>CAKXYN010000046.1:10000000-12654166 GCA_935064755.1 Tragelaphus eurycerus | reverse complement strand
GGCACAATCCCTGTCCTGAAATCCTTTGTCTCTTTTAATGTCTTTATGTTTTGCCTTACCTCGTTCTAAGGAGATTGGCTTCCCTTTTTGGAAGTTTGGGTACTTCTGCTGTCATTAAGTTCTCTTATAGGAGTCGTTCCAAAATCTGATGAAGTTTTGATGTATTTGTGGGAAGGAAGATGCTCTTCTTGTCTTTCTCTTCTGCCATTTTTTCTATCTCCCCAGTGAATAGTGTTAATTAGATCTGTCATTATTGATTTTCTGCCTATATACTACATTTATTACTAACAGAAGAGTATGAAATCTCTAACTATCCTGTGCATTTTTTCTTTCAGTTTTATCATATTTTCCTTTTTGTACTTTGATGCTCCATTATTGGATGCAAACACACTTAATATTTTCATGTCTATTTGGTGAATTAGCCCCCTTATCATTAAGTGTTGTTCTTTAACTACCTCTGATTGTTTTTAAAACAACATTAGCTTTCTTTTCAAATTGCAAATGTAATTCCTGTTCAATTAATACAACTTACAAATCCAGAAAATCACCAAGAAAATAAGTCTCTATAATCTCAGTCTTACCACAATAAAAAAAATCAATTAATTTATTTTTTATTGAAGGAAAATTTCTTTACAGAATTTTGGTGTTTTCTGTCAAACCTCAATATGAATCAGACATAGGTATACATATATCCCCTCTCTTTTATTTCCTTGTTGCTTATTCATTTTATTTATTTTTTATTTTAAATTAATTCATTTATTTATTTTACTTTACAATATTCTATTGGTTTTCCCATACATTGACTTGAATCCGCCATGAGTGTACAAGTGTTCCCCATCTTGAACCCCCCTTCCACCTCCCTCCCCATTCCATCCCTCTGGGTCATCCCAGTGCTCCCGCCGCAAGCATCCTGTATCATGCATCAACCCTGCACTGGCGATTATTTTCACATATGATATTTTACATGTTTCAATGCCACTCTCCCATATCATCCCACCCTCGCCCTCTTCCACAGTGTCCAAAAGACTGTTCTGTACATCTGTGTCTCTTTTGCTGTCTCACATACAGGGTTATAATTACCATTTTTCTAAATTCCATATATATATGCATTAATATACTGTATTAGTATTTTTCTTTCTGGCTTACTTCACTCTGTATAATAGGTTCCACTTTCATCCACCTCATTAGAACTGATTCAAATGTATTGTTTTTAATGGGTGAGTAATAATCCAATGTGTATATGTACCACAGATCTCTCATCCATTCGTCTGCTGATGGACATCTAGGTTGCTTCCATGTCCTGGCTATTATAAACAGTGCTGTGATGAACATTGGGGGTACACGTGTCTCTTTCAATTCTGGTTTCCTCAGTGTGTATCCCCAGCAGTCGGATTGCTGGGTCATATGGCAGTTCTATTTCCAGTTTTTAAAGGAATCTCCACACTGTTCTTCATAGTGGCTGTACTAGTTTGCATTCCCACCAACAGTGTAAGAGGGTTCCCTTTCCTCCACACCCTCTCCAGCGTTTATTGCTTGTAGACTTTTGGATAGCAGCCATTCTGACCGGCATGAAATGGTACCTCATTGTGGTTTTGATTTGCATTTCTCTGTTAATGAGTGATGTTGAGCATCTTTTCATGTGTTTGTTAGCCATCTGTGTGTCTTCTTTGAAGAAATGTCTGTTTAGTTCTTTGGCCCACTTTTTGATTAGGTCTTTTATTTTTCTGGAATTGGGCTGCAGGAGTTATTTGTATATTTTTGAGATTAATTCTTTGTCCATTGTTTAATTTGCTATTATTTTCTCCCATTTTGAAGGCTGTCTTTTCACCTTGCTTATAGTTTCCTTTGTTGTGCAGAAGCTTTTAAGTTTAAGTAGGTCCCCCCTTTTTTTAATTTTATTCCCAATATTCTGGGAGGTGGGTCATAGAAGATCCTGCTTTGATTTATGTTGGAGAGTGTTTTGCCTATGTTCTCCTCTAGGAGTTTTATAGTTTCTGGTCTTATGTTTAGATCTTTAATTGATTTTGAGTTTATTTTTGTGTATGGTGTTAGAAAGTGTTCTAGTTTCATTCTTTTACAAGTGGTTGACCAGTTTTCCCAGCACCACTTGTTAAAGAGATTGTATTTAATCCATTGTATATTCTTGCCTCCTTTGTCAAAGATAAGGTGTCCATAGGTGCATGGATTTACCTCTGGGTTTTCTATTTTGTTCCATTGATCTGTATTTCTGTCTTTGTGCTTGTACCATACTGTTCTGATGACTGTGTCTTTGTAGT
This sequence comes from Tragelaphus eurycerus, assembly GCA_935064755.1. Taxonomy (NCBI): domain Eukaryota; kingdom Metazoa; phylum Chordata; class Mammalia; order Artiodactyla; family Bovidae; genus Tragelaphus; species Tragelaphus eurycerus. The sequence continues at coordinate 12,651,890 of CAKXYN010000046.1, read as the reverse complement.
AGAGACTGAAGTCAGGAAGGTTGATTCCTCCAATTCCATTCTTCTTTCTCAAGATTGCTTTGGCTATTGGAGGTTTTTTGTATTTCCATACAAATTGTGAAATTATTTGTTCTAGTTCTCTGAAAAATACCGTTGGTAGCTTGATAGGGATAGCATTGAATCTGTAGATTGCTTTGGGTAGTATACTCATTTTCACTATTTTGATTCTTCTGATCCATGAACATGGTATATTTCTCCATCTATTTGTGTCCTCTTTCATTTCTTTCACCAGTGTTTTAAAGTTTTCTATATATAGGTCTTTTGTTTCTTTAGGCAGATGTATTCCTAAGTATTTTATTCTTTTTGTTGCAATGGTGAATGGAATTGTTTCCTTAATTTCTCTTTCTGTTTCCTCATTGTTGGAAATGCAAGGGTTTTCTGTGTGTTGATTTTATATCCTGTAACTTTACTATATTCATCGATCAGCTCTAATAATTTTCTGGTTGGGTCTTAAGGCTTTTCTATGTAGAGGATCATGTCATCTGCAAACAGTGAGAGTTTTACTTCTTCTTTTCCAATCTGGATTCCTTTTATTTCCTTTTCTGCTCTGATTGCTGTGGCCAAAACTTCGAAAACTATGTTGAATAGTAGTCATGAAAGTGGACACTCATGTCTTGTTCCTGACTTTAGGGGAAATGCTTTCAATTTTTCACCATTGAGGGTAATGTTTGCTGTGGGTTTGTCATACATGGCTTTTATTATATTTAAGTGTGTTCCTTCTATTCCTGCTTTCTGGAGAGTTTTTTTTTTTTTTTTATCATAAATGGATGCTGAATTTTGTCAAAGGCTTTCTCTGCATCTGTTGAGATAATCATTTGGTTTTTATTTTTCAATTTGTTAATGTAGTGTATTACATTGATTTGTGGATATTGAAGAAGCCTTGCAACCCTGGGATAAAGCCCACTTGGTCATGATGCATGATCTTTTTAATGTGTGGTTGGATTCTGATTGTTAGAATTTTGTTAAGGATTTTTGCATCTATGTTCATCACTGATATTGACCTGTAGTTTTCTTTTTTTGTGGCATCTTTGTCAGGTTTTGATATTAGGGTGATGGTGGCCTCATAGAATGAGTTTGGAAGTTTACATTCCTCTGCAATTTTATGAAAGGGTTTGCGTAGGATAGGTGTTAGTTCTTCTCTAAATTTTTTGTAGAGTACAGCTGTGAAGCCGTCTGGTCTTGGGCTTTTGTTTGTTGGAAGATTTTTTGATTACAGTTTCAATTCCCATGCTTGTTATGTGTTTGTTAATATTTTCTAATTCCTCCTGGTTCAATATTGGGAAGTTATACTTTTCTAAGAATTTGTCCATTCCTTCCAATTTGTCCATTTTATTTTCCTATAGTTGCTGATAATAGTCTCTTATGATCCTTTGTATTTCTGTGTTGTCTGTGGTGATCTCTCCATTTTCATTTCTAATTTTGCTCGTGTGATTTTTCTCCCTTTGTTTCTTGTTGAGTCTGGGTAATGGTTTGTCAATTTTATTTATCCTCTCAAACAATCAGCTTTTGGCTTTGTTGATTTTTGCTGTGGTCTCTTTTGTTTCTTTTGCTCTTATTTCTGCCCTAATTTTTAAGATCTCTTTCCTTCTACTAACCCTGGGGTTCTTCATTTCTTCCTTTTCTAGTTGCTTTAGGTGTAGAGTTAGGTTATTTATTTGACTATTTTCTTGTTTCTTGAGGTATGCCTGTATTGCTATGAACCTTCCCCTTAGCACTGCTTTTACAGTGTCCCACAGGTTTTGGGTTGTTGTGTTTTCATTTTCATTCGTTTCTATGCATATTTTGATTTATTTTTTGTTTTCTTCTGTGATTTGTTGGTTATTAAACAGCGTGTTGTTAAGCCTCCATATGTTGGAATTTTTAATACTTTTTCTCCTGTATTTGAGATCTAATCTTACTCTATTGTGGTCAGAAAAGATGCTTGGAATGATTTCATTTTTTTTGAATTTACCAAGGCTAGATTTTTGGCCCAGGATGTGATCTATCCTGGAGAAGGTTCCGTGTGCACTTGAGAAAAAAGTGAAATTCATTGTTTTGGGGTGAAATGTCCTATAGATATCAATTAGGTCTAACTGGTCTATTGTATCGTTTAAAGTTTGTGTTTCCTTGTTAATTTTATGTTTAGTTGATCTCTCCATAGGTGTGAGTGGGGTATTAAAGTCTCCCACTATTATTGTGTTATTGTTAATTTCCCCTTTCATACTTGTTAGCATTTGTCTTATATATTGCGGTGCTCCTATGTTGGGTGCATATATGTTTATGATTGTTATATCTTCTTCTTGGATTGATCGTTTGATTATTACATAGTGTCCTTCTTTGTCTCTTTTCACAGCCTTTGTTTTAAAGTCTATTTTATCTGATATGAGTGTTGCTACTCCTGCTTTCTTTTGGTCTCTATTTGCATGGAATATCTTTTCCAGCCCTTCACTTTCAGTCTCTGTGTGTCCCTTATTTCGAGGTGGGTCTCTTGTAGACAACATATATAGGGATCTTGTTTTTGTATCCATTCAGCCAGTCTTTGTTTTTTGGTTGGGACATTCAACCCATTTACATTTAAGGTAATTATTGATAAGTATGAATCCACTGCCATTTACTTTATTGTTTTGGGTTCGAGTTTATACACCCTTCCTGTGTTTCCTGTCTAGAGAAGATCCTTTAGCATTTGTTGGCAAGCTGGTTTGGTGGTGCTGAATTTTCTCAGCTTTTGCTTGTCTGTAAAGCTTTTGATTTCTCCTTCATATTTGAATGAGATCCTTGCTGGATACAGTAATCTGGGCTGTGGCTTATTTTCTTTCATCACTTTAAGAATGTCTGCCATTCCCTCCTGGCCTGAAGAGTTTCTTTGGAAAGATCAGCTGTTATCGTTATGGGAATCCCCTTATGTGTTGTTTGTTGTTTTTCCCTTTCTGGTTTTAATATTTGTTCTTTGTGTTTGGTCTCCATTAACTTGATTAATATATGTCTTTGGATGTTTTGCCTTGGGTTTATCCTGTTTAGGACACTCTGAGCTTCTTGGACTTGGGTGATTATTTCCTTTCCCATTTTAGGGAAGTTTTCAACTATTAGCTCTCAAATATTTTCTCATGTTCTTTCTTTTTATCTTCTTCTTCTGGGACTCCTGTGATTCAAAAGTTGGGGCGTTTAGCATTGTCCCAGAGGTCTCTGAGGTTGTCCTAATTTCTTTTAATTTATTTTTATTTTTTTCTTCTATGTTTCATTTATTTCTACCATTCTATGTTCTACCTTACTTATCCTATCTTCTACCTCTGTTATTCTACTCTTGGTTTCCTCCAGAGTGTTTTTGATCTCATTTATGCCATTATTCATTATATATTGACTCTTTTAATTTCTTCTAGGTCTTTGTTAAACCTTTCTTGCATCTTCTGTATCTTTGTTTCCAGGCTATTTATGTGTAACACCAATTTGTTTTCAAGATTTTGGATCATTTTCACTATCATTATTCGAAATTATTTATCAGGTAGATTCCCTATCTCTTCCTCTTTTGTTTGGTTTGGTGGGCATTTATCCTGTTCCTTTGCCTGCTGGGTATTTCTCTGCCTTTTCGTCTTGTTTATATTGGTGTGTTTGGGGTGGCTTTTCTGTATTCTGGCAGTTTGTGGAGTTCTCTTTATTGTGGAGGTTCCTCACTGTGGGTGAGGTTGGACGGGTGGCTTGTCAAGGTTTCCTGGTTAGAGAAGCTTGTGTCGGTGTTCTGGTGAGTGGAGCTGGATTTCTTCTTCTGGACTGTAATGAAGTGTCCAGAATGAGTTATGTGATGTCAGTGGGTTTGGTGTGACGTGGGGCAGCCTGTATATTGAAGCTTAGGCCTATGTTCCTGTGTTGTTGGAGAATTTGTGTGGTATGTCTTGCTCTGGAACTTGTTGGCCCTTGGGTGGTGCTTGGTTTCAGTGTAGGTATGGAGGTGTTTGATGAGCTCCTGTCGATTAATGTTCCCTGGAGTCAAGAGGTCTCTGGTGTTCTCAGGATTGGGACTTTTGCCTCCTGCCTCTTGTTTTCAGTCTTATTCTTAGAGTAGCCTCAAGACTTCTCCATCTATACATCACCAATGATAAAACATCTAGGTTAAAGTTGAAAAGTTTCTCCACAGTGAGGGCCACCCATAGACGTTCACAGAGTTACATAGAGAAGAGAAGCAGGACAGAGATAGAGGGAACCAGTAGGAGAAGAGGTGGAATCAAAAGAAGAGAGAGCAATCACTTATGTGCTCTCCATAGTCTGGACCACTCAGATCAGATCAGTCACTCAGTCGTGTCCGACTCTTTGCGACCCCATGAACCACAGCACGCCAGGCCTCCCTGTCCATCACCAGCTCCCGCAGGTCACTCAGACTCACATCCATCAAGTCAGTGATGCCATCCAGCCATCTCATCCTCTGTCGTCCCCCTTCTCCTCCTGCCCTCAATCCCTCCCAGCATCAGAGTCTTCTCCAGTGAGTCAACTCTTCGCATGAGGTGGCCAAAATACTGGAGTTTCAGCTTGAGCATCATTCCTTCCAAAGAAAGACCAGGGCTGATCTCCTTCAGAATGGACTGGTTGGATCTCCTTGCAGTCCAAGGGACTCTCAAGAATCTTCTCCAACACCACAGTTCAAAAGCATCAATTCTTTGGCGCTCAGCTTTCTTCACAGTCCAGCTCTCACATCCATACATGACCACAGGAAAGACCATAGCCTTGACTAGACGAATCTTTGTTGGCAAAGTAATGTCTCTGCTTTTGAATATGCTATCTAGGTTGGTCATAACTTTCCTTCCAAGGAGTAAGCGTCTTTTAATTTCATGGCTGCAGTCACCATCTGCAGTGATTTTGGAGCCCAGAAAAATAAATTCTGACACTGTTTCCACTGTTTCTCCATCTATTTCCCATGTAGTGATGGGGACTACTAGACCATTCAGGTATGACCTAAATCAAATCCCTTATGATTATACAGTGGAAGTGAGCAATAGATTTAAGGGCCTAGATCTGATAGATATAATGCCTGGACCACTCAGAGATGTTCAAAGAGTTATGCAGAGAAGAGAAGAGGTAAGAAGGAGACGGAGGTGGCCAGGGGATAAATGGGGGAATCAAAAGGAGAGAGACAGATCCAGCCAGTAATCCGTTCCCTAAGTATTCTCCACAGCCCAGAACACACAAAGATATTCACTGAGCTGAGTATAGAAGAAAAGGGGGAGGGGGGCGATAGAGGCAACCTAATGGAGAAAAAGGAGAGTCAAAAGGAGGAGAGAGCAATCAGGCCAGTAATTTTGCTCCCAAGTAAAAATGGGTACTGTGATTGGGTTCTTAAAGGTACAAAATTGATAACAAATACAAAAAAGCACACATTAAAAATCTTGTGTAGAGATTAGATTCTCAAAAATACCATATTAAAGAAAAACAAAAACAACCCCCCCAAAAAAACCAAAACAAAACAAATAAAAACCCAATGTCACAGAAATTATTATATATATATATATATATATATATGAAATTTCCTTTAAAAATAGGGTCTTTTTTTTTTGTTGGCAAGGTGATAGTTTATAAAAATCAAAATTAAAAGAGTAATGGGGACTTAACAAACAAAAAATAAATAAAATAAAATAAAAATTTATTTTTTAATTCCAAAAAAAGATAATAGTAAAAATATATCTAAAACTTTCTCTGGAGCTGTGACTGACAGTGTGTGTTGGTTCATTTTCAGATAGTTCCTTGTTCTGGCTTGTACTTCTCATGGTCTATAGGCCCCTTCCTATGTAGTCAGTGCTAACTACAGGGTTTTAATCTATTGAATCCGTCACTTCCAAAGCGGTTCCCTCTGTTTATTTTAGCTTCTTCTGTTTGTTGGTCTCTTCAGTGTCTAATTTCCGCCCTGACACAAGGGGCACAGTGGTGGTCACTATTTTTTTTAGGCTCGCTTGTTCAGTCATGCTTTGGGGAGGGAGGAACACTGCAAAGAAATATCACTGGCGTGTGTTCACAGTGATTCAGCCACACTGGGTTTGCCCCCGCTCACGGCATGTGTGCTCTCCCAGTCTACACTGCTCAGACTCCAGGTTGCTCTGCTTGGAACTGTCTGATGCGGGCCCTGATTTGTATGCACTTCCCAGATCTAAGATGCTCAGGTTCAGGTTCTCGGGTACTCCACAAAGGTGCAGACTTGGTTGGGCCTGTGTTTGCACCCGTCCCAGGTCTGAGCAGTTCAAGTGACCAGGTCCTTGGGGCGCATAGGCGTCCTCAGTTGAAGGCTGAAACTTATCCCCTCAACCATTCCAGCCGCTTGGTTTTCTGGGTGTACTATGGGTGCGTCTTCTCAGGTGTGCTGTGTGTCTCTTCTGGGAAGGTGAATTCTGGCTGCGACCCTCCCAGCAGATGTCGACCGTCCAGAATCCCAATAAGTCTTGGTTAGCAATGAAGTCTGCATGCAGTTTGGTATAGGGTGCCTCTCTGGGGCCGTGATTGCCCCTTTCTGGCTCTGGCTGCCCTTGCCTGCCTCTCTGGCAGGGAATGGGCCAGTTTGCAGCCGGATAGCCCTGCTGAGTCCTTTGTTTTGTGGGTATGCCTGGCGGTGGTTAGAGCTTTTCGTGGGATTGCGGGATAGCTATCCCACAGTCTGGGTTGCTATCTCAAGCTAGGTCCATCAGATTGCCCTCAGGATATTCAGGCCCAGTCTTTATTCTAAGCAATGTTGCCTGCCCCTCCCTGTTCCTCCCCCACTGCTAGTGGGGGATGTGAGCATCTGGGCTGTTGCACTACTGAAAATTGCTGTTAGGCACATAGTCTGTGAGTTTTAATTATTTATTTATGTTTTCTCCTGGTTATTTTGCCCTCTGAGATTCCAAGCCTCATCACAGACCTGCCAGAGAGAGTGTTTCCTGGTGTTTGGAAACTTCCCTCTTTTTAAAGACTCCCTTCCCAGGTTGGATCTCTGTCCCTACCTCTTTTGCCTCTCTTTTTATTTTTTATATTTTGTCCTACCTCCTTTTGAAGACAATGCGTTGCTTTTCTGGTTGCCTGATGTCCTCTACCAGCATTCAGAAGTTGTTCTGAATTTGCTCAGCACTCAAGTGTTCTTTCAATGAATTTGTGGGGGAAGAAAGTGGTCTCCCCATCCTATTCCTCTGCCATCTTAGGACTGCCTCCCTATCCCCTCCATTTTGAAGCTCCCTCCCATCTCCCTCCCCATCCTACCCCTCTAGGTTGATACAGAGCACCTGTTTGAGTTTCCTGAGCCATACAGCAAATTCCCATTGGCTATCTATTTTACATATAGTAATGTAAGTTTCCATGTTATTCTTTCCATGACATTTTTAAAAATTAATTAATTTATTTTAATTGGAGGCTAATTATTTTACAATATTGTAGTGGTTTTTGCCATACATTCACATGAATCTGCCATGTGTGTACATGTGTTCCCCATCCTGAAACCCCCTCCCACCTCCCTCCCCATACCATCCTCTTTATCATCCCAGTGCACCAGCCCTGAGCGCCTTGTCTCATGCATCAAACCTGGACTGGCGATCGGTTTCACATAGGGTAAGGCAGAGGAACTAGAGATCAAATTGCCAACATCCGCTGGATCATGGATAAAGCAAGAGAGTTCCAGAAAAACATCTATTTCTGCTTTATTGACTATGCCAAAGCCTTTGACTGTGTAGATCACAATAAACTGTGGAAAGTTCTGAAAGAGATGGGAATACCAGACCACCTGATCTGCCTCTTGAGAAATCTGTATGCAGGTCAGGAAGCAACAGTTAGAACTGGTCATGGAACAACAGACTGGTTCCAAATAGGAAAAGGAGTACGTCAAGGCTGTATATCGTCACCATGTTTTTTTTTAACTTATATGCAGAGTACATCATGAGAAATGCTGGACTGGAAGAAACAGAAGTTGGAATCAAGATTGCCGGGAGAAATCTCAATAACCTCAGATATGCAGATGACACCACCCTTATGGCAGAAAGTGAAGAGGGGCTAAAAAGCCTCTTGATGAGAGTGAAAGTGGAGAGTGAAAAGGTTGGCTTAAAGCTCAACATTCAGAAAACGAAGATCATGGCATCTGGTCCCATCACTACATGGGAAATAGATGGAGAAAGAGTGGAAACAGTGTCAGACTTTATTTTTCTGGGCTCCAAAATCACTGCAGATGGTGACTGCAGCCATGAAATGAAAAGACGCTTACTCCTTGGAAGGAAAGTTATGACCAACCTAGATATAGCATATTCAAAAGCAGAGACATTACTTTGCCAACAAAGATTCGTCTAGTCAAGGCTATGGTCTTTCCTGTGGTCATGTATGGATGTGAGAGCTGGACTGTGAAGAAGGCTGAGCGCCGAAGAATTGATGCTTTTGAACTGTGGTGTTGGAGAAGACTCTTGAGAGTCCCTTGGACTGCAAGGAGATCCAACCAGTCCATTCTGAAGGAGATCAGCCCTGGTCTTTCTTTGGAAGGAATGTTGCTAAAGCTGAAACTCCAGTATTTTGGCCACCTCATGCGAAGAGTTGACTCTTTGGAGAAGACTCTGATGCTGGGAGGGATTGGGGGCAGGAGGAGAAGGCGACGACAGAGGATGAGATGGCTGGATGGCATCACTGACTCGATGAATGTGAGTCTGAGTGACCTCCGGGAGTTGGTGATGGACAGGGAGGCCTGGCGTGCTGCAGTTCATGGGGTCGCAAAGAGTCGGACACGACTGAGCGACTGATCTGATCTGATCTGAATATCCATGTTTCAATGCTATTCTCTCAAATCATCCCATCCTCACTTTCTCTCACAGAGTCCAAAAGTCTGTTCTTTATCTCTGTGTCTCTTTTGCTGTCTCATATATAGGGTCATCATTACCATCTTTCTAAATTCCGTATATATGTGTTAATATACTGTATTGGTGTTTTTCTTTCTGACTTATTTCACTCTGTATAATAGGCTCCAGTTTCATCCACCTTATTAGAACTGATTCAAATTCATTCTTTTTAATAGCTGAGTAATAATCCATTGTGTATATGTACCACAGCTTTCTTATCCATTTGTCTGCCAATGGACATCTAGGTTGCTTCCATGTCCTGGGTATTATAAACAGTGCTGTGATGAACATTGGGGTACATGTGTCTCCTTCAATTCTTGTTTCTTTGGTGTGTATGTCCAACAGTATTACCACTCTTAATATTTGTCTACTGACCACACAGACAGAGAAAAATGCATTTATTTGTCTTTTTAAGTTGAAATAAAACTAATTTACGATATTGTGTTATTTTCCAAGTGTACAGTGAAGTTATTGAATTATATATATATATATATATATATAGTTCCCTTATAAGTGATTAGTAGATGGGTACATTTCCCTGTGCTAGACAGTAGATTCTTTTTCTTTACTTACTTTATATATAGCAGTGTGTATATGTTAATCTCAAACTCATAACTTATCTCTCCCCCATAACTCTTTTTTATTTTGCTTTAAAATATTTATATTAATCTTTCAAAATTAATTTTTATACAATGAATGCATAAATCACTGGGTCATTTGTCTCAGAGGAAGGTTGGAGAGACATTGGATGGGTACACTGCTGGGCACTGGTACTCATCAGGCTGTGAGCAGGGGGTGAAAAGCAGGAGACAGGCACTTCCTGGGTATGTCTGGTGCTCTGCTGATTCCAGACCTTCTTTCTGGGCAGGGATGTCACAGCAGAAAAGGTGGATCTGCATGCCTCTTTGAGGACTGTCAGGTTGTTTCTACTTGGATGAACTGTATTTCCTCATTCAAGGAGAGCCACCCAGAAACCAAGATCCTCCAATCAGTGAGTTCTTGACTAACTGGCTGTGACAAGTCACAAAGTAAAAAGGGGTCCACCAAGACTGAGTGTGTGTATATGACTTCAGAGTCATATACATTATTTCTTACAAAATGGTATAATGTACAGATTATTTTTTCAGCCTGCTTTTTCACTTACAGTATATTATGAACATGTCAGTCATTTTTCCATCCTTTTTGATTTAATATTTTAAATATAAAAGTCTCATACTTCGAAATTAAATGACCCAAATGGTGAAGAGTGACAGGTATTTTTTCTTATTGCTGTTCTTCTATTCACTTAGTTATCAATTCTTTTGTCTATCACAGGTAACTACTTTATTAAGTATTTTGTACATCTTTCTATAGTTTAAAAAATACAATCCTAAGCAAATATGAGGTTACATTTTAATTTCATCTCCCTTCCCTTTTCCCCACAAATAGAGCATTTTAAAGGTGGTATTCTGCACCTTTTTTTTTTTTTTTTTTTTTCCACTTAGCAATGTATCTTACAGGTCTTTTTAATAGAAATACCTACAGCCAAGCTGAGTCACTCTTGAATTGAAAGCAAAGAATGCAGGGGAGACAGGAGTAGACACAATGGATAAAGCTAAAATGGTATGCTCCTTATCTCTTCCAGGGTCAATACCACAATCTGTTTGGTACTGGAGAAGGGAAACTAGAAGCATATGGAAAGTCTAGAGTAAAACTCTATCCCTGTTAAACAGAGATGATATCCCTGACTCTTCATTAGTAGATTATGTGTTTAGAGTTGTTTCTTGTTGTGAGAATGACTTATATCATGATCCTTTTGACTTATACCATGACTTGTGACTCATCCTTCGAAGATGGTTGACTGCAGTTAAAGTGTAAATTGTAGAAGAGACTATCTAGTTGTCTTAAGAACTAGTACTTTTAACACAACACTCCAGCAGTCAAAATTACCTAGGTTCATAGGTAGTAGAAACGTCAGTAACATGTCAGAATATGCCTAGAAGAAAGTATAGGGAATGACTATATCTCTCATCAAGTGTTTTTTAAACTTTAAGCCCAGATGCCTTGATGGGTACATGATAATATAGATGACACCACTCTGTAAAAATTATTAGATAAGGTGAACAAGTTTTAGACCAGTCTACATGATAAAATAGATGGTTCTTGTTGGTTTGTGTACCAAATATTCAACTTCTGCTGGCAAAATATTGTCTATTCAAAAGGCAGCAATCCTTGGAGTGGCAGAAAAATATTATATTTTGTACCAGAGGTAAGTATCCAAATTTCCCTTTTTCTGAGAACTGAGAATATGGAAACCAGGTAAGGATACTTAACAACTATTTTAACCTCTGCAGTGTGTTTGATCCCAACAAGTGTTCTCTGAATGTACTACAGGGGGAAAGGGTAGGAAGACTATTGAAAATCTGCAGCAGAAATTTTGTTTTGTTTGCAGAATATTCCTCCAGAAACCTGGTATTTGACTATTCTCTATGATCTCTTAAATTTAGAATACCTTCTATTACCTCACAAATGGAACTTCTCCCACCAAACATAGTGATATTTCAGACATCTCAGAATTAAAAAAAAACAATCAAATGTATTAAAAGTTTTGTATTGTTCTTTATACTCAACTGAATGCAAAGTTCTATAGAATAACAAGGAGAGCTAAGAAAGCCTTCTTAAGTGAACAATGCAAAGAAATATAGGAAAACAACAGAATGGGAAAGATTAGAGATTTATTCAAGAAAATTGGAGATATCAAGGGAATATTTCATGCAAAGATGGGCACAATAAAGGACAGGAACAGCAAGGACCTAACAAAAGCAGAAGAAAGAAGAAGTAGGAATAATACATGAAAAGGTTGAAATAATACATAGAAGAATTATACAAAAAGAGATCTCAATGACCCGAGTAACCATGATGATGTGGTCACTAACCTAGAGCCAGGCATCCTGGAGTGTGAAGTTGAGTTGGCCTTAGAAACATTACTACAAAAAAAGCTAGTGGAAGTGATGGAATTCCATCTGAGCTATTTCAAATCCTAAAAGACAATGCTGTTAAAGTGCTGCACTCAATGTGCCAGCAAATGTGGAAAACTCAGCAGTGGCCACAAGACTGGAAAATGTCAGTTTTCATTCCAATTCTGAAGAAGGGCAATACCAAAGAATATTCAAACTACTGTACAATTGCACTCATATCACAAGATAGTAAGGTAATACCCCAAATCCTTAAGGTGTGTTTAAATAGTATGTGAACTGAGAACTTCCAGATGTATGTGCTGGGTTTAGAAAAGGTAGAGGAACCAGAGATAAAATTTCCAACATCAGTTGGATCATGGAAAAAGCAAGGGAATTTTAAAAACCCACATCTACTTCTGCTTCTTTGATTACCCTAAAGCATTTGTGTGTATCACAACAAAGAGTGGAAAATTCTTAAAGAGTTGGGAATACCAGACCATCTTATCTGTCTGCTGAGAAGCTTGTATGAATGACAATAAGGAATAATTAGAACAAGACATGGAACAATAGACTGGTTCAATCACAGGAAAGGAGTACCTCAAGGCTGTATATAGTCACTGTACTTATTTAATTTACATGTAGAGCACATCATATGAAATATCAGGCTAGATGAATCACAAGCTGGAATCAATATAGCTGGGAGAAATATCAACAACCTCAGATATGCAGATGATATCAGTCTAATGGCAGAAAATGAAGAGGAACTAAAGAGCTTCTTGATGGGGGTGAAAGAGGAGAATAAAAAAGCTGGCTTAAAACTCAGCATTCAAAAAACTAAGATCATGGCATTCACTCCCATCACTTCATGGGAAATAGATGGTGAAAAAGTGGAAACAGTGAGATTTTATTTTCTTGGGCTCCAAAATCACTGTGGATGGTGGCTGCAGCCATGAAATTAAAAGACACTTGCTCCTTGAAAGGAAAGCTATCAGAAACCTAGGCAACATATTATAAAGCAGAGACATAACCATGCCAACAAAGGTCTATTTAGTCAAAGCTATGATTTTTCCAGTAGTCATGTATAGATATGAGAATTGGACCATAAAGAAGGCTAAGCTCCAAAGAATTAATGCTTTCAAATTGTGGTGTTGGGGTTGCAAAGAGTCAGACACGATGGAGGGACTGAACAATAACAATAATGCCTATACTTCTCAAATATGCCCAAAATTTGCAGAGAGAGATACACTTGCAAACTCATTCCATGAGGCCACCATCATCCTGATACCAAAACCAGACGAAGATGTCACATAAAAGGAGAATTATGCCAATATCACTGATGAACATAGATGCAAAAGTCCACAACAAACTTCTAGCAAACATAATTCAACAAGTTAAAAAAATCATACAGCATGACCAAGTAAATTTTGTGACAGGAATGCATGTTCTTCAATATACACAAACTGATCAATGTGATGTACCATATCAACAAATTGAAAGATAAAAATCATATGATAAGCTGGACAGACACAGAAAAAGCTTTTGAAAAAATTGAACACCATTTATGATAAAATACTCTTCAGCAAATATGCATAGAAGGAACTTGTGTCAACATAATAAAGGCCATGTACAACAAACCCACAGCAAACATTCTCAATGGTGAAAAACTGAAAGCATTTTCTCTAAGATCAGGAACAAATCAAGTGCGCCCACTGTCATCACTATTGTTCAACATAGGTATGAGAGTCTTAATCATGGAAATCAGAGAAGAAAAAGAAAGAAAAGGAATCCAAATTGGAAAAGAAGTAAAATTGTCATTGTTATAGATGACATGATACTATAGGAAGCCCTAAAGATACTATCAGAGAATTACTAGAGCTAATCAATTAATTTAGTAAACTCTCAGGTGACAAAATCAATACATATACCCAATGGAATATTACTCAGCCATTAAAAAGAATGTATAGAACACAGATGTATAGAACAGTCTTTTGGACTCTGTGGGAGAAGGCGAGTGTGGGATGATTTGAGAGAATAGCATTGAAACATGTATATTATCATATGTGAAACAGATAGCCAGTCCAGGTTTTAATGCATGAAGCAGGGTGCTCAGGGCTGGTGCACTAGCATGGACTGTAGCATACCAGACTTCCCTGTCTTTCACTGTCTCCCAGAGTTTGCTTAAGCTAATGCCCATTGAGTTGGTGATGCCATCCATCTCATCCTGTGTTGCCCCTTTCTCCTCCTGCCCTAAACCTTTCCCAGCCTCAGGGTCTTTTTCAATGAATCAGCTCTTTTTGATCAATCATCAGGTGGCCAGAGTGCTGGAGCTTTACATTTAGCAACCAAAGAAGAACGTCCTAAAGTAATGGATATAAAGACAAAAATAAAAAAAAAAAAAATGGGACCTAGTTAAACTTAAAAGCTTTTTCACAGGAAATGAAACTATAAGCAAGATGAAAGAGAACCCTCAGAATGGAAGAAAATAATGGCAAATGAAGCAACAGTTAAAGGATTAATCTCCAAAATACACAAGTAGTTCGTTGCAGCTCAGTATCAAAAAAATAAACAACCTAATCAAAAAATGGGCAGACATTTCTCCAAAGAAGACATACACATAGCCAATAAATATCCCCCCCAAAATGCTCAACATTTCTCATTATTAGAGAAAGAAAGAAAGAAAGAAAGAGAGAGAGAGAGAAGAAAGAAAGAAAGAAAGAAAGAAAGAAAGAAAGTGAAGTCGCTCAGTCGTGTCCGACTCTTTGTGACCCTGTGGACTATAGCCCACCAGGTTCCTCTGTCCATGGGATTCTCCAGACAAGAATACTGGAGTGGGTTGCCATTTCCTTCTCCAGAGAAATGTAAGTCAAATCTTCAGTGAGGTATCACCAGACACCAGTCAGAAGGACCATCATCAAAAAATCTGCAAACAATAGCAGCTGGAGAGGATGTGGAGAAAAGGGAACACTTGTGCAGTGTTGGTGGGGATGTAAATTGATACAGCCAGGATGGGGAACAGTATGGCAATTTCTTAAAAACCTAGGAATAAATCTACCATATGACCCAGCAAATCGAAGATTGGTCATATACACTGAGAAAATAATAACTCAAATATATAAATATAAATATATATATATACACATACATATACATACACTCCAATGTTTATTTCATCACTGTTTACAATAGCTAGCTTATGGAAACAATCTAGATGTTTATCAACAGATGAAAGGATAAAAATATTGTGGTACATATGGAAAATGGAATATTACTCTGCCATAAAAATGAATGAATTTGAGTCAGTTCTAGTGACATCACCAGATGGTCAACACCGAAATCAGATCGATTATATTCTTTGCAGCCAAAGATGGAGAAGCTCTATACAATCAGCAAAAACAAGACCAGGAGGTGACTGTGGCATGGACCATGAAGTCCTTATTGCCAAATTCAGACTGAAATTGAAGAAAGTAGGGAAAACCACTAGACCATTCAGGTATGACCTAAATCAAATCCCTTATGATTATACAGTGGAAGTGAGAAATAGATTTAAGGGCCTAGATCTGATAGATAGAGTGCCTGATGAACTATGGAATGAGGTTCGTGACATTGTACAGGAGACAGGGATCAAGACCATCCCCAAGGAAAAGAAATGCAAAAAAGCAAAATGGCTGTCTGGGAAGGCCTTGCAAATAGCTGTGAAAAGAAGAGAAGTGAAAAGCAAAGGAGAAAAGGAAAGATATAAACATCTGAATGCAGAGTTCCAAAGAATAGCAAGAAGAGATAAGAAAGCCTTCTTCAGTGATCAATGCAAAGAAATAGAGGAAAACAACAGAATGGGAAAGACTAAGGATCTATTCAAGAAAATCAGAGATACCAAAGGAATATTTCATGCAAAAATGGGCTCGATAAAGGACAGAAATGGTATGGACCTAACGGAAGCAGAAGATATTAAGAAGAGGTGGCAAGAATACACAGAAGAACTGTGCAAAAAAGATCTTCACGACCCAGATAATCATGATGGTGTGATCACTGACCTAGAGCCAGACATCCTGGAATGTGAAGTCAAGTGGGCCTTAGAAAGCATCACTACGAACAAAGCTAGTGGACGTGATGGAATTCCAGTGGAGCTATTCCAAATCCTGAAAGATGATGCTGTGAAAGTGCTGCACTCAATATGCCAGCAAATTTGGAAAACTCAGCAGTGGCCACAAGATTGGAAAAGGTCAGTTTTTATCCCAATCCCAAAGAAAGGCAATGCCAAAGAGTGCTCAAACTACCGCACAATTGCACTCATCTCACACGCTAGTAAAGTAATGCTCAAAATTCTGCAAGCCAGGCTTCAGCAATATGTGAACCGTGAACTTCCTGATGTTCAAACTGGATTTAGAAAAGGCAGAGGAACCAGAGATCAAATTGCCAACATCCGCTGGATCATGGAAAAAGCAAGAGAGTTCCAGAAAAACATCTATTTCTGCTTTATTGACTATGCCAAAGCCTTTGACTGTGTAGATCACAATAAACTGTGGAAAATTCTGAGAGAGATGGGAATACCAGACCACCTGATCTGCCTCTTGAGAAATTTGTATGCAGGTCAGGAAGCAACAGTTAGAACTGGTCATGGAACAACAGACTGGTTCCAAATAGGAAAAGGAGTACGTCAAGGCTGTATACTGTCACCATGTTTATTTAACTTATATGCAGAGTACATCATGAGAAATGCTGGACTGGAAGAAACACAAGCTGGAATCAAGATTGCTGAGAGAAATATCAATAACCTCAGATATGCAGATGATATCACCCTTATGGCAGAAAGTGAAGAGGAACTCAAAAGCCTCTTGATGAAAGTGAAAGTGGAGAGTGAAAAGGTTGGCTTAAAACTCAACATTCAGAAAACGAAGATCATGGCATCTGGTCCCACCACTACATGGGAAATAGATGGGGAAACAGTGGAAACAGTGTCAGACTTTATTTTTCTGGACTTCAAAATCACTGCAGATGGTGACTGCAGCCATGAAATGAAAAGACGCTTACTCCTTGGAAGGAAAGTTATGACCAACCTAGATAGCATATTCAAAAGCAGAGACATTACTTTGCCAACAAAGGTTCGCCTAGTCAAGGCTATGGTCTTTCCTGTGGTCATGTATGGATGTGAGAGCTGGACTGTGAAGAAGGCTGAGCGCCGAAGAATTGATGCTTTTGAACTGTGGTGTTGGAGAAGACTCTTGAGAGTCCCTTGGACTGCAAGGAGATCCAACCGGTCCATTCTGAAGGAGATCAGCCCTGGGATTTCTTTGTGGGGAGTGATGCTAAAGCTGAAACTCCAGTATTTTGGCCACCTCATGCGAAGAGTTGACTCATTGGAGAAGACTCTGATGCTGGGAGGGATTGGGGGCAGGAGGAGAAGGGGACGACAGAGGATGAGATGGCTGGATGGCATCACTGACTCGATGGATGTGAGTCTGAGTGACCTCCGGGAGTTGGTGATGGATAGGGAGGCCTGGCGTGCTGCACTTCATGGGGTCACAGAGAGTCGGACACGACTGAGCGACTGATCTGATCTGATATGAGTGAAGTGAATAAATGTATAGCCTGTTATACAGAGTAAAGTAAATCAGAAAAACAAGTATCATGTATTATTACATATATATGGAATCTAGAATGATGATACTAATGAACCTGTTTGCAGGACTGGAATAGAGATAGACATACAGAGAACAGACTGGTGAAAATAGTGCAGTAGGATAGAGTGGGACAAATTGAGATAGTAGCATTGAAATACATATACTACCATATGGAAAATAGGTAACTAGTTGGATGTTGCTGTATAACACAGGGAATTCACTCTGCTGCCCTGTGACACCTAGAGGGGTGGGATGATATGGGGTATTGGAAGGAGTTTCAAGAAGGAGGGGGCATGTTCATACTTATGTCTGATTCACATTGTTGTATGGAAGAAACCAACACAACATTGTAAAGCAATTATCCTCAAATTAAAAATAACAAAAAACTGTCAGAAAGAGAAATAAAAAAGATCCCAGTTACAGTTGCATCTAAAATAATTAAAAAAAAAAAAAAACTGGGAATAAATTTATCCAAGGAAGTTAAATGCCTATATATTGAAAATAACAAGACATTAATAAAATAAATTGAAATATATACAAATAAATGGAAAGATATCCCATGCTTATGGGATGGAAGAATAAATATTATTAAAATATCCATACTACTCAAAGGAATCTTCAGATTCCATACAACCCCTATCAAAATTCCAATGGCAATTTTGAAATAGAACAAATCATAAAATTTGTTTGGAGCCAAAAAAACTTCAAATAACCAAAATATTAAGAAAGAGGAGCAAAGTTTGAGGTATTATGCTCCCTGATTTCAATACCATACTGTGTTAATCACTATAGCTTTTGTAATATACAAAGACATTATGGTGCTGGCATAATGGAACAGAATTGAGAGGTCAGGAATAAACCCACATATATATGGTCAATGAATTTGCAACAAAGGAGTCAAGAATATGCAATGGGGAAAGATTAGTCTCTTCAACAAATGGTGCTGGTAAACTGGACAGCCATTTGCAAAAGAACAAAACCCACACAAAAATGAACTCCAAATGGATTAAAGACTTGAAAATAAGACCCAAAACTGTAAAATTCCCTAGAAGAAAATAGAGGATGTAAGACAAAGGTCTTGGTGATGATTTTTTGACTGTGACACCAAAAACAACTAAGGAAAAACTAATAAGAGGAACTATATCATGTTAAAAAGCTTATTTACAGCAAAGGAAGCCATTAACAAAATTATAAGGCAACCTAGTGAATGGGAGAAAATACTTGTACACCATTTATATCTGGTACGTGGCTAATATCTAAAATACATAAAGAACTCATACAACTCAATAGCTAAGTGAAAGTCCCCCAAATAATCTGATTAAAAAATGGCAAAAGTTCTGAATGGGCATTTTCTCCAAAGTAGACATACAGTTTGCCAACGGGAACATGAAATGATGCTCAGCTTCACTAGTTACCAAAGAAATGCAAATCTTAACCATAATGAGATATCACCTCACGTATGTTTAAAAGACTATTATACAGAAAACAAGAAATATCAAGTGTTGATGAGGATGTGAAGAAAAGGGAATCCTTTTGCACTTTTTGGGACTGTAAACTGGTGCCGCTACTATGGAAAATAGCGTGAAGTTTCAAAAATTTTAAAATAGAAATACTATATGAAACAGCAATTCCGCTTTTGAGTTTTTGTTTGAAGAAAATGAAAACATTAACTTGAAATACCCACATATTTATTGCACATTATATAACAGTCAAGATATGCAACAAAAAAAGCAGAATATGAAACTATATATGACCCAATTCTAATAGTAGAAAGATTTATATGCATAGAATAAAAATTACAAAGGAATATACCAAAATGGTAACATGATCATTTCTGGTGATTAGATGTATAGGAGTTATTTATTTCTAAAAATTCTCTGAATTTTTGAAACTTTCTATAGTAAACATAAATAACTTTTATAATAAAAAAGATATGGAAACAATCTAAGTGTCCACTGATGAATGAATAGATTAAGAAATTTTGGTATGTAGAGATAATAGAATATTAATCTTAAAAATATAAAATTTTGTCCCTTGAGAGATTATGGCTGGAACTTGATGGCACTCAGCTAAGTAAAATAAATCAGAAAAATATATTGCATGTTGACTATTAAAAATAACAAGAAAAAGACAACAAGAAAAAAAAAATCCTAACACCCTAGCTTGTAGATTGGTGGTTGTGAGATTCATTTTAAAAATAGTATTTAAATACAATTTTATTTTAAAACTTTATTTTAAAAATAGTATTTAAGGAATCTCCACACTGTTCTCCATAGTGACTGTACTAGTTTGCATTCCCACCAACAATGTAAGAGGGTTCTCTTTTCTCCACACCCTCTCCAGCATTTATTGCTTGTAGACTTTTGGATAGCAGCCATTCTGACTGGCGTGAAATGGTATCTCATAGTGGTTTTGATTTGCATTTCTCTGATAATGAGTGATGTTGAGCATCTTTTCATGTGTTTGTTAGCCATCTGTATGTCTTCTTTGGAGAAATGTCTATTTAGTTCTTCGGCCCATATTTTGATTGGGTCATTTATTTTTCTGGAATTGAGCTGTAGGAGTTGCTTGTATATTTTTGAGATTAGTTGCTTCATTTGCTATTATTTTCTCCCATTCTGAAGGCTGTCTTTTCACCTTGCTCTTGAGAGTCCCTTGGACTGCAAGGAGATCCATCCATTCCGTCCTAAAGGAGATCAGTCCTGGGTGTTCATTGGAAGAACTGATGTTGAAGCTGAAACTCCAGTACTTCGGCCACCTCATGCGAAGAGTTGACTCATCGGAAAAGACTAATGCTAGGAGGGATTGGGGGCCATAGGAGAAGGGGACGACAGAGGATGCGATGGTTGGATGGCATCACCGACTTGAGGGACATGAGTTTGAATGAACTCCGGGAATTGGTGATGGACAGGAGGCCTGAGGTGCTCTCATTCATGGTTTTGCAGAGAGTCGGACACGACTGAGGCACTGAACTGAACTGATAATGAGTGATGTTGAGCATCTTTTCATGTGTTTGTTAACTATCTGTATGTCTTCTTTGGTGAAATGTCTGTTTAGTTCTTTGGCCCATTTTGGGTGGTTTATTTTTCTGGAATTGAGCTGTAGGGGTTGCTTGTATATTTTTGAGATTAATTCTTTGTCAGTTGCTTCATTTGCTATTATTTTCTCCCATTCTGAAGGCTGTCTTTTCACCTTGCTTATAGTTTCCTTTGTTGTGCAGAAGCATTTAATTTTGATTAGGTCCCATTTGTTTATTTTTGCTTTTATTTCCAATATTCTGGGAGGTGGGTCATAGAGGATCCGGCTGTGATGTATGTCAGAGAGTGTTTTGCCTATGTTTTCCTCTAGGAGTTTTATGGTTTCTGGTCTTACATTTAGATCTTAAATGCATTTTGAGTTTATTTTTGTGTATGGTGTTAGAAAGTGCTCTAGTTTCATTCTTTTACAAGTGTTTGACCAGTTTTTCCAGCACCACTTGTGAAAGAGATTGTCTTTTCTCCCTTGTGGCAAGAATACACAGAAGAACTGTACGAAAAAGATCTTCATGACCCAGATAATCATGATGGTGTGATCACTGACCTAGAGCCAGACATCCTGGAATGTGAAGTCAAGTGGGCCTTAGAAAGCATCACTACGAACAAAGCTAGTGGACGTGATGGAATTCCAGTGGAGCTATTCCAAATCCTGAAAGATGATTCTGTGAAAGTGCTGCACTCAATATGCCAGCAAATTTGGAAAACTCAGCAGTGGCCACAAGATTGGAAAAGGTCAGTTTTTATCCCAATCCCAAAGAAAGGCAATGCCAAAAAATGCTCAAACTACCACACAATTCCACTCATCTCACACGCTAGTAAAGTAATGCTCAAAATTCTCCAAGCCAGGCTTCAGCAATATGTGAACCGTGAACTTCCTGATGTTCAAGCTGCTTTTAGAAAAGGCAGAGGAACAAGAGATCAAATTGCCAACATCCGCTGGATCATGGAAAAAGCAAGAGAGTTCCAGAAAAACATCTATTTCTGCTTTATTGACTATGCCAAAGCCTTTGGCTGTGTAGATCACAATAAACTATGGAAAATTCTGAAAGAGATGGGAATACCAGACCACCTGATCTGCCTCTTGAGAAATCTGTATGCAGGTCAGGAAGCAACAGTTAGAACTGGTCATGGAACAACAGACTGGTTCCAAATAGGAAAAGGAGTATGTCAAGGCTGTATATTGTCACCCTGTTTATTTAACATATTTGCAGAGTACATCATGAGAAATGCTGGACTGGAAGAAACAGAAATTGGAATCAAGATTGCTGGGAGAAATATCAATAACCTCAGATATGCAGATGATATCACCCTTATGGCAGAAAGTGAAGAGGAACTCAAAAGCCTCTTGATGAAAGTGAAAGTGGAGAGTGAAAAGGTTGGCTTAAAACTCAACATTCAGAAAACGGAGATCATGGCATCTGGTCCTATCACTTTATGGGAAATAGATGGGGAAACAGTAGAAACAGTGTCAGACTTTATTTTTCTGGGCTCCAAAATCACTGCAGATGGTGACTGCGGCCATGATATTAAAAGACGCTTACTCCTTGGAAGGAAAGTTATGACCAACCTAGAGAGAATATTCAAAAGCAGAGACATTACTTTGCCAACAAAGGTCCGTCTAGTCAAGGCTATGGTCTTTCCTGTGGTCATGTATGGATGTGAGAGCTGGACTGTGAAGAAGGCTGAGCGCCGAAGAATTGATGCTTTTGAACTGTGGTGTTGGAGAAGACTCTTGAGAGTCCCTTGGACTGCAAGGAGATCCAACCACTCCATTCTGAAGGAGATCAATCCTGGTCTTTCTTTGGAAGGAATGTTGCTAAAGCTGAAACTCCAGTATTTTGGCCACCTCATGCGAAGAGTTGACTCATTGGAGAAGACTCTGATGCTGGGAGGGATTGGGGGCAGGAGGAGAAGGGGACGACAGAGGATGAGATGGCTGGATGGCATCACTGACTTGATGGATGTGAGTCTGAGTGACCTCCGGGAGTCGGTGATGGACAGGGAGGCCTGGCGTGCTGCAGTTCATGGGGTCGCAAAGAGTCAGAGACGACTGAGTGACTGATCTGATCTGATCTGATTTCTCCTTTGTATAGTCTTGCCTCCTTTGTCAAAGATAAGGTGTCCATAGGTGTGTGGATTTATCTCTGGGCTTTCTATTTTATTCCATTGATCTATGTTTCTGTCTTTGTGCAAGTACCATACTGTCTTGATGACTGTGGCTTTGTAGTAGAGCCTGAAGTCAAGCAGGCTGATTCCTCCAGTTCCATTCTTCTTTCTCAAGATTGCTTTGGCTATTGGAGGTTTTTTTGTATTTCCATACAAATTGAGAAATTATTTGTTCTAACTCTGTGAAAAATACCGTTGGTAGTTTGATAGGGATTGCATTGAATCTATATATTGCTTTGGGTAGTATACTCATTTTCACTATATTGATTTTTCCAATCCATGAACATAGTATATTTCGTCATCTATTCGGGTCATCTTTGACGTGTTTCACCAATGTTTTATAGTTTTCTATATATAGGTCTTTAGTTTCTTTAGGTAGATACATTCCTAAATATTTTATTCTTTTTCGTTGCAATGGTGAATGGAATTGTTTCCTTAATTTCTCATTCTATTTTCTCATTATTAGTGTATAGGAATGCAAGGGATTTCTGTGTGTTGATTTTATATCCTTCAACTTTACTATATTCCTTGATTAGTGCTAATAATTTTCTGGTGGAGTCTTTAGAGTTTTCTATGTAGAGGATCATGTCATCTGCAAACAGTGAGAGTTTTACTTCTTCTTTTCCAATTTGGATTCCTTTTTTTTCTTTTTGTGCTCTGATTGCTGTGGCCAAGACTTCCAAAACTATGTTGAATAGTAGTGGTGAAACTGGGCACCCTTGTCTTGTTCCTGAATTTAGGAGAAATGCTTTCAATTTTTCACCATTGAGGATAATGTTTCCTGTGGGTTTGTCATATATAGCTTTTATTATGTTTAGGTCTGTTCTTTCTATTCCTGCTTTCTAGAGAGTTTTTATCATAAATGGATGTTGAATTTTGTCAAAGGCTTTCCTTGCATCTATTGAGATAATCATATGGCTTTTATTTTTCAATTTGTTAATGTGGTGTATTACATTCATTGATTTGCAGATATTGAAGAATCCTTGCATCCCTGGGATAAAGCCCAAGTGGTCATGATGTATGATCTCTTTAATGTGTGGTTGGATTCTGATTGGTAGAATTTTGTTAAGGATTTTTACATCTATGTTCATCAGTGATCCTGGCCTGTAGTTTTCCTTTTTTTGTGGCATCTTTGTCAGATTTTGGCATTAGGGTGATGGTGGCCTCATAGAATGAGTTTGGAAGTTTACTTTCCTCTGCAATTTTCTGGAAGAGTTTGAGTAGGATAGGTGTTCAGATCAGATCAGTCACTCAGTCGTGTCCAATTCTTTGCGACCCCATGAATTGCAGCACGCCAGGCCTCCCTGTCCATCACCAACTCCTGGAGGTCATTCAGACTCACATCCAACGAGTCAGTGATGCCATCCAGCCATCTCATCCTCTGTCGTCCCCTTCTCCTCCTGCCCTCAATCCCTCCCAGCATCAGAGTCTTCTCCAATGAGTCAACTCTTCGCATGAGGTGGCCAAAGTACTGGAGTTTCAGCTTTAGCATCAGTCCTTCCAAAGAAATCCCAGGGCTGATCTCCTTTAGAATGGACTGGTTGGATCTCCTTGCAGTCCAAGGGACTCTCAAGAGTCTTCTCCAATACCACAGTTCAAAAGCATCAATTCTTTGGCACTCAGCCTTCTTTACAGTGCATCACATCCATACATGACCACAGGAAAAACTATAGCCTTGACTAGACGAACCTTTGTTGGCAAAGTAATGTCTCTGCTTTTGAATATGCTCTCTAGGTTGGTCATAACTTTCCTTCCAAGGAGTAAGCGTCTTTTAATTTCATGGCTGCAGTCACCATCTGTAGTGATTTTGGAGCCCAGAAAAATAAAGTCTGACACTGTTTCCACTGTTTCCCCATCTATTTCCCATGAAGTGATGGGACCGGATGCCATGATCTTTGTTTTCTGAATGTTGAGCTTTAAGCCAACTTTGTCACTTTCTACTTTCTCTTTCATCAGCTCTTCTCTATATTTTTGTTAGAATTCAGCTGTGAAGCCGTGTGGTCCTGGGCTTTTGTTTGCTGGGAAATTTGTGATTACTCTTTCAATTTACATTCTTGTGATAGGTATGTTAAGATTTTCTATTTCTTCCTGGTTCAATTTTGGAAAATTGTACTTTTCTAAGAATTTGTCCATTTCTTCCAGTTTGTCCAATTTATTGGCATATAATTGCTGATAGTAGTCTGTTATGATCTTTTGCATTTCTGTGTTTCTGTTGTGATCTCTCCATTTTGATTTCCAGTTTTGTTCGTTTGATTTTTCTCCCTTTGTTTCTTGATGAGGATAGCTAATGGCTTGTCAATTTATTTATCCTCTCAAAGAACCAGCTTTTGGCTTTGTTGATTTTTGTTATGGTCTGTTTTGTTTCTTTAGCATTTATTTCTGCCCTAATTTTTAAAATTTCTGTCCTTCTACTAATTCTGGAGTTCTTCATTTCTTCCTTTTCTAGTTGCTTTAGTTGTAGAGTTAGGTTATTTATTTGACTATTTTCTTGTTTCTTGATATATACCTGGGTTGCTATGAACCTTCCCCTTAGCACTGCTTTTACAGTGTCCCACAGGTTTTGGGTTGTTGTGTTTTCATTTTCATTCATTTCTATGCATATTTTGATTTATTTTTTGTTTTCTTCTGTTATTTGTTGATTATTAAACAGTGTGTTGTTCAGCTTCCATATGTTGGAATTTTTAATAGTTTTTCTTCTGTAATTGAGATCTAATCTTACTCTATTGTGGTCAGAAAAGATGCTTGGAATGATTTCAATTTTTTTGAATTTACTAAGGCTAGATTTTTGGCCCAGGATGTGATCTATCCTGGAGAAGGTTCCGTGTGCACTTGAGAAAAAAGTGAAATTCATTGTTTTGGGGTGAAATGTCCTATAGATATCAATTAGGTCTAACTGGTCTATTGTATCATTTAAATTTTGTGTTTCCTTGTTAATTTTATGTTTAGTTGATCTCTCCATAGGTGTGAGTGGGGTATTAAAGTCTCCCACTATTATTGTGTTATTGCTAATTTCCCCTTTCATACTTGTTAGCATTTGTCTTATATATTGCGGTGCTCCTATGTCGGGTGCATATATGTTTATGATTGTTATATCTTCTTCTTGGATTGATCCTTTGATTATTATGTAGTGTCCTTCTTTGTCTCCTTTCACAGCCTTTGTTTTAAAGTCTATTTTATCTGATATGAGTGTTGCTACTCCTGCTTTCTTTTGGTCTCTATTTGCATGGAATATCTTTTCCAGCCCTTCACTTTCAGTCTCTGTGTGTCCCTTATTTCGAGGTGGGTCTCTTGTAGACAACATATATAGGGATCTTGTTTTTGTATCCATTCAGCCAGTCTTTGTTTTTTGGTTGGGACATTCAACCCATTTACATTTAAGGTAATTATTGATAAGTATGAATCCACTGCCATTTACTTTATTGTTTTGGGTTCGAGTTTATACACCCTTCCTGTGTTTCCTGTCTAGAGAAGATCCTTTAGCATTTGTTGGCGAGCTGGTTTGGTGGTGCTGAATTTTCTCAGCTTTTGCTTGTCTGTAAAGCTTTTGATTTCTCCTTCATATTTGAATGAGATCCTTTCTGGGTACAGTAATCTGGGCTGTAGCTTATTTTCTTTCATCACTTTAGTATATCTGCCATTCCCTCCTGGCTTGGAGAGTTTCTATTGAAAGATCAGCTGTTATTGTTATGGGAATCCCTTTGTGTGTTATTTGTTGTTTTTGTCTTACTGCTTTTAATATTTGCTATTTGTGTTTGGTCTTCGTTAATTTGATTAATATGTGTCTTGGGGTGTTTTGCCTTGGGTTTATCCTGTTTGGGACTCTCTGGGTTTCTTATACTTGGATGATTATTTCCTTCCCCATTTTAGGGAAGTTTTCAACTATTATCTCCTCAAGTATTTTTTCATGGTCTTTTTTTTTTTTTTTTGTCTTCTTCTTCTGGGACTATGATTCAAATGTTGGGACATTTAACATTGTTCCAGAAGTCTCTGAGGTTGTCCTCATTTCTTTTAATTCGTTTTTCTTTTTTCCTCTCTGTTTCATTTATTTCTACCATTCTATCATCTACCTCACTAATCCTATCTTCTGTCTCTATTATTCTATTTGTTCACTCCAGAATGTTTTTGATCTCATTTATTGCACTATGCATTATATATTAACTCTTTTTTATTTCTTCTAGGTCTTTGTTAAACCTTTCTTGCATCTTCTCATCCTTGTCTCCAGGCTATTTATCTGTGATTCCATTTTGTTTCCAAGTTTTTGGATCATTTTCACTATAATTATTTGGAATTCTTTATCAGGTAGATTCCCTATCTCTCCCTCTTTCGTTTGGTTTGGTGGGCATTTATCTTGTTCCTGTACCTTCTGGGTATTCCTCTAGCTCTTAATCTTGTTTATGCTGCTATGTTTGGGGTGGCATTTCTGTATTCTGGAAGTTTGTGGAGTTCTCTTTACTGTCAAGTTTCCTCACTGTGGGTGGGGTTGTATGGGTGGCTTGTGAAGGTTTCCTGGTTAGGGAAGCTTGTGTTGGTGTTCTGGTGGGTGGACCTGGATTTCTTCTCTCTGGAGTGCAATGAAGTGTCCAGTAATGAGTTATGGGATGTCAGTGGGTTTGGTGTGACTTTGGGCAGCTTGTATATTGAACCTCAGGGCTGTATTTCTGTGTTGCTGGAGTATTTGCCTGGTATGTCTTTCTCTGGAACTTGTTGGCCCTTGGATGGTGCTTGTATTCAGTGTAGGTATGGAGGTGTTTGATTAGCTCCTGTCAATTAATGTTCCCTGGAGTCAGGAGTTCTCTAGTGTTCTCAGGATTTGCACTTAAGCCTCCTGCTTCTGGTTTTCAGTCTTATTTTTACAGTAGCCTCAAGAATTCTCCACCATGGAAGCCATCTCTACCATCGTCTCCTTCCCCAGCCTCTTTTTCATCATCAGTGATCACCTCAGAAAATCATCCCTCTCATCTTCTTTCTGCAGTTTCTAGAGACCATTGTGGTGCTTCCCAAAGAACAAGAGAGTAGTAGTTTCTCATAATCCCTGTCTTTAGAAATTCACCTGCATTTTGTCCTTTGCTCAGTCCAGTTTCACTCCCTCCTAGGATGCTACATACAGAAGCCTTTCAGCAGAAATTTCAGAAGGGAGCTTCTAGTGAAAACTGACTCTCTCCTCTAGGAATTGTAAACTTCTGGTCTCTTATTTAGTTATTTAATCCATTTTGAGCTCATTTTTGTATACTGAGTTAAAGAATTATCTAATTGCATTTCTTTTACATGTAGCTGTACAGTTTTCACAGCACTATATTTTGAAGAGATTATGTTTCCAACATTGTATAGTCTTAATTCCTTTGTCATATATTAATTGACCATAAGTTCATGGATTTATTTCTGGGCTTTTATCCTATTCCATAGATCTATATTTCAGTTTTTGTGCCAGTACCATACTATTTTAATATTATAGCTTTGCTATTATAGTTTGAAATCAAGAAGGGTGATTCCTTATGCTCTGTTTTTCTTTCTCAAGATTGCTTTGGATATAATGGGTCTTTTGTGTCTCCATACAAATTTGAAAAAAAATTTTTGTTTGCTTTAGTTCTGTGAAAAATGCAATTGGAAATTTGATATGAATTGCATTGAATGTTTAGATTGTCTTGGGTAGCACATTCAGTTTTACAATATTTATTTTTCCAATCACCTAATATGGTATATCTTTCCTTCTATTTGTGTCTACTTTGATTTCTTTCATCAGCACCACATAGCTTTCAGAGTATTGTCTTTTGACTCCTTAGATAGCTTTAAGCATAGGTATTGTATTCTTTTTAATGTGATGGAAAATGGTACTGTTTCTTGAATTTCTCTTTCTGATGATTAGTTTTTAGTATATAAAAATGCAACAATTTCTGTGTATTAATTTTGTATACTCAGTCAGTTCAGTTCAGTCGCTCAGTCGTGTCCAACTCTTTGTGACCTCATGAATCACAGCACCCCAGGCCTCCCTGTCCATCTTCAACTCCAGGAGTTCACCCAAACTCATGTCCATCGAGTCAGTGATGCCATCCACCCATCTCATCTGTCATCCCCTTCTCCTCCTGCCCCCAATCCTTCCCAGCATCAGAGTCTTTTCCAATGAGTCAACTCTTAGCATGAGGTAGCCAAAGTACTGGAGTTTCAGCTTCAGCATCAGTCCTTCCAAAGAACACACAGGACAGATCTCCTTTAAAATGGACTGATTGAATCTCCTTGCAGTCCAAGGGACTCTCAAGAGTCTTGTCCAACACCACAGTTCAAAAGCATCATAGAACTTTACAAAATTCGTTGATGAATTCTAGTAGTTTTCCAGGGGTGTCTTCAGGATCGTCCATGTATAGAATCATGTCATCTGCAAGCAGTGACAGTTTTATTTCTTTTCTAGTTTGTGTTCTTAGTTGCTCAGTTGTGTCTGACTCTTTGCAAACCCATGGACTGCAGCAGGCCAGGTTTTCCCTGTCCTTCACCATCTCCTAGAGTTTACTCAAACTCATGTCCATTGAATCAGTGATGCTATCAAACCCTCTTAACCTCTGTTGTCCCCTTCTCTTCTTGCTTTCAATCTTTTTCAGCATCAGGGTCTTTTCCAATGAGTCACTTCTTCGCATCAGGTGGCCAATTATTGGAGCTTCAGCATCATTCCAATGAATATTCAGGACTGATTTCCTTTAGGATGATCAAGTTGGATCTCCTTGCAGTCCAAGGGATTCTCAAGATTCTTCTCCAACACCACAGTTCAAAAGTGTCAGTTCTTCAGTGCTCAGCTTTCTTTATAGTTCAACTCTCACATCCATACATGACTACTGGAAAAACCATAGCTTTGACTAGACAGACCTTTATCGATAAAACAATTTCTCTGCTTTTTAATATGCTGTCTAGGTTTGTCATAGCTTTTCTTCCAAGGAGCAAGTGTCTTTTAATTTCATGGCTATAGTCACCATCTGCAGTGATTTTGGAGCCCAAGAAAATAGTCTGCCAAAATTTCCATTGTTTCCCCATCTATTTTTGATGAAGTGATGGGACAAGCTGCCATGATCTTAGTTTTTTGAATGTTGAGTTTTAAGTCAGCTTTTTCACTCTCTTCTTTTACTTTCATTCAGAGGCTCTTTAGTTCCTCTTTGCTTTCTGCCATAAGGTTTGTGCCATCTGCTTATGTGATGTTCTTGATATTTGTCCCTGAAATCTTGATTCCAACCTTGGTTCCTTGCTTCATCCAACCCAGCATTTCACATGATGTACTGTGCATATAAGTTAAATAGGCAGGGTGAAAATATACAGCTTTGAAATACCCCTTTCCTGATTTGGAACCAGTCTATTGCTCCATGTCCAGGACTAACTGTTGCTTCTTGATCTGCATGCATATTTTTCAGGAGGAGGTAAAGTGGTCAGTCAGTCCCATCTATTAAGAATTTTCCACAGTTTGTTGTGGTCCACACAGTCAGAGCATAGTCAGTGAAGCAGAAGTAGATGTTTTCTGGAACTCTCTTGCTTTTTCTATGATCCAATGGATGTTGGCAATTTGATCTCTTTCTTTGCCTTTTCTAAATCCAGCCTCAACATCTGGAAGTTTTTGGTTCACGTACTATTGAAGCTTCACTTGGGTAATTTTGAGCATTATTCTGCTAGTGTGTGAGATGAGTGCAATTGTGCGGTGCAATTGTGCAATTGTGGGATGATTTGGGAGAAGGGCATTTAAACATTCTTTGGCATTGCCTTTCTTTGCAATTGGAGTGAAAACTGATCTTTACCAGTCCTCTGGCCACTGGTGCGTTTTTCAAATTTGGTGGCTATTGAGTGCAGCATTTTCATAGCATAATCTTTTGGGATTTGAAATAGCTGAGAAAAAATGCCATCACCTCCACCTCTTTGTTCATAGTGACGGTTCCTAAGGGCTGCTTGAGTTTGTATGCCAGGATGTCTGTCTCTAGGTAAGTGATCACACCACTGTGGTTATCTGGGTCATGAAGATCTTTTTTTGTATAGTTCTGTGTATTCCTGCCACCTCTTCTTGATATCTTCTGCTTTTGTTATGTCCATCCTGTTTCTGTCCTTTATTGTGCCCATTTTTGCATGAAATGTTCCCTTGGTATTTCTAATTTTCTTGAAGTCATCTCTAGTCTTCCCCATCCCATTGTTTTCCTCTATTTCTTTGCATTGTTCACTTAGGAAGACCTTCTTAATCTTTCCTTGCTATTCTTTGGAACTTTGGATTCAGATGGATATATATTTCCTTTTCTCCTTTTCCTTTCACTTCTCTTCCTTTCACAGCTATTTGTAAGGCCTCCTCAGACAATCAGGTTGTCTTTTTGCACTTATTCTTCTCAGGGATGGTTTTGATCACTTACTCCTGTACAATGTTACGAACCTTTGTTGATAGTGCTTCAGGCACTCTGTCTATCAGATCTAATCCCTTGATTCTATCTGTCACTTCCACTGTATAATCGTAAGGGATTTGATTTAGACCACACCTGAATGACCTAGTGGTTTTCCTTACTTTCCTGAATTTAAGTCTGAAGTTTGCAATAAGAGATTCATGATCTGAGCCATAATCAGTTCCAGGTCTTGTTTTTGCTGACTGCATAGAGCTCGTCCATCTTTGGCTGTAAAGAATATAATCAGCAAAAGAGACACTGATGTATAGAACAGTCTTTTGGACTCTGTGGGAGAGGGAGAGGGTGGGATGATTTGGGAGAAGGGCATTTAAACATGTATAATATCATATATGAAATAAGTTGCCAGTCCAGGTTCGATGCACGATACTGGATGCTTGGGGCTGGTGCACTGGGACAACCCAGAGGGATGGTGTGGGGAAGGAGGAGGGAGGAGGGTTCAGGATAGGGAACACGTGTATACCTGTGGTGGATTCATGTTGATATATGGCAAAACCAATACAATATTGTAAAGTTAAAAAATAAAATAAAATAAAAATAAATAAATTATGCACTTGAAAAAAAATA
The DNA here is from genome assembly GCA_935064755.1 of Tragelaphus eurycerus. NCBI lineage: Eukaryota > Metazoa > Chordata > Mammalia > Artiodactyla > Bovidae > Tragelaphus > Tragelaphus eurycerus. The sequence continues at coordinate 12,620,326 of CAKXYN010000046.1, read as the reverse complement.
TAATCAATCTGATTTTGGTATTGACCATCAGGTAATGTCCATGTATAGAGTCATCTACTGTGTTGTTGGAAGAGGGTGTTTGCTATGACCAGTGCAGTCTCTTGGCAAAACTCTGTTAGCCTTTGCCCTTTTTCATTTTGTGCTCCAAGGCCAAACTTTCCTGTTACTCCAAGTATCCCTTGACTTTCTACTTTTGCATTCCAGTCCCCTATTATGAAAAGGCATCCTTTTTGTGTGTTAGTTCTAGAAGGTCATGTAGATCTTCATAGAACTTTTTGACTTTGGCTTCTTTGACATTTGTGGTTGGACCATAGACTTGGATTGCTGTGATATTGCATGGTTTGCCTTGGAAACAAACCGAGATCATTGTCATTTTTTGAGATTGCACCCAATTATTCTAGTCTCTAGATATATGATATTTTATTTATTGATTCCTCAGTTGATAGACACTATTTCTAGTTTGTTGAGCTATTATTAATAATATGGTTATGAATATTTTTATATAAGTGTTTGTATGGTATATAGTTTCATTTCTTTTAAGTAGATGCCTAGAATTTTGATTAAGTCAAGTGTTAAGTGTATATTTAACTTTAAAAAGGTATATATTTAACTTTGAAGAGTGCCAAACACGCACAAAAATCTAAAACTAAAGGAGGTAGTATTGATAGATGGCCCTATGAACTCCCTGCATTAAAAAGCCTCAAAATATCTGAAGGGTACAATGTGTGTTTCACAGGAAAAGTTTAGGAAATATATTGAGCCTATGAAGAATGTAAGCCTAGGGATTTCCCAGGCCTTCCCACTGTTCCAGTGGATAAGAGTCTGTACTTCCAAGGCAAGAGACATGAGTTCAATCTCTGGTCAGGGAACTAGGATCCTATATGGTGTGCAGTGAGGGAAAAAACAAAAACAAAAAACAGAGCCCCAGAAGGTTAGAATTTGATTAAGGAATCAGATCAGATCAGATCAGTCGCTCAGTCGTGTCCGACTCTTTGAGACCCCATGAACCGCAGCACGCCAGGCCTCCCTGTCCATCACCAGCTCCTGGAGGTCACTCAGACTCACACCCATCAAGTCAGTGATGCCATCCAGCCATCTCATCCTCTGTCGTCCCCTTCTCCTCCTGCCCTCAATCCCTCCCAGCATCAGAGTCTTCTCCAATGAGTCAACACTTCGCATGAGGTGGCCAAAATACTGGAGTTTCAGCTTTAGCATCATTCCTTCCAAAGAAATTCCAGGATTGATCTCCTTCAGAATGGACTGGTTGGATCTTCTTGTAGTCCAAGGGACTCTCAAGAGTCTTCTCCAACACCACAGTTCAAAAGCATCAATTCTTCAGCGCTCAGCCTTCTTCACAGTCCAGCTCTCACATCCATACATGACCACAGGAAAGACCATAGCCTTGACTAGGCGAACCTTTGTTGGTAAAGTAATGTCTTTGCTTTTGAATATGCTATCTATGTTGGTCATAACTTTCCTTCCAAGGAGTAAACGTCTTTTCATTTGATGGCTGCAGTCACCATCTGCAGTGATTTTGGAGCCCAGAAAAATAAATTCTGACACTGTTTCCACTGTTTCTCCATCTATTTCCCATGTAGTGATGGGACCAGATGCCATGATCTTCGTTTTCTGAATGTTGAGCTTTAAGCCAACCTTTTCACTCTCCACTTTCACTTTCATCAAGAGGCTTTTTAGCCCCTCTTCACTTTCTGCCATAAGAGTGGTGTCATCTGCATATCTGAGGTTATTGATATTTCTCCCAGCAATCTTGATTCCAACTTGTGTTTCTTCCAGTCCAGCATTTCTCATGATGTACTCTGCATATAAGTTAAATAAACATGGTGACAATATGCAGCCTTGACGTACTCCTTTTCCTATTTGGAACCAGTCTGTTGTTCCATGACCAGTTCTAACTGTTGCTTCCTGACCTGCATACAGATTTCTCAAGAGGCAGATCAGGTGGTCTGGTATTCCCATCTCTTTCAGAATTTTCCATAGTTTATTGTGATCTACACAGTCAAAGGCTTTGGCATAGTCAATAAAGCAGAAATAGATGCTTTTCTGGAACTCTCTTGCTTTTTCGATGATCCAGCGGATGTTCGCAATTTGATCTCTGGTTCCTCTGCCTTTTCTAAATCCAGCTTGAACATCAGGAAGTTCACGGTTCACATATTGCTGAAGCCTGGCTTGGAGAGTTTTGAGCATTACTTTACTAGCGTGTGAGATGAGTGCAATTGTGCGGTAGTTTGAGCACTCCTTGGCATTGCCTTTCTTTGGGATTGGGATGAAAACTGACCTTTTCCAATCTTGTGGCCACTGCTGAGTTTTCCAAATTTGCTGGCATATTGAGTGCAGCACTTTCACAGCATCATCTTTCAGGATTTGGAATAGCTCCACTGGAATTCCATCACCTCCACTAGCTTTGTTCGTAGTGATGCTTTCTAAGGCCCACTTGACTTCACATTCCAAGATGTCTGGCTCTAGGTCAGTGATCACATCATCATGATTATCTGGGTCGTGAAGCTCTTTTTTGTACAGTTCTTCTGTGTATTCTTGCCACCTCTTCTTAATATCTTCTGCTTCTGTTAGGTCCATACCATTTCTGTCCTTTATCGAGCCCATCTTTGCATGAAATGTTCCTTTGGTATCTCTGATTTTCTTGAAGAGATCCCTAGTCTTTCCCATTCTGTTGTTTTCCTCTATTTCTTTGCATTGATCACTGAAGAAGTCTTTCTTATCTCTTCTTGCTATTCTTTGGAACTCTGCATTTAGATGTTTATATACAAATTTTAAAAAATGGTCAGCAGATGAATGGATAAGAAAGCTGTGGTACATATACACAATGGAGTATTACTCAGCCATTAAAAAGAATACATTTGATTCAGTTCTAATGAGATGGATGAAACTGGAGCCTATTATACAGAGTGAAGTAAGCCAGAAAGAATAATACCAATACAGTATACTAACGCATATATATGGAATTTAGAAAGATGGTAATGACAATCCCGTATGTGAGACAGCAAAAAAGACACAGATGTATAGTACAGTCTTTTGGGCTCTGTGGGAGAGGGAGCGGGGGATGATTTGAGAGAATAGCATTAAAACATGTATAAAATAATATAAGAAATGAATGCCAGTCCAGGTTTGATGCAGGATACAGGAAGCTTGGGGCTGGTGCACTGGGATGACCCAGAGCGATAGTATGGGGAGGGAGGTGGGAGGGGGGTTCTGGATGGGGAACACGTGTACACCTGTGGCGGATGCCTGTTGATGTATGGCAAAACAAATACAATATTGTAAAGTAAAAAAAAAAAAAAAAGTGGCACAAAATTAGAAGGTGACTCAGTTTTCCAATAAAAGTGGCAAGAATCTTGTACTTGAGTCACAACATTCTGGACTCTGGACTATTATCCAGATCTTTAATCTCTATTTTTCTGTTCCTCTTCTGTTACTTCACTCCACAGCTATTCAGTGTCCAAAGAATTTTTGGTACTTTTTTCTGGAGTGGGGACAGAGAGGACTGCTTTTGTATATAACAAGATTAGGGGAATAGGGTAGACCCTATTTGGAGTTCAGAAGAATATTTAATAAAATATCTCATGGTTGTCTTGTTGGACAAATTGGTGAATTTTGCACTACAAGAGAGTACAGATGGTGTAGAGGGGGAGTGTTTATGGCTGATTAAGTAATTAGATTTAAAGAATTGATTTTAATGAATCTATGTCTACTGAAATGGACCTCTAATGTTGTATGTCAGGAGTATCTGTCCTTGGCCCTATCCTAATTTAACATTTTCATTGTTGACTTAAATGAGGGCACAGATAATGTGAAAATGTATACACATATAAGCTCAAAACTGAAAAGTAGAGTTAATAAATTTAATGACAGAAACAGGATCTAAAAAGTCATCTTCAATATGAATTTTTACCATGCTTGACTAATGTGCATTGTGGGGTAAGGAAGCAACTGAGAGTAGGAGTCAGAGGCTCCTTACCAATTAATCATTATTATTAGTGAATATTTTACATTCAGATAGATAGCTTAGGTGAACAGCATCAGATTCGTGACCTCTGGAGGAGAAAATTTTGATTTGGGGCCAGAGACGAGGCTTGATCACTCAGAGAGTTTATGTAGCAGAGCTTTATTACAGTGAAATAGGGACAGAAAGTTTCTGATACAGACATCAGAAGGAGGCAGAGAGTTCCCCACTCACTAATTTTGGCGGGGCTTTATATACTTTTTCAATTGGTTAGAAAGATCTTACCAGAGATACTCCCACAACATACATCTTAAGATAACAGGATTAGTCAGAATGTTCCTGTTAATAAGCAGAAACACTTCCTCAAGCCACATACATTGTTGTTATATAATCATTAGTACAGAGCTGGGAGGGATTGGGGGCAGGAGGAGAAGGGGATGGCAGAGGAAGAGATGGCTGGATGGCATCACTGACTCGATGGATATGAGTCTGAGTGACCTCCGGGAGTTGGTGATGGAGGGAGGCCTGGCGTGCTGCGATTCATGGGGTCGCAAAGAGTCAGACATGACTAAGTGACTGATCTGATCTGACAGAGCTTAAGGAAAAACGTACCCTTGAGCAAGATGATGTGAGAGCTAGACTGTGAAGAAGGCTGAGCACCGAAGAATTGATGCCTTTGAACTGTGGTATTGGAGAAGACTCGTGAGAGTCCCCTGGACTGGAAGGAGATTCAACCAGTCCATTCTGAAGGATATCAGCCCTGGGATTTCTTTGGAAGGAATGATGCTAAAGCTGAAACTCCGGTACTTTGGCCACCTCATGTGAAGAGTTGACTCATTGGAGAAGGCTCTGATGCTGGGAGGGATTGGGGGCAGGAGGAGAAGGGGACGACAGAGGATGAGATGGCTGGATGGCATCACTGACTCAATGGATGTGAGTCTGAGTGACCTCCGGGAGTTGGTGATGGACAGGGAGGCCTGGCGTGCTGTGGTTCATGGGGTCGCAAAGAGTCGGACATGACTGAGTGACTGATCTGATCTGATCTGAGCAAGATGAGTTGTTTTGTTGCATAATCATGAGCTCTGCACTTAAAGAAAGTTAGTCTTAAAGATTGTTGTCAAAACAATTCAGAGTTTAAGAAAAAGACATCTTATGTGATTAAGTCAAATGGATGTAGAAAAAATATTTGTCCCTTTTCTCCTCCTCTAGAGCCCTGGACTTCTTATCAACCTATCTAAGAATTAGCTCTCTCTGTCTCTTGGCAACAAAATGTGTGTGTGTGTGTGTGTGTGTGTGTGTGTGTGTGTGTGAGAGAGAGAGAGAGAGAGAGAGAGAGAGAGAGAGAGAGAGAGAGACAGATTCCCTAGGTCTGGGTTATTTTATCAGATTGAAATTAATTTCCTAAATTAGAGAGTTATATAAGATTAACACATGTTATTAGACCTTTTTTAAAATGGATTTCTTGCAGGGAATTGTGCATTGCTCAATGATTTTTGGGAATAGGAAATATTTTCTCCAAAGCAGTGCCAGATAACGGCACTCTCTTTAACAACAACAATAAAATTCTGGCAATCTGTGTTTCTATTCCATTAATTCCTCAAGGTAAGAGCTTATTATGTCTAAAATATTATGCTGAGAGCTATAGAGAAACAAAACTTTTTCCTCTAAGAACTTCAAGAATGTTGTAGGGAAGATTAAGCATTTTCAAAAATTACTTTATGCTGTATGATGATGGATGATAAGGATCAAATGAGAGGCACTGAAAATATAACAAAACTGCTGGAAGAGGAGGGAGAAAAGTAGTGATGATAAATGATCTGCAAAATCAGAAAAGACCTTCTGGTAGAAGTGGGAACTTGGAAGGACAGGCAAGATGGTGGAGGAATAGGAAAGGGAGACCATTTTCTCCCTCACAAAATCATCAAAAGGTCAGTTGAATGCTGAGCAACTTCCACATAACAACTTACGAACACTGGTGGAGGACACCAGGCACCCAGGAAGGCAGCCCATTCTCTTTGAAAGGATGTAAGACAAAAGATAAAACACAAAAAGAGAGTCAAAAGAGCTAGGGATGGAGACCCGTCCTGGGGAGGGAGTCGTGAAGGAGGAGAAGTTTCCAAACAGCAGAAAACTCTTTCACTGGTGGGTCTGTGGAAATTTTGGAATCTCAGAGGGCAACATAACTGGGAGGAAAAAAGAAAAGAAACCCACAGAATACACACCTAACCGCAACTCCCAGCGGAGAAGTAGCCCAGATGCTCACGTCCACCACCAGCGAGTGGGTGCTAGACAGGGAGGCATGGGCTGCATGCTTAGGGTAAGGACCAAGCCTGAATGCCCTGAGGACAATCTGAGGGAGCTAACATTAGATAGCAACCCAAACTGGGATAGCCATAGAGAGGAAAGAGAGAGAGAGAGAGAGAGAGAGAGAGAGAGAGAGAGAGAGAGAGAGAGAGAGAGAGAACATTCAGTGAAAGGCTCTAACCTGGCCCTCTCACAGAACAAAGGATTCAGCAAATACCAAAGGACAGCTAACCAGCTATGTACAGGCCTCTCCCCACCACCAGAGGCAGAGAGGCAGGTGGGCATGGCAGAGCTGGAAGGCAAGGGGCAATCTCGGCCCCAGACTGGCATCCTCCACCAAACTGTGTGCAGGCTCCCAGTTGTTAGCCATGTCTTCCTAGGATCCTGGATGGTTGACATCTGCCAGGAGGGTAACAGCCTGAGATCAGCTCCCCAGAGAAGACACACAGCACACCTGAGATGGTGCTCTCACGGTGCACCTGGGAAACTGAGTGGTGGGGACTGGGGAAGTGATTAAGATGCACAGCCCACCTGGAACAGTGCACTCGCCAAGTACCTGGTCACATGAGCTACTCGGACCTGGGCAAAACACATGCCCAATGGAGTCTGTGACCTTGCAAAGTACCTGAGAACCTGAACCTGAGCAGCTTAGACATGGAAAGTGCATGAAATGCAGGGCCTGCTTTGGACAGTATTCCTGCAGAGCAACCTGGAGCCTGAGCAGTGTAGACCTGGAAAGCACATGCCACCGTGAACTGGGGCAAAACAAGTGTAGCCCATACACTGAGAGCACTCCCCACACATGCCAGTGATACTTGTTTGCAGTGTTCCTCCCTCCCTACTTGGTAACTGAACAGGTGAGCCTAAATAAGTGACCACCTTCATCTCCTTGTGTCAGGGCAGAAATTAGACACTGAAGAATCTTACAAACAGGAAGCCAAAATAAACAGAGAAAGGGGAATCACTCTAGAAGTGACAGGTGCAACAGATTAAAACCCTGTAGTTAACATTGACAAAGCATTGGAAGGGGTTTATAGACCTTGAGAAGAAGTACAAGCTAGAACAAGGAACTATCTGAAACTGAACTGACCCCACACTGCCTACAAAACTTCCAGAGAAATTTCTATATATATATTTACTATTATCATTAAAAAACTTTTAAAGTTCTTTATTATTCCTTTAATTCTCATTTTTATACCCTATCATTACCTTGCAAAAAAGACCCTATTTTGAAAGCAAATTTCATATATATATATATTTTATAATTTTGTGATTGTTTTTGTTTTATGTTTTTAATATTTTATTTTTGACAGTCTAACCTCTACTCCATGAAATTAAAAGACGCTTACTCATTGGAAGGAAAGTTATGACCAACGTAGATAGCATATTCAAAAGCAGAGACATCACTTTGCCAACAAAGGTTCACCTAGTCAAGGCTATGGTCTTTCCTGTGGTCATGTATGGATGTGAGAGCTGGACTGTGAAGAAGGCTGAGCGCCGAAGAATTGATGCTTTTGAACTGTGGTATTGGAGAAGACTCTTGAGAGTCCCTTGGACTGCAAGGAGATCCAACCGGTCCATTCTGAAGGAGATCAGCCCTGGTCTTTCTTTGGAAGGAATGATGCTCAAGCTGAAACTCCAGTGTTTTGGCCACCTCATGCGAAGAGTTAACTCATTGGAGAAGACTCTGATTCAGGGAGGGATTGGGGGCAGGAGGAGAAGGGGACGACAGAGGATGAGATGGCTGGATGGCATCACTGACTTGATGGATGTGAGTCTGAGTGACCTCCGGGAGTTGGTGATGGACAGGGAGGCCTGGCGTGCTGCGATTCATGGTGTTGCAGAGAGTCGGACATGACTGAGCGACTGATCTGATCTGAACCTCTACTCCAGATTTTTAATTTTTGCTTTTTGATATTTGTTATCAATTTTGTATCTTTAAGAATCTAATCTTCAGTATCCATTTCACTTAGGGGTGTGATTACTTGATTGATTATTTTCTCCCCTTTTGACTCTATTGCCAGGAGAAATATTAATAACCTCAGATATGCAGATGACACCACCATTATGGCAGAAAGTGAAGAAGAACTAAAGAGCCTCTTGATGAAAGTGAAAGTGGAGAGTGAAAAAGTTGGCTTAAAGCTCAACATGTAGAAAATGAAGATCGTGACATCTGGTCCAATCACTTCATGGGAAATAGATGGGGAAACAGTAGAAACAGTGTCAGACTATATTTTTTGGGCTTCAAAATCACTGCAGATGGTGATTGCAGCCATGACATTAAAAGACGCCTACTCCCTGGAAGGAAAGTTATGAGCAACCTAGATAGCATATTAAAAAGCAGAGACATTACTTTGCCAACAAAGGTCCGTCTAGTCAAGGCTATGGTTTTTCCAGTGGTCATGTATGGATGTGAGAGTTGGACTGTGAAGAAATCTGAGCGCCGAAGGATTGATACTTTTGAACTGTGGTGTTGGAGAAGACTGTTGAGAGTCCCTTGGACTGCAAGGAGATCCAACTAGTCCATTTTAAAGGAGATCTGTCCTGTGTGTTCTTTGGAAGGACTGATGCTGAAGCTGACACTCCAATACTTTGGCTACTTCATGTGAAGAGTTGACTCACTGGAAAAGACTCTGATGCTGGGAAGGATTGGGAGCAGGAGGAGAAGGGGATGATGGAGGATAAGATGGGTGGATGGCATCACTGACTCGATGGACATGAGTTTGGGTGAACTCCAGGAGTTGGTGATTGACAGGGAGGCCTGGAGTGCTGCAATTCATGGGGTCGCAAAGAGTCGGACACGGCTGAGCGACTCAACTGAGCTGAACTGAATTCATTTAAAAAGAAATTATACCTTAAACAAGGAAGTATTTCTTGAAGGATCATGAGTATGGGTTCGAAAACTTGTCACAACACTATTGAAAGTTTCAGATTTTCGGGTTCTCCCTTTGTTGCCACCCTGAGCCTGGTCCCTCCTCCCAACTCCTTCCAATCTCATACTTAAACTTCTCTGCCCTAGTGGAAATAGTCTGGAGTCAAGAGTTTGTAAATATTGGTACTAATTCTGGCTTTACTGGTTTTCATTTTTGCCATATGAAAAATGAGAGCCTAATTCACAGTGTGTAGTTGTTGTGGTGGTTGTTTCTGGAGAAAAAATCATGTGGATGCTAATGGCCTACACAGATATGGGATGGAGATGTTGTTATATAAACTCTATTGTGAAGGCTAGGAGTATTTGGAAATTACTTTTACTTAATTAGTTTGTGGCAGATTAAATGTCCTCAGCCTCAGGAAAATTCCTTCTCTAGTTTAGTTTCTGCTGTTTTTGTTCTCGCCTCACTCCTTGCCTCTCTCTCCCTTCCTCTTTTATCCTCTCTTACACAGAGTAAACAGAAAGGACAAAATAAGAAAAAAGAAGCCACACCTCTTGGCACAGACTCTTATGGAAACACTGAGAACTTCCAAATTTCATGGTATTATATATTTAAGATTCTTACTCTACCTTAAATTTAATTTTAATCTATTTTAATTATATATACATGTTTATGTATAAATTGCCTCCTTTCACAGAAGATTTGAAGGAACCAAGTTTTAACTTTTTCAAAACTTTTTGTGGTGTTCAAACCAATGAAGATTGCATTCCTCAGGGGTTCAAAGGAAAATAAGAAGTTCCTGAGTTATGCAGCAAAAATAAGAATACAAAACATTTTCCAGGTTACCAACAAGGTTATTAACAGTGGTGATTCATATATTTCCTGTGAAATATTCTTTGACCAAATTTATTGTAGATCCATGTAAACTGAACAGCTTACCCATGACTAAAACCGAATATATCACAGGCAATAAGAGATATAAACAAAAACTTGCTCTGGTGCAAGCACATACACCACTGTGAGAGAGTGTCTGGTTGGAATCTCACCATCATGTTAAGTATTATATCTAGTTTTTAATGTGTTTGAATTAGAAGTACTTGGCATGCTTGTCCCTATAAGTGTAAGTTTGTTCCTATAATCCCTATAAGCATGTATGCAGTGCTAGATGGGAAGAAAAAAAAAATGCAAATTGGCAACAGATGGGAATATGACTTCTGTCTTAAATTGTTGTACCTCAATATATTCACTGAGTACTTAAATCTTGTTACCATTGATTGTTAGCAGATTTTCATGTGCATGGTTGTGTTGTTGCAGAAACCAGTAATCAAGAAACCAAGCACCACACTCGGAGAGTTGGAGAACTCAGGTTGATTATGCCGGCGGGAACAGAGGAGTTAACATTCTAAGTTCTGAGCCCCGAACAAAGGGGTTACAGAGTTTTTATAGACAGAATAGTGGGCAACACTAGCTGCTAATAGGCTGGTTTAAACTAAGCTGTTTCACGTGCATGGGAACAACATTCAAGATGGGGGAGGGGGAATGCCTAACCTTTACACAGACAGACATGATTAAGCAGGTTTGCAGCAGCTGGGCAATCGCAAAAGAGCAGGACAAGTGTGAGTGACATAAGCTCCAGTTCCTAGTATTGTAAGTCCCCACTTTTTGAGACTACCTGATTTATGTAATCCAGATTTTTTAAGGAGAAAGCTGAGTTACAGAGGCAGAATGAGCAGGATAAAATTTTAACTTTTCCACTTCAGTGTCTGAGTTCTTCACAACTGGACTCTAAAGTGATTGAGCACAGGGTATTGTGTCTTTATCCTGACTATCCCTATCATTTGTGCTATAATTACTTCTGATTATTAAAAACTATACTTTCCTATTTGGAAACTCTAAACTGTAGAGACAATCCTACTATCTCTGGCCAAGGTCATGATTTAGAGACATGTGGTAAAGTTTCTGTTTTGCTTGGATATTTGACTTAAAAAAAAAAAAAAAAAAAAACACTAATTTGATCTTAGCATAAAATAACAATAAACATTTCCTATTTTTGTATAAGGCTACCCATGATTCAACTTGAAAACTTAGCAGCATCAATTCAGTTCAGTTCAGTTGCTCAGCTGTGTCTGACTCTTTGAGACCCCATGGACTGCAGCACACCAGGCCTCCCTGTCCATCACCAACTCCCAGAGTTCACTCAAACTCATGTCCATTGAGTGGGTGATGCCATCCAACCATCTCATCCTCTGTCATCCCCTTCTCCTCCCACCTTCAATATTTCCCAGCATCAGAGTCTTTTCAAATGAGTCAGTTCTTCCAATCAGGTGGCCAAAGTATTGGAGTTTCAGTTTCAACATAAGTCCTTCCAATGAACACCCAGGACTGATCTCCTTTAGGATGGACTGGTTGGATCTCCTTGCAGTCCAAAAGACTCTCAAGAGTCTTCTCCAACACCACAATTCAAAAGCATCAATTCTTCAGCGCTCAGCTTTCTTTATAGTCCAACTCTCATATCCATACATGGCTACTGGAAAAACCATAGCTTTGACTAGATGGACCTTTGTTTGCACAGTAATGTCTCTGCTTTTTAATATGTTATCTAGGTTGCTCATAATTTTCTTTCCAAGAAACAAGCGTCTTTCAATTTCATGGCTGCAGTCACCATTTGCAGTGATTTTGGAGCCCCCCAAATAAAGTCTGCCACTGTTTCCAATGTTTCCCCATCTATTTGCCATGAAGTGATGGGACTGGATGCCATGATCTTCGTTTTCTGAATGTTGAGCTTTAAGCCAACTTTTTCACTCTCCTCTTTCACTTTCATCAAGGGGCTATTTAGTTCTTCTTCACTTTCTGCCATAAGGGTGGTGTCATCTGCGTATTTGAGGTTATTGATATTTCTCCCAGCAATCTTGATTCCAGCTTGTGCTTCTTCCAGCCCAAAGTTTCTCATGATGTACTCTGCATATAAGTTAAATAAGCAGAGTGGCAATATACAGCCTTGACATACTCCTTTTCCTATTTGGAACCAGTCTGTTGTTCCATGTCCAGTTCTTAGCAGAATAGATGCATCATATTCAATTTAGCTGATCAGATTTCAAATTGCCTTTGATAAAAGTTAAAATTGCATATTTTTGCTTTAGTGTGGTTGCCAGTGACTTGATTCTACATTTTTCTCAGGTGACATGTGACTCAATTGTTGCATGTATTCACTCATGTAGAGGTCTTTGAAGTGGTATTCCTGGCCCAGATTAAGGAAGATTACTGTTTACAGGATACTGAATAGCAGTTGTCTGATTCAATTTCCTGTTTTAACCCATTCCCTCTGAGTATTATTAACTGAGGAATCCTCTTTCTGTTGTGCAAAGGCATAAGATGTTGTGACTTAACTAACATTATCTCAAATTTTTATATCAAGGAGAAACTTGTGTTTTGTTTGTTTGTTTTTATTTATTTTTTTGTCATAAAGAAAAGGAATCTAACCTTGCCTCAAAAGTGAACAAGGGAATGAATGGGAAGAAAGAAATATAAATATGGTCAATGAAAAGTATATCAGATATGACTGGGTCAGGATTGCCTTTTGTAATCTAACTCCTTTTGAACAAAATTAGAAGTAAGGGATTTTTTTTTTTTTTTTTTTTTAATTTCTTGGGCACTTATTTGTCATCATTTTAATCTATATTTTTTATTCCTACCTTTCAAGATTTCATATTGTTCATAGTGCCCTCATCTTTATTACACTTGTATGGTCTTCCTTGGTGGCATAGATGATAAAGAATCTGCCTGCAATGCAGGAGACCCAGGTTTGAGTTTGATCCTTGGGCTGGGAATATCCCCTGGAGGAGGAAATGGCTACCCACTCGAGTATTCTTGCCTGGATAATTCCATGGACAGAGGAGCCTGGCAGGCTGCAGTCCATGGGGTCACAAGAGTCAGATACAACTGAGTAACTAACACTTCCACTTTCTTCTTTAGAGTACATGTTTTTTCATCTGTCTGTGCCCACTACCTAACATATTACTTTTCACATAGAGGCACATTGTACATGTTTGATGATTTATATTGCACTGAATTCCTCTTTCCCATCCTCAGTACCAATGCAATTTATAAAATCAGTTAGAGTATTTTTTTTTCAAGGTAAAACTTGTGCTGTAACATAGATCTTTACTGCTTTCACTCAAATTAGATATTGATAGAATTTTGTGCACTGTTGTAGACTGAACACACAGAGAGAGATGTTTTAGGAAAGGAAAACGTTTTGAGCTACTTTTAAATCAAATCACAAGAGTTGTCACCAGAGCTATGAAATGTTTCTGAAACACCACTAAATGGAATGTCAGGTTCTGTGACATTTAGGGAGCTTGTGAAGTTGCTTGATTTATAAAAGTAAGATCATATTCCTTATCTGGTGCTTGCTGTTTACTAATAGGGCTGGCCTTGTTCTTGGGAGCTATAAAAGGAGCAAAAACAATGGGACTGGAATTTTAAAAATTTATAAGCAAATTAGACTTAGCACCTGGATAGTATGCTACATAAAGATAACATGGTTGCTGGAGCCTGAAGAGGCTTTAGTGGCTGGGAAGCAGCTTTGCAGAGATCACAGCAGAGATGGAGGCAGGAGCAGGGTAGTTACCAGCACCCCCAGTTCCTAGTGTGGAGCAAGAACTGGAGGAGAGGAGAGACTAGGGCCAGAGCTTGCCAGTGGTGGGGTTGGCCCGAGGGCAGCTAGTGGCAGCAGAGGGGCCAGGGTGCCCTCCGCTCATGGGAGTCTTTGAAAATCATTCCGGCCTCTCCTAGACCCCCTTCTCAGTCACTCAAGCAGTGCCTTTGCCTGACTGGGCCGCATGTTGACCTACACAAGATGACTAATGAAGGTTTACATGCTCAACAAGGACCAGCAGTGGGAAAACCAGGGCATGACATCCAGCCATGTGGAGCAGCTGAAGGGCATGTCTCTGCTAGTTAAGGCTTGACAAAAGGTGGTCCACTAGAAAAGGGAATGGCAAACCACTTCAGTATTTTTGCCTTGGGAACCCCACGAGCAGTATGAAAAGGCAAAAATATATGACACTGAAAGATGAGCCTTCCCTTCCCCTACAGGTTGCTGGGTGTCCAATATACTACTGGGGAAGAGTGAAGAAATAGCTGCAGAAATAATGAAGAGCCTGAGCCAAAGTGGAAATAACAGCCAGTTGCAGATGTCTCTGGTGGTAAATGTAAAATCCAATGCTGTAAAGAACAATATTGCATAGGAACCTGGAGTTTTAAGTTCATGAATCAAGGTAAATTGAATGTAGTCAAACAGATCGCAAGAGTGAACATCAAACATGAATACCAGTGAACGGGAAGGGGCGAATATAATTCAGATGACCATTATATACACTACTGTGGGCTAGAATCCCTTAGAAGGATTGGAGTAGCCCTCATAGTCAACAAAAGAGTCCAGAATGCAGTATTTGGTTGCACTCTCAAAAATGACAGGATGATTTCAGTTCATTTCTATGACAAACATTGAGTATCACAGTAATCCAAGTCTATGACCCAATCACTAAAGTTGAAGAAGATAAAGGTTCTATAAATACCTATAAGACCTGCAAGAACTAATACACAAAAAAGATGTATTTTTCATCATAGGAGCTGGAATGCAAAAGTAGTAAGTCAAGAGATACCTGGAGTAACAGGCAAGTTTGGCCTTGGAGTACACAATGAGGCAAAGCAAAGGCTAACAGACTTTTGCCAGAGAACACACTAGTCATCATCTTTATCTTTTCAGTTCAGTTCAGATGATGCTGTTAAAGTGCTGGACTCAATATGCCAGCAAATTTGGAAAACGCAGCAGTGGCCATAGGACTGGAAAAGGTCAGTTTTCATTTCAGTCCCAAAGAAAGGCAGTGCCAAGAATGTTACAACTACCACACAATTGCACTCATCTCACACACTAGCAAAGTAATGCTCAAAATTCCCCAAGTGAAGTTTTCACAATGTATGAACTGAGAAGTTCCAGAGTTCCAGCTGGATCTAGAAAAGGCAGAGGAACCAGACATCAAATTGCCAACATCCACTGGATCATCAAAAAAAGCAAGAGAGTTCCAGAAAAACATCTGCTTCTGCTTTATTGACTACATCAAAGCCTTTGACTGTATGGATCACAACAAACTGGGGAAAATTCTTCAAGAGATGGGAATACCAGACCACCTTACCTGCCTCTTGAGAAATCTGTATACAGGTCAAGAAGCAAGAGTTAGAACTGGACATGGAACAACAGAGTGGTTCCAAATAGGGAAAGGAGTACGTTAAGGCTGTATATTGTCACCCTGCTTATTTAACTTATATGAAGAGTACATCATACGAAATGCCACGCTGGATGAAGCAAAAGCTGGAATCAAGATTGCCAGGAGAAATATCAATAACCTCAGATATGCAGATGATACCACCCTTATGGCAGAAAGCAAAGAGGAACTAAAGAGCCTCTTGATGAATGCAAAAGAGGAGAGTGAAAAAGTTGGCTTAAAACTCAGTATTTAAAAAACTAAGTTCATGGGTTCCAGTCCCATCATTTCATGGCAAATAGATGGGCAAACAATGGAAACATTGACAGACTGACTTTTCTTGGGCTCCAAAATCACTGCAGGTGGTGACTGCAGCCACGATTAAAAGACACTTGCTCCTTTTAAGAAAATCTATGACAAAACTAGACAGCATATTAAAAAGCAGAGACATTACTTTGACGACAAAAGTCCATCTAGTCAGAGCTATGATTTTTCCAGTAGTCATGTATGAATGTGAGAGATGGACTATAAAGATAGCTGAGCATCAAAAAATTGATGCTTTTAACTTCGTGATGGAGAAGACTCTTGAGAGTCCCTTGGACTGCAAGGAGATCAATTCAGCCAATCTTAAATGAAACCAGTCCTGATTATTCATTGCAAGGACTGATGTTGAAGCTGAAATTCCAATAGTTTTGCCACCTGATGCCAAGAGTTGACTCATTGGAAAAGACCTGATGCTGGGAAAGATTGAATGCAGAAGTAGAAGGGGATGAGAGAGGATAAGGTGGTTGGATGGCATCATCGACTCAATGGACATGAGTTGGAACAAGCTCTGGGAGTTGGTGATGAACAGGGAAAGCTGGCATGCTGCAGTCCACTGGGTCTCAAAGAGCTGGACATGACTGAGTGACAGAACTTAAGAGTAGTCATAGCAAATAACTTTTCCAGCAACACAAGAGATGACTCTACACAGGAACATCACCAGATGGTCAACAGCAAAATCAGATTGATTATATTCTTTGCAGCTGAATATGGAGACGCTCTATACAATGAACAAAAACAAGACCTGGAACTGACAGTGGCTCAGATCATCAGCTCCATATTGCAAAATTCAGGTTCAAATTGAAGAAAGTAAGGAAACATCTAGGCCATTCAGGTATGACCTAAATCAAATCCTGTATGATTATACAGTGGAAATGACAATTAGATTCAAGGGTTAGATCTGATATACAGAATGCCTGAAGAACTATGGATGGAGGTTCATAACATTGTACAGGAGGCAGTGACCAAAACCATCCCCAAGAAAAAGGGATGTAAGAAAGCAAAGTGAGTATCTGAGGAGGCCTTACAAATAGATGAGAAAAGAGGAGAAGTGAATGGAAAAGGAGAAAAGGAAAGATATATCCAAATGAATGCAGAGTTCCAGAGAATAACAAGGAGAGATAAGAAAACCTTCTTAAATGAACAATGCAAAGGAATAGAGGAAAATGATAGAATGGAAAAGACTAACAATCTCTTTAAGGAAATTAGAGATACCAAGGGAATATGTCATGCAAAGATGGAGAAAATAGGGGGCAAAAATGGCAAGGACCTAACCGAAGCAGACGGTATTAAGAAGAGGTGGCAAGAACATACAAAAGAACTGGGAAGAACTGCACAAAAAAGATCTCAATGGCCCAGATAACGACGATGTTGTGGTTACTCAGTTAGAACCAGACACCCTAGAGTGTGAAGTCAAGTGGGCCTTAGGAAGCATTACTACAAACCAAGCTGGTGGAGGTGATGGAATTCCAGCTGAGCTATTTCAAACCCTAAAAGTTGACACTGTGAAAGTGCTGCACTCAATAGCCAGCATCTGCTGGATCATAGAAAAAGCAAAGGAATTCCCCCAAAACATCAACTTCTGCTTCATTGACTATGCTAAAGCCTTTGATTGCATGGATCACAACAAACTGTGGAAAATTCTCAAAGAGATTGGAATATCAGACCGCCTTACCTGTCTCTTGAGAAACTTATATGCAGGACAAGAAGCAACAGTTAGAACTGTACATGGAACAACAGACTGGTTCAAAACTGGGAAAGGAATATGTCAAGTTTGTATGATGTCACCCTGCTTATTTAACTTATATGCAGAGTACATCATACAAAATAATGGGCTGGGTGACTCACAAGCTGGAATCAAGATTGTTGGGAGAAATAACAACCTCAGATATGCAAGTGATACCACTTTAATTAATTCAAGGTTGCATAGAGTTAGATGGTGGAATAGGAGGATGTGCGCTCATCTTCTCATATGACAACTCCAAGATTGCAACTAGCTGCTGAACAACCATTGACAGGAGAATGTTGGATCCCACAAGAAAAAGATACCCCATGTCCAAGGGCAAAGGAGAAGCCCCAACAAAGCAGAAGGGGGGAAATTGCATTTAGAATCTAACTCCATACCCACCAGAGGAGACACTTGGAGGGCTGAAACAAAACCCTGTGTGCACCAGGACACAGAGACCCTGTAAGAAACTGAGCCAGACCTGCTTTTGGGTGTTTGAGTGTCTCCTGAAGAGGTATGGGTCAGCTGTGGCCTGCTGCAGGGACAGGGGTTCTGGCTGTAGCAGACCTGGGAGACATGGTATGTGAGCCCCACCATAGAGACACCAAGAAGACAACCCACAAACTGGAGAACAATTATATTAAAGAAGTTCTCATACTGTTGCAAAAGTTCTAAGGCCCACAAAGATTTCCCAACCTGGGGATCCAGCAAAGGGACTGAGAACCCCAGGGGAATTTGAAGGCCAGTGGAATTGGATAACACAACTTCCACAGGACTAGGGAAACAGACTCTTGGAGGGCACAAACAAAATCTTGTGTGCACCAGAACCCAGGAAAAAGGAGCAGTGACCCCATCAGATACTGATCCAGACTTGCCTGTCAGTGTCCAGGAGTCTCCAGCAGGGCGTGGGTCAACAGTGGCCTGGAGAGGGATCAGTGGCACTGAATACAACAGTCCTGGCACAAATCCTTTTGAAGGAGGTTTCCATTACAGCCAATACCCCTACCATAGTTTGCCTCAGGCTAACAACAGGGGAGGGAACACAGCCCTGCGCACCAGAGCAAGACATAGATTCCCCCACAGTCAGTTCCTCCCATCAGGAAGCTTCAAGAAGCCTCTTATACTTATCCATCAGAGGGCAGAAAGAATGGAAACCACAATTACAGAAAACTAACCAAACTGATCGCTTGGATCACAGCCTTGTCTAGAGGGCTATGCCATGTAGAGCCACCCAAGATGAACAGATCATGGTGGAGAGTTCTGACAAAAAGTGGTCCACTGGAAAAGGGAATGGCAAACCACTTCGGTATTCTTGACTTGAGAACCCATGAACAGTATGAAAAGGCAAAAGGATATGACACTGAAAGATGAACTCCTCAGGTTGGTAGGTGCCCAATAAGGTATTGGAGAACAGTGGAGAAATAGCTCCAGATAGAATGAAGAGGCTGAGCCAAAGCAAAAACAACATCAAGTGTTGGATATGACGGTGATGGAAGTAAAATCCAATGCTATAAAGAACAATATTGCATAGGAACCTGGAATGTCAGGTTCATGAATCAAGGCAAATTGGAAGTGGTCAAACAGGAGATAGCAAGAGTGAACATCGACATTTTAGGAATCAGTGAAACAAAATGGACCAGAATGGGTGATTTTAATTCAGATGACCATTATATCTACTACTGTGGGCAAAAATCCTTTAGAAGAAATGGCATAGCCCTCATAGTCAACAAAAGAGTCCAAAATGCAGTACTTGAGTGCAGTCTCAAAAATTACAGAATTATCTCTGTTCCTTTCCAAGGCAAACCATGTAATACCACAGCAACCCAAGTCTATGCTTCAACCACTAATGCCAAAGGAGCTGACGTTGAACAGTTCTATGACGACCAACAAGACCTTCTAGAACTAACACCAAGAAAGATGCCCTTTTCATCATATGGGACTGGAATGCAAAAGTAGGAAGTCAAGAAATACCTGGAGTAATAGACAAGTTTGACCTTGGAATACAAAATGAAGCAGGGCAAAGCTAACAGTTTTGCCAGGAGAATGCACTGTTCATAGAAAATACCCTCTTCCAACAACACAAGAGACGACTCTACACATGGACATCACCAGGTAGTCAATACTGAAATCAGATTGATTATATTCTTTGCAGCTAAAGATGGAGAAAGTCTATATAGTCAGCAAAAACAAGACGAGGATCTGACTGTGGCTCAGATCACGAACTGCTTATTGCAAAATTTAGAATTAAATTGAAGAAAGTGGGAAAACCACTAGACCATGCAGGTATGACCTAAATCAAATCCCTTACAATTATACAGTAGAAGTAAAAAAAGATTCAAGGGATTATTCTGATAGAGTGCCTGAAGAACTATGGATGGAGGTTTATAACATTGTACAAGAGGCGGTGATCAAAACCATCCCCAAGAAGAAGAAATGCAAAAAGGCCAAATGTTGGTCTGAGGAGACCTTACAAATACTTGAGAAAACAAGAGATGCTAACAGCAAAGGAGAAAAGGAAAGATATATCCATCTGAAAGCAGAGTTCCAAATTATAAGAAAGAGAGGTAAGAAAGCCTTCCTAAGTGACTAATACAAAGAATCTGTGCAATGGTGTGAATCGGTTGTTGTGTTACTGTTGACTTCCCTTTTAAAAGCTGTTAGCATTTATCTTATATATTGTGCGTGTGTGCATGCTCAACTGATTTGGTCAAGTCTGACTCTTTGTGACCCTATGGACTGTAGCCGCCAAACTCCTCTGTCCATGGGGATTCTCCAGGCAAGAATACTGGAGTAGGTTGCCATGCCCTCTTCCATGTTATCTTCCCGACTCAGGGATCCAACTCGTGTCTCTATGTCTCCTGCATTGGCAGCATGTTTTTTTTTGTTGTTGTTGTTGTTTTTCCCTTTTACCACTAGCGCCATCTGGAAAGACCACCTTATATATTGAGGAACTTCTATTTGCTGCACATGTATTTATAATTGTTACATCTTCTTCCTGAATTGATCCTTTGATCATTCTGTAATGTCCTTCCTTGTATCTTGTAATGGTCTTTGCTTTAAAATCTATTTTATCTGATATGAGTATTACTAATCCCACTTTCTTTTGAATTCCTTTTGCTTAGAATACTTTTTTACATCCTTTCACTTTCAGTCTGTATGTGTCCCTAGGTCTGAATTGTTTCTCTTGTAGACAGTGTAAAGAGTGAACTTGTTTTTGTATCTATTCAGCCAGGTTGCATCTTTTGGTTGGAGTATTTAGTCTATTTACATATAAGGTAATTATTGATATGTATGATCCTATGCCTGGTGGACATGACTGAAGTTACTTAGCATGCATACATGATCCTATAACATTTACTTTATTGTTTTGGTTTTGTTTCTGTAGGTCTTTTCCTTTCCTCTTGTGCTTCTTATCTAGAGAAGTACCTTTAGCGTTTGTTGTAAATCTGGTTTGGTGGTGTTGAATTCTCTTAACTTTTGTTTATTTGTAAAGTTTTTGATTACTCCATCAAATCTGAATAATATACTTGCTGAGTAATCTTGGTTGTAGGTTTTGTCCTTTAATATACTTTAAGTATGGAGAAGGCAATGGCACCCCACTCCAGTACTCTTGCCTGGAAAATCCCACGGATGGAGGAACCTGGTAGGCTGCAGTCCATGGGGTCGCTAAGAGTCGGACATGACTAAGCGACTTCACTTTCTCTTTTCACTTTCCTGCATTGGAGAAGGAAATGGCAACCCACTCCAGTGTTTTTGCCTGGAGAATCTCACAGGTGGAGAAGCCTGGTGGGCTGCCGTCTGTGGGGTCACACAGAGTCGGACACGACTGAAGTGACTTAGCATAGCATAGCATAGCATACTTTAAGTATGGATAAGGCAATGGGATCCCACTCCAGTACTCTTGCCTGGAAAATCCCATGGACAGAGGAGCCTGGTAGGCTGTAGTCCATGGGGTCGCTAAGAGTCGGACATGACTGAGCGGCTTCACTTTCCTTTTTCACTTTCATGCATTGGAGAAGGAAATGGCAACCCACTCCAGTGTTCTTGCCTGGAGAATCCCAGGGACAGGGGAGCCGGGTGGGCTGCTGTCTATAGGGTAGCACAGAGTCGGACACGACTAAAGCAACTTAGCAGCAGCAACAGCAGCAGCATACTTTAAGTATATCCTGCCACTCCATTCTGGCCTGCAAAATTGCTGTTGAAAGGCCAACTGTGGCCTTATAAGGATCCCCTTATACCTTATTTGTTCATTTTTCCTTGCTGCTTTTAATATTTTTGTTTAATTTTCATTAGTTTGATTATTAGGTGTCTTGTGCTTCTATTTGGGTTTATTATGTATAGGAATCTCTGGGCTTCCTGGACTTGGGAGCTATTTCCTTTCCCATGTTAGGGAAGTGTAGGACTATAATCACCTCAAATATTTTATCATACCTTTTCTTTTTCCTTCCTCTTCTGGGACCTCTATAATTTGAATGTTGGTGTGCTCAATATTCTCTCAGAGGTCTCTGAGACTGTCATCATTTTTTTCATTCTTTTTTTCTTTGTTGCTCTCTGCTTCAGTTCTCTTCCAGCTCAGTTATCTGTTCTTCTGCCTCAGTTATTCTGCTGTTGATTCCCTCTAGAGTATTTTTAAAATCTGTTATTATGCTGTTCACTGATGATTGTCTATTCTTTCTTTCTTCTAGGTCCTTGTTAAACATTCTTGTATCTTATCAATCCATGCCTCAGTTCTATTTTTCTGTGCCTGTATTTTATTTTCAAGGTTTTGGATAAAATTTACTGTCATTATTCTGAATTCTTTTTCTGATAGATTGTCTACTTCCTCTTCATTTCTTTGGTCTTGTGCATTTTATCATATTCCTTAATCTGCTACATGTTTCCGTGTTTTAATTAATTTAATTTGCTATGATTTATGGTCTCCTTCCTGCAGGTTACAAGGTCATAGTTCCTTTTATTTGTTAATTCAGCTCCCTAGTGTGTGGGGATGGACCAGTGCCTTGTGAAGGTTTCCTGGTTGGGAGAACTGGTGCCTGTGTTCTGGTTGGTGGAGTTGAGTCTTGTTTTTTTGAAGGTCAGTGTCAAATCCAATAGTACGTTTTGGGGCATCTTTGGGCTTGGTATGGCTTTGCTGTCTGCTAATTGTCAGGTTTGTTTTCCTGTTTTGCTGATGGTTTGATGTGAGATGTCTGGCACTGGAGTTTGCTGCCCTTTGAGTGGACTCTAGTCAGTGTTGAGATAGTGGCCTTTGGGAGAGTTCTTGCCAATTAATGTTCCATTGGGTCTACAATTCTCTGGTGGTCCAATGTTATTATCTTGGGTCTCCCACCTCAGAGGTTCAGCACTTGTAGCACAGTGCTGAACTGTAGCACCAAGACTCCTCGAGCTACACAGCACAGAAGAGAAAAAGAAGAAAAGAAATAGAGGAAAGAATAAAAAAGGAAGTCAAAAAAGCACACAAACAATAAAAGAATGGACAGACAAACCCCAAGACAAATGTTAGAAACAAACATTCCACAGATAAGAACACCCAGAGAAACACACTCACAAAGAGAAAAGATGAATAAAAATAGGAGGCATAAATGAAGAGAGGAATCAAGCCAATAAATAAACCCATATAAGAAAACAAATACTAAAAATGACTAGAGAGTTCAGTCTCTCAGTCATGTCTGACCCTTTGTGACCCCATGGACTGCAGTATGCCAGGCTTTCCTGTCCTTCACCAACTCCCAGAGTTTGCTCAAACTCATGTCCATCGAGTCGGTGATGCCATCCAACCACCTTATACTCTGTCATCCCCTTTTCTTCTTGCCTTCAATCTTTCCCAGCATCAGGGTCTTTTCCAATGAGTCAGCTCTTCGCATCAGGTGGCCAAAGTATTGCAGCTTCAGCATCAGTCCTTGCAATGAATATTAAGGAGTGATTTCCTTTAGGATGGACTGATTGGATCTCCTTGCAGTCCAAGGAACTCTCAAGAGTCTTCTCTAACTCCACAGTTCAAAAGCATCAATTCTTTGGCACTCAGCTTTCTTTATGATCCAACTCTCACATCCATACATGACTACTGGAAAAGCCATAGCTTTGACTAGACGGACCTTTGTTGGCCATGTAATGCCAATTTAATATGTTGTCTAGGGTGGTCACAGCTTTTCTTCTAGCAAAAATACACAATAAAAATATGGAAAAATGGAATTTAACTAAAGAGTATTGTAAAAAGAAAAAGTAGAATAAAATGTTTATTGAAAAATAAAATCTTTTAAAAGTGAAAAAGTAAGTTAAAAATACAAAACAAAGGAATAATAAAAAATAACAATATGACAATGCATAAAAGAAAAACGACTATATATATATATATATATATATATAAATATATAAAGAATTTAGTAGTAAGAAGAAATTCCCTCCTGTGTCCTTTTTTGTCCTTGCCACACTGAACCAGCCAATCTGATTACTCATGAAGTCCTCCAATATTTCTAGGAAGGTCTCTGAAGCTGCATGGAGGCTATACTCAAATAGGGAGACTATAGGGAGGCTGAAACTCAAATCTGGCCTTATTCCAGCTTGCACTTTCTTTCAAAGTCCACAGTTGCCCCATAGTGCACTGTCTCAGGCTAATTGCCAGGATTTAATCCACTGTATCTGCTGTTGGAGGAGTCAATTCCTTTCCACTTCTTTGGTCACACAGTGCCTGGTGCTCAACTTTGGTTTTATCCCACCTCTGTCTGTAGGGTGCCCTCCAGTCTAGACAAGAGGAGGTGAAAGTAGCAGCTTATTAGGGCTCATTTGCTTAGTTAGGCTATGGAGATGAAAGTGTATGGCAGACACATTTGGGGGATGTGGGAGTGCCCACACTAGCTAAGTCCTGCAGGAAGTTGCTACAGTTTGAGTTGGGTGGTGTGCTTCCCCAGGTCGTGGGTCCCTGGGCAGAGCTAAATTGCACAAGGTACCAAGAAGGTGTGGGCAGTGACATGTATCCACTCACAGCTTGGTGACAGCTGTGACCCCTGGGCTTGGGACTGCAGTGTCCTCCTGTCCCCCAGCTCTGGTACCAATGTCCACCATGGCGGTAGCCAAGTGGCCCACATTCCCGCTTTCTGGGATCACAAACTACACTCACCAGTATTCCCATCTCTGGCACTCATGCTGGCTTGGGTGTATCTTCCTTGGAAGTTACAGTCCACAGCTACAGCTCATTTCATTTATGACACTGGCGAATGTGAGGTCCTAAAGGAACACAGAGTTTGAGGGTCCGAGTGGCAATGGTCTCTTGCTTCTCTGGTGGGCCCATGCTTTTCTCTGAGCTCCCTCAGCAGTGTTGTACTAGCCCCCACAGAGCATTTTCATGTCAGCTAACCCTGGTCCTCTCCCTGGGGTCTGATCTCCAAAGCCTGAGCCTCAGCACCCAGGCCCCACTCACCACTGCAGGCTGCAAGGAAACAGTGTCTCAGCTGCAAAGTATTGGTTGGCAATGATCTTTCCATTTCACCTTCTGAGCACCTGTTGCTGCATTCCCCTCAGAGGTTCCGAAGCTCCTCCAGTCCACACCTGAGAGGGGGTTTCCGAGTGTGAAGAAACTTCCTCCTTCATGACTCACTCCTCGAGGCACAATTCCCTGCACTTAAATCCTTTATCTCTTTACTTTCTTATATCTTTTGTCCTACTTCATTTGGAGGAGATTGACTTGCCTTTTTGGCAGTCTGGGTTCTCCTGCCAGCATTCAGAAAGTGTTCTGTAGGAGCTGTTTCACATGCAGATGATTTGTGGGGAGGAGTGTGATTTCCTCCTCTTATTCCTCTGCCATTTTGAAAGTCCTCCTCTTCCTCTTGTTTTTGAAAGTTTGATGATGATGTCCTGCTGTGTTACTTTGTGTTTATTTTACTTAGAGTTTGTAAAGTTTCCTGGGGTTCTAGGTTCATGCCTTTTCTCAAATTTGAGAATTTTTGTTATTATTTCCTCAAATAATTGGTCTTCTTCTTTCTGTTCACCTTTTTCTCAGAGTCTTATAAAACATGTATTAGTCTTCCTAATTGTTTGCACAAATACCTCAGGCTCTGGTCACTTTTTCTTTTCTGTCCTCTAAACCAAATAATTTCAAATGTTTATATTATTAATGAGTTTATTGATTCTTTCTTTGTTTTGCTTGCTCAAATCTATTTAACCTCCCTAGTAAAATTCTAAATTTAGTTATTACAGTTTTGGCTCCAACATTTCTTTTTTTTGCCTCAATTTTATCTATATGTTCATTGATTTTTTTTTTGTTTGTATACAGTTTTTAAAATTTCCTTTAGCCCTTTGTGTTTTATCTATTTGAGCTATCAAGATAGTTTTCAGTATAAAGTATACTTCAAATGATGGTGTGATCACTCACCTAGAGCCAGATATCCTGGAATGTGAAGTCAAGTGGGCCTTAGAAAGCATCACTATGAACAAAGCTAGTGGAAGTGATGGAATTCCAGATGAGCTATTTCAAATCCTGAAAGATGATGCTGTGAAAGTGCTGCACTCAATATGCCAGCAAATTTGGAAAACTCAGCAGTGGCCACAGGACTGGAAAAGGTCAGTTTTCACTCCAATCCCAAAGAAAGGCAATGCCAAAGAATGTTAACACTACAACACATTGCACTCATCTCACACACTAGCAAAGTAATGCTCAAAATTCTTCAAGCCAGGCTTCAACAATACATGAATCAAGAACTTCCAGATGTTCAAGCTGGTTTTAGAAAAGGCAGAGGAACCAGAGATTAAATGGTCAACATCCAATGGTTCATGGAAAAAGCAAGAGAGTTCCAGAAAAACATCTATTTCTGCTTTATTGACTATGCCAAACCCTTTGACTGTGTGGATCACAATAAACTGTGGAAAATTCTGAAAGAGATGGGAATACCAGACCACCTGGCCTGCCTCTTGAGAAACCTGTATGCAGGTCAGGAGGCAACAGTTAGAACTGGACATGGAACAACAGACTGTCTCCAAATAGGAAAAGGAGCATGTCAAGGCTGTATATTGTCACCCTGCTTATTTAACTTATATGCAGAGTACATCATGAGAAACTCTAGGCTGGAAGAAGCACGAGCTGGAATCAAGATTGCTGGGAGAAATCTCAATAACCTCAGATATGCAGATGACACCACCCTTATGGCAGAAAGTGAATAGGAACTAAAAAGCCTCTTGATGAAAGTGAAAGAGGCAAGTGAAAAAGGTGGCTTAAAGCTCAACATTTAGAAAACTAAGATCATGGCATCTGGTCCCATCACTTCATCAAAAATAGATGGGGAAACAGTGGAAAGTGTCAGAATTTATTTTTCTGGGCTCCAAAATCACTGCAGATGGTGATTGCAGCCATGACATTAAAAGACGCTTACTCCTTGGAAGGAAAGTTATAAGCAACCTAGATAGCATATTAAAAAGCAGAGACATTACTTTGCCAACAAAGGTCCTGGAAGGAAAGTTATAAGCAACCTAGATAGCATATTAAAAAGCAGAGACATTACTTTGCCAACAAAGGTCCATCTAGTCAAGGCTATGGTTTTTCCAGTGGTCATGTATGGGTGTGAGAGTTGGACTGTGAAGAAAGCTGAGCGCTGAAGAATTGATGTTTTAGAACTGTGGTGTTGGAGAAGACTGTTGAGAGTCCCTTGGACTGCAAGGAGATCCAACCAGTCCATCCTAAAGGAGATAAGTCCTGGAAGTTCATGGGAAGTACTGATGCTGAAGCTGAACCTCCAGTACTTTGGCCACCTCATGCAAAGAGTTGACTCATTGGCAAAGTGCTGGGAGGGAGGGATGTGCTGATTCTGAGAGGGATTGGGGGCAGGAGGAGAAGGGGACAAAAGAGGATGAGATGGCCAGATGGCATCATGGACTCGATAGACATGAGTTTGGATGAACTCCAGGAGTTGGTGATGGACAGGGAGACCTGGTGTGCTGCAACTCATGGGGTCCCAAATAGATACGACTGAGCGACTGAACTAATCTGATACTTTAAAGTTTGTCTAATAAGTCATAATCCTGTGTTTTTTTAGTTGTGGTTGCTTCACTTTAGTTTCTTCTTTTAAATGGGTGTGTTTTACTGTTAATTTTTTTTTAAATTTTTTATTTAAAAATATTTATTTTAATTGGAGGCTAAATTACTTTACAATATTTTACTGGTTTTTCCATACATCAACATGAATCCACCATGGGTGTACACGTGTTCCCCATTTGAACCCCCTCCCCCCTCCCGCCCCATACCATCCCTCTGGGTCATCCCAGTGCACCAGCCCCAAGCATCCTGTATCCTGCATGGAACCTGGACTGGTGATTTGTTTCTTATATGATATTATATATGTTTCAGTGCCATTCTCCCAAATCATCCTGCCCTCTCTCTCCCCCACAGAGTCCAAAAGACTGTTCTATACATCTGTGTCTCTTTTGCTCTCTCGCATACAGGGCTATTGTTACCATCTTTCTAAATTCCATATATATGCATTGGTATACTGTATTGGAGGTTTTTTTTTTTTCTGGCTTACTTCACTCTGCATAATAGGCTCCAGTTTCATACAGCTCATAATTTTATAAAAAGATTTTTTATAGGTTTTGTTGTCATTACTGCTGAAAATTGGACACTTAAAACCACAGCCATCTCCCCTAGTGTTTGCATGCTGGCAGGGGGTTAAGGAAGTTCTTCATTAATTGACTCATCCTTGGTTCTGAGTTTTGTAATCAGTCTGAGGGAAAAGCTAAAATCCTCTAAAGTCTTTTTGGAACATGCGTTCTGCTTTGTCCTCTTTTTTGTGTTTTTTTTTTTCCCATTTTCCATTATACACAGGCACTTTTATATTCCTATAATTTGATGAAGACTTACCCCAAATGTACCTTGGGGCCTTTGATGATCTATTTTATGTCTACACCCATAATGTCTTTTCCCTGACATTCGCGGTGATCTCTGCAGCTTTCCTCCGCAATAACCACTAGTTCGCCCAGCCTAAAATCTATGATAGAAGAGAAAACAATTCTTCAAACAACTTCCAATAGGTTAGAGTATTATATGTAAGCTCAACCTAGCTCTCTACGATTTCATGGAGGAATTGGATGGATACCTTTTTATATATAACATAGTAGTACAACTCATCAGCTCTTGTCCCAGGTGTCTAAGTATCTTAGTCTTTATGCAGTAAATTCCTCCTTCAGTCTCTGTGAGAATTTGGTTTCAGGACACCCATAGATAGCAAAACCTGTGGATGCTCACATTTCTTATATAAAAGAGCATATTATTTGCATATAATGTATGCAATTGTTTTCTAAACTTTGAATCATCTCTAGATTACTGTAATAGCTAACACAATGTAAATACTCTGTAAATAGTTATAGATATAATGTAAATGCTATGCAAATATTTGCCTACCTGTGACAACTTCAAGCTTTGTTTTTTGGAGTTTTTGTGAATATTTTCAATTTATGACTGGTTAATTTGTACATGTAGAATCTGTGGACATGGAAGGCTGATTGCTTGCAAGAACTCTGTGCTGCTCTGGCTACCTGAGATTTGAATAATACTACTCTTTCCCTTGCCTGATATTTCAGGTAGGCAAACAAAACTGTCATTTACACATCACTTAACCAGCATAGAATATTGCAGATTGGGTCTGCTATGCTCCTCTTAGGTTGAGGTGAAAAATTGGGAACTGGGCTACCACCTCCTCCAGATGAAGACTTTTCTGTGAAAATGAGGTAGTAGGCAAGGGCAAACAAAAGTGCTACAAAATTTTCTATGATTTTGATTGTGGCTTTTTCTTGATTGTCCATATGCTTGGTTGCTGTAAACATTTTGCTGTTTTCAATGTTCTTATAATGTGGTGTTAGCCATTTTTTAAATTACTTTTTATTGGTTCTATGGGGAAACAAGATGAAGTCTGTAATTTGTTGATATTAATATCATCAATTTTTTCCAGGTTTATTGAAATATAACTGATATGTAATATTGTGTAAGTTTAAGGTGTACAATGTGATGATTTGATACATGTAAGTATTATAAAATGTTAACTACAATATAGTTAACTCATCCATCACCTTGTATAATTACCATTTTTTTATTATGCTAAGTACATTTAAGATATATTATCATAGTAACTTTCAAGTGTACAATACAATATTGTCAACTATAATCAACATGTACATTAGTAACTTGAAATTCATTCATCTTATAGCTGAAAGTTTGTACTCTTTGAAAAATATTTCCCTATTTGTTCCACCTCTCTCTCCTGATAACTATCAATGTACTCTGTTAAAATGAGTTCTGTGTTTCTAGATACCAGTTATAAGTGAAAACATATAGGGATGGCTATGGAGGTGCTGGCTGCATGGGTCAGTCCTCAGGGAAAGAGCTGGGGTTGAATGCCTTGAAGACTCTCTGAGGGGGCTAATGTGACACAGCACAGACAGGAAAGGGGGAAACCCTGGGACCATGAGAAACAAAAGATCACTACCTCAGGAAACCTCTAACACTGCACTCTAACTCCTAGTGTGCTCACAGAACAAAGGACTGTGCCTTAGCAAATACCAAAGCCGGGCGAGCCTGCTGCTGTCTATGGTTCCAGAGGCAGAGAAGCAGGTGTACAACTGCCAGAGGTGGAAGGCAAGGGGCCTCTACAATCTTGACTCCAGAGACTGCATCTGCCATCAAGGTGTGAGGCTTCCAGTTACTACTCATGTCTTCCTGAGATCCTGGACACTTGGATCTTTCAGGAGTGTCACAGCCTGATACCAGCTCCCCTGGGGAAGCACATGACCCTCTTGGGACTGTGACCTTACAGCTCAGCTGGGAGCCTGAATGACTTGGCTCTGTCAAGAGTCTTATGGGAGGTGCATGCCAACCTTGGGCTGTGGTGACCCCTGTGTGGTCTAGCTGCAGTGAATGATCCTGACACACACACCAGTGATGTTTGCAGTGCCCTTCCCTCTCCAGAGCACAGTTGAGCAAGTGAACCTGAATAAGTGCCCACTTTTGCCCGCTTATGTCAGGGCAGAGATCAGACACTGAAGATAGATTTGCAAGCAGAGGCAACCCCCCCCCCCCAAAAAAAAAGCAGAAGTGTGACGAAAGCAAAGAAGGATGAACCGCTTTAGAAGTGGCAGGTGCAGGAGATTAAAATCTTGCCGTTAAACTGAGACTGTGCACTTTAGGGGAAACTGTAGAATTTGAGACCAAGTACAAGTCAGAACAACAGAAGATCTGAGACTGAACTGAAACCAACCACTCTGATCACAACAGTTGCAAAGACCTTCCTAGATATATTGGAGGACTTTCTCAGTGGGCAATTTGACAGGAGCAGGAAAATGGAGGAATCACATGAACATTCCTCTCAAAACCACTGTGTATATACTTCCCACCTCCTATAATATTTTAAAATTTTATTATTAGTTTTAATTTTCATTTTATTAGTTTTTAGAGTTGTAAAATATTTATTCTGATTTTTTAATCTTTCTTTCCTTTCTTCCCCCAACTTTTTTCTCGTTTTCCCCTCATACTGTCCTAACAAGGTTTTTATTACTTTTTGTAATATTTTATTTTATTTAACTTTACAATATTGTATTGGTTTTGCCATATATCAAAATGAATCTGCCACAGGTATACACATGTTCCCCATCCTGAACTCTCCTTCCTCCTCCCTCCCCATACCATCCCTCTGGGTCATCCCAGTGCACCAGCCCCAAGCATCCAGTATTGTGCATCGAACCTGGACTGGTGACTCATTTAATATATGATATTATACATATTTCAATGCTATTCTCCCAAATCATCCCACTCTCTCCCTCTCCCAGAGTCCAAAAGACTGTTCTATACATCAGTGTCTCTTTTGCTGTCTCGTATACAGGGTTATTGTTACCATCTTTCTAAATTCCATATATATATGCGTTAGTATACTGTATTGGGTTTTTCTTTCTGGCTTACTTCACTCTGTATAATAGGCTCCAGTTCCATCCACCTCATTAGAACTGATTCAAATGTATTCTTTTTAATGGCTGAGTAATACTCCATTGTGTATATGTACCACTGCTTTCTTATCCATTCATCTGCCGATGGACATCTAGGTTGCTTCCATGTCCTGGCTATTATAAACAGTGCTGCGATGAACACTGGGGTCCACGTGTTGTCTCTTTCAATTCTGGTTTCCTCAGTGTGTATGCCCAGCAGTGTGATTGCTGGATCATAAGGCAGTTCTATTCCCAGTTTTTTGAGGAATCTCCACACTGTTCTCCATAGTGACTGTACTAGTTTGCATTCCCACCAACAGTGTAAGAGGGTTCCCTTTTCTCTGCACCCTCTCCAGCATTTATTGCTTGTAGACTTTTGGATTGCAGCCATTCTGACTGGTGTGAAATGATACCTCATAGTGGTTTTGATTTGCATTTCTCTGATAATGAGTGATGTTGAGCATCTTTTCATGTGTTTATTAACCATCTGTATGTCTTCTTTGGAGAAATGTCTATTTAGTTCTTTGGCCCATTTTTTGATTGGGTCATTTATTTTTCTGGAATTGAGCTGTAGGAATTGCTTGTATATTTTTGAGATTAGTTGTTTGTCTGTTGCTTCATTTGCTATTATTTTCTCCCATTCTGAAGGCTGTCTTTTCACCTTGCTTATAGGTTCCTTTGTTGTGCAGAAGCTTTTAAGTTTAATTAGGCCTCATTTGTTTATTTTCGATTTTATTTCCAATATTCTGGGAGGTGGGTCATAGAGGATCCTGCTATGATGTATGTCAGAGAGTGTTTTGCCTATGTTCTCCTCTAGGAGTTTTATAGTTTCTGGTCTTACATTTAGATCTTTAATCCATTTTGAGTTTAGTTTTGTGTATGGTGTTAGAAAGTGCTCTAGTTTCATTCTTTTACAAGTGTTTGAACAGTTTTCCCAGCACCACTTGTTAAAGAGATTTCTTTAATCCATTGTATATTCTTGCCTCCTTTGTCAAAGATAAGGTGTCCATATGTGAGTGGATTTATCTCTGGGCTTTTTATTTTGTTCCATTGATCTATATTTCTGTCTTTTGCCAGTACCATACTGTCTTGATGACTGTGGCTTTGTAGTAGAGCCTGAAGTCAGGCAGATTGATTCCTCCAGTTCCATTCTTCTTTCTCAAGATTGCTTTGCCTATTTGAAGTTTTTTGTATTTCCATACAAATTGAGAAATTATTTATTCTAGCTCTGTGAAGAATACCGTTGGTAGCTTGATGGGGATTGCATTAAATCTATAAATTGCTTTGGGTAGTATACTCATTTTCACTATATTGATTCTGCCAATCCATGGGCATGGTATATTTCTCCATCTATTAGTGTCCTCTTTGATTTCTTTCACCAGTGTTTTATAGTTTTCTATATATAGGTCTTTAGTTTCTTTAGGTAGATATATTCCTAAGTATTTTATTCTTTTCACTGCAATGGTGAATGGAATTGTTTCCTTAATTTCTCTTTCTATTTTCTCATTATTAGTGTATAGGAATTCAAGGGATTTCTGTATGTTGATTTTATATCCTGCAACTTTACTATATTCATTGATTAGTTCTAGTAATTTTCTGGTGGAGTCTTAAGGGTTTTCTATGTAGAGGATCATGTCATCTGCAAACAGTGAGAGTTTTACTTCTTCTTTTCCAATTTGGATTCCTTTTCTTTCTTTTTCCACTCTGATTGCTGTGGCCAAAACTTCCAAAACTATGTTAAATAGTAATGGTGAAAGTGGGTACCCTTGTCTTGTTCCTGACTTTAGGGGAAATGCTTTCAATTTTTCACCATTGAGGATAATGTTTGCTGTGGGTTTGTCATATATAGCTTTTATTATGTTGAGGTATGTTCCTTCTATTCCTGCTTTCTGGAGCGTTTTTATCATAAATGGATGTTCAATTTTGTCAAAGGCTTTCTCTGCATCTATTGAGATAATCATATGGTTTTTATTTTTCAATTTGTTAATGTGATGTATTATGTTGATTGATTTGCAGATATTGAAGAATCCTTGCATTCCTGGGATAAAGCCCACATGGTCATGGTGTATGATCTTTTTAATGTGTTGTTGGATTCTGATTGTTAGAATTTTGTTAAGGATTTTTGAATCTATGTTCATCAGTGATATTGGCCTGTAGTTTTCTTCTTTTGTGGCATCTTTGTCAGGTTTTGGTATTAGGGTGATGGTGGCCTCATAGAATGAGTTTGGAAGTTTGTCTTCCTCTGCAATTTTCTGGAACAGTTTGAGTAGGATAGGTGTTAGCTCTTCTCTCAATTTTTAGGAGCATTCAGCTGTGAAGCCGTCTGGACCTGGGCTTTTGTTTGCTGGAAGATTTCTGATTACAGTTTTAATTTCCATGCTTGTGATGGGTCTGTTAAGATTTTCTATTTCTTCCTGGTCCAGTTTTGGAAAGTTGTACTTTTCTAAGAATTTGTCCATTTCTTCCACGTTGTCCATTTTATTGCCATATAATGGCTGATAGTAGTCTCTTATGATCCTTTGTGTTTCTGTGTTGTCTGTTGTGATCTCTCTGTTTTCATTTCTAATTTTATTGATTTGATTTTTCTCCCTTTGTTTCTTGATGAGTCTGGCTAATGGTTTGTCAATTTTATTTATCCTTTCAAAGAACCAGCTTTTGGCTTTGTTGATTTTTGCTATTGTCTCTTATGTTTCTTTTGAATTTATTTCTGCCCTAATTTTTAAGATTTCTTTCCTTCTACTACCCCTGGAATTCTTTATTTCTTCCTTTTCTAGTTGCTTTAGGTGTAGAGTTAGATTATTTATTTGACTTTTTTCTTGTTTCTTGACGTATGCCTGTATTGCTATGAACTTTCCCCTTAGGACTGCTTTTACAGTGTCCCACAGGTTTTGGGTTATTGTGTTTTCATTTTCATTCGTTTCTATGCAGAATTTGATTTCTTTTTTGATTTCTTCTGTGATTTGTTGGTTATTCAGCAGCGTGTTGTTCAGCCTCCATATGTTGGAATTTTTAATAGTTTTTCTCCTGTAATTGAGATCTAATCTTACTGCATTGTGGTCAGAAAAGATGCTTGGAATGATTTCAATTTTTCTGAATTTACCAAGTCTAGATTTATGGCCCAGGATGTGATTTATCCTGGAGAAGTTTCCATGTGTGCTTGAGAAAAAGGTGAAATTCATTGTTTTGGGATGAAATGTCCTATAGATATCAATTCTGTCTAATTGGTCTATTGTATCATTTAAAGTTTGTGTTTCCTTGTTAATTTTCTGTTTAGTTGATCTATCCATTGGTGTGAGTGGGGTATTAAAGTCTCCAACTATTATTGCATTATTGTTAATTTCTCCTTTCATACTTGTTAGTATTTGTCTTACATATTGCAGTGCTCCTATGTCGGGTGCATATATGATTATGATTGTTATATCTTCTTCTTGGATTGATCCTTTGATCATTATAGTTACCTTCTTTGTCTCTTTTCACAGCCTTTGTTTTAAAGTCTATTTTATCTGATATGAGTATTGCTACTCCTGCTTTCTTTTGGTCCCTATAACCATGGAAAATCTTTTTCCAGCCCTTCACTTTCAGTCTGTATGTGTCCCTGTTTTGGGTTGGGTCTCTTGTAGACAACATGTGTAGGGGTCTTGTTTTTTTATCCATTCGGCCAGTCTTTGTCTTTTGGTTGGGGCATTCAACCCATTTACGTTTAAGGTAAATGTTAATAAGTATGATCCCATTGACATTTACTTTATTGTTTTGGGTTCGAATTTATACACCCTTTTTGTGTTTCCTGTCTAGACAATGTCCTTTAGTATTTGTTGGAGAGCTGGTTTGGTGGTGCTGAATTCTCTCAGCTTTTGCTTGTCTGTAAAGCTTTTGATTTCTCCTTCATATTTGAATGAGATCCTTGCTAGGTACAATAATCTGGGCTGTAGGTTTTTTCTTTCATCACTTTAAGTATGTCTTGCCATTCCCTCCTGGCTTGGAGAGTTTCTATTGAAAGATCAGTTGTTATCTTTATGGGAATCCCTTTGTGTGTTATTTGTTGTTTTTCCCTTGCTGCTTTTAATATTTGTCCTTTGTGTTTGATCTTTGTTAATTTGATTAATATGTGTCTTGAGGTGTTTCGCCTTGGGTTTATCCTATTTGGGACTCTCTGGGTTTCTTGGACTTGAATGATTATTTCCTTCCCCATTTTAGGGATGTTTTCAACTATTATCTCCTCTAGTATTTTCTCATGGTCTTTCTTTTTGTCTTCTTCTTCTGGTACTCCTATGCTTCGAATGTTGTAGCAATTAATATTGTCCTGGAGGTCTCTGAGATTGTCCTCATTTCTTTTAATTCGTTTTTCTTTTTTCTCTTCTGATTCATTTATTTCTACCATTCTATCTTCTAATTCACTAATCCTATCTTCTGCCTCTGTTATTCTATTATTTTTTGCCTCCAGAGTGTTTTTGACCTCACTTATTGCATTTTTCATTATATATTGACTCTTTTTTATTTCTTCTAGGTCCTTGTTAAACCTTTCTTGCATCTTCTCAATCCTTGTCTCCAGGCTATTTATCTGTCATTCCATTTTGATTTCAAGATTTTTGGATTAATTTCACTATCATTATTCAGAAATCTTTATCAGGTAGATTCGCTATTGCTTCCTCTTTTGTTTGGTTTGGTGGGCATTTATCCTGTTCCTTTACCTTCTGGGTAGTCCTCTGTCTCTACATCTTGTTTAAATTGCTGAGTTTGGGGTGTCCTTACTGTATTCTTGCAGTTTGTGCGGTTCTCTTTATTGTGGCATTTCCTCACTGTGTGTGGGTTTGTACAGGTGGCTTGTGAAGGTTTCCTGGTTAGGGAAGCTTGTGTCGGTGTTCTGGTGGATGGAGCGGAATTTCTTCTCTCTGGACTGCAATGAAATGTCCAGTAGTGAGTTATGAGATGTCTATGGTTTTGGGGTGACTTTGGGTAGCCTGTATATTGGAGCTCAGGGCTGTGTTCCTGTGTTGATGGAGAATTTGCTTGGTATGTCTTGCCCTGGAACTTGTTGTCCCTTGTGTGGTGCTTGGTTTCAGTGTAGGTATGGAGGCATTTGATGAGCTCCTGTCAATTAATGTTCCCTGGAGTCAGGGTTTGGACTTAAGTCTCCTGCTTCCAGTTATTGGTCTTTTTTTTTTTTTTTTACAGTAGTCTCAAAACTTCTCCTTCTATATAGCACCATTGATAAAACATCTAGGTTAAAGATGAAAAGTTTCTCCACCGTGAATGTCACCCAGAGAGGTTTACAGCATTACATGGGGAAGAGAAGAGGGAGGAGGGAGTTAGAGGTGACCCGAATGAGATGTGGTGGAATCAATAGAGGAGAGAGCGGGCTAACCAGTAATCACTTCCTTATGTGCACTCCACAACTGGACCGCTCAGAGATGTTCACGGAGTTATACAGAGAAGAGAAGAGGGAGGAAGTAGACAGAGGTGGCCAGGAGGATAAAAGGAGGGAATGAAAAGGAGAGAGATAGATCCAGCCAGTAATCAGTTCCCTAAGTGTTTTCCACCATCTGGAACACACAGAAATTCACAGAGTTGGGTAGAGTAGAGAGGGGTTAGGGAGGAGACACAGGTGACCTGGTGAAGAAAAAGGAGAGTCTGGTGGTGGAGAGAGCAGTCAAGCCAGTAATCTCGCTCCCTAGTAAAAAATGGGTATTGAAGATTGGGTTCTTAAAGGCACAAAATTGGTAACAAATACCTAAAAGCAAAAATTAAAAATCTAGAGCAGAGTTTGGAGTTTCAAAAATACAATGTTAAAGAAAAGAAGAAGGAATAGAAAGAGAGAAAAATAAAAAGAAAGAAAAAGAGTCACAAAGATGACAAAGAAAATATAGGTACAAAATTGATAACAAATACCAAAAAGCAAAAGGTAAAAATCTAGAGTAGAGTTTGGAATTTCAAAAATACAATGTTAAAGAGAAGAAGAAGAAAAAGAAAGAAAGAGAAGAAAAAATAAAAAAAAAGAAAAGAAAAACAAGAACAAAGTCACAAAAATTATAAAGAAGATATAGTTACAAATTGATAACAAATACCAGAAAGCATAAATTAAAGATGCAGAGTAGAGTTTGGAATTTCAGGAATACAACTTTAAAGAAAAGATGAAGAGAAAGAAAGAGAGAGGAAAAAAAAGTCACACAAGTTATAAAAAACTAAGTGCAAAATTGATAAAAAATACAAAAAATTTTAGATACCAAAAATCTAAAATTAAAAATCTAAAGCAGAGTTTTGAATTTTAAAAATACAATGTTAAAGAAAAGAAGAAAAAGAAAAAAGTCACAAAAGATATAAAAAATATATATATGAAGTTTACTTTTTTTAAAAAAGGGTTTTTTATTTATTTATTTATTTTTGCAAATAGGTTATAAAAGTGAAAATTAAAGGAGTAATAGAAGACTTAAACATTTTTTTTAAAAAAATTAAAAAGAAAGAAAGAAAGAATGATCGTAAAAATAGTAAAAATATATATAGGACTTTCTCTGATATTGTTGTGGGTGTTGTGGGTATTGTGGGTTCAGTTCATTTTTGGCTAGTTCCTTGTTCCACCTTATATTTCCTCAAGATCTATAGGCCCCTTCCTATGTAGTTGGTACTAACCATGGGGTTTTAGTTTATTGCCTGTTGCTTCCAAGGCGGTTCCCTCTGTTATAGCTTCTTTTGTTTGCTGGTCTCTTCAGTGTCTGATTTCCACCCTGATACAAAGGGGGCGGTGGTGGACACTTTTTTTTTTTTTAAGACTCACTTGTTCACTTGTGCTGTGGGGAGGGAGGGACGCTACAAATAAATAACACTGGTGTGTGCTCACAGTGCCTCAGCCACACTGGGCCTGCCCGTGCTCACGGCACATGTAGCCTCCCTGCCCACACTGCTCAGGCTCTAGGTTGCTCCACTGGGAATCATCCGCAGCCGGCTCTGGGCTGCTTGCACCTCCCAGGTCTAAGCTGCTAGGTTTAGGCACTTGGGTAGTTCTCAGAGGCCCAGACTCGGTTAGGCCTTCTTTTTGTGCCCTTCACAGGTCCAAGCAGTGCAGGTGATGAGGTGTTTAGCGAGCACAGCTGCTGTGATTTATCGCCTCCCTGCTGCTCGGTTTTCTGGGTGTACAACCGGCACACCTTCTCAGGTGGGTGTTGACTGTCCAGAGCCCCAAGAAGTCTTAGTTAGCAAAGATGCCTGCTTACAGTTTTGTAGATAATGTCTCTCTGGGGCTGTGATTGCCTGCTTCTGACTCTGGCTGCCTGTCACTGGAGGAGGATGGTCTACAGCCGTCTATCTCTGTACAGTCCTTTGTTCCGTGCACGGGGCTGGCAGTGTCTTAGGTTAGGGTTGGCTTTTTGCGTGGTAGATATCCCACAGTCTGGTTTGCTAGCCCAAATTATTTCGCTCAGGTAGCACTCGGGATATTCAGGCCAGATCCTTACTCTAAGTGATGCAGCCTGTGCCACACCTCCCTGCCCATCCCCCGCTTGCTAATGGTGGATGCAGGCATCTATGCTGCTTCTCAGATGGGGGAGTTACCACAGGGCTCCTAATCTGTGGGTTTTAATTGTTTATTTATTTTTCCTCCCTGTTATGTTGCCCTCTGTGCTTCCCAGGCTCGGCACAGACACGGCAGTGAGAATGTTTCCTGGTCTTTGGAAACTTCTCTCTTTTTAAGACTCCATTCCCTGGACAGAGCTCCGCCCCTCCCTCTTTGTCTCTTTTTTTGTCTTTTATATTTTTTCCTACCTCCTTTCAAAGACAATGGGTTGCTTTTCTGGGTGCCTGATGTCCTCTGCCGGCATTCAGAAGTTGTTTTGTGAAACAAATGGCGTTTAAATGTTCTTTTGATGAATTTGTGGAGGAGAAAGTGTTCTCCCCATCCTATTCCTCCACCATCTTAGCTCCTCCCCCTACTTTTCTATTTTTCAGTTGAGTTCAGTTCAGTCACTCAGTCGTGTCCAACTCTTTGTGACTCCAGGGACTGCAGCATGCCAGGCTTCCCTGTCCGTCACCAACTCCCAGAGCTTGTTCAGACTTATGTCCATCGAATCGGTGACGTCATCCAACCATCTAATCCTCTGACTTCCAGCTTTTTCCTTCATTCCCCTATGATGAAAAGGACATCTTTTTGGGGTGTTAGTTCTAGAAGGTCTTGTAGGTCTTCATAGAACTGTATCTATTTTTATAGCCTACTTTTTCCTTTCTTGAAAAGAACACCTTATTTTCTAAATAAATTGCATATTTTTTAGTTTTTGTGTTCAGTATTTTGTTTTTTATTGTATTTTGGGGAATCTAATTTTTATTTTAGTTTTTGGTTTTCAATATCCATTTTTCACTTAGTAATTTGATGATTAACTTGATTGAGCTTTTCTTTTTTTACTCTCCCTTTTCTCCTTGTCACATATTTCTCCTTTCTCCCTCTTCTGTTCTCTATATAACTCTGGGAATCTCTTTGGGTATTCCTGGCTGTGGAGAGTTGCTTCATCATAAACCTAGGGAATTTGTCTTCTGTGTTGTATGACTTGAGTTTTGTTGCTACTGTAAGAGATTGGGACTGAAACCCAGAGGCAGGAGACTCAACTTCAGGACTTTGAATGATCAGAGAACTCCTGACACCAGGGAACATTAATAGAGGAGAGCCCACCCAAAAGCCTCCATACCTACACTGAGACAGCTCAACTCAACAACCAGCAAGTTTAAGTGTAGGACATTTCACTCCAATCTTCCAACAAAATAGAAACACAACACTTCACAATATGACTGGCTGCCCAAAGACATATCAAACCCATCAGTTCAGGTCAGTTCAGTTGAGTTGCTTAATCGTGTCTGAATCTTTGTGGCTCCATGAACTGCAGCACTCCAGGCCTCCCTGTCCATCACCAACTCCTGGAGCTCACCCAAACTCATGTCCATTGAGTCAGTGATGCCATCCAACCATCTCATCCTCTGTTGTCCCCTTCTCCTTCTGCCTTCAATCTTTTTCAGCATCAGGGTCTTTTCAAATGAGTCAGCTCTTTGCATCAGGTGGCCAAAAGTATTGGAGCTTCAGCTTTAACATCAGTCCTTCCGATGAAAACCCAGGACTGATCTCCTTTAGGATGGACTGGTTGGATCTCCTTGCAGTCTGAGGGACTCTCAACAGTTTTCTCTAACACCACAGTTCAAAAGCATCAATTCTTCTGTGCTCAGCTTTCTCTATAGTGCAGCTTTCACATCCATACATGACTACTGGAAAAACCATAACCTTGACTAGATAGACCTTTGTTGACAAAGTAACGTCTCTGCTTTTAAATATGCTGTCTAGGTTGCTCATAACTTTCCTTCCAAGAAGTAAGCGTCTTTTTATTTTGTGGCTGAAATCACCATCTGCAGTGATTTTGGAGCCCAAAAAATAAAGTCAGACACTGTTTCCCCATCTATTTTTGATGAAATGATGGAACCAAATGCCATGATCTTAGTTTTCTGAATGTTGAGTTATAAGCCAATTTTTTCACTCTCCTCTTTCACTTTCATCAATAGGCTCTTTAGTTCTTCTTCACTTTCTGCCATAAGGGTGGTTTCATCTGCATATCTGAGGTTATTGAGATTTCTCCCGGCAATCTTGATTCCAGCTTGTGTTTCCTCCAGCCCAGCATTTCTCATGGTGTAGTCTGCATATAAGTTAAATAAGCAGGGTGACAATATACAGCCTTGATGTACTCCTTTTCCTATTTGGAACCAGTCTGTTGTTCCATGTCCAGTTCTATCTGTTGCTTCCTGGCCTGTGTACAGGTTTCTCAAGAGGCAAGTCAGGTGGTAGACAACTGAAAACTCACTACTGGACACTGCACTGCCCTCCAAGAAGACAAGATTCAGCTCCATCCACTAGGACACATGCACAAGTCCCTCCAACCAAGAAACCTCCACAAAGCAGTGGTCCAACACCACCCAGAGAGAGCATACTCCACAACTGAGAGGAACTAGAGTTCACTCCAGCTTGCAGAAAGGGGACCTCAAACGCAACAAACTAAACAAAATGAAAATACAGAGAAATATCCAGCAGGTGATGGAATATAGTAAAAACCCACCAGACCAAACAAAAGAGGAAGAGATATGGAGTCTACCTGAATAAGAATTCAGAATACTAATAGTAAAGATAATCCAAAAGCTTGAAAACAAAATGGAGGCTTGAATAAATAGATTGGAGACATGGACTGAGGGAATGCAAGAAATGCATAACAAGGACTGAGAAGATATAAATAATAGTCAATCAGCAATGAGGAACACAATAATTGAAACTAAAACCACTCTGGAGGGAACTAACTGTAGAGTAACTGAGGCAGAAGAAAGGATATGTGAGCCAGAAGATAGAATGGTGGAATTAACTGAAACAAAGCAGAATAAACAAAAAGAAATGAGACCTCTGGGAAGATGTTAACATTTTAATCTAATCATAGGTACACTTTGACATTCTAATCATAGGTACACCAGAAGAAGAAGACAAAAGGAAAGGGCATGATAAAATATTTGAGGAGATAATAGTCAAAAACTTCCCTAAAACAGGGAAGGAAACAGCCACTCAAGTCCATGAAGGGCTGAGAATCCCATAGAGGATAAACCCAAAGAGAAACACAAGAAGACACATATTAATCAACTAACAAAAATTAAACACAAAGAACAAATATGAAAGGCAGCAAGGGGAAAACAACAAATAACATACAAGGGGATCCCCATAAAAATAACAGCTGATATTTCAATAGAAACTCTGCAGGGCAGAAGGGAATGGTAGGATATACTTAAAGTGATGAAAGGGAAAAGCCTTCAATCAAGAATACTCTGCCAATCAAGGATTTCATTCAGATTTGAAGGAGAAATCAAATGCTTTACAGATAAGCTAAAGCTTAGAGAATTCAACACCACCAAACCAGCTCTTCAACAGATGGTAAAGGAACTTCTCTAGACTGGAAACACAGAAAACGCCTATAAAAACAAACCCAAAACAATAAAATAAATGGTAAGTGGATCATACTTTTCAATGATTACCATAAATGTAAATGGGTTAAATGCTCCAACCAATAGAAAGAGACTGGTTGAATGGATATAGAAGCAAGATCCCTATACATGTTGTCTACAAGAGACCCACTTAAAACCTAGGGACACAAACAGACTGAAAGTGAGGGGCTGGAAAAAGATATTTCATGCAAACTGAAGCCAAAAGAAAGGGGGATGGCAATACTCATATCAGATAAAAGAGACTTTAAATACAGAATGTTATAAGAGACAAAGAAGGACACTACATAATTATCCAATAATCAATCCAAGAAGAAGACAAAATAAGTAATATATATGTACCCAACATAGGAGCACCTCAATACCTAAGGCAAATGCTAACAACTATTGAAGGGGAAATCAACAGTAATACAATAATAATGGGAGAATTTAATACCCCACTGAAACAAATGAACAGATCATACAGAGAGAAAATTAATAAGGAAACACAAGCTTTAATGATACATTGAGCCAGCTGGACCTAATTGATATCTACAGAAAATTTCATTCAAAAACAAAGGGTTTCACCTTTTTCTCATGCACACACAGAACATTCTCCAGAATATATCGTGTTTTATGGTACAAATCAAGCCTGGGTAAATTTTAAAAAATTGAAATAATTTCAAGCAGCTTTTCTGATCACAATGCTGTAAGATTACAGATCAACTACAGGAAAAAAACCTACAAAAACCAAAAATACATGAAGGGTAAACAACATGCTTCTGAATAACAAACAGATCACTGAAGAAGTAAAAAAGGAAATCAAAGTATGCCTGGAAACAAATTACAATGAAAACACAGCAACCCAAAGCCTATGGGATGCAGTAAAAGCAATCCTAAAGAGGATAATTCATACCAATACAAGTCTACCTTAAGAAACTATGCTATGCTGTGCTAAGTTGCTTCAGTCGTGTCCGACTCTGTGTGACCCCATAGATGGCAGCCCACCAGGCTCCCCCGTCCCTGGGAGTCTCCAGGCAAGAATACTGGAATGGGTTGCCATATCCTTCTCCAATGCATGATAGTGAAAAGTGAAAGTGAAGTTGCTCAGTCGTGTCCGATGCTCAGCGACACCATGGACTGCAGCCTTCCAAGCTCTTCCGTCCATGGGATTTTCCAGGCAAGAGTACTGGAGTGGAGTACCATTGCTTTCTCTGTAAGAAACTAAGAGAAATCAATCAAACAACCTAATCTAACATCTAAAGCAACAAGAAGAGCAGAAAAATCCCCAAAGTTAGTAGAAGGAAAGGAATTATAAAGATCAGAACAGAAATAAATGAAATAGAAATGAAGGAGACTATAGCAAAGATCGGGAAAACCAAAAGCTAGTTCTTTAGAAGATAAACAAAATCGACAAAATGTTAGCCAGACTCAAGAAAAAAAAAGGGGGGGGGGGAAGAATCTTATCAATAAAATTAGAAATAAAAAAGTGAAGTAACAACAGAAAACACAGAAATGCAAAATATCATAAGAGACTACTATGAGAAACTCTATGCCAATACAAAGGACAACTTGGAAGAAATAGACAAATTGTTAGAAAAGTGTAACCTTCCAAAATGAAATCAGGAAGAAATAGGAAATATGAACGAACCAATCACAAGCACGGAAATTGAAGCTGTAATAAAAAATTTTCCAACAGACAAAAGTCCAGGACCAGAAGGCTTCACAGGTGAATTCTACCAAAAATTTACAGAAGAGCTAACACCTATCCTACTCAAACTCTTCTAGCATTGTGCAGAGGAAGGACAGCTCCCAAACTCATTCTATGAGGCCACTATCACACTGATATCAAAACCAGACACAGATGCCACCAAAAAAAAAAAAAAAAAAAAAAAAAAAAGAAAATTGCAAGCCAAATATCACTGACAAACATAGATGCAAAAACGTTCAACAAAATTCTAGCAAACAAAATACAACAACACATTAGAAAGGTCATATATCATAATCAAGTGGGCTTTATCCCAGGGATGCAAGGATGCTTCAACATATGCACATCAATCAATGTGATACAGCATATCAAAAAATTGAAAGATAAAAACCATATGATGATTTCAATAGATTGAGAGAAAATCTTTGACAAAATTCAACACACATTAATGATAAAACCTCTCCTGAAAGCAAACACAGAAGGAACATACCTCAACATAATAAGGGCCATATATAACAAACACACAGCAAATATTATCTTCAACAGCAAAAAACCTGAAAACATTCCCTCTAAGATCAGAAACAAGACAAGGGTGCCCATTCTCACCATTATTTTTCAAAATAGTTTTGGAAATCTTACCACAGAAATCAGAGAAGAAAAAAAAGTAGAAGGAATCCAGATTGTAAAAGACGTAAAACTCTCACTGTTTGCAGATGACATGATTCTCTACATAGAAAACC
This sequence comes from Tragelaphus eurycerus, assembly GCA_935064755.1. Lineage (NCBI taxonomy): Eukaryota > Metazoa > Chordata > Mammalia > Artiodactyla > Bovidae > Tragelaphus > Tragelaphus eurycerus. Next base: position 12,575,485 of record CAKXYN010000046.1, on the reverse strand, counting down.
CTAAAGAGACCACCAGAAAATTAATAGAGCTAATCAATGAATATAGTAAAGTCACAGGATGTAAAATTAACACATAGAAATCCTTTACATTCCTATACACTAACAGGATGGTATGGGGAGGGAGGAGGGACGAGGGTTCAGGATGGGGAACGCATGTATACCTGTGGCAGATTCATTTTGATACAAGGCAAAATCAATCAGAGATCAGATCAGATCAGTCGCTCAGTCGTGTCTGACTCTTTGCGACCCCATGAACTGCAGCACGCCAGACCTCCCTGTCCATCACCAACTCCCGGAGGTCACTCAGACTCACATCCATTGAGTCAGTGATGCCATCCAGCCATCTCATCCTATGTCGTCCCCTTCTCCTCCTGCCCCAAATCCCTCCAAGCATCAGAGTCTTCTCCAATGAGTCAGCTCTTTGCATGAGGTGGCCAAAGTACTGGAGTTTCAGCTTTAGCATCATTCCTTCCAAAGAAATCCCAGGGCTGATCTCCTTTAGAATGGACTGGTTGGATCTCCTTGCAGTCCAAGGGACTCTCAAGAGTCTTCTCCAATACCACAGTTAAAAAGCATCAATTCTTCGGCACTCAGCCTTTTTTACAGTGCATCACATCCATACATGACCACAGGAAAAACTATAGCCTTGACTAGACGAACCTTTGTTGGCAAAGTAATGTCTCTGCTTTTCAATATGCTCTCTAGGTTGGTCATAACTTTCCTTCCAAGGAGTAAGTGTCTTTTAATTTCATGGCTGCAGTCACCATCTTCAGTGATTTTGGAGCCCAGAAAAATAAAGTCTGACACTGTTTCCACTGTTTCTCCATCTATTTCCCATGTAGTAATGGGACCAGATGCCATGATCTTCGTTTTCTGAATGTTGAGCTTTAAGCCAACATTTCACTCTCCACTTTCACTTTCATCAAGAGGCTTTTGAGTTCCTCTTCACTTTCTGCCATAAGGGTGATATCATCTGCATATCTGAGGTTATTGATATTCCTCCCGGCAATCTTGATTCCAGCTTGTGTTTCTTCCAGTCCAGCATTTCTCATGATGTACTCTGCATATAAGTTAAATAAACATGGTGACAATATACAGCCTTGACGTACTCCTTTTCCTATTTGGAACCAGTCTGTTGTTCCATGACCAGTTCTAACTGTTGCTTCCTGACCTGCATACAGATTTCTCAAGAGGCAGATCAGGTGGTCTGGTATTCCCATCTCTCTCAGAATTTTCCACAGTTGATTGTGATCCACACAGTCAAAGGCTTTGGCATAGTCAATAAAGCAGAAATAGATGTTTTTTCTGGAACTCTCTTGCTTTTTCCATGATCCAGCGGATGTTGGCAATTTGATCTCTGGTTCCTCTGCCTTTTCTAAAAGCAGCTTGAACATCAGGAAGTTTACGGTTCACATATTGCTAAAGCCTGGCTTGGAGAATTTTGAGCATTACTTTACTAGCGTGTGAGATGAGTGCAATTGTGCGGTAGTTTGAGCACTCTTTGGCTTTGCCTTTCTTGGAATTGGGATGAAAACCGAACTTTTCCAATCTTGTGGCCACTGCTAAGTTTTCCAAATTTGCTGGCATATGGAGTGCAGCACTTTCACAGCATCATCTTTCAGGATTTGGAATAGCTCCACTGGAATTCCATCACCTCCACTAGCTTTGTTCATAGTGATGCTTTCTAAGGCCCACTTGACTTCATATTCCAGGATGTCTGGCTCTAGGTCAGTGATCACACCATCATGATTATCTGGGTCGTGAAGATCTTTTTTGTACAGTTCTTTTGTGTATTCTTGCCACCTCTTCTTAATATCTTCTGCTTCCATTAGGTCCATACCATTGCTGTCCTTTATTGAGCCTATCTTTGCATGAAATGTTCCTTTGGTATCTCTGATTTTCTTGAAGAGATCCTTAGTCTTTCCCATTCTGTTGTTTTCCTCTATTTCTTTGCATTGATCGCTGAAGAAGGCTTTCTTATCTCTTCTTGCTATTCTTTGGAACTCTGCATTCAGATGTTTATATCTTTCCTTTTCTCTTTTGCTTTTCGCTTCTCTTCTTTTCACAGCTATTTTCAAGGCCTCCCCCAACAGCCATTTTGCTTTTTTGCATTTCTTTTCCATGGGGATGGTCTTGATCCCTGTCTCCTGTACAATGTCACGAACCTCATTCCATAGTTCATCAGGCACTCTATCTATCAGATCTAGGCCCTTAAATCTATTTCTCACTTCCACTGTATAATCATAAGGGATTTGATTTAGGTCATACCTGAATGGTCTAGTGGTTTTCTGTTGGCAGCCGGTTTGAATTAGCGCTCCGCCCGTGGCAAAGGTCATGAGGAAGGAGGCTTGACATACACAAAGGTGGGGTCTAGCCTCAGGAGCCCCTTGGAGGTTCTCGAGCATCTACCCCCAAAACCAGAGCCTGCCTGCTTTACTACTTGTGCTCTCACCTACACCTCTGACTTTACGGGGGGCTGTCCCCCACTACCTTTCTCTGAAAAAAGAGTTAACTTAAAGCTTCAGTTAATAATAATTCCTGGGTGTGACAGGAGTGTTTTAACCTACAAACTCCTCTGAAGATTCTCTAGCCCACGTGACAGGCTTGTCCGGCCACATGTGCTTCTAAAACAGGTTCTTTAGAGAAGTTAGAAAACTATTAGCATAAGTATAATGGGCTGATTAGAAATTGTATTGGTGAAGGGTTTTTCATTTGTTGAGCCAATGTTTGCTGCTAAGTCTCCACTTCCCCTGCCCTTATACACATTAATGAATAGAAGAGATAAGTATTAACCTTTGATACTAATCACGTTAGACCTTAGGCTAAGTAAATTCTTTCCCTGACTAAAACCCACTACACCCTCACCCTATAGGAATGTAAATTTATCTAGTGGAATCTGTTTTAAGAATAATCACCCTGGCCAGAAGATGATGTAACACCCCTAAAACCTCTGTATACATTTGATAAAAGTCAGGGCTGCTGACCCCGCGTGACTTTTGTATAACATCTCAGTGTATAAAAGTAAACCAGGGAAAATAAAGGATGGGATCAGTTCCTGGAAAGACTGGTCTCTCCATGTCGCGCGCTCTCTCTCTCTCTCAAATTCTGGCTGAGTCTCCATCTGGAGAGCGGAACTCACCATGCTTACTAATTATGCCTGGGCTTCTAAGATCGGACCGGGGAGGCCTCAGTGTCTCCTCTCCTTCGGGAGAACGGAAAGACGCCTGCGGCCTACGTAAGTGGTGCAAACTTCTTGTCTTGAAGTTTTATTGGTCCCCCGCGTAAACCAAGCTACTCAGCCTCTTTTCTTCACTGAGTTTTCCTACTGAGCTATCCTCGTTCTATTATTCTTTATATCTCTAATTATAACTATTGTATCCTGATCCTCACCGACGCCGTCTACACCTTGAACTCCCTGGATCAGCTGGGGCTGGTCCCCAGCAGTTTTCCCTATTTTCTTCAATTTAAGTCTGAATTTGGCAATAAGGAGTTCATGGTCTGAGGCCCAGTTAGCCTCTGGTCTTGTTTTTGCTGATTGTATAGAGCTTCTCCATCTTTGGCTGCAAAGAATATAATCGATCTGATTTTGGTGTTGACCATCTGGTGATGTCCATGTATAGAGTCTTCTCTTGTGTTGTTGGAAGAGGGTATTTGCTATGACCAGTGCATTTTCTTGGCAAAACTCTGTTAGTCTTTGCTCTGCTTCATTCCGTATTCCAAGGCCAAATTTGCTGTTACTCCAGGTGTTTCTTGACTTCCTACTTTTGCATTCCAGCCCCCTATTATGAAAAGGACATTTTTTGGGGTGTTAGTTTTAAAAGGTCTTGTAGGTCTTCACAGAACCGTTCAACTTCAGCTTCTTCAGCGTTACTGGTTGGGGCATGCTGCTGCTGCTGCTGCTGCTAGGTCGCTTCAGTCGTGTCCGACTCTGTGCAACCCCAGAGATGGCAGCTCACCAGGCTCCCCCGTCCCTCGGATTCTCCAGGCAAGAATACTGGAGTGGGTTGCCATTTCCTTCTCCAATGCAAGAAAGTGAAAAGTGAGAGTGAAGTCGCTGAGTCGTGTCCAACTCTTAGTGACCCCATGGACTGCAGCCTACCAGGCTCCTGCATCCCTGGGATTCTCCAGGCAAGAACATTGGAGTGGGTCATAGACTTGGATTACTGTGACATTGAATGGTTTGCCTTGGAAACGAACAGAGATCATTCTGTCGTTTTTGAGATTGCATCCAAGTACTGCATTTCGGACTCTTTTGTTGAACATGATGGCCACTCCATTTCTTTTGAGGGATTCCTGCCCACAGTAGTCCTGCGGTCCTCTGAGTTAAATTCACCCATTTCAGTCCATTTTAGTTCGCTAATTCCTAGAATGTCAACATTCACTCTTGCCATCTCTTGATTGACCACTTCCAATTTGCTTTGATTCATGGACCTGACATTCCAGGTTCCTATGCAATATTTCTCTTTACAGCATCAGACTTTGCTTCTATAACCAGACACATCTACAGCTGGGTATTCTTTTTGCTTTGGTTCCATCCCTTCATTCTTTCTGGAGTTATTTCTCCACTGATCTCCAATACAATATATTGTAAAGTTAAATAAAATAAAATTTAAAAAATAAAAAAAAGATGATCATAAATAGAAATTAAGGAAAAAAGTCCCCTCACGACTGTGACAAAATGAATAAAATACTTAAGAATAACCTACTTAAAGAGACAAAAGACTTGTGTGCAGAAAACTATGACACAGATGAAAGAAATCAGACAACCCAGATGGAGCAATATATCATGTTTAGGACTGGAAAAATCAATATTGTGAAAATGACTATACTACCCAAAGAAATTTATGGATTCAATGCAATCCTTATCAAACTGCCAATGGTATTTTTCACAGAATTAGAAAAAATAATTTCTCAATTTGTGTGGAAACACAAAAGACACTGAATAGCCAAAGAAATCTTGAGAAAGAAGAATGAAACAGGAGAAATCAACCTTCCTGACTTCAGCCTATACGGCATACAGCCTACACTATACTGAATAGCCAAATACTGTGCTGCACTCAATATGCCAGCAAATTTGGAAAACTCAGCAGTGCCCACAGGACTCGAAAAGGTCAGTTTTTATTCCAATCCCAAAGAAAGGCAATGTCAAAGAATGCTCAAACTACCACACAATTAGACTCATCTCACACGCAAGTAAAGTAATGCTCAAAATTCTCCAAGCCAGGCTTCAGCACTATGTGAACCATGAACTTCCAGATGTTAGAGCTGGTTTTAGAAAAGGCAAAGGAACCAGAGATCAAATTGCCAACATCTGCTGGATCAAAAAAGCAAGAGATCTCCAGAAAAATATCTATTTCTACTTTATTGATTATGCCAAAGCCTTTGACTGTGTGGATCTCAATAAACTGGAAAATTCTGAAAGAGATGGGAATACCAGATCACCTGACCTGCCTCCTGAGAAACCTGTATGCAGGTCAGGAAACAACAGTTAGAACTGGACATGGGACAACAGACTGGCTCCAAATAGGAAAAGTAATATGTCAAGACTGTATATTGTCACCCTGCTTATTTAATTTATATGCAGACTACATTATGAGAAATGCTGGACTGGAAGAAGCACAAGCTGGAATCAAGATTGCTGGGCGAAATCTCAATAACCTCAGATATGCAGATGACACCACCCTTATGGCAGAAAGTGAAGAGGAACTAAGAAGCCTCTTGATGAAAGAGGAGAGTGAAATGGTTGGATTAAAGCTCTATATTCAGAAAACTAAGATCATGGCATGTGGTCCCATCACTTCATCAAAAATAGATGGGGAAACATTGGAATTAGTGTCAGACTTTTTTTTTTTGTTTGGCTCCAAAATCACTGCAGATGGTGATTGCAGCCATGAAATTAAAAGACACTTACTCCTTGGAAGGAAAGTTATGAGCAACCTAGATAGCATATTAAAAAGCAGAGACATTACTTTGCCAACAAAGGTCCATCTAGTCAAGGCTATGGTTTCCCCAGTGGTCATGTATGGATGTGAGAGTTGGACTGTTAAAAAAGCTGAGCACTGAAGCATTGATGCTTTTGAACTGTGGTATTGGAGAAGACTCTTGAGAGTCCCTTGGACTGCAAGGAGATCCAACCAGTCCATCCTAAAGGAGATCGGTCCTGGGTGTTCACTGGAAGGATTGATGCTGAAGCTGAAACTCCAGTATTTTGGCCACCTCATGCGAAGAGTTGACCCATTGGAAAAGACTCTGATGCTGGAAGTGATTGGTGGCAGGAGGAGAAGGGGACGACAGAGGATGAGATGGCTGGATGGCATCACCGACTCGATGGACATGAGTTTGGGTAATCTCCAGGAGTTGTTGATGGACAGGGAGGCCTGGCATGCTGCGATTCATAGGGTCGCAAAGAGTCAGACACGAATGAGTGACTGAACTGGACTGAACTGATATACAAATATACCATACTGAATAGCTGAATAACCAAAGCATTCTTGAGAAAGAAGAATGACACAGGAGGAATCAGCTTTCCTGATTTCAGTCTATACTGTATACAGCCTCAGTTCAATTCAGTTCAGTACAGTTCAGTCCCTCAGTCATGTCTGACTCTTTGCAACCCTATGAATCACAGCACATCAGGCCTCCCTGTCGATCACCAACTCCCGGAGTTCACCCAAACTCATGTTCATCGAATCGGTGATGCCATCCACCCATCTCATCCTCTGTCATCCTCTTCTCCTCCTGGCCCCAATCCTCTGAGCATCAGTCTTTTCCAATGAGTCAACTCTTCGCATGAGGTGGCCAAAGTATTGGAGTTTCAGCTTTAGCATCAGTCTTTCCAATGAACACCCGGGACTGATCTCCTTTAGGATGGACTGATTGGATCTCCTTGCAGTCCAAGGGACTCTCAAGAGTCTTCTCCAACACCACAGTTCAAAGGCATCAATTCTTCAGCGCTCAGCTTTCTTCACAGTCCAACTCTCACATACATACATGACCACTGTAAAAACCATAGCCTTGACTAGATGAACTTTTGCTGGCAAAGTAATGTCTCTGCTTTTTAATATGCTATCTAGGTTGCTCATAACTTTCCTTCCAAGGAGTAAGCGTCTTTTAATTTCATGGCTGCAATCACCATCTGCAGTGATTTTGAAGGCCCCCAAAATAAAGTCTGACACCGTTTCCAGTGTTTCCCCATCTATTTTTGATGAAGTAATGGGACCAGATGCCATGATCTTAGTTTTCTGAATGTTGAGCTTTAAGCCAACTTTTTTCACTCACCTCTTTCACTTTCATCAAGAGGTTTTTTAGTTCCTCTTCACTTTCTGCCATAAGGGTGGTCAGATATGTCTTCTGCATATCTGAGGTTATTTATATTTCTCCCAGCAATCTTGATTCCAGCTTGTGCTTCTTCCAGCCCATCGTTTCTCATGATGTACTCTGCATATTAGTTAAATATGCAGGGTGACAATATACAGCCTTGACGTACTCCTTTTCCTATTTGGAACCAGTCTGTTGTTCCATGTCCAGTTCTAACTGTTGCTTCTTGACCTGCATAGAGGCTTCTCAAGAGGCAGGTCAGGTCTATACTATAGTATAACCATCAAAACAGTATAGCACTTGTACAAAAATAGAAATATAGATCAATGAAACAATATATAAAGCCGGAGGTAAATCCATACACCTATGGACAGCTATCTTTAACAAATGAGGTAAAATATATATAATAGAGAAAAGACAGTCTCTTTAACAAGTGGTGCTGAGGAAACGGGTCAACTACGTGTAAAAGAATGAAACTAGAACACACAATTGCCTTTGAACGAGAACTTTCTTTCCAGTATTTTGAGGTCTATAAGGTATATCATTAAAAATTATGATTGTGGAAAATAAAGACAGTTTAAATATAACTGAGGGGTGAGGATGTGGTTTTTCTTTTTGATTAGTTGCTGTAACATTATCCTTCAGGTGGCTGGGGAATTATATTTTCTTTAGACATCATTAAAGTCTTAAAAGTGAATGTGTTAGTCACTCAATCATGTCCAATTCTTTGCAACCCTGTGAACTGTAGACTACCAGGCTCTTCTGTCCATGAAATTCTGCAGGCAAGAATACTGGACTGGATCGCCATTCCCTTCTCCAAGAGATCTTCCCAACCCAGGGATCAAACCTGGGTCTCCTGCATTGCAGGCAGATTCTTCACCATCTGAGCCACCAGGGAAGCCCCTTTAAGCTCTTTGACATCAATAAAGGTTTTGCAAGACCACATTGATGCAAAAGGAATTCTGCCATTTGCTAGCACCAAGATGGTTCTTTGACTCACCACGCCATTAAAACTATTAATTACATTCATACTATTTTTGTTACAAATCTTACAAAGGAGAGTGATTCTGGATATTTGGGTCCACGTTCTGTTTTAATGCTATATATCCATTTTTCATAAACAGTTACTATCCCTTTCCATCTTCTGTCATATGTTCATCATTTTCTAGACCACAGCTAACTGTGAAGTCTCCTCTTTCTTTCTGTTTTTCTTAGGGTTCTTCTAACAGTCAGAAATTACAAGGGACTTTGGCACAGAGGGGAAGGGAGGGGCACTAGCAGAGTCAACTTAAACAGGCCATTATATCCAGCTTTTAATCCTCACAACTTTTCAACTCCTAGATATAACCCCTTTACAGAGATTCAAAATCCTGAATCTTGAAGCTAATGGGTGGAGGAGGGAAGATTAAAATACAAGCTTCTTATTTGCAATGCTCACAAATGTCTGCTATTTGCAGAGATTCCTCAATTCCTGGAAGGATTCCCTGATAGCTCAGATGGTAAAAAGTCTGCCTGAAGTGCTGGAGACCCAGGTTCGATCCCTGGGTTGGGAAGATACCCTGGAGAAGGAAATGGCAACCCACTCCAGTATTTTACCTGGGAAATTCCATGGATGGAGAAATCTGACAGGCTACAGTCCATGGGGTCACAAAGAGTTGGACACAACTGAGGGACTTCATTTCACTCGGTTTTTGGATGAATTTCTTAAAAGCAAAGTGTGCAAAGTGAATTGCTGTACATTGAGTCTTTCAGCATTGTCATCCCATTTTTTCTTGCTACTTCATAAGTATACTCTTAAGTAGAAGAAGCTTTTGGTTTTCTTTAAATGCATAGCAATGAAGAATATAATTTGGGACCATTGCCATGATTCATGCTAAAGTGTCCATAGTTTTACTCACTATTTGAATCAGTACAAATCCAACATATTGAAAAATGCAAATGACATATTAGTATTATTATGAAATTAGCTGGACTCCCTGAATATGTCTTAAGTATCACCAGGGGTCCACGAACCACACTTTGAGAACCACTGACTGAGCAGTCACCTAAAGACATGCATGAATTTCAACTATATTCCACAAGATGGTGCTATTATAATGCATATCAGTAATTAAATGTTGCATCAAGATTGATTTTAAAAATTTGGTTGGTTTCATAAACCAGTGTATAATGTATATACTGAGAAAGCTTACTTAGTGGGCTCTTGGTAGCACCAGTCTACCTTTTTATCTGAACCCTCACTTCCAGTGCATAACCTTTTCCCCTGAATACTGCTTTGTCCATGGTTCCTCCAATATAAACCCTTTCCTCAGGGACATACAACACTTCATGTTAATTTGGATGGTGATAAGTTGGCAATCATGCACTCTCAAAGCTGTATCAAATTTAATGCTATTATTAAGAACACTGTATGCTTTAAAATAGTGTTTTCATCCTTTATAATTCTCATGCCTCTAGATTATAAACATACAAATTTCAGTCCCCACCAGAATTTTGATATGGCTTTTTGATAAGGGAAACATTGCTCTCTGGGCTTCCTTAGAAGCTCAGTGGTAAAGAATCTGCCTGCCGATGTAAGAGATGCAGGTTTGACCCCTTAGTTAGGAAGATCCCTTGGAGAAGGAAATGGCAGCCCATTCCAGTATTCTTGCCTGGGAAATTCCATGGACAGAGGAGCCTGGTGGTCTACAGTCCATGGGGTTGCAAAAGAGTCAGACATGACTTAGCTACAACAATGTTGCTCTCTTTAATAATTATGTCCTATCATTTTCATATACCCCACTATCCAAGAAGCTTTTGCCAGGCTTTATTTTGTATTCTGTACTATAAAACAATAGGGCCCATTTCATTTTTTAGATATAAAATTATAATATTTAGTATGATATTTATTTTCAAATCATCTGCCACTTACACTACCCTCAGTGCTTTGAAATTTTTAAAGAGGTTCTACTGTCTGCAATTTCTCTGTTAAACATTTATTCATTCACTTCTTAAAGACCTTTCTTTGGAGTTCTTTATTAAATGCTGAATTACTTTTGCTCCTTGGAATAAAAGCTATGACAAACCTAGACAGCATATTAAAAGGCAGAGATGTTACTTTGGCAACAAAGTTCTATGTAGTCAAAGCTATGGTTTTTCCAGTAGTTATGTACCAATGTGAGAGTTGGACCATAAAGAAGGCTGAGTGCCAAAGAATTGATGCTTTTGAACTGTGGTGCTACAGAAGACTCTCTGGAGTCCCTTGGACTGCAAGGATATCAAATCAGTCAGTTCTAAAGGAAATCAACTCTGAATTTTCATTGGAAGGACTGATGCTGAGATGGAAGCTCCAATACTTTGGCCATCTGATGCAAAGAGCCAGGTCACTGGAAAAGACCCTGATGCTGGGAAAGATTAAAGGCAGGAGGAGAAGGTGATGACAGAGGACGAGATAGTGGATGGGAAAACCAACTCAACGGACATTGCTATGCTATGCTAAGTCACTTCAGTCGTGTCCGACTCTGTGCGACCCCACAGACGGCAGCCCACCAGGCTCCCCCGTCCCTGAGATTCTCCAGGCAAGAACACTGGAGTGGGTTTCCATTTCCTTCTCCAATGCATGAAAGTGAAAAGTGAAAGTGAAGTCACTCAGTCGTGTCCGACGCTCAGCGACCCCATGGACTGCAGCCTTCCAGGCTCCTCCATCCATGGGATTTTCCAGGCAAGAGTACTGGAGTGGGGTGCCATTGCCTTCTCTGCAACGGACATTAGTTTGAGCAAACTCTGGGTGATGGTGAAGGACAGGAAAGCCTGGCATGCTGCAGTCCATGGGATTGCATAGAGTTGGACACGACTGAGTGACTGAACAACAACAACAACCCAAGGAAAAGACATGTGTTAAGCTGGTGGTTTAACATACATCCTGTGGATTCTTGGGTCTCATAACAATGATCTAGAAAGCCTGAAAATTTTTGTTTGCAGTTTTAAAATTGTGTAAATTTTGATTAAACAAAACCCTCAAATACAGGTGTTATTTAACTTTTGATAATTTTGATTAATTTTGTAATATGAATTAAATAAAAATTGCATTTTATAGATTAATGTTAATAAAATACACTTCTTTTAAAAATTCTTTATTGGAAGAGGCTCAGCATACAATTTGTTTGGTAATAAGATTCTTCTGAGAATCATTGTCATCAGCTCTTAGTTACATTACTCACATACATTTCTCTAAACTTAATTGTGTTCTTCATATTTTCCCATCTGAAATCATTATCCTATCATTTCTCTCTTCAAACTCCTTCATACTTTCTTAGATATGTTTTACCAGGCATTCATTTAACTCCCTTATATCCTATCTGATAGGGACTCCAAGAGCTCCTATTTACCTCGGTCCTCTCAGTAATCTGATTTCCTCAAGACCCCAACATTTTGGCCTTCTGTCCACAGTGCTGCTTTCTCAGGATCTTTCCATGTACCACCTGTTCTAATAGCTGGGGACTGAGTTTAACTAAGGAGAATATAGTGTTGCTGGAAGAGGCTGAGGACATGCAATTCTGACTACAACTTGGTAAACAGGGCTGGATATAATTAGATGCTACCAACCCAACACCCTGCTGCCTAAAGTTTGCTCAGAGGTAACAGCTTGAGGACATGGCAGTGTAATCCAGAGGAAGGAACATTGTGATGATTTTAATTCCTTAAGTCTGTTTTCCTCCAGCTTCCTTTTAAACTCAAACTCTACACATAGCTTTGGGCACACAGCTTTCCTCTCTGAGTTTCCTCATCATGGTGTACAGAATTTTAAAAAAAAAAAGAAAAAAAAAACTAGAGTCAAGTTAGACTGGTTGTGTTATCTTGAGCTCTAACACCCTATGATTATGTGCTGAAAACATAAAGCAATACCCAGGAGTAATGGGACTGAAGATAGGCCCTGTGGTTGAAAATAGATCAGTTCCAGGAGAGGGAGAGAAAACTTGAATAGAATTCACTAGATGCTATATAGTGAGATGACAATACATATAGAGGAGTAGAGGCCTGGGAATGGTGATGAACTAGGGCACACTCAAACCTTTCTTGTTGCAGTGTTGTTCTGCCCTAAATTATTATCATCCAGGCCCTTGCAATGTCTCATCTCAGACATCATGAGATGTCTCATTGTTATCTGCCTTGCCTTCTACCACTCAGCTGTATAATTCCTTTGGTACATGACCTTAAGACAGAATTCCCCAAAGTGCAACCTCTATCATATCAGTCCCTTTCTTTAAAAATATCAGCCAGTGATTTCCCATTGCTCATAGAATAAAATAGAAACTATTCTTGCCTTCAAGGTCCCGCTTGATCTGTCCTCAACTGGTTTCCAAGTCTTTCTTACTCCTCTCCTGTAGATAGTCAAGGTACAGGTCACTCTGGATTCCTGTTTCTTCCAACATGTAATGCTTATACCCACCTTAGTGAAAAATCCTATCCATACTCCATGGTCCATCTCAAATGAAACTGTGTCTCTCAAGCCTCCTATACATGTTTGGAGTGCTCTGATGATTACTTTGCCAACAAAGGTCCATCTAGTCAAGGCTATGGTTTTTCCTGTGGTCATGTATGGATGTGAGAGTTGGACTGTGAAGAAGGCTGAGTGCTGAAGAATTGATGCTTTTGAATTGTGGTGTTGGAGAAGACTGTTGAGAGTCCCTTGGACTGCAAGGCGATCCAACCAGTCCATTCTGAAGGAGATCAGCCCTGGGATTTCTTTGGAAGGAATGATGCTAAAGCTGAAACTCCAGTACTTTGGCCACCTCATGCGAAGAGTTGACTCATTGGAAAAGACTCTGAAGCTGGGAGGGATTGGGGGCAGGAGGAGAAGGGGATGACAGAGGATGAGATGGCTGATGGCATCACTGACTCAATGGACGTGAGTCTGAGTGAACTCCGGGAGTTGGTGATGGACAAGGAGGCCTGGCGTGTTGCGATTCATGGGACAGGACTGAGCGACTGATCTGATCTGATATTGAGCCTCAATAAACATTTATTGAAACAAATTTAATATATTAAAAATTGTTCTCCAAACTCAATTCTTATTGCTCTGTTTAAGTAATAAAAACAGTTTTTAGCTATTAGACTTTTAGGGAACTATTCTTGCAGAGCATTTTGGTGGTTATACTAGTACTATTTTCCAGATTTAACTTGACTTTGAACCCTATTGAAGCCAACAAACTCTTAATATATTGTGCACAGCTAACAGAAAGTATATGACTGACTATTGAGTTACAATATTGAATACTGAGATTAGAATGAGGGTAGTACATATTATGATATACTTTTAACTGCTTTATATACTGTGACCTTTTTTTCTTTCTACTCTAGGAGTCTAGAATATACACATAGCAAACCTGAGTATCTGAAACTGCCATTGTTCTAGGAATTCATGTTACACTGTCCCTTTCACCAATATCCTGAAGAAAGGGCAGTACATATTATCTCTAACCTTCCACTTCAAAGCTGATTAAATAACCTTCACTTGGGACTGGTTTATGGTATTTCCTAAAATCAGATCAGATCAGTCGCTCAGTCGTGTCCCACTCTTTGCGACCCCATGAACCGCAGCACGCCAGGCCTCCCTGTCCATCACCAGCTCCCAGAGGTCACTCAGACTCACACCCATCGAGTCAGTGATGCCATCCAGCCATCTCATCCTCTGTCGTCGCCTTCTCCTCCTGCCCTCAATCCCTCCCAGCATCAGAGTCTTCTCCAATGAGTCAACTCTTCGCATGAGGTGGCCAAAATACAGGAGTTTCAGCTTTAGCATGATTCCTTCCAAAGAAATTCCAGGATTGATCTCCTTCAGAATGGACTGGTTGGATCTTCTTGCAGTCCAAGGGACTCTCAAGAGTCTTCTCCAACACCACAGTTCAAAAGCATCAATTCTTCGGCGCTCAGCCTTCTTCACAGTCCAGCTCTCACATCCATACATGACCACAGGAAAGACCATAGCCTTGACTAGGCGAACCTTTGTTGGCAAAGGAATGTCTCTGCTTTTGAATATGCTATCTAGGTTGGTCATAACTTTCCTTCCAAGGAGTAAGCGTCTTTTAGGAAAGCGTCCTTTTCCTAAAATGGAAAGGTGCAAATTGCATCTGTAGTCATTGTGGGGCACCATTATTTTTTAAAAAATTATTTATTTTAATTGGAGATTAATTACTTTACAATGTTGTGGTGGTTTTTGCCATACATTGACATGAATCAGCCATGGGTATACATGTGTCTCCCAGTTCTGAACCCCCCTCCCCCCTCCCTCCCTGTCCCATCCCTCTGGATGTCCCAGTGCACTGGCTTTGATTGCCCTGTTTCATGCATCAAACTTGGACTGGTCATTTCACATATGGTAATATACATATTTCAATGCTATTCTTTCAAATCATCCCTCTCTTGCCTTCTCCCACAGAGTCCAAAAGTCTTTTCTTTATATTTGTGTCTCTTTTGCTGTCTCTGCCTATAGGATCATGGTTATCATCTTTCTAAATTCCATATATATACATTAATATACTGTATTGGTGTTTTACTTTCAGACTTATTTCACTTTTTATAATAGGCTCCAGTTTCATCCACCTCATTAGAACTGACTCAAATGTTCTTTTAAATAGCTGAGTAACATTCCATTGTGCATATGTACCACAACTTTCTTACCTATTCATCTGCTAATGGGCATCTAGGTTGCTTCCATGTCCTAGCTATTGTAAACAGTGCTGCAATGAACATTGGGGTACACGTGTCTCTTTCAGTTCTGGTTTGTGGGGCAATATTGTTTATTTAATGCAGAATTCTGCTATATATTCTGGTGCCCAAGGCATTGTGGAGTAAGAAAAATTAAATGAAATTACTTAGAATTGAGTATCTAGAATAGGAACTTAATTTTTAATCCTGTTAAAAGCAGAGATTTTTGCAGATGGGACAGCTGAAAATAAAATTGGATAAGCACTAATCTAATACTCTGAAATAAAGTGAGATAAGTTTGTGAAAAATATTTTATTATTAATGGAAAATAAAGGGAGAAAACAAACATTTGCCAAACTTAAAAATAGAAGATATTAAATGTTATTCTTGTGCCTGAAATTCATTTTAGATATAGATTTTGATAGTATACAAAAATGAAAGGCTATAAAAAATCAAAAGTATTCATTTACTTTTTGAGAACTGCTACTTAATGAGAAGGAAATGACTACCCACTTCAGTATTCTTGCCTGGAGAATCTCATGGACAGCGAAGTCTGGTGGGCTGCATTCCATGGGGTTGCAAAGAGTTGGACATGACTGAGTGACTAACAGACACTTGATTTGTATCATTTTATAGTATAATTTTTATCAAAATGTGTCTTTCAATAAGAATTATTAATGTATTTACTGCTTTTATAATTCCAGATCAAATTTAACACACTTTGTTGTTCAGTTGCTAAGTTGTGTTCACTTCTTTGTGAACCCATGGACTTCAGCACACAAGGCTTCCCTATCTCCCAGAGTTTCCTCAAATTCATGTCCATTGAGTTAATGATGCTTTCTAACCATCTCATCCTGTTTCACCCATTCTCTTTCTGCCTTTAAATTTTTCAAGCATAAGGATCTTATACAATGAGTTGGCTCTTTGCATCAAGTGACCAAAGCTTTAGCTTCAGTATTAGTCCTTCCAGTGAATATTCAGTGTTGGTTTCCTTTAGGATTTACTGGTCTGATTTCCTTGTACTCCAAGGGACTCTCAAGAGTGAAGACTCCGGCACAATGATTCAAAAGCATCAATTCTGCAGGGCTCAGTTTTCTTTATGGTCCAACTCTCACATCTGTATAAGACTACTGGAAAAACCATAGCTTCGATTATATGGACTTTTGTGAGGAAAGTGCTATCTTTGCTTTTTAATATTATGTCTAAGTTTGTCTTAGCTTTCCTTCCGAGGAGCAAATGTCTCTTAATTTCATGGCTGCAGTCATGATCTGCAGTGATTTTGGAGCCCAAGAAAATAAAATCTGTCACTGCTTCCACTTTTCACCCTTCTGTTTTTCCTGAAGTGATAGGACCAGATGCCATGATCTTCGTTTTTTGAATGTTGATTTTTAACCCAACTTTTTCACTCTCCTCTTTCACCTTCATCAAGAAACTATTTACTTCCTCTTTATTTTCTGTCATTAGAGTGGTATCATTTACATATGTGAGGGTGTTGATATTTCTCCTGGAAACCTTGATTCTGGCTTATGATTCATCCAGCCCAGCACTTCCCATGATGTATTCTGCATAGAAGTTAGATAAACAGGCTGACAATATATACAGATTTATATTCCTTTCCCAATTTTAACCAGTCAGTTGTTTCATGTAATATTTTAATGGTTACTTCTTGACCCACACACAGGTTTCTCAGGAGATAGATAAGGTGGTCTGGTATACCCATCTCTTTAAGAACGTTCCATATTTTGTTGTGATTCATAGAGTTAAAGGTACTTCCCTGGTGGCTCAGACAGTAAAGCGTCTGCCTACAGTGCAGGAGACCTGGATTCGATCCCTGGGTCGGGAAGGTCCTCTGGAGAAGGAAATGGCAACCCATTCCAGTACTCTTGCCTGGAGAATCCCGTGGACAGAGGAGCCTTGCAGGCTACAGTCTGTGGGGTCGCAAAGAGTCAGACATGACTGAGCGACTTCACTTCCTTCCATTTCTACAGAGTCGAAGGTTTAGGGTACTCAATGAAGCAAAAGTAGATGTTTTTCTGGAACTCCTTTGATTTACCTATGATCCAAAGAAGACTGGCAATTTGATCTCTTGTTCCTCTGCCTTTTGTAAACTCTGCTTGTATATCCTGAAGTTCTCAGTTCACGTACTGCTGTAGGTGAGGATTGTACAACAGTACAAGGATTTTGAGCTTGACCTTCAGATCAGATCAGATCAGTCGCTCAGTCGTGTCCGACTCTTTGCAACCCCATGAACTGCAGCACGCCAGGCCTCCCTGTCCATCACCAACTCCCGGAGGTCACTCAGACTCACATCCATTGAGTCAGTGATGCCATCCAGCCATCTCATCCTCTGTCGTCCCCTTCTCCTCCTGCCCTCAATCCCTCCCAGCATCAGAATCTTCTCCAATGAGTCAACTCTTCGCATGAGGTGGCCAAAATACTGGAGTTTCAGCTTTAGCATCATTCCTTCCAAAGAAATCCCAGGGCTGATCTCCTTCAGAATGGACTGGTTGGATCTCCTTGCAGTCCAAGGGACTCTTAAGAGTCTTCTCCAACACCACAGTTCAAAAGCATCAATTCTTCGGCGCTCAGCCTTCTTCACAGTCCAGCTCTCACATCCATACATGACCACAGGAAAGACCATAGCCTTGACTAGACGAATCTTTGTTGGCAAAGTAATGTCTCTGCTTTTGAATATGCTATCTAGGTTGGTCATAACTTACCTTCCAAGGAGTAAGCGTCTTTTAATTTCATGGCTGCAGTCACCATCTGCAGTGATTTTGGAGCCCAGAAAAATAAAGTCTGACACTGTTTCCACTGTTTCCCCATCTATTTCCCATGTAGTAATGGGACCAGATGCCATGATCTTCGTTTTCTGAATGTTGAGCTTTAAGCCAACCTTTTCACTCTCCACTTTCACTTTCATTAAGCCCCTCTTCACTTTCTGCCATAAGAGTGGTGTCATCTGCATATCTGAGGTTATTGATATTTCTCCCGGCAATATTGATTCCAACTTGTGTTTCCTCCAGTCCAGCATTTCTCATGATGTACTCTGCATATAAGTTAAATAAACATGGTGACAATATACAGCCTTGACATACTCCTTTTCCTATTTCGAACCAGTCTGTTGTTCCATGACCAGTTCTAACTGTTGCTTCCTGTCCTGCATACAGATTTCTCAAGAGGCAGATCAGGTGGTCTGGTATTCCCATCTCTTTCAGAACTTTCCACAGTTTATTGTGATCTACCTTACTAGTTTGCAAAATGAGCACTATTGTCTGGTAGTCTGAACATTCTTTGGTATTGTCCTTCTTTGAGATTTGAATGAAAACTGACTTTTTCCAGTCTTGTGGCCCCTGCTGAGTTTTCCAAATTTGATGACATATTGAATGCAGCACTTTGACAGCATAATCTTTTAAGATTTTAAATAGTTCAGCTGGAATTCTGTCACCTCTACCAGCTTTCTTTTTAATAATGCTTGCTAAGGCCCACTTGACTTCACATTCCAGGATGTCTGGATCTAAGTGAGTGACTATTATTATGTTTATACCAGTGATTAAGACCTTTACTTTGTGTAGTTTTTGGTGTATTCTTGCCACCTCTTCTTAATATCTTCTGCTTCTGTTAGGTCCATACCATTTCTGTCCTTTATTATGCTTATCTTTGCATGAAATGTTCCCTTGGTATCTCTAGTTTTCTTGAAGAGATGTCTAGTCTTAACCATTCTGTTTTTTCCTTTATTTCTTTGCATTGATTACTGAAGAAGGCTTTCTTATCTCTCCTTGCTATTCTTTGGAATTTTTACTCAGATGGGTATATCTTTTCTTTTCTCCTTTGTCTTTAGTTTCTCTTCTTTTCTCAGCTATTTGCAAGGCCTTCTCAGACAACCATTTTGCCTTTATTTTTCTTGGAGATGGTCTTGATCACTGCCTCTTGTACAATGTCACGAACTTCCATCTATAGTTCTTCAGATACTCTATCATCTTTAATCCCTTGAATTTTTTGTTGCTTCCACTGTATAATCATAAAGTATTTTATTTAGATCATACTTGGATAGTGTAGTGGTTTTCCTACTTTCTTCAATTTAAGTCTGAATTTGTCAATAAGGAGCTCATGATCTGAGCCACATTCATCTTCTGGTCTTGTTTTTGCTGACTGTATAGAGTTTCTCCATCTTTGGCTGCAAAGAATATAATCAATCTGATTTTGATATTGCCCACCTGGTGATGTGCATGTGTAGAGTCTTCTCTTGTGTTGTTGGAAGAGGGTGCTTGCTATGACCAATGTGTTCTCTTGACAAACTCTGTTAGCCTTTGCCTTGTTTCATTTTGTACTCCAAGGCCAAACTTACCTGTCACTCCAGGTATCTCTTGACTTCCTCCTTTTGTATTCCAATCCCCTATAATGAAAAGGACATCTTTTTTGGTGTTAGTTCTACAAAGTCTTGTAAGTCTTCATAGAACTGATCACTTTCAGATTCCTTGGTATCAGTTGTTGGGACATAGACTTGGGTTACTGTGATGTTGAAGGGTTTACCTTGGAAACGAAACAAGATCATTCTGTAATTTTTGAGACTGCATTCAAGTACTGCATTTCAGACTCTTCTGTTGACTATGAGGGCTACTCCATTTCTTCTAGGGGATTTTTGCCCATAGTAGTAGATAAATTGTCCTCCAAATTAAATTCACCCATTCCCATCCATTTTACTTCACCTGTTCCTAAGATGTTGATGTTCATACTTGCCATCTCCTGCTTGACCATGTCCAATTTACCTTGATTCATGGACCTAACATTTCAGATTCCTATAAAATATTGTTCTTTACAGCATTATACTTTATTTTCACCATCAGACATATCCACAACTGAACATCTTTACCACTTTGTCCCAGCCACCTCATTCTTTATGGAGCTGGTAGTAACTGCCCTCTGCTCTTCTCTAGTAACATATTGGGCATCTTCCAACCTGGGGGCTCATCTTCTGGTGTCATATTTTTTTGCCTTTTCATGCCTTTCATGAGGTTCTCAAGGCAAGAATACTGGAGTGATTTGCCATTCCCTTCTCCAGTGGCCATATCTTAGGTGGCCCTGCATGGCATGGCTCATAGCTTCACTGAATTATGCAAGCCTCTTGACCATGACAAGGCTGTGATCCACTAAAGGGTTAGCACAATTAACTCTGTTTAAAATGCAAGCAAGGTAACATTGCTGAAAATGGCAGAGTAAGGTCCTGTGAAAATTCTCTACTCCATAAAATCAATGGAGAACACTAATTTTTGAAAAGTCAGAATCAGCTTTTTCAGAACTCTTGAAATTAATAAAAAATTTGAAGCAATTAAGAAAGTCAAGAGACTCAAGGAAACAAACAGCTGAATAACAATGAGAATAGTGTTTATTGTCATTATTTGCCCTATTTCCACCCTCTACTTCCATCTCTATAGTATTCTTGAACTCCAAGACATCCAACTTATGGTAAAAACTATCAGCCTGGTAGCCACTAGGGGCTGAAGAATGGGAAGCAAATTCTTTCAAAGCTTCCTCCCCAGATAGTTTTCACTATTTGACTTCTCTGGTGGTTTGCTGGTAGCCTTTCCTTGCTAAGTTGTCTTTATTTGACTTGATTCAGAGTTTTTCCAGTGGAAAAGCCTTTTTCCCTCAGAGACATTTGTCAGAAACAGTCAAAGGCAATAATTTAACTTCACAAGTGCCTGAGATGGTGCATAACAAATTGGACAAATATTAGACTAACTAAAAATCTTAAAATGAATAGCTGTAGAATGAGATGTCCACAGGGGTTTTGAAAAGCTTTAAAGTATCCCTGAAGATTTGGAAACCACAAGCCTGCATTGGGCTGTGTGCATTCACAGAATGGTGTGCATGCTCAGAAAAGACTCGAGAAGATATTAACTTGATATTTATGACTTCTGTAGAGGCTCTGAGGAAGCAGAAATTGAAATAGGCCATAACACATATACCCAAAGAACCTCCAGACAAAGGCTGAGAGAGGTAACAGATCCAGGTGTTTGAAAATCTTTGTCCAATCATTAGTTGACCTATATATTAACTGAGCAGAGGCTTCAGTGAACACATGGCTAATGGTTTGTCAATTTTATTTATCCTTTCAAAGAACCAACTCTTGGCTTTGCTGATTTTTGCTATGGTCTCTCTCTTTTTTTTTTTTTTTTTGCATTTTAGAAATTAGAATCCAACAACACATTAAAAAGATCATACACCATGACGAAATGGGCTTTATCCCAGGGATGCAAGGATTCTTCAATATCTGCAAATCAATCAACATAATACACCACATTAACAAATTGAAAAATAAAAACCATATGATTATCTCAATAGATGCAGAGAAAGCCTTTGACAAATTTGACCATCTGTTTATGATAAAAACTCTCCAGAAAGCAGGAATAGAAGGAACATACCTCAACATAATAATAGCTATATATGACAAACCCACAGCAAACATTATCCTCAATGGTGAAAAATTGAAAGCATTTCCCCTAAAGTCAGGAGTAAGACAAGGGTGCCCACTTTCCCCACTACTATTCAACATAGTTTTGGAAGTTTTGGCCACAGCAATCAGAGGAGAAAAAGAAATAAAAGTAATCAAATTGGAAAAGAAGAAATAAAACTCTCACTGTTTGCAGATGACATATCCTCTACACAGAAAACCCTAAAGACTTCACCAGAAAATTACTAGCACTAATCAATGAATGTAGTAAAGTTGCAGGATATAAAATCAACATCCAGAAATCCCTTGCATTCCTATACACTAATAATGAGAAAATAGAAAGAGAAACTAAGGAAACAATTCCATTCACCATTGCAATGAAAAGAATAAAATACTTAGGAGTATATCTACCTAAAGAAAATAAGAACTACATATAGAAAATTATAAAACACTGGTGAAAGAAATCAAAGAGCACACTAATAGATGGAGAAATATACCATGTTCATGGATAGGAATAATCAATATAGTAAAAATGAGTATACTACCCAAAGCTATCTGTAATTCAGAAAAACATCTATTTCTGCTTTATTGACTATGCCAAAGCCTTTGACTGTGTGGATCACAATAAACTGTGGAAAATTCTGAAAGAGATGGGAATACCAGACCACCTGACCTGCCTCTTGAGAAATCTGTATGCAGGTCAGGAAGCAACAGTTAGAACTGGACATGGAGGAACACACTGGTTTCAAATAGGAAGAGGAGTACGTCAAGGCTGCATATTGTCACCCTGCTTATTTAACTTATATGCAGAGTACATCATGAGAAATGCTGGACTGGAAGAAGCACAAGCTGGAATCAAGATTGCTGGGAGAAATCTCAATAACCTCAGATATGCAGATGACACCACCCTTATGGCAGAAAGTGAAGAGGAACTAAAATGCCTCTTGATGAAAGTGAAAGTGGAGAGTGAAAAAGTTGGCTTAAAGCTTAACATTCAGAAAACAAAGATCATGGCCTCTGGTCCCATCACTTCATGGGAAATAGATGGGGAAACAGTGGAAACAGTGTCAGCCTTTATTTTTCTGGGCTCCAAAATCACTGCAGATGGTGACTGCAGCCATGAAATTAAAGTACGCTTACTCCTTGGAAGGAAAGTTATGACCAACCTAGATAACATATTCAAAAGCAGAGACATTACTTTGCCAACAAAGGTCCATCTAGTCAAGGCCATTGTTTTTCCTGTGATCATGTATGGATTTGAGAGTTGGACTGTGAAGAAAGCTGAGCACAGAAGAATTGATGCTTTTGAACTGTGGTGTTGGAGAAGACTCTTGAGAGTCCCTTGGACTGCACAGAGATCCAACCAGTCCATTCTGAAGGAGATCAGGCCAGGGATTTCTTTGGAAGGAATGATGCCAAAGCTGGAACTCCAGTACTTTGGTCACCTCATGCGAAGAGTTGACTCATTGGAAAAGACTCTGATCCTGGGAGGGATTGGGGGCAGGAGGAGAAGGGGATGACAGAGGATGAGATAGCTGGATGGCATCACCGACTCGATGGACGTTAGTCTCAGTGAACTCCGGGAGTTGGTGACGGACAGCTAAGCCTGGCATTTTGCGATTCATGGGGTCGCAAAGAGTTGGACATGACTGAGCGACTGAACTGAACTGACGCTGAAGAGCATTCAGCGTCACCAATCATCTTTGCAACAAATGCCAGAAGAACTCCTATAGGTGGTAAATAGACTAGGAACGTTAAAACAAACAAACAAACAAACAAAAAAACCCTTGTACAGATAGATTGTTATATCAAATTTCATGGGAGCAGCAAACCCAACTACAATAGATACACACATACAAAAGAAAAAGCAACCCAAACATGAGGCTAAAGATGAAATCAAACCAGTAGAGGAGAGAACAAAAGAGGAAGGGAAGAAAAAAGACCCACAAAATTAAATTCAAAACAATGAAGAAAATGGCAATAAGAATATACATACTGATCATTACATTAAAGTTAAATTGATTAAATGGTATCAACCAAAAGCTGGGTGGTTACAAAAACAAGATTCATATATAAGCTGTCTACAAGATACCCACCTCAGACCTATGGACACATACAGACTGAAAGTGGTGAGATGGAAAATGATGCTATATGTGAATGGAAATCAAAAGACAGCTGCAGTTGCAATACTTATATCAGATAAGACAGATATAAAATAAAGACCATTAAAAGAGAAGGACAGTACATAATGATCATGGGATCAGTCCAAGAAGAAGATATAATAATTGTAAGTATTGATGCACTCAACATAGGATCCCCTCAATATACAAGGAAAATACACTGATCAGTTCTATGAAGACCTACAAGATCTTCTAGAACTAATATCATAAAAGATGTCCTTTTCATCATAGGGAAATGGAATGCAAGAATAGGAAGTCAAGAGATACCTGGAGGAACAGGCAAGTTTGGCCTTGGAGTACAAAATGAAGCAGGGCAAAGGTTAACATAGTTTTGTCATGAGAATACATTGGTCATAGCAATCACCCTTTTCCAGCAACACTAGGGATGACTCTACATATGAGCATCACAAGATGGTCAGTACAAAAATCAGATTGATTATATTCTTTGCAGCTGAAGATGAGAAGCTCTATACAGTCAGCAAAAACAAGACTGGGAGCTGACTGTGGCTCAGATAATGAGCTCCTTATTGCAAAATTCAGGTGTACATTGAAGAAAGTAGGGAAAACCACTACACTATCCAGGTATGACCTAAATAAAATCCTTGATGATTATATAGTGGACGTAACAAATAGATTAAAGGGGTTAGATCTGATAGACAAAGTGCCTAGAAAACCATTTTGGATGGTCAGTGATGTTGTACAGGATGCAGTGGCCAAAATCATGCTAACGATTAAAAAAAAAAAAAAAAAATCAGTAGGCAAAGTGGTTGTGTGGAGAGGATTTACAAATAGCTGAGGGAAAAAGAGAAGCAAAAGGAATGGAGAAAGGGTAAGAGACTCGACTGAATGCAGAGTTCCAGAGAATAAGAAGGCCTTCTTTAATGAAAAATGAAACAAAATAGAGAAAGAGAATGGGGAAGACTAGAGATCTCTTCAAGAAAACTGGAGCTATCAGGGGAATATTTTGTGAAAGAATGGGCATAATAAAGTACCTAAAAGAAGCAGAAGAGATTAAGAAGAGGTGACAAGCATACACAGAAGAACTGTACAAAAAAGATCTTAATGACCTGAACAAGCATGATGGTATGATCATTCACCTAGAGTCAGACATCTTGGAGTATGAAGTCAAGTGGGTGTCAGGAAGCATTACTACAAAAAAAGCTAGTGGAGGTGATTGAATTCCAGCTGAGCAATTTAAAATCTAAAAGATGGTGCTGTTAAAGTGCTGCATCAATATGTCAGCAAATATGGAAAACTCAGCAGTGGCCACAAGTCTTGAAAAGGTCAGTTTTCATTCCAATCTCAAAGAAGGGCATTGCCAAAGAATGTACAGACTACCATACAATTGTACTCATTTCACATGACAGAAAAATTATGGGCAAAATCCTTCAAGCTAGGCTTCATCAGTAAGTGAACCAAGAACTCCGAGATGTACAAGCTGGATTTACAAAAGGCTAGATATCAAATTTCCAGCATTCATTGAATCATAGAGAAATCAAGGGAATTCCAGAAAAAAAAAATCTACTTCTGCTTCATTGACTATGTTAAAGCCTTTGACAGTGTGGATCACAACAATTTGTGGAACATTCTTAAAGAGATTGAAATACCAGACCACCTTACCTGTTTCCTAAGAAACTTATATGCAGGTCAAAAACAACAGTTAGAACCAAACATGGAACAATGGATTGGTTTAAAATTGGGAAAGGAGTATGAAAATCTCTATATTTTCACTCTGCTTTGCTCTCCAGGCCCCAAGTCATGTCCGCCTGTTTGCTACTCATGAACTGCAGCATGTCAGACTTCCTTGTCCTTCACTATCTCCCTGAGTTTGCTCAAACACATGTTCATTGAGTCAGTGATGTTATTTAACCATCTAATTCTCTGTCACTCCTCTCTCCTCTTACTCTCAATCTTTCTCAGTAACAGGGTCTTTTGCAATGGGTTGGCTGTTTGCATCAGGTGGCCAAAGTATCGGAACTTCAGCTTCAGCATCAGTCCTTCAAATGAATATTCAGGGTTGATCTCCTTTAGGATTGACTGTTTTAATCCTCTTGCTGTCTAAGGGAATCTCTAGAGTCTTCTCCAGCATCACAGTTTTAAAGCATCAATTCTTTGGTGCTCAGCCTTCTTTATGGTCCAATTCTCACATCCATACAGGGCTAATGGAAAAACCATAGCTTTGACAATATGGACCTTTGTTGGCAATGGCAAAGGAGAAAAAGAAAGATATAACCAACTGGATACACAGTTGCAGAGAAGACAAAAGATAAGAAAGACTTCTTAAGTGAACAATGCAAAGAAATAGAGAAAAACAACATAATGGTTAAGACTAGAGATCTCTTCAAGAAAATTACAGATACCAAGGGAATATTTCCTGCAAAGATGGGCACAAGAAAGGACAGAAATGGCAAGGATGTAACAGATTTAGAAGAGATTAAGAAAAGGTGGCAGGACTACACAGAAGAACTGTACAAAATAGGTCTTAAAAGGCTGGATAACCATGATTGTGTAGTTACTCACCTAGAGCTGGATATCCTGGAGTGTGAAGTCAAATGAGACCTGGGAAACTTTACTACAGAAAAAAGCTACTGGAGGTGATGGAATTCCAGCTGAGCTATTTGCCATCACTTCCTGGCAAACAGATGGGGAAAAAGTGTAAACAGTGACAGATTTTATTTTCATGGGCTACAAATCACTGTGGATGGTGACTGCAGTCATGAAATTAAAAGACTCCTTCCCCTTGGAATGAAAGCTATGACAAAGCTAGACAGTGTATTAAAAAGCAGAGACATCGCTTTTCTGACAAATGTCCGTATAGTCAAAGCTATGGTTTTTCCAGTAGTCATGTATGGATGTGAGAGTTGGACCATAAACAAGTCTGAGCACTGAAGAGTTGATGTTTTTGAATTGTGGTGCTGGAGAAGACTCTTGAGCATCCTTTGGACTGAAAGGAGATCAAACCAGTCAATCCTAAAGGAAATCAGTCCTGAATATTCATTCGAAAGACTGATGCTGAAGCTCCAATAATTTGGTCACCTGATGCGAAGACTGGGCTCATTGGGAATGACCCTGATTCTGGGCAAGACTGAAGGCTAAAGGAGAAGGGGCGGCAGAGGATTAGATAGTTAGATATCATCACTGATTCAATGAATATGATTTTGGGTAAACGGCTGGAGATAGTGTAGAATAGTGGAACCTGACATGCTGCAATATCTTAGGCTGCAAAGAATCGACCATAACTTAGTGACTGAAAAACATCAACAACAACAGTCACAAAAGAAGATACCAACAGTATGTGCTATGAGATTAGTAATAAACTGCAAGTAAAAACTATAGAAAACACGAACAAGTGGAGGCTAAGTAATATGCTACTATGGATCACTGGACAATGTCAAGGAGGAAATAAAAATATACTTAAAGACAAATGAAAATAAAGAACTATGAACTAAAACTTATGGGACAGCAAAAGTAGTTCTAAAAGTGAAGTTTATAGCAATACAATCTTATCTCAGGAAACAAAAATCTCAAGAGGACTTTTGCACCTATGTTCATCTATTTTTGCATCTATAGGATATTGGCCTATAATTTTCTTTTGTGGTATCTTTGTACAGTGACAGGCTTTGTTATGAAGGTGATAGAGACCTCATAAAATGAGTTTGAGAGTTTCCATTCCAAATTTTTGGAACAGTTTCAGAAGGATAGGTGTTATCTCTTCTCTAAAATTTTGATAAAATCACCCTGTGAAACCATCAGGTTCTGGACTTTCGTTTGTTGGGAAGTTGTTAATCATGATTTCAATTTCTGTGCTTGTGATTGGTCTGTTCATAGTTTCTACTAAACCTTTTCTAAGATGGTATCAAATTTTTTCCAAGTTGTCCATTTTATTGGCATGTATTTACTTGGAGTAGTCGCTTATGATCCTTTGTATTTTAGTGGTATCATTTGTAGATTCTCCTTCTTAATTTCTGATTTTATTGATTTTAGCCTTCTCCTTTTTTTCCTTGATGAGTGCCTCTAAAAGTTCATCAAGTTTGTTCATTTTTTCAAAGAACCAGCTTTCAGTTTCTTTGATCTTTTTTGTTGTTTTCTTTTTATTTCATTTATTTCTGCTCTGACCTTTGTGATTTCTTTCCTTTTACTATCTTTAGGTTGTATATCTTCTTCTTTCTCTAGTCATTTTAAGTTTAAGGTTAGGTTGTTTATTTGGTGAGGGGTGGGCTTCCCTGGTGGTTCAGGTGGTCAAGAATCTGCCTGCAATGCAGGAGACCAGGGTTCAATCACTGGGTCAGGAAGATTCCCTGGAGAAGGCAATGGCAAACCACTCCAGTATTCTTGCCTGGAGAATTCATCTGAATCCAATAATATATTAAAAAGATTATACACCACTATCAAGTGAGATTTATCCCAGGGATGTAAGGATTTTTCAATATCCACAAGTCAATCAGTGTGATACACCACATCAACAAATTGAACAACCAAACTCAAATAGTCATTCTAGTAGATGGAGGAAAACTTTTGAAAAAATCAGCACCCATTTATGATTAAAATTTTCCAGAAAGTGGGCATATAGGGAACACAACTTTAACATAATAAGGCCATATATAACAAACCTATAGCAAACATCATACTCAGTGGTGGAAAGCTGAAAACATTTCCTCTAAGATCAAGCACAAGACAAGGATGTTCACTCTTGTCACTTTTATTTAACAGATTTTTGAAAGTCCTAGCTATGGCAATCAGAGAATAAAAAAAGTAAATGTAATTCAAATTGGAAAAGAGGAAATTAAACTGTCACTGTTTGCACATGACATAATACTATTCATAAAAAAACCCTAAAGATTGGAAAACTACTAGAGCTCATCAATGAATTTGTTAAATTGCAGGTTACAAAATTAATACTCAGAACTCTGTTGCATTTCTATATGGTAACAAAGAAAGTTAAAAAGCGAAAATTAAGGAAAATGTCCTATTTCCATTTGCAACAAAAATAATTAAACACCTAGGAAAAAAAAATCTACCTAAGGAGACAAAATCACTACAGATGGTGACTGCAGCCATGAAATTAAAAGACACTTACTCCATGGAAGAAAAATTATGACCAACCTAGATAGCATAGTAAAAAGCAGAGACATTACTTTGCCAACAAAAGTCCTTCTAGTCAAGGCTATGGTTTTCCCAGTGGTCATGTACGAATGTGAGATTTGGACTGTGAAGAAAGCTGAGCACTGAAGAATTGGTGCTTTTGAACTGTGGTGTTGGAGAAGACTCTTGAGAGTGCCTTGGACTGCAAGGAGATCCAACCAGTCCATTCTAAAGGAGATCAACCCTGGGTGTTCTTTGGAAGGAATGATGCTAAAGTTGAAACTCCAGTATTTTGGCCACCTCAGGTGAAGAGTTGACTCATTGGAAAAGACTCTGATGCTGGGAGGGATTGGGGGCAGGAGGAGAAGGGGATGACAGAGGATGAGATGGCTGGATGGCATCACCGACTCAATGGACGTGAGTCTCAGTGAACTCTGGGAGTTGGAGATGGACAGGTAGGCCTGGCATGCTGTGATTCATGGGGTCACAAAGAGTCAGACATGCCTGAGTGACTGAACTGAAGGAGATAAAAGACCTGTACTCTGAAAATATAAGAAACATGTGAAAGAAATTAGAGAGTTCACAAGCAGAACTGGATGAGAAAGATATATATATATATATATATATATATATATATATATATATATATGATATACCATGTTCATGGATTGAAAAATTCAATATTGTCAAAGTGACTATGATACACAAGGCAATATATCAATTCAATGTGATATCTATCAAATTACCAATGACATTTTTCACAGAACTAGAAGAAAAAAAATCTCAAAGTTTGTATGAAGATGCCAAAGACACCAAGTAGTCAAAGTAATCCTGTGAAAAAAAGGGTTGTAGGAATAAGGATCACTTACTTCAGGCTATACTACAAAGCTATAGTCATCAAAACAGTATAATACTTCCACAAAAACATGAATATCGATCGATGGAACAGGATAAATAGCACGGAAGTAAACCCATGTGCTTTTGGTCAATTGTTATTGTGTTGTTGTTTAGTCGCCAAGTCCTGTCTGACTCTTTGTGACCCCATGGACTGCAGCATGCCAGGCCTCCCTGTGTTTCACCATCTCCAGTAGTTTGCCCAAGTTCATGTCCATTGAAATGGTGATGCCATCCAACCATGTTGTCCCCTTCTCCTACTGCATTCAGTCTTTCCCAGAATCAGGGTCTTTTCCAATGAGTTGGCTATTTACATCAGGTGGCCAAAGTATTGGAGCTTCAACTTCAGCATCAGTCCTTCCAATGAACACTCAGTACTGATCTCCTTTAGGATGGACTGGTTGGATCTCCTTGCAGTCCAAGTGACTCTCAAGAGTGTTTCCAAGCATCACAGTTCAAAAGCATCAATTCTTCAGTGCTTTGCCTTCTTTATGGTCCAACTTTCACATCCATAGATAGCTACTGTATAAACTACAGCCTTGGAGAAGGAAATGGCAACCAACTACAGTATTCTTGCCTGGAGAATCCCATGGATGGAGGAGCCTGGTGGGCTACAGTCCACGGGGTCGCAAAGAGTCAGACACAACTGAGTGACTTCACTTTCACTTCACTTTGACTATATACTAATGCATATATATATATATATATATATATATATATATATATATATATATGGAATTTATAAAGATGGTAATGATAACCCTGTATGTGAGACAGCAAAAGAGACACAGATGTATAGAACAGTCTTTTGGACTCTGTGGGAGAGGGAGAGGGGGGATGATTTGGGAGAATGGCATTGAAACATGTATAATATCATATATGAAATGAATCGCCAGCCCAAGTTTGATGCATGATACTGGTAGCTTGGGGCTGGTGCACTGGGACGACCCAGAGGGATGGTATGGGGAGGGAGGAGGGAGGGGGGGTTTGGGATGGGGAACACCTGTATACCTGTGGTGGATTCATGGTGATGTATGGAAAAACCAAAACAATATTGTAAAGTAAAAAAAAAAAATAAAGAAAAAAATAAATTTATATTAAAAATAAAATATATTAAATGGTGAAAATAAATAAATTTAAATTAAAAAAATAAAAATAGTTTAAAAGGTAAAAAAAAATAAATAAAAATAAAACAGCCTAATCTCTATAGATTCATTCAAGTTATTGCCTTTTTCAATTGCTCATTCCTTTTTATTGCTGACTGGTATACCATAGTATGGGTGTACCACAGTGTGTTTAACCATTCACATGATGAAGAGCGTGTAGTCTGTTTTCATCCTTTGGTTATTACAAATAAGGCTGTTGTGAATATACGTTTCCATTTTTCTGTAATTGCCCAAGAATGTAATTGCTGGATTGTATGATAAGTGTGCTTGTTCAATTTTCTGGAAAACTATTTTCCAAGATGGCTGCATAATTTTGCCTTTCCAATATCAATGTACAAATGATCTAGTTTCTCTGTATCTTTGAAGCATTTGATATTGTCATTCCCTCTTTGCCATTCTGATGGATGTGGTTTAAATTTAATTTTGCTTGTGATTGAACAAATTTCCATGTGTTTACTTGCCATCTGTATATCTGTATATCCTCTTTATTTTTTGTTTATGTCTTTTGCCTATTTTCTAATTTGTTTTTTTTTTTTTTGCTGTTGAGTTTTGACAGTTTTTTTTTTAATATATTGTAATTAGTTTGCTAGATATGCCTTTTGCAAATATTGGAGCAGCCAAAAAGTTTATTCTGATTTTTCCATATGATCTTACAAACTTTTTGCCAACTCAATACTTTCTCCAAGTCTATACTAGTTTTTCCATCCTCTTACCATGAGCTTTCACAGAGGAAATGTTTTAAATTTTGATGAGATCCAATTTGTCAAGTTTTCCTTTTATATACTGTGCTTTTGCTTTCAACTCTAAGAATTATTTGCCTGGCCCCATACCCTGGAAATTTTCTTACAAATTTTTCTAAAAGATTTTTAGTTGTATGTGTTATATTTAAATCTATGATTCGTTTTTGAAATATATTTTATAAAGGTTTGCTTTTCTACCTTCATATATGTCTAACTGCTCCAGCACCAATTCATCTGTCCAAAATTTCCAATTCTGTCAAAAATTAATTGGGCATATTTGTATAGATCTCTTTCTGTGTCTAATTTTTGTGTGTTGATATTATATCTTGTGACCTTGCTGAACTCACTTGTTAGTGCTGGAAATGTTCCATAGGTTCTCTGGGGCTTTCTTTGTAGACAATCATGTCTGCAACTAGAGGCATTTTTATTTTTTCTCTTCCAAGTTGTATACTTTTAATTTATTTCCCTTGCCTTATTGCAGTGGCTAGAACTTCCAGTATTATGTCAAATAAGAGTGATGAAAGTGGATGTCCTCTTCTTCTTCTTGATCTTAGAAGAAAAGCATTCAGCCTTTTACCATTAAGTATGATGTCACCTGGTAAAGAATCCACTTGCAATGCAGGAGACCCTGGTTCAATTCCTGGGTTGGGAAGATTCTCTGGAGAAGGGACAGGCTTCCCACTTTGGTATTCTTGGGCTTTCCTGGTGGCTCAGATGGTAAAGAATCCATCTGCAATGCACGAGACCTGAGTGGATCCCTGGGTTGGGAAGATCGCTTGGAGGAAGGCATGGTGTTCTTGCCTGGATATCTCCATGGACAGAAGAGCTTAACTGGTTACAGTCCATGTGGTCCCAAAGAGCTGGACATGGCTGAGCAACTAAGTATTCACAGCACATTACATCACCTGTAGGGTCTCTTTTTCATTTTTTACTTTCCTGTAGAGTGAGTGGAATAAAGATATTCTTTATTAAGTTGAGGAAATTTTGTCTATTCCTAATTTTCTGAAAATTTTTATCATGAATAGGTGTCACATATGTGAAGTAAAATTTTCTAAAAGTCCCATAAAATTTTTAAAGTAATATTAAGTTTAGTATAGTATATTCCAAGTATTATTGTTTTGGTATATGCTGCTCCTGCTGCTGTTTAGTCACTAAGTCATGTCTGACTCTTTGTGACCCCATGAACTATAGCTTGCCAGGCTCCTCTGTCTACGGGATTTCTGAAGCAAGAATATTGCAGTTGGTTGCTATTTCCTTCTCCATTTTTGGTACATAATCAATATAAAATTATTAATGAGATATTTTACGTCCTTTGTGTACTCAACATTAGAAACCTGGTTTATATTTTACACTCACAGAACATCTTAATTCAGACTAGCCAGTTGTGGCTAGTTGCTACTATATTGGACAGCATGGGTCTAAAATGATAAAATCTCAAGATGGAAGCAGTTCAACATATTTTAACCACAGAATTTGAGTTGATCTATTTTGTTTTTCTCTCTTCAGTCTTTATTAAGATCCCATGGTGAGCAGGATGGCATAGTTCATCTGAACACTGTGAATTCTCAAGCCAAATGAGTAGTACAGTATAACAATTTCTATGCTTTTAAAAATTAAAAAATTTTTAACTATTTATGCTTTTTATTTTCTTTTTTTCCTTTTTTAAAATTATATTTTATTTTATTTTTAAACTTTACAATATTGTATTGGTTTTGCCATATATCAACATGAATCTGCCACAGGTATACACGTGTTCCCCATCCTGAACCCTCCTCCCTCTTCCCCTCCCCATACCATCCCTCTGGGTCATCCTAGTGCACCAGCCCCAAGCATCCAGTATCGTGCACCAAGCTTTAAAACTATACTTTTTTTAAAAAGTATAGTTGAACATGTAGATTTTATTAGTCTGATAAAAGGGAATCAATAAATATAGAAATTATAGCCATATTTTATCCAATTTAGTCACTAGTATACTAGAGCTCCTGGATTAAGTATATGAGCATAAACTAAAATTGTAGGATATCAGTGGAGTGGGTGGGATGACAAAATCTAAAATTATAAACCTCTCAGCGAACAGCTGTATAATTTTGGATAAATCCCTTGATCTTCTCAGTCCTCAGTTAACCCATATGGAAAATAAAGGCCTTAAGGACCCTTCCAATTCTAAGACTATAACAAAGTTCTTTGATCAAACTTCTTTGATCATGAATTCTATCAATAAATATATTTGAGGACTCTAATATATGCCAGGCACATACATATAGACAAACACTATTATTTACTCTTTCTTTATTGCAGCTGGATCACCAAGAGTTGGACACGACTGAGCGACTGAAATGAACTGAACTGAACTGATACTCTAGTGAGAGAGAGAGAGAATTAAACAAATAATTACAAAAGTAAGTTCAGTGATGAAACTGCTACAGGGTGAAAAATTCAAAGTCATTTAACCTACTGGGCAGAGGGAGGAGATCAGGAAAAGATTTCCTGATATTTAAGCAGAATATATTAGCTTTTTATCCCATTGTTAATTTATGCTGAAAGCTAAAATGTCAGCATAAATTTAAGCATATTAGAGGTGATATTCTCACTGCCTGTAAAGTAAACATGGTACTCAAAGACAGAAGACTTTTCTCTTTGTGGACAGGAAGTATATAATGCTAATAATGGTAAAATTATTCTGAGGAAAGCAACCACAATGTTTGTTGTCAGGTTTTGAAATATGACATGTAACAGTCAAAGGGACTGTTTTTTTTTTTTTTTTTTTTAATCTGGAGATGGATTGGGTTTTGGTGGAATGATAGACAGGTAAGCTTATTAAGATAGATGAAATGTTGTCACAGGGCAATGGCAACATTTTTGTTCTGTGTGATCCCAAGGAGGAAACTATAGAAAGAAACATATCAGCACAATGTAAGAATAGTCAAAGGGGTCCATAGTTACGGTACAGAGATTGGGGGAACTGAAGGAGATTAAAATTCGAACAAGTGTGCTGATTTTGATGATCTTCATAGTTCCTTTGCAGAGAAGGCAATAGCACCCCACTCCAGTACTTTTGCCTGGAAAATCCCATGGATGGAGGAGCCTGGTATGCTGCAATCCATGGGGTTGCTGAGGGTCGGACACGACTGAATGACTTCACTTTCATTTTTCACTTTCATGCATTGGAGAAGGAAATGACAACTCACTCCAGTGTTCTTGCCTGGAGAATCCCAGGGATGGGGGAGATTGGTGGGCTGCCGTCTATGGGGTCGCACAGAGTCAGACATGACTGAAGTGACTTAGCAGTAGCAGTATAGTTCCTTTGAACTTTGAAATTCCAGTAAATTCAATATCATTTAGGGAGATGAAAAACCAATGAAATCCATTAGATTGCTTTCTTTAATTTTGAAAGTGGAACATTGACAAAATTTGTACATTGAGTAGGAAAAAATCTAGGAGGTAGAATTTTAAAAGTCAATAACTCAGAGAAAGCCTGGAAACTATCTAAAAACTCAGGATACATAAGGCTAGAGATCAAAAATACCAAGAACTTGGAAAAATGCAAACAACCACAGCATAACTACCTGGTCAAATCAAAGAGGCGATTGCAGGGACAGAAGGCATCTCTTAAACATTGGAAAGAAGGTCCTAATTTGGAGAACAGGGAAGCACACAAATTGTAGGGCTTGAGGGGTAGGAATTTCCGGGAATCCAGAATGGGATAGGAGTGTGACCAGGGAGAATTCCAGATGAGGCAGAGTATTTAGAGGTTTGGGGATCTGTTTCAGAGTGGGACAGATGGGTGCATGTCTCTGTCCTTCATTTTATCGTTCTAATTTTGACTGTTTTACCACTCCCCAGTCCTGGCATCTCCCCAGTGAAGTATCTCTCTTTCATTTTCGAAGTATATTATTATTTTTACACTTATTTTAAGAAAACTTCATTTCATTTTCTAAAGTTAAGTAACATAGAAATTGATTAAACCTTTGTCCACTACTCTTCAAAAATCTTGAATTATTAAAGGTAGTTTTGACTTGTGTGTTGATTCTTGATTGAATTTTCCCCCTTTTAAGTCAATAGCACTTGATATAAAAAAAAGTTCTGTTTTTAGTGCTACTGCCAGGCTGTGCTTATAGTTGATGGGTTTAAGAATGGAAAAGGCAGATGATCAAAGATCTCTGTTTCTCTGGTCTATTTACAGTTGTGGTGTCCATTGCCTTCATAGTTCCTAAAATTCAAAGGTTGTCTAGGATATCAGAGTATCTGCTTTGGCGTGATAGTAGGTATAAAAAGGTGTTTGAAGAAGAACACCAAGAAACCCTTTGCTTGACTGAAATGAAAACAGTGGATTGTCAGGTGAATACTTTATGAAAAGAGTGGATTGTCAGGTGAATACTTTAAGGACCTGTAATAGTCCTATTGAAGATTTATTCCAAACCTAAGAGAAATCATTCTTGACTCCTTCCCCCCACCCAGCTCCCTCCTTAGTGGCGCCCTGGATCTGAGTTGTTTCTTTATTTAAGACTTCATATGAACCATCCACTTCTATAATTAAGAGTTAATGAAAAAATTAAAGAAGCTAGTATCAATAAATATTAACAAAAATCTATTAGAGGAATATCTTACACACTCTTCTCAAAAAATGGCAAGACGATGGATATCAATAATTAAATTATGAGTAGACATCAACATTCAAAAAACTAAGATCATGGCATTAGGACTCATCACTTCATGGCAAATAGATGGGGAAACAAAGGAAACAGTGACAGACTTTGTTTTCTTGGGCTCCAAAATCACTGCAGATGGTGACTGCAGCCACGAAATTAAATGAGGTTTGCTCCTTGTAAGAAAAGCTATGACCAACCTAGACAGCATATTAAAAAGCAGAGACATTACTTAGGCAAAAAATGTCCATATAGTCAAAGCTATGGTTTTTCTAATAGTCATGTATGGATGTGAGAGTTGGACCTTAAAGAAGGCTGAGCACTGAAGAATTGATATTTTCAACTGTGCTGTTGGAGGAGACTCTTGAGAGTCCCTTGAACTATAAGGAGTTGAAACCAGTCAATCCTAAAGGAAATCAATCCTGAATATTCATTGGAAGGACTGATGCTGAAACTGAAGCTCCAATACTTTGGCTGCCTGATGCAAAGAGCTGACTCATTGGAAAAGACTCTGATACTGGGAAAGATTGAAGGCAGGAGGAGAAGGGGATGACAGAGGATGAGGTGGTTGGATGGCATCACCAACTCAATGGACCTGAGTTTGTACAAGCTTCGGGAGATGGTGGACAGGGAAGCCTGGCGTGCTACAGTCCGTGGGGTTGCAAAGAGTCAGACATGACTGACTGAACAACAACAACAGACATTCTCTAATTCATTTATCAAATCTCTTCCTGGCATGCCTGGTATTTCACTGATAAATGGCTCACCCAGATGTTGGCAGGTTGTACTATATTAGAGAGTAAGTCCCATCATTTGAGATTTCCCTACTTGATTTATTTTTTAGCAATTCATTCTTAAAGGAAAATAATGAGTAACTAGTATTGGGCTTGTTATTGCCAATCTTGGGCACTTGTAGGCCCTCTAGGTCAAAGGGAGGCCATTGTATACTATCCAGCTGATGACAAGAAGGGATGAAAACTATTCTGTGCTTTCTAGCTGTTTCAAGAGGCAGAAATTTGTAATTTTTTTTTTTGAAGCCTTAGAATATCAGCCCTGGTGAAGTGAGGAAACATACTTCTCAGTAAGTATAAAATGACTTAATTCAAATTTGGCATCATAGTACTTGAGTTAAGATGAATTAAAACAATTTCTTTATTGCCATCTCTCAATTAAGAAATGGTATTTTCCCCTGCCTTCCAATTATAAAAAATAATCTCATATTTGGATGATAATTTATAGATTCTAAGATATTCTCACTTTTTTTGGCCTTATTTGGTATTCTCAACAGCTCCATGAGGGAGGTCTAAATCATGATTTTGTAAATGGGGAAATAGATTTGGAGAGATTAAGGAAATTGATTGAGATTTCACATTTGTAAAAAGACAAAGCTGAAGTTTATTAAAACCCAAGTATACTGGCTACAAACCTAGTGTTCTTTTGAGGTATTGATCTTCTTCTCTGTCAAGGGCAAAGAAACTCTGAAACTGAAATAGTCAAATCACACAATAAGTAAATGTCAAAGCTAGAATACTCAAATTTTCAAATTTAACCCAAGATAAGGACTTGAGCATTGGCAATTTATCAAGGAGTTGAGAAGCAGGAGTAAGGGAGCAGGGAGTACAAGACAGTATATTTAAGAATCTTTCTAAAAAAAATAAACTTTTGAATTCATTGATTTTTTAAATATTATTTTTCTGTACTTTGTTTCATTAGTTTCGTCTCTAAATGTCATTATTTCCTTCCTTTTGCCTTATTTGAGTTTAGTTTGTGGAGTTTTTTGTTTGTTTCTTAAGGTAGAAGGTTGAGTTATTAATTTGAGATATTTCTTCTTTTTCTTCCATTAAAGATTATTACTAGATATTGAATATATTTCCTTGTGCTATATAATAGGTCCTTGTTAGCTTTCTTCTTTATTAAAATCTGTCTTCATGACGATAAATTTCCCTCCACTGGTTTTTCTGCATCCCATAAATTTTATTATGTTTTCCTTTTCATTTATCTCAAAGGGTTTTCTCATTTCCTTTGTGATTTCTTCTTCTAACCATTGGTTATTTAGAAATGTGTTTAATTTTCACATACTTATGAATTTCTCTAATATTCTTCTGTTATTGATTTCTAGTTTTATTTCATTAAGATAACAAACTTTGTAAGATTTCAATCCTTTTAAATTTGTTGATCGCTACTTTATGGCCTAGCATATGGCCCATTCTGAAGAATATTCCATGTTAACTTGAAATAAACATATTCTATTATGGTTGGAATCAGTGTTCTAGAAGTCTAGATGTGATATCTAGTGGTTTATAGTGTTGAGTAGTATGTTTTTAGTTGCAGTTTTTAAGTGTTTTCTCTTTTACTTGAAAAACCAGTAAACAGGAAACAAGTTGATAAAACTTTAAAAAGGCAGGAAACTACTAGCCAAAGCAACATATTAAATGAAAACGAAAAAATATTTCCAACTTGAGTTCATATATTAAAATTCTTTTTCTTTTAAAATTTAGTTCTTGTGAAAAATAGTGTTTAATAAATTATAAACATTAAGAATAATTCTGCTTACCTTCTTATTCAATTAATTAATCATATTTATTGAATATACTTAAATTGACACCATATACATTAGTAAAATTTAAAGGAAAAGTACACTAAAGCGGAGAACAGAAGATATGCATTTTAGATCTGGCTCTGTCACTAACTTGCTCTATGGCCTCCACGGAGAATCTGACTTCTCTGGACAGCAGTATCTGTATCAGTAAATATGAACTATTCCAGCTCTAGAATTCTTTCTATAGGTCTGAAAAAGCATGAGGTTTGAGACTGAGAATTGAGTTTCATTTAGAATTTCACAAGTTTCTCCAAGTAACTTTTTCCTCTCTAGGACTTGGTTATTGGATCTATAAAATAGGTATAATAATATACACCTTGCTAGGTATTTGTTAAGTTTAAATGAGATTTCATAGTTAAAGTAACTAGCACAGAGTGTGGTGAACAATAGATGCTTGCTCGTTAAATGTTGTCTTTATGAGTAATAAAAAAATAGTAGTGATAATAATGATAGTTGCTGTGCATGTCTGTACTCTTTTAAATGATGATCAGAGTTTTCACATCTCATAGAGAGGAAAAGTATTAATTCTTATGTAATTTTGGTAATTTTTATAAGCTAGAAAGTGCGAGGTAATAGTGGAAACTTTCTAGAATACAAAATACAAAAGAAAGTGTCAAGCTCGTGTACCTTTTAATTTTTAATTTATTCTTTATGCAAAACTATATCCCTTTGGAGTTAGGCAGCTTTTAGAGCAATGATAACACTCTAACTTATATCTGGGCTTACAGTCTTGATATTTATTATCTCATTTCATTCTAATTCAGTATCTGATACATAGTAGAAGTTAATCATAGTTTATTGAATAACTAAATTCCTCTTGCAATATTTTACTAAGTAAGGCAGCAAACATAACATCATCATAATTTTTCCTATGAAGCAACTGAGCCTCAAAAGAGAGGCTAATTAACTTGCCCAGTGCCACAGGGCAAGTTATAAATTAAATCTGATATTTAGATATCCTGACTACTCCTTGCTCCTCACTTAACCTCATCATATGTGCAAATTAAAGTTTCTTAGCCCTTGCCTGTCTATACATTCTCCATATATAAAACAATATATTTATTGTTTTAAAAAGGCTTTCACAAAGTTATTACATTAGTGTGAAGGCTATTTCTGATCTGCCTTTCTTTTCCATATGGAAAGGCAGTGAGGAAAAAGGCTTATTATTGTAAGCTATTAATGATTAATTATGTGTGAGTATTTGGTTATTTAGATTTCCAACAGGTTAGCAGAAAGAAAAAGTCCAGAAAGAGAGGAGAGCTGGAGAGAAGACAGAGAGTAATAGAAGGTGGCCGGGACTGCCAATTTCTGGTGCTTTCCATGTTAGGTTTCTTGTTTTCTACATTTTATTTTAGCTTAATTATTTCAAAACTTTTGGAGCATAATAACATTTCCCACTAAATATTGTTAATTCTTAAGTGTTATTTTATTTTGTCTTGTGCCTAATTGATCTCTCTTTCATTGCTTCAAATACATGTTCAATTTTACAACAGGAGGCAGTGTTGTAAAAGTAGAAGTTGAAATATGTAAATTCCCTTCAGTATTCACCTTTTTAGTGCCTTTAATGATATTGGCTTTCAACGTTATTTTCTTCCAATAATCAGAAGAGTTTCTCTAGTAATGCAGCTGGTTCACTTGTTGTCTATTATGTGGTATCTGTGGTATAACTGACAGGAAAAAAGCAATATGAAAAGGCTAAGAAAAACAGTGAGCTCAGCTATAGAGTTTCAGACCAGTTCTGTGTGGTTGTAAAATTTCATGCTTTCTTTTTCTCATGTGAATTCTATGTTACCAGATATCCTGTACACATATGACTATCCTGTGTTTCTGTCCCATATCCTATTTTTCTGTCCATATCTCATTTTTATCTGTATCAGAAGATATAATGGTCCTCCCATTTGAGCCAAGTAAGACACTTCATACTTGACTAGCGTTGGCATGTGTTACTTCTCCCTCTCCGACTAACCTAGTTAGAACACATCCCATATTCTCCAAACTAAAAACACTTCATCAAACTTTCTCACATATTAGAATCACTGTGAAGCAGATAATAAGTGAAATGAGAGTCTTGTTAGTCATATTAAATGATGATAGCAATTGTTTCCTACAGACATTATGACTAATTCAGAGGCTGCTAGTTTGACCTTTTAACTTTCAATTATTTTTTACTTGGAAATCATATAAATTGGAAATGGAAGTGATAGCAGTTGCATGAGTTTTAATTTAACTTTCTTTTGGTGTGGGCATAAATATTAACCTTGTTCTGACTTGTTTTCTCTAGGTTGGGCTAAGTAGATGAAGAAAAAAGCTCAGACCAATTATATTATAATTTAGTTGATATGCCCTGGGAAGGAAGTGGCATTTTAAATATTATAATATTCTGGTAAATAGAGTGCTGGTACATATGACAAGAATTATTATTCCTATTTCAAATACTTTAATTATAATAATACCAAAAATTACTTAATGAAATATTTATATTAAATATAACTGAATCTTGCTTTGATTGACAATATAGAGTGCCTGGCATGTAGAAAATACTTACTAGAGGTGTGTAAAATTGAAAATAAATTAGACCTGTGTTTTCATACA
This sequence comes from Tragelaphus eurycerus, assembly GCA_935064755.1. Lineage (NCBI taxonomy): Eukaryota > Metazoa > Chordata > Mammalia > Artiodactyla > Bovidae > Tragelaphus > Tragelaphus eurycerus. Next base: position 12,534,129 of record CAKXYN010000046.1, on the reverse strand, counting down.
ATGAAGGGGTCTTTGGGGTCATTATTACAAACATAAGTTACTATAATACCATTTATTTATACAGCATTTTCAACTTTCTAATGCTTTTTAAATTTTTTAATTGAAATATAGTTGATTTACAATGTGTTAGTTTCTGGTTTACAGCAAAGTGATTCATATATATATATATATATATATATATATATATATTCATATTCTTTTCCATTATGGTTCATTATAGAATACTGAATATAATTCTTTGTGATATACAGTTAGACCTTGTTGTTTATCTCATAATGCTTTTTAAACACAAAATATTTCTTTTGATGCTTTCTCTAACTTGGTTGGGTAGGTAAAAGAAGTATTATATTCCTCATTTCATAAACAATATGGGTTGTATAGCTAGTAAGTGATAAAATTAGGAATTTATTCTTAATCTCCTGGCCTCTAGTGTTCTGACTCATATATTGCCCTTGTTATTTAATATTTGATATCTTGTAATAAGCTGAATATTATATTAATAAAGTTTAAAATAATTTATCCTTAAAAAATCTTTTAAAAACATAGCTTTTTTTTTTTAATGAAGAAGAATTTTCATTTTATTTGTTAAAAAATTTTATTTATTTTAATTGAAGGCTAATTACTTTACAATATTGTAATGGTTTTGCCATAGCTTTTGAAATATACAGGTAGTTTAAGAACTAGAGCAATATATTTGATTTGCATAATAAAATCTGCCATGCAGACAGTTGCAAATACCTAAATCACCTGGTCCAAAAGTCTGGTACAACCCAAGTTCTCATTAAATGGTAGATATTGTTGTTACCTTTATCAGCTTGTACAATGTTTCAATTTGGTGTATTTGGTGTATTTGTTACTACATACTTGATTTTATGCTAGCTGTCTGTGTGCTGTGTGCTCAGTTGCTTCAGTCATGTCCGCCTCTTTGCAACCTTTGGACTGTAACCTGCCAGGCTCCTCTGTCCATGGGATTCTCCAGGCAAAAATACTGGAGTTGGTTGCCATGCCCTTCTCCAGGGGATCTTCTCAACTCAGTAATAGAACCCATATCTCTGTCATCTACTACATTGCAGGCAGGATCTTTACCCACTGAGCCACCTGGGAAGCCATGTCTAATGCTTGCTAATTTTTTTCTCCTTCATCACATGGTAAACCTCTCATGTTATACTTTATAGACACTGTCCATAATACCTAGCTCAGTCCGGGCCACATATTTGAGTTTTAACTACTGGGTTAGAACTGTGGCTTCTGGTGAAAAAAACACTGGATATGGAGTCAGGAGATCCAGATAGCAGTAAGTTATCTTGATTAAGTATCTTTCCTTTCTCTGAGCCTCCTCAACGCTTTCATTTGTAAAATTTAGGAAATAGACTTCTTAAGTCTTTTGCAACTCATAAATTCTGTGATTCTATGATTAGATAATGGATCTTTTTCCTGAAACAAAGAATTGTACTATAGTCAAATAAACCTCTAAAGCCAGATAGAAAAATATAGAGCCCAAGTAAGTTGATAAACCATCTCAGTTTTCCCGGAACTGTTTCTAGTTTTAACACAGCAAGTCCTGTGTCCCATGTATCCTCTCAGTCCTGATAGCCTCAGGTATTTTGGCAAATGGTGTTTTTCCTTTATAGTGGGTTTAAGCATTTTTGTCTTGAATTCTACATTGATAGATAGTGCTTGATTTTGGTGGTAGAGATAAGCAATTGAGTGAGGAAAAAAAAATAAGAAAAGCCCATGATATATAAATGAGCACGCCTCTCTGGTTAGTGGTAATTCAATGTCACTGAATCAATCACTTTGGAGAACTTCTCTGTACAGGGCACTGTATTAGGCTATGCTGTCAAATGTAGGCATGTAGAAGATTTCATTTCTGTGACCCAGGCTATCTGTGTGTGTGTTGGAGGGGTAGGTTGGGGGTTATAGGAGATACACCTAAAAAATGTCTCCATATACCTCATGGCACCCCACTCCAGTACTCTTGCCTGGAAAATCCCATGGACAGAGGAGCCTGGTAGCCTGAAGTCCATGGGGTCGCTAAGAGTTGGACATGACTGAGCAACTTCACTTTCTCTTTTCACTTTCATGCATTGGAGAAGGAAATGGCAATCCACTCCAGTGTTCTTGCCTGGAGAATCCCAGGGACGGGGAAGCCTGGTGGGCTGGCGTCTATGGGGTCACATAGAGTTGGACAAGACTGAAGTGACTTAGCATAGCATAGCATAGCATATACCTCAAGACGGTATATGATGATTAAATATGTTAAACTATTCAGGGAAGGAAGTGGAAGCCAGTGAGAACTAGACGAGGTAGAATTTAAGGTTTCAGAGGATTTGGATTGGTTATGGAAATGGCTATTCAGACAATCAAGGGGTGGTACACACACTGCTATATAGTGCACAGGTCCTACAGGTAAATAACTGTTCATGTGGATCCAGTGTCCATGAAAAAATACCATTAGTTCAAAAAGGAAGTTCTCCTAGAGATACAAAAGGGAAGTTTGTGATGATAAGGAGTTTGGGGTGAGATCAAGGGAACTGGGGAGACAGAACTACTACGAAATGATCTCTACAATTTTTCTTCTGAGTTTTCCTCTACTTTTTAGGATTATTTAACTTACGTCTCTGGTGCTACAATCTTGTTTGTTTCTCACCACTGCATTATGGATATTCACATGCAATAGAGGAAAGGGAACAGGCTTCAAAAGCCAAAGAGGCCTCTACCAACTTACTAGCTTTATGACTTTGGATGAGTGAACTAGCTTTGCTGGAGCACCGTTTACTCATTGATGAAACAGGAGGAAACATACTTACTTCACTGGGTTGTACTAGAAATAAGGAAATAATTAAAGTGTATAACATTCCAGACATTGTAGCTAGAAGATATTACAGGCTCAATGAATGGGAAATTCCTCACCTATCTCCTTCTAGGATGCAGTTCAGTTCAGTCGCTCAGTCGTGTCCGACTCTTTGCAGCCCCATGAATTGCAGCACGCCAGGCCTCAAACCACTTCAGTATTCTTGCCTTGAGAACTCCATGAACAGTATGAAAAGACAAAATGATAGGATCCTGAAAGAGAAACTCCCCAGGTCAGTAGAGGCCCAATATGCTACTGGAGATCAGTGGAGAAATAACTCCAGAAAGAATGAAGGGATGGAGCCAAAACAAAAAGAATACCCAGCTGTGGATGTGTCTGGTGATAGAAGCAAAGTCCGATGCTGTAAAGAGCAATACTGCATAGGAACCTGGAATGTCAGGTCCATGAATCAAGGCAAATTGGAAGTGGTCAAACAAGAGATGGCAAGAGTGAATGTTGACATTCTAGGAATTAGCGAACTAGAATGGACTGGAATGGGTGAATTTAACTCAGATGACCATTATATCTACTACTGTGGGCAGGAATCCCTCAGAAGAAATGGAGTGGCCATCATGGTCAACAAAAGAGTCCGAAATGCAGTACTTGGATGCAATCTCAAAAACGACAGAATGATCTCTGTTCGTTTCCAAGGCAAACCATTCAATGTTACAGTAATCCAAGTCTATGCCCAAACCAGTAATGCTGAAGAAGCTGAAGTTGAACGGTTCTATGAAGACCTACAAGACCTTTTAGAACTAACACCCAAAAAAGATGTCCTTTTCATTATAGGGGACTGGAATGCAAAAGTAGGAAGTCAAGAAACACCTGGAGTAACAGGCAAATTTGGCCTTGGAACACGGAATGAAGCAGGGCAAAGACTAACAGAGTTTTGCCAAGAAAATGCACTGGTCATAGCAAATACCCTCTTCCAACAACACAAGAGAAGACTCTATACATGGACATCACCAGATGGTCAACACCAAAATCAGATCGATTATATTCTTTGCAGCCAAAGATGGAGAAGCTCTATACAATCAGCAAAAACAAGACCGGGAGGTGACTGTGGCTCGGACCATTAACTCCTTATTGCCAAATTCAGACTGAAATTGAAGAAAGTAGGGAAAACTACTAGGCCATTCACGTATGACCTAAATCAAATCCCTTATGATTATACAGTGGAAGTGAGAAATAGATTTAAGGGCCTAGATCTGATAGATAGAGTGCCTGATGAACTATGGAATGAGGTTCGTGACATTGTACAGGAGACAGGGATCAAGACCATCCTCATGGAAAAGAAATGCAAAAAAGCAAAATGGCTTTCTGGGGAGGCCTTACAAATAGCTGTGAAAAGAAGAGAAGCGAAAAGCAAAGAAGGAAAGGAAAGACATAAACATCTGAATGCAGAGTTCCAAAGAATAGCAAGAAGAGATAAGAAAGCCTTCTTCACTGATCAATGCAAAGAAATAGAGGAAAACAACAGAATGGGAAAGACTAGGGATCTCTTCAAGAAAATCAGAGATACCAAAGGAACATTTCATGCAAAGATGGGCACGATAAAGGACAGAGATGGTGTGGACCTAACAGAAGCAGAAGATATTAAGAAGAGGTGGCAAGAATACACAGAAGAACTGTACAAAAAAGAGTTTCAAGACCCAGATAATCATGATGATGTGATCACTGACCTAGAGCCAGACATCTTGGAATGTGAAGTCAAATGGGCCTTAGAAAGCATCACTACGAACAAAGCTAGTGGAGGTGATGGAATTCCAGTGGAGCTATTCCAAGTCCTGAAAAATGATGCTGTGAAAGTGCTTCACTCAATATGCCAGCAAATTTGGAAAACTCAGCAGTGGCCACAAAATTGGAAAAGGTCAGTTTTCATCCCAATCCCAAAGAAAGGCAATGCCAAAGAATGCTCAAACTACTGAACAATTGCACTCATCTCACACGCTAGTAAAATAATGCTCAAAATTCTCCAAGCCAGGCTTCAGCAATATGTGAACTGTGAACTTCCTGATGTTCAAGCTGGTTTTAGAAAAGGCAGAGGAACCAGAGATCAAATTGCCAACATCCGCTGGATCATGGAAAAAGCAAGAGAGTTCCAGAAAAACATCTATTTCTGCTTTATTGACTATGCCAAAGCCTTTGACTGTGTAGATCACAATAAACTCTGGAAAATTCTGAAAGAGATGGGAATACCAGACCACCTGATCTGCCTCTTGAGAAATCTGTATGCAGGTCAGGAAGCAACAGTTAGAACTGGTCATGGAACAACAGACTGGTTCCAAATAGGAAAAGGAGTACGTCAAGGCTGCATATTGTCACCATGTTTATTTAACTTATATGCAGAGTACATCATGAGAAATGCTGGACTGGAAGAAACAGAAGTTGAAATCAAGATTGCTGGGAGAAATATCAATAACCTCAGATATGCAGATGACACCACCCTTATGGCAGAAAGTGAAGAGGGGCTAAAAAGCCTCTTAATGAAAGTGAAAGTGGAGAGTGAAAAGGTTGGCTTAAAGCTCAACATTCAGAAAACGAAGATCATGGCATCTGGTCCCATCACTGCATGGGAAATAGATGGAGAAACAGTGGAAACAGTGTCAGACTTTGTTTTTCTGGGCTCCAAAATCACTGCAGATGGTGACTGCAGCCATGAAATTAAAAGACGCTTACTCCTTGGAAGGAAAGTTATGACCAACCTAGATAGCATATTCAAAAGCAGAGACATTACTTTACCAACAAAGGTTCACCTAGTCAAGGCTATGGTCTTTCCTGTGGTCATGTATGGATGTGAGAGCTGGACTGTGAAGAAGGCTGAGCGCCGAAGAATTGATGCTTTTGAACTGTGGTGTTGGAGAAGACTCTTGAGAGTCCCTTGGTCTGCAAGAAGATCCAACCAGTCCATTCTGAAGGAGATCAATCCTGGAATTTCTTTAGAAGGATTGATGCTAAAGCTGAAACTCCAGTATTTTGGCCACCTCATTTGAAGAGTTGACTCATTGGAGAAGACTCTGATGCTGGGAGGGATTGAGGGCAGGAGGAGAAGGGGAAGACAGATGATGAGATGGCTGGATGGCATCACTGACTCGATGGGTATGAGTCTGGGTGATCTCCGGGAGCTGGTGATGGACAGGGAGGCCTGGCGTGCTGCAGTTCATGGGGTCGCAAAGAGTTGGACACGACTGAGCGACCTGATCTGATCTAATCTGAGGCCTCCTTGTCCATCACCAACTCCTGGAGTTCACTCAGACTCAGGTCCATCGAGTTGGTGATGCCATCCAGCCATCTCACCCTCTGTCGTCCCCTTTTCCTCCTGCCCCCAATCCTTCCCAGCATCAGAGTCTTTTCCAATGAGTCAACTCTTCGCATGAGGTGGCCAAAATACTGGAGTTCCAGCTTTAGCATCATTCCTTCTAGGGTTATGATCTTATATTTGTTTACTTGTCTAAGTAAGAGGCAAGATCTCCTTCAAATGGCCTCAGAAAGACTCACAAAGGAGTGTTTGAAATACAGAGGAAACATATTCTTCATATTTGTGGAAATCCCTGGAGACCTGGAGATTCAAGCCCCTCTACCCACACTCACAACCCTGTAGTTCATCTGTTTGTGTGATTTAAGTTGGGGCATTAGCCCCTCTCAAGTCCATAAGAACACGAGTTACTTTCCTTGACTTGACTCTGTGTGTCATGCAAGCAGCCTGTCTAGCAGAGCAGATATACTTGGCTACTAATGATCTGCAAGTGTTGAAAGCTGATTTCTTCCACTCTGCTCCTGTGCACCAACAAAAACACATCAATAGGTGTAAACTCTAGGGCAAATTTTCCTGCTGCAGAGAATAAGATCTTGTCACTTTACCAGGAAAGCTTGGTTACTAAAGGATCTCATTATCTTCTCCAGGGCCTTTCTTTGTTTGGTTAATTTATGAAGTCCAAGAAGTGTGCTTTCAAAGCTGCTCAATATCTCTGTCAGCATGCCCTTAATTTTGTAGGAATTTACCCTTCCTCTCACCCCTGCTCTCAGCAGCTCCTAACTCTCCTCTGAATCCTTTTCAACCTCCTTCTAATTTTCCCCAAACCCTCTTCTAAACTTTCCGTCTATCCTCTCCCTAATTCCTCCATTTCTCATTCAGTCTACCTCCACTCCAACCAGTCCTCTGCTCTCTCCATCTTCTTGTACCCCATCATTCACTGACATGTCACTACTCCTGGAATATTCAAGCTTTGAGACTTTTCAATTCACTCCCTCCCTTCCTACTTCTCTCTCTCCCTCCTAATTTACTTGTGTCTTATTCACTCACTCAGCTAAACCAAGAAATAATTAAAACACTAGTAGAATTTGCACATGTTTATTGGTTTTTTAAAAATCACTTGCAAATGTATTTTCTTTATTGAAAATATGCTGCAACTGTTGTGGTAAAGAAAATCTTGATAAGGAAAAATCCAGTTAATATAACAACTACATTTTTAGATGTTAGTTTCTATTATCTATTCTCATGCATATTGTTAGAATAAATTGTAATTAAAACAGGCCCACATTAATGCAGGGTTCAAAGAAGGGAGCATGAAGGATTGGTGAAAAAAATGCAACTCAAAGTTATCAGGTTCAGTTCACAATCCAAGAGGCAGGGTTGTTGTACAGGTAGACTTAGTTCATTGCCAGAGATTCAGTGGAAGATTCTGGGAGTGGCAAATGCTGATGACAGCTGAGGTTACAGAAGATAGGTTTCTTGGAGTAGTCACTAGGACAAAGAATCTACCCAGCAATTATTTTATCATGATGTCTTCTATTCCACCTGTGCCTGAAGCAATTGTAGTGACAATAACAGGATGGAAAAGATATAGTGTGGGTACACTACTCATGTTAGGATCATGTGTTTCAAGTGGATTCCAAGAATCAGAGGGTACCTTGGTGCATGAATAATGTCAAACTGGAGCTCTTCAACATGGTTTCCAATTTTAACTTCAACAGGTGGTGTTTCCTTGGTTATGGGTCCATTAATCAATGTATGTCCATCTACAGTTTCCAGCATTAGAGAAAAGATGTTACTGTGAATGGGCAGCTTCTCTTGAAGAACCACAGAATGGTCAATGCTGTTTCTGTAGGAGCCTGAATCCACTGTAGCTTGCTCAAAGAGCTGTCATCCTCCCAGTTGGATTTCAATGGTAAATCATAGTGTATGAAATATGGAAACTGGAAGTGAGGGGGATGCATATTTGTAGATTGGCCTGCCTGGGTTCCCCCTTACTGCAGGGCCTCGATGTTTCCCACCTGCTGGGCATGATGAGGCTTGACAGGGCAGTCTCTGGTGAAATGACCAGGATGTCCACAGTAGAGGCACAAGTGGCCTTCACGGCAGCAGGCTCAATCAGCTTCATTGAGGTGTTGGTGACAATTTGAAGCCTGCACTGGCTGGTTTTCAGCTGGTAAACTCTTGAGTCCAGCTCTCTCCTCAGAGGGACTTGCATCTTGTGGACTTGGATCAGGTTTACCACTTCTCTTCTCTTCTAGGGAGATGTATTGGGTGGTCAGATCAGACAGATTGGTAGCTGGGCTTGTGTGAGACAGTTCACTTCAGATAGAACTGGCAAGCCCTTCCTGAAATTGGATGCAGAGAATGCTTTCACCCAAATTTTTTTCTTGAATAATGAGGTGGAAGTGGGTTTCATACTGGTGGACATGGTGCTCTTATTGGCAGAGCTTAGGGGTGTGGTGGTTGGCATCTTCCATGTTTTCTGGATTGTCAAAAGTATCCTGAAGCACTTGCATGAAACTTTCAAATTGCTCCAGCAGGGGTCTTTGGATATCTACTAACAGCTGGAACCACTTTTCTTTACCTAAGAAGTAGTTGCCAACAAAGCTTACCAGAGCTGCTTTGGTGGGATACAAGCACCCTCTGACTCTCATGGAACTCTTCAATTGAACCAGAAACTCAGGAATCTTCTGGGTACCCCTACTGAAGGCTAAAGAATATTCTAGAAGGAAAGCTTTATCCTCTAACTCATTGGAAGACTGTGGAAATTCTGAAGCTGTTGTTGTTTCAGCAGCTGTTAGACTGTCCAGGGACTCCTTGGATGTTATGAGTCCTAGGAATTCCTGGGCATGTTTAGGATCCTGGAGCTGCTGGGGAGCAGGAAACTCAAACAATTCCAGGTGTCTAGAGGTATCTTGGCACTTTGGTGCCTCCTGTAGCTCCTGGGCATTTGAGGGGTGCCAGGGATCTAATTTCTGGGGCTCCTGGCCTTCTGGGGCATTCTGGGTATCTGGGGACTTCTGATCCTCCTTGAATTCTGGAGGTTTATGGTCCTCCTGGGCAATTGGGAACTTCTGAGGCTCCTTGGCCTCCAAGGGCTTTTGGGATCTCCAGGCTCCTGAAAGTTTGTAGATTATTGGAGGTGCTTGGGGATCTTGGGCTGCTGGGGGCTCCAGGGACCCTGGAGCTGCTATGGGCTCCAAGGACTTTTGGGGCTCCTGGAATGCTGAGGTCTCCCAGGTTTGGAGGTCCTGAGACTCTCTGGGCTTTGGGACTCCGTGACATCTGGGGGCTCTTGGGGTTCCAAGACTGCTAGAAAATCCAGGGGGCTCTGGGTATCTCTGGGTCTCCTGGAGTGGTTCGCCCTCCTTGGCTGCTTGGGGCTTCTGGAGTTCTGGAATGAGGAACTGCAAGGCAGCATTTTCCTCCCTCAGCTGCTGCACTTGAGCCTGCAGAATTTCATTCTCTGATTTCAGAGCAATATAGGATGCTGCTAAGTCCTCCATCATCTTTTAAGGAAATGAGGTTGGTTTGGCAGTTTGCTGCTGAGAGAGTAGATGAGTGCTTGTGAGGTCTTTCTAAAAGCTCCTCACAGGCAGATATCAGGCTCCATGAGCTTTCCAGAAAATGGGGATCTGTGTCCCACCAAAATTGATTAACAAGCCTCCGGAGCTCAGAAAAGGGAGATATTAGATACACTGTGAAGAGAGTGTGATCTGAGGATCAGAAACTGTGGAAAGCACTCATTCAGAATAAATAATAAAAAAAGTTGCCTGACCGTGCTGGATTTCTTTTACTATAGGCTTATATTCATGAGCCGGGTCATATATGCTAGCTCTGACCTCATGACATCTTAAGATAACATTTGATCAAGACTGTGTATTTATTTTGCATTCTTCTTTTGAAACCGAACATTATAATAGAAACAATTTCCCCATATTCTTCCCTCTTTTATATAGTCTTTAATTTCTAATGTCTACTTTAATTTCCCAATGTAACACTTGGATTTTAACAGCTGTTTTGAATGACTAAATCAAATGTTTGAACAATGTGGGGATTTTAAGTTATGTGTGGGCCAATCCAAGAGATATTTTTGGGTGACTGGGGTAAGAGGTAGGGGGGAGCTTTCTGACATCTCAGAAATCATACCACATAAGTAAACACACAAGATTAGTCTCAGGAGAAAACAAGCAAAATTTTACTAAGTATATATATGTTCAGCAGACACATGTGCATTATTTATAAAATACCTCAAAATAGTTAGGAAAATAATCTTTATAAATGTACATTACCATTCAGAGACTTAGTCCAAGAGCTCCACTGTCTGCATACCTGTCACAGAGAAGGGAAGCATGTGAATGAATGGCTGTGGAGGCTTGTCTTTTCTGTATACACTGAACTCAAACAAACATACCCACTCCAAGAACACATTCCAACTCTACTCTGTAACGTAGCTATTTTGAGTGTGGAAGAATTTATTTATTTATTTATTTATTTTGACAGTACCTCTCAGTTTAGAGCCACAAGGAAAGTAGGATGCTGCGTTGATGTGAGGCAGCCTCATGTGCTCAGTCCTTGGTTACTTTAATAAATATTTGGCCAGGAAACTGGGAGTAATGCCACTGCCCTTGTGAAAAGTTACAAACATTTCTGAATGACCACAGTAGTTTGGGAGTTTATTTTTTATATCTGTCTCATATAACCTCCCATCACTCTGTCCACACTGGGCTGTTTGTTGAATTCTTACTCAGAGAGCAGCCTGCAACACCTTAGTCTCCCCCACCCCCGCCCCCCACTTACTCTGTTCCTAGTGTCCCTCCCTGCAATGTTTTCTTGGGAATTTTACCATGGACAGACCTGGACAAGGTATAATAGGGTAAGATTTTGTGGGGAGGCCAACTTTATTGAAGGGTACTTGTAATAGTCTTGCAAGGTCCTTGGCTTGCTCTGAATGTCTTGGCCCAGGGTTCTCATCTTTCCCTGAACCATTCAGGTGCTCTAGCAAGCATCCAGGTATCCCACTAATGGCTGACCTCTTGAGAAATGACCTTGCTCAAGATCTCACTTTCTCTTCTTGTGACAAATCATAGTCATGCCCTGGGCATGGGCCTTGTGGCCATTTTAGGTAAGTCTCATTTTTTGTCCTAGTAAGGAGTGGGTTTGGGGACTGTCTTTGGCCAAATCAAATTATACATCAGGTTATTCATTGTCCCAAGTCTCCTTTAAAAATGGTAAGTTTTTTTTTGTTGTTGTTATTAAGATTGCATTTTATTTTTATATTTTAATTTTTTTTTTACTTTACAATATTGTATTGGTTTTGCCATACATGTTGATAAAGTTTTACATTAATCAACATAATGGGATAAACCCTGGTAATGGAATATTCCCAAGTCATTGCAAATTGATGGACTGAACTAGCTGAACCGGAATGGAGAGGCTTTGAGAAGAAAAGTAAAATCTTGTGCAAATCGAGTGATTGTCTTTAATTTTGATGTTTTAGTCTTTGTAAATAAAACACATAAAAATACTACCATCATCAGGAAATAATGTGTTCTAGTTATGTGAATTTTTCAGATAACTGAGGTCTTCCCTTTGAAAATCCAAAACACACAGTTGATACTTACCTTGTGTGTGTGCTCAGTCATGTCCAACTCTTTGAGGTCCCATGGACTCCAGGCTCCTCTGTCCATGGGATTTCCCAGGCAAGAATACTGGAGCAGGTTGCCGTTTCCTATTCCAGGGGATCTTCCTGACCCAGGGATTGAACCTGCCAGCGTCTTTCATGTCTCCTGCATTAGGAGGCGGGTTCTTTACCACTAGAGCTACTTTAGAAGCCCTGTTTACCTTACTAATTAAAAAAGCTGAGAAATATTTATAGCATGCATTACACTTCTTTCTTCATTCTTAAGTAGATTATTTTGAGTATAATTTAATTTTTAATGGTTTGGGCTCATACTTGTATGAAACAACTCCTTTACTGTATTTAACACCATGTTGCCTCCTGAAAGTTATCAAGAAGTATAAAGCTGTCAGTCTTCAAATTAAATATCTCAACATTGCTATACTTTCCAATTTCTTGTAATTTTTTTCACTTTGTATTTTTTCTACTCTTTTGCTATCAGACTGTCACATAGCACTTTCACACTGTTACCTAAATGCCTGTCCATACTTGTTAAGTCTCCCAGTCATGTCTGACTCTTTGCGACCCCATGGACTGCAGCACACCAGGCGTTTTTGTCCCTCACCATCTCCTAAAGACTGCCCAAGTTCATGTCCATTGCATTGGTGGTGCCATCCAGCCATCTCATCCTGTGATGCCTCTTCTCCTTCTGCCCTCAATATTTCCCAGCATCAGGGACTTTTCCAATGAGTCAGATGTTTGAATCGGATGACCAAAATGCTGGAGCTTCAGCACCAGTCATTCCAATGAGTGTTCAGGGTTGATTTCCTTTAAAATCGACTGGTTTGACCTCCTAGCTGTCCAAGGAGTCTCAGGAGTCTTCTCCAGCACCACAGTTCGAAGGCATCAATTCTTTGGTGCTCTGCCTTCTTTACAATCCAGCTCTGACAACAGTTCATGACCACTGGAAAGACCGTAGCCTTGACTATATGGACCTTTGTCGACAGAGTAATGTCTCTGCTCTTCAACACACTGTCTAGGTGTGTCATAGCCTTTCTACCAAGAAGCAGTTGTCTTCTGATTTCATGCCTGCAGTTACCAGCCACAGTGATTTTGGAGCCCAAGAAAAGGAAATCTGTCACTGCTTCCAAGTTTTCCCCTTCTATTTGCCATGAACTAATGGGGCCAGATGCCATGATCTTAGTTTTTTTTTTTTTTTTTTAGTTTTAAGCTGACTCTTTCACTCTCCTCCTTCACCCACATCTAGTGGCTCTTTACTTGTCTCAACTAAGTATAGGTAAATTTGGCAAATTATTTAGTCCTTCTAAAATTTAGTGTAAAACTCATCTTATAAAATTGTAAAATGGAGTTATTACTTGCATTTAACTTTATAGAGCTTCTTGGACATGACTGAGCGACTGAGCACGGACTTCCCAGATGGTGCTAGCAGTAAAGCACTCACCTGAAAATGCAGGAGATGTAAAAGATGCAGTATTCAATCCCTGGGTCAGGAAGATCCCCTGGAGGAGGAAATGGCAACCCATTCCGATATTCTTTCCTGGAGAATCCCATGGACAGAGCAGCCTGGCAGGCTATAGTCCATGGGGTTACACAGAATTAGCCGTGACTGAAGTGACTGAGCATAGCACTATATAGTTGTTGCAAAGATTTAATGAAATAATTCATTTTAAAGACTTAGCACAGTGTTTAGCAGCTAGTAACACCCAATGAAGGTTAACTATAATGATGATGATGATGATGATGATGATGATGATGATGAGGATTAGAAAATGTAGCTAGAGAGATAAATTTGCTAGAATTGTGTAAGGGATGAATAAGGTCTCTCATATGAAGAAATTTACAGTGCATGTGTTTTGCATCATTGACTTTATACCACTCAGGAGCTTTTCTTTTCTTCTTGACTGGGTTATGGATGATGCAGTTTACCAAATAACACTCTAGAATAAGAATTGGAGGCACCTAAGCATGAAGATGAGATGATTAACAAAGGGATTGTGGAACAGTCCAGATAGATGTCTAAAAAGTCCATGGACTAAAGCACAGAACAGTGCCTTGCTTACAGGCATATTTATTCAGGGGGTAAATGCAAGGACCTCTCCCCTACTCTTGTTAAAGAACAAAGACCAAATTCAAAGTCCTTAAGTACAAGTTTCAAACTGTCTAAACATAAAGAATTATTCTGAGTGGGAAAAAGAACTATGCTGACTTTTTGTCAGGATGCCTAAAGTAATTTTAATATCCCCAAATGGATATTTATTAATATCTTATGTTAATCCTAAAGTAACTAATAGCCTAATATCTTAGTCAAGTAAGAATAAGAAAGCAAAAACATCCAAACTCTCATCTTGTTTCCCCTACACTTTAATCTTCTTATGCTCACAACATGATGGAATTTATGGAGAATTAGGAATAGTTATGAAAACATTTTAAGTAAATTAGTTTCTTTTTTTCCTAAACTGGGCAAATGAACTTCTAGAGGAAAAGAAAGAAAAATATGTTCATTTAACAGATATAAAGACTGCACAGTTCTAGTTAATGCATATATATGGGATTTAGAAAGATGGTAATGATGATCCTATATGCAAGGCAGCAAAAGAGACACAGGTATAAAGAACAGATTTTTGGATTATGTCGGAAAAGGCAAGGGTGGGATGATTTGAGAGAATAGCACGGAAACATGTATAGTACCTTATGTAAAATAGATGGCCTGTGCAAATTCAATGCATGAAGGAGGGCACTCAACCAAGAAGGGTGAGGTGGGGAGAGAGGTGGGAGGGGAGCTCAAGATGGGATGGGGGTGGGGCGGACACATGTACACCTGTGACTGATTCATGTCGATGTATGGCAAAACCTACCACAATATTGTACTTATCCTCCAATTAAAATAAATTAATTTTGAAAAAAAGACTGCAGTTAAGTTCAGTTATGTTAATACATTACATATATTAATTGTTAACTTAGGGAGAAAGAGAAAGGAAAGTTTAAATGAGATGAAATTCTACTTTGTACATCACACTATGAATTATAGTTTTATTTTATTGGCAATATACAATATGAAACATTTTAGATTTCTGCCAGGATCTTCCTTCTCAAAGCTGGTTAGGCTACATCTTCAAGTAACTCATGCTCCTGCCCTTTCTGTCCCTCCTTCTTCCTGCCTGGAAAAGAGTCAACAGGACATATTACCCCACAGGCCTCTGGCACAATACCAAGCTACCCCTTGGGGAAGTCTCACCCTGGTGTCTGTTTTGTTCAATATATTATTTCTATGGTTGTGTTAGAGGCTTGCAGCACTTTAAACTTAACTCACAATGTGCTTTGTACAAGTTAAACCTTTTGTTACCAACATTATATGGCATCAGGGCAACAGGAATTCTCAATTACTTTAGAAGTTAGAAAGCTCTCCAAGAATTTTTCCTACTCATGTAACTGAGATACAAAGCATATAGTAATGAAATATAGTACAACTCTGAAGGTGTCAAAGTTTGTCACCCCCTTGTCTCCTTTTATGATATTTGCCATCTTCTCATTTTATTTCTGGTCCCATGCATACTTAGGTGGCTTTTCCCTTTGATCAGCTATCATTTTAGGAAAATGAATCCCTACAGAGTTCTAAAAGGAACTTTCTTGGAGCATTTTCATAGGATATTCTGAAAGGCCACAATCTGTTCAAGATCATTCTGTTAGGAGAGATATTCTGAGACAGAGATACCATTTTGACATCCTTTAGATCACACTACTCTGGTGTGATCTATATATTTTCTTCCTTATAAGTTTGGCCCAGTATGGCTTCTGGCATTAGCAAATTTGATTAATCATCTCAGTGCCCTGGTTTCATTTAACCCTGGTGATGTTTTGATCAGGTTGCCCTAGCTAAGGTTTGAAGCAACTACCATCACAGCCTAAGAGTGGGATAGGGAGCTTCTGCTATAACCTTACTCCTAGGGATATTCTTCTTGCAGGGATCTGGCCTTCTCCTTTACTTCCTAGAGGCCTACTCTCTGGGATTTGTCAATGTTGGTTCACTCAGAAAGGAGACTAAGTCCAAGCTTATGGCAACAACATGGCAAAAAAGACAGAGCCAGGGGTAGAAGGGAAGAGGAAGGGAGTGAAGAAGGAAAGATCATAGAAAATATAGAAAGATGCTTAAAAAAAAGTATATGTACATTTTTGTCAATTAAACAGAAAATTTAATTTTATGGTTTAAGAATTTAAAAATCACATGTTAGTTATTTGACTTTTTTCTTGAGGTATGCCTATATTGCTGTGAACTTTCCCCTTAGCAATGCTTTTACAGTGTCCCACAGGTTTTGGGTTGTTGTGTGGGAGATGTGGAGAAAGACTGGCCAAAGAGGGCTTCTGATTGCCAGCTACAAGAGGCTTAAAAAAGACTCTGATAGGGCCATCAGATCAGATCAGATCAGTCGCTCAGTCGTGTCTGACTCTTGGCGACCCCATGAACTGCAGCACGCCAGGCCTCCCTATCCATCACCAGCTCTCAGAGGTCACTCAGACTCACATCCATCGAGTCAGTGATGTCATCCAGCCATCTCATCCTCTGTCGTCCCCTTCTCCTCCTGCCCCAAATCCCTCCCAGCATCAGAGTCTTCTCCAATGAGTCAACTCTTCGCATGAGGTGGCCAAAATACTGGAGTTTCAGCTTTAGCATCATTCCTTCCAAATAAATTCCAGGCCTGATCTCCTTCAGAATGGACTTGTTGGATCTCCTTGCAGTCCAAGGGACTCTCAAGAGTCTTCTCCAACACCACAGTTCAAAAGCATCAATTCTTCGGCGCTCAGCCTTCTTCACAGTCCAGCTCTCACATCCATACGTGACCACAGGAAAGACCATAGCTTTGACTAGGCGAACCTTTGTTGGCAAAGTGATGTCTCTGCTTTTGAATATGCTATCTAGGTTGGTCATAACTTTCCTTCCAAGGAGTAAGCGTCTTTTAATTTCATGGCTGCAGTCACCATCTGCAGTGATTTTGGAGCCCAGAAAAAGAAAGTCTGACACTGTTTCCACTGTTTCTCCATCTATTTCCCATGTAGTGATGGGGCCAGATGCCATGATCTTCGTTTTCTGAATGTTGAGCTTTAAGCCAACCTTTTCACTCTCCACTTTCACTTTCATCAAGAGGCTTTTGAGTTCCTCTTCACTTTCTGCCATAAGGGTGGTATCATCTGCATATTTGAGGTTATTGATATTTCTCCCGGCAATCTTGATTCCAGCTTGTGTTTCCTCCAGTCCAGCATTTCTCATGATGTACTCTGCATATAAGTTAAATAAACATGGTGACAATATACAGCCTTGACGTACTCCTTTTCCTATTTGGAACCAGTCTGTTGTTCCATGACCAGTTCTAACTGTTGCTTCCTGACCTGCATACAGATTTCTCAAGAGGCAGATCGGGTGGTCTGGTATTCCCATCTCTCAGAATTTTCCACAGTTTATTGTGATCTACACAGCCAAAGGCTTTGGCATAGTCAATAAAGCAGAAATAGATGTTTTTCTGGAATTCTCTTGCTTTTTCGATGATCCAGCAGATGTTGGCAATTTGATCTCTGGTTCTTCTGCCTTTTCTAAATCCAGCTTGAGGGCTATAACTCCTGCCAAAGAGGCAGTCTGTGTCCCTGAACACTTGGTGGTTCCAGGATCCCCGCAAACCAAGCAGCTGCACCACTTTCATGCTCAGCTCTCAAACTCTCACTGGGGCACAGATGCCACGGGCAAAAAAAAAAAAAAAAAAAAAAATCTCGTGTTTATGCACTCAGGGTTCCTTCAGTCCTGTCTGACTCTTTGAGACCCTGTAGACTGTGGCCTGCCAGGCTTCTCTATCAGAGAGGGGGTTCTCCAGGCAAGAATACTGGAGTGTATTGGCCAATACTGGTTGCCATACCCTTCCAGAGAACTTTATTTCCTACTACTCTAACCCCCATCCCCCTGAGTACCTGGTGCTGCCAGAACCCCTGTGAATCAAACAGCTGCACCACTTCCACACCTGGCCCTCACAGGGGAAAACCCAATCCCTCCAGGGCAGCCTCAGGAACTAAACCCCAGTGGAAGACCCACATGTAGAGGTGGAAATAAAATCACAATTGAAATCCAGAGGCAGTGTGGCTAAGGAAGAAGACCCAAAACCTTCCCACCAGCTGTACAAGCTGCAGATTAAATCCACAAGATCAACCAAGCACACTCTGTGTCTAGGGAATATATAAAAGGCCATTGAGAGCTCCCACAAAAGAAAACGCACTAGCTTTGATATCTGTGGACAATGGAGGCAAGAACACACAGGAGCAGGACCAGATTAGAATCTGAGCAGCTGCCACAGCAGGTCCAGAGATAAGTTTAGTATTGGAGGGCATCCTAGGGAGGTAAGGTGGACTGTGATTCCCAGCGCAAGAAAGGACTCTGGCAGCAGTGACTCAAAAAAAATTTATTAATCTTATTTTTTGACTTGTTCTGTAAATATCTTTGGATTTTTTTCTTTCTATTTTTTTTTTTACCTTCCTTTTCCCCCTCTGTTGTAGTTGTTGGTTTATTGGCTCTAATAAATCCAATTAAGTTTTTGAGCTTTTCTTTTCTTTTTCCTCAGTCACATTTTTCATTGTCATAAACCTCTGCCTCTATGTTGGGCTTTTGCAGTTCTGTGGAGTTTTCATCTTTTTTTTCTCTCTTTTTTTTTTTATTTTAACTTTTTAAAGCTATTATTATTTTTTTCTACATTTATTCCTTTGTTTGCTTTTCCTACTGTTATTTTCCTCTTGACGTTAATCTTTAATGTGTATAAATCTTCTTTATCTACCTTTATTTAACTTTGCATATCTTTCTTTCTTTCCTTTCCTATAAACATATTTGTTAGTTTTGCTTTCATTGTTTTATTCCTCACTTGACACCTTGCTTTAGTTTTGTTTTCCAGTTTGCTTAAGTTAGTCTTGTTCTTTCCTGGTAAATATAAGTTTTGATTTCCTTTGTTTGCTGGATCAGTGTACTGTATTTTTGTTGGAATGTTATCACTTTGCTCATGGGTGTATATGTATATGTGTATATTCTATTATTTAAATTATTTGCCTGATTTTGTTAACTGCCATTTGTCTGGGGTTCATCTTTAGTTTCTCTTTTTTGGATATTTGTTTTACTCTTCCTTAATGCCCTAACAAAGAACTTGTGGAATCTTTGTTCCTGACCAGAGATCAAACCCTAGTGGGAGTAGTGACTCCAAGACCTTAGACTACCGGAGAACTAACACTAGGGAGTATCAAATAATGAGAACTCACACAAAGGAAACCACTTGAATACAAGACCCGGCATCACCCAACCACCAGCAGCACCATGTGCAGGATGCTTCATCTAAACAACAAGCAAAACAAAAATACAAACCCAATCATCAGCAGACAGAAGTACCACCTCACTCAGCCTTGCTCATCAGAGGAAAAACAAACAAGCAAACAGAAACTCAACACAATCTCACCTTATACAAAGCTTACACAAACCACTGGACCAACTTTAAGAGGGCAGAAACCAAAAGGAAGAAAGAATTCAAACTTCTTCAAATAAAGAATTCAACTTTCTCTGAAGCCTGGGAAAAGGAGATCTCAGACACAATAACTTAAAAAAAATTAAAAGGCAGAGAAATACTGCACAAATGAAGGAACAAACTTAAAAAAAAGGAAAAAAAAATGAAGAAGATATAAGAAAATTACCTGAAAGAGAATTCAGAATAATGAGAGTAAAAATGAACAAAAACATTGAAAACAAAATGGATAAAATGCAAAAATAAATTAACAAGGACCTAGAAGAAATAGAGACTAAGCATACAGAGACAATTAACACAATTACTGAACTTAAAAATACTCTAGAAGGAATCAATAGCAGAATATCTGAAGCAGAAAAATGAATCCGTGAGCTGGAAGGTAAAATGGTGGGAATTACTTCTAAAGAGAAGAATAAAGTAAAAAGAGTGAAAAGAACTGAGGACAGTCTCAGAGACCTCTGGGACCATAGCAAACACACCAACATTCGAATTATAAGGGTCCCAGAAGAATGAGAGAAAAAGAAAGGATATGAGAAAATTTTTGAAGAGATCATAGTTGAAAATTTCCCCAACATGGAAAAGGAAATAGCCAATCAAGTCCAAGAGGCACAAAGAGTCCCATATAGGATAAACCCAAAGGAGAAACATGCCAAGACACATACTAATCAAACTAACAAAGATTAAATGCAAAGAAAGAATATTAAAAGCAGCAAGGGAGAAGCAACAAGTAACATACAAGGGAAACCCTATATGCATAACAGCTGATCTTTCACTGGAAACTCTGCAGGCCAGAAGGAAATGGCAGGATATATTTAAAGTACTGAAAGGGAAAAATCTACAGCCAAGATTAGTGTACCCAGCAAAGATCTCATTCAAAATGGATGAAGAAATAAAATAAAAACCTTTTCAGACAAGCAAAAGTTAAGAAAATTCAGTACCAAAACATGAGCTTTACAACAAATGTTAAACGGACTTACATAGTCAAGAAATACAACAGAAGAAAAAATATCTACAAAATCAAACAATTAAAAAATGGCAATAAGAACATATATATCAATAATAATTATAGAAATCCCTAAAGATAGTATCAGAAAATTACTAGAGCTAATCAGTGAATTTAGCAAAGTTGCCGGGTACAAAATCAATACACAGGAATTAATTGCATTTCTATATACTAACAATGAAAAATCAGAAAGAGAAAATAAGGAATTGATCCCACTCACCATTGCAACAAAAAGAATTAAATATGTAGGAATAAGCTTACTTAAGGAGACAAAAGAACTGTACATAGAAAATTAAAAGACACTAATGAAACAAATCAAAGATGACAAACAGATGAAGAGACACTCCATGTTCCTGGGTAGGAAGAATCAATACTGTGAAAATAATTATACTACCAAATGCAATCTACCAATTTAGATGTGATCCTTATCAAATTACCAATGGCATTTTTCACAAAACTAGAATAAAAATTTCACAATTAATATGGAAACACAAAAGACCTTGAATAGACAAAGCAGTCTTGAGAAAGAAGGATGGAGCTGGAGGAATCAACCTTCTTGACTTCAGATTATACTACAAAACTGCAATCATCAAGCCAGTATGGTACTGTCACAAAACAGAAATATACAACAATGGAACAAGATAGAAAGCCCAGAAATAAACCTATGCGCCTATGGATATCTTATTTTTGACAAAGGAGACAAGAATATACAATGGGGCAAAGACAGCCTCTTCAATAAATGGTGCTGGGAAAACTGGACAG
This sequence comes from Tragelaphus eurycerus, assembly GCA_935064755.1. Taxonomy (NCBI): domain Eukaryota; kingdom Metazoa; phylum Chordata; class Mammalia; order Artiodactyla; family Bovidae; genus Tragelaphus; species Tragelaphus eurycerus. Next base: position 12,513,078 of record CAKXYN010000046.1, on the reverse strand, counting down.
CTACATGTAAAAAAATGAAAATGGAACACTTCCTCACACCATGCACAAAGATAAACTCAAAATGGATTAAAGACCTAAATGTAAGACCAGAAACTATAAAACTCTTAGAGGAAAATAAGCAGAATACTCAATGACACAAATCAAAGCAAGATCTTCTATGAACCACCTGCTAGAGTAATGGAAATAAAAACAAAAGCAAACAAGTGGAAGTTGATTAAGCTTAAAAAGCTTTTGCAAAGCAAACTATAACCAAGGTGAAAAGACAGCCTTCAGAATGGGAGAAAATAATAGCAAATGAAACAACTGACAAAGAATCTGAAAAATATACAAGCAGCTCATACAACTCAATACCAGAAAAACAAACAACCCAATCAAAAAGTGGGGAAAAGACCTAAATAGACATTTTTCCAAAGAAGATAAACAGATGGCTAACAAACACATGAAAAGATGCTCAACATCACTAATTATGAGAGAAATGAAAATCAAAACTACAATGAGATATCAGTTCACACCGGTCAGAATGGCCCTCATCAAAAAGTCTACAAACAATAAATGCTGCAAACGGTGTGGAGAAAAGGTTATGTTCTTGCACTGTTAGTTGGAATGTAAATTGACACAGCCACTATGGAAGATGGTATGCAGATTCCTTTAAAAACTAGGAATAAAACCACCTTATGACCCAGCAATCCCACTCCTAGGCATATACACTGAGGAAACCAAAAGTGAAAGGGACACAAGTATTCCATTGTTCACTGCAGCACTATTTACAATAGCTGGAAAAGGCAATGGCATCCCACTCCCAGTACTCTTGCCTGGAAGATCCCATGGATGGAGGAGCCTGGTAGGCTGCAGTCCATGGGGTCGCTAAGAGTCAGACACGACAGAGTGGCTTCACTTTCACTTTTCACTTTCATGCATTGGAGAAGGAAATGGCAACCCACTCTGGTGTTCTTGCCTGGAGAATCCCAGGGATGGGGAGCCTGGTGGGCTGCCGTCTATGAGGTCACAGAGAGTCGGACATGACTGAAGTGACTTAGCATAGCATAGCATAGCATAGCATAGAACATGGAAGCAACCTAGATGTCCACTGAGAGAGGAATGGATTAAGAATTTGTGGCATATACACACAATAGAATATTGCTGCTGCTGCTACAGCTGCTAAGTCACTTCAGTTGTGTCCGACTCTGTGTAACCCCATAGACGGCAGCCCACCAGGCTCCCGTCCCTGGGATTCTCCAGGCAAGAACACTGGAGTGGGTTGCTATTTCCTTCTCCAATGCATGAAAGTGAAAAGTGAAAAGTGAAAGTGAAGTCGCTCAGTTGTGTGCGACTCTTAGCGACCCCATGGACTGCAGACTACCAGGCTCCTCCATCCATGGGATTTTCCAGGCAAGAGTACTGGAGTGGGTTGTCAGTGTTTTCTCTGAATGGAGTATTACTCAGCTGTTAAAAAGAATGCATATGAGTCAGTTCTAATGAGGTGGATGACCATAGAACCTATTATACAGAATGAAGTGCATCAGAAAGAGAAAGATAAATACCACATTCTAAAACATACAAACAGAATCTAGAAAATGGTACTGGAGAATTTATTTACAGGGCAACAATGGAGAAACATGCATAGAAAATAAATTTATAGACATGGGGAGAGGGGAGAAGAGGGTGAGATATATGGAAAGAGTAACATGGAAACTTACACTACTATATATGAAACAGTTGGCCAATGAGAAATTGCTGTATGGCTCAGGAAACTCAACCAGAGGCTCTGTATCAACCTAGAGGGGTGGGATGGGGAGGGAGATGGGAGGTAGTTTCAAAAGGGAGGGAATATATGTATACCTATGTTTGATTCACATTGAGATTTGACAGAAAACAGCAAAATTCTGTAAAGCAATTATCCTTCAAGAATTAATAAAACAAACAAGCAAAAAAAAAAAAAAAAAAAGCCATATGAAACAAAGTCACAACAAACATTATCGTGAATGGTCAAAATCCGAAAGCATTTCCTCTAAACTCAGGAATAACAAGAGGATGCCCACTCTCACCACTATTATTCAACCTACTCTAGGAGGTCCTAGCCACAGACATCCTATCTATTTAATGTATACACAGACTACTTCATGTGAAATGCCAGGATAAATGAATCACAAGCTGGAATTAAGATTGCTGTGAAAAATAAAAACAATTTCAGATGTGCAGATGATACCACTTGAATGAGAGAAAGTGAAGAGGAATTAAAGAGCCTCCTAATGAAGGTGAAAGAGGAGAGTGAAAAAGCTGGCTTGAAAATCATCATCCAAAAAACTAAGATCATGGCACCTGGCCCCATCACTTCATGGCAAATAGATGGGGAAACAATGGAAACAGTGACAGATTTCATTTTCTTGGGCTCCAAAATCACTGCAGATGGTGACTGCAGCCATGAAATAAAAAGACACTTGCTCCTTGGAAAGAAAGCTATTACAAATCTAGACAAGTGTATTAAAAAGCAAAGACATCACTTTGCTGACAAAGGTCTGTCTAGTCAAAGTTATGGGTTTTCTGGTAGTCATGTGTGGATGTGAATTGGACCAAAAAGAAAGCTGATTGCAAAAGAATTGATGCCTTTGAATTTTGGTGCTGAAGAAGACTCTTGAGAGTTCTTAGGACTGAAAGGAGATCAAACCAGTCAATCTTAACAGAAATCAACCCTGAATATTCATTGGAAGTACTGTTGCTGAAGCTGAACCTCCAATAATTTGACCACCTGAAGTGAAGAACCAATCAATGGAAAAGACCCTGATGCTGGGAAATATTGAAGGCAATAGGATAAGAGGGTAGCAGAAGATGAGATCGTTAGATAGCATCACCAACTCAATGGATATAAGTTTGAGCAAACTCCAGGAGGCAGTGAAGGACAGTGAAACCCAATGTGCTGCAGTTCATGGGATTGTGAAGTGGGACACAATGCAACAACTGAAAAACAACAAAAAGGCACAGAAATTAGAGGAGATAAAGAAATAAAAGAAATCCAGATTGGAAAACAAAAAGTAAAACTGTTGGCAGATGACATGATTCTCTACATAGGACACCCTAAATATGCTTCCAGAAGATCACTAGAGCTAATCAATGAATATAGTAAAGTATATAAAAGTAATACATAGAAATGCCTTGCATCCCTATACACTAGCAATGAAAAAAAAAAAAAAAAGAAATTAAGGAAATATCCACCATTGCAACCAAAAGAATAAAATACTTAGGAATAAATTTACTTTAGGAGACAAAAGACCTGTGTGCAGAAAACTATCAGACACTGATGAAAGAAACCAAAATGACACAAACAGATGGAGAGATATACCATGCCCTTGGATTGAAAAAATCAATATTGTGAAAATGACTATAGCACCAAAGTTATGCCTTAGGAAGCATCACTATGAACAAAGCTAGTGAAGGTGATGGAATTCCATCTGAGCTACTTCAAATCCTAAAAGATGATGCTGTGAAAGGGCTGCACTCAAAATGCCAGAAAATTTGGAAAACTCAGCAGTGGCCTCAAGACTGGAAGATGTCAGTTTTCATTCCAATCCCAAGGAAAGGCAATGCCAAAGAATGCTCAAACTACAGCACAATTGCACTCATCTCACATGCTAGCAAAGTAATGCTCAAAATTATCCAAGCTGGGCTTCAACAGTACGTGAACCTTGATCTTCTCAAGCTGGATATAGAAAAGACAGAGGAAACAGAGATCAAATTGCCAACATCTGCTGAACCATCGAGAAAGCAAGAGAGTTCCAGAAAAATATCTAATTCTGCTTTGTTGACTACACCAAAGCCTTTGACTATGTGGCTCACAACAGGCTGGAAAATTCTTAAAGAGATGGGAATACCAGACCACCTTACCTGCCTCCTGAAAAAATCTGCATGCAGGTCAAGAAGCAAAATTTAGAACTGGACATGGAACAATGGACTGGCTGCAAATTGGGAAAGGAGTACAAGTCTGTATATTGTCACCCTGCTTATTTAATGTATATGCAGATTACATCATGAGAAATGCCGAGATGGATGAAACACAAGCCTGGAATCAAGATTGCTGGGGGAAATAGCAATAACCTCAGTATGCAGATGAAACCACCCTTTATGGCAGAAAGCAAAGAAGCACTAAAGAGCCTCTTGATGAAAGTGAAAGAGGAGGTGAAAAAGCTGGCTTAAAACTCAACATTCAAAAAACTAAGATCATGGCATCCTGTCCCATCACTTCATGGCAAATAGATGGGGAAACAATGTAAACAGTGAGAGACTTTATTTTCTTGAGCTCCAAAATCTCTGCACATGGTGACTGCAGCCACGAAATTAAAAGATGCTTGTTCCTTGGAAGAAAAGTTATGAGCAAGTTAGACAGCATATTAAAAAGCAGAGACATTGCTTTGTCGACAAAGGTCAGTCTATTCAAAGTTATGGTTTTTCCAGTAGTCATGTATGGATGCCAGAGTTGGACTATAAAGAAAGCTGAGCACAAAGGAATTCATGCTTTTGAACTGTGGTGTTGGAAAATACTCTTGAGAGTCCCTTGGACTGCAAGGAGATCCAACCTGTCAATCCTAAAGGAAATCAGTCCTGAATATTCATTGCAAGAACTGATGCTGAAGCTGAAACTCCAATACTTTGGTCATCTGATGTGAAGAGCTGGGTCACTGGAAAAGACCCTGATATTGGGAAAGATTGACGGCAGGAGGAAAAGGGGATGAAAGTGGATGAGATGATTGGATGGCATCACCGACTAGATGGACATGAGTTTGAGCTGGCTCCGGGAGTTGGTGATGGACAGGAAGCCTGGCATGCTCCAGTCCTTGGGGTCACAAAACGTCGGACCTGAATGAGCAACTGGACTGCACTGAACCCAGAGCAATTTACAGATTCAGTGCAATCCTTATGAAACAACCAAAGGTATTTTCCACAGACCTGGAACAAAAGAAAAATATCACAATTTGTATGGAAACACAAACGACCCTGAATAGCCAAAACAATCTTGAGAAAGAAGAATGGAGCTGGAGGAATCATCATTCCTGATGTCACACTATACTAAAAGCTACATCATCAAGACAGTATGATACTGCCACAAAAATAGACATATAGACCAATGGAATGAGATAGAAAACCCAAATATAAATCCACACAGCTATGGACACCTTATTTTTGACAATGGCAAAAATTACAATGGAGAAAAGACAGTCTCTTCAACAAGTGGTGCCGGGAAAACTACCTACCACATGTAAAAGAATGAAATTAGAAAGCTTCCTAACACCATACACAAAAATAAAAACTCAATATGGATTAAAGACCTAAAAGATCATAAACTATAAAACTCTGACAGGAAAACACAGGCAGAACCCTGAATGACATAAATCACAGCAAGATCCTCTATGACCCACCTCCTAGAGTAATGCAAATAAAAACAAACAAATGGAACTTGCTGTGCTACATCGCTTAAGTCATGCCTGACTCTTTGTGACTCTATGAACTGCAGCCCATCAGGCTCCTCTGTCCATGGGATTCTCCAGACAAGAATAGTGTCATGGGTTTTCATGCTCTCCTCCAGGGTATCTTCCTGACCCTGTGATCGAACCAGCGACTCTTGCATCTCCTGCATTGGCAGGCAGGTTCTTTACCACTAGTGCCACCTGGGAAGAATGGGGCCTAATTAAACTTAAAACTTTTGCACAACAAAGGAAACTAAGCAAGATGAAAATACTACCCCCAGAATGGGAAAAAATAATAGCAAATGAAATAACTGACAAAGGATTAACCTCCAAAATATACAAGCTGCTCATGCAGCTCAATACCAGAAAACAAACAACCCAATCAAAATGTGGACAGAAGACCTAAACAGACATTTCTCCAAAGAAGACACACAGATGGATAATAAACACATGAAAAGACACTCTCAACTTCACTCATTATTAGAGAAATGCAAATCTAAACTACAATTAGGTATGATCTCACACAGATTAGAATGGCCATCATTAAAATGTCTACTACCAGTGAATGCTGGAGAGGTTGTGGAGAAAAGGAAACCCTCTTGTACTGTTGGTGGAAGTGCAAATTGATACAGCCACTATGGAGAACAGTATGGAAATTCCTTTAAAAACTAGGAGTAAAACTACCATAGTGAAGTGAAGTCACTCAGTCGTGTCCAACTCTTTGCGACCCCATGGACTGTAGCCTAACAGGCTCCTCCCTCCATGGGATTCTCCAGGCAAGAATACTGGAATGGGTTGCCATTTCCTTCTCTAGGGGATCTTCCTGACTCAAGGATCGAACCCAGGTCTCCTGAATTCTGGGCAGATGCTTTTACCCTGCAATCCTGCTACTGGGCATACACCCTGAGAAAACCATAATAAAAAAAGACATATGTACCCCAGTGTTAGTTGCAGCACTATTTGCAATAGCTAGAACATGGAAACAACCTAGACACCCATTGACAGATGAATGGATAAGGAAGTTTTGGTAGATATACACAATGGAATATTATTCAACTATAAAGAGTAATGCATTTGAGCCAGTTCTAATGTGGTGGATGAAGCTAGACCCTACTATACAGAGTGAAGTGAGTCAGAAAGAGAAAGACAAATATTGTATATTAATGCATTTATATTTAATCTAGGAAGATAGTACTGTTGATGCTATTTGCAGGCCAGAAAAATGAGACACAGACATAAAGAACAGACTTTTGGACACAGTGGGGTAAGAGAGGTTAGGATTACTTGAGAAAATATCATTGAAACATATACATTACCATATGTAAAATATATAGCCAGTGGGAGTTTGCTGTATAACATAGGAAAACCAAAGCCAATTCTCTGTGACAACCTAAAGGGGTGGTATGAGAAGTGAGTTGGGAGGCGGTTCTAGAGGGAAGGGACATATGGATACCTATGGCTGAATCATGTTGATGTATGGCAGAGACCATCACAATAGTGTAAAATAATTATCCTCTAATTAAAAACAAATAAATATGGTAGTTCCATTTGTAATTTTTAAAGGAATCTCCATAATGTTCTACATAGTCTTTGTATCAATTCCCATCAACAGTGCAAAATGGCTTCCCTTTTCTCATTATCCTCTCCAGCATTTATTGCTTGCATACTTTTTGATGATGGCCATTCTGACTGGTGTGAGATGACACTTGATTGTAGTTATGATTTTCATTTCTTTAATAATAAGTGTGAAGGCTTCCTTGGTAGCTCAGAGAGTAAGCGTCTGCCTACAATGTGGGAGACACAAGGCAAATTGGAAATGGTCAAACAGGAGATGGCAAGAGTGAACGTCGACATTCTTGGAATGAGAGAACTAAAATGGACTGGAATGGGTGAGATTAACTCAGATGACCATTATATCTACTACTGCTGGCAGGAACCCCTTTTAAGAAATGTAGTAGCCATCATGGTCAACAAAAGAGTCTGAAATGCAGTGCTTGGATGCAATCTCAAAAACGACAGAATGATCTCTGTTCATTTCCAAGGCAAATCATTCAATATCACAGTAATCCAAGTCTATGCCCCAACCAGTAACGCTGAAGAAGCTGAAGTTGAACGCTTCTATGAAGACCTACAAGACCTTTTAGAACTAACACCCAAAAAAGATGTCCTTTTCATTATAGGGGACTGGAATGCAAAAGTAGGAAGTCAAGAAACACCTGGAGTAAAAGGCAAATTTGGCCTTGGAATACAGAATGAAGCAGGACAAAGACTAATAGAGTTTTGCCAAGAAAATGCACTGGTAATAGCAAACACCTTCTTCCAATAACACAAGAGAAGACTCTACATATGGACATCACCAGATGGTCAACACTGAAATCAGACTGATTATATTCTTTGCAGCCAAAGATGGAGAAGCTCTATACAGTCAGCAAAAACAAGACCAGGATCTGAATGTGGCTCAGATCATGAACTCCTTATTGCCAAATTCAGACTTAAGTTGAATAAAGTAGGGAAAACCACTAGATCATTCAAGTATGATCTAAATCAAATCCCTTATGATTATACAGTGTAAGTGAGAAATAGATTTAAGGAACTAGATCTGATAGATAGAATGCCTGATGAACTATGGACAGAGGTTCGTGACACTGTACAGGAGACAGGGATCAAGATCATCCCCATGGAAAAGAAATGCAAAAAAGCAAAATGGCTGTCTGGGGATGCCTTATAAATAGCTGTGAAAAGAAGAGAAGTGAAAAGCAAAGGAGAAAAGGAAAGATATAAGCATCTGAATGCAGAGTTCCAAAGAATATCAAGAAGAGGTAACAAAGCCTTCCTCAGTGATCAATATAAAGAAATAGAGGAATACAAAAAAAGGGGAAAGATTAGAGATATCTTAAACAAAATTAGAGATAGCAAGGGAACATTTCATGCAAAGATGGGCTCGATAAAGGACAGAAATGGTATGGACCTAACAGAAGCAGAAGATATTAAGAAGAGGTGGCAAGAATACACAGAAGAACTGTACAAAAAAAGATCTTCACGACCAAGATAATCATGATGGTGTGATCACTCAGCTAGAGCCAGACATCCTGAATTGTGAAGTCAAGTAGGCCTTAGAAAGCATCACTACGAACAAAGCTAGTGGAGCTTGATGGAATTCCAGTTGAGCTACTTCAAATCCTGAAAGATGATGTTGTGAAAGTGCTGCACTCAATATGCCAGCAAATTTGGAAAACTCAGCAGTGGCCACAGGACTGGAAAAGGTCAGTTTTCATTCCAATCCCAAAGAAAAGCAATGCCAAAAAATGCTCAAACTACCACACAATTACACTCATCTCACACGCTAGTAAACTAATGCTCAAAATTCTCCAAGCCAGGCTTCAGTAATATGTGAACCATGAACTTCCAGATGTTCAAGCTGGTTTGAGAAAAGGCAGAGGAGCCAGAGATCAAATTGCCAACATCCACTGGATCATGGAAAAAGCAAGAGAGTTCCAGAAAAACATCTATTTCTGCTTTATTGACTATGCCAAAGCCTTTGACTGTGTGGATCACAATAAACTGTGGAAAATTCTGAAAGAGATGGAAATACCAGAGCACCTGACCTGCCTCCTGAGAAACATATATGCAGGTCAGGAAGCAACAGATAGAACTGGACATGAAACAGCAGACTGGTTCCAAATAGGAAAAGGAGTAGGCCAAGGCTGTATATTGTCACCCTGCTTATTTAACTTCTATGCAGATTACTTCATGAGAAACGCTGGCCTGGAAGAAGCACAAGCTGGAGTCAAGATTGCCAGGAGAAATATCACTAACCTCAGGTATGCAGATGACACCAGCCTTATGGCAGAAAGTGAAGAGGAACTAAAAAGCCTCTTGATGAAAGTGAAAGTGGAGAGTGAAAAGGTTGGCTTAAAGCTCAACATTCAGAAAACGAAGATCATGGCATCTGGTCCCATCACTTTGTGGGAAATAGATGGGGAAACAATGGAAACAGTGTCAGACTTTATTATGGGGGCTCCAAAATCACTGCAGATGGTGACTACAGCCATGAAATTAAAAGACACTTGCTCCTTGGAAGGAAAGTTATGACCAACCTAGATAGCATATTCAAAAGCAGAGACATTACTTTACCAACAAAGGTTCGCCTAGTCAAGGTTATGGTTTTTCCAGTGGTCATGTATGGATGTGAGAGCTGGACTGTGAAGAAAGCTGAGCACTGAAGAATTGATGCTTTTGAACTGTGGTGTTGGAGAAGACTCTTGAGAGTCCCTTGGACTGCAAGGAGATGCAACCAGTCCATTCTGAAGGAGATCAGCCCTGGGATTTCTTTGGAAGGAATGTTGCTAAAGCTGAAACTCCAGTAGTTTGGCCACCTCATGCCAAGTGTTGACTCATTGGAAAAGACTCTGATTCTGGGAGGGATTTGGGGCAGGAAGAGAAGGGGACGAGAAAGGATGAGATGGCTGGATGGCATCACTGACTCGATGGACTTGAGACTGAGTCAACTCTGGGAGTTGGTGATTGACAGGGAGGCCTGGTGTGCTGCGATTCATGGAGTTGCAAAGAGTTGGACACAAGTGAACAACTGAACCAAACTGAACTGAATAATAAGCGATGCTGAGTATCTTTTTATGTTTTTGTTTGCCATCTGTATGTCTTCTTTGGAGAAATGTCTGTTTAGATCTTCTGCCCACTTTTTGATTGGGTTTTTTATTATTCTGGTATTGAGCTACATGAGCTGCTTTTATATTTTGGAGATCCAACAGTCCTACTACTGGGCATATACCCTGAGAATACCATAATTGAAACAGATACATGTGCCCCAATGTTCATTACAAAGTTTTTCCAAAAACTATGACATGGAAGCAACCTAGATGTCCACTGACAGATGAATGGATACAGAAATTGTGGTACATATATACAATAGAATGTTATTCAGCTTTAAAAAGGAAGGCATTTGAGTGAGTCCTAATGAGGTGAATGGTCCTAGAGCCTATTGTACAGATTTAAGTAAGTCAGAAAGAGAAAGACAAATATTGTATATTAACACATGTGCAAGGAATCTAGAAAAATGGTGTTGATGAACATATTTGCAGGGCAGCAGTGGAAACCCAGACATAGAAAACAGACTTGTGGATATAGTGTGAGAGGGAGAGGGTAGGACAAATTGATAGAGTAGCATTGAAACATATACTTTACCATATGTAAAGTAGATAGCCATTGGGTATTTGTTGTGTGACAAAGGGAGCTCAACCCAGTGCTCTGTGACACCCTGGGGGAGGGGCGGATGGGGTGAGAGATGGGAGAGAGTTTTGTAAAGGAAGAGACATATGTATACCTGTGACTGATTCATGCTGATATATGGCAGAAACCAGCATGACACTGTAAAGTAAATATCCTCCAATACAAATTTTAAAATAAATAAATAAATATTTTTAGAAAGCACTATTCCCCAACTTAATCTGATGTTTATGGAGCATGCTACCCAATGAGAGAGAAATACAAATTCTTTTCAAGTGTACATAAAATGTTTACCCCAAATGAACATTTACCCCATGTTCTCTGTCATGAAACAAAGTTTACCAAATTTAAGAGTATTGAAGTCATATAACAAATGCTGTCTAACCAAAATGGAATCAAGCTAAAAATCTATTGCAAAAAGTTATCTGTATCATGAGTATGGATGGCCTCAGAAAATTAAAGCTGGGACAACCATATGATCCAGCAATTCCACTTCTGGGAATGTATCTGAAAGAACTGAAATCAGAATCTCAAACTGATTCCCAAATATGTATTCCCATATTCATTGAAATGTTATTTACAATAGTCAAGATAGAAAGACAACCCAAGCATCACAGGCGAATGGATAAACAAAATGTGATGTATACATACAATGGAACATTATTCCACTTAAAAAGGGGGAAATTCTTCCATTTGAAACAATATGGATGAACTCTGAGGACACTATGCTAAGTGAAATAAGCCAGTCACAGAAGGACAAACACTGAAGGACATTTAAGTGGCAAAACTCACTTATATGAGGTTTCTAAAATAGTAGAGTTCATACAGGCAAAGATTATGATATGCATTGCTGGGGGCTAAGGGTTAGGGAAAATGGGCAGTAATTTCTCAAAGGGTATAATAAAATTATATTATTTTATATATAATATATATATATATATATATATATATATATATATATATATATATATATATATATATATATATATATAAAAGGAGAGACGTCCTCCCTGAGGGACAGCAGAAGCCAGAGCCGAGAGGAAGATGCTGTGTGTCCCCAGGGGATGTCCTCCCTGGGGGACAGCACAAGCCATAGCCGAGAGAAAGGTGCTGTGTGTCCCCAGGGGACAGTGCCCCAGGGAGACAGCAGGAGCCATAACCAAGAAGAAGGCCCTGTTGGTCCGCAGGGGATAGTGCCCCATGGAGACAGCAGGAGCCACAGCCAGAAGGAATGTCCAGTGATGCCCCAGGAGAAGTACGTAATGAGCAGCAGCAAGTTCCCCAAACAAGAAGGTCCAGAGGGGCCCCAGGGGACATGTCCCTCGTGGAACAGCAAATATTATATTGTGAGAAAAAGCTCCAAGAAACAGGAGCAAAAGGCCAAGCAACCAAAAGAGAAAAATTCCTCAGATTCCCAGCATCAGCAGACGCCTACTATACATCCCAATCATAATTATTGGGAGTGCCTGCGCTGTAAAGCAGTGAATTTTCCATGGCGCAAGTCCTGCTATAAATGCAAGAATGTCTGCAGGGCATTTCAGAGTGGAGGCCTGGATCCAGGACAAACTCACTGATTTCAGGAAGTTTGCAGGTGCTGGATTCTGGATGGCTGATGCTAATTGGTTGACACCCTGGAGGCACCGAAGTCATGAAGAATTTTTTTTTTTTTTCACTAATTTCTGTTTTATTATTAACCACCTTTTCCTGAAAATGCCACCTTTTCCTGTCTTTGCCTCAGAATAGCCATATGCTTTTAGAGTTATATGCTACATTGAATTTTAGGAGTACTGTTTTTCCTTGAAAATGCTATTATTCTTTTGTAAACTACTGCAGTGTTCATGTTTGCTTCTTGTATTTAAGTTTTATAGGTAGGGGCTCATTTTTTGCTCTGAGCCCCATGGAATTTGCCTGTTGTTGAAGAATCTGAACCTATCCCATTTAGAAGATCTTACAAGATCCTAAAGAAATCATACTTCAATTCTAACTGACCTGCACCTCAGTGAGACCCCCCCCCCCTTCCTCCGGGTGGCTGAAGCTAAGAAGAATAAGTCAGGGAAGAAGAGATGCTTTGGGACTTATTAGAGGGAAAAGGGATACAAAATAATTTTGTTAGGATTTAATTTCTCTGTTGATATGGACTTGTTTCAGAAGTGCTTGGGGGTGGGTTTGCAATGTTAAATTCTATAGATGATGGCAAATTTGATAGATTTCATTTAATTAAACAACTAGTTATTGATTGTCTAGTATATGATAGGAGGTAGAATTATATTGTATTAACTAGTGTACACAACGGGGAAGGCAATGGCACCCCACCCCAGTACTTTTGCCTGGAAAATCCCATGGACGGAGGAGCCTGGTGGGCTGCAGTCCATGGGGTCGCTAAGAGTCAGACATGACTGAGCGACTTCACTTTCTCTTTTCACTTTCATGCATTGGAGAAGGAAATGGCAACCCACTCCAGTGTTCTTGCCTGGAGAATCCCAGGGACGGGGAAGCCTGGTGGGCTACCGTCTATGGGGTCACACAGAGTCGGACACGACTGAAGTGACTTAGCATAGCATAATAAAATTGGTTGTGCAGGATGGATAAACTTTAGAGATCTGCTGTATAACATAGTACCTATGGTTAACAGTATGGCAGTGTGCACTTCAATGTTTCTTAAAAAGCTAGATCTCAGGCTAAGTCTTCCTACCTCAAAAAGCAAAAAGAGATAAAAGAACACAAGAACACTTCAGAAGTATTGGATATGTCTATTACCTTGATTGTAGTGATGACCTCACAAGTGTTTGCATATGTCCAAACATATCAAATTGCATACAGTAAATATATGCAGGTCTTTGTATATCAATTATACCTCAATAAAGCTGTTAAAAATAAAACACACCCAAAAAATAGTCAAAGAGAAAAAGGAAAAGGTTTACACTAATTACAACATCAGGAATGAAATAGGAGACAACAATGTAGACTCAAGAGAACTTAAAAATATGACAAGGGGATATTATGAAAACTTTGCACTCAAAAATTTGAAAACTTAGGTGAAACAGATGAATCCTATGATAGCAAGGCACAAGCTATCACTGCCAATACAAAAAGAAATAGATAAAATGAATAGCCATGTATCTCTTCAAGAAATTTAATTCATAATTAGAAACATTCCTAAAAAGCACAGAGGAATAGATTTAGAAGATACAATAAATGTTGAATAAGGAGCTAGAAGATTTAAAGAGCAAACAAACACAGATGAACGATACAATGACTGAAGTGAAAAAATACACTGGAAGAAATTGATAGCAGAAAAACGTAGGCAGAGGAACAAATAAGTGAGCTGGAAGACAGAGTGATGAAAATCACTGTCACAGGACAAAATAAAGAAAAAAGAATGAAAAGAAATGAGGACAACTTCAGAGACATCTGGGACAATACTAAATGCACAAACATTCACATTATAGAAGTCCCAGAAGGAGAAGAGAAAGAGAAAGGGCCTGAGAAAATATGTGAAGATATTACAGATGAAAAAATCTTAATATGAGAAAGGAAACACTCAAATCCATGAAGCACAAGGAACCCCACACAGGATAAACTCAAGGAGGAACATGCAAAGACACATAGTAATCAAACTGACAAAAGTAAAGACAAAGAAAAAAATTAAAACAACAAGAGAAAAACAACAAATAACACACAAAATACTCCCTATAAGATTGTCAGCTGATTTTTCAGAAGGAAGTCTTTGGGCCGAAAGTCAGTAACATGATATGTTTAAAGTGAGGAAAGGCAAGAATCTACAACCACGGATAGTCTACCCAGCAAGGCACTCAGTCAAATTTGAGGGAGAAATTAAAACCTTTACAGACAAACAATAGCTAAGAGAATTCAGGACAACCAAACAAGCTCTAAAACAAAAGGTAAAGGAACTTTTCTAGGCAAGAAATTGATTAGCAATGTAAAACAACCTTGTACATATATAGACTGCTATAACAAAAATTCATGGGGCCAGCAAACCAAAAAAACAAAAAACAAAACAAAAACAGATACACAAAAGAAAAAGAAAAGGCAATCTAAACACAAAACCAAAGATATTAATCAAATCACATGAGAAGATAACAAAAGAAGGGGATATAAAAGACCTAAAAACACAAACTCAAAACAAGTAAAAAAGTGGCAATAAGAACATATATTTTTGGTTTAAGCATTAAATCCATTTACATTTAAGATAATTATCAGATCAGATCAGATCAGATCAGTCGCTCAGTTGTGTCTGACTCTTTGTGGCCCCATGAATCACAGTACGCCAGGCCTCCCTGTCCATCACCAACTCTTGGAGTTCACTCAGACTCATATCCATCGAGTCAGTGATGCCATCCAGCCATTTCATCCTCTGTCGTCCCCTTCTCCTCCTGCCCCCAATCCCTCCCAGCATCAGAGTCTTCTCCAATGGGTCAACTCTTCGCATGAGGTGGCCAAAGTACTGGAGTTTCAGCTTTAGCATCATTCCTTCCAAAGAAATCCCAGGGCTGATCTTCAGAATGGACTGGTTGGATCTCCTTGCAGTCCAAAGCACTCTCAAGAGTCTTCTCCAACACCACAGTTCAAAAGCATCAATTCTTCGGTCCTCAGCCTTCTTCACAATCCAGCTCTCACATCCATACATGACCACAGGAAAAATCATAGCCTTGACTAGATGAATCTTTGTTGGTAAAGTAATGTCTCTGCTTTTGAATATGCTATCTAGGTTGGTCATAACCTTCCTTCCAAGGAGTAAGTGTTTTTTTAATTTCATGGCTGCAGTCACCATCTGCAGTGATTTTGGAGCCCAGAAAAATAAAGTCTGACACTGTTTCCACTGTTTCCCCATCTATTTCCCAGGAAGTGATGGGACCAGATGCCATGATCTTCGTTTTCTGAATGTTGAGTTTTAAGCCAACCTTTTCACTCTACACTTTCACATTCATCAAGAGGCTTTTGAGTTCCTCTTCACTTTCTGCCATAAGGGTGGTGTCATCTGCATATCTGAGGTTATTGATATTTCTCCCAGCAATCTTGATTCCAACTTGTGTTTCTTCCAGCCCAGCATTTCTCATGATGTACTCTGCATATAAGTTAAATAAGCAGGGTGACAATATACAGCCTTGACGTACTCCTTTTCCTATTTGGAACCAGTCTGTTGGTCCATGTCCAGTTCTAACTGTTGCTTCCTCACCTGCATACAAATTTCTCAAGAGGCAGATCAGGTGGTGTGGCATTCCCAACTCTTTCAGAATTTTCCACAGTTTATTGTGATCTATACAGTCAAAGGCTTTGGCATAGTCAATAAAGCAGAAATAGATGTTTTTCTGGAACTCTCTTGCTTTTTCCATGATTCAGCGGATGTTGGCAATTTGATCTCTGATTCCTCTGCCTTTTTTTAAAACTAGCTTGAACATCAGGAAGTTCACGGTTCACATATTGCTGAAGCCTGGCTTGGAGAATTTTGAGCATTAGTTTACTAGCGTGTGAGATGAGTGCAATTGTGCGGTAGTTTGAGCATTCTTTGGCATTGCCTTTCTTTGTGATTGGGATGAAAACTGAACTTTTCCAATCTTGTGACCACTGCTGAGTTTTTCAAATTTTCTGGCATATTGAGTGCAGCACTTTCACAGCATCATCTTTCAGGATTTGGAATAGCTCCACTGGAATTCCATCACCTCCACTAGCTTTGTTCGTAGTGATGCTTTCTAAGGCCCACTTGACTTCACATTCCAGGATGTCTGGCTCTAGGTCAGTGATCACACCATCATGATTATCTGGTTATGATGAACTATGGAATGAGGTTCGTGACATTGTACAGGAGACAAGGATCAAGACCATTCCTATGGAATAGAAATGCAAAAAAGAAAATGGCTGTCTGAGGAGGCCTTACAAATAGCTGTGAAAAGAAGAGAAGTGAAAAGCAAAGGAGAAAAGGAAAGATATATAAATCTGAATGCAGAGTTCCAAAGAATAGCAAGAAGAGATAAGAAAGCCTTCTTCAGCGACCAATGCAAAGAAATAGAGGAAAACAACAAAATGGGAAAGACTAGGGATCTCTTCAAGAAAATCAGAGATACCAAAGGAACCTTTCATGCAAAGTTGGGTTCGATAAAGGACAGAAATGGTATGGACCTAACAGAAGCAGAAGATATTAAGAAGAAGTGGCAATAATACACAGAAGAACTGTACAAAAAAGATCTTCACGACCCAGATAATCATGATGGTGTGATCACTGATCTAGAGCCAGGGACACATATAGACTGAAGGAAAGGGGAAGGCAAAAGGTATTCCATGCAAGTGAGAATAAGGAGAAAGCTGGAGTAGCAATACTCATATGAGACAAAAATGACTTTGAAATAAAGACTGTTACAAGAGACGAGGAAGGACACTACCTAATGATTAAGGGACCAATACAATAAGATATAAAAATTGTAAACATATATAAACCTCAATATATAAGAAAAAAGCTAACAGCCATAAAAGGGGAAATCAACATTAATAATGGTAACTTTAACACCCACAGAAACCAATAGACAGATCATCCAGACAGAAAAATCAATAAAGAAATACAAGCTTTAAATGACACAATAATCAGATATAATTCCTTAATATTTATTGACAGTCTACCTCCATGAATAACAAGTTTGTTGTGGTGAAGGGGCTTGCATAACTCAATGAAGCTATGAGACATGCCATGCAGGGACACCCAAGATGGACAGGACATAGTGAAGAGTTCTGACAAAATGTGATTCCCTAGAGAAGAAAATGGTAACCTCCTGCAGTATTCTTGACTGGAGAACCTCATGGACAGTAAAAAAAATCCCAAAAGATATGATGCCAGAAGATGAGACCCCGAGTACGGAAGGTGTCGAATATGTTACTGGAGACAAGCAGAGGGCAATCACAAGAAGCCTGAGAAATAACGAAGTAGATGGGACAAAGCAGAAACAAAGTTCAGCTGTGGATGTGTCTGATGGTGAAAGTCTGATGCTGTAAAAACAGTATTGCATAGCAATCTGGAATGTTAAGTCCATGAATCAAAGGAAATTGGATGTGGTCAAGCAAGAGATGGCAAGAGTTAACATTGACATCTAAGGAATCAGTGAACTGAAATGGACAAAAATGGGAGAATGTAGTTTAGACGACCATCATATGTACTATGCCCATAGTACTATGGGCAAGAATTCCTTAGAAGAACTGCAGTAGCCCTCATTGTCAACAAAAGAGCCTGAAAGGCAGTATTTTGGTGCAATCTCAGGAAAAAAATAGAATGATGTTGGTTAGTTTCCAACACAAACCATTCAACATCACATTAATCCAAGTCTATGCTACAACCACTGATGCTGAAGAAGCTGAACTTGACCGGTTCAATAAAGACTTACAATACCTTCTATCAGCTCAGTTCAGTTCAGTCACTCAATTATGTTCGACTCTTTGCGATCCCATGAACCGCAGGACGCCAGGCCTCCCTGTCCATCACCAGCTCCCGGAGTCCACGCAAACCCATGTCCACTGAGTCGGTGAGGCCATCCAACCATCTCATCCTCTGTCGTCCCCTTCTCCTCCTGCTCTCAATCTTTCCCAGCATCAGGGTCTTTTCCAATGAGTCAGCTCTTGGCATCAGGTGGCAAAAGTATTGGAATTTCAGCTTCAACAACAGTCCTTCCAATGAAAACTCAGGACTGATCTCCTTTAGGATGGACTGGGTGGCTCTCCTCGCAGTCCAAGGGACTCTCAAGAGTCTTCTCCAACACCACAGTTCAAAAGCATCAATTCTTTGGCGCTCAGCTTTCTTCACAGTCCAACTCTCACATCCATACATGACGATAGGAAGAACCATAGCCTTGACTAGATGGACCTTTGTTGGCAACGTAATGTCTCTGCTTTTGAATATGCTATCTAGGTTGGTCATAACTTTCCTTCCAAGGAGTAAGTGTCTTTTAATTTCATGGCTGCAGTCACCATCTGCAGTGATTTTGGAGCCCCCCAAAATAAAGTCTGACACTGTTTCCACTGTTTCCCCATCTATTTCCCAGGAAGTGATGGGACCAAATGCCATGATCTTAGTTTTCTGAATGTTGAGCTTTAAGCCAACTTTTTCACTCTCCTCTTTCACATTCATCAAGAGGCTCTTTAGTTCTTCACTTTCTGCCATAAGGGTGGTGTCATCTGCATATCTGAGGTTATTGATATTTCTCCCGGCAATCTTGGTTCCAGCTTG
This sequence comes from Tragelaphus eurycerus, assembly GCA_935064755.1. Classification (NCBI taxonomy): domain Eukaryota; kingdom Metazoa; phylum Chordata; class Mammalia; order Artiodactyla; family Bovidae; genus Tragelaphus; species Tragelaphus eurycerus. Next base: position 12,494,151 of record CAKXYN010000046.1, on the reverse strand, counting down.
TGCTTCCTCCAGCCCAGCGTTTCTCATGATGTACTCTGTATATAAGTTAAATAAGCAGGGTGACAATATACAGCCTGGGCCTACTCCTTTTCATATTTGGAACCAGACTGTTGTCCCATGTCCAGTTCTAACTGCTGTTTCCTGATCTGCATAAAGGTTTCTCAGGAGGCATATCAGGTGGTCTGGTATTCCCATCTCCTTCAGAATTTCCTACTCTTTATTGTGATCCACACAGTCAAAGGCTTTGGCATAGTCAATAAAGCAGAAATAGATGTTTTTCTGGAAATCTCTTGTTTTATCGATGATCCAGTGGATGTTGGCAATTTGATCTCTGGTCCCTCTGCCTTTTGTAAAACCAGCTTGAACATCTGTAAGTTCATGGTTCACGTATTGCTAAGGCCTGGCTTTGAGAATTTTAAGCATTACTTTACTAGTGTGTGAATCGAGTGCAATTGTGTGGTAGTTTGAGCATTCTTTGGCATTGCCTTTCTTTGGGATTGGAATGAAAACTGAACTTTTCCAGTCCTGTGGCCACTGCTGAGTTTCCCAAATTTCCTGGCATATTCAGTGCAGCCCTTTCAGAGGATAATCTTTTAGGATTTGGAATAGCTCAACTGGAATTCCATCACCTTCACTAGCTTTGTTCGTAGTGATGCTTCCTAAGTCTCACTTGACTTCACAATCCAGGACATCTGGCTCTAGGTGAGTGGTTGCACCATCGTGATTATCTGAGTCGTGAAGATCTTTTTTGTACAGTTCTTCTGTGTATTCTTGCCACCTCTTCTTAATATCTTTTGCTTCAGTTAAGTCCATACCATTTCTGTCCTTTATTGAGCCATTCTTTTCATAAAATGTTCCCTTTATATCTCTAATTTCCTTGAATAAATCTCGAGTGTTTCCCATTCTATTGTTTTTCTCTATTTCTTTGCATTGATGACCAAGGAAGGCTTTCTTATCTCTCCTTGCTATTCTTAGGAACTCTGTATTCAAATGGGTATATTTTCCTTTCCCCTTTGCTTTTTACTTCCCTCATTTCACAGCTATTTGTAAGGCCTCCCCAGACAGCCATTTTGCTTTTTTTGCATTTCTTTTCCATGGAGATGGTCTTGATCCCTGTCTCCTGTACAATATCACGAACCTCCATCCATAGTTCATCAGGCAGTCTGTCTGTCAGATCTAGTCCCTTTAATCTATTTCTCACTTCCACTGTATTGTCATAAGGAATTTGATTTAGGTCATACCTGAATGGTCTAATGGTTTTCTCCACTTTCTTCAATTTCAGCCTGAATTTGGCAATAAGGTGTTCATTATCTCAGTCACAGTCAGCTCCCTGTCAAGGGAAGCCCAAGAGTACTGGAGTGGGTAGCCTATCCCTTCCCCAATGGATCTTCCTGACTCTGCAATTGACACGAGGTCTCCTGCATTGCAGGCAGACTCTTTACCAACTGAGCTATCAAGGAAGCCCCAATATTTTCTATGACTAACACACACACACACACAAAATGTGCTTTTTATCATAGGGGATAGGAATGCAAACGTAGGAAGCCAAGAGACACCCAGAGAAACAGGCAATTTCGGCCTTGGAGTACAAAATGAAGCAGGACAAAATAAAGAGAACACACTAGTCACAGAGAATACCCTTTTCCAACAATCCAAGAGATGATGCTACACATGGACATCACTACACAGTCAATATCAAATTCAGATTGATTATATTCCTTGTAGGCAAAGATGCAGAAGATTTATATTGTCAGTAAAAAAAAAAGAACTGGAACTGACTGCAGCCCAGATTATGAGCATCTTATTGCAAAATTCAGGCTTAAATTGAAGAAAATAAGAAAAATCACTAGGCCGTTCAGGTATGACCCATCTCAAATTCATTATACAGTAGAGGTGATGAATAGATCCAAAGGATTAGATCTGGTAGACCGATGGTCAGAAGAATTATGGACAGAGATACATAACATTGTACAAGAAGCAGTGATCAAAACCATTCCAAAGAAAAAGAAATGCAAGAAAGCAAAGTAATTGTCTAAGGAGGCTTCACAAATAGCTGAGGAAAGAAGAGAAGCAAATGGCAAGGAAGAAAAGGAAAGATGTATCCAACTGAATGCAGAGTTTCAGGGAATAGCAAGAAGAGATAATAAAGCCATCTTTTTTTTTTTTTTTTATGGCTGTTATGCTTTTAATGAATGGAGGGAGATACAAAATGCATCAATGCAAAACAATGGTTTACATACTCATTAGCATAGTGATTAATGTTAATTTAGGGATACACAACGTGTTAAACCTCAACTACAAAGTTTCCTGCAACCTAGGAAAATGGAAAAGCTGCTTAAGTTTTTACCCACCACCTTTAAAGTTCTAAATGTTATCTAGAAGAACTAAAAATAGGCTCCTTTCAGCTGTGGTTAAGAACTCCAGTGAAGCTGTATGGCAATGACACTGGGACTGTGAAGTTTCCCCAAACGGGCTTTCTAGATTACCACATCACAAACTTTAAAGGTATTTCCAATAACAGGCAAGTTGAGTGGCTTAATAATTTAAAAGTGGAAAGCAGCTAAGATGTCTTATTTTAGAGAATTTTAAAACGTGGTATAAATACCACCTCTCTCCTACAGAGAAACTTTTTAAAGCACAGACATAACTTTAAGGATACTAAGGAAACATCAATAGTTTTCATAAAGCTTCAATAAACACCCCAAGGCACAAGTGTTCAAAACTTCCTATTCACTAAAATGTCACTGCATTACACTTTTATTCGAGGTATAGGTATGCTGTGCTTGCAGTGAGCGGACGTTTAATTTATGCCTAGTTAAAAGCACCAGGTGTCAAATTTAGCTTCCGTTTACACAGGATGCACCAGTAACACTTAGGATAGTGAACAGTTCAAGTACATTTCCAACACACTTTGCTTTTAGATTAGTCTGCACTGGGGCTCTGTGGCCTGTAGTTCTCCAGAATATTTTGGAAGAGACTAGAACTACTCTGAATATAGTCTTCAAGCAATATGGAGCCCTTCTGAAAGAGATGTCCTTTCATAATATTTAGAGAAGGAAATAAAGACAGATCTTGCAAAATCTGAATGTCTTTCAAAAGAAGAAAAATAATGTAGAATCTGGCACCTAAGCTAAAATGTTTTGTGATAAATGTCAAAAATTGCCAAGACTTTCAATATGTGTTTTGGTAAGAAAAAACCACTATCTTGGCAAGGTTATGATGTAAAATACAATAGTATATTAATTAAATAGAAGAACTCACCATTAGTGGAAGAAAACCCACAATAAGGGAAGCATCCAAAGACTGCCAGTCAAAAGGTAATTTTACTAGCTTTAGAATACATCAACACACTTGGATTATAGAACTATTTCATTTTTAAAACTACAGTGTTTTAATGTACTTCTAAATGGGATTTCTTTGGAAGGAATGATGCTAAAGCTGAAACTCCAGTATTTTGGCCACCTCATGCGAAGAGTTGACTCATTGGAGAAGACTCTGATGCTGGGAGGGATTGAGGGCAGGAGGAGAAGGGGACGACAGAGGATGAGATGGTTGGATGGCATCACTGACTCGATGAATGTGAGTCTGAGTGACCTCCGAGAGCTGGTGATGGATAGGGAGGCCTGGCGTGCTGCGGTTCATGCGGTCGCAAAGAGTCGGACACGACTAAGCAACTGATCTGATCTGATCTGAATAACCACCCAATCTAAGGAGCCATGGAGGCTTATGAGAAAGACCTACCCACTAAGATGCATTTCTAGGATACGGGTGAATTAATACTTCTGTAAGCAAGAACCTGAATCACCTCAGCATCAACAAATCGCCTTTTTCTTTTACACAGTAATTCATAATTTGATGACTAGTTTCTCTTCACTAGTTTGAAACTGGGGAGGAAAGGAACTACATCAGACCCAGAGACAATGATTTCGTAAGCCACAGTCACTCAGCTCATGAATTTGTGATAATCTGCAGAAAATTTGCTTGACTAGTACTTGATTCCTTCACATCTGTAGTGGAGTTCGATACAACCACTTTTCTTTATCAACTTTAAGCTGCATACAGGCAAAGAGATCACAAACTGCTGGGAGGCCGTAGTGGTCTGGGGGAAAGTTGTGTTCCTCCTGTAGGGGCGAATTAAGTAATACTTCCTTGGCCTTTTTTTCGAAGTAGCCACTTGTCCTCTCCTGAGGATAACTGGCTAAGATTTCCTGTCTTCTTTGCTGGCAAGACCCAGTCAGCTGTGTTAAAGGGACACAAGGCAGTGGCCAAGGGGCTTGTGAGCTTTTGTTTGCCGGCCCTGTCCTCTGTAAGAGGCGCTTCCTTGTTGGGACATCCTTCTTTGTGTGAGGGGGTCATGAGCCACTCTGACAAGGGACTGTTCCTTATGACTTGGAAGGTGTCAGCAACTCTAGTGGCCGTCGCCTTTGGTGCCCTAGTCTGCTCTGCTGCCTCTCTTCCGGATGGAGAGAGCCATGTGTTCAGGGAATCCTTATGTTTCCCAGGTTCAAGTTTTGAATCCACAGGCATACCATTTTTATCCTTTCTTTCTTTCTTCAGAAGCCATTTACACAGAGCTTCCTTCTCACAATTTTCATCACATACACACTCTGGAAAACTGGTACAGGGATCATTGGCTTTGCAGACCTCCTCTACTTTATATGGGTCTTGATGGTTCTGGACAAGCCAATCCTCAGTAGTCAGGCTGGGAGTGGACAAGGGTTTCTTGGCCTCCAAGTGGTCGTTCAGGCACTTCAGATTGCCCAGGTTCTCAATCTCCACACCTCTGGGCTGGCTACCCTGACAATAGGTACAGGAATCAGACTTGACAAGCCAATCATTCACATTGTAGGACTCCTGGAACACCTGGAACAAGAGCTTAAACTTCTCACTGGTGGTTTCACAGCCACCATTCTCAGGCTTCTCAAGCTTATGGGATTCCTGGGCAGGTACCAGCCAGTCAGAAAGATCCATCTCATCTTGATCAAGCGGCTCTAGATCTCCAACCTTTTCGATTTCCATGGAGTAAGAACTGGTAGTAAAATAGCTGTCAGACTTTTGGAAACTTGGTTTTTCAGAAACTTCTTGTTGCTGACTTTTGCGGAGCCAGTTTTCCAAACCCTTTAGGTTGCCCCAGACTTTATTCCAGAAACTCCAGGCTCTAGCAGACGTCTGACTACTCTCCGAGGTCCGCTTTTGGTTGAGCCAGTCCTGGAGATTGGTGCTGAGCAGGTAAGGAGCCTGGTGACCAACGGCAGGTTTACTTCCAAGGAGCCACTCGCTGAGAGGGACAGCTGTGGCACTGGATGCCGGCTTCTGCTCTGGCAATGGGATATAGCCTCTCTTCTCTAAGAAGGACCCAACATTTGATGAACTAGCATGAGCCATCAAGTGCTCAGGAATTTGAATGGTCTTGAGAGACCCAAATGTGGTGATTGGCTGGCGCAGGGCAGTTGTCGGCTTCAAAGAGTAAAGCAGTCGAATCTTCAGGTTTGAGGGTCAGACTGCCCAATCTCTCCAGGCAAGCTGAGACTTGATTGGCTAGGTCTTTGTTTTGTGTGCACTCCAGCTGATGAATAAGACAATTGAACTGGCCCAGTAACCAGTAGAGCTGTTGAGCCTGCTGCTGGAGCATCTCCTCTTTAAGCTGATAGATGAGATCTACCTGTTCATACAGCCACACCCTCCCGGCTTCGAAGGCACTCCAGGTGGCGGCTTATGCAGCTGTGAATCTGGGCTTTGACCTCTCGCAAGTTATCTTTAACTTGCTGTTCAGCCCGGAGAACTCCACCAATAGCAAGCTCCAAGTCCCTCCTTGCATCACAACACCTCAAAAGGAGTTCTCTATTAATGGAGCAGCCACACTGGTCCTGTGAGGTACTCATTCTGCACCTTGTTCCACCTCCGAGTGTCGCTCTGGACGTTCAGAAGAGATCTTCACCAAGTTGCCCCTGGCCAGACACACGCCAAGGGTGCAAAGGTAGAGCTCTCGCGAGAACACAACCTTCCTCCCACGCCTCATACCACACGTTTTCATAAAGCTATCTTAAACGAACAATGCAAAGGAATAGAGGGGGAAATAGAATGGGAAAGACTATCAGTTCAGTCGCTCAGTCGTGTCCAAATCTTTGCGACCCCATGAATCGCAGCATGCCAGGCCTCCCTGCCCATCACCAACTCCCGGAGTTTACTCAGACTCAAGTCCATCAAGTCAGTGATGCCATCCAGCCATCTCATCCTCTGTCGTCCCCTTCTCCTCCTGCCCCAAATCCCTCCCAGCATCAGAGTCTTCTCCAATGTGTTCAACTCTTTGCATGAGGTGGCCAAAGTACTGGAGTTTCAGCTTTAGCATCATTCCTTCCAAAGAAATCCCAGGGCTGATCTCTTTCAGAATGGACTGGTTGGATCTCCTTGCAGTCCAAGGGACTCTCAAGAGTCTTCTCCAACATCACAGTTCAAAAGCATCAATTCTTCAGCGCTCAGCCTTCTTCACAGTCCAGCTCTCACATCCATACATGACCAAAGGAAAAACCATAGCCTTGACTAGATGAACCTTTGTTGGCAAAGTAATGTCTCTGCTTTTGAATATGCTATCTAGGTTGGTCATAGCTTTCCTTCCAAGGAGTAAGCGTCTTTTAATTTCATGGCTGCAGTCACCATCTGCAGTGATTTTGGAGCCCAGAAAAATAAAGTCTGACACTGTTTCCACTGTTTCCCCATCTATTTCCCACGAAGTGATGGGACCAGATGCCATGATCTTCGTTTTCTGAATGTTGAGCTTTAAGCCAACCTTTTCACTCTCCACTTTCACTTTCATCAAGAGGCTTTTTAGTTCCTCTTCACTTTCTGCCATAAGGCTGGTGTAATCTGCATACCTGAGGGTATTGATATTTCTCCCGGCAATCTTGATTCCAGCTTGTGCTTCTTCCAGGCCAGCGTTTCTCATGATGTACTCTGCATAGAAGTTAAATAAGCAGGGTGACAATATACAGCCTTGGCCTACTCCTTTTCCTATTTGGAACCAGTCTGTTGTTCCATGTCCAGTTCTAACTGTTGCTTCCTGACCTGCATACAAATTTCTCAAGAGGCAGATCAGGTGATCTGGTATAGATGACTATAGATGTCTTCAAAAGAATTGGAGATATCAAGAGAATATTTCATGTAAGGATGGGCATGATAAAGAATAGAAATTGTGAGGACATAACAGAAACAGAAGAGGTTAAGAAGAAGTAGCAAGAATACACAGAAGAACTACCAAAAAAAAAAAAAAAAAAAAAAAAAAAAACCCACCCAAAACATGGTCTTAATGACCCAGATAACCATGATGGTGTGGTCACTCACCTAGAGCCAGACATCCTGGAGTGTGAAGTCAAGTGGGCCTTAAGAAACATTACTAAGAACAAAGCTATTGGAGGTGATGGAATTGCAGCTGAGCTGTTTCAAATTCTAAAAGATCATACTGTTAAAGTGCTGCACTCAATATGCCAGCAAATTTGAGGAACTCAGCAGTGACCACACCACTGGGAAAGGTCAATTTTCATTCCAATCTCAAAGAAAGGAAATTCTAAAGAATGTTCAAATTATTTCACAATTGCACTCATCTCACAGGCTAGCAAAGTAATGCTCAAAATTCTCCAAGCCAGGCATCAATGGTACATGAAATGAGAACTTCCAGATGTTCAGGCTGGATTTCAAAAAGGCAGAGGAATCAGAAATCAAACTGTCAACCTCCAGTGGATCATAGGCAAAGCAATCTACTCTGCTTCATTGACTATGCTAAAGATTTTGACATTTTGTGTCACAACAATCTGGAAAATTCTTAAAGAGATGGGAATGCCAGACCACCTTACCCGCCTCCTGAGAAACCTGTTTGCGGGTCAGGAAGCAACAGGTAGAACAGTACATGAAGCAACTAACTGGTTCCAAATTGGGAAAGGAGTACAACAAGCCTGTATGTTATCACCCTGCTTATTTAACTTATATGCAGAGTACATCATGCAAAATACCAGGCTGGTTGAAGCACAAGCTGGAATCAAGATTGCCAGGAGAAATATCAACAAGCTGATATGCAAATTATACCACTCTAATGGCAGAAAGTGAAGAGGATCTAAAGGACCTAATGATCAGGGTTAAAGAGGAGAGTGAAAAGACTGTCTTAAAACTCAGCATTCAAAAAAGTAAGATCTCGGCCTCTGGTTCCATCAGTTCATGGCAACTAGAAGGGCAAAATGTGGAAGCAGTGACAAATTTTATTTTCTTTGGCTCTAAAATCACTGCAGACGGTGACTGCAGCCAGGAAGTTAAAAAAAAAAAAACAAAACACTTGTTCCTTGGAAGGAAAGCTTTGTCACTACAATAATAATAAAAAAAGAGACATCACTTTGCTGACAAAGGTCAATATAGTCAAAACTATGATTTTTCCATTGTCATGTATAGGTGTGACAGTTGGTCCATAAAGTCAGAGTGCTGAAGAATTGATGCGTTTGATTCTGCTGAGAGGCCCTTGGACTGCAAGGAGATCAAAATGGTCAATCCTAAAGGAAATCAACTCTGACAGTTTATTGAATGGATTGATACTGAAGCTGAAGCTCCATTATTTTGGCCACCTGATGAGAAGAGCTGATTCATTGGAAAGGCCCCAATACTAGAAAGATTGAAGGCAAAAGGAAAAGGAGGTAGCAGAGGATGAGATGGTTGGATAGCATCAAAGATTCAGTGGACATGAGTTTGAGCAAACTACAGGAGATAGTGAAGGACAGAAAAATCTGGCATGCTACAGTTGATGGGGTCACAAAGAGACTGGCATAGTGACTAATAATAACACCAATTGGACATTCCATCAAACCACCACAATATTGTAAAGTAATTAGTCTTCAATTAAAACACATAAATTAATTTTTAAAAATAAATAAATAACAGTCTAAGTAAACAAGTAATACATTTATATTATCTCAAATTTTACTTTAAAATATTGTATTGGTTTTGCTATACATCAACAGAATACACTTTATTCTAAAGTGCTCATGGAATATTCTCCATTTATCAGGATATATCACATCTTAGTCCACTAAAAAAGAATCAGTAAACGTAGGAAAATTGAAACCATATCAAGCATCTTTTCTGATGACAATGTTATAATGTTGTAAATCAATTACAGGGAAAAAGTTTAAAAGCACAAGCATACAAATTGGGAAATTATTTGTTCTAGTTCTGTGAAAAACCCCATTGGTAATTTGATAGGGACTGCTTTGAATCTGTAGATTGCTTTGGATAATATAGTCATTTTCACAGTATTGATTTTCCAATTAAAAAACATGATATAATCTCTCCATCCGTTGGGGTTGCCTTTGCTTTGTTTCACGAAGGCCTTAACAATTTTCTGCTTACAGGTCTTCTGTCCCCTTAGGTAGGTTTATTCCTAAGAATTTTATTCTTTTTGTTTCAATTGTGAATAGGATTGCTTTCTTAATTTCTCTAAAATAATTTTTTGTTGTTAGTTTATAGGAATGCAAGAGATTTCTGTGTATTAATTTTGTATCCCATGATTTTACTAAATTCATTGATTAGCTCTAGTAATTTTCTGGTGGCATTTTTAAGGTTTTCAACATGATACCTGCAAACAGTGAGAATCTTCTTTTCCAATCTGATTTCCTTTTGTTCTTTTCCTTTTCTGATTGTCATGGCCAAGAATTCCAAAACTATGTTGAATAATAGTGGCAAGAGAGGGCACCCTTGTCTTGATTCTGATTTTAGAGATAATACTTTCCATTTTTCACCAAGGAGAATAGTGTTTGCTGTGGGTTTGTTGTATATGAACTTTATTGTGTGAGGTAGGTTCCTTCTATGCCCATTTTTTACAGTTTTTGTCATAAATAGATGTTGAACTTTGTCAAAAGTTTTTCTGCATCTTTTGAGATGATCACATGGTTTTTATCTTTCACTTTGTTGATATGGTGTATCACATTTATTGCTTTGCATATATTGAAAAAAACCATGATTTCCTGGGATAAATTACACTCAATTAGAGTGTATGAGCCTTTTAATGTTGTGTTTGATTCTGTTTGCTAGTATTCCATTTAAAATTTTTGTATCTATATTCATCAGTGATATTGGCATATAATTTTATTTTTTTGTGATATTGTCATCTGGTTGTGGTATCAGGGTGATGGTAGTCTGGTACAATGAGTTTGGAACCTATTGGAAGAGTTTGAGAAAGACAGGTGTTAGCGCTTCTTTAAATATTTGATAGAATTCACCTATGAAACCATCTGGCCCTGGGCTTCTGTTTGTTGGAATATTTTTTAATCTCAGTTTCATTTTCTGTGCTTGTGAGTGGTCTGCTCCAGAGTCCTATTTCTACATCACTCATTATTGGAATGTCGTACTTATCTAAAAATTTATCCATTTCTTCCAAGTTTTCCATTTTAGAGGCATATGGATTCTTGTAGTAGTCTCTTATGGTCTTTGTATTTTTCCATTGTTCTATAGTAACTTCTCCTTTACCATACCTAATTTTATTAATTTAAATATTGTCCCTTTTTTTTTTTCATGAGTCTAGCTAATGGCTTTTGTTTATCTTCTCAAAGAACCAGCTTTTCATTTTATTTACCTTTCCTACAACTTTCTTTATTTTTTCATTTATTTATGCTCTGATGTTTATGATTTCTTTCCTTCTACTAAGTGTATGGGGAGGGCTTTGTTCATCTTTTCCTAGTTGCTTTAGTTGTAAAGTTAGGTAGTTTATTTGATGTTTTTCTTATTTCATGAGGTAGGATTGTATTGCCATAAACTTCCATTTTAGAACTGCTTTTGCTATATCCCATAGGTTTTAGGTCATCATGTTTTCACAGAACTGGAATAAAAATTTTACAATTTTTATGGAAACACAAAAGACCTCAGATAGCCAAAGCAATCATGAGAGAAAAAAATAGAATCAACCTTTTTGGTGGCAGACTATACTAAAATCTATAGTCATCAAGATAGTATGGTACTAGCACAAAAACATAAATATAGATCAATGGAACGAGACAGAAAGCCTAGAGATATACCCACACACTTATGGGCACTTTGACAGAGGCAAGAGTATACAATGGAAAAAAGAGAGCCTCAATAAGTGGTGCTGGGAAAACTGGACAACTACAGGTAAAGGAATGAAATTAGAACACTTCTGAACAAAACACACAAAAATAAGCTCAAAATGGATCAAAGACTTAAATGTAAGACAAGAAAATGTAAAACTCATAGAGAAAAACATAGGCAGAACACTCTTTGACATGAACTGTAACAAGATTCTCTTTGATCCACCTTATAGAGTAAGAGTAATAAAAGAAAAATTTAATATTAAAAATTTTAAACTTTTGTAAATAGCTAAACTTAAAAACCTTGAAAAGGAAAGAAAACTATGAACAGGATGAAATGACAGTCCTCAGAATGGAAGAAGATAATTGCAAATGGAGTGATTGACAAAGGATTAATCTCATGCAGTGCAACATCAGAAAAACAAACAACCCAATCAAAAAATTGGCAGAGGATCTAAACAGACATTTCTCCAAAGACATACAGATGGCCAATAAACACATGAAAAGATGCTCAACATCACTCATTATTGTGTTGTTCAGTTGCCCAGTTGTGTCCAACTCTTTGCCACCCCATGGACTGCAGCATGACAGGCCTCCCTGTCCCTCACTATCTCCCAAAGTTTGCCCAAGTTCATGCCCATTACATTAGTGATGCCATCCAGCCATATCATTCTCTGACACCCTCTTCTCCTTCTGCCCTCAATCTTTCCCAGCATCAGGGACTTTTCCAATGAGTCATCTGTTCACATCAGATAACCCAAATACTGGAGCTTCGGCTTCAGCATCAGCAACAGTCTTTCCAGGGAATATTCAGGGTTGATCTTTATTAAGATTTGACTGGTTTGATATCCTTGCTGTCCAAGGGACTCTCAGGAGTCTTCTCTAGCACCACAGTTTGTAAGAATCAATTCTTCAGTGTTCTGCCTTCTTTATGGTCTAGTTCACACAACCATACGTGACCATTGGGAAGACCATAACCCTGACTATACGGGCCTTTGTCAGCAGAGTTATGTTTCTGATTTTCAACACACTGTTTAGGTTTGTCATAGATTTCCTGCCGAGAAGTAATCGACTTCTGATTTCATGGTTGCACTCACCATCCACAGTGATTTTAGAGCCCAAGAGGAGGAAATTTGTCACTATTTTTCCCCTTCTATATGCATGAGTAATGGGACTGGATGCCATTATCTTAGTTTTTTATTTTTTTAATATTTAGTTTTAAACTGGCTCTTTCACTCCCCCTTCACCCTCATCAAGAGGCTGTTTAGTTCCTCTTCACTTTCTGCCATTAGAGTAGTATCATCTGCATACCTGAGGTTGTTGATATTCCTCCCGCCTATCTTGATTCCAGCTTGTAACTCATCCAGCCCAGCATTTCTCATGATGTATTCAGCATATAGTTTAAACAAACAAGGTGACAGCAGACAGCCCTGTCCTACTCCTTTCTCAATCATGAACCAATCAGTTGTTTCTTACAAGGTTCTAACTGTTGCTTCTTGACCCACATACAGGTTTCTCAGGAGACAGGTAAGATGGCCTGGTATTCCCATCTCTTTAAGAGCTTTCCACAGTTTGTTATGATCCACACAGTCAAAGGCTTTAGTGTTAGTCAATGAAACAGAAGTAAGTGTTTTTCTGGAATTCCCTAGCTTTCTCTATGATCCAGCAAATGGTGGCAATTTGATCTCTAGTTCCTCTTCCTTTTCTAAACCCATCTTGGACATCTGGACATGCTTGGTTTGCATAATGCTGAAGCCTAGCATGCAAGATTGTAAGCATGTCTTTACTATCATGGGAGATGAGTGCAATTGTCTGATGGTTAGCACATTCTTTGGGAATTGGGATGAGGATTGACCTTTTCCAGTCCTGTGGCCACTGCTGGGTCTCCAGATTTGTTGACATATTGAATGCAGCACCTTGATGGCATCATCCTTTAAGGTTCTGAATAATTCTACTAGAATCCCACCACATCCACTAGCTTTATTAACAGCAATGTTTCCTAAGGCCACTTGACTTTGCTCTCCAGAATGTCTAGCTTTGGGTGACTGATCACACCATCATAGTAATCTGGTTCATTAAGATCTTTTCTGTACAGTCCTTCCATGTTTTCTTTCCATACCTTCTTGATCTCTTTACCGTCTACTAGGTCTCTACTGTTGCTGTACTTTATTATGCCTATGTTTGTGTGAAATGTTCCTTGATATCTCCAATTTTTCTGAACAGATCTCTAGTCTTTCCCCTTCCATTGTTTTCTTCTAGTTTTATGCTCTATTCATTGAAGAAGGCCTTCTTGTCTCTCTCTGCTGTTTTTGGAACTCTGCTTTTAGTTGGATGTAGCTTTCCCTTTCTCCTTTGCTTTTCATGTCTCTTCTTTCTTCAGCTATTTATAAAGCCTCCTCAGATAACCAATTTGTGTTCTTGCTTTTCTTTTTCATTGGGATGGTTTTGTTTACCGTGTCCTGTACAATATCATGGAACTCCATCCACAGTTTTTCAGGCACACTGTTAACTAGGTCTAATCCCTTGAATCTACTCATTATCTACACTACATATTCATAGGGCATTTGATCTAAGTTGTACCTGGCTGGCTTAGTGGTTTTCCCAACTTTCTTTAGTTTAAGCCTGAATTTTGCTATGAGACGCTGATGATCTGAGCCACAGTCAGCTCCAGGTCTTATTCTGGCTGACTGTATACAGCTTCTCCATCTTCAGCTACAAAGAATGTAATCAATTTGATTTAAGTATTGACCACTTGGTGAAGTCCATGTGTAAAGTCATCTCTCTTGTTATTGAAAAAGGATATTTGCTAATACCAGGGTGTTCTCTTGGGAGAATTCAGTTAGCCTTTGCCATGCTTCATTTTGTTCTCCAAGGCCAATCTTGCTGATTACTCCAGGTATCTCTTGACTTCCTACTTTTGCATTCCAATCTCCAGTGATGAATATAACATCTTTTTTTTTTTTTTTTTTGGTGTTAGTTTTAGAAGGTCTTCTAGGCCTTCATAGAACTGATCAACTTCAGCTTCTTCAGCATCTGTGGTAGGGGCATAGACTGTGATGTTGAATAACTTGCCTTGGAAATGAACTGAGATCATTCTGTCATTTTTGAAGTTGCATCCAAGTGCTGCATTTCAGACTCTTTTGTTGAATATGAGGGCTACTACATTTCTTCCACGAAATTCTTGCCCACAATAGTAAATATAATGGTCATCTGAATTAAATTCGCCCATTCCCATCCATTTCAGTTCACTGATTCCTTAGATGTTGGTGTTTATTCTACCATTTCCTGCTTGACCAGTTCATTTACCTTGATTCATGGACCTGACATTCCAGGTTCCTATGTAATATTGTTCTTTGAAGCCCTGGATTTTACTTTCATCACCAGACATATCTACAACTGAGTGTCATTTCTACTTTAACCCAGCTGCTTCATTCTTTCTTGGGTTATTAGTAGTTGTCCTCTGCTCTTCCCCAGTAGCATACTGGACAGCTTCAGATTTGGGGGACTCATTTTTCAGTGCCATATATTTTTCTCCTTTTATGCAGTTCATGAGGATCTCATGGCAAGTATACTAGGGTGGTTTGCCATTCCCTCCTGCAGTAGTTCATGTTTTGTCAGAACTCTCTGCTATGACTCATCCATCTTGGGTGGCCCAACATAGTGTGGCTCATAGCTTCATTGAGTTACACAAGCCCCTTCTCCCTGACAAGGCAGTGAACTATGAAGGGGATCTTTGTAGCAAGATCATCTTTGACCCACCTCATAGTAATAAAAATAAAATTTTAAAAATGGGACCTAACTAAACTTAAAAGCTTTGAACAAGAAACAAAACTATGAACAAGATGAAAAGACAATCCTTAGAATGGAAGAAAATAATTACAAATGGAGCAATTGACAAAGGATTAATCTCCAAAATATACAAGCAGCTCATGCAGCACAATATCAGAAAAACAACACAATCAAAAAATTGGGAGTGGATCTAAACAGACATTTCTCCAAAGAAGACATACAGATGGCAAATAAACACTTGAAAAGATGCTCAACATCATTCATTGTTAGAGAAACGAAAATTAAAACTATAATGAGGTATCACCTCACACATGTCAGAATGGTCATCATCAAAAAACCTAAAAACATTAAATTCTGGAGAGAATATGAAGAAAAGGGAATCCTCTTTCACTGTTGGGAATGTAAACTGATAAACCCATTATGGAAAACAGTATAAAGATTCCTTTAAAATCTAGGGATAAAACTACCACATGACCCAGCAATCCCATGACTGGGCATATACCCTGAGAAAATCATAATTGAAAAAGACACATGTATCCCAATGTTCATTGCTGCGCAAATTATAATAGCCAGGACATGAAAACAATCAAGAGGTCCACCAACACATGAATGGATAAAGAAGCTGTGATACATGCATAGAATGGATATTACTCAGCCATGGAAAGGAAAGTATTTGAATCAAGTTTATTGAGATGGATGAACCTAAAGCCTGTTATACAGAGTGAAGTAAGCGAGAAAGAGAAAATCAAATATTATATATTAACACATATATATGGAATCTACAAAAATGTTACTGATGAACCTATTTGCAGAGGATAAACAGAGACACAAGTGTAGAAAACTGACTTGTGGACACAGTGGAAGAAGGAGAGGGTTGGACAAATTGAGAGAATAGCATTAACATATACACACTACCATGGGTGAAATAGATCGCTAGTGGTAAGTGGCTGTATTACACAGGGAGATCATCCCAGTACTCTGTGTTGACCTAGAGAGGTGGGGGGCGGGGGTGGGAGGGAGGTTCAAGAAGGAGAGCATATATATATATATATATATACTTATACTTAATTCATACAGTTCTATGGCAGAAACCAACACAGCATTGTAAATCGATTATCTTCCAATTAAAAAAAAATTAAGTGCACATACATAAAGGCTAAACTATATGTAACAAAACATCCAATGGATCACTGAAGAAATCAAACAATAATCAAAAAACACCTAGAGGAAAACAACGAAAACACAATGATCAAAAACCTATCAAATGAAGCAAATACAGTTCTAAGAGGGAAGCTTATGGCAATATAATCTTACCTCAGGAAACAAGAAATATCTCAAATAAACAAGCTAATCTTATATCTAAAGCAACTAGACAAAGAAGCATGAATAAAACCCAAATTTAGAAGGAGCAATCATAAAGATGAGAACAGAAATAAGTGAAATAGAGATAAGGAAAACAATAGTAAAGAGCAATGAAACTAAAAACTGGTCCTTTGAGAAGATAAATAAATTTGATAAACCTTAGTCAGACTCATCAAGAGAACACATAGAGGGATAAAATCAGTAAAATTAGAAAAGTAAGACGATGTAAGTACAACAGACACCACAGGAATACAAAGGATCATAAAAGACTACTAGAAGCAACTATATGCCAGTAAAATGGACAGCAGAGAAGAAACGGACAAATTCTTAGACAAAACATTCTAAGACTTAAACAGGAATAAAGAGAAAACATGAACAGTTCAGTTCAGTTTAGTCACCCAGTCGTGTCTAACTCTTTGTGACCCCATGAACCACAACACGCCAGGCCTCCCTGTCCATCAACTGCCAGAGTCTACCCAAACCCATGTCCATTGATTTGTTGATGCCATCCAACCATCTTATCCTCTGTCATTCCCTTCTCCTTCTGCCCTCAATCTTTCCTAACTTCAGGGTCTTTTCAAATGAGTCAGCTCTTCGCATCAGGTGGCCAAAGTATTGGAGTTTCAGCTTCAACATCAGTTCTTCCAATGAAAATCCAGTACTGATCTCCTTTAGGATGGACTGGTTGGATCTCCTTTCAGTCCAAGGAGCTCTCAAGAGTCTTCTCCAACACCACAGTTCAAAAGCATCAACTCTTTGGCGCTCAGCTTTCTTCACAGTCCAGCTCTCACATCCATACATGACCACTGGAAAAACTAAAGCCTTGACTAGATGGACCTTTGTTGGCAAAGTAATGTCTCTGCTTTTGGATATGCTATCTAGGTTGGTCATAACTTTCCTTCCAAGGAGTAAGTGTCTTTTAATTTAATGGCTGCAGTCACCATCTGCAGTGATTTTGGAGCCCAGAAACATAAAGTCAGCCATTGTTTCCACTGTTTCCCTATATATTTGCCATGAAGTGATGGGACCAGATGCCATGATCGTAGTTTTCTGAATGTTGAACTTTAAGCCAACTTTTTCACTCTCTTTCACTTTCATCAAGAGGCTTTTTAGTTCCTCTTCACTTTCTACCATAAGGGTGCTGTCATCTGCATATCTGAGGTTATTGATATTTCTCCCAGCAATCTTGATTCCAACTTGTGTTTCTTCCAGCCCAGTGTTTCTCATGATGTACTCTGCATATAAGTTAAATAAACAGGGGGACAATATACAGCCTTGACGGACTCCTTTTCCTATTTGGAACCAGTCTGTTGTTCCATGTCCAGTTCTAACTGTTGCTTCCTGACCTGCATATATGTTTCTCAGGAGGCAGATCAGGTGGTCTGGTATTCCCATCTCGTTCAGAATTTCCCATAGTTTATTGTGATCCACATAGTCAAAGGCTTTGGCATAGTCAATAAAGGAGAAATAGATGTTTTTCTGAAACTCTCTTGCTTTTTCCATGATCCAGCGGTTGTTGGAAATTTGATCTCTGATTCCTCTGCCTTTTCTAAAACCAAATTGAACATCTGGATGTTCATGTTTAATGTATTGCTGAAGCCTTGCTTGGAGAATTTTGAGCATTACTTTGCTAGTGCGTGAGATGAGTTCAATTGTGCAGTAGTTTGAGCATTCTTTGGCATTACCTTTTTTTGGGATTGGAATTAAAATTGGTCTTTTCCCATACTATGGCCACTGCTGAGTTTTCCAAATTTGTTGACATATTGAGTGCAGCCCTTTCCCAGAATCATCTTTTAGGATTTGAAATAGCTCAACTGGAATTCCATCACCCCAATAGCTTCATTCATAGTGATGGTTCCTAAGGCCCACTTGACTTCACATTCTAGGTTGTCTGAATGTAGGTGAGTGATCACACCCTTGTGAGTATCTGGGTCATGAATGCCTTTTTTGTACAGTTCTTCTTTGTATTTTTGCCACATCTTCTTAATATCTTCTGCTTCTGTTATGTCCATACCATTTCTGTCCTTTATTGAGCCCATCTTTGCATGAAATGTCCCCTTGGTATCTCTAATTTTCTTGAAGAGATCTCTATCTTTTCTATTCTACTCTTTTCTCTATTTCTTTGCATTGATCGTTGAGGAAGGCTTTCTTATCTCTTCTTGCTATTCTTTGGAACTCGGCATTCAATTGGGTATCAGCCCTGGGATTTCTTCAGAAGGAATGATGCTAAAGCTGAAACTCCAGTATTTTGGCCACCTCATGCGAAGAGTTGACTCATTGGAGAAGACTCTGATGCTGGGAGGGATTGGGGGCAGGAGGAGAAGGGGACGACAGAGGATGAGATGGCTGGATGGCATCACTGACTCGATGGATGTGAGTCTGAGTGACCTCCGGGAGTTGGTGATGGACAGGGAGGCCTGGCGTGCTGCGGTTCATGGGGTTGCAAAGAGTTGGACATGACTGAGCAACTGATCTGATCTGATCTGATCTTTCATTTACTCCTTTGCTTTTCACTTCTCTTCTTTTCACTATTTGTAAGGCCTCCTCTGACAGCCATTTTGCTTTTTTTGCATTTCTTTTTCTTGGGGATGGGCTTGATCCCTGTCTCATGTACAGTGTGACAAACTTCCGTCCATAGTTCATGTAGCACTGTCTATCAGATCTAGTCCGTTAGATCTGCTTCTCACTTCCACTGTACAATCATAAGGGATTTGATTTAGATCATACATGAATGGTCTAGTGGTTTTCCCTACTTTCTTCAATTTAAGTCTGATTTTGGCAATAAGGAGTTCATGATCTGAGCCACAGTCAGGTCCCAGTCTTGTTCTTACTGAGTCTATAGAGCTTCTCCACCTTTGGATGCAAAGAGTATAGTCAATCTGATTTCAGTGTTGACCATCTGGTGATGTCCACCTGTAGAATCTTCTTTTGTGTTGTTGGAAGAGGGTGTTTGCTATGACCAGTGTGTTCTCTTCACAAAACTCTGTTAGGCTTTACCCTGCTTCATTCTGTACTTTTAATGATTAGGCTAACCTAAATACCTCTAATTTTATTTTTTTGGCTCCAAAATCACTGAAAATGGTGACTACAGCCATGAAATTAAAAGACGCTTACTCCTTGGA
Source organism: Tragelaphus eurycerus (assembly GCA_935064755.1). Classification (NCBI taxonomy): domain Eukaryota; kingdom Metazoa; phylum Chordata; class Mammalia; order Artiodactyla; family Bovidae; genus Tragelaphus; species Tragelaphus eurycerus. Next base: position 12,474,803 of record CAKXYN010000046.1, on the reverse strand, counting down.
AGGAAGGTTATGACCAACCTAGATAGCATATTCAAAAGCAGAGACATTACTTTGCCAACAAAGGTTCCTCTAGTCAAGGCTATGGTTTTTTTCCTGTGGTCATGTATAGATATGAGAGTTGGACTGTGAAGAAGGCTGAGCACCGAAGAATTGATGCTTTTGAAGTGTGATGTTGGAGAAGACTCTTGAGAGTCCCTTGGACTGCAAGGAGATCCAACCATTCCCTTCTGAAGGAGATCAGCCCTAGGATTTCTTTGGAAGGAATGATGCTAAAGCTGAAACTCCAATACTATGGCCACCTCATGCGAAGAGTTGTCTCATTGGAAAAGACTCTGATTCTGGGAGGGGTTGGGGGCAGGAGGAGAAGGGGACGACAGAGGATGAGATAGCTGGATGGCATCACTGACTCAATGGGCATGAGTTTGAGTAGACTCCAGGAGTTGTTGATGGACAGGGGGGCCTGTCATGCTGCAGTTCATGGGGTTGCAAAGATTCAGACACGACTGAGCGACTGACCTGAACTGAACTGAAATACCTCTAAAATTCTTATTCAGACAATGGTGGTGGTATGGGCTTTATAAGGTGGCAGACCTTTAAAGGGGTAGAGGTAGTCTCTCAGTAGGACTAGAGAGGAATGGCTTAGTGTACTAATGGCAGATTAGTTACCAGGAAGCTTTTCCTGAGTAGTTACCTGGAGATTTTATTTGGAGGGACGTTAGGGCTCCCCTGGTGGTTCAGATGGTAAAGAGTCAGCCTGCAATGCAGGAGACCACGATTTGATCCCTGGGTTGGGAAGACCCACTGGAGAAGGAAATGGCCACCCACTCCACTATTTTTGCCTGGGAATTCCATGGACAGTGGGGCCTGGTGGGCTACAGTCCACAGGGTCACAAAGAGTTGGGCACACCTGAGGGACTAACACACACTCCTTGAGATAATCACCTGGGGTCCACGTGTCATTGATCCATAGGATGAGACCTACTCAGGTCTAGTGACTTTATTCCGAGCCACAGCCTACTCTCGGTATTTTACATGTTTGATTCTCTCTGCACCTCTGTGAGATATTATTCTGTTTCCCCAAAGAGGACAATGAGGCTGAGAGAGGTGAAGTCACTCACCTCACCCTCACCCCCCATCACAAGATAGCACAGCTGATCCTCAAAGCAGTTGTGATGGGAAACCTTGCATGGGACCCCCCTATCCCGAGGGCCACTGTGTGAGTCCTGGCCCGAATCTCCCTGAGACCTTCACTGGGATGACTCAGGGGTACTCTGTGCATCTCACCTGGGGTGTGTTGCACAGGTACTGCAGGATCTCGCCCATGTACTAGATCAGTCACACTGTGCTGCCGACAGTCATCCCAGAAGCTGGAGGCAGATAACTTGGGGGCCAGGACACAGGTCACCCCTGGAAGGGAGGAGAGGAAGGGGTTTCAGGTCAGGCCTCTGAGCTGCTGTGAGAAGCTGCTCTGACCACCTGGCTGTGGTCCATGAAGCTCAGGATGGCATCACGCTCATCTCTGTGTCACTGGCCCAGCCAGGACTGTCCCCACAAGAAGAGCACAGCCCGACCTGAGTCCAAATCCTGTCTTCAGAACGTGTGGAAAGCTCAGTGGCTGGTACAAAGTGAGCCCTGCTGAATGAGGGCTGTGAGCAGGAGTCATTCGTGGTTGTGATAAATGTCTTAGGAATGCCTGTCTAGCTGGCCAAATGGATAGCAGGTAGAAGGATGGATGGGTGATGTGGGACTGGGTTGCTGGATGGATATATGGATGTTCTGAAGGATGGACATGTGGATCAGTACATCTTAGGGGCCACTACAGTCACTCCGTGGAGAAGGGAATGGCAACCCACTCTAGTATTCTTGCCTGGAAAATCCTATGGACAGAGGAGCCTTGTGGGCTACAGTCCATGGGGTCGCAAAGAGTCGGACACAACTGAAGCGACTTAGCATGCACACACTAATAGGAGATGCAGCTGTGAATGGGATGTGGAAAAGAGAGAATATCAACCCTGACAACCTAATATTTTGCTGTGAAATATAGCTGAAATAATAGTTGTGAAATTTTTGAAAAAAATTTACTAATGGAAAAGGTGCAAGCTTTGAAGTAAGGCAAGTTAAGGTTCAGTTCCCAGCTCTGCACTTTACCAGCTGTGTGATCTTGGCACACTTACTTAAATTCTCTGAGACTCATTTTTCTTATTTGGAAAGTAGGGGATAATAAAGGTCATTACTGAGTTGCTGTGAGGACTAGAAATAATGCTAATAGTTAACAACAGGCATTAGTTGAGTTGTTGATGATGATACAAATCATACACTAAAAGCAATTGCCACTGATTTCCTGTATCAGCTTATCTAGTGCAAACAAAAGTCCTCTCAAATTTCTGTGTATAAACTCATGATAATCAATACAACTGTGCCATGAATATTTATTGACCATTCAGGCAGTTAAAGGCACAGTGCTGCAGGTATGTGCCTGTGTGTGTGTGTGCCTGTGTGTGTGTGTGTTTGAAGTATGTATTTTGGGTGAGGAATACAAAGACAAATCCACTTGAAGCTTTTTCTTTTTTTAGAAAAATCATTTGCTTATTTTAATTGGCAGATGATTACTGTACAATATTGCGATGCGTTTTGCCATACATTAACATTAGTCAGCCATAGGTATACATTTGTTTCCCCCCCTCATCCTGAATCCCCTCACACCTCCCTCCTCACCCTATCCATATAGGTTGTCCTAGAGCACTGGCTTTGGGTGCCCTGCTACAAGCCAGCATACAAGCAAAAAATATATTTTAGTATTAAGAATTTAGAAATCTCCTAGAGTTAAATGTCCTATAAGAGACACAGGTACCATGTAATGAAGGTGGAAAAGTGAAATTGTGATTGGATGGAGTGGGTGGAGATGATTGAGGGGTAGAGTCTGGGGAGGCTAAGTAGAAGAGATGACTTTTTAGCTGAGCTTTTAAAAATATTTATTTATTTATAATTGAAATTTAATTGCTTTACAGTATTACATTTATTTCTACCAAACATCAACATGAATCAGCCACAGATTTACCCATGTCCCCTCCCACTTCAACATCCCTCCCACTTCCTCCCCCAGGTTGGATTTTGTAAAAGGGGTAAGATTTGATCATCCCATTATGAGGGTGAAATTAGAATGGATGAAGAAATGGAAATTTCCACTGGAGGAAATAGTAAAAATAAAGGCACAAAGATTATCAGTTTTAGTCTATGAATCAACAAGGGCAAGTTCAGTTAGGATGAAGCTTGGAGAATATGAAAGTGTGTAAATTCACAGACATATAATGTGATACATAGCTACCTAAAGAGAAAGTTGAAATATAGCAGAGGTGACAGTAAAAACAATTGTTGTATGTATAAATGGTCAAGAAATGTGTGGTCCTGAAGTTTTAACTGCCCTATATATTTTCTTAATTTACTAAACTACTGACACACATTAGCTATACCCCCACTTCATGCAAGAATATCTAATAGAGCTTGTCTGTGATTTTATTTCAACATTTCCAAGAACCTTTTCCAATAACCTTTTTTTGTGTGTGTTTTCTTAATAATCCATAATTCTCTTTGTGATGTCCTCCATGCTCAGAATGGTTAAATTCACCACCCCCCAAACCAGGTTTTAAGCAAGCAAGACTGTCTCATGTCAACCCCAGCACGGACCTCTTGATTTCACTATTTCATTTCAATTCTTTCTTCTTGGAGTATATTTATACAATCAGATTCTATTACCCCATTTCATTCTACTTCATTTAGCCATGATTTTGTTCTTGTCACTGCCATATTTGATTTCACCAGCACACCTGGATTATCTAAAACTGAGTTCTTTGTATATATCCCTGACAGAAAAAATAGCTCCTCTTATTCTCCAAATAATTTCTTGGCTAAAAGACTGAAGCAGAAAATATCATTAGCAAGGAATCAGATCAGATTCCTGGGACATTTGTGCTTTCGTTATGGATACCAGAAGAGCAATGTCCAACAGCATGTGCAAATGGGAAAGATTACAGTGATGAATTATTTGTCAAGAGCTGAGAAGGCATTTTAGTTTTCTTAATTTTTAGAAAGAGCTTTGTGATTTCTTAGGTGCCTTTAAGCAAGCTGGGTTGTACTTATGGGACACTTTTTGTTTTCAATATTTGTGTAAGCCAGATATGGTTCAATCGAGGCACTGTGCTACATCATGGTAAGTGTAGTAGATAACAGTTTGAAAAATAATGTTATTTTAAAATAACTCCATGGGGAATATTTATGGTAGGTTTCATAAGAAACTGTTAATCATAAGCAACTCTGGGTTGGAGGGTTGGAGAATGTAGCATTTGGGTTAGCTTTGAAACATGAACATACATTTCTTTTTCCTTCTTTTTCTTTTCTTTTAAAAAATAAAATCTCACTTAATCGAGATATTACTAGTATCTAAAGCTGTACATATGTTTTCTGTACTATTTGATAAGTTTGAACATATGCAAACACCTGTAATACCATTGCCACAATCCAGGTAATAAACACATACAACATCTTCCAGAGTTGTTTTGTGTCTTGTGTGTGTGTGTGTGTGTGTGTGTGTGTGTGTGTGTGTATGCGTGGTAAAAACACTTAACATGAAGGCACAGATTTTTTAAATGAAGACATAAAAAGCAAATTTACCACCTGGCTGTGGCCTCATGTCTGAATTTCTTTATTTGACATTCAAAGCCCTCTACGATGGAGAAGGCAATGGCACCCCACTCCAGTACTCTTGTCTGGAAAATCCCATGGATGGAGGAGCCTGGTAGGCTGCAGTCCATGGGGTCGCTAAAAGTCGGACACGACTGAGTGACTTCCATTTCACTTTTCATTTTCATGCATTGGAGAAGAAAATGGCAACTCACTCCAGTGTTCTTGCCTGGAGAATCCCAGGGATGGGGGAGCCCGGTGGGCTGCTGTCATGGGGGTCGCACAGAGTTGGACACGACGGAAGCAACTTAGCAGCAGCAGCAGCCCTCTAAGATGTAATTCCATCTCACCTCTCTAGCAGTGCTTCCCTTTTCCCTTACTCATGCCATACTAACCTTGTTAGTCTTTATGTTGTGCCACTCACATGGCACACTCAGCTAGACTTTGTTTACATGTCTATGCCCTCTGACTGATTTTCAAAATTTAAAAATATGACCTTTATTTCTAGGCTCAGTTCACAAGCTGCCTCTTCCGTATAGCCTTGCCTGATTTCCCTACTGCACACTTCCTATTGCAGATGCAGCCAACACTGATTGCAATTCTTGGTTGGGATCAGATTATATATTGTCTTATATTTTGTCTCCTCTCGTTAGAGGGTCATATTCTTGTTCTGTCAAAAGACCTTGTGTAGACAGCATTCTCTCTGGGTGTGTTTCCTCACGTAGAAAATAAGAGGTGTTGGATGATTTCCTAAATGCCTTCTAGTTCTAACAATCTAGGTCTCTAATATTTGTGAAAAAAAAAAAAAAAGCTTTTGAAAACTCCAAAGCACCATAAAATAGAAACTGGTATTAGGATTACACTTTTTAAACCCTGCACAACTGTTATATTACCAGGTAAAATAGATGTATTTCTGATGAATTGCTCGTATGATTCATCTTAAAGTTTGATGAAAACTCTACTTCTGTGGTTAACAAAGTCCAACTTTAAAAAAATTGGAAAGACAATTTTTCATGCATTGTTAGCCCCTCAGTCATGTCTGACTCTTTGAGACCCCATGGACTATAGCCCATCAGGCTCCTCTGTCCATGAAATTCTCCAGGCAAGGATACTGGAGTGGGTTGCCATTCCCTTCTTCAGGGAACCTTCCCAACCCAGGGATTGAACCTGTGTCTCCTGTATTGCAGGCAAATGCTTTTACCATCTGAGCCACTACGGAAGCCATTTCACACAATAGACACACAAGAATGAAAGACATAGCTACCTATAGAAGAAAACTGATGTTAAAATCTCACACATTAAGCACACTAATTTTAACATCAGCTTTCTTCTATAGGCTACTATATCTTTCATTCTTGAGCTAAAAATAAGTTGAAAATACTTTAATTAATTGTTCATTTGGCATTAATGACCCATTTCAATGCTCTGTTTCATCAAGTTGAAAATTTATAAATGTCCTGATATCATATTTTAATAATGTGTCCTGAAGAAACTAACTTCAGACATGACATAATATTGCTGTTCTTGTACATTTCCCACAGAAATAATAGCATCAGCAACAGCAACAACAGAAAACACTTCTCTAGCAGCTACTATGCACTAGATACTACACTATACTATACTCTTTGCTCTATTTCTTACCCAGTGGCTCAGTGGTAAAGAATCCACCTTGCAATTCAGGAGACACAGGAGACATGGGTTCAAATCCTGAGTGGTGAAGATCCCCTGGAGATGGGCATGGCAACCCACTCCTGTATTCTTGCATGGGAAATCACATGGACAGAGGAGCCTGGCAGGCTACAGCCCATAGGGTCACAAAGAGTCAAACACGACTGAAGTGACTGAAGTGAAGTGAAGTGAAGTGAAGTTGTTCAGTCGTGTCCGACTCTTTGCGACCCTTTGGACTGTAGCCCACCAGGCTCCTCCAACCATGGGATTCTCCAGGCAAGAGTACTGGAGTGGGTTGCCATTTTCTTCTCTAGGGGATCTTCCTGACCCAGGGATCAAACCCAGATCTCCTGCATTGAAGGCAGATGTTTTAACATCTGAGCCACCAGAGAAGCCCTGAGTGACTGCTCAGCACTGTCAGGAAGTGACTGAGCATGCACACAAATTGCTTATATTAACTCATTCAATTAAGTTAGTATAACAATAGCTACAACAATCCAACATTTCCTTCCTCCGTTTCACAGATTTGAAGACTGAGGCTCACAAAGACTAAATGTCCCAAACCAAGAAGTCACAGAGATGGAAAATGGTGGAGATGGGATTTATCTCAACCCATCTGTCTTCATACTCTGTGCTCCAGCAACTTAAACTACTATGCTAGGCTGCTTCATCTCTGTCCCCAACTTTCTGTGTGACTGTGGATGAGTCTCTGAACCTTTATCCTTTCTGAGCCTTTTATCCTTATCCTTATCTGAGGTTAGACTAGTCAGAGATTGCAAACTAACCCTCTCTGGGCTAGAGGTGACCTACAGATATGTTTTGATTGATCTATGTTTATATTAAAATTGATTAAAAATCAGGAAATCCTATATAACATATTTCCAAGTTCTCTTGAAAAATAGAGATCTATATTAGGCACATATTCCCATATAGCAAAAACCAATAGGAGCTAAGTAAATATTGGCTGCTTCCTTAGCTAGAGAATACACTCTAGTTTTCTGTAGTATCACTCCCTATTGCATTACATCTACATATTTTACTTTTAATTTTTTTAATCCCTGAATCCTCATAGACATTTGAGCCTGATCTTTAATCCCTGATTGTTAAATTTCTTTTAAGCGTCAACATTCAGTGATGCTATGTGAAGTTAAAAAACATAGTGACTGTGTCAATTTACATTCCCACAGACAGTGCAAGAGTGTTCCCTTTTCTCCACACCCTTTCCAGCATTTATTGTTTGTAGACTTTTTGATGGGAGCCATTCTGACCGGTGTGAGGTGATATCTCATTGTATTTTTGATTTGCATTTCTCTAATAATGACCGATGGAGAAGGAAATTGCAACCCACTCCAGTATTCTTGTCTAGTGAATCCTGTGAATCCTGCCTACAAATTTCTCAGCAAGATGGTAGGAGGGACAAAATCACATTTAGAATCAAACTCCATAACTGCCAGAGATGCTTGGTGGGATCAAACAAAACCTGGTACTGCACACCAAGATCCAGAGACCCCACAGAGACTGAGCCAGACCTGCCTTTGAGTGATTGAGTATCTCCTGTGGAGGCATGGGTCAGCAGTGGCCTGCTGTGGAGACAGTGGCTCTGGCTGCAGCAGACCTTGGAGGCACAGCGTGTGGCATAAGTCTTCTTGGAGGAGGTCATCATTAGCTCTACCATAGAACCACAGAGCAGATGACCTACAAACTGGAGAATACTTATACCAAGAAGTTCTTGCGCTGTTATAAAAGTTCTAGGACCCACAACAGATTCCCCAACCTGGGGATCTGGCAAAAGGACTGAGAACATCCATGGAATTTGCCCCTGAAGGCCCGTGGGATTTGATTACAGAACTTCCACAGGACTGGGGAAACAGTCTCTTGGAAGGCACAAACAAAACCTTGTGCACACCAGGACCCAGGAGAAAGGAGCAGTGACCCCACAAGAGACTGACCCAGACCTGCCTGTGAGTGTCCAGGAATCTCTAGTGGAGATGCAGGTCAACAGTGGCCTTCCGCAAGGTTGGGGTACTGAATACAAGAGTCCTGGAATAAGTCTTTTTGAAGGAGGTGGCATTTACAGCCATTACCCTTACCATAGTTTGGCCTCAGGATAAACAACAGAGAGGGAACACAGCCACTTCCATCAACAGAAAATTGGATTAAACATTTACTGAGCAGGCACATCAGAACAAGACCCAGATTCCCCCACAGTCAGTCCCTCCCATCAAGGAGCTTCCACAAACCTCTTATCCTTATCTAGCAGAGGACAGACAGAATGAAAATCACAATAACAGAAAACTAATGGAACTGATCACATAGATCGCAACCTTGTCTCACTCAGTGAAACTATGAACCATGCCATGTAGGGCCACCCAAGACAGACAGGCCATGGTGGAGACTTCTGACAAAATGAGGTCCACTGGAGAAAGGAATGACAAACCACTTCAGCATTCTTTCCTTGAGAACCCCATGAAAAGTAGGAAAAGGAGAAAAAATATGACATTAAAAGATGAACTCTCCAGGTTGGTAGGTGCCCAGTATCTTACTGGAGAAGAGTGCAGAAATAACTCCAGAAAGAATGAAGAGATGGAGCCAAAAAGAAAAAAAAAAAAAGTTGTGGATGTGACTGGTGATGGAAGTAGATGTAAAACCTAGATTACATTTTGAAAAGCGAGATATCACTTTGCCAACAAAGGCCCATCTAGTCAAAGTTATGATCTTTCCAGTAGTCATGTACTGATATGAGAGTTGGACCATCAAGAATCCTGAGCACTGAAGAATTGATGGTTTCAAACTGTGGTGCTAGAGAAGACTCTTGAGAGTTTCTTTGACAGGAAGATGATCAAACCAGTCAATGCTAAAGGAAATCAACTCTTAATACTCATTGGAAGGATTGATGCTAAAGCTGAGGCTCCAATACTTTGGCCACCTAATGCAAATAGCTGATTCATTGGAAAAGACCCTGATGCTGGGAAAGATTGAAGGCAAAAGGAGAAGAGGGTGGTAGAGAATGAGATTGTCGCATAGCATCTCCTATTCAATGAACATGAACTTGGGCAAACTCTGGGAGATGGTGATGTACAGGGAGGCCTGATGTGCTACCGTTCATGGGGTCTCAGAGACACAACTTAGCTACTGAAGAAGAACATTAACAAAGTGTTCACATGGGAGTATGTATGTTAATCACTCAGTTGCTTCAGACTCTTTTTGACCCCATGTACTATATAGCCCACCAGATTCCTCTGTCCATGGAATTCTCCAGGCAAAAATACTGGATTGGGTTGCCATTTCCTCCTCCAGAGGATCTTTCCAACCCAGGGACCGAACCCCAGTCTCTTGCATTGCAGGAGGATTCTTACTGTCTGAGCCACCAGGGAAGCCCCCTCATGGGAGTATAAACATGTAAAAAGCCACTGAAGATTTGTGCATTGTAGAGTACATGAATTGTATATTACAATTTTAAGCAAGATATTTATAAAACAGTGGTGTTCAGTGGTTCTCCAATGCTAGTTCTCATACACTCATCAGATTAAGCTGAGATGTTTCCTTAAAAGCAATTTCCAGGACGCAATAAAGTCAATGTTCAAGAATTTCTAGAGGTGGAGCCTTGAGATCTATAGTTTTATAAGGACTGGAAAATTTAAGAAGGAGCCAGATACAGGGACTTCTGTTCATTTTCTCTCTCTGCCACTTTTAAGTCCAGTTCTGAATGAGTTAATTTGTTGATGTTCAGTTGGGATGAAGAGAGAAGAAGGAACTCAAACCCCTCAAAATCATTCTGAGAAAAAGTTTATTTTCCAGCTTGCTTAGAAATATACTTGTGGTTGGTGGGGGAGATGTGTGCTTATGAAGAGTAGTGGTAGGAGATTGATTAGTGAAAGAATGTTTGTTTTTAGCATTTGCCTTATGTATTTAGGGGCTCCTATGTTGAGTGAATATATATTTATAATTGTTATATCTTCTTAAATTGATCACTTGATCATTATGTAATGCCCTTCCTTGTTGAAACTGTGATTAAATATTCCAACAATCAAATATCCACGACCATATGGTTTCAGAGGTGAATTGTATCAAACATTTAGAGAAGAACTGATACCTATCATTCTCAAACTCTTCCAAAAAATTGCAGAGGAAGGAACATACCCAAAGCCCATGGCCTTCTATGAGGCCATCATCGTACTGACACCAAAACCAAAGATACCACAAATAATAAGAAAAATAAAATTGAAAACAAATATCGCTGAGGACTATATATTAAAAAATCTGAGGAGGAGCTAAGATGGTGGAGGAATAGGACGGGAAAACACTTTCTCCCCTACAAATTCATCAAAAGAACACTTAAACGCTGAGTAAATTCCACAAAACAACTTCTGAATGCCGGCAGAGGACATCAGGCACCCAGAAAAGCAACCCATTGTCTTCGAAAGGAGCTTTTCATCTTTAAACTAGATGTTTTATCAATGGTGCTGTATAGAAGGAGAAGTTTTGAGACTACTGTAAAAACAAGACAGATAACTGGAAGCAGGAGGCTTAAGTCCAAACCCTGACTCCAGGGAACATTAATTGACAGGATCCCATCAAATGTCTCCATACCTACACTGAAACCAAGCAGCACACAAGGGACAACAAGTTCCAGGGGAAGACATACCAAGCAAATTCTCCAGCAACACAGGAACACAGCCCTGAGCTCCAATATACAGGCTACCCAAAGTCACCCCAAAACCATAGACATCTCATAACTCATTACTGGACACTTCATTGCACTCCTGAAAGATGAAATCCAGCTCCACCCACCAGAACACCAACACAAGCTTCCCTAACCAGGAAACCTTCACAAGCCACCTGTACAAACCCACACACAGTGAGGAAACACCACAATAAAGATAACTCCACAAACTGCCAGAATACAGAAGAGACACCCGAAACTCAGCAATTTAAACAAGATGAAGAGACAGAGGAATACCTAGCAGGTAAAGGAACAAGATAAATGCCCACCAAACCAAAAAAAAGAGGAAGAGACAGGGAATCTACCTGATAAAGAATTCCAAATAATGACAGTGAAATTAATCCAAAATCTTGAAATCAAAATGGAATCACAGATAAATAGCCTGGAGACAAGGACTGAGAAGATACAAGAAAAGTTCAACAAGGACCTAGAAGAAATAAAAAAGAGTCAATATATAATGAATAATGCAATAAATGAGATCAAAAACACTCTGGAGGGAACAAATAGTAGAATAACAGAGGCAGAAGATAGGATTAGTGAATTAGAAGATAGAAGGGTAGAAATAAATGGATCAGAAGAGAAAAAAGAAAAATGAATTAAAAGAAACGAGGACAATCTCAGACACCTCCAGGACAATATTAAACACTACAACATTCGAATCATAGGAGTCCCAGAAGAAGACAGAAAGAAACACCATGAGAAAATACTTGAAGAGATAATAGTTGAAAACTTCCATAAAATGGGGAAGGAAATAAGCACTCAAGTCCAAGAAAACCAGAGAGTCCCAAACAGGATAAACCCAAGGAAAAACACCCCAAGACACATATTAATCAAATTCACAGAGATCAAACACAAAGAACAAATATTAAAAGCACCAAGGGAAAAACAACAAATAACACAAAAGGGAATTCCCATAAGGATAACAGCTGATCTTTCAATAGAAACTCTCCAAGCCAGGAGGGAATGGCAAAACATACTTAAAGTGATGAAAGAAAGCAACCTACAGCCCAGATTACTGTACCCAGAACGGATCTCATTCAAATATGAAAGAGAAATCAAAAGCTTTACAGACAGGCAAAAGCTGAAAGAATTCAGCACCACCAAATCAGCTCTCCAACAAATACTAAAGGATATTCTCTAGACAGGAAACACAAAAAGGGTGTATAAATTCGAACCCAAAACAATAAAGTAAATGGCAACGGGATCATACTTATAAATAATTACCTTAAATGTAAATGGGTTGAATGCACCAACCAAAAGACAAAGACTGGCTGAATGGATACAAAAACAAGACCCCTACATATGTTGTCTACAAGAGACCCACCTCAAAACAGGGGACACATACAGACTGAAAGTGAAGGGCTGGAAAAAGATTTTCCTTGCAAATAGGGACCAAAGGAAAGCAGGAGTAGCAATACTCATATCAGATAAAATAGACTTTAAAACAAAGGCTGCAAAAAGAGACAAAGAAGGCCACTACATAATGACCAAAGGATCAATCCAAGAAGATATAACAATTATAAATATATATGCACCCAACATAGGAGCACCACAATATGTAAGACAAATACTAACAAGTATGAAAGGAGAAATTAAGAATAACACAATAATAGTGGGAGACTTTAATACCCCACTCACACCTATGGATAGATCAACTAAACAGAAAATTAACCAGGAAACACAAAATTTAAACGATAAAACAGACCAGTTAGACTTAATTGATATCTATAGGACATTTCATCCCAAAACAATGAATTTCTCCTTTTTCTCAAGTGCACATGGAACCTTCTCCAGGATAGATTACATCCTGGGCCATAAATCTAGCCTTGGTAAACTCAGAAAAATTGAAATCATTCCAAGCATCTTTTCTGACCACAATGCAGTAAGATTAGATGTCAATTACAGAAGAAAAACTCTTAAAAATTCCAACATATGAAGGCTGAACAACACGCTGCTGAAAAACCAACAAATCACAGAAGAAATCAAAAAAGAAATCAAAATTTAAATAGAAACGAATGAAAATGAAAACACAACAACCCAAAACCTGTGGGACACTGTAAAAGCAGTCCTAAGGGGAAAGTTCATAGCAATACAGGCATACCTCAAGAAACAAGAAAAAAGTCAAATAAATAATCTAACTCTACACATAAAGCAACTAGAAAAGGAAGAAATGAAGAACCCCAGGGTTAGTAGAAGGAAAGAAATCTTAAAAATTAAGGCAGAAATAAATGCAAAGAAATAAAAGAGACCATAGCAAAACTCAACAAAGCCAAAAGCTGGTTCTTTGAAAGGATAAATAAAATTGACAAACCATTAGCCAGACTCATCAAGAAACAAAGGGAGAAAAATCAAATCAGTAAAATTAGAAATGAAAATGGAGAGATCACAACAGACAACACAGAAATACAAAGGATCATAAGTGACTACTATCAGCAATTATATGCCAATAAAATGGGCAACGTGGAAGAAATGGACAAATTCTTAGGAAAGTACAACTTCCTAAAACTGGACCAAGAAGAAATAGAAAATCTTAACAGATCCATCACAAGCAAGGAAATCGAAACTGTAATCAGAAGTCTTCCAGCAAACAAAAGCCCAGGTCCAGACGGCTTCACAGCTGAATGCTCCCAAAAAATTTAGAGAAGAGCTAACACCTATCCTACTCAAACTCTTCCAGAAAATTGCAGAGGAAGGTAAACTTCCAAACTCATGCTATGAGGCCACCATCACCCTAATACCAAAACCTGACAAAGATGCCACAAAAAAAGAAAACTACAGGCCACTATCACTGATGAACATAGATACAAAAATCATTAACAAAATTCTAGCAATGAGAATCCAACAACACATTAAAAAGATCATACACCATGACCAAGTGGGCTTTATCCCAGGGATGCAAGGATTCTTCAATATCCACAAATCAATCAATGTAATACACCACATTAACAAATTGAAAAATAAAAACCATATGATTATCTCAATAGATGCAGAGAAAGCCTTTGACAAAATTCAATACCCATTTATGATAAAAACTCTCCAGAAAGCAGGAATAGAAGGAACATACCTCAACATAATAAAAGCTATATATGACAAACCCACAGTAAACATTATCCTCAATGGTGAAAAATTGAAAGCATTTACTCTAAAGTCAGGAACAAGACAAGTGTGGCCACTTTCACCATTACTATTCAACATAGTTTTGGAAGTTTTGGCCATGGCAATCAGAGCAGAAAAAGAAATAAAAGGAATCCAAATTGGAAAAGAAGAAGGAAAACTCTCACTGTTTGCAGATGACATGATCCTGTACATAGAAAACCCTAAAGACTCCACCAGAAAATTACTAGAGCTAATCAATGAATATAGTAAAGTGGCAGGATATAAAATCAACACACAGAAATCCCTTGCATTCCTGTACACTAATAATGAGAAAATAGAAAGAGAAATTAAGGAAACAATTCCATTCACCATTGCAACAAAAAGAATAAAATACTTAGGTATATATCTACCTAAAGAAACTAAAGACCTATATATATAAAACTATAAAACACTGGTGAAATAAATCAAAGAGGACACTAATAGATGGAGAAATATACCATGTTCACTGATCGGAAGAACCAATATAGTGAAAATGAGAATACTACTCAATGCAATTTATAGATTCAATGCAATCCCCATAAAGCTACCAACGGTATTCTTCACAGAGCTAGAACAAATAATTTCTCAATTTGTATGGAAATACAAAAAACCTCGAATAGCCAAAGCTATCTTGAGAAAGAAGAATGGAATTGGAGGAATCAACCTTCCTGACTTCAGGCTCTACTACAAAGCCACAGTCATCAAGACAGTATGGTACTGGCACAAAGGCAGAAATATAGATCAATGGAACCAAACAGAAAGCCCAGAGATAAATCCACACACCTATGGACACCTTATCTTTGACAAAGGAGGCAAGAATATACAATGGAGAAAAGACAATCTCTTTAACAAGTGGTGCTGGGAAAACTGGTCAACCACTTGCAAAAGAATGAAGCTAGAGCACTTTCTAACACCATACACAAAAATAAACTCAAAATGGATTAAAGATCTAAACAAAAGACCAGAAACTATAAAACTCCTAGAGGAGAACATAGGCAGAACACTCTCCGACATACACCACAGCAGGATCCTCTATGACCCACCTTCCAGAATATTGGAAATAAAAGGAAAAATAAACAAATGGGACCTAATTAAACTTAAAAGCTTCTGCACAACAAAGGAACCTATAAGCAAGGTGAAAAGACAGCCTTCAGAATGGGAGAAAATAATAGCAAATGAAGCAACAGACAAACAACTAATCTCAAAAGTATACAAGCAACTCCTACAGCTCAATTCCAGAAAAATAAATGACCCAATCAAAAAATGGGTCAAAGAACTAAATAGACATTTCTCCAAAGAAGACATACAGATGGCTAACAAACACATGTAAAGATGCTCAACATCACTCATTATCAGAGAAATGCAAATCAAAACCACTATGAGGTACCATTTCATGCCAGTCAGAATGGCTGCGATCCAAAAGTCTACAAGCAATAAATGCTGGAGTGGGTGTGGAGAACGGAGAACCCTCTTACACTGCTGGTGGGAATGCAAACTAGTACAGCCACTATGGAGAACAGTGTGGAGATTCCTTAAAAAACTGGCAATAGAACTGCCTTATGATCCAGCAATCCCACTGCTGGGCATACACACTGAGGAAACCAGAATTGAAAGAGACACATATACCCCAATGTTCATCGCAGCACTATTTACAATAGCCAGGACATGTAAGCAACCTAGATGTCCATCAGCAGATGAATGGATAAGAAAGCTGTGTACATATACACAATGGAGTATTACTCAGGCATTAAAAAGAATACATTTAATCAGTTCTAATGAGGTGGATGAAACTGGAGCCTATTATACAGAGTGAAGCAAAGAAAGAAAAACACCAATAGAGTATACTAACACATATATATGGAATTTAGAAAGATGGTAACAATAACCCTGCATCCGAGACAGCAAAAGAGACACTGATGTATAGAACAGTCTTTTGGACTCTGTGGGAGAGGGAGAGGGTGTGATGATTTGGGAGAATGGCATTGAAATATGTATAATATCATATATGAAACGAGTCTCCAGTAGAGGTTCGATACATGATACTGGATGCTTGGGGTTGGTGCACTGGGAAGACCCAGAGGGATGGCACGGGGAGGGAGGAGGGAGGAGGGTTCGGGGTGTGGAGCATGTTTATGCCTGTGGCAGATTCATTTTGATTTATGGCAAAACCAATACAATATTGTAAAGTTAAAATAAAATAAAAAATAATTTATCCTCAACAAAATACTAGAAAACAAAGTCCAACAGCACCTTGATCAAACCACTTTAGTATCCTTGCCTTGAGAACCCCATGAACAGTATGAAAAGACAAAATAGCAGGGTACTGAAACGGGAACTCCCCGGGTCGGTAGGTGCCCAATATGCTACAGGAGATGAGTGGAGAAATAACTTCAGAAAGAAGGAAGGGATGGAGCCAAAGAAAAAACAATACCCAGTTGTGGATCTGACTGCTGATAGAAGCAAGGTCTGATGCTATAAAGAGCAATATTGCATAGGATGGAATGTCAGGTCCATGAATCAAGGCAAATTGGAAGTGGTCAAACAGGAGATGGCAAGAGTGAACGTCAACATTCTAGGAATCAGCGAACTAAAATGGACTGGAATGAGTGAATTTAACTCAGATGACTATTGTATCTACTATTGTGGGCAGGAATCCCTTAGAAGAAATGGAATAGCCATTATGGTCAACAAAACAGTCCGAAATGCAGTACTTGGATGAATTTTAAAGAACAACAGAATGATCTCTGTTCATTTCCAATGCAAACCATTCAATATCATGGTAATCCAAGCCTATGCCCCACCAGTAACACTGAAGAAGCTGAAGTTGAACGGTTCTATGAGGACCTACAAGACCTTTTAGAACTAATAACCCCAAAAGATGTCTTTTTCTTTATAATGGACTGGAATGCAAAAGGAGGAAATCAAGAAACACCTGGAGTAACAGACAAATTTGACCTTGGAGTACAGAATGAAGCAGAGCAAAGGCTAAAAGAGTTTTGCCAAGAGAACGCTCTGGTCACAGCAAACACTCTCTTCCAACAACACAAGAGAAGACTCTACACATGGACATCACCAGATGGTCAATACCAAAATCAGACTGATTATATTCTTTGCGGCCAAAGATGGAGAAGCTCTATACAGTCAGCACAAACAAGACCGGGAGCTGGCTGTGGCTCAGATCATGAACTCCTTATTGCCAAATTCACACATAAATTGAAGAAAGTGGGGAAAACCAGTAGACCATTCAGGTATGGCCTAAATCAAATTCCTTATGATTATACAGTGGAAGTGAGAAATAGATTTAAGGGCCTAGATCTGATAGACAGAGTGCCTGATGAACTATGGGCGGAGTTTCGTGACATTGTACAGGACACAGATACCAAGACCATTCCCATGGAAAAGAAATGCAAAAAAGCAAAGTGGCTGTCTGGGGAGGCCTTACAAATAGCTGTGAAAAGAAGAGAAGTGAAAAGCAAAGGAGAAAAGGAAAGATATAAGCATCTGAATGCAGAGTTCCAAAGAATAACAAGGAGAGATAAGAAAGCCTTCCTCAATCATTAAAGCAAAGAAATAGAGGAAAACAACAGAATGGGAAAGACTAGAGATCTCTTCAAGAAAATTAGAAATACCAAGGGAATATTTCACACAAAGATGGGCTCGATAAAGGACAGAAATGGTATGGACCTAACAGAAGCAGAAGATATTAAGAAGAGGTGGCAAGAATACATAGAAGAACTGTACGAAAAAGATCTTCATGACTCAGATAATCACGATGGTGCAATCACTCACCTAGAACCAGATATCTTGGATTGTGAAGTCAAGTGAGCCTTAGCAAGCATCACTATGAGCAAAGCTAGTGGAGGTGATGGAATTCCAGTTGAACTATTTCACATCCTGAAGGATGATGCTGAGAAAGTGCTGCACTCAATATGCCAGCAAATTTGGAAATCTCAGCAGTGGCCACTGGGCTGGAAAAGGTCAGTTTTCATTCCAATCCCAAAGAATGGCAATGCCAAAGAATGCTCAAGCTACCGCACAATTACACTCATCTCACACGCTAGTAAAGTAATGCTCAAAATTCTCCAAGCCAGGCTTCAGTAATATGTGAACCATGAACTTCCTGATGTTCAAGCTGGTTTGAGAAAGAGCAGAGGAACCAGAGATCAAATTGCCAACATCCGCTGGATCATGGAAAAAGCAAGAGAGTTCCAGAAAAACATCTATTTCTGCTTTATTGACTATGCCAAAGCCTTTGACTGTGTGGATCACAACAAACTGTGGAAAATTCTGAACGAGATGGGAATACCAGACCACCTGACCTGCCTCCTGAGAAACATATATGCAGGTCAGGAAGCAACAATTAGAACTGGACATGGAACAACAGGCTGGTTCCAAATAGGAAAAGGAGTACATCAAGGCTATATATTGTCACCCAGCTTATTTAACTTCTATGCAGAGTACATCATGAGAAACGCTGGCCTCGAAGAAGCACAAGCTGGAATCAAGATTGCCAGGAGAAATATCAATAACCTCAGATATGCAGATGACACCATCTTTATGCCCGAAAGTGAAGAAACACTAAAGAGCCTCTTGATGACCCAGAGGGGTGGTATGGGGAGGGAGGTGGGAGCGGGGTTCAGGATTGGGAACATGTGTACTCCCATGGTGGATTCATGTTGAAGTATGGTAAAACCAATACAATATTGTAAAGTAATTAGCCTCCAATTAAAATAAATGAAAAAATAATTAAAAAAAAAGAAAGTGAAAGAGGAGTGTGAAAAAGTTAGCTTAAAGCTCAACATTCAGAAAACTAAGATCATGGCATCTGGTTCCATCACTTTATGAGAAATAGATGGGGAAACAATGGAAACAGTGTCAGACTTTATTTTTTTGGGCTCCCAAATCACTGCAGATGGTGACCGCAGCCATGAAATTAAAAGATGCTTACTCCTTGGATGAAATTAATGACCAACCTAGATAGTATATTGAAAAGCAGAGACATTACTTTGCCAACAAAGTCCGTCTAGTCAAGGCTATGGTTTTTCCAGTGGTCATATATGAATGTGAGAGTTGGACTGTGAAGAAAGCTGGGCACCGAAGAATTGAATCTTTTGAACTGTGTTGTTGGAGAAGACTCTTGAGAGTCTTGGACTGCAAGGAGATACAACCAGTCCATTCTAAAGATCAGTCCTGGGTGTTCATTGGAAGGACTGATGTTAAAGCTGAAACTGCAATACTTTGGCCACCTGATTCGAAGAGCTGACTCGTTGGAAAAGACCCTGATTGTGGGAGGGACTGGGTGCAGGAAGAGAATGGGACGACAGAGGATGAGATGGCTGGGTGGCATCACTGACTTTATGGACGTGAGTTTGAGTGAACTCTGGGAGTTGTTGATGGACAAGGAGGCCTGGCCTGCTGTGCTTCATGGGTTTGAAATGAGTGGGACACGACTGATCGACTGAACTGCACTGAACTGATACTTGATCAAGTGGGGGTTACCCAAAGGATTTGAGGATTATTTATTATATGCAAACCAATCAATGATAAACCATATTAACAAATTGAAAGTTAAAAATGATATGATAATCTCAATAGATGCAGGGAAAGCTTTTGACAAAATTAATGTCCATTTATGATAAAAACTCTTCAGTAAGTGGACATGAGGGTCCTACCTCTATATAATAACGGTCATATACAACAATCCCACAGCAAGCATCATTCTCAGTGGTGAAAACCTGAAAACGTTTCTTCTAAGATCAGGAAAAAAACAAGGATGTACACTGTCACCACTGTTATTCAACAGAGATTTGAAAGTCCTCGCCATGGCAATCAGAGAGAAAAAAGAAATAAAAGGAATTCAAATTGAAAAGAAGTAAACTGTCACTATTTCAGATAGCATAATCCTATACACAGAAAATTCTAGCAATGTCACCAGAAAACTAATGGTGCTAATCAAAGTTATGACCAACCTAGATAGCATATTCAAAAGCAGGGACATTACTTTGCCAACAAAGGTTCGCCTAGTCAAGGCTATGGTCTTTCCTGTGGTCATGTATGGATGTGAGAGCTGGACTGTGAAGAAGACTGAGCGCCGAAGAATTGATGCTTTTGAACTGTGGTGTTGGAGAAGACTCTTGAGAGTCCCTTGGACTGCAAGGAGGTCCAACCAGTCCATTCTGAAGGAGATCAATCCTGGAATTTCTTTGGAAGGAATGATGCTAAAGCTGAAACTCCAGTATTTTGGCCACCTCATGTGAAGAGTTGACTCATTGGAGAAGACTCTGATGCTGGGAGGGATTGAGGGCAGGAGGAGAAGGGGACGACAGAGGATGAGATGGCTGGATGGCATCACTGACTTGGGTGTGAGTCTGGGTGACCTCAGGGAGCTGGTGATGGACAGGGAGGCCTGGCGTGCTGCAGTTCATGGGGTCGCAAAGAGTCCACACGACTGAGCGACTGATCTGATCTGATCTGAATCAATGAATTTGGTAAATTTTCAGGATACAAATTTAATACACAGAAATCTCTTGCATTCCTATACACTAGCAGCAAAATATAAGAAAGAGAAATTTAGGAAACAATCCCATTCACCACTGCATCAAAAAGAATAAAAAATACCTGGGAATAAACCTACCTAAGAATATGAAAGACCTGCATGCAGGAAAACTATAAGACCTTGATGAAAGTAATGAAAAATAACACAAACCGATGGAGAGATATACCATGTTCTTGGTTTGGAAGAATCAATATTGAGAAAACAGCTATACAAGCTTCAGATTCAATGCAATCTCTGTCAAATTACCATTGACATTTTTCACAGAATTCGGACAAAATTTTTTACAATTTGTATGGAAACACAAAAGTCCCCAAATACACAAAGCAATCTTTTTTTAAATTATTATTTAATTGGAGTGTAATTATAATGTAGTGTTAGCTTCTGCTGTACAGCAATGTTAATCAGCTATAAGTACACAAAATCCCCTCCTACTTGAGTCTCCCTCTCATCCTCCCATTCTACCCCTTTAGGTTACCACAGAGCATTGAGCTGAGATTCCTGTACTTTAGAGCAGCTTCCCACTAGCTATCTATTTTACACATGGTAGTATATATATATATGTAAATGGTACCCTCTCAATTCACCCCACCCTCTCCTTCCCCTGCTGTGTCCACAAGTCCATTCTCTATGTCTGTGTCTCTATTCCAACAGGCTCTAGGTTCACCCATATCACTAAAATGATCCAATTTCACCCCTTTTTATGGCTGAGTAATATTCCACTGTATATATGTACCACAACTTTACCTTTCATCTATCAATGAACATCTGGGTTGCTTTCACACCCTGGCTATTGTAAATAATGCTTTAATGAAAATTAGGGCACAGGTGTCTTTTAAAATTATTGTTTCTCAGAGTATATACCCAGAAATGGGATTGCTGGATTATGTGGTAGTTTTATTTTTAGCTTCTTAAGGAAGCTCCACATTGATTTGCAGAGTGGTTATATCAATTTACATTCCCACCAGCACTACAAGAGGGTTCCCTTTTCTCCATATCTTCTCCAAAATTTATTATTTTTATATATTTTTTTGATGATAGCCATTCTGACTGGTGTTAGATGATATCTCATTGTAGTTTTGATTTGTATTTCTCTAATAATAAACATCTTTTTTGGGTGTTAGTTCTAAAACGTCTTGTAGGTCTTCATAAAACCGTTCAACTTCAGCTTCTTCAGCATTACTGGTTGGGGCATAGACTTGGATTCCTGTGATATTGAATGGTTTGCCTTGGAAATGAACAGAGATCGTTCTGTCGTTTTTTGAGATTGCATCCAAGTACTGCATTTCGGACTGTTTTGTTGACCATTTCTTCTAAGGGATTCTTGCCTGCAGTAGTAGATATAATGGTCATCTGAGTTAAATTCGCCCATTCCAGTCCATTTTAGTTCGCTGATTCCTAGAATGTTGATGTTCACTCTTGCCATCTCCTGTTATGACCACTTCCAATTTGCCTTGATTCATGGACCTAACACTCCAGGTTCCTATGCAATATTGCTCTTTACAGCATCGGACCTTGCTTCTATCACCCGTCCTGGGTGTTCGTTGGAAGGAATGATGCTAAAGCTGAAGCTCCAGTACTTTGGCCACCTCATGTGAAGAGTTGACTCATTGGAAAAGACTCTGATGCTGGGAGGGATTGGGGGCAGGAGGAAAAGGGGATGACAGAGGATGAGATGGCTGTATGGCATCACCGACTCTATGGACGTGAGTTTGAGTGAACTCTGGGAGCTGGTGATGGACAGGGAGGCCTGGCGTGCTGCAATTCATGGGGTCACAAAGAGTCAGACACGACTGAGTGACTGAACTGAACTGAAGGACTTTATGTTGACTTTCAGAGCCTTTCAGTAGCCATTCTTCTCTTTCTTACAATGGTCACTGTAACCCTGTTCAGTGACCAACTCCTGGGTTAAAGTTAGCAAAGAAGAGAATGGCATTGTCATTACTATAAAGATTTACATATGAAAAGACAGTTCCACCTCCTGAAAATGTTTGTTTCCTCTTAGGCGTTATGTCTTTAATTCAGAGTTGCCTGGTTAGGGCTGTATGGGACAACTTATTAGGCATTCTTCAAGTATGTCTATCTGAATCAAATGATCTACAGTACATGTGTCCATGCTCAACTCTGCTATTTCTAAACCAAACCAAACAAAACAACAAAGTACTATGCACTGAAATGCATTGAATAATCTATAATTTCTGCTACAAAGGGTAACTCATAATTTAAAGATGTCAAGAAATACAAAGGTTTTGATTTTTAACAAGTATGTACAGTGGCTTACTCACAAAACTGTTGAGAAAGTTTAGAGATGTTAGTATAAACAAAGGACATCTTCACAATGTCCTGACAAGGAGACATTTATTATATTTTATTTATAGTCTGTCACTGGAATTCCAGTGTCACTTAATGTCACCTCTTGGTTCATGGGTTGACATAACATGACATGTGAATATGCCATGTCTTATTACAGAAGATACCTAAGGGGAAAAAAAAGCAATTAAAGGTCTTCATGTCTTTAATTGATTCCAGAATATTAAACAATGAATCTAGAGATATCAGTGCTATAGACTAGTGGTTGTCAAACTTTAAAATGTATCAAAATCACCTGGAGGGTTTATTAAAACAGGAATTTCTAGGCCCCATCCATAGAGTTTCTGGCTGTAGATTTGGTGTGGGTTCTGAAAATTTGCATACGTAGAAAGTTTCCACATCATGCTGATGCTGCTTGTCTGAGAGACCACACTTTGAGAAATACTAGATAATAGCCACATATTCAGAGAAGGCAATGGCAACCCACTCCAGTACTCTTGCTTGGCAAATTCCATGGACAGAGAAGCCTGGTAGACTGCAGTCCATGGGGTTGCTGGAAGTCGGACACGACTGAGCAACTTCACTTTGACTTTTCACTTTCATGTATTGGAGAAGGAAATGGCAACCCACTCCAGTGTTCTTGCCTGGAGGATCCCAGGGATGGAGGAGCCTGGTGAGCTGCTGTCTATGAGGTCGCACAGAGTCAGACAGGTCTGGAGTGACTTAGCTGCAGCAGCAGCAGCCACATATTGTAAGGAAGTTCTATGACCTTCAGAAGAAATAATACCAGCATTTCTGTAGAATAAAAGTAAATATTTAAAATCACAGAAGAGTGGGACATATATTTATTGAACAAATATTCATCGATTGTGATGCACTTGCTAGAATCCTTACACAGATATTTAATTTCATTTTGACTACATTACGTCCATCTTTCAAGTGAAAAAGAAACTGGAAAAGATAACTAACTTTCCAAAGATCACACAACTATTAGCTGGTAGATTTGAGACCCAAACCCAGATTTGTATGACCTCAAAGCTAATTGTTTTTTCTGTTAGATCACATTGCCCAAATCAGTTTTTTTTTTTAAAGTATAAATATGCTTTTTTTTTCCCCTTAGGCAGGTAAAATTATCCAGTGAAAGTATAGTGAACTGAATGCCAGGACAATGAGGCTCCAGCCGTGACTCTGCCACTAATTTAATCCATTGATCCATCAATTCAAGTACCCATCTTCCAACCTATCCATTCATCTATCATCCATCAATCTATTCACCTATTCCTTCATTCATTCATCAAACACCACTTGAGCATTAATAATATTTTAGACCCTCATTGTGTATAAATATTTTCCTTTCTTTATGCTTCACTTTTCTCATATGTGCAATGAGAAGGTTGGACTAGATGGTTTCTAAGGTCTCTTGCATTCTTTAAAGCCCAATGAGGGCCAAAGTTCCTCTTTATTCAGTAAAAAAAAAATCACAGATAATTTCAGGAAATAAAGTAAGTTTCCTTTTATAAAAGTGATTTAAGAGGAAATCCAGTGGTTATAGTAGTTATATGTGAAAAACATATCATTCTGTTCGTACTACAACAATATCTCCTTAACTAAAATTGGGACATAGTTGAAGACTGGTAATTGTAGCAAAGCTGTTTTTGTAAAAATGTGAATAAATTTTTATTTTATTATTTTATTTTTTTTCATTTTATTTTTATTTATTTTTTATTTTTTAACTTTACAATATTGTATTGGTTTTGCCATATATCAACATGAATCTGCCACAGGTATACACGTGTTCCCCATCCTGAACCCTCCTCTCTCCTCCCTTCCCATACCATCCCTCTGGGTCATCCCAGTGCACCAGCCCCAAGCATTCAGTATCATGCATCGAACCTGGACTTGAGACTCATTTCATATATGATATTATACATGTTTCAATGCCATTCTCCCAAATCATCCCACCCTCTCCCTCTCCCTCTCCCACAGAGTCCAAAAGGCTGTTCTATACATCTGTGTCTCTTTTGCTGTCTCGTATACAGGGTTATTGTTACGATCTTTCTAAATTCCATATATATGTGTTAGTATACTGTATTGGTGTTTTTCTTTCTGGCTTGCTTCACTCTGTATAATAGGCTCCAGTTTCATCCACCTCAAATGCATTCTTTTTAATGCCTGAGTAATACTCCATTGTGTATTTGTACCACAGCTTTCTTATCCATTCATCTGCTGATGGACATCTAGGTTGCTTCCATGACCTGGCTATTATAAACAGTGCTGCGATGAACATTGGGGTACATGTGTCTCTTTCAATTCTGGTTTCCTCGGTGTGTATGCCTAGCAGTCTGATCGCTGGGTCATAAGGCAGTTCTATTTCCAGTTTTTTAAGGAATCTCCACACTGTTCTCCATAGTGGCTGTACTAGTTTGCATTCCCACCAGCAGTGTAAGAGGGTTCCCCGTTATCCACACCCACTCCAGCATTTATTGCTTGTAGACTTTTGGATTGTAGCCATTCTGACTGGCGTGAAATGGTACCTCATTGTGGTTTTGATTTGCGTTTCTCTGATAATGAGTGATGTTGAGCATCTTTACATGTGTTTGTTAGCCATCTGTGTCTTCTTTAGAGAAATGTCTATTTAGTTCTTTGGCCCATTTTTTTGATTGGGTCATTTATTTTTCTGGAATTGAGCTGTAGGAGTTGCTTGTATATTTTTGAGATTAGTTGTTTGTCTGTTGCTTCATTTGCTATTATTTTCTCCCATTCTGAAGACTGTCTTTTCACCTTGCTTATAGTTCCCTTTGTTGTGCAGAAGCTTTTAAGTTTAAATAGTTCCCATGTGTTTATTTTTGCTTTTATTTCCAATATTCTGGGAGGTGGGTCATAGAGGATCTTGCTGTGGTGTATGTTGGAGAGTGTTCTGCCTATGTTCTCCTCTAGGAGTTTTATAGTTTCTGGTCTTTTGTTTAGATCTTTAATCCATTGTGAGTTTATTTTTGTGTATGGTGTTAGAAAGTGCTCTAGTTTCATTCTTCTACAAGTGGTTGACCAGTTTTCCAAGCACCACTTGTTAAAGAGATTGTCTTTTCTCCATTGTATATTCTTGCCTCCTTTGTCAAACATAAGGTGTCCATAGGTGTGTGGATTTATCTCTTGGCTTTCTATTTTGTTCCATTGGTTTATATTTCTGTCTTTTGCCAGTACAATACCGTCTTGATAACTGTGGCTTTGTAGTAGAGCCTGAAGTCAGGCAGGTTGATTCCTCCAGTTCCATTATTATTTTATTTTTAATATAAACTTATTTATTTTAATTGGAGGCTAATTAGTTTACAATATTGTATTGCTTTTGCCATATATTGACATGAATCCACCACAGGTGTACATGTGTTCCCCTTCTGAACCCCCGTCCCACCTAAAAAAACATTCAGTTTACCGAGTTCTAACAGGCTCAAAATTACTCAAGAGACAAGGGCTCTATAGTTGAGAAATGATTAAAAGTAAATACAGAGTTTGTGACCACCTAGTACTTCAAAGAGTATGAATTTTAAGTTCTTGAGATAAATTAATAATATTCAGTTACTACTTTTTGAAAGTGTTAGTTTTTCAAGTGAAAGGACTTCTTTGGTAGTTCAGATAATAAGGAATCTGTCTGTAATACAGGAGACCCAGGTTCAATCCCTGGGTCAGGAAGATTCCCTGGAGAAGAGAATGGCTACCCACTCCAGTATTCTTGCCAGGAAAATCCCATGGACAGAGGAGTTTGGCTGACTACAGTCCATGAGGATACAAAGAGTTGGACACAACTGAATGGCTAACACTTTCACTTAAAAAACAAAACAAAACTTTACTTTCATTACGTTATGAAGGAAACTTTCCATTTGATCTGGGAAAGTATCCTGTGCTCAAATCTCTTTCCAATTGCTTTGTGTTCTTTAGAAAACACTTAAGAGGATCACATGGAACACAAAATATGGTACAACAATGGCAGCAACAAAAAGCAGCATAAATGGAACCATGTAAGTTGTGGTTGTAAAAGTCAATGATATTCAAGTTTTGGAAGTGAATCTCATATTTCTCTGTGATTGAATTACAGCATGAAGTGACTCCATTCCTTACACAGACCTTACATCTTGGTTAGGTTTGAAATGAAATGAAATGATCAGAATTTAGGTCTTTGTTACTATTACATAATTGCTGAAAGGAAAAATATTTGTGAAAACTGCAATGCCATTTAGCTAAGGAGATCTCATTTTTAGTTCATTTTAAATTTATATTCCATATATATCAAGATAGAAGATTCATTATCTGATAAATTTTCAGAGCCAGAGTAATTTGAATTAGTCTGTGAATTTTATCTGTCCTCTTTCCTTATAATTATTTCCCATTGTTGACACTTTCAAAGAAGAAGCAAACTAAACCTGAGATGTTACAGAAAAGTACACTCACAAGGGATAAAGAAGAAACTTAACTGAAAAATGAATTTCAGCTATTTTTAACTTTGATGGAAGAGTTGTCACAAGAAACAGACAGTATTTTAAAATTAAGAAACTGCTTAGACTCTTGGGAGTTGCCTAGATTTTTACAGAATGTTAACAAAGTATTTTTAGAGTGGAATTGCCATCATCAGTTGATGATATGACTCAAATACTATCTAATTCCTCTTTAAGGAGAAATCTATTTTCATTTTCTCTAGAGAATGCATTCCCTCACCAAAGACAGTATCCAGCCTTCTGTCACAACACTATAAGATTCAGGGAAACTGCAATGACATTGGAGCTCACTTTTTATTATTCAGAGTAAGCAAAAAGGGAACACATTTGTGCTGACCCTCAAAAGGAAGTTTTCAGCACACTAAATTTGTTGTTGCTGTTGTTTAGTTGTTAAGCAGTGTGACTGCATGGACTGTTAGCCCACAAGGCTCCTCTGTCCATGCAATTTCCCAGGAAAGAATACTGGAGTGGGTTCCCAGGCAAGAATACTGGAATTTCTTTCTCCAGGAGATTTTTCCAACCTAAGGGTTGAATCCATGTCTCCTGCATTGGCAGGCAGATTCTTTATCACTGAGTCACCAAGGAAGCCCTAGCACACTATATATTCCTTGTAAAATAAAACTGTTGAAGAAATACCCTGTCCTTCCATTGGTTCAGTTTTGGTAGCAAATATGATATTTCAAGAGCTATAGGAGATCAAAAATGCTCTGATGGTTGTGGAAGAAAATTAACTGATTCAGTTGTTCAATGATCAGCAGGTGACTTGGGGTGGTATTTGTTTGTTTGTTTGTTTTTGCTGTGTACTCAGAGTTATTACTATACTATCACTATACACCCTAAGTTCTCAATATAGTGGAAATAAATGGATTTTCCTGGGGTAGAATAATGAATTAGATTTTGTCATCATGTTTAAAAAGTACTATAATTTTAAAACCGAAAGAACTCTCTCTAGCCAAGTGCTTTGACATAGGTTGGGAGTTAAATGATGACTTTTTCTCAAAATTTGTAGAGGTTAGACTATAACTTCTTCTTTTTTAAAATTGTATTTTGCTTAAATTTACAATATTGTATTGCTTTTGCCATACATCAAGATGAATCTGCCACAAGTATACATGTGTTCCCCATCTATAACTTCTAAGTGTTAGTGCTAATATTGATTCCTGGCCAGGCTATTAAGAAACAGGATTAGCCTTATTATTATAATTATTTTGCTTTCATTTAGGTTTTAATATTCTTTTATTCAATTTATTTATTTATTTATTTTTAATATAAGTTTATTTAAATTGGAGGCTAATTACTTTACAATTTTATATTGTTTTTGCCACACATCAACGTGAATCCACCACAGGCATACACGTGTTCCCCATCCTGAACCCCCCCCCCCCCCTCACCTCTCTCCCCATACCATCCCTCTGGGTCATCCCAGTATATAATATCATATGTGAAACGAATCGCCAGCCCAGGTTTGATGCATGATACAGGATGCTCGGGGCTTTTATTCAATTTTTATTTGCTCAATGAGATAAGAGGCTGGGGCTATGTGGTTCATGCAGGGTGTTTCAACTACGTTCAGAAGTGTATACTCAAAGATATGCTTAAGTTTGTCCAGCTATTTCATAATTATTTTGCTAATGGTAAATAGAAACATGTATCTTGGATTTGGTTTCTTTCCATGGATGTTAACATGGATATCTGGATTTTAAAAAGTAGATGGTTAAACTAGCCAAAAATGCTCATTTTAAATTCAATATAGTGTGGTGAAAAGAACATTAAATCTTTAGCAAATTACCTAAATTTTCTGGGCCATAACTTTTTGATTTGTCAGATGGAGTAGCAACACTTTTATACCAATGCCCAGGGATGTTGCAGTGATCAAATGAGAGAAATGGGATATTATTTTTTGGTTGGAAGAAAATTCTAGACCAAATCTGCCATATCATAGATAAGGAATCCATGGCAGATGTTAATATCTTAACAAGATTGCCTAGCTAGTAAGTTGCAGATGCAGATGCTAGTAACTCTATCCTTACTATAGAGTTCTAAGAGCTTAAGAGTTACAGAAGCTACAAGCTATGAACTCTTTAAAAAATCAAGTAGCTAGTTTATGTTACTTTATTTTAAATTTCTATTGGAGTATAGTTGATTTACAATGCTTTGCTGATTTCAGGCATACAGCCAAGTGAATTAGTTATACATAAGCATATATTCACTCTTTTTAAAAATTATTTTTCCATATAGATCATTAGAGAGTACTGAGTAGAGTTTCCTGTGTTATACTGTAGGCTCTTATTACTTATCTATTTTATACATAACAGTGTGTATATGTCAATCTCAATTTCCCAATTTATCCCTCCCCACCCTTTTCCACCTGGTAAACATAAGTTTGTTTTTATATCTGTGGCTCTATTTTTCTTTTGTAAATAAATTCATTTGTATGATTTTTAAAATTCTACATATAAGCAATATCATATGATATTTGTCTTTATCTGTCTGACATACATCACTCAAAATGAAAAACTCTAGGTTCATCCATATTGCTTAAATGGCATTCTTTTGTTCTTTTTAAAGGCTGAGTAATATTCCACTGTATGTATTACAACATCTTTTTCCATTCCTCTGTTGATGGACATTTAGATTGCTTCCATGTCCTGGCTCTTGTAAATAGTGCTTCAGTGAACATTGAAGTCCATGTACCTTTTTGGATTGTAGGTTTCTCAGGATATATGCCCAGGAGTGAAATTGCTATATTATATGATAGCTCTACTTTTTGTTCTTTGAAAATTTCCATACTATTCTTCATAATGGTTATACTAATTTATATTCCCACCAACAGTGTAGAAGGACTCATTTTCTCAACACTTGCTCCAGTATTTATTTTTTGTAGATATTTTAATGATGGCCTTTCTGACCAGTGTGAAGTGATACCTCACTGTAGTTTTGATTTGCATTAGTGATGTTGACTAATGGTGACTGAAGCCATGAAATTAAAAGATGCTTGCTTCTTGGAAGAAAAGCTATGACCAACCTACACAGCATATTAAAAATCAGAAACATTATTTTGCTGACAAAGTTCTGTCTAGTCAAATCTATGGTTTTTCCAGTAGTCATGTATGGATGTGAGAGTTAAACCATAAAGAAGGCTGAGCACTGAAGAATTGATGCTGTTGAACTGTGATGTTGGAGAAGACTCTTGAGAGTCCCTTGGATGGCAAGGAGATCAAATCAGTCAATCCTAAAGGAAATCAGTCCTGAATATTCATTGGAAGGACTTATACTGAAGCTGAAGCTCCAGTACTTGGGCCACCTGAAGCGAAGAACTGACTCATTGGAAAAGACCCTGATGCTGGGAAAGATTGAAGGCAGGAGGAGAAGGGGATGACAGAGGATGAGATGGTTTGATGGCATTGCCAACTCTATGGACATGAGTTTGAGCAAGTTCCAGAAGTTGATGATGGACAGGGAAGCCTGGCTGCCGTCCATGGGGGTCACAGAGTCTGACACGACTGATAGACTGAACTTACTGAGTAATGTTGAGTATCTTTCCATGTGCCTCTTGGCCTTTTTATGTAGAAGACAAACTCTTAACTCTCTAATGCTTGAACACACTCTCCCACGCCTTTGAAAAGTCCAATCTC
Organism: Tragelaphus eurycerus; assembly: GCA_935064755.1. Taxonomy (NCBI): domain Eukaryota; kingdom Metazoa; phylum Chordata; class Mammalia; order Artiodactyla; family Bovidae; genus Tragelaphus; species Tragelaphus eurycerus. Next base: position 12,443,615 of record CAKXYN010000046.1, on the reverse strand, counting down.
TGACTGAGCAGTCCTTTGCCTGGAAATGTTATAGTAAAACATCTTATTTTTGTTAGAAAATGTGGAAATGAAAGTTCCACACTTCTTTGTAATTTCTATATAGTAGTTCTTGTTTTGCTTTCTGAGGCTCAAGGGAATAACTGTGGTTTCTTTTCTCATGACAAACCTTGAAGTATTTGAAAGCAACTACTGTGTCACATCCTCTCCTATTCCGCAAGCATAGTAGCTAAATTTCCTTAAGCTGTTAATGTATAAGTTTTATTTTTTAAAGTAGTTTGTTCAGTACTTACTATGTGTCAGGCACTGTGCAGGAAGCTGAGTATACTAAGATCCAAATCTTGTCCTTAAATAGCTCTTAGGTATGAAGATTAATAAAAAAAAGTCAGTAGCTGTGCAATAAGTCCTTTGCTAGAGGTAAACATTGACAGCAACAAGCCACAGCCTGAGGCAGAATATTTGAAAATGTTTACAAAAGGTAATGATGTGCTTCAGCTGAGAAACAGAATCATGGTGGTAAGTATAGGTAAACAAAGAATATTTAAAGCATTTGTTACTAGGTTGGCATGTTTGAATGAAGGATCTTTGTGGATACAAACCAAAAGATAACATTGGGAAACTAGGCAGATCACAAGCTTTCAAATTTCTTAATCCTTTGTGGCTTATGTATCCAACTGTGGATTCCAGAATTGAACACAGAACTCCAGTTAAGTATTCTCAGCGCACAGTAAGACCCCACTCATTTTTTTGGCAGATTCTGTTGAATCTTATTGGTATTAAGCCACTGAGATAAATTGCTACTAAGCCAAACCTCCCTGATCTTATTCTTGTAGTGCTGGCTCTCTGTACTCATGTGTTGGATTTTAAATTTATCCTCATTATTTTCTCTCAGGTTAGATTTTACTCAGTGCTTCTGATCAAGATGGAGTTGTTTGTGAAAACATATTAGAGTTAGACATAGAAACAATGGATATATTTTGGAATACTACCTCAAAACCTAATGATAGTCTATGTGCTTTGTTAAAACTAAACTTACTGACTGTGTCATCAACTAACTTTCAGTTAGTATTTTGACAAAGTAAAAATCACAAGCAAACTATTGCTTGAATTGTTCTCATTTATCCATGAGTTTAAGTGATTGCTTTGGCAAAATTAAGAATTACTTTGGAAATGCTGAAATGTGGGGCCTTGTGACCTTTCTCCAGGTCAGTAGAGTTAGCCATGCAGACATGATTTGCCAGTACAAAGCACAAAGGGACACAGTAAAAGATGATGGCCAGTTGTTACTACTTAAATTCTACCATATGCCTTATAGCTAGTACAGATACTTTATAGAATGTACAACTCTCCATTACCTTAGAATGAAAATTTTTGGAGCTCAAAGGGCTTGTGAAAAGTATGTAATCCAAATCCTTAACATTTAGTGTACAGTCTAGTGCCTCAAATAGGGAAATGGCTTGGTTGAATTTATAGTTTCTTATGTCAAGTAGGTCTCTGAAACCAAAGCTGTCCTACTTGGTCAGCTCTGGATTTAGAGCACATACATAGCTTTTATAATTCCCACCTAGAAATTACTCTGGTCAGGCATTCCTATATTTAAAAGATACTAAAAATATCAATGCTATTTGTATCAATGTGGATGGACCTAGAGGATATTATGCATAGTAGAATGCCAGAATGAGAAAGAAAAATACTATATGTTATTACTTATATGTAGAATCTATAAAATAATACAATAGAATGAATATTACAAATCAGAATCACAGATATAGAAAACAAACTAGTGATCACCAGTGGGGAGAAGGAAAAGGGGAGGGGCAAGATAGGGGTATGGGATTAAGAGATACAAACTACTATGAATAACATGGGTAAGCTACAAGAATATATTGTACAACACAGGGAAATATAGCCATTACTTGGTAAAAAAATTTAATAGAGTATAATCTATAAAAATATTGAATCGCTATTAAAGAAATAATCCTATTTACCATCACAACATAAAGAAAAAATACTTAGAAATAAACCTACCTAATGAGGCAAAAAACTTGTACCCAGGAAACTATCAGATACTGATGAAAGAAATCAAAGAAGACACAGATAGAGAGATATATCATGTTCTTGGATTGGAAAAATCAATATTATGCAAATGACTATACAACTGAAAGTAATCTACAGATTCAATGAAATCCCAATCAAATTACCAATGACATTTTTCACTGAATTAGAACAAAAATTTGTGTACAATTTGTATGGAAAAACAAAACACTTCAAATAGCCAAATCAATCTTGAGAAAGAAAAACAAAACTGGAAAAATCAATCTTCCTGTCTTCACACTATACTACAAAGTTGCAGTAATCAAGACAGTATGGTACTGGCACAAAAACAGAAACATATCAGTGGAACAGGATAGAAAACCCAGAGAAAAACTCATGCACCTGTGGTCATCTAGTCTATGACAAAGGAGGCAAGTATATACAATGGTGAAATTACAGTCTTTTTGGTATGTGGTGCTTGGAAAACTGGACAGCTACATGTAAAGAACGAAATTAGAACATTCTTTAACATCCTACACAAAGATAAACACAAAGTGGGTTAAAGGCCTCAATGTAAGGGCAAACACTATAAAATTGTTGGAGGAAAACATAGGCAGAAAGCTTTTTGACGTAAATCACAACAAGATCTGTTACAATCAAACTCTTACAATAATGAAAAAAAAAACACAAAAATTAATGAGATGGAATTAGACTTCAAAAGCTTTTGCATATCAAAGGAAAACATAAATAAAACAAATAGACAACCCTCAAAATGGAAGAAAATGTTTGCAAATAAAGCAATTAACAAAGAATAACTCTCCAAAACATACAAGCAGTATATGCACCTCTATATCAAAAAACGAAAGCCAGCTTTTCTCTTCCCGAGGTACCTGAGAGGGGAAAAATGTCTAGGATATCACTGTTGTCATGATAACCTTTATCTGCCTCTTTTTTTAAAATTTATTTTTAAATTTTAATTGGAGGCTACTTTTCAATATTGTGGTGACTTTTGCCATACATTGACATGAACCAGCCATGGGTGTACATGTGTCCCCTATCCCAATTAATTTTAATTGGAGGCTACTTTACAATATTGTGGTGGCTTTTGCCATACATTGACATGAACCAGCCATTGGTGTACATGTGTCCCCTATTCCGAAACCCCCTCCCAACTCCCTGCCCATCCCATCCCTCTGGGTTGTCCCAGTGCACCAGCTTTGTGTGCCCTGTTTCAAGCATTGAATTTGAACTGGTGATCTATTTCACATATGGTAACATACATGTTTCAGTACTATTCTCTCAAATCATCTCACCCTTGCCTTCTGCCCTTTGCCTTGGAAGTGTGTTTGGGGCCAGTTTTTCCAGGACTTCAGGATTGGGTCTTGGACTGGAACAACACCACTTACTCTCTTGGACCTCCGATTGCAGAGGGACCACTCAGCCTCAAAAATAGAAGATCAAGCCCTGAGCCTTTGCAGTGGGAGCACTGACTCTAAGACCTTAGAATACCAGAGAACTCTCAGTTCAGTTCAGTTCAGTCACTCAGTCGTGTCTGACTCTTTGTGACCCCATGAATCGCAGCACTCCAAGTCTCCCTGTCCAACTCCTGGAGTTCACTCAGACTCCAGTCCATTGAGTCAGTGATGCCATCCAGCGTTTTCATCCTCTGTCGTCACCTTCTCCTCCTGCCCCCAATCCCTCCTAGCATCAGAGTCTTTTCCAATGAGTCAACTCTTCGCATGAGGCGGTCAAAGTACTGGAGTTTCAGCTTTAGCAACATTCCTTCCAAAGAAATCCCAGGGCTGATCTCCTTCAGAACGGACTGGTTAGATCTCTTTGCAGTTCAAGGGATGCTCAAGAGTATTCTCAAACACCACAGTTCAAAAGCATCAATTCTTCAGTGCTCAGCCTTCTTCACAGTCCAACTCTCACATCCATACATGACCACAAGAAAAACCATAGCCTTGACTAGATGGACCTTTGTTGGCAAAGTAATGTCTCTGCTTTTTAATATGCTATCTAGGTTGGACATAACTTTCCTTTCAAGGAGTAAGCGTCTTTTAATTTCATGGCTGCAGTCACCATCTGCAGTGATTTTGGAGCCCCCAAATTAAACTGTTTCCACTGTTTACCTATCTATTTGCCATGAAGTGATGGGACCGGATGCCATGATCTTCGTTTTCTGAATGTTGAGCTTTAAGCCAACTTTTTCACTCTCCACTTTCACTTTCATCAAGAGGCTTTTTAATTCCTCTTGACTTTCTGCCATAAGGGTGCTGTCATCTGCATATCTGAGGTTATTGATATTTCTCCCAGCAATCTTGATTCTAGCTTGTGTTTCTTCCAGTCCAGCGTTTCTCATGATGTACTCTGCATATAAGTTAAATAAGCAGGGTGACAATATGCAGCCTTGACATACTCCTTTTCCTACTTGGACCAGTCTGTTGTTCCATGTCCAGTTTTAACTGTTGCTTCCTGACCTGCATACAGATTTCTCAAGAGGGAGGTCAAATGGTCTGGTATTCCCATCACTTTCAGAATATCCTACAGTTTATTGTGATCCACACAGTCAAAGGCTTTGGCATAGTCAATAAAGCAGAAATATATATTTTTATGGAACTCTCTTGCTTTTTCCTTGATCAAGCAGATGTTGGCAATTTGATCTCTGGTTCCTCTGCCTTTTCTAAAACCAGCTTGAACATCTGGAAGTTCATGGTTCACGTATTGCTGAAGCCTGGCTTGGAGAATTTTGAGCATTACTTTACTAGTGTGTGAGATGAGTGCAATTGTGTGGTAGTTTGAGCATTCTTTGGATTGCCTTTCTTTGGGATCCGAAAGAAAACTGACCTTTTCCAGGCCTGTGGCCACTGCTGAGTTTTCCAAATTTGCTGGCATATTGAGTGCACCACTTTCACAGCATCATCTTTCAGGATTTGAAATAGCTCAACTGAAAAAAAAAAAAAAAAGAAATAGCTCAACTGGAATTCCATCACCTCCACTAGCTTTGTTCGTAGTGATGCTTTCTAAGGCCCACTTGACTTCACATTCCAGGATGTCTGGCTCTAGGTGAGTGATCACACCATCGTGATTATCTCGGACGTGAAAATCTTTTTGTACAGTTCTTCTGTGTATTCTTGCCACCTCTTCTTGATATCTTCTGCTTCTGATAGGTCCATACCATTTCTGTCCTTTATTGAGCCCATCTTTGCATGAAATATTCCCTTGGTATCTCTAATTTTCTTGAAGAGATCTCTAGTCTTTTCCATTCTGTTGTTTTCCTCTATTTCTTTGCATTGATCGCTGAGAGAAAGGCTTTCTTTTCTCTTCTTGCTATTCTTTGGAAGTCTGCATTCAGATGCTTATATCTTTCCTTTTCTCCTTTGCTTTTCACTTCTCTTCTTTTCACAGCTATTTGTAAGGCCTCCCCAGACAGCCATTTTGCTTTTTTTGCATTTCTTTTCCATGGGAATGGTCTTGACCCATGTCTCTTGTACAATGTCATGAACCTCAGAACTAACTCTAGGGAGTATCAAAGACTGAGAACTCACACAAAGGAAAACACTTCAATACAAGACATGGCATCACCCAATCACCTGTAGCACCCCATGAAGGACGCCTCGTTTAAACAACAAACAAAACAAAAATACAAGCCCAATCATCAGCAGACAGGATTACACCTCAATCAGCCTTGCTCATCAGAGGAAAACAAACAAACAAACAAACAAACAAAAACAGCGCAAATCTCACCCTACACAAAGCTTACATAAACCATTAGGAGGGCAGAATCCAAAGAGAAGAAAGAATTCAACATTCTTCAAGGAAAGAATTCAACTTTCCTTGAATAAACCTGGGAAAAGTAGGCCTTAAACACAATAAGTTAAAAAATAAATAGTGAAAAGGCAGAGAAATACTACACAAATGAAGGAACAAACTAGAAACAAAGAAGTCGATATAAATGAAGAGGAACTAGGTAAACTACCTGAAAAAAAATTCAGAATAATGATAGTAAAGATGCTCAAAAACCTTGAAAAAAAATGGAGAAAATGCAAGAATCAATTAGCAAAGACATAGAAGAATTAAAGTATAAACATACAGAGACAACACAATCATTGAAATTAAAAATACTCTAGAAGGAATCAATAGCAGAATATATGAAGCAGAAGAATGAATCAGTGAGCTGGAACATAAAATGGTAGAAATAACTTCTGAAGAGAAGAATAAAGTAAAAAGAATGAAAAGAACTGAAGATATTCTAAGAGACCTCTGGAACAATAATAAAGACACCAGCATTCGAATTATAGGGGTCCCAGAAGAAGAGAAAAAGAAAGGGTATGAGAAAAACTTTGAAGAGTTTATAGTTGAACATTTCCCCAACATGGAAAAGGAAATAGTCTATCAAGTCCAAGAGACACCAAGAGTCCCATACAGGATAAACTCAAGGAGAAACACGCCAAAACACATACTTGTATAAACCCAAAGAAAGAATATTAAAAGTAGCAAGGGAGAAGCAACAAGTAACATACAAGGGAAACCCCATATGCTTAACAGCTGATCTTTCAGCAAAAACTCTGCAGGCCAGCAGGGAATGGCAGGATATATTTAAAGTAATGAAAGGGAAAAATCTAAAACCAAGATTACTGTACTCAGCAAAGATCTCATTCAAAATTGACGGAGAAATGAAAAGCTTTTCAGACAAGCAAAAGTTAAGAGAATTCAGTACCACCAAACCAGCTTTACATCAAATGTTAAAGGGACTTATATAGTCAAGAAATACAAGAGAAGAAAAAAAGATCTTCAAAATCACCCCCAAACTATTAAGAAAATGGCAAAAGGAACATATATATCGATAATTAGTTTAAATGTAAACAGATTAAGTGCTCTAACCAAAAGACACAAATTGGTTGAGTGGATACAAAAATGAGACCCATATATATGCTGTCTACAAGAAACCAATTTCAAACCCCAAGACACCTATTGACTGAAAGTGAGAGGATGGAAACATATATTCCATGCAAATGAGAAGCAAAAGAAAGCTGGAGCAGCAATCCTCATATCAGACAAAATAGACCTTAAAGAAGATTACAAGAGATAAAGAAGGACACAACATAATGGTCAAGGGATCAATCCAAGAGGAAGACATAAAAATTGTAAATATCTATGCACCCAACAAAGGAACACCTTAATACATATGCTATGCTAAGTCACTTCAGTCCTGTCCAACTCTGTGCGACCCCATAGACGGCAGCCCACCAGACTTTCCTGTCCCTGGGATTCTCCAGGCAAGAACACTGGAGTGGGTTGCCATTTCCTTCTCCAACGCATGAAAGTGAAAAGAGAAAGTGAAGTCGCTCAGTCATGTCCGACTCTTCACGACTCCATGGACTGCAGCCTACCAGGCTTGCCTGTCCATGGGATTTTCCCGGCAAGAGTACTGGAGTGGGGTGCCATTGCCTTCTCCATAATACATAACAAAAAAGCTAACAGACATAAAAGGAGAAATTGAAAGTAGCACAATACTTGTAGGAGGCTTTAACATGCCACTCATACCAATGGACAGATCATCAAAACAGAAAATTAATAAGGAAACATAAGTCTTAAATGATATGTTAGATGAGATGGATCTCATTGATATGTTCAGGACATTCTATCCAAATATAGGCGAATACACCTTCTTCTCAAGTGCACATGGAACATTTTCCAGGATAGACCACATTTTGGATGATAAATCAAACGTCAGTAAATTTAAGAAAATTGAAATCGTATCGAGCATCTTCTCTGACCACAAGTCTATGAGACTAAATATCAATTACAAGAAAAAAACAAAACAAAACTGTAAGAAACACAAACACATGGAGATTCAACAATTTGTCTCTTAACAGCCAACAGGTTACTGAAGAAATCAAAAGGGAAATAAAAAATTTATAGAAACAAATGGCAATGAAAACCAGACAACTCAAAACCTATGGGATGCAACAGAGCAGTTCTAAGAGGGAAGTTTATAGCAATACAGTCCTACCTCAAGAAACAAGAAACCATCGAATAAATAACCTAACTTTACACCTACAACAACTGGAAAAAGAAGAAGAAAACTCCAAAATTAGTAGAAGGAAAAAAATCATAAAGATCTGAGCAGAAATAATTGAAAAAGAAATGAAAGAAACAATAGTAAAAATTAATAAAATTAAGAGCTGGTTCTTTGAGAAGATAGACAAAATCGACAAACCCTTAGCCAGACTCATCAAGAAAAAAGAGAGAGGAATCAAATCAACAAAATTAGAAATGCAAAAAGAGAGGTTACTACAGACAATGCAGAGATACAAACGATTATAAAAGACTATTAAGAACAACTATATGGCAATAAAATAGATAACCTGGAAGAAATGGACAGAATCTTAGAAAAGTTCAATCTTCCAATACTGAACTAGGAAGAAATAGAAATTATGAACAACCCAATTATAAGCACTGAAATTGAAGCTGTGATCAAAAATCTCCCCCAAAATAAAAGCCCAGGACCAGACGGCTTCACAGGAGAATTCTATAAAATATTTAGAGAAGAGCTAATGCCTATCCTTCTAAAACTCTTTCAAAAAATTGCAGAGGAAGGAACATTTCCAAACTCATTCTATATGGACACCATCACTCTGATACAAAACCAGACAAAGACAACACAAAAAAAGAAAACTACAGGCCAATATCACTGATGAACATAGATGCAAAAATCCTCAACACAATTACAGCAAACAGAATTCAGAAACAGAACAGGTTGTGTTTATTCCAGGGATGTAAGGATACTTTAATATACACAAATCAATCAATGTGATACACCATATTAACAAATTGCAAGATAAGAACCATATAATAATCTCAATAGATGAAGAAAAAGCCTTTAACAAAATTCAGCACCCATTTATGATTAAAACTCTTCAAAAAATGGGCATAGAAGGAAACTACATCAACATAGTAAAGGCAATATATGATAAGCCTACAGTAAACATTATCCTCAATAGTGAAAAACTGAAATAATTCTTCCTAAGATCAGGAACAAGACAAGGGCTTCAACATAGTTCTGGAAGTCCTAGCTACAGCAATCAGAGAAGAAAAAAATAAAAGGAATCCAGATTGGAAAAGAAGAAGTAAAACTCTCATTGTTTGCAGATGACATGATATTGTACAAAGAAAACCCTAAAGATAGTATCAAAAAATTGTTAGAGCTAATCAGTGAATCTAGCAAAGTTGCAGGATATAAAATCAATACACATAAATCACTTACATTTCTATATACTAACAATGAATCATCAGAAAGAGAAATTAAGGATACAATTCCATTCACCATTTCAACAAAAAGAATTACATATCTAGGAATAAACTTACCTAAGGAGACAAAAGAACTGTACACAGAAGATTATAAGACACTAACAAAAGAAATCAAAGATGACATAAACAGATGGAGAGATATTCCATGTTCCTGGGTAGGAAGAATGAATATTATAAGAATCATTATACTACCAAAAGCAATCTACAGATTCAATGCAATCCCTGTCAATTTTCCAATAGCATTTTTCAGAATTAGAAGAAAAAAATTTCACAATTCATATGGATATTCAAATTCATATGTAAACTTAAAAAGATCCCAAATAGCCAAAGCAGTCTTGAGAAAGAAAAATGGAGCTGGGTGAATCAGGCTTCCTGACTTTAGATTATACTACCAAGCTACAGTCATCAAGACAGTATGGTACTGGCACAAAAACAGAAATATAAACCAATGGAGCAAGATATAAATATCTTTTAAACCCATGCACCTATGGATACCTTATTTTTGACAAAGGAGGCAAGAATATACAGTGGGGCAAAGACAGCCTCTTCAGTAAATGGTGCTGGGCAAACTGGACAGCTACATGTAAAAGAACGAAATTATAACAGTATCTAACACCATACACAAAGATAAACTAAAAATGGATTAAAGACCTAAATGTAAGACCAGAAAGTATATAACTCTTAGAAGAAAATGCAGGCAGAACAGTTGATGACATAAATCAAACCAAGATCCTCTATGACCCACATCCCAGAGTAATGGGAAAAAACAGCAAAAGTAAACAAGCAGGACTTGATTAAGCTTAAAAGCTTTGGCACAGCAAAGGAAACTATAAGCAAGGTGAAAAGAACCCTTAGAATGGCAGAAAATAATGGTAAATGAAACAACTGACAAATGATTCATTTGCAAAACATACAAGAAGCTCATACAACTCAATATCAGAAAAACAAACAACCCAATCATAAAGTGGGAAAAAGACCTAAACAGAAATTTCTCCAAAGAAAACCTACAGATGGCTAACAAACACATGAAAAGATGCTCCATATTGCTCATTATTAGAGAAATGCAGATCAAAACTACAATGAGATATCACCTCACACCGGTCAGAATGGCTCTCATCAAAAAGTCTACAAACAATAAATGCTAGAAAGGGTGTGGAGAAAAGGGAACACTTGAACTACTTTTAGATGGTTTGAAGATTCCTTAGAAAACTAGGAATAAAACCATGATGTGACCCAGAAATCCCACTCCTAGATATATACCCTGAGGAAACCAAAATTGAAAGAGACACGTATATCCCCTTGTTCATTGCAGCACTATTTACAATAGCTAGAACGTGGAAGCATCCTAGATGTTCATCGAGAGATGAATGGATTAATAATTTGTGGTATATATACACAATGGAATATTACTCAGCCATAAAAAGGAACACATTTGAGTCAGTTCTAATGAGGTGGATGAACCTCCAACTTATACAGAGTTAAGTGAGTCAGAAAGAGAAAGATAAATACCATATTATAACACATATATATGGAGTCTAGAAAAATGATATGGAAAAATTTATTTTCAGGGCAACAATGGAGAAACAGACATAGAGAATAGGCTTATGAACATGGAGGAGGGGAGGAGAGAGTGAGATATATGGAAAGAATAACATGGAAACTTACATTACCATGTGTAAAATAGATAGCCAATGGGAATTTGCTGTATGGCTCAGGAAAGTCAAACAGGGGCTCTGTATCAATCTATAAGGGTGAGATTGGGAGGGAGTTGGGAGGAGGGTTCAAAAGGAAGCAGATATATGTATAACTATGGCTGATTCATGTTGATGTTTGACAGAAAACAACAAAATCTGTTAAACATTTATGCTTCAATAAAAAATAAATTAATTTTAAAAAAAGAGAAAAAAAAACTAATTAAAAAATGGGTGCAAGATTTAAACAAATATTTCTCCAACGACTTAGAGGAATTAAAAAAATGATCAACACCACTAACTATTATTGTTCAGTCACTAAGTCATGTATGAACTCTTTGTGACTTCATGTCTGCAGCACACCAGGCCTCCCTATCCTTCAGTATCTTCTACAGTTTTCTCAGATTCATGTCTATTGAGCTGGTGATGCTATGTAACCATCTCATGTTCTGCTGCTCCCTCATCCTTTTCTCTTCAATCTTTACCAGCATCAGGGTCTTTTCTAATGAATCAGCTGTTCACAGCAAGTGGCCAAAGTATTGGAAGTACAGCTTCAGCATGAGTCCTTCCAGTGAATAGTCAGGGTTGATACTATTTAGGATTGATTGATTTGATCTTCTTGCTGTCCAAGGGACTCTCAAGAATCTTTTCCAGCACCACAATTTGAAAGCAGCAATTTTTGGCACTCAGCCTTTTTTATGGTCCAACTCTCACCTCCGTACATGACTACATGAAAAACCACGGCTTTGACTATATGGACCTGCTTTTTAATATGCTGTCTAGCTTTGTCATAGCTTTCCTTCCAACCAGCAAATGTCTCTTAATTTCATGGCAGCACTAACTGTCTGCAGTGATTTTGGAGCCCAACAAAATAAAGTCGGTCATTGTTTCCACTTTCCCCTCATCTATTGCCATGAAGTGATAAAGGTTCGCCTAGTCAAGGCTATGGTCTTTCCTGTGGTCATGTATGGATGTGAGAGCTGGACTGTGAGGAAGGCTGAACGCCGAAGAATTGATGCTTTTGAACTGTGGTTTTGGAGAAGACTCTTGAGAGTCCCTTGGACTGCAAGAAGATCCAACCAGTCCATTCTGAAGGAGATCAATCCTGGAATTTCTTTAGAAGGAATGATGCTAAAGCTGAAACTCTAGTATTTTGGCCACCTCATGCGAAGAGTTGACTCATTGGAGAAGACTCTGATGCTGGGAGGGATTGAGGGCAGGAGGAGAAGGGGACGACAGAGGATGAGATGGCTGGATGGCATCACTGACTCGATGGATGTGAGTCTGAGTGACCTCCGGGAGCTGGTGATGGACAGGGAGGCCTGGCGTGCTGCGGTTCATGGGGTCGCAAAGAGTCGGACACGACTGAGCGACTGATCTGATCTGATCTGATCTGATGGGACCAGACGCCATGATCTTAGTTTTTTGAACGTTGAGTTTTAAGCCAGCTTTTGCACTCATTTTTTTTCACTCTCATCAAGAAACTCTTTTGTTCCTCCTCACTTTCTGCCATTAGAGTGGTATCAGCTGCATAACACGTTGTTGATATTTCTACTGGCAATCTTGATTCCAGCTTGTGCTTCATCCAGCCTGGCATTTCACATGATGTACTCTGTATATAGGTTAAATAAGCAGGGTGACAATATACAGCATTGACTTATTCCTTTCCCAATTTGGAACCAGTCTGTTGTTCCATGTCTGGTTCTAACTGTTGCTTTTTGACCTGCATACAGATTTCTCAGGAGGCAGGTAAGGTGGTCTGGTATTCCCATCTCTTTAAGATTTTTCCACAGTTTGTTGTGATCCACTCAGTCAAAGGCTTTTGCATAGCCAATAAAACAGAATAATTAGATGTTTGTTCTGGAACTCTCTTGCTTTTTCAATGATCCAACGGATGTTGGCAATTTGATCTCTGATTCCTTTGCCTTTTCTAAATTCAGCTTGAACATCTGGAAGTTCATGGTTCATGTACTGCTGAAGCCTGTCTTGGAGAATTTTGAGCATTACTTTGCTAGCATGTGAAATGAGTGCAACTGTCAAGTAGTTTGAACATTCTTTGGCTTTGCTTTTCTTTGAGAAAGGAATGAAAACTGACCTTTTCCAGTCCTGTGGCCACTTGCTGAGATTTCCAAATTTGCTGGCATATTGAGTGAAACACTTTAAAAGCATCATTTTTTAAGATCTGAAATAGCTCAGCTGGAATTCCATCATCTCCCCTAGCTTTATTCATAATGATTCATCCTAAGGCCCAGTTGACTTCGCATTTCAGGATGTCTGGCTCTAGGTGAGTGATCACACCATCATCATTATATGGATCATTAAGAACTTTTTCTATAGTTCCTCTGCATATGTTTGCCACCTCTTCTTACTATCTGCTGCTTCTCTTAGGTCTATACGATTTGTGTCCTTTATTGTGCCCATCTTTGCATGAAATGTTCTTTTGGTATCCCTGATTTTCTTTAAAAGTCTCTAGTCTTTCCCATTCCATTGTTTTCCTCTATTTCTTTGCATTGTTCACTTAAGAAGGCTTTCTTATCTCTCCTTGCTATTCTCTGGAACTCTACATTCAGTTGGGTATATCTTTCACTTTCTCCTTTGCATTTTGCTTGTCTTCTTTTCTCAGCTATCTGTAAGGCCTTCTCAGACAACCAATTTCCTTTATTATATTTCTTTTTAGAGGAATACAAATTAAAACTAATATCAGGTACCAGTAATTATTAGAGGAATGAAGGTCAAAACTACTATTAGGTACCATCTCACATCAGTCAGAATGTCCATCATCAAAAAATCTAGAAACACTAAAATCTGTAGAGAGTGTTGAGCAAAGGGAACCTTCCTACACTATTGATGGGAATGTAAACTGATACAGCCACTATGGATAACAAAAGGAGTTGCCTTTAAAAAACTAAAAATAAAGCCACCATATTAACTGTGTGATCCCACTCCTGAACATATATACGTATTAAAAAATGACACAAAAGGATCCATATTCCCTAATGTTGATTGCTCAGTCACTCAGTCATGTCTAACTTCTTGCGACCCCATGGATTGCAGCATGCCAGGCTTCCCTATCTGTCACCATCTCCCAGACCTTGCTCACACTCATGTACATTGAGTCACTGATGCCATCCAACCATCTCATCCTCTGTCGTTCCCTTCTCCTACTTTTAATCTTTCCCAGTTTCAGGGTCTTTTGCAATAAGTCAGGTCTTTGCATCAAGTGGCCAAAGTATTGGAACATCAGCTTCAGCATCATTCCTTCCAATGAATATTCAAGATTGATTTCCTTTAGCATTGATTGGTTTGGTTTCCTTGCTCTCTGAGGAACTCTCAAGAGTCTTCTGCAACACCACAGTTCAAAAACATCAATATTTTAGCACTCAGCCTTCTTTATGGTCCAACTCTCACATCCATACATGACTACTGGAAAAACCATAGCTTTAACTACACAGACCTTTGTTGGCAAAGTAATGTCTCTGCTTTTTAATAAACTGTCTAGGTTGGTCATAGCCTTTCTTCCAAGGAGCAAGTGTCTTTTAATTTCATGGCTGCAGTCACCATCTGCAGTGATTTTGAGCTGAATAAAACAAAGTCTATCACTGCTTCCATTGTTTCCCCATCTATTTGCTATGAATTGATGTGACTAGATGCCATGATCTTATCTTTTTTGAATGGTGAGTGTTAAGCCAGCTTTTTTCACTCTCCTCTTCCACCTTCATCAAGAGGCTCTTTAATTCCTCTTTACTTTCTGCCATAAGGTTGGTGTCATCTGTATATCTGAGGTTATTGATATCTTCCCAACAATCATTTCACTACAGTTTATAGTAGCCCAGATACAGAAGAAACCTAAAAGTTCATCGACAGAGGACTTTATATAGAAGAAGTGGTACATGTATACAATGGAATGTTACTCATACTTTAAAAACTATATAGAAAACTATAAAACACTGATTGAAGAAATAAAAGATGACACAAATGGATGGAGAAATATACCATGTTTGTGGATTGTAAGAATAAATATAGTGAAAATAAGTATACTACCCAAAGCAATGTATAGATTCAATGCAATCTCTATCAAGATACCAATGGTATTCTTCACAGAACTAGAACAAATAATTTCACAATTTGTATGGAAATACAAAAAACTTCGAAATGTTAAAGCAATGTTGAGAAAGAAGAATGGAACTGGAGGAATCAACCTGCCTGACTTCAGACTATACTACCTGCCTGACTTCAGACTATACTACAAAGCTACAGTCATCAAGACAGTATGGTACTGTTACAAAGGCAGAAATATAGATCAGTTGAACAATATAGAAAGCCTAGAGATAAATCCATGCACCTATGGACAGGCAAAAATATGCAATGGAGAAAAGACAATCTTTTTAACAAGTGGTGCTGGGAAAACTGGTCAACCATTTGTAAAACAATGAAACTAGAACACTTTCTAACACCATACACAAAAATAAACTCAAAATGGTTTAAGGCTTTAAATGTAAGACCAGAAACTATAAAACTCTTGGAAGAAAACATAGGCAGAACACTCTCTAACATAAATCACAGCAAGATCCTCTATGATCCATATCCCAGAGTAATGGAAATAAAACCAAAAATAAACAAATGGGACTTAATTAAACTTAAAACCTGCACAACAAAGGAAACTATAAGCAAGATGAAAAGATAGCCTTCAGAATGGGAGAAAATAATAGCAAATGAGTGAGTGAGTGAGTTAAGTGAGTGAAGTGGCTTAGTCGTGTCCGACTCTTTGCGACCCCATGGACACCAGGCTCCTCCGTCCATGGGATTTTCTAGGCAAGAGTACTGGAGTGGGTTGCCATTTCCTTCTCCAAATAGCAAATGAAGCAACTGATAAAAAAATTATCTCCAAAATATACAAACAGTTCATGCAGCTCAATATCAGAAAAATAAATGACCCAATCAAAAAATGGGCCAAAGAACTAAACAGACATTTCTCCAAAGAAGACATACAGATGGCTAATAAACACATGAAAAGATGCTCCACATCACTCATTATCAGATAAATGCAAATCAAAACCACAATGAGGTACCATCTCATGTCGGTCAGAATGCCTGCCATCAAAATGTCTATAAACAATAAATGCTGGAGAGGGTGTGGGGAGGGTTTGGTGTACACTATTGGTGGGAATGCAAACTAGAACAGCCACTATTTAGAATAGTCTGAAGATTCCTTAAAAAAATGGAAATAGAACTGCCTTATCACCCAGCAATCCCACTGCTGGGCATACACACTGAGGAAACTAGAATTGAAAGAGACACGTGTACCCCAATGTTCATTGCAGCACTTTTTGTAATAGCCAGGGCATGGAAGTAACCTAGATGTCCATCAGCAGACAAATGGATAAGAAAGCTGTGGTACATATACACAATGGAGTATTACTCAGCCATCAAAAAGAATACATTTGAATCCATTCTAATGAGGTGGATGAAACTGGAGCCTATTATACAGAGTGAAGTAAGCCAGAAAGAGAAACACCAATACAGTAAATTTAAATGTTGCTCAGTCATGTCCAACTCTTTGCAACCTCATGGACTGTAGCCAACCAGGTTCCTCTGTCCATGGGATTTTCCAGGCAAGAATACTGGAGTGGCTTGCCATTTCCTTCTCCAGGAGATCTTCTCAACCCAAAGATCGAACCCAGGTCTCCCATGTTGTGGGCAGATGCTTTACCATCTGAGCCACTGGGGAAGTCCCAATACAGTATATTAACACATACATATGGAATTTAGAAAGATGTAACAATGACCCTACATGCAAGACAAACAAAAGAGACACAGCTGCAAAGAACTGACTTTTGGACTATGTGGGAGAAGATGAAGGTGGGAAGATATGAGAGAATAGCATTGCAACATGTACATTACCATAAGTAAAACAGATGACCAGTGCAAGTTTGATGCATGACACAGGCCACTCAAAGCTGGTGCTCTGGAACAACCTAGAGGGATGGAGTGGGGAGGGAGGTTGGAGGGGGTCTCAGGATGTTGGGAGACATGTGCATCCATTGCTGATTCATGTCAATGTGTGACAAAACCACCACAATATTGTAAAGTAATTAGTCTCCAATTAAAATAAATAAATTAATTTAAAAATACTACAATGACATATCACCTCACACCATTCATAATGTCCATCATTAAAAAATATACAAACAATAATGCTGGAGAGGGTGTGTAGAAAAGGGAACACAGTTCCTACACAGTTGGTGGAAATGCAGACTAGTTCAGCCACCATGGAGAATAGTATGGAGGTTTCTTAAAAACCTGAAAATAGAGCTACCATATGATCCTGCAATCCCACTCTAGGGCATATATCTACAGGAAAACAAAACTGGGAAAAATACATGCACCCTGGTGTCCATTGCAGCTCTGTTCACAATAACTAAGACATGGAGGCAACCTAAATATCCATTGACAGAGGAGTAAAGAAAATGGTACATATATACAATGGAATATCACTCAGCCATTAAAATGAATGAACTGATGCCATTTGAAGCAACATGGATGAACCTAGAGATCATCATACTGAGTGAAGTAAGTTAAAGAAAGACAAATATCATATGATATTACTTATATGAAGACTCTAAAAAGAGGCTATAAACTGACTTATCTATAAAACCAAACAGTTATAGATGTAGAAAATAAACTTAAGGTTGCCAGGAAGTGAGCACACTGGGAAGGGATAGATTGGAAGATTGGGATTGACACATGCATACTACTATACATAAAATAGATAACTAATAAAGACCTACTACATAGCCCAGAGAACTCTACTCAGTGGCCTATATTGGAAAAGAATCTAAAAAAAAGAGTAGGTATATGTATAACCAGAGAAGGCAATGGCACCCCACTCCAGTACTCTTGCTTGGGAAATCCCATGGACAGAGGAGCCTGTTAGGCTGTAATCCATGGGGTCGCTAAGAGTCTGACACAACTGAGTGACTTCACTTTCACTTCTCACTTTCATGCACTGGAGAAGGAAATGGCAACCCACTCCAGTGTTCTTGCCTGGAGAATCCCAGGGATGGGGGAGCCTGGTGGGCTGCTGTCTATGGGGTTGCACAGAGTTGGACACCACTGAAGTGACCTAGCATATCAGATGTATAACAGATTCACTCTCCTTTACACCTGAAATTAAAATGCTGTAAATCAATTATACCCCAATAAAAACTTTGAAAATTAAAAAAAAAAAAACAACTGTGTTCATAATTAAAAAATGAAATAATGTAATTTACAGCAACATGGTTGGACCTTGAGATTGTCATACTGAGTGAAGTAAGTGAAAAAAGTCAGAGAGAGAAAGACAAATATCATATGATATCGCTTATATGTGGAATCTAAAATAAATGGTGAAAATGAATCTTTTTCCAAAACATAAACATAGAAAAAACATAGAAAACAAATTTATGATTATCCAGGGGGGAGGAGGGGAAGGGATATATTGGGAGATTGGGACTGACATATACACACAACTTTATGTAAAATAGAAAACTAATAAGAACCTACCATATAGCACATGTAACTGTATTCAATATTCTTTAATGAGCTATATGGATATAGAGTACAGAATATAAAATAAGAATGTATATATATATATATGTGTGTATATATATATATAATAGATATAACTGATCCACTTAAAATTTTTTTTAATATATATATTTTAAATTTTAATTGGAGGCTAATTACTTTACAATATTGCATTGGTTTTGCCATACATCAACATGAATCCGCCACGGGTGTACACGTGTTCCACATCCTGAACCCTCCTCCCACCTCCCTCCCCATACCATCCCTCTGATCCACTTTTCTATATACCCAAAACTAACAACATAGTAAATAAACTGTGCTCCAATATAATTAAAAAAAAAATCAACCATTCTTACTCTCTTGCTGGGAAAAGCTAATCAGTTAATGGTAGATGGCCTGGAGACAATGCATAGAAAGAAAGTCAAGTAAGTTTTTGACTTAATGTCAGGGTAAATCTTCCATCATGCTTTGTGCACTTAACTAACTAGACAGCTGGTTAGTTGTCACCTGAATTGTGCAAGCAAAGATGTGGACATTGGAATGGATGTTTGCATTCATGAAAAAGTGGAAGTGATGGAAAACCCTACAGATTGAGGGCTAGGTAAAAATAATTGCTAACACTATTTTTTAAAATAAAAATATTGAATCACTAAGAACTAAATCTCTCTTGACTTGGGACAAAAGATAGCAGAGGTGAGTATGAAGAGTGATCCTAAATTTATTCTGTGCACCTGTGTTATAGATAGGTTAATATTGAACAGAGACTATTTTGCACAATGCTTTAATTTGTGCCTTTCCTATATACTTTAGGTTTTTTTTTTTTAAGCAACAAGAAATTCACTATTCATTATTGAATCACGAGAGAATAGGCCTTTTTTTTCCCCAGAATTTTTTTTCCTCTTCAATGGAGAGAAAGTATAATTTGTTTTTTGAGAAGTCTGCCTCAATTCAATTTGGGCCAGAGAAAGCCCCAAGTACTCCTTAAGCAAAACCTCTTTTGTGTATTGGAGCTGGATATCACCTGGAATCTAGACTTAAGTGCTGGCAATCCATGACTTGTTTTATCAGACATAGCATGTGGTTCCTTTAATAATGGTTTCTGTTTTCCTGTCTTCTGGTGAAGACTTACCTCAACAGTGTCTCCATTTCCCCAAATAAGCAGAATTTATTACATTTTCCTTTGCAATGATTTGTCGGAACTAATAATTACACAACTCTTTCATCTTCTTCGTAAGAAAAATGGTGACATGTTATCAACACTTGATATAATTATGACAAATCAGCTATAATATTTTTGGGTAGCAAATATAAGTACTTTTTGCTCAGATTTATTATGTCTGAGGCCCTCTATATGCATTACCACATTTTTTTTTCCTCACACTAACCCTATGTGGTACTAGTTTTGTTCCCCTTTTATAGATAAAAAAAATTGATACTATAAGAAGGTAAGTAACTTATCCAAGGACACATAGCTTATTAGTGGTGAAAGTGAAGTCACTCAGTCGTGTCCGACTCTCTGCGACCCCATGGACTCCTCTGTCCATGGGATTTTCCAGGCAAGAGTACTGGAGTGGCTTGCCATTTCCTTCTCCAGGGGATCTTTCCCACCCAAGGATCGAACCCAGGTCTCCCTCATTGCGGGCATGCTTTACCTTCTAAGCCAGCAGGGAAACTCATTAGTGGTGAAGCTGGTATTCAAATCAAGGTGTGTCTGATTCCAGCATTTGAGCTCTTAAGTTCAATCATAATGTCTCCAAATTTGAAAAACTGACAAAATTTGGTGTGCTGCAACCAGTCCATTCTAAAGGAGATCAACCCTGGGTGTTCTTTGGAAGGAATGATGCTAAAGCTGAAACTCCAGCACTTTGGCCACCTCATGCGAAGAGCTGACTCATTGGAAAAGACCCTGATGCTGGAAAAGATTCAAGGCAGGAGGAGAAGGGGAGGACAGAGGATGAGATGGCTGGATGGCATCACAGACTTGATGGACGTAAGTTTGAGTGAACTCCGGGAGTTGGTGATGGACAGGGAGGCCTGGCATGCTGCGATTCATGGGCTCGCAAAGAGTCGGACACAACTGAGCGACTGAACTGAACTGAACTGAATTGATATAGAAACTGTATTTGAATAGCGGGGTTGGAACACAGAAATAAGAGCCTCATTAGTCTGTGAGGAGACATAATGGATGTAGTAGAATGAGAACAGTCTTAAGAATCTAACAGAACTTTGTTTGAATCCCAGCTATGCCAGTTACTAGTTGTATGACCTTAAGTAAGTTACTTAAGCTCTCTGGGCCTTAGCTCCTTTATCTGTAAATTGGAAATAAAAATACTTACCTCATAGGGTTGTGGTAAGTATTAAACAAGATGATGAATGTTAAGTGCTTGGAAAATAAGAGACTACATTTATGGTAACTGCTAAGTCGTATTTTTGATATCATTAGTGTTTTTATTTAAATTTTGTTTTAACAGATCAGGAGGTAGGAAGAGTGTCACATGAGGAGTCTACTTCATATTTTATTGTTTCAGGCTTCTTACTCCTGTGTAATGTTAACTCTACATGGAAATGGCCTTCCTAGAAGTTTTACAGAATATCAAATACACTTTTCTGCTCTGAGCAAGTGTTCATTTGTATACAGAAATTTAGAGACTTTTCATAAGTTTCAAGAAATATTAAGTTTCTACTTTGTGTATAGCATTGTGAGTGATACAAAGAGGCATATACTCTGGGAAAAAAGATAACAGTCATTGAGCAATTTATATGTTATCCCACTTTATCCTGTTCATTCTCTCAACACACATTTAATGAACAATAGTATTCAAACACTATACTATACTATATAGGATACTATATGAATACTATAGTATTCAAGACACTATGCTAGCACAGGCTGTGGCAGAAGTAGAAAATAAATAAATCATATATATATATATATATATATATATATATATAAGATATCTTGGTCCCTGTTTTCATGGAGCCCTGTATTCTAGGTTGAAAGTGAAAAGTGCACTGAGGAAGGTTAATACATGGGATAATAATAAATTAGAAAGGAAATGATGGCTTCTTGTAGAGACTGAGTGAATGAGGGAGCTACTATTTCAGTTGAATCCTCCAGTTGTTTTGGTGATAAGAGATGAAAGGCGGTGTATGACTTTTACCCTGTTCTTTTAAGCTCCAGTATAATTTATTTTTCTATTTTGAAGCACAGTCTATTGTAACAATTTCAAGTGCAGGCTCTGGAACCCAATAGGCAATGTTCAAATCCTGGTTCAGCCACTTACTTATCTGTTCTGTGGCTTGGTTTATTGATCTGACATATAGGGTAACAAAAGAACCATCTTAATAGGGTTTTTGTAGGTTTACATGAGATGAATGTACATAAAACACTTATTACAGTGCCCAAAACATGTTGAATGCACTATAATTGTGAGCTACCTCTGTATTATTACTAGGTCTTATAAAAATTATTTATTCATTTATTTTTATTTTTAAATTGTTTATTTTTAATTGAAGTATAAATGCTTTACAGTATTACATTGGTTTCTACCAAACATCAACATGAAACAATCATAGGTTTGCCCATGTGAAGGATAATTGCTTAACAATATTGCATTGAAATCAAGGAGGACACTAATAGATGGAGAAATATACCATGTTCATGGATTAGTAGAATCAATATAGTGAAAATGAGTATACCACCCAAAGCAATTTATAGATTTAATGCAATCCCCATCAAGCTACCAATGGTATTCTTCACAGAGCTAGAACAACTAACTTCTCAATTTGTATGGAAATACAAAAAACCTCGAATAGCCAAAGCTATCTTGAGAAAGAAGAATGGAACTGGAGGAATCAATCTGACTGAATTCAGGCTATACTACAAAGCCACAGTCATCAAGACAGTATGGTACTGGCACAAAGACAGAAATATAGATCAATGGAACAAAATAGAAAGCCCAGATAAATCCACGCACCTATGGACACCTTATCTTTGACAAAGGAGGCAAGAATATACAATGGATTAAAGACAATCTCTTTAACAAGTGGTGCTGGGAAAACTGGTCAAACACTTGCAAAAGAATGAAACTAGAGCATTTTCTAACACCATACACAAAAATAAACTCAAAATGGATTAAAGATCTAAATGTAAGACCAGAAACTATAAAACTTCTAGAGGAGAACATAGGCAAAACACTCGCGGACATACATCATGGCAGGATCCTCTATGACCCACCTCCCAGAATATTGGAAATAAAATCAAAAATAAACAAATGGGACCTAATTAAACTTAAAAGCTTCTGCACAACAAAGGAAACTATAAGCAAGGTGAAAAGACAGCCTTCAGAGTGGGAGAAAATAATAGCAAATGAAGCAGCGGACAAACAACTAATCTCAAAAATATACAAGCAACTCCTACAGCTCAATTCCAGAAAAAATAAATGACCCAATCAAAAAATGGGCTTAAGAACTAAATAGACATTTCTCCAAAGAAGACATACAGATGGCTAACAAACACATGTAAAGATGCTCAACATCACTCATTATCAGAGAAATGCAAATCAAAACCACTATGAGGTTTTGGTACCATTTCACGCCAGTCAGCTACAATCCAAAAAGTCCAAAAGCAATAAATGCTGAAGAGGGTGTGGAGAAAAGGGAACCCTCTTACACTGCTGGTGGGAATGCAAACTGGTACAGCCACTATGGAGAACAATATAGAGATTCCTCAAAAAACTTGGAATAGAACTGCCTTATGATTCAGCAATTCCATTGCTGGGCATACACACTGAGGAAACCAGAATTGAAAGAGACACGTGTACCCACAATGTTCATAGCAGCACTGTTTACAATAGCCAGGACTTGGAAGCAACCTAGATGTCCATCTGCAGATGAATGGATAAGAAAGCAGTGGTACATATACACAATGGAGTATTACTCAGGCATTAAAAAGAATACATTTGAATCGGTTCTAATGAGGTGGATGGAACTGGAGCCTATTATACAGAGTGAAGTAAGCCAGAAAGAAAAACACAAATATAGTATACTAACGCATATATATGGAATTTAGAAAGAAGGTAACAATAACCCTGTATACGAGACAGCAAAAGAGACACTGATGTATAGAACAGTCTTATGGACTCTGGGAGAGGGAGAGGGTGGGATGATTTGGGAGAATAGCATTGAAATATGTATAATATAACTTCTGAAATGAGTCACCAGTCCAGGTACGATGCCTGATAATGGATGCCTGGGACTGGCACACTGGGACGACCCAGAAGGATGGTATGGGGAGGGAGGAGGGAAGAGGGTTCAGGATGGGGAACACATGTATACTTGTGGCGGATTCATTTTGATGAATGGCAAAAGCAATACAATATTGTAAAGTTAAGCAAAATAAAATTAAAAAAATAAAACATAAAAGCAAAACAAAACAAAACAAAACAAACAAACCCAAAAAATAATATTGCATTGGTTTCCACTATATATCAACATGAATCACATAGACACACACATATGTCTCCTCGCTTTTGAACCTCCTTTCCAATTCCACCTCTTTCCACTCCTCTAGGTTGTTACAGAGCCTTGGTTTGAGTACTCAGAGTAATACAGCAAATTCCCACTGGTTCAGATCAGATCAGATTAGTCGCTCAGTCGTGTCCGACTCTTTGCGACCCCATGAACCGCAGCACGCCAGGCCTCCCTGTCCATCACCAGCTCCCGGAGGTCACCCAGACTCATACCCATCGAGTCAGTGATGCCATCCAGCCATCTCATCCTCTGTCGTCCCCTTCTCCTCCTGCCCTCAATCCCTCCCAGCATCAGAGTCTTCTCCAATGAGTCAACTCTTCGCATGAGGTGGCCAAAATACTGGAGTTTCAGCTTTAGCATCATTCCTTCTAAAGAAATTCCAGGATTGATCTCCTTCAGAATGGACTGGTTGGATCTCCTTGCAGTCCAAGGGACTCTCAAGAGTCTTCTCCAACACCACAGTTCAAAAGCATCAATTCTTGGCGCTCAGCCTTCTTCATAGTCCAGCTCTCACATCCATACATGACCACAGGAAAGACCATAGGCTTGACTAGGTGAACCTTTGTTGGCAAAGTAATGTCTCTGCTTTTGAATATGCTATCTAGGTTGGTCATAACTTTCCTTCCAAGGAGTAAGCGTCTTTTAATTTCATGACTGCAGTCACCGTCTGCAGTGATTTTGGAGCCCAGAAAAACAAAGTCTGACACTGTTTCCACTGTTTCCCCATCTATTTCCCATGTAGTGATGGAACCAGATGCCATGATCTTCGTTTTCTGAATGTTGAGCTTTAAGCCAACCTTTTCACTCTCCACTTTCACTTTCATCAAGAGGCTTTTAGCCCCTCTTCACTTTCTGCCATAAGAGTCGTGTCATCTGCATATCTGAGGTTATTGATATTTCTCCCAGCAATCTTGATTCCAGCTTGTGTTTCTTCTAGTCCAGCATTTCTCATGATGTACTCTGCATATAAATTAAATAAATATGGTGACAATATACAGCCTTGACGTACTCCTTTTCCTATTTGGAACCAGTCTGTTGTTCCATGACCAGTTCTAACTGTTGCTTCCTGACCTGCATACAGATTTCTCAAGAGGCAGATCAGGTGGTCTGGTATTCCCATCTCTTTCAGAATTTTCCGCAGTTGATTTATATTCAAAGTAATTGGTTTTGTTAGTAAAGAAAAAAAAGAAAGATTTGTTTTTTTACTAGCTCTCTCTTTCATCTTTCAGCGTCTGTTGGTTGTTTGATCGGTGGTTCCTCCTTCTTCAGTCTCTTCTTCCTCAGCCTGAACTAGATGATGTACACATTACAGATGACGCAGGTCTCGGATAATGAGGATTATGATTAATATGTTTGGGATTAGTGGATGTATTCGGTTGGTTGGTTGTTGTTTCGTTTTTTTAGCCTTTTTTTGCGTTTGGAATAAAAAGGATTCTTACCTATTTCGCGGTTACTGCTGATTCTGACTAATCTGCTGTTATAGTGTGTGCAGCATTTTTTCACAGCACTATCTTTACCTTTTAGGATTTCCACTGGAATATTATCATCCCCACTAGCTTTTTTGTTAGTGATGCTTTTTAAGGCCCATTTGACTTCACATTCCAAGATGTCTGGCTCTAGGTCAGTGATCACATCATCATGATTATCTGGGTCTTGAAACTCTTTTTTGTACAGTTCCTCTGTGTATTCCTGCCACCTCTTCTTAATATCTTCTGCTTCTGTTAGGTCCACACCATCTCTGTCCTTTATCGTGCCCATCTTGGCATGAAATGATCCTTTGGTATCTCTGATTTTCTTGAAGAGATCCCTAGTCTTTCCCATTCTGTTGTTTTCCTCTATTTCTTTGCATTGATCACTGAAGAAGGCTTTCTTATCTCTTCTTGCTATTCTTTGGAACTCTGCATTTAGATGTTTATATCTTTCCTTTTCTCCTTTGCTTTTCGCTTCTCTTCCTTTTCACAGCTATTTGTAAGGCCTCCCAGACAGCCATTTGGTTTGTTCTTTCCCTGGGTCGTCCTGTCCCTACCCTATGTGACCCTTTCTTCTCGCCTATCTCACATCTTTCCCCTAATCTTTCCTACGTCGTTTTTTTTTCCGACCCTTTTTTTTATTGTATATTTTTTGCTTTTTTTGCTTTCTATTCTTCCTTCTTATGTTTGTCTGTTTTTTTTTGTTTGTGTTTTTTGAATTCTTTTTGCCCTTTTTTTGTTTTTTCTCCTTTTTTATGTTTCCTTCCTTCTGTCTTCCTGTTTTTCTTTTCTTCCTCCTTTTATATCACTTTTTGTTTTTTGTTTTTTATATCTATACCTTCACCGTATCGGTACTATCTGATTACTTTGCTGGAATGAATAAGATATTGTCTTTTTGTTGTATCCAAGTAGTCTTCCTCTTTTTTGTTGTCCTGATGGCCACTCCATTTCTTTTTAGGGATTCCTGCTCACAGTAGTAGATATAATGGTCATCTGAGTTAAATTCATCCATTCCAGTCCATTTTAGTTCGCCAATTTCTAGAATGTCAACATTCACTCTTGCCATCTCTTGTTTGACCACTTCCAATTTGCCTTGATTCATGGACCTGACATTCCAGGTTCCTATGCAGTTTTGCTCTTTTACAGCATCGGACTTTGCTTCTATCACCAGACACATCCACAGCTGGGTATTCTTTTTGTTTTGGCTCCATCCCTTCATTCTTTCTAGAGTTATTTCTCCACTCATCTCCAGTAGCATATTGGGCCCTACTGACCTGGGGAGTTTCTCTTTCAGTATCCTATTATTTTGTCTTTTCATACTGTTCATGGGGTTCTCAAGGCAAGAATACTGAAGTGGTTTGCTATTCCCCTTCTCCAGCGGACCACACCCTGTCATCTCTCTCCACCATGACCCACCCATCCCAGGTTGCCCCTCGGGCATGGCTTAATTTCTTTGAGTTAGACAAGGGTGTGGTCCTTGTGTGATTAGCTTGACTAGTTTTCTGTGAGAGACGGCTTTTGTGTATTTACCCTCTGATGCCCTCTTTCAAGACCTACTGTCTTACTTGGGTTTCTCTTACCTTGGGCGTGGGGTATCTCATCCCGGCTGCTCCCAGCTGCTCCCGGCCAGCGAAGCACAGCCATCGCACCTTACCTTGGACGAGGGGTCTCTCCCCACCGCCGCCCTTCCTGACCTCGGTTGTGGGGTAGCTTTTCGGCCGCGCTTAGTGCGCTGGCCCTCACCGCCGTCCTTCCTCGGTCGTGGGGTAGCTCCTCTCGGCCGCACTCTTAGTGCGCGACGCAGCCGGCGGGGCGCTCTTAATTGTGCGCTGGTCGCGGGAAGGCGAGGTCGGTCGCTGGTTACCTATTTTATACATGGTTGTTGCTGTTCAATCACTCAGCTGTGTCCGACCCTTTGTGACCCCATGGATTGCAGCATACCAGACTTCTCTGCCCTTCACTATTTACTGGAATTTGCTCAAATTCATATCCATTGTTCAATGATGCCATCCAACCATCTCATTCTCTGTTGCCCTCATCTCCTCCTGCCCTCAATCTGTCCCCCATAGGGTTGTTTCCAATTAGTTGTTTGCATCAGGTGGCCAAAGTATTGAGCTTCAGTTTCAGCATAAGTGCTTCCAATGAATATTTAGAGTTGATTTCCTTTAAGATGGATTGGTTTCATCTCCTTGCTTTCCAAGGACTCTCAAGAGTCCTCTCCAGCATCACAGTTCAAAAGCATAAATTCTTTGATGCTCGGCCTTTCTTTGTGGTGCAACTCTCACATTCATATATGACTACTGGAAAACCATAGCTTTGACTATACGTACCTTTGCTGGCAAAGTGATGTCTCTGCTTTTTAACACGCTGCCTAGGTTTGTCATAACTTTTCTTCCAAGGAGCAAGTGTCTTAATTTCGTAGCTGCAGTCACCGTCCACAGTGATTTTGGAGCCCAAGAAAATAAAGTGTGCCACTGTACCTACCCATTTTCCCTGCAACTATTTGCCATGAAGCAAAGGGAACAGATGCCATGATCTTAAGAGGCAGATCAGGTGGTCTGGTATTCCCAGCTCTTTCAGAATTTTCCATAGTTTATTGTGATCTACACAGTCAAAGGTCTTTGCTTCAAACTCAGTTTAATTCAACAGTTGACTCACGGTCTGAGCTCAATAACAAATTTTATTCATGAACAAATAAATTTTAGCTTCTATTTTGCCATTTCCTATTGAAAGGGAAAAGTATTTAGAATTTCCTAACCTCTGATCAGAGCTGTGCTTCTCTTAAGTGATTCTTCTGGTCTGCAGAATAAGATTAACAATCATTTTACATTCTTCCAGTAATTATATATACTTTGAACAGAGCCTGAAAATTATAAAATGATGATGTTTAATTTTACTTCTCTGCCTTTTAATCTTTAATGAAATGTGCAAAAACCAAAACATCTAAATTTGACTTGTTAGATTTACTTTTACATTGATTCAAGTGAAGCATTGAAATCATACCAGAATGCCAGATTTTAGAGACAGATGCAAGGAAATGTGATTATCATTTATTATAGGTTGCTGAAGCTATTAGTAGAATTCAGGTCTGGATTATATCACTGTCCTCAGCATCTGGCAGAGACTTTTCTCCTTGAAAGCATTGATAACTAACTGCTGGATGAAAAAAAAAAAAAAGCAAACACTTTTAACATGGAGTACTTCACAGAGACAAGTTTCAACTCTGGTTAGTGTAGGGTTGAAAGAAGTAAAAGTGGACAGTGAAAACGAAGAAAAGGAACCCAGAAAGGAAAATCTAAGAGTATTGACATAAAACTTGGCTCACATCTTCAGTCCGGCAGAAGGTTTGTGCTGAATAGAATACTTGCACTGGTGATGTATGTGAGCATCTGAGCAGTAGAGCAGGAAGCAGTGAAATGAAAGATCCAATAACATATATACTAGCCAAATAAAACCAAATTTTTAAGCTAATTCAAAACCCATTAGCCTTTCTAATATCCCTTTATAGCAAGTTATCTATGGATCTAATGTGGTTCTCTGGTTGGTTCTGTTTTCAATGTGGTCCAGCAGTGGCTGACCTTTACTATAACACTTTAGCACTTTTTTTCTTCTCATTTTTTCTCATTTTAAGTCACTTTAATTATAAGCAGGATTTAAGACTCCAATATTCATGTGTCACAACAAACACTGAAAATTCTTTCTCTCTGGCTTATGGAAAATTGTTGACTTGGACAACACTAATGTCTTCCAGCTGTAGTGACTATTAATGTGCTAAACAAAGGATAATGATACAAATGAGGCTAAGGTATCTTTTCTGCAAAACTGTAAGCCTGGATTTTTGGGAAACTGCAAATGATTACCCAGCTAGCCTGGATTTTTCCCACGTCTTTTCACATGTACACCTATATATATATATATATTTTTTTTTTTCTAGGGAAAAGATAAAGGATAGAATAATGCAGAAAACATTCCCCTATAGCACTTGCAGTCTGGTTACTGCCATTCCTTCCCTCTCTTTTCATAGCTATGGTTTTATTTCCCTGCCTCTTTGGTTTTGGGGATCTATAGGTAAGACTTCTTCAGTTCAGTTCAGTTCATTCGCTCAGTCATGTCTGACTCTTTGCAACCCCATGGACTGCAGCACGCCAGGCTTCCCTGTCCATCACCAACTCCTCGAGTTTGCTGGAGGAGACTTCTTACCTTCTGCTATAAAGATATTAATAATTGCCCTATTATATGTCTGAATCTCTTTCAATATATCTCATTAGTTTCATATTATTTTATTTTTTGACAAAACATCTGCTTTCACAGAGATTCATGTTCATGGCTGAACTGTAATGCACCAGATCCCATCTCATCACTTTTTTCCAGGGTAGGTACTTGGCCACATTGTGAAAAAAGTACAGTGGGAGCTTAGTTTGAGCTTCACTTTCAGGTCCACAGTGATCTCAAACTCTCCTTATTCTCTTATTCCACTTTCAAGATGGACATTTTTGGAAATGATTTAATACATGGATGTGCACTGAGATGTACTAACTGGAAAACATTGCTGGGTTATCCCTTTTAAGATGCATTTACAGTTTCTCAAAGGTTCAAGTTTTAAGCCTAAAGAATGATTTGCTAATGATACAATTTTCTTGAGAAGTTTTTTTCCCCCATGGCCATTGGCAATATGTTTAATCTGTGAGCACGAAGACTTCTTCCAACTGGCAAATTCTTTACTATTTCTAGTAAAGTGTTCACCCTTCTTTCTGATTTTTAGTCCGAACTTGTTAATCTTTGTTTGACCTTTCTCATTACATCCCTTTCAGGAAGAGTGGGAGAGATGACTTTGTAGGAGAAACTCTGCAGTAAGACTGTCTAGATTGGAATCTTGGTTTCATTATTTACTTACTATGTGACTTTGGGCAAATTATTTATTAATAGCTCAGAAGTCCCTTAGAAGGAACTATAAATACTCCTATATCCTGTTTTCTTCTCCCACTACCCAACACCAGTTGCATTCCTATTTCTTCCACTTTTTTTCTTCATAAATTTCAAGAATTTCATCTATTTTTCATGCCTTTCTTTGTCCTAAATTCCAACAACTTTTTTTTCCCAACAACTTTTTATCAACTAAATATTTCCTGCTTTTATGTTCTGTTCACTTGATTTATCTAACATTGTTTTTGTTCACTAATCTCCAGGACAGTAGATCACCATTGGGGTCTTTATGCCTTTTTCATTGGGAGTCCTTGGGTTAGCCTCTTATAATATTTCTGCTTAAAAAATGAGAGTAGTTGTCTTATCTCTGCCCTGAATTATTAATTGGCCTAGGCAATTTAGTCAGATTTCTGTATTACACTGTTGTTTTATTATAAATGATACCAGTCTTCTAATCAATTCTGGGGAGGTATTTATTTATTTATTTAGCTGTTTCTGGTTTTGTAATTGGAGGATAATTGCTTTATAGTATTGTGTTGGTTTCTGTCATACAACACGAATCAGCCATAAGTATGCATATGTCCCCTTGGAGGCTTCTTGAGCCTTCCAGCCTCCCCCATCCCACCCTTATAGGTTGTCACAGAGTGCCTAGCTGGCCTTTGTGTGTTATATAGCAGCTTCCCACTAACTATTTTACACATGGCAGTGTATATATGTCAGTGTTACTTTCTCAATTTATCCTACCCTCTCCTTCCTGGGGAAGGAGTTTTAGAAAGGCAGTAATGTAGATGGTGAGTGGAATCTTTTACCCCAATAAAGTCGTCTTGAGGCTGATTATAAGACTACTCTATCAGACTATAAGATTACCCTATTCATTAAAATTTGTGTAAAAGTTATAATGAATCATATGAATCTCATTATAGTCAGATGTTTCTGATATTTTCATGAGGAGCAACTACTTTAGATTTTATTGAAGACATAGCTCATTAGAATGAAGGGACTGGGGACTCAGATGGAAACTGGGGTACTGCTAACCATACAGGCTCTTAGTAAAGTAACTGTGTGTATTTCCCTGACACAGAAATTCCCAGCAAATATCCAAAAAGTGTTACAAGGCAGAATTAACCTGCTTATAGTTCTAGTAGTACATCTAGGGATGGGGGGAGGGGGGTGGTTCATGCCTCAAGGGCTGCTGGTATGTCATCTGCACTGATGTTTGGAAATGCTAATAGATATACTTAACTGTGATAGAAGAATCTATGAGGTGACAGGCTTAACTTCTTACCCCATTTCTATGTCAATGGACAGAGTATCTACTCAAATAAGGGATAATTTCTTCATTGGCAAAAATAGAATCATTGCTAAAAGTTAGAAACCAGCAGATGGAAAATCTTTACATGGAAGTACAAATTACTTTGGGCAGCAGAAATTAGTTACTTTAGCAAGTATTAAGCATGTCCCATACACATTCAAGTCATAGTTAATATGAAACCCCAGCTTATCCTAAGTAAAGCCATGTTTTCATTATAAATGACAACTAAACATCTTGAAGGTTAGAACTGCTGCTTGTAATCAAGAATAGACATAAAAGTTTTCCTGAATATGAACAATTGAATGAAAATATATGTTTTATATATATATATATATATATATATATATATATATATATATATATATATAAAAAATGGGGAAAAATAAAGAAACTCAGATATTTTACATTTTGAACATACTTATACATTTGTCACAATGACATCAAAAAGATCTCTCAAAAATAGGCTTAGTTTAGTTCACTACAAAATATATCATGTGAAAACGCATTTTTATTCTCTGCAGCTTATAATACTCTATTTACATAATTTTTGAAGCACTTTAACAGCATTTGAGATTAAGTTGGTCAAAGTTGCAATTTACTTATTTGTTCACTTATATTGAAGTATAGTGACATACAACCTTAGTTCCAAGAACAAAATAGTGTTTTGATATTTGTATATATTATGACTTCCGGGTGGTTGCATTCTACCAACAGCCACTCTCATTCACTACAATTAAGCAGACTTTCACTTTGAGTAGCACACTAAGTCTAGTTAATATCCAACACCCTGCACAGTTATAGAATTTTTATTTTCTTATGATGATAACTTTTAAGATCTATTCTCTTATCAACTTTCAAATATACAATACAGTATTTTAAACTATAGCCATCCTCCTTATGACTTATTTTATAAATAAAAGTTTGTATGTTTTGATCCCTTTCACTGATTTCACTCAACCCCAGCCTCTGGCAAATTTGAATCTATTCTCTGTATCTATGACCTTGCTTTTTTTTTTTTTTAATTCTACATATAAGGGAGATCACACACTATTATTTTTCTGTCTTACTTATTTCACTTAGCATAATGCCCTCAAGGTTCATCCATGTTTTCTCAAATGGCAAGAATGCATTTTATTATAGCTAAGATACTTCATATATATATATTTTTTCCAATATATATATATTGCCACATTTTCTTTTTTTAATGTTTGTGACATTTACTTTTTAAATTTAAATTTATTTATTTTAATTAGAGGCTAATTACTTTACAATATTGTATTGGTTTTGCCATACATCAACATGAATCTGCCACGGGTGTACACGTGTTCCCCATCCTGAACCTTCCTCCCTCCTCCCTCCCCGTACTATCCTTCTGGGTCAACCCACAAGAAGCATAACCATCGGGGTTGGTTGTTTAACCGTGTATATAATAGTAGAATGAGGATATATTTTTATGTGTGTTTTTATTTTTTTTTTAGATAAAAAAAATTACAAAAAAACCTCCCCTACAACAAACAAAGCCCCCTCCAACATCTCTTCTTTTCTTTTTCCTCCCCCCCCCCCCCCCCCTCCACCACATACTTTTCTAATGAATCAACTCATCACATAAAGGAGGGGAAAAAAAAGGGTTTCACATTTAAATATTTCTTTCAAAAAAAATCAGGGGGGATTGCCTTCAGAAAGGACAGTTGTTTCTTTTCCAGTCAAGGGACTCTCAAGAGTCTTCTTCAACACAAAACCCAAAAGAATCAATTCTTCAGTGCCAACTTCTCTACACTCCACCCCTCACACCCATACACACAAAAAAACAAAGCCTACAGGGAACCTTTGTTGGCAAAGTAATGTCTCTGCTTTTGAATATGCTATCTAGGTTGGTCATAACTTTCCTTCCAAGGAGTAGCGTCTTTTAATGTCCTTGGCTCCGGTCCCCATCTGCGGTGTTTTGGAGCCCCCAAAATAAAGTCTGACACTGTTTTCACTGTTTCTCCATCTATTTCCCATGTAGTGATGGGACCAGATGCCATGATCTTCGTTTTCTGAATGTTGAGCTTTAAGCCAACCTTTTCACTCTCCACTTTCACTTTCAAGAGGCTTTTGAGTTCCTCTTCACTTTCTGCCATAAGGGTGGTGTCATCTGCATATCTGAAGTTATTGAGATTTCTCCCAGCAATCTTGATTCCAACTTGTCTTTCTTCCAGTCCAGCATTTCTCATGATGTACCCTGCATATAAGTTAAATAAACATGATGACAATATACAGCCTTGACACACTCCTTTATCTATTTGGAACCAGTCTGTTGTTCCATGACCAGTTCTAACTGTTGCTTCCTGACCTGCATACAGATTTCTCAAGAGGCAGATCAGGTGGTCTGGTATTCCCATCTCTTTCAGAATTTTCCGCAGTTGATTGTGATCCACACAGTCAAAGGCTTTGGCATAGTCAATAAAGCAGAAATAGATGTTTTTCTGGAACTCTCTTGCTTTTTCCATGATCCAGCGGATGTTGGCAATTTGATCTCTGGTTCCTCTGCCTTTTCTAAAAGCAGCTTGAACATCAGGAAGTTCACGGTTCACATATTGCTGGAGCCTGGCTTGGAGAATTTTGAGCATTACTTTACTAACGTGTGAGATGAGTGCAATTGTTCGGTAGTTTGAGCATTCTTTGGTATTGCCTTTCTTTGGGATTGGGATGAAAACTGACCTTTTCCAATCTTGTAGCCACTGCTGAGTTTTCCAAATTTGTTGGCATATTGAGTGCAGCACTTTCACAGCATCATCTTTCAGGATTTTAAATAGCTCCACTGGAATTCCATCACTTCCACTAGCTTTTTTTGTAGTGATGCTTTCTAAGGCCCACTTGACTTCACATTCCAGGATGTCTGGCTCTAGGTCAGTGATCACACCATCATGATTATCTGGGTCATGAAGCTCTTTTTTGTACAGTTCTTCTGTGTATTCTTGCCACCTCTTCTTAATATCTTCTGCTTCTGTTAGGTCCATACCATTTCTGTCCTTCATCGAGCCCATCTTTGCATGAAATATTCCTTTGGTATCTCTGATTTTCTTGAAGAGATCCCTAGTCTTTCCCATTCTGTTGTTTTCCTCTATTTCTTTGCATTGATCACTGCACAGAAGTAGAACTTAAAGATCGTATGGTAGTTCTATTTTTAAATTTTTTGAGGAACCTCCATCCTGTTTCCATAGTGGCGGCACCAAATTTGCACTCCCACCAACTAAGTTTTCATTTTTCCCATTTTTTATCATCTGTTCTTTTTTTGTTAATAATTATAACAGTTTTAATAAAATTTAATTTTTTTTGTTTTTATTCCCTTTACTTATTAATTAATTGAAGTTGATTTCTTTTTTTTTGTTGGTCGCCAACTTTTTTTTCGAAAAAAAATATATTAAGATCCTATCCCCACTTAAAAAAAAAAGTTGTGTTCATTCTTTTCTATTTTGTTTTATGGGATCTTTATATATTTTTGTATTTATTTTCCAGTTTTTTATAAAGAAATAAAAAAAAAAATATATGAACAAAAGAAGATGAATGGAATTTAACCCCTTATCGGATATATGATTTACAAATATTTTCTTCTCATTCTGCAGATTGCCTTTTCATTTTGTTGATGGTTTCCTTTGCTGTGTGTGTTAAGTCACTTTAGTTGTGTCCGACTCTTTGCGACCCTATGGACTGTAGCCTGCCAGGCTTCTCTATCCGTGGGATTTTCCAGGCAAGAATACTGGAGTGGGTTGCCATTTCCTCCTCCAGGGGATCTTTCCCAACCCAGGGATTGAATCAAAGTCTCTTAGTTCTTCTGCATTGCCAGGCGGGTTCTTTACCACTAGCACCACCTGGGAAACCCCTTCCTTTGCTGGGCAGAAGCTTTTTAGTTTGATATATTCTCATTTGTTTATTTTTGCTTTTGCTTTTGGTGTCAGGTTAAAAAATCATCAATGGAGGTAATGCTTATGTTTTCTTGTAGGAGTTTTATGGTTTTGATCATACATTTAAGCCTTTAATCCAATTTGAGTTATTTTTGTGGATGGTGTAAGATAGTGATCCAGATTCTTTTTTTTTTTTTTTTCGAATGTGGTTATTCGGTTTTCCCAGTGTCACTTATGGAAAGACTGTCATTTTCCCCATTGCAAATGTTTGGCTTTTTTAAATCATAAATTAATTGGCTGTATCTGTGTGGGTTTATTTCTGGGCTCTCTATCCAGTTCCATTGATCTATGTTTCTGTTTTTATACTAACACAATACTGTTTTGATAACTATAGTTTAAACCAGGGAGTATGATGCCTCCAGCTTTGTTCTTCTCAAGATTGCTTTTGTGGTTCTACACAAATTTTAGTTTTGTTTTGTTTCTGTGTAAAATGCCATTGAAATTTTGATAGGAATTATGCTAAATCTGTTGATTGATTTATAGATTTGTGAAGTGTGGACATGTTTACAATTATTCTCAATCCATGTTCACAGAATATTTTT
This sequence comes from Tragelaphus eurycerus, assembly GCA_935064755.1. Taxonomy (NCBI): domain Eukaryota; kingdom Metazoa; phylum Chordata; class Mammalia; order Artiodactyla; family Bovidae; genus Tragelaphus; species Tragelaphus eurycerus. Next base: position 12,407,291 of record CAKXYN010000046.1, on the reverse strand, counting down.
ATTTATGTCTTCTATTTTTTGATCAATATTTTATGGTCTTTTATGGTCTACAACTTTATGAAGTTAAAATGAATAAGCCTGTGGATTTCATATAATGCTGCATTTGTAACCATAGTGTAATTTTTATATTCTTAACATTATTTATATAAAATGTAGAGGACATATGACATGCAGAGATTTTTTTGTGATAAACACAAGATTTTACTTTAATAGAGTCTTTTAGGTGTTGCACAAGAAATTTTATAACAATGCCCTCCTTTAGTTGCAAAAAAAAAAAAAAAAAAAAAAAAAAAATAACATCCTAAATGATGGTTTTGAATATTGTTAATAACAACTACACTGAATATGTAAGTACCACAAAAGGTATTTCTCTAGGTATCACTGGCTCTCTGGCCTCTATTCAGTTTTCTTTACCTTTTAACTCAGCTGGCATCTGTCATAGTGAGGCCAAACTTCATAGGAAATATTGTAAATCTTATGTCATATGTCCTCTACATTTTATAGAAATAATGTTAGGAATATAAAAATTACACTATGGTTACAAATGCAGCATTATATCAAGTCCACAGGTTTATTCATTTCAACTTCATGCTGCACTGCTTGTAAAACCTATAACCAAAGTTAGATTTACTTAATGTCCTTGTGTGTGTGTCTTAGTCGCTCAGTCATGTCTGACTCTGTGAAATCCCATGGGCTGTAGCCTGCCAGACTCCTCTGTTCATGGGATTCTCCAGGCAAGAATACTTGAGTGGGTAGCCGCTCTCTTCTTGAAGTGATCTTCCCAACCCAGGGATTGAACCGGGGTCTCTTGCCTTGCAGGAGGATTCTTTATTGTCTGAGCCACAAGGGACTGTAAGGCTTAGTTTGTCTGTGCAATGTGCATGATAACATTTATTTTAGAAGAAACTGTTGAGAATTAAATGAGATAAGCATGATCAAATCCAAGTGACTGCTACTTGGGACATGACAATCCTTTCCTTTTATTCTTTCTGTGTACAATATCAAACAGTAACTCAGGCCACAACATCTAATCCTTAGCATGCCTTCCAACCTTCAAACCATTCATTGACTTAAAGAGAATAGAATATAATACCCTAAACTAAGGGCACTATTAGGAAGGAAAACTCCAAAGATAAAGTTTGGTGAGGTTAGGGATCTTGTATTTTTATTCATTATTGTGTCCTCACAGGAGAACGTGTGCTCAGTTGCTCAGTATTGTACGACTCTGCAGCCTCAAGCACTGTAGCCTGCCAGGCTCCTGTTGTTCATGGAATTTTCCAGGCAAGAATATGGGAGTAGGTGGCCATTTTCTACTCCAGGAGAACATATTGCATTTTATATAGTGGAATGAATGACAAACTATCAGGGATCTTGAATATCATCCAATACAGCCACCTTATATTTTTATTAAGATAAAATCCACATAATATAAAATTCATCACTTTATCAATGTTAAAATGTACAATTCAGTAGCTTTTAGTACATTCACAATGTTGTACAACCAACACCACTATTTAGTCCCAGATAATTTTCATCACCATCAGACTTCTTGCCAAAATACCCTGTATCCATTGAACAGCCACTTCTCATCCCCTTCCCAGTCCCTGTCAGTCACTGATTTGCTTTTTGCCTCTATTAACCACCTTATTTTTAAATGAAGGAAAGCTCAGATCCAGAGACATCACATGACTTCCCAAGTTATACAGTCAGTAAACCTCAGAGCTGGGACATCAGTCTGATTTCCTTTCTAGAGCACCATTTTGCATTATTTCACATATAGATCAGTTTGAGCAACGTCTATATTAAGAAGTGTCACTCACTTTTGCCCTCTTTTTCAGCAATGTGTAAGATAGTAATTTATCCTGACTTTCTACACGTAAGTGAATGATTAAAGGAAGGCTCTCTGCTTTCCAACATGTGTTCCAAGAGTAGTCAACATATTGTCCAAGTGCTGCTTTTTTTTTTAATTAATTAATTTTTTATTGACAGGTAATTGCTTTAGAGAATTTTGTTGTTTTCTCTCAAACCTCAACATGAATCAGCCATAGGTATACATATATCCCCTCCTTTTTGAACCTCCCTCCAGGCACTATTTTAAGTGCATTGCAAATATCTATCTCATCTCATCTTCACTATATCTATGAGCTAGAGACTAGGTATTCCATTCTTCAGGTGAGTAAATTGAAGTACAGATAATTTAAATGACTTATCCACTATCACACAGCTAATAGATTAATAAGCCAATAATGTTAATAGTATTCAATTTTTCAAATGAGAGGATTTGGAAGTATACAGATTAGGGAAATGTAGAAATCAACAATTAATCAGTGTTGTATGCCATATAATTTCTTAGGGTTTGTAATAATTCAATTGTTTTTTTATGAATTAAGAGTCTTTAATTGATCAATGAATTTGTGAGAGGAGGATACAAGATGTATTATTTCTGAAACATTTGAACAAAGAAATCTGTAAAACCAGCTTATCAGTAAATTACATGCAGTAAGTAAATTCATTTTAAGTAAATAGTTCAATGAGTTTTGACAAAAGGAGTCATCACCATAATCAATGTAGGGAGACATTCCATCACCCCCATCCCAGAGGATTTCCCCATGCCTGGCCTCAACTACTGATCTATTTTCAATCACTACAGATTATATTTATCTTTTATAGAATTTAATAGATTTAATCATATGATATACAATCTTTGATCTGTCTTCTTTAACTCATTGTAAAGATTTTGAGAGTAATCCAGGTTTCTGTATGTTATATGAACAGTCTGTTCCTTTCATTGCTTCAGTGTACAGATTGTTTACTTCCTTTACTCAAATTTTTTCTTAGGTATATTAATGCAATTGCAAACAAAATTGATTTTTAATTTTTTATTTCTGATAATTCATTAGTGTATAAAAATGCAACAGATTTCTGTATATTTATTTTCCATACTGTAACTTCACTGAATTCATTTACTAGTTCTAACAGATTTTTGGGTGAAGACTTTAGGGGTTCCTACATATAATATCATGTTATCTGCAAATAGTGATAATTTTATTTCTTCCCTTTCAATTTGGAATCCTTTTATTTATTTATTGCCTAATAGCTCAGGTTAGGACTTTCAATATTATGTTGAATAAAATTGGCAAGAATGGAAATCCTCAATTTGGTCCCGATTAAGAAATGCTTTTAGCTATTCACTGTTACATGTAATGTTAGTTCTAGGCTTGTCATATATTGTATTCATTATGTTGAGCTATGTTCCCTTGACACTTTCTTCAGAGGTTTCAGCATAAATGGATACTGAGTGTCATTAAATGCAGAAGGAAATGCAACCCACTCCAGTACTCTTGCCTAGAAAATCCCATGGATGGAGGAGCCTGGTAGGCTACAGTCCATAGGGTCGCAAAGAGTCAGACACGACTGAATAATTTCACTCACTGGTCACTTTATCTATTGAGATGATCATTCAATTTTTACTCTTTATTTTGTCACTGCGATGTATCACATTCACAGATTTGTAGATGTGCATGCTTGGAATCGATCCTGCTTGATCATGGTGTATATGCTCCTTTTAATACATTCTTTTAAATTTTATTTGGTAATATTTTGTTAAGGATGTTTTCATCAATATTCATCAGGGATGTTGTCCTGTAATTTTCTTTTCTTGTGAAGTTCTTGCCTGATTTTGTTATCAGGGTAATTCTGGCCTCATAAAATGAGTTTGTAATTGTTCCTTCATTGTATATTGTTTGGAAGAGTTTGAGAACAACTGGTGTTAATTCTTCCTTAAATGTTTGGTATAATTCACAGTGAAGCTGTTACTTAAAAAAAATAAAAAAGTCTTCAGTAAAAATGTGATTTATAAGAGCTGACCTTGTATGTTTTGAATGTTGGCATTGAAATCCCATTACTGGTCTTGTCTGTATGCTTCTGTTCCTGGTGCTGGAGAGTGCTGTGGATTAGCAAATACCTCCTTCTGTACATGGTCAACACTTTTGGTACAATAGAAACTCAGATATAAACCACTTAGTATACAAGAGCTAGTTTAATTAAACTTGGCCTGATTATTTATATAAGTGAATCAAGAATAGTGATTTTATATACATTCTTTTTTACAGCATCTGAAATATAGAACTTTAATATTTAAGGCAATGATACAGTAATTTGTTACAACAACGATAGGAATGAAATACAAACATTTAGTCAATAAAACATGGTTCATGGGAAGAGAGTTTAAACTTCTCAATTCAGTAACTTAACTTCCCCTGGATAAAGATGTTTTGTGTGGAAGACCCACTTTAATAGGAGATAAAAATAAGAGTCAATTTTGAGACATTTGATCGTTAGTTGGTACATTGAATCCCATTCCATAAATATGAATGTGGTTCTGATTTTTAGAGCTTAAGGTAGGAAAATTAATTGATACCAAAAATAAGGTCACACATTATACCTTAAATCTTTTTGTCTAAATTTCTATATATAAATGAATTTCATTTTAATTCAAGCATTAATTATTTTCAAATTTTAGCATTTATTTATTAATATTAATTGGAATATAATTACTTCACAATATTGTGATGTCCTCTGCCATACAGTGACATGAATTGACCATTGGCATGCATGTGTCCCCTCCCTCCTGAATCCCCTTCCCAACTTCTTCCCGACTCCATCCCTCCAGGTTGTCACAGAGCACCATCTTCGGGTTCCTTGTGTCATACATCACACTCACACTGGCTATCTGTTTTACATATGGTAGCATATATATTTCAATGCTATTCTCTTAAATCATCCCGCCCTCTCTTTCTCCAACTGTGTCCAAAAGTCTGTTCTTTATGTCTGTGTCTTATTTGCTGTCCTGCAGGTAGAATCGTGGGCACTAACTTTCTAGATTCCATATATATTCACTAATACACAATATTTCTATTTCTGATTTATGTCAGTCTGTATAGTAGGATATAGGTTAATCCACCTCGTTAGAACTGATTCAAATACATTTCTTTTTATTTTGTTGTTGTTGTTGTTCAGTCACTCAGTCATGTCTGGCTATTTGCAACCCTGTGAACTGCAGCATGCCATGCTTCTCTATATTTCACCATCTCCTGGAGCTTGCTCAAACTCAAGTCCATTGAGTCGGTGATGCCTTCCAACCATCTCATCCTCTTTCATCCCCTGCTCCCTCTGCCTTTAATCTTTCCTAGCATCAGAGTCTTTTCTAATGCCAAAGTATTGGTGCTTGAGTTTCAGCCTCAGTCCTTCCAATGAATATTCAGGACTGATTTCCTTTAGAATTGACTTGTTTGATCTTGCAATCCAAGGGACTCTCAAGATTCTTCTCCAACACCACAGTTCAAAAGCATAGATTCTTCAGTGCTCAGCCTTCTTTATGGTCCAACTCTCACATCCATAAATGACTACTGGAATATAGCTTTGACTAGACAACCTTTTGTTGGCAAAGTAATGTCTCTGCTTTTTAATATGCTGTCTAGGTTGACCATAGCTTTTCTTCCAAGGAGCAAGTGTCTTAATTTCCTGGTTGCAGTGGCCACGATTTTGGAGCCCAAGAAAATAAAGTTTGTCACTGTTTATATTGTTTCCCCCTCCATTTGCCATGGAGGGATGGGATCAAATACCATGATATTCATTTTTGAATGATGAGTTTTAAGCTAACTGTTTCACTTTCTTCTTTCACTTTCATCAAGAAGCTCTTTAGTTCCTCTTAGCTTTCTGCCATAAAGGTGGTGTCATCTGCATATCTGAGATTACTCAGAAATATCAGAAATATCTGATATTTCTCCTGGCAATATTAATTCCAGCTTGTGCTTCATCCAGCTTGGCATTTAGCATGATGTACTTTTCATATAAGTGAAATAAGCAGGGTGACAATATACAGCCTTGACTTACTCCTTTTCCAACTTGGAACAACAGTCTATTGGAAACAAGAACAGCAGTTCTTTCCAACCGTCTACAGAGGATGAGATGGCTGGATGGCATCACTGACTCGATGGATGCGAGTCTGAGTGACCTCCGGGAGCTGGTGATGGACAGGGAGGCCTGGCGTGCTGCGGTTCATGGGGTCGCAAAGAGTCGGACACGACTGAGCGACTGATCTGATCTCTGATTGTTCCATGTCTGATTCTAGCTGTTGTTTCTTGACCTGCATACAGGTTTCTCAGGAGGCAGGTAAGGTGATTTTCTATCCCCATATCTTGAAGAAATATCCACAGTTTGTTGTGATGCACAAAGTCAAAGGATTTAGTGTAGTCAATGAAGCAGAAGTAGATATTTTCTGGAATTTTCTTGCCTTTTCAATGATCCAACAGATGTTGTACTGTTGAAGACTAGCTTGGAGAATTTTGCTATCATATGAGATGAGTGCAGTTGTGTGGTAGTTTGAATATTCTATGGCATTGCCCTTGTTTGGGATTGGAATGAAAACTGACATTTTTGCAGTCCTGTGGCCATTGCTGTGTTTTCCAAATTTGCTGGCATATTGAGTACAGCACTTTAACAGCACCATGTTTTAGGATTAGAAATAGCTCAATTGGAATTCTGTCACCTCCACTAGCTTTACTCATTGTGATGATTCCTAAGGGCCACTTGATTTTGCACTCCAAGATGTCTGGTTCTAGGTGAGTGATCACACCATCATGGTTATCTGGGTCATTAAGAACTTTTTTTGTATTCCTTTTTATGTCTGAAAAATATTCCATTGTGTATATGTACCACACCTTCCTTATCCATTTATCTGCTGATGGACTTCTACATTGCTTCCATGTCCTAGTTATTTTAAATGTACATGTGTCTTTTTCAATTCTGGTTTTCTCAGAGTATAGGCCCAGTAGTGTGATTGCTGGGTCGCATGGTAGTTAAATTTCAAGTTTTTAAAGGAGTCTTCATACTGTTCACCACAGTGGTTGTATCAGTTTGCATCCCCACCAACAGTGGAAGAGGGTTTCCTTTTCTCTGCACCCTCTCCAGCATTTATTGTTTGTTGATTTTTTGGTGATGGCTATTCTGTCAAGTGGGCCTTAGAAAGAATCACTACGAACAAAGCTAGTGGAGGTGATGGAATTCCAGTGGAACTATTCAAAATCCTGAAAGATGATGCTGTGAAAGTGCTGCACTCAATATGCAAGCAAATTTGGAAAACTCAGCAGTGGCCACAGGACTTGAAAAGGTGAGTTTTCATCCCAATCCCAAAGAAAGGCCATGCCAAAGAATGCTCAAACTACCACACAATTGCACTCATCTCACACGCTAGTAAAGTAATGCTCAAAATTCTCCAAGCCAGGCTTCAGCAATATGTGAACCATGAACTTCCTGATGTTCAAGCTGGTTTTAGAAAAGGCAGAGGAACCAGAGATCAAATTGCCAACATCCGCTGGATCATGGAAAAAGCAAGAGAGTTCCAGAAAAACATCTATTTCTGCTTTATTGACTATGCCAAAGCCTTTGACTGTGTAGATCACAATAAACTATGGAAAATTCTGAAAGAGATGGGAATACCAGACCACCTGATCTGCCTCTTGAGAAATCTGTATGCAGGTCAGAAAGCAACAGTCAGAACTGGTCATGGAACAACAGACTGGTTTCAAATAGGAAAAGGAGTGCGTCAAGGCTGTATATTGTCACCATGTTTATTTAACTTATATGCAGAGTACATCATGAGAAATGCTGGAAGAAAGACAAGTTGGAATGAAGATTGCTGGGAGAAATCTCAATAACCTCAGATATGCAGATGACACCACCCTTATGGCAGAAAGTGAAGAGGAACTCAAAAGCCTCTTGATGAAAGTGAAAGTGGAGAGTGAAAAGGTTGGCTTAAAGCTCAACATTCAGAAAACAAAGATCATGGCATCTGGTCCCATCACTACATGGGAAATAGATGGAGAAACAGTGGAAACAGTGTCAGACTTTATTTTGGGGGGCTCCAAAATCACTGCAGATGGTGACTGCAGCCATGAAATTAAAAGACGCTTACTCCTTGGAAGGAAAGTTATGACCAACCTAGATAGCATATTCAAAAGCAAAGACATCACTTTGCCAACAAAGGTTCGCCTAGTCAAGGCTATGGTCTTTCCTGTGGTCATGTATGGATGTGAGAGCTGGACTGTGAAGAAGTCTGAGCACCGAAGAATTGATGCTTTTGAGCTGTGGTGTTGGAGAAGACTCTTGAGAGTCCCTTGGACTGCAAGGAGATGCAACCAGTCCATTCTGAAGGAGATCAACCCTGGGATTTCTTTGGAAGGAATGAAGCTCAAGCTGAAACTCCAGTATTTTGGCCACCTCATGCGAAGAGTTGACTCATTGGAGAAGACTCTGATGCTGGGAGGGATTGAAGGCAGGAGGAGAAGGGGACGACAGAAGATGAGATGGCTGGATGGCATCACTGACTCGATGAATGTGAGTCTGAGTGACCTCTGGGAGTTGGTGATGGACATGGAGGCCTGGCGTGCTGCAGTTCATGGGGTTGCAAAGAGTCGCACACGACTGAGCGACTGATCTGATCTGATTCTGACTGGTGTGAAGTGACATCTAATTATAGTTTTGAGTTCCATTTTTCTGAAAATGAGCAATGCTGAGCATCTTTTCATGTGTTTACCAACCACTATATGTCTTCTTTAGAGAATTGCCTGTTTAGGTCTTCTGCCACGTTTTGATTGTGTTGCTTCTTTTTCTGGTATTTACCTGCATGCACCGCTAATTTCTTAGACTAATTCTTTGTCAGTTGTTTCATTTGCTATTATTTTCTCCCATTATGAATGCTGTCTTTTTGCTTTGCTTATAGTTTCCTACATTGTGCAAAAGTTTTTAAGTTTAATTAGGTCAAATTTGTTAATTTTTGTTTTTATTTCCTTTACTCTAGGTGGTGGGTCATAGAGGATCTTGTTGTAATTAATGTCAGAGAATATTCTGCCTACGTTTTCCTCTAAGAGTTTTAGAATTTCTGGTCTTACATTAAGGACTTTAATCCATTTTGAATTTGTTTGTGTGTATGGTGTTAGGAAGTGTTCTTTTTTAAAATTTTATTTTATTTAACTTTACAATATTGTATTGGTTTTCCCATATATCAACATGAATCTGCCACGGGTATACATGTGTTCCCCATCCTGAACCATCCTCCCTGCTCCCTCCCCATACCATCCATCTGGGTCATCCCAGTGCACCAGCCCAAAGCATCCAGTATCGTGCATCAAACCTGGACTGGCAACTCGTTTCATATACGATATTATACATATTTCAATGCCATTCTCCCAAATCATCCCACCCTCGCTCTCTCCTAGAGTCCAAAAGACTGTTCTATACATCAGTGTCTCTTTTGCTGTCTCATATTCAGGGTTATTGTTACCATCTTTCTAAATTCCATATATATGTGTTCCTGATGTTCAAGCTGGATTTAGAAAAGGCAGAGGAACCAGAGATCAAATTGCCAACATCTGCTGGATCATGGAAAAAGCAAGAGAGTTCCAGAAAAACATCTATTTCTGCTTTATTGACTATGCCAAAGCCTTTAACTGTGTAGATCACAATAAACTGTGGAAAATTCTGAAAGAGATGGGAATACCAGACCACCTGATCTGCCTCTTGAGAAATCTGTATGCAGGTCAGGAAGCAACAGTTAGAACTGGTCATGGAACAACAGACTGGTTCCAAATAGGAAAAAGAGTACGTCAAGGCTGTATATTGTCACCATGTTTATTTAACTTATATGCAGAGTACATCATGAGAAATGCTGGACTGGAGGAAACACAAGCTGGAATCAAGATTGCTGGGAGAAATCTCAATAACCTCAGATATGCAGATGACACCACCCTTATGGCAGAAAGTGAAGAGGAACTCAAAAGCCTCTTGATGAAAGTGAAAGTGGGGAGTGAAAAGGTTGGCTTAAAGCTCAACATTCAGAAAACGAAGATCATGGCATCTGGTCCCATCACTACATGGGAAATAGATGGAGAAACAGTGGAAACAGTGTCAGACTTTATTTTGGGGGGCTCCAAAATCACTGCAGATGGTGACTGCAGCCATGAAATTAAAAGACGCTTACTCCTTGGAAGGAAGGTTATGGCCAACCTAGATAGCATATTCAAAAGCAGAGACATCACTTTGCCAACAAAGGTTCGCCTAGTCAAGGCTATGGTCTTTCCTGTGGTCATGTATGGATGTGAGAGCTGGACTGTGAAGAAGGCTGAGCACCGAAGAATTGATGCTTTTGAACTGTGGTGTTGGAGAAGACTCTTGAGAGTCCCTTGGACTGCAAGGAGATCCAACCGGTCCATTCTGAAGGAGATCAGCCCTGGGATTTCTTTGGAAGGAATGATGCTAAAGCTGAAACTCCAGTATTTTGGCCACCTCATGCGAAGAGTTGACTCATTGAAGAAGACTCTGATGCTGGGAGGGATTGAGGGCAGAAGGAGAAGGGGACGACAGAGGATGAGATGGCTGGATGGCGTCACTGACTCGATGGATGTGAGTCTGGGTGACCTCCGAGAGCTGGTAATGGATAGGGAGGCCTGGCGTGCTGCGGTTCATGGGGTCGCGAAGAGTCAGACACGACTGAGCGACTGATCTGATCTGATCTGATCTGATACTGTATTGGTGTTATTCTTTCTGGCTTGCTTCACTCTGTATAATAGGCTCCAGTTTCATCCACCTCATTAGAACTGATTGAAATGTATTCTTTTTAATGGCTGAGTAATACTCTGTTGTGTATATGTACCACAGCTTTCTTATCCATTCATCTGCTGATGGACATCTAGGTTGCTTCCATGTCCTGGCTATTGTAAACAGTGCTGCAATGAACATTGGGGTACATGTGTCTGTTTCAATTCTGGTTTCCTCAGTGTTTATGCCCAGCAGTGGGATTGTTGGATCATAAGGCAGTTCTATTTCCAGTTTTTTAAGGAATCTCCACACTGTTCTCCATAGTGACTGTACTAGTTTACATTCCCACCAGCAGTGTAAGAGGGTTCCCTTTTCTCCACACCCTCTCCAGCATTTATTGCTTGTAGACTTTTGGATTGTAGCCATTCTTACTGGCATGAAATGGTGCCTCATAATGGTTTTGATTTGCATTTCTCTGATAATGAGTGATGTTGACTATCTTTTCATGTGTTTGTTAGCCATCTGTATGTCTTCTTTGGAGAAATGTCTATTTAGTTCTTTAGCCCATTTTTTTGATTGGGTCATTTATTTTTCTGGAATTGAGCTGTAGGAGTTGCTTGTATATTTTTGAGATTAGTTGTTTGTCTGTTGCTTCATTTGCTATTATTTTCTCCCACTCTGAAGGTTGTCTTTTCACCTTGCTTATAGTTTCCTTTGTTGTGCAGAAGCTTCTAAGTTTAATTAGGTCCCATTTGTTTATTTTTGCTTTTATTTCCAATACTCTTGGAGGTGGGTCATAGAGGATCCTGCCGTGATGTATGTCCGAGAGTGTTTTGCCTATGTTCTCCTCTAGGAGTTTTATAGTTTCTGGTCTTTTGTTTAGATCTTTAATCCATTTTGAGTTTATTTTTGTGTATGGTGTTAGAAAATGCACTAGTCTCTTTCTTTTGCAAGTGTTTGACCAGTTTTCCCAGCATCACTTGTTAAAGAGATTGTCTTTAATCCATTGTATATTCTTGCCTCCTTTGTCAAAGATAAGGTGTCCATAGTTGTGTGGATTTATGTCTGGGCTTTCTATTTTGTTCCATTAATCTATATTTCTGCCTTTGTGCCAGTACGATACTGTCTTGATGACTGTGGCTTTGTAGTAGAGCCTGAAGTCAGGAAGGTTGATTCCTCCAGTTCCATTCTTCTTTCTCAAGATAGCTTTAGCTATTCGAGGTTTTTCGTATTGCCATACAAATTGTGAAATTATTTGTTCTAGCTCTGTGAAGAATACCGTTGGTAACTTGATAGGGATTGCATGGAATCTATAAATTTCTTTTGGTAGTATACTCATTTTCACTATATTGATTCTACCAATCCATGAACATGGTATATTTCTCCATCTATAAGTGTCCTCTTTGCTTTCTTTCACCAGTGTTTTATAGTTTTCTATATATAGGTCTTTCGTTTCTTTAGGAAGATATATTCATAAGTATTGTATTCTTTTCGTTGCAATGGTGAATGGAATTGTTTCCTTAATTTCTCTATTTTCTCATTACTAGTGTATAGGAATGCAAGGGATTTCTGTGTACTGATTTTAGATCCTGCAAATTTACTATATTCATTGATTAGTTCTAGTAATTTTCTGGTGGAGTGTTAAGGGTTTTCTATGTAGAGGATCATGTCATCTGCAAACAGTGAGAGTTTTACTTCTTCTTTTCCAATTTGGATTCCTTTTCTTTCTTTTTCTGCTCTGATTGCTGTGGCCAAAACTTCCAAAACTATGTTGAATAGTAATGGTGAAAGTGGGCACACTTGTCTTGTTCCTGACTTTAGAGTAAATGCTTTCAATTTGTCACCATTGAGGATAATGTTTGCTGTGAGTTTGTCATATATAGCTTTAATTATGTTGAGGTATGCTGGGAGAAATATCAATAACCTCAGATATGCAGATGACACCACCCTTATGGCAGAAAGTGAAGAGGAACTCAAAAGCCTCTTGATGAAAGTGAAAGTGGAGAGTGAAAAGGCTGGCTTAAAGCTCAACATTCAGAAAACAAAGATCATGGCATCTGGTCCCATCACTACATGGGAAATAGATGGAGAAACAGTGGAAACAGTGTCAGACTATTTTTCTGGGCTCCAAAATCACTGCAGATGGTGACTGCAGCCATGAAATTAAAAGACGCTTACTCCTTGGAAGGAAAGTTATGACCAACCTAGATAGCATATTCAAAAGCAGAGACATCACTTTGCCAACAAAGGTTCGCCTAGTCAAGGCTATGGTCTTTCCTGTGGTCATGTATGGATGTGAGAGTTGAACTGTGAAGAAGGCTGAGTGCTGAAGAATTGATGCTTTTGAGCTGTGGTGTTGGAGAAGACTCTTGAGAGTCCCTTGGACTGCAAGGAGATGCAACCAGTCCATTCTGAAGGAGATCAACCCTGGGATTTCTTTGGAAGGAATGATGCTAAAGCTGAAACTCCAGTATTTTGGCCACCTCATGCGAAGAGTTGACTCATTGGAGAAGACTCTGATGCTGGGAGGGATTGAAGGCAGGAGGAGAAGGGGACGACAGAGGATGAGATGGCTGGATGGCATCACTGACTCGATGGATGTGAGTCTGAGTGACCTCCGGGAGTTGGTGATGGACAGGGAGGCCTGGCGTGCTGCAGTTCATGGGGTCGCAAAGAGTCGGACACGACTGAGCGACTGATCTGATCTGATCTGATCTGATGTTCCTTCTATTCCTGCTTTCTGGAGAGTTTTTATCATAAACGGATGTTGAATTTTGTCTAAGGCTTTCTCTGCATCTATTGAGATAATCATACGGCTTTTATTTTTCAATTTTTTAATGTGGTGTATTACATTGATTGATTTGCGGATATTGCAGAATCCTTGCATTCCTGGGATAAAGCCCACTTGGTCATGGTGTATGATCTTTTTAATGTGTTGTTGGATTCTGATTGCTAGAATTTTTTTTTAGGATTTTTGCATCTATGTTCATCAGTGATAGTGGCCTGTAGTTTTCTTTTTTTGTGGCATCTTTGTCAGGTTTTGTTATTAGGGTGATGGTGGCCTCATAGAATGAGTTTAAATGTTTACCTTCCTCTGCAATTTTCTGGAAGAGTTTGAGTAGGATAGGTGTTAGCTCTTCTCTCAGTTTTTTGTAGAATTCAGCTGTGAACCTGTCTGGACCTGGGCTTTTGTTTGCTGGAAAATTTCTGATTACAGTTTCAATTTCCGTGCTTGTGATGGGTCTGTTACGATTTTCTATTTCTTCCTGGTCCAGTTTTGGAAAGTTGTACTTCTCTAAGAATTTGTCCATTTTTTCCATGATGTCCTTTCATTGCCATATAGTTGCTGATAGTAGTCTCTTATGATCCTTTGCATTTCTGTGTTGTCTGTTGTGATCTCTCCATTTTCATTTCTAATTTTACTGATTTGATTTTTCTCCCTTTGTTTCTTGATGAGTCTGGCTAATGGTTTGTCAATTTTATTTATCCTTTCAAAGAACCAGCTTTTGGCTTTGTTGATTCTTGCTATGGTCTCTTTTGTTTCTTTTGCATTTATTTCTGCCCTAATTTTTAAGATTTCTTTCCTTCTCCTAACCCTGGGGTTCTTCAGTTCTTCCTTTTCTAGTTGATTTAGGTGTAGAATTAGATTATTTATTTGACTTTTTTCTTGTTTCTTGAGGTATGCCTGTATTACTATGAACTTTCCCCTTAAGACTGCTTTTACAGTGTCCCACAGGTTTTGGATTGTTGTATTTTCATTTTCATTCGTTTCTATGCAAATTTTGATTTCTTTTTTGATTCTTTCTGTGATTTGTTGGTTATTCAGCAGCGTGTTGTTCAGCGTCCATATGTTGGAATTTTTAAGAGTTTTTCTCCTGTTATTGAGATCTAATCTTACTGCATTGTGGTCAGAAAAGATGCCTGGGATGATTTCATTTTTTTGAATTTACCAAGTCTAGATTTATGGCCCAGGATGTGATCTATCCTGGAGAAGGTTCCGTGTGCGCTTGAGAAAAAGGTGAAATTCATTGTTTTGGGATGAAATGTCCTATAGATATCAATTAGGTCTAACTGGTCTATTGTATCATTTAAAGTTTGTGTTTCTTTGTTATTTTCTGTTTAGTTGATCTATCCATTGGTGTGAGTGGGGTATTAAAGTCTCCCACTATTATTGTGTTATTGTTAATTTCTCCTTTCTTACTTGTTAGTATTTGTCTTACATATTGCGGTGCTCCTATGTTGTGTGCATATATATTTATAATTGTTATATCTTCTTCTTGGATTGATCCTTTGATCATTATGTAGTGACCTTCTTTGTCTCTTTTCACAACCTTTGTTTTAAAGTGTACTTTATCTGATATGAGTACTGCTACTCCTGCTTTCTTTTGGTCCCTATTTGCATGGAAAATCTTTTTCTAGCCCTTCACTTTCAGTTGGTATGTGTCCCCTGTTTTGAGGTGGGTCTCTTGTAGACAACATATGTAGGGGTCTTGTTTTTGTATCCATTCAGCCAGTCTTTGTCTTTTTGTTGGGGCATTCAACCCATTTACTTTTAAGGTAATTATTGATAAGTATGTCCCCATTGCCATTTACTTTATTGTTTTGGGTTCGAATTTATACACCCTTTATTTGTTTCCTGTCTAGAGAATGTCCTTTAGTATTTGTTGGAGAGCTGGTTTGGTGGTGTTGAATTCTCTCAGCTTTTGCTTGTCTGTAAAGCTTTTGATTTCTCCTTCATATTTGAATGAGATCCTTGCTGGGTACAATAATCTGGCCTGTAGGTTATTTTCTTTCATCACTTTAAGTATGTGTTGCCATCCCTCCTGGCTTGGAGAGTTTCTATTGAAAGATCAGCTGTTATCTTTATGGGAATTCCCTTGTGTGTTATTTATTTATTTTTTTTCCCTTGCTGCTTTTAATATTTGTTTTTTGTGTTTGGTCTTTGTTAATTCGATTAATATGTGTCTTGGTGTATCTTGCTTTGGGTTTATCCTGTTTGGGACTCTCTGGGTTTCTTGGACTTGAGTGATTATTTCCTTCCCCATTTTAGGGAAGCTTACAACTATTATCTTCTCTAGTGTTTTCTCATGGTCTTTCTTTTTGTCTCCTTCTTCTGGGACTTCTATGATTCGAATGTTGTAGCAATTAATATTGTCCTGGAGGTCTCTGAGATTGTCCTCATTTCTTTTAATTCATTTTTATTTTTTCTCCTTTGATTCATTTATTTCTACCATTCTATCTTCCAATTCACTAACCTTATTTTCTGCCTCTGTTATTCTACTATTTGTTGCCTCCAGAATGTTTTTGATCTCATTTATTGCACTATTCATTATATATTGACTCTTCTTTATTTCTTCTAGGTCCTTGTTTAACCTTTCTTGCATCTTCTCAGGCCTTGTCTTTTGGCTATGTATCTGTGTATCTGTCACTCCATTTTGAATTCAAAATTTTGGATCAATTTCACTATCATTATTCAGAATTCTTTATCAGGTAGATTCCCTGTCTCTTCCTCTTTTGTTTGGTTTGGTGGGCATTTATCCTGTTCCTTTCAGATCAGATCAGATCAGATCAGTCACTCATTCGTGTCCGACTTTTTGCAACCCCATGAACTGCAGCACGCCAGGCCTCCCTGTCCATCACCAACTCCCAGAGGTCACTCAGACTCACATCCATCGAGTCAGTGATGCCATCCGGCCATCTCATCCTCTGTCGTCCCCTTCTCCTCCTGCCCTCAATCCCTCCCAGCATCAGAGTCTTCTCCAATGAGCCAACTGTTCGCATGAGGTGGCCAAAATACTGGAGTTTCAGCTTTAGCATCATTCCTTCCAAAGAAATCCCAGGGCTGATCTCCTTCAGAATGGACCGGTTGGATCTCCTTGCAGTCCAAGGGACTCTCAAGAGTCTTCTCCAACACCACAGTTCAAAAGCATCAATTCTTCGGTGCTCAGCCTTCTTCACAGTCCAGCTCTCACATCCATACATGACCACAGGAAAGATCATAGCCTTGACTAGGCCACCCTTTGTTGGCAAAGTGATGACTCTGCTTTTGAATATGCTATCTAGGTTGGTCAGAACTTTCCTTCCAAGGAGTAAGCATCTTTTAATTTCATGGCTGCAGTCACCATCTGCAGTGATTTTGGAGCCCCCAAAATAAAGTCTGACACTGTTTCCACTGTTTCTCCATCTATTTCCCATGTAGTGATGGGACCAGATGCCATGATCTTCGTTTTCTGAATGTTGAGCTTTAAGCCAACCTTTTCACTCTCCACTTTCACTTTCATCAAGAGGCTTTTGAGTTCCTCTTCACTTTCTGCCATAAGGGTGGTGTCATCTGTATATCTGAGGTTACTGAGATTTCTCCCAGCAATCTTGATTCCAACTTGTCTTTCTTCCAGTCCAGCATTTCTCATGATGTACTCTGCATATATGTTAAATAAGCATGGTGACAATATACAGCCTTGACGTACTCTTTTTCCTATTTGGAACCAGTCTGTTGTTCCATGACCAGTTCTAACTGTTGCTTTCTGACCTGCATACAGATTTCTCAAGAGGCAGATCAAGTGGTCTGGTATTCCCATCTCTTTCAGAATTTTCCACAGTTTATTGTGATCTACACAGTCAAAGGCTTTGGCATAGTCAATAAAGCAGAAATAGATGTTTTTCTGGAACTCTCTTGCTTTTTCCATGATCCAGCGGATGTTGGCAATTTGATCTCTGGTTCCTCTGCCTTTTCTAAAAGCAGCTTGAACATCAGGAAGTTCACGGTTCACATATTGCTGAAGCCTGGCTTGGAGAACTTTGAGCATTACTTTACTAGTGTGTGCCTGCTGGGTATTCGTCTGTCTCTTCATCTTGTTTAAATTTCTGAGTTTGAAGTGTCCTTACTGCATTCTGGCAGCTTGTGAAGTTCTCTTTATTCTGGTGTTTCCTCAGTTTGTGTGGGTTTGTACAGGTGGCTTGTCAAGGTTTCTTGGTTAGGGACGCTTGTGTTGGTGTTCTGGTGGGTGGAGCTGGATTTCTTCTCTCCGGAGTGTAGTGAAGTGTCCAGTAATGAGTTATGAGATGTCTATGGTTTTGGGGTGACTTTTGGCAGCCAGTATATTGGAGGTCAGGGCTGTGTTCCTGTGTTGCTGGAGAATTTGCATGGTATGTCTTGCCCTGGAACTTCTTGGTCCTTGTGTGGTGCTTGGTTTCAGTGTAGGTATGGAGGTATTTGATGAGCTCCTGTCAATTAATGTTCCCTGAAGTCAGGGTTTGGACTTAATCCTCCTGCTTCCAGTTATCAGTCTTACTTTTACAGTAGTCTCAGAACTTCTCCTTCTATACAGCACCATTGATAAAACGTCTAGGTTAAAGATGAAAAGTTTCTCCACCGTGAGGGTCACCCAGAGAGGTTCACATCGTTACATGGAGAAGAGAAGAGGGAGGAGGGAGTTAGAGTTGACCCGAATGAGATGAGGTGGAATCAATAGAGGAGAGAGCGGGCTAACCAGTAATCACTTCTTTACGAGCACTCCACAACTGGACTGCTCTGAGATGTTCACAGAGTTATACAGAGAAGAGAAGCGGGAGGAAGGAGACAGAGGTGGCCAGGAGGACAAAAGGAGGGGATGAAAAGAAGAGAGACAGATCTAACCAGTAATCAGTTCCCTAAGTGTTCTCCACTGTATGGAACACACAGAAATTCACAGAGTTGAGTAGAGCAGAGAGTGGTTAGGGAGGAGACACAGACAACCTGGTGGAGAAAAAGGAGAGTCCGGAGTGGGAGAGAGCAGTCAAGCCAGTAATCTCGCTCCCTAGTAAAAAATGGTACTGAAGATTGGGTTTTTAAAGGTACAAAATTGGTAACAAATACCTAAAAGCAAAAATTAAAAATCTAGAGTAGAGTTTGGAATTTCAAAAATACAATGTTAAAGGAAATAAGAAGGTAAAGAAAGAGACAAAAAAAAAAAAGAAAGAAAAAAAGTCACAAAAATTATAAAGAAAATATAGTGACAAATTGATAACATATACCAAAAAGCAAAGTTAAAAGTATAGAGTAGAGTTTGGAATTTCAAAAATACAATGTTAAAGAAAAGAAGAAGAAAAAGAAAGAGAGAGAGAGAAAAAAAGAAATAAAAAAACAAACAAAGTCACAAAAATTATAAAGAAGATATAGGTACAAAACTGATAACAAATACCAAAAAGCATAAATTAAGAACCTAGAGTAGAGTTTGGAATTTCAGGAATACAATGTTAAAGAAAAGATGAAGAGAAAGAAAGAGAGAGAGAGAAAAAAAGTCACAAAATTATAAAAAAAGGTACCAAATTGATAACAAATACCAAAATGCTAAAATTAAAAATCTAGACCAGATTTTGGAATTTCAAAAATACAATGTTAAAGAAAAGAAGAAGAAAAAGAAAGGAAGGAATCAAACAAACAAACAAACAAACAATGTCACAAAAATTATAAAGAAGATATAGGTACAAAATTGATAACAAATACCAGAAAGCATAAATTAAAAATCTAGAGTAGAGTTTGGCATTTCAGAAATACAATGTTAAAGAAAAGATGAAGAGAAAGAAAGATAGAGAAAAAAAAATGTCAAAAAAGTTATAAAAAAATAAGTACCAAATTGATAACAAATACCAAAAAAGCTAAAATTAAAAATCTAGAGCAGAGTTTGGAATTTCAAAAATACAGTGTTAAAGAAAATAAGAAAAAGAAAAAAAGAAAGAGAAAATGAAAAAAAAGGTCACAAAAGTTATAAAAATATATGTATATGAAGTTGGCTTTTTTTAAAAAAGGGATTTTTTTTTTTTTGCAAAGTAATAGTAGGTTATAAAAGTGAAATTAAAAGAGTAATAGAGGACTTAAAAATTTTTAAAAATTAAAAAAAAAAGAAAGTAAGAATGATCGTAAAAATAGTAAAAATATAGATAGGACTTTCTCTGATGTTATTGTGGGTATTGTGTGTTCAGTTCATTTTCAGCTAGTTCCTTGTTCCAGCTTATATTTCTCAAGATCTATAGGCCCCTTCCTATGTAGTCGGTACTAACCACGGGGTTTTAATCTATTGCCTGTCACTTCCAAGGCGGTTCCCTCTGTTATAGCTTCTTCTGTTTGCTGGTCTCTTCAGGGTCTGATTTCCGCCCTGATACAAAGGGGCGGTGATGGACATTTTTTTTTTTTTTTTTAAAGTTTCACTTGTTCAGTCACGCTGTGGGGAGGGAGGGACGCTGCAAATAAATAACACTGGCATGTGGTTGCAGTGCCTCAGCCACACTGGGCCGCTCCCCACCCCCCACCCCCCCAACTCACGGCGCTTATAGCCTCACTGCCCACACTGCTCAGGCTCTAGGTTGCTCCTCCAGGAACCATCTGGGGCCGGCCCTGGGCTGCTTGCACCTCCCAGGTCTAAGCCGCTCAGGTTCAGGCACTCGGGTATTCCCCAGAGGCACAGAGTCGGTTGGGCCTGCATTTTGTGCCCTTCCCAGGTCTGAGCAGTGCAGGTGATGAGTTGTTTGGTCAATGCAATTGCTGCGACTTATTGCCTCCCCGCTGCTCAGTTATCTGGGTGTATAACTGGTGCACCTTCTCAGGTGGATGTTGACTGTTCAGAATCCCAAGAAGTTTTAGTTAGCAAAGAAGCCTGCTTACAGTTTTGTAGATAATGTCTTTCTGGGGCTGCGATTGCCCCCTTCCGGCTCTGGCTGCCTGTCACTGGAGGGGGACGGTCTGCAGCGGTCTATCTCTGTACAGTCCTTTGTTCCGTGCACGGGCCTGGCGGTGTCTTAGGTTAGGGTTGGCTTTTCATGTGGTAGATATCCCACAGTCTGGTTTGCTAGCCCAAATTATTTCACTCAGGTAGTGCTTGGGGTATTCAGGCCAGATCCTTACTCTAAGCGATGCAGCCGGCACCATGCCTCCCTGCCCAGCCCCCGCTTGCTAATGGCGGAGGCAGACGTCTGCGCTGCTTCTACACTGGGGGAGTTACCATAGGGCTCGTAATCTGTGGGTTTTAATTGTTTATTTATTTTTCCTCCCTCTTATGTTGCCCTTTGTGCTTCCCAGGCTTGGCACAGACTCGGCAGTGAGAATGTTTCCTGGTGTTTGGAAACTTCTCTCTTTTTAAGACTCCCTTCCTGGGACAGAGCTCCATGCCTCCCTCTTTTGTCTCTTTTTTTGTCTTTTATATTTTTTCCTACCTCCTTTCGAAGACAATGGGTTGCTTTTCTGGGTGCCTGATGTCCTCTGCTGGTATTCAGAAGTTGTTTTGTGGAATTTACTTGGCGTTTAAATGTTCTTTTGATGAATTTGTGGAAGAGAAAGTGTTCTCCCTGTCCTGTTCTTCCGCCATCTTAGCTCCTTCCACCAGGAAGTGTTCTAATTTCATTCTTCTACATGTCATTGACCGGTTTTCCAGTTTTCTTGAGAAACCTATATGCAGGTCAGGAAGCAACAGAACTGGACATGGAACAACAAACTGGTTCCAAATAGGAAAAGGAGTATGTCAAGGTTGTATATTGTCATCCTGCTTATTTAACTTCTATGCAGATTACATCATGAGAAATGCTGGGCTGGAAGAAACACAAGCTGGAATCAAGATTGCTGGGAGAAATATAAATAACCTCAGATATGCAGATTTACACCACCCTTATGGCAGAAAATGAAGAGGAACTAAAAAGCCTCTTGATGAAATTGAAAGTGGAGAGTGAAAAAACTGGCTTAAAGCTCAATATTCAGAAAACTAAGATCATGGCAACTGGTCCTGTCACTTCATGGGAAATAGATGGGGAAACAGTGGAAACAGTGCCAGACTTTATTTTTCTGGGCTCCAAAATCACTGCAGATGGTGACTGCAACCATGAAATTAAAAGATGCTTACTCCTTGGAAGGAAAGTTATAACCAACCTAGATAGTATATTGAAAAGCAAAGTTATTACTTTGCCAACAAAGGTTCATCTAGTCAAGGCTATGGTTTTTCCAGTGATCATGTATGGATGTGAGAGTTGGACTGTGAAGAAAGCTGAGCGCCAAAGAATTAATGCTTTTGAACTGTGGTGTTGGAGAAGACTCTTGAGAGTCCCTTGGACTGCAAGGAGATCCAACCAGTCCATTCTAAAGGAGATCCGTCCTGGGTGTTCATTGGAAAGACTGATGCTGAAGCTGAAACTCCAATACTTTGGCCACCTCATGCAAAATGTTGACTCATTGGAAAAACCCTGGTGCTGGGAGGGATTGGGGGCAGGAGGAGAAGGGGACGACAGAGGATGAGATGGCTAGATGGCATCACTGACTCGATGGACATGAGTTTGAGTGAACTCTGGGAGTTGGTGACAGACAAGTAGGCCTGGCGTTCTGCGGTTCATGGGGTTGCAAAGAGTCAGACACGATTGAGTGACTGAACTGACTGACTGAACTGACCGGTTTTCCCAGCACCACTTGTTGAAGAGACTTTCTTTTCTCCATTTTATTTGTTTATTTATTTATTTAGCCTCCAGAAAATTCAGAGGAAGGAAAATTCCCAAACTCATTCTGTGAGGCCAGCATCACCCTGATACCAAAAGGTATAACAACAAAGATATAACAACAAAAAAATAAAATTACAGGCCAATATCACTGATGAATATAGAAGCAAAAATGCTCAACAAAATTCTAGCAAACAGAAATCAACGGAATAAAAAAAAATACATCATGATCAAATTTTTTTATAGCACGTATACAAGGATTCTTCAATATATTCAACTTAATCAGTGTGATGCAGCATATAAACAAGCTGAAAGATAAAAACCATATGAAACATGTATAATGTCATATATGAAACAAGTTGCCAGTCCAGGTTCAATACTGGATACTTGGGGCTGGTGCACTGGGAGGACCCAAATGGAAGGTACAAGGAGGGATGAGGGAGGAGGATTCAGGATGGGGAACACGTATATACCTGTGGCAGATTCATATTGATATATGGCAAAACCGATACAATATTGTAAAGTTAAAAAATAATACAATAAAAAAATGATCTTCTGAATAGATACAGAGAAAGCTTTCAACAAAATTAAACACCCATTTATGATAAAAACTCTCCAGACAGAAACCTATCTCAACATAATAAAGGCCATATATGACAAACCCACTGCAAATATTATCCTCAGTGGTGAAAAACTGAAAGCTACAGCCATCAAGACAGTATGCTATTGGTACAAAAGCAGAAATATAGACACATGGAACAAAACAGAAAGCTCAGACAGAGGTAAATACATACACCTACGGGCAACTTATCTTTGAGAAAGTAGTTTATATACATTCTTAAATTTGTGATATTCCCATTAAAGTTTTGGTGATATTTAAGGTGCGTTGTTAACCTTAGTTTCTTAAAACTATCTGATAGTAAGAATTCTTAGGTGACATTTCTAAAAATCTTATTATGCTAAGAAGCCAAGCCCAAGACTTAACCAATTGTGTCCTGGTACAAGAACAATTTCTAAATGAACTTATGAAAGCACATGTAATGTCATGAAAAATAATAATACTTAATAAAAATTTCCAATTATTGGAAAGCATACTTAAATGTTTTTTTGCTTATACTGTAAGTTATAGATGGCTTATTAACAAAGTGAAAAGGAATTCTTTAAATCTGGAAAACAAAACAGTAAAGGACTAGTAATGTTTCAAAGTCATATAAATTATAGTCATCCTCATGAATTTATTTAGTCCTATGTAATTAATTTTTCTTTTCATCTTTAAAAATTAATTCTTGATTAATACTTGATCTTGAGCTAACAGCTTTATGAAGTAATCAGTTTTTCATTAAAGTTCTAAACATTTTTTTTACCCAGATCAGTGCTATGATCTCAAAATTTTCAGAAATCTGTATTGTCAATTGTTGTTTCTACAAGTTGCTCTGGAGAGGAAACATTTTTGTAAAAGTATCAGAGTAATACAATAACTTTCAGTAAATGTCAAAAGACTTGAAAATGACCATGATAAAAATCTGGCAGTTCATTATGATGTAATTCAAAAGAAATCTCATTATTTCTGTGATAAACATTTTGAGATGATAGATAGAATAATACCTCATAACATTATACCAAGACATATCAAATTTTTAGGAATTCCATATAATTCGTGAAACAGTTACAACAGTAACATTTTTATACAAATATAATCTAAAACACGGTTAGCATCACTTTTTATTTCACAATGCTTCTCAAGTGCTTTATGACATCAAACAGGCCTCATCAGTTTATCATCTCCCTTTTATAAGGAGAGAGAGAAAAATCTTTTGAGTTGTTCCAGCTGCCCGCTGGAAAATCTCAAAGTTGCTTTAAGGTCAAGAAGGTTTCATTTAGAATATGATTATGGCAAATATGTCAAAAATATTAGAATATTTGAACTTTTGGTTATGATCTTGGTTATCAATTCAACCAAAGTGACAAAGACTTCTGTAACAAAACCAGAACGTTACATGGTTGTCAAAAATGTAGCTCTTATTAGCCCTCCTGTGGTCATGTATGGATGTGAGAGCTGGACTGTGAAGAAGGCTGAGCGCCGAAGAATTGATGCTTTTGAACTGTGGTGTTGGAGAAGACTCTTGAGAGTCCCTTGGACTGCAAGAAGATCCAACCAGTCCATTCTGAAGGAGATCAATCCTGGAATTTCTTTGGAAGGAATGATGCTAAAGCTGAAACTCCAGTATTTTGGCTACCTCATGCGAAGAGTTGACTCATTGGAGAAGACTCTGATGCTGGGAGGGATTGAGGGCAGGAGGAGAAGGGGACGACAGAGGATGAGATGGCTGGATGGCATCACTGACTCGATGGAGCGAGTCTGAGTGACCTCCGGGAGCTGGTGATGGACAGGGAGGCCTGGCGTGCTGCGGTTCATGGGGTCGCAAAGAGTCGGACACGACTGAGCGACTGATCTGATCTGATCTGATTAGCCCTTCCAATAGAGAATACTCATCTCCCTCAGGTAATTAAGGAACTGATAAAGACAACATGCAGCACAGTAAATTAATTTGGTTAGATATAATATATTTGCTTACCAGGCAGATTATCCAAAAGGTAAAGAAAAACTTTTAATAATTTCTTTTATTTTTTTGCCTTAAAAAAAAATTTCTTTCTTTCTTTCTTTCTGTTTTTTTTTTTTTTTTTTACTTTACAGTATTGTATTGGTTTTACCATACATCAACATGAATCCACCATGGGTGTACACATGTTCCCAATCCTGGAATCCCCCTCCCACCTTCCTCCCCCTACAATCCCTCTTAAAAAGCAAACCAATAGTATAAGAAAACTTTGTTCTTTTTATTAATGAAAGAGAATTATATTCGAATTTTGCATAGGAACCTTATTGCTACTAAATCTTATTTTACAAATTCTTAAAGTAGATTAATCCAGTTTTAGTGAGCTTGACCACATAAGACATACTTTGTCTCTCCTTAATTTTTATATTTGTTTTTCTTTTTTGAATAATTTTATTGGACACTTTTGTGATTGTGGTGTAATTTTTTGAGAAGTATACTTTTATTTTTAGGTGAAATTTGCATGTTTTATTGAGATATAGTCAAGTTAGACTATTGCATTATTTTCAGGTGTAAAACATAGTGATTAAAATTTTTAGAGATTATACTTTATTTAAAGTTATTATAAAATATTGATTACATTCTCCATGTTGTATAAAATGTACCTCTAACTTATTTACTTTATGCATTTTGGCTTATACCTCTTAACCCCTTATGCCTGTCTTGCACTTCCTGCTTTCCCTCTCCCTACTGGTAATCACTAGTTTGTTCTCTAAATCTGTGAGTCTGTTTTTTATATTCATCCATTTATTTTATTTTTTAGATCTCACATATAAGTGATAACAAAGGGTATTTGTCTTTTTCGCTGACATTTATCTCTGAATAATATCCTGTCGGTCCATCCACATTATTGCAAATGGCATAATTTCATTCTCTTTTATGACAGAATAATATTATACTACTACTTCTACTACTACTATTACTGAAAGGTTGTTGCTGAACCACAAGATACTATGGGATTCCTGGCCTCTGGAGGAGAATAATTCAATCCGGGGCCAGAGACAAGGCTTGATCACACAGAGCTTTTGGGTAATAAAGTTTTATTAAAGTATAAAAGAGATAGAGAAAGCTGCTGACACAGATCAGAAGGGAGATGGAGAGTGCCCCCTTGATAGTGTTAGCAAGAGAGTTATATATTTTTTAATTAGTTATTACAATTACCAAAGAATGTCTGGAGGTTGTAAAGATCTTACTAGACCCACTCCCATGGTTCAGCAATATGTGAACTGTGAATTTCCAGATGTTCAAGCTGGTTTTAGAAAAGGCAGAGGAACCAGAAATCAAATTGCCAAAATCCGCTGGATCATCGAAAAAGCAAGAGAGTTCCAGAAAAACATCTATTTCTGCTTTATCGACTATGCCAAAGCCTTTGACTGTGTGGATGACAATAAACTGTGGGGAATTCTGAAAGAGATGGGAATACCAGACCACCTGACCTGCCTGTTGAGAATCCTGTATGCAGGTCAGGGAGCAACAGTTAGAACTGTACAGGGAACAACAGACTGGTTCCAAATAGGAAAAGGAGTACGTCAAGGCTGTATATTGTCACCCTGCATATTTAACTTCTATGCAAAGTACATCATGAGAAATGCTGGACTGGAAGAAACACAAGCTGGAATCAAGATTGCTGATCAATAACCTCAGATATGCAGATGACACCACCCTTATGGCAGAAAGTGAAGAGGAACAAAAAAGCCTCTTGATGAAAGTGAAAGAGGAGAGTGAAAAAGTTGGCTTAAAGCTCAACATTCAGAAAACGAAGATCATGGCATCCAGTCCCATCACTTCATGGCAAATAGATGGGGAAACAGTGTCAGACTTTATTTTTTTGGGCTCCAAAATCACTGCAGATGGTGACTGCAGCCATGAAATTAAAAGACGCTTACTCTTTGGAAGGAAAATTATGTGCAACCTAGATAGCATATTCAAAAGCAGAGACATCACTTTGCCAACAAAGTTCCATCAAGTCAAGGCTATGGTTTTTCCAGTGGTCATGTATGGATGTGAGAGTTGGACTGTGAAGAAGGCTGAGTGCCAAAGAATTGATGCTTTTGAACTGTGGTGTTGGAGAAGACTCTTGAGAGTCCCTTGGACTGCAAGGAGATGCAACCAGTCCATTCTGAATGAGATCAGCCTGGGATTTGTTTGGAAGGAATGATGCTAAAGCTGAAACTCCAGTATTTTGGCCACCTCGTGCGAAGAGTTGACTCATTGGAGAAGACTCTGATGCTGGGAGGGATTGAGGGCAGGAGGAGAAGGGGACGACAGAGGATGAGATGGCTGGATGGCATCACTGACTTGATGGGTGTGAGTCTGGGTGACCTCCGGGAGCTGGTGATGGACAGGGAGGCCTGGCGTGCTGCGGTTCATGGGGTCGCGAAGAGTCGGACACGACTGAGCAACTGATCTGATCTGATCTGATGGTAGCTCTAATTTTATTTTTTCATGGTTTCACCATACTGTTTGCATAGTGGCTGCACCAATTTACGTTCCCCTCAACAGTATAAAAGGTTTCAACTTTCTCCACATCTTTGCTAACATCTGTTATTGTGTTCGTTTTTTGAGGGAGCATATTCATTTACAATGGCACCCCACTCCAGTACTCTTGCCTAGAAAATCCCATGGATGGAGGAGCCTGGTAGGCTGCAGTCCATGGGGTCGCTAAGAGTTGAACACGACTGAGCGACTTCACTCTCACTTTTCACTTTCATGCGTTGGAGAGGGAAATGGCAACCCACTCCAGTGTTCTTGCCTGGAGAATCCCAGGGATGGGGGAACTTGTTGGGCTGCCGTCTATGGGGTCGCACAGAGTCGGACACTACTGAAGTGACTTAGCATAGCATTCATTTACAAAATATTATGATTATTGATATTATTAACATTTTTATAATTACTTATGTAGTTCAATTCAGTTGCTGAGTCATATCTGACTCTTTGCAACCCCATGGACTGCAGCACCTCCAGGCCTCCCTGTCCATCACCAACTCCTGGGGCCTGCTCAAACTCATATCCATCAAGTCGTCCCCTCCTCCCCCTGCCTTCAATCTTTCTCAGCATCAGGATCTTTTCCAATGAGTCAGTTCTTCGCATCAGGTGCCTAAGGTATTGGAGTTTCAGCTACAGCATCAGTCCTTCCAATGAATATTCAAGACTGATTTCCTTTAGGATGGACTGGTTTGATCTTTCAGACCAAGGGACTCTCAAGAGTCTTCTCCAACACCACAGTTCAAAAGCATCAATTCTTTGGCTCTCAGCTTTCTTTATAGTCCAATTCTCACACCCACGTATGACTATTGGAAAATCCATAGCTTTGAATATATGGACATTTGTTGTATTTGACAAAGTGGGAGAAGCTTGAGAATGTTTTACACGCTGATGAGAAACCAGCAGTGCTGGAGAGGTGAGGGCCTGTGGTGGGGGTGAGGATGTGGGGGGAGTGACCTGGGATTAGCTAATGAGGAAGAGACGGAGTCACTTTTTAAGGCACAAGTGAAGCAGAACCCTGGATATTTCTAAAAAAAGTAATACACTTCCTCATCTTAGTGTACATTTGAAAAAACATTAATAAAACACATGCTCATCATAAGAAGGTGGAATAATCACAAACAGTAAGAAAATAAGTCCCATGTAATGCTATCTTAACATATCTCTTTCCTTACAATGATGACAGAACTAGTGTAGAGAATACTACCTAAATGGAAGTATCTTGGTTATTGTAAAGTACTGCTAAAGTGTGGTTGCATGTATTTAGACTCGTGCCATGGTTCTGGCAGAAAAGGCCACTGGGACCTTGAGCATCGGGCTTGGGGAAGGTGTGAGAGTGTGTCACCAGGATTCCAGATGGGCATCAGGTAGGCGTCACCTCCCCCACTCAAGGTCAGCTCAGCAAAGGGACAGTGCTTTGTCCTGGGGCCCAGGTAGCCAGAGAGCCCACCACTCAGCCTTGCCTCACTCAGTAAGTGAGGGCTACCAGCAGAGGAGGCCCAGGAAATGCGAGGAGCCAGCCAGGAGCCCCAACGGAAGACTTCCCTGCACTATGTGCTGACTCTGTATTTTCTTTAATTAATTAATGTATTTTGATTGGAGGCTAATTATTTTACAATATTATGGTAATATTCCTAGATTTTTAAAGGAAACTCCATCTCTTGTTTTTCCTGTGCCATTTATTGAAAAGCTGCTTTATTCCTCATTTTATACTTTTGCCTACTGTGTCATAAGTTAATTGACCATAAGTGCATGGATTTATTTCTGGACTTCCAATATGATCCACTGATTGAATGGTATGTTTTTATACCAGTAACAATACTTTGGTCACCTGACACAAACAGCTGACTCAATGGAAAAGATCCTGTTCCTGGGAACCATTGAAGGCAAAAGGAGAAGAGGGCGGCAGAGGATAAAATGGTTGGATGGCATCACCGACTCAATGGACATGAACTTGGGAAAACTCTAGGAGATAGTGAGGGACAGTGCATCCTGGCATGCTGCAGTCCATGGAGTTGCAAGCAGTCATACATTACTTAGCAAGTGAACAACAACAACAAATACCAGGAATACACTATTACCCCCAACCCCCGTAACTTTGTCGTAGTGTGAAGTTAGCAAGTGTGATACCTTTAGCTCTGTTTATTCTCAATATTTCTTTGGCTATTTGAAGTTTTTTGTGATTCTATGCAAAGTTTAAAATTATTTTTTCTAGTTCCATGAAAAATTCCTTTAGTATTTGGATAGGGATTACATTGAATAAATTCATTGCCTTGGGGAGTATGGTTCTTTTAGCAACATTATTTTTCTCCAATCCCTGAAAGTGGTAAATCATTTCATTTGTTGTATTCAATTTCTTTTGTCAGTATCTTATAGTTACAGGTCTTTTGCCTCATAAGGTAGGTTTATTCTTAGGTATTTTATTCTTTTTGATGTGATGGTAAATGAGATTGTTTTCTTAATTTCTCTTTCTATTAGTTTATGTTAGTGTATAGAAATGAAACTTATTTCTGTATAATAATTTTGTATCCTGAAAATTTACTGAATTTATTGATGAACTCTAGCAGTTTTTCAGTGGTGATTTAAGACTTTCCTATGTAAAGTATCACACCATCTGCCAACAGTGACAGTTTTAGTTCTTCATCTCCCATTCATATTCTTTTTATTTCTTTTTCTTTTATAATTTCAGTGGCTAGGACTTTGAATACTACATTGAATAAATGTGGGAGAAGGGGACATCCTGTCTTGTTCCTGGTCCTAGGGGAAATGCTTTCAGCTTTTAACCATTGAGTATGATGTTAGCCCCTTGGACTGCAAGAAGATCCAACCAGTCCATTCTGAAAGAGATCAATCCTGGAATTTCTTTAGAAGGAATGATGCTAAAGCTGAAACTCCAGTATTTTGGCCACCTCATGCGAAGAGCTGACTCATTGGAGAAGACTCTGATGCTGGGAGGGATTGAGGGCAGGAGGAGAAGGGGACGACAGAGGATGAGATGGCTGGATGGCATCACTGACTCGATGGATGCGAGTCTGGGTGACCTCCGGGAGCTGGTGATGGACAGGGAGGCCTGGCGTGCTGCAGTTCATGGGATCGCAAAGAGTCGGACATGACTGAGCGACTGATCTGATCTGATCTGATGATGTTAGCTATGGAATTATTGTCAGTCAGTCAGTTCAGTTGCTCAGTCGTGTCCAAATCTTTGTGACTTCATGGACTGCAGCATGCCAGGCCTCCATCCGGAGTTTATGCAAACTCATGTCCATTGAATCAGTGATGCCATCCAACCATCTCATTTTCTGTCATCCCTTTCTCCTCCTGTCTTCAATCTTTCCCAGCATCAGGGTTTTTTTCAAATGAGTCGGTTCTTTGCATCAGGTAGACAAAGTATTGGAGTTTCGGCTATAGGAACAGTCCTTCCAATGAATATTCAGGACTGATTTTCTTTAGGATGGACTGGTTGGATCTCCTTGCAGTTCAAGGGACTCTCAAGAGTCTTCTCCAACACCACAGTTCAAAAGCATCAATTCTTCGGCGCTCAGCTTTCTTTATAGTCCAACTCTCACATCCATACATGACTATTGGAAAACCCATATCATTGGCTGGACACACCTTAGTTGACAAAGTAATGTCTCTGCTTTTTAATATGCTGTCTATAACGTTTCTTTCAAGGAGCAAACGTCTTTTAATTTCATGGCTGCAGTTACCATCTCCAATGATTTTGGAGCCTTCAAAAATAAAGTCTATCACTGTTTCCCCATCTATTTGCCATGAAGTGATGGGGCCAGATGGCATGATCTTAGTTTTCTGAATGTTGAGTTTTAAGCCAACTTTTTCACTCTCCTCTTTCACTTTCATCAAGAGACTCTTTTGTTTTTCTTCACTTTATTTCATAAGGGTGGTGTCATTACAATGCGAGAGAACAGGGTGCAATCCCTGGGTTGGGAATATCCTCTGGAGAAGGAAATGGGACCCCACTCCAGTATTCTTGCCTGGAAAATCCCACAGATGGAGGAGTATGGTAGGCCATGGTGTCACAAAGAGTCGAACATGACAGAGTGACTCCATTTTCACTTTTCAAGCAGAGTGACAATATACAGCCTTGAAGTACTCCTTTCCCTATTTGGAACCAGTCTGTTTTTCCATGTCCAGTTCTAACTGTTGCTTCCTGACCTGGATACAGATTTCTCAAGAGGCAGCTCAGGTGGTCTGGTATTCCCATCTCTTTAAGAATTTCACACAATTTGTTGTGATCCACACAGTCAAAGACTTTGGCATTGTCAATAAAGCAGAAATAGATGTTTTTCTGGAACTCTCTTGCTTTTTTGATGATCCAGTAGATGTTGGCAATTTGACCTCTGGTTCCTCTGACTTTTGTAAATCTGCGTGGTACTGGAGTGGCACTTGTGCAGGGCTGGAGTGACTGTGAAGTGATACCCCAGGTACAAGGGCAGAGAAGCCCCAGCAAGATGGTAGGCACTGAAACAGCAGCTGCACGGTGCTGGAGCAAATTTAAGGAGATACCCCATATCCAAGGGCAAAGGACAAGCCCCAGTAAGATGGGAAGATGGGCAAAATCACGTTTAGAATCAAATCCCATAGCTGCCAGCGATGCTCAGAGGGCTCAAACAAAACTTGTGTGCACTAGGTCCCAGAAACCCCACAGAGACTGAGACAGAACTGTGTTTGTGTGTCTTCTGTGTTTGAGGAAGTATGGGTTAGCAGAAAACTGCCACAGAGGCAGGGGCTATGAGTGCAGCAGGCTTGGGAGTGCAGCAGGCTTGGGTATGGCTAGACTTGGGCTGAGTGCAGCGGACTTGGGTATAGCATAAGCCTTCGTGGAGGAGGTCCATAGCCACCAGAACTTATACAAGACTGGAGAATTAGACTCTTGGACGGCACAAACAAAACCTTGTGTGCAAGAGGACCGAGGAGAAAGGAGCAGTGACACCAGAAGAGACTGACCCAAACTTGCCCAGGAGTCTCTGGTGGAGGCGCAAGCAGTGGCCTGTGGCAGGGATGTGGGCACTGAGTGTAGCAGTACATGCATGGGACCTTTTGAAGGAGATCACCATTATCTTCATTACCTCCGCCATAGTTTGGCCCCAGGTAAGTAAAAGGGAGGGAACATAGCTCTATCCATCAACAGAAAATTGGATTAAAGATTTACTGAGTGTGGTCCCGCCCATCAGAACGAGATCCAGTTTCCCCCACAGTCAGTCTCTCCCAGCAGGAAGCTTCCACAAGCTTCTTATCTTTCTTCATCAGAGGATGCTATGCTAAGTCACTTCAGTCGTGTTCGACTCTGTGCGACCCCATAGACGGCAGCCCACCAGGCTTCCCTGTCCCTGGGATTCTCCAGGCAAGAACACTGGAGTGGGTTGCCATTTCCTTCTCCAATGCATGAAAGTGAAAAGAAAGTAAAGTCGCTCAGTCATGTCCAACTCTTAGCGACCCCATGGACTGCAGCCTACCAGGCTCCTCCATCCATGGGATTTTCCAGGCAAGAGTACTGGAGTGGGGTGCCATTGCCTTCTCCGTCATCAGAGGATAGACAAACTGAAAACCACAATCACAGAAAACTAACCAATCTGATCACATGGACCACGGCCTTGTCTAACTCAATTAAACTATGAGCCATGCCGTGTAGGGCCACCAAAGATGGATGGGTCATGGTGGAGAGTTCTGACAAAAAGTGGTCCACTAGAGAAGGGAATGGCAAACCACTTCAGTATTCTTGCCTTGAGAATCCCATGAACAGTATGAAAAGGCAAAAGGATAGGACATTGAAAGATGGACTCCACAGGTCAGTAGGAACCTAATATGCTACTGGAGATCAGTGGAGAAATAACTCCAGAAAGAATGAAAGGACAGAGCCAAAGCAAAAACAACACTCAGGTGTGGATGTGACTGGTGATGGAAGTCAAATTCGATGTTGTAAAGAGCAATATTGCATAGGAACCTGGAATGTTAGGTCCATGAATCAAGGCAAATTGGAAGTGGTCAAACAGGAGATGGCAAGATTGAACATCGACATTTTAGGAATCAGTGAACTAAAATGGACTAGAATGCATGAATTTAACTCAAATAACCATTATGTCTACTGCTATGGGCAAGAATCCCTTAGAAGAAATGGAGTATCCATCATAGTCAACAAGAGTCCAAAAAGCAGTACTTGGATGCAGTCTCAAAAATGATAGAATGATCTCTGTTCCTTTCAGAGGCAAAGCATTCAATATCACAGTAATCCAAGTCTGTGTCCTGACCAGTAACACTGAAGAAGCTGAAGTTGAACAGTTCCATGAAGACCTACAAGAGCTTCTAGAACTAATACCCAAAGAAGATGTCCTTTTCATTATAGGGGACTGGAATACAGAAGTAGAAAGTCAAGAAACACCTGGAGTAACAGGCATATTTGGCTTTGGAGTATAGAATGAAGCAGGGCAAAGGCTAACAGAGTTTTGCCAAGACAATGCACTGGTCATAGCAAACACCCTCTTCCAACACCAAAAGAGAAGACTCTACACATGGACATCACCAGATGGTCAATACCAAAATCAGATTGATTACTTTCTTTGCAGCCAAAGATGGAGAACCTCTATACAGTCAGCAAAAACAAGACCAGGAGCTGACTGTGGCTCAGATCATGAACTCCTTATTGCCAAATTCAGACTTAAATTGAAGAAAGTAGGGAAAACCACTAGACCATTCAGGTGTTACTTAGGTCAAATCCCTTACGATTATACAGTGGAAGGGAGAAATAGACTCAAGGGATTAGATCTGATAGACAGAGTGCCTGAAGAACTACAGATGGAAGTTTGTGACATTGTTCAGGAGGCAGGGATCAAGATCATCCCCAAGGGGGAAAAAATGCAAAAAGGCAAAATGGTTGTCTGAGGAGGCCTTACAAATATCTGTGAAAGCAAAAGAGAGAAGGAAAGATACCCATTTGAATGCAGAGTTCCAAAGAATATCAAGGAGAGATAAGAAAACCTTCCTCAGTGATCAATGCAAGGAAATATAGGAAAACAATAGAATGGGAAAGACTAGAGATTTCTTCAAGAAAATGAGAGATACCAAGGGAACATTTCATGCAAAAATGGGCACAATAAAGGACAGAAATAATATGGACCTAATAGAAGCAGAAGATATTAAGATGATGTGCCAAGAGTACACAGAAAAACTATACAAAAAAAGATCTTCATGACCCTGATAATCACGATTGTATGATCACTCACCTAGAGCCAGACATCCTGGCATGGGAAGTAGAATGGACCTTAGGAAGCATCACTATGAGCAAAGCTAGTGCAGGTGATGGGGTTATTGTATGTGACCTTTATTATGTTGAGGTGTGTTTCCTGTATATACATTGTGAAGAGTTTTAGTCATAAATGAATGTTGAATTTTGTCAGAAGCATTTTATGCATTCATTGAGATGATCATATGATTACTTTTCAATTTGTTAGTATGGTAAATCACATTGCCTGATTTGTGGATATCAAAGCATTCCTGCTTCATTGAGATAAATTCCACTTAACCATGCTGTAAATCATTTAATATAGTTTTTGAAATTATTTTGCTAGTGTTTTGTTGAGGATTTTTGCCTTTCTATTTAACAGTGATATTGATCTATAAAATTGTGTGGGGTTTTTTTGTGTAATATATTTGGTTTTGATATTGTGTTCAGTTGGTCAGTCATAGCTGATTCTATGACCGGTAGTCCACCCGGCTCTTCTGTCCATGGGATATCCTGGCAAGAATACTGGAGTGGGTTGCCATTTCCTCCTCAGGGGATCCTCCTGACCCAGGGATCTAACCTGGCATCTCTTGCATCTCCTGCACTGGCAGGCAGATTCTTTACCACTGAGACACTTGGGAAGCCTAGTTGTATATTTGAGTGATGCTAACCTTGAAATGGCACCCCACTCCAGTACTCTTGCCTGGAAAATCCCATGGATGGAGGAGCCTGGTAGGCTGCAGTCCATGGGGTCGCTAAGAGTTGGACACGACTGAGCAACTTCACGTTCATTTTTCACTTTCATGCCTTGGAGAAGGAAATGGCAACCCACTCCAGTGTTCTTGCCTGGAGAATCCCAGGGATGTGGGGTGGCGCAGAGGGGAGCCTGGTGGGCTGCCGTCTTTGGGGTCGCACAGAGTCGGACACGACTGAAGTGACTT
Source organism: Tragelaphus eurycerus (assembly GCA_935064755.1). Classification (NCBI taxonomy): domain Eukaryota; kingdom Metazoa; phylum Chordata; class Mammalia; order Artiodactyla; family Bovidae; genus Tragelaphus; species Tragelaphus eurycerus. Next base: position 12,371,967 of record CAKXYN010000046.1, on the reverse strand, counting down.
AGCAGCAACCTTGAAAAAGGAGTGTGGAATTCCTTTGTTTGCAAATTTTTGAATTATTGGAGAAGTATAGGTGTTAGTTCTTCTCTGAATGTTTGATAGAAATAACCTGTGAAGCCTGCTGGTCCTGGACTTGTTCATCACTTTAAATATATCATGTTACTCCCTTCAGGATTTCAGAGTTTCTGCTGAAAAGTAAGCCAAAAAACAAGTCAGCTTTATGGGATTTCCCTTGTATGGAACTTGTTGCTTTTCCATGGTGGTTTTCATATTCTCTGTTTATCTTTAACTTTTGCTATTTTAATTATGATGTTCTTGATGTGGTCCTCTGCATTGATCCTGTTTGGGACTCTCTGTGCTTTCTGGGCCTGAATGTTTCCTTTTCTAGGTTAGAAAAGCTTTCAACTATTTTGTATTCAAATATATTCTGTGCCCCTTTCACTCTCTTCACTTTCTGGGATAGCTATAAATTCAAATGTTTGCATACATGATGCTGTCTCAATAATCTCTTATACTGTCTTCATTTATTTTCCTACATTTTTCTTTTTTTTCTGTTTAGCTTCAGTGATTTCCACTACTCTGTCTATCAGATTGTTTATCCATTGCTCTGTATCTACTAGTGCATTTTTTATTTCAATTGTATTTGTCATCTCTCTTTAGTTCTTCTTTATATTTCTAACTCAGTTAAAAATTCCTAACAACTTCACACTTTGTTCATCTTTTCTTTTCACCAAAAATGCACACTACTTTTGTGGTACACAAAGTTTTTTTTTTTTTTTTCTGGTAATTTTAATTATATATATATTGATTAAAATTCTTAACTGCTGGAAACTTTAATAAGTAAGCAATTGTGGAGTATTTCATAATAATTTTGGAGATCTGCAAATTTGAAATACATTTCATAATTTTTAAAGCAATTCTTCCTCATAGCAAGTTTTTGAATGTGGCCCAAGCGTGCTTATTGATAGACCCTAATATGTTTAGTTCCTCTGCAATAAGAAGTCAAAATTAAAAACAAACAAACAAACAAATCTATGCTCAATAAATAATGTTTTAGTATCTTATTTAAAATTTTGGGGAACCCAGTCTCATGTACTGTCTTTCAACCCTCACCAAGAGACAAAAAGCCAATCAACTTGTGCAGGACTTAACACCTTCCGTGGGTATGTCTCTCCTTGGTTAACTTTCTGAGTACTCCTTTGTTTCTAAATTGTGTGCATCTTGTAGCATATCTATCCCTTTCTGGGATGGGACAGGGTTTTTCACTGCAGCACAAGAGGGATGCATATAGGCCAGTTGTCCTGTGTTGACTCTTAGGAGAGACCCATTGACCATGCAGGATTGATGCTCACTATAGAAGCTGATCTTACTCTGTATTTTTTTTATATAAGCAAAGCAGCATTTAACAATGTTGTGTTCTTTTTTGCAACTCTGATATCAATATGCAGTATGCAGAATTGTCTCCCCCTGGAATTAATAAACAGTGCATGGTATTTTTCTCCCTTAGGATAAGTACAAATAGTAGCTTAGCTTGAATTGCTCTTAGAGCAGCATTTTTGTTCTTGTGAAGACTTGATTTGTAAGACAAAGACAGTTTTTAATTCCTGAAAGAATAGGGTAGTGGCCTGAATAGTATCAAGGGGATGACCTCACTCATTTAACAATAGTATCTTCAATTTGCTTCTTTATATCAGGGAGAATATTTTTCAACTAAGATGAAAATAAAAACGTTCCTGTGTGCTATTAGAGCTGTGTTTCTTTGTGATATCTAAATAAATTGTTCCAGAAGGCTTCAGAATGTTACCTCTGGACACAGTTGCATTTCAGCTTAGGAAAGAAAGCTTTTAAAAAGTTCCTATCAGGCACTACATATTAGTCTCCAATATGGACAACTTCTGAGATAAGAGTTTCTTTTAAAGAAAAAAAAAATTCTTTCAAATAGCTTATCATTAGGTGCTAGCCAAGACAAACAGTAAATATTCCTAGCAGTGTTGAACTCTTTTAAATAGGCAAATTTTGATTTATTTTGTCCTAGAAACTTCTGCATACCAATCATAAACACATTTCATTGTCTTTGAAAAGTTTGGGACTCCTTTTTCTCTAAAGCACATCATAAATAAGCTTATTTAGTTTATAAGTTTCCCACTGTGGCCACTGTAATTCAAGACTACCTTTGGTAAGATTAACCCACTTACTCAACATACGTTCTGGGCCCATAATTTTTATACATATAGTTAGCTGGAGTCACAGATAGAGGAGTTTCATAATCTTTAGACTCAGAAGACCTCTTTGTTAAAAAAAAAAAAAAAAAAAAAAAAGGTTTCCTTTTTATTTTAAAAGAAGCAGAGACTTCATACTGAGCCCGGTCCACTTTAATCAAAGCAAGCCTGACACTGGACCCACATCAAAGTAACTCAGACCCAGTAGAATTTTAGACCCAGTCTCGATACAGATATTCTCAAATAAAGTCAGAGAGCTAATAGCATAAAAAGATGTGGAACTCATATACTTCAGAAAGACTTCAGGCACAGCAACAAAGCAGTAAACACAAAGGGCTCAGTGGGTACCTTATGCCTGGTTGCTTATTGCTCCTGGGGGCTTTAGTGGGGAGAAGGTCCCCTTTGAATCCCACTTATGACACCAGAACTGTTAAAATATAAACGAAAACACATTAAAAATTTCCATTCAATTGTGCATACATTGGTTCAAATTTGGCACTACTAAATTAAAAGCAGTTAACAGCACTCTACCAACAGGAGCTGCGGGAGATGTTTTTATAAAAAAAGATGCAAAAGAAAAGCAAGGACATTATCTGATTGGCTAGATACACTTAAGTGGTTGCTTTTTTGTGGAAAGCCTAGTTGGCTGTTTGTGATTGATTGTTGTTAAGTTTCATTTTCTTGAATTTGAGTACATTTTATTTTATTTTATTTTTTTAATTTTATTTTTATTTTATTTAATTTTACAATATTGTATTGGTTTGCCACGTATCAAAATGAATCTGCCACAGGTATACATGTGTTCCCCATCCTGAACCCTCCTCCCTCCTACCTCCCGATACCATCCCTCTGGGTCGTCCCAGTGCACCAGCCCCAGGCATCCGGTATCAGGCATCGAACCTGGACTGGCGACTCTTTTCATATAAGATATTATATTTATTTCAATGCCATTCTCACAAATCATCCCACCCTCTCCCTCCCCCAGAGTTCAAAATACTGTTCTATACATCAGTGTCTCTTTTGCTGTCTCGTATACAGGGTTATTGTTACCATCTTTCTAAATTTCATATATATGCGTTAGTATACTGTATTAGTGTTTTTCTTTCTGGCTTACTTCACTCTGCATAATAGGCTCCAGTTTCATCCACCTCATTAGAACTGATTCAAATGTATTCTTTTTAATGGCTGAATAATACTCCGTTGTGTATATTTACCACAGCTTTCTTATCCATTCATCTGCTGATGGACATCTAGGTTGCTTCCATGTCCTGGCTATTATAAACAGTGCTGTGATGAACATTGGGGTACACGTGTCTCTTTCAATTCTGGTGTTCTCAGTGTGTATGCCCAGCAGTGGGAAAAATGGGCAAAGAACTAAATAGACATTTCTCCAAAGAAGACATACAGATGGCTAACAAACACATGAAAAATGCTCAACATCACTCATTATCAGAGAAATGCAAATCAAAACCACTATGAGGTACCAATTCACGTAAGTCAGAATGGCTGGGATCCAAAAGTCTACAAGCAGTAAATGCTGGACAGGGTGTGGAGAAAAGGGAACCCTCTTACACTGTTGGTGGGAATGCAAACTAGTACAGCCACTATGGAGAACAGTATGGAGATTCCTCAAAAATTTAGTATATTTTAAACCGTTTTGGTTTAGTTTGCTTCTGCAGGCTACCAAAGACTAGAGCCACCCTAGTAGAATGGCCTTCTCATTTAATTATTTTAGCAAACTCTACAAGGTAGATATTATAATTTATTTTCTGCATATGTGAAATATGAGGCTTAGAAAGAATATGTAACATATTCAAGATTATATAGTTGAAAAGTGATGAATGAGCTATAAGAAACCAGTTACAAGTCATTTCAAAATACATGCTCTCAACTATCAAACTATTCTAAAACTAAGAAGTCTCATTCAGGTTTTTATCCTTTGTAGTACCTAACATTAGTAGTTTATATTTGTATTTGCTCAGTAAATATGTAAAATACCTGTAAGTTTGAATGAGTTGACAAACTGAATCTCCAGAGAGAAGGCTTTATTTTACAGAAAGCGTCATTCAGAGGTGAAATTCATTGAACAAGTGCAAATCAGCCTCATCGGTTAATCTCATCCACATTGCAAAATAGAATCTAGTTCTCTGGCTTTTGAAAAAGGAGTTATTTATATTTGATAAGATAGTAGCATTGTATTTTTAAAATAAATAAGTGGCTCTGTTTACAGTTGACCTAGCAAGAATATACTGTATTTAGATGGAAGAAAAAAGCATCACAAAGAAGCTATTCAGAAAAAAAAAATGTGCTAACCCAAAACCTAATTTCCAAGCTAATACTAGTAAGCCATGACTAACGAGGAAGATTATCATCTTCCTCTGATGAACAGACATTTTTCAAAACCCAGTGAAATTGGCCTGTCAATGTGTCAACCACAGAACAGTACTGGGTTGGAAACATTAGCTGTAGTTGCCTTAGTGCAACAAGATGAACAGATCACAATCACCCCCACCCAACTATCTAAAGATAATAGCAGCAAAAAAAAAAAAAAAAAAAAAAGAAAAGAAAGAAAGAAAGGAAGAGAGGAAGACAAGACTAACATTTTCTTTAATGTAGTTCACAGCATAAAGATCATATAAAACTCAGGAATGATGGCAGGGCTGCTATGTATGTATGTTCAGATTGTTCACTATCTAGAGTTATTCCATCTAAAGGACACTGTTCACATTGTGGGTAGATATTAAGTTATATGAGAAGAGGGAGGACATGAAAATTCTACATCTTTCAACCAAGTTCTAGGGCAGAAAAGATCATCATCCTATGTAAATTTACACTGACACATACTGCAATTTACACACTTGAGAGAGCACATATGCACACACTCACTGGCAAAGATATGAATAATGCTATATCTTATTTCTTATCAAATCCCTTATGACTATACAGTGGAAGTGAGAAATAGATTTAAGGGACTAGATCTGATAGACACAGTGCCTGATGAACTACCTGTGGAGGTTCGTGATACTGTACAGGAGACAGGAATCAAGACCATCCCCAAGAAAAAGAAATGCAAAAAAGCAAAACGGCTGTCTGAGGAGGACTTACAAATAGCTGTGAAAAGAAGAGAAGCGAAAAGCAAAGGAGAAAAGGAAAGATATACCCATTTGAATAAAGAGTTCCAAAGAATAGCAAGCAGAGATAAGAAAGCCTTCCTTAGTGATCAATGCAGAGAAATAGAGGAAAACAACAGAATGGGAAAGACTAGAGATCTCTTCAAGAAAATGAGAGATACCAAAGGAACATTTCATGCAAAGATGGGCTCAATAAAAGACAGAAATGGTAGGGACCTAACAGAAGCAGATGATATTAAGAAGAGGTGGCAAGAATACACAGAAGAACTGTACAAAAAATATCTTCACAACCAAGATAATCATGATGGTGTGATCACTCACCTAGAGCCAGACACCCTGGAATGGGAAGTCAAGTGGGCCTTAGGAAGCATCACTATGAACAAAGTTAGTGGAGGTGATGGAATTTCAGTTGAGCTATTTGAAATCCTGAAAGATGATGCTGTGAAAGTGTTACACTCAATATGCCAGCAAATTTGGGAAACTCAGCAGTGGCCACAAGATTGGAAAAGGTCAGTTTTCATTCCAATCCCAAAGAAAGGCAATGCCAAAGAATGCTCAGACTACCGCACAATTGCACTCATCTCACACACTAGTAAAGTAATGCTCAAAATTCTCCAAGCCAGGCTTCAGCAATATGTGAACCGTGAACTTCCAGATGTTCAAGTTGGTTTTAGAAAGGCAGAGGAACCAGAGATCAAATTGCCAAAATCCTCTGGATCATCAAAAAAGCAAGAGAGTTCCAGAAAACATCTATTTCTGCTTTATTGACTATGCCAAAGCCTTTGACTGTGTGGATCACAATAAACTGTGGGAAATTCTGAAAGAGATGGGAATACCAGACCCCCTGACCTGCCTGTTGAGAATCCTGTATGCAGGTCAGGAAGCAACAGCTAGAACTAGACATGGAACGACAGACTGGTTCCAAATAGGAAAATGAGTACGTCAATTGTCACCCTGCTTATTTAACTTATATGCAGAGTACATCATGAGAAACGCTGGGCTGGAGGAAGCACAAGGTGGAATCAAGATTGCTGGGAGAAATAGCAATTACCTCAGATATGCAGATGACACCACCCTATGGCAGAAAGTGAAGAAGAACTAAAGAGCCTCTTTATGAAAGTGAAAGAGGAGAGTGAAAAAGTTGGCTTAAAGCTCAACATTCAGAAAACGAAGATCATGGCATCCGGTCTCATCACTTCATGGGAATAGATGGGGAAACAGTGGAAACTGTGGTTGACTTTATTTTTCCGGGCTCCAAAATCACTGCAGATGGTGACTGCAGCCATGAAATTAAAAAATGCTTACTCCTTAGAAGGAAAGTTATGACCAACCTAGACAGCATATTAAAAAGTAGAGACATTACTTTACCAACAAAGGTTCGCCTAGTCAAGGCTATGGCTTTTCCAGTGGTCATATATGGATGTGAGAGTTGGACTGTGAAGAAAGCTGAGAGGAAAATTGATGCTTTTGAACTGTGGTGTTGGAGAAGACTCTTGAGAGTCCCTTGGCCTGCAAGGAGATCCAACCAGTCAATCCTAAAGGAGATCAGTCCCAGGTGTTCATTGGAAGGACTAATGTTGAAGCTGAAACTCCAATACTTTGGTCACCTGATGCAAAGAGCTGACTCATTGGAAAGATCCTTATTCTGGGAAAGATTGAGGGCAGGAGAAGAGGACGACAGAAGATGAGGTGGTTGTATGGCATCACTGACTCGATGGACATGGGTTTAGGGTGGACTCCGGGAGTTGGTGATGGACAGGGAGGCCTGGAGTGCTGTGTTTCATGGGTTCACAAAGAGTCAAACATGACTGAGTGACTGAACTGAACTGAACTGAACTGAACATCTTATCCCCATTGAACTTAAGATGTGTATTCTGAGGTTACTCTTCTTTCTTGCTCACCACTCTTAGTGCCTGATTCTAACTTTTCAGCAAAATTCCAAACCTGATACAGTCACCTTATTTGGAGTCAGGGAGAGGAACTTAAAATATGGATACTTCCTATCAAATATGTGCCTTACCATCTACCTAAACTATATGTGAGCTGGAAAAATTATGGGTACATTTTGATACTCAGCCCAGGTTTTCCTCCATATAGAACTGCCATATATTTAGGTTGTACTATAATATACTAATTTGTTTATTATTTACTTTTACTTGAGGAAAAAACCCTATTTTCCAATTTATACACGTTCTTAACTGAGAGGCAAAGTCAAGTTAAGTGGAGAACTAAGGGTTGAATGGAGTGGAACAGGATGATTCAAACTATGTTTTATGCATCTATTTTTACAGATGGTTATCTCTTGTCTTCAGCATCATTGATTAGTAGTAACTTATTTCTATACAGTTACTATGTCTTATACACTGATGATGCTGAAAATATTAAAGCTTAGGTCCTGTCCTTGAGGAATTTAAAGTTTGGGATTATAAAATAGAGTCATGCCACTTAACATTATAAAATAGAGTCATGCTACTTAACATTTATGAGTAACTTTACATAAATCAGCCAATGTTTGGCCCTGCATTCCTATACCATGCATTCACCCTTGATACTTAGTATAGCTATGCTTACAAAATGTCAGATTTCCAATATGATCAAATTCAAGCATGATTTGTATATTAAGAGTTGTGGAACACTGTGGCAATTTGACAGTCCTGAAAATCATTTGTGGACCTCAGAATAAAATAATTATGTCCTTGAATCACTGAGTCTTTCAAGTTTTCTGGACTCATAGAATGATTTATTTCCTTGAACATACCTTTGTGTACAGCATATGAAACTCATGCTGCTTCTAATTCATTTTGACTTCTTTTTCTTGATTAAATAGTAGATGCAAATTATTAATTTTAATGAAATAATCAGAATGTGAAGGAGTTGGAACAACCCGTGTATTTCTGGAATGTATTTAGCCTTACATGATGATAGAAACTCAAGATTTGATGTTGCAGGAAGGAGTGACTGGAGAAAAATATCATACATGGAGGCAAAGGAGTGATCAGATCAGATCAGATCAGATCAGTCGCTCAGTCGTGTCCGACTCTTTGCGACCCCATGAACTGCAGCACGCCAGGCCTCCCTGTCCATCACCAGCTCTCGGAGGTCACTCAGACTCACATCCATCGAGTCAGTGACGCCATCCAGCCATCTCATCCTCTGTAGTCCCCTTCTCCTCCTGCCCTCAATCCCTCCCAGCATCAGAGTCTTCTCCAATGAGTCAACTCTTCGCATGAGGTGGCCAAAATACTGGAGTTTCAGCTTTAGCATCATTCCTTCCAAAGAAATCCCAGGGCTGATCTCCTTGCAGTCCAAGGGACTCTCAAGAGTCTTCTCCAACACCACAGTTCAAAAGCATCAATTCTTTGGCGCTCAGCCTTCTTCACAGTCCAGCTCTCACATCCATACATGACCACAGGAAAGACCATAGCCTTGACTAGGTGAATAGGGTAGTCAATTTTTCAGATATTTTTGGCATCAAGTCTGCTGTAGTAGGGACTGGCCATTTTCTGATTGTCATTATAATGGGGCCATAATCTAGTCAGGGTACACCATACTGAACGTCTGAGTTGGGCATATGTATCAAGTATCAGGAGTTGAGGGTAAAAGTATGAGCTTCTTTTTGATGAGTACTCTGCTTTGAGATCACGACTGAGGAATATGTGTTTCTAACAGAAGCAGAGGTAAGCAAAAGAGTTATAGACAATAAACAGGACTGTAGTATGTGTCATAGAGGAAGCGGTTATTGTGAAAACACCTGTACTCTGTCATAGAGGAAGAGATTGTCGTGAAAACACATGTACTCAGTAGTTTATTCTTGCATTTTAAGCTCTCTCTGTAGTATGACTGCAACTTACCCTTCAGGAAGCTTCATGTTTTTCCCTTTATTTGGAATCTACTATCCCAACCTCTTCCCATATGAATCATATATATTCCTCAAGGTTCAGTTCAAATACCTGTCCTATCCTCCACATGCAACCATTTATTCAGTCCGTCAACAAATATTTAAATTTTGGTTACTGAGTCAACTTCTGCAGATTTTTTCATCTGCAAGCAATCTTTGTTCTCTAAATTCTGTTAATGACTCGGGCCTTTTAAAATGGTATTTACCATATATGGACTATGCCTTTTATGACAACTTATTTTTCTTTAGCATCTTGAAGACAGAAACCATTCTTTTATATTTTCATGTATATCATGATGACCTGGACATAGTTGGTATGTAATTTTTTTGGATGATTCATAGAAACCTTGATGCACTTCAGAACTTCTGTACTTCCTTTGTTCCAAATTTATTATCTCAAAAACATGTCAGGAGAGTCACTGTATCAAACACAGCCAGATTTCTTGGTGAATGATTTCTCATGAGGTTCACATTTATTAGAAAATTGTGCGTCACACAAATATACACTTTGAAAACAAATTTCCAGGTGGTGAGAACACATGACTACACTAAAATGAGCAGTGAGAGTAAAGATTTCAAAAAGTTGAAGGTGTTGCTGTGTTAAGTGGAGAGTAATAGATCAGGAATGGAACCATTTTTAAAGATGTGTCTTACTCAAAACATCAAATCTCTATCCTGATTAGCAGAACACTATAGGTATGTTTCCTATGCAATTTGAGCAGTTAGTATACAGTGCTTATCAGTTCGACCTGAGGAATACCTTTACTGAAATCAAGCTACAGACTCCACTGGCAAAAGGAACTAGCCACCTGCCAATGACAATTGATGAACACAGAAATCCCTTATTGTCCTATGAGAAGAGACCCAAGCAAATTTAATCAGAATGAGTTGATCAAAATAAGATTAGGTTAAAGAGCTGGAAGTATACAGGTTAAAGGAAGGAGATTAAACTGTGGTGTTTTGATTTGGAACTATGAAAACTTTTGAAAAGAAGGTGATAGTGGTGGTGGGGACCTCCTTTTCAATGTTGCCTTATGTTTAATGGCTTTTCTGGTGGCTCAGTGGTAAAGAATTCACCTGCCAATGCAGGAGATGCAAGTTTGATCCCTGGGTTGGGAAGATCCCCTAGAGAAGGAAATGGCAGCCCACTCCAGTATTTTTGCTTGGGAAATGCAATGAACAGAGAAGCCTGTGGGTTACAGTTCACGGGATCACAAAATAGTTGGACATGACTTAGTAACTAAACAACGTTTAATGAGAAAGCATGGAAGTAAACGTTAGAGGAGAGTTTGGGTTCAGTATCAGTTAAAATCTTTTTAGACTAAAGCATGGTCTCCCAGGGGATATGGCAGTACCACTTATAGTGTTTAAACATGAATTGTGCCATATTTTTGAAGGCTAATCATAGAAAGCAATCCCATACTGGCAAGAAGTCTCTAAATGTTTCCCATTTCTCCATTTGGTGTCTCACTCTTATGAGTGCTTGCTTTTTACATTTTTGTTACATGTTTAAAAAGCCAGCTATGAAATAAAAGAAGAATTTGATTTGGTAAGTCTTGGGTCATCAGTAAATGACATGTGGCAAGATGAATCTAGAAGAAAATGTTTCATGAATTTGTTGTGTCAAATAGAGGAAACTGTTGTGGAATTTGTTAATAGATCTCCAGTTAATTTTAGCAATCAAAACAATGACAGACTAGAAGGAGCAAGGGACCAGAAGAATTATTTCTTTGATAGGGAAATCCATTTTGCTTCCTACTGTTTCCATAGTGTCCCCACAGAGGTTATTTGGGGCCCAGAGGTTAAGAATATGGCTAGAAAAAATAATGAAATAGCCAGTTGTTTTCAGCTTTACTCTACCCACGCCTTTTACAATTAGGAGAGTGTTGAGTAGGACTTTAGAGATTACTTACTCTGTAAACTCTATCCTCTATTGATACAAGAACAAATGTGAATCTAATGAGTATAGGTTATAAATTTCCCTTTGGTGCTCAGACAGTAAAGAATCTGCCTACAGTTCAGGAGACCTGGTTTCAGTTCCTGGGTCAGGGATCTAGGGAGGAGAAAGGATTCATCAAAGGTCATACGTTATACTTTCTAGAAAAGGCAATAGAAAACTAAGTGTTTCAACTTTTTGGCCAATGCCCTTTTTACTACATAACGGTGTTTAAAGTGTTCCTATTCCACCTTTTCGTTTAGAATCTGTCCAACCCCAGTGTCCTCAGCACTCTGGCCCCACTTCCAAGTGGAACCCAACAACAAACTCAGATGTTTCTCTTGCTCACTGTTTTATTTTAGATGTACATCCTTGGTCTTTCTCCATCACTAACAAAGCTCTTCTCTCTGATAGGAAATAAATAACAAAGACATTAATTTGTTCAGAGTAATTTGTATGTTACCTTGGGCTTCCCTGGTGGCTCAGACAGAAAAGATTTTGCCTGAAATTCAGGAGACCTGGGTTTGGTCCCTGGGACGGAAAGATCCGCTATAGAAGGAAATGCAACCCACTTCAGTATTCTTACCTGGGAGATACAATGGACAGAAGAACCTGGCAGGCTAGATAGAGTCCATGGGGTCGCAAAGAGTCAGACACGACTGAGTGACTCACTTCATTTCCCAGAGCCAGACCTTTTATAACAGCAGCCATAACCCAAAAGGTAGAGTGTCATGATGGAAATTTCATTCAGCAAAGCAGGTTTCTGAGGAGATATTTTGGATCAGATTGTCTTTTTAAGGTTCTCCAAATCATACCATGTACATGAATACCTACTTGGCCTAAACAATGAGTTGATATTTATTCTGATATAGTGGCTTCTTCACCTTTGGGGTATTAACATTGCCTACTACCAACGGCTGCCAGTTATTTTTGCTCACATTTACTGTGGTCTCATAGTTAGGAACTCAGTCCTTAATCCTAAATTGCCTCTTTAAAGGAAATTTCATTGATTTACCAGTACATTGGATCTTGATAAAACATAAATCAGACCTATTATAGATTTCTGGAAAGAAAACCCTACAAAAAGGACATTTTGTAGTTTTATTTCTGCTTTTAATCATAAACTGGCTGTGGTTTACTGGAGAGCAGTTTGAATCACCCAGAAAATGTTTCCAGCCTTTCTACAAAAAGGAGTGTCTTTTGGGTACTTTTTCCTATTGCAAATATTTTTGAAAACAAACTTCTTGGCTTCTTTTGCCTTAAATATCCTTGATCCATTAAATGAAGCTGTTCTTTGTATAAAGCTAACCTATAAACATTTTGAAATGTAGTAGTCTTGTAATCTCCCTAACATATTAGAATGATTTATTCTTTGAGCTGTGAAGTCAGCCTGATGAAAAACCTGACATGCACATATGTATAAAAAGTTACTGCTGCCTTTCTCTTTATTCTCACAGAAATTGCAGTTGAGAAGATTCTCCCCACCCTCTACCCCCAGCCTCCAATCCCCAACCAAGAGTATACTCTGGTTTTCCATAAGAGATGATTTTTTCTTTTAAAAACTGTGTAATAGAGTAGGCCTTTCCATGGCCAAACAGTATATATGAGATAGTCGAAAGACCTTTTCTTCATGGTATGCTGTTTTTTGAGGAATGAAACCCAATAAACCAAAGGGTCTGGAGTGGAAAGAGATGCCAAAATCACAAACATTTATTTGAAAGAAGCAAGAGGATACAAGAGTCAAAAATGAAGTGAAAATTGCTGTGAATAGTTTTCCTGAGCTGAATTCATTTAAAGTCAGACTATCCCAGGGGAGTGGCAAAAGCACATGTTTTCCCTCCATTTCAAACCTAAACAGGAGCAAGTCTCTTACATTTAAGCTTTATCAAACTTAGTTTGCACAATCTTTTGCTGCAAATTGACAGAAAGTTTGGAAAATGAATACAATTTAGAATCAGCAAAGAATTAGCTAGTAGGCTGAAGTAATTTACATTTATCATCTTTTTTGAAATAGAAGTGTAATTGACATATAGGTCTTCCCTGGTAGCTCAGCTGGTAAAGAATCTGCCTGCAATACAGGAGACCTTTTCATAGGTACAACATAATGCTTTGATATGTGTATACATTGTGAATCGATAATCACAGTAATTCTAGTTACCAGTTGTTAGAATACACAGTTACAAAATGTTTTTTCTTGTGAAGAATAACTTTAACATTTACTTTCTTAAGCAACTTTAAAATATGCAGTGCAGTATTATTAATTATAGTCACCATGATGTATATTACAACCTCATGACACAGTTTTTTGAGAAGTCCCCATGCTATTTACCACAGTGACTGCACCAATAATATACACTCCAACTAATAGTGTATAAGTGTTCCTATTTCTTCATATCCTTTCCAACATTTGTTATTTCTGTTCTTTTTGATGATAGCCATTTTGACATGTATGAAATAACATCTTATTTTGGTTTTTATTTGCATTTCCATGATCGTTAGAGATGTTGACCATCTTTTCATGTGCCTGTTAGCCATCTGTATTTTCTGTTTGGCAAAAAAAAAAAAAGAAATGTCTGTTTAGTTCTTCTGTTCATCTTTTAGTTGGCTTGTTGTTGTTGTTTGTTTATTTATTTATTTAATAGATTGTATTATTTTTATTTATTTATTTAATCAGTAAATTCCCTTTATTTTTTAGTGCTGAATGATGAGTAGTTTATATATGTTGGACATTAATCCATTATCGGTCATATCATTTGCAAATATTTTCTCCCATTCAGTAGATTGTCTTCATTTTGTCAATGGTTTCCTTTGCTGGGCAAAATCTTTTAAGTTTACTTAGATGCAACTTTTTTATTTTTGCTTTTATTTCCTTTCATTTAGGAGATGGATCCAAAAAAATACTTCTGCGATTTATGACAAAGAGTGTTCTGCCTAGGAAAAAATTACCCTAGGATTTTTTAAAATATATTTTACATTTATGTCTTTAATTTATTTTGAATTTATTTTTGTCTGTAGTATTAAAAAATGTTCTAAATTCATCTTTTTACAAGTAGCTGTACCATTTTCCCAATACCACATATTAAAAAAATCCTTGCATCTCTAGGATAAATCCCACTTGATCATGGTTGATCGTGGTGTATGATCCTTTAATTATTCTTTTTAAAGTTTGAGAAGCATTACACTTCCTTTGTATATGTTTATGTGTGTATGTATATTATGTGCATATTTTTTTTCTTATTTTTCCATTCATCCATCACTGGATACATAGGTTGTTGTTGTTGTTGTTTTGTATCTTGGATATTGTAAATTATCCCATAATGAACATTGGAGTGTCTGTATATTTTTGAATTAGTGTTATTGTTTTCTTCAGATATACACCTAGGAGTGGAATTGCTGATTGATATGATAGGTGTATTTTAATTTTTTAAGGAACTTCCATACTGTTTTACATAGTAGCTGTACCACATTCCTACCAACATTATAGGAATATTCCCTTTTCTCCCCACATCCTTTCTAACACTTACTATGTTTTGTCCTTTTGATAATAGCCATTCTACAGATGTCAAGTAATATCTCACTGTGATTTTCTTTTGCATTTACCTGATAATTAATGATGTTGAATATCTTTAGATGAGTCTTTTGGCAATGTGTATGTATTCTTTATAAAAATGTCTATCAAGAATCTCTGCCCACTTTCTGTTTTCTTTACATTGAATTGTATGAATTCTTTATTTTAAATGTATTAATTTATTTTAAGTGAAATAAAGATGAATGTTTTTAATGACAAAAGGTACAATTCACAAAGGAGAAAGGCATCATAAAGAATTAGACACCTTAATAACAAGGAAACAAAGATACAGAAAACAAATATCAGATTCACTTAAAAAGCAATATAAGGGAAAAGAAAAATATGCAATCATAGTTAGACATTTTAATATATCCCTGGTAATATTTTATGAAGTGAGAAAGAAAAGAATAGGAGCTTTTTGAATGATATCATTAGTAATCTAAATGTAATAGATATATATCTAATTAATTTATATTAATCATGTCTTATATGAATATATTTAAAATTTTGTATCTCATACAATATTGTCAGATGTCCATAGGACATTTAGAAAAACTGGCAAAAGGTAAACATTACTAAATTTCAAAAAGTAGAATTCTTTTTTTATGTGTGTGATTCAGTTATGCATATACTATATGCTATTTTTGAAATTATTTTCCATTATATGTTATTACAAGCTATTGACTACAGTTCCCTGTATTAGACAGTAAACCTCTGTCTCTTGTTGCTATATTTTAAAATTAGAAATATAGCATTCTATTCATACTACGTCAAACAACTGGAATCAAAATGTCAAAATTTTTTATGTAAAAATTCATGCTTTATTTTATATATATATATATATATATATATATATATATATATATATATATATATATATATATATATATGTCACTATGAACAAAGCTAGTGGAGGTGATGGAATTCCAGTTGAGCTATTTCAAATCCTGAAAGATGGTGCTGTGAAAGTGCTGTACTCAATGTGGCAGCAAATTTGGAAAACTCAGCAGTGGCCACAGGACTGGAAAAGGTCAGTTTTCATTCCAATCCCAAAGAAAGGCAATGCCAAAGAATGCTCCAACTACTGCACAATTGCACTCATCTCACATGCTAGTAAAGTAATGCTCAAACTTCTCCAAGCCAGGCTTCAGCAACATGAGAACCATGAACTTCTAGATGTTCAAGCTGGTTTGAGAAAGAGCAGAGGAACCAGAGATCAAATTGCCAAGATCCACTGGATAATGAAAAAAGCAAGAGAGTTCCAGAAAAACATCTATTTCTGCTTTATTGACTATGCCAAAGCCTTTGACTGTGTGGATCACAATCAACTGTAGAAAATTCTGAAAGAGATAGGAACACCAGACCACCTGATCTGCCTCTTGAGAAATCTGTATGCAAGTCAGGAAGCAACAGTTAGAACTGGACATGGAAGAACAGACTGGTTCCAAATAGGAAAAGAGTACATCAAGGCTGTATATTGTCACCCTGTTTATTTAACTTATATGCAGAGTACATCATGAGAAACGCTGGACTGGAAGTAACACAAGTTGGAATCAAGATTTCCAGGAGAAATATCAATAACCTCAGATATCAGATGACACCACCCTTATGGCAGAAAGTGAAGAGGAACTCAAAAGCCTCTTGATGAAAGTGAAAGAGGAGAGTGAAAAAGTTGGCTTAAAGCTCAACATTCAGAAAACAAAGATCATGGCATCCGGTCCCATCACTTCATGGGAAACAGATGGGGAAACAGTGTCAGACTTTATTTTTTTGGGCTCCAAAATCACTGCAGATGGTGACTGCAGCCATGAAATTGAAAGATGCTTGCTCCTTGGAAGGAAAGTTATGACCAACCTAGATAGCATATTCAAAAGCAGAGACATCACTTTGCCAACAAAAGTTCTCCTAGTCAAGGCTGTGGTCTTTCCTGTGGTCATGTATGGATGTGAGAGCTGGACTGTGAAGAAGGCTGAGTGCCGAAGAATTGATGCTTTTGAATTGTGGTGTTGGAGAAGACTCTTGAGAGTCCCTTGGACTGCAAGGAGATCCAACCAGTCCATTCTGAAGGAGATCAGCCCTGGGATTTCTTTGGAAGGAATGATGCTAAAGCTGAAAGTCCAGTATTTTGGCCACCTCATGCAAAGAATTGACTCATTGGAAAAGACTCTGATACTGGGAGGGATTGAGGGCAGGAGGAGAAGGGGACGACAGAGGATGAGATGGCTGGATGGCATCACTGACTCGATGGATGTGAGTCTGACTGACCTCCGGGTGTTCGTGATGGATAGGGAGGCCTGGCGTGCTGCGGTTCATGGGGTCGCAAAGAATCGGACACGACTGAGCGACTGATCTGATCTGATCTGCTCTGGTGTATATATATATATATATATATATATATATACATACACACACACCCATACACACAGTGCTGGATAAAGGGTTGAGAAAGAACATCCAAAAAGAAAAAAAAAAAAAAAACGGAAAAATTGGAAAACATAAACTTAAGGAAATGGGAGCACAGAATATGAAATAGGAAAAGTGAAACCAACTGGATAAAAGTAAAAGAACTTTATCTAGTCCAGTTGTTTTTTAAAATGGCTGCTCATTAGAAACATATCTGGAGATCTGACGAAAAAAAACAAAAACAAAAACAAAACCTAGTCATTTATATTTATCAAAAAATTCCAAGATGATTCTGATACCTATTTAGATTTTATTTTATATTTTAAAATTTTAGTTGGAGGCTAATTACTTACAATATTGTGGTTTTTGCCATACATTCATATGAATTAGCCATGGGTGTACATGTGTTCCACATCCTGAAACTCTATCCCAACTCCCTCCCCATCCCATGCCTCAGGTTCATCCCAGTGGTCCAGCTCTGAGAACCCTGTCTCATGCATCGAAACTAGACTGGCAAACTATTTCACATACAATAATATGCATGTTTCAATGCTATTCCCTCAAAGTATCCCAACCTCGCCTTCTCCCACAGAGTCCAAAAGTCTTTTCTTTATATCTGTTTCTCTTTTGCCGTCTCACATATAGGGTCATCGTTACCATCTCTAAATTCCATATATATGTATTAATATACTGTATGGTGTTTTTCTTTCTGACTTTGTTCTGTATAATAGGCTCCAGTTTCATCTACCTCATTAGAACTGATCTCAAAAGTATTCTTTTTAATAACTGAGTAATATTCCGTTGTGTATATATACCACAGATCTCTTATCCATTTCTCTCTTGATGGACATCTAAGTTGCTTCCATGTCCTGGCTATTGTAAACAGTGATGCGATGAACATTGGGGTACATGTGTCTCTTTCAATTCTGATTTCCTCAGAGTGTGTGCTCAGCAGTGGGACTGCTGGGTCGTACGGTAGTTCTATTTCAAGTTTTTTAAGGACTCTGCACACTGTTCTCCATAGTGGCTGTACTAGTCTGCATTCCCACCAACAGTGTAAGAGGGTTCCCTTTTCTTTACACCCTCTCCAACATTTATTGCTTGTAGACTTTTGGAGAGCAGCCATTCTGACTGGCGTGAAATGGTACCTCATTGTGGTTTTGATTTGCATTTCTCTGATAATGAGTGTCATTGAACATCTTTTCATGTGTTTGTTAGCCATCTGTATGTCTTCTTTGGAGAAATGTCTGTTTAGTTCTTCGGTCCACTTTTTGATTGGGTCATTTATTTTTCTGGAATTGAGCTGCAGGTGTTGCTTGTATATATTTGAGATTAATTCTTTGTCAGTTGCTTCATTTGCTATTATTTTCTCCCATTCTGAAGGCTGTCTTTTCACCTTGCTTATAGTTTCCTTTGTTGTTCAGAAGCTTTTAATTTTAATTAGGTTCCATTTGTTTATTTTTGATTTTATTTCCAATATTCTGGGAGGTGGATCAAAAGGATCCTGCTGTGGTTTATGTCAGAGAGTGTTTTACCTATGTTCCCCTCTAAGAGTTTAATAATTTCTGGTCTTATGTTTAGATCTTTAATCCATTTTGAGTTTACATTTTTGTATGGCATTAGAAAGTGTTCTAGTTTCATTCTTTTACAAGTGGTTTACAAGTTTTCTCAGCACCACTTGTTAAAGAGTTTGTCTTTTCTCCATTGTATATTCTTGCCTCCTTTGTCAAAGATAACGTGTCCATAGATGCATGGATTTATCTCTGGGCTTTCTTTGTTCCATTGATCTGTATTTCTGTCTTTGTGCCAGTACCATACTGTCTTGATGACTGTGGCTTTGTAATAAAGCGTGAAGTCAGGCAGGTTGATTCCTCCAGGTCCATTCTTCTTTCTCAAGATTGCTTTGGCAATTTGAGGGTTTTTTGTATTTCCATACAATTTGTGAAATTATTTGTTCTAGCTCTGTGAAGAATACCATTGGTAACTTGATAGGGATTTCATTGAATCTATAGATTGCTTTGGGTAGTATACTCATTTTCACTATATTGATTCTTCCGATCAATGAACATGGTATATTTCTCCATCTATTAGTGTCCTCTTTGATTTCTTTCAGCAGTGTTTTAAAGTTTTATATATATAGGTCTTTAGTTTCTTTAGGTAGATATATTCCTAAGTATTTTATTCTTTTCCTTGCAATGGTGAATAGAATTGATTCCTTAATTTCTCTTTCTGTTTTCTCATTATTAGTGTATAGGAATGCAAGGGATTTCTGTGTGTTGATCTTATATCCTGCAACTTTACTATATTCATTGATTAGCTCTAGTAATTTTCTAGTGGAATCTTTAGGGTTCTCTATGTAGAGTATCATGTCATCTGCAAACAGTGAGAGTTTTAATTCTTCGTTTCCAATTTGGATTCTTTTATTTCTTTTTCCACTCTGATTGCTGTGGCCAGAACTTCCAAAATTATGTTGAATAGTAGTGGTGAAAGTGGGTACCCTTGTCTTGTTCCTGACTTTAGGGGAAATGCTTTCACTTTTTCACCATTGAGGATAATGTTTACTGTGGGTTTGTCATATAGCTTTTATTATGTTGAGATATGTTCCTTTGATTCCTGCTTTCTGGAGATTTTTTTTATCATAAATGGATGTTCAATTTTGTCAAAGGCTTTCTCTGCATCTATTGAGACAATCGTATGGCTTTTATTTTTCAATTTGTTAATGTGGTGTATTACATTGATTGATTTGTGGATATTGAAGAATCCTTGCATCCCTGGGATAAAGCCCACTTGGTCATGGTGTTTGATCTTTTTAATGTGTTGTTGATTTCTGATTGTTAGAATTTTGTTAAGGATTTTTGCATCTATGTTCATCAGTTATAGTGGCCTGTAGCTTTCTTTTTTTGTGGCATCTTTGTCTGGTTTTGATATTAGGATGATGGTGGCCTCATAGAATGAGTTTGGAAGTTTACCTTCCTCTGCAATTTTCTGGAAGAGTTTGAGTAGGATAGGTGTTAGCTCTTCTCTCAATTTTTTGTAGAATTCAGCTGTAAACCCGTCTGGACCTGGGCTTTTGTTTGCTGGAAGATTTCTGACTACAGTTTCAATTTCTGTGCTTGTGATGGGTCTGTTAAAATTTTCTATTTCTTCCTGGTCCAGGTTTGGAAAGTTGTACTTTTCTAAGAATTTGTACATTTCTTTCTAGTTGTCCATTTTATTGGCATATAGTTGTTGATAATAGTCTCTCATGATCCTTTGTATTGCTGTGTTGTCTGTTGTGATCTCTTCACTTTTATTTCTAATTTTATTGATTTGATTTTTCTCCCTTTGTTTCTTGATGAGGATGGCTAATGGTTTGTCAATTTTATTTATCTTCTCAAAGACCCAGCTTTTGGCTTTGTTGAGTTTTGCTATGGTCTTTTTTGTATCTTTTGCATTTATTTCTGCCCTAATTTTTAAGATTTCTTTCCTTCTACTAACCCTGGGGTTCTTCAGTTCTTCCTTTTCTAGTTGCTTTAGGTGTAGAGTTAGGTTATTTATTTGACTTTATTCTTGTTTCTTGAGGCATGCCTGTATTACTATGAACCTTCCCCTTAGCACTGCTTTTACAGTGTCCCACAGGTTTTGGGTTGTTGTGTTTTCATTTTCATTCGTTTCTATGCATATTTTGATTTCTTTTTTTGATTTCTTCTGTGATTTGTTGTTCAGTCTCCATATATTGGAATTTTTAAGAGTTTTTCTCCTGTAATTGACATCTAATCTTACTGCACTGTGGTCAGAAAAGATGCTTGGAATGATTTCAATTTTTTTCTAATTTACCAAGGCTAGATTTATGGCTCAGGATGTGATCTATCCTGGAGAAGGTTACGTGTGCACTTGAGAAAAAGGTGAAATTCATTGTTTTGTGGTGAAATGTCCTGTAGATATCAATTAGGTCTAACTGGTCTATTGTATCATTTAAAGTTTGCGTTTCCTTGTTAATTTTCTGTTTAGTTGACCTATCCATAAGTGTGAGTGAGGTATTAATGTCTCCCACTATTATTGTGTTATTGTTAATTTCACCTTTCATACTTGTTAGCATATGTCTTACATATTGCAGTGCTCCTATGTTGGGTGCATATATATTTTTAATTGTTATACCTTCTTCTTGGATTGATCCTTTGATCATTATGTGGTGTCCTTCTTTGTCTGTTTTCACAAACTTTGTTTTAAAGTCTATTTTATCTGATATGAGTATTGCTACTCCTGCTTTCTTTTAGTCTCTATTTGCGTGGAATATCTTTTTCCAGCCCTTCACTTTCTGTCTGTATGTGTCCCCTGTTTTGAGTTGGGTCTCTTGTAGACAACATATATAGGGTTCTTGTTTTTGTATCCATTCAGCCAGTCTTTGTCTTTTGGTTGGGGCATTCAACCCATTTACATGTAAGGCAGTTATTGATAAGTATGATCCCATTGCCATTTAATTTATTTTTTTGGGGTTCCAGTTTACACACCCTTTTTGTGTTTCCTGTCTAGAGAAGATCCTTTAGCATTTGTTGGAGGGCTGGTTTGGTGGTGCTGAATTCTCTCAGCTTTTGCTTGTCTATAAATCTTTTGATTTCTCCTTCATATTTGAATGAGATCCTTGCTGGGTACAGTAATCTGGGCTGTGGGTTATTTTCTTTCATCACTTTAAGTATGCCTTGCTATTCCCTCCTGGCCTGAAGAGTTTCTATTAAAAGGCCAGCTGTTATCTTTATGGGAATCCTATTATGTGTTATTTGTTGTTTTTCCCTTGCTGCTTTTAATATTTTTTTCTTTGTGTTTGATCTTTGTTAATTTGATTAATATGTGTCTTGGGGTGTTTTGCCTTGGCTTTATCCTGTTTGGGGCTCTCTGGGTTTCTTGGGCTTGGGTGATTATTTCCTTCTGCATTTTAGGGAAGTTTTCAACTATTATCTCCTCAAGTATTTTTTCATGGTCTTTCTTTTTGTCTTCTTCTTCTGGGACTCCTATGATTCGAATGTTGTGGCGTTTAACACTGTCCTGGAGGTCTCTTAGATTGTCCTTATTTCTTTTAATTTGTTTTTCTTTTTTCCTCTCTGATTCATTTATTTCTACCATTCTATCTTCTACCTCACTAATCCTATCTTCTGCCTCCATTATCCTACTATTTGTTCCCTCCAGAGTGTTTTTGATCTCATTTATTGCATTATTCATTACATATTGACTCTTTTTTATTTCTTCTAGGTCCTTGTTAAACCTTTCTTGCATTTTCTTAATCCTTGACTCCAAGTTATTTATCTGTGATTTCATTTTGTTTTCAAGATTTTGGATCATTTTCACTATCATTATTTGGAATTCTTTATCAGGTAGATTCCCTATCTCTTCCTTTTTTGTTTGCTTCAGTGGGCATTTATCCTGTTCCTTTACCTGCTGGGTATTCCTTTGTCTCTTCATCTTGTTTATAGTGCTGTGTTTGGGGTGGCCTTTCTGTATTCTGGCAGTTTGTGGAGTTCTCTTTATTGTGGAGTTTCCTCACTGTGGGTGGGCTTGTATGGGTGGCTTGTCAAGGTTTACTGGTTAGGGAAGCTTGTGTCGGTGTTCTGGCGGGTGGAGCTGGATTTCTCCTTTCTGGAGTGCAATGAAGTGTTCAATAATGAGTTATGAGATGTCAGTGGGTTTGAAGTGACTTTGGGCAGCCTGTATATTGAAGCTTAGGACTATGCTCCTGTGTTGCTAGAGAATTTTCATGGTATGTCTTGCTCTGGAACTTCTTGGCCCTTGGAAGGTGCTTGGTTTCATGCAGGTATGGAGGCATTTAATGAGCTCCTGTCGATTAATGTTCCCTGGAGTCAGGAGTTCTCTGGTATTCTCAGGATTTGGGCTTAAGCCTCCAGCTTCTGGTTTTCAGTCTTATTTTTACAATAGCCTCAAGACTTCTCCATCTATACAGCACCTTTGATAAAACACCTAGGTTAAAGATGAAAAGTTTCTCCACTGTGAGGGACACCCAGAGAGGTTCACAGAGTTACATGGAGAAGAGAATAGGGAGGAGGGAGATAGAAGTGACCTGGATGAGATGAGGTGGAATCCAAAGAGGAGGGAGCAAGATAGCCAGTAATCACTTCCTTATGTGCTCTCCACAGTCTGGATCCCTCAGAGATGTTCACAGAGTTATACAGAGAAGATAAGAGAGAAGAAGGAGACAGAGGTGACCAGGAGGATAGAGGGTATCAAAAGGGGAGAGACAGATCCAGCCAATAATCAGTTTCCTAAGTGTTCTGCACCATCCAGAGCACACAAAGAGAGTCACAGAGTTGGGTAGAGAATAGAAGGGGGAGGGAGGAGATAGAGGCGACCTGGTGGAGAAAAAGGAGAGTCCAAAGGGAGAGAGAGCAGTCAAGCCAGTAATCGTGTTCGCAAGTAAAAATGGGTACTGAAGATTGTGTTCTTAAAGGTACAAAATGGATAACAAATACCAAAAAACAAAGATTAAAAATCTAGAGTAGAGGTTGGATTTTCAAAAATACAATATTAAAGAAAAAGAATAAAAAGTCAAAAAATTATATATATATATATATATATATATATATATGAAATTTGCTTTTTAAAAAATAGGGTTTCTCTCTCTTTATTTTTACAAAGTAATAGTAGGTTATAAGAATGAAAATTAAAGGAGTAATAGAGGACTTTAAAATAAAAAAAATTAAACAAGTTAAAGAATGATAGTAAAATAGTAAAAATATATCTAGGACTTTCTCTAGATTTTTCTGTTTTTCCATGTCCAATTCTCTGGTGTTGTTGTGGGCAGTGTGGGGTCAGTTCAGTTTTGGATAATTCCTTGATCCAGCTTATATTCTCAATATTTATAGGCCCCTTCCTATGTAGTCAGTAGTAACTACAGGGTTTTAATCTGTTGCACCTGTCACTTCCGAGGAGGTTCCCTCTGTTTTAGCTTCTTCTGTTTGCTGGTCTCTTCAGTGTCTAATTTTCACCCTGGCACAAGGGGGCGGTGGTGGACACTTTTTTAGGCTCACTTGTTCAGTAGTACTGTGGGGAGGGAGGGACGCTGCAAAAAATAACACTGGCATGTGCTTGCAGTGTCTCGCCACACTGGGTTTGGCCCCGCTAAAAGCATATGTGCTTTCCCTGTCTATACTGCTTAAGCTCTAGGTTGCTCTGCCCAGAAATATCTGAGGCTGGCCCTGGGCTGTATGTACTTCCCAGGTCTAAGCCGCACAGGTTCAGGTACTTGGGTAGTCTCAGAGGCGCAGACTCGGTTGAGCCTGCATTTTGTGCCCTTCCCAGGTCCGAGCAGCTCAGGTGACCAGGTGTTTGCCGAACCTGGTCACTGCAACTTATTGCCTCCCCTGTCCCTGCCGCTCGGTTTTCTGGGTGTACAACTGGCACACCTTCTCAGGTGAATGTTGACTGTCCAGAATCCCAAGAAGTCTTGATTAGCAATGAAGCCTGCTTGCAGTTTGGTAGATAATGCTTCTGTGGGGCCATGATTTCCCCCTCTGGCTCTGGCTGCCCTCGTCTGCCTGTCACTGTAAGGGGATGGGCCAGTCTGCAGCTGGCTAGCTCTGCTAAGGCCTTTGTTCTGTGAGCGGGCCTGACAGTATCTTGTTGCTGCTAAGTCGCTTCAGTTGTGTCTGACTCTGTGCGACCCCATAGACTGCAGCCCACCAGGCTCCCCAGTCCCTGGGATTCTCCAGGCAAGAACACTGGAGTGGGTTGCTATTTCCTTCTCCAATGCATGAAAGTGAAAAGTGAAAGTGAAGCCGCTCAGTTGTGTCTGACTCTTAGCGACCCCCGTGGACTGCAGCACATCAGGCTCCTCTGTCTGGAGCCGGCTTGGATCAGTGCTCCGCCCATGACAAAGGTCATGAGGAAGGAGGATTGGCACATGCAAGGGCGGGATCAAGCCTCAGGAGCCCCCTGGAAATTCTTGAGCATCTACCCCCAAAACCAGAGTCTGCCTACTTTCTGCTTTGTGTTCTCACCTACACCCTCTGACTTTACAGGGGGCTGTCCCCCACTACCTCTCTCTGCAAAAAGAGTTAACTTACAGCTCCAGTTAATAATTCCTGGGTGTGACAGTGTTTCAGCCTACAAACTCCTTTGGAAATCTTCTAGCCTGCCTGAATAGGCTTTTCCAGCCACATGTGATTGTTTAGAGCCTCCCAACTGAGAGGCATGAGATGTTCTAAACTGTCTAAATACAGATTCCTTTGAGCAGTTAAAAGATTGATTAGAAATTGTATTGGTGAAGGGTTTTTCACTTGTTGGGCCAATGTTTGCTGTTAAGTCTCCATATCCCTTACCTACTGTGTCCTTGGCAGTGTATTGATTGATATAATTGGTTTATAGAAATGTAAGTAGTACTTACTACTTCAGGATGGGGAACACGTGTAAACTGGCGGCGGATCCATCTTGATGTATAATAAAAGCAATACAATATTGTAAAGTTAAGCAAAAAAAAAAAAAAAAAAGAAAGAAAAGAAATGTAAGTAGTAGCTTTAATGTTTGTAACCTTGGACCCTTGAGTTAATTCTTTTTCTTGTTACAACCCACCATACCTTTGCCCTATAGAAATGCAACTCCAATGCTTTTGGAGGGTGGCGCCTGACTTTAGAATAATCATCTTTAGAGAAAAGTAAGTTTCTTAAAATGTTGACAGGCCTCCGGGCCAGAAGATGATGTAACTCACCTAAACTTTTGCGTATGATAAGTTTGAAAGCCTGGCTCAGGGACTGCTGTCCCTGCCTGACTCCACCCCTTCTCCCATTATTCTCTATGCATAACTTAAGGTATAAAAACTACTTTGAAAAATAAAGTTTGGGGCCTTGTTCACCGAAGCTTGGTCTCCCCATGTTGTTCTTTCTCTTACCTTCTGGCTGAATTATTCAGCCTCCTCTCTCCACAAAATGTTCTCACTGAGCTATCCTTATTTCATCCGCTTTTCTTCACTGAATTTCCTCCTCACTGAGCTATCCTCATTTCCATTATTCTTTATATCTTTCAGATCAGATCAGATCAGTCACTCAGTCATGTCCCACTCTTTGCGACCCCATGAACTGCAGCACGCCAGGCCTCCCTATCCATCACCAACTCCTGGAGGTCACTCAGACTCACATTCATCGAGTCAGTGATGCCATCCAGCCATCTCATCCTCTGTCGTCCCCTTCTCCTCCTGCCCTCAATCCCTCCCAGCATCAGAGTCTTCTCCAATGAGTCAACTCTTTGCATGAGGTGGCCAAAATACTGGAGTTTCAGCTTGAGCATCCTTCCTTCCAAAGAAATCCCAGGGCTGATCTCCCTTCAGAATGGACCGGTTAGATCTCCTTGCAGTCCAAGGGACTCTCAAGAGTCTTCTCCAACACCACAGTTCAAAAGCATCAATTCTTCGGCACTCAGACTTCTTCACAGTCCAGCTCTCCCATCCATACATGACCACAGGAAAGACCATAGCCTTGACTAGGCGAACCTTTGTTGGCAAAGTGATGTCTCTGCTTTTGAATATGCTATCTAGGTTGGTCATAACTTTCCTTCCAAGGAGCAAGCGTCTTTTAATTTTATGGCTGCAGTCACCATCTGCAGTGATTTTGGAGCCCCCCAAAATAAAGTCTGACACTGTTTCCACTCTTTCTCCATCTATTTCCCCTGTAGTGATGGGACCAGATGCCATGATCTTCGTTTTCTGAATGTTGAGCTTTAAGCCAACCTTTTCACTCTCCACTTTCACTTTCATCAAGAGGCTTTTGAGTTCCTCTTCACTTTCTGCCATAAGGGTGGTGTCATCTGCATATCTGAGGTTATTGAGATTTCTCCCGGCAATCTTGATTCCAGCTTGTTTCTCTTCCAGTCCAGCATTTCTCATGATGTACTCTGCATATAAGTTAAATAAACATGGTGACAATATGCAGCCTTGACACACTCCTTTTCCTATTTGGAACCATTCTGTTGTTCCATGACCAGTTCTAACTGTTGCTTCCTGACCTGCATACAGATTTCTCAAGAGGCAGATCAGGTGGTCTGGTATTCTCATTTCTCTCAGAATTTTCCACAGTTTATTGTGATTTACACAGTCAAAGGCTTTGGCATAGTCAATAAAGCAGAAATAGATGTTTTTCTGGAACTCTCTTGCTTTTTCGATGGTCCAGCGGATGTTGGCAATTTGATCTCTGGTTCCTCTGCCTTTTCTAAATCCAGCTTGAACATCAGGAAGTTCATGGTTCACATATTTCTGAAGCCTGGCTTGGAGAATTTTGAGCATTACTTTACTAGCGTGTGAGATGAGTGCAATTGTGCGGTAATTTGAGCACTCTTTGGCATTGCCTTTCTTTGGGATTGGGATGAAAACTCACCTTTTCGAGTCCTGTGGCCACTGCTGAGTTTTCCAAATTTGCTTGCCTATTGAGTGTAGCACTTTCACAGCATCATCTTTCAGGATTTTGAATAGTTCCACTGGAATTCCATCACCTCCACTAGCTTTGTTCCTAGTGATGCTTTCTAAGGCCCACTTGACTTCACATTCCAGGATGTCTGGCTCTAGGTCAGTGATCACACCATCATGATTATCTGGGTCGTGAAGCTCTTTTTTGTACAGTTCTTCTGTGTATTCTTGCCACCTCTTCTTAATATCTTCTGCTTCCGTTAGGTCCATACCATTTCTGTCCTTTATCGAGCCCATTTTTGCATGAAATGTTCCTTTGGTATCTCTGATTTTCTTGAATAGATCCTTAGTCTTTCCCATTCTGTTGTTTTCCTCTATTTCTTTGCATTGATCACTGAAGAAGGCTTTCTTATCTCTTCTTGCTATTCTTTGGAACTCCACATTCAGATGTTTATATGTTTCCTATTCTCATTTGCTTTTCGCTTCTTTTCTTTTTGCAGCTATTTGCAAGGCCTCCCCAGACAGTCATTTTGATTTTTGGCATTTCTTTTCCATGGGGATGGTCTTGATCCCTGTCTCCTGTACAATGTCACGAACCTCATTCCATAGTTCATCAGGCACTCTATCTATCAGATCTAGGCCCTTAAATCTATTTCTCACTTCCACTGTTAATCATAAGGGATTTGATTTAGGTCATACCTGAATGGTCTAGTGGTTTTCCCTACTTTCTTCAGTTTAAGTCTGAATTTGGCAATAAGGAGTTCATGGTCTGAGCCACAGTCAGCTCCTGGTCTTGTTTTTGCTGATTGTATAGAGCTTCTCCATCTTTGGCTGCATAGAATATAATCGATCTGATTTCGGTGTTGACCATCTGGTGCTGTCCATGTGTAGAGTCTTCTCTTGTGTTGTTGGAAGAGGGTATTTGCTATGACCAGTGCATTTTCTTGGTAAAACTCTATTAGTCTTTGCCCTGCTTCATTCCGTATTCCAAGGCCAAATTTGCCTGTCACTCCAGGTGTTTCTTTACTTCCTACTTTTGCATTCCAGTCCCCTATAATGAAAAGGACATCTTTTTGGGGTGTTAGTTCTATAAGGTCTTGTAGGTCTTCATAGAACCGTTCAACTTCAGCTTCTTCAGCGTTACTGGTTGGGGCATAGACCTGGATTACTGTGACATTGAATGGTTTGCCTTGGAAACGAACAGAGATCATTCTGTCATTTTTGAGATTGCATCCAAGTACTGCATTTCAGACTCTTTTGTTGACCATGATGGCCACTCCATTTCTTCTGAGGGATTCCTGCCTGCAGTAGTAGATATAATGGTCCTCTGAGTTAAATTCACCCATTCCAGTCCATTTTAGTTCGCTAATTTGTAGAATGTCAACATTCACTCTTGCCATCTCTTATTTAATACTTAATTAAGCAATTGTTTCCTGATTGTCACCAACGCCGTCCCAGCTTCGAATTCCCTGGATCCACCGGGGCTGGACCCCGGCACTCCTCCATCCATGGGATTTTCCTTGCAAGAGTACTGGAATGGGGTGCCATTTTGTCTTAGGTTAAGGCTTTCTGCATAGCTCTAGTCAGTCCTTTGTTCTGTGAGCGGGCCTGGAGGTGTCTTAGGTTAGGGCTTTTTGCATGGTAGTTATCCCACAGTCTGGTTTGCTATCCCAAGTTAGTTCCCTCAGATTTCTCTTAGAGCATTCAGGTCCGGTCCTTACTCTAAGCAATGCAGCCTGCACCTCCTTGCCCAGCCTCCACTTGCTAGTGGTGAATGCTGGCGTCTGCGCTGCTTCTCCGCTGGTGGAGTTACTATGGGCACGTAATCTGTGGGTTTTAATTATTTATTTATTTTTCCTCCTGTTTATGTTGCCCTCTATGATTTCAAGGCTCACCACAGACTCAGCAGTGAGAGTGTTTCCTGGTGTTTGGAAACTTCTCTCTTTTTAAGACTCCCTTCCTCGGACAGAGCTCTGTCCCTACCTCTTTTGTCTCTTTTTATCTTTTATATTTTTTTCCTTCCTCCTTTAAAAAACAGTGGACTGCTTTTCTGGGTACTTGATGTCCTCTGCCGGAATTCAGAAGTTGTTCTGTGGAATTTTCTCAGCGTTCAAAGGTTCTTTTGATGAATTTGTGGTAGAGAAAGTGGTCTCCCCGTCCTATTCCTCCAGCATCTTAGGACCACCTCCTGAACGTTGCGTTTTAAGCCAGTTTTTATTTTCACTCTCTTCTTTCACCTTCATCGAGAGGCTCTACAGTTCCTCTTCACTTTCTGCCATAAGTGTGGTGTCATGTGCATATCTAAGGTTTTTGATATTTCTCCCTGCAATGTTGATTCCAGCTTTTGCTTCATCCAGCCCAGGATTTCTCATGATGTACTCTGCATATAAGTTAAATAAGTAGGGTGACAATATACAGCCTTGACATACTCCTTTCCCTATTTGGAACCAGTCTGTTGTTCCATGTCCAGTTCTAACTGTTGCTTCCTGACCTGGATACATATTTCTCAGGAGGCATGTCAGGTGGTCTGGTATTCCCATCTCTTTAAGAATTTTCTACAGTTTGTCTTGATCCACATAGTCAAAGGCTTTGGCATAATCAATAAAGCATAAGTAGATATTTTTCTGGAACTCTCTCAGTTTTTCGATAATCCAGTAGATGTTGACAATTTGATCTCTTGTTCCTCTGCCTTGTTTAAGTCCAGCTTGAACATCTGGAGGTTCATGGTTCACATATTGTTGAAGTCTGTCTTGGAGAATTTTGAGCTTTACTTTACTAGCATGTTATATGAGTGCAATTGTGCAGTAGTTTGAGCATTCTTTGGCATTGCCTTTCTTTGGGATTGGAATGAAAACTGACCTTTTCCAGTCCTGTGGCCACTGCTGAGTTTTCCAAATTTGCTGGTATATTGAGTGCAGCACTTTCACAGCATTATCTTTTAGGATTTGAAAGAGCTCATCTGGAATTCCTTCATCTCCATTAACTTTGTTCATAGTGATGCTTCCTAAGGCCTACTTGACTTCCCATGCCAGGATGTCTGTCTCTAGGTGAGTGATCATACCATCGTGATTATCAGGGTCGTGAAGATCCTTTTTGTATAGTTCTTCTGTGTATTCTTGCCAACTGTTCTTAATATCATCTGCTTCTGTTAGGTCCATACCATTTCTGTCCTTTACTGAGCCCATCTTTCCGTGAAACATTCCCTTCATATCTCTAATTTTTTTGAGATCTCTAGACTCTCCTCATTCTGTTGTTTTCCTCTATTTTTTTGTACTGATCACTTAGGAAGGCTTTCTTATCTCTCCTTGCTATTCTTTGGAACTCTGCACTCGAATGGGTATATCTTTCCTTTTCTGGTTTGATTTTTGCTTCTCTTCTTTTCACAGCTATTTGTAAGGCCTCTTCAGACAGCCATTTTGCTTTTTTTTGTATTTCTCTTTCTTGGGGATGGTCTTGGTCCCTGTCTCCTTTAAATGTCATGAACCTCTCTCCACAGTTCTTCAGGCACTCTGTCTATCAGATTTAGATCATACCTGAATGGTCTTTTTCCTATTTGGAACCTATTTGGAACCAGTCTGTTGTTCCATGACCAGTTCTAACTGTTGCTTCCTGACCTGCATACAGATTTCTCAAGAGGCAGATCAGGTGGTCTGGTATTCCCATCTCTTTCAGAATTTTCCATAGTTTATTGTGATCTACACAATCAAAGGCTTTGGCATAGTCAATAAAGCAGAAATAGATGTTTTTTCTGGAACTCTCTTGCTTTTTCCATGATCCAGCGGATGTTGGCAATTTGATCTCTGGTTCCTCTGCCTTTTCTAAATCCAGCTTTAACATCAGGAAGTTCACGGTTCACATATTTCTGAAGCCTGGCTTGGAGAATTTTGAGCATTACTTTACTAGCGTGTGAGATGAGTGCAATTGTGCGGTAGTTTGAGCATTCTTTGGCATTGCCTTTCTTTAGGATTGGGATGAAAACTGACCTTTTCCAATCTTGTGGCCACTGCTGAGTTTTCCAAATTTGCTGGCATATTGAGTGCAGCACTTTCATAGCATCATCTTTTAGGACTTGGAATAGCTCCACTGGAATTCCATCACCTCAGTTCCAAATAGGAAAAGGAGTACGTCAAGGCTGCATATTGTCACCATGTTTATTTAACTTATATGCAGAGTACATCATGAGAAATGCTGGACTGGAAGAAACACAAGTTGGAATCAAGATTGCCGGGAGAAATATCAATAACCTCAGATATGCAAATGACACCACTCTTATGGCAGAAAGTGAAGAGGGGCTAAAAGCCTCTTGATGAAAGTGAAAGTGGAGAGTGAAAAGGTTGGCTTAAAGCTCAACATTCAGAAAACGAAGATCATGGCATCTGGTCCCATCACTACATGGGAAATAGATGGGGAAACAGTGGAAACAGTGTCAGACTTTCTTTTTCTGGGCTCCCAAATCACTGCAGATGGTGACTGCAGCCATGAAATGAAAAGACGCTTACTCCTTGGAAGGAAAGTTATGATCAACCTAGATAACATATTCAAAAGCAGAGACATTACTTTACCAACAAAGGTTCGCCTAGTCAAGGCTATGGTCTTTCCTGTGGTCATGTATGGATGTGAGAGCTGGACTGTGAAGAAGGCTGAGCGCCGAAGAATTGATGCTTTTGAACTGTGGTGCTGGAGAAGACTCTTGAGAGTCCCTTGGACTGCAAGGAGATCCAACCAGTCCATTCTGAAGGAGATCAGCCCTGGGATTTCTTTGGAAGGAATGATGCTAAAGCTGAAACTCCAGTATTTTGGCCACCTCATGCGAAGAGTTGACTCTTTGGAGAAGACTCTGATGCTGGGAGGGATTGAGGGCAGGAGGAGAAAGGGACAACAGAGGATGAGATGGCTGGATGGCATCACTGACTTGATGGGTGTGAGTCTGAGTGACCTCCGGGAGTTGGTGATGGACAGGGAGGCCTGGCGTGCTGCAGTTCATGGGGTCGCAAAGAGTTGGACACAACTGAGCGACTGATCTGATCTGATCTGATCTGATAGGCTTGAATTACTGTGATATTAAATGGTTTGCTTTGGAAAGGAATAGAGATCATTCTCTTTTGAGATTGCACAGTAGTCCACTGGAGAAGGGAATGGCAAACCACTTCAGTATTGTTGTCTTGAGGAGACCATGAACAGTGTGAAACAGGCCTTGCTCAGTAAATCTTTGATCCAATTATCTGCTGATGGTTGTATTGAGATCCCTCCCCTGGTAGTCTTTTGGCCTGGGACCACTCAGCCTTTAAATGTACTGGCTGTATGGTTGGGTTGATGGCAAACTCCAAGAGGTTTCATACCAAAGTTTACTTTCCCATGCAGCTGCTCCTGGTCCCCTTGTACCTGTGGTTAGTCCCTGCTGACCTACACCTCCACAGGAGATCCCCCCAACACTGGCAATGTAGTTTTGGTTCAGTTTCCTGTGGAGTCACTCTCCTTTGCTCTTAGTTTTGGTGGGAACAATGCTTTGTTTATGCCCTCCAAGACTGGAATCTGTTTCCCCCAGTGCTGTGGAAGTCTTATAATCAAATTTTCTGGCCTTCAAAGTCATATTCCCTGGGGATTTCCAGTCACTTTGTAGGGTCCCTAGGCTGAGAAGCCTGATGTGGGGTTCCAAACCTTCAAAATAGTGGGGGAACTTCTTTGGTATTATTGTTCTCCAGTTTGTGGGTTACCCACCCAGCGAGTATAGGATTTGATTTTATCATGATTGTGCCTTTTCTACCTTATCATTGTAGCTTATTCTTTATCTTTGGATGTGGGGTATCTTTTTTTTTTTTTGATAGGTTCCAGTGTCATCCTGTTGATGGTTGTGAAACAGCTAGTTGTGATTTTGGTGCTCTCACAGGAGGAGATGAGTGCATGTCCTTCCACTCCACCATCTTGATCCAGAATTTGGAATTCTTTATATATAGTCATACATACATTTTGCAAATGTATATATACCATCTAGATTTATCTTCTGAAGGAGTATTCAATTAAGTCTCCAAAGGGCTTTATCATCAAGTATAATTTAGCTCCAAGTTAAGCCAAATAAGCACCTTTTATATTTTATATAGTACTAAGTTATTTTTATTTTGTTTAAACTTGTAAAACTGCAAATATTCCAATGTTCTGCAGACCTATAGTCTTTTTCTGCTCCTATAATTACAAACTGTTAAAAAATATCCTGCAGACCTGTGTATTCTATGAGAGCTGCATTGTTCTTACAAATTTTTCTCAGAAAGCTTTTTCTGTAAACAAAATCAATATATTGATACCAAAATTGACTGTTCATAATAAAAGGATGAAGACGAGTTACAGTAAAAACTGATATCTTAACCTACATTTTTTAAACAACTATTTTACACAGCTCTTGAGCATTTGTTCTATGGGCAATTGATATTGTATTTTCAAGCCTCTCACATTGGATTTATTTATTTCCAAGTTGGATAAATAGTGATTGATTTGCAGTAGATAGAACTAATTGCAGAGTTTCAGTTGAATTGAGTAGCAATACAAACACTTTTAGAACTTTTATGTCTTTGAGCATAAGAACACAGAAGGACTGTGTTGGATAACCCAGTAAGTTCTTATTTTCCAACAATGGGATATCAAAATGATTTTGATATTTTCTGTGGGCATAAGCTTTTATGACCCTTACATTTTCAGGGGCACTTCTAAAGGTTGTGCTGCCATACACCACAGTTGATAATCTTAAAATAATTGAAAGTGTTTTCCCTCAGAAATATTTATCTTAAATAAATCAGTTAATAATGATGAACTAAGAGTATTGGATATTTTTGCATGATTGAAGGAAGGCTAAAGTTACTCCTATTCAGTTTGCTGCTGCAGCTGCTAAGTCACTTCTGTCGTGTCTGACTCTGTGCGACCCCATAGACACAGCCCACCAGGCTCCCCCATTCTTGGGTTTCTCCAGGCAAGAACACTGGAGTGGGCTGCCATTTCCTTCTCCAATGCATGAAAGTGGAAAGTGAAGTCACTCAGTCATGTCCGACGCTTAGCAACCCCATGGACTGCAGCCTACCAGGCTCCTCTGTCCATGGCATTTTCCAGGCAAGAGTACTGGAGTGGGGTGCCATCACCTTCTCTGATTCAGTTTGCTAGTCAGGGGCAATTATTACTGAGGCAAATAATTCTGAATCCACCATAGCTTTGCAGGTAGAAATAAAAATTTATTTTGAAACTATGATCAAGAAGGCTGAAGAGGCTTTTATGAACTGTGAATTGATAGGCCTTAAGTCATCTGCATTCTCTGAAAGAATCCTCCCACTTCACACCTTACTTCCCTACTGCTATAAAATCAGAGTGTGGAGTAATGTGTGTGTTTTTTTAACAATGGTGAACCGCTCTATGGGCAGAGATGTGCTTTCAAATAGATGGTGTAAACATGTGCCCACTAGAGGAGGAATGAAAAAGGGATTAGCCAAGATTTCTCTTCTGGGCAGGCCGTACTTAAGATCGAGAGATTTTAAAAAATCATTGTTTTTCCTACATCAAAGAGTTTCTGGGGCAGAGCCAGTCCTAGAGCTATATACAAACAGAGATTATTCAAGATTACTTCCTCTCATTGTGCCTCAGTTCACCTCCCCCTCTCAAGATGAATTAGCTAATGTTATTTAAGATAAATACCTTAAAAATAGTGGGGGAAACTGGAATAAAAACCACAGAGAAATAATTTGTGGTGGAAGAAGTCTTTCTAATCACATTGACAGTATGCTTGCTGGAAAATTGACAGCTCTCCAACTAAAAGCAGTTCAAATGTTTGGTCACCTGAACTTGTATGTAAAACACTGGAGTGTGCCAGGGGTCCAGCCCTGGTGGATCCAGGGAAATTCGAAGGAGAGATGGTGTTGGCGAATACACTGGCTTTAATTAGATATTAATTAGAGATATAAAGAGTAATAGAATAAAGATAGCTCAGTGAGGAAATTCAGTGGAGAAAAGAGGCCGAGTAGCTTGGCTTATGCAGAAAACCAATAAAACTTCAAGTCAAGAAGTTTGCACCACTTACGAAGGCCACAGGCATCCTTCTGTTCTCCCATGGGAGAGGAGACACTGAGGCCTCCCCGGTCGGATCTTAGAAGCCCAGCAAAATTAGTAAGCTTGGCGGGCCTCCGCGCTCCAGATGGCAACTCAGCTAGAGGTTGAGAGAGAGAATGACATGAGGAGACCAGTCTTTCTAGGAACTGATCCCCTTTTTTATTTTTCCAGGGTCTGTTTTTATACACTGAGATGTTATACAAAAGTCATGCGGGGTCAGCAGTCTTGACTTTTATTAAAGTCAGGTGCTTCATACAAATTAATACAGAGATCTTAGGGGTGTTACATCATCTTCTGGCCAGGGGGCATGCTGACAATTTATGACCCTCTCCTTGTGACAGTGGTCAGTCAACCAGAACACTTATTTCTCCAAGGGTGATTATTCTTAAAACAGACGCCACCTTCTGAAGGTACCAGATAAAGTTACATTCCTATAGGGTGAGGATGTAGTGGGTTTTAATTAAGGAAAGAATTTGCTTAGCCTAAGGTCTAACATGATTAATATCAAAGGTTAGTACTTTTTTCTTCTATATATTCATTAATGTGTATAAGGACAGGTGATGTGGAGACTTAGCAGCAAACATTGGCTCAAAAAATGAAAAACCCTTCACCAGTACAATTTCGAATCAGCCCACTATACTACACTAATAATTTTCTAACTTCTCTAAAGAACCTGTTTTTAGAAGGTTTAAAGCATCTCGTGCCTCTCATGGTTGGGAGGCTATGAACATTCACATGTGGCCGGACAAGCCTGTCAGGCAGGCTAGAGAACCTTCAGAGGAGTTTATAGGTTAAAACACTCCTGTCACGCCCAGGAATTATTATTAACTGGAGCTCTAAGTTAACTCCTTCTCCGAAAGAGGTGGTGGGGGACAGCTCCCCGTAAAGTCAGAGATGTAGGTGAGAGCACAAAGTAGTAAAGTAGGCAGGCTCTGGTTTTGGGGGTAGATGCTCGAGAATTTCCAGGGGGACTCCTGAGGCTAGATCCCGCATTTGCGTATGTCGAGCCTCCTTCCTCATGACCTTTGCCATGGGCAGAGTTCCTCACGCTGGCTCCCAGCAGGAGTGGTCTTGTGATCAAACAAATTATTTTATAATTGGGATCACCATTCCCTTCTTTCTTACATAATTCCTTTGGCTAGCAGCCACATTCTGTCATCTCTAGTCATCCTTAATCTGGACCTCATTTCAGCAACACTCACAAGCATTTTCCACTGACTCCTTTACTTTTCCTCTCATAGCCTTGGCAATCCCTCCCCAGGTCTGGCTGAGATTACTGATCTGCTTTGCTTGGTTTTGTTCACAGGCTTCTGAAGATCTTTCTGGGGAAAGCTGCATATCCACGTTCATTGGCTCCACTACAACTGTGTGCTTTCCAACCTCATCTGGACCCTCAACTCTCATCCTTAATCCTTTTCTCATACATTTCCCATTGCAGCCATTCCAAAACATCCTCGTTCCCCTTTCAGTGCCAGTTTTGGCCTCCTCACTTTGAGCAAATAATCTGCATTTCTATTTTGCTAAAAAAAAAAAAAAAATGCTCCCAGGTGACAATTCTTTCCTATTTCCATATCCAAGGTCCCTATAGGCATTAATCCTTTTTGTTCCCCTCTCCTGTATTACTGAACCTCATTTTAACTTTTATCTTTTCTCATAGCTTGCAAATATGTTCTAATCTTAACTGTTTTATACAAGCTCCAAAACTTTTATTTCTCCTTCTTACTCCTCAAGCTACATCTATGTCTTTCCTTTCATAACCAAATATTTTGAAGGTATGTTTACTATTTGATGAATCTAATTATTAATTTTGATTTATTTCTCAACTTGCATGTATTCAGATGTTGAACCTTAGAGTTCTATTAAGCTTGTTACAAATGAGTTATAAAAATTAGTGTTTTTCTAGAAGCAATAATTTCAACACTTCTGGGGACTAAATCAGTTACCACTCAACTGCCTGCTTTTCAGCTTCTGAGTTGTGTTGTTGCCTCCTCTCTTGTTCTCTTTGTATTGATATTTGTTGGTTCGTGACTCAAAAATATCCATACTATTGTATTTATGGGGTTTCAGGAGGGAAAAAATTACTTAGGTTCAATCAGGGATGCTGGCTTGAAACTATCATTCTCTGTCTGTCTTCTATTATTCTGTTTGCTCCTTAAGAGTATTCCTCATTTCACCTGTCAGATTCCTTTCTTTCATACTTATATGTTTCCCCTATGCTATGCTATGCTATGCTAAGTCACTTCAGTCATGTCCGACTCTGTGTGACCCCATAGATGGCAGCCCACCAGGCTTCACCGTCCCTGGGATTCTCCAGGCAAGAACACTGGAGTGGGTTGCCATTTCCTTCTCCAATGCATGAAAGTGAAAAG
This sequence comes from Tragelaphus eurycerus, assembly GCA_935064755.1. NCBI lineage: Eukaryota > Metazoa > Chordata > Mammalia > Artiodactyla > Bovidae > Tragelaphus > Tragelaphus eurycerus. The sequence continues at coordinate 12,333,986 of CAKXYN010000046.1, read as the reverse complement.
TGAAAGTGAAGTCACTCAGTCATATCCAACTCTCAGTGACCCCATGGACTGCAGCCTACCAGGCTCTTCCGTCCGTGGGATTTTCCAGGCAAGAGTACTGGAGTGGGGTGCCATTGCCTTCTCCGATGTTTCCCCTAGGTGACCATATTTATTCTTTTGTCTTCAACTATGTCCTATATTAATATGACATTCAGTCCTAATTTTTTCTTGAGGCCCAAACCATTCATCTCTATACTAGACTTCTCCATGTAGTTACAATATAAGCATGCCAATTACTACCTGTTCAAAGCCAAACTCATCTCTTTCCTTCAAACTGTTGTGGTTCAGTCCCTAAGTTGTGTCCAACTCTACGACCCCATGAACTACAGTACTCCAGGCTACCCTGTCCTATCTCCTGGAGTTTGCTCAAACTCATGTCCATTGAGTAAGTGATGCCATCCAATCATCTCATTCTCTGTCACTCCCTTCTCCCCTTGCCTTCAATCTTTCCCAGCATCAGAGTCTTTTCCAGTGAGTCAGCTCTTCACGTCAGGTGGCCAAAATATTGGAGCTTCAGCTTCAGCATCAGTCATTCCAATGAATATTCAGGATTGGTTTCCTTTAGGATTGATTGATTTCATCTCCTTGTTGCCCATGGGACTCTCCAGAACCTTCTCTAGCACTGCAGTTGGAAATCATCAATTCCTTGGTGCTTAACCTTCTTTTTAATCCAAATCTCACATCCATACTTGACTACTGGAAAAACCATAGATTAGACTACACAGGTCTTTGTCAGCAAAGTGGTGTCTCTGTTTTTAATACACTGTCTAGGTTTGTCACAGCTATTCTTGCAAGGAGCAAGTGTCTTTTAATTTCGTGGCTGCAGTCATCACCTGCAGTGGTTTTGGAGCCCCCCAAAATGAAATCTTACCCTGTTTCCACATTTCTCTCATCTATTTGCCATTAAATGATAGGACTGAATGCCATAATCTTAGTTTTTTAAATGTTGAGTTTTAAGCCAGCTTTTTCATTCTCTTTCATGTTCATCAAGAGGTTTTTTAGGTCCTCTTCACTTTCTGCCATTAAAATAATATCATCTGCACATCTGAGGTTGTTGATATTTCTCCTGGCAATCTTGATTCCAGTTTGTGCTTCATCCAGCCTGGCATTCCACATAATGTACTCTGCATGCAAGTTAAATAAGCAGGGTGACAATATACAGCTTTGATGCACTCCTTTCCCAATTTTGAATCAGTTCATTGTTCCATGTCCAGTGCTAAGTGTTGCTTCTTGTCCTGTATACAGGTTTCTCAGGAGGCAAGTAAGTGGTCTGGTATTCCCATTTCATTTAGAATACCCCATGGTTTGTTGTGATGCACACAGTCAAAGGTTTTAGCATAGTCAATGAAGCAGAAGTAGATATTTTTCTGGAATCCCTTTGCTTTTGCTATGATCCAGTGTATGTTGGCAATTTGATCTCTGGCTCCTCTGACTTTTCCAAATCCATCTTGTAGTCCTTCAAACTAGTTCTCCCTCTCGTCCTTCTTCTAGCTAATGGTATCACTCAGTCACCTAAGCTAAATACTCAGAGTCATGATCATCCATCTCCCTAACAAGGAATCTGTGTTCTTCATGAAAGGAAGAGACAATGTGTCCTTCATTTCTGGATCCCCTAATTATTAGCCCAGCTCCTCAAATAATAAGAGCAGGCATTCATGTGCTGTGCTTAGTCATTCAGTCGTGTCCAACTCTTTGTGATCCCATGGACAGTAGCCCACCAGGCTCCTCTGTCCATGGGGATTCTTTGGCAAGAATACTGGAGTGGCTTACCATGCCCTCCTCCAGGGGCTCTTCGCAACCCAGGGATTGAAGCCAGGTATCCCGCATTGCAGGCAGATTCTTTACTGTCTGAACCACCAAGGAAGCCCAAGAATACTAGAGTAGGTAGCCTATCCTTCCTCCAGGGAAACTTCCTGACCCAGGAATTGCATCAGGGTCTCCTGCATTGCAAGTAGATTTTTTTTTTTTTTTTTTTTTTTTACCAGCTGAGCTACCAGGGAAGCCATTCACATAAAAGTTTATTAAATTGATAAGAACTTGTTTTTCATGTCTAAATATGGCTAAAGTCATACATAGACAAAAACGACAATGTGTTTAGTTCATATGTAGTTAAATTGCTTATTTTATGAAATTAGTACTTGACACAAGACCAAGTTACACAAGGTTTAAAATCATATATTTTGTTTTGAAAACAGTTTTGCCACACTGCAGGGCATGTGGGATCTTAGTTCCCCACCCAGGGAATGAACCCTCAACCCCTGCCTTGAAAATGAAGTCTTAACCACTGTACTGCCAGGGAACTCCCAAGTTGAGTTCTTATGTGGAAATAAAAGTAACTATGTATTTTGTGTCTTACTGTATATATCTCTGTAAGTAAAATTCTGGTTAGAAGATTGACTCATTGTGTCTCAATAAAGACCTTTAAAGTTTCCTCAGAAAGTGTCAGGAATTATTACTCTAAAGTATCAATTGTTAACTATCACAAATACTTCCAATATAGATTGCTATTACCTTTCTGAGGAAGCATTTCATAGTTCTTTTCTTGATAAATACAGAATAACAACAATAATAACAACCTCTGGGACACATAGAAAAGTAGAATGAATGCACCAGAAGTATAAGTGTTGTTTCTCCTTTTTTCTTTTACTGTCTCTAAACAGAAAGAAATAAAAGTGTACATGGATATCCTTGTGATATTTCTTTGGATTTTATAATGGCTCAAGTTCTTCCTTACACTCTTTAACAATGTAGTGTGGAGAATATATGCTTATGGTTCTTCCCCACAGATAATATTCCAGATGAGCCTATTAATTTCATTCATATACAATCATTTTTTGAATATTTTTTAATTTTTAATTTTGATTAAGGTTTTCTGTAGAAAGAGCAATGCTCAGTTTCTCTGCTTTAGTAAACTGTAGATATGAAGAGAAGTGGAAAAGACCTGATGCTGAGAAATATTGAAGGGAAAAGGAAAAGTCAGTGATGGAGGATGAAATGGTTAGGTAGCATCACGAACTCAATGGACATGAAATTGAGCAAAATCCAGGAGACAGTGAATGACAGGGAAGCCTGGCATACTGTAGTCCATGGAGTCACATAGAGTTGGACACATTTGATGGAAAAACAACTGTCAGGGAATGTTTAATTTTAAGGAACCCTACATGTTGTTTTCTGTTTCTCAGGGGCCTTCTGTTCCTTATCAGTCCCTGGGAAACAGAAACAATCAAAGCTGCACACAGTTCTCAGGACTGAGGTAATGAGATGGAACACATACGTGGATTCATTTCAGTAACCTTTTACTTTTCTGTAAAACTACTTAGTCATGTTCCTGTTTCCAATACATGGATTGTCTTCTGGCCTTGTGGCAATTGTTATTCTCTTAGTTACTGTTGTTACACATTTGGTTTCAGTGTTTTTGCTCAACTTTATTTTTCTGCCTAAAGCTTCCTTGTATAACAATATATAAGCACACACTGCCATGATTAAAGTACCCTTGTTCCACTAGAGACTTGGGTCCCCTGCGTCCTTCTTTTCTTCACCTTCTTTTCATTGACTCCTGTCCCCAGGTCTGTCAAGAAGACCAGAACAAACAGCAAGTAAGAAAATATGAAACTCATTAAGGAAGGGCAAAGTAGGAAGCTTAATATGGCACTTTTAGTCACCTATTCCTTATGTGAAAGTAAACAGCGTCATTTCCAACTGTATTCCAAACTTTCAGGAGAAGTAGGTAGGTGAAGGAACAAGAGAGTATAAAAGTTGAAATTACTTCCATGGTGGGAGTCTATCGTAAAGTTTTCATTCTGAAAAGCAAATGAGGCAAATTGAAACTTCCATCTGGCTTGCCAGAATAGCCTTCATGAGTAATAGTGTTCTTTTTAAAAAAATTAATTAATTAATTCTAATTGGAGACTAATTACTTTAATATTGTGGTTTTTGGCATACATCAACATGAATCAGCCATGGATGTACATGTGTCCCACCATCCTGAACCTCCCCTTCTACCTTCCTCCCCACCTTATCCCTCTGTTATCCCAGAACACCAACATTCTTTTTTTAAAAAAATTTATAATTGAAGGATAATTGGTTTACAATATTGTCTTACTTTCTGCCATACATCAACATGAATTAGCCATAGGTATACATATGTCCCCTCTCTCTTGAACCTCCCTCCTACCTCCCATCCAATCCCATCTCTCAAGCTTGTTACACAGACCTGGTTTAATTCCTTGAGTCGTATAGCAAATTTCCATTAGTTATCTATTTTATTTATGGTAGTGCATATGTTTTGACGTTACTTTCTCCATTTGTTTCACCCTCTCTTTCCAGTCCCATGCCTGTGTCAATAAGTCTGTTCTTTCTGTCTGCATCTCCACTAATGCCTTGCAAACAGCTTCTTCAGTACCATCTTTGCAGATTCCACATATATGCGTTAATATATGGTATTTGTTTTTCTCTTTCTGACTTGCTTCACTCTGTATAAAAAGCTCTAGTTTCACCCACCCCATTAGAACTGACTGAAATGCATTCCTTTTTATGACTAAATAATATTCTATTGTATACATGTAGCACAGGTTATCAATTCTTCTGTAAATGGGTATTTAGGTTGCTTCCACATCCTAGCTATTGGAAATAGTGCTGCAAAGAACACTGGAGTACACGTGACTTCTTCAATTTTGGTTTCCTCAGGATATATGCTTAGTAGTTGGATTCTGGGTCATATGGTAGTTTTATTCCTGGTTTTCTTAAGAAATTTACACACTGGATTCCATAATAGATGTATCAATTACATTCCCACCAACAGTGCAAGACAGTTCCTTTTTCTCCACAGCCTCTTCAGCATTTATTGCTTGTAGATATTTTGGTGATGGCCATTATGACTGCTGTGAGATGATACATTATTATAGTTTTGATTTTTATTTCTCTGATAATTAGTGATGTTGAGCATCTTAATAGCTATCTGCATGTTTTCTTTGGAAAAATGTCTGTTTATGTCTTTTACCCACTTTTTGATTTTTTTTTTTTCTTCTAGAATTGAGTTGCAAGAGCTGCACATATATTGTGGCAATTAATCCTTTGTCAGTTGTTTCATTTGCTATTATTTTGTTAGTGCATATGAATGTAAGTGATTTCTGTGTATTGATTTTGTATTCTATGACTTTATTAAATTCACTGATTGTTCTAGTAATTTTGTGATAGTACCTTTAGGGTTTTCTATGTATAGTACCATGCCACCTGCAAGCATTGAGAGTTTTATTTCTTCTTTTCCAATCTGTATTTTTTTTCTTTTTTTTCATCTCTGATTGGTGTACCTGGGACTTCTAAAACCATGGTGAATAATAATGGTGAGAGTGGGCACCTTTGTCTTATTCCTGATCTTGGAGGGAATGTTTTCAGTTTTTCACCTTTGAGAATAATGTTTGGTGTGGATTTGTTGTATATGACTTTTATTATGTGGAAGTAGGTTTTTTCTATGCTCATTTTTTCAAGAGTTTTTTAAATCATAAATGTGTGCTGAGTTTTGTCAAAAGCTTTTTCTGTGTCTATTGAGATTATCATATGGTTTTTTCCTTTCAATTTGCTAATATGGTCATAACATTGATTGATTTGCTTATATTGAAGATTCCTTGAATCCTTGGGATAAACCCAACATGATCATGGTGTATGATCTTTTTAATGTGCTGTTGAATTCTGTTTGCTAAAATTTTGTTGATTATTTTCATATCTATGTTCATTAGAAATATTGGCCTGAAATTCTCTTTTTGTTTGGTTATATTTTTGTCTGATTTTGGTATTAAGGTGATAGTTGCCTTGTAGAAAGGAGTTTGGAAGTGTTTCTTCATCTGCAATTTTCTGAAAGAGTTTCAGAAGGATGGGCATTAACTCTTCTCTAAATCCTTGATAGAATTCCCTGTGAAAATATCTGGCCCTAGGATTTTGCTTTTTTGGGAGATTTTTGATCACAGTTTGGATTTCAGTGCTTATAATTGGCTGGTTCATAGATTCTACTTCTTCCTGGTTCAGGCTTAAAAGGTTGAACTTTTCTAAGAATCTGTCCATTTCCTCCAGGTTGTCAACTTTTTTGGAATATAGTTGGTTGTAATAATCTCTTACTATCTTTCATATTTCTGCATTATCTGTTGTAACCTCTCCTTGTTCATTTTAATTTTGTTGGTTTGATTCTTCTCCCTTTTTTCTTGTTGAGTCTGGCTAATGGCTTGTCAATTTTTTTTTTAATCTTCTGAAAGAAATAGCTTTTAATTTTATTAATCCGTACTGTTGTTTCCTTCATTTTTTCTCATTTATTTCAGCTCTGATTTTTATGATTATTTTCCTTCTACTAACTTTTGTTTTTTTTTTTTTTTGTTCTCATTTTCCCAGCTGTTTTAGGTGTAACTTTAAATTGTCTATTCAATGTTTTTCTAGTTTTTTCAAGTAGAATTGTATTAATGTGAACTTTCTTCTTAGAACTGCATTTGCCGCCTCCCATAATTTTTGGGTCATCATGTTTTCATTGTCATTTTTTTCAGGGAAATTTTTGATTTCCCTTTTAATTTCTTCAATAACCTGTTTGTTATTTAGAAACATTGTTTAATCTCCATGCATTTGTGTGTTTTTTTTTTTTTTAATATATATATATATATTTTTTTTCCTGTGATTTATATCTGGTCCCATAGCATTGTATTCAGACAAGATGCTTGATGCAATTTCAGTTTTCTTAAATTTACTGAGCCTTGATAATGTGTGGTGTGGCCTGGAGAATGTTGTGTATGCACTTGAGAAAAGAGTTTATTCTTCTCCATTCAGACGGAATGTCCTAAAAATATCAATTAGTTCCATTTGGTCTAATATTTCATTTAAGGCTTGTGTTTCCTAATTAATTTTCCACTTTGATGATCTTTCCATTGGTGTAAGTGGGATGTTAAAAGTCCCATACTATTTTTGTGTTAATGTCAATTTCCTTTTTCAATGTATATTAGTATTTTCCTTATGTATTGAGGTGCTCCTATGTTGGTTACATAAATTTTACCATTGTTATGTCTTCTTCTTGGATTAATCCCTTGATTATTATGTACTGTCCTATATCTCTTATACTATTCTTTATTTTAAGGTCTATTTTGTCTGATATAAGGTTTGTCACTCCAGTTTTTTTTTTTTTTTTTTTTTGATTTGCATTCGTATGGAATATCTTTTTCTATCCTCTCACTTTCAGTCTCTGTGTGTTCTCTACATCTGAAGTGGATCTCTTGTAGACAACACACTTGTGGATCTTGTTTATGTATCAACTCAGCCAGTCTGTGTCTTTTGGTTGAAACATTTAATCCATTTACATTTAAAATAATTATGGATATATATGTTCTTATTGACTTTCTTAATTGTTTTGAGTTTATTATTGTAGGTCTTTTCCTTCTCTTGTGTTTTCTTTCTATAGAAGCCCCTTTAACATTTGTTGTAAAGCTGGTTTTGTAGTGCTAAATTCTCTTAACCTTTGCTTATCTGTAAAGCATTTTATTTCTCCATAAATTTTGAATGAAATCCTTGCCAGTATCGTGACCCAGAGGGATGATACAGGGAGGGAGGAGGGAGGAGGGTTCAGGATGGGGAACACGTATACATGCTGTGGATTCATGTTGGTATATGGCAAAACCAATACAATATTGTAAAGTTAAAAAATAAAATAATAAAAAAAAGTGGCAACACCAAAAAAAAAAAAAAAAAAGAAAGAAAGAAATCCTTGCCAGTATAGTAACCTTGTTTTCAGATATTTTCCTTTCAGTATTTAAATGTATTCTGCCATTGCCTTCTGGCCTACAGAGTTTCTGCTGAAAGATCAGCCATTAATCATATGAGGTTTCCCTTGTATGTTACTTGTTGCTTTTCCCTTGCTGCTTTTAATATTCTTTCTTTGTGTTTCATCTTTGTTAGCTTGATTGGTATGTGACTCAGTGTGTTTCTTCACTAGGTCGATCCTGTATAGGACTATCTGCACTTCTTGGAGTTGATTGACTATTTCCTTTCCCATGTTGGGTAAGTTTTCAACTATAATCTCTTCAAAATTTTTCTCAGACCCTTTCCCCCCCTCTGCTTCTCCCTGGATATCTATAATGCAAATGATAATACATTTAATATTTTGCCAGAGGTCTCTGAGACTATCCTCAATTCTTTTCATTCTCTTTCCATTATTCTACTCTTCAGAAATTATTTCCACCATTCTATGTTCCATGCCAGTTATTTTTCTTCTGCCTCAGTTATTCTGCCATTGTTTCCTCCTAGAGCATTCTTAATTTCAGTAATTAAGAATACTGAAATTCTTAATTTCAGTAATTGTTCACCTCTGTTTATTATTCATTTCTTTTAGTTCCTTGGTAAGTGTGTTGATTGATTCTTCCATTTTCTCCATTCTATTTTGAGGTTTTTGGAACACCCTTACTATCATTACTCTAAATTCTTTTTCAAGTGGTTTGCCTATTTCCTCTTCTTTTGTTCAGTCTTGCGAATTTCTACCTTGTTTCCACATTTTCACAATATTTCTCTATTTTTTTTTCATTTTTTCCTGATTACTGTGCTTGAGGTCTCCTTTACCAACTTAGGGTCATATTACTTGTTTCTTTTGGCCTTTGCCTTCGGTGTATAAAGTTGGTCCATTCGTTTGTGTAGGCTTTGTGTTGGGAGTGACTTGCACTTGCATTCTGCTAGGAGGATGTGGGTTTTTTCCTCTTGGATGGGCAGGGCTGCATGAGGTGGTATGTTTTGGGGTGTCTGTTGTAATCATGTTTGCTGATGTTTGTGTTTGTGTTTTTGTCTTGCTCGTTATTTGAGTGAGGAGTCCTGCACTGGATGCTGCCTGCAGTTGGGTGATGCCAGGTCTTGTATATAGATGGAGGCCTTCATGGGAGTTTTCATGTGGGAATACACTCTAGGGTTAGGAGTTCTCTGGCAGTCTGGGGTCCTGGACTCAGTGCTCCCACTCCAAGTGGCAGGGCCTGATCTCTAGCCAGGTAACTGAGATTCTGATATATATATATATATATATATATATATATATATATATATATATATATATATATATATATATATATTTTGGTGTTAAAGGAGATTAAAACAAGCACCTAAAGTCAGTAAGCAAAACATAGTAAGAAACAAAAGATGAACCCAAACAAATGTTATATTTAGAATCAGACTGGTAATGATAAAAAGAGTGGAACACACACACACACACACACACACACAGCTGTTTAAAGAAAAGTAAGTATGAGAAAGTGCCCTGGTGAGCAAAGGAAACTAAAAATTAAATCAACCAATTAAAAACAAAACTAACCAAAACATAAACTGTAAAACAAAACCAAAGCAGAGTGACATCTGGGAAACAAAACAAAGAAAATAGGGTAAACTAATAAACATGTTGAAAAAGAGAAAGAAAACTAATAAAAGTAGAAAAAAATAAAAAATAGAAAAGCAAAGTTAAATAAAAGTATATAAGAGATTTACATATATTAAAAAATAACTACAGCAGGAAATGAACAATAAGAAAAACAAACAAACTTACACAAAACAACAACAAAGGACAAAAACCCCCACAGAACAGCAAAATGCCAACATAGATGTAGAAGTATATAAAAGAACTTAAAAATGTGATTTAAAAAGTTCTCAAAAGCTTAGAGTTAATAGTAATAATAAAATCAACAGCCTCAGCAACAGATGAGAAAAGAAAGAAAAGAAGAAAAAAAAACTTCCAGAACCAATTACAGAACAAATCAAAATCTAAGAATAGTAATAAATGTTTTTCTTGGATCTCAGCTGTCAGCATCCTTTCCCTTGCTTTAAGTCGCAGTCCACCTCCACCTCCCTAGAATGCCTTCCAATAATGGGAGGGATCTGAACCTGCTGTGGGGACATCTCAAACTGTAATCTGGCCCTACTCCTGCATGTACTTGCCTCCAATGCCCACAACTACCAGAGTTAGTGCATTTTCTATTATGGAAACTCATTGTCCTTTTACATATTCTGTAGACAAAGAGTCTGCCTTTTAATCATGTGGATTTAATCTGTAGCTTGCATAGCTGGTTTAGCCACATTGCCCCTGCAGTTCAATTGTGTTTTTGTCTCCTCCTCTGCATGTGGGTCATCCACAGGAATTTGATGCTGAGGCTGCCCTGGAGGACTTGGGTCTGCCTTAGTGAAGTTCGGTTGTAGAGATGATGCAGCTGGTTGGATCACAGGGACACTGGCAGTGTCAGGTACATAGGGAAGCCTGTGGTCAGGGGAACAGGAGAGGTGGTGCTCTTAGGGTTTTTTCTAGCCTCTGGCAGCTCTGTCCCAGTGGGGATCAAGTATGGAAATGGCATGACTGCTTGGATCGCAGGGACCCTGGTGGCACCAAGTGCATAGGGATACCAGTAATCTCAACTACAGGAGCTGTGTTGCTATTAGAGTCTTTCTAGCCTCTGACAGATGGCATTGAAAGGGCCTCCTTGGTTGGTCCTTCTCTGCTACCTGGTGTATCAGGCACTTAAATGACCACCTTGATTAGGGTCCTTCTGTATTCCTCAGCACATCAGGCACTTAAATGACCACCCTGGCTATGGCACTTCTCTATTAGTCAACTGCCCCTGCTGGCATGTGAGGAGAGGCTAAAGTGATGACTCCACACCCTGCACATGACTCAGCTGTATGCCTTGCTTCCATGGCAGATCAACTTTCTTCCAAAGACATTTCCCACTGTGCTCTATTCCCTCATGTTCCCTTGGGCTGTCTCCCATCAGTCAACAGCAGACTTCACCCTGGGCTTTTTCTCCAATGCCTATGGTCCAGCTCCCAGCCACTGCACATTCCAGGAGACTTGTATCCCTGTCCAGGGTACAGAGGACTGTGGCAGGGATTGTCTGTGTGGTTCTCATTCCATCGAGTCTGTCATAGATCAGCTGCTGCACTCTGTAACAGCCTCAAGTGCTTCTCCACTGTCCCAAACAATTGCCCCAATTTGGGGGTTTTGCCTCGGCCTCAGTACCCCAATCCCTGAGGGCATGTTCAGTCCTGCTCACTCTCCCCTTTTTCTACAACTTCCTTTGTCCTACTGAGTTTTGCGTGAGTATATGTATTCCTTTCCAGTGGTCAGGGACACTGCCCACTCTCAGCTAATGTTCTTGGAGATCTTCTGTGTCGAAGTTGTATTTCTGATACATCCGTGAAGGTGTACTACATGTCCACCTACTCCTCACCATCGTATGTCTAGTCCATATACCATCGATTCTTAAATCATGGTAAGAACACTTGAGATTAACCTTATTAGCACATTTTAAGTGTACAATCTAGTATTACTTATAATTCAGTTTTGCTTCATGTGTGAACTATTAGCACAGTGTTGTACAACAGGTCTGTAGAACTTTTACACCTTTCATAACTGAAATTTTATACCCACTAAAAATCACTTCCTTATTTCATATCTCCAACCCTTGGTAACTACCATTCTACTGTCTGCTTCTATGAGTTTGATTATTTTAAACACCTCTTGTAAGTGTAATTATTCCAAGAAGTGGAAATAGCCTAAATTTCCATTGGCAAATGGATGAATGAAGAGAATGGTATACACATAGAATGAAACATTATTCAGCCTTTAAAAGCAAAGAAATTCTGCCCTATGAGACAACATGCATGAACCTTGAGGACAGTATACCTATCTAATAGGCATAAGTTTTTCTCAGGTGAAAGCTTGAGAAATTCCTATTTCTAACCCAGACTTCAGTAATGTGAACAGAAACCCTACTATTTTCTAGACTGTCTGTCAAATACTCCACATGCACTTTCTCTTTTAACCTTTACAGCAACCTTCAGACTTAGAAAGTCTGAAGAGATTTTGGTTTAGAAAACAGGGAAATGGGTGTTCAAGAAACTAAAAGACTTTCCTAGAGCTACTAAGCAGTAGATCTAAGATTTGATTCCAAGGATAAGGGGAAAACAGAGGATTAGATGGTTGGATGGCATCACTGACTCAATGGACATGAGTTTGAGTAAGCTCCAGGAGTTGGTGATGGACAGGGAAGCCTGGTGTGCTGCAGTCCATGGGGTCACAGAGTTGGACACAACTGAGTGACTGAACTTTTTTTTTGCTTGACTTTAAGTTCAATATTCTTCCTATTATAGGTCATAAACATCTTATTCTACGTGTACCATTTTGTAAGTATGTGCACCTATTGTACAAAAGAAATCTCATACCACTTTTGCCAACACCTTTGGCTTAGTGTCCATTATAGTGAATTTGGTTCTCTTGAGTCAATTATGTTTGGTAGCAGTAACATTAAATGTAGAAAACACAGGCTTATCTCTCTATTAGTGTGTTTGGTAACAACTAGGACAAAGTGTATGGAGAGGTAGAATAAATGGAGTAGTAAATGTACTAAGATTTACTAGTACAGATCATTAGAACTGAAAAGAATCTAGATAATCCACTTCAATTTTCAGAGAGGAAACCTGACACTCATAGAAACCAAATGACTTGTACAAAACCACGTTGTCAACTAGCAGCAGAGCCAGCATCAGGATTTATGTGTGTATTTTAAGTTCTCTTGTTTTAAAAGGAAAAATCATTCTTCTAGCTTCCTGACGTGCTTGAAAAATCCACAACCACTAGAGGTTCACGTTTTTGGATTTAGTTATTTGTGTTAACATGCTGATCATCTTGGAAGAGGTAACTAACTCATGCTGTTGTAAATTCTTAGCCTCTCATTTTGTCCTGTCAGATGGATGGAGCCATTAGAGAGCTGGGTACTGTGGTGAGAAGGAGACAGAGCAGAAGAACTTTAGAGTTCAGAGGGGGAATATGGAAGTCCACGGCTCCCACTCTTAGGGGAAAGGTCATAGAAGGGAATCCTGGGCCACCATGAGACAATGTGAAGCCATAAAGCACATGAAGAGCTATGGAAAAGGGACAGACAGCACAAAAAAAGAGAGGCATAGAAAATTATATTGCACGGCCAATGAGTACAAACTCAGTGAACTCCACAGCTCTGGTTCTAGGCAGCAGTGGTCTTTGAATGCCTTCATTTTTGTCACCTTCAACTAATATGACCATATTGGGATTTGAAGAAATCTTTTGTGCACTAAACGTTTATACATTTCTTTATAAGTAGACAATTATTCCTGTTCATTATTTGACCCTGTGCTTTCTGAAATCATCAGCTGAACATCCCTTCAAATTCTTATATGCACGCAAATCATCCCTGAGGCCAAGTGTGTCTCAACCAACAACCCAGAAAGCACCTGTTGACTGCTTTTCCTGAAATCAAGCATACCTGATGAGGGCCTTTGTTTTATAATGATTCTAATTTGTTCCAATGTAAAATTAAGTTGGTCTGGTACAGTGTGTTTTTGGTTAGTATCCTATGTTCCTGATTGCTCATGGTTCAATTTTGCTTCAGGTGTAATCAAGTGATTGATGTGGCATCTGGACCTTACCAATCAGAAGATAACTATCAGGTGATATCTTACTTAATTTTGATGGAATGATACTCAATTTCTACATTTGTTATTTACTTTTTGGGTATCTTATAAATGTGTAAACCTCCTAGCTCATGAGGTCTAAATACATTAGTCTACATTTTAGGACTCCCACAGTGCATATCTTGGATTTTGTGTAGACATGGCATATCTGAGTTTTCTTTCCTCTGAGTCCTGAGATAATTGATCCACCATCCAGGTTTGGTAGGCAGATTTATACTCACTCCATGACTTTTTAATGTCTTTGTGTGCTTATTAAGTGCAGAATAGCAGGACCCTGTGTCAAACTATGTCGAGCTGGGCAGTAACAAGAGTTAGTAAAACATGGACCCTGGTCTCAATGAAGTTGCAGTTTAGTGACATTCAGTATTATATACATAAGTAAGTTGATACATGGCAGAGTATAATGTATACCATTAAAGAGATTCAGAAGAAGTACAATGGGATTGCGGCACTGGAAGATACTTTATCTATTTGGGAAGTCAAAGAATACTTCCTGAAGGCAATAAGAATGTGGGCTGAACCTTAAAATATGTACAGAATCCAGTAAGCAAAAAGGGTTTCTATAGGGAGTATGTTGCTGGAACATCATTGCATACATGCATGGAAATGGGAAAATACAAGACATAGTCTGAAAAGAGTGAACACAAAAGTGGAGTGGTAGCATGGACGACTTTAAATGACAAGATTAAAACATTTGAACATTTTATTAGAGGCAATGGGAAACCGTTGAAGGATTTTGAGCCCTAGAATAACATGATCCAGGAAATCCTCCAGAAAGATAACTTTGGCAACATTGGTGAACTCAAGTTGAATGGTAAATGTGAGAATGAAGAGAAGGAGATTTTTTTTTTTTTTTGCAGGAGCTATTTGGGGAGATTTAGTTATTGATTGGATACAAGGAATTGTAGAGAGCCTGGGGAATCATGGAAATGGTTCTTTGAATAAATAAGCTAAGAACTTCAGAATGATCCCTGTAAAGTACCACACTGTTGAGATGTTTGATCCTCAGAGCTAGAAGGGAAATACCTTTATAAATTTATTTAGCTGAAATCTTTTTTTCCATCCATTTTACAGATTGAATCATTGAATATAGGTATATGATATGATGTCATCTTTCTGGGTTTACTTGATAGCAGAGATAAGATAGAAACTGAATTATTTTGAGGACAAATCTTATGTTCTTTCCTTATTACTGTATTGTTTCAACTTTATAAAATAAAGAGTGGGATGCATGTGTGTGTGTCTCTCTGTGTGTGTAGAGACAGAGAGAGTTGATACCAACAAATGCCATTGATGGAGAAATTGATAGAAATTAAGGATACATTAGTGTTCATCTAGTCTAAGCATTTCCTTTTATAGATGGAAGTTCTGAAGCCGAGAGAGGGGAAATTATTTGTCTGAGGCCACATAACTAGTATAGCATAGTTTCTGTTATTTGAGAAATTAAGATCATCACACTTGAAGCTGAGACCAGGCTCTTGTAAATACACTACCCAGGGAGAAAATGTCTAAGGAGCCATTTCACAGTCAAGCCTACATGCTACACTGCCAGAGTGGAGTCTGGCGTGCTGGATAAATAGGGGCCACCCAGGGAAATAATTGTTGTCCCTGGGAGAACTGGTATTAGGGTACTTCTGTGTTGTGGCAACAATAAATTATTAAACTATAGGAAAGAAATGTCTATACTGTTTTTCATTATGGATGTGCCATTTCACATTTCCATCAATGGTGTATAAGAATTGCTTTTTTCCACATCCTCACAAAAATTTGTTATCACTTGTCTTTTTAATAATAGATATTCTAACATTTGTGAGGTGGTATCTCATTGTGATTTTGATTTGCATTTTCTTGATGATTAGTGATGTCAAATAGCATGTGTGGTAATGGATGTGTTAATTAACTTGATTGTGGTAAACATTTAACTCTATATATGTAATCATGTTGTACAACTTTAAAAAGCATTGCATTCCATGCAGACGAATGGATAAGAAAGCTGTAGTACATATATACAATGGAATATTACTCAGTCAATAAAAATAATACATTTGAATCAGTTCTAATGAGGTGGATGAAACTGGAGCCTATTATACAGAGTGAAGTAAGCCAAAAAGAAAACACCAATATAGTATACTAACAATATATATATATATGGAATTTAGAAAGATGGTAACGATAACCTTGCATGCGAGACAGCAAAAGAGACACAGATATATAGAACAGTCTTATGGACTCTGTGGGAGAGGGCGAGGGTGGGATGATTTGGGAAAATGTCATTGAAACATGTATAATATCATATGTGAAACGAATCGCCAGTCCAGGTTTGATGCATGATACAGGATGCTCGGGGCTGGTGCACTGGGATGATCCAGAGGGATGGGATGGGAAGGGGAAGTGGGAGGGGGCTTCAGGATGAGGAACACGTGTACACCCGTGGCAGATTCATGTTGATGTATGGCAAAACCAATACAAAATTGTAATTAGCCTCCAATTAAAATAAATAAATTTATATTTTAAAAACAATATTGTAAAGTTAAGAAAAATTAAAATAATAATAATAATAAAAAAAAGATAAAAAAAAAAAACATTGCATTTTAGAACCTAAATATACATAATTTTTATTCATCAATCACACCTCAATAAAACTGGAAAAATTATAGGACAGAGAAGTTGGTCATTTTTTCAGGCAAGGGACACCATTTTTAAATGAAAAGCCCATATTAGAAAGTGTCTCTCTCTTTTTTTTTTTTCCTTCAGCAACACCTTGCAGCTTGCAGGATCTTACATCTCCAACCAGGATTGAGCATAGGCCACGACAATGAAAATGCTAAGTCCTAACCACTGGACCTCTAGGGAATTTCCAACATTAGAACCCTGTCTAACATCATACTCCAAAATAAACTAAAAATGTATTAAAGACTTAAATAAAAGGCCAGAAACTGTAAAGCTCTTAGAGGAAAACAAAGGCAGTGCACTCTTTGACACAAATCACAGCAAGATTCTTTTAGACCCACCTCCTAGAATAGTGGAAACAAAAACAAAAATAAACAAATCAGACCTAATTAAGCTTAAAAACTTTGGCACATCAAAGGAAACAAACAATATTAAAAGACAATCCTCAGGGCGAGAGCAACAAAATCACAACTAGGTGTTGAACAACTATCTACAGGAGGACTCTGGAACCAACTAAAAATGATACTCCATGTCCAAAAGCAAAGAAGAAGCCACAGCAAGATGGTAGGAGGGGTGTAACATGATAAAACCAAATCCCATGCTTTCTGGGTGTGAGGACCACAAACTGGAGAACAATAATACCAAAGAATTCCTCCCACTGTTGTGAAGGTTCTGAGCCCCATGTCAGGTTTCCCAGCCTGGGGATTCTGCAAAGGGACTGGGAAGCCCCAGAGAAGCTGACCTTGAAGGCCAGAAAGACTTGATTAAAGCACTTCCACAGTTCAGTTCAGTTCAGTTCAGTCACTCAGTCATGTCTGACTATTTGCAACCCCATGAATCACAGCAAGCCAGGCCTCCCTGTCCATCACCAACTCCCGGAGTTCACCCAAACCCATGTCCATTGAGTCGGTGATGCCATCCAACCATCTCATCCTCTGTCATCCCTTTCTCTTCCCACCCCCAATCTTTCCCAGCATCAGGATCTTTTCCAATGAGTCAGCTCTTCGCATCAGGTGGCCAAAGTATTGGAATTTCAGCTTCAGCATCAGTCCTTCCAATGCACACCCAGAACTGATCTTCTTTAGGATGGACAGGTTGGATCTCCTTTGCAGACCAAGGGACTCTCAAGAGTCTTGTCCAACACCACAGTTCAAAAGTATCAATTCTTCTGCACTCAGCTTTCTTTATAGTCCAACTCCCACATCCATACATGACTACTGGGAAAACCATAGCGTTGACTAGATACATCTTTGTTGGAAAAGGAATGTCTCTGCTTTCTAATATACTGTCTAGGTTGGTCATAACTTTCCTTCCAAGGAGTAAGCATCTTTTAATTTCATGGCTGCAGTCACTATCTGCAGTGATATTGGAGCCCAGAAAAATAAAGTCAGCAACTGTTTCCTCATCTATTTCCCATGAAGTGCTGAGACCAGATGCCATGATCTTCATTTTCTGAATGTTGAGCTTTAAGCCAACTTTTCACTCTCCACTTTCACTTTCATCAAGAGGCTTATTAGTTCCTCTTCACTTTCTGCCATAAGCGTGGTGTCACCTGCATATCTGAGGTTATTGATATTTCTTCCAGCAATCTTGATTCCAGGTTGTGCCTCATCGAACCCAGCATTTCTCATGATGTACTCTGCATATAAGTTAAATAAGCAGGGTGACAATATACAGCCCTGATGTACTCCTTTTCCTATTTGGAACCAGTCTGTTGTTCCATGTCCAGTGCTAACTGTTACTTCCTGACCTGCATACAAATTTCTCAAGAGGCAGATCAGGTGGTCTGGTATTCCCATCTCTTTCAGAATTTTCCACAGTTTATTGTGATCTACACAGTCAAAGGCTTTGGCATAGTCAATAAAGCAGAAATAGATGCTTTTCTGGAACTCTCTTACTTTTTCCATTATCCAGCAGATGTTGGCAATTTGATCTCTGGTTCCTCTGCCTTTTCCAAAACCAGCTTGAACATCAGGAAGTTCACGGTTCACATATTGCTGAAGCCTGGCTTGGAGAGTTTTTAGCATTCCTTTGCTAGCATGTGAGATGAGTGCAATTGTGTGGTAGTTTGAACATTCTTTGGCATTGCCTTTCTTTGGGATTGGAATGAAAACTGACCTTTTCCAGTCCTGTGGCCACTGCTGAGTTTTCCAAATTTGCTGGCATATTGAGTGCAGTACTTTCACAGCATCATCTTTCAGGATCTGAAATAGCTCAACTGGAATGCCATCACCTCCACTAGATTTGTTCGTAGTGATGTTTTCTAAGGCCCACTTGACTTCACATTCTGGGATGTCTGGCTCTAGGTGAGTAATCACACCATCGTGATTATCTGGGTCCAGAAGATCTTTGTACTGTTCTTCTGTATAATCTTCCCATGTCTTCTTAATATCTTCTGCTTCTGTTAGGTCCATAACATTTCTCTGTCCTTTATCGAGCCCATCTTTGCATGAAATGTTCCCTTGGTATCTCTAATTTGCTTGAAGAGATCCCTAGTCTTTCCCATTCTGTTGTTTTCTTCTATTTCTTTGCATTGATCGCTGAGGAAGGCTTTCCTATTTCTTTTTGCTATTCTTGGGAACTCTACATTCACATGTTTATATCTTTCCTTTTCTCCTTTGCTTTTTTGCTTCTCTTCTTTTCACAGCTATTTGTAAGGCCTCCCCAGACAGCCATTTTGCGTTTTTGCATTTCTATTCCATGGGGATGGTCATTTCTTCCCCCTTTCATATCTTACTTATTATATTTATTAAAAAAAAAAAAAAAAAAATAAAAAAAAGAACGACCGGCCTGCGTTGGAGTGTCTCGTGGGGGGGAAAGAAAGAGTGGGGGGGGGGGGGGGGGAGGGGGGTTAGGGCGCAGAACGGGGGAAAGAGAAAAATACCCTCTGAGAGATTTACAATACCCCCCCCCAAACACCCCCCAAAAAAAAAAAAACCCCCAGAAAATTTGACTTTGGAGGCCAGTGGGACTTGATAACAAAACTTCCACAGAACAAGGAAACAGACTCTTGGGTGACACAAACAAAACCTTGTGCACACCAGGAACCAGGAGAAAGCAACAGTATCCCCACAAAAGACTGAGTCAAACTTGCATATGAGTGTCTAGGAGTCTCCAGTGGAGGCATGAGTCAACACTTTGACCTCAGGCCAAACAACAGGGAGGGAACACAGCCCTGCCCATCAAATTGGATTAAAGATTTACCAAGCATGGCCCATCTCATTAGAACAAGACCCAGTTTTCCCCACAGTCTCTCCCATCAGGAAATTCCATAAGCCTCTTATCCTTATTCATCAGAAGGCAGAGAGAATGAAAACCACAGACACAGAAAGCTAACCAAACTGAGCACATGAAGCACAGCCTTGTCCAACTCAATGACACTATGAGCGATGCCATGTAGGGCCAACCAAGATGGACGGGTCATAGTGGAGAGTTCTGACAAAACTTGGCCCACTAGAGAAAGGAATGGCAAACCACTTCATTATTGTTGCTTTCAGAGCCCAATGAATAGTATAAAAAGGCAAAAAGATATGACACTGAAAGATGAACTCCCCAGATCGGTAGTAGCCCAGTGTACTATTGGAGAAGAGTGGAGAAATAACTCCAGAAAAAGTGAAGTGATGGAGCCAAAGCAAAAACAATGCCCACATGTAGATGTGACTGGTGATGGAAGTAAAGTTCCATGCTGTAAAGAAAAATATTGTATAGGAACCTGGAATGTTAGGTCCATGAATCAAGGCAAATTGGAAGTGGTCAAACAGGAGATGGCAAGAGTGAACATCAATATTTTAGGAATCAGTGAACTAAAATGGACTGGAATGGGAGAATTTAATTCAGATGACCATTATATCTACTACTGTGGGCATGAATCCCTTAGAAGAAATGAAGTAGCTCTCATAGTCAATAAAAGAGTCTGAAATGCAGCACTTGTGTGTAATCTCAAAAACAACAGAATAATCTGTTTGTTTCCAAGGCAAGCCATTCAGTATCACAGTAATCCAAGTCTATGCCCCAACTACTAATGCCAAAGAAGCTGAAGTTGAATGGTTCTATGAAGACCTACAAGACCTTCTAAAACTAACACCCCAAAGAGATGTCCTTTTCAACATAGGGGACTGGAACACAAAAGTAGGAAGTCAAGAGATACCTGGAGTAACAGAAAAATTAGGCCTTGGAGTACAAAAAGAAGCAGGACAAAGGCTAACATAGTTTTACCAAGAGAACACACTGGTCATAGCAAACACCCTCTTCCAACAACACAAAGGACGACTTTATGGTCAATACCAAAACCAGATTATTTATATTCTTTGCAGACAAAGATGGAGAAACTCTATACAGTCATCAAAAACAAGACAGGGAGCTAGCTGACTGTGGCTCAAATCATGAACTCCTTATTGCAAAATTCGGATTTAAGTTGAAGGAAGTAGGATAAACCACTAGAATCATTTCACATATGACCTAAATCAAATCCCTTACGATTATACAGTGGAAATCATAAATAGATTCAAGGGATTAGATCTGATAGAGTGCCTGAAGAGCTATGGACAAGGGTCATGGCATTGTACAAGAAGCAGTGATCAAGACCATCCCCAAGAAAAAGAAATGCAAAAGGACAAAGTGGTTGTCTGGGGAAGCCTTACGAATAGCTGCGGAAAGAAAAGCTAAACACAAAGGAGAAACGGAAATCTATACCCATCTGAATGCAGAGTTGCAAAGAACAGGAAGAGAGTTAAGAAAGCCTTTCACCATGATCAAAGAAACAGAGGAAAACAATAGAATGGTCAAGACTAGAGATCTTATCAAGAAAATTAGAGATACTAAGGGAACATTTCATGCAAAGATGGGCACAATAAAGGAAAGAAATGGTATGGACCTAACAGAAGCAGAAGATATTAAGAAAAGGTGGCAAGAACACATGGAAGAACTATACAAAAAAGATCTTCATGACCCAGATAACCATGATGATGTCATTACTCACCTAGAGTGCAAAGTCAAGTGTGCTTTAGGAAGCATCACCTATTAACAAAGCTAGTGGAGATGATGGAATTCCAGCTGAGCTATTTCAAATCCTAAAAGATGTTGCTGTGAAAGTGCTGTACTCACTATGACAGCAAACTTGGAAAACTCAGCAGTGGTCACAGGACTGGAAAAAGTCAGTTTTCATTCTAATTCGAAAGAAAGGCAATGCCAAAGAATGTTCAAACTACCACACAATTGCACTCATCTTACATGCTAGCACAGAAATGCTCAAAATTCCTCAATGGAGGCTTCAACAATACATGAACTGTGAACTTTCAGGTGTTCAAGCTGCATTTAGAAAAGGTAGAGGAACCAGAGATCAAATTGCCAACATCTGTTGGATCATAGAAAAAGCAAGAGAGTTCCAGAAAAACATGTTCTTATGCTTCACTGACTGCAGTAAAACACTTGAATGTGTGGATCACAGCCAACTGTGGAAAACTTTTAAAGTGATGGGAAAACCAGACCACTTTAACTGCCTCCTGAGAAATGTGTATGCAGGTCAAGAAGCAACAGTTAGAACCGGACATGGAACAACAGCCTGGTTCAAAATTAGGAAAGGGGGTGGTCCTACTATGGCGGAAGAATAGGATGGGGAGACCATTTTCTCCCCCACAAATCCATCAAAAGAACATTTGAAAGCTAAGTAAATTCCACAAAACAACTTCTGAATGCTGGCAGAGGACATCAGGCACCAAGAAAAGCAGCCCATTGTCTTTATAAGGAGGTGGGAAAAAATATAAAAGATAAAAAGAGAGAAAAAAAGAGATAGGGATAGAGATCTGTCATGGGAAGGGAGTCTTAAAAAAGAAAGTTTCCAAACACCAGGAAACACTCTCACTAGCAAGTCTGTGGTGAACCTTGGAACCTCAGAGGGCAACGTAACTGGGAGGAAAAAATAAATAAATAATTAAAACCCACAGATTACACGCCCAAAGTTAAATCCCAGCAGAGAATCAGTGCAACACCTGTATCCACCACTAGCAAGAGGGGGCTGGGCAGGGAGGAGCAGGCTGCATTTCTTAGGGTAAGGACTGGGCCTGGATGCCCCAAGGGCAATCTGAGGAAACTAACTTGAGATAGCAAACCAGACTGTGGGATAGCTATCAAACGAAAAGCCCTAACCTAAGACATCGCCAGGCCTGCTCACAGAACAAAGAACTGAGCAGAGCTAGCCAGCTGCGGACTGGCCCATGCCGCACTGGAAACAGGCAGGCGAGGGCAGCCACAGCCAGAAGGGGGCAATTGCAGCCCCAGAGAGGCATCATCTACCAAACAGCAAGGATTCTGGATGGTTGACATCCGCCAGGAGGGTCACAGCTAGAGATGAGCTCCCTAGAAGAGACACAGGACACAGGTGTGCTGGTTGTACCCCCAGAAAACTGAGCAGCAGGGACGGCAGAGGTGATACATTGAAGCCTTCAATTGTGGGTGAAAGCGCTCACCAAGCACCTCCTCGGACCTTGGAAGAGCACAAAACGCAGGCCCAACTGAGTCTGCACCTTTGTGGAGTACCCAAGTACCTGAACCTTAGTGACTTAGACCTGAGAAGTGCATACAACCCAGGGATGGCCTCAGACAGATCCCAGCAGAGAAACCTAGAGCCTAAGCAGTGTAGACAGGGAAAGCACACACCATGAGTGGGGGCAAACCCAGTGTGCCCGAGACACTGCAAGCACATGCAAGTGTTATTTGTCTGACGTGTTCTTCCCTCTCTAAAGCACGACTAAACAAGGGAGCCTAAAAAAGTGACCACTATCACTGCCTTGTGAATGGGCAGAAATGAAACACTGAAGAGACCAGCAAAAGAAGAAGCTAAAACAGAGGGAACCACCTTGGAAATTACAGGTGGAATAGATTAAAATCCTGTAGTTAGCACCGACTACATAGGAAGGGCCTATAGGTCTTGAGAAGTATAAGCCAGATCAAGGAACTATCTGAAAATGAACTGACCCCACACTGTCCACAACAACACCAGATAAAGTCCTAGATATATTTTTGAAATTATCATTTTTAAAATTAAAAAAATTATTTTAAGTCCTCTATTACTACTTTAATTTTCATTTTTGTAACATACTATTATTTTGCAAAGAAAGACCGTATTTTTTAAATCAAACTTCATATCTATATATTTTATAATTTTTGTGACTTTGTTTTTTTCTTTAATATTATATTTTTGGGAATCCAACTTATAGTCTAGATTTTTAATCTTTGTTTGGTATTTGTTATCAATTTTTTTACCTTTAAGAACCCAATCTTCAGTACCCATATTTACTTGGGAGTAGATTACTGGCTTGACTCCTCTCTCCCCCTTTGGACTCTCCTTCTTCTCCACCAGGTGGCCTCTATCTCCTCCCTCCCCCTTCTCTTTTCTACCCAACTCAGTGCATCTATTTGTGTGTTCTGGACTGTAGAGAACACTTAGGGAACTGATTACTGGCTGGATCTGTCTCCCTCCTTTTGATTCCCCCGTTTATCCTCCTGGCCACTTCTGTCTCCTTCTTCCCTCTTCTCTTCTCTGTATAACTTCGTGAACATCTCTGAGCGGTCCAGACTGTGGAGCACACATAAGGAAGTACTGGCGAGCTTGCTCTCTTCTCTTCTTATTCCTCCTCTTCTCCTCCTGGTCACTTCTATCTCCCTCCTCCTTCTTCTCTTCTCCATGTAACTCTGTGAACCTCTCTGAGTGCCCCTTACTGTAGAGAATCTTTTCATCAGTAACCTAGATGTCTTATCATCAGTGATGTATAGATGGAGAAGTCTTGAGACTACTGTAAGAATAAGACTGAAAACTAGGGGCAGGAGGCTTAAGTCCAAAACCTGAGAACACCAGAGAACTCCCATCTCCAGGGAACATTAATTGATAGGAGCTCATCAAATGCCTCCATACCTACACTGAAACCAAGAACCACCCAAAGGCCAACAAATTCCAGAGAAAGACATACCATGCAAATTCTCCAGCAGTACAGGAACATAGCCCTGAGCTTCAATATACAGGCTGCCCAAAGTCACACCAAATACACTGACATCTCATAACTCAGTACTGGACACTTCATTGCACTCCAGAGAAAAGAAATCCAGGTCCACCCACCAGAACACCGACACAAGCTTCCCTAACCAGGAAACCTTGACAAGCCACTTGTCCAATCCCACCCATAGAGAGGAAACTCCACAATAAAGAGAACTCCACAAACTACCAGAATAATGAAAGGCCACCCCAAACACACCGATATAAACAAGATGAAGAGGCAGAGAAATACCCAGCAGGTAATGGAACAGGATAAATGCCCACCAAAACAAACAAAAGAGGAAGAGATAGGGAATCTACCTGATAAAGAATTCTGCATAATGATAGTGAAAATGATCCAAAATCTTGAAAACAAAATGGAGTTACAGATAAATAGCCTGGAGACAAGGATTGAGAAGATGCAAGAAAGGTTTAACAAGGACGCACCCCACTCCAGTACTCTTGCCTGGAAAATCCCATGGACAGAGGAGCCTGGTAGGCTGCAGTCCATGGGGTCGCTGAGTCAGACACGACTGAGCGACTTCACTTTCACTTTTCACTTTCATGCATTGGAGAAGGAAATGGCAACCCACTCCAGTGTTCTTGCCTGGAGAATCCCAGGGACGGGGGAGCCTGGTGGGCTGCCATCTATGGGGTTGCACAGAGTCGGACACGACTGAAGTGACTTAGCAGTAGCAGAAGAAATAAAAAAGAGTTAATATGTAATGAATAAGGCAATAAATGAGATCAAAAACACTCTGGAGGGAACCAAGAATAGAATAACGGAGGCAGAAGATAGGATAAGTGAGGTAGAAGATAGAATGGTAGAAATAAATGAAGCAGAGAGGGAAAAAGAAAAATGAATTAAAAGAAATGAGGACAATCTCAGAGACGTCTGGGACA
Source organism: Tragelaphus eurycerus (assembly GCA_935064755.1). Classification (NCBI taxonomy): domain Eukaryota; kingdom Metazoa; phylum Chordata; class Mammalia; order Artiodactyla; family Bovidae; genus Tragelaphus; species Tragelaphus eurycerus. The sequence continues at coordinate 12,308,854 of CAKXYN010000046.1, read as the reverse complement.
ATGTTAAACGTGCCAACATTGAATCATAAGATCCCAGAAGAATAAGACACAAAGAAAGAACATGAGGAAATATTTGAGGAGATAATAGTTGAAAACTTCCCTAAAAAGGGCAAGGAAATAATCACCCAAATCCAAGAAACCCAGAGAGTCCCAAACAGGATAAGGCCAAGGCAAAACACCCCGACATATATTAATCAAATTAACAAAGATCAAACACAAAGAAAAAATATTAAAAATAGGAATAGAAAAATAACAAATAACACACAATGGGATTCCCATAACAATAACAGCTGATCTTTCAATAGAAACTCTTCAGGTCAAGAAGAAACAGCAGGACATACTTAAAATGATGAAAGAAAATAACCTACAGCCCAGATTACTGTACCCAGCAAGGATCTCATTCAAATTTGAAGGAGAAATCAAAAGCTTTACAGACAAGCAAAAGCTGACACTATTCAGCACCACTAAACCAGCTCTCCAATAAATGCTAAAGCATTTTTTCTAGACAAGAAACACAAAAAAGATGTCCTTTTCATTATAGGGGACTGGAATGCAAAAGTAGGAAGTCAAGAAACACCTGGAGTAACAGGCAAATTTGGCCTTGAAGTATGGAATGTAGTAGGGCAAAAGCTAATAGAGTTTTGCCAAGAAACGCACTGGTCATAACAAACACACTCTTCACAACAACACAAGAGAAGACTCTATACATGGACATCACCAAATGGTCAACACCGAAATCAGATTGATTATATTCTTTGCAGCCAAAGATGGAGAAGCTCTATACAATCAGCAAAAAAAAGACCAGGAGCTGACTGTGGCTCAGACCATGAATTCCTTATTGACAAATTCAGACTGAAATTGAAAGGGAAAACCACTAGGCCATTCAAGTATGACCTAAATCAAATCCCTTCTAATTATACAGTGGAAGTGAGAAATAGATTTAAGGGCCTAGATCTGATAGATAGAGTGCCTGATGAACTATGGACTGAGGTTTGTGACATTGTACAGGAGACAGGGATCAAGACCATCCCCATGGAAAAGAAATGCCAAAAAGCAAAATGGCTGTCTGGGGAGGCCTTACAAATAGCTGTGAAAAGAAGAGAAGCAAAAAGCAAAGGAGAAAAGGAAAGATATAAACATCTGAATGCAGAGTTTCAAAGAATAGCAAGAAGAGATAAGAAAGCCTTCCTCAGTGATCAATGCAAAGAAATAGAGGAAGACAACACAATGAGAAAGACTAGAGATCTCTTCAAGAAAATTAGAGATATCAAGGGTACATTTCATGCAAAGATGGGCTCGATAAAGGACAGAAATGGTATGGACCTAACAGAAGCAGAACATATTAAGAAGAGGTGGCAAGAATACACAGAAGAACTGTAAAAAAGATCTTCACGACTAAGATAATCATGATGGTGTGATCATTCACCTAGAGCCAGACATCCTGGAATGTGAAGTCAAGTGGGCCTTAGAAAGCATCACTATGAACAAAGCTAGTGGAGGTGATGGAATTCCAGTTGAGCTATTCCAGATCCTGAAAGATGATGCTGTGAAAGCGCTGCACTCAATATGCCAGCAAATTTGGAAAACTCAGCAGTGGCCATAGGACTGGAAAAGATCAGTTTTCATTCCGATCCAAAGAAAGGCAATGCCCAAGAATGCTCAAACTACTGCACAATTGCATTCATCTCACATGCTAGTAAAGTAATGCTCAAAATTCTCCAAGCAAGGCTTCAGCAAGATGTGAACTTGTTCTTCAGCAAGATGAGCTTCCAGATGTTTAAGCTGGTTTTAGAAAAGGCAGAGGAACCAGAGATCAAATTGCCAACATCCACCGGTTCATGGAAAAAGCAAGAGAGGTCCAGAAAAATATCTATTTCTGCTTTATTGACTATACCAAAGCCTTTGACTGTTTGGATCACAATAAACTGTGGAAAATTCTGAAAGAGATGGGAATACCAGACCACCTGACCTGCCTCTAGAGAAACCTGTATGCAGGTCAGGAAGCAACAGATAGAACTGGACATGGAACAGCAGACTGGTTCGAAACAGGAAATTTAGTATGTCAAGGCTATATATTGTCACCATGTTTATTTAACTTATATGCAGAGTACATCATGAGAAACGCTGGGCTGGAAGAAGCACAAGCTGGAATCAAGATTGCCAGGAGAATTCTCAATAACCTCAGATATGCAGATGGCACCACCCTTATGGCAGAAAGTGAAGAGGAACTAAAAATCCTCTTGATGAAAGTTAAAGTGGAGAGCGAAAAAGTTGGCTTAAAGCTCAACATTCAGAAAACTAAGATCATGGCATCTGGGCTTAACACTTCAAGGAAAATAGATGGGGAAACAGTGAAAACAGTGTCAGACTTTATTTTTCTGGGCTCCAAAATCACTGCATATGGTGACTGCAGCCATGAAAATAAAAGACACTTACTCCTTGGAAGGAAAGTTACAACCAATCTAGATAGCATATTGAAAAGCAGAGACATTACTTTGTCAACAAAGGTCCGTCTAGTCAAGGCTATTGTTTTTCCAGTGGTCATGTATGGATGTGAGATTTGGACTGTGAAGACAGCTGAGTGCCGAAAAATTGACGCTTTTGAACTGTGGTGTTGGAGGAGACTCTTGAGAGTCCCTTGGACTGCAAGGAGATGCAACCAGTCCATTCTGAAGGACATCAGGCCTGGGATTTCTTTGGAAGGAATGATGCTAAACTGAAAGTCCAGTACTTTGGCCACCTCATGTGAAGAGTTGATTCATTGGAAAAGACTCTGATGCTGGGAGGGATTGGGGACAGGAGGAGAAGGGGACAACAGAGGATGAGATGGCTGGATGGCATCATTGACTCGATGGCATGAGTCTGAGTGAACTCCAGAAGTTCGTGGTGGACAAGGTGTCCTGGCATACTGCGATTCATGGGGTAGCAAAAAGTCGTACATGACTGAGCGACTGAAATGAATTGACACCTAAAGCAAGTAGAAAAGGAGGAACTGAAGAACTCAAGGTTTAGCTGAATGCAAAAAATCTTAAAAATTAGGGCAGAAATAAGTGGAAAAGAAACAAAAGGGAACATAGCAAAAATCAAGAAAGCCAAAAGCTGGTTCTTTGAGAGGATAAATAAAATTGATCAACCATTAGCCAGACTCATCAAGAAACAAAGGGAGAAAAATCAAATCAATAAAATTAGAAATGAAAATGGAGAGATCACAACAGACAACACAGAAATACAAAAGATCATAAGAGACTACTATCAGCAATTATATGCCAATAAAATGGACAATGTGGAAGAAATGGGTAAATTCTTAGAAAAGTGCAACTTTCCATAACTGAACCAGGAAGTAATAGAAAATCTTAAGGGACCCATCACAGGCAAGGAAATTGAAACTGTAATCAGAAATCTTCCAGCAAACCAAAGCCCAGGACCAGACAGCTTCACAGCTGAATTTTACCAAAAATTTAGAGAAGAACTAACACCTATCCTACTCAAACTCTTCCAGAAAGTTGCAGAGGAAGGTCAACTTCCAAACTCGTTGTATGAGGCCACTGTCACCCTAATACCAAAACCTGACAAAGATGCCACAAAAAAAGAAAATTACAGACCAATATCACTGATGAACATAGATGCAAAATCCTTAACACAATTTTAGCTAACAGAATCCAACAACAGTATTAAAAAGATCATACATCATGCCCAAGTGGGCTTTACCCCAGGGATGTAAGGATTCTTCAATATCCGCAAATCAATCAATGCTATACACCACATTAACAAGTTGAAAAATAAATCATATGATTATCTCAATAGATGCAGAGAAAGCCTTTGACAAAATTCAACATCCATTTATGAAAAAAACCCCAAGAAAGCAGGAATAGAAGGAACATACCTAAACATAATAAAAGCTATATATGACAAACCCACTCGAGAAAGAAATGGTAATCCACTCCAGTACTCTTGTCTGGAAACCCCATGGACAGAGGAGCCTGATAGGCTATACAGTCCATGGGGTTCCAAAGAGTCAGACACGACTGAGCGACTTCACTTTCACGCACTGGAGAAGGAAAAGGAAACCCACTCCATTGTTCTTGCTTGGAGAGTCCCAGGGTTGGGGAGCCTGGTGGGCTGCAGTCTATGGGGTCGCACAGAGTCAGACACAACTGAAGCAACTTAGCAGCAGTAGCAACAGAAACAGCATGACAAACACGTAGGAAACATTATCCTCAATGGTGAAAAATTGAAAGCATTTCCCCTAAAGTCAGGAACAAGACAAGGGTGCCAATTCTCACCACTACTATTCAACATAGTTTTGGCCACAGCAATCAGAGCAGATAAAGAAATAAAAGGAATCCAAATTGGAAAAGAAGAAGGAAAACTCTCACTGTTTGCAGATGACTTGATCCTCTACATAGAAACCCTAAAGATTCCACCAGAAAATTACTAGAGCTAATTAATGAATATAGTAAATTTGCAGGATATAAAATCAACACATGGAAATCCCTTGCATTACTATACACTAATAATGAGAAAATAGAGAAATTAAGGAAACAATTCCATTCACCATTGCAACGAAAAGAATAAAATGCTTAGGAATATATCTACCTAAAGAAACTAAAGACCTATATATATATAAAACTATAAAACACTGGTGAAAGAAATCAAAGAGGACACTAATAGATGGAGAAATATACCATGTTCATGGATTGGAAGAATCAATATAGTGAAAATGAGTATACTGCCCAAAGCAATTTATAGATTCAATGCAATCACTATCAAGCTACCAATGGTATTTCTCACAGAGCTAGAACAAACAATTTCACAATTTGTATGGAAATACAAAAAACCTCGAATAGCCAAAGCAATCTTGAGAAAGAAGAATGGACCTGGAGGAATCACCTGCCTGACTTCAGGCTCTACTACAAAGCCACAGTCATCAAGACAGTATGGTACTGGCACAAAGACAGAAATATTGATCAATAAAATAAAATAGAAAGCCCAGAGATAAATCCACACACCTATGGACACCTTATCTTTGACAAAGGAGGCAAGAATATACAATGGAGAAAAGACAATCTCTTTAACAAGTGGTGCTGTGAAAACTGGTCAACCACTTGTAAAAGAATGAAACTAGAACACTTGCTAATGCCATACAAAAATATAAACTCAAAATGGATTAAAGATTTAAACAAAGACCTGAAACTATAAAACTCTTAGAGGAGAACATAGGAAAAACACTCTCCGACATATATCACAGCAGGATCCCCTATGACCCACCACCCAGAATATAGGAAATAAAAGCAAAAATAAACAAATGGGACCTAATTAAAATTAAAAAGCTTCTGGACAACAAAGGAAACTATAAGCAAGGTGAAAAGACAGCCTTCAGAATGGGAGAAAATAATAGCAAATGAAGCAACTGACAAAGAATTCATCTCAAAAATATACAAGCAACTTCTGCAGCTCAATTCCAGAAAAATAAATGACCCAATCTAAAAATGGGACAAAGAACTAAACATACATTTCTCCAAAGAAGACATACAGATGGCTAACAAACACATGAAAAGATGCTCAACATCACTCATTATCAGAGAAATGCAAATCAAAACCACAATGAGGTACCATTTCATGCCGGTCAGAAAGGCTGTGATCCAAAAGTCTACAAAGAATAAATGCTGGAGAGGGTGTGGAGAAAAGGGAACCCTCTTACACTGTTGGTGGGAATGCAAACTAGTACAGCCACTATGGAGAACAGTGTGGAGATTCCTTAAAAAATGTAAATAGAACTGCCATACGACCCAGCAATCCCGCTGCTGGGCATACACACCAAGGAAACCAGAATTGAAAGAGACATATGTACCCTAATGCTCATCGCAGCACTGTTTATACTAGCCAGGATATGGAAGTAACCTAGGTGTTCCTTAGCAAATGAATGGATAAGAAAGCTGTGGTATATGTACCACATATATGTAAAAATATATGTAAATGTAAAAATATACATAAATGTAAAACAAATACTTTTAAATCAGTTCTAGTGAGGTGGATGAAAGTGGAGCCTATTATACAGAGTGAAGTAAGCCAGAAAGAGAAACACCAATAGAGTATACTAATGTATATATATGGAATTTATAAAGATGGTGATGATAACCCTGTATGTGAGACAGCAAAAGATACACAGATGTATAGAACAGTTTTACGGACTCTGTGGGAGAGGGCGAGGGTGGGATTATTTGGGAGAATGGCTTCAAAACATGTATATTATCATATGTGAAACAAATCGCCAGTCCAGGTTCGAAGCATGATACAAGATTCTTGGGGCTGGTGCACTGGGATGACCCAGAGGTATGGGATGGGGAAGGATGTGGAGGGGAGGTTCAGGATGGGGAACACATGTACACCCGTGGCAGATTCATTTCAATGTATGGCAAAACCAATACAATATTGTAAAGTAATTAGCCTCCAATTAAAATAAATAAATAAATAACCCCTTAATATTCAAAAAACAAAGATCACGGCAGCTGGTCCCATCACTTCATGTCAAATAGATGAGAAACAATGAAAACCGTGACAGACTTTATTTTCTTGGGCTCCAAAATTACTTTGGAAGGTGACTGCAGCCATTAAATTAAAAGACCCTTGCTCCTTGGACTAAAGGCAATGACTAACCTAGACAACACATTAAAATGCAGAGACATTACTTTACCAACAAAGGTCCATATAGTCAAATATTTGATTTTTACAGTAGTCACATATGGATTTGAGAGCTGGACAATAAAAAAGGCTAAGCGTCAAGGAATTGATGCCTTTGAACTGTGGTCCTGGAGAATACTCGTGAGAGTCCCTTGGACTGCAAGGAGATAAAACCAATCAATCCTAAAGGAAATAAATCCTGAATATTCATGGAAGGACTAATGCTGAAGCTGAAGCTCCAATACTTCGGCCACCTAATGGGAAGAGCTGACTCATTGAAAAAGACCCTGATTCTGGGAAATATTGAAGGCAGGAGGAGAAGGGAATGACAGAGGATGAGATGGTTGGATGGCATCACTGACTTAATGTGCATGAGTTTGAGGAAAATCCAGTAAATGTTGAAGGGCAAGGAAGTCTAGTGTCCATGGGGTTTCAAAGGTTTGGATACAACTGAGGGACTGAAAAACAATGATGTGTTTAGTTGTTCAGTAGTCTCCAACTCTTTGAGACCCCATGGATTGTAGCCCACCAGGCTCCTCTGTCTGTGGGGATTCTCCAGGCAAGAATACTGGAGTGGGTTGCCATGCCTTCCTCCAGGGGATCTTCTCAAACCTGAGATTGAACCCAGGTCTCCCACATTGCAAGTGGATTCTTTACTGTCTGAGCAACCATGGGATCCCTAACAACAATGATAGTTCTTTTTTAAGCATTATAAAGAACTTCCATACTGTATCCCATACTGGCTGCATCATTTTACATTCTTATGAATTTTGTGCAAGTGCAGCAATTTCTCTACATCCTGTCCAATACTTTTTTTTTTTTTTCTCATAATAGCCATCCTAACAGTTGTAAGGTGATATCTCATTATGGGTTTGACTTGCATAAATAGTGATGTGAGCACATTTTCATGTGCTTATTGGCCATTTAGTTATCTTCTTTGAATGAACATCTATTCCTATAATTTGCTCAGTTTTTAAATTGAGCTGTTTGTCTTGTTTCCTCTTGAATTTTAAGAGTTCATTCTGTTCTCTGCATACTAACCTCTCACGAGATATATAATCAGGAAATATCTTCTCTTATTCTGTAGATTTTTTTTTTATCAAAAGTTCTGATTTTGAGTAAGTGCAAATTCTCAAATTGTCAATTGCCAAAATCCATTGGATCATCAAAAAAACAAGAGAGTTCCAGAAAAATATCTACTTCTGCTTTATTGACTACACCAAAGCCTTTGACTGTATAGATCACAACAAACTGGAAAATGCTTAAAGAGATGGGACTACCAGACCACCTGATCTGCCTCCTGAGAAATCTGTATACAGGTCAAGAGCAACAGTTAGAACTGGACATGAAACAACAGACTGGTTCCAAACTGGGAAAGGAGTACATCAAGGCTGTATATTGTCAGCCTTATAAACCCTGCTTATTTAATTTATGTGCAGAATACATTATGCAAAATGCCAGGCTGGATGAAGCACAAGCTGGAATCAAGATTACTGGGAGAAATATCAATACCTCAGATATGTAGTTGACACCACCCTTATAGCAGAAAGTGAAGAAGAACTAAAAAGCCTCTTGATGCAAGTGAAAGAGGAGCGTGAATACATTGGCTTAAAACTCAACATTCATAAAACTAAGATCATGGCATCTGGTCTCATCACTCCATGGCAAATAGATGGGAAACAATGGATACAGTGACAGACTTTATTTAGGGGGCTGCAAAATCTGTGCAGATGGTGAGTGCAGCCATGAAATTAAAAGACACTTGCTCCTTAGAAGAAAAGTTATGACCAACCTAGACAGCATAATAAAAAGCAGAGATATTACTTTGCCAACAAAGGTCCATCTAGTCCAAGCTATCTATGGTTTTTCCAGTAGTCATGTATGGATGTGATTGTTTTACTATAAAGAAGACTGAGCACTGAAGAATTGATGCTTTTGAACTGTGTTGTTGGAGAAGACTCTTGAGAGTCCCTTGGTCTGCAAGGAGATCAAACCAGTCAATCCTAAAGGAAACCAGTCCTGAATATTCTTTGGCAGGAGAGATGCTGAAGCTCCAATACTTTGCCCACCTGATGCAAAGAACTGACTCACTGGAAAAGACCCTGATGCTGGGAAAGGCTGAAGGCAGGAGGACAAGTGGATGACAGAGGATGAGATGGTTCGATGGCATCACCGACTCGACGAACATGAGTTTAAGCAAGCTCTGGGAGTTGGTGACTGACAGGGAAGCCTGGCATGCTGCAGACCATGGCGTCACAAAGAGTCGGGCATGACTGGATGACTGAACTGGACTGAAATTCTCAATCTGTTATAGGTCTTGAGTTTTATATTTTAGCTAAGATATCATTGGCTAACCCCTCATCTTGAAGATTTACGCTTATTTTTCTAAGAGTTTTCTAATTTTACTCTTAATTTTAGATAGGTGGCTCACTTTAGGTTAATTTTTGCATTGTGTTTGGTGTGAGGTAGAAGTCCAAAGCCATTCTTTTGAGAGCCATCCTCATATCCAGTTGGCCTATTACCATCTGTGAAAACAAATTCTTTCTCCTTTTAATTGTCTTAGCGCCCTTGTCAAATATCAATTGACATAATGATGTGTATTTATTTCTGGATTCTCTCTTCTATTTTATTGATCTATGTGTCAGTCTATTCTTATGCCAGTACCACACAATCTTGATTTAATCTAGCTTTGTATTAAGCTTTAAAATTGTTTAAGTATGTGTCTGCAAATTTTGCTATTTTTAAAAGATTATTTTGGCTATTTTGAGTACCTTGCATTTTCATATGATTTTTAATTTATCATTTTCTGTAAAGAGGCCAACTGGAATTTTGATAGAAAATGCTTTGAATCTATAGCTCAATTTGAGGAATATTACTATCCTAAAAATATTGCCATCCAAACCATAAACATAGCTCTCTTTCCATTATTTACATACTATCGGTTCCGGTTAAGATGGCGGAGGATTAGGACGGGGAATACACTTTCTCCTCCACAAATTCATCAAGGGGACATCTAAACGCCGAGTAAATTCCTCAAACAGCTTCGGAATGTCGGCAGAGAACATCGGACACTGAGAAAAGCAACTCACTCCCCTCTAAAGGAGGTAGGAAAGAATATAGAAGCCAGAGAGGGACAAAGAGGGAGGGACAGACCTCTGTCCGGGGAAGGGAGCCTGGAAAGGGAAAGAGAAGTTTCCAAACACCGGGAAACTCTCCCTGTAGAGTCTGTGCCAACCGAGAAAGCACGGAGAATCATAACAGAGAGGAAATCAAAGGAACAATTAAGACCCACAGACTACGAGCCCTGCAGTAGCTTCCGCGGCGGGAAGGCATCATCGCAAACACCCGCTTCCGCCAGTAGCAAGCCGGGGCTGGGCGGGGAGATGCTGTGGGCTGCTCCCACACCGCCGGCGGCTCCCCCGTGGGAAGCACCCCCGAGGAGCGCTCCCCTCCCCCCTGCCGCCAGCCGCTCCCGCGCGGGCGCGCACCCACCCCCTGCGCCCGGGGCTCCCGAGCGGGTCGACCCCCACCGCCAACCGTTCCCGTGCGAACCACTCCATCCCCTCACCGCCGCTCCCCCGCCAGCCGTTGCCGCCCGGGCCGTTTCTGCCGGGAGTGGTTCTGCCGGGAGTGGTTTGGGCCGGCAGACCGGACTGCGGCGAGGACCACAGGAGGGGCCGGCCCGGGCCCAAGACACTGCGGGGCCCGCGCACAGAGCAAGGGACTATAGCACGCGCCCGCCAGCACCCTCGCCGCCGCTCCCCCGCCAGCCGTGGCCGCGCGGGCCGTTCCCGCCGGGAGTGGGTCGGGCTGGCAGACCAGACTGAGGCACCGTCCACAGAAGAGGCCGGCCCAGGCCCAAGACACTGCGGGGCCCGCGCACAGAACAAAGGACTATACAGACCAACTACAGAGAAAGGGGCCTATAGATCTTGAGGAACTTAAGCCGGAACAAGGAACTAGCCGAAAATGAACTGAACCCACAGCAATAAAAGAGAAACTCTTATACATATTGTTACTATTTTTACCAACATTATTTCCTTTTTTTTTTTTTTTTTTAATATATGTTTTTTTAAAAAATTTTATTATTTTTTTATTGAAGGGAAGAGGAGGGGGAGGGGAAGAAAAGAAAAAAGAAAAAAAAATTTTTTTTTTTCTCTTTCCTTTTAATTTTTTTCTTTTTTTTCTTCTTGTTTTTGTTTCTTTTATTCTTATGTTTTTATCCTCTAGTACTTCTTTAATCTCCACGGTTAGATATAACTTTTGCGACCCTGTTTTGGTTTTTTTTGTGTAGGTTTTTTTTTTTTTTTTTTTCTTGTTTTTGTTTCTTTTATTTTTATGTTTTTATCCTCTAGTACTTCTTTAATCTCCACTGCTAGATATAACTTTTGCGACCCTGTTTTGGTTTTTTTTGTGTGTGTTTTCTTTCTTTCTTTTTTTTTTTTTTTTTCTTCTCTTTTTTTTTCTTTATGTCCTTGGCTTTTTTTCTCCCCTTTGTTCTTTTCTTTACTGATTACTGACTGGATCTGTCTCTCTCCTTGACACTCCCTCCTTTTATCCTCCTGACCAACTATATCTCCCTCCTCCCTTTCTCCTTCTCCGTATAACTCCGTGAACATCTCTGAACAGTCTAGTTGTGGAATGCAATATAGAAGACGAACTTTATGAGACTACTGCAAAAATAAGACAGATAACAGGAAGCAGGAGGCTTAAGTCCAAACCCTGACCCCACGAAACATTAATTGACAGGAGCTTATCAAATGCCTCCATACCTACACTGAAACCAAGCATCACACAAAGACCAGCAAGTTCCACGGCAAGACATACCAAGAAAAACCTTTAGAAAAACAAGAACACAGCCCTGAGCTCCAAGTCACAGGCTACACAAAGCGACCTCAAAACCATAGACATCTCATAACACACCACTAGACACTCCACCGCACCCCAGAGAAAAGAAATCCAGCCCCACCCACCAGAACATCGATACAAGCTTCCATAAACAAGTAACCTCGACTTGCCACCGGTACAAACCCACATATAGGGCAGAAAAGCCACAATAAAGAGAACTCCACAGACTGCCAGAATACAGTAAGGACTCCCCAAACTCAGCATTTTAAACAAGATGAAGAGACAGAAGAATTCCCAGCAGGTAAAGGAACAGGATAAATGCCCACCAAACCAAACTAAAGAGGAAGAAATAGCGAACCTACCTGATAAAGAATTCCGAATAATGATAGTGAAATTAATCCAAAGCCTGGAAAGCAAAATGGAATCATGGATAAATAGCCTGAGAAAAGCATCGAGAAGATGCAAGAAAGATTTAACAAGGACCTAGAAGAAATAAAAAAGAGTCAATATATAATGAATAATACAATAAATGAGATCCAAAACACTCTGGAGAGCAACAAATAGTAGAATTACAGAGGCAGAAGATAGAATTAGTGAATTAGAAGATAGAATGGCAGAATTAAATGAATCAGAGGAGAAAAAAGAAAAACGAATTAAAAGGAATGAGGACAATCTCAGAGACCTCCAGGACAATCTTAAACGTTACAATATTCGAATCATAGGAGTTCCAGAAGAAGAAGACAAAAAGAAAGACCATGAGAAGATACTAGAGGAGATAATAGTTGAAAACTTCCCTAAAATGGGGAAGGAAATAATCACTCAAGTCCAAGAAACCCAGAGAGTCCCATATAGGATAAACCCAAGGCGAAACACCCCAAGACACATATTAATCAAATTAACAAAGATCAAACACAAAGAACAAATATTAAAAGCAGCAAGGGAAAAACAACAAATAACACACAAGGGAATTCCAATAAGGCTAACAGCTGATCTTTCAATAGAAACTCTTCAAGCCAGGAGGGAATGGCAAGACATACTTAAAGTGATGAAAGAAAAGAACCTACAGCCCAGATTATTGTACCCAGCAAGGATCTCATTCAAATATGAAGGAGAAATCAAAACCTTTACAGACAAGCAGAAGCTGAGAGAATTCAGCACCACCAAACCAGCTCTCCAACAAATACTAAAGGACCTTCTCTAGACAGGAAACACAAAAAGGATATATAAATTCAAACCCAAAACAACAAAGTAAATGGCAACGGGATCATATTTATCCGTAATTACCTTAAATGTAAATGGGTTGAATGCCCCAACCAAAAGGCAGAGACTGGCTGAATGGATACAAAAACAAGACCCATACATATGTTGTCTACAAGAGACCCACCTCAAAACAGGGGACACATACAGACTGAAAGTGAAGGGCTGGAAAAAGATTTTCCATGCAAATAGGGACCAAAAGAAAGCAGGAGTAGCAATACTCATATCAGATAAAATAGACTTTAAAACAAAAGCTGTGAAAAGAGACAAAGAAGGTCACTACATAATGATCAAAGGATCAATCCAAGAAGAAGATATAATAATTATAAATATATATGCACCCAACTTAGGAGCACCGCAATATGTAAGACAAATACTAACAAGTATGAAAGGAGAAATAAACAATAACACAATAATAGTGGGAGACTTTAATACCCCACTTACGCCAATGGATAGATCAACTAAGCAGAAAATTAACAAGGAAACACAAGCTTTAAATGATACAATAGACAAATTAGAACTAATTGATATCTATAGGACATTTCATCCCAAAACAATGAATTTCACCTTTTTCTCAAGTGCACACGGAACCTTCTCCAGGATAGACCACATCCTGGGCCATAAATCTAGCCTTGGTAAGTTCAGAAAAATTGAAATCATTCCAACCATTTTTTCTGACCACAATGCAGTAAGAGTAAATCTCAATAACAGGAGAAAAACTATTAAAAATTCCAACCTATGGAGGCTGAACAACACACTCCTGAATAACCAACAAATCACAGAAGAAATCAAAAAAGAAATAAAATTCTGCATAGAAACAAATGAAAATGAAAACACAACAACCCAAAACCTGTGGGACACTGTAAAAGCAGTCCTAAGGGGAAAGTTCATAGCAATTCAGGCATACCTTAAGAAACAAGAAAAAAGCCAAATAAATAACCTAACTCTACACCTAAAGCAACTGGAAAAGGAAGAAATGAAGCACCCCAAGATTAGTAGAAGGAAAGAAATCTTAAAAATTAGGGCAGAAATAAATGCAAAAGAAACAAAAGAGACCATAGCAAAAATTAACAAAGCCAAAAGCTGGTTCTTTGAAAGGGTAAATAAAATTGACAAACCACTAGCCAGACTCATCAAGAAACAAAGGGAGAAGAATCAAATCAATAAAATTAGAAAAGAAAATGGAGAGATCACAACAGACAGCACAGAAATACAAAGGATCATAAGAGACTACTATCAGCAATTATATGGCAATAAAATGGACAATATGGAAGAAATGGACAAATTCTTAGAAAAGTACAACTTTCCAAAACTGGATCAGGAAGAAATAGAAAATCTCAACAGACCCATCACAAGCACGGAAATTGAAACTGTAATCAGAAATCTCCCAGCAAACAAAAGCCCAGGCCCAGACGGCTTCACAGCTGAATTCTACCAAAAATTTAGAGAAGAGCTAACACCTATCCTACTCAAACTGTTCCAGAAAATTGCAGAGGAAGGCAAACTTCCAAACTCATTTTATGAGGCCACCATCACCCTAATTCCAAAACCTGACAAAGATCCCACAAAAAAAGAAAACTACAGGCCAATATCACTGATGAACATAGATGCAAAAATCCTTAACAAAATTCTAGCAATCAGAATCCAACAACACATTAAAAAGATCATACACCATGACCAAGTGGGCTTTATCCCAGGGATGCAAGGATTCTTCAAAATCCGCAAATCAATCAGCGTAATACACCACATTAACAAACTGAAGAATAAAAACCATATGATTATCTCAATAGATGCAGAGAAAGCCTTTGACAAAGTTCAACATCCATTTATGATAAAAACTCTCCAGAAAGCAGGAATAGAAGGAACATACCTCAACATAATAAAAGCTATATACGACAAACCCACAGCAAACATTATCCTCAATGGTGAAAAACTGAAAGCATTTCCTCTAAAGTCAGGAACAAGACAAGGATGCCCACTTTCACCATTATTATTCAACATTGTTCTGGAAGTTCTGGCCACAGCAATCAGAGCAGAAAAAGAAATAAAAGGAATCCAAATTGGAAAAGAAGAAGTAAAACTCTCACTGTTTGCAGATGACATGATCCTCTACGTAGAAAACCCTAAAGATTCCACCAGAAAATTACTAGAACTAATCAATGAATACAGTAAAGTTGCAGGATATAAAATTAACACACAGAAATCCCTTGCATTCCTGTACACTAATAATGAGAAAATAGAAAGAGAAATTAAAGAAACAATTCCATTCACCATTGCAATAAAAACAATAAAATACTTAGGAATATATCTTCCTAAAGAATCTAAAGACCTATATTTAGAAAACTATAAAACACTGCTGAAAGAAATTAAAGAGGACACTAATAGATGGAGGTATATTCCTTGTTCGTGGATTGGTAGAATCAATATAGTGAAAATGAGTATACTACCCAAAGCAATTTATAGATTCAATGCAATCCCCATCAAGCTACCAACAGTATTCTTCACAGAGCTAGAACAAATAATTTCTCAATTTGTATGGAAATACAAAAAACCTCGAATAGCCAAAGCTATCTTGAGAAAGAAGAACGGAACTGGAGGAATCAACCTGCCTGACTTCAGGCTCTACTATAAAGCTACAGTCATCAAGACAGTATGGTACTGGCACAAAGACAGAAACATAGATCAATGGAACAAAATAGAAAGTCCAGAGATAAATCCACGCACATATGGTCACCTAATCTTTGACAAAGGCGGCAAGAATATACAATGGAGTAAAGACAATCTTTTTAACAAGTGGTGCTGGGAAAACTGGTTAAACACTTGTAAAAGAATGAAACTAGAACAATGTCTAACACCATACACAAAAATAAATTCAAAATGGATTAAAGAGCTAAATATAAGACCAGAAACCATAAAACTCCTAGAGGATAACATAGGCAAAACACTCTCTGACTTACATCACAGCAGGATCCTCTATGACCCACCTCCCAGAATATCGGAAATAAAATCAAAAATGAACAAATGGGACCTAATCAAACTTAAAAAGCTTTTGCACAACAAAGGAAACTATAGGCAAGCTGAAAAGACAGCCCTCAGAATGGGAGAAAATAATAGCAAATGAAGCAACAGACAAACAACTAATCTCAAAAATATACAAGCAACTTCTACAGCTCAATTCCAGGAAAATAAACGACCCAATCAAAAAATGGGCCAAAGAACTTAATAGACATTTCTCCAAAGAAGACATACAGATGGCTAACAAACACATGAAAAGATGCTCAACATCGCTCATTATCAGAGAAATGCAAATCAAAACCACTATGAGATACCATTACACGCCAGTCAGAATGGCTGCGATCCAAAAATCCACAAGCAATAAATGCTGGAGAGGGTGCGGAGAGAAGGGTACCCTCTTACACTGTTGGTGGGAATGCAAACTAGTACAGCCATTATGGAGAACAGTATGGAGATTCCTCAAAAAACTGGGAATAGAACTGCCTTATGACCCAGCAATCCCACTGCTGGGCATACACACTGAGAAAACCAGAATTGAAAGAGGCACGTGTACCCCAATGTTCATAGCAGCACTGTTTACAATAGCCAGGACGTGGAAGCAACCTAGATGCCCATCCACAGATGAATGGATAAGCAAGCTGTGGTACATATACACGATGGAGTATTACTCAGCCATTAAAAAGAATACATTTGAATCAGTTCTATTGAGGTGGATGGAACTGGAGCCTATCATACAGAGTGAAGTAAGCCAGAAAGAAAAACACAAATATAGTATACTAACGCATATATATGGAATTTAGAAAGATGGTAACAATCACCCCGCTTATGAGACAGCAAAAGAGACACTGATGTATAGAATAGACTTTTGGACTCTGGGACTGGGAGAGGGTGGGACGATTGGGGAGAATAGCATTGAAATATGTATAATATCATATCTGAAACGAGTCAGTCCAGGTACGATGCCCGATAACAGATGCCTGGGACTGGAGCACTGGGATGACCTGGAGGGATGGTGTGGGAGGGGGGAGGGAGGAGGGTTCAGGATGGGGAGCACGGGTATTCTGGTGGCGGATCCATCTCGATGTATAGTAAAACTAATACAATATTGTAAAAAAAAAAATAAAATAAATGTGATTATAAGCCAAAAAAAAAAAAAAAAAAAAAAAAAAAAAAAAAAAAAAAAAAAAAAAAAAAAAAAAAAAAAAAAAAAAAAAAAAAAAAAAAAAATAAATAAAATAAAAAAAAAAAATAATAAAAATAAAATAATTTCTCTTTTTTTTTTTTTTTTTTTATTTTTTTTTTTTTTTTTTTTTTTTTTATTAATAAAAGAATTTTTTTTTTTTTTTTTTTTTTTTTTTCTTAATTTTGTGTAAAAAATCAAAAAAATTTTTTTTTTTTTTTTTTTTTTTCTCCCCTTTTTCTCTTTTTTTTTTTTTTTTATTTCTATTTTTTTGTCTCCTTGGGGTTTTTTTTTTATATAACATCACATCATCTGTGAACAGAGACAGTTTTACTTCTTCCTTTCCAATTTGAATGCCTTTGTTTTTCTTGTCTAAGTGCTCTGGTTAGAATTTCCAGTATTATATTTAATAAAAGTGGTAAAAATCTAGCATCTTTGATTTGTTTGTAATCTTAGTGAGAAAATTTTTATTCTTTCACCATTGAGTATGATGTTAACAGGTTTTACATAGCTGTCCTTTATCATGTTAAAGGGTTTCCCTTCTATCCTAGTTTTTTTAGTGATTTTACTTTGAAAGGGTATTATATTTTGTCAAATGCTTCTATAACATGCATTGATATGGTCATGTGGTTTGTCCTTTTTTCTATTTAAATGATAAATTAATTTGATTTTTAATATATTGAAACAACTTTATATTCCTGGGGCAAGTTCTACTTGGTTATGATACATAAATCCTCTTTATATGTTGCTAGATTAGATTCACTAGTATTTTTGAAAGGTTTTTGCATCTGTAGTCAAGAAGGATCAGTTCAGTTCAGTTGCTCAGTCATGGGACCCCATGAATCACAGCATGCCAGGCCTCCCTGTCCATCACCAATTCCCAGAGTTCACTCAAACTCATGTCTAGTCAAGGCTATGGTTTTTCCAGTGGTCATGTATGGATGTGAGAATTGGACTGTGAAGAAAGCTGAGTGCTGAAGAATTGATGCTTTTTAACTGTGGTGTTGGAGAAGACTCTTGAGAGTCCCTTGGACTGCAAAGAGATCCAACCAGTCCATCCTAAAGGAGATCAGTCCTGGGTGTTCATTGGAGGGACTGATGCTGAAGTTGAAACTCCAATACTTTGGCCACCTCATGCGAAGAGTTGATTCATTGGAAAAGACCCTGATGCTGGGAAGGATTGGGGGCAGGAGGAAAAGAGGGATGACAGAAGATGAGATGGCTGGATGGCATTGCCGACTCGATGGATAGTGGTCTGTAGATTCCTTTTCCTGTGATCCTTATTTCTGTTCAGTGTCAGGGTATTATTGGCCTCATAAAATAAATTAGAGAGTGTTTTTCTTCTATTCTTAAGGAATGTTTGTGGAAAATGGGTGTTAATTCTTCCCTAAATGATTGGCGAAATTCAACAGTGAAGCTATCTACTCCTGTAATTTTCTTTGTTGAAAGGTTTAAAAATATTGATCCACTCTTTTGTTATTATACTTCTCACATTTTCCATTACTTTCAATCAATTTTGGTAGTTTGTATGTTTCTAGGAACTTGTACATTTCATTTATGTCGTCAAATCTGTTAGTATACAATTATTCATAATGTTCCTTATAATACTTTTTATTTCTGTAAGGTCAGCAGTAATGTTTGCTATTTCATTTCCAATTTTAGTAACTTGCGTCCTATATATTTTTTTCTTGGTCAGTCTAGCTACAGGTTTGTCAATTTTATGGATCTAGTCAAAGAACTAACTTTTGGTTTCACTGATTTTCCAATATTATTTTTCTGTTACTGAATTCATTGTTTGTTCTAGTGATTTTTATTTTCTTCCTTGTGGTTACTTCGGGTTTAGATTGCCACCCCCCCCCCCTTTTTTTTAAGTTCCTTAAGGTTAAAAGATAGGACAGTACTTTGAGATTTACAAAAAATACAGTTATTTTCAGCTATAAATTTCTTTTTGAGAACAACTTTTGTTGTATCATGTAGGTTTTGGTATGTTGTGAAGGAGGTAAGACCATATAATGGAGAAAAGATAATTTCTTCATTAAGTGATATTGGGAAAAGTGGACAGTTACATGTAAAAAAAAAGAAATTAGAACATTCTCTGACACCACATACAAAATTAAAAAGTGGAATAAAGACTTTAATGTGAGACTCGAAGCCATAAAACTCCTAGAAGGGAACATAGGCAGAATACTTTTATATAAGTCATAGCAGTACTTTTTTTGCATCTGTCTCCCTAGGCAAAGGAAACAAAAGCAAAAATGAACAAATGGGACCTAATTAAATTTAAAAGTTTTTGCACAGTAAAGGAAATTATCAACAATACTGAAAGACAACATACTGAATGAGAAAAGATGTTTGCAAATCCTATGACATAAAAGGGGTTAACATATACAATCAGCTCACAAAACAATATAAAAAAACAAACAAACAAACAACTCAATTAAAAAATAGGCAAAAGATCTAAATAGTAATTTTTCAAAAGAAGACATACTGTTGGCCATGGGCACATGAAAGTATATTCAACACCACTAATCATCAGGGAAACACAAATCAAAACCACAATGACTCAAATAAACTCCTTTTTATGGCTATTTTTTAATTGTGTATATATACCACAACTTCTTTATCCACTCATCTGTCAATGGACATCTAGGTTGCTTCCATGTTCTCAGTTCAGTTCAGTTCAGTTGCTCAGTTGTGTCCGACTCTTTGCGACCCCATGAATTGCAGCACGCCAGGCCTCCCTGTCCATCACCAACTCCTGGAGTTCACTCAAACTCATGTCCATCGAGTCAGTGATGCCATCCAGCCATCTCATCCTCTGTTGTCCCCTTCTCCTCTTGCCCCCAATCCCTCCCAGCATCGGAGTCTTTTCCAATGAGACAACTCTTCGCATGAGGTAGCCAAAGTACTGGAGTTTCAGCTTTAGCATCATTCCTTCCATGTTCTAGCTATTGTAAATAGCGCTGCAATGAACAATGGGATACATGTGTTTCTTTCAATTTTGGTTTCCTCAGGGTTTATGCCTAGGAGTGGGGTTGCTGGGTCATATGGTGGTTTTATTCCTAGTTTTTTTAAGGAATCTCCATACTGAGGTGGATGAACCTAGAACCTATTATTCAGAGTGAAATGAGTCAAAAAGAGAAAGATAAATACTGTATTCTAACACTTATATACAGAATCTAGAAAAATGGTACTGAAGAATTTACTTACAGGGCAACAGTGGAGAAGCAGACATAGAGAATAGACTTATGGACATGGGGACAGGGGAGGAGAGGGTGAGATGTATGGAAAGAATAACATGGAAACTTACATCACCATATGTAAAATAGATAGCCAATGGGAATTTGCTGTATGGTTCAGGAAACTCAAACAGGAGCTCAGTATCAACCTAGAGGGGTGGGATGGGGAGGGAGTTGGGAGGGAACTTCAAAAGGAGGTGATATATGTATACCTATGGCTGATTCATGTTGAGGTTTGACAGAAAACAGCAAAATTCTGTAAAGCAATTATCCTTCAATGAAAAATAAATAAATTAAACAAACAAACAAACTCACAATGAGCCATCACCTCACACTTCTTAGAATGAGTATCATTAAAAAGGCTACAAATAACAAATGTTGTCCAGGATGTAGTGAAAAGGGAATCCTAATGCACAATTAGTGAGAATGAAAACTGGTGTAGCCACCATGGAAAATAGTATGAGGGTTCTTCAAAAAACTAAAATTATAACTCCCATATAATCCAGCCCCATATAATATATATATATATATAAAATATATATATAATCCCATATAATTCCACCTCATATGATTTAACAATATCTAAAGAAAACAAAAACACTAATTTGAAAAGATACATATACCTTGATGTTCATAGCAACATTACTCACAATTTCCATGATATACAAACAACCTAAGCTACCATCAAGCTATTTACATTTTTGATGTAAAGTGTATGCTTTATAGACAGCATATTGTTAGATCTTATTTTTAAATACAGTTTTATAATCATCTTTTCTTTGCCTTATGATTGGATTGTTTAATCTATTCTACTTAATGTTATTGTTACAGTTGAATTTTGATACCATTTTGCTTTTTGTTTTCTTACAGCTCATGGATATGTTTGTCTTGTGTTCCTTATTTACTATTTCTCTTTGTTTTGAATGGCTATTTTCTAGTATATCTCTTCCAATTGTTTAAAATATTTTTTACAATATTTTTGAGAGTTTTCTTAGTGGTTGTTCCTGGGTTTCCAATATTTAGATTAATTTATCAAATCTACTTCAGATTTACACTAACATACTGACTCAATGGACGTGAGTCTGAGTGAACTCTGGGAGTTGGTGATGGACAGGGAAGCCTGGCGTGCTGCGATTCATGGGGTTGGAAAGAGTCGGACACCATTGAATGTCTGAAAAATAAAAACAACTTGTATTTTAATTTGGCTTTGCTATTTGTTAGCTTTTTTGTCTTAGGTAAGTCAATTTTTTTCCTTATGCCTTTGAGTTAGCCTGTGATTTTTTAAAATTAATTAATTTATTTTAATTGGAGGCTAATTACTTTACAATATTATAGTGGTTTTTGCCATACATTGACATGAATCAACCATGTGTCCCCCATTCTCAACCTTCCTCCCACCTCCCTCCTTTAAGGTCTCATACTGGCAGATCTAGATTCATAAATTTTTAAACCTGTGAGTAGTTCATCAATACCAGCATTGAAATATGTATAATATTATATCTGAAATGTATTAATTGTTCAAACTAAACACTATCATGTTACAATTTGTTCATACTAGATGTTTGTAATGTTTCTGATAATCAATAAAAGAGATTCTTGAAAAAAAAAAAAAAAGTAATGGGTACATCATTAAAAAGAAGCACTGAAGCATATATATTGCTGCTGCTGCTGCTAAGTCGCTTCAGTCGTGTCCGACTCTGTGCGACCCCATAGACGGAAGCCCACCAGGCTCCCCCGTCCCTGGATTCTCCAGACAAGAATACTGGAGTGGGTTGCCATTTCCTTCCCCAATGCAGGAAAGTGAAAAGTTAAAGTGAAGTCGCTCAGTCGTGTTCGACTCTTAGCGACCCCGTGGACTGGAGCCTACCAGGATCCTCCGTCCATGGGATTCTCCAGGCAAAAGTACTGGGGTGGGGTGCCATTGCCTTCCCCAGCATATATATTACCATATGTAAAATAGATAGCCAGTGGGAATTTGCTGTATGACTCAGGGAGTTCAAACCTGGTGCTCTGTGAATGACAACCGTGGGATGGGGTGAAAGGTGGGAAGGAGGTTCAAGAGGGAGGGGATATATATATATGTACATATATATATGTATATATATATATATGTATACCTATGGCTGATGCATGTTGATGTATGACAGAAACCAACATAATATTGTAAAACAATTATCCTCCTATTAAAAATAAATTAATTTTAAAAAGAAAATTTTAAACCTTAGAAAGATTAAAAAACCATACATTCTATTAGTGGAATTTGTCAGCTTTTGGTGATCAATTTGCATTACAAAACATACATCCTTATGCTTGCTCATGAACATATATTTGGGGCAGAGCTGTAAGTGCTCTATCAAAAGAATATGTGATTATGATTATTAGCCTGAAAATTGGCAGAATTACTGGAAGAATTACTAGATGTATGGCTTTGGGTAAGTCTCTTAACCTTTCTGTGCCTAATTTTTAAGTATAAAGGAATAATAATAACTGTAACTGCAACATGGCATTGTTGTGCAGATTATGTAATTAAGTAAATGAATATGGGAAAAGCACTTAGAATATTACCAGGGGTATAGCAATGTTCAAGAATAGCTTTCTATTGCTATTATTATTATTACCCTGATGTTTTTCTAACCCATTTTGAGTATTCAAGGCTTCTGGGTGCTTTACAAACTCACTGGTTAAAATGTTCTTTTTCTTCAACCATCAGTCCTGCCTATAGCAATGGAACCTTGCTATCATCTAAGCCTCTTCAGTTAAATGAGAAGGAAATCCCAGTTGCCAGAGCAAGTGGTAAGAGGTCATGGTGCTCCAGTGTGAAGGATGAGCTAAAAAATCTTCCAGGGACTATGACTGAAAGAAATATTTTCTGCCCTTTCAGTCATGTAGTGTCCAGTGTTATGAACTGGTTTGGAACTTAACCAGTGGTCCTTTCCTCCCACTGAAGCAAAAAAGACTGTATTAAGAAGAAAGTCTGTAAGATTCAGGATCTTGCCTTTGTTTTATTAAAGGTTTCAAGGCATTTGCTAAGTGATGCAAAATAAGTAATTAAATGACCTCTCTTCCTGGAACACTGCCCAGGTTTATAAAGGCATTGTTTTCATTTAGAGAATATAAGAGTCATCAAAATTGTTAGTGGGACCCTAAGCCATAGGCATAGTAAAAATCCTTTGGTTACATCTGTGCTGTTTCTAAGGAAACTAGTATAGTTTTGAGTCTTAGAATTTGGGGTGAATTCAGTCAGTTGTTTGATATTGTTGGCAGAAAATAAAAAAGTGATTTGGGTTTGTGATGTTTAGATATTAAGCATCTGACTGTTCTTTTCCTAGTGTGTAAATTTCCAGTTGGAAGTTTGTCATATTTTGTCACTCTCTATTCAGTTAAAATGAAATTTACACCCTCCCAGGTAGTTTTGAAAGCACTTTTTTTCAGCTGCATATTCATCCCTTACCTCCCAGTAGCAAAGACATCATCAACTCAATGAAGGCATTTTTAAAAGGACATTTTGGGTTAAGTTGTGTGGGCTATAAACTGGTTGTGTGGAAAACACCTTGGAAAGCTTTATTTTTCTCCCTTCCACCTTACAAATATTAGAGCAAGCAGAACCAGAATGTTCACAGTGAGGATTTTGAGATGCAAGCCAAAGGAGATGGTAGTGAATACGTTTTAATACTTTCTTGTTAATATGACTTTTTATTTATATGTTTGTACCCTTTGTTGTAAAATAACACCTTGATGTGGACTTGTTTGTAAAGGATGAAATGACACAGGTTTTCAGCTAATGAGTGAAATAAAACAAGAAATGTTGCTACTCAAGAGTTTTTGAGAACATTACTAATATTAATTTTGAATTAAGCAGATATAGACCCTATCCTCTTAAAGTTTGCAGTTGGGAGAGACTGACAATCAAATTATCATACAAGTAAAAAAGAAAATTGCCACATCTTATAAACTTATACCTGTGATAAATACACTGAACCAAAGTTCCATAATGCTGTAAGAACATATAATAAGTGTATATAACCTGAACTAGGGATAAGGAAAGGTTCCCTGAAGACATGATTACTGTGATAAATTCCAAAGGAGGAGTAGGAATTACCTTGATGAAGGGGAAGCTAGAGAAAAAGAGAGTGTTACAGGCAAGTGGACTAATGTGTGGAAAGGGATATGGTGTGAAGGATAATATATCATTCTAGGAAGCTGAAGTAGGTCAGTTAGGCTAGAGTTCAGAGAAGGAGTGATGCAAGAAGGCCATGTGACCCGGTGAAATGGTGAATAATCTAAGAGTCATTTGTGAGATTAATCAGAAAGATACTTGGGTACCTTAAGGAGAAATGAAGTCAGATGAGTTGAAAGACTGAGGAATATTAATCCAACGAGGAGAAAGATAATGAGCTGATCATACAAACAAATAGACAGTGACCATGACTAAAGTTTCCTTGTGGCTCAGTTGGTAAAGAATCCGCCTGCAATACAGAAAACCTGGGTTCGATCCCTGGGTTGGGAAGATCCCTTGGAGAAGGGAAGGGCTACTCACTCCAGTATTCTGGCCTGGGGAATTCCATGGACTATATAGTCTATGGGGTTGCAAAGAGTTGGACACGACTGAGTGACCTGCACTTTCACTTTTACTTTCTATGACTAAAATTAGACTTTAATCATTGTGGTGCACTGAGTTGCTACAATTGAGCCCTTTGGCATAAAAGCTCTTATCATACTTTTTTTTTTCCTCTTCACAAACCAGTTTCATTTTCCCCTCATCTCATTCTACACCTACTGCATCTGATCACTTATTATCTGGCCCCCTGAAAAGATTTCTCCTTGTTTTCTTGGCTTATTTAAACACCAATTATCTATCAAAGTCCAGTTTGAATTCCTCTTCTTCTGGGAAGCTCTTCTGGCCTTAACCATGGGACGTCATCTCCATCCTCTGATCCGTTACAGAACTTACTCTCCATATAATGAGTTTAATATATTTTTTTGAAATTTCCTTTGGTATCTCACCCTTTCATGTGTCTTGTGTCCCCAGCTAGACTGTGAGGCACTGCAGGACAGTGACTATGTCTTTCTCTTGTAGATTGATAAATATGCCAAGGACTGATCCAGGCTCAGAGTGGCTGAATGACCATTTGTGGAGACATAGCCAATTCTGCAACTGACAGAAATAGACATACCTGAGATAAGTGGAGAGGGGAACAGAAGGAGCAGAGACTGGGAGTGGGGAGAAGGAAAACAACAGAGAAAGTGCTTTTTAGAATCAGTCACAAATAATAAGGCTAGTATCAGCTTCACACTTGCTTGCTCATCTTGACTCTTAGTGAAAAGTCACAATAAAGCTATAGAAAGAGGGAGAATTAATAAAGATGAAGCATGCCTTATTTGCGAGGAAGCTTAATTATATAGACCAAAGTTTTAAAGCAGTCGGAGAATCCCTCAGTTCTCCAGGAACACCGCTGTGCCCAGAGTAAGAAAGCATCTTATCCCTGGCCCAAGAGTTTCATTCCAGAGAAGGGTGAGGGGTGGCTGCTGGTGGTAGCATTGGCAGTGAGTGGAGATAGAGGAGAGAAGGATGAAGGGAGCTGACAGAAGGGGAGAATTAGTGAGAAGTTACAGATGGGTGAATGAATTTCTGCAACAAATTCAAATGAAAGAGAAGGAGGAAAAAAAAAAAACAGTGTGAGCAACCAAAGTGGTAAACCTATGGGAAAAGAACTTGCCCAAGGGGAAGTAGGTATGCAGTTGAAGATAAGTTCCCATTATAAACAAATTGTATCTGTACTATTTATTTTGGTTTTTAGCAAAACTCTAAAAAAATCTCATGCTAACTAGATGTCCTTCCAGGAAGTTATTTAAGCAAAGTGTAGACCCTCCTTTTGCCACAGAACACTCCCTAGTACATGGAAGGTGGGTACGACAGCTCTGGGACCCCAGCACATCTCCATCTGAGGGTACTTCACTGGTTTAAGTAAGTGAGTATAGTATTAAATTTCATTTTGTTGTAGTGGTAGGAGATTTAATTTTGAATAGGTAGGAGTGTATTTCGCATAGGAGTGTATTTATGGTACCAATCACTTTGCGTTTGCCTGTCCCTGTTATTATTAATATTATTATTGCAATTATTTTAAACAAGTTGGAACAAATATGGGCTGCTCAAAACTGAAGCACTCCTCCCAGTTTGGAGTTTCGTCTCATCCTCCTCATTAGAATTGTAAGGGAATGGGGGAAGATAGCAGTCCTGCAGCAAAGACAGGCACACAGGCTTTCTCAGAGGATTTATTGCCCAGGGAAGACATTTTTTTATATTGTGAAGTGGCAGTTAAGCCGCCAGTTCTTGACTGTGAAAACTGCTTTTCCTGGGCAATGCTCTTTAAGGAAAAACTTCTTCAGTCCAGTGATTGGTGACTGAGGGAACCGTGGAGCACAGAGGATTGGGCGGGATCTTGGCTCCTAATAATGCCTTCTTATCCAATGAAAAGCATTTCCTATTGAGACCCCCAAGAGTTCCCCAGGCCCTCCGCTCAGGCCCGGACTTTGGGCCTTTTCTTGTGTCTCGGTTGTAAAGGCATGCCAGCTACAGCATTCAAGAGGGCCGTTCTTTAACAAAGGGAAAGAGATAAATGTAAATAAGCTCACATTTACAGAAGGAGCAGTTTGCTGTAAGAAGCTTCAGCAGCCAGAGACTGCTACTTTGGGCTGGGATAAACTTTCCCTGTAAAAAATAGTAATAGATCAAAATATGCACTTCTAAAGTGCGAGTTTCCCGTTTACATGTTTATTACCTAATTGTCTACAGGCATGAGCACACTCTCTCATCTAGCACACTCTTTCTTGGGGTAAGTCTCTTTGAGAAAGATTTGATTCGGGCGTTTGGGGGTGGGGGATGGCGTAACAAACTTCAGTGGAAGCACTGAGGCTTTGAGGGTTTGGGGAAAGAAATTAGATTTCAACTCTGAAGTGCTGAACAGGGATCTTCGTGTTGAATGGTTACAAAAGAGGATTTCTTTTGTTTTGGCAATAATACTGTTTTAGTGGAAGATATACAATACTTTCAGACTTTTTCATGTTAACACAGTTGTCCTAAAAAGCTGATTTAAAATCACAGAGTAAAGCAGTTTATGAATTTCTTTGGCTAGCTTTATATTTCTTTGGTTTGCAATTGATTGTGAGCTAATGTGGCTTCTATTATGATGAGGTTTCTTCTAGTAAAACTATACAGCAGCATGCCTTTGATGCCTAATTGATTTGTGGAGAATGTGACATTTGCTTTATTGAATAATTCATGAATAATCCATAAAGGAAGAAACATAGTTTAATGGAAAACTAATTCTTTCATAAATGGAATTTGCTCTTATATGAGAAATTAATTACTATTTTCCAAACAAATGCAATACTGTGACATTTAAAATTCTCTTCTTGTATATCCTGAATATTTTTAAGATTTTTTTTTTACTTACAAGATTTTGTTGAATTGATAATTATTGTATTTTAGTTACTTTGTTTTAGGAAATTGAGCACTGTAATTTATTATTCCACTACGGAAAGGACCAGGCAAATTCTAAGATTAGAATATTTCAGAGCTTAGTTGGGTTGTTCACTTTGCTACCTTACCAAATTATACCAACTTTCTTTTTCCTTAGCTAATACAAATAAGACAGCAATAATAACCTAAGCACCAAATTATTCAGTGGCTTTGAAATGTTTATTTTTCAGAACAGAATTTCAAATAACGTATCTCTTCGACATAGACTGTAAATTATTTTGCCTTGTCACAGATGAAATATGCTCTTGCTGAAAAAGATGAGTTCAGCTAATACACTTGATGGCTGCTATACTCTAAAGCATGAGATGCAAATGAAAGCCTTACTGGAACAAGCAGACCAGCCTTTCACAAAAGTTAAAAGGAGGACTAGGAATATGACTTACAGAGATAGGCTAAGTTTAGCTAAAGTTTAATTTATTCAATTCCATCTGACAGAAACTGTAATGAAAATTGTTGCCCTTACTGTGGTGTGGTCAAAGATTATGTAGTTGCCTTTTTTCTGTCTATATGGTCGTTGTGTACTCTTGGCCTTTTTAAGGGAGAGGAGAAAGCTTAATAATGTACTTGTGAATATTAGTACTAAAAATTGGGAGCGTAATAGGAATTCACCTACCATTGGTTATCCAGTCACACTTTTAGTAGATAAATGATTTGTTATTAGAGCAAAGCATAGGATAAGTAGTCTACTGATTCCTTATAGTTATGTTCTGAAGTATTTCAATAACCTTATATTTTGAGGAGAGAGGTGACTGGGGAACAGGTAGAATAGGTCAAGGATTAAGACCTAGACAATTAGAGCTGATATGAGCATGAGGAAAGAAGAGGAGGAAAATGAGGGTATCAGGGAGACCTTACCATATAAATGCCAGCTTGATCTGTGATTCTTAGGTTCTGATAAAAATTAATAATATTTACTTCTGGTGTTAAATCTAAACTATATATCATAATGGATGTTGACTAGACTTACCGTGATGATCATTTCACAATGCATACAAATATCAATCAAATCATTATTATAATATATACTTTAAACTATAATATATACTTTAAATAATAATATGTCAATTGTACCTCAATTAAAAATAAAATAAATTAGCAGTAGTTTTACTGAGTCTAATAAAAATTAATTCCCCTTAACTCAGACTTTGAGGGATTAAAATTTTTTTTTTTGCAGTGACAAATGGGAGCAGGTAAAACAACTGATAGGAGGGAATAGCCAGTAAAGTCACACTGCCATGACGCCAGTTGAAGGCTGCTAATAATCAAGACAAAGATGGAGGAAAATGAGAAACTGAGGACAAGAAGGGGACTGTGACTTGGTCTCACACGGTTAGCTAGTGATGGGGCTGGATGTGGCTACATTGAATTAATATCAAATATGAAAACTTTTAGGTATTTGAACTTCTTAGTTTTCTTTGATTCTAAACAAAAAGAAGTTTCTTCTTTATAATCTGTGTCAATTGTGAAAGCCATAAAAGAAATGTTAATGGTTCTTTCTTTAAGATAAACCAATAAAATAATATTAATTTCTTTCCAGGAATACTGGTCTCTGGAGGACTGTGAAAATCAATTCTCCTTAATGTTAAGGTGATCTCAAATATATTTAAAATTGTCTCATGATTTTATTTTTAAGTTTTGATTCCTTTAGATTAGAGAAAATTTATTTCAGGAGAGTTCAATCATAGCAGTCTACTTTGTTTTGTTTAGGCCACCTTCAGAAGGGAGTGAAATGTGATGATAGTATAAGTTTGCCACTTTACAGGCAGTAAGTGCTACTTGTAAAAATACTGTTGCAGAATATTTCTGGTTTTATACAGTTATTTTAGGTAGAATTGTGATTTGAAGATGTTACAGACAAGCTATATTAGGTTGGCTTAGGATATTCTAGTAGAGGCAGCGGTGACTGTCAGTGTGCTAATATCCAGTAATTGAAGACTTGCTCATATGACTACAGTTCAGAGAAGGAAGAAATCCAGCTGGACTAGGGATGCAGGTTAGAGACAAGTCAGTAAGGTGTCCACATGTTGTTCCAGTCTTCTTTTCTCTTCCCCTATCAAGGCTCCTGCTCAATAGTAATAGTCATTGCCAGGGAAAAAGAAAGGAGAAAAACAACAACAAAACCCAAAGAACCAATACAACTTCAATCAAAATAAAGAAATATCCTTTGTTCAATTATTTTTAATATAAAGTAATCTGAGTAAACTCCAGAAAATAGTGAAGGACAGGGGAGCCTGGCATGCTGTAGTCCATGGTGTCACAAAGAGTCAGACACATCTTAGTGACTGAATAACAACAACAAAAACAATTACCTTATAAAGTGGAAGAAGTATTTTATGCCTTTTGTCACTAGGTATCCTTAAATGATTATAAGTTATATAAACTCATGGACTTTGTGTGTGTTAATATAACTAATAAAATATGACATGGCAGTAACAAGTTTTGAAAATAAAATGTTATCAGCAACTCTGTAATAATGAAATCGAAAGCATTTATATACCATTTTTAAATGTGTTGGCTCTCATGTACTCTGATTTATGTCATATAATTGGAGAACGCAATGGCAACCCACTCCAGTACTCTTGCCTGGAAAATCCCATGGACAGAGGAGCCCAGTAGGCTGTAGTCCATGGGATCGCAGAGTCAGAACGACTGAGAGACTTCACTTTCACTTTTCATTTTCATGCATTGGAGAAGGAAATGGCAACCCACTCCAGTGTTCTTGCCTGGAGAATCCTGTGGACAGCGGAGCCTGGTGGGCTGCCATCTATGGGGTTGCAGAGTCAGACATGACTGAAGTGACTTAGCAGCAGCAGTATATCATATAATCATTTTGTTTGCCTTATGATTTTGGTATACATTTTATTGAAAAATTCTCTCCATGACATGCTATTGTGATCGTTTCTATTTCACAGCATCCATTGGAGGAAATTTCTAACCACAGTACCTCCAGAAAGTTCATTGATCAACCAAGTCTTGGATAAAATTGGTGCCAGAATTTGGTTTGAACTAATGTGGTGAGTACCACTGTCCTGGTAATAACTCTTTCTAAAATTCTTAATTTTATTTTACAACTTTTTTTTCTAGCCAGTGTTTTCAGTTTATTACAGATTATATGATTTAAAAAAATCCAGAATGTATGGAAGAGTTTCATTTGTTTATTGTAATCCAGGCAGATTTGGGGTGGAAAAGTATTGATTCTTTGATTTAAGCCTTCTCTGCCACTGGTATATACCTTTAGCAATGGGAGGCATGACTTTTGTTCACATTATCAGGATCAGTATTCAAGTATATCAGATGAATTGATATACAAATTGGTAACTAATTTACTTGTTCAAATATGAGAAATAAGTTCAGATTCTTAGCTGGCATTTATGAACCTCATAGGATTTGGAAATAGGTTCTTTTAGGAACACCTAAAAATTTCCTCAAAATGTCTGGGCTTTTGCTAAGATCAGATATTAAGTTTCAAGACTTTAGACAATTTCATAATATTAGGTTGAATAATTTATCTACAGTTGTCTTACTCTATATCTTACTGCTAAGGAAAATTCTGCTTTAGTAGGAATGATGAGCTCTTTGACCCCATCAGATGAAGGGTTAGTGAGAGACTAGAATAATTCTTTGGTGAAAAAAAATTAAGTTAATCACTAAGGATAGAAGTGCTCAGATTAGGATATATGTCAATTTCCTGTTCATTTCAAATAAAGCAGGAGGACAAAACAGTCATAAGAATCTTAGTGTGAACCACATTTAACATACATTTCTTCAAAATGATATTTCTTAAATAAACAATAAATAAGGATAAAAAAATAAATAAGGCTTATTAATCTAAACATTTGACACAGAGAGAGGCTTCTTTGAGATGAGACCTGATATAGATGAATTTCCCAGCTCAGTTATGGAGTGAATTACCAATGGTTTCCTCCATATGTAATTTTATATGGCTAGATTGTGTTTTGAAAACTATTATGAAACAGTAACCAGTGCACAGAAACATCAATTGGAACCATGTGTTTGATTGTGACCTGTGCTTATGACATGGCCTAGAAGATTTCCTTAAGGAGTCTTCTCTGTTAGCAGCAACTCGTCTGAGGAACGGCAATCTGGATGTATTCCCTATTACTCCAGTGGGATAGTTTTAATCTATAGTTTTGCAACAGTTTTGTATTTTTTAGTTTGTGTCACTGCTAAATATTTATAGACAAAGACCCAATAAGTTTCAGCTTCCTCTGAAAACTATTGTGGCAGTGTTCCTAAGCTTCAACCAGAGTAGAAAGAGGAAATGACTCTGGGGATCAGAAGTACTCTGATCTGACCCAAGCTCGTTAAAAATGGAGCCAAGCAAGGAAAATTGAGTATTCTCTTCCTTTAAGGCCTTGTCTCCCTGAATTTTGGATTGTCTTCTGTAAGGAACAAAAGCAAGTCAGCCTTTCTGGGCTACTAGGAATATGCCAGAAATTAGACCCTTGTTTTTAATATATCATCTGAAAATTTAGCACTTAGTAAAGTGATTTAGATATTCATCTTTACAGGAAAAAGGGCTAACTCTACTTCCTCCAGTAGCCCCAAAGACCCCCAAGCATGTTATATTTCGTTATCATTAGAAATTTTTTATAAAGGAAAAACATTGTGAACACTACTGTGAACTGTCTGAACTGGCTCCATATGTGTAGGTCAAAGTTAAAAAATTCATGAAGGTCAGATTACTTTTTGGCCAACCTCCAGGTGACTTGCTTCCTGCTTGTTGTCACTGAAAATACATCCACTCAGCACTCTGAACCCCTAGGTGATTAATTTAGAATAATTGGCTGTAAAGGTCCTCACAAGATAATAGTCTAATGCTACTCGCAGTCAAAAATGTAATTAACTGTGTCAGTCTAATTTTTTTTTTCTTCTTCATCTCATCTGAAGGTCAAGTGTTGGCCCTTTGCCTCCATTCAGTACACAATATGTTAGCCATTTAGGAAAATCTAGTGGTTAAAAAAATACTGTTTGTTTCAGTGGAAAGAAAGGAAAGCCAGTCAGAAAAGGATCTTGTTTCTCTTTTTCATTGATTTTTTTTTTCTTCAGAATTAGTTTTAAGACTCAAATGCCTCTCTGAGTTTTTTTAACCATAGCTCAGTGGGAAGATATTCCTTTTGGTACACACTCCTAGATTTTCCTGTTATGATAAAATTGTGTAGTTAAGGTCGAAATTCAAGGGAAGATTTCTGAAGTAGGGTATTAGGAGGTGTTAGGAGGAAGATGTTTTACTAATACGAAGTTCAGCATATCAAGAAAGACAGAGACATAGGTGTCCAGCTGTGCTAGATGATGGGGAATGAAGAAACTCCTGTAATATTTCTTTGTGGTTAGGTAGGACTGAATGCTGGGCAAACTTATAAAGCTACTCACAAACCCTATTGAATCTTCCTAGCCTCAGCTGTGAGGCTCAGAGGTAATGTTTATACAAGGAAGAGAAACTGTATAGCCAAGTTACAGAGCTAACCAATGTCTGAATCAGAAATAGAACTCCTTGCTTCCAGTCCTGTGTTAAATCCCAGCACCACACCCTCTCTGCCAGACAGCAAAAGGTGCTGTGTGTTTGAGCACGGGAAAGCTGTGAATAGGGCCTTAGTGACAGTTTTCCCATGCTCTCTCTTCAGGATAGGGACTGTAATGCTTTATTGTCTTTGCTCCTTTCTCTCCCACAGAATTTGGTTATGCAAAGCAGAAGAACAGAAGAGCCAGGCATTTGCAGACTGTCTGCTGTGGATATAGTGTATATGTTCTGAGAGATATAAAACTGAATAGAAAACTGTGGAGCAAAGCTCAGCTATTTGAAACACGCCATCTTGGGAAGTACAAAATAATACAGAGCCAGTGAGCTAGAAGTATACTCTGTAAGGGGATCACCAGTGGGTAGACTGGAGGGACTCTGAGCAAATATGGAAAGTCTTCTATTATGAAAACATTTTCCAAATAAAATTTATTGGCAGTACTTATTGTAGAAGGCAAATACAAGCAGATCATAGTGAATGAGGCTTGATTTTAATGTTAGGGATTTTTCAGTCCCATCATTTCTTTAGATTATGTGATTATGTTAGAGGGATATTTTTGACTATTTTGATTTCTTTCAGCAATAAAAAAAAAAAAGACTTCCAGACTAATGGGTAGCATGTTGGGTGTAAAATAGTATGTAATGTGGTTTAAGCAGTTGAGAAGTTGCCATTGTTTTCATTTCTGCCACCCCCTTGGTGAAGCAATCTGTAGAAACTTAGATTTATAGCTCTCAAAGTGAGGTTTGAACCACATTGACTGAGATTTTCCTGGCTTCTTGTTTTTCTTTTTCAGATTAGATTCATTGACCTTAAGCAGTCATTGTATACTGTTTTTTTCTGAGAAAAATGGAAGAAGTCAGATGAAGCAAGGTAGAGAGGATGGAATTAGAGGAATTATCTTCCAAGCCCTTAATACAAATTAGATGGAAATAGTGACCTCTCTCCAGCAAGGTCTTCTTTTTTGTGTGTTTTATTCTTCCTTTTCTCTCAATTCTATTTTTCTTTCTCTGCTACTTTCTTTGCTATCTCCTCTTCTGCTCTCCCCATCTATTTTTATTTCTTCCTTGTCTGTTTTTTTTTCCCTCCTGGACCTTACTTTGTCAAGATTCTTACTATACCCTGCTTTCATATATCAAGGTCTCTTCTGGCAAAAGTTGAGCTGGCTTTTGAGTTGAGCCATTTCATATGAGATGAAATGGCCAAGAAGGAATATTATCTTACAGACGTGTCAGTCTCAGGGGAGGCACACCATAAAGCTCATGAAATGAGAATTCAGAAACAGCACACTTCCAATTTTAACTTTAAACTTTAGCTATTAAAAATGCCAACACTTTTTTTGCACTTTGTTTTCTCCAAAGTCAAAAGTCAGCTCTCATTCTAGGCACTACAGTGAGTGAATGTTTTTTTCTTTTTTTTTTTTCTCTCTCAAATCATGTTCTCTTCCCCCAGGCCAAACACTGGTTGAAGTGACTTCAGACCTCTATATCTCTGGCAGGTTCCTCCTGCCACTCCCTTTTCTGTTATATATGAGGCCCTGTGGCCTGTTCCAGAAGTTGGAAAGAAAGAGTTACATAAGGAGGAATCAATTCAGAGAAATGGCTTTCACATTTTAAAATATAATCATGTGCAAACTCATTACTGGGTATGTCAGGAACAAAGACCACTTTCACTCCATATCCTCTTCATTGAAAAGAATTCATTCAGCTGCAACTTATTCATAGTGCTTTATAGAGCATTCAGAAGACAGCCTTCCAATGGCAGCTGTTGACCTAGGAGCATGTTAGTAAGATTTCTATATGTACCTTTGAACGATATTGCTTCAGATATCCAACAAAGACAATTAGTCAGTGACCTCCATGCATACAAGAATGGCTGTTCAACTCAATTCACTTGTATTTAGCCAGAAAAGCTTTATTGACCTGGCTCATTTTAAAAGCTAAAAGCATGAATGCAACTCATGGAATGGGCAGTGGGAGAGGGAGTAGGATAATATCCAAGGCTCAGGGTATGGCATGAAAGAACCTTGATAAGGGACCACAATCTAAAGGAGAGAAACATTGTGATTGTCATTTGAATTCTCTCTATATAAAGGCATTGTAATGGAGTGAAAAAAGTTTCAGCCAGAAGTTTTAATGTACTGAGGAATTCCTGCTCTCTGAACCTATATTTTAGAAGAGAAGGTGAATCAACATTTTAATTCAGGAGTTTAGTTGTAACTTTTAAAAGAGGTTTTCCTGGAGGTCCCATATCCACCTTTAGTCTTGTGCAGTAACCAGAGAGTAGACAATATAATTTAAAGAAGCTTAATAATCCTCTGGTTAGGAATTTAAAAAGAATACCTGAATTCTGGTTCTGACTATGTCATTTACATGTTCTTCCAATTCTGACAGTATTGTATTTCTAAATTATATAAGCTTCAGTTTCTACTTCTGCAACATGGTGATAAATTCCTGCCTTGCCTATCTTATAGTGTTCTTGTGGGAATCAAATAAAACATGTTTTAGAAGTTAAAAAATTATACAAATTTCCAAGTATTAGCATTGTTTTAACTATCAGAGCCTTTGTATCCCTACCCCTGCTAGCCTAGGGCTCCCAAGGAACAAATACCTTATTCCTGTGAATTGCAATGCTACAGTGTTGTGCTTACTGTCTTGAGTGTGGTCCCTCCTGTTCCCGCAAGATACTCTTGTAGTACCATTTAACATATGGTAGGTATTCAAAAGGTACTTGTTAAACTGAACTGAATGTGCATGTTATTTCCAGTCTGTGTGAACAGAATATCTTTTACTCCACAAAAATGGATGGAAGGTAGATTTGATGACTCATTTAATCTTATTTCCCATAGGAGGAAAACATTTCCTACCAGCCTTTAGTCTCAGAGTGCTGAACCCTGCAGTCTGCAGGCCTCCTGAATAAAAGTCCATGGGTGACAGAAGATTCATTGACTTCCAATTCCAAGATTTAAATTCAAACCTCAGACCCAGGTTGGGCAATGCTACTGCCAATAATACTTGCATTGTTGATGATTCCTTCAAGTATAATCTGAATGGTGCTGTCTACAGTGTTGTATTCATCCTGGGTTTGATAACCAACAGTGCATCTCTGTTCGTCTTCTGCTTCCGCATGAAAATGAGAAGTGAGACAGCTATTTTCATCACCAATCTGGCCCTCTCTGATTTACTCTTTGTCTGCACTTTACCTTTCAAAATATTTTACAATTTCAACCGCCACTGGCCTTTTGGTGATACCCTCTGCAAGATCTCTGGGACTGCATTCCTAACCAACATCTATGGGAGCATGCTCTTCCTTACCTGTATTAGTGTGGATCGTTTCCTGGCCATTGTCTATCCCTTCCGATCCCGTACCATTAGGACCAGGAGGAATTCTGCCATTGTATGTGCTGGAGTCTGGATCCTAGTCCTCAGTGGTGGTATTTCAGCCTCGTTATTCTCCACCACTAATGTCAACAATGCAACCACCACCTGCTTTGAGGGCTTCTCCAAACGTGTATGGAAGACATATCTGTCCAAGATAACCATATTTATTGAAGTTGTTGGTTTTATCATTCCTTTGATACTGAATGTCTCTTGCTCTTCTGTGGTGCTAAAAACCCTCCGTAAGCCTGCAACATTGTCTCAAATTGGGACTAATAAGAAAAAAGTGCTGAAGATGATCACAGTGCATATGGCAGTCTTTGTGGTATGCTTTGTACCCTATAACTCTGTTCTCTTCCTGTATGCTCTGGTGCGCTCCCAAGCCATTACCAATTGCTTGTTGGAAAGATTTGCAAAGATTATGTATCCAATCACCTTGTGCCTTGCAACTCTAAACTGTTGCTTTGACCCTTTCATCTATTACTTCACCCTTGAGTCCTTTCAGAAGTCCTTCTATATCAATACCCATATCAAGATGGAGTCTCTGTTTAAGACTGAAACCCCTCTGACCACAAAGCCTTCCCTTCCAGCTACTCAAGAGGAAGCTAGTGATCAAACAACACATAATGGTGGTGAATTAATGCTAGAATCCACCTTCTAGGTACAAGAAGTCTGTTTAGGTCCAGATATAGTTTCTTCTATGATTTTCCTATGCTTTGAATAAAAAATTTGAAGCTAATGATATTGAGAATAGATTAATGTACTGAATATAGTCAGATACATTTATTTGAATGTTTATTGTAATACATATATTGTTTTGTTCAATAATTATAGGTCACATCTAATTACAGCAGCCAGAAGGAATTACCAAACTCTTCTTCTGGGTTGGAAATTCATTGTACCACATTATATAAGTCAACATTAGCCTTGACTTCAGTGATATAGAGGTTACTTAAAAACTTTGAAAAAATATATTTCCATTCCAATATTTGGTAATTAGTTTGGGCTTATAAATATAGAACAAATTCAGGTAATTTTTTTAAGCAACCTTTTGTGTTACTACTGATATATACTAGTCTTTTTTTGCTTTTTGAACTGTCATTGAGTTTATTTTAGTACAAGAACATACTTTAGTTTAACATTATTAATAAAAAAGTATCAAATTTAAAAAAGTTAGTAAAATGTATTGTATATATTTTAAAAGCAGAAACATAAATTGTGTTTGTATGAATATTGCTGGGAAGAAATGGAAAATTAACTGGATTTACCTATTTGCAGTTACCAGCAGTGTTAGCTTTTAAAAACTTTTCCTTTTTTATACTATATTAAATTTCTTATATGAAATGTCAAATCCAGAAAGCTGCTAAGTATGTGCCCAAAACAGGGCAAAATGGAAAATCACATAAAACAAAAAATGTTCATAAAAAACTAAGAGAAATTAACATTTTCTCTAAGAATTTTCAATTATTTTTGTTTTGGGTGACTAATTTTTATAAATATTCCATATGTGAAATTTTGAAGCGCAGTGCAATCATAAAGCTGCTGCATTTGTGCCCAGGTCAGAAGCAAATTGAAAAAAAAAAAGGGACAAAAGTATAACAAAAATATAATAATAAAACAAAAAAGCTTTCTTAAAACTTGAATCAATCATTTTTTGAGGGAGGGAGCATAGATCTGTAAATTAGTTATGCTTTCATATTAATTTTGGAGCACAGTGTAGCCAGAGAGCTGCTGAATTTGTGCCCAGGTTGGGAGCATATTGAAAAAAAAAAAAACAAAACATAAACCAAACTAAACCAATGCAAACAAACAAACACACACAAAAATAAAACCTGTAAAACAATAAAAGCCACAACTTGCATTAATATTTTATTTATTATTTGAGTATATGTAAATTTTAAATTACTGTATTATTTGTATAAAATTTTAGAGTACAAGTAGAAATCCACTACATTTGTGCCCAAGTCAGGACCTAATTGGAAAAAAATAAAAGCAAAATAACTCCTTAGAAAACAGCAACAACAACAACACACACACACACAAAACTTAGAACTTTTTTTCCTGAGCATTTTTAAGACTTAAAAGATACTATAACTTTCTTAAGATGCTTTGAATTAAAATGCAACTAGGAAGTTACTAAACTGGCATCTACTTCAGGAGCAATTAAAATCAATATTTAAAAGTATATACAAGGAAACTTTTTGTAACTAACAACAAAAGCAGCAAAAACATCTTTAGAATCTCTTACCATTTATTGAATGAAGTATAGATTTAAGAATATTAAAACCTTAAGCAAAACTTCTGAGCATGGTATAGCTTGAAAGATTCATGCTCAGGTAAGAAGTGAAAATAAATATCCTGCATACATACTACACACAAATACACACATAATTAAAGCACTGCGAAACAAAACCAAAATGTTCTTAAAGTATGTTTTAATCAATTTTTTAAATTATTTAGAAATGTTATAATTTTAAAATGCTAAGACCTCTTAAGTAAAAATTTCAGAAACAACACATTTTGTAAGTTGCTGAACTTGCACCAGGGAGTGATTTAAAAAAGATTAAAAACCATAAAATAATGACAAAAAATTAAAACTTTTAAAGCAATAAGCTAATTGTTAAAACTCTTATTAACCTTTGTCTTTCAGATATGTGAAGTTACTCAGTTGTGTCTGACTCTTTGTGATCCCATAGACTGTAGCCCACCAGGCTCCTCCATCCATGGAATTTTCTAGGCAAGAATACTGGAGTGGGTTGCCATTTCCTTCTCCAGGGGATCTTCCTGACCCAGGGATCGAACCCGGGTCTTCTGCATTGCAGGCAGATGCTTTACCATCTGAGCCACCAGGGAATCCCACATATATGTAGAATAAAAATACTAAAATTTTAAAATAAAAATTCATGAGCATAATGTAACTCTTAAAAACTGCTAAATCTGTGCCTGGACTAGGAACTGATTGAAAAAAAAGCTAAAACAATAGAAAAATAATAAAACAGAATTCTCAAAAATGGTATTACTTTTTCTTCACGATCTAAATTCCTAAAAATAATCAGGCATTATATTGTCTTATGAAAACAAGTTATAGATAGAATATGTAAGGCATTAGATTAAGTTAGATGAAATTAGGTTAAGTTAGGTAAAGTTTGGTTGTTAGGTTATGTTGTAAGATCAAATTAGTTATCAAAGTATGAATAATATTTTTGTTTCTTTTAGTATTCTTTATCTTCTGTTTCTTATAAATATAAACTATATGTGAACTTTTGTTTGTACCCTTGACTCTCAAAATTATGAAATTTT
The DNA here is from genome assembly GCA_935064755.1 of Tragelaphus eurycerus. Taxonomy (NCBI): domain Eukaryota; kingdom Metazoa; phylum Chordata; class Mammalia; order Artiodactyla; family Bovidae; genus Tragelaphus; species Tragelaphus eurycerus. Next base: position 12,268,880 of record CAKXYN010000046.1, on the reverse strand, counting down.
AGGATTATTACACCAAACCATTTAATAGAATATATTAACCAAGTTGACATATATCAATAAACCAATTTCCTACTGTATAATTTCCATATTTAGTTTTGTTCATTTTTCCATATTTCAATTTATTTTAATTTCAAATTTTATAGTTAATATAGCTTGCTAACGATAAATTTTTTGTCATATTAACAATGTAACCAAACAAAATGTAATGTAAGCTAAATATAAAATTACCTTTTATTTTACATTTAAAAGCAAAAGCAATCATTCAACTGTAGTTACAACTTGGATTTTAAGTGCTTATTAAATGTAATAAAATACATTTGGATTATCTAGCAGTTATACTTCGGTCAAATATTTATTCAACTTGCCCTTTTTAGTGAATTATAATTGATATACAATGTTATGTTAGTTTCAGGTATGCAGAAGACCTGAATAGACATTTTTCCAAGGAAGATGGTCAACAGGCATATCACATGAAAAGATGCTCAGCATCACTAATCATCAGGGATATGCAAGTAAAATGAGATACCACCTCACATCTGTCAGAATGGCTATTATTAAAAAGACAAGAAACAACAAATGTTGGCAAGAATATGGAGAAAAGGGACCCCTGAACTTTGCCTTTATCTGTGGGCATCCAGAGACAATTTTCTTTTATCTTTCCTCCATCCTTCAGAAAAGAACTTATTAAAGGATATTTGATCTCAAATCAATTCCAACACTTTGTTTTTGAAGTTGTCTGAAGACTAATGTACAGTTGCAAAAGGAAGATCCCTGGGTGACTTTTCAAGGATCAAACTGAAAGGTTAAGCTGATTTGTCCAACTTGGCTTTGATTTATTTGCAGTTTATTGCCAAGTTGATGCTTGAATCTGACTTTTCAGATTTGCTGAAATACCCTAGGATGACTGGGAGGCCTGTGGAAGGTCAGGGGGAAAAGTCATCTAACAAAAGTGAGATGATTTTGGAAAGAGGTGGCTGACTGATCAATAACTAAAACAAGTGGTGGTCACAGGATAGAAGCACAGGGAATTCCTAGTCATCCTTATGCCTTCTAACTCTCAGGGAAAGCAGTGTCAGCATTTCATAAAGCACATTGTATATTGGTTACCCATGTGATGACAGCAAACACTGCCTTTTCTAACATCATGACCAGCATTGTCAACCTTAGACTATGTTTAAAATTTTAAGAACTTTGTCATTAGTGACTTTCTAAGCCAGATCCTCAGAAGAAATGGGGATATACCATTGGTTTCACATCCTTATTAACCATCTTCCATCTTTGTCTGTACCCCCAAAGCCCTGCAGTTTATATTTGCTATTATTTACCAAAATCTTTACCTATGTTTCTTGTGGTCCTTTAACATCTCTCGCCACTTCTTACAAAAATAGTACTTCTTTGTGGACCAAAACCAATACATAAATGACGTAAATGTCTGCCAAGACAGTGACATATTGAACAGATTTTCATTAAGACACCTCTATCCACTGCTTTTAATTCTCACTTTGGTGTTTGCATCTTATAAAAGGAGTCTGGGTAATTCAAATGACTGAAGCAGTGTTGGGATGGGGAGAGATGACTGTCCATGTAAATGGTAAATCATCTCATGAACTTCAGCCTCCCTCATCTCATGGTAAGGCCTCTGTACTGCTACTCTCTTTTCCCACTCTCTTGACACAACCCTGTGTACTACTGAGTCTAAAATATACAGCACCTTCTTCCAGACAGTCTTTTCTTCCAAAATTGCCCGCTGGTGACTAGGAACACATGCTCTCATCTCATATACACTTGGATTGTTTCCCTCAAATGTCTCCTGATCCTGGTGGAATTGGTGAAGTGATTCTTAAAATATGAAACAGTTTGTTTCAATGGAGAGCCAAAGCACAGATGACTGAGTAAAAATTTGCCTGTATTCAGAGTTTTGAATAGCTATATACTTCCCACTGCTTCACTTCTTTCTCTGTCTGAGTGTCTGGGAATAAAGCTCTTCTGTCCCAAACACCCAGAGAGGTACTTAATCCAGGACGGCAGAGGAGTAGAGCCAGTGTGAAGCCTAAAATGTGTCAGTGAGGGAAACCAGGCAAGCCCTAAGATTGGGATGACTTGTGCATCCCTTGTATTCCTTCTTATCATGGTGGAGCTCTGCCCTAAAAGATGAAAAGCTTGTTACAAAGAGCCTACATTGCTCCCACTGCTAGTCTAGGATAAACTGCTCAGTTTTTCACCTTCCTTACTCAAGTTCATTGTCTTCCTCAGTTGAGATTATGGGACTTCTGGACTAGTCTTGATTCAAGGCAGTTTGAGGTTCTTGGGTAAGTTTGGCTGGGGGAGCAACTCATAATTCATTCATTTACTTTTTCAACAAATTCCTTGAACACCAACCACGTGCCAAACATCCTTCTAGACACTAAGAATGCAGTGGTGAAAATAACAGACAAAAAGGCATTTCAAATCTTATGTTCTAGACTCAGAGTATGGAGACCTAAAAACAAAAAAAAGCTAAAACATAATATGACAGATTATAATAAGTGTTATAGAGAGAATCAGATCAGATCAGATCAGATCATTCACTCAGTCATGTCTGACTCTTTGCAACCCCATGAATCACAGCACACCAGGCCTCCCTGTCCATCACCAACTCCTGGAGGTCACTCAGACTCACATCCATCGAGTCAGTGATGCCATCCAGCCATCTCATCCTCTGTTGTCCCCTTTTCCTCCTGCCCCCAATCCCTCCCAGCATCAGAGACTTTTCCAATGAGTCAACTCTTCACATGAGGTGGCCAAAATACTGGAGTTTCAGGCTTTAGCATCATTCCTTCAAAAGAAATTCCAGGGCTGATCTCCTTTAGAATGGACTGGTTGGATCTCCTTGCAGTTCAAGGGACTCTCAAGAGTCTTCTCCAACACCACAGTTCAAAAGCATCAATTCTTTGGCACTCAGCCTTCTTCACAGTCCAGCTCTCACATCCATACATGACCACAGGAAAGACCATAGCCTTGACTAGACGAACCTTTGTTGGCAAAGTGATGTCTCTGCTTTTAAATATGCTATCTAGGTTGGTCATAACTTTCCTTCCAAGGAATAAGCGTCTTTTAATTTCATGGCTGCAGTCACCATCTGCAGTGATTTTGGAGCCCAGAAAAATAAAGTCTGACACTGTTTCCACTGTTTCCCCATCTATTTCCCATGTAGTGATGGGACCAGATGCCATGATCTTTGTTTTCTGAATGTTGAGCTTTAAGCCAACCTTTTCTCTCTCCACTTTCACTTTCATCAAGAGGCTTTTTAGCCCCTCTTCACTTTCTGCCATAAGGGTCGTGTCATCTGCATATCTGAGGTTATTGATATTTCTACCAGCAATCTTGATTCCAGCTTGTGTTTCTTCCAGTCCAGAGTTTCTCATGATGTACTCTGCATATAAGTTAAATAAACAGGGTGACAATATACAGCCTTGACGTACTCCTTTTCCTATTTAGAACCAGTCTGTTGTTCCATAATAAGTGTTATAGAGAGAATAAAGTGAAGTAAAGTAGAACACATGCCTGAAACCAAATTTTGGGCTCCATAGCAGTACTGGATTAAAACTTTAAACATCATAAACATTACAAAGAAAAGGATGCCACTCTCTAAATAAATTATTTTAATTGTTTATGCAATACATAGCAATGCATGTAAAGAAGTGCAAAAAAGTTCTGATTTTAAAACATTACATCATAAACAGTGCTGCAATGAACCAAGCAACCTAGATGTCCATCAGCAGATGAATGGATAAGAAAGCTGTGGTACATATACACAATGAAATATTCAGATCAGATCAGATCAGTCACTCAGTCGTGTCTGACTCTTTGCGACCCCATGAATCGCAGCATGCCAGGCCTCCCTGTCCATCACCAACTCCCGGAGGTCACTGAGACTCACGTCCATCGAGTCAGTGATGCCATCCAGCCGTCTCATCCTCTGTCGTCCCCTTCTCCTCTTGCCCTCAATCACACCCAATATCAGAGTCTTTTCCAATGTGTCAACTCTTTGCATGAGTTGGCCAAAATACTGGAGTTTTAGCTTTAGCATCATTCTTTCCAAAGAAATCCCAGGGCTGATCTCCTTCAGAATGGACTGGTTGCATCTCCTTGCAGTCCAAGGGACTCTCAAGAGTCTTCTCCAACACCACAGTTAAAAAGCATCAATTCTTTGGCACTCAGCCTTCTTCACAGTCCAGCTCTCACATCCATACATGACCACAGGAAAAACCATAGCCTTGACTAGACGAACCTTTGTTGGCAAAGTGATGTCTCTGCTTTTGAATATGCTATCTACGTTGGTCATAACCTTCCTTCCAAGGAGCAAGCCTCTTTTAATTTCATGGCTGCAGTCACCATCTGCAGTGATTTTGGAACCCAGAAAAATAAAGTCTGACACTGTTTCCACTGTTTCCACATCTATTTCCCATGAAGTGATGGGACCAGATGCCATGATCTTTGTTTTCTGAATGTTGAGCTTTAAGCCAACTTTTTCACTCTCCACTTTCACTTTCATCAAGAGGCTTTTTAGTTCTTCTTCCCTTTCTGCTCAGCCATTAAATAGAATACATTTGAATCAGTTGTAATGAGGTGGATGAAACTGGAGCCTATTATACAGAGTGAAGTAAGCCAGAAAGAAAAACACCAATACAGTGTACTAACGCATATATATGGAATTTAGAAAAATGGTAACAATAACCCTGTATACGAGACAGCAAAAGAGACACTGATGTATAGAACAGTCTTTTGGACTCTGGTAGAACGAGAGGGTGGGATGATTTGGGAGAATGGCATTGAAGCATGTATAATATCATATATGAAATGAGTCGCCAGTCCAGGTTTGATGCATGATACTGGATGCTTGGGGCTGGTGCACTGGGATGACCCAGAGGGATGGTATGGGGAGGGAGGAGGGAGGAGGGTTCAGGATGGGGAACACATGTATTCCTGTGGAAGATTCATTTTGATATATGGCAAAACCAATACAATATTGTAAAGTTAAATAAAATAAAATTAAAAATAAATAAATAAAACATTACATCATTAATGTTCATTTTTAAAGGGGTTATGCAGCCCTGAATTGTCCAAATTCTGTGGTTAGTCTGTCTACCTTTAGCTGTTTATGCTCTTGCCTAAGCCAAAGACCTCAAAAGGCTACTGAAAACCCAGGCATAGGCAACTTTCAGCCATCAAAGCTGATAATGTTATGGCCTCAGCTTCCTCTCCCTCAGGCTTCATCCTAGAGCAAGAGGCTCACTTGTTTTCTTTCTGTTTCTGCCACTTTCTCTGACTCCCTCTCTCTCCACCATTCTTTTCAGGAAAATTGGTAAAGAACCCACCTGCAATGCGAGAGACCTGGGTTCGATCCCTGGGCTGGGAAGATCCCCTGGAGTAGGAAAAGGCTACCCACTCCAGTATTCTGGCCTGGAGAATTCCATGGACTATGTTGTCCATGGAGTGGCAAAGAGTCAGACACAACTGAGCGACTTTCACTTTCACTTTAGGGATTCCCTCATAGCAAGTCAGCAAAGATTCTGCCTGCAATACAGGAGACTTGGGTTTGATTCCTGGATGGGAAAGATCCCCTGGAGAAGGAAATGGCAACCCATTACAGTATTCTTATCTGGAGAAACACATGGGCAGAGGAGCCTGGTGGGCTACAGTAGATGGGGTCCCAAGAGTCAGACACGACTTAGTGAATAAACCACCACCATTCCCCTCTGAGGCCAGAATGAGTTTAAATAATAACAATAGCAATATTAATTGACATATTTCAAATGCTCAATAAGTGTCAGGAAGTAGCACACATAATCTTATTATCTTATTTTAAAGGTGACATAACTGAGGAATTGGGAGCCTAAGTAACATGCCCAAAGTCATACAGCCAATAAAAGGCAGAACCAGGACTTACATATTTATACAGGCTAGTTAAAATCAGCAGCCGAGAAACTTGTTTTAATATATAATAACTAAATATCAAATGTTTACTATGTGCCAGACACTATGCTTTGTAAGTTCAGTCTCTCAGTTGTGTCTGACTCTTTGTGACCACATGGACTGCAGCACTCCAGGCTTCCCTGTCCATCACCAAATCCCAGAGCTTGCTCCAACTCATGCCCATCTAGTTGGTGATGCCATCCAACCATCTTGTCCTCTGTCGTCCCCTTCTCCTCCTGCCTTTAATCTTTTCCAGCATAGGGTCTTTTCTAATGAGTTGGCTCTTTGCATCAGGTGGCCAAAGTATTGAAGCTTCAGCTTCAGTCCTTCCAATCAATATTCAGGATTTATTTCCTTTAGGATTGACTGGTTGGATCTCCTTGCAGTCTAAGGGACTCTCATGAGTCTTCTCCAACACCACAGTCCAAAAACATCAATTCTTCGGTGCTCAGCTTTCTTATGGATGTCCAGCTCACATCCATACATGACTACTGGAAAAACCATAGCTTTAACTATATGGACCTCTCTAGGCAAAGCAATGTCTCTGCTTTTTAATATGCTATCTATGTGGGTCATTGGTTTTCTTCAAGGAGCAAGCATCTTTAAATTTCATGTCACAGTCTGCAGTGATTTTGGAGCCCAAGAAAATAAAGTCTGTCACTGTTTCTATTGTTTAGCCATCTATTTGTCATGTAGTGATGGGACCAGATGCCATAATCTTCTTTTTTTAAATGTTGAGTTTTAAGCCACCTTTTTCACTCTTCTCTTTCACTTTAATCAAGTGGCTCTTTAGCTCTTTGCTTTCTTCCATAAGGATAGTATCATCTGTATATCTGAGGTTATTCATATTTCTCCCAGCAATCTTAATTCCAGCTTATGCTTCATTCAGCCCAGCATTTTTCATGATGTATTCTGCATATGTTAAGTAATCAGGGTGATAAGGTACAGCCTTGACATACTCCCTTCCCAATTTTGAACTAGTCTATGTCTGGTTCTAATTGTTGCTTCTTGACCTGCATACAGATTTCTCAGGAGGGAGGTAAGGCGGTCTGGTATTCCCATCACTTTAAGAATTTTCCCCAGTTTTCTATGACCCACAAAGTCAAAATCCCGAATATTGATTGGAAGGAGTGAGCTGAAGCTGAAACTCCAATACTTTGGCCACCGGATGTGAAGAACTGACTCATTGGAAAAGACCCTGATGCTGGGAAAGGTTGAAGGCAGGAGGGGAAGGGGACAACAGAGAATGAGATGTTTGGATGGCACCTCCGACTTGATGGACATGAGTTTGAGTAAGCTCCAGGAGTTGGTGATGGACAAGGAAGCCTGGCATGCTGCAGTCCATGGGGTCACAGAATTGGACACGACTGAGCAGCTGAACTGAACTGAACACAGTCAAATGCTTTAGCATAGTCATGAAGCAGAAGTAGATGCTTTCTTGGAATCTTGTGCTTTTTCTATGATCCAATAGATGATGGCGATTTTATATCTGGTTCCTCTGCCCTTTCTAAATCCAACTTGAACATCTGGAAGTTCTCAGTTCAAGTATTGTTGAAACCTAGCTTGGAGAATTTTGAGCATTACTTTGCTACTGTGTGAGATGGGTTCAATTGTGCAGTAGTTTGAACATTGGCATTGCCTTTCTTTGTGACTGGAATGAAAACTGACTTTTTCCAGTCCTGTGGGCACTGCTGAGTTTTCCAAATTTGCTTTAATATTGAGTTCAGCACTTTCACAGCATCATCTTTTAGGATTTGAAATAGTTCAATTGGAATTCCATCACCTCCACTAGCTTTGTTTGTATTGATGTTTCTAAAGGCCCACTTGACTTTGCATTCAGGATGTCTGGCTCTAGGTGAGTGATGACACCATCATGGTTATCTGGGTCATGAAGATCTATTTTGTATAGTTCTTCTGTGTATGCTTGCCACCTCTTCTTAATATCTTCAGCGTCTTTTAGGTCCATACTATTTCTGTCCTTTACTGTGCTCATCTTGTAAGAAATATTCTTTTGGTATGTCTAGTTTTCTTGAAGAGATCTCTAGTCTTTCCCATTCTATTGTTTTCCTCTATTTCTTTGCATTGATTACTGAGGAAGACTTTCTTATCTCTCCTTGCTATTCTTCGGAATTCTGCATTCAGATGGATATATCTTTCTTTTTATCCTTTACCTTTTGCTTCTCTTCTTTTCTCAGTTATTTGTAAAGCCTCCTCAGACAGTTATTTTGCCTTTTTGCGTTTCTTTTTCTTGGGGATGGTTTTTTTCAACACCTCCTGTACAATGCTATGAACCATTTCCCATAGTTCTTCGGGCACTCTGTCTATCAGATATAATCCCCTGAATCCATTTGAAGGCCTACAAGACCTTCTAGAACTAACACCCCCAAAAGATGTCCTTTTCATCATAGAGGACTGGAATGCAAAAATGGGAAGTTAAGAGATACTTGGAGTAATAGGCAAGTTTGGCCTTGGAGTACATAATGAAGCAGGGCCAAGGCTGACAGAGTTTTGCCCTGAAAACACAGCAGTCATAGCAAACATCCTCTTCCAACAACACAAAGGACGACTCTACACATGGACATCACCAGATAGTCAGTACTTAAATCAGATTGATTATATTCTTTTCAGTCAAAGATGGGGAAGCTCTATACAGTCAACAAAAACAAGACCACGAGCTGACTGTGGCTCAGATCATGAACTCCTTATTGCCATATTCAGACTTAAATTGAAGAAAGTGGGGGAAACCACTGGACTATTCTGGTATGACCTAAATCAAATCCCTTAGGATGCTTTACAAATATCTCTTTTTATCTTCATAATAATCTTCTAAGGTAAATGTTTTTATCATCCCTCTCTTTTACAAGTGAGGGAGCTGAGATAGAGAGTTAAGGAACTTCCCCAAAGTCTCATAGATAACAAATGAGTCTTTATGAAATACAGCACCTAACTGTGGTAGCCCCTCTCCAGATGAAGCTCATACTTATTGCCAACCCTCATCTTTCTACTCTCTCCTTCATACTTGAACTCCAAATACATTGATCTTCTTTCCATTATTTAATAAGTGAAACTCATTTTTGTCTTAGACCCTTTGTCTTTGCTTTTCCCTCTGCTTAAAATACTTTTTCACTAGGTCTTCACATGCTGGCTCCTTCTCATCATTCAGGTTCAAATGTCACCTCTTCAGAGAGGCCTTCCCTGATCATCCAATCTATAGTAGATTTTCAGATACTCCTGTCAGTCTACCCTATTATAATTTTTTTCATAGAATTCACTGATGTTCTTTTTAATTAGTTCGTTCAGTGCCTGTCTACATTACTCTTCATATAATGTAAGTTCCATGAGGGCAGCAATCATGTTGCTTTTATCAGTACAATATCTAGCACATAAGTAGACATTCAAGTAATAATTATTGAATGAATCAAAGTGGTAGATCTGGGATAGGAAAACAGGTCTGCTTGACTTCAAGGCTCTTGCTCTTATACTGTCTCTTCATTTATTCCTTGAACCTTCTCTTTTCCCTAAAGCTCAACATCTTTTCCAATTGCTTTATGTTGACTTTCATCAGAATTTGAACATTGAAGAGCAAATCATCTTTATTTTAGAATACAATTGGAAAAGTACATAGCTAACTTCCTAAAGAGACTACTTTCATTACTCTATCTTTTGCTTCTTTTGAGTTTGTGCAGAACCTAGGGGTTCCCAAATATCTTTCCAAGTATTCAAGGAAGAACTCAAAGAAAGGAGACAGATCTTGAACATTTTTTAAAATTTGTAAGCTATATTCAAGTGTTAAATAAATGACTCCACCTTTCCTTTGCAGTTCCCCCTCATTTAATTTGTACTTTCTGGCACTTCTGAATTATGTATTAGACTGGAGTCTTTGATCCATATGGCAAGCCACATAGCACATAAAGTTGACTACAAAGAATTATCTTGTTAATGGTCATTTTAAAAAATCTCTAATTACTTTCAGCACACATTCCCCTGGTTGATTTTCAGTTTATTTCTTTACTGGAAACCACTGCCTAGCCATTAAGAGGGCATGTTTTTATTAAAAAAGGGTAAAAAAAAGTAACAGAGGGAAAAGTGCTATGTGATTGGATGCCATCCAGGAAGTGCATACATAGCTTTAACTGTAATGGAGTATAATGGCAGCCTTTTTCTAGGAGGATCTGGGGCCAGTGCTCACAGTTTTCTGTTTGCACTTTTAGTGGGAGAAGTCTGTGCTGGCTTCTCACATGAACTGTGCTGCTATTATCATCTGCCAAGATGCTAACTGAAAAGATTCATTATTTGACATTTAATACCTTGTAAATTATATGGAGATTGTGGTGACTGACATGAACATCTGGAAAGATGGTCAGGAAATTTTTTCCTAGGTAGACTCAAGTAGTCTGAGTGACTGCTTGTTTGTTCATCAATGACCAATTATGCATTGATAGAGAAAAAGTCTCTTCTCAGCTACTGGTCAGCTAGCCTCAGAGGAACTGGTATGGCTGGATTTGAAGGCGGGGATGCAAATGAGCAGTGGCCAGTTGGAATTTATGTAGAAAATGTATAGCTGCCTGTTCCCTAACAGATGTGAACTGTAAACTGGCCAGGTCTTGAAGATAATGACAAATCTCATCTTTGTTAAGCCAGAGCTGAATGTGCTTTCAGAGCCTTTTCACCTTTCCTATTGGCTCTCTCTGCCAATTGGAGAAGGTGCTTCTCTCTTGAACATTGACAAGAAATTATCTAGTTTCTAATCAATGTCTTCAAATTTACTCCTAAACTTATCTCAAGGAGAGAGATGAGAGCTGCAAAACCACTGGTGGTGTCTGGTTGGTCATGAAGACTTTTTCTTCCACTCCTAATTCACCTGCTTGTTTCTTGCAAAAACACTTGCAGTTACATTTTGGTTCACGGCTTTTTTTTTTTTTTTTTTTTTCTGGGTCATTTTTGGCTCTATGTTTAAGTCTTAATATGTGGAGTGCTTGACACACCTCCCCCTAAAGCAGGGCATGCCTGAGGATTAGCTGTTCCTGCAAGCTGAGATAGATTTTCAATGAGCTATTCACTCTCTCTTGCCTGTCCCTGTGTCAAATGATATGCCTTTGTTAGGCAGTGAACTGGGACAGAGACTATAGTGGGAAATAAAGGAGTAAATGAGAACAAGCTTCACGTTATTGAATTAACAGAAGATGAGTTAAAACGAAACAAAATTAATATTTTTAATAAGGTCAGAGTTGAAAAGCATCAGTACTGCTTTTGTAAACATAATTTTTAGCTGATTTTTAGAAACTCAAACCAGCATTTAATGATAATTACATTCTTTTTTAGGCTTTAAATCGAATATTATACTCATGAAATGCTGGTTACTAATTTCGTTTCTGCATGCAGAGCTTTTTCTAAGTGGTATGTGTGTGTGTGTGTTGTCTGTGTGTGTGTGTGTGTGTGTGTGATATGTACACTTGCTCATAGACATACACATCATGTGTGTGGCTATATGTGGGTATGTATGTTATATGTTTCTTTTTAACATCATGTTTCGTGAGCCAGTATTGATATCTGAAAACAATGGTCACTAATAACAGTAAAATTTTAACTACCTGATGACAAAAGATAGATATTTTAAGTTCCACTTCAAGGAAAAATATTTGAGGATATGTTTGTTATCATGGGGAAATTTTTTTATGTTGCTTTCTAGAAAAACTGAAATATAGTATATGAGCTCACAAAATGGAAATCAGTAATAGAAGAGAATATCTCCCAATCTAACACCTCAACAATATCTACTCAGAAAAACAGTAGCTATTTATCAATTATCTATTTAAGGATCATTTAAGTCCAAGTTCAACCATCACTTTCTCTAGTTAAGACTTCCTTATTACCCTCAGGTAGAATTGGCTGGTTGTTTTCTGTCTTTGGCTGCCATAGCATAGTTTTATATAACTCTATTTTTCTGTCATATTATATCTACATCTATGTCTGTTCTTCTATATAACATATTTACCCTTCTGGCATCATTTACCAGGCAAACAGTGAGTGTTCAATAAATTCTTGCTGTGTGAAAGAATGAGGAAGGAAGTTCCACATTTGTACATACTGCAAAGAATTCTAGGTACAGTGATCACAATTTATGAATCAATTATCAGGTCCTATGGTTTAATAAATGGAGAAGGAAATGGCAACCAACTCCAGTACTCTTGCCTGGAAAATCCCATGGACAGAGAAGCCTGGTAGACTAAAGTCCATGGGATTGACAAAGAGTTGGACATGACTGAGCGACTTCACTTTTCTGTCACATGGCTTAATAAATAACTTCCATGCTGCTTTTGGGTATGAGTGGTAGAGGTAAGAGATATATTTTGAAAAGCAAAATATTATAATTTCCAGGCATTTTCAGTGATTTATGAGGACATAGGACATAGGGTGCAATACTTGAAATGGAGTCTGTTTTAGAAAAAACAAACAAACAAACAAACAAACACAAAAACTATGTGTAATAACCATAGCTATAGGATCTCAAGAATGGTTGATTAAAGAGTGTGCATTTTAACTGATAAATGTTAGCAATCTACTGTAGTAGTCAGATGGTTGATGGTCCTGATCCCTGAAAGAAAGGTAGTACACTGTAGATATTTAAGACATGGATGATGGAATACATAATTAAGGAGAGTGACCTGAAATGACTTAAGTTCTCTGGAATATTTTTACACAGAAAGAATAAAAAAAACATTTTTTTTCAGGATGTATAGATTATCTAGTGACTTTGTAAGGGCCCAGGCTAGTCTTCTAGGAATAAGAGAGGAGAGGAGATTATTATTTACTGAGTACCTATTATGCTCCCAATGCTGCAGTAACACTTCACATATAATCCTATTTCTCAACCATTCTGTGTGGCAGGTACAATTACATTCTTAAAGTTGATCAAAGCAAGGTTTGAGAGGGGTGCTACTGAGATTTTATTTTGGGAGTCTGAATGATCCCAAAAGGGTGGGGTGGATTTCAAAGACAAACTTATATTACTTTAAAGTTCATAATCTAGCAACTGTACCTTAGTGGCTCCTAAACAAGTTAAATTAATATGTCTATATATACAAGGGGAAATAATTACCATGTATTAAACAGAATGATAAGGATTGCCATATATCATACTTAAACTTATAACAACACCTTAAAACAACCCTGCAATGTAGATATTATTTTCCAGATAGAAAAACTGAGGTTCAGAAAAGTTAAATAACCTGATTAAGTCACATAGTTAGTGCATGATAGCTTGAACACTTAGACACTCACTGTGAATACTTCCAAATCCCAGACCTTTGAGGTATATTTTGAACGTGCACTTGTTGATTGCCTTGCTCTCATTCTGCAGAGGGCTGTGATTCCCTCTTCTGTGACAATCTCCCTCCCTTTTATTCCAGGAGTCAGCCATTTCTCAACAGTGCCCAAGAGCAAGCCCACCTTTGAGACTGAATAACATACTTTCACTGTCATTCAGGTTGTAAGACCAATAAAATATAAGCTTTCCTCCCCTCTGGCCCTGGAGCTGATAGGGAAACATCTCTCAGAAGGGATATGTCTCAGAGTACTCCTGGGTTTTTGAAGCTAAAGACTGGCTGCTATCTCAGCAAGTAATCCAAAGTATCATTGAATATGTACCTTCTGAAGTGAGTAGTGAGTTGGAGGTTGCTTCTAAATGTCACTGAGCAGCTGGGGCTCTAGGGAAAGAAAGATAGGAAGATACTGAAGGCTAGGTTTCTAGAAACCAGCTAGTTATACTTTTCCCAGGAGGCAACTTTATGAGACATGTATGAAGGCCTTTATAAATGTGTAATACCTGTATACTTGTTTTCACTCCCTCCAAAGTTTGTTCCTGGAATCCCTCCCCCTTGAGTAAATAGTTCATGTTTGTCCACTATTTGCCTAAAAGAGAAACCAAAAATAGCTGCAAGTTTGTGCTTCAAGAGAAAAGTGTCTGAATAGTTCTGATTGTGGAAACATGCTCCTTCCTCCATTTGGTGGTCAAAGGAGAAGGAATAATGACACACAGGCACAGCAACAGAGCAGAGAACTGTGAAAGTAAAAAAGCATGAATATTCTCTCAATTCCCCTCTCATTCACTGTTCAGGTCTCCACAAATAACGGAACTACCAAGTGTTTCTAAGAAATTTAAAATGTTGTTTCATTCTGTGGAATTTATGTCATAAAATGTTAATAGTGTATGCATTTTCTTGCAAAATGAGTTATAGGCACTGTCTATACATCAAGTCCCTTTGCAAGGAATGCTTCTGTGGTGAGAAATTCACTGTAGTAGAAGCATTCCCAAGGCTTAGGCAATAGCTTATGGAAAGGGGGTTTTATTGACCTGGTGAAGGAAGTATTTAGCACAAAGGTTATTTCTGCTGTATTGCAGAAAGGAACAATTACTTTTCCTCTGAGAGGAATAACCAGCCAGAGCAGATCACTTAGCTTGAAAAAAATGCTATTTGCTGAGCAGTTGCATTGGTTAATTAACCACTAAGTGAGAGACAAAAAAGCACAGTTGGAAGAATATTCACCTTAGAATTAGACCAGAGTTTAAACCTCAACTTTTTCACTTAGCACTTACATGGGCTTTGGCAAATTGGATTATAGCTTCTTTATTTTTAAAATGAAGATATATAATAACATCTACCTCATAGTGCTGTTGTAATAATCAGAGATCATGACTAACTTAGAAGCTGTTTCCCTGGAGATGCTAGGTAAGCTGGGTGTGCTTCAGTCTTCTTGAAGCATAGTGCTTAACACTTTGGTAACTTTGCTTAACACCTGTAACCATTCCCAAAGGTGCAGCTGAAGTGATAGTGAAGAAAATAAGCCAACACAATAATTTTGTATTTTGAGAAGGTCCCTTTTCCCCTTTTCTTTTTTTCTTCTTTTATCTGCTCCTCAGAGAAACTCCTAGGGAAGCTGCTAAGTAGCACCTGAATTTTAAAAGTAAACTGTAGACAAACAATCCAAAGACAGTTTCTAAGAAAAATGTCTCCCTGATAGCAAGCAGCCTTGGTATTAACTTTTTGTCATCCTCAAGGTTGGTAGAACTTCTAGAAGAGCTCTTTAGTCTTTCCCATTCTACTTTATCCCTCTATTTCTTTGTATTGTTCATTTAAGAAGACTTTCTTATCTCTCCTTGCTCTTCTCTAGAACTATACATTCATTTGGGTATATCTTTCCCTTTATCCCTTGCCATTTGCATCTTTTCTTCTCAGAGCTATTTGCAAGGCCTCCTCAGACAACCACTTTGCCTTCTTCCATTTCTTTTTCTTTGGTATGGTTTTGGTCACTGCTTCCTGTACAGTGTTACAAACCTCCTCCATAGTTCTTTAGGCACTTGGTCTACCAGATCTAATCCCTTGAATCTATTCCTCACCTCCACAATCATATGAGATTTGATCTATATCATACCTGAATAGCCTAGTGGTTTTCCCCATTTTATTCGATTTAAGGCTGAATTTTGCAATAAGGGACTCATGATCTAAGCCACAGTCAGCTCCAGGTCTCGTTTTTGCTGACTGTATGCAGCTTCTTCATCTTCAGCTGCAAAGAATAGACTGATTTTGGTGCAATCTGATTTTGGTGTTGACCATCTGGTGATGTCCATGTGTACAGTTGTCTCTTGTGTTGTTTGAAGAGGATGTTTGCTATGACTAATGTGTTCTCTTGACAAAACTCTGTTAGCCTTTTCCCTGTTTCATTTTGTACTCCTAGGCCAAAGTTGCCTGTTATTCTAGGTACCACTTGACTTCCTACTCTCGCATTTCAATCCTTTATGATGAAAAGGGACATCTGTTTTTGGTGTTTAGTCTAGAAGGTATTGTAGGTCTTCATAGATCTGGTCAACTTCAGCTTCTTCAGCATTAGTAGTTGGGGCATAGACTTGGATAAGTGTGATGTTGAATGGTTTGCCTTGGAAACATACCCAGATCATTCTGTTGTGTTTGAGACTGCAACCAAGTACTGCATTTCAAACTCTTTTGTTGACTATGAGGGCTACTGCATTTCTTCTCAGGGATTCTTGGTCACAGTAGTAGATATAATGGTCATCTGAATTAAATTCAACCATGCTCTTCCATTTTAGTTCACTGATTCCTAAAATGTCAGTGTTCACTCTTGCCATCTCCTGCTTGGCCACATCCAATTTACCTTGATTCATGGGCCTAACATTCTAGGTTCCTATGCAATATTGTTCTTTACAGCATCAAACTTTAATTTCACCACCCAACACATCCACAATTGAGCATCATTTCCGCTTTGGTCCAGACACTTCATTCTCTCTGGAGCTATTAATAATTGCCTTCTGCTCCTCTTCTAGTAGCATATTTGATACCTTTCGACCTGGGGTGTTCATCTTATGATATCATACCTTTTTGCCTTTTCATACTGTTTATAGGTTTCTTCAGGTGAGAATACTGGAGTGTTTTCCAATTACCTCCTCCAGTGAACCAAGTTTTGTCAGAACTCTTCACTATGACCTGTCCATCTTGGTTTCCCTGCATGGCATGGCTCATGGCGTCATTGAATTATGCAAGCTCCTTCACTGCAACAAGGCTGTGATCCATGAAAGAGGGCTAAGATAGTAGCCCTCTTGGATTATTTACATGGACATGAAAATCTCTCTAGATGACATGCAGATTTAAAGTGGAAAAGTAGCTTAGATATAAGGCCTTCATGAAAGGAAAAGACCAGTGATCAACAGATAGCATCAAAATGGAAGGAGAGGATGGTAGAGCCATGTGGCATTTATTTCGAAGGACAACAGTTGTGGTACATAATAAAGAGAGATTTTTGGTCTGACAATGACAACGAGAGAAAGGAGGCTACTAATGCCGCCCCTGGAGATGTGGAAATCATAGGAGAATCAAAGTCACTATTTGATGAAGCTGCAAGAGTACCACTTAATGCAGGGTTTGCTAATTGTCTCAGAGATTTGAGACTGACCTCTTGTTTTATTATTATTATTATTTGTTGATTAGAATTTATTTTTCTATATTTCTTTACACTTGGGTAAAAGGAGTGTTTTATTTGTTCTCAAAAAGAAAGAAACCCAACCACTTTGCGGCAGTGTGAAATTTTTGAAAGCTAATTTTACTAGAATTCAAGGTTCTAATTTTTTTACTTTTTTTCATTTAACTTATAATTGTTTTGTTCTGTGGCTTCATGGTCCTGGGCAGACAAAAATAAATGCTATCTTTGGGATTAGATAATAAGTATTTAGGTGGTCCTGCTGCGGCTGCTGCTAAGTCATTTCAGTCATGTCCGACTCTGTGTGACCCCATAGATGGCAGCCCACCAGGCTCCCTCGTCCCTGGGATTCTCCAGGCAAGAACACTGGAGTGGGTTGCCGTTTCCTTCTCCAAGATGATCCTCAGTTCAGTTCAGTTCTGTCACTCTGTCGTGTCAGACTCTTTATGGCCCCATGAATCGCAGCATGCCAGGCCTCCCTGTCCATCACTGACTCCTGGAGTTCACTCAAACTCACGTCCATCGAGTCGGTGATGCCATCCAGCCATCTCATCCTCTGTCATCCCCTTCTTCTCCTGCCCCCAATCCCTCCCAACATCAGAGTCCTTTCCAATGACTCAACTCTTCGCATGAGGTGGCCAAACTACTGGAGTTTCAGCTTTACCATCATTCCTTCCAAAGAACACCCAAGACTGATCTCCTTTAGAATGGACTGGTTGGATCTCCTTGCAGTTCAAGGGACTCTCAAGTGATCCTAGTAAAACACAAATAAATGTTGAACTTTAGAAGAGTAACATATTAATAGCCATTATCTTTCACAGAACACAGAGATGTGTAGGTGAAGTTTGGGAGGAGGCAAGAAAAGTTCTTCAGTTTGAACACAAGTATAAACATGAATTTGAGATGTTATTATGCTGGGTAACAAAGGATGCATCCAGTTGAGTAGTTTCGGTGGTAATAGTGAGAGTAAGAGTGGTGAAACACACAGGCTAAATATCTAGAGGTTAATTGTCATGACCAATATGTATATTCCTTTGAGGAAAGGGGATAATGAACTGAATATCTACTGTGTACAAAGCCTGTGATATTCAGCATACAAATTTATTTTTCACATAAACCCGTAGTTGTTGTTTTTAAGGTTATTTTATGGAAAGCAAGAAATGAAAGATCAGAAAAGTTAAGTAAAATGCTTAAGGTCAGACAGCTAGTAAATGGTAGAGCTGAGATTCAAATCCAGGTCTAAATCCAAAGCCCATCTTCAAAATAATTCTAAATTACAACTTTGCATTAAAAGTCTGATTAAAGAAGAAGGGAGATTATAATGTGAATCAGGGTAAAATAAGAATTAAGTGTACAGCCTGACATTCCTGGTCTACCACTTATTTTTTGTTGTTGTTTTAATCTTTTTTTTTCTTTTAAACTTTTTATCTTGCATTGGGGCATAGCCAGTTAACAACGTTGTGATAGTTTCAGGTGAACAGCAAAGGGACTCAGCCATACATATACAGCTTGCATCCTCCATCAAACCCCACTTCGGTCCAGGCTGCCATATAACATTGGGCAGAGTTCCATGTGCTGTACAAATAGGTCTTTGTTACCCATTTTAAATATTTCAGTGTGTACATGTCCATCCCAAACTCCCTAACTATCCCATCCCTCTGGCAACAGTAAATTTGTTCTCTAAGTCTGTGAGTCTCTTTTTGGTTTGTAAGTGTCATATCATTTGTATCGTATCTTTCTAGATTCCACAGATAAAGAATGACATATGGTATTTCTCCTTCTCTGTCTGAGTTGCTTCACTCAGTATGACACTCTCTAGGCCCATCCATGGTGCTGAAAATGGGATAATTTCATTATGTTTAATGGCTGAGTAATATTCCATTTATATATGTACTGCATCTTCTTTATCCATTCCTCTGTTGATGGACATTTAGGTTGCTTCCATGTTTTGTCTATTGTAAACAGTGCTGTGATGAAAACTGGGGTGCATGTTTCCTTTTGGGTCATGTTTTTATCTGGATACATGAACAGGATGGGATTGCAGGGTGTTATGGTGGCTTTATGCTTAGTTTTTTTTTAAGGAACCTCCATATTGTTTTTGCAGTGACTGTACTAATTTACATTCCCACTAACAGTGTAGAAGGGTTCCCTTCTCTCCACACTCTCTCCAGTATTTATTGTTTGTGGATTTTTTGATGAGAGCCACTCTGGCTGGTATGAGGTGACATCTCATTGTAGATTTGATTTGCATTTTTCTAATAGGGGTGTTGAATATCTTTTCATGGGTGTCTTGACAATCTGTATGTCCTCTTTGGAGAATATATATTTATTTATTTAGTTGTTGTTCAATCTCTCAGTCAACCCCATGGACTGTAGTACTCCAGGCTTTCCTGTCCTTCACTATCTTCTGGAGTTTGCCCAAACTCATGTCCATTGAGCTGATGATGTCATCCAACCCTCTCATTCTCTGTCACCACCTTCTCCTCCTATGTCCAATCTTTCCCAGCAACAGGGAAAGAGTTTCCAATGAGGCAGCTCTTCACATCAGGTGGCCAAAGTATTGGAACTTCAGTTTTAGCATCAGTCCTTTCAATGAATATTCAGGGTTGATTTCCTTCAGGATTGATTGTTTTGATCTTTTTGCTATCCAAGGGACTCTCAAGAGTCTTCTCCACCACCACAGCTTGAAGACATCAATTCTTTAGTGTTCAGCCTTCTTTATGGTCCTACTACCATATCTTTGACTTGATGGACCATTGTCTGCAAAGTGACATCTCTGCTTTCCAATATACTGCCTAGGTTTATCATAGCTTTTCTTTCAAGGTACAATTCAGTTCAGTCGCTTAGTCGTGTCCAAATCTTTGTGACCCCATGAACCGCAGCACATCAGGCCTCCCTGTCCATCACAAACTCCTGGAGTCCACCCAAACCCATGTCCATTGAGTTGATGATGCCATCCAACCATCTTACCCTCTGTCGTCCACTTCTCCTCTTGCTCTCAATCTTTCCCAGCATCAGGGTCTTTTCAAGTGAGTCTTTTCAAACAGCATATTAAAAAGCAGAGACATTACTTTGGCAACAAAGGTCCATCTAGTCAAGACTCTGGTTTTTCCAGTAGTCATGTATGGGTGTGAGAGTTGGACTATAAAGAAAGCTGAGCACCAAAGAATTGATGCTGTTGAACTGTGGTGTTGGAGAAGACTCTTGAGAGTCCTTTGGACTGCAAGGAGATTCAACCAGTCCATCCTAAAGGAGATCAGTCCTGGGTGTTCATTGGAAGGGCTGATGTTAAAGCTGAAACTCCAATACTTTGACCATCTGATATGAAGAGCTGACTCATTTGAAAAGACCCTGATGCTGGTAAAGATTGAGGGCAGGAGGACAAGGGGATGACAAAGGATAAAATAGTTGGATGGCATCATTGACTCAATGGAGATGGGTTTGGGTGGACTCTGGGTGTTGGTGATGGACAGGGAGGCCTGGCGTGCTGTGGTTCATGGGGTCTCAAAGACACGACTGAGAGACTGAACTGAACTGAAAGATTACAGAGAGTAAGATAATTCACTTTTCTATGAGAAAACGAATTTCTGCCACCCAACTGAGTGTGTGGAATCTTCCAGATTTTGAAAGAATCATATTAAAATCTGAGATACATACTCAGTGAGACAAGGTGAGACTATAAGAGGAAAAACTTTAAAGTCTAATTGTGTTTATTTTTCACTTTGGTGAAAATTTGATTTTTCTGTGTCTATTGAGATGCTTCCAGTTCTCAATAGACATATTGAAATCAAATTGAGAACTTCCAAATGTTCAAGCTGGTTTTAGAAAAGGCAGAGGAACCAGAGGTCAAATTGCCAACATCCATTGGATCATCGAAAAAGCAAGAGAGTTTTAGAAAAACATCTATTTCTGCTTGATTGACTATGCCAAGCCTTTGACTGTGTGGATCACAATAAACTGTGGAAAATTCTGAAAGAGATGGGAATACCAGACCACCTGATCTGCCTCTTGAGAAACCTATATGCAAGTCAGGAAGCAACAGTTAGAACTGGACATGGAACAACAGACTGGTTCCAAATAGGAAAAGGAGTACATCAAGGCTGTATATTGTCACCCTGCTTATTTAACTTATACGCAGAATACATAAGGAGAAATGCTGGACTGAAAGAAGCACAAGCTGGAATCAAGATTGCTGAGAGAAATATCAATAACCTCAGATATGCAGATGACACCACCCTTATGGCAGAAAGTGAAGAGAAACTAAAAAGCCTCTTGATGAAAGTGAAAGAGGTGAGTGAAAAGTTGGCTTAAAGGTCAACATTCAGAAAAAGAAGATCATGGCATCTGGTCCCATCACTTCATGGGAAATAGATGGGGAAACAGTGGAAACAGTGTCAGACTACTTTTCTGGGCTCCAAAATCACTGCAGATGGTGACTGCAGCCATGAAATTAAAAGACGCTTACTCCTTGGAAGGAAAGTTATGACCAACCTAGATAGCATATTCAAAAGCAGAGACATTACTTTGCCAACCAAGGTCTGACTAGTCAAGGCTGTGGTTTTCCCAGTGGCCATGTATAGATGTGAGAGTTGGACTGTGAAGAAGGCTGAGCATTGAAGAATTGATGCTTTTGAACTGTGGTGTTGGAGAAGACTCTTGAGAGTCCCCTGGACTGCAAGGAGATCCAACCAGTCCATTCTGAAGGAGATCAGCCCTGGGATTTCTTTGGAAGGAATGATGCTAAAGCTGAAACTCCAGTATTTTAGCCACCTCAGGCGAAGAGTTGACTCATTGGAAAAGACTCTGATGCTGGGAGGGATTGGGGGCAGGAGGAGAAGGGGACAACAGAGGATGAGATGGCTGGATGGCATCATTGACTGGATGGACGTGAGTCTGAGTGAACTCCGGCAGTTGGTGATGGACAGTTAGGCCTGGCGTGCTGCAATTCATGGGGTCACAAAGAGTCAGACACGACTGAGTGACTCAACTAAACTGATTGAGATGCTAATGTGGTTTTTCTGTTTCTTTTTGTTAATGTGGTATATCATATTGATTGATTTGTGTTTGTTGAGCTATTCTTGTGACCCTGGAAGGAATCTAACTTGCCCAGTATGTTTAATCCTTTTTATGTATTCTTTAATTCAGTTTACTAAAATTTTGATGGGAAATTTTTCATTGTTGTTCATCAAGGATATTGGCCTGCATTTCTTTTTTCTTTTCCTTTATTTTGTAGTGTCTTTGTCTAGTTTTGATATCTAGGTGATGATGGCTTCATAGAATGAATTTGGGAGTGTTCCCTCCTCTTCAAGTTTTTGAAATATTTTGAGAAAAATAGGTATAAATTCTTATTTGGTAGAATTGTTTTCTAGAATTCCCCAGTGAAACTGTTTTGCCCTGTACTTTGTTTTCATGGAAAGTTTTTTTTTTTTTTTAATAGATTATGCTTCATTTCCTAGTGGTTAGTCTGTTTAAATTATCGGTTTCTTCTAGAACTGGTTTTGCAGGTTTTATGTTTTTAGCAACTTGTCTATTTTTTCTAGGTTGTCCATTTGTTGGCTAATAACTGTTCATAGTATTCTCTTATAAGTTTTCTGTATATCTGGTATCAGTGTTTATGTCTCCTCTTTCATTTTTAAATTTTGTTTATTTGGGTCCTGTTTTTTTTTTTTCCCTTAGTGAGCTTGTTAAAGGTTTGTTGATTTTACTTATCTTAAAAAAAAAAAAAAAAAAAACAGCTCT
Source organism: Tragelaphus eurycerus (assembly GCA_935064755.1). Taxonomy (NCBI): domain Eukaryota; kingdom Metazoa; phylum Chordata; class Mammalia; order Artiodactyla; family Bovidae; genus Tragelaphus; species Tragelaphus eurycerus. Next base: position 12,246,197 of record CAKXYN010000046.1, on the reverse strand, counting down.
TGATGTTATGGATCTTTCTATTTTTTTGATCTCTATTTTATTTGTTTCCCCTCTAACCTTTATTATTTCCTTTCCTTTGCTGACTGGGTTTTTTTTTTTTTTTTTTGGTGGGGGGGATGCTTTCTCTGATTCTAATTCTTTCAATAATGAGTTAGTGAGTTTATTTGAGGTTTTTCTCATTTCTCAAGGAAGGCCCGTATCACTATGCACTTCCCTCTTAGAACTTCTTTTGCTGCATTCCCTAAGTATTGTAATATTGTGTTTACATTTTTCTTTGTCTTGAGGTATTTTCTGATTTCCTATTTGATTTCATCATTGACCCATTGATTTCTTTAGGTAGCATATTATGTAGTTTGCTTGTGTTTGTTCATCCCCCATTTGTTTTTTATTTGATTCGTACATAGTTTTATACCATTATGGCCAGAAACTATGCTTGGAATAATATCTATCATCCTAAATTTTTTGAGGCTTGTTTTGTAACCTAATAGGTAATCTATCCTATAGAATGTTCCATGTATGCTTGAAAAAAATGCGTATCCTGTTTTCTGGATATAGTGGCCTGTGTATATCAATTAAGTTTAAATGTACTGTTGTGTCATTGAGGACCTTTGTTGTCTTACTGATTTTCTGTCTGGACACTCTCTCTATTGAAGTCATTGGGGTGTTAAATTCTGCTACTATTATTATATTATTTTCAATTTCCCCTTTATGTCTGTTAGTGAAGTGAAGTGAAGTGAAGTTGCTCAGTCGTGTCCGACTCTTTGCGACCCGTGGACTGTAGCCCACCAAGCTCCTCCGTCCATGGGATTCTCCAGGCAAGCATACTGGAGTGGGTTGCCATTTCCTTCTCCAGGGGGTCTTCCCAACCCAGGGATTGAACTCAGGTCTCCCACATTGCAGGCAGAGGCTTTAACCTCTGCACCACCAGGGAAGCCCTATGTCTGTTAGTATTTGTTTTATATTAATATGTTTAGGTGCTCCTGTGTTGGGTGTATATATGTTAATGAGTGTAATACCCTTTTCTTGTATCAATCCCTTTATCATTATAAAATGCATTTCTTTATCTTTCTTTAGACCTTGATTTTAAAGTCTATTTTGTCTGATATGTGTATTGCTATCCCCATTTTCTTGTCATTTCCATTTTTAAGGAATATCTTTTTTCCCTCCTTTCACTTTCAGTCTGTGTGCCCTGAAGTGAGTCTGTTGTAGAGAGCTTATTGTAGATTCTTATTTATTTATCCAATCTGCCACATTATGCCTTTTAATCAGAGCATTTAGTCCTTTAATATTTCAAGTAATTATTGATAAGTATGTACTTATTGCCATTTTAATTCTTGTTTCCAGTTGTTTTTGTAGTTCTGTGTTCATTTCTTCTTTTTGCTATTCCTTTTGTGGTCTGATGATTTTCTTTTTTATTGTGTTTGAGTTCTTTTATTTTTGTTTTTTGTGAATCTATTGTATATTTTTGATTTCTGCTTAACATGAAGTTCAGGTATATTGACACATGACTATATTTACTTGTTTTAATCTGTTATTCATTCAAGTTCAAATGCATCTAAAAGATTTACATTTTTATACTCCATTTCCCCACATATTGTGATTGTGACGTCTATTTTGAATCTTCATCTTTATCTTTGTGCCATTAACTGTAATTCAAAATCAGTTTAAAATTTTTATTGTTTTTTAAATCTGTGCACTGGCTTACTTAAGGGAACATAAATCCTTTCTATGTATTTGCCTTTCCTATTGTTATTTTCCTTTTTCTATATTTTTTTGTTTCTTTTTTATTTATAGAATATCCTTTAATATTTCTTTTAGGGCAGGCTTATTATTGCTGAATTCTTTTAGCATTTCCTTGTCTGAGAAATTCTTTATCTTTGTATTCTAAAATATCATCTTGATGAACAGAATATCCTAGGTTGTAAGGTTTTCTCTTTCAGGACTCTTTTTCTGGCCTGCAAAATGTTCTGCAGAGAAATCAACTAATAGCCGTATGGGTATCCTTGTTAATGACTGTTTTTCTTTTACTGCCTTTAGAATCTTCTCTTTGTCTTTTCTTTTGCTATGTTAATTATAATATGTTTGATATGGATCTGTTTGAGTACTTCTTTTTTTGGATTCTGTTTCCTATACCTGGATTTCTGTTTTCTTCTTTAGATTTGGGAAGTTTTCAGTCATAATTTCTTCAAATACATTTCAACCCTTTTTTCTATCTACATCTTCTGAAACTCCATTATATTTGGGTTAGCACATTTTATATTATCCTGTAGACATTGTATGTTGCTTTAATTTTTTAAAACTTTTTCTTTCATTATTCTATCTTCCAGTTCACTTATTCATTCTTCCATGTCATTTAGCCTGCTGTTCATTGCTTCTAGATTGGTTTTTATCTCAGCAATTGAATTTTCTATTTCTGAGTGGTTCATCTTTATAGTTTCTGGTTCCATTTTTTTTTAATTAAATTTTATTTTGCTTAACTTTACAATATTGTATATTTCTATTGATACTCTTTCTTAATTCAGTTAGCCTTTTTAATCCACTTTTTGAACTCAAGGTCTAGTAGGTTGGTGAACCCTGTTTTCTTATTTGTTCTTTCAGTGAATTTATTTGTTATTTTAATTGAGAGTAGTCCCTCTGCCTTTTCATGTTACTTAACTTTCTCTGTTCATTGGAAGGACTGATGTTGAGGCTGAAACTCCAATACTTTGGCCACCTCATTGAAGAGTTGACTCATTGGAAAAGACCCTGATGCTGGGAAGGATTGGGGGCAAGAGGAGAAGGGGATGACAGAGGATGAGATGGCTGGATGGCATCACCGATTCAATGCACATGGGTTTGGGTGAACTGCGGGAGTTGGTGATAGATAGGGAGGCCTGGCATGCTGCGGTTCTTGGGGTTGCAAAGAATCGGACATGACTGAATGATTGAACTGAACTTTCTCTGTTTCTGTGAATTTAGGAGAAAAAGTCTTACACTGTGGTTATGAAGGGGTGTTTTATGTGGTAGCATTCCTGTGTAGCCTGTGCTTTTCCAATATTTTTGGTTGAAGGGTTGGTTTCATTACAGACAGCAGCTGCATCTTTCCTTAAAGTGTGCTGTCCAATATTCCCTTGATGATTGTAGTTTGTGTTGTATCTGGAACCTGTGCTGAACATGAGGCAAAGCTTCCTCTCTGCTCCATGGCTGTCCTTGCCTTGCCAGGAGAGAGGTCTGCTCCCCAGTTACTGGAATAGAAGCCCTGAAGGTCAGGTTTACCCATGCTCCATTGCCCTGGATTACACATTCCTCCCTAAAGATGGTAATTGCTGAAGTACGTTAGGCCTATGCAGTCACAGAGGACTTTTGCACTGCCTGTAGAGTTGTCCAAGATTCCGTTCAGTAGTCCACGATTGCATCTCTATCTCTTTTGTGTTCATACTAGATCTAGTGCAGGACTGTGGTGTGGATCAGACTGGGGAATTGAGGCTGCAGTAAATGAGATGACTGTACTGCTGCTGCCTTGGATCTGAGCTGCTTCTATGGCATACTTCTCCCAGGGCTGCTTTGCCTCATATCTAGTGCTAACCTTAAGTGTAGAGTGAGAGGAACTAGGACACTCTCACTGGGAGGTGAATCTGCGTGTACTTCTGAGTGTGCCATCAGTGGTTATTCTCACCCAATCCAGGCCATACTTAAAGCCCTCTAGGCTGTCTCTGCATAGCTAGATCAAGTGCTCTCCCAGGGCCCGTCTGCCAAGATTCAGTGCTTAACTGCTGCTTATTCCTATGGCACCTCTTTGCATACACACTGACAATATCCATTGTGGTTATATCCACTGCTGTGTGGGCATGCTGATGATATTTATGGTTCCACCAGGTTCATATCTCAGGATGTATGTCTGTTTCTCTGCAGCTAGACTGGATCTCTGTACAGGTTTTTGCACCAGGCTGTGGTATAGAGTGAGTGAGATTATGGTGTAGACCCCTTTGTATTGGGAAATACAGTGAGGTGGCAGACATCAGTGCAAGGCACTCTCTGCCCTGATTGTCCACAGTCAGCATGGACACAGTTCTTGCAAATAGAGTCAAGGCCTCTCCAGCTCTTCTATCTGTTGTAACAGATTTTCCATCATGCAAGGGAACCCATCTCTTCTGTAAAGGACTCCAGGACTGCAATGCCTAGATTGTGGTTTGACCTTCTCATTCCCCAGGATAAGGGTCCTCCTGTGCAGACCTTCTCCTTCTTACAGGTCCTTTCCAATGGTGAAGGTCCTGACCCAATGCCTTTTTTTCCTGTCCTACTCGATTATTTGGAAATATTTCTTGCAGCTTTGGTTGAATAAGAGTCCTTCTGCTAGCTTCCAGTTAATTTTTTTTTAGAATTGTTCCACATGTGGATGTATTTTTGATGTGTTTGTTGTGGGAGGTGAGCTGCATGTCCTCCTACTCTGCCATTTTGATCCTAATTCATTCTGGTTTTGAGACTGCCACACAAAGAACATACCCATCTATAGTCTATTCTGGTTACCAGCAGAGCTTGTGTTCACCAGGTCAATGATAGCACACAAAGAAATAATTCTTAACTGGCTATCACTTGATGGCTCAGTACAGAGGAACAGACAGAAATGCCCATCTCCCAGTCTTCCCCTGTAAGAGGTATATTTGCAGACTTAAAACCTGTTGCCCAAGGTTCTAGTTGCCAATCAACCTCATACTAGGTGCTGACTGAAATCATCCTTGTTGGAACATGGACAGATCTTGGCATACTCTCCGTTACTGGGAACTACTAAGAACAAAGTAGACTGCTCGGACAATTACAAAGGCTTGAAAGACAACCACAGCTAGGGCAAGGTTAAATGATGTTTCATCTTCTATATTAGGCAACTCTTTTAAGACTAGGAAAGGTGGCTATTTATTCTAATGCACAGAAACAAAAGCAGAATTAAAGAAATTGATGAAAGAGGGGAATATTTTTTAAAGGACATGATAAAACCTAAAAAAAAACAAAACTAAAAATAAATACAAATGATATAGCTGATAAAGAGTCAAAACCAACACTGAGGAAGTTTACCAAATTTCAAAGAAGAATGAATCAACAAAGTGATAATTGCAACAAAGAGAAAATATAAGGGAGTGCCATGTAGAAGTCACACAGCAGAAAAACAAGAACTAAAAAATGCAATAGAGTGGGTTCAACAACAGATCAAATGAAGTAGAAGGATCAGTGAACTCAAAGACAAAGTAGTAAAAAATCACCTAATGAGATATCAAAGAGAAAAAATAACTAAAAATTTGTGAAGATAGCTTAAAGGAATTGTGGAACAATATCAAGCAGATCATCTTTTGCATATGAGTCTTAAAGGGAGAAATGAAAGTGAAAGTTGGTCAGTTGTGTCAAACTCTTTGCGACTCCATAGACTACACGGTCCATAGAATTCTACAGGCCAGAATACTGGAATGGGTAGCCTTTCCTTTCTCCATGGGATCTTCCCAACCTAGGGATTGAACCCAGGTCTCCTACATTGCAGACAGATCCTTTACCAGCAGAGCTACCAGGGAAGCCCGAAGGGAGAAGAGAGATTAACTCTTTTACCTTTTCCTTCTCTGGAAACTCCATCTCTTCTTCAATTCTGAAGGAAATATTTACCAGGTAGGGTTCTTGGTTGGAATTTTACATATACATTATATATATATATATGGAATATTACTCAAAATAAAATAGAAAAGAATGTTATCCTGTCATTTTCAATAACAGGAATGAGCCTTGAAGGCATTATGTTAAGTGAGATAAGTTAAACCAAGAAAGATTAATACCATATGATCTCATTTATATGTGAAATACAAAACAAAAAGAAAACCAAAACCCAAAATTATAGATAAAAAGAATGGATTGGTAGTTGCCAGAGATAGTGATTGTAGGTGTGTAAGATGTGTGAGAATGTTCAAAAGCTAAACTTCTAGTAAAATGAATAAGTCTGGAGATGAAATATACAGCATGGTTAGTACAGCTAATAATACTTGAAATATATATTTCAAAAATATATTTAAAATTTAAAAAAGTATGTCTTAATTCTTAGCACATGAACAAAAATTTGTAACTATGTATGGTGATGGATAACTAGACTTATTTTCGTAATCATTTTGTGGTACACCTGAATCTAATGTAACATTAATGTCTATTATATCTCAGTTTTAAAGGATACTAAAATAATAAGTGGTACAGAGAAAATGTGTGTGCATGAACTGTGATGGTTGGAGGAGGTATAATGTGATTCAGCATGTCAGTCAATTACCAACTTGATTTCCCCAAAGTGCTTTAGATAAATCAATTTAAAAAAACCCAGTCTCTCCTCCTTTCCCTGATAACTATGGCAAAGCAAAGAGTTACTATGCTGGATCCATGGCCACTATTGCAGAAGTTCCTCAACAGAGTCCAGTCTAGCACTTTATCATTTAGAGTGCTTTGATTCTATTTGAGCCTTCACAGATCTGTTGGAATCAGCAGCACGCATGAAACCTAGATCATAAATATGCAGTCAGTCAGTTCAGGGGAAGGACAGTAGTAAGTTCTGGAAAGAAATTTTCCCAGAGCAATTGTTTTTGCTGAGGTGATCCATTGAAAGGATTCATTTAAAGGGTGTCCATTCTGTATGAATGCGAATATAGTCACTCCTTCGCAAACAATAATAAGCTTTTGTTTTGTTTTTGAAATTTTATTTTATTTAACTTTACAATATTGTATTGGTTTTGCCATACATCAAAATGAGTCTGCCACAGGTACACATGTGTGAGTCTGGCCCTGATTTGAACCAAGGTAAAAGTTTATTCTAGGAACTTCTCGAAAACGTTTGTTTTTCTAAATCTTAATCAGTAAGAGAAAAAAGTCAAAGTTCAGAAACTTTGACTCCAAGGTTTGTATTAAATACATTAATGTATTTCCCACCACTTATACCTATTTCTTTTCTCTTTTGGGAAAATATAGTACATGATTATTTGCACTTCCTAAGGGAAATGGACAACTGAAAACATTCAACTTCTAGGGAGTACTTACCTGATGAGTATGTCTGTATATACTGTGTGGCAAGTGGAAAATTGCTTTACGTTGAATGGCCAGACATAAGCCATACTATGGTAAGACCCAGGGATAAGCTACAGAGGGAGAATCCTTGGAGCTGGATATGAAAGTTACTGTGGCTTCCTGAGTCATCTGTCACTAAGACCCTCTGAAAGGAACAAAAATCATCTTACTGTGTCAATGGCCACCTCAGGTTCTACCCTCTGTGCTTTGTATTTTACATATAAAAATACATATTTTCCAGTGGTCATGTACGGATGTGAGAGTTGGACTGTGAAGAAAGCTGAGTGCCAAAGAATTGATGCTTTTGAACTGTGGTGTTGGAAAATACTCTTGAGAGTCCCTTGGACTGCAAGTAGATCCAACCAGTCCATCCTAAAGGATATCAGTCTTGGATGTTCATTGGAAAGACTAATGCTGAAACTCCAATACTTTGGCCACCTCATGCAAAGAGTTGACTCATTGGAAAAGACCCTGATGAAGGGAGGGATTGGGGGCATGAGGAGAAGGGGACGACAGAGGATGAGATGGCTGGATGGCATCACTGACGGGATGGAAGTGAGTTTGAGTAGACTCCCGGAGTTGGTGATGGACAGGGAGGCCTGACGTGCTGCAATTCATGGGGTCGCAAAGAGGCGGACATGACTGAGTGACTGAACTGAACTGAACTGAATATTATATGGTTGGTCCATTTGACAAAATGTCAAAACCTTATAAGCTTATGCTGCTGCTGCTGCTGCTAAGTCGCTTCAGTCGTGTCTGACTCTGTGCGACCCCATAGACAGCAGCCTATCAGGCTTCCCTGTCCCTGAGTGGGTTGCCATTTCCTACTCCAATGCATGAAAGTGAAAAGTGAAAGTGAAGTCGCTCAGTTGTGTCTGACTCTTAGCTACCCCATGGTCTGCAGCCTACCAGGCTCCTCCATCCAGGGAATTTTCCAGGCAAGAGTACTGGAGTGGGGTGCCATTGCCTTCTCCAATTCCCCCATGCTAGTAAGGTTATATTCACAATCCTCTAAGCTAGGCTTCAGCATTATGTGAACTGAGAACTTCCAGATATTAAAGCTGGGTTTAGAAAAGGCAGAGGAACCAGAGACCAAATTGCCACATTCACTGGATCATAGAGAAAGCAAAGGGAATTCCAGAAAAAAACAGCTATTGTTTCATTGACTAAGCAAAAGCCTTTGGTGGTGTGGTCATAACAAACTGTGGAAAACTCTTAAAGAGATGGGAATACCAGACCATCTTACCTGTCTCCTGGGAAACCTGTATGCAGGTCAAGAAGAAACAGTTAGAAACCTGTATGGAAAAATTGACTGGATTAGGATTGAGAAAGAAGCATGAAAATGCTGTTTATTGTCAATCTGTTTATTTAACTTATACCAGAGCACATCATGCAAAATGCTGGGCTGGATGAAGTACAAGCTGGAATCTAGATTGCTGGGAGAAATATCTACAACCCCGATATGCAGATGATACCACTCTAATGGCAAAAAGTGAAGAGGAAATAAAGAGCCTCTTCGTGAGGGTGAAGGAGGAGTGAAAAAGCCAGCTTAAAACTCAATATTAAAAAAAAAAAAAAAAAAACCTAAGATCATGGTATCAGTTCCATCACTTCCATATGTTTAAGTTGGATTTAGAAAAGGCAGAGGAACCAGAGATCAAATTGCCAACATCCGTTGGATCATAGAAAAAGCAAGAGAGTTCCAAAAAACATCTACTTCTGTTTTATCAACTAGGCCAAAGCCTTTGACTGTGTGGATGACAACAAGCTGTGGAAAATATTTAAAGGGATGAGAATACCAGGTCACCTTACATGCCTCCTGAGAAATCTATAGGTAGGTCAAGAAGCAACAGTTAGAACCAGACATGGAACAGAAGACTGGTTCTAAGTTGGGAAAGGAATATGTCAAGGCCATATATTGTCACCCAGCTTATTTAACTTATATGCAGAGTACATCATGTGAAATGCTGGGCTGGATGAAACAGAAGCAGGAATCAAGATTGCCAACAGAAATATCAATAACAAACTGCACAGATTAGAAATATTTAAAAATTAAGGTACATCATGAATGCATAAAACATATATAAATACTATTTTGTCTTCTACAACAATAAAATATACACAGATACAGTAAAAAACAAAAATTTATTCAAATTTATGCACAAAATACTTATAGACTGTACATAGTACCATTTTCAGTCTAGAAAAATGTAAGCAAACATAAAGAAGCAGTATTAAATAATAACTGCACAAAATTAATTATAGTAAAAAATATACTACAGTAAAAGTTTTGTAGCCATCTCCTGGTGCTATTATGGTGACTTCAAAAGTTGTATATATCTGCTTAAAATGGCATGTGATATTAATCATCTCTGTGTAAGCAATCTGTCTTTCCAGTAAGTTTTGTTGTACAGTGAAGAGTGATGGCTTGCTCTTCTCATGTATTTTTCACTGTATTTAGTATAATACCTTAACCTTGAGTAACACTATAAAACTCATACAAAATGCCATTTGTGACAATGGGAGTGCTCACAAGAAACAGAGAAGGGTCATGACTTCAGGAGAAAAAGCTGAACTGATAAATATATACCATAGACTGGTGTATGCAGTAGCCTACCATTTCAATATAATTTATCTTAAGGACCACTGTAAAAAAGATAAAAGGAAATTTGTGAAATCACTACTGTGGCTACATCAGTAGTCATGAAAACATGGAAGTTTTGTGAAATACTTTTTTTTTTTTTTTTACTTACATCAATTGTGCAGCTTCTATGTGGGTGCAGGCAAAAGTGTCATAATCTGGAAAACAAATTCCACAAAAGACATGTATTAGTAAGGAAGAGAAGAAATCACCAGGATTTAAGGCAGGAAGATCAGATCAGATCAGTCGCTCAGTCGTGTCCAACTCTTTGCGACCCCATGAACTGCAGCACGCCAGGCCTCCCTGTCCATCGCCAACTCCAGGAGGTCACTCAGACTCACATCCATCAAATCAATGATGCCATCCAGCCATCTCATTCTCTGTCGTCCCCTTCTCCTCCTGCCCCCAATCCCTCCCAGCATCAGAGTCTTCTCCAATGAGTCAACTCTTCGCATGAGGTGGCCAAAATACTGGAGTTTCAGCTTTAGCATCATTCCTTCCAAAGAAATCCCAGGGCTGATCTCCTTCAGAATGGACTGGTTGGATCTCCTTGCAGTCCAAGGGACTCTCAAGAGTCTTCTCCAACACCACAGTTCAAAAGCATCAATTCTTCGGTGCTCAGCCTTCTTCACAGTCCAGCTCTAACATCCATACATGACCACAGGAAAGACCATAGCCTTGACTAGGCAAACCTTTGTTGGCAAAGTGATGACTCTGCTTTTGAATATGCCATCTAGGTTGGTCATAACTTTCCTTCCAAGGAGTAAGCGTCTTTTAATTTCATGGCTGCAGTCACCATCTGCAGTGATTTTGGAGCCCAGAAAAATAAAGTCTGACACTGTTTCCACTGTTTCTCCATCTATTTCCCATGTAGTGATGGGACCGGATGCCATGATCTTTGTTTTCTGAATGTTGAGCTTTAAGCCAACCTTTCACTCTTCACTTTCACTTTCATCAAGAGGCTTTTTAGTTCCTTTTCACTTTCTGCCATAAGGATGGTATCATCTGCATATCTGAGGTTATTGATATTTCTCCTGGCAATCTTGATTCCAGCTTGTGTTTCCTCCAGTCCAGCATTTCTCATGATGTACTCTGCATATAAGTTAAAAAAACATGGTGACAATATACAGCCTTGACATACTCCTTTTCCTATTTGGAACCAGTCTGTTGTTCCATGATCAGTTCTAACTGTTGCTTCCTGACCTGCATACAGATTTCTCAAGAGGCAGATCAGGTGGTCTGGTATTCCCATCTCTTTCAGAATTTTCCACAGTTTATTGTGATCTACACAGTCAAAGGCTTTGGCATAGTCAATAAAGCAGAAATAGATGTTTTTCTGGAACTCTCTTGCCTTTTCCATGATCCAGCGGATGTTGGCAATTTGATCTCTGGTTCCTCTGCCTTTTCTAAAACCAGCTTGAACATCAGGAAGTTCACGGTTCACATATTGCTGAAGCCTGGCTTGGAGAATTTTGAGCATTACTTTACTAGCGTGTGAGATGAGTGCAATTGTGCAGTAGTTTGAGCATTCTTTGGCATTGCTTTTCTTTGGGATTGGAATAAAAACTGACCTTTTCCAATCTTGTGGCCACTGCTCAGTTTTCCAAATTTCCTGGCATATTGAGTGCAGCACTTTCATAGCATCATCTTTCAGGATTTGAAATAGCTCCACTGGAATTCCATCACCTCCACTAGCTTTGCTCGTAGTGATGCTTTCTAAGGCCCACTTGACTTCACATTCCAGGATGTCTGAGAGCCCGGCCTACCCGTGAGTGGCGCACTGAGAGCTCCTCGCTGGCTGCGCGGTGCACTGAGAGCGCGGCCGAGAGGAGCTACCCCACGACCGAGGTCAGGAAGGGTGGCGTTGAGGACAGACCCCTCGTCCAAGGTAAGGTGCGATGGCTGTGCTTTGCTGGAGCAGCCAGGAAGAGATACCCCATGCCCAAGGTAAGAGAAACCCAAGTAAGACGGTAGGTCTTGCAAGAGGGCATCAGAGGGCAAATACACTGAAACCATACTCACAGAAAACTAGTCAATCTAATCACACCAGGACCACAGCCTTTTCTAACTCAATGAAATTAAGCCATGCCCGTGGGGCAACCCAGGATGGGCGGGTCATGGTGGAGAGATCTGACAGGGTGTGGTCTGCTGGAGAAGGGAATGGCAAACCACTTCAGTATTCTTGCCTTGAGAACCCCATGAACAGTATGAAAAGGCAAAATGATAGGATACTGAAAGAGAAACTCCCCAGGTCAGTAGGGGCCCAATATGCTACTGGAGATCAGTGGAGAAATAACTTCAGAAAGAATGAAGGGATGGAACCAAAGCAAAAAGAATACCCAACTGTAGATGTGTCTGGTGATAGAAGCAAAGTCCGATGCTGTAAAGAGCAATATTGCATAGGAACCTGGAATGTCAGGTCCATGAATCAAGGCAAATTGGAAGTGGTCAAACAAGAGATGGCAAGAATGAATGTTGACACTCTAGGAATTAGCGAACTAAAATGGACTGGAATTGGTAAATTTAACTCAGATGACCATTATATCTACTACTGCGGGCAGGAATCCCTCAGAAGAAATGGAGTGGCCATCATGGTCAACAAAAGAGTCCGAAATGCAGTACTTGGATGCAATCTCAAAAACGACAGAATGATCTCTGTTCATTTCCAAGGCAAACCATTCAATATCACAGTAATCCAAGTCTATGCCCCAACCAGTAACGCTGAAGAAGCTGATGTTGAACGGTTCTATGAAGACCTACAAGACCTTTTAGAACTAACACCCAAAAAAGATGTCCTTTTCATTATAGGGGACTGGAATGCAAAAGTAGGAAGTCAAGAAACACCTGGAGTAACAGGCAAATTTGGCCTTGGAATATGGAATGAAGCAGGGCAAAGACTAACAGAGTTTTGCCAAGAAAATGCACTGGTCATAGCAAATACCCTCTCCCAACAACACAAGAGAAGACTCTATACATGGACATAACCAGACGGTCAACACCAAAATCAGATCGATTATATTCTTTGCAGCCAAAGATGGAGAAGCTCTATACAATCAACAAAAACAAGACCAGGAGCTGACTGTGGCTCAGACCATGAACTTCTTATTGCCAAATTCAGACTTAAATTGAAGAAAGTAGGAAAACCACTAGACCATTCAGGTATGACCTAAATTAAATCCCTTATGATTATACAGTGGAAGTGAGAAATAGATTTAAGGGCCTAGATCTGATAGATAGAGTGCCTGATGAACTATGGAATGAGGTTCGTGACATTGGACAGGAGACAGGGATCAAGACCATCCCCATGGAAAAGAAATGCAAAAAAGCAAAATGGCTGTCTGGGGAGGCCTTGCAAATAGCTGTGAAAAGAAGAGAAGCAAAAAGCAAAGGAGAAAAGGAAAGATATAAACATCTGAATGCAGAGTTCCAAAGAAGAGCAAGAAGAGATAAGAAAGCCTTCTTCAGCGATCAATGCAAAGAAATAGAGGAAAACAACAGAATGGGAAAGACTAAGGATCTATTCAAGAAAATCAGAGATACCAAAGGAACATTTCATGCAAAAAATGGGCTCGATAAAGGACAGAAATGGTATGGACCTAACAGAAGCAGAAGATATTAAGAAGAGGTGGCAAGAATACACAGAAGAACTGTACAAAAAAGAGCTTCACAAGCCAGATAATCATGATGGTGTGATCACTGACCTAGAGCCAAACATTCTGGAATGTGAAGTTAAGGCAGGAATGGATAGGCTAACTCTAAGTAGTTGGGTAAATGCAGTTGAAATTATAATCAGGATTTCCCTAATCTCTAAAGCTGCTAAACCCTTGAGCCTGGAGGGGAAAATGTAAACATCAGCTGTCAGTCTTTTGGTTGTATAATAAAAAGGCCTGGACCAGGAGAATCCATTTTTTTTCTGGATTGCTTACATTGATTCTTTGTCCCCGAAATCAGGAAATACATTGTCAGTGAGGGATTACACTTTAAAATTCTTTTGATATTAGATAGTGCTCCTGGCCACCCAGAACCTTATGAGTTCAACACTGAAGGAATCAAAGTAGTATATTTGTGCCCAAACACAACTTCTCTAATTTAGCCTCTAGATGACAAGGTCATACAGATTTTAAGGCTCATTACACACAGTACATTATGGAACAGTTAGTCACCACTATGAAAGAGAACCCTGATGAGAGCACATCATGAATATCTGGAAGGATTGCTCCATGGAAGATGCTATACTTGTTATAGGAAAAAACCTATGAAAGCCACTAAGCCAAAAACAATAAATTTATGCTGGAGAAAATTGTCTTTAGATGTTGTGCATGACTTCACAGGATTTGCAACAGAGTCGATCAAGGAAATCATAAGAGATTGTGAATAGGGCCAAGAAGGTGTGGCTACAGGGTTTCAAGATATGAATCTAGGAAAAATTCAAGAACAAACAGACACCACACCAGAAGAATTAACAGATGATGATGTGATGGACATGATTCACAACTGAACCAGTGGCAAGTGATGAAGAAGATGTAAAAAATGCAGTGTCAGAAAGCAATTGGCACTAGATAATCTGACAGAATGGTTGTGATAACTACAGAGTGCCTTTATCTAATATAGGCACTGAAACTAAAGCAAATAATGGAAGAAGGATTGGTACTGTATAGAAAGGTCTTATGGAAATAAAAACCCAAAAGTCAGAGAGTAATTATGATTTGTTTTCTGAAAGTTGCACTGTGTTCCTGGCATTCCTGTCCCCACTTCCACCTCCTCCAGCTCTTCTCTGCCACCCATAAAACAGCAAGACCAACTCCTTCCTACTTCCTCCTTCTCAGACTACTCACCATTGAGCTCCTGCTCCAGCCTCTCTTGCTCCAGCATTGCTTCCCACTAAGATAGAAGTTGATATTGTATTTGATAGTGCACACACTTGGAGGGAATGGAGCTGGCTAGGGCCGACCAGGGTAGAAGTAATCATTGCTAGCTCATGTGTCCCGGAACACACTGCAGAAGGAGTGTAGCTAGTTTCAAGGTAGAGACTGCCATCACATGAATGCATTTTCCTGTGCACAATTTGTGGAGGTGGGAGATTCGGTTAGCTCAGTGGTGTGGCATAAATCAGTGGCACCAGTCCTGACACAGCTTCTAACAAGATGCCCACACTGAGAAAAAGGTGAAAACAGCACAGAAGTGCAGCCCAAGACCTCAGGTCCCAGCCATATAGTAAACCAAGACAAAGACTGCCATCACAACTAGGAGAAACCCTCCTCACTCAGGGTTCCTCCTCCAGGCCCTCTTTTTCCAACCCCACTTTCAAGGGATGGTGATAGCCATTGAGCATAGGACAAATGCTGGTATGCACATGACTCTGATTCTAACCCCTCCAACTGTAGGCTTACCTCCCATTAAGGTGGTGGTGCCAGCACACCCTGGGGAAAGATACAATCATACTCATTTCAGATGTAGCACTCACACACAAGCCACTGGGCACATACAGATTGCACAGAGTTGCTCTTACACAAGGGCAATTGCTCAAGACAAGATTAGGTAACTTTCATCTCAGTTCACAGACACAGAGAAAGATAAACTTAGAAGACTGAGGAATGTTTTAAGCAAAAGAAAACACTCATTAAAGATAGATAAATAATTTAGCTGATAAAAAATGAAATCAATAGTAACAAGAATGTAAACTGAACTGGGGAAAATAATAGATAATCTAAATGAGAATTTAAAAGAGGAACTAGAAAAATATAAAAAAGAATTACTCAGAGCTAAAGGATACAATAACAAATGAAAAAAATGCACTCGCAAGTATTAACAGTAAAATAGGATTTATAGAATAATGTAAAGGAATTTGTAATTAATATAAGGAATGTATAAGTGAATTTGGAAAACTCAACAGTGGCCACAGGACTGGAAAAGGTCAGTTTTCATTCCAATTCCAAAGAAGGTCAATGCCAAAGAATGCTCACACTATTGCACAACTGCACTCATCTCACACGTTAGCAAATCAATGCTCAAAATTCTCCAAGCCAGGCTTCAATAGTATGTGAACTGGGAACTTCCAGATATTAAAGTTGGTTTTAGAAAAGGCAGAGGAACCAGAGATGAAATTGCCAACATCCATTGGATCATAGAAAAAGCAACAGAATTCCAGAAAAAATCAACTTCTGCTTTATTGATCATGTCAAAGCCTTTGACAGAGTCAGATCAGATCAGTCGCTCAGTCGTGTCCGACTCTTTGCGACCCCATGAACTACAGCACGGGAGGCCTCCCTGTCCATCACCAGCTCCCGGAGGTCACCCAGACTCACACCCATCAAGTCAGTGATGCCATCCAGCCATCTCATCCTCTGTCGTTCCCTTCTCCTCCTGCCCTCAATCCCTCCCAGCATCAGAGTCTTCTACAATGAGTCAACTCTTCGCATGAGGTGGCCAAAATACTGGAGTTTCAGCTTTAGCATCATTCCTTCCAAAGAAATTCCAGGATTGATCTCCTTCAGAATGGACTGGTTGGATCTTCTTGCAGTCCAAGGGACTCTCAAGAGTCTTCTCCAACACCACAGTTCAAAAGCATCAATTCTTCGGCGCTCAGCCTTCTTCACAGTCCAGCTCTCACATCCATACATGACCACAGGAAAGACCATAGCCTTGACTAGGTGAACCTTTGTTGGTAAAGTAATGTCTCTGCTTTTGAATATGCTATCTAGGTTGGTCATAACTTTCATTCCAAGGAGCAAGCGTCTTTTAATTTCATGGCTGCAGTCACCATCTGCAGTGATTTTGGAGCCCAGAAAAGTAAAGTCAGACACTGTTTCCACTGTTTCCCCATCCATTTCCCATGCAGTGATGGGACCAGATGCCATGATCTTCGTTTTCTGAATGTTGAGCTTTAAGCCAACCTTTTCACTCTCCACTTTCACTTTCATCAAGAGGCTTTTTAGCCCCTCTTCACTTTCTGCCATAAGAGTGGTGTCATCTGCATATCTGAGGTTTTTGATATTTCTCCTGGCAATCTTGATTCCAACTTGTGTTTCTTCCAGTCCAGCATTTCTCATGATGTACTCTGCATATAAGTTAAATAACCAGGGTGACAATATACAGCCTTGACGTACTCCTTTTCCTATTTGGAACCAGTCTGTTGTTCCATGACCAGTTCTAACTGTTGCTTCCTGACCTGCATACAGATTTCTCAAGAGGCAGATCAGGTGGTCTGGTATTCCCATCTCTTTCAGAATTTTCCATAGATTATTGTGATCTACACAGTCAAAGGCTTTGGCATAGTCAATAAAGCAGAAATAGATGTCTTTCTGGAACTCTCTTGCTTTTTCCATGATCCAGCGGATGTTGGCAATTTGATCTCTGGTTCCTCTGCCTTTTCTAAAACCAGCTTGAACATCAGGAAGTTCACGGTTCACATATTGCTGAAGCCTGGCTTGGAGAATTTTGAGCATTACTTTACTAGCGATAATAAATACTTAAAGCATAAGTATGAAGATGCACAATATGACATTGAAAACAAAACATGGGAGAGGAGAATAAAAAGTAATCCTTTAGGATGTGTTTGAACTTAAAGGATTATCAGTTTAAACCAAGAAGACATAGTTATAGGTAACATGTATGAACCCATCAGATCAGATCAGATCAGATCAGATCAGTTGCTCAGTCGTGTACTACTCTTTGCGACCCCATGAATCACAGCACGCCAGTCTTCCCTGTCCATCACCAACTCCCGGAGGTGACTCAGACTCACATCCATCGAAACAGTGATGCCATCCAGCCATCTCATCCTTTGTCGTCCCCTTCTCCTCCTGCCCCCAATCCCTCCCAGCATCAGAGGCTTTTCCAATGAGTCAACTGTGTACATGAGGTGGCCAAAATACTGGAGTTTCAGCTTTAGCATCATTCTTTCCAAAGAAATCCCAGGGCTGATCTCCTTCAGAATGGACTGGTTGGATCTCCTTGCAGTTCAAAGGACTCTCAAGAATCTTCTCCAACACCACAGTTCAAAAGCATCAATTCTTCGGCACTCAGTCTTCTTCACAGACCAACTCTCACATCCATACATGACCACAGGAAAGACCATAGCCTTGACTAGGCGAACCTTTGTTGGCAAAGTGATGTCTCTGCTTTTGAATATACTATCTAGGTTGGTCATAACTTTCCTTCCAAGGTGTAAGCGTCTTTTTAATTTCATGGCTGCAGTCACCATCTGCAGTGATTTTGGAGCCCAGAAAAATAAAGTCTGACACTGTTTCCACTGTTTCCCCATCTATTTCCCATGAAGTGATGGGACTGGATGCCATGATCTTTGTTTTCTGAATGTTGAGCTTTAAGCCAACCTTTTCTCTCTCCACTTTCACTTTCATCAAGAGGCTTTTTAGTTCCTCTTCACTTTTTGCCATAAGGGTGGTGTCATCTGCATATCTGAGGTTATTGATATTTCTCCTGGCAATCTTGATTCCAACTTGTGTTTCTTCCAGTCCAGCATTTCTCATGATGTACTATGCATATAAGTTAAAAAAACATGGTGACAATATGCAACCTTGACGAACTCCTTTTCCTATTTGGAACCAGTCTGTTGTTCCATGTCCAGTTCTAACTGTTGCTTCTGGACCTGCATACCAGTTTCTCAAGAGGCAGATCAGGTGGTCTGGTATTCCCATCTCTTTCAGAATTTTCCACAGTTTATTGTGATCCACATGGTCAAAGGCTTTGGCATAGTCAATAAAGCAGAAATAGATGTTTTTCTGGAACTCTCTTGCTTTTTCCATGATCCAGCAGATGTTGGCAATTTGATTTCTGGTTCCTCTGCCTTTTCTAAAACCAGCTTGAGCATCAGGAAGTTCACGGTTCACATATGGCTAAAGCCTGGCTTGGAGAATTTTGAGCATTACTTTACTAGCGTGTGAGATGAGTGTAATTGTGTGGTAGTTTGAGCATTCTTTGGCATTGCCTTTCTTTGTGATTGGGATGAAAACCGACCTTTTCCAATCCTGTGGCCACTGCAGAGTTTTCCAAATTTGCTGGCATATTGAGTGCAGCACTTTCACAGCATCATCTTTCAGGATTTGGAATAGCTCCACTGGAATTCCATCACCTACACTAGCTTAGTTCGTAGTGATGCTTTCTAAGGCCCACTTGACTTCACATTCCAGGATGTCTGGCTCTAGGTCAGTGATCACACCATCATGATTATCTGGGTCGTGAAGCTCTTTTTTGTACTGTTCTTCTGTGTATTCTTGCCACCTCTTCTTAATGTCTTCTGCTTCCGTTAGGTCCATACCATTTCTGTCCTTTATCGAGCCCATCTTTGTATGAAATGTTCCTTTGGTATCTCTGATTTTCTTGAAGAGATCCCTAGTCTTTCCCATTTTGTTGTTTTCCTCTATTTCTTTGCATTAATCGCTGAAGAAGGCTTTCTTATCTCTTCTTGCTCTTCTTTGGAACTCTGCATTTAGATGTTTATATCTTTCCTTTTTCTCCTTTGCTTTTGACTTCTCTTCTTTTCACAGCTATTTGTAAGGCCTCCCCAGATAGCCATTTTGCTTTTTTGCATTTCTTTTCCATGGGGATGGTCTTGATCCCTGTCTCCTGTCCAATGTCACGAACCTCATTCCATAGTTCATCAGGCACTCTATCTATCAGATCTAGGCCCTTAAATCCATTTCACACTTCCACTGTATAATCATAAGGGATTTGATTTAGGTCATACCTGAATGGTCTAGTGATTTTCCCTACTTTCTTCAATTTAAGTCTGAATTTGGCAATAAGCCACAGTCAGCTCCTGATCTTGTTTGCTCATTGTATAGAGCTTCTCCATCTTTGGCTGCAAAGAATATAATCGATCTGATTTTGGTGTTGACCATCTGGTGATGTCCATGTATAGAGTCTTCTCTTGTGTTGTTGGAAGAGGGTATTTGCTATGACCAGTGCATTTTCTTGGCAAAACTCTGTTAGTCTTTGCCCTGCTTCATTCCGTATTCCAAGGCCAAATTTACCTGTTACTCCAAAAGAAGAGAAGCGAAAAGCAAAGGAGAAAAAGAAAGATGTAAACATCTGAATGCAGAGTTCCAAAGAATAGCAAGAAGAGATAAGAAAGCCTTCTTCAGCGATCAATGCAAATAAATAGAGGAAATCAACAGAATGGGAAAGACTAGGGATCTCTCAAGAAAATCAGAGATACCAAAGAACATTTCATGCAAAGATGGGCTCGATAAAAGACAGAAATGGTATGGACCTAACAGAAGCAGAAGATAATAAGAAGAGGTGGCAAGAATACACAGAAGAACTGTACAAAATAGAGCTTCACGACCCAGATAATCATGATGGTGTGATCACTGACCTAGAGCCGGACATCCTGGAATGTGAAATCAAGTGGGCCTTAGAAAGCATCACTACGAACAAAGCTAGTGGAGGTGATGGAATTCCAGTGGTGCTATTCCAAATCCTGAAAGATGATCCTGTGAAAGTGCTGCACTCAATATGCCAGCAAATATGGAAAACTCTGCAGTGGCCACAAGATTGGAAAAGGTCAGTTTTCATCCCAATCACAAAGAAAGGCAATGCCAATGAATGCTCAAACTACCGCACAATTGCACTCATCTCACACACTAGTAAAGTAATGCTCAAAATTCTCCAAGCCAGGCTTCAGCAATATGTGAACTGTGAACTTCCTGATGTTCAAGCTGGTTTTAGAAGAGGCAGAGGAACCAGAGATCAAATTGCCAACATCCACTGGATCATGGAAAAAGCAAGAGAGTTCCAGAAAAAACATCTATTTCTGCTTTATTGACTATGCCAAAGCCTTTGACTGTGTAGATCACAATCAACTGCGGAACATTCTGAAAGAGATGGGAATACCAGACCACCTGATCTGCCTCTTGAGAAATCTTTATGCAGGTCCAGAAGCAACAGTTAGAACTGGACATGGAACAACAGACTGGTTCCAAACAGGAAAAGGAGTACGTCAAGGCTGTATATTGTCACCATGTTTATTTAACTTATATGCAGAGTACATCATGAGAAATGCTGGACTGGAAGAAACACAAGTTGGAATCAAGATTGCTGGGAGAAGTAGCAATAACCTCAGATATGCAGATGACACCACCCTTATGGCAGAAAGTGAAGAGGGGCTAAAAAGCCTCTTGATGAAAAAGTTGGCTTAAAGCTCAACATTCAGAAAACGAAGATCATTGCATCTGGTCCCATCACTACATGGGAAATAGATGGGGAAACAGTGGAAACAGTGTCAGACTTTATTTTTCCGGTCTCCAAAATCACTGCAGATGGTGACTGCAGCCATGAAATTAAGAGACGCTTACTCCTTGGAAGGAACGTTATGACCAACCTAGATCACATATTCAAAAGCAGAGACATTACTTTACCAACAAAGGGTTCGCCTAGTCAAGGCTATGGTCTTTCCTGTGGTCATGTATGCATGTGAGAGCTGGTCTGTGAAGAAGGCTGAGCAGCAAAGTGTTGATGCTTTTGAACTGTGGTGTAGGAGAAGACTCTTGAGAGTCCCTTGGACTGCAAGGAGATGCAACCAGTCCATTCTGAAGGAAATCAGCCCTGGGATTTCTTTGGAAGGAATGATGCTAAAGCTGAAACTCCAGTATTTTGGCCACCTCATAGGAAGAGTTGACTCATTGGAGAAGACTCTGATGCTAGGAGGGATTGGGGGCACGAAGAGAAGGGGACGACAGAGGATGAGATGGCTCGATGGCATCACTGACTTGATGGATGTGAGTCTGAGTGACCTCCGGGAGTTGGTGATGGACAGGGAGGTCTGGCATGCTGCAGTTCATGGGGTCACAAAGAGTCAGACACGACTGAGCGACTGATCTGATCTGATCTGATCTGACCATGTGTTTCTTGACTTTCTACTTTTCCATTCCAGTTCCCTATAATGAAAAGGACATCTTTTTTGGGTGTTAGTTCTAAAAGGTCTTGTAGTTCTTTGAACCGTTCAACTTCTGCTTTTTCAGCGTTACTGGTTGGGGCATAGACTTGGATTACTGTGACATTGAATGGTTTGCCTTGGAAACGAACAGAGATCATTCTTTGGTTTTTCAGATTGCATCCAAGTACTGCATTTCGGACTTTTTGTTGACCATGATGGCCACTCCATTTTTTTCTTAGGGATTCCTGCCCGCAGTAGTAGATATAATGGTCCTCTGAGTTAAATTCACCCATTCCAGTCCATTTGAGTTTGCTAATTCCTAGAATGTCGACATTCATTCTTGCCATCTCTTGTTTGACCACTTCCAATTTGCCTTGATTCATGGACCTGACATTCCCGGTTCCTATGGAATATTGCTCTTTACAGTAACCACAAATAAAAAACCTACAATAAATACACACAAACTAAAAAAAGTGAGTACAAACATAACACGGAAGATAAGTTGTCAAGCTACAGGGGAAGAGACTAAAAGAACAAAATGACAGAGAAGAACAAGGAAACAGCTAAAAAAGAAATAAAAAATGGCAGTAAGCGCATGCGTATTGATAATCAGTGGACAAAATGCTTCAATCAAAAGACATAGGGTGACCGATTGTATAATAAAAAATACAAGACTTATCTGTATGCTGTCTACAAGAGACTCAATACAGAATTCAAGACACATGCAGACTGAAAGTAAGGGGATGGAAAAAGAGTTTCTATATATGGAAATTAAAGAAAGCTAAGATAGTACTCGTATCAGAAAATAAAGATTTTAAAACAAACTCTATAAAAATGAAAAAGGAGGACATAATATAAATATAAAGGGATCAATAAAATAAGAGGATATAAAGTTCATAAATGTATATGCACCTAAAATAGGAACAGTCAAATACATAAAACGAGTATTAACTAACAAAAGGGAGATGTTGACAAGGATAAAATAATAATAGAAGATGCTAAAACATCACTTATATCAATGCACAGATCTTTTAGACAGCAAATCAATAAGGAAACAGTGATATTAAATAATATATTAGACCAGTTCAACTTCGTAGATATCTCCAGGACATTCCATCTAAAAACAGCAGGGTTATACATTCTTTTCAAGTGCATATGGGATGTTCTCCAGGATACTTCACATGCTAGGCTAAAAAACAAGTCCCAACAGATTGAAGAGGATACCAATTATATCCAGAGAAGGAAATGGCAACCCACTCCAGTACTCTTGCCTGGAAAATCCTATGGACAGAGGAGCCTGGTAGGCTACAGTCCATGGGGTCGCACAGAGTCAGACATGACTGAAGCGACTTAGCAGCAGCAGCAGAAATTATATCAAGCATCTATTCCAACATCATAGGTATGAAACTAGTAATCAATTACAGGAGAAAAATGGAAAAAAAACCATACAAACACATGCAGACTAAACAACATGCTAGTAAAAAACCCCAACTGATCAGAAAACTAACCAAAGAGGAAATCAGAAAATACCTTGAGAACAATAAAAATAAAAACACGTTTCCAAAATTCATGGGACAGAGAAAATACATGTAATAAGGGCATTCATAGTAATACAGGCATACCTCAAGAAACAAGAAAACTCTTAAACAACCTATCATCTAAAAGAATTACAAATAAAGGACCAGTTCAGCAAAAGAAAAAAATGATTAAGATTGGAGGAGAGATAAATTAGGTAAAGATTAAAAAAATAGAAAAGATCATGAAACCAAAAGCTGGTTTTTGAAGAGATAAAATTGATAAGCTTTTAGCCAGGCTCATCAAGAGGAACAGAGCAAGGTTCCAAAGAAATGAAAAGGAGAAATTACAACCGATATCACAGAAATACAAATAATTATAAGAGATAACCATAGTTTATATACTAAACGGTTGGACAATTTAAAAGAAACTGATAAATTATTAGAAAAACTCTTTCAGTACTAAGTCGGGAAAAAATGGATAATCTGAACAGACTGACTACTAGCATTAAAATTGAATCAGTAATGAAAAAATACTTGCAACAAAAAAAAGTCTGGGATTAGATGGCTTCACAGGGGAATTCTACCAAATATAGAGGAAGAACTACTACCTATACTTCCCAAATTATCCTTTAAAAAATGAAGACTATAGAATATACGCCAGTTCATTCCACAAGATCACCATTACCCTGATACCAATATCAGACAAAGAAACTACAAAAATTATAGACCAATATAATAGATGAATTGTTGCTATTCAGTCGCTCAGTTGTGTCCAACTCTTTGTGATCCCATGAACTGCAGCATGCCAGGCTTCCCTGTTCGTCACTGTCTCTTGTAGTTTGTTTAAACTCACGTCCATTGAGTCGATGATATTATCCTTTCATCTCATCCTCTGTTACCCTCTTCTCCTCATGCACTTCGACTATATGTTCAGGGTTAATTTTCTTTAGGATTGACTGATTTGATCTCCTTGCAGTCCAAAGGGCTTTCAAGAGTTTTCTACAGCACCAGTTTTTTGTTTTGTTTTGTTTTAATTTTATTTTATTTAACTTTACAATATTGTATTGGTTTTGCCATATATCAAAATGAATCTGCCACAGGTATACACGTGTTCCCCATCCTGAATCCCCCTCCCCAGTCCCTCCCCATACCATTCCTCTGGGTCATCCCAATGCACCAGCCCCAGGCATCCATTATCAGGCATCGAACCTGAACTGGCAACTCGTTTCATATATGATATTGTACATATTTCAATGCCATTCTCCCAAATCATCCCACCCTCTCCCTCTCCCAGAGTCCAAAAGACTGTCCTATACATCAGTGTCTCTTTTGTTGTCTTGTATACAGGGTTATTGTTACCATTTTTCTAAATTCAATATATATGCGTTAGTATACTATATTTGTGTTTTTCTTTCTGGCTTACTTCACTCTGTGTAATAGGCTCCAGTTTCATCTACCTCATTAGAACTGATGACAATGTATTCTTTTTAATGGCTGAGCAATACTCCATTGTGTATATGTACCACAGCTTTCTTATCCATTCATCTGCTGATGGACATCTAGGTTGCTTCCATGTCCTGGTTATTATAAACAGTCCTGCGATGAACATTGGGGTACATGTGTCTCTTTCAATTCTGGTTTTCTCAGTGTGTATGCCCAGCAGTGGGATTGCTGGATCATAAGACAGTTCTATTCCCAGTTTTTTGAGGAATCTCCACACTGTTCTCCATAGTGGCTGTACTAGTTTGCATTCCCACCAACAGTGCAAGAGGGTTCCCTTTTCTCCACACCCACTCCAGCATTTATTGCTTGTAAACTTTTGGTTAGCAGCCATTCTGACTGGCATGGAATGGTACCACAGAGTGGTTTTGATTTGCATTTCTCTGATAAGAGTGATGTTGAGCATCTTGTCATGTGTTTGTTAGCCATCTGTATGTCTTCTTTGGAGAAATGTCTATTTAGTTCTTTGGCCCATTTTTGATTGGGTCATTTATTGTTCTGGAATTGAGCTGTAGGAGTTGCTTGTATATTTTTGAGATTAGTTGTTTGTTGCTTCATTTGCTATTATTTTCTCCCATTCTGAAGGCTGTCTTTTCACCTTGCTTATAGTTTCCTTTGTTGTGCAAAAGTCTTTAAGTTTAATTAGGTCCCATTTGTTTTATTTTTGCTTTTATTTCCAATATTCTAGTAGGTGGGTCAAAAGGATCCTGCTGTGATGTATGTTAGAGAGTGTATTGCCTATGTTCTCCTCTAGGAGTTTTATAGTTTCTGGTCTTACGTTTAGATCTTTAATCCATTTTGAGTTTATTTTTGTGTATGGTGTTAGAAAGTGCTCTAGTTTCATTCTTTTACAAGTGTTTGACCAGTTCTACCAGCACCACTTGTTAAAGAGATTGTCTTTAATCCATTGTATATTCTTGCCTCCTTTGTCAAAGATAAGGTGTCCATAGGTGCGTGGATTTATCTCTGGGCTTTCTATTCTGTTCCATTGATCTATATTTCTGTCTTTGTGCCAGTACCATACTGTCTTGATGACTGTGGCTTTGTAGTAGAGCCTGAAGTCAGGCAGGTTGATTCCTCCAGTTCCATTCTTCTTTCAAGATAGCTTTGGCTATTCAGGGTTTTTAGTATTTCCATACAAATTGAGAAAGTATTTGTTCTAGGTCTGTGAAGAATACCGTTGGTAGCTTGATGGGGATTGCATTGAATCTATAAATTACTTTGGGCAGTATACTCATTTTCACTATACTGATTCTGCCAATCCATGAACATGGTATATTTCTCCATCTATTAGTGTCCTCTTTGATTTCTTTCACCAGTGTTTTATAGATTTCTATTTAAAGGTCTTTAGTTTCTTTAGGTAGATATCAGATCAGATCAGTCGCTCAGTCGTGTCCGACTCTTTGCAACCCCATGAATTGCAGCACGCAAGGACTCCCTGTCCATCACCAACTCCCAGGGGTCACTGAGACTCACATCCATCGAGTCAGTGACACAATCCAGCCATCTCATCCTCTGTCGTCCCCTTCTCCCTCTTGCTCTCAATCCCTTCCAGCATCAGAGTATTTTCCAGTGAGTCAACTCTTCGCATGAGTTGCCCAAATTACTGGAGTTTTGGCTTTAGCATCATTCCTTCCAAAGAAATCCCGGGGCTGATCTCCTTCAGAATGGACAGGTTGCATCTCCTTGCAGTCCAAGGGACTCTCAAGAGTCTTCTCCAACACCACAGTTCAAAAGCATCAATTCTTTGGTGCTCAGCCTTCTTCACAGTCCAGCTCTCACATCCATACATGACCACAGGAAAGACCATAGCCTTGACTAGGCGAACCTTTGTTGGCAAAGTAATGTCTCTGCTTTTGAATATGTGATCTAGGTTCGTCATAACTTTCCTTCCAAGGAGTAAGAGTCTTTTAATTTCATGGCTGCAGTCACCATCTGCAGTGATTTTGGAGCCCAGAAAAATAAAGTCTGACACTGTTTCCCCATCTATTTGCCATGAAGTGATGGGACTGGATGCCATGATCTTCGTTTTCTGAATGTTGAGCTTTAAGCCAACTTTTTCACTCTCCACTTTCACCTTCATCAAGAGGCTTTTTAGTTTCTCTTCACTTTCTGCCATAAGGGTGGTGTCATCTGCATATCTGAGGTGATTGATCTTTCTCCCAGCAATCTTGATTCCAACTTGTGTTTCTTCCAGTCCAGCGTTTCTCATGATGTACTCTGCATAAAAGTTAAATAAGCTGGGTGACAATATACAGCCTTGATGTACTCCGTTTCCTATTTGGAACCAGTCTGTTGGTCCATGTTCAGTTCTAACTGTTGCTTCCTGACCTGCATACAAATTTATCAAGAGGCAGATCAGGTGGTCTGATATTCCCATCTCTTTCAGAATTTTCCACAGTTGATTGTGATCCACACAGTCATTCCTAAGTCTTTTAATCCTTTCGTTGTAATGGTGAATGGAAATGTTTCCTTAATTTCTCTATTTTCTCAATATTAGTGTATAGGAATGCAAGGGATTTCTGTGTGTTGATTTTATATCCTGCCACTTTGCTATATTCATTGATTAGTTCTAGTACTTTTCTGGTGGAGTCTTTAGGGTTTTCTATGTAGAGGATTATGTCATCTGCAAACAGTGAGAGTTTTACTTCTTCTTTTCCAATTTGGATTCCTTTCATTTCTTTTTCTGCTGTGATTGCTGTGGCCAAAACTTCCAAAACTATGTTGAACAGTAATGGTGAAAGTGGACACCCTTGTCTTGTTCCTGACTTTAGAGGAAATGCTTTCAATTTTTCACCAATGAGGATAGTATTTGCTGGGGGTTTGTCATATATAGCTTTTATTATGTTGAGGTATGTTCATTCTATTCCTGCTTTCTGGAGAGTTTTTATCATAAATGGATGTTGAATTTTGTCAAAGGTTTTCTCTGCATCTATTGAGATAATTATATGGCTTTTATTTTTCAATTTGTTAATGTGGTGTATTACATTGATTGATTTGTGGATATTGAAGAATACTTGCATTCCTGGGATAAAGCCCACTTGGTCATGGTGTATGATCTTTTTAATGTGTTGTTGGATTCTGATTGCTAGAATTTTGTTAAGGACTTTTGCATCTATGTTCATCAGTGATATTGGCCTGTAGTTTTTTTTTTTTTGTGTGTGTGTGTGTCATCTTTGTGAGGTTTTGGTATTAGGGTGATGGTGGCCTCATAGAATGAGTTTGGAAGTTTACCTTCCTATGCAATTTTCTGGAAGAGTTTGAGTAGGATAGGTGTTAGCTCTTCTCTAAATTTGTGGTAGCATTCAGCTGTGAAGCCGTCTGGACCTGGGCTTTTGTTTGCTGGAAGATTTCTGATTACAGTTTCAATTTCCTTGCTTGTGATGGGTCTGTTAAGATTTTCTATTTCTTCCTGATCCAGTTTTGGAAAGTTGTACTTTTCTAAGAATTTTTCCATTTCTTCCATGTTGTCCATTTTATTGGCATATAATTGCTGATAGTAGTCTCTTATGATCCTTTGTATTTCTGTGTTGTCTGTTGTGATCTCTCCATTTTCATTTCTAATATTATTGATTTGATTTTTCTCCCTTTGTTTCTTGATGAGTCTGGCTAATGGTTTGTCAATTTTATTTATCCTTTCAAAGAACCAGCTTTTGGCTTTGTTGATTTTTGCTATGGTCTCTTTTGTTTCTTTTGCATTTATTTCTGCCCTAATTTTTACAATTTCTTTCCTTCTTCTAACCCTGGGGTTCTTCATTTCCTCCTTTTCTAATTGCTTTAGGTGTAGAGTTAGGTTATTTATTTGACTTTTTTCTTGTTTCTTGAGGTATGCCTGTATTGCTATGAACTTTCCCCTTAGGACTGCTTTTACAGTGTCCCACAGGTTTTGGGTTGTTTTGTTTTCATTTTCTTTCGTTTCTGTGCAAATTTGATTTTTTTAAATTTCTTCTGTGATTTGCTGGTTATTCAGCAGCGTGTTGTTCAGCATCCATATGTTGGAATTTTTAAGAGTTTTTCTCCTGTATTTCAGATCTCATCTTACTGCATTGTGGTCAGAAAAGGTGCTTGGAATGATTTCATTTTTTTCTGAATTTACCAAGGCTAGATTTATGGCCCAGGATGGGATCTATCCTAGAGAAGGTTCCGTGTGTGCTTGAAAAAAAGGTGAAATTCATTGTTTTGGGATGAAATGTCGTATAGATATCAATTAGGTCTAACTGGTCTATTGTATCGTTTAAAGTTTGTGTTTCCTTGTTAATTTTCTGTTTAGTTGATCTATCCATTGTTGTGAGTAGGGTATTAAAGTCTCTCACTATTATTGTGTTATTGTTAATTTCTCCTTTCATACTTGTTAGTATTTTTCTTACATACTGTGGTGCTCCTATTATGGGTGCATATATATTTATAATTATTCTATCTTCTTCTTGGATTGATCCTTTGATCCTTTGATCATTACCTTCTTTGTCTCTTTTCACAGCCTTTGTTTTAATGTCTATTTTATCTGATATGAGCATTGCTACTCCTGCTTTCTTTTGGTCCCTATTTGCATGGAAAACCTTTTTCCAGCCCTTCACTTTCAGTCTGTAGGTGTCTCCTGTTTTGAGGTGAGTCTCTTGTAGATAACATATGTAAGGGTCTTGTTTTTGTATCCATTTGGCCTGTCTCTGTCTTTTGGTTGGGGCATTCCACTCATTTACTTTTAAGGTAATTTTGATAAGTATGATCCTGTTGCCATTTACTTTATTGTTTTGGGTTCACATTTATACACCCTTTTTGTGTTTCCTGTCTAGAGAATGTCCTTTAGTATTTGTTGGAGAGCTGGTTTGGTGGTACAGAGACAATACTTTGCCAGCACCAGTTTGAAAGCATAAATTCTTCCACATTCAGCCTTCTTTATGGTCCAACTCTCACATCCTTACATGACTATTGAAAAAACCATAGTTTTGACTATTTGAACCTTTGTTGGGAAGGTGATGTCTCTGCTTTTTAATATGCTATCTACGTTTGTCTCAGCTTTCCTTCCAAGGAGAAAGTGTCTTTTAATTTCATGGTTGCAGTCACCATCCACATTGATTTTAGAGACGAAGTAAATAAAGTCTGTCACTGTTTGTATTTTTCTCCATCTATTTGCCATTAAGTGATGGAACCAGCTGCCATAATCTTCATTTTTTGAATGTTGAGTTTTAAGCCAGCTTTTTCACTCTCCTCTTTCACCCTCATCAAGAGGCTTTTTAGTTCCTGATCACTTTCTGCAATTAATGTGGTATCATCTGCATACCTGAGGTTGTTGATATTTCTCCTGGAAATATTGATTCTAGCTTTTGATTCATACAGCCTGGTATTTCATATGATGTACTCTGCATATAAGTTAAATAAGCAGGGTGACAATATACATCCTAGTCGTACTCCATTCCCAAATTTGAACCAGTCTGTTGTTCCATATCTGGTTCTAATGGTTGTTTCTTGACCTGCATAGAGATTTCTCAAGAGGCTGGTAAAATGGTCTGGTGTTCCCATCACTTTTAAGAATGTTCCACAGTTTGTTGTGATCCACATAGTCAAAAGCTTTGGCGTAGTCAATGAAACAGATGTTTTTGTGTAATTCCCTTGCTTTTTATATGAGTCATTGGATGTTGGCAGTTTAATCTCTGGTTCCTCTGCCTTTTCTAAATCCAGTTTGAACATCTGGAAGTTCTTGGTTCATGTACTGTTGAAGTCTGGCTTGGAGAATTTTGAGCATTACTTTGCTGACATCTGAGATGAGTGCAATTGTGTGGTACTTTGAGCATTCTTTGGCATTGCCTTTCTATGGGATTGGAGTGAAAACTGAGCTTTTTGCGTCATATGGCCACTGCTGAGTTTTCAAAAATGCTGGTTTACTGAGTGCAACACTCTCACAGCATCATCTTTTAGGATCTGAAATAGCTCAACTGGAATTCCATCACCTCCACTAGCCTTGTTCCTCATGAAGCTTCCTAAAGGCCCACTTGACTTCACATTCCAGGATGTTTGGTTCTAGGTGAATGATCACACCATTGTTATCTGGGTCATTATAATCTTTTTTTGTTTAGTTATTCTGTGTGTTTTTGCCACCTCTTCTTAAAATCTTCTGCTTCTGTAAGATTCATACCATTTCTGCCTTTTATTGTGCCCATCTTGGCATGAAATGTTGCCTTGGTATGTTTAATTTTCTTGAAACGATCTCTAGTCTTTTTCATTCTACTGTTTTCCTCTATTTCTTTGAAATGCTCATTTAAGACAGTTTTCTTATCTCTCCTTGCTATTCTCTGGAACTCTGCATGCAGTTGGTATATCTTTCTTTTTCTCCTTTGCCTTTTGCTTCTCTTTTTTTTTTCAACTATTTGTAAGACCTCTTCAGATAAATATAGATACAAAAATACTCATAAAAATGTTAGGAAATCAAACAATGCAATATACCACAGTAACAAAATGAAGGATAACTATTACATGGTCATCTCAACAGGTGCATAAAAAGTATTTGATAAAATGTAACTCCGATTCATAAGAAAAACTCTCAATCAAGTTGATACAGAGGGAACATATATAAATGTTTACCATTCATGACAAATCTACAGTTAACATCATACTCAAAGTTTAAAAACTGAAAGCTTTTCCTCTAAAATCAAGAACAAGACAAAGATTCACACTCTTGTAATTTCTATTTAACACAGTAATCAGCCAAGCAATTGGAAAAGAAAAATAAATTAAGGAGATCAAATAGGAAGCAATAAAAATACTGTATTTGCACATGATTTGATACTATATATAGAAAATCCTGTCTCCACCAAAAATATTGTTGTAGTGTAATGCTGTAATGTATTAGATTAATGTATATAAATTTGTTGCTTTTCTATTTACTCATAATTATCAGAAATAGAATGCAAAAATATTTCAATTTATAATTGCATCAAAAGGAGTTAAAATATCTAACTTGATAAATGAGATAAAATACTTATTCTCTGAAAACTATAAGAAGGCAATTGAAGATGATTCAATGAAACTGTAAGATATCCAATGTTGGTTGGTTGGAAGAATTAATATTTTTAAAATATCCATACTACCCTAAGCAATTCACATATAAATGTAATCTTCATGAAATGACCATGATATTTTTCCATAGAACTATAAAAAATAACCCTCCAGAACATTTATTTGGAACCACAACAAAACCATGAATAGTCAAAGCAATTTTCATTATAAAGAACAAAGCTGGAGATATCATGCTCTCTAACTTTCACTATACTGCAAAGTTTTAGTAATCAAAGCAATATGGATCTTGTACAAAAACAAGCACAAAGATCAATGGGATGGCATTAGAGTTGAGAAACAAACCCATGAACATATGGTCAATTAGCTATTGAAAAGCAGAGACATTACTTTGGCAACAAAAGTCCATCTAGTCAAGGCTATGGTTTTTCCAGTGGTCATATATGGATGTGAGAGTTGGACTGTAAAGAAAGCTGAGCGTCGAAGAATTGATGCTTTTGAACTGTGGTGTTGGAGAAGACTCTTGAGAGTCCCTTGGACTGCAAGGAGATCCAACCAGTCCATTCTAAAGGAGATCAGCCCTGGGATTTGCTTGAAAGGAATAATGCTAAAGCTGAAACTCCAGTATTATGGCCACTTCATGCAGAGTTGACTCATTTGCATGAGGAAAAGACTTTGATGCTGGGAAGGATTGGGGGCAGGAGGAGAAGGGGACGACAGAGGATGAGATGGCTGGATGGCATCACTGACTCGATGGACGTGAGTCTCAGTGAACTCTGGGAGTTGGTGATGGACTGGGAGGCCTGGCATGCTGAGATTCATGGGTTCGCAAAGAGTGGAACATAACTGAGTGACTGAACTGAACTGAACTGAACCGAAAGGAGGCAAAATATACAATGGGATCCTTCAAAAGTGACATAGGAAAAACTTTACATCTACCTGTAAAAGAAGAAAACTAGAAAATTTTCTCACACCATATACAAAAATATTTAAAATTTAAAACCAAGAATCATAAAATTTCTATAAGAAAACATAGGCAGTAAAATCTTTGACAAAAGTCTTAGAGTTTTTTTTTTTTTTTTTTTTTTAGTATCTGTCTCCTCAGGCCTGAGAAACAACAGCAAAGATAAACAAATTCAATGTAATAAAGTTTTGTACAGAGAATGAAGTCATCAACAGATTAAAAAGACAACCTGTGGAATGGGAGAAAATATTTGTAAATAATATGTCCAATAAGTGTTTAATATGCAGAATAAATAATCATTTCTTATAGCTCAATATAAAAATCCTCATTAAAGATGGACAGAAGACATGAAAAGACATTTTTTCCATAGAAGGCATACAGATGGTCCGGTCACATAAATTGATGCTCTAAATCACTCTTCATCAGGGAAATACAAATCAAAATTCACAGTTGCCAGAATAATTATCCTCCAAAGGACAACAAACAATAAATGTTGGTGATAATGTGGAGAAAAGGGAACCTGAGTTCACTTTTGGTGGGAATATGAATTGGCATAGCCACCATGGAAAGCACTGTGAAAGGCCTTTAAAATATTAAAAGTAGAACTACCATATAAACCAGCAGTTTCTCATCTAGATATATATTGGAAGAAAATGAAGACACTAATTCAAAAAGATACATGCACCACAATTCTCATATTAATAATATTTAAAATGTCCAGGATATCAAAGAAACCGAGGTGGCCATCAATAGGTGAATGAATAAAGATACATTATATATATACAATGAAATATTTGTTGCTCAGTCGCTCAGACATGTCTGACTCTCTACAAGCCCATGGACTGCAGCACATCAGGCTTCCCTGTCTATCACCATCTCCCAGAGCTTGCTCAAGTTACGACCATTGAGTTGGTGATGCCATCCAACCATCTGTCATCCCTCTGTCATCCCCTTCTCCTCCTGCTTTCTTTTTTTTTTTAATTTTTGTTTTTAAAGTTATTTATTTTAATTGGAGGCCAATTACTTACAATATTGTAGTGGTTTTTGCCATACATTTATATGAATCAGCCATGAGTGTACATGTGTTCCCCATCCTGAACCCCCCTCCTACCTCCCTCCCCATCCCATCCCTCTGGGTCATCCCAGCGCACCAGTCCTGAGCACCCTGTCTCATGCATCGAACCTGGACTGGCAATCGGTTTCACATATGATAATACACATGTTTCAATGCCATTCTCACAATTCATCCTACCCTCACCCTCTTCCACAGAGTCCAAAATACTGTTCTATACATCTGTGTCTCTTTTGCTGTCTTGCATACAGGGTCATTGTTACCATCTTTCTAAATTCCATATATATGCGTTAGTGTACTGTATTGGAGATTTTCTTTCTGGCTTACTTCACTCTGTATAATAGGCTCCAGTTTCTTCCATGTCAATAGAACCGGTTCAAATGTATTCTTTTTAATGGTTGAGTAATATTCCATTGTGTATATGTACCACAGCTTCCTTATCCATTCATCTGCTGATGGACATCTAGGTTGCTTCCATGTCCTGGCTATTATAAACAGTGATGCGATAAACATTGGGGTACATGTGTCTCCCAATTCTGGTTTCCTCAGTATGTATGCCCAGCAGTGGGATTGCTAGGTAGTATGACAGTTCTGTTTCATTTTTTAAGGAATCTCCACACTGTTCTCCATAGTGGCTGTACTAGTCTGCACTCCCACCAACAGTGTAAGAGGGTTCCCTTTTCTCCACACCCTCTCCAGCATTTATTGTTTGTAGACTTTGGGATAGCAGCCATTCTGACTGGTGTGACATGGTACCTCATCGTAGTTTTGATTTGCATTTCTCTGATAATGAGTGATGTTGAGCATCTTTTCATGTGTTTGTTAGACATCTGTATGTCTTCTTTGTAAAAATGTCTGTTTGGCCCATTTTTTGATTGGGTCATTTAATTTTCTGGAATTGAGCTGCATATTTTTGAGATTAACTCTTTGTCAGTTTCTTCGTTTGCTAATATTTTCTCCCATTCTGAAGGCCACCTTTTCATCTTGCTTATAGTTTCCTTCATTGTGCAAAAGCTTTAAAGTTTAATTAAGTCCCCTTTGTTTATTTTTGTTTTTATTTCCATTACTCTGGGAGGTGGGTCATAGAGGATCCTGCTGTGGTTTATGTCAGAGAGTGTTTTGCATATATGTCAGAGAGTGTTTTGCGTATGTTTTCCTCAAAGAGTTTTATAGTTTTGGGTCTTACGTTTAGATCTTGAATCCATTTTGAGTTTATTTTTGTGTAGGGTGTTAACAAGTGTTCTAGTTTCATTCTTTTACAAGTGGTTGACCACTTTTCCCAGTACCACTCGTTAAAGTGAAAGTGAAGCTCGCTCAGTCATGTCCGACTTTTGCGACCCCATGGACTGTAGCCTACCATGCTCCTCCGTCTGTGGATTCTCCAGGCAAGAATACTGGAGTGGGTTGCCATTGAGATTGTTTTTTCTCCATTGTATATTCTTGCCTCCTTTGTCAAAGATAAGGTGTTCATAGGTGCATGGATTTATCTCTGGGCTTTCTATTTTGTTCCATTGATCTATATTACTGTCTTTGTGCTGGTATCATACTGTCTTGATGACTGTAGCTTTGTAGTATAGCCTGAAGTCAGGTAGGTTGATTCCTCCTATTTCATGATTTCTCAAGATTGCTTTGGCTATTCGAGGTTTTTTTTTTGTGTGTGTGTGTGTGTGTGTGTGTTTCCATACAAATTGTGAAATTATTTGTTCTAGTTCTCTGAAAAATACCATTGGTAGCTTGATAGGGATTGCATTGAATCTATAGATTGCTTTGGGTAGTATACTTATTTTCACTATATTGATTCTTCCAATCCATGAACATGATATATTTCTCCATCTATTAGTGTTCTCTTTGATTTCCTTTGCCAGTGTTTTATAGTTTCCCATATATAGGTCTTTTGTTGCTTTAGGTAGATATATTCCTAAGTATTTTATTCTTATCATTGCAATGGTGAATGGAATTGTTTCCTTAATTTGTTTCTGTTTTCTCATTGTTAGTGTATAGGAATGGAAGGAATTTCTGTGTGTTAATTTTATATCCTGCAACTTTACTATATTCACTGACTAGCTCTAGTAATTTTCTGGTGGAATCTTCAAGGTTTTCTATGTAGAGGATCATGTCATCTGCAAACGGTGAAATTTTACTTCTTCTTATCCAATCTGGATTCCTTTTATTTCTCTTTCTGCTCTGATTTCTGTAAGTAAACCTTCTTAAACTATGTTGAGTAGTAATGGTGAGAGTGGGTACCCTTGTCTTGTTCCTGACTTTAGGGGAAATGATTTCAGTTTTTCACCGAGGACAATGTTTGCTGTGGATTTGTCATATATGGCCTTTATTATGTTGAGGTATGTTCCTTCTATGGCTGCTTTCTGGAGGGTTTTGATCATAAATGGATGTTGAATTTTGTCAAAGGCTTTCTCTGCATCTATGGAGATAATCATATGGCTTTTATTTTTCAATTTGTTAATATGGTCTATTACATTGATTGGTTTGCAGATATTAAAGAATCCTTGCACTCCTGAGATAAAGCCCACTTGGTCATGATGTATGATGCTTTTAATGTGTCACTGGATTCTGTTTGCTAGAATTTTGTTAAGGACTTTTGCATCTATGTTCATCAGTGATATTGGCTTGTAGTTTTCTTTTCTTTTCTTTCTTTCTTTCTTTTTTTTTTTTTTTTTGTGGCATCTTTGTCAGGTTTTGGTATTAGGGTGATTTTGGCCTCATAAAATGAGTTAGGAAGTTTACATTCCTTTGCAATTTTCTGGAAAAGTTTGAATAGGATATGTATTAGTTCTTCTCTAAAATTTTGGTAGAATTCAGCTGTGAAGTCGTCTGGTCCTGGGCTTTTGTGTGTTTGAATATTTCTGATTACAGTTTCGATTTCAGTGCTTGTGATGAGTCTGTTAACATTATCTATTTCTTCCTGGTTCAGTTTCGGAAAGTTATACTTTTCTAAGAATTTGTCCATTTCTTCCAAGTTGTCCATTTTATTGGCACATAGTTGCTTATCATAATCTCTTATGATCCTTTGTATTTCTGTGTTGTCTGTTGTGATCTCTCCATTTTCATTTCTAATTTTGTTCATTTGATTCTTCTCCCTTATTTTCTTCATGAATCTGGCTAATGGTTTGTCTATTTTATTTATCTTCTCAAAGTACCAGCTTTTAGCTCTGTTGATTTTTGCTATGGTCTCCTTTGTTTCTTTTCATTTATTCTGCCCTAATTTTTATGATTTTTTTCCTTTTACTAACTCTGGGGTTATTCACTTCTTCTTTTTCTAGTTGCTTTTGGTGTAAAGTTGGGTTATTTGTTTGATTTTTTTTCTTGTTTCTTGAGGTAAGCCTGTATTGCTATGAAATTTACCCTTAGCACTGCTTTTTCTGAATCCCATAGGTTTTGGGTTGTTGTGTTTTCATTTTCACTCGTTTCTATGCATATTTTGATTTTTTTTTTATTTCTTCTGTGATTTGTTGGTTATTAAGCAATGTATTGTTCAGCCTCCATATGTTGGAATTTTTAATAATTTTTCTCCTCTAATTGAGAGCTAATATTACTGCATTGTGGTCAGAAAAGATGCTTGGAATGATTTCAGTTTTTTGTTTTTTTTTTTTAACCAAGGCTAGATCTATGGCCCAGGATGTGATCTATCCTGGAGAAGGTTCATTGTGCACTTTAGAAAAAGGTGAAATTCATTGGTTTGGGATGAAATGTCCTATAGATATCATTTAGGTCTAAATGGTCTATTGTATCATTTAAAGTTTGTGTTTCCTTGTTAATTTTCTGTTTAGTTGATCTATCCATAGGTGTGAGTGGGGTATTAAAGTCTCCCACTATTATTGTGTTATTGTTAATTTTCCCTTTCATACTTGTTAGCATTAGCCTTAATGTTGTGGTGCTCCTATGTTGGATGCATATATATTTATAATTGTTATATCTTCTTCTTGGATTGATGTTTGATCATTATGTATTATCCTTCTTTGCCTCTTGTCACAGCCTTTATTTTAAAGTCTATTTTATCTGATATTAGTATTGCTTCTGCTTTCTTTTGGTCTCTATTTGCATGGAATATCTTTTTCCAGCCTTTCACTTTCAGTCTGTATGTGTCCTCTGTTTTTAAGTGGGTCTCTTGTACACAACATTTATATGGGTCTTTTTTTTATATCCCTTAAGCTGAACTATGTCTTTTGGTTGGGGCATTCAACCCATTTACATTTAAGGTAATTATTGATAGGTATGATCCCATTGCCATTTACTTTGTTGTTTTGGGTTCAAGTTTATACACCCTTTCTGTGTTTCCTGCCTAGAAAAGATTCTTTAATATTTGTTGGAGAGCTGGTCTGATGGTGCTGAATTCTCTCAGCTTTTGCTTGTCTGTAAAGCTTTTGATTTCTGCTTCATATTTGAATGAGATCAATGAGATCCTTGCTGGGTACAGTAATCTGGGCTGTAGCCTTTTCTCTTTCATTACTTTAAATATGTCCTGCCATTCCCTTCTGGCCTGAAAAGTTTCTAAAGAAAAATCAGCTGTTATCCATATAGGAATCCCTTGTGTGTTATTTTTTGTTTTTTTCTTTGCTGCTTTTCATATTTGTTCTTTGTGTTTTTTCTTTGTTAAGTTGATTAATATGTGTCTTGGGGTGTTTCACCTTGGGTCTATCCTGTTCAGGACTCTCTGGGTTTCTTGGACTTGGGTGACTATTTCTTTCCCCACTTTAGGGAAGTTTTCAACTATTATCTCCTCAAATATTTTCTCATTGCCTTGCTTTTTGTCTTCTTCTGGGACTCTTATGATTGGAATGTTGGGGCATTTAACATTGTCTCACAGGTCTTTGAGGTTGTCGTCATTTCTTTTCATTCTTTTTTCCTTTCTGCTTCATTTATTTCTATCATTCTATCTTCTACCTCACTTATCCTATTTTCTGCCTCCATTATTCTACTCTTGGTTCCATCCAGAGTGTTTTTGATTTCATTTATTGCATTATTCATTGTATATTGACTCTTTTTTATTTCTTCTAGGTCCTTGTTAAACTTTTCTTGCATCTTCTCAATCCTCGTATCCAGGCTACATATCTGTAATCCCATTTGGTTTTCAAGATTTTGGATCATTTTTACTATCATTATTCTGAATTCTCTTTCAGGTAGACTCCCTATCTCCTCCTCTTTTGTTTGGTTTGGTGGGCATTTATCATGTTCATTTACCTGCTGAATATTTCTCTGCCTTTTCATCTTGTTAAAATTGCTGTGTTTGGGGTGGCCTTTCTGTATTCTGGCAGTTTGTGGTTCCTTTTTATTGTGGAGGTTCCTCTCTGTGGGTGGCGTTGGACAAGTGGCTTGTCAAGGTTTCCTGGTTAGGGAAGCTTGTGTTGGTGTTCTGGTGGGTGGAGCTGGATTTCTTCTGTTTGGTGTCCAGTGAAATGTACAGTAGTGAGTTTTGAGATGTCTATGGGTTTGGTGTGACCTTGGGCAGACTGTATATTGAAGCTCAAGCTGTGTTTCTACATTGTTGGGGAATTTGCATGGTATGTCTTGCTCTGGAACTTGCTGGCTCTTGAGTGGTGTTTGGTTTTAGTGTAGGTATGGAGACTTTTCAATGAACTCTTATTGATTAATGTTCCCTGGAGTCAAGAGTTCTATGGTGTTCTCAGGATTTGGACTTAAGCCTCCTGCCTCTGGTTTTCAGTCTTATTCTTACAGTAGCCTCAAGACTTCTCCATCCATATAGCACTGATGAAAAAAATCTAGGTTAATGGTGAAAAGATTATCCACAGTGAGGGATACTCAGAGAGGCCTTTGGTTAGGTCTTTTTGCAGGATAGTTCTCTCTCTCTCTTTCTTTCTCTCTCTTTCTGGCTATCCCACTGTTTGTGTTGCTATCTTATGTTAGCTCCCTCAGATTGCCCTCAGGGCATTCAGGCCTGGTCCTTACCCTAAGCAATGCAGCCTGTGCCTCTCTATTCAGCCCCTGCTTGCTAGTGGCAGATGCAAGCGGCTGGGCTACTTCTCTGCTGGGAGTTTCTGTTAGGCATATAATCTGTGGGTTTTATTTATTTATTTATTTTTCTTCCTGGTTATATTGCCATCTGAGATTCCAAAACTCCTCACAGACCCACCGGTGAGAGGGTTTCCTCATGTTTGGAAACTTCTCTTCTTTTAAGACTCCCTTCCCGGGATGGTTCTCCATTTCTAACTCTTTTGTTTCTCTTTTTATCTTTTATATTTTGTCTTACCTCATTTCAAAGACAATGGGTTGCCTTTCTGAGTGCCTGATGTCCTCTGACAGCATTCAGAAGTTGTTTTGTAGAATTTGCTCAGCGTTCAAATGTTCTTTCAATGAATTTGTGGGGGAGAAAATGATCTTCCCGTCCTATTCCTCCATCATCTTAGGACAGCCTCCCTCCCTCTGACTTTAATATTGCCCAGAATCAGGTTTTTTCCATTGAGTCGGCTCATCACATCCTGTGGCCAAAGTATTGGAGCTTAAGCTTCAGCATCCGTCCTTCCAATGAATATTCAGGATTGATTTCCTTTAGGCTTGACTGGTTTGATCTCCTTGCAGTCCAAGGGACTCTCAAGAGTCTTCTCCAACACTACAGTTCAAAACATCAATTCTTCAGTGTTCAGCCTACTTTATAGTCCAGCTCTCACATCCATACATGACTACTAGAAAAACCATAGCTTTGACTATGTGGATGGACATTTGCTGCCAAAGTAATGTCTCTGTTTTTTTTTTTTTTTTTTTTTTTTTTTAATGATTTGTTTATTTTAATTGAAGGCTAATTACAATATTGCAGTGGTTTTTGCCATACATTGACATGAGTCAACCATGGGTGTGCATATGTCTCCCCATTCTGAACCCACTTCCCACCTCCCTTAATATGCTGTCTAAGTTTGCCATAGCTTTTCTTCCAAGGAGCAAGTGTCTTTTAATTTCATGACTCCAGTCATAATCTGCATTGATTTTGGAGCTCAAGAAAATAAAGTCTGTCACTGCTTCCATTTTCCCCTCATCTATTTGCCATGAAGTGATGAGGCAAGATGCTATGATCTTCAGTTTTTGATGTTGAGTTTTAAGCCAGCCTTTTCACTCTCCTTTTTCATCTTCATCAACAGTTTCTTTAGTTCCTCAAGAGGAACAATGAAATATTACTCAGCCATAAAAAAAGAATGAAATTTTGCCATTTGCAACAAGATGGATGGTCATGGACGGTATTGAATAGATCAGACAGAGAAAGACAAAACTGTATGTTTTCACTTGTATTAGGATCTTAAAAAAATAAAATGAATGAATATAACAAAGCAGGAACAGACTCATAGAAACAGAGAACAAGCTAATGGTTACTTGTGGCTACACTGGTAGGGAGAGGGGCGAGATGGGGAAAGGGATTAAGAGATACAAGCTACTAAGTATAAAGTAAAGAAAATTCAAGTATGTAATGTACAGCCCAAGGATTATAACTGATATTTTGTAGCTTCAAATGGAATATAACCTATAAAAATATGAACCACTATGTTCTAAATCTGAAACTAGCATACACTTGTAAATCAAATCGTTTTTCAATTTAAAAAGAGATTTTTATTGAAGTGAATACATTACATAGGTATAAGGTTACTGATATTTAAAATTAAAAACATGTTAGTTCTCTTATTGTTTTATAAATTTACTTTCAATGAATTGCATTACCATACCCTATGCCTGTCTTCTAACTGGAGAAACTGCATATCAACCTATCCTTAGAGGTATGTGTTTTAAAAAATATATATGACAATATTTCTAATACTGTATATGAATATGAATACTGTATGCTCTAAAAATTTTATAAAGAGTCATTCATTAGTACATAAGCTAAGCTACCATGAAGCAATTATAAAATTATACACTGGCTATCTTAAAGCAATCCTATTGATGCTTCTTTGTTATCAGTGCATGAATCATTATTAAAGTGAAAGTGTTAGTCACTCAGTCATGTCCAACTCTTTGTGAGTCCATGGACTGTAGCCCACCAGGCTCTTCTGTCCATGGAGTTCTCCAGGCAAGAATACTGGAGTGGGTTGCCATTCCCTTCTCCAGAGTATCTTCCTGGCCTAAGGATAGAACCTGTGTCTCCTGCATTGGCAGGCAGATTCTGTACAGTCTGAGCTACCAGGAAGTCATTATACTTTAAAAAGAATATTAATTTCTTTTTTTGCATTATCTTTTCACTTTTTCAATATCTAGTGTTAATGTTATGTATAACTTTTACAGAGTTTTCTATAAGTCAATATTGATGTAGGTCCTGATGGATGATTCACCTGATAAAGACAACATAAACTTACAGTATTGATAGAGTACAGTACTATAAATGTATTTTTTTCCTTAAGATTTTTAAAATAGCATTCTCTTTTCTCTAGCATATTTTATTGTTAGAATATGGCATATACTATATATAACATACAAAATCTGTGTTAACTGACTTTATGTCATGGTAAGGCTTCCAATCAATTGTAGGGTATTAGTAATTAAGTTTTCAGAAATCAAAAGTTACATGTGAATTCTCAACTATGTGTGGTATTTGGATCCCTATCCTCCATACTCTTCATGGGTCAACTGTGATTCCTTCTGAGAGCTATGAGGAAGCATGTTTTCCATGTCTCTCTCCTAGCTTCTGATGGTTTGGTGGCAATCTTTGGCACTCCTTGGCATGTAAAAGCATCATCCTGATTTCTTTTTTTTTTTTCTTTTTTATTTATTTTTTATTTTTTTTTTAAATTTTGCTTAACTTTACAATATTGTATTGCTTTTAATATAAATCTAATCTTCAAGTGGCATTCTCCATGGGTGTGTGTGTGTGTGTGTGTCTAATTTTCCCCCTTTTATAAAGGCACCATTCATATTGGATTATGTCCCACACAAATTTTAACTTGATTATATATGTGAAGACCCTGTCTCCAAATAGGGTCATATGTTGAGATCATGAGAAATAGAATTTGAATATATAAATTTGGCAGGAGACACAGTTCAGCCCATAGTTCTAATACACATTGACATAAAACAAATTTAGTGGTGGAGACATGGGCATATAAGGAGAGGTGTAAGGAAAGGATACAAGTTCATGAGGAAACTTTTATAAGTTTTCATTGTTTTGATTATGATAATGGTTTTACAGCTTTATTATGTCAAAATTCATCCCACTGTACTCTTTAAATATGTGTAGTATTTTGCATGTCAGTTAGAATGGACATGCAAAGAGAAAGTCATTTAAAAAAAGCCTATACTCAACTAAAAAAAAAAAAATGAACTTATCAAATGATTAGAAATAATAAAAAAATACTCTGTACATATATATATATATGTATATACACACACACATATATACATTATATATATAGTGTATATAGTATATATAGTGTATATACATAGTATATATAGTGTATATATATAAGTTTATAGATTGTAGGTGCTACCTGATATAAAGAAGCATGATAAATTATCAAGTTGGGGTGGGAATGGGAGATAATGAATTCAACTTTAGACTTGTTGGCTTGTATATTTTGTGGACAAACAATTGGAGATGTCCATTAGACAGCAGTTTAATTAATCAGGAGT
This sequence comes from Tragelaphus eurycerus, assembly GCA_935064755.1. Taxonomy (NCBI): domain Eukaryota; kingdom Metazoa; phylum Chordata; class Mammalia; order Artiodactyla; family Bovidae; genus Tragelaphus; species Tragelaphus eurycerus. The sequence continues at coordinate 12,202,961 of CAKXYN010000046.1, read as the reverse complement.
TCAGGAATGAGCTTTTGACTGGGTATAGGAGTTAGTTGTATATTGGTGGTAGCATAAATGATATCACTTAGAGCAAGAGCACGGTATAAAAATGGGGTCCAAGCACAAAACCCTCAAGTACAGTGGTATTTCAGAAATATGCACAGAAAGAAGAGACATAAAAGAGACACAGAAAGACATTTTAGAAAGTGAGGCAGAAAACCAGGAGGGATAATGTCATGGGAATCAAAGTAACATTATCAGGAAGAGGGTGTGATTATTTGTGCTAATTACCATGGGAGGATCCTGTGTAAAATTGATAAATGTAGAGTAATTACTCAAAATACTAAAATTCAGTAAATGTGGGCCACTATGATTTTATAAGTGACTTAAGAATAGGCAAAATATTCACAAAACATTCTATAAATCCATAGCAGACTGTATTAAGCATAATATGGAGCTCTGACAACAAACAGGGCAGCTGAAAACTTTTGGACTTACTGAAAAATACACATACACTTACACACATACTTATTAAAATACTATTAGATCTAGAAGGATTTGTATAAGATCATTTACTCTCTGTCTCCACTTCCATGTGATTTCTTAAAACTTCCAGAGATTTGTTTTCATCCTGTCCTGTCTCTGATATATAATGAGCTAAAGTTTTCACCAGTTGCCTAATTGAGGGTGTTAAAGTAAAAAATAGAAGCAAGTTTAAGTGGAGTTCTGGGAAAACATGGACAGGATGTTGAAACTCAAGGTGTAGACCCAAAATGGAGCTAAGAGCTGGCCAGACTCAGCTATCAGGTTAACAGAGGAGATGACAAACTGGAGTATGATAAGTGCAAGAGTCAAATTGCGGGCAAGCCTGTGATCCAAGCCAGAGGAATTTTCAGGGAAGCTTAACAGGGGAACTGGGATAATTTGATGATCAGTTTGGACAAGTGTCTGTGGATTCTACTGTGCTGTTGTTGTCGGTGGTGTTGGGACTCCTTTGCCAATCTTAAAGGTACAGTTTTCTGAACTTTATCCATCTCATAGACTTTATGTTTCCATCAGGCCAAAACCTGGGCTCTGTGAAGACTACAAGAGTAGAAGACTGCCATGGTGCCTTGGGGATGCAAAAGCTACTCCTCCTCCACTGAATACATATTTTAATCTATCCTTGTCCCAGCAGGAAGTCCTTAATTCTCTACAGTGATAGAAACGTGGTACAAAAACCCCATTATTCAATGGGATACCATTTATTTGGGCTGAGGAAGGTTCCTTTTAGGAATGGAAGGTGCCAAAAGTAAAAGGATTCTATATCGATAAAGTCAACTATGGGTAAGAGTCCCAGGAAAGTAATTTTCTTGATAAGCAGAAAAACACAGGTAGCATGAAGTACCTGAAGTCATTGGAGTACAAAATGAGTTCCTATTACCCATCCACCCAAGAGTTTATACTCACTGTTTTTGTGAAATGTTGCTCCCTGGAGGGCATAGTTAGGAAGCTTTCAGAATGCTTGTGCTTTGGCTTTGGAAAAGAATCAAACTGTCTTTGGAAAGATCTGTGGCCAAGGAGTCAGTGTGATGGTGCAATTAAAATTGTGTTCCCACTTGCTGAAAGCATCAAAAGGAACCAAGAAAAGGGGATTCTAGATGGATTTCTTCAGAACTGTCCCAATTTAGGCTGTATGTAGATAACAGAGTTGCAATAGTTGGATGCAAATATCACTGTACAAGTATTCCACATATGTTTTCAGCCAAAATCCTGATCAAAACAAACAGTAAAATGTAAAATTAGAGTGTTTCAACACTGTCATGCATTTTGAATCCCAGTGCTTGGGAAATGGAGGTACAGGCCCTATAAAGAAAGGATCCCAAAGATAGTGTGTAATATTACAGAAAAAGAAACAAGCTTAACTCCAGAGAGTATGTGTTTTAAAGGACCAAAGCACTGAGTTAAATTTTCAAAGATCTCCAATCCATGGAGGCATACATAAGGATATACAATAAGAACAGTTGCTAGTTGTAATCTAGGGACAAGGGTTGACATCTGTGGTGGAGAGTTGGGGTAGGTCCTGCGTCCACTATCTAAGAAATTGGAATATTTACTATGGATAAGAATGTCTTAATTTCCTAATTGAGAAGTTCTTATATTGTGAGTTATTTTATTCACAGTGAAGAAATAAGCACTTCATCCAATTGTTTCACCAGTCTTTCATGATGTGAGATTAAATCAGGAAGAGTCAAACTTCTAAATTCACTGAGTATCATATGTCAGACACTGCGCCAAATTCCACAGAGTACTCTTGCCTGGAAAATCCCATGGACAGAAGAGCCTGGTAGGCTGCAGTCCATGGGGTCGCTAAGAGTCGGACACGACAGAGCAATTTCACTTTCACTTTTCACTTTCATGTATTGGAGAAGTAAATGGCAGCCTACTCCAGTGCTCTTGCCTGGAGAATCCCAGGGATGGGGGAGCCTGGTGGGCTGCCATCTATGGGGCTGCACAGAGTCAGACACAACTGACGTGACTTAGCAGCAGCAGCAAAAGCAGGCTATTTACTTGCGAATTTTCAGGCTTCCTGAGGTAAGATTTTATCACTGTAAACTTCCTTCTTATAATTGCTTTTGTTGCCTTTCATAAGATAGGAATTATCGTGTTTTCATTTATCTTTAGATATTTTTTGAATGCTTATTTGAGTTCTTCAGTGATCCATTGGCTGTCTAGTAACATATTGTTTCCCCTCTGTGTGTTTGTGGGTTTTTTTTTTTTTCAATTTTTTCTCTTGCAGGTGATTTCTAATATCATAATGTAGGTGTCAGAAAAGACATTTGATGGTATCAGTTTTATTAAATGTACTGAGGCTTGCATTGTGGCCCAACATCTGATGTATTCTGTGGAATCAAGAATGTATATAATGCTGCTTTTGCATGGAATGCTTTATAAATATCAGTTAAGTCCATCCTGTCTAATGTGTCATTTAAGGCTTGCCTGGATGATTTGTCCACTGATGTAAGTAGGAAATGACTTTTTAAATCCTCTCATTTTTAGTCTGTATATATGGGTTTCTAGATATGAAGTTGGTCTCTTGTAGACAGCATAAACACAGGTCTTGTTCTTTATCCATTTAGTCAGAAAGCATTCCTTAGTGATCAGTGCAAAGAAATAGAGGAAATCAACAAAATAGGAAAGACTAGAGATCTCTTCAAGAAAATTAGAGATACCAAGGGAAAATATCATGGGAAGAGGAGTACAATAAAGGGCAGAAATGGTATGGACCTAACAGAAGCAGAAGATTTTAAGAAGAAGTGGCAAGTATACACAGAAGAACTATACAAAAAAGATCTTCATGACCAAGATAATCACGAAGATGTGATCACTCACCTAGAGCCAGACGTCCTGGGATGTGAAGTCAAGTAGGCCTTAGGAAGCATCACTACGAACAAAGCTAGTGGAGGTGATGGAATTCCAGTTGAGCTATTTGAAATCCTAAAAGATGATGCTGCGAAAGTGCTGCACTCACTATGCCAGCAAATTTGGAAAACTCAGCAGTGGCCACAGGACTGGAAAAGGTCAGTTTTCATTCCAATCCCAAAGAAAGGCAATGCCAAAGAATGCTCAAACTACTGCACAATGGCATTCATCTCACACACTAGTAAAGTAATGCAGATCAAATTGGCAACATACATTGAAAAATAGAAAAAAGCAAGAGAATTCCATAAAAATATCTGCTTCATTGACTATGCCAAAGCCTTTGACTGTGTGGATCACAATCAAATGTGGAAAATTCTGAAAGAGATGGGAATGCCAGACCACCTGATCTGCCTCTTGAGAAATCTGTATGCAGGTCAGGAAGCAACAGTTAGAAACGGACATGGGACAACAGACTGGTTCCAAATAGGAAAAGGAGTATGTCAAGGCTGCATATTGTCACCCTGTTTATTTAACTTATATGCAGTGTACATCATGAGAAACGCTGGGCTGGATGAAGCACAAGCTGGAGTCAAGATTGCCAGGAGAAATATCAATAACCTTGGATACTTGTTTGACACCACTCTTAAGGCAGAAAGTGAAGAACTAAAGAGCCTCTTGATGAAAGTGAAAGAAGAAAGTGAAAAAGTTGGCTTAAAGCTCAACAATCAGAAAACTAAGATAATGGTATCTGGTACCATCACTTCAATCCAAATAGATGGAAAAACAGTGGAAATAGTAGCAGACTTTATTTTGGGGGCTCCAAAATCACTGCAGATGGTGACTGCAGCCATGAAATTAAAAGATGCTTACTCCTTGGGAGGAAAATTAGGACCAACCTAGATTGAAAAGCAGAGACATTACTTTGCCAACAAAGGTCTGTCTAGTCAAGACTATGGTTTTTCCTGTGGTCATGTATGGATGTCAGAGTTGGACTGTGAAGAAAACTGAGTGCCAAAGAATTGATACTTTTGAACTGTGGTGTTGAGGAAGACTCTTGAGAGTCCCTTGGACTGCAAGGAGATCCAAGCAGTCCATTCTAAAGGAGATCAATCCTGGGTGTTCTTTGGAAGGAATGAGGCTAAAGCTGAAACTCCAATACTTTGGCCACCTTATGCGAAGAGTCGACTCATTGGAAAATACTCTAATGCTGGGAGGAATAATGGGCAGGAGGAGAAGGGGATGACAGAGGATGAGATGGCTGGATGGCATCACTGACTCGATGGACTTGAGTTTGAGTAGACTCCAGGAGGTGGTGATGGGTAGGGAGGTCCGCCATGCTGCAATTCATGGGGCTGCAAAGAGCCAGGCACAACTGACTGAACTGAACTGAACTGAATTTTATATGGTTGGTCCATTTGACAAAATGTCAAAGCCTTATAAGCCTATGCTGTTGCTGCTGCTAAGTCGCTTCAGTAGTGTCTGACTCTGTGCGACCCCATAGATGGCAGCCCACCAGACTCCCCTGTCCTTGCGATTCTCAAGGCAAGAACACTGGAGTGGGTTACAATTTCCTTCTCCAATGCATGAAAATGAAAAATGAAAGTGAAGCCGCTCAGTCGTGTCCAACTCTTAGCGACCCCATGGACTGCAGCCTACCAGGCTCCTCCTTTCATGGGATTTTCCAGGCAAGAGTACTGGAGTGGGTTACCATTGCCTTCTCCATTATAAGCCTATACCATATGTAAAATAGATGGCCAATGGGAATTTGCTATATGTCTCAGGGAACTCAAACAGGGGCTCTGTATCAACCTAGAGGGGTTGGATGGGGAGGGAGATGGGAGGGAGATTCAAGAGGGAAGGGCCATATGTACACCTATGGCTGATTCATGTTGATGTCTGAAAGAAAACAAAATTCTTTAAAGCAATTATCCTTCAATGAAAAAAATAAACAGATTAAAAAATATAAAAGAGTCTTTCCTTTCAAATATTAGCATTATTTTATTGAATTCTTACAACAAATTGGTCAGGCACTGTTCCCTGTATTTTATTAAAGAGAAATTTAAAATTTGGAGAGATAAATTGATTATCCACAAAAGTTAATAAATGATGGAGGGCCAGGAATCCAGAAAAATGCCGAAATCCAAGTGTTTGACTATGATACTATTAATGTCCCTTCATTTTCTTTTGACTACCATAGCCCTTTCAAAGAGAAGGGAATTATTTTCTGGTGTTTCATGATGTCTGTGGACACTAGGGAATAATTTTGGAGCTTTTATATCTGTTTCCAATCTTTACTCCTTATGCTTGAAGTATGTGTTACATGAAGGAAGATTTCTTCTCTATCTTCTTTGCTGAGAAGTGAAAGTGTTAGTTTCTCAGTCGTGTCTGACTCTTTGTGACCCCATGGACTACATACCTACCAGGTTCCTCTGTCCATGGAGTACTGGAGTGGGTAGCCATTACCTTTTCCAGGGTATCTTCCTGACCCAGGATTCAGACTCAGGTCTCCTGCATTTCAGGGAAATTCTTTACTGTCTGAGCCACCAGGGAAGTTACAGAATCATCAACTAGAATGCAAGTTTGACATAAAAGTCACTCAATAAATATTTATTACAAGAATGAGTGGATAAACCCTCACCTGAGACCAAAATATAATTTCAGTCATAATCATAGAATATAGACATCAACCCAATCTCACCAGATAGCCAATAGTGATTGTGGCAGCCCCTTTGATTCTGTGATCCAGATTTTGTGATTTGATTCTGTGATCGAGATCCTCAAACTGCCTATTTTTATTTTCCAGTTTAGAACACCAAAAAATGACTGATTTTTAGAGATGACTTTTACACTTTAGATGAAAAAAGATCACATCAGTGTGTGCCTTGGTATATTTGCTCTTTTGACCCACTTAATGGCACCCCTGCACCTATTTAACAAGAAAGCTACTCACTATTACTATTGGAAGTGGAGTCTTGGGAATTCTCAGTCCTATGTCAAGGTTGGGATGAAGTTATACTTCTAACTTCTAAAGTTGGAATTTTATGGTCACTCTTGCATTGAAACAATTCTGTATATTATTTTTAATTTAAATTAAAATAAAAATATCTACTATGCATAAGTGAAATTGCTCAGTCATGTCCGACTCTTTGTGACCCATGGACTATAGCCTATCAGGCTCCTCTGTCCATGGAATTTTTCAAGCAAGGGTACTGGAGTCAGTTTCCATTTCCTCCTCCAGGGGATCTTCCCAACCCAGGGATCAAACCTGGGTATACTGTATTGCAGGCAGATGCTTTACCGTCTGAGCCACCAGGGATAAACTCTGTCCCAACTACTCTAGTGGGCCCTAAGGATGAATGGTAATCAAGAAAGTCTTTTCACTCAAGGAAATCACAGATTCCTAGGATATAAAAACAAGAAAATGATGATAAGAACTTCCTTGTTCTATGTTAACACTATAGAGTAATCAATCATCTCTGCTTTGAGAATCAAGAGAGTCAAAATAAGTTTATGGAGGAGGTAAATATTGACATTGAGTCTGGAGGCATAAGTAGGGATTTGCCTGTCAAGTGAGTGGAAAGGGGCATTATGGACAAAAGGGTCAACATATAAAGGGCATGAATGTATAAAATGAATTATAAAACAACATGATGTATTCAGAAAAGTGACAGAATGTGAGGCTGTATAGGAAAGAAGGAAACAACTCATAAAATACTTACCATGTCATTTTGAGGAGAAGAGACCTTACACTTTTGCTAATGGGAAGTCATTTAAGGCATCTGGAAAGAAGATGCCATGTTTAGATCATTTGGACAGCAGAATGAAAAGTTAAGTACCTGAACTAACTAGACATGGAAAGGGTAGATGGATATGATATAGTGTTTCAGAGATAGAAATGAAAGAAGTTCCAGGATTTATTGCTAACCTCTTAGGCAGGAAAGTTGAATGAAAAAGAGGAATTCAGTTGCAATTCAGTTCATTCAAAACTACAGAAGGAGGACTTTTTTGGTGTCCTGAGAAGGGAGCTGGAATGGAGAGAAAGTAGAAGCAGAGTGAGAAAGAGTTCATTTTTGGACATATACCCCACATCCGAGGCCAGGGGCGGAGGCCAGGAGGACTAACCCCATGTCCAAGGAGCTGTGGCTGCCTGGGCGCAGGAGGGCCTAGACGAGCTATCCCACGTTGAAGGGCAGGAAGGGTGGTGGTGAGGAGATACCCCTCATCCAAGGTAAGGAACAGCGGCTGCACTTTGCTGGAGCAGCCGTGAAGAGATACCCACGCTCAAGATAAGAGAAACCCAAGTAAGACTGTAGGTGTTGCAAGACGGCATCAGAGGGCAGACACACTGAAACCATACTCACAGGAAACTAGTCAATCTAATCACACTAGGATCACAGCCTTGTCTAACTCAATGAAACTAAGCCATGCCCGTGGGGCAACCCAAGATGGGCGGGTCATGGTGGAGAGATCTGACAGAATGTGGTCCACTGGAGAAGGGAATGGCAAACCACTTCAGTATTCTTGCCTTGAGAACCCCATGAACAGTATGAAAAGGCAAAATGATAGGATACTGAAAGAGAAACTCCCCAGGTCAGTAGGTGCCCAATTTGCTACTGGAGATCAGTGGAGAAATAACTCCAGAAAGAATGAAGGGATGGAGCTAAAGGAAAAACAATACCCAGTTGTGGATGTGACTGGTGATAGAAGCAAGGTCCAATGCTATAAAGAGCAATATTTCATAGGAACCTGAAATGTCAGGTCCACAAATCAAGGCAAATTGGAAGTGGTCAAACAAGAGATGGGAAGAGTGAATGTTCACATTCTAGGAATCAGCGAACTCAAATGGACTGGAATGGGTGAATTTAACTCAGATGACCATTATATCTAGTACTGCGGATAGAAATTCCTCAGAAGAAATGGAGTGGCCATCATGGTCAACAAAAAGAGTCCAAAATACATTACTTGGATACAATCTCAAAAATGACAGAATGATCTCTGTTCATTTCCAAGGCAAACCATTCAACATTACAGTAATCCAAGTCTATGCCCCAACCAGTAGTGCTGATGAAGCTGAAGTTGAAAGTTTCTATGAAGACCTAGAAAACCTTTTAGAACTAGCATTCAAAAAAGATGTCCTTTTCATTACAGGGGACTAGAATGCAAAAGTAGGAAGTCAAGAAACACCTGGAGTAACAGGCACATTTGGCCTTGGAATACAGAATGAAACAGGGTAAAGACTAATACAGTTCTGCCAAGAAAATGCACTGGTCATAGCCAACACCCTCTTACAACAACATAAGAGAAGACTCTACACATGGACATCACCAAATGTTCAACACCAAAATCAGATTGATTATGTTCTTTGCAGCCAAAGATGGAGAAGCTCTATACAATCAACAAAAACAAGACCGGGAGCTGACTGTGGCTCGGATCATGAATTCTTTATTACCAAATTCAGACTTATATTGAAGAAAGTAGGGAAAACCAGTAGACCATTCAGGTATGACCTAAATCAAATCCCTTATGATTATACAGTGGAAGTGAGAAATAGATTTAAGAGACTAGATCTGATAGATAGAGTGCCTGATGAACAATGGAATGAGGTTCGTGACATTGTACAGGAGGCAGAGATCAAGACCATCCCCATGGAAAAGAAATGCAAAAAAGCAAAATGGCTGTATGGGGAGGCCTTACAAGTATCTGTGAAAAGAAGAGAAGCCAAAAGCAAAGGAGAAAAGGAAAGATATACCCATCTGAATGCAGAGTTCCAAAGAATAGCAAGAAGAGGTAAGAAAACCTTCCTCAGTGACCAATGCAAAGAAATAGAGGAACACAAAAAAAGGGGAAAGACTAGAGACCTCTTCAAGAAAATTAGAGATACCAAGGGAACATTTCATTCAAAGATGGGCTCAAAAAAGGACAGAAATGGTAGGGACCTAACAGAAGCAGAAGATATTAAGAAGAGGTGGCAAGAATACACAAAAGAACTGTACAAAAAAGATCTTCATGACCCAGATAATTACAATGATGTTATCACTCACCTAGAGCCAGACATTCTGGAATGTGAAGTCAAGTCAAGTGGGCCTTAGAAAGCATCACTACGAACAAAGCTAGTGGAGGTGATGGAATTCCAGTGGAGCTATTCCAAATCCTGAAAGATGATGCTGTGAAAGTGCTGCACTCACTATGCCAGCAAACTTGGAAAACTCAGCAGTGGCCTCAGGACTGGAAAAGGTCAGTTTTCATTCCAATCCCAAAGAAAGGCAATGCCAAAGAATGCTCAAACTATCGCACAATTGCACTCGTCTCACATGCTAGTAAAGTAATGCTCCAAATTCTCTAAGCCAGGCTTCAGCAATACATGAACAGTGAACTTCCTTCCTTTAGGATGAACTGCTTGGATCTCCTTGCAGTCCAGGGGATTCTCAAGTTTTCAAGTCAAGGGAATACTCCACTATTCTTTTTAATTAATTAATTAATTAATTTTAATAAGAGGCTAATTACTTTACAATATTGTAGTGGTTTTTGCCAAACATCGACATGAATCAGCCACGGGCACACATGTGTTTCCCATTCAGAACCTCCCTCCCCATCCTATTCCTCAGGGTCATCCCAGTGCTCCAGCTCTGAGCACCCTGTTTCATGCATCAAACCTGGACCAGTGATCTGCTTCACATATCATAATATACACGTTTCAGTGCCACCCTCTCAAATCAGTATTCTTGCCTAAAGAATTCAATGGACAGAGGGGCCTGGTGAGCTACAGTCCATGGAGTCGCAAGGAGTTAGACACAACTCAGTGACTAACACAACAACAAAAAGTCCAAACAGAGCTTTATATTCCAAACCACAACGACAAATTGGTTTCTGACAAAGATTAATGTATTGAAAAGAAGCACAACAACTCTCCAACTGTTGTAGATGAGGGAAGGCTTGATGCTTGGGGAGAATGGATAAAGTCTGAGATAGAAGATCAAGTCACAGCCTATTAGTGAACTAAGTCTAGAGTATATATGTATGTACACATACATGAAAGCTTTTACTTTATCTGATAAAGTATTGAGAAAGAACAACAAAACAGATGGAAAAATTGAAAAACATAAACTAAATGAAATGAGAGCACTGAAAATGAAGTAGAAAAAGAGAAACAAATGATAAAAGTCTATAGTTAATTTAAGAATGAAGAGAATGGCATTTAAACTTAATAAAGGCCACATTTAACCTTACTCAACCCATAAATGCCCTCAAGAACTTTGCTCTTTTACATGTAAAGAGCAGCCATGAATGAGAGTCTTGCTGGGTATTCTTGGTTGTAGGTTCTTCCCTTCCATCACTTTAAATATATTGTGGCATTCCCTTCTGGCTTGAAGAGTTTCTGTTGATAAGGCAGCTGATACCTTATGGAAGTTCTTTTATATGTTATTTGCCATTTTCCCCTTTTGCTTTTACTATTTTATCTTTGCCTTTAACTTTTGTCAGTTGATTACTATATGTCTCAATGTGTCCCTCCTTGGGTTTATCCTGTCTGAGACTCTCTGCTTCCTGGATTTGGTTGACTCTTTCCTTTCCCATGTTTCATTTTCCTTTCATTTCCCTTTCCTTTCATTTCCCTGAAGAAGGAAATGACAACCCACTCCAGTATTCTTGCCTGGAGAATCCCATGGACAGAGGAGCTTGGTGGGCTACAGTCCACGGGTCGCAAAGAGTCGGACATGACTGAGCGACTTCACTTTCACTTTCCGTTCCCATGTTAGGGAAGTTTTAAGCTATTATCTCTTCAATTATTTTCTCAGGTCTTTTCTCTTTTCTCCTTTCCTTCATAATGTGGGACTTCTACAATGCAAATGTTGGTGCATTTGATGTTGTCCCAGAGATCTCTTAGGCTGTGGTCATTAATTTCTATTGTTTTTTTATATATTCTGCTTTGTGGCAGTGATTTTCACCATTCTGTCTTCCGGATCCATTCTTCTGCCTCAGCTACTATTATTGATTCCTTCTAATATATTGTTCATCTCTATTTGTTGGTTTCTTTAGTTCTTCTAAGTCTTTGGTAAAGATTTTGTATCTTCTCCATCCTTTTCCTGAGATTGTGAATCATCTTCACTATCATCCTGAATTCTTTTTCTGTAAATTTGTCTATCTCCACTTCATTTAATTGTTTTTCTGGTGTCTTTTCTTGTCCCTTCATCTGAGATATAATCCTCTGCCTTTTCATTTTGATTAACTTTCTGTGATGCGGATTTCATTTTGGCAGTTATGGAACTGTTGTTATTCTTGTTTCTTCTGTCTGCCCTCTGATGGATGATGCTAAGAGGGTTGTGTAAGCTTTCTGATGGAAGGGACTGGCATGGGAAAAGCTGCGTCTTGCTCTGGTGGGCAGGACCATGCTCACTAAACTTTAATTCAACTGCCTGTTGATGAGTGGGGCTGAGGTCCCAGTCTGTTAGTTGTGTAGTCTGAGGCCAACCAGCCCTGAAGTCTACAGGCTCTATGATAGGGTTATTGAAAACCTTCAGGAGGGCACACCCAGGACTGCTGCTACCAGTGTCCTCATCCACATGGTTAGCCACTGCCAATCCATGACTCCACAGGAAGCCCTCCAACACTACCAGCTAGGCCTGGTTCAGTCTTTTGGGGTGTCACTCATCCTTTTCTCTGGGTCCTGATGCATCCAAGATTTTGTTTGTGCTCTCCAAGAGTGGAGTTTCTTTTTTCCCTAGTCGTCTGTAAGTCCTGTAAAAAATGCCAGTGGCCTTCAAAGACAAATTCCCCAGGAATTTCTAGTTCTTTTGCCAGATCCTTAGATGGTCAACATTGAAATCAGATTGATTATATTCTTTGCAGCCAAAGATGGAGAAGCTCTATACAGTCAGCAAAAACAAGACCAGGAGCTGACTGTGGCTCAGACCAAGAACTCCTTATGGCCAAATTCAGACTTAAATTGAAGAAAGTAGGGAAAACTACTAGACTATTCAGGTATGACCTAAATCAAATCCCTTATGATTTTACAGTGGAAGTGAGAAATAGATTTAAGGGCCTAGATCTGATAGAGTGACTGATGAGCTTTGTGACATTGTACAGGAGACAGGGATCAAGACCATCCCCAAGGAAAAGAAATGCAAAAAAGCAAAATGGCTGTCTGGGGAGGCCTTACAAATAGCTGTGAAAAGAAGAGAAGTGAAAAGCAAAGGAGAAAAGGAAAGATATAAACATCTGAATGCAGAGTTCCAAAAAATAGCACGAAGAGATAAGAAAGCCTTCTTCAGTGATCAATGCAAAGAAATAGAGGAAAACAACAGAATGGGAAAGACTAGAGATCTCTTCCGGAGAAAGCAATGGCAAGCCACTCAAGTACTCTTGCCTAGAAAATCCCATGGATGGAGGAGCCTGGTGGGCTGCATTCCATGGGGTCGTTACCAGTCAGTCACGACTGAGGGATTTCACTTTCACTTTTCACTTTCACACAATGGACAAGGAAATGGCAACCCACTCCAGTGTTCTTGCCTGGAGAATCCCAGGGACGGGGAAGCCTGGTGGGCTCCCGTCTATGGGGTCGCACAGAGTTGGACACGACTGAAGTGACCTAAGAGCAGCAGCAGCAGCAGCAACAGAGATCTCTTCAAGAAAATCAGAGATACCAAAGGAATATTTCATGCAAAGATGGACTTGATAAAGGACAGAAACGGTACGGACCTAACAGAAGCAGAAGATATTAAGAAGAGATGGCAAGAATACACAGAAGAACTGTACAAAAAAGATCTTCACGACCCAGATAATCAAGATGGTGTGATCACTGACCTAGAGCAAGACATCCTGGAATGTGAAATCAAGTGGGTCTTAGAAAGCATCACTACGAACAAAGCTAGTGGAGGTGATGGAATTCCAGTTGAGCTATTCCAAATCCTGAAAGATGATGCTGTGAAAGTGCTGCACTCAATAGGCCAGCAAATATGGAAAACTTAGCAGTGGCCACAGGACTGGAAAAGGTCAGTTTTTATTCCAATCCCAAAGAAAGGAAATGGCAAAGAATGCTCAAAGTACCGCACAACTGCACTCATCTCACACGCTAGTAAAGTAATGCTCAAAATTCTCCAAGCCAGGCTTCAGCAATATGTGAACCATGAACGTCCTGATGTTCAAGCTGGTTTTAGAAAAGGCAGAGGAACCAGAGATCAAATTGCCAACATCTGGTGGATCATGGATAAAGCAAGAGAGTTCCAGAAAAACATCTATTTCTGCTTTATTGACTATGCCAAAGCCTTTGACTGTGTGGATCACAATAAACTGTGGAAAATTCTGAAAGAGATGGGAATACCAGACCACCTGATCTGCCTCTTGAGAAATCTGTATGCAGGTCAGGAAGCAACAGTTAGAACTGGTCATGGAACAACAGACTGGTTCCAAATAGGAAAAGAAGTACGTCAAGGCTGCATATTGTCACCATGTTTATTTAACTTATATGCAGAGTACATCATGAAAAACGCTGGACTGGAAGAAGCACAAGCTGGAATCAAGATTGCCGGGAGAAATCTCAATAACCTCAGATATGCAGATGACACCACCCTTATGGCAGAAAGTGAAGAGGAACTAAAAAGCCTCTTGATGAAAGTGAAAGAGGAGAGTGAAAAAGTTGGCTTAAATCTCAACATTCAGAAAACGAAGATCATGGCATCTGGTCCCATCACTTCATGGGGAATAGATGGGGAAACAGTGGAAACAGTGTCAGACTTTATTTTTCTGGGCTCCAAAATCACTACAGATGGTGACTGCAGCCATGAAATTAAAAGACACTTACTCCTTGGAAGGAAAGTTATGACCAGCCTAGATAGAATATTGAAAAGCAGAGACATTACTTTGCCAACAAAGGTTCGTCTAGTCAAGGCTATGGTTTTCCCTGTGGTCATGTATGGATGTCAGAGTTGGACTGTGAAGGAGGCTGAGTGCTGAAGAATTGATGTTTTTGAACTGTGGTGTTGGAGAAGACTCTTGAGAGTCCCTTGGACTGCAAGGAGATACAACCAGTCCATTCTGAAGGAGATCAGCCCTGGGATTTCTTTGGAAGTAATGATGCTAAAGCTGAAACTCCAGTACTTTGGCCACCTCATGCGAAAAGTTGACTCATTGGAGAAGACTCTAATGCTCGGAGGGATTTGGGGGCAAGAGAAGAAGGGGATGACAGAAGATGAGATGGCTGGATGGCATCACTGACTCGATGGACATGAGTCTGAGTGAACTCTGGTAGTTGGCGATGGACTGGGAGTCCTGGCGCGCTGCAATTCATGGAGTCGCATAGAATCAGACACGACTGAGCGACTGATCTGATTTGATTTGATCTAGGCTAGAAAGCTTGACATGGGGCTCAGAACCTTTAAAACAGTGGGGGAAACTTATTTGTTATTTTGTTCATTTCAGTTCATTTGAACAGTCATGTCTGATTCTTTGCGACCCCATGGACTGCAGCACGCTAGGCTTCCCTGTCTGTCAACAACTTCCAGAGCTTGCTCACACTCATGTCCATTGAGTTGGTGATACTGTTCAACTATCTCATTCTCTGTCATCCCCTTCTCCTCTTGTCCCTTCAAACTTTTCCAGAATCAGGGTAATTTTCAATGAGCCAGTTATTCACATCAGGTGGCCAAAGTCCAATGAATATTCAGTACTGAGTTCCTTTATGATTGACTCATTTTATCTCCTTGCTGTCTCCAGTGTCTTGTCCAACACCACAGTTCAAAACCATCAATTTATCTGCACTCAGCTTTCTTTATGATCCAACTCTCACACCCAAACATGACTGAGGAAAAACCATAGTTTTGACTAGATGGATCTTTGTTGGAAATGTAGTGCCTCTGCTTTTTAATATGCTATCTAGTTTTGTCACAACTTTTCTTCCAAGGAGCAAGAGTCTTTTAAATTCACGGCTGCAGTCACCATCTGCAGTGGTTTCGGAGCCCAAGAAAATAAAATCTGTCGTAGTTTCCATTGTTTCCCCATCTATCTGCCATGAAGTGATGGGACCAGGTGCCATGATCTTAGTTTTTTGAATGTTGAGTTTTAAGCCATCTTTTGCACTCTCACTTTCATCAAGAGATTTTTCAGTTTCTCTTTGCTTTCTGCCATAAATGTGATGTCATCTTTGTATCTGAGGTTATTGATATTTCTCCCAGTAATCTTGATTCCAGCTTCAATTCATGGGTCACGAACCCCATAGGCTGGGATTTGATTTTATCAAGATTGCACCCCCCTCCTGCCACCTGATTGCAGCTTATCCTTTGTCTTTGGATATAGGGTATCTTTTTGGTGAGTTCCAGTGTCTTCTCATTGACGGTTGTTCAACAGCTTGTTGCAATTTCAGTGATCTTACAGGAGAAGTTGAAGGCACACCCTTATTCTCTGACATCTCACTCTCATTGTCCAGTTGTTTGAACTTCAATAAAATGTCCAGGAAAAAAAAAAAAAAGTGAAGCTTGGATGGGAGCATAAATCACACAGAGAAAGATCTTTATTTTTATAGCCTTCGTGTTTCCCTAAATATAACTTTATATGGACAGAACCTCATTCAACATCTAAGGCTACAAAGTGGACATTAGCTCTCAATGTCAGTATTTTTAAAAATATATGTATATGTATACTCATAATCTTTTAAATTCTGATAGCTGTTTTTCATCATATCTGAAAATAGTTCTTTATAATTCCTAAAGCTCTTTCACATTAATTATTCATGAGATTTTCATGACAGTCTTATTGATTTACATAAGACAGCAACAGTTATCAGTATTTTATATAGGTGGAAATTAAGATTTAGAAAAAAATATGGAAAGGAAGTCCTAAGATGGTGGGGGAATAGGATGGTGAGATCACTTTCTCCCCCACAAATTCATCAAAAGAATATTTGAATGCTGAGCAAATTCTAGAAAACAACTTCTCAATGTTGGCAGAGGATATCAGGCACCCAGAAAGGCAGCGCATTGTCTTTGAGAGGAGGTAGGACAAAATAAAAAGACAAAAAGAGAGACAAAAGATGTAGGGATGGAGATTCGTCCCAGGAAGGGTGTCTTAAAAAAGAGAGAAGTTTCCAAACACCAGGAAACACTCTCTCCGGTGGGTCCATGGAGAGCTTTGGAATCTCAGAGGGCAAAATAACTTGGAGGAAAAATAAATAAATAATTAAAACCCACAGATTACCTACCTAACAGCAACTCCAAGTGGTGCAGCAGCCCAGATGCACACATCCCCCATAGCAAGCGGGGGCTGGACAGGGAGGCGTGGGCTGCATTGTTAAGGGTGAGGACCCGGCCTGAATGCCCCGAGAGCAATCTGAGGGAACTAGCTTGAGATAGCAACCCATACTGTGGGATAGTTATCTCATGAAAAGCTCTAACCTAAGACACCACCAGGCCTGCTCACAGAACAAAGGACTGAGCAGAGCTAGCTGGCTTAGACCAGCCCATACCCTGCTGGAGACAGGCAGTGAGGGCAGCCAGAGCTGGAAGGGGGCAATCATGGCCCCAGAGAGGCATCCTGTACCAAACTGCAAGGAGACTTTGTTGCTAACCAAGACTTCTTGGGATTTAGGATGGTTGACATCCACTGGGAGGGTCGCAGCCAGAGATCAGCTCCCCAGAAGAGACACATGGCACATCTGAGAAGTCCCACCTGTTGTACACCCAGAAAACCGAGTGGCTGGGACTGGGGAGGCGATAAGTTGCAACCTTCAACTGGGGGTGACTGTGCTTGCCAAGCACCTGGTCACCTGAGCTGCTCAGACCTGGGACGAGCACAAAATGTAGGCCCAACCAAGTCTGCACCTATGTGGAGTATCCGAGAACCTGAACCTGAGAGGCTTAGACCTGGGGAGTGCATGCAACCCAGGGCCCACATCAGAGAGTTCTTGGCAGAATAACCTGGAAAATGAGCAGTGTAGACTGGGAAAGCACACATAGCATGAATGGGCACAAACCCAGTATGGCTGATACACTGTGAGAACATGCCAGTGATATTTATTTGCAGTGTTCCTCCATCCCCACAGCATGACTGAACAAGTGAGCCTAAAAAAAGTGACTACCACTGCCCTCCTTGTGTCAGGGTGGAAACTAGACACTGAAAGGACCAGAAAACAGAAGCTAAAATAAACAGAGGGAACCGCTTTGGAAGTGACAGGTGCAATAGATTAAAACCCTGAAGTTAGCACCGGCTACATAGGAAGGGGGGCCTAGAGACCTTGAGAAGTACAAGGCAGGCTAGGAAATATCTGAAAATGAACTGATCCCACAATGTCCACAACAGCTCCAGAGAAAGTCCTAGGTATATTTTTACTATTATCATTTTTTAAATAAAAAAATTGTTTTAATTTTTAAGTCTGCTATTACCCCTTTAATTTTCATTTTTATAACCTACTATTCAGTCCAGTTCAGCTCAGTCACTCAGTTGTGTCAAACTGTTTGTGACTCCATGAATTGCAGCATGCCAGGCCTCCCTGTCCATCACCAACTCCCAGAGTTCAACCAAACACACGTCCATCAAGTTCGTGATGCCATCCAGCTATCTCATCCTCTGTCGTCCCCTTCTCCTCCTGCCCCCAATCCCTCCCAGCATCACAGTCATTTCCAATGAGTCAACTCTTTGCATGAGGTGGCCAAAGTACTGGAGGGTCTTTAGCATCATTCCTTCGAATGAACACCCAGGACTGATCTCCTTTAGAATGGACTGGTTGGATTTCTTGCAGTCCAAGGGGGGACTCTCAGGGGTCTTCTTCAACACCACAGTTCAAAAGCATCAATTCTTTGGTGCTCAGCTTTCTTCACAGTCCAACTCTCACATTCATACATGACCACTAGAAAAATCATAGCCTTGACTAGAAGGACCTTTGTTGGCAAAGTAATATCTCTGCTTTTGAATATGTGATCTAGGTTTGTCATAACTTATCTTCCAAGGAGTAAGCGTCTTTTAATTTCATGGCTGCAGTCACCATTTGCAGTGATTTTGGAGCCCCCAAAATTAAAGTCTGACACTGTTTCCACTGTTTCCCCATCTATTTGCCATGAAGGGATGGGACCAGATGCCATGATCTTCATTTTCTGAATGTTGAGCTTTAAGCCAACTTTTTCACTCTCCTCTTTAACTTTCATCAAGAGGCTTTTTAGTTCCTCTTCTTTTTCTTCCATAAGAGTGGTGCCATCTGCATGTCTGAAGTTATTGATATTTCTCCTGGCAATCTTGATTCCAGCTTGTGCTTCTTCCAACCAAGCGTTTCTCCTGATGTCCTCTGCATATAAGTTAAATAAGCAGGGTGAAAATATACAGCCTTGACGAATTCCTTTTCCTATTTGGAACCAGTCTGTTGTTCCATGTCCAGTTCTAACTGCTGCTTCCTGACCTTGTGGGAAAAAAAAAAACATCCTATTTTTAAAGCAAACTTTATATATATATATAACAATTATTACAATTATTGTGACTTTTAAAAAATATTGTATTTTTGAGAGTCTAACCTCTAAATTTTTAATCTTTGTTTTTTGGTATTTGTTATCAACTTTGTACTTTTAAGAACCCAATCTTAAGTACCCATTTTTACTTGGGAGCGAGATCACTGGCCTGATTACTCTCTTCCCCTTCTGACTTGCCTTTTTCTCCACCAGATCGCCTCTATCTCCCGCCTCCCCCTTTCTTCTCTACCCAACTCTTTGAATCTCTTTGTGTGTTCCGGACAGTGGAGAACACTTAGGGAACTTATTACTGGCTGAATCTATCTCCTATTGATTCCTCCTTTTATCCTCCTGGCCACCTCTGTCTCCTTCCTCCGTTTTCTCTTCTCTGTGTAACTCTGTGAAAATCTCTGAGGGATCCAGACTGTGGAGAGCACATAGTGAGGTGATTACTGGCTAGCTTGCTCTATCCCCCTTTAATTTCCCCTCTTCTTCTCCTGATCACCTATATCCCCCTCCTTCCTCTTCTCTTCTCCATGTAATTCTGTGTACCTCTCCGGTTGTCCCTCACTGTGGAGAAACTTTTCATCATTAACCTAAATGTTTTATCATTGGTGCTGTATAGATGGAGAAGTCTTGAGGCTACTGTAAAAATAAGACTGAAAACCAGAGGCAGGAGACTTAAGTCCAAATCCTGAGAACACCAGAGAACTGACTCCAGGGAACATTAACTGATAGGAGCTCATCAAACACCTCCATACCTACAATGAAACTAAGCATCACCCAAGGGCCAACATCTTCCAGAGAAAGACATACCACACAAATTCTCCAGCAACACAGGAACATAGACCTGAGCTTCAATATACAGTCTGCCCAAAGTCACACCAAACACATTGATATCTCAAAACTCACTACTGGACACTTCATTGGACACCAGAGAGAAGAAATCCACCTCCACCCACCAGGACACTGACACAAGATTCCCTAACCAGGAAACCTTGACAAGCCACCCATCCAACCTGACCCACAGTGAGGAGCCTCCACAATAAAGAGGAACTACAAACTGCCAGAATACAGAAGGGCCACCCCAGACACAGCAGTCTAAACAACATGAAAAGGCAGAGAAACACCCAGCAGGTAAAGGAACGGGATAAATGCCCACCCAAACAAACAAAAGAGGAAGAGATAGGGAATCTACCTGATAAAGAATTCCAAATAATGATAGTGAAAATGATCCAACATCTTGAAGTAAAAATGGAACCACAGATAAATAGCCTGGTGGCAAGGATTGAAAAGATGCAAGAAAGGTTTAACAAGGACCTAGAAGAAATAAAAAAGAGTCAATATGTAATGAATAATGCAATAAATGAGATAAAAAACACTCTAGATGGAACAAATAGTAGAATAACGGAGACAGAATATAGGGTTAGTGAGGTAGAACATAGAATGGTAGAAATAAATGAATCAGAGAGGAAAAAAGAAAAACGAATTAAAAGGAATGAGGACAATCTCAGAGACTTCCAGGACAGTGTTAAATGCCACAGCATTTGAATCATAAGAGTCCCAGAAGAAGAAGACAAAAAGAAAGACCATGAGAAAATATTTGAGGAGATAATAGTTGAAAACTTCCATAAAATGGGGACGGGAATAATCACCCAAGTCCAAGAAACCCAGAGAGTCCTAAACAGGATAAACCCAAGGCAAAACACCCCAAGACACATATTAATCAAATTAACAAAGATCAAACACAAAGAACAAATATTAAAAGCAGCAAGGAAAAAACAACAAATAACACACAAGGGGATTCCCATAAGGATAGCAGGTGATCTTTTAATAGAAACTCTTCAGGCCAGAAGGGAATGACAAGACATACTTAAAGTGATGAAAGAAAATAACCTACAGTCCAGATTATGGTACCCAGCAAGGATCTCATTCAAATATGAAGGAGAAATCAAAAGCTTTACAGACAAGCAAAAGCTGAGAGAATTCAGCACCACCAAACCAGCTCTCCAACAAATGCTAAAGGATATTCTCTAGACTGGAGACACAAAAAGCGTATATAAACTGGAACCCAAACAATAAAGTAAATGGCAATGGGATCATACTTATAAATAATTGCCTTAAATGTAAATGGGATGAATGCCCCAACCAAAAGACAAAGACTGGCTAAGTGGATACAAAAGGAAGACCCTTATATATGTTGTCTACCAGAGACCCACCTCGAAATAAGGGACACATACAGACTGAAAATGAAGGGCTTAGAAAAGATATTACATGCAAATAGAGATCAAAAGAAAGCAGGAGTAGCAATACTCATATCAGATGAAATAAACTTTAAAACAAAGGCTGTGAAAAGAGATAAAGATGGACACTACATAATGATCAAAGGATTAATCCAAGAAGAAGATATAACAATTATAAATATACATGCATGCAACATAGGAGCCCCACAATATTAAGACAAATGCTAACAAGTATGAAAGGGTAAATTAACAATAACACAATAATAGTAGGAGACTTTAATACCCCATTCACACCTATGGATAGATCAACTAAACATAAAATTAGCAAGGAAAGACAAACTTTAAAGGATACAATAGACCAATTAGACCGAATTGATATCTCTATGACATTTCATCCCCAAATAATTAATTTCACCTTTTTCAAAAGTGCACATGGAACATTCTCCAGGAGAGATCACATCCTGGGCCATAAATCCAGCCTTGGTAAATTCAAAAAAATTGAAATGATTCCAAGCATCTTTTCTGATGACAGTGCAGTAAGATTAGATGTCAATTACAGGAAAAAAAAAAACTATTAACAATTCTAACATATGGAGGCTGAACAACACGCTGCGGAATAGCCAATAAATCACAGAAGAAATTTAAAAAAAGAAATCAAAATATGCATAGAAACGAATGAAAATGAAAACACAACAACCCAAAACCTGTGGGACACTGTAAAAGCAGTGCTAAGGAAAAGGTTCATAGCAATACAAGCTTACCTCAAGAAACAAGAAAAAAGTTAAATAAATAACCTAACTCTACACCTAAAGCAACCAGAAAACGAAGAACTGAAGAACCCCTGGATTAGTAGACGGAAATAAATTGTAAAAATTCGGGCAGAAATAAATGTGAAAGAAACAAAAGAGACCATAGCAAAACTCAACAAAGCCAAAAGCTGGTTCTTTGAGAGGATAGATAAAATTGACTAACCATTAGTCAGATTCATCAAGAAACAAAGGGAGAAAAATCAAATCACCAAAATTAGAAATTAAAATGAAGAGATCACAACAGACAACACAGAAGTACAAAGGATCATGAGACTACTATCAGCAATTATATGCCAATAAAATGGACAACTTGGAAGAAATGGACAAATTCTTAGAAAAGTGCAACTTTCCATAACTGAACCAGTAAGAAATAGAAAATCTTAACAGACCCATCACAAGCACAGAAATTGAAACAGTAATCAGAAATCTTCCAGCAAACAAAAGCACAGGACCAGACGGCTTCACAGCTCAATACTACCAAAAATTTAGAGAAGAGCTAACACCTAGCCTACTCAAAGTCTTCCAGAAAATTTCAGAGGAAGGTAAAGTTCCAAACTCATTCTATGAGGCCACCATCATCCTAACACCAGAACCTGACAACGATGCCACAGAAAAATAAAACTACAGGCCAATATCACTGATGAACATAGATGGAAAAATCCTTAAAATTGTTAGTCTAAGAGCCCTCAGCTAGATATAGGATGATTTTATGGTATAGGGCAACTAAGCTGGAGATACACCAAGAAGAAGAAACATGGTTTAAATGGTAACTGTGAAAGAAAATGTATTTCTTCTTTTGTCTGAATCTGTCTTAATGTGTAGTGAATGAAGAGGGTCAGTAAGCTATTTTGGGTGGTTTAAGGACATAAATCTCTGAAAACAGGCCAGGAGGAGGTTATTTTAAACATAATAACAGATCTATCTTTCTTATGACATCTGAGATAGATAACATTATTTTTGTCTAGCTGAGAGAACATGATGAGAGGACAAATGATGTTGTTGGACTGTGCCTTTTGTGGGGGAAAGGTATAATATTGATTATATTTTACATATAAAATTATATTTCCTACTTTTATCCCTGGTTTACTTGCTCTTACTTGTAAAAACAATCTTGGACTTGAAGTTAGTCTGAATCTTTTTCTCTCAAGTGCCATGTAACTAATTTTACATGAATTAGAAGGCAATGAAATATAAACTTCCTCAGTATCTCTGAGGCAGCTGCCTACAATAGGCTCCAAATTGGCTTATGTGATATCTTTTTCTCTTCTAGGCACTGTTGTACTTAACACATGTTTCTAAATTCCTCTCTGTTCTCTGAGAATAAGCATCATTGTATTGAAATGCAGGATAGTGTATGTACTGAACTGTGAGTTAAGAGATTTGGGCCTTTTCCTGGTGTTACCACTAACTAAATGTATAAACAAGCTATTTCATTTTCGTGGCACTCAGTTCTCTATTTGTAAAGTAAGGGGTTTGGAATAGACAATCCTTCAAATTACATTCCAACTTGACATTCTGGGATTCTAGTGGGATGGATCATTGATTGAGTTTGCCTTGGCTTGACATCATTGTGTATTGGTTATCCATGGTGACAAAATCCACACAAACTGTAGGGTTGAGCTGCTTTATTTTTAAGGATTAAGGTTTTCTTTGTTCTTTTTGAAGGCACGGGGGCTCTTCTGGGTTATAATTCAGAGTGTGGAGTTAATGAGGCCAGGATCAAAAGAGTCATTTACCATATTGGCCAGCTAGTTTTGTTTGTTTCCTAGCTGCAGCCTATATCTTCACAGTATTCCCCATCTCCCTTCCAATCATTTTATCAATACAAGTTTCAGTAGAAGTGCTGGTTATCTTTAAGACTGGGAAAAGAGCTCGAGTGACATTGAGGTAATAGTATCTCTGCACAGATGAGGTTAACATAATCAGTAGAGATCACCATGATTTCTGGAGGTAACTCTCTCCCTTATATTAGCCAGATTGAGTACATGACAAGAATAGTCAACTAAAGACCAGCCAGAAAACGTATACAGGTGCCTCTGCTTTGTCAGTTGAAGGTAGTACCTCTGATAACTACGAGCCAAATTATCATCTGGAAACGTGAAGATGAGAGAACTGTTCCCAGGGAAAGTCATCTGGGTCCTGTTTCTGGGTTTGAGCTTAAAATATAAAATTTTCAGGCATTTGAGATGAGTCTTTCAGATGCTTGAGACTTTTTTAAAAAAAATTTCATTTGAACTCAGGTAAGGAATGAAATCTTCATTATTCTGTGCTGTGATAGTTTTGGTTGACGAAGAAGGAAAACCGAGCACATTGTGGGCACTGAATCATCACCAGTTACAGTACACATCAATGATTCTCATATATGACCAATATAATTGACTGAAGCCACCAAAGAGCCTCCTTATGGCCATGGTTTATTTCTTTGTCTTGAATAAAATATGTCCTAGCTGGGCTACTCTGTAAAATTAAAACTTAAAGATTAATAGTGGTGGATCAAGCAACTGAGCTTTCCAACAGAGACTCATCCAAAATATGGACAAGGAAAAGGGAGAGTAGGAGAAGCAAACAAGGAGGAATAAGGGCACTATTGAGAGAGTAAGTACTTTCAAGGAGTATTCAAGGCAAGGCTGGGCGTATCATGGAGGAGATATAGGTTCAAGATAAGTCATTATAATCAGATCAGAGCAGTTGCTTAGTAGTGTCTGACTCTTTGAGACCCCATGAATCGCAGCACGCCAGGCCACCCAGCATCAGAGTCTTCTCCAATGAGTCAACTCTTCGCATGAGGTGGCCAAAATACTGGAGTTTCAGCTTTCGCATCAGTCCTTCCAAAGAAATCCCAGAGCTGATCTCCTTCAGAATGGACTGGTTGGATCTCCTTGCAGTCCAAGGGACTCTCAAGAGTCTTCTCCAACATCACAGTTCAAAAGCATCAATTCTTTGGTGCTCAGTCTTCTTCACAGTCCAACTCTCACATCCATACATGACCACAGGAAAGACCATAGCCTTGACTTGACGAACCTTTGTTGGCAAAGTAATGTCTCTGCTTTTGAATATGCTATCTAGGTTGGTCATAACTTTCCTTCCAAGGAGTAAGCGTCTTTTAATTTCATGGCTGTAGTCACCATCTGCAGTGATTTTGGAGCCCAGAAAAATAAAGTCTGACACTGTTTCCACTGTTTCCCCATTTATTTCCCATGAAGTGATGGGACCAGATGCCATGATCTTCGTTTTCTGAATGTTGAGCTTTAAGCCAACCTTTTCACTCTCCTCTTTCACTTTCATCAAGAGACTTTTTAGTTCCTTTTCACTTTCTGCCATAAGGGTGGTGTCAACTGCATATCTGAGGTTATTGATATTTCTCCCAGCAATCTTGATTCCAGCTTGTGTTTCTTCCAGTCCAGCGTTTCTCATGATGTACTCTGCATATGAGTTAAATAAGCAGGGTGAAAATATACAGCCTTGACATGCTCCTTTTCCTATTTGGAACCAGTCTGTTGTTCCATGTCCAGTTCTAACTTACTTCCTGACCTGTGTACAAATTTCTCAAGAGCAGATCAGGTGGTCTGCTATTCCCATCTCTTTCAGTTTTTTCCACAGTTTTTTCCACTGTTTTTTCCACAGTTTATTGGGATCCACACAGTCAAAGGCTTTGGCATAGTCAATAAAGCAGAAATAGATGTTTTTCTGGAACTCTCTTGCTTTTTTCATGATCCAGCGGATGTTGGCAATTTGATCTCTGGTTCTTCTGCCTTTTCTAAAACCAGCTTGAACATCAGGAAGTTCACTGTTCACATATTGCTGAAGCCTGGCTTGGAGATTCTGGAGCATTACTTTACTAGCATGCGAGACGAGTGCAATTGTGAGGTAGTTTGAGCATTCTTGGGCATTGCCTTTCTTTGGATCGGAATGAAAACTGATCTTTTCCAGTCCTGTGGCCACTGCTGAGTTTTCCAAATTGGCTGGCCTATTGAGTGCAGCACTTTCACAGCATCATCTTTCAGGATTTGGAATAGCTCAACTGGAATTCCATCACCTCCACTAGCTTTGTTCATAGTGATGCTTCCTAAGGCCCACTTGACTTCCCATTCCAGGGTGTCTGGCTCTAGGTGAGTGAACACAGAGACGTAGTTATCTGGGTCATGAAGATACTTTTTGTATAGTTCTTCTGTGTATTCTTGCCACCTCTTCTTAATATCTTCTGCTTCTGTTAGGTTATACCATTTCTGACCTTTATTGTGTCCATCTTTGCATCAAATATTCCCTTGGGATCTCTAATTTTCTTGAAGAGGTCTCTAGTCTTTCCCATTCTGTTGTTTTCCTCTATTTCTTTGCATTGATCACTGAGGTATGTTTTCTTATCTCTCCATGCTATTCTTAGAAATTCGGCATTCAAATGGGTATATCTTTCATTTTCTCTGCCTTTAGCTTCTCTTCTTTTCTCAGCTATTTGTACGTCCTCCTCAGACAACAGTTTTGCCTTTTTGCATTTCTTTTTCTTGTTGATGGTCTTGATCTCTTGATCACTGCCTCCTGTACAATGTCACGAACCTTTTACCATAGTTCTTCAGGCACTCTGTCTATCAGATCTAATTTCTTGAATCTATTTCTCACTTTCACTGCATAATCATAAGGGATTTGATTTAGTTCATACCTGAATGGTCTAGTGGTTTTCCCTATTTTTTTTCCATTTAAGTCTGAATTTGGCAATAAGGAGTTTATGATATGAAGCATAGTCAGCTCCCAGTCTTGTATTTTTCTGACTTTATGCTTCCTCATTTTTGTATGCAAAGAATATAATCAATCTGAATTTGGTATTGACCATCTGGTGATGTCCATGTGTAGAGTCTTCTCTTGTGTGATTGGAAGAGGGTATTTGCTATGACCAGTGTCTTCTCCTGGCAAAACTCTGTTAGTCTTTGCCCTGCTTTATTTTGTACTTCAAGTCCAAATTTGCTTGTTATTCCAGGTAACTCTTGACTTCCTACTTTTGCATTCCAGTCCCCTATGATGAGAAGGACATCCTTTTGGGGTTTTACTTCTAGAAGTTCTTTTAGGTCTTCATAGAATCATTCAACTTCAGCTTTTTCAGCATTACTAGTTGGGGCCTAGCCTTGGATTACTGTGATATTGAATGATTTGCCTTGGAAACAGAAATCAGTCTGTCATTTTTGAGATTGTACCCAAGTACTGCATTTTGGACTCTTTTGCTGACTATGAGGGCTACTCCATTTCTTCTAAGGGTTCTTGCCCACAGTAATTGATATAATGTTCATCTGAATTAAATTTGCCCATTCCAGTCCATTTTAGTTCCCTGATTCCTAAAATGTCAATGGTTAGTCTTGCCATCTCCTGTTTGATCACTTTCAATTTACCTTGATTCATGGACCTGACATTCCAGGTTCCTATGCAATATTGTTCTTTATAGCATTACACTTGACTTCCATCATCAGTCACATCCACAACTGGGTGTTGTTTGCACTTTGGCTCTGTCTCTTCATTGTTTCTGGAGTTATTTCTCCACTCTTCTTCAGTAGCATATGGGGCACCTACCAACCTGGGGAGTTCATCTTTCAATGCCATATCTTTTTGTCTTTTAATACTGTTCATGATGTTCTTATCTTCATAGAACCATTCAACTTCAGCTTCTTTGGCATCAATGGTTGAAGCACAGACTTAGATTACTCTGATATTGAATGGTTTGCCTTGGAAACAAGCAGAGCTCATTATGTCGTTTCTTAGATTGCAGCCAAGTTCTGCATTTTGGATTCTTTTGTTGACTATGAGGGCTACACTGTTTTTTTCTAAGGGATGCTTGCCCACAGTAGTATATATAATGGTCATCTGAATTAAATTTGCCCATTCTAGTCCATTTTAATTCACTGATTCCTAAAATTTTTATGTTCATTCTTGCCATCTCTTGTTTTACCACTCCCAATTTACCTTGATTCATGTACAACATTCCAGGTTCCCATGCAATATTGTTTTTTATAGCATTGAACTTTACTTCCATCTCTAGTCACATATAGAACTGAGTGTTGTTTTTTCTTTGGCTCCATCTCTTCATTCTTCTGGAGCTATTTCTCTACTCTTCTCCAGTAGCGTATTGGGCACATTCCAACCTGGGGAGTTCATCTTTCAGTATCATATCTTTTTGCCTTGTCATACTGTTCATGGAGTTCTCAAGACAAGAATACTGAAGTGGTTTGCCATTCCCTTCTCCAGGGGTCAACGTTTTGTCAGAACTGTCAACCATGACACGTCCATCTTGGATGGCTCTACACATAACATGGCTCATCGTTTTATTGAGTTAGACAAGGCTGTAATTCATGTGATCAATTTGGCTAGTTTTCTGTGATGCAGAGTCTGTACACAGCTACATAATCTGGACCCTGAAAGTCTAGATTCAAATAGGTTTCAAAACTTATCTTTGGGTTTTTACCAACTCTGTGATCTTGAGCAAGGTACTTGACCCCACTGTACTTCCCCTTTGTCACATTCAAAGAAATGATAATCGTAATTAATTACTTCATAAGGTTGTTGTGAGGGTTAAATTAGTTAGGTTTTGTAAATCACTTAGAAAGGTTCCTGGCACATTGTAAGTATTCTATGTGTTTTATCACTTATTTATATTAAATATATTGAGGGAGAAAAATAATGATTACAAAAACTTTAGTATGTTTATAGGCCTCATTTTAAGAGAATGAAATAAATGAAAGATTGATAATAAAGGCTTGGTGAGGAATACTAATTAAGTTAGATCCAATTTCTGGTAAAGAATTGATGTGGAAGGAGTGAGAAGTACAACTGGAGAAATAACTGTGGAGGAGAGTTGTTTATTTAAGACTGGGGGAAAGGAAGTGAAGTGAGTAGACACACAGATAAGTAAATGTGAATATAGTGAAAAGTTCTTTCATGATGGCTTTATTTTTCTCTGTGAAATATGAGGTCAAATTGTCTGCAGAAAGCAGGGGTTTGGGGGCTTTGCAGAGTATTTGTGGATTTCCATTATGAAGAGCGAAGGTGGAAACTTACACAAGAGAGTGAAGATAATCCCCATTTAGCAGTGACCTTCAAGGTAAAGTTGGAGACTACAAATTTTTAAAGGCAAAAATTGGTAATACATATGGTTTTCTCCAGCAATGTTTAGGCAGTTCCAATGTAGACTCTGAGAAAGGATAGTGGAGCAGAAGGGTTAACGAGATGAGGGTTTATAGGGTTATTTCCAATAAAGGAGATTTGGCTGTTTGGGGAAGAAAGTGAAACCCTTAGTTTGAACTGGAAGAAACAGAGGGGCTGAGGGAATGGAGAGAACTGGTAGGCTGAAAAGCATGGATGAATGACTGACTGGTCTCTAGTACTAAATACGTTGTAACTTTAAACAAGTTGTCTCCTTAATGAGGCTTAGCTTGTTTGTTAAAATGAAGATGCTTGAAGATATAAACTCTATTAAAGTCCTTTACAGAGTCTACTTTCTCCTCTTGTCATTGCACTGCCATCTAGTGTACATAATATAGACGAAAGGATATATAAAGGAGTAATTTAAGAAAATAACAATTCCAAGTATGTTCATAGAAAAGTAAAGACAAAGCTGGATGCATTTTATTTCAGAATTTTCCAATCTTTTATTGTTTTTATCCTACAGGGATATCTTCCTTCTCATGAATCCTGTATTCCATTCCCCTCCACCCTCCTCGCCCCAGGCATCAGTTCTACTCAAAGAGAGGCTCTCTTTTTGAATACAAGAGGGAAATAATTTCAGATATTCCCTCTCTGAAGATCCAAAAGAATCAATGCCTAATGCTGAAATTTTGAATGACTTAAAAAGGTTGGGGAGCATACGTTTGAACTGTAACCTTTTCAAATCATCTTCTTCCCTAGTGAGTGGCATTTATTCTACCTATATTGATAAAGTGGGACAGATGATAGTTAAAGAAAGTGTGACAAGCAAATGAAGTGAGAACAAAGCAACAAAAGGCTTTCCTTCCTATTTAAGTCACCACAGAGTACTGAGGAGAGTCATCTGAGATATACAGTAGGTTTTTATTTATCTATTATATATATAGTATCAATAGTTTATGTATTTCAATCCCAATCTCCCAAATCATCCCTCCAATATAATTAATTTTTAAAATACATCAAAAGGTATTCTTAAAAAATAAAATATAAAAAATTAACTATAAAATCTCCAGTGTTGACTAAGTTCAGGTGGAGACTAAGGATACCAAGGAAATAGCATAAACATTTGAATAAATTTCATTCCTTGAAAATGTGCAACTCAAAAAAAAATAAAGAAAAAAATAAGTTCATAGAATGAGTGCAGTATGATGCACTAAAGAAGCTCACAAGACTTTGGATCTCATATTTGGATGCAGTGTTATGTTAAGTGAAAAGTGAACTAGCTTAGCTGGTATGTTAGAGGCTCAGTGAGGAGACTTCCAGTTCAAGGACGTTTTCTTTTAAGGAATAAGTCAAGATTTTTAAGTGAATCATGCTTGTTCAAAACAGGAAGCCAAAACCTGTTTTGGTTTTGTTTTTAGCTTTCTTTTCAAGTATATTTGAAAGTAAGCTAGATTGTATCTCATCATTCTGAAGGCCTTTGTTCTCATTTCTTTCAGTGCACACAAATCTCTCTTATTTACAATAATGAATAATTTCATGAGTCTGTTGTTTCTTCCTGTCAACATGTTTTTTTTTTTTTTTCCTACCACTGTGAAGAGTTGACTCTTTGGAAAAGACTCTGATGCTGGGAGGGATTGCGGGCAGGAGGAAAAGGGGACACCAGAGGATGAGATGGCTGGATGGCATCACTGACTCGATGGACGTGAATTTGAGTGAACTCCGGGAGTTGGTGATGGACAGGGAGGCCTGGTGTGCTGCAATTCATGGGGTCGCAAAGTGTCGGACACAACTGAGCGACTGAACTGAACTGAACTGAAAGAGAGTCTATAGCTATTGCTTTTTTTTCTTTACCATTCATACTATTATTAACCTAATATCATTTTTGCCCTAATCACTTCCCTGAAGTTTCCTTCATGTCTAGACTTTAAGATAAATCCAATTACTTTTTTTTTTTACCATTAGAAAATGACTTTATTTGGGGAATTTACTTTAGGCAAGCAGATATTATCAAGATTAGCAAAATGTTGATAACTAGGTCATGACTATGTGGGGGTTGATAAACTTTTATTTTATGTGTGTGTTTTAAAATGTCTGTAATAGAAACCTGGAATAATAAAATGGTGGAAAAAAAGTAATAGGTCTTAAAGAAAATTTATTTAATAAACAGTTGAATGTCCCATACAACTTGACATTAAAAAGATACTTTCCCTCTCCTGTGGTATTCTTTTTTTTAACTTTAAAAAAAATTATTTTTTTATTGAAGGATAATTGTTTTACAGAATTTTACTGTTTTCTGTCAAACCTCAACATGAATCAGCCACAAGTATACATACATCCCCTCCCTTTTGAAACTCCCTCCCATCTCCCTCCCATCCCACCCCTTTCAGTTGATACAGAGCCCCTGTTTGAGCTTCCTGAGACATACAGAAAATTCCCGTTGGCTATCTATTTTACATATCGCAATATAGGTTTCCATGTTACTCTTCCCATTTATCTTTGCACTCTTTGACCTTTGTGTTTCACTTTACAAAGCTGAATACCCTTGTCTTTATGAAGCCCTCTTCTTCTTTATATTTCTTATAAATCATATATCCTAGTTTCTCCTCTTTTTCCATGACTATAACCTCTTATTTTTCTCTGCTAAATTGTTTTCTTCCCATTACAATATCTAAACTCTATTCTGATGCTGTTTTTTCACCACTCTCCATCCACCTCAACATCTTTATTCTCCAAGATTCTCAGTGATCCAATAAATAAAATAATCCAACAAATAAATAGATAACCCAATAAATAAAATAGATCTGAATAATCCATTTTTGATCATAACTGTAAAATCCTCATGTCTAGCCCTAACCACTAACATTAGCCTATATATACTTCCCTATATCTACTTGAGTTGATCATAGCCAGGTTTAAAACTGTTATTGGATTTTTGGATGGTAATATTGCTTGTTTATTTAACAAAACTCCTTGGAAAATCAGTTTACCAGGTTATACTTGATATTGTATTTTGCAATCACATTATTTAAACTTCCCTGAAGAAGGAAATGGCAACATACTCCAATATTCTTGCCTGGGAAATCCCATGGACAGAGGAGCCTGGCAGATTACAGTCCATGGGGTTGCAGAAGAGTAGGTATGACTTAGTGACTAAACAAAAAGCAATATAATCTTGACTACTTCAATGTCATTAATAAAAGCCAGTGATAAAAACTAAGAATGTGATTCCATTTTATGCATGCTTATCGTTGCTTATCCTGTTTGTAATGCCAGTTGTTTCACTGTTCGCACTATTCACTGAACCCAGGATAGGCAAGTCATGAGCTAAGAGGCTTGAAGAAGACTTGAGGAGCCATAGTCACTGCAGACATGTTTATTCTCTCCTGGCTGACACAGCAACCATAGCGGCAGCCATTGTATGTCCTAACAGAACACAGCCTCTCTGACACAGTCTACATCATAGGGTACAGCCTTTAAAGTATGCTGTTCTAAACCTACATAATAGGGAACAGCCTAAATCTACATCATATAGTATGGGACACAGCCTTTACAATATCAGATCAGATTAGATCAGTCGCTCAGTCGTGTCCGACTCTTTGCGACCCCATGAACTGCAGCACGCCAGGCCTCCCTGTCCATCACCAACTCCCGGAGGTCACTCAGACTCACATCCATCAAGTCAGTGATGCCATCCAGCCATCTCATCCTCTGTCGTCCCCTTGTCCTCCTGCCCCCAATCCCTCCCAGCATCAGAGTCTTCTCGAGTGAACTCTTCGCATGAGGTGGCCAAAATACTGGAGTTTCAGGCTTTAGCATCATTCCTTCCAAAGAAATCCCAGGGCTGATCTCCTTCACAATGGACTGGTTGGATCTCCTTGCAGTCCAAGGGACCCTCAAGAGTCTTCTCCAACACCACAGTTCAAAAGCATCAATTCTTTGGTGCTCAGCCTTTTTCACAGTCCAGCTCTCACATCCATACATGACCACAGGAAAGACCACAGCCTTGACTAGATGAACCTTTGTTGGTAAAGTGATGTCTCTGCTTTTGAATATGCTATCTAGGTTGGTCATAACTTTCCTTCCAAGGAGTAAGCGTCTTTTAATTTCATGGCTGCAGTCACCATCTGCAGTGATTTTGGAGCCCAGAAAAATAAAGTCTGACACTGTTTCCACTCTTTCTCCATCTATTTCCCATGTAGTGATGGGACCAGATGCCATGATCTTCGTTTTCTGAATGTTGAGCTTTAAGCCAACTTTTTCACTCTTCACTTTCACTTTCATCAAGAGGCTTTTTAGCCCCTCCTCACTTTCTACCATAAGGGTGGTATCATCTGCATATCTGAGGTTATTGATATTTCTCCCAGCAATCTTGATTCCAGCTTGTCTTTCTTCCAGTCCAGCGTTTCTCATGATGTACTCTGCATATAAGTTAAATAAACATGGTGACAATATACAGCCTTGACATACTCTTTTTCCTATTTGGAACCAGTCTGTTGTTCCATGACCAGTTCTAACTGTTGCTTCCTGACCTGAATACAGATTTCTCAAGAGGCAGATCAGGGGTGGTCTGGTATTCCCATCTCTTTCACAATTTTCCTTCACACCAATCAGCCCACATTTGCATCCACATAACTCAGGTGGGACCCTGCCAGCTCAGGTCACCTTTGGGATCTTCACACTTTCAAAATGACATCTTGCATGGCGTCCCTATAAGGACCTACAAAACCCCCAAGAGGCACGGGGCCCACCCCTGTGTACAAAGTCACAAAAACCATGCTGCCAAGGCTTCCCCTTTCTTTCATTGAAACTGATTACCCAAGTCAACCAACTCACTCCACCTCAATATATATGGTTGATATGTGGTGAACTCATTCACACTGGGGGCCCCTTGAGGATGCCCCTTGCTGGGCCACAGGCTGTTCATGCTTCACTTTCTTCTGTACAGTAGGCCTTGCTGCCAAGCAGGGACCCACAGTCTCATAATGTCCATCATCACCATCCTTAGTTTCATAATGTTCATCATCACTATCACTTACCGGCTTACTGTTTGAAATGCTGGGTTCTTCAGGGCCACTGGGTTCTTGCTCTAACAAACACCAAAATATATGGCTCTAGTTTTTCAAAATGTCTCTACACATTGTGCACCAGCATAGCATTACATAGGGTTTCATCTATATTTGCCTTCAGGGCAGTCAGGAAAATCCACCCCACAGTGCCAGTGGAAGTCTGTGTTGCCTTGTTCAGCAAATGGGAACTCACTGCCTGTAATGCATTTTTAATGCAGTGAACCATCCCATTGCTTCCAAGTCTGCCATCAGAGCCCATGCCAAGAGGATCACAGCCACATGGTACCATTTGCTACATGGTAGTCACTGGCTTCCTCCCCACAGTGGAACCTCAGTCTCCTCTACTGTTGGGTACCCTGCCAACTATGTCAATTGTATCACTGATCATCCTATTCGTGATGCCAATTGTTTTGCTGTTCACACTGTCTGTTCGCTAAATCCAGGGTAGGCCAGGTGTGAGGTAAGACGCTGGAAGAAAATTTGAGGAGCCAAGGAACAGCAGACAGGTTTATTCTCTCCTGGCTGTTACAGCTGTAGCAGCAGCCATCAGTCACTCAGTCTTTTAATTTCATGGCTACAATCACCATCTGCAGTGATTTTAGAGCCAAAAAAATAAAGTCTGACACTGTTTCCAGTGTTTCCCCATCTATTTGCCATGAAGTGATGGGACCAGATGCCATGATCTTAGTTTTCTGAATGCTGAGCTTTAAGCCAACTTTTTCACTCTCCACTTTCACTTTCATCAATAGGCTTTTTAGTTCCTCTTCACTTTCTGCCATAAGGGTGGTGTCATCTGCATATCTGAGGTTATTGATATTTCTCCCGGCAATCTTCATTCCAGCTTGTGCTTCTTCCAGCCCAGCGTTTCTCATGATGTACTCTGCATAGAAGTTAAATAAGCAGGGTGACAATATACAGCCTTGACATACTCCTTTTCCTATTTGGAACCAGTCTGTTGTTCCATGTTCAGTTCTAACTGTTGCTTCCTGACCTTAATATAGGTTTCTAAAGAGACAGGTCAGGTGGTCAGGTATTCCCATCTCCTTGAGAATTTTCCACAGTTTATTGTGATCCACACAGTCAAAGGCTTTGGCATAGTCAATAAAGCAGAAATAGATGTTTTTCTGGAACTCTCTTGCTTTTTCAATGACCCAGCGGATGTTGGCAATTTGATGTCTAGTTCCTCTGTCTTTTCTAAAACCAGCTTGAACATCTGAAAGTTCACAGTTCACGTATTGCTGAAGCCTGACTTGGAGAATTTTGAGCATTACTTTACTAGCTTGTGAGATGAGTGCAATTGTGTGGTAGTTTGAGCATTCTTTAGCATTGCCTTTCTTTGGGATTGGAATGAAAACTGACCTTTTCCAGCCCTGTGGCCACTGCTGAGTTTTCCAAATTTGCTTGCATATTGAGTGCAGCACTTTCACAGCATCATCTTTCAGGATTTGAAATAGCTCCACTGGAATTCCATCACCTCCACTAGCTTTGTTCGTAGTAGTGATGCTTTCTAAAGCCCACTTGACTTCACATTCCAAGATGTCTGGCTCTATGTCAGTGATCACACCATCAAGATTATCTTGGTCATGAAGCTCTTTTTGTACAGTTCTTCTGTGTATTCTTGCCACCTCTTCTTAATATCTTCTGTTTCTGTTAGGTCCATACCATTTCTGTCCTTTATCGAGCCCATCTTTGCATGAAATACTCCTTCAGTATCTATAATTTTCTTGAAGAAATCTCTAGTATTTCCCCTTTTTTTGTGTTCCTCTATGAAGATCATGGCATCTGGTCCCATCACTACATGGGAAATAGATGGAGAAAAAGTAGAAACAGTGTCAGACTTTATTTTTCTGGGCTCCAAAATCACTGCAGATGGTGACTGCAGCCATGAAATTAAAAGACGCTTACTCCTTGGAAGGAAAGTTATGACCAACCTAGATAGCATATTCAAAAGCAGAGACATCACTTTGCCAACAAAGGTTCGCCTAGTCAAGGCTATGGTCTTTTCTGTGGTCATGTATGGATGTGAGAGCTGGACTGTGAAGAAGGCTGAGCACCGAAGAATTGATGCTTTTGAACTGTGGTGTTGGAGAAGACTCTTGAGAGTGCCTTGGACTGCAAGGAGATCCAATCAGTCCATTGTGAAGGAGATCAGCCCTGGGATTTCTTTGGAAGGAATGATGCTAAAGCTGAAACTCCAGTATTTTGGCCACCTCATGCGAAGAGTTGACTCATTGGAGAAGACTCTGATGCTGGGAGGGACTGGGGGCAGGAGGAGAAGGGGACGACAGAGGATGAGATGGCTGGATGGCATCACTGACTCGATGGATGTGAGTCTGAGTGACCTCCGAGAGCTGGTGATGGACAGGGAGGCCTGGCATGCTGCAGTTCATGGGGTCGCAAAGAGTCAGACACGACTGAGTGACTGATCTGATCTGATCTGATTTCTTTGCATTGATTACTGAGGAATGCTTTCTTATCGCTTCTTGCTATTTCTTTGAAACTCTGCATTCAGATGCTTATATCTTTCCTTTTCTTCTTTGCTTTTCACTTCTCATCTTTTCACAGCTATTTGTAAGGCCTCTCCATACAGCCATTTTGCTTTTTGTAATTTCTTTACCATGGGGATGGTTGATCCCTGTCTCCTGTACAATGTCACGAACCTCCATCCATAGGTCATCAGGCACTCTATCAGATCTAGTCCCTTAAATCTATTTCTCACTTCCACTGCATAATCATAAGGGATTTGATTTAGGTCATACTTGAATGCTCTAGTGGTTTTCCCTACTTTCTTCAATTTAAGTCTGAATTTGGCAATAAGGACTGCATGATCTGAGCCACAGTCAGCTCCCGGTCTTGTTTTTGATGACTGTGTAAGGCTTCTCCATCTTTGGCTGCAATGAATATAATCAATCTGATTTCAGTGTTGACCATCTGGTGATGTCCATGTGTAGAGACTTCTCTTGTGTTGTTGGAAGAGGGTGTTTGCTATGATCAGTGCCTTCTCTTGGCAAAACTCTATTAGCCTTTGCCCTGCTTCATTCCATATTCCAAGGCCAAATTTGCCTGTTACTCCAGGTATTTCTTGACTTCCTACTTTTGCATTCCAATCCCCTATAATGAAAAGGACATATTTTTTGGGTGTTAGTTCTAAAAGATCTTGTAGGTTTTCAAAGAACTGTTCAACTTAAGCTTCTTCAGCATTACTGGTTGGGGTATAGACTTGGATTCCTGTGATATTGTATGGTTTGCCTTGGAAACGAACAGAGATCATTCTGTCTTTTTTTGAGATTGCATCCAAGTACTGCATTTTGGACTCTTGTTGACCATGATGGCTACTCCATTTCTTCTAAGGGACTCCTGCCTGCAGTAGTAGGTATAATTGTCATTTGAATTAAATTCACCCATTCCAGTCCATTTCAGTTCGCTGATTCCCAGAATGTCAACATTCACTCTTGCCATTTCTTGTTTGACCACTTCCAATTTGCCTTGATTCATGGACCTGACATTCCAGGTTCCTATGCCATATTGCTCTTTACAGCATTGGACCTTGCTTCTATCCCCAGTCACATCCACAGCTGGGTATTCTTTTTGCTTTGGCTCCATCCCTTTATTCTTTCTGGAGTTACTTCTCCACTGATCTCCAGTAGCATATTGGGCCAGAGAAGGCAATGGTACCCCACTCCAGTACTTCTGCCTGGATGGGTGGAGGAGCCTGGAAGGCTGCAGTCCATGGGGTCGCTGAGGGTCAGACACGACTGAGTGACTTCACTTTCACTTTTCACTTTCATGCATTGGAGAGGGAAATGGCAACCCACTCCAGTGTTCTTGCCTGCAGAATCCCAGGGACGGGTGAGCCTGGTGGGCTGCCGTCTATGGGGTCACACAGAGTCGGACACGACTGAAGTGACTTAGCAGCAACTTAGCAGCAGCATATTGGGCATCTACCGACCTGGGGAGTTCCTCTTTCAGCATCCTATCATTTTGCCTTATACTGTTCATGAGGTTCTCAAGGCAAGAATACTGAAGTGGTTTGCCATTCCCTTCTCCAGTGGACCATATTCTGTCAGATCTCTCCACCATGACCCGCCCATCTTGGGTTGCCCCCCAGCATGGCTTAGTTTCATTCAGTTAGACAAACCTGTGGTCCTAGTGTGATTAGATTGACTAGGTTTCTGTGATTATTTTTTCAGTATTTCTGCCCTCTGATGCCCTCTTGCAACACCTACAATCTTACTTGGGTTTTCCTTACCTTGGACATGGGGTATCTCTTCACGGCTGCTCCAGCAAAGCACAGCCACTGCTCCTTACCTTTGATGAGGGGTATCTCCACACCACCGCCCCTCCTGACCTTGAACACACAGTAGCTCCTCTCAGCCCTCCTGCACCCGCTCAGCCACCACTCTTGACCGTGAAGTTGTTCCTCTCCACTGCCGCCCATAACCTCAGGCGTGGGGTAGCTCCTCCCAGTTGCCGCCCCTGGCCTTATGCGTGGTGTAGCTCTTTTCGGCCGCTCCTGCACTGTCACAGCCTGGCACTCTCGACCCCTGTCCCTGACCTGAGACATGGGGTAGCTCCTCTAAGCCACTCCTGCACTGTCGTAGCCTGGCACTCTTGGCCGCCGCCCCTGACCTCAGATGTGGGATTGCTCCTCTCGGTCACGCTTCTGTGAGGTCTGTTGCAGCCGACGCACTTCTATCCTTATCCATTTTTCATTTAGTAAGTTGTGTATATATATATATATACATTTAATATATAAATATATATATATATAAATATATTTATATATTTATTTATTTATTTATTTATTCAGGTGGTGCTAGTAGTAAAGAAACCGCCTGCCAAGGCAGGAGACATGGAGATGCAGGTTCTGTCCCTGGGTTGGAAAGATCCCCTGGAGAAGGACATGGCAACCTACTCCAGTATTCTTGCCGGGAGAAGTCCTTGGGCAGAGAAGCCTCGTGGGCTATGGTCCACAGAGTCACAAAGAGTTGGAGATGACTGAGGTGACTTAGCACACACTCATATATACAAATATATAACAAAAATACATTGGTTTGCCTTTCTGGACATCTGGGATCCTCCACTAGTGTTCAGAAGTTATTCTGTGGTAATTGTTCCAGATACAAATGATCTTTTGATGTATTTGTGAGAGAGAAGGTGGTCTCCCCATCGTATTCCTCTGCCATCTGGAGAGAGGGAACGCATGTATGCCTATGGCCTATTCATGTTGATGTATGGTAAAAACCATCACACTATTGTAAAGTAATTATCTATCTATCTCTCTATATATATGTTGCAATACACACACACACACACACATACACACACACATATAGGCTGCACCACATGCCATGTGGAACTTCCTCTACCAGGAATCAAACTTGTGCTCCCTGCAGTGGAAACACTGAGTCTTAACCACTGGATCACCAAGAAAGTTCAGTAGGTTGTATTTTTGTTTTGTTGATGGTTTCCTTTGCTGTGCAAAAGCTTTTAAGTTTAATTAGGTCCCATTTGTTTACTTTCGTTTTTATTTTCTTTATTTTAGGAGATGAATCCCAAAGAACTAATGCTATGATTTATGTCAAAAAGTGTTCTGCCTATGTTTTCCTCCTGA
Organism: Tragelaphus eurycerus; assembly: GCA_935064755.1. Classification (NCBI taxonomy): domain Eukaryota; kingdom Metazoa; phylum Chordata; class Mammalia; order Artiodactyla; family Bovidae; genus Tragelaphus; species Tragelaphus eurycerus. The sequence continues at coordinate 12,163,304 of CAKXYN010000046.1, read as the reverse complement.
AATTTTATGGTATGCCTTCTTACATTTAAGTCTTTAATTCATTTGGATTTTATTTTTATATTTGGTGTTAAAGAATGTTATAATTTCATTCTATTACATGTAATTATTGCTCACTTTTCCCAGCACCACTTATTGAAGTCACTTTCTTCTCCATTGTATATTCTTGCCTCCTTTGTCATAGGTTGATTGACCATACATATGTAGGTTTATTTCTGAACTCTCTATTCTGTTCTATTAATATATATGTCTTTTTTTGTGGCAGTACCATGCTGTTTTGCTTACTACAGCTTTATGGTATTGTCTGAAATCATGGCACATGATTGCTTCAGTTCTGATTTTCTTTTTCAGGATTATTTTGGCTATTCTGTGTTTCCATAAAAATTTTAAAATAACTTCCTCTAATTCTGTAAAAAAATTCCTTTGATATTTTGACAAGGATTGCATTGAATCTGTAGATTACCTGGGTAGTATGTTCATTTTGAGAAGGAAATGGCAACCCACTCCAGTGTTCTTGCCTTGAGAATCCCAGGGACGGGGAGCCTGGTGGGCTGCCGTCTATGGGGTTGCACAGAGTTGGACACGACTGAAGCGACTTAGCAGCAGCATGTTCATTTTAATCATATAAAATCTTCCAATATACAAAAGTAGTATATCTGTCCATCTGTTTTTGTTGTCTTCATATTCTTTTATTAACATTTTTCAGTTTTTGGAGTACAGCTCTTTTGCCACCTTTAGAAGGTTTATTTCTAGGTGTTAATTCTACTTAATGCAATGGTAAATATGGTTGTTTAGTATCTTTCTCTGATATTTCTGTTAGTGCATAGAAATGCAACAGATTTCTGTCTATTAATTTTGTATCATGTAGCTTTACCAAATTCATTGATGAACTCTAGTAGTTTTCTGGTGGTGTTTTTAGGATATTTCTGTGAATAATGTTATGTCATCTGTAAATAGCAACATTGGTACTTCTTTTTCAATTTGGATTGGTTTAATTTATTTTTATCTCTGATTTCTGTTGTTAGAATTTTCAAAACTATTTTACAGAAAAGTGGCAGCAGTCATCCCAGTGCACTAGCCCCAAGCATGACCCAGAGGGATGGTACAGGGATGGAGGTGGGAGGTGGGTTCAGGATGGGGAACACGTGTATACCTGTGGTGGATTCATATTGATGTATGGCAAAACCAATACAATATTGTAAAGTAATTAGCCTACAATTAAAATAAATAAATTTAAGGAAAAGAAAAGAAAAAAAAGTGGCAGGAGTGTGCATTCTTGTCTTCACCTGACTTTACAGGACATACTTCCAGCTTTTAACCATTGAGTATGATGTTACCTGTTTGTTTTTCATGGATGGCCTTTGTTATGTTGAGATAGGTTCCCTCTATGCCCACATTCTGGTGAGTTTGTATCATGAATGGATGCTAAATTTTATCAAAAACTTTTTCTGTATCTATTGATATGATTATTCTTATTTTGATATTTTTATTCTTCAATTTGTTAATGTGATGTATCACTTTGGCTGATTTGTGGGTATTGAAAAATCCTTGCATGCTTGAGATAAATCCCACTTGACTATGGTGTATGATCTTCTTAATATTTTGTTGGATTTGGTTTCCTAGAATTTTGTTGAGAATTTTTCCATCTATATTTATCAGTGATATTGGCTTATAATTTATTTTTGCATGTAAATATTTTTGTCTGGTTTTGATATCAGAGTGATAGTGGCCTCATGGAATGAGTTTGGATTAATTTGTTCTGAACATTTTAAGAATAGCTTGAGAAGTATTCATGTCAACTTTTCTCTAAATGTTTGGTAGAATTCACATGTGAAGCCATCTGGTTTGCACTTTTGTTTGTTGGGAGTTTTTAAATCACTAATTCAATTTTATTTCTGGTAATATTTCTACTTGTATTTTCTGTTTCTTTCTGATTCAAATTTTGGATATTGTGTCTTCTCTAAGAATTTGTCAGTTTCTGGAGTCTATTATACAGAGCAAAGTAAGTCGGAAAGAAAAACACCAATACAGTATATTAACACATATATATGAAATTTAGAAAGATGGTAATGATGACCCTATATGTGAGACAGCAAAAGAGATGTAGATATAAAGAACAGAATTTTGGATTCTGTGGGAGAAGGCAAGGGTGGGATGATTTGAAAGAATAGCACTGAAACATGTATATTATCATATGTGAAATAGATGACCAGTCCAAGTTTGATGCATGAAACAGGGCACTCAAAGCTAGTGGACTGGGACAACCCAGAGGGATGGGATGGGAAGGGACGTGGAAGGGGGTTCAGGATGGGGGACACATGTGCACTCATGGCTGATTCACATCAGTGTATGGCAAAAAACCCCACAATGTTGTAAAGTACTTAGCCTCCAATTAAAATAAATAAATTAATAAAAAATAATTCGTCCGTTTCTTCTGAACTATTTATTTTATAAGTATATAGTTTTTTATGCAACTCAACATGAAGAAAATAAACAACCTGATTTAAACATTGGCAGATTAACTGAATGGACATTTTTCCAAGGAGGAAATGTAGATGGTGAAATGAAAGATGTTCAACCTCACTTAACATCAGCAAATGCAAATTAAAATGAAAATGAGTTATAACCTCACGCAGGTCAGAATGTTTAACATCAGTTCAGTTCAAATCAGTCACTCAGTCGTGTCTGACTCTTTTGCAACCCCATGGACTGCAGAACACCAGATTTCCCTGTCCATCACCAACTTCTGGAGCTTGATGCTCACTTAACTTTGCATTCCAGGATGTCTGGATCCAGGTGAGTTATCTAGGTCATGAAGATCTGTTTTGTACAGCTCTTCTGTGTATTCTTGCCACCTCTTCTTAATATCTTCTGCTTCTGTTAAGTCCATACCATTTCTGTCCTTTTTTGAGCCCATCTTTGCATGAAATGTTCCCTTGGTATCTCTAATTTTCTTGAAGAGATCTCTGTTTTTTCCCATTCCATTGTTTTCCTCTATTTCTTTGCATTGATCACTGAGGAAAGCCCTCTTATTGTTCCTTACTATTCTTTGGAACTCTGCATTCAGATGGGTATATCTTTCCTTTTCTCCTTTGCTTTTCACTTCTCTTCTTTTCATAGCTATTTGTAAGGCCTCCTCAGACAACCATTTTGCCTTTTTGCATTTCTTTTTCTTGGGAATGGTCTTGATCACTGCCTCCTGTACAATATCACGAATCTCTGTCCACAATTCTTCAAGCACTGTTTATCAGATCTAATCCTTGAATCTATTTCTCACTTCCACTGTATAATCATAAGGGATCTGTCTTACCTGAATGGTCTAGAGGTTTTTCCCTACTTTCTTCAACTTAAGTCTGAATTTGGCAATAAGGGGTTCATTATCTGAGCCACAGTCAGCTTCCAGTCTTGTTTTTGCTGACTGTGTAGAGGTTCTTCATCTTTGGCTGCAAAGAATATAATCAACCTGATTTCAGTATTGACCATCTGGTATCATCCATCTGTAGAGTCATCTCTTGTGTTGTTGGAAGAGGGTATTTGCTATGACTAACATCAAAAAGGACACAAATAATAATGTTGGCAAGGATAAAGGGAAAACTGTACACTATTGGATGTTGTTGTTCAGTTGTTCTGTCATGTCCATCTCTTTGCGATCCCATGGACTGCAGCACACCAGGCTTCCCTGTCCTTCACCATCTTCAGAGCTTGCTCATACTTATATCCACTGAGTCAATGATGCCATCCAACCATCTTGTTCTCTGTTGTCCCTTTCTCGTTCTGTAAGAAAGTAAATTTTCACTGTGGAGAACAGTAAGAAGATTTGTCAAAAAATTAAAAATATAACTACCATATAAACAAGCAGTTCCACTCTTGTGTGTGTATCTGAAAAAAGCCTAAAACCGTAATTCAAAAAGTTATGTGAGAGAGAACAAGGTGATAGAGGAGTGGAATACATCTCTCTCCATGGATTCATCAGGAATACAACTTCAGACACAGAAGAGTTTGCAGAACATGAGCTGACAGCAGGTAGGAGTACCTGACGACTGGAATAGAACCACACAAAACTTGGTAGGATAAAGGAAGTAGGGGGTAAAGAGCAGAATTAGTGTGATTGGACCTGCCCTTGGCAGATGGAGAAACTGAAGCAGGGGTCTGATCCTCATATCGGGGCAATTGTTTGGGACAGAGGAGAAACATTTGAGGCTGAGCATGAAATAGCTGATCAGTGACAGTCTAAATAGAATGAAAATCACACAGAGAACACTTGCTGCAATCATATGTACCCCAGACAGAGATGTGGGTCCCCTAGAAGCACAGCAGTTGGGAGGTGGAGCATCAGGGTTGTGGAGCAATCCCATGGTGAGGTCTGCTATTGACTTCAGGGAGATAGTCCAAGGGGACATGAGGGAGGAGATTGTGGTAGGAAATGCCTGTGGAGGAAAACCAGGCAGCCATGGAGGCAAGGCAATACTGCTGCATTATGCATAGGGGGTACAAACACCACTGTAACCTCTCTCTCCCCACACACCAGCACTGGCAGTTGAAGAATAGAGATGTTGGCCCTTTAAGCGACTGATGTGCTGAACAACAGACATGTACCTCAGCCCCTTAAGTTCCTGAACAGGTGGAGCAACAGAGAAGGACCAGTCAAAGAGGCTTTCTGATAGCCACCTGCTGGAGGCTAGAAAAGGCCTCTGATAGGGCTATAGCTCCTGTGGTTGAGGGAGTCAGTGTCCCTGCACACTTGGAGCCTTCAGGGTCCCCACAACCCAAGTGGCTGTGTCACCTCCACGCCCAATCCTGACTGAGGCAGAACTGCCACAGGCTAGAAAAAGCCCTAATAACACCATGTCTCCTGTAACAAGAGCTGCTGGCACTCCTGCATAGCTAGCATTGCCAGGGTCCCCATGATCCAAGCAACTGTGGTGCTTCTATGCATGATCCCCACTGGAATAGAGCTGCCAGAGGGTAGAAGACATCCTGCATCCATGCATGCAGAGTCACTTCAGTTGTATCTGACTCTTTGCAAATCTGTGGACTGTGACCTACCATGCTTCTCTGTCTGTGGACTTCTCCAGGCAAGAATACTAGAATGGGTTGCCATGTCCTTCTGCTGCTGCTGCTAAGTCGCTTCAGTCTTGTCTGACTCTGTGACCCCAGAGACAGCAGCCCACCAGGCCCCGCCATCCCTGAGATTCTCCAGGCAAGAACACTGGAGTGGGTTGCCACTTCCTTCTCCAATGTATGATAGTGAAAAGTGAAAGAGAAGTCGATCAGTCATGTCCGACTCTTAGTGACCCCATGGACTGCAGCCCTCCAGGATCCTCCATCCGTGGGATTTTCCAGGCAAGAGTACTGGAGTGGGGTGCCATTGCCTTCTCCCCATGTCCTTCTAGAGCACCATATTTCGTGCTGCCTTAGCCACTGGCTTCCCTGACTACCTGGTGCTACCAGGACTCCTATGATGCAAGCTGTTGCATCACCTCCACACTGGCCCTCACTGGGGCATACCCAAGTCCCCCATAAAAGCATCAGGGGAAAACTCCTGTGGATGACTCACATGCAGAGAGGAGAGAAAACCACAGTTGAAAACCAGGGGCAGGGTGGCTAAGGAAGAGAACCCAAAACCTTTCTACCAGCTGTACAAGCTGTAAACCAAATCCACACCATTTAATCTAGACAGACCCTGTGTCCATGAAATATATACAAGGACAATGGGAGTTCCCACAAAAGAGAATGTATTAGTTATGACAGCTGTGGATATTGAAGTCAAGAACACACAGGAGTAGGACAAGATTAAAGTCTGTGCTGTCCCTACAGCAGGTCCAAAATCCAACACACTGTTGGAGGGCATTAGGAGGTGAGGTGGGCTGTGACTGCCAGCAAGGTAAAGGACTCTGACAACAGAGACTCAAGAAAAACATTTTATTTATTTATTTAGTGAAGTAATGCTGTCTAAGTTTGTCATAGCTTAAGAAAAATACTTAGCCACCTAGATGTACATCAGCAGATGAATGTATAAGAAAGCCGTGGTACATATACTCAATGGAGTATTACTCAGACATTAAAAAGAATACATTTGAATCAGTTCTAGTGAGGTGGATGAAACTGGAGCCTATTATACAGAGTGAAGTAAGCCAGAAAGAAAAACACCAATACAGTATACTAACGCATATATATGAAATTTAGAAAGATGGTGGGAGAAGGCAATGGTACCCCACTCCAGTACTCTTGCCTGGAAAATCCCATGGACGGAGGAGCCTGGTAGGCTGCAGTCCATGGGGTCACTAAGAGTCGGACACGACTGAGCAACTTCACTTTCACTTTTCACTTTCATGCATTGGAGGAGGAAATGGCAACCCACTCCAGTGTTCTTGCCTGGAGAATCTCAGGGATGGCGGGGCCTGGTGGGCTGCCATATCTGGGGTCACACAGAGTCGGACATGACTGAAGCAACTTAGCAGCAGTAGCAGCAGAAATATGGTAACAATAACCCTGTATACAAGACAGCAAAAGAGACACTGATGTATAGAACAGTCTTTGGACTCAGTGGGAGAGGGAGAGGGTGGGATGATTTGGGAGAATGGCATTGAAACATGTGTAATATTATATATGAAATGAGTTGCCAGTCCAGGTTTGATGCACGATACTGGATGCTTGGGGCTGGGGCACTGGGATGACCCACAGGGATGGTCCAGGGAAGCAGGAGGGAGGAGGGTTCAAGATGGGGAACACATGTATACCTGTGGTGGATTCATGTTGATATATGGCAAAACCAATACAATTTTGCAAAGTTAAAAAAATAAAATAAAATAAATAAAAAAGATAAAAATTATAAAATATAAAAAAGTAAATATATGGTTAATTTTATTAAAAAAATATTCTTATATTTTGACTTGTTCTATAGTTGCTTCTGGACTTTTTTTTTTTTCTCCCCCTACCCCCAACCTTTTCCCTCTCTGTTGCTGTACTTGTTGATTTTATTAGTATTATTAAATCTATTTAAGCTTTTGAAAAAAATGTTTTTAAATCACATTTTAAATTTCTTTTATATACTACTGCCTCTACCTTGGGCCTTTTGCGGTTCTATGGGGTCTGTGGGGTTTTCCTTTCTTCTTCTTTTTTCCTCTCTTAATTATTTTTTTAATTTTAACAATCTATTATTGTTTTCTACATTTATTCCTTTGTATGCATTTTGTACTGTTCTTTTCCCACAGTAGTTAATCTTTAATATGTATAAATTTTCTTTGTCTACTTCTACTAACTTAACATTTCAATTCTTTGTTTCATTTATTCTTGTTCTTTCTTTTTCTCACCATGTTTGATAGTTTTGTTTTTGTTGCTTTATTCCCCAGTTTGCACCTGGCTTTAGTTTTGTTTTCCACTTTGTGCTTCAGTTAGTTTTTTTTTTTTTAACTGGTTGATATCATTTTTGGTTTCCTTTGTTTGCTGGGTCAGTCTATTGTATTTTATTCTTTTTGGACTGTTTTGGTTTTGTCTACAGGTGTATATGTATGTGAGTACATTCCATTGTTTTTGCTATTATTCTCTGACTTTTTAACTGCTATTTGTCTGGGGTGTATCTTTTGCTTCTCATTTTTGTGTATTTGTTTTAATCTCATTTAATGCAATAACAAACCACTTGTGAAATCTCCATTGCTCAAGCAGAGATCAAACCCTGAGCATTTGGAGAGGAAGCTCTGACTCCAAGACCCTAGACTACCAGAGAACTCCTAACCCTAGGAAGTATTAATTAATGAGAACTCCCACAAAGGCAAACACTTGTATACAAGACCTGGCATCACCCATCTGCCAGCAGCACCCTGTTAACGATGCCTCATCCAAATACCAAGACAAAATACAAACCCAGTTATCAGCAGACAGGGTTACTACCTCACACAACCCTGTCCATCAGAATGAAAAAGAAAAAAAACAAGCCCACATCCTCACAAGTCACACCCTACAGGAAACTTATACAAACCACTGGACCAACCTTACTAGGGCAGAAACCAAAAGGAAGAAAGAATTCAATGTCGAAGCCTGGGAAAAAGAGACCCCAAACACAATAAGTTAAAAGCATGAAAATGCAGAGAAATAATGCATGGATGAAAGAATAATCTGGAAAAACACAAGTCCAAATAAATTAAGAATAGGCAAACTCCCTGAAAAAGAATTCAGAATATTGCTAGTAAAGATGATCTGAAAACCTCAGAAATAGAATGGAGAAAATCTAAGAATCAATTGACACATTTAACTAAGACCAACAAGAAGAATAAATAAATAGAGACAAACAACACAATTATTGAAATTAAAAATACTCTGGAAGGAATCAATAATAGAATATCTGAGGCAGAAGAATGGATAAGTGAGCTGAAAAGTAGAATGGTGGAAATAATGCTGAAGAGCAGAATAAAGTAAAAAGAATGAAAAGAACTGGGGATAGCCCCAGAGACCATTGGGACAATATTAAATGAACCAACATTTGAATTATAGTTGTTTCAGAGAAAGAAAAGAAAAAGGAAGCAAATAAGAAAAATTTTGAATAGATTATAGTTGAAAAATTCCCCATTATGGGAAAGGAAATACTTAATCAAATCCAAGAAACAGAAAGAGTTCCATACAGGATAAAGCCAAGGAGAAATATGCCAAGACACATATTAATCAGGCTCACAAAGATTAAACACAAAGAAAGAATATTAAAAGCAGCAAGGGAAAGAGCAACATGTAACATACAAGGGAAAGCCCATACATTTAACAGCTGATCTTTCAGCAGAAACTTTGCAGGCCAGAAGGGAATGGTAGGATATAGTTAAAGTAACGAAAGGGAAAAAATCGACAACCGAGATTACTGTACCTGGCAAGGATCTCATTCAAAATTGATGGAGAAATCAAAAGCTTTACAGACAAGCAAAAGTTAAAAGAATTCAGCACCACCAAACCAGCTTTACAAAAATTGTTAATGGGACTTATATAATCAGGAAATACAAGAGAAGAAAAAGACCTACAAAAACAAACTCAAAACAATAAAGAAAATGCAATAGGAACATATATATCAATAATTACTTTAAATATAAATGGATTTAATGCCTCACCCCCCCCCCCCAAAAAAAAATAACCGATTGGCTGAATGGATACAAAAACAAGACTCATATATATATACTGTCTACAAGAAACCCACTTCATACCTAAAGACACATGTAGACTGAAAGAGAAAGGATGGGAAAATATATTCTATGCAAATGGAAATCAAAAGAAAGCTGAAGTAGTAACCCTCACACCAGACAAAATAGATCTTAAAGAATCTCACAGGAGATAATGAAGGACATTATATAATGATCAAGGGATCAATCCATGAGGAAGACATAACAATTGTAAATATTTATGCACCCTAGATAGGAGCATGTCAATATATAAGACAAACACTGACAGACATAAAAAGAGAAATTGAGAGTAACACAATAATAATAGGGGACTTTCACACATCACTTATCAATAGGCATATCATCAAAAGAGAGAATTAACAAGGAAACACAAGCATTAAATGACATATGACCAGATGAATCTCATTGATATCTTCAAGACATTCCATCCAAATGCACAATGCACTTACTCCTCATGTGCACATGGAACATTCTCCAGGATAGACAACAGCTTGTGTCACAACTCAAACCTCACTAAATTTAAGAAAATTTAAATATCATCAAGCATCCTTTCTGACCACAAGGCTATGAAACTAAATATCAATAAAAAGAAAAAAAAAACCTAAAAAGCACAAACACATGGAAAATAAACAGTATCTTTCTAAATAATGTACAGGTTACTGAAGAAATCAAAAGAGAAATAAAAAAATTCGTAGAAACAAATGACAATGAAAACATGACAATTAAAAACCTATGAGGTGCAGCAAAAGCAGTTCTAAGAGGAAAGTTAATAGCAAAACAATCCTACCTCAAGAAGCAAGGAAAGCATTGAATGGACAACCTAATTTTGCATCTAAAACAACCGGAAAAATAAGAATAAAAAACACCACAAAGTTAGAAAAAGGAAAGAAATCATAAAGATCAGAGCAGAAATAAATGGAAAAGCAATGAAAGAAACAATAGTAAAGAATAATAAACTAAAATCTGGTTCTTTGTGTAGATTATCAAAATTGACAAAACTAGCCAGATTTATCAAGGAAAAAAGAGAACAATCAAATCCACAAAATTAGAAATGAAAAAAGGAGAAGTTACAACAGACAATGCAGAAATACAAAGAATTATAAGAGATTATTATAAGTAATTATATGCCAATAAAATTGACAACCTGGAAGAAATGGACAGATACTTAGAAAAGTTGAATCTTCCAAGACAGAACCAGGAAGAAATAAAAATTATGAACAGCACAATAACAATCACTGAAATAGAAACTGTGATAAAAAATCTCCCCCAAAAAACAAAAGCCCAGGGCCAGATGACTTCACAGGTGAATGCCATAAAACGTTTCGAGAGGAGTTAATGCCTTTCTAAAACTCTTCCAAAATACAGCAGAGGAAGGAACACTCCCAAACTCATTTTGTAAGCCCACCATCACCCTGATACCAAAACCAGACAAAGACAACACACAGAAAAGAAAACTAGAGGCCAATATCACTAATGAACTTAAATGCAAAAGTCCTCAACAAAATTCTAGCAAACAGAATTCAACAACACATTAACAATCTCATCATACACCATGATCAAGTCAGGTTTATCCCAGAAATGCAAGGATTCTTCAGTATATACAAGTCAATCAATGTGATACACCATATTATGAATTGAAAGATAAAAACCATATGATAATCTCAATAAATGCAGAAAAAGACTTTGACAAAATTCAACACTCATTTATGATAAAAGCTCTTCAGAAAATGGGCATAGAAGGAACCTACCTCAAAATAATAAAGACCATATATGATAAACCCACAGCAAATACTATTTTCAGTGGTCAAAAACATAAAGCATTCCCTCTAAGATCAGGAACAATACAAGGGTGACCATGCTCATGAGTATTATTCAACATAGTTTTGGAGGTCCTAGCTATGGGAATCAGGCAAAAAAAAAAAAAAAAAAAAAAAGAACTAAAAAGAATTCAAATTGTGTAAGAAGTAAGTCTCTCACTATTTGCAGATGACATGATAGTGTACATAGAAAACCCTAAAGATACTATCAGAAAATTACTTGAGCTAATCAGTGAATTTAGCAAAGTTGGAGGATACAAAATCAATACAGAGAAGTCATTTGCATTCCTATATATTAACAATGAAAAACCAGAAAGAGAAATTAAAGAATCCTATTCCCCATTTCAACAAAAATAATAAAAATATCTATGAATAAACCTATCTAAGGAGACAAAAGAATTATATACAGAAAATGATAAGACACTGTTGAAAGAAATCAAAGATGGCACAAGCAGATGGAGAGATACTCTATGTTCTTAGGCTGGAAGAATCAATATTGTGAAAATGAATATAATACCAAATACAATCTACAGATTCAATGTGATCCCTATTAAATTACCAACCACATTTTCCACAGAACTAGAACAAAAAATTTTACAATTCATATGGAAACACAAAAGATCCCAAATAGCCAAAGGAATCTTCATAAAGAATGGACCTGGAAGAATCAACCTTCCTGAATTCAGACTATACTACAAAGCTACAGTCATCAAGCAATATGTTACTGGCACAAACACAGAAATATACACTAATGGAAAATAATTGAAAGCCCAGAGATAAACCTACACACCTATGGATACCTTATTTTTGACAAAGGAGGCAAGAATATACAATGGGGCAAAGATAGCCTCTTCAATAAGTGGTACCAAGGAAACTGGAGAGCTATGTGTAAAGGAATGAAATTCAAACACTTCCTAACACAATATACAAGGATAAACTCAAAATGGATTAAAGATCTAAATATAAGACCAGAAAATACAAAACTCTTAGAGGAAAACAGGCAAAACACTCATTGACAAAAATCAAAACAAAATCCTCTATAACCCACCTCCTAGAGTAATGGAAATAAAAACCAAAATAAGAAGATGGGACCTAATTAAACTTAAAAACTTTGTCACAACAAAGGAAACTATCAACAAGGTAAAAGACAGCCCCAAGAATGGGAGAAAATAATAGCAAATAAAGCAACTGACAAAGGATTAATTTCCAAAATATACAAGCAGCTTATAGAAGTCAATACCTGGAAAACAAACAACCCAATCAAAAAGTGGGAAAAATACCTAAACAGACATTTCTCTAAAGAAGACATACAGATGGCTAACAAACACCTGAAAAGATGCTCAACTACAGTGAGATATCACACTACACCAGTCAGAATGACCATCATCAAAAAGTTTACAAACAATAAATGCTGGAGAGGGTGTGGAGAAAAGGGAACCCTCTTTCACTGTTGGGAATGTAAGTTGATACAGCCGCTATGGAAGACAATATGGAGATTCCTTAAAAATCCAGGAATAGAACCACCACAAATAGGAAAAGGAGTACGTCAAGGCTGCATATTGTCACCATGTTTATTTAACTTATATGCAGAGTACATCATGAGAAATGCTGGACTGGAAGAAACACAAGTTGGAATCAAGATTGCCGGGAGAAATATCAATAACCTCAGATATGCAGATGACACCACTCTTATGGCAGAAAGTGAAGAGGGGCTAAAAAGCCTCTTGATGAAAGTGAAAGTGGAGAGTGAAAAGGTTGGCTTAAAGCTCAACATTTAGAAAACGAAGATCATGGCATCTGGTCCCATCACTGCATGGGAAATAGATGGGGAAACAGTGGAAACAGTGTCAGACTTTGTTTTTCTGGGCTCCAAAATCACTGCAGATGGTGACTGCAGCCATGAAATTAAAAGACGCTTGCTCCTTGGAAGGAAAGTTATGACCAACCTAGATAGCATATTCAAAAGCAGAGACATTACTTTACCAACAAAGGTTCGCCTAGTCAAGGCTATGGTCTTTCCTGTGGTCATGTATGGATGTGAGAGCTGGACTGTGAAGAAGGCTGAGCGCTGAAGAATTGATGCTTTTGAACTGTGGTGTTGGAGAAGACTCTTGAGAGTCCCTTGGACTGCAAGGAGATCCAACCAGTCCATTCTGAAGAAGATCAATCCTGGAATTTCTTTAGAAGGAATGATGCTAAAGCTGAAACTCCAGTATTTTGGCCACCTCATGCGAAGAGTTGACTCATTGGAGAAGACTCTGATGCTGGGAGGAATTAAGGGCAGGAGGAGAAGGGGACGACAGAGGATGAGATGGCTGGATGGCATCACTGACTCGATGGATGCGAGTCTGGGTGACCTCCGGGAGCTGGTGATGGACAGGGAGGCCTGGCGTGCTGCGGTTCATGGGGTCGCAAAGAGTCGGACATGACTGAGCGACTGATCTGATCTGATCTGATCTGATGACCCAGCAATCCTACTGCTAGGCACATATCATGATGGAATCAAAATTTAAAAAGACACATGCACCCCAATATTTATTGCAGCACTATTTACAATAGCTGGAACATGGAAGCAATCTAGATATCCATTGAAAGTGAATGGATAAAGAAGCTGTGGTACATATACACAATAGAATATTACTCAGGCATAAAAAGGAATGCATTTGACTTAGTTCTAATGAAGTGGATGAACCTAGAGCATATTATACAGAGTGAAGTAAGTCAGAAAGAGATAAATAATGTATACTAATGCATATATATGGAATCTAGAAAGATGGTACTGATGAAATTGTTTGCAGGGCAGTAAGGGAGATATAGACACAGAGAACAGACTTGAGGTTATGGAGGTGGGGGAGCAAGGAGAGGTTGAGATATTGAGAGAGTAACATGGAATTTTACATTACCATGTGTAAAATAAATAACCAATGGTAATTTGCTGTATGACTCAGGGAACTCAAACATGGGCTCTATAACAACTTAGAGGGGTGAGATGAGGTGGGAGATTGGAGGGAGGTTCAAGAGGGAGGGAACATATTTCTGCCTAAGGCTGATTCATGTTGATGTTTGGCAGAAACCAACAAAATTCTGTAAAGCCATTGTCTTTCAATTTGAAAATAAATTATAAAAGAGTGTTGTTGTTCAGTTGGCCAATCATGTCTAACTCTTTGCAGACACCTGGTAAGAATCTATTTGCAATCCCTGGGTTGGGAAGATCCCCCAGAGGAGGGTATGGCAACCCACTCCAGTATTCTTGCCTGGGGAATCCCCATGGACAGAGAAGCCTGGTAGGCTACAGTCCATGGGGTCACAAAGAGTTGGCCACAACTGTGTGATTAAGCACGCACCTGTGGTCCAGTGGTTAGGACTTGGCACTTTCACTGCTGGAGCCTGGGTTTGATCCCTGGTTAAGGAACTAAAGTCTTGCAAGCTGGAGGCCAAAAAAAAAAAAAAAAAGTAAATAAATGATCTGGTGATTTCACTTTGGATATATATCTGAAGGAAACCAAACTGAGGTAGAAATTACTAGGCAGTCAGTGTAGAACTGAGAGCTCAGTCTTGTTTTCAGTGAACATCCTGCTCCATTGTCCTAAATTCCTGGAATGTGTCTATAGTCTGACAAATTATCAGCACTCAGATCCAGGAAAGGGCAATAATTAAATGATTTAATATGCTTGATGGAAAAACAATTGGTAATCATTAATCTTAAGCCCATACATCTGGCTATATGCATGAAAAATGCTGGTTACTTAATCCAAGGATCTAGGGAAGCCATAAAAATATTAAGTTAAATATCTTGATCTTTAAATTGACTGGTTAGAAATAATATAATTTAAGGAAGGATATAAAAACTACTGTAAGTCTCATTTTGTGGGGACTCTTTACCCCCTCTTAGTGTCTATGCCGAGTGCTTTGGTATTTCCTCCTCTTTAATAAATCCTATTTGCTTGCTACCGTGAGTGAGTGCTTGTGTGTTTGTGGATTCCATTCTTTGGCTCCATGAGCAAGAACTCAGATTACTATCTCAAAATGACTACCAAAGAAATATCCATACCCCCATGTTCATTGCAATCTTATTTTTAATAGCCAAGACACAGAAACAACCTAGACGTCCATCAACAAGGGTATGAATAAAGGAAACATGATATATATGTATGCATAAGGGGAAGACAGAGGATGAGATGGCTGGATGGCATCACTGACTCAGTGGACCTGAGTCTCTGTGAACTCCGGGAGTTGGTGTTGGACAGGGAGGCCTGGCGTGCTGCGATTCATGGGGTCGCAAAAAGTTGGACACGACTGAGTGACTGATCTGATCTGATCTGATACATATATAGTGGAATCCTATTTGTTCATAAAATGAAGAAAATCCTGCCATTTGTGCCAACATGGACAAATCTTGAGGACACTGTGCTAAGTGAAATATGTCAGGTAGAGTAAGACAAATATTGTGTGATCTCACTTAAATATGAAATCTTAAAAACAAACAACCTCCTGCTCCCCTGATAAACTCATCTAGCTTACAGAAGAAGTAATCAGACATTTGGTTACCAGAGGTGTGTGGAAAATTATGGAATTAGATAAAAAATGTCAAAACAATAAAAGGTAAAAATTTTGTTATAAGATAAATAAATATTGGTGATGCAATGAACAACATAATGACTATAGTTAACACTAAGATGTAGTATATTTGAAAGTTTTTGAGAAAGTAAGTCATAAAATTCTCATCACAAGGAAAAACATTTTTTTATCTTTTTTAATCTACATGAATTGATGGATTTAACTATACCTATTATGGTAATCATCTCACAATATATTTGTCAGATCATTATGATATACATCTTAAATTTATGTAGTACTGTATCTCAATTATATACCTCAATAAAAGTGAAAGGAACAAAAAGATACCTCATGTAGTGGAGGTAGGGTCCAAGGCTCATCTGCCAGATTTGATGGTGCTTTGGTCTGCAGGATGACACCTAGACATAGAGAACCCTTCAAAATTTTCTGTTAGCATTAGATATGAAAATATTAATCTCTAGAGCTATATAAGTTTAAAGTATGGTAGTTTATACTCTCACAGTGGCAGCCCTGATCAGTTGAGGAGAGTTTTATGGTCCCATGGTACTCCTTCCGGAGAAGGCAATGGCAAGCCACTCCAGTACTCTTGCCTAGAAAATCCCATGGATTGAGGAGCCTGGTGGGCTGCATTCCATGGGGTCACTACCAGTCGGTCGCAACTGAAAGACTTCACTTTCACTTTTCACTTTCATGCATTGGAAAAGGAAATGGCAACCCACTCCAGTGTTCTTGCCTGGAGAATCCCAGGGACGGGGAAGCCTGGTGGGCTGCCATTTATGGGGTCGCACAGAGTCGGACATGACTGAAGCGACTTAGCAGCAGCAGCAGCAGGTACTCCTTCAGGTACCCTGATTTCTGGATGGGCCTTAATCATCCAACTTTGTTATCCAGAGAACAGCTGGCCTCAACCAATTCCAAAGCCAAACGAGCACAGGTAGGCAGAGTTATTGATACTTATTCTATCACTTTACTTTTCATTTCTTTATTGTTCCCTTATTCCTTTCCTATTTATTTACTTATTTACTTTTTGTAAATCCATTTTATTTCTTTTACTGTTTTCCTTTCCTTTAAGTTAATCAAGCTTATATTGTTCATACATTTACATGCACTTCTCTACCAGCAGAAGTTCCCCTACCACTCCTCCTCAACAAACTGCCACTGATAATTGATATCCCTTTGAATACAAGGTTCAGACAGCATTAACTTCATATGACAGATCCGAGCTTCATTTAGGTGAAGCTTATTTATATGTAAATAAGCATCCTAATATCATTATGAACACTTCTTTTAGTATGACAAATGAGGAAAATAAAAAAAATGTGTTACTCAGCAACTTGGATAATGTGAAGTTTAGAAACAATTTTCAGCTTTTTAAAGAGAAATTAATGTAAAACAAATACTCAAAACAGAGAAATCTTTATCTGAGCATAACATATTTTGTGTTTTAAAACACTATTTCTAATAGAAGAGGTAGAAAACTGGCATCTGAAACATCAAGTCTGTTTTAAAGCAATCAATACCTCTTGCTATTTATGGCCTACCAAAGCTCAGTCCAGGTTTGTTGCAGGATAAAGGAAGCTTGGGGCTGGTGGACTGGGATGACCCAGAGGGATGGTATGGGGAGTGAGGTGGGAGGGGGGTTCAGGATGGGGAACATGTGTACACCTGTGGCAAATGCATGTTGATGTATGGCAAAACCAATACAATATTGTAAAGTAAAATAATAACAATAATAATAATAATAAAATAATGTACCCTGAAGGAGTCAACCTTATTTCTCAAATTTTTTAAAAAGAAAGTTAGAACGGAAACTTTAAGCATAAAAGCAGGGTCCAGGTAATAAACTTTCAGTCAGTGATAACTCTACGACTGAGATCTCTTTTTCTGAATTACCTTGGCTCTTCACAGCAGTTTAGCGACCCCCTTCTGAATTTTCCTGCATCATGTTAGCCTTGGATTGGCCACTTGGTTTTGATCTTCCTGGACAACTGATTCTACTCACTGACTTACCCAGCACCTGACTTTAATTATTCAGTCACCCAGTCATGTTTGACTGTTTAAGACTCCATGGACTGAAGCATGCCAGGCTTCCTTATTCCTCACTATCTCCTGCAGTTGTCGCAAGTTCATGTCCATGGCATCCGTGATGCCATCCAGCCATATCATCCTCTGATGCCCTCTTCTCCTTTTGCCCTAAATCTTTCCCAGAATCAGGGACTTTTCTAATGAGTCAGCTGTTCACATTAGATGACCAAAATACTGGAG
This sequence comes from Tragelaphus eurycerus, assembly GCA_935064755.1. Taxonomy (NCBI): domain Eukaryota; kingdom Metazoa; phylum Chordata; class Mammalia; order Artiodactyla; family Bovidae; genus Tragelaphus; species Tragelaphus eurycerus. The sequence goes on along the minus strand of CAKXYN010000046.1, from coordinate 12,145,489 downwards.
TTTCAACTTCAGTATCAGTCCTTTCAATGAGTATTCAGGGTTTATTTCCCTTAAGATTTACTGATTTCATCTCCTTGATGTCCAAGGGACTTTTGGGAATCTTCTCCAGCACCCCCATTCGAAATTAATTCTTTGGCTTTCCACTTTCTTTACGGTCCACCTCTCACAACTGTATGTGACCATTGGGAAGAGCATAGCCTTGACTGTAGGGAACTTTGTCGGCAGTGTAATGTCCCTGATTTTCTATACACTGTCTAGGTTTGTCATAGCTTTCCTGCCAAGAAGCACACATTTTTTATTTCGTGGCTGCAGTCACAATTCGCAGTGATTTTAAAGCCCAAGAAGAGGAAATTTGTCACTACTTCCACTTTTGCCCCTTCTATTTGCCATGAAGTAATTATGCTGGATACCATGATCTTAGTTTCTTTAATATTTAGTTCTAAGCCAGCTCTTTCACTCTTCTTCATCCTTATCAGGAGGCTCTTTAGTTCCTCTTCTCTTTCTGCCATTAGAGTGGTAGCATCACATATCTGAGGCTGTTGGTATTTCACCCACCTATCTTGACTCCAGCTTGTAGCTCATCCAGCTGGGAATTTTTCATGATGTAGTCAGTGTATAGATCAAACAAACAAGGTAACAGCAGACAGGCATGTCATACCCCTTTCTCAATCTTGAACCAATCAGTTGTTCCACACAGGGTTCTAACTGGAGGAGGGAATGGCAAGCTACCCCAGTATATTTACCATGAGAACTTCATGAACTGTATAAAATGACATCATTAAGTAACCATTTATGTCTGGAAACCTTGTTGAGGAACTCCTCCACACTGGCTTAAGCTTTATTTACACTTTGGAAAGTACCCAAAAACTTAGCTCTAAGAGATAATCTTCTTAGAATTCAGTACACAGAAAATCCTGTGAACTACTTCTCTATTTTCAAGTGAACTGCTTCTTCATTTCCCAGCCATTGACTCATAATGACACAGCAGTGCTAGATCTTCAGCTTCTACTGTTGTTCTCCATCTGGCCTCTGAGACTAGTACCCAGCCACAAAGAAACAAAGAAATGAAATGCTACTAGACCAAAATGGAAGGACAAACTGAGTCATGGTTTGCTTAGAGTTGTTTAGGATTTTCTGTGATGGGAGGATCCAGAGAAAATTTTAAAAAATTGATTGTCCCATTCAATCCAGCCTTCAAACCCACAAGTTATCTACTTAGTACTACTATATGACTACGGATCCAGGCATCATTACTAAGGCTTAGCAGAGGTCATGTGAGGGCACAACATTTGGTGTTAAAAATAAGAAATCCTTAGCCAAGGATTTGTTCAGGGACATTTTCCAATGCTTATGTAACACTAAAGTCCTCTGACTTCTTTTCCTGCAATTCTCGTTCACAAATACTTCTCTAACTCTGTCTTAATCAAACAAGTGTTCTTATGCAAATCAATTCATTTATATACACCCTGGGTATATGGGGGTGAGGCTATTCTTATTAGCTATGCTGCTACAGCTAAGTCGTTTCAGTGGTGTCTGACTCTGTGCGACCCCATAGACGGCAGCCCACCAGGCTCCCCCGTCCCTGGGATTCTCCAGGCAAGAACACTGGAGTGTGTTGCCATTTCCTTCTCCAATGCATGAAAGTGAAAAATGAAAGTGAAGTCATTCAGTCATGTCTGACTCTTTAGCAACCCCATGGACTGCAGCCCACCAGGCTTCTCTGCCCATGGGATTTTCCAGGCAAGAGTACCAGAGTGGGGTGCCATTGCCTTCTCCATCTTATTAGCTATAAAAAACAAACTGTAGAATTCTGTTTGGGCTTCCTGTGGTTCCTGTCCTTAGGGGGTTCACAGTCTAAGGGGCAGTGTACATTGAATTATAATATAAAATGTATTTGAGGAAACCCACAGTGAACATATTAACTAGGTTTTTTAGAGTTGATTAATTCTTCTGAGAGACTTAGGAAAAATTCACAAAGAGTGTAGCCTTTGTTCTGGCTTTTGAAATACAAAATTCAAATAGATTCTGAGTGGAAAAATAGAAAATAGGGAGAGAAGCACTCAAAACTGTGCAGACAAACATAACACAAAGGGGAAAAATATCATCCTCTTAACATCTTTTCTATCCCACAGTCTATTGAGTTTCAGGAAGTTTATATTTACTGATTTGTAAAATGCAGTTTTGTGGTTCAGATTGCTTCATGTTTTCTGAATTAAACATTGACTTTTTACTATGTCCTTTGAATAAAAGTTGAGAAGCATGCTTGGCAACCTAGTTACTCAGTGGTTAAGGAAAATGTAGGCTAAGATTAAATTGGAAATTTAATACACGGCCAGAATGTGGAGAAACTGAAAATTTACTTAAAGAGTTTGATTCTGAGCTGCAAATGAGAAGCTCTGCAAAAAGAAATTGTAAGCAGGGGAGTAATTTTATTAGACATGAATTTTACAAAAATGGCTTTGGTAGCATTAGAGGGGAGACAAGACATTTTGGAGGCTGCTATAACATAAAGAAAGGATGAGGAGCTGAAGATAGATTATAACAGTGGGAAGAGATGAGATGAATCAGAAAGACATACTGAAGATAAAGTCAGCAGGACTTGGAGGTTGCTGTGGTATGTAGAATAAGGAAGGTAGAAGCATTAAAAACAGTTCTAAGATTTCTGATATATATGTCTGGATAATGATGATTGATATTTCTCCCAGCAATCTTGATTCCAACCTGTGTTTCTTCAAGTACAGCATTTCTCATGATGTACTCTGCATATAAGTTAAACAAACATGGTGACAATATACAGCCTTGGCGTACTCCTTTTCCTATTTGGAACCAGTCTGTTGTTCCATGTCCAGTTCTAACTGTTGCTTCCTCACCTGCATACAGATTTCTCAAGAGGCAGATCAGGTGGTCTGGTATTCCCATCTTTTTCAGAATTTTCCACAGTTGATTGTGATCTACACAGTCGAAGGCTTTGGCATAGTCAATAAAGCAGAAATAGATGTTTTTCTGAAACTCTCTTGCTTTTTCCATGATCCAGCGGATGTTGGCAACTTGATCTCTGGTTCCTCTGACTTTTCTAAAACCAGCTTGAACATCAGGAAGTTCACGGTTCACACATTGCTGAAGCCTGGCTTGGAGAATTTTGAGCATTACTTTACTAGCGTGTGAGATGAGTGCAATTGTTCGGTAGTTTGAGCATTCTTTGGCATTGCCTTTCTTTGTGATTGGGATGAACACCGACCTTTTCCAATCTTGTGGCCACTGCTGAGTTTTCCAGATTTGCTGGCATATTGAGTGTAGCATTTTCACAGCATCATCTTTCAGGATTTGGAATAGCTCCACTGGAATTCCATCACCTCCACTAGCTTTGTTCGTAGTGATGCTTTCTAAGGCCCACTTGACTTCACATTCTAGGATGTCTGGCTCTAGGTCAGTGATCACGCCATCATGATTATCTGGGTCATGAAGCTCTTTTTTGTACAGTTCTTCTGTGTATTCTTGCCGCCTCTTCTTAATATCTTCTGCTTCTGTTAGGTCCATGCCATTTCTGTCCTTTATCGAGCCCATCTTTGCATGAAATGTTCCTTTGGTATCTCTGATTTTCTTGAAGAGATCCCTAGTCTTTCCCATTCTGTTGTTTTCCTCTATTTCTTTGCATTGATCACTGAAGAAGGCTTTCTTATCTCTTCTTGCTATTCTTTGGAACTCTGCATTCAGATGTTTATATCTTTCTTTTTCTCCTTTGCTTTTTGCTTCTCTTCTTTTCATAGCTGTTTGTAAGGCCTCCCCAGACAGCCATTTTGCTTTTTTGCATTTCTTTTCCATGGGGATGGTCTTGATCCCTGTCTCCTGTACAGTGTCACGAACCTCATTCCATAGTTCATCAGGCACTCTATCTATCAGATCTAGGCCCTTAAATCTATTTCTCACTTCCATTGTATAATCATAAGGGATTTGGTTTAGGTCATACCTGAATGGTCTAGTGGTTTTCCCTACTTTCTTCAATTTAAGTCTGAATTTGGCAATAAGGACTTCATGGTCTGAGCCACAGTCCTGGTCTTGTTTTTGCTGACTGTATAGAGCTTCTCCATCTTTGGCTGCAAAGAATATAATCGATCTGATTTCGGTGTTGACCATCTGGTGATGTCCATGTATAGAGTCTTCTCTTGTGTTGTTGGAAGAGGGTATGGGCTATGACCAGTGCATTTTCTTGGCAGAAAGTGAAGAGGGGCTAAAAAGCCTCTCGATGAAAGTGAAAGTGGAGAGTGAAAAGGTTGGCTTAAAGCTCAACATTCAGAAAACGAAGATCATGGCATCTGGTCCCATCACTGCATGGGAAATAGATGGAGAAACAGTGGAAACAGTGTCAGACTTTATTTTTCTGGGCTTCAAAATCACTGCAGATGGTGACTGCAGCCATGAAATTAAAAGACGCTTACTCTTTGGAAGGAAAGTTATGACCAACCTAGATAGCATATTCAAAAGCAGAGACTTTACTTTGTCAACAAAGGTTCACCTAGTCAAGGCTATGGTCTTTCCTGTGGTCATGTATGGATGTGAGAGCTGGACTGTGAAGAAGGCTGAGCGCCAAAGAATTGATGCTTTTGAACTGTGGTGTTGGAGAAGACTCTTGAGAGTCCCTTGGACTGCAAGGAGATCCGACCGGTCCATTCTGAAGGAGATCAACCCTGGGATTTCTTTGGAAGGAATGATGCTAAAGCTGAAACTCCAGTATTTTGGCCACCTCATGCGAAGAGTTGACTCATTGGAGAAGACTCTGATGCTGGGAGGGATTGGGGGCAGGAGGAGAAGGGGGCGACAGAGGATGAGATGGCTGGATGGCATCACTGACTCGATGGATGTGAGTCTGAGTGACCTCCGAGAGCTGGTGATGGACAGGGAGGCCTGGCGTGCTGCAGTTCATGGAGTCGCAAAGAGTCAGACAGGACTGAGCGATTGATCTGATCTGAATGATGATTGTGGTGACGATGACCTATTCAGCCTCTATTACATACTAGATACATCCATATTTCATTTATTTTTACAATCTTTTAAAGTAGATTTTTTTCTCTGCCTTATGTATGAAGAAACTGAGATTCAAAAAGGTTTAGTGATTCAATATTATATAGTCAGTATAAAGGACTTATTTGTGCTCTGAATTATTCATGATTTTTAGCAATACTTTTTTTTTTTTTTTTCCTGCAAAGGCTACTTCTTTGAAATCCCTGGTAAAGTTACAAGTTTGAAGAGAAAACAGAAATAAAAATCTATACACGACTGGCTTTGAGCAGCAATTGTTTCTATATTTTTCAAGATGGATGAAAATGCATTCTCTCATTCATCTGGATGACTGACTACCTAAAGATGTTCCTTGAGTGTTGGAAGACTCACCTCTGAGCAAAAAATGGCGTATCTTTAGAGATATATTGTTTAATTTTAATTAAATATTAGAGAAGCCGCTCTGAAAGAACTAGAGTTATGAGGAAATGGTGGAAATATAAGTCACCTTGGGGAGAGACAGACTGCCTTATTCTAACAGAGTATCCTTAAGAACATTCAGTTCAGAAAGAAATCCACAAAATTCCTTTGACCTGAATCAAGGAGATAGAAGAGGCAGTTTGAATTTATCTGCAGTAAATTTGCCAGTGGATTACTCAAAATTAAGTTTCTTTTGAGTTTAAATGCACTTTTTATCCGTCTTTCCACCCTTACAATAGTTACACCCATAATTTATGCCTGCTAGATCAAAGCCAAAGTTGGACAGAGGATATCCTTTTTTTCCTGAGATTTTTTTTTTTTTTTTTTGAGGAGGTGATAGATGAATGTACAAGTTGGGCCTTGAACTGGAAATCTATCAACTTTACATTAGGCTCTAACTCCATAAATTGAAGTTAATTTATTTATTCATTCAACATCTATTTATTAAGTTTCTATTATGTACAAGGCTAGGTACTAGGGATATCAAGACTGATATAGTTGTTTCTCTTATGGAGCTTAATATTCTAGTGGGAAACACAGAGCAGTGAATAAATAATGCCACAAGAGTAGCATAAGTGCTGTGCTAGAGAGGATTCAAACTGCCACAGGAGCATAGAGGTACATGCAACCCAGCCTAAGAATTGGAATTAGAGTCTCTACTACAGCTGCAAATGAGTATATGAGACAAGCATTCATAAGAGATGAAACTGAACAAGTTAGATGGGTCTAAGTCATATAGAACCTTACAAGCCATGTTAGGAAATATGGATTTATCCTAAAAGTGTTTGGGAACCATTGAAAGTTCAGAAGCAGGAGAGGAAAGAATAAGATTTCTGGGTTGGATTCTCTCTAGAGATGATTAAAATTGTTGTAATCCAGGCTGAATGATGGTGACCTGAAGCAGAGTAGTGTTAGCTGGAATGGAGAAAAGTAGATGAATTTAAGAGACTTTTTGAAATAAATTATAATTATAAAAAATGGTGATTGGTTGGGTACCACCAACAAAAGAAAGAGAGGAACCAAGGTTTAAGTTTCTGACCTGAGTAGTGTCACTGATCACAAGGAGAAAAGAAGGTTTGGGGACAAGATTCTCAATTCAAATTTGAACATATTGAATGTGTGAAACATTCAAGTAGAGTTGTTCGGCAGGCACTTGTTCAATATGAATTTGAAATTTGGAAAAGAACTCTTGGCTGGAGCTATGGGTTTGAGAATCCTTAGTCTATAATAGATCTTTCAGGTGATAAATATATGTGTTTGTGTTCTCAACACAACCAGAAGTCATTGTGGAAAATGGGGACAGAATTGGCCCTAATCTTTCATGAATTCATATGGACAAATTACAACTTTTTGGATATATGTTTCTTTATCAGTATAACAGAACCTCATAAAAGAAAACAGCAGCTATTAAATATTTCTAATTGATCTTCCCATATGATCTGGTAGTTTCTAGACTCATATATACTCAGATGTAAGGAGCTTCAACAGTTGCTGGTGCTGTGCCACTAATTTTGTTGAATTAGAGTTCCATTGGTTTACATTCTGCCATAATTTAAAGTGGCAGCAGTTGTCACAAAGTTGTTTTGCAACAACAAAAGACTATCTTGTTGAATATCTTCTCATTTCTACATTCATGAACACTTGAATGAGCATTTTCTAAAACTAGAATTGTTGGGTCAGTGGGTTTGTGCATTTAAAATGTTACCTGATGTTGCCAAACTGCCCTTCAAAACAGCTTGAGTAGAACTTATTCCCCATATCCTCACCAATACTGGATATTATCAATATGATATTAATGTTTGGTGATCTGGTATTTTTTCTATATATTAATATTTTCATTAAATTCACCAATTTCTATGGGAATGACAATAAAATATTGTTGAAGACTTTGGAAGACAGCAAGCAGTGATGCTCCTTTATTAAGAATGTGGATAAATCTTCCATTCTGGAACCTGAATAGACCATATATTTCAACTGGCTGTTGTGGGATATATTGAATATTTTAGTATCAGCAAACTCCTATCTTGAATAGCATTTAAGTACCTTAAAATAGTTTCCACATATAACCAATAAAAGTGGCAGCATCCTTGTTTTCTCTTCGACTTTCAAAGATTCTGAATACATGTTAAAATCGCTATAGTTTTTGAACCAAACCTAATTCACATAAAGGTGATGAGATTAATGATTATATTACTGGAAAACAATCTTAAGCTTCCAGATTCAACAGTAACTTCTTGAATCAGCAAGCATTTTTTTCCCATGAGAATCTGATACAAGTTACCCCACAGTTGAAGAGATCTGATCAAGGAAAAGGACCAAAGATTACCTCAGCATAAACATTTCTTGTTTCCTGTTTCACCATACTCATAATATCATTAGAGTAAAATACAAAGAACTGAGAATATACTTGGGATAAAGCTGGATTCAAGTTTGCAAGTCAGACTGATTTTTGGCAGATTAATCACATTGTAACTGAATTGCTTATTTCTTATCTTTTGGTTGCTCAGACAACTTGATCATATCAATGTTCTGGGATCTATATATTCTTCAATCAAGGAAGAAAATGAAAGTTTTATATAAACTAATCTAAGTACACTCTTTAATGGATTATACTTATCTAATATTTTACTTGAAGATAAGTGTTTAGCAATAGCTGATTTCAATGTCTTGTTTTGTTTTACTTCAAAATAATTTCTTTCACATGTATTCTTGCCCTAGGTTCTTGCAACAATTCTCTGAGGCAAGGATTATTATCTTCATCTTACCACAGAGCTGCAACTAGAGCTCAGTTCATTTATCTCACGTCGTTTACCATAGACAGATAGAAGAAACCTTTAGTGAATAGAGGCATGGCAGTCACACTATAGTTGTAAAAACAGGCTTTGTATAATTTGACTACAAAATATGAAAGTATCTTAGGATATATACAAAATAGTAACTCAGACCATTTACCTTGAGTTAATTGAGTTACCTCCAATTGACAGCAAAAGTATTTTCTAAGTTTGGAATAATACCATAAAAGTAACAGAGACAAAGATTCCAGACGTTTTGGTTTTACATCTCTTCTGTAATAATGAAATGAATACAGAAGTTTCCCAATGCCACACACATATGGATCCTGACTTGATGGCTACTATATTCAATTAAATGCAAAGAAAATATTGAATACATATCATACATATGACAGAAAATTGAAATCCAGTGGGAGGTACAGTAGATAAGGGGTTTCCCAGGTGGCTGAATTGATAAAGAATCTGCCTGCCATGCAGGACATGCAGAAGACACAAGTTTGATTCCCTGGATCAGGAAAACCCCCAGAGTAGGAAATGGCAAATCAGCCCAATATTTTTGCCTGAAAAATTCTATGGACAAGGGAGCTTGGAGGGTTGCTGTCCATGGGGTCAAAAAAAGAGTCAGACATGACTGAGCCACTGGGCACAAACACACAATCAGATCAGATCAGTCGCTCAGTCATGTCTGACTCTTTGCGACCCCATGAACCGCAGCACGCCAGGCCTCCCTGTCCAACACCAGCTCCCGGAGGTCACCCAGACTCGCATCCATCGAGTCAGTGATGCCATCCAGCCATCTCATCCTCTGTCGTCCCCTTCTCCTCCTGCCCTCAATCCCTCCCAGCATCAGAGTCTTCTCCAATGAGTCAGCTCTTCGCATGAGGTGGCCAAAATACTGGAGTTTCAGCTTTAGCATCATTCCTTCCAAAGAAATTCCAGGATTGATCTCCTTCAGAATGGACTGGTTGGATCTTCTTGCAGTCCAAGGGACTCTCAAGAGTCTTCTCCAACACCACAGTTCAAAAGCATCAATTCTTCGGTGCTCAGCCTTCTTCACAGTCCAGCTCTCACATCCATACATGACCACAAGAAAGACCATAGCCTTGACTAGGCGAACCTTTGTTGGTAAAGTAATGTCTCTGCTTTTGAATATGCTATCTAGGTTGGTCATAACTTTCCTTCCAAGGAGCAAGCATCTTTTAATTTCATGACTGCAGTCACCATCTGCAGTGATTTTGGAGCCCAGAAAAACAAAGTCTGACACTGTTTCCACTGTTTCCCCATCTATTTCCCATGCAGTGATGGGACCAGATGCCATGATCTTCGTTTTCTGAATGTTGAGCTTTAAGCCAACCTTTTCACTCTCCACTTTCACTTTCATCAAGAGGCTTTTAGCCCCTCTTCACTTTCTGCCATAAGAGTGGTGTCATCTGCATATCTGAGGTTATTGATATTTCTCCCGGCAATCTTGATTCCAACTTGTGTTTCTTCCAGTCCAGCATTTCTCATGATGTACTTTGCATATAAGTTAAATAAACATGGTGACAATATGCAGCCTTGATGTACTCCTTTTCTTATTTGGAACCAGTCTGTTGTTCCATGACCAGTTCTAACTGTTGCTTCCTGACCTGCATACAGATTTCTCAAGAGGCAGATCAGGTGGTCTGGTATTCCCATCTTTTTCAGAATTTTCCATAGTTTATTGTGATCTACACAGTCAAAGGCTTTGGCATAGTCAATAAAGCAGAAATAGATGTTTTTCTGGAACTCTCTTGCTTTTTCCATGATCCAGCGGATGTTGGCAATTTGATCTCTGGTTCCTCTGCCTTTTCTAAAACCAGCTTGAACATCAGGAAGTTCACGGTTCACATATTGCTGAAGCCTGGCTTGGAGAATTTTGAGCATTACTTTACTAGCGTGTGAGATGAGTGCAATTGTTCGGTAGTTTGAGCATTCTTTGGCATTGCCTTTCTTTGGGATTGGGATGAAAACTGACCTTTTCCAATCTTGTGGCCACTGCTGAGTTTTCCAAATTTGCTGGCATATTGAGTGCAGCACTTTCACAGCATCATCATTCAGGACTTGGAATAGCTCCACTGGAATTCCATCACCTCCACTAGCTTTGTTCATAGTGTGTCTAACTCAATGAAACACACAATAGATAAGTCAAATATACCTGAAACTAAAATATCAAACATAATATAAATACTTAAATGTAGTCAAAGTTCAGAGAATGAAAAGTCCTATCCAATAAAGTAAGTAAAGTAGAATAGAGAGGGTGTCATGAAAGGTAAAGAAGTCATGAAATAGATGGACTTTGGGTAAAGCCTTGATGGTAGGGGTCACTGCTCCTTTCTCCTGGGTCCTGGTGTGCACAAGGTTTTGCTTGTGCTCTCAAAGACTCTGTTTCCCAAGTCCTATGGAGGTTCTGTAATCAAGTGAGTGTCCAGGAGTCTCCAGCAGAGACTTCGATTTACATTGGCCTGCTGTGGGATCAGGGGCACTTGATACCACAGTCCTGGCATAAATCCTTTCCAAGGAGGTCGCCATTACAGCTATTACTCATATCATAGATTGGTGTCAGGCCAAACTGCAGGGAGGGAACACAACTATACATAAAGTTTTATTGGAACACAGCAATGTGCCTATTTTTAGGTACTGATTGGCTATTTTTGTGCTACAAAGGCAGAGCTGAGGAGTTGTGAAAGACCATATGACCTACAATGCCAAAAATATTTACTGTCTGGTCCTTAAGGAAAAATTTGCTGACATGATATTGAAGGAATGCCCTTACATGACTCTTACAATGGGTAATCAATAAAGGTTTCACAATATTTGTTTCAGGACTATCTTTGAGTATGTGCATACTAAGTCACTTCAGTCATGTCTGACTCTTTGCAACCATATGAACTGTAGCCCATCAGACTTTTTCTGCCCATTGGGATTCTCCAGGCAAGAATACTGGAGTGGGTTGCCTTGCCCTTCTATAGGGTATTGTCCCTACCCAGGGATCAAACCGAGTCTCATGCCTTCTGTATTGGCAGGTGATTTATTTACCACTAGTGCCACCTGAAAAGCCCAGGAATATCTTTACCCCTTATATTTTCCTTCCCCAAAGTTCACACTGCTTTGTGGACTGGAGAGTGATCTGTGGATAATTGATAATTAACTTGTTATTCTCCCTTCATCAGTCTCATTGTTGCCTTTACTTATGACCAGACTAATAGATGAAATTTTTATTCATATACTTTCAACTATCACAGTAAAAAGCATCAATTTTAAGCAATTATATTCTGTAATCAGCAAAGACTTGAACATCAGTTAATGGTACCCTGAACTGACAAAGATGTTAGTATAGGTATGATTTTGAGAAAGAGAAAAAACATTCCCTGACATCCTGGAGCTGGCCTGAAACTATCAGCTAGGCTTTAATGTTGCTAGTAGATGGTCTGATACCCCAGTTAGGCCATATCTAGTTGAATATAAATAATCTCAGAGAGCCCCTACACAGATAAGGCCACTCTGTGACCATAATGGATCAAGTAAAAAGCAAGATCTCTCAGTAAAGGTTTCTGCATGTAGACAAAATGTGAACATTGTTTAAGTCACAAAATACCAAGCATTCCCTTCTCCCAGTTAATGTGAGTGATTGCTGCTTCTTTACTCATTTTAGCTTTAGCCTATCCTTGTCTTTTCTCATTATAGATAATATTAAGTCAGTCACAGAAATGTTGAATGTCCCCTTTTCCTGACAGCATCCAATCCAAAATAAGCACTGTTGTCTTAAAAACTCACCAAAATCTTCCAACATAATCCCAAATCCTTAAAGTCTTTTCTAACAGTTTCCTACTGAGATGCCATGCCATTCTCAATGATGTGTGTTCTCCTTTGCAGTATCTAGTAATAAATCCAAATTTTCAGCTACAGGTGTATCACTAGTGGTCTTTGTCTGGAGGACATTGATAGAAACAGAAGATCTACTAAGTTTGAGTTAAAGCCCCCAGTGACTTAGACTAGGACCCTCATCTGAAAACCATTGTGTCTCTACCTATTCAAGATGCTACTAGCTCTTAGATGAGAAGTAAGTTCCTGCTGAACCGAGCTCTGATATTTCTTTGAGTACTTTCAGCATTTGGTTTGTATTATTTTCTTAAGAATAAGGTCCTTTGATATGCCATTACTTATCTGGTCATATTTGTATTATTTCTTGGTAAATTTAATTTCTAGCTTTCTCACATCTGCTTGTATGATCTGTGTAGTTGTCTCATGTCTTGAGTATTGTCTCTAAGTGAAAAAAATCTATATAGAATGTAGAAACATAGGCCTTGTAAGTTTATCCATGAGTTGGCCATGGGAACTAAAGAGTTATCTTCTCATAGTGCTAATCTTTGGACTAATTTTGAATTGTCTCTGTGTTAATTTTTTATGCTATATAACAAATGATGACAACTTTAACAGTTTATAACCGTACTCATTTCATATCTCTTGGTATCTTTAGGCCAGAGTGTGGAAACACCTTAGTTGAGTTCTATGCTTCAGAGTTTCATCAAGTTGCAATTCAGGTGTGATCTATAATTCTCAGCGCTCACCTGCAGAGACCACTTTGTTATGTGGGCTTATGCAACATGATTTCTTACTTCATCTAGTCTGAAAGGAGAGGTCCTTCCTTGAGTGAAGACCCAGATGGTTTTTAAAGGCTTTCACATGATTAAGTCAAACCTAGCCAGTGTAATCTTTTTGATTAATGCAAAATCAACTGATTTGGCACTTTAAGTACATCTTCAAAATCTCCTTAGTTTTACCACCTTCTGATGACTATTAACAAGTAACAAGTTCCTCTAACACTCAAGAGGAGATCATTATGTGTCATCTTATGTTCTGCATACTAGAGTCACCATTAAAAAAAAAAAAAAAAAAACAAATATATATGGACTTCTACACTATTGTCTTTGTGTCCCTGAGAACAGCTATGCTGAGTTTCATCAATTCAGAGTCAGGAATATTTGTCTGGTTCCTGACTGATAATGACTGGCTAAGTTTTGGAGACATGAAATTATCCAAGCATTATCTTTACAGACCATCTAGTTTTCATGTATCCTCGCTTCTTGCAGGCTAAACACTTGAATCCATTATATTTTCTAACAATAATGGTAATGTGCTAATCCATAAGCTTACTTTTCCACCTTGTCCAATTTCACCAGGGATGGGATAATTTGAAATTTTATTAGTCATTTTGGAGAACTTTTGACACGAACAGGATTGCTCGTGTGAGAGGTATCTTATGACAACAGGTGTTGAAACTTTTATGAGGTTGTTTGTCTTCTTTGTCTAAAAGATGACTTTTTGTTTAACATAGGAAACATCACTTCCTTCATTTCTCTAACAAATCCAACCCACCACCTGTTTATTGCATGGCTTTCAAGTTAAGCTTGATTTTTACGTTTTACATTTTCACATTTACAAAGAGTTGAAAATAAGTCAAAAGAATAGATTTTATTATATATTATATTTACATGAAATCCAAATTTTTGTGTTCATATTGTTTCTAGTTGCTAACTCATGTTCAACTCTTTGTGACCCTATGGACACATCAGGCCTTCTTGTCCTCATCATCTCCTAGAATTTGCCCAAGTTCATGTCCATTGTATCAGTGATGCCATCCAACCATATCATCCTCTGATGTCCTCTTCTCCTTCAGTGTTCATAAGTAAAATTTAATTAGGAAGCACCACATTCATTTACTTAAATATTGTCTATGGCTGTTATCATGATACAACAGCAGATTGGAGAAGTATGACATTAGTGACAGGAAGGGACCTGCAGTGCTTAAAATATTTACTATTTTATCCTTTACAGAAAAAGTTTGTCATCCCAATATAACAAATAGATGAAAAGATGTCCAACAGTACTTATTATTAGAGAAATGAAAATCAAAACTAGTATGAGATATCACCTCATACCAATTAGAATGGCCATCATCAAAAACCACAAAAAATAAATGCTGGAGAGGGTGTTGAGAAAAGGGAACCTTCTTGCACTATTGATGAGAATGTAAACTGATATACACACTATGGAGAACAGTAAGGAGGTGCCTTATAAAATTAAAAATAAAGCTAACATATGACCCAGCAATCCCACTACTAGGCATATACCCTGAGAAAACTATAATACAAAAAAATAGATATATCCCAATATTCACTGAAGTAGTATTTACAATAGCTAGAACAGGAAGTAAGTCAGAAAGAGAAAAATAATATTGTATATTAACGCATATATATGGAATATAGAAAAATGGTACTGAAGAACCTATTTGCAAGGCAGGAATAGAGATACAGACATTGAGAATGGACTTATGGACATCGAGGGTTGGGGAAGGAGAGGGTGGGATGAATTGAGAGAGTGGAATTGATATATATACACTGCTGCTGCTGCTGCTAAGTTGCTTCAGTCGTGTCTGACTCTGTGTGACCCTATGGACAGCAGCCCACCAGGTTCCTCCGTCCACAGGATTCTCTAGGCAAGAATACTGGAGTGGGTTGCCATTTCCTTCTCCAATATATACACTACCATGTGTAAAATAGATAGCAGTGGGGAGGTGTTGTACAGCACAAAGAACTCAGCTCAGTGCTCTGTGAGGACCTAGGGAAGTGGGATGGGTGAGGGAGTTGGCAGGGAGGCTCAAGATAGAAGGGATATGTGCATACATATAGCTGGTTCACTGTTGTACAGCAGAAACTAACACATTATAAAGCAATTATACTCCAAATGATGCCACTCTAATGGCAGAAAGCAAAGAGGAACTAAAGAGCCTCTTGATGAGGGTGGAAGAGGACAGTGAAAAAGGTAGGCTAAAACTCAACATTCAAAAAACTAAGATCATGGCATCTGGTAATCACTTCATGGCTAATAGATGGGGAAAAAGTAGAAACAGTGACAAATTTTATTTTCATGGGCTCCAAAATCACTGCAGATAGTGACTGCAGGTGACAAAATCCATATATTCAAAGCTATGGTTTTTCCAGTAGTCATATATGGATGTGAGAGTTGAATCATAAAGAAAGCTGAGTGCCAAAGAATTGATGCCTTCAAATAATTGTGCTGGAGAAGAGTCTTGAGTGTTCCTTGGAGAGCAAGAAGATCATCAGTCAATTCAGGAAATCAATCCTGAATATTCAATGGAAGAACTGGTGCTGAAGCTGAAGCCCCAATACTTTGGGCACCTGATGCAAAAAGCCAACCCGTTGGAAAAGATCCTGATACTAGGAAAGATTGAGAGCAAGAGGAAAAGGGGCTGATAGAGGATGAGATGGTTAGATAACATCACTGCCTCAGTGGACATGAGTTTGAGCAAACTCAGGGAGATAGTGAAGGACAGGGAAGCCTGCAGTGCTGCAGTTCATGGGGTTGCAAAGAGTGGGCACTACCTAGTGACTGAACAACAACAAAAATAAAAATACTAGATTTCAAAATATTTAAAATCATTAAATTTTTAACCAAATGAAATTCTTATGTATACTCCAATCACAAAAAGAAATTAGAACTACTTCTGGTTCTTTGTCAGTAGCTACAGAAATACTATAGTCTAATATGAGGGCTTTGTAGGACAATTTGCAATTCATTGATGTAAAGCAAGCACCAAAGAAATGGACACAAAGATATTCCTTCAACCTGCTTTGTCAACATGCAGGGACACAAACACACAGAGAAGCACCATATTTTGATTTTTTTTTTTAAATATATTCATTTAAGGGTATAAATTTCTAAGTGTTCCTTTAGCTGAATCTCACAAATTTTGGTATTTTATCTTCACTTAAATTTAGTTCAAAATAAAAATTAAAAAATCTCTTGAGATTACAAGCATACCATGTTTTGTCATGATTGAATTAATTGCACTTTACAGAAGTTGCATTTGTTTTGAATTAAAGGTTTGTGGAAACCTGGCCATAGCAAACCTATCAATACCATTTTCCAACACTATTTTCTCACTTTCTGTCTCTGCATCATATTTTGATAATTTTTATAGTATTTCAAGCTTTTTTTTTCATTCTTATCATATTTCTTATAGTTATTTCTATTAGTGATCCTTGACATTAGTATTATAACTGTTTTGTGGCACCATGAACTACACCCATAGACAGTGAAATTAATCAGTAAATGTGTATTTTTTGAATGCTCCATCACCTGAATGTCTCCCCATCTCTGTCTTTCTCCTCAGGTTTCGCTATTCCTTGAGACACAGTAATATTACAATTAGGCTACTTAATAACCTTACAATGACTTGTAAGTGGTCAAGTGAAAGTAAGATCATAGGTCTGTCACTTTAAATCAAAAGTTAGAAGTAACTGAACTTAATATGGAAGACACTTCAAAAGTCAAAATAGGCTGAAATCTAGGTCTTTTGCTCAAAACCATTAGCCAAGTTATGAATGAAATGAGAAAGTTATTGAAGAAAATTAAAAGTGCTACAATAGTGAATACACAAATAACAAGAAAGCTAAACAGGCTTATTGCTGATAAGGAGAAAGTTTTAGTGGTCTTTATAGAAGATCAAACCAACCACAACATTCACTTAAGCCAAAGGCTAATACAAAACAGGCTTCTGTCCTCAATTCTATAAAGAGTGAGAGAGGTAAGGAAGCTACAGAAGAAAAGTTTGAGGCAAGCAGAAGTTGATTCATGAGATTTAAGGAAAGAAGCTAACTCTGTAACATAAAAGTGCAAGGTTAGTGGTGGGATGTTGCTAAGAGCAATAAATTTGGAATAAAAACATCTGGATTCACAAAAAGGATCAGGTATAGATAAGCTACAAGGATATAATGTACAGCACAGGGAATTGTAGCCAATATCTTGTAATAACCTATAATGGAATATAATCTGAAAAAAAAATGGACCCCTTTTGCAGCCCAGTGAAGCCTATGGACCCCATTTCAGGATAGTGCTTTCAATGCATAAAATAAAAAACATAAGACTCAAAAGAAAATAATTACATTGTATTACAGGTTTAATACAAATAAAAACAAATTGGAAATCTGCTAAAAAAAAAAAAAAAAAAAAAAGTGCAAGGTTAAGCAGGAAGTGCTGATACAAAAGGTACAGCAAGAATCCAGCAAGTCTAGCTAAGATAATTAATAAAGGTGGGTATGTTAAACAATAGCATTTCAAAATAGTCTTATATTGGAAGAGGATGTCATCTAGGACTTTGATAGTCAGTGAGGAGAAAGTCAATGCCTAATTTTAAAGCTTCAAAGAACAGGCTGATTCTTGTTGGGGGCTAATGAGTCTGGTGACTTTAAGTTGAAGCCAGTGCTTATTTACCATTCTGAAAATCCTATGGTCTTTAAGAATTATGCTAAATCTACTTTGCCTATACTTTATAAATGAAACAACAAAGCCTGGATGACAGCACATCTGTTTACAATATGGTTTACTGAATATTTAAAACCAATTGTTGAAACCTACTACTCAGAAAAAAAGATTACTTTCAAAATATTAGTTTGTTAACCTGTTCATCCAGGAGCTCTGATGGATATTTATGAGATTAATATTTCCATTACTTCTGTCATAGTAACCATTCTGCAGCCCATGGATCAAGAAGTGATTTTGACTTCAAGTCTCATTATTTAAAATTTTTTGTAAGGCTCGAGCTGCCATAGACAGTTATTCCTCTATTGCATCTGGGAAAAGCACATTGAAAATCTTCTGGAAATGATTCATTATTTTAGTTGAAATTAGGAACATTCATGATTCATTTGAAAAGGTCAAATATCAACACTAACAGGAGTTTGGAAGTAGATTCCAATAATCATGGATGAATTTGAGAGGCTCAAGATTTCAGTAGAGGAAGTAACTGCAGATGTGGGAAAATAGACAACTAGAATTGAGAGTAGAGCCTGATGATGTGTCTGAATTGATGCAATTTCATGATAAAGCTAACAGATTAGGAGTTGCTTTCTGTGGATGAGCTGAGAAGGTGGTTTCTTGAGATGAACTTTACTCTTGATGAAGGTGCTGTGAGGATCACTACAAAAACAACAAATAATTTAGAATATCACATACATCCAGTTAACAATTCAGTAGCAGAGTGTTTTTTTTTTTTTTTTTTTTTTTACAATTTATTCCCTTTTTATTTTATTTTTTTAACATTACAGTATTGTATTGGTTTTGCCATATATCAAAATGAATCTGCCACAGGTATACATATGTTCCCCATCCCAAACCCTCCTCCCTTCTCCCTCCCCATACCATCCCTCTGGGTCGTCCCAGTGCACCAGCCCCAAGCATCCAGTATCGTGCATCGAACCTGGACTGGCGACTCATTTCATGTATGATATTATACATGTTTCAGTGCCATTCTCCCAAGTCATCCCACACTCTCCCTCTCCCACAGAGTCCAAAAGACTGTTCTATACATTGGTGTCTCTTTTGTTGTCTCGTATACAGGGTTATTGTTACCATCTTTCTAAATTCCACATATTTGAGAAGATTAATTCCAATTTTGAGAGAAGTTTGACTGTGAGTGAAATGCAATCAGACAGCATTGCATACTACAGAGAAATCTTTTGTGAAACAGTCGATTGATGCAGCAAACTTTATTGGTCTTATTTTAAGAAATTAGCCACCCTAAATTTCAACAACCATATTGACCAGTCAGCAGCTACAAACACTGAGGCCTGACTTTTCCCTCAAAAAATTATGGTTTACTGAACTCTCAGTTGACGATTCAGCTTCTCAGGTGGCACAGTTATAAAGAATTCACTTGCCAATGCAGGAGATGCAAGAGACACAGATTCAGTTCTTGTATTGGGAAGATCCCTGGAGTAGGAAATGGTAATCTGCTCCAGTATTCTTGCCTGTAAAATTCCACTGTAGAGGAACCTGATGAGCTACAGTCCATGGAGTCTCAAAGAGTAATACATTACTGAATGACTGGGCGTGCGTGCACACACACACACGATGATTAACAATTTTTAGCAATAAAATACTTTTATTTTTTCTACTTTTTATTATACATGCACTGTTTTTTAAACAAGCCTAAGTTCAGTTCAGTCGTTCAGTTGTGTCCAACTCTGTGACCCCACGAATTGCAGCAAGCCAGGCCTCCCTGTCCATCATCAACTCCCGGAGTTCACCCAAAACCATGTCCATCGAATCGGTGATGCAATCTAGCCAACTCATCCTCTGTCATCCCCTTCTCCTCCTGCCCCCAGTCCATCCCAGCATCAGAGTCTTTTCCAATGAGTCAACTTTTCACATGAGTCAACTTTTCACATGAGGTGGCCAAAGTACTGGAGTTTCAGCTTCAGCATCAGTCCTTCCAGTGAACACCCAGGGCTGATTTTCCTTAGAATGGACTGGTTGTATCTCCTTGCAGTCCAAGGGACTCTCAAGAGTCTTCTCCAACACCACAGTTTAAAAGCATCAGTTCTTCGGTGCTCAGCTTTCTTCACAGTCCAATTCTCACATCCATACATGACTACTGGAAAAACCATAGCCTTAACTAGATGGACCTTTTTTGGCAAAGTAATGTCTCTGCCTTTGAATATGCTATCTAGGTTTGTCATAACTTTCCTTCCAAGGAGTAAGTGTCTTTTAATTTCATGGCTGCAGTCACCATCTGCAGTGATTTTGGAGCCCAGAAAAATAAAGTCTGACACTTGCCACTGTTTCCCCATCTATTTGCCATGAAGTGATGGGACCAGATGCCATGATCTTAATTTTCTGAATGTTGAGCTTTAAGCAAACTTCTTCACTCTCCTCTTTCACTTTCATCAAGAGGCTTTTTAGTTCCTCTTCACTTTCTGCCATAAGGGTGGTGTCATCTGCATATCTGAGGTTATTGATATTCCTCTGGGCAATCTTGATTCCAACTTGTGCTTCTTCCAGCCCAGCGTTTCTCCTGATGTACTCTGCATATAAGTTAAATAAGCAGGGTGACAATATACAGCCTTGACGTATTCCTAAGCCTGCTGCTGCTGCTGCTGCTAAGTCGCTTCAGTCGTGTCCGACTCTGTGCGACCCCATAGACGGAAGCTCACCAGGCTCCCCAGTCCCTGGGATTCTCCAGGCAAGAACACTGGAGTGGGTTGCCATTTCCTTCTCCAATGCATGAAAGTGAAAAGTGAAAAGT
Source organism: Tragelaphus eurycerus (assembly GCA_935064755.1). Taxonomy (NCBI): domain Eukaryota; kingdom Metazoa; phylum Chordata; class Mammalia; order Artiodactyla; family Bovidae; genus Tragelaphus; species Tragelaphus eurycerus. Next base: position 12,125,095 of record CAKXYN010000046.1, on the reverse strand, counting down.
GAAAGTGAAAGTGAAGTCGCTCAGTCGTGTCCGACTCTTAGCGACCCCATGGACTGGAGCCTACCAGGATCCTCCGTCCATGGGATTTTCCAGGCAAAAGTACTGGGGTGGGGTGCCATTGCCTTCCCCGACTCCTAAGCCTAATGGACACTTAATAGACTATAGTGAAAGTGAAAGTGAAGTCGCTCAGCCATGTCCGACTCTTTGCGAACCCATGGACTGCAGCCTACCAGGCTTCTACGTTCATGGGATTCTCCAGGCAAGAATACTGGAGTGGGTCACCATTTCCTTCTCCAGGGGATCTTCCCGACCCAGGGATCGAACCCGAGTCTCCCACATTGGAGGCAGATGTTTTAACCTCTAATCCCTTAAATCTATTTGTCACTTCCACTGTATAACCATGAGGCATATGATATAGGTCATATCTAAATGGTCTAGTGGTTTTCCCTATTTTCTTCAATTTAAGTCTCAATTTGGCAATAAGGAATTCATGATCTGAGCCACAGTCAGCTCCCAGTCTTATTTTTGCTGAGTGTATAGAGCTTCTCCATCTTTGACTGCAAAGAATATAATCAATCTGATTTTGGTGTTGGTCATCTGATGATGCCCATGTGTAGTCTTCTCTTGTGTTGTTGGAAGAGTGTGTTTGCTGTGACCAGTGAATTCTCTTGGCAAAACTCCAATAGCCTTTTCCCTGCTCCATTCTGTAATCCAAGGCCAAATTTGCCTGTTACTCCAGGTGTTTCTTGACTTTCTACTTTTGCATTCCAGTCCCCTATAATGAAAAGGACATCTTTTTTGGGTGTTAGTTCTAAAAGGTCTTGTAGGTCTTCATAGAATTGTTCAACTTTAGCTTCTTCAGCATTACTGGTGGGGGCACAGACTTGGATTACCGTAATATTGAATGATTTGCCTTGGGAATGAACAGATATCATTCTGTAATTTTTGAGATTGCATCCAAGTACTGCATTTCAGACTCTTTTGTTGACTATAATGGCTACTCCATTTCTTCTAAGGGATTCTTGCCCACAGTAGTAGATATAATGTCATCTGAATTAAATTCACCTGTTCCAGTCCATTTTAGTTCACTGATTCCTAAAATTTTGACATTCACTCTTGACATCTCCTGTTTGACCACTTCCAATCTGCCTTGATTTATGGACCTAACATTCCAGGTTCCTATCCAATATTGCTCTTTACAGCATTAGACCTTGCTTCTATCACCAGTCACATCCACAATTGGGTGTGGTTTTTGGTTTGGCTCCATCTCTTCATTCCTTCTGGAGTTATTTCTCCACTGATCTCCAGTAGTATATTGGGCATCTACTGACCTGGGGAGTTCATCTTTCAGTGTCCTGTCTTTTTGCCTTTTCATACTGATCATGGGGTTCTCAATGCATGAATACTGAAGTGGTTTGCCATTCCCTTCTGCAATGGACCACATTTTGTCAGAACTCTCCACCCTGACCCATTCCACTCCAATATTCTTGCTTGGAAAATCTCATGGACAGAGGAACCTGGTGGGCTACAGTTTACGGGGTTGCAAAAGATTCAGACATAATTTAATGACTGAACTACAACAACAACCTTCTTATTATAGACACTTGTGAACTATGTTTTCTGACTCTTAAAGGTACTGAGTAAACCTGTGGGACTAGACTCCCAATGGGTCCTGTGCACCCAATCTTCAGTTCAGCTTAGTTCTGGCTAGGCCATGAGGTTCCAGGATGCTCTCATGGCACTAGGCTTATAACAGCCTTCCTAGAGAGAGCACATTTAGGTCCAGACCCCATGGATGTAGACTTCAGATCAATTCCCTTGAACTTAAGTTTTCAGCTCACCTTGGCACTAGGCCATCCCCTGTGGTCCTAACCTCAAAGCCAGTTCTTAGACTCCGAGGCTGCCAGTCTACCCCAGTGCCAGACTGGCCCCCAGAGACCCAATATCCAGGTTTAGCTCTGAAGCCTCAGTTTGCCAACCAACTGCTATGGCCTCAGGCCAATAATCAAAAACATGAGACCAACCTCTGTGTCATTAATGCACAGGCTAGATCCCACAAAATTAAGCTCCCATTAGAGTACCAGGCTAGCCCCTTTAGACCCAGACACTAATCACATACAAGTGGTCCATAGTACGTGATCAACCCCTGTGAATCCAAGATCCAGGTCCACCCACAAGATCTAGGTCCAAGAATGTCATCAGAGATTCAATTCACAAACCCATCCCAGTGCACCAGGACTGTTCCTGAAGGAATGGGCACCAGGCTATTGCCACGTATCCAAGCACTTGGCCTCCCTACTTGGTGAGCCAAAGAGTAGACTTGTAAGCCTGACTAATTGAAGAGAAAGCTTGCCTACATACACTACCATGTAGGTTAACTGGTGAAGGATTTTGCCTGTTGAAGACAGACATAAAGAATGGAAGAGGTTCTTATTTCCTCAAATGCAGAGATATCGACATAAGACCATAAGGATCATGATTAATGAAGGAAATAGGTTACCATTAAAGAAAACTAAAAAAAGATTAAAAATTCCAATGACTGATGCTAAAAAAATGGAAATCTCTGAACTATCTGACAAAGAATGAACTATAGTCCTCTTAACCTTGTAAGCCTCAGTTAATCTCAAACAAACACAAATAGACCACTAAATGCAATTAGAGAAACAAAGTGTGAACAAAATGAATTCAGTAAAGGAATAGAACCCATTAAAACATCCCCAAATCCTATAGGTGCAGAATACAATTCCTAAAATGAAAATTTTAATGCAGCTCAAAGAGAACACATGGACAAGCAAAAAAAAAAAAAAAAAAAGGTGGAGGGGGGAGAAAGGTCATTCAATCAAATGTGCAAAACGAAGAGTAAAGAAAGCTTATATGAATCATGGGATACCATCATGAGAAATAATCTATGCATTATTGGAGTTCCAGAAAGAGGAGAGAGAAAGGAGCAGAAAGTTATTTAAAGTAATAATGTCTGAAAACTGTTCAAGTCTCCGGAGACACTTGGACTTCTAAGTGCAGGAAGGTAATACATTACCCCAAAATTTCAACCCAAAATGATCTTCTTTAAGATATAATATAACAACATCATCTAATATCAATTGTGGTTGAGAGGTACAAACTACTATATATAAAATGACTTCTCAGGTGGCATAAGTGGTAAAGAATCCACCTGCCAATGCAGGAGACATAAAAGATGCAGGTTCAATCCTTTGGTGTGGAAGATCCCCTGGAGGAGGAAATGGAAGCCCACTCCAGTATTCTTGCCTGGGGAAGCTCATGTATACAGGAACCTGTGGGGTTACCATCCATAGGGTTGCAAAGAGTCAGACACTAGCAGATCAGATATATAAAATAGATAATTAATAAAGACCTTTGTATAGCATCAGATCAGATCAGATCAGAACAGTCGCTCAGTCATGTCTGACTCTTTGCAATCCCATGAATCGCATCACGCCAGGCCTCCCTGTCCATCACCAACTCCCGGAGTTCACTGAGACTCATGTCCATCGAGTCAGTGATGCCATCCAGCCATCTCATCCTCTGTCGTCCCCTTCTCCTCTTGCCCCCAATCCCTACCAGCATCAGAGTCTTTTCCAGTGAGTCAACTCTTCACATGAGGTGGCCAAAGTACTGGAGTTTCAGTTTTAGCTGGAACTAAAACTAACTTTGGATTCCTTCCAAAGAAATCCCAGGGCTGATCTCCTTCACAATGGACTGGTTGGATCTCCTTGTAGTCCAAGGGACTCTCAAGAGTCTTCTCCAACACCATAGTTCAAAAGCACCAATTCTTCGGTGCTCAGCTTTCTTCACAGTCCAACTCTTACATCCATACATGACCACAGGAAAAACCATAGCCTTGACTAGACGAACCTTTGCCGGCAAAGTACTGTCTCTGCTTTTCAATATGCTATCTACGTTGGTCATAACTTTCCTTCCAAGGAGTAAGCGTCTTTTAATTTCATGGCTGCATTCACCATCTGTAGTGATTTTGGAGCCCAGAAAAATAAAGTCTGACACTGTTTCCACTGTTTCCCCATCTATTTCCCATGAAGTGATGGGACTGGATGCCATGATCTTTGTTTTCTGAATGTTGAGCTTTAAGCCAACTTTTTCACTCTCCACTTTCACTTTCATCAAGAGGCTTTTTAGTTCCTCTTCACTTTCTGCCATAAGGGTGGTGTCATCTGCATATCTGAGGTTATTGATATTTCTCCCGGCAATCTTGATTCCAACTTGTGTTTCTTCCAGTCCAGCGTTTCTCATGATAGGCAACTCTATTTGATCCTCTGTAATGACCTGTATGGGAAAGGGATCTAAAAATGTGTGTGTGTGTGTGTGTGTGTGTGTGTGTGTGTGTGTGTGTGTGTGTGTGTATAAACACACATACATACATACATATATACATAATGCTATCAGTGTACTTCTCAGGGGAAATCTTCTAGGGCAGAGGAAAGTGGGATGAAACTAGAACTAAAACAAGCTAAAAAGCATGCACATAGCAAAAGAAGCAATAAACAAAATGAAAAGGCATGATATGTCATTTGAGAAAATATTTATAAATCATATTTGATAAGGATATGCAAAGAACTCATACTACTCAATAACAAAAACCAAAAATTCATTTAAAAAATGGACAGAAAACATTAATAAACATTTTTTTCAAAGAAGATATACAAATAAATGGCCAATGATTAGATGAAAAGGTGCTCAGCATCACTCATCATCAGGGAAATGATGATCAAAATCACAAGGAGGTATCATCTCACATTTGTTAGAATGACTGTCATCAAAAAAACAGAGCAGCTATATTTAAGATAAAATGCTTTCCCATTAGAAACAACAAAAAAAGAGATATTCAAAATCAAACAAATAAAAAATAAGTGATAGCAAGTATTAGAAATTATATAGAGGAAAAAGAGCCCTATACACTTTTGTTGGAAATGTCAATTGGTACTATCAATACGGAAAACAGTATAAAGTTTCCTCAAAACTTTAAAAGTAGAGCTACCATATGGTCCAGCAATCCCACTTCTGGATCTATGATCTAAGGGAATAAAAACAGGATTCAAAGACATATTTTGAAGATATGTTTGCATTCTCATGTTCTCATGATCCTTGCAGCATTGTTCACAATAGTAAAAATGTAGAGAGGACCTAAATGTCCATCAACAGATGACAATGTGATCTATAGCTCTATCTATCTATCTACACTTTGCATTATATGTTCAGACATGAGAAGGAATGAAATTCTGTTACTTGCAACAACATGGATGAATATATTATGCATTATGCTAAGTGAAATATACCATCCAGAGAAAGATAAATACTATAATCACTTATATGTGAGGTATATTAGAATCAAATCTTAGAAAGAAAGAATTGAGTGGTGGTAATTAGGGAATGGGTGGTAAAGGAAATAAATAAATGTTGGCCAAAGTACAAACGTCCAGTTTCTGGGGATCTAATATACAGTATGGTAATTATGTTAAAAATACCTTGCTATATATTTGAAAATTGTTATAGAGGAATACTTAAATGGTAATACTGCAAAAAAGAAATGCTAATTTTGTAACATGATGGAGGTATAAACTAAAGCTATGGGGATTATCATTTTGTATTATATAAACAATGTCAAATCAACACACTGTACAGCTTAAAGTTACACAATGTCATATGCTAATTATAACTCAGTAAATCTGGAAAAAATAACTTATAAAAGTAAAAAAAAATGCAATGTAGAAGTTCTAGAAGAAGACTGATAGAAGCAGAGCATCAGATCAGATCAGATCAGGCACTCAGTCTTGTCCGACTCTTTGCAACCCCATGAACTGCAGCACGCCAGGCCTCCCTGTCCATCACCAGCTCTTGGAGGTCACTCAGACTCACATCCATCGAGTCAGTGATGCCATCCAGCCATCTCATCCTCTGTCGTCCCCTTCTCCTCCTGCCCCCATTCCCTCCCAGCATCAGAGTCGTCTCCAATGAGTCAACTCTTCGCATGAGGTGGCCAAAATACTGGAGTTTCAGCTTTAGCATCATTCCTTCCAAAGAAATTCCAGGGCTGATCTCCTTCAGAATGGACCGGTTGGATCTTCTTGCAGTCCAAGGGACTCTCAAGAGTCTTCTCCAACACCACAGTTCAAAAGCATCAATTCTTCGGCGCTCAGCCTTCTTCACAGTCCAGCTCTCACATCCATACATGACCACAGGAAAGACCACAGCCTTGACTAGGCGAACCTTTGTTGGCAAAGTGATGTCTCTGCTTTTGAATATGCTATCTAGGTTGGTCATAACTTTCCTTCCAAGGAGTAAGCGTCTTTTAATTTCATGGCTGCAGTCACCATCTGCAGTGATTTTGGAGCCCAGAAAAATAAAGTCTGACACTGCTTCCACTGTTTCTCCATCTATTTCCCATGTAGTGATGGGACCAGATGCCATGATCTTTGTTTTCTGAATGTTGAGCTTTAAGCCAACCTTTTCACTCTCCACTTTCACTTTCATCAAGAGGCTTTTAGTTCCTCTTCACTTTCTGCCATAAGAGTGGTGTCATCTGCATATCTGAGGTTATTGATATTTCTCCCAGCAATCTTGATTCCAACTTGTGTTTCTTCCAGTCCAGCATTTCTCATGATGTACTCTGCATATAAGTCAAATAAACATGGTGACAATATACAGCCTTGACGAACTCCTTTTCCTATTTGGAACCAGTCTGTTGTTCCATGTCGAGTTCTAACTGTTGCTTCCTGACCTACATACAGATTCCTGAAGAGGCAGATCAGGTGATCTGGTATTCCCATCTCTCAGAATTTTCCACAGTTTATTGTGATCCACACAGTCAAAGGCTTTGGCATAGTCAATAAAGCAGAAATAGATGTTTTTCTGGAACTCTCTTGCTTTTTCCATGATCCAGCGGATGTTGGCAATTTGATCTCTGGTTCCTCTGCCTTTTCTAAAACCAGCTTGAACATCAGGAAGTTCACGGTTCACATATCGATGAAGCCTGGCTTGGAGAATTTTGAGCATTACTTTACTCGCGTGTGAGATGAGTGCAATTGTACGGTAGTTTGAGCACTCTTTGGCATTGCCTTTCTTTGGGATTGGGATGAAAACTGAGCTTTTCCAATCTTGTGGCCACTGCTGAGTTTTCCAAATTTGCTGGCATATTGAGTGCAGCACTTTCACAGCATCATCTTTCAGGATTTGGAATATCTCCACTGGAATTCCATCACCTCCACTAGCTTTGTTCCTAGTGATGCTTTCTAAGGCCCACTTGACTTCACATTCCAGGATGTCTGGCTCTAGGTCAGTGATCACACCATCATGATTATCTGGGTCGTGAAGCTCTTTTTTGTACGGTTCTTCTGTGTATTCTTGCCACCTCTTCTTAATATCTTCTGCTTCCGTTAGGTCCACACCATTTCTGTCCTTTATCGAGCCCATCTTTGCATGAAATGTTCCTTTGGTATCTCTGATTTTCTTGAAGAGATCCCTAGTCTTTCCCATTCTGTTGTTTTCCTCTATTTCTTTGCATTGATCGCTGAAGAAGGCTTTCTTATCTCTTCTTGCTATTCTTTGGAACTCTGCATTCAGATGTTTATATTTTTCCTTTTCTCCTTTGCTTTTCGCTTCTCTTCTTTTCACAGCTATTTGCAAGGCTTCCCCAGACAGCCATTTTGCTTAGATTGACTAGTTTACTAATAAATCCTCGTGTGATTAGATTGCCTAGTTTACTAATTAATCAAGATTACCAGGAGGTATATCAACAACCTCAGATATGCAGATGATACCACTTTAATGGCAGACATTGAAGAGGAACTAAAGAGCTTCTTGATGAGGGTAAAAGAGGAGAGTGAAAAAGCTGGCTTAAAACTCAACATCTCAGCTCCCCAGAATAGAAACATTGTGCACCTGAGGTGGTACTCTCGGGGTGCACCCAGGAAACTGAGGGATGTGGCACACAGTCCCACACAGACACACAACCCACCTGAGACAGTGTGCTCACCAAGCACCAGGTCGCCTGAGCTTCTCAGACCTGGGAAGGACACAAAATGCACAGCTCATCTGGGTCTGTGCCCTTGTGGAGTACCCGAGAACCTGAGCCACTTAAACTGGAAAGTGCATGAAATTCAGGGTCCACTTGGGACAGTACCCTTGAAGAGCACCATGGAGCCTGAGCAGTGTAGACCCAGGAAGCACACACTGCCTTGGGTTATGGCAAACCCAGTGTGGTCCATACACTGCGAGCACTCCCCAGACATGCCAGTGGTATTTGTTTGCAGTGTCCCTCATTCCCCACAACACAAGTGAACAAGTGAGCCTAAATGAGTGGCCACCTTCACCCCCTGTATCAGTGCAGAAATGAGACACTGAAGAGACTTGAAAACAGAGGAAGCCAAAATAAAGAATAGGGAACCACTCTGGAAGTGACAGGTATGACAGATTAAAACCTTGAAGTTAACACTGACTGTGCATTGGAAAGGGATGTATAGAACTTGACAACAAGTACAAGCTGGAATAAGGAACTATATGACACTAAATTGACCCCACACTGCCCACAACAGCTCCAGAGAAATTCTTAGATATATTATTATTATCACTTTCTAATTTTTAAAAATTAAGCTCAAAATAACTCCAGACAAATGGAACTGAGTCCTGATCAAACCATTCCTGAAGTCTATAATCCTCTTTTCAGTTTTGTCAGCCAATGTTATCTTTATCGCTTCAGCTAGTTTAAGGAAGATATTTTCCTTTCACCTAAAGAGCCTTAACTGGTTGAGAATGCCCTTCACAAGCCCCCTGCTCCCTTTTCAACTCCTACGTTTCACTTACAAACATCACCATTCTGTAGTTTAGTGATCTTAGTCTTTGCACAAGACTAAGTGCTGACTCTTTGCGACCCCATGGACTGCAGCCCACCAGGCTCCTCCGTCCATGGGATTTTCCAGGCAAGAGTACTGGAGTAGGTTGCCATCTTCTAGGTGTGCCTCAAGGAAATGTGATTCCTGATAAATAAAGGGAAGATCCCAAAGGATCTAAATAAATGATACAGAGTATTTGGCAGATACTCTGGCTATTAGGTTTCTCTAACAGCCCAGGCTTGGCTACTTTCCCAGGTGATTTAAAGTGGAAACCTAATGTTATTTGTCCACCTAAGGATTGCTGACAGATAGTGTGCCAGCATGCCCCAGATGCAGTCAGCTCGCTAGACAAGAAATGTCCAGGAAAGTGATGACTGCAGCCTATTCTTGTAATGCACATAAGGTGAATGCATTATGAAGGGAAGAGTGAAAGGAAGGGGAACAATCCAGAACTGCAGAAAACAAAACTGTATTCTGGCCCAGACAATCTCCTACATGACTGCTGTGCTTGTAGCACAGACATTCCAGCCAGCCTGGGAGATATGGCCAGAAAGCACAGTGGGCTCTTGGCAGCAGGCACACTTGGGTGAACCATACTCGAGTGGACGCTGTGTGGAAAGCAGTCCCAGTCCTGTGTTAGGCACTGTGTTGCAGTCCCCAAATAGGCCAAGTGTAACCTCTGCAGCCTCATCTTTAAAATAACCCACAAAGGAGAAAAGACCTAAACAGACATTTCTCCAAAGAAGACATAAAGATGTCTAACAAACACATGAAAATATACACAACATCACTGATTATTAGAGAAATGAAAATCAAAACCACAATGAGATATTACCTCACACTGGTCAGAATGGCCATCATTAAAATGTCTATGAACAATAAATGCTGGAGAGGGTGTGGAGAAAATGGAACTCTTGCACTGTTGATGGGAGTGTAAATTGATACAGCCACTATGGAAGATGGAATGGAGATTCCTTAAAAAACTAGGAATAAAACCACCATAAACCACTCAGCCATAAAAAAGAACACATTTGAGTCAGTTCTGATGAGGTGGATGAACATCAGATCAGATCAGATCAGTCGCTCAGTCGTGTCTGACTCTTTGCAACCCCATGAACTGCATCACGCCAGGCCTCCCTGTCCATCACCAGCTCCCGGAGGTCACTCAGACTCACACCCATCAAGTCAGTGATGCCATCCAGCCATCTCATCCTCTGTCGTCCCCTTCTCCTCCTGCCCTCAATCCCTCCCAGCATCAGAGTCTTCTCCAATGAGTCAACTCTTCGCATGAGGTGGCCAAAATACTGGAGTTTCAGCTTTAGCATCATTCCTTCCAAAGAAATCCCAGGGCTGATCTCCTTCACAATGGACTGGTTGGATCTTCTTGCAGTCCAAGGGACTCTCAAGAGTCTTCCCAACACCACAGTTCAAAAGCATCAATTCTTCGGCGCTCAGCCTTCTTCACAGTCCAGCTCTCACATCCATACATGACCACAGGAAAGACCATAGCCTTGACTAGGCGAACCTTTGTTGGCAAAGTGATGTCTCTGCTTTTGAATATGCTATCTAGGTTGGTCATAACTTTCCTTCCAAGGAGTAAGCGTCTTTTAATTTCATGGCTGCAGTCACCATCTGCAGTGACTTTGGAGCCCAGAACATAGAACATATTATATGGAGCGAAGTGAGTCAGAAAGAGAGAGACATACTGTATTCTGCTGCTGCTGCTACTGCTAAGTCGCTTCAGTCGTGTCTGACTCTGTGCGACCCCATAGATGGCAGCCCACCAGGCTCCCCAGTCCCAGGGATTCTCTAGGCAAGAACACTGGAGTGGGTTGCCATTTCCTTGTCCAATGCATAAAAGTGAAAAGTGAAAGTGAAGTTGCTCAGTCGTGTCCGACTCTTAGCGACCCCATGGACTGCGGCCCACCAGGGTCCTCTGTCCATGGGATTTTCCAGGCAAGAGTACTGGGGTGGGGTGCCATTGCCTTATTCTAGTCCACATATATGGGACCTAGAAAAATGTTACTGAAGAATTTATTTACAGGGCAACATGAAGAAGCAGACATAGAGAACAGACTTATGGACATGAGGAGAAGGGAGGAGCAGGTGAGATGTATGGAAAGAGTAGCATGGAAACTTACATTACCATATGTAAAATAGATAGCCAATGAGAATTTGCTGTATGGCTCAGGAAACTCAAACAGGGCCTCCATATCAACCTAGAGGGGTGGGATGGGGCGGGAGATGGGGTGGAGTTTCAAAAGGGATGTGATGTATGTATACATCTGATTCATGTTGAAGCTTGACAGAAAACAACAAAATTCTGTAAAGCAATTATCCTTCAATTAAAAAAAAATTAAGCTATTTGTTACTCCTTTAATTTTCATTTTATAACCTATTATTTTGAAAATAAAAGTATATATACATTTGAAAAATTTTTGTGATTGATTTTGTTTCGTATTTTTATATTGTAATTTTGAGGGTCTAACTTCTATTCTAGGTTTTTAATCTTTGCTTTTTTATATTTGCTATTAATTTTACACCATTACAAATTTAATCTTCAGTATCCATATTCATTTAGGGATTTGATTACTGGCTTGATTGCTCTCTCTCCTTCTGACTTTCCCTTTTCTTCCCAGGTCATCTCTATCTCTTCTCTTCTCTACTTAACTCTGTGAATCTCTCTGGGTGTTCTGGGCTGTGGAGAACACTTAGGGAACTGATTACTGGCTAGATTGCTTTCTCCCCTTTTGACTCCCCTTCTTCTCCTCCTGGTCACCTCTATCTCCCTCTTCCCACTTCTCTTCTCTTTGTAACTCAGTGAATCTCTCTGGATGTTCCTCTCTGTGGAGAACTGTTTCACCATTAACCTAGATGCTTTATCATCTATGCTGTATGGATGGAGAAGTCTTGAGGCTACTGTAAGAGAAGGACTGAAAGCCAGAGGCAGGAGGCTTAATTCCACAACTTGAGAACATCAGAGAACTCCTGACATCAGGGAATATTTATAAACAAGAGCTCACCCAAAAGTCTCCATACCTACACTGAAACCAAGTGCCATCAAGGTCCAGTGCAAGACATACTACACTAATTCTCCAGCAAAACAGGAACACAAACCTGAACATTAAAAGACAGGTTGCCCAAAGAAATGCTAAACCCATGGACACCCCAAAACTCACTACTGGATAATTCATTGCACTCCAGAGAGAAGAAATCCCACTCCACCCACCAGAACACAGATGCAAGCTCCCGAACGAGGAAACCTTAATAAGCCACTACTCCAACCCCACCCACAGGGAGCAGGCTCCACAATAAAAAGGAACCATGAACTTCTAGCCTACAGAAAGGACACCACTAACACAGTAAACTAAACAAAATGAAAAGGCAGAGAAATATTCAGCGGGTAAAGGTACATGATAAATATCCACCAAACCAAACAAGAAGAGGACATAGGGAGTCTACCAGAAAAAAAAAAAAATCAGAATAATGATAGTAAGCATGATTCAAAATCTTGAAAACAAAATGGAGTTAGATAAATAGACTAGAGACAAAGATTGGGAAGATGCAAGAAATGTTTAACAAGGAACTACAAGAAATGCAAGAAATGTTTAACAAGGATCTACAAGAAATGCAGAAGAGTCAAATCAATAGTGAATAATGCAATAACTGAGATCAAAAGCACCCTGGAAGGAACCAACAGTAGAATAACTGAGGCTGAAGAGAGGAGAGTGCGTTGGAAGGTAGAATGGTGCAAATAAATGAAGCGCAGAGGAAAAAAAGTAAAAATATTTAAAATAAATGAGGACAACCTCAGAGACTTCTGGGACAATATTAAATGCTGCAACATTTGAATCATAGGTGTCCAAGAAGACAAAAGGAAAGGGCATGAGAAAATACTTCAGGAGATGATAGTTGAAAACTTCCATAAAATGGGGAAAGAAATAGCCACCCAAGTTCAAGAAACCTAGAGAGCCCTAAACAAGATAAACCCAAGGGAGAACACCCCAAGACAGATATTAATCAAACTAATAAAGTTCAAACACAAAAAGCATATATTAAAAGCAGCAAGGGAGAAACAACAAATAAAGCACAAGGGGATCCCCATAAGGATAAGAGCTGATCTTTCAATAGAAACTCTTCAGGACAGAAGGCAATGGCAGGACATAATTTAAATGATGAAAGATAAAAACCTACAAACAAGACTATTCTATCCAGCAAGGATCTCATTCAGATATGAAGGAGTAATCAAAAGCTTTACAGATAAGCAAAAGCTGAGAGAATTCAGTACCACCAAACCAGCTCTTCAACAAATGCTAAAGGATCTTCTCTAAACAAGACACAGAAAATGTTTACAAAATTGAACCCCAAACCAAAAAGTAAATAGTAATGGGATAATACTTATTATTAATTACCTTAAATGTAAATAAGTTAAATGCCCCCAAACAAAAGACTTGCCAAATGGTTACAAAAACAAGACCCCTATACATGCTTTCTACAAGAGATCCACCTCAAACCAAGGGACACATACAGACTGAAAGTGAAAGGATGGAAAAAGAGGTTTCATTGAAATGAATACCAAAGGAAAGCAGGAGTAGCAATACTCATATTAGATAAAATATATTTTGAAATAAAGACCATGAAAAGAGACAAAGAAGGACACTACATAATAATAAAAGGATCAATCCATGAAGAAGAAGATATAACAATTATAAATATATATGTACCCAACATAGGACCACCTTAAAACATAAAGCAAATGCTAACAAGTATGAAAGGTGAAATTAACAGTAACACAGTGATAGTGAGAGACTTTAATACCACACTCACACCAATGGATAGATCAATCAAACAGAAAATTAGCAAGGAAACACAAACTTTAAATGATACAATGCACCAGTTATATCTAATTGATATCTATAAGGCATTTCACCCTAAAACAATTAATTTCACCTTTTTCTCAAGTGCACACAGAACATTCTGCAGGATAGACCACATCCTGAGCTATAAATCTAGCCTTGGTAAATTGAAAAAAAGAATTGAATTCATGTCAATCATCTTTTCTGATCACAATGCAGTAAGATTAGATGCCAATACAGGAAAAAAAAAACTATTAAAAATACAAATAAAATACAAATATATGTAGACTAAACAACACACTTCTGAATAACCAACTGATCATGGAAGAAATAAAAAACGAAATAAAAATACACATAGAAAAAAACTAAAGAAAGAAAGCACAACAACCCAAAACCTATGGGTTTCAGTAAAAGCAGTGCTAAGAGAAGGGTTCATAGCAATAAAAGCTTACCTCAAGAAACAAGAGAAACATCAAATAAATGACCTAACTTTACAACTAAAGCTACTATAAAAAGAAGAAATGAAGAACCCCAAAGTTAGTAGAAGGAAAGAAATAATAATAATAATAATAATAATAATAATAATAAAAACAAGCAGAAAGAAAGGAAGAAAAAATGAAGGAGACTATAGCGAAAAGTGACAAAATTAAATGCTGGTTCTCTGAGAGGATAAAATAGACAAACCACTAGCCAGACTCATCAAGGAAAAAAAGGAAAAGAATCAAATCAATAAAATTAGAAATGAAAATGGAGACATCACAACTCACAATAGAAATACAAAGGATCATAAGAGACTACTATCAGCAACTATATGACAATAAAATGGACAACTTCTAAGAAATGAACAAACTTTTAGAAAAATATAACTTTCCAAAATTATATCAAGAAGAAATAGAAAATTTTGACAGACACATCACAAGCATGGAAATCAAAACTGTAATAAAAAATCTCCCAACAGGAAGCCTGCCAGCATATCTTGCCTGCCATCAGCTGCGAACGTGGAGTGTCCCTCCAGGACCATGTTTCAGACAGGCAGATTCTTTATCATCTGAAACACAAGGGAAGTTTATGGGTGGCCTTAGACCTTCCTTATAACTGCTGCCTAATCTCTGAATCTGAGATCAAGCCCCGAGCCTTTGGAATAGGAGTACTGACTCCAAGATCCTAGACTACCAGAGAACTAACTCTAGGGAGTATAAAATAGTGAGAACTCACACAAATGAACCACCTGGATACAAGACCCTGAATCACCCAACCACCAGTAGCATCCTGTGCAAGACAGCTTATCTAAAAAAAAAAAAACAAAACAAAATACAAACCCAATCATCAGCAGACAGGAATACCACCTGACTCAGCCTTGTCCATCAGAGGAATAACAAACAAACAAACAAACAGATAAACAAAAACTAATCTCACCCTATAGGAAGCTTACACAAACCACTGAACCAACCTTAGGAGGGCAGAAACCAAAAGGAACAAAGAATTCAACCTTCTACAAGGAAAGAATTTAACTTTCCTTGAAGCCTGGGAAAGGAGACCTCAAACACAACAATGAAAAAAAAAAAAAAAAAAGGCAGAAAAATACTGCACAAATAAAATAACAAACTAGAAACACAGAAGTCCAAATAAATGAAGAGGATATTAGCAAACTACCTGAAAAATAATTCAGAATATTGATAGTAAAGATGATAAAAAACCTTGAGAACAAAATGGATAAAATGCAAGAATCAATTAACAAAGATCTAGAAGAATTAAAGAATAAATATACTGAGAAAAACAACACAATTACTGAAATTAAAAATACTCTGGAAGGAATCAATAGCAGAATATCTGAAGCAGAAGAACAAATAAGTGAGCTGGAAGATAAAATGGTAGAAACAACATATGACAAGCAAATTAAAGTAAAAAGAATGAAAATAGCAGAGGATGGTCTCAGAAACCTCTGGGACAATATCAAATGCACCAATATTCAAATTATAGGGGTCTCAAAAGAAGAATAGAAAAAGAAAGGGTATGAGACAAATTTTGAAGTGATTATAGTTGAATATTTCCCCAACATGGAAAAGGAAATAGTCAATCAAGTACAAAAGGCACAGAGAGTCCCATACAGGATAAATCCAAGGAGAAATACACCAAGAAACATACAAATCAAGCTAACAAAGACTAAACAGAAAGAATATTAAAAGTGGCAAGGAAGAAGCAACAAGTAACATACAAGGGAAACCCCATATGCTCAACAGCTTATCTTCCAGTAGAAACTCTGTAGGCCAGAAGGGAATGGCAGGATATATTTAAAGTAGTGGAAGGGAAACATCTACAACCAAGATTACTGTACCCAGGAAGGATCTCATCCAAAATTGATGGAGAGATTAAAAGCTTTTCAGACAAGCAAAAGTTAAGAGAATTCAGTACCACCAAACCAAATTTACAACAAATGTTAAAGGGACTTATATAGTCAAGAAATACAAGAGAAGAAAAAAGATCTACAAAATTAACCCCCAAAATTAAGAAAATGGCAATAGGAACATATATATCAATAATTATTTTAAATGTAAATGGATTAAGTGTTCCAACCAAAAGACAGGCTGAATGGATAAAAAAACAAGACCCATATATATGCTATCTACAAGAAATAGACTTCAAACCTTAAGACACATATAGACTGAAAGGGAGAGGATAGAAAAATATATTCCATGCAAATGGGAAGCAATAGAAAGCTGTAGTAGCAATCCTAATATCAGACACAATACCTTAAAATAAAGAAGATTGAAAGAGATAAGGAAGGGCACTACATAATGATCAAGGGATCAATTCAAGAAGAAGACATAACAATTGCAAATATCTATGCACCCAACATCGGAGAAGGCAATGGCATCCCACTCCAGTACTCTTGCCTAGAAAATCCCATGGACAGAGGAGCCTGGTGGGCTGCAGCACAAGGGGTCGCTAAGAGTTGGACATGACTGAAGCGACTTCACTTTAACTTTTCACTTTCATGCATTGGAGAAGGAAATGGCAACCCACGCCAGTGTTCTTGCCTGGAGAATCCCAGGGATAGGGGAGCCTGGTGGGCTGCCGTCTATGGGGTCACACAGAGTCGGACATGACTGAAGCGACTTAGCAGCAGCAGCATGCACCCAACATAGGAGCATCTCAATACATAAGACAAATAGTAACAGACATAAAAGGAGAAACTTACAGTAACAGAATAATAGGAGGAGACTTTAACAGCCCACCCACACCAATGGACAGATCATCAAAACAGAAAATTAATACGGAAACACAAGTCTTAAATGATACATTAAATGAGATGGATCTCATTGATACCTTCAAGATATTCCATCCAATGCAAAAGAATACACCTTCTCTTCAACAGCACATGGAACATTCTCCGGATAGACCACATCTTGGGTCACAAATCAAACCTCAGTAAATTTAATTTGCATCAAGCATCTTCTCTGACCACAATACTATGAGACTATACATCAACTATAAGAAAAAAAGTGTAAGAAACACAAACATATGGAAATTAAACAGCACGTTTCGAAATAACCAACACGTTACTGAAGAAATCAAAAGGGAAATAAAAAAAAAATTCTAGAAACACTTGACAATGAATATACAACAACTCAAAACCTACAGGATGCAGCAAAAGCAGTTCTAAGAGGCAAGTTACAGCAATACAACCCTATCTCAAGGAACAAGAAAAAACATCGTATAGAAAACCTAACTTTACACCTAAAGCAACTCAGAAAAGAAGACCAAAAAACCCCTAAATTAGTAGAGGGAAAGAAATCATAAAGGTCTGAGCAGAAATAAATGAAAAAGTAATGAAAAAAACACTAGTAAAAATTAATAAAACTAAAAGATAGTTCTTTGAGAAAATAAACAAAATTGACAAACCTTTAGCCAAACTCATCAAGAAAAAAATAGAGAAGAATCAAATCAGCAAAATTAGAAATTAAAAAAGAGAGGTTACAACAGACAATGCAGAAATACAAAGGATTATGAGACTATTATGAACAACTATATGGCATTGGAGAAGGCAATGGCACCCCACTCAAGTACTCTTGCCTGGAAAATCCCATGGACAGAGAAGCCTGGTAGGCTGCAGTCCATGGGGTCACGAAGAGTCAGACAGACTGAGCGACTTCACTTTCACTTTTCACTTTCATGCATTGGAGAAGGAAATGTCAACCCACTCCAGTGTTCTTGCCTGGAGAATCCCAGGAATGGGGAAGCCTAGTGGTCTGCCGTCTATGAGGTCGCACAGAGTTGGACACGAATGAAGTGACTTAGCAGCAGCATATGGCATTAAAATAGATACCTGGAAGAAATGGACAGATTCTTAGAAAAGTTCAATCTTCCAAGACTGAAACAAGAAGAAATAGAAATTATGAACAACCCAATTAAAAACATTGAAATTGAAGCTGTGATCAAAAATCTCCCAAAAAACAAAAGCCCAGGACCAGATGGCTTCACAGGAGAATTCTATCAAACATTTAGAGAAGAGTTAATGCCTATCCTTCTAAAACCCTTTGAAAAAATGAAGAGGAAGGAACACTTTCAAACTCATTCATAGAGGCCACCATCACCCTGATACCAAAACCAGACAAAGACAACACATAAAAAAGAAAATTAAAGGTCAATATCACCAATGAACATAGATGCAAAAATCCTCAACATATTTTTAGCAAACAGAATTTAGCAACACATCAAAAAGCTCATACACCATGATCAAGTTAGGTTTATTCCAGGGATGCAAGGATTCTTCAGTACATGCAAATCAATGTGATACACCATATTAACAAATGGAAAGATAAAAACCATATGATAATCTTAATAGATGCAGAAAGATACTTTGACAAAATTCAGTACCCGTTTAGGATAAAAACTCTTTAAAAAATGAGCATAGAAGGAACATACTGCAACATTGTAAAGGCCATATATGATAAGCCAACAGCAACATTATTCTCAGTGGTGAAAAACTGAAAGCATTCCCCCTAAGATAGGAACAAGACAAGGGTGTCCACTTTTGCCACGACTATTCAAAATAGTTCTGGAAGTTCTAGCTACAGCAATCAGACAAGAAAAAGAAATAAAAGGAATCCATATCAGAAAAGAAGTAAAGCTCTCATCGTTTCCAGATGACATGATACTGTACATAGAAAACCCTAAAGATACTATCAGAAAATTATTAGAACTAATCAGTGAATTTAGCAAAGTTGGAAGATACAAAATCAATACACAAAAATCACTTGCATTTCTATATACTAACTGATAAATCAGAAAGAGAAATTAAGGTTCTATTCACCATTACAACAAAAAGAATTAAATATCTAGGGACAAACCTACCTAAGGAGACAAAAGAATTGTACACAGAAAATTATAAGACACTAATGAAACAAATGAAAGATGACATAAACAGTTTGAGAGAAGTTCCATGTTCCTGGGTAGGAAGAAACTATATTGTGAAAATGACTATACTAACAAATACAATCTACAGATTCAATGCAATCTCTATCAAATTACTAAGGGCTTTTTTCAGAGGACTAGAACAAAAAACTTCACAATTCATATGGAAACACAAAAGACCCAGAATAGTGAAAGCATTCTTGAGAAAGAAGAATGGAGCTGTAGGAATCCACCTTCCTGACTTCAGGTTATACTACAAAGCTACAGTTATCAACACAGTATTATACTGGCACAAATACAGAAATACAGACCAATGGAAAAAGATAGAAAGCCCAAAAATAATCCCATGTACCTATGGGTATCTTTTATTTTTTACAAAAGAGGCAAGAATATGCAATAGGGCAAAGACAGCCTCTTCAATATATGGTGCTGGGAAGACTGGACAGCTACATGTAAAAGAACTAAATTAAAACACTTCTTAACACCATACACAAAGATAAACTAAAAATGGATTAAATACCTAAATGTAAGACCAAAATTTATAAAACTCTTAGAGGAAAACATAGGCAGAACACTCTCTGACATAAATCACAGCAAGGTCCTCTATGACCCACCTCCTAGAGTAATGGAAATAAAAACAAAAATAAATAAGTGGGACCTGATTAAACTTAAAAGCTTTTGCACAGCAAAGATGTATGGCAAAACCAATACAATATTTAAAGTAACTAGCCTCCAATTAAAATAAATAAATTTAAATAAAAAATAAAATAAAATACCAGGAAACTATAAATAAGATGAAAAGACAACTCTCAGAATGGGAGAAAATAATAGCAAATGAAACAACTGACAAAGGAATAATTTTCAAAATATATAATCAGCTCATACAATTCAATACCAGAAAAACAAACAATCCAATTAAAAAGTGGGAATAAGACCTAAACAGACACTTCTCCAAAGAAGACATCAAATCAGATCAGATCAGATCAGTCGCTCAGTCGTGTCCGATTCTTTGCGACCCCATGAACTGCAGCACGCGAGGCCTCCCTATCCATCACCAGCTCTCGGAGGTCACTCAGACTCACATTCATCGAGTCAGTGATGCCATCCAGCCATCTCATCCTCTGTCGTCCCCTTCTCCTCCTGCCCCCAATCCCTCCCAGCATCAGAGTCTTCTCCAATGAGTCAACTCTTCGCATGAGGTGGCCAAAATACTTGACTTTCAGCGTTAGCATCATTCCTTCCAAAGAAATCCCAGGGCTGATCTCCTTCAGAATGGACCGGTTGGATCTCCTTGCAGTCCAAGGGACTCTCAAGAGTCTTCTCCAACACCACAGTTCAAAAGCATCAATTCTTCAGCGCTCAGCCTTCTTCACAGTCCAGCTCTCACATCCATACATGACCACAGGAAAGACTATAGCCTTGATTAGGCGAACCGTTGTTGGCAAAGTGATGTCTCTGCTTTTGAATATGCTATCTAGGTTTGTCATAACTTTCCTTCCAAGGAGTAAGCGTCTTTTAATTTCATGGCTGCAGTCTCCATCTGCAGTGATTTTAGAGCCCAGAAAAATAAAGTCTGACACTGTTTCCACTGTTTCTCCATCTATTTCCCATGTAGTGATGGGACCAGATGCCATGATCTTCGTTTTCTGAATGTTGAACTTTAAGCCAACATTTTCACTCTCCACTTTTACTTTCATCAAGAGGACATACAGATGACTAACAAACACATGCAAAGATGCTCAAAATAGCTCATTAATATTGAAATGCACATCAAAACTACAATGAGATATCACCTCACAATGGTCGGAATGGCCATCATCAAAATGTCTACAAACAGTAAATCCTGGAGAGGGTGTGGAGAAAAGGGAAATCTCTTGCACTGTTGGTAGGAATGTAAATTGATACAAATACTGTGGAAGACAGTATGGAGATTCCTTTAAAAACTAGAAATAAAACCACCACATGACTCAGCAATCTCACTCCTAGGTATATACCCTGAGGAAATCAAAATTGAAAGAGACACATGTATCCCAAAGTTCATTGCAGCATTATTTACAATGGCTAGAACATGGAAGCAACCTAGATGTCCACTGACAGATGAATGGATAAAGAAATTATGGTACATATACACAATGAAATATTACTCCACCATAAACAGCAATGCATTTGAGTCAGTTCTAATGATGTGGATGAACCTAGAACCTATTATACAGAGTGAAGTGTGTCAGAAAGAGAAAGATAAATATCTGATGTATTCTAAAGCAAACATATGGAATCTAAACATGGTACTGATGAATTTATTTACAGGGCAACAATGGAGAAACAGACATAGAGAATAGACATGTGGACATGGGGAAAAGGGAAGAGAGGGTGAGATGTATGGAAAGAGTAACAAGGAAACTTACATTACCATATTCAAAATAGATATCCAACAGGAACTAGCTGTATGGCTTATGAAACTCACACAGGGGCTATGTATCAACCTAAGGGGTTGGGATTTGAGGGAGATGGGAGGGAGATTCAAAAGGGAAGGTATGTATGTATACCTATGGCCGACTCATGTTGAAGTTTGACAGAAAAACAGTAAAAATTTGTAAAGCAATTATATTTCAATAAAAAATAAATTAATTAAAATAAATAAATAAATATAAAAAAAAGAAATCTTCCAACAAACAAAAGCCCTGGACCAGATGGCTTCATAGGTGTATTCTATAAAAAATTTATAGAAGAGCTTACACCTATCCTACTCAAACTCTTCCAGAAATTTGTAGAGGAAGCTAAACTCCAAAAATTATCTGAAGAGGCCACCATCACCCTAATACCAAGATCAGACCAAGATGCCATAAAAAAAGAAAACTACAGGCCAATATCAGTGATGAACATAGATGCAAAACTCCTCAACAAAATTCTAGCAAACAGAATCCAACAACATATTTAAAAAGATCATGCATCATGACCAAGTGGGCTTTATCCCAAGGATGTAGGATTCTTCAATATTCAAAAATCAATCAGTGTGATACAGTACATTAGCAAATGGAAAGATAAAAACCATTTGATTATCTCAATAGATGCACAGAAAGGTTTTGACAAAATTCAACATCCATTTATGATAAAAATCCTCCAGAAAGCTGGCATAGAAAGAACATACCTCCACATAATAAAAGCCATCTACAATAAACCCACAGCAAACATTCTCAGTGACAAAAAATTGAAAGCATTTCCTCTGAAATCAGGAACAAGACAAGGGTGCTCAGTCTTAACAATACTATTCAACATAGTTTAGGAAGTCCTAGTCGTAGCAATAAATAAAAGGAATCCAGATTGGAAAAGAAGAGGTAAAATTCACTATTTGCCGATGACATGATCATCTACATAGAAAATCCTGAAGGCACCACCAGAAAATTACTAGAGCTAACCAATGAATATAGTGAAATAGCAGGATATAAAATTAAAACACAGAAATCCCTTGCATTCCTATATACTAACAATGAGAAAACAGAAAGAGAAATTAAGGACACAATCCCATTCACCATTGCAACGAAAATAATAAAATACTTAGGAATAAATTTACCTAAGGAAAGAAATGACCTATATAAGGAAAACTATAAAACATTGATGAAAGAAATCAATGATGACACAAATGGATGGAGAAATATACCATATTCATGGATCGGAAGAATCAATATAGTGAAAATGAATATATTACCAAAACAAGCTATAGATCCAATGCAACCCCTGTCAAGCTACCAACATTATTTTTCAGAGAACTAGAACAAATAATTTCACAGTTTGTATGGAAACACAAAAAACCTCGAATAGCCAGAGGAATCTTGAGAAATAAGATTTGAACTGAAGGAATCAAGCTGCCTGACTTTAAGGTGGTCCCAAATGGCAGAAGAATAGGATGCGGAGACCACTTTCTTCCCCAGAAATTCATCAAAAGATCGTTTGAATGTTGAGCAACTTTCACAAAACAACTTCTGAATGCTGGCATAGGACACCAGTTACCCAGAAAGGCAGCCCATTCTCTTCAAAAGGTGGTAGGACAAAATATAAAAGGACAAAAACAGAAACAAAAGATTTAGGAATGAAGACCCACCCTGGGGAGGATGTTGTGATGGCAGAGACGTTTCTACATGGTAGAAAACTCCCTCATGGTGGGTCTGTAGGGATTTTTGGAATCTCAGAAGGCAACAAAACCAGGAGAAAACACACACACAGACACATAATACAAGCCTAATTGTAACCACCAGCAGAGAGGTAGCCCAGATGCTTGCATCTGCCACCAGCAAGTGGGGGCTGGGCTGGGAGGTACAGGCTGCATCATTGGTCCTTATGGTAAGGACTGTGCCAGAATGCCCTGAGGGCAATTTGAGGGAGCTAACCTGAGTTAGCAACCCAACTCATAGGATTTCCAGAGAGACAAGAAAAAAAAAAAAGCCTTTCCCACAAAAGACTCTAATGCAGCAGGTGAGCCCTGGTGCCCTCACAGAACAAAGGATTGAGTGAATAATAAAGAACTAGCCAGCTTAATATATGCCATTCCCAACCCCATATCTCCCACCCTGAGGTAGACAGGCAAGAGTGCGACAACCAGAGCCTGAAGGCAAGGGGCTGCTGCAATCTCTGCCCCAGGGACGGCAACTTCCACCAAACTGTGAGCAGATTCCCAGTTGCTAATCAGGTCTTCCTGGAATCCTGGATGGTTCATATCTTCCTGGAGTGTCTCAGCCTGAGATCAGCTCCCCAGAGGAGACACACAGCACACCTGAGACTGTGCTTTCATGGAACACCTGTGAAACCTAGTGGCTGGGACCCAGGAAGTGACTAAGTTGCATGGCCCACCTGGGAAAGTGGATTCACCAAGCACCCGGTAGCCTGAGCTGCTCAGACCAGGGAAGGGCACAAAACACAGAAACAATCCCGGTCTGTGACCTTATGGAATACCTGAGAACCTGAGCGGCTTAAACCTGGAAAGTGCACAAAAGTCAGGGCCCACTTGGGATAGTGCCCTTGCAGAGCACCATGAAGCCTGAGAGTGTAGACTTGAGAAGCAAAAGTGGCCTTGGGCTGTGGCAAACCCAGTGTGCTCCATACACTGCTAGCACACTCCACACATGCCAGCAGTATTTGTTCTCAGTGTCCCTCCCTCCCTCCCCACAAGACAACTGAACAAGTGAGCTAAGATAAGTGACCACCTTCGTCCCCTTGTGTCAAGGCAAAAATGAGACACTGAAGAGACTTGCAAATGGAGGAAGCCAAAATAAACAAAGAAGAGGGAGCTACTCTGGAAGTGACAGGTGCAACAGATTAAAACCCTGCATTTAATATTGATTGAGCATTGGAAAGGGACCTATAGACGTTGAGAACAAATACAAGTTGGAAAAAGGAGCTATCTGACATTGAACTGATTTCACACTGCCTACAACAGCTTCAGAGAAATTCCTAGATATATTTTTACTATTATCATTTTTCAATTTATTTTTAAAAATTTAAGATATTTATTACTTCTTTAATTTTCATTTTTGTAACCTACTATTACCTTGCAAAAAAGACCCTATTTTTAAAGCAAATTTCATATATATATATATATGAAATTTAAAAATATATACATATATATATATCAGATCAGATCAGATCAGTCGCTCAGTCGTGTCCAACTCTTTGCGACCCCATGAACTGCAGCACGCCAGACCTCCCTGTACATCACCAGCTCTCGGAGGTCACTCAGACTCACATCCATCAAGTCAGTGATGCCATCCAGCCATCTCATCCTCTGTCGTCCCCTTCTCCTCCTGCCCCCAATCCCTCCCAGCATCAGAGTCTTCTCCAATGAGTCAACTCTTCGCATGAGGTGGCCAAAATACTTGACTTTCAGCGTTAGCATCATTCCTTCCAAAGAAATCCCAGGGCTGATCTCCTTCCGAATGGACTGGTTGGATCTCCTTGCAGTGCAAGGGACTCTCAAGAGTCTTCTCCAACACCACAGTTCAAAAGCATCAATTCTTTGGCGCTCAGCGTTCTTCACAGTCCAGCTCTCACAACCATACATGACCACAGGAAAGACCATAGCCTTGACTAGGCGAACCTTTATTGGCAAAGTGATAACTCTGCTTTTGAATATGCTATCTAGGTGTGTGTATATATATATATATATATATATATATATATATATATGTGTGTGTGTGTGTGTGTGTGTGTGTGTGCATGTAAATTTTTATTTACATATATACATACATATAAATTTTATTTACATATATACATACATGTAAATTTTGTTTACATATATACATATATGTAAATTTTAATTTCTATATACATATATGTAATTTTATTTGCATATATACATATATGTAAATTTTTATTTGCATATGTACATATATGTGAATTTTTATTTATATGTATACATATATGTGAATATGCAAAGAAATAGAGGAAAACAACAGAATGGGAAAGACTAAGGATCTATTCAAGAAAATCAGAGATACCAAAGGAACATTTCATGCAAAAATGGGCTCCATAAAGGACAGAAATGGTATGGACCTAACGGAAGCAGAAGATATTAAGAAGAGGTGGCAAGAATACACAGAAGAACTGTACAAAAAAGAGCTTCACGACTCAGATAATCATGATGGTGTGATCACTGACCTAGAGCCAGACATCCTGGAATGTGAAGTCAAGTGGGCCTTAGAAAGCATCACTAGGAACAAAGCTAGTGGAGGTGATGGAATTCCAGTGGAGCTATTCCAAATCCTGAAAGATGATGCTGTGAAAGTGCTGCACTCAATATGCCAGCAAATTTGGAAAACTCAGCAGTGGCCACAAGATTGGAAAAGCTCAGTTTTCATCCCAATCCCAAAGAAAGGCAATGCCAAAGAGTGCTCAGACTACCGTACAATTGCACTCATCTCACACGCTAGTAAAGTAATGCTCAAAATTCTCAAAGCCAGGCTTCATCGATATGTGAACCGTGAACTTCCTGATGTTCAAGCTGGTTTTAGAAAAGGCAGAGGAACCAGAGATCAAATTGCCAACATCCGCTGGATCATGGAAAAAGCAAGAGAGTTCCAGAAAAACATCTATTTCTGCTTTATTGACTATGCCAAAGCCTTTGACTGTGTAGATCACAATAAACTCTGGAAAATTCTGAGAGAGATGGGAATACCAGACCACCTGATCTGTCTCTTGAGAAATCTGTATGCAGGTCAGGAAGCAACAGTTAGAACTGGTCATGGAACAACAGACTCGTTCCAAATAGCAAAAGGAATACGTCAAGGCTGTATATTGTCACCATGTTTATTTAACCTATATGTAGAGTACATCATGAGAAATGCTGGACTGGAAGAAACACAAGTTGGAATCAAGATTGCCGGGAGAAATATCAATAACCTCAGATATGCAGATGATACCACCCTTATGGCAGAAAGTGAAGAGGAACTCAAAAGCCTCTTGATGAAAGTGAAAGTGGAGAGTGAAAAAGTTGGCTTAAAGCTCAACATTCAGAAAACGAAGATCATGGCATCTGGTCCCATCACTACATGGGAAATAGATGGAGAAAGAGTGGAAACAGTGTCAGACTTTATTTTTCTGGGCTCCAAAATCACTGCAGATGGTGACTGCAGCCATGAAATTAAAAGACGCTTACTCCTTGGAAGGAAAGTTATGACCAACCTAGATAGCATATTCAAAAGCAGAGACATCACTTTGCCAACAAAGGTTCGCCTAGTCAAGGCTGTGGTCTTTCCTGTGGTCATGTATGGATGTGAGAGCTGGATTGTGAAGAAGCCTGAGGGCCGAAGAATTGATGATTTTGAACTGTGGTGTTGGAGAAGACTCTTGAGAGTCCCTTGGACTGCAAGGAGATCCAACCAGTCCATTCTGAAGGAGATCAGCCCTGGGATTTCTTTGGATGGAATGATGCTAAAGCTGAAACTCCAGTATTTTGGCCACCTCATGCGAAGAGTTGACTCATTGGAGAAGACTCTGATGCTCGGAGGGATTGAGGGCAGGAGGAGAAGGGGATGACAGAGGATGAGATGGCTGGATTGCATCACTGACTCGATGAATGTGAGTCTGAGTGACCTACGGGAGCTCGTGATGGACAGGGAGGCCTGGCGTGCTGCAGTTCATGGGGTCGCAAAGAGTCAGACACGACTGAGCGACTGATCTGATCTGGTCTGATCTGATGTAAATTTTGGTGATTGATTTTGTTTTGTATTTTTATATTGTATTTTTGAGAGTTTAACCTCTATTCGAGATTTTTAATCTTTGTTTATTGATATTTTTTATTAATTTTGTACCTTTAAAAATCTAACCTTCTGTATCCATATTCACTTAGGAATTTGATTACTGGCTTGATTGCTCTCTCCCCTCTGACTCTCCCTTATCTCCTCCAGATCATCTCTGTCCCCTTCCTCCCGCTTTTCTACTCTATTTAACTCTATAACTCTCCCTGGGTGGTCCTCGCTGTAGAGAATTGTTTCACTATTAACCTAGATGTTTTATCATCTGTGCTGTATGGATGGAGAAGTCTTGAGACTACTGTAAGAGAAGTACTGAAAGCCAGAGGCAGGAGACTTAACTCCACAACTTGAGAACATCAGAGAACTTCTGGATTCCAGGGAATAGTAATATACAAGAGCTCTCCCAAAAGTCTTCATGCTGCTGCTGCTGCTGTTAAATCACTTCAGTCGTGTCTGACTCTGTGTGATCCCATAGATGGCAGCTCACCAGGCT
This sequence comes from Tragelaphus eurycerus, assembly GCA_935064755.1. Classification (NCBI taxonomy): domain Eukaryota; kingdom Metazoa; phylum Chordata; class Mammalia; order Artiodactyla; family Bovidae; genus Tragelaphus; species Tragelaphus eurycerus. The sequence goes on along the minus strand of CAKXYN010000046.1, from coordinate 12,097,227 downwards.
CCTCTCTCCCTGGGATTCTCCGGGCAAGAATACTGGAGTGGATAACCATTTCCTTCTCCAATGCATGCATGCATGCTAAGTTGCTTCAGTTGTGTCCGACTCCGTGTGACCCTATGGACAGCAGCCCATCAGGCTCCTCCATCCACAGGATTCTCCATGCAAGAATACTGGAGTGGGTTTCCATTTCCTTCTCCATACCTACACTGAAACCAAGCTCCATCCAAGAACCATCAAGGACCAGTGCAAGATATACCACACTAATTCTCCAACAAAACAGGAACACAAACCTGAACATTAAAAGACAGGCTGCCCAGAGTCATGCCAAACACATAGACACCCCAAAATTCACTATTGGAAAATTCTTTGCACTCCATAGAGAAGAAATTCAGCTCTATCGACCAGAACACACACAAGCTCCCCAACCAGGAAATCTTAACAAGCCACTACTCCAACCCCACCTACAGGGAGCAGGCTCCACAATAAACAGGAACAATGACTTCCAGCCTACAGAAAGTGCACCACAAACACAGTAATATAAACAAAATGAAAAGGCAGAGAAATATTCAGCAGGTAAAGGAATATGATAAATACCCAACAAACCAAATAAGAGGAGATAGGGAGTCTAACAGAAAAATAATTCAGAATAATGATAGTAAGCATGATCCAAAATCTTGAAAACAAAATGGAGTTAGATAAATAAACTAGAGACAAGGATTTTGAAGATGAAACCTGCCTGAGTTCAGACTGTGTTACAAAGCAACAGTCATCAACATAATATGTACTGTCACAAAGACAGAGATATAGATCAATGGAAAAAAATAGAAAGCCCAGAGATAAATTCACTCTCCTATGGACACCTTATCTTTGACAAAGCAGGCAAAAATATAAAATAGAGAAAATACAATCTCTTTCACAAGTGGTGCTGGAAAAACTGGTCAACCCACCTGTAAAACAATGAAACCAGAGCACTTTCTAAAACCGTATACAAAAATAAACTCAAAATGGATTAAAGATCTAAATGTATGACTACAGATTTTAAAACTCCTAGAGGAAAATGTAGGCAGAACACTCTCTGACATAAATCACAGCAAGATTCTCTGTGACCCACCTCCTAGAGTAATGGAAATAAAAACAAAAAGAAACAAATGGGACGTAATTTAACATAAAATCTTTTGCACAATGAAGGAAACAACAAGCAAGGTGAAAGTCAGCCTTCTGGTATGGAACTGCATGAGCTGCTTGTATATTTTGGAGATTAATTATTTGTCAGTCATTTCATTTGCTATTATTTTCTCCCACTCTGAAAATGAAATGCCTGACAAAGAATTAATCTCCAAAATATACAAGCAGCTCATGCAGTTCCATACCAGAAAAATAAATGACTCTATCAAAAAAAAAAAAAAAAAAAAAAAAGGCAGAAAACCTAAATAGACACTTCCAAAGAAGACATACAGATGCCTAACAAACATGTGAAAAGATGCTCAACCTTACTTATTTTTAGAGACATGAAATCAAAACCACAATGAGGTACCATCTCACACCACTCATAATGGCTGCCACCAAAATGTCTACAAACAATACATTCTGGAGAGGATGTGGAGAAAAGGGAACCCTCTTACACTTTTAGTTGGAATGCAAACTAGTACAGCCACTATGGAAAACTGTGGAGATTCCTTAAGAAACTGGAAATAGAACTACCATAAGAACCAGATCTGGGGGACTCTACTCCCGCAACTAAGGAGAGAATAAAAGAGAATAGGGACAAGTACAACAGGGCAAAGGGGACACCTGCTCAATATCCATGGTTGTCTCTGGTCACCAATATATCAGTCAGACTCCCTAACAAGACGATAAAGGCACAAGCCTCTAGACCAAGCTCACACCAGTGGACAGATATCAAAAGCAAGAGGAATTATGGTCCTGCAGCCAGTTGAAAGAAGATCACAAACACATTAATTTAGATAAAATGAGAAGACAAAGAAATAAGTTACATATGAAAGAGTGACATAAACACTACAAAAACAACACAGTGAAGAGGAAATAGGTTATCTACAAGAAAAATAATTCGGAGTAATGATATTAAAATTGATCCAAGATTTTGTAAAGTAATGGAGACATAAATTGACAAGATACAAGAAAAGTTTAACAAAGACCTAGAACAACTAAAGAACAAGCAAACAGAGATGAACAATAAAATAACTGAAATTAAAAATACACTACAAGGAATCAATAGCAGAATAACAGAGGCAGAAGAATGGAAATGTGACCAGGAAGACAGAATGGTGGAAATCACTGCTGTGGAATAAAATAAAGAAAAAATAATGAAAAGAAATGAGGATGGAGATGGGAGAAGATGGCAGAGGAATAAGATGGAGAGATCATTTCCGTCCCTACAAATGCACTGAAAATTCATCTGAATATGGAACAATTCCTGCAGAACAACTTCTGAATGCTAGCAGACAACCTCAAATTTTCAAAAAGACAAGGTGATCTCCTTAGAATGAGGTAGGGTAAAAGATTAAAAAAGAGACAAAGGATTTCAGTACAGGGAACTACACTGCAGAGAAGGATTCATGAAGGAGGAAAAGTTTCCCCACACTCGGAAAACCTGTCACAGGCTGTCAGGGGGAGCTTCAGAACCTCTGAAGGTAGCACAATAATGGGTGCTCAGAAGTCAAAACAGAGAAAATTCACCACAGAGATCATTCAGTTCAGTTTAGTTCAGTTCAGTCACTCAGTCGAATCCAACTCTTTGCAACCCCATGGATTGTAGCATGCCAGGCCTCCCTGTCCATCACCAATTCCCGGAGTTCACTCAAACTCAAGTCCATCGAGTCGATGATGCCATCCAGCCATCTCATTCTGTCATCCCCTTATTCTCCTGCCCCCAATATCTCCAAGCATCAGAGTCTTTTCCAGTGAGTCAACTCTTTGCATGAGGTGGCCAAAGTACTGGAGTTTCAGCTTTAACATCATTCCTTCCAAGGAACACCCAGGACTGATTTCCTTTAGAATGGACTGCTTGAATCTCCTTGCAGTCCAAGGGACTCTCAAGAGTCTTCTCCAACACCACAGTTCAAAAGCATCAATTCTTTGGCACTCACCCTTCTTCACAGTCCAACTCTCACATCCATGCATGACCATAGGAAAAACCATAGCCTTGACTAGACGAACCTTTGTTGGCAAAATAATGTCTCTGCTTTTGAATATGCTATCTAGGTTGATCCTAGCTTTCCTTCCAAGGAGTAAGCGTCTTTTAATTTCATGGCTGCAATCACCATCTGTAGTGATTTTGGAGCCCCTGAAAATAAAGTCTTACACTGTTTTCCCACTTATTTCCCATGAAGTACCAAGTAGCAATTGTCAGCCAAGAAGTGGCTTGCAGGCCTCTACCCACAGCAGTGTGGAGGTGGGGTGCTGAGGCTCAGGTGTCAGACCCCAGGGAGAGGACCAGAGTTGACTGCAGTGAGGATACTCTGAGGGATCTAGTGCAATAGCTGCGAGAATCCAAGGAAAAGACTGGGCTTCCCAGAGTGGCAAGAAGCAGTTGTCGCCCAGGACACTCTAATTCAATACATTCTCAGATATTGAGTATCTTAGTGCCTGCAGGCCCCCAAATCAGCAAAGCTGGTCAGAGACCCAGTGGAGGGAATTAGTTTTGAGATTGTAGTTTAAGATCCCAGAAGGGGAAATGTAAGCCATAGCCACTGCCAAACCATGGCAAGTACATGAGGTAGTGGACAAAACACTGCTGATGCAGTACCACCACCAGATGTGGCAGCTACAACCAGGTTTTGGGCAGCACAGGTTACTGTTCACACCTTTCTGGGAGCCTAAGCAGCTTGACTCTTTCTAGGGACCATGAACTAGGGCCACTTTCTCTGTGAGAGTACATGATCTGCCTCAGACTGTAACAACATCCAATAGGTCTCAACCAGCACAGGCACTCACTGCTGCATGCAAGTTGTGACTGGCATATCCCTCTCTTTCCCCAGCTGGACCGAGCAAGAAACTCAGTAAACTTCAACTTTTGTCCCCTCATGTCTTGGTGGGGAACAATCACTGCAGAGTTTGGCCCCAAACCAAAGCAGAACACCAATGGCTGTGTGACCAAAGAAGAGAAAAGGAATTAGCTCCAGCAGCCTCAGGGGCAACGGGTTGCTGCTGCTGCTGCTAAGTCGCTTCAGTCGTGTCCAACTCTGTGCGACCCCATAGAAGGAAGCCCACCAGGCTCCCCCGTCCCTGGGATTCTCCAGGCAAGAACAGTGGAGTGGGTTGCCATTTCCTTCCCCAATGCATGAAAGTGAAAAATGAAAGTGAAGTCGCTCAGTCGTGTCCGACTCTTAGCGACCCCATGGACTGGAGCCTACCAGGATCCTCCGTCCATGGGATTTTCCAGGCAAAAGTACTGGGGTGGGGTGCCATTGCCTTCCCCGGGCAACGGGTTACATATCCACAATTAACCTGAAACTGTAGGCTTTAAGGGAAACTATGATTTGGGAGCAATATAAGCTGGAGTAAGGCCAGATCTGAGACTGAGAATTCACAATATCCACAACAGGTGCAGAGAACTTCCTAGAAATATTTGAGGATTTTGGTGTGAGTTTTACTGGGTGTTCTGAGCTATTGAATGTTGCTTTCACCAATCATGTGGGATTTTGTTTTCTGTGCTGTGTAGCTTGTGAGGTTTTGGTGTTACAGTAGGGATAGAGCCTGAACCCTCGAGGTGGAAGAGCTGTGTCCAGGACTTTGAACCACTAGAGAATGCCATACCCCATGGAACATTAATTGATGAGAACTCTCCCAATGGCCTCCATCTCAATACTAAAACCAACAGCAAAACATGAGCACAATCCTGTACATTGACAGACAGGATGATAAAAGCCATAGCAAAGTCTAGACACTCCCAAAACACACTATTACACACAACACTATTCTTCAGAGAGAAAAGATCCAGCTCTATCCACCAGAACACAGTTACAAATTTCACCAACCAGGAAATCTTCACAAGGCATTGGTCCAACAACACCCATGGGGAGCAGACTCCACAATTAAGAGGAACTATGACCTTCCAGACTACAGAAGGACACCCCAGCCAAACACAGTAAATGAAACAAAATGAAAAGACAGAGAAATATGCAACAGATGGGGAAACATGCTAAAAACCCACAAGACCAAACAAATGAAGAGGATATGGGAAGTCTACTTGGAAAAGGATTCAGGGTAATGATAGTAAAGATGATCAAAATCTTGAAAATAAAGTGGAGGCACAGAAAAGAGCCTGGAGGCATGGATCGAGAAGATGCAAGAAATGTTTAACAAAGACCTAGAAGAATTAAAGAAGAGACAATCAGCAGTGAGATTGTCATTGCTGAGAAGAGACAATAACAGATTAAAAATACTCTAGAGAGACTCAAAAGGAGAAGGCAATGGTACCCCACTCCAGTACTCTTACCTGGAAAATCCCATGGACGAAGGAGCCTGGTAGGCTGCAGTCCATGAGGTCGCTAAGAGTCGGATCAGATCAGATCAGATCAGATCAGTCGCTCAGTCGTGTCCGACTCTTTGCGACCCCATGAATCGCAGCACGCCAGGCCTCCCTGTCCATCACCAGCTCCCGGAGGTCACTCAGACTCATGTCCATAGAGTCAGTGATGCCATCCAGCCATCTCATCCTCTGTCGTCCCCTTCTCCTCCTGCCCTCAATCCCTCCCAGCATCAGAGTCTTCTCCAATGAGTCAACTTTTCGCATGAGGTGGCCAAAATACTGGAGTTTCAGCTTTAGCATCATTCCTTCTAAAGAAATTCCAGGATTGATCTCCTTCAGAATGGACTGGTTGGATCTTCTTGCAGTCCAAGGGACTCTCAAGAGTCTTCTCCAACACCACAGTTCAAAAGCATCAATTCTTTGGCGCTCAGCCTTCCTCACAGTCCAGCTCTCACATCCATACATGACCACAGGAAAGACCATAGCCTTGACTAGGCGAACCTTTGTTGGTAAAATAATGTCTCTGCTTTTGAATATGCTATCTAGGTTGGTCATAACTTTCCTTCCAAGGAGCAAGCGTCTTTTAATTTCATGACTGCAGTCACCATCTGCAGTGATTTTGGAGCCCAGAAAAACAAAGTCTGACACTGTTTCCACTGTTTCCCCATCTATTTCCCATGCAGTGATGGGACCAGATGCCATGATCTTCGTTTTCTAAATGTTGAGCTTTAAGCCAACCTTTTCACTCTCCACTTTCACTTTCATCAAGAGGCTTTTTAGCCCCTCTTCACTTTCTGCCATAAGAGTGGTGTCATCTGCATATCTGAGGTTATTGATATTTCTCCCGGCAATCTTGATTCCAACTTGTGTTTCTTCCAGTCCAGCATTTCTCATGATGTACTCTGCATATAAGTTAAATAAACATGGTGACAATATGCAGCCTTGATGTACTCCTTTTCCTATTTGGAACCACTCTGTTGTTCCATGACCAGTTCTAACTGTTGCTTCCTGACCTGCATACAGATTTCTTAAGAGGCAGATCAGGTGGTCTGGTATTCCCATCTCTTTCAGAATTTTCCAGAGTTTATTGTGATCCACACAGTCAAAGGCTTTGGCATAGTCAATAAAGCAGAAATAGATGTTTTTCTGGAACTCTCTTGCTTTTTCCATGATCCAGCGGATGTTGGCAATTTGATCTTTGGTTCCTCTGCCTTTTCTAAAACCAGCTTGAACATCAGGAAGTTCACGGTTCACATATTGCTGAAGCCTGGCTTGGAGAATTTTGAGCATTACTTTACTAGCGTGTGAGATGAGTGCAATTGTGTGGTAGTTTGAGCATTCTTTGGCATTGCCTTTCTTTGGGATTGGGATGAATACTGACCTTTTCCAGTCCTGTGGCCATTGCTGAGTTTTCCAAATTTGCTGGCATATTGAGTGCAGCACTTTCACAGCATCATCTTTCAGGATTTGGAATAGCTCCACTGGAATTCCATCACCTCCACTAGCTTTGTTCGTAGTGATGCTTTCTAAGGCCCACTTGACTTCACATTCCAAGATGTCTGGCTCTAGGTCAGTGATCACATCATCATGATTGTCTAGGTCTTGAAGCCCTTTTTTGTACAGTTCTTCTGTGTATTCTTGCCACCTCTTCTTAATATCTTCTGCTTCTGTTAGGTCCACACCATCTCTGTCCTTTATCGAGCCCATCTTTGCATGAAATGTTCCTTTGGTATCTCTGATTTTCTTGAATAGATCCCTAGTCTTTCCCATTCTGTTGTTTTCCTCTATTTCTTTGCATTGATCGCTGAAGAAGGCTTTCTTATCTCTTCTTGCTATTCTTTGGAACTCTGCATTTAGATGTTTATATCTTTCCTTTTCTCCTTTGCTTTTCGCTTCTCTTCTTTTCACAGCTATTTGTAAGGCCTCCCCAGACAGCCATTTTGCTTTTTTGCATTTCTTTTCCATGGGGATGGTCTTGATCCCTGTCTCCTGTACAATGTCACGAACCTCATTCCATAGTTCATCAGGCACTCTATCTATACGACTGAGCAAATTCACTTTCACTTTTCATTTTCATGCATTGGAGAAGGAAATGGCAACCCACTCCAGTGTTCTTGCCTGGAGAATCCCAGGGACGAGGGAGCCTGGTGGGCTGCCATCTATGGGGTCGCACAGAGTCGGACACGACTGAAGTGACTTAGCAGCAGCAGCAGAGAGACACAAAAACAGAGTAACTAATGCAGAAGAACAGATAAGTGGGCTGAAAGATAGAATGGTGGAAATAAATGAAGCAGATCAGAATAAAGAAGAAAAAAATAAAAAAGTAATGAGGAAAGTCTCAGAGACCTCTGGGACAACATTAAATATAGCAACATTAAAATCATAGGAGTCCCAGAAGAAGATGAAAGGAAAGGGCATGAGAAAATATTTGAGGAGAATATAGTTGAAAATTTCCCCAAATGGGAAAAGAAATAACCACCCAAGTACACGAAGCCCAAAGAGTCCCATACAGAATAAATCCAAGGAGAAATATGACAAGACACACATTAATCAAAGTGAAAAAAAAAAAAAAAAAAAAAAACACAAAGAACAAATATTAAAAGCAGCAAGAAAAAAGCAATACATAACACACAAGGGGATACCATAAGGCTAAAAGCTGCTCGTTCTACAAAAACCCTGCAGGCCCCAAAGGGAGCAGCAGGATATACTTATAGTGATTAAAGTAAAAAAACTACAATCAGGATTACTCTATCCAGCAATGATCTCATTCAGATTCAAAGGAGAAATCAAACAGACAAGCAACAGTTAATAGAATTAATCACCACCAAACCAGCTTTACAACAAATGCTAAAAGAACTTCTATAGACAGAAAACAAAAGATAAAGAAAAGGCCTACAAAAACAAACCCAAAACAATAAATAGTAATAGGATCATACATATCATTAATTACCTTAATTGTGAATGGACTAAATACTCTACCCAAAAAGACATAGATTGGTTGAATGGATACAAAGCAAGACCTCTATATATGCTGTCTACAAGAGACCCAACTCAGAACTAGGAACACATACAGACTGAATGTGAAGGGCTGGAAAAATATACTCCATGCAAATGGAAATCAAAAGATAGCAGGAGTAGCAATACTCAGACAAAATGTGCTATAAAATAAAGACCATTACACAAGACAAAGAAGGACACTACATAATGATCAAGTGTTAATCCAAGAAGACATAACAATTATAAATATATATTTACCCAATATAGGAGCACCTCAATACATAAGGCAAATGTTAACAGCTATTAAAGGGGAAATCAGCAGTAATACAATAATAGTGAAAGAATGTATATCCCACATACACTAACTGACAGATCATCCAGACAGAAAATTAATAAAGAAACACAAGCTTCAAATGACACATTGGACCAGTTGGATCCAATTTATATATAGGAGATTTCATCTAAAGGCAGTAGATTTCATTTTTTCTAAAGTACACATGGAACATTATCCAGGATAGATCACATCTTGGGTCATATATTAAGCCTTGGCAAATTTTTTTAAAAATTCAAATATCTTTTCTGACAATGCTATTAGATTAGATATCAACTATGGGGAAAAAAAAAAAAAAAACTATAAAAACACAAACACATTGCGGCTAAAAGATAAACTTCTGAATAACCAACAGTTCACTGAAGAAATCAAAAAGGAAATCAAAATATGCCTAAAAATAAATGACAATGAAAACATGAAAGCTCAAGACCTAAGGGATGCAACAAAAACAGTGCTAAGAGGGCCAGCAAATTTGGAAAACTCAGCAGTGGCCACAGGACTGGAAAAGGTCAGTTTTCTTCCAATCCCAAAGAAAGGCAATGCCAAGGAATGCTCAAACGACCGCACAATAGCACTCATCTCACACACTAGTAAAGTAATGCTCAAAATTCTCCAAGCCAGGCTTCAGCAATACCTGAACAGTGAACTTCCTGATGTTCAAGCTGGTTTTAGAAAAAGCAGAGGAACCAGGGATAAATTACCAACATCTGCTGGATAATGGAAAAAGCAAGAGTTCCAGAAAAACATCTATTTCTGTTTTATTGACTATGCCAAAGCCTTTGACTGTGTGAATCACAATAAACTGTGGGAAATTCTGAAAGAGATGGGAATACCAGACCACTTGATCTGCCTCTTGAGAAATTGGTATGCAGGTCCGGAAGCAACAGTTAGAACTGGTCATGGAACAACAGACTGGTTCCAAATAGGAAAAGGATTTCATCAAGGCTGTATATTGTCACCATGTTTATTTAACTTATATGCAGAGTACATCATGAGAAACGCTGGACTGGAAGAAACACAAGCTGGAATCAAGATTGCTGGGAGAAATATCAATAACCTCAGATATGCAGGTGACACCACCCTTATGGCAGAAAGTGAAGAGGAACTAAAAAGTCTCTTGATGAAAGTGAAAGTGGAGAGTGAAAAGGTTGGCTTAAAGTTCAGCATTCAGAAAATGAAGATCATGGCATCTGGTCTCATCACTTCATGGTAAATAGATTGGGAAACAGTGGAAACAGTGTCAGACTTTATTTTTATGGGCTCCAAAATCACTGCAGATGGTGACTGCAGCCATGAAATTAAAAGACGCTTACTCCTTGGAAGGAAAGTTATGACCAACCTAGACAGCATATTCAAAAGCTGAGACATTTCTTTGCCAACAAAGGTTCATCTAGTCAAGGCTATGGTTTTTCCTATGGTCATGCATGGATGTGAGAGCTGGACTGTGAAGAAGGCTGAGCGCCGAAGAATTGATGCCTTTGGACTGTGGTGTTGGAGAAGACTCTTGAGAGTCCCTTGGACTGCAAGGAGATCCAACCAGTCCATTCTGAAGGAGATCAGCCCTGGGATTTCTTTGGAAGGAATGATGCTAAAGCTGAAACTCCAGTACTTTGGCCACCTCATGCGAAGAGTTGACTCATTGGAGAAGACTCTGATGCTGGGAGGAATTGGGGGCAAGAGGAGAAGGGGACGACAGAGGATGAGATGGCTGGATGGCATCACCGACTCGATGGACGCGAGTCTGAGTGACCTCCAGGAGTTGATGATGGACAGGGAGGCCTGGCATGCTGCGATTCATGAGGTTGCAAACAGTCGGACACAACTGAGCGACTGATCTGATCTAAGAGGGAATTTTATAGCATTAAATCTCTACCTCAAGAAAAAAATAAAAACATTGAATAAACAAACTAGTCTTACATCTAATGAGACTAGAAAAAGGAGAACAAAAAACCTCAAAATTAGTTATTGTTCAGTTGCTAGATTGTGTCTGACTCTTTGTGACCCCATGAACTGCCACATGCCAGGTTCCCCTGTCATTCACTGTCTCTAGGAATATCCTCAAACTCATGTCTGTTGAGTTGGTGATGCTGTCCAACCATCTCATCCTCTCTCCTCCTTCTCCTCCTGCCTTCAATCTTTCCCAGCATCAAGGTCTTTTCCAATGAGTCAGTTCTTTGCATCAGGTGGGTAAAGTATTGGAGCTTCAGCTTCAGCATCAGTCCTTCCAATGAATATTCAGGGTTGATTTCATTTAGAATTGACTGATTTGATCTCGTTGCTGTCCAAGGGATTCTCAAGAGACTTCTCCAGCACCACATTCCAAAAGCATCAATTCTTTGGTGCTCAGCCGTCTTTACTGTCCATCACTCACATTCATAAAACACATAAAAAGGATCATGCATCATGCTTAAGTGGGCCTTTCCCTAGGGATACAAGGATGCTTCAGTATATGCAAATCAATGTCACACACCATATTAACAAATTGAAAGATCAAAAATAATATCATCTGAATAGATGCATAGTTTTCAAGAAAATCTAACACCTATATATGACAAAAACTCTCCAACAAATAGGCATAGATCTTATTCAGATTCAAGGGAGAAATCAAAAGCTTTACAGATAGGCAAAAGCTAAGAGTATTTACCACCACCAGAGCACCTTTATAACAAATGCTAAAGGAACTTCCTAGGCAGAATACACAGAGATTAAAAGAGAAAGCAAAAAAAAAAAAAAAAAAAATCCACAAAACAAACCAAAAACAATTAAGGAAACGGCAATAGAAACGTCCATATACACACTTGCCTTAAATGTTAATGGCTCTAATAATCCAACTAAAAGACATAAGCTGGCTGAATGGATATAAATAAGCAGAATCTATCTATCTATCTATCTATCTATCTATATATATACACACACACACACACACACACACACATATATATACATATGCTGTCAACAAGAGATCCATTTTTATCCTAGGGGCATATATAGACTAAAAGTGAGGAGATGAAAAAAAATTTATGAAAATGAATATCAAAAGAAAATGAGTAGCAATAAAAAAGACTTTATATATAAATAGACTTTTTATATAAAAAATAGACTTTAAAATAACTACTATTACAAGAGACAAGGAAAGGGCTTCCTTGGTGGCTCAGTGGTAAAAATCTGCTGGTCAGTGCAGGAAACATAGGTTTGATCTCTGGTCCAGGAAGATTCCACATGCCACAGAGAAACTAAGCCCATGCAACACATATATTGAGCCTATTCTTTAGAGTCTGTATTCCACAACAGAAGTGACTATAGTGAGAAGCCTGCACACCACAACTAGAGAAAAGCCCATGCAGCAACAAAGATCAAGCGTGGCCAAAATAAATAAATAAAACTATTTTTAAAAAGAGACAAGGAAAGACATTACATAATAATTAAGAGATCAATTTAAGAACAAGATATAACAATTGTAATTATATATGAACCTAACAGCACCCCACCCCAGTATTTTTGCCTGGAAAATCCCATGGACAGAGGATTCTGGTAGGCTCCAGTCCATGGGGTCGCTAAGAGTCAGACACGACTGAGCGACTTCACTTTCACTTTTCACTTTCATGCATTGGAGAAGGAAATGGCAACCCACTCCAGTATTCTTGCCTGGAGAATCCCAGGGACGGGGGAGCCTGGTGAGCTTCCGTCTATGAGGTCGCACAGAGTCGGACACGACTGAAGCGACTTAGCAGCAGTAGCAGCAGCAGCATGAACCTAACATAGCAGCATCCCATATATAAGACAAATACTAACAGCCGTTAAAGGAGAAATAGATAGTAACTCAATAAGAGTAAGAAACTCCAAGAACCGACTTACAACTATTGATAGATCATCCAGACAGATAATTAAAAAGGAAAGAGAAACTGATAGACTTAATTGGTATTTATAGGACATTCCATCTGAAAGCAAAATAATAAAATATCTTCTCAAGTACACACAGAACACTCTCCAGGACAGATCACATCTTGGGCCACAAATCAAGCACTAGTAAAATTAGGAAAATTTAAATCATATGAAACATGTTTTCTGACTAAAACAATATGAGATTATAAATCAACTACATGAAAAATGCTGTGAAAAGCACAAATGAACAGAAGCTAAAAAGTATGTTACTAAAAACTCAATAAATCAGTGAAGAAATCAATGAGGAAATTAAAACAAAACAAAACAAAACAAACAAACAAACAAACAAAACTAGAAACAAATTACAATGAAACACAATGATCCAAAAACTATGGGACAGAGAAAAAGCAATTCTAAGAGGGATGTTTATAGGAATACAATCATCTCAAAAAAAAAAAAAAAAAAACAAGAAAAATCTCAAATAAATAGCATAAACTTACACCTAAAACAACTAGAAAAAGTAGGAAAAACAAACAGTAGAAGGAAGGAAATCATAAAGATCCCAACAGAAGTCATTGAAATAGAAACAAAACAATCAATAGAAAAGATCAATGAAACTAAATGCTGGTTCTTTGAGATGGTATATAAAATTTATTAACATTTAGCCAAACACTGGACTGGTAGAAACACAAGTTGGAATCAAGATTGCTGGGAGAAATATCAATAACCTCAGATATGCAGATGATGCCACCCTTATGGCAGAAAGTGAAGAGGAACCAAAAAGCCTCTTGATGAAAGTGAAAGTGGAGAGTGAAAAAGTTGGCTTAAAGCTCAACATTCAGAAAACGAAGATCATGGCATCTGATCCCATCACTTCATGAGAAATAGATGGGGAAACAGTGGAAACAGTGTCAGACTTTCTTTTTCTGGGCTCCAAAACCACTGCAGATGGTGACTGCAGCCATGAAATTAAAAGACGCTTACTCCTTGGAAGGAAAGTTATGACCAACCTAGATAGCATATTCAAAAGTAGAGACATTACTTTGCCAACAAAGGTTTGCAAGGAGATCCAACCAGTCCATTCTGAAGGAGATCAGCCCTGGGATTTCTTTGGAAGGAATGATGCTATAGCTGAAACTCCAGTACTTTGGCCACCTCATGCGAAGAGTTGACTCATTGGAGAAGACTCTGATGCTGGGAAGGATTGAGGGCAATAGGAGAAGGGGGCGACAGAGGATGAGATGGCTGGATGGCATCACTGACTCGATGGATGTGAGTCTGAGTGACCTCCAGGAGTTGGTGATGGACAGGGTGGCCTGGCGTGCTGTGATTCATGGGGTCGCAAAGAGTGGGACACAACTGAGCGACTGATCTGATTTGAAACTCATCAAGAGAAGAACAGAGAGTTCTCCAGTCAATATAATGAGAAATGAAAAAAAATTTACTAGGAACACCACAGAAATACAAAGATAATAAGAGACTACTACGTGTAACTACACACCAATAAAATGGACAGCCTAGGAAAAGAGCCAATAAATTCTTACAAAGGTACAACCTTATAAGACTGAGCTTGGAAAAGATAGAAAATATGAACAAATTAATCACAAGTACTGAAATTGAAACTGATTAAAGGTCTGAATGAGACAGGGCATTCAGGGTTGGTGCACTGGGACAACCCAGAGGGATGGGATGGGGAGGAAGGTGGGAGGGGGGTTCATGATGGGGGACACATGTACACCCATGGCTGATTCATGTCAATGTATGACAAAAACCACTACAATATTGTAAAGTAATTAGCCTCCAGTTAAAATAAATAAATTAATTTAAAAAAATCTTCCAACAAAGAAAAAGTCCAGAAGCAGATCACTCCACAGGCAAAATCTATCAAACATTCAGAGAAGAGTCAACACATGCCCTTCTGAAACTCTTCCAAAAGTGTACAAATTGCAGAGGAAGGCCATCATAACTCTGACTCATAAACCAGAAAAAGATATCAAGACAGAAAACAACAAAATTCTGCAAAGCATTATCCTTCAATTAAAAAATAAATTAAAAAAAGAAAATTACAGGCCAATATCACTGATGGCCTATTAACAAAATCCTAGCAAACCAAATCAAACAACACATTAAAAGGATCATACACACATGGTCAGGGGGATTTAGCCCCATGATGCAAGTGTTTTTCAGTATCTGCAAATCTATCAGTGTGATATACCACATCAACAAGTTGAAGAATAAAAAACATGATCATCTCAATAGATGCAGGAAAAGCTTTTGACAAAATTCAGCAAACATTTATGATAAACATTCTTCAAAAAATGGGCTTAAAGGGAACCTACCTCAACATAAGCCATAAGACAAAATCATATCCAACATTATTCTCAATGGTGAAAAAACATTTCCTCTAAGATGAGAAACAAACCCAGGATGTCCACTCTTGCCATTAGTATTCAACATAATTTTGGAAGTGCTAGTCATGGCAACTAGAGGAAAAAAAGAAATAAAATGAATCCAAATTGGAAAGAAAGAGGTAAAATCTTCAATGTTTGCATATGATATGACCCTGTACATAGAAAATTTTAATCATGCTACCAGAAAGCTACTAGAGTTCAACAATGAAATTGGGGTATAGTTGATTTACAATGTTGTATTAGTTTCAGGGGGCTTCCCTCGTGGCTAGGCTTCCCTGGTGACTCTGACAGTGAAGAATCCACCTGCAATGCTGGAGACTTGGGTTTGATCCCTGGGTTGCAAAGATCTCCTGGAGGAGGGCATGGCAACCCACTCCAGTATTCTTGCCTGGAGAATTCCATGAGCAGAAATGCCTGGCAGGCTATAATACATGGGGTCACAAAAAGTTGAACACGACTGAGTGACAAAGGAGACCACATTAGTTTCAGGTGTACAGCAAAGTAAATCTGATATATATATATATATATATATATATAATCGATTATATATATATATATATATAATCTTTTTTAGATTCTTTTACATTTTAGATTATTTTCTTACATGGGCCATTGCAGAGTATAGAGTTCCTTGCTGTATACAGTATGTCATTATTAGTTTTCTATTTTATATGTAGTATGAGGTATGTGTCAATCTCAATTTTCTAATTTATTCATTCCCCACTTACCCCTCCAGTAACCATAAGTTTATTTACTATATCTGTTTTGTAGATAAGTTTATTTGTATTCTTTTTAAGATTTCAAATATAACCAATATCATAAGATATTTGTCTTTCTCCATCTGACTTATTTCACTCAGTATGACAATCTCTATGTCTATCCATATTGCTGCAAATCACATCATTATTTTGCTTTTTTATGATTGAATAATATTCCATTGTATATATCGATCAGATCTTCTTTATCCATTCCTCTGTTGATAAACATATAGGCTGCTTTCTTTCCCTGGCTATTGTCAATAATGCTGCTATGAACGTTGCAAAAGCTCTAAATAGGCATTTCTCCAAAGAAGACATAAAGATAGCTTAATAGTACATGAAAGCATGGTCAACATAACTAATTGTTAGAGAAATGTAAATCAAAACTAAAATGTGGTATCCCCTTACATTGGTTAAAATGGTCATTATAAAAAAATATCTACAAACATTAAATGCTGGAGAGGGTGTAGGGAAAAGGGAATCCTTCTAAACTGTTGGTGGTAATGTAAATTGGTACAGCCCCTATGGAGAACCGTATGGAGGTTCCTTAAAAAACTAAAACTGGAACTACCATATGATCCAGCAATCCCATTCCTGAGCCTATATCTGGAGATAAAAATTTGATATGATACATGCACCCATGCATGCATGACACTCTTTCTTGATAGAAATTCAACAAACTAGGAATAGAAGGAAACTACTTCAATATAATAAAGGCCATATGCAAAAAGTCCACAACTAACATTATACTCAGTGGTGAAATACTCGCAACTTTCCTCTCAGTTCAGGAATAAGACGAGGATGCCTTCTTCCACTACTTAACACAGTACTAAAATTCTTAACCAGAGCAATTAGGCAAGAAAAAGAAATAAAAGACATTCAAATTTGAAAAAAAAAATTTTTCTCTATTCACAGAAAACAAATTTTATATGTAGAACACCTAAATATTTCACACACGCACACACATACACACACACACACACACGAACTTTTAGAAATAATAAATGATTTCAGTAAAGTTGCATAGTATAAAGTCAAACACTAAAGTTAGTTGCATTTCTAGACACTAACAATGAACACTATGAAAGGAAAATTTTAAAACATTTCAATTCACAGTATCATCAAAAAGAATAAAATACTTAAGAGTGAATTTAATTATTGGGATTAAAAACTTGTATACTGGAAGCCACTGTGTGTGCTAATTCACTTCAGTCATGTCTGACTCTTTGCGACCCTATGGACTGCGGCCAGCCAGGCTCCTCTGTTCCTGGGGATTTTCTGGGCAAGAATGCTGGAGTGGGTTGCATGCCCTTTTCCAGAGGTGACCCAGGGACTGAACCCACATCTCTTATGTCTCCTGCATTGGCAGGCAGATTCTTTACTACTAGTACCACCTGGGAAGCTCTGGAAGCCACAAAATCTTGCTTTGAAAATTAGGAAAACACCAACAACTAAATGGAAAGACATTCTAATGTTCAGGGGTTGAAAGACTTTATATCATTTAGATATCAATACTACCCAATGCAGTCTACAAATTTAATACAATCACTATCAAAATCCTAATAATATATTTTTTTCAGAAACAGGAAAACCCATTCTAAAATTCATGTGGGACCTTGAAAGGTTGCTGTTGTGAGCCCTGTATAACACTGGGATTTGTGACCTCCAAAGGAGATGATTTCCATCTGGGGTCAGAGACAAGGTTTGACTACTTGGAGATTTTGTGTAGCAAAGTTTTATTAAAGTATAATAGCAATATGGAAAGCTTCTGACATAGACATCAGAAGGAGACAGAAAGAGTGCCCCCTTGTTAATTTTTAGCAAGGTGTTTTATGTCTGTTGAAGTGAAAGTGGAAGTTGCTCAGTCGTGTCAGATTCTTTGCAATCCCATGGATTCTACACAGTCCATGGGATTCTCCAGGCTAGAATACTGGAGTAGGTAGCCTTTCCCTTCTCCAGCGGATCTTCTCGACCCAGCAATCGAACCTGGGTCTCCTGCATTGCAGACGGATTCTTTACCAATAATCAGGTAAGAGAGACATCTTAAGGCTGAGGGAGTTTCACCAGGCACCTCTCCCACAATATGCACTTTTAGGATAGGATAGCATGAGGTGTGTCAACCCCATGCCATAAAATAAATGACAGGAATATGGGTTTGTTAAGCCATTATCAGCCCAAGGTTTGAGAAAAGAAAAAAGTTAGTCTTTTGAGGAACCATTTTGAAGAAAGGCAGATTCCAATGCAAATACACAGCTTCATTAACATAGCTTAAGAAAAACATTTCCATAAGAAAAACGTATTGGTTGGCTCAAGGCAGAACCAGGTGTCCTTAACACAGAATTAAAGCAGTCTCTTTTAAATCCGTGTAGAGAAGGAAAAAATATCTGCCAATTGCAGTTTATTTCCTCCTGCCACTTGGGGATCTCTGGCCTTCCTGCTTGCTATCTTCTCAATCTTAAGGGACCCAACATTCTGAGTGCATACTTGAATTTTTTTTAAGTAAGAAATCTCACACTTGCTGATAACCAATCTTACTAAAAATCCATAACAATTAAAACAGCATTTATTAGCATAAAGATAAATGTTCAGACAAATGGAGTAGAGCTCACAAATAAATGTTCATATGCATTGGCAAATGATTTAAAAAATATGTATTTAGCTGTGCTGGGTCTTAGCTGTGGCATGTGGGATCTTTTGATGCAGCCCACAGAGGAAAATTCTGAAAGAGATGGGAATACCAGACCACCTGACCTGCCTCTTGAGAAATTTGTGTGCAGGTCAGGAAGCAACAGTTAGAACTGGACATGGAACAACAGACTGGTTCCAAATAGGAAAAGGAGTACGTCAAGGCTGTATATTGTCACCCTGCTTATTTAAATTATATGCAGAGTACATCATGAGAAAAGCTGGGCTGGAAGAAGCACAAGCTGGAATCAAGATTGCTGGGAGAAATCTCAATAAACTCAGATATGCAGATAACACCACCCTTATGGCAGAAAGTGAAGAGGAACTGAAAAGCCTCTTGATGAAAGTGAAAGGCTTAAAGGTCAATATTCAGAAAACTAAAATCATGGCATCTGGTCCCATCACTTCATGGGAAATACATGGGGAAACTGAGGAAACCGTGTCAGACTAAATTTTTTTCTGGGCTCCAAAATCACTGCAGATGGTGATTGCAGCCATGAAATTAAAAGACGCTTACTCCTTGGAAGGAAAGTTATGACCAACCTAGATAGCATATTCAAAAGCAGAGACATTACTTTGCCAACAAAGGTCTGTCTAGTCAAGGCTATGGTTTTTCCAGTGGTCATGTATGGATGTGAGTGTTGCACTGGGAAGAAAGCTGAGCCCTGAAGAATTCATACTTTTCAACTGTGGTGTTGCAGAAGACTCTTGAGAGTCCCTTGGACTGCAAGGAGAGCCACCCAGTCCATCCTAAAGGAGATCAGTCCTGGATGTTCATTGGAAGGACTGATGCTGAAGCTGAAACTCCAAAACTTTGGTCACCTCATGCGAAGAGTTGACTCATTGGAAAAGACTCTGATGCTGTGAGGGATTGGAGGCAGGAGGAGAAGGGGACAACAGAGGATGAGATTGCTGGATGTCATCATCGACTTGATGGACGTGAGTTTCAGTGAACTTCAGGAGTTGGTGATGGACAGGGAGGCCTGGCCGTGCTGTGGTCAAGGGGGTCGCAAAGAGTCGGACATGACTGAGTGATTGAACTGAACGGAATAGATTCTAGAGTGTGAGTGCTTCTGTAGTTGCAGTACACAGGCTTACTTGCTCTGTGGCATGTGAGATCTTAGTTCCAAAACGAAGGATGAAATTCACATGCTCTGCATTGCAAGGTAGATTCTTAAGCACTGCACCACCAGGGAAGTCCCTCAAATGAGTTTTTGAAAAGGGAATCAAGACCATTTAATGAGGATAAATAATTCAACAATTTGCTTTGGAAAAATTAAGCATCCATATACAAGAGAATGAATTTAAAGCTTTATTTTTTACCTTACAAAAATTACTCAAAGTGAATCAAAGAACAAAATAAAACCTAAAACTTTAAAGCTTTTAGAATAAAATATTAGGAACAAGCTTCCTGACATTGATTATACAATAACTTTTTAATGTAAGACATCAAAAGCAAAGGCATAATTTTTTAAATAGATAAGCTGAATTTCATCAAAATTAAAAACAGACACAACAATCAAGTGGGCAAAAGAACAAAACTGGAACTGGAAATTGAAAAATGCATACTTTTCAATTTCAAACTAACTACAAAGCTACAGAAATCAAGCCTATGTGGTATTAATTTAAGTATGAGCACACAGGTCAGTGGGATAGAACTAGAACCCAGAAATTAAGAATAATGGTTTTTTTAAAACAAATAATGCCAGGACAATTGGATATCCACATGTATATGATAAAATCTGCCCTCCTTAATTTACACACATAAATTAACTCTATGTGAATCACAAATATAAATGCAAGAGTTAAAGTATAAAGCTTCTAGAGTAAAACATAGCTTAAAGTATTCTTGATATTCGAAATGCCAATTAGTACTTGAGTATGACACACAAATCAGAGACAACACAAGTAAAAATAGACTAAATAAAAATTTGAACCTTCTGTGTTTCAAAGCACACAATGTATAAAGTAAAAAGGCAATTTACTGGATGGGAAAATATTTGCAAATCATATATATGATAAGGGATTAAAATCCAGAATATATAATTAACTCCAGCTCAACTGCAAAAATAAAACAACACACTTTAAAAAATATAAAATATTTGAATAAATTTTTTCCTAGTAACATATGCATGAATGCTAAGTTGCTTCAGTCATGTCCCACCAGACTCGTCTGTCCACAGGATTCTCCAGCCAAGAATACTGGAGTGGATTGTCATGCCCTCTTCTGGGAGTTCTTGCTGATCCAGGGATTGAACCTGCATCTCTTAAGTCTCCTGCATTGGCAGATGAGTTCTTTACCATTAATGCCACCTGAGAAGCCTATACAGTGGACCAAATAAGTACATGAAGAGATGTTCATTATCACTAACCATTCAGTTCAGTTCAGTTCAGTTCAGTTCAGTCTCTCTCTCAGTCATGTCCATCTCTTTGCAACCCCATGAACTGCAGCACACCAGGCTTCCCTATCCACCAACAACATCTAGAGCTTGCTCAAACTCATGTCCATCAAGTCAGTGATGCCATCCAACCAACTTATCCTCTGTCATCCCTGTATCCTCCTGCCTTCAATATTTCCCAACATCAGAGTCTTTTCCAATGATTTGGTTCTTTGTATCAGGTGGCCAAAGTATTGGAGCTTCAGCTTCAGCATCAGTCCTTCCACTGAATATTCAAGACTGATTTCCATTAGGATTGACTGGTTTGATCTCCTTGCTGTCCAAGGAACTCTCAAAATTCTTCTCCAACACCAGAGTTCATAAGCATCAATTCTTCGAGCTCAGCTTTCTTTACGGTCCAACTCTCACATCCATGCATGACTACTGGAGAAAACATGTTTGACTAGATGAACCATTGTCCTCAAAGTAAAGTGTCTGCTTTTTAACATGCTGTCTAGGTAGGTCATAGCCTTTCTTCCGAGAAGCAAGTGTCTTTTAATTTCATGGCTAAAGTCACAATCTGCAATGATTTGGGAGCCCAAGACAGTAAAGTCTGCCACTGTTTCCTTTGTTTCTCTATCTATTTGCCATGAAGTGATGGGACAGAATGCTATGATCTTAGTTTTTTGAATGTTGACTTTTAAGCCAACTTTTTCACTTTCCTCTTTCACCAAAAGGCTTTTTAGTTCTTCACATTCTGCCATAAGGATGGTGTCATCTGCACATCTGAGGTTATTGATACTTCTCCCGCCATCTTGATTCCAGCTTGTGCTTCATCCAGCCCAGCATTTTGCATGATGTACTCTGCATATATGTTAAATAAGCACGGTGACAATATACAGGCTTGACTGGTACTGTTGCTTCTGACCTGCATACAAGTTTCTCAAGAGGCAGGTAAGGTGGTCGGCTATTCCCACCTCTTGAAGAATTTTCCGCAGTTTGTTGTGATCCACACAGTCAAAGGCTTTGGTGTAGTCAATAAAGCAGAAGTATATATTATTCTGGAACCCTCTTGTTTTTCGATGATTCAATGGATGTTGGCAATTTGATCTCTGGTTCCTCTGCCTTTTATAAATCCATCTTGAACAACTGGAAGTTCATGGTTCACATATTATTGAAGCCTGACTTGGAGAATTTTGAGCATTACTTTGCTAGTGTGTGAGATGAGTATAATTGTGTGGTAGTTTGAATATTCTTTGGAATTGCTTTGCTTTGGGATTTGAATGAAAACTGACCTTTTCCAGTCCTGTGGCACTGCTGAAGTTTCCAAATTTACTGGAGTATTGAGTTCAGCACTTTCACAGCATCTTTTTTTAAAAAATTATCCATATTTTTGATTATTATATTTTTAATATTAATTTATTTATTTTAATTGGAGGCTAATTACTTTACTATATTGTATTGGTTTTGCCATACGTCAATATGAATCCGTGTACACGTGTTCCTCATCCTGAACCCCCCTCCCACCTCCCTCCTATACCATCCCTCTGGGTCATCCCAGTGCACCAGCCCCAAGCATCCTGTATCATGCATCAAACTTGGACTGGAGATCCGTTTAATATATGATATTATATATGTTTCAATGCCATTCCCCCAAATCATCCCACCTTCTCCCTCTCCCACAGAGTCCAAAAGACTGTTCTATACATCTGTGTCTCTTTTGCTGTCTTGCATACAGGGTTATCGTTACTATCTTTCTAAATTCCATATATATGTGTTAGAATACTCTATTGGTGTTTTTCTTTCTGGCTTACTTCACTCTGTATGCTGCTGCTAAGTCACTTCAGTCGTGTCTGACTCTGTGTGACCCCATAGATGGCAGCCCACCAGGCTCCCCCGTCCCTGGGATTCTCCAGGCAAGAACATTGGAGTGGGTTGCTATTTCCTTCTCCAATGCATGAAAGTGAAAAGTGAAAGTGAAGTTGCTCAGTCGTGTCCAACCCTCAGCGACCCCATGGATTGCAGCCTACCAGGCTCCTCCATCCATGGGATTTTCCAGGCAGGAGTACTGGAGTGGGGTGCCATTGCGTTCTCCGTCACTCTGTATAGTAGGCTCCAGTTTCATCCACCTCGTTAGAACTGATTCAAATGTATTCTTTTTAATGGCTGAGTAATACTCCATTGTGTATATGTACCACAGCTTTCTTATCCATTCATCTGCAAAGCATCTTCTTTTAAGATTTGAAGTAACTCAACTGGAATTCCATCACCTCCACTAGCTTTGTTCATAGTGATGCTTCCTAAGGCCCATTTGACTTTGCATTCCAGGATGTATGGCTCTAGGTAATTGGTCACACCATAGTGGTTATCTGGGTCATGGAGATCTTTTTTAATAGTCTTTTGTATAGTGAAGCCCCTCACAAATCATTAGGAAGATGCAAATCAAAACCATAAGGAGATATCATCTCACAGCCATTAAGAAGGCTGCTATCAAAACAAACAGAAAATAGAAAGTATTGACAGCAATGTGGAGATACTGGAATTATTGCACTCCAGTAATTGGACTGTAAATGGTACAGCCATTTTGTAAAACTGTATAATGATTTCTCAAGAAAATAAAAACAGTTACAATGGATCCCAACAGCTTCACTGCTCATTATATAACCTAATGAATTGAAAGCAGGGACTTGAAGAGATGTTTGTACACTCATGTTCATAGCTGCATCACTTAGAGTAGCCAAAAAGTGGAAGCAACCCAAGCATTCATAAACAAATAAATAGCTAACAAGGTGTGGTAATATAAATACAATGGGGTGTTACTTAGCTTAGAAAAAGAAGGAAATTCTGGCACATGCTACAACATGAATGAATGTTAGCAACATTATGGGAAGTGAAATAAGCTTTTCACAAAAGGAGGCATACTCTGATTCCACTTCTATAATTATCTAGAGTAGTGAAATTAATAGAGACAGAAATTAGAAAAGTGGTTTTCTGGGACTGAAGGAGGAAGAATGGGGAATTATTTCTTATTTCTTGATATTTATAGCATTTCAGTTGTACAAGATGAAAAAAATTCTGAAGATGGATGGTACTGATGATACCATTCAGTTCAGTTCAGTTCAGTCGCTCAGTCGTGTCCGACTCTTTGCAACCCCATGAATAGCAGCATGCCAGGCCTCCCTGTCCATCACCAACTCCCAGAGTTCACTCAAACTCACGTCCGAGTCGGGTGATGCCATCCAGCCATCTCATCTTCTGTTGTCCCCTTTTCCTCCTGCCCCCAATCCCTCCCAGCGTCAGAATCTTTTCCAATGAGTCAACTCTTGCATGAGGTGGCCAAAGTACTGGAGTTTCAGCTTTAGCATTAGTACGCAGTAGGAAGGCACTTATCTCAATGACTGTAAAGTTAAAGTGAAAGTGAAGGTCACTCAATTGTGTCCCACTCTTTGCAACCCCATGGACTATTTTGTCCATGGAATTCTCTAGGCCAGAATATTGGAGTGCGTAGCTTTTCCCTTCTCCAGAGGATCTTCCCAACCCAGGGATCAAGCCCAGGTCTCCTGCATTGAAGGCTAATTCTTTAACAATTGAACTATGAGGGAATCCCCTCATACAGTGACTGAACTGTATACTTAAAATGGTTAAGATATTAAATTTTATGCCATGTGTACTTTACCACAGTATGAGAAAAACTTTCAAGGTCATGAAAAACAGAAATACTAGAAAATTGCCAAATAGTATGGGAGACTAAGGGAACATAATGAGTAAATGCAAATATGGTTCACTAGAATGGATCCTAGAACAAAAAGGATATCAGTACGAATATTGGTGAAATCTGAATAATGTATGGTCTTTTGCTACTTATGTGGAATCAATATTAATCTATTATTTTGAGAAGTGTATCATAGTTATGACACATTAATGGAAAATGGATATGAGATATGTAGGGACTCTGTACTATATCTGCAACTTTTTCTCTATCTGTAAATTGATTTTGAAATTAGAAGTTTGTCTTGTTTTGTTGTTGTTGTTTAATCACTCAGTAATGTCCATGTCTTTGCAACCCATGTCCGACCCATGGACTGTAGCTCACCAGGGTCCTCCATTCATTGGATTGCTCAAGCAAGAATACTGGAGTGGGCTGCCATTTCCTTCTCCAGGGCATCTTCCCTATCAAGGGATCAAATGTGCATCTCCTGCATTGTCAGATGGATTCTCTACCACTGAGCCACCAGGGAAGCCAGAAGTTTTCCTACAAATTATATTTAAAAACAAACGAAAAATTTTCATGATCCAGGGCTAGATACAGAAGTAAGCTTGGCACTAAATGCACAATCCATAGGAAGGGAAAAGTATAAGTTTGCTCTTTTAAGGATCTTTTTAAAGAAAAAAACACAAGCTAAAGAAACTGGCAGAATAAATTTATATAATATATGCCCAACAAAAGACTATTACCTAAAATATATAAAGTTCTCAACACTCAACATTAAATAAAAAATGACAAAGTGCTGAGCAGACACTACACAGAAGAGTAACAAATAAGGGCCTGAAATGATGTTCAACTTCATTAGCCATTTGAAAAATGTAAATAAAACCATAATGATATATCAGAATAACAAAAATTAAAAAAAAAATAATAATAGTAATAGAATCAAATTCTGGTGAAGAAGCAGATAAATTGAGTTGTACATATATTGCTTGTGAAGAGGTTAACCAATATAGTATAGCTAATTTTGAAATAGTTTGGCGTTTCTTATAAACTAAACCGCATTTACCATACAATCCAGCAACTGCACTTTGGAAAATTTGTTAAAAGTCTATTTTTTTCCCCATTTATTTTTCTTGACAGCCTGGTTGAAAATCAATTATGACATAAATATAAATGATTATTTCTAGTGTCACACCTCTATTCCATTGATCTATATATTTATGTATATAGTTATATTGTTATGTCGGTTATCTTCATTACTGTAACTATGTAGTAAAGTTTGAAAAAGGAAAAATTTCTTCATCCAGATGGTGTCCAATTTCATTGATTTATTTCAGGATTGTTTTGGCTATGCTGAGACCTGTGCCTTTCCATATGTATATTAGGATCAATTTGTCAATTTGTGCAAGAAGTAAAACAAAACAACACTCCGGAGATTGTTCAGTTTAGTTCAGTTCAGTTCAGTTGCTCAATTGTGTCGGACTCTGTGGAGATTGTTAGTGATTGAATTTAACTTGCAGCTCAGTTTGGGGAGTATTGTTATCCGAACAATATTAGGTCTTATGACCCATGAATATAAATTGTCTTTCCACTTATTTATATGTTCTTTAACTTTTGTCAACAATATTTTGTAGTTTTCAGTGTAAATATATTCCATTTACACAAATATTTTAAGTATTTTTCTCACCAATTGGAAAAGAAATAGCTTTCTAATTTTTTTGAATTGCTCTTGTATAGAAATAACAATTGAAATTTTTTAAAATATTGAACTTTTATCCTACAACTTTGCTGAACTTATTTATTAGTTCATGAAATTCGCTAGTGAATTCCTTAGGATTATTTGTATGTGATATCAGGTTATTCGAGAATAGAGATAGTTTCACTTGTTCCTTTACAATCTGTATACCTTTAATATATTCTCCTTGTATAATAAATTGTTTAGAAATTATAGTAGAATGTTGAATAAAAAGGACATGTCTGTATAGCCTTATGTTTTTAGTGATGTTACATGAGAAACATTCAATCTTTTACCATTTAGTATAATATTAACTGCAGGAATTCTTTGCAGATGCCTTTTATCAGCTTGAGGAAGTACTCATCTATTCTTAGGTCACTGAGAATTTTAATAATGAACGTGTATGAAATTTTGTCAAATTTTTTTTCTGCTTATATTAGATCATGTGTTTTTTTGGTGTGTTTTATTCTATCACGTATTTTATTGACCTTTTTTTTTCATATTTTGAATCAATTTTGTATTTTTGGGATAAATCTCACTTGGTGTTGCTAAAATAGTATTTTTTGTATATTCCTGGATTAGGCATTCTAATATTGTTCAGGGTCTATG
Source organism: Tragelaphus eurycerus (assembly GCA_935064755.1). Lineage (NCBI taxonomy): Eukaryota > Metazoa > Chordata > Mammalia > Artiodactyla > Bovidae > Tragelaphus > Tragelaphus eurycerus. The sequence goes on along the minus strand of CAKXYN010000046.1, from coordinate 12,070,244 downwards.
TATCTGTGTTCATAATGGATATTGATCTATAGTATCATTTTCTTGCAAATTTGTTCTGATTTCTTTCAGTATAATTTGATCTTGTAAAATTAGTTGATAAGTACTCTTTCATATTTTATTTTTTTGAAAGGTTTGTGAAGAATCTTTATTAGTTTCTAAAAAAAATAACTGGTAGAATTCACCAGTAAGTCATCTGTGTCTGGACTTTTCTTTATGGAAATTTACTTATTTATTTATTTAAACATTTTATTTTGTATTGGGGTACAGGTGATTAATAATGTGATAGTTTCAGGTTAACAGCCAAGGGACTCAGTCATACATATACATGCGTCTATTCTCTCTCCAAACTCACCTCCCCTCCAGGTTGCCACATGACATTTAGTGGAAAATTATTTATTTATAATAAACATAATATATATTTAATAGGTATATTTAATATATGTCTATATATGTTAAAATTTCAATAGCAATTTCATCTGGAACTTAACTGGAATTTCATCACCTACATGGGCTTTCTTTGTAATGATGCTTCCTAAGGCCCACTTGACTTTGCGTTCCAGAATGTCTGGTTCTAGGTGAGTGATCACACCACTGTGGATATCTCAGCCACACTGAGACCTAATTTCTTGTACATGATGTCTTCATACTGGCTAATGATGTCAAATATCAGAGAGTTCAAGAAGGTATTGAAGAAAGATCCATCACAATGTGTGATTATGATGCATTTGACAACATTTAATAAACCAATTTTAGTACAGGACAGGTAGCGGAAGCCAGGTATCAGGGATTGCATTTGTAGAAAGAGCATAGAGAAGGCTATTGGCATATGCTATGCTATGCTATGCTAAGTCAATTCAGTCGTTTCTGACTCTGTGTGACCCCATAGATGGCAGCCCACAAGGCCCCCCTTTCCCTGGGATTCTCCAGGCAAGAACACTGGAGTGGGTTGCCATTTCCTTCTCCAATGCATGAAAGTGAAAAGTGAAAGTGAAGTCGCTCAGTCGTGTCTGACTCTTAGCGACCCCATGGACTGCAGCCCATCAGGCTCCTCCATCCATGGAATTTTCCAGGCAAGAGTACTGGAGTGGGGTGTCATTGCCTTCTCTGAAAGGTTAGTATATAGTTGACCTTTTAAACTTTGAAGAAAGACTATACTAAGCTCAAATACAGTCTATTAATCCTGGGTCTAGTAACTGACTTCTTTGAATGTCAATTTCCTCAGGAGTAAAATGTAAACTCCTGTCTTGCAGTATTGTTGTGAGGATTACATATAATGGATGTAAAACATTTTATGTATCAATATTAAGCATTTATTCTTTAAAGGAATTGAGGAAAGAGTTATGATTCATAAGAGGCTAGTGCTGTAAGAGAGGATAGTCAAAATTATTTGACCCAGTGCCTATTAAATGTAACTACCAGGAGTGGTACTTTATTTTTTTAGGGGGATTCCATATTTCTTCCAGAATTTGATGAAAGCTTTGAATTCTCTTCTAGAAAATTTCATGTACACACAAACTTTTACAAGTAATTTCAGTGGCTTCACTGGTCCCATGAAGGTTAAAAACAATAATTTACATGTATTGAATGTTTACTATATATCAGATACTACTATCAGTTCTTCATATAAATGAACCTGTACTCTTTTTAAAATGAAGAGATAGGTTCATACAGGTTAAGAAAGTTGCTTAAGGTCACACAACTAGTAAGTAGGAGGGCTAGGAATCAAATCCAAACCACTCTATTATGTTACTTTATAAATTCAAATGCTGAAATGCCATAGGTAAAATGATATTATTTACAGAACAATTTTCAATAGTAAGAAATTATAGACCACTAAATAACCAGTGGAAAAGAATTAAATAAATTATTAAATAGTCAAATTGTAAAAAATTATTGGTACCTCTATTTTTACAGATAAACAATTATATCTAAGATAATTTACTAAGTGGAAAATCAAAATGCAGATGGATGTATGTACTATACTACTTTCTAGTATAAAAAACAAGAGAACAAACATATGTGTGTGCTTGTATGTGCATAGAGTATCTGTGAAAGCATAGATAAGGACCTAAATTTGGTGGTTGCCTCCGAAAGAGTGAAGTTGAGTAAATCTGATCATAGTCTGCATTGTATTCTAGCACCACGTGTACACATCTCTAAACCTTCTAAATTAGGTTTCAAACTACTTAAGAGCAAGGACTTGTCTTATTTATCACTGAATCCACCCAAACATATCCTAGAACAAGATCTTGAATTCAAATGAATAAAGGAAAATAAAGACAGAGGAGAAAGCAAAGAGTATACCAAAGGTACATTTGAAGGCAGCCAAAAAGGATCTACAGGAAACATATCACTTTCACATTAATGTTAGAATAATATAATATACCATTATTCCCAGCACTAAATGTGGTTTACCTATATCTATAGCTATTTAATCATGATATTTTGGCTAAAATTTTAAACAGTGCCCTCTATGGTTACCTATGAAATACGATTTGAGACATGGATTCATAAGGTGTGCTCTGTGGATCCTTGAGGGTATTAAGACTTTTAGTGAGCTCTCAAGATCAAAACTATTTTTATAATAATACTAAAACAATTTTTACTTTTCCATTGTATGGATATTTGCACTGATGGTACAAAAGCTATGGAGCGTAAAACTTCTGATGCCTTAATATCAATCAAGGCAGTTGTATCAAAGTATACAAGTATTCTTCATTGCCATACATTTATTTGTAAAAAAAAAAAAAAAAAAAAAGAGTTTCTCTTAATAATGTCCTCAATAGATGCAGAGAAAGCCTTTGACAAAATTCAACATCCATTTATGATAAAAACTTTCCAGAAAGCAGGAATAGAAGGAACATACCTCAACATAATAAAAGCCATATATGACAAACCCACAGCAAACATTATCCTCAATGGTGAAAGCATTTTCCCTAAAGTCAGGAACAAGACAAGGATGTCCACTTTCAACACTACTATTCAACATAGTTTTGGAAGTTTTGGCCATAGCAATCAGAGCAGAAAAAGAAAGAAAATGAATCCAAATTGGAAAAGAAGAAGTAAAACTCTCACTGTTTGCAGTTGACATGATCCTCTAAATAGAAAACCCTAAAGACTCCACCAGAAAAGTACTAGAGTGAATCAATGAATATAGTAAATTTGGAGGATATAAAATCAACACACTGAAATCCCTTGCATCCCAATACACTAATAATGAGAAAATAGAAAGAGAAATTAAGGAAACAATTCCATTCACCATTGCAACGAAAAGAATAAAATACTTAGGAATATATCTACCTAAAGAATCTAAAGACCTATATATAGAAAACTATAAAACACTGGTGAAAGAAATCAAAGAGGACACTAATAGATGGAGAAATATACCATGTTCATGGATTGGAAGAATCAATATAGTGAAAATGAAAATATTACCCAAAGCAATCTATAGATTCAACGTATTCCCTATCAAGCTACCAATGGTATTTTTCCCAGAGCTAGAACACATTTCACAATTTTTACGGAAATACAAAAAAACCTCGAATAGCCAAAGCAATCTTGAGAAAGAAGAATGGAACTGGAGGAATCAACCTGCCTGACTTCAGGCTCTACTACAAAGCCACAGTCATCAAGACAGTATGGTACTGGCACAAAGACAGAAATATAGATCAATGGAACAAAATAGAAAACCCAGAGATAAAGCCATGCACCTATGGACACCTTATATTCGACAAAGGAGGAAAGAATATACAAAGGAAGAAAGCCAATCTCTTTAAGAAGTGATTCTGGGAAAACTGGCCAAACACTTGTAGAAGAATGAAACTAGAACACTTTCTAACACCATACACAAAAATAAACTAAAAAACGATTAAAGATCTAAAGGTAAGACCAGAAACTATAAAACTCCTAGAGGAGAACATAGACAAAACACTCTTCGACTTAAATCACAGCAGGATCCTCTATGACCCACCTCCCAGAATATTGGAAATAAAACCAAAAATAAACAAATGGGACCTAATTAAACTTAAAAAGCTTCTGTACAACAAAGGAAACTATAAGCAAGATGAAAAGACAGCCTTCAGAATGGGAGAAAATAATAGCAAAGGAAGCAACTGACAAAGGACTAATCTCAAAAATATACAAGCAACTCCTACAGCTCAATTCCAGAAAAATAAATGACCCAGTCAAAAAGTGGACCAAAGAAATAAATAGACATTTCTCCAAAGAAAACATACAGATGGCTAACAAACACATGAAAAGATGCTCAACATCACTCATTATCAGAGAAATGCAAATCAAAACCACAATGAGGTACCATTTCACTCCAGTCAGAATGGCTGCAATCCAAAAGTCTACAAGCAGTAAATGCTGGAGAGGGTGTGGAGAAAAGGGAACCCTCTTACACTGTTGGTGGGAATGCAAACTAGTACACAGTAGCATAACTCAATGAACCAATATGTTCCAATGCAAGTTGTTACAAATAATGCACGGCTAAATGATCCATTCAAAATAAAAGCTATATCAATTAATTTTATTAAAATAGAATAGGAAAAATTCCTTGATGGGCTTTCAGAATTCAAATTGCAATTATCCTGTAAAAGACTGCTGCTAAGTCACTTCAGTCGTGTCCGACTCTGTGCGACCCCATAGACGGCAGCCCACCAGGCTCCCCCGTCCCTGGGATTCTCCAGGCAAGAACACTGGAGTGGGTTGCCATTTCCTTCTCCATTGTGTGAAAGTGAAGAGTGAAAGTGAAGTCGCTCAGTCAAGTCCGACTCTTAACGACCCCATGGACTGCAGCCCATCAGGCTCCTTCATCCATGGGATTTTCCAGGCAAAAGTACTGCTAGTTTATTTTTGGTGTTGTTACAAAGAATAGTGCTTGTGCTAGCTTGTTTCAGTAATGTCTGAATCTTTGCAACCATATGGACCTTAGCCCACCAGGCTCCTGCTTTGGCAAGCAGATTCATTACTGCTGAGCCACTGAGAAAGCCCTCTTACAAAGAATATGAACAATTAAATAAAAATATTATTAAAATGCTCACCCTTTTTCATCTCATTCATATGAGATCATATATTTTCTCCTAAATTACAACCAAAACAACATATCACAACAGATTGAATGAAAAAAGAAAGATATTAGAGTCCAGATATTTTCTGTTAAGGAGGTTTGCAAAAATGTAAAACATTGTCACTTTTCTCACTTTTTTTTTTTTTGTGCAAATTAGTTCTATCTCACAAAATAGGTGTTATTTATGTTAACATACAATTTTTATTTTAAGTGGATTAATAAAGTTTTTTTTTTATTAAAGTATAGTTGACTTACAATATTGTGTTGGTTTTAAATGTACACAAAGCAATTATATTTAGATTACATTCCATTATAGATTATTGCAAGATATTGAATATATTTCCCTGTGCTATGCAGAAAATCCTGTTTCTCATCTATTTTACATATGGTAGTTTGTATCTGTTAGTCCCATACCCCAAAGGATTCCCAGGTGTTGCTAGTGACAGAGAACCTGCCTGCCAGTGCAGGAGACATAAGACACACAGGTTCCATCCCTGGGTCAGGAAGATCCCCTGGAGAAGGACATGGCAACTCACTCCAGTATTCTTGCCTGGAGAATCCCATGGACAGAGCAGCCTGGTGGGCTACAGTTCATGGGGTTGCAAAGAGTTGGATATGACTGAAGTGACTTAACATGTGCACAGTCCTATACCCTGATTTGTTCCTCCCCACATCATCTCCCCCTTTTATAATCATAAGTTTGTTTTCTATGCTATCAATTTTTAATGTCTAGTATAAGAAATATTGATAGTGTTGAAACAAACAGACAAATTTTGTATGTTGAAACAAAATAGCCAGATATTTTTCCAGCAAACATGGATTTATCAGGATCAACAGAGATTTGCAATTTGGGGGTCTATAAACATGATGCGCCAAGTGTAAGTTCCTACACAAAAAGGGAAGGAGAGTGTTTTATAGAGAGGAAAAGGAAGCTGGGAGGGTGATAATAAACAAAGAGTCTGTGGCTTTTCATTCATTGAATACTTGCTAGGAAAGAAGAGGAGTCTTTCTGGGCTCAGTCATAGTTGTAGAGCTTGAGAGCTCCACCTTCTGGACTCCAAACTCTAATTTAAGCTTTTGTTTATTACTTACAATAGATACAACCTATATAAGCAAAAATTTGGGGGGAGATTCTAAATGAATTTTAAGAGTGTAAAGGGGTCTGAGAGAAAAAGCTTGAGAATTGCTTATTTGGAAAATTTGATTTAATTGCTGATTTGAAGAATCTTTGCCACTTGTCAATGCCAAGTGAAATTTCAGACACTTGGAATCCATTCCCATGTGTTTGCAGTGTCCAAATCCTAAAAAAACCTTCCTGTTTCACTGTTAAAGACCTAATCACATCAAACTTTTTGTGACAGCAGGATCCCATAGAGTCTAGAAAAGCACCATATCCTTGGAGAGAAAGCTGAACAAAAAGGCCAGAAAAAGAAGGTAGGGCACAAATATAGTCTTCATCTATTCCACCACTTTCCTAGTGAAATATATAAAGTTAGTAAGCCTCATAGCAAGAAACCCAAAATAAGTAACCTAGAAAAGAAATACTTTTCCTCATCCCTTGGTTTTTTGCCCATTGTTTATAATTTTGACTATATAAAAACAATATAGTAAATAAGAATTTCAGAAAAGCTAATTTATGTTAATTCACAACATGTATATACAACCAGCCAGTTAGCTGAAGGAACTTTCTTCTTATGGGAATTTTCTGAAATACATTTCTTTAGAAATTCACAACCTGTGAGACTAACCATTTCCCTTTTCAGGATTGTAGGTTCCTCAGAGGTGGGTCTCAAGAAGTTGCCCTATGCTTATATTTGTCTTCAAAACAAGCTTCTGGGGTTCAGGGAAATTAATTCCTCTTCCAGTTACAAAGTAAGGTATTCCCACTGGAGACAAATATTTTAGTGTATGAATCAAAAAAAGTTTTAGTGAAAAATATGCAAAAACTAAACGCCTTCAAAAACTACTTGTGAAGATTCCTACTTGTGAAAATTCATTTTCTCTTTCATTTTTATTGATTACAGTTTTGTGTTCTTTTAAGAAAATTAGTTCTTTTGAAATTACTCTTTATCTTCATTCTTACTTAACTAAGAGTATTCTTAATTAATGCTATTGTTATTAATACCTTAAATTTAAATTATTGGTGTTTCCTCCATTAGGGCTCTCCACCTCTTGTTTCATCTTTTCCCCAATGCATTCTGTGCACCTTTGTCTCAGTAATCCTTCAGGGAGTGGTAGTAAAGAGGTTGAGCTTTGGAGTCAGACATACTCGAATCTGAATCTAGCCTTTCCCACTTATTTGTTGTATAATATTAAAGAAGTTAACTTTTTGTGTTTCAGTTTATTTATGGCTAAGACAGGACATAATATTAGTCCCTATTCCTTAGGATTATTCTGAGGATTAAGTAAAATGATGCATGCAAATTGCTTAAAATGGTGACCAGTACAAAGTACACACACTAAATAAAACTTTTTAATTTCCCCCTCTCAGCTCTGTTTAAAAGCATTCAATGATTTCTTTTATCCTATGGCTTCTATGCTCTTAAGTTATTCTTTGTATGGTTTCACCCTCAAAGTTTCTTTCCTTCTGTTCCTTAGCATGCCCTTGCAGTAGTCAAAATTTTGTCCTCACTGTCACACAAATAGTATGCTTACTCTTCTTTCACATCCTTGGCAATAATTCTTTTCTCTCCTGGAGTTCTTTGACTTCCCTTCTCTCTTTAAGATGATATTTGTTAAATTTATGATATGCAAATATCTATCTCTATTATTTTTGTTATATCTACTTACCCTCTATGGAGAAGGACAAGGAAGCCTGGTATGCTGCAGTCCATGAGGTCACAAAGAGTCAGACATGACTGAGCAACTGAATTGACTGACTTACCCTCTATACTTTTATTTGTGTGTGTGTTGCTTAATCAAACTTTTTAAAACTTAGCTACCTACTTTAGCTTCATCTTAAGTAGTATTATGCATGAAATCATAGATGTGAAGTACAATTTTATTACATTTTAGAGCCTTAAAAACAAACTGTATAACTTGAAAATGTTTAAAAAGGTATTCCTTGTACCACCCAAAATAAACTTGCATGTCTCCAGTGGGACATGTTTCACTCATTGCAAATACTACTGAAACCAAATTTGTCTATTGAACAAAGACCAGCCAATCTTCCCAATTTAGCCTGTACTGAACTCATCTTAACTTCCACATAATTTAATATAAAATCATACTGTTTATGTTTTCTAATTTGTTTATGAGTGATTAACCTGTTAAACTATGTATTCTTGGAAGCTAGAGGACATATTTTATGCTTCTGAATCTCACTCTTTCCACTAAGTATCCCAAATCAATCATTGTTGTAGCTCCGTAAGTATCTATTGAATGATTATTTTTGGAAAAGTGCAGGAATAATCTGTGTTTACAGAATCAGATATAGGAAGCTCTTAAGGATAGTTTATCTGAAGCAATTAATACTCACTAGTTCCAAGGGAATGGAGAAGGTGATGGCACCCCACTCCAGTACTCTTGCCTGGAAAATCCCAAGGATAGAGAAGCCTGGTAGGCTGCAGTCCATGGGGACACTAAGAGTTGGATATGACTGAGCGACTTCACTTTCACTTTTCACTTTCATCCACTGGAGAAGGAAATGGTAACCCACTCCAGTGTTCTTGCCTGGAGAATCCCAGGGACGGGGGAGCCTGGTGGGCTTCCGTCTATGGGGTCACACAGAGTTGAACATGACTGAAGTGACTTAGCAGCAGCAGCAGTTCTGATGGAAAAGGAATTGAAATCACAACTCACTCTTTCCTCTTTTTTTTCACTTTTTGTTATACTATTGTTCCAGAAAGAATTGAAGATAGTTTAAAAGGATGCATACTATAGTAAGATATATAAATGGATAATAGGTGGACATAACAAAGAAAAAATAGAAAAGGTCATAAAATTAAAGCCATGAAAGAAAAGTATACCATAAAAATATCTCCAAACTTGCAATCAGCAGACTCTAAATTTGTTCCATAGTTTTCAGCAGACTCTATAAAAAGGACACATGTCACAATTATCACTATCTGTTAGGAGTTTAATCAAACCAATTAGGAAAAATCTAGCTCTTCCCAATATCCTTTTTAGAAAACATAGTGTATTGTAACAAATGATATCCTCAACAATAGCTATCACACCTAATACACTGTTGCAGTAAGAGAAGATGTAAGAGCCTTTGAAGCAGCAATTCATAAACTTTCCCAGATCTAGGAAAGATATTGTGCTCCAGTTAAACTTTGAAAGTGTACATATGAGAGAAGGGAAGTATTCAGAACTATGAGCAAAATGGGGAAGCTGAACTATTTTTTTAGACTTTTATGACTGGATATTTTTACTACTTGGTTTGAGATGATAATAAGTCTTAGATTATCAGTCATACTCAATAGTTAGAAGATGTTCTTCAAAAGTTAATTGGAGATGATTGTTAAATTATCATTTTTTTGGTTTGTGTACAGTTTTGCTCATTTTAACTAACACTCAAAATTTTAGCTGAGTTGAAATATCCTTTGCCAAAACTGGGTCACTGACTTCTGAGCTACTTTTGTTTCCCTTTTCAGAACTAATGAAAGGAGAAGATACTTGCGTGCAAGAGAGCAATGAAGCAAGCTGGCAAGACATTTTCTTTGCAATGTTAAGATGTTGTCTGGGAAATGAAGGGAGGTGGTAGTGACTATAGCTAATTGTCAGGAAAGGGTTCTTTTTATCCTTTTGTCCTAAGGTTTGGCTTTAAAAATCAACAGGTCTGAGATTTTCTTTGGCCCGGGAAAGATCATAGCTTAGGAAAACTGGCTCATGTTTCCCAAGCTCAGAAAGGATGAATTTGTAACAGAAAGACAGTTTAATATTAATAATTTATATTGAAGATTAGAACTACCAAATGGAATGAAACATGTGTTGGCCTATCAGTGCATTCTCCTTTCAGTAGGTATGCCAAGTCAGCAAACTAAATTAACAATAGATTGGAGCTGTATAAATATATAAAATAAGAGTTAAGAAGGGGATTGTGAGGTCAGGCATGTTTCATTTGATATACCTCAGCCAGGATGGGTACCCTCTTCCTTTACCAGTTTTAACAAGCCATGGGTTTTTCATCAATCAGTTAAAGTTCTCAGTTTCTAGTGATGAAAGTGTATCTTTTCTGTCTCTCTATGCCCTTGAAATTTATATTGGTGATCTCTGAGTGTCGGGCATTACTCCATGATTCTAGTTTTACAGGGAGATCCAGGTTGCCTTTTACAAAAATTTTGTCATCCACTTCCTTCTTAATGAGCCCTATCCGTAAATCTGAAAGCTAGTGTTTGATCTAACCTGCAGTATTTTTTTTCTCCTTTGTTATTATTATTACCCAGAAGTCTCTTTGCAGTTCTAGGCCCTGGGTTCTAAATGCAATTTCCCCACATGCCCACAGAAGTTTGTGTTGCTTTGCAAGACTTGTTTTTCAGAACTACTCTATAGTCTCCAAGTGTATGATCTTTCTTTACTTGCATACTTTTAAAGGCCCCACAGACATTACAGAAACTGAAACCTTTGGTACATTGGTAAATTGGAGGGAGACTGTAGGATATACGGTTCATTTATTTATTCATTATTTGAATTTTTTTTCATGCATTCCTTCACTATTTCATTCAATAATCATTCATGAAAGTGCCTGTGCTAGACTAGTTAGAAATACAAGGACAAGTCAGATGTGATTTTTGCCCCTAAGCAGTGTGCAGTACACTAAGAAATGTACAAAAATAAACTGCATATTAAATTATAAAAGCCTTGAGATGAAAGGCTGAGGGAAGGGTACTACAATTGGAAGGAATAGCTTAAGCAAATGTAGTCCTCTTGCTATTAGTTCTGACACATATTCTTGAGGTTTTCTCACTTTTTACCTCTCAGGTTTGAAAAAATTGTTATTTTCTTGTTCTTAGATAAACTGTATTCAGATTTTGCCTCAGAATCCCATCTTAACAAAGAGTTTACTGGAATACAGTGAGATAGATAGGCATGTGGGTTCTGCTGGAAGGAGATAGGGTAAGAAAAAATGAGGAAAGTAGGTATGTAGTCATCATTTGATTTTGCACATTCTTTGGGTCTCAGCTTTTTTAATTTCTTTGCACCAGTGAAATAAAAACTAAATAAAACAAGTAATATCTTCTGCTCAAGGGACTTACCTTTAGGTTCCTGTGGTGAGACACCAAATGCCCTCAACTTCCTCTTTCAATAACAAATTTGTCAGTTATCAGTAGGCTCTGAGCCACCAAAAGTTAGACTTTTTCACCACCAACTCCCTGCAAAGAAACAAGCCCAGCAAGGCTCCAAGGTAAGTTACAGCTTAATATATGGGAACTGGTAAAATTCCATGTGGGAAGGTTGGTGGGGGCATGAAGATCCAAGACAAGGGCAGACATGAGTCCAGTGTCCAATTTTAAAATGGTCTCTGGCCTCTTTCAGACTTATTACAGCAGGAGCAATGGTGATTTTCCTTGGTTCTGATTAGAATACAAAGTTAAGGTTAATGCCATTAGTCCACACCATTATTACAGGATCAAGGAGTCTGTGATGCAGCTCACTCTTTGCTAAGGGCTCTTTGTTTTATTATCATTCAGGCAAGACAGCACAAAGTGGTAGGAAAAGAGGACATTCAGTAATATTTATTGGGACAGCTTGACCTATTTGGCCAGAAAAAGAGGATTTGGATTTCTGCTCTGTAGTTGCTTAATAATCATAGATTTTGGAGATGAAGGAGCTCCTAGTGATCCAAATCCCTCACAATACACATGGGAAAACTGAGAGGTTATGAAGTGAAGACATTTGAGATCACCCAGCTGGTCAGTGGCAGAGCTGGAACTAGAACATATGTCTTCTAAATCATGGTCTCGTTTTTCTACAGAAGCATGTATCTCCCAGAGAATACTGTAAATATATTTATAACTATGTTGGATTGTAGCTTAGGAAAGAAGAAAATATTCCAGATAACAAACTCTGTTAAAATTATTTCGATCTGTTCAAAGGCATTTCTTGATCCTTTGAAAGCTGTATTTTGACCCAATTTCAGACCTACTAGATAGCAGAGCTCCCAGAAGTGGTGCCTATCTTTTCAGCAATTATCATTCTTATTATGTTGAGTGCTAGCAACCTTTCTGGCTCTGAGCTAAGATGACTGAATCTAAAGAAAACTTCCAGTTGAGGAATTCTTCAAGGTGAACTGTGACACAACAGTTGGTATCAGGATCATTTTGGATATAATGATAACAAGCTTTGTGGTGCATTTTGGATGGAGTGGTCTCAGTCCCAAGAATCCTGCAAGTGGGAATATTTTTTATTTTTTCAAATGAATGTGGAAGTCATTGTCCTTTTTATTATTTGAGGAGCTTATCCCTTAGCAATTGCAAAACAGTGAAATTATTCACTGTTAAAAAATATGTGATATGCTGATATATTGAGGTGGAAAATGGTCTGAGAGAGAATAAAGTCATGCATTTGGTGTAATAATGTTTGCAAAAGTTCCTGTCGAACAAAGGCCCTTCTTTAGTCAAAAGCAGTACTTTTTTGGGGGTCAACTGGAAAAATTGTTGAATTTAAATTGTACAAACTGTGTAAATCCTGGCAGTTGTGTAACACAAGACTTCAAATGAGTGAATATACTTCTGGATGGTTTTGGGTGACTTTTCACAGCTTGTTGTGTTTGAGGTAAGTCAACCTGTGTCCTAAGAAGCAGGACGGTCTATGGCCCAAGTAAAGAGGACAGAGCTGTCTTTGTGAATCCACCCTTTCTAAGTGTTCCTACAATCAGGGTAATGACTGGCAGGAAGTCTATGCTTTATTTAAAAACTCTTGCTAAAAATGTCTACTTATATTTCAAGTCAGGATATTTTGCATTTAAATTTTCATCTAGTGTTGATTCACATGCATCACAGGCAGAGTGATGAAGTATATGGACCAAAGTGCAGAAAGAAAGCTTGATTTTAGTTCAAGTTCTGTCAAAGATTCACTTTTGGCTTTGGGCAAGTAACTTTATTTTTCTGAGTCTCAGTAGTCTCATGTATAATAAGGTGGGGGCTTGAAATAGATAGTTTTTAATTTCCTTCCTAGTAGAGTGGTTTGACTCTAGGCTCCTGGTGCCTGAGAAGAGTATATCATGAAGTGGTAAATAATGAGACAGTAGGGAAATCTGACTACAGTTAGAACCTTCTGGAAATACAGTCTAGCTTTCAAAGGGAACTCAGTAATCTATGCTAAGGGCCACTATACTTCTTTCAGAGTAATGTCATCATGAGAGTTTCAACTTTTAGACCGCAGGCAAGTGTTTTGTAAATAATTTCCTTTTTTTAAATGATAAAATGAAAACACCCAAGGGAAAGAATTCTGAAATCTGATTTCCACACTGACAATGTCACTTAATCAGTATTTCTTAATCTTTTAAATGAAAAGTTCCATTTGAAAAACATAAAAATCTCACTGCAAAGTTATTGTGGACTTGACTAATTAGGAACTAGATCCTGATCCTGGACTCCTAAAAAAACTTATCCAATCACATTGACATTTTCCAAGTACTGTGAGACAAACAGTCGAAACGATTTTTGTAGATCTGTACTTTCAGTTTGTATTATATGGAAAATAATTTTGATTTCCAAATGTATTTACCATAATAAGGATCTTTTCTTCAAGTAATACATGTTTCCCACTCTGTTACATTAAGAATTATTGCATTAATCCTACTCAATATTTCTCACACCTATGCTTTTGGGGAGATTTTCTAAACTCAGAAAAGTACATGATCCAACCAAAAGCTCATGGAGGTTACTCTCAGTACAAGTAAAGTAGAAATGAACTAACATTCATTTAATGTATACTGTGTACCAGACAGGGTTATCGATATGTTTTCTACTTTTTTGTCATTGTTGTTCACTCAGTCCTGTCTGATTATTTGTGGGATGGACTGCAGCACACAAGGCTTCCCTGTCTTTCACTATCTCCTGGAGTTTGCTTGAGCTCATGTCCATTCAGTCGATGAAGCCCCTTCTCCTCCTGCCCTCAATCTTTCCCAGCACCAGGATCTTTTCCAAAGAGCTGGCTCTTTGTATCAGGTAGTCAAAGCATCAGTCCTTCCAATGAATATTCAGGGTTGATTTCCTTTAGGATTGACTGGTTTGATCTTGAAAGTGAAAGTGAAGTCATTCAGTTGTGTCTGACTCTTTGCAACCCCATGGACAGTAGCCTGCACTAGGCTCCTCTGTCCATGGGATTTTCTAGGCAAGAGTACTGGAGTGGGTTGCCATTTCCTTCTCCAGGGAATTTTCCCGACCCAGGGATCGAACCCAGGTCTCCTGCATTGTAGACGGACGTTTTACCATCTGAGCCACTAGACTCCTTAATCATGTACATTTCCTTTTAATCTTTACAATGATATATTTTACAGGTACTATGATCCTAATATTATAAATGAGCACACTGAAGCCACTAAATATGAAGTGAGTCATTTCAGGCTGGAGAGCTAATAAGTGAGTCAAGACATTATCCCAGGTCTGTCCAAAGAACATGATTCTTTCCATCTGGAAAATACTGCACCAAATGCAAAAATGATGAATAATTAGGCCTCCTTTTTATCTGATTAAAAATCTAATAAAGATACATGATGGAAGTTCAATTCAAATTTTATTTTAATTCATTTTAAGGATAAAAATAACTTTCACTTCTAATTTATAGGGGAAATGTCTAGACTTGCAGAACATTTCCAAACTTCTATATTTCTGAAATCAAGCCTAGGTTATTTATAGTTGATTTTAATTAACTCAGGAAATGGTAGACCTCCAAATTCCAGTTGCTCTTCTTTGGCTGTGGTTATGAATGATTGAATGAAGGACACTGTGCACATGGGTATCTGACTGGCTTGGGTAGTTCATGTGAGACTTTTGTGATTCAAATATTTAAATAAGAATAAAAATGCTAAAAAAAAAAAAAAAAAAGGCAAGTTACATTCCCAAATGGCTGGTGAATATTCTCCTTTGGAAAGTGGGGAGGTCCCCTATCAGCAACCTTTCTCTAATTTTCTCTTTTCCTCCCAAGATAACAAGCCCACATGCTGGTCCTATTATCAAAGAAAATAGGAGACACATATTTGATTTTTGATATTTGATAAATTTGTTCACTTAATGGTATTACTGACTTAATGATGAGAGATGAAGAGAGGGAGAGGACTGAGAAGCTAAAACTTTGTAGAACTGAGTAGTTACCTCGATGCCAGAAGCCTAGATTCCACACTCTTCACTCTTCCATTTGTATAGCACTCAGGTAAATGTGATAAATGTGATGACTTCTTTGAGCCTCACTTTCCTGATCTGTAGAATGGGAATGATCTAATTTGTTTTATATATATATATATATAAATTTTAAATAATAATTAATAGCAATTATAGTAATAATGCTTTGTAAAGTGCAGGTAGGTTGAGATGGTGACAGTTGCATTAATGATGAAAATGGCAGTGCTGATGGTATTAGTTAGAGGCAGGGGTTTAGAGAGTCCAGGCCCATAAAGTCATGGCAAATTAGAGCAGAAGGTAGTTAAGATCATACAGTTTATATTACTTTATCTTAATAATGAGGGAAATGAAACTCACATAAAGGAAGGGGAAGTGTTATAGCTCCAAATCCAGTGTTCTTTATAATATATTTTACAGCTTCTGAGTCTTCCCCATCTTACAGGCCTTGTTACATTTGGCTCACTACTATTGGGACTTTCCAGGTGGCTCAGTGGTAAAGACTCTGCCTGCCAATGCAGGAGACTCAGGACACATGGTTCAATCCCTGGATCAGAAAGATCTAGAGAAGGAAATGGCAATCCACTTTAGTATTATTGCCTGGAGGATCACACAGACAGAGGAACATGGAGAGCTACAGTCCATGGTGTCGAAAAGAGTTGGAGATGACTGAACAAATGAGCATACAATACTCTTATAAAACCATCATTCCAGTACTTTATCCATAGATCTATTGTGGTTTGGGTTCATAAGCAAAACTTGTTAAAGATTCCTGGTTTTGATAGTACCATACCCAGACACCTGGTGGCAATCATTTGCCATATATGTGCAGTGATACATCACTTCATGAGAAATAGAAAGGGAAAAGGTGGAAATAGTGAAAATCTCTTCTTAAGCTCTAAAATCACTGTAGATGTTGACTGCAGCCATGAAATTAGAAGACGACTGCTTCTTAGCAGGAAAGCTATGACACACCTAAACAGTGTTTTAAAGAGCAGAGACATTACTCTGCTGACAAAGGTCCATATAGTCAAGGCTATGGTCTTTCCAGTAGTCATGTTCAGATGTGAGAGCTGGACAATAAAGAAGGCAGAGCGCTGAAGAATTGATGCTTTTGAACTGTGGTGCTGGAGAAGACCCTTGAGAGTCCTTTGGAAAGCAAGGAGACCAAATCAAAGATCTTAAAAGAAATCAACCCTGAATACTCTTTGGAAGGACTGATGCTGAAGCTAAAGTTCCAATACTTGGGCCTCTGGATGCGAACAGCTGACTGATTAGAAAGAACCCCGATTCTGGGAAAGATTGGAGGCAGAAGGAGGTGAGGACAACAGAGGATGAAATGGTTGCATGGAATCACCGATTCAATAGACATGAACTTGAGCAAACTCCCAGAGATGGTGAGGGACAGGGAAGCCTGGCATGGTGCAATCCATGGGATCACAGAGTCAGATACAACTTGGTGACTGAACAACAACAAAAACATAGTCATAAAAGTGCTAGACATACAACTGAGGTTATTAGCATCTTCGTCTCTGAAGAATGGTTTTACCCATATAAATGTGACTTTAACCTATTTTTGTGTAACAAATTGCTTACAAAGGAAAATTTTTAGCTTTCTCTGCTCATGAAGAGCCTCATTATGACAGAAATTGTAATAACTGAGTCTTTGAGGAAGAAGAAATAATTTTGAGTCTTCATTTTCTGATCCATAAAAGGGTATGAAAGTGTTAGTTGCTCAGTCGTGTCTGACTCTTTGCAACCCCATGTACTGTAGCCCATCCAGGTTGCTCTGTCTATGGAATTCTCTAGGCAAGAATACTGGAGTGGGTTGCTGTTCCCCTTCTCCAGGAAATCTTCCAGACTCAGGGTTCGAGCCAAGGTCTCCTGCACTGCAGGCAGATTCTTTAATGTCTGAGCCAGCAGGAAAGCTCTAAAATCAGTATAATAATAACTCAGGATTCTCTCAAAGGTCAAAGGTAATATATTAATAGTAATAGCACTTAGCTAGTGGCAGGATGCAAGTGGAAACTTCTTTCACTTAGTAATTCACTGAAACTTAGAAGTCTGAAACAAATTCTGATGCTATCATAATATAAGTTCACTTTGTGCCTTTGAAAAAGCACAGCATTGAGTTAGTTGGTAGGGAAGTGAAGATGATTTTACATAGACATTATTAGTACCCACGATGTTCTTCATTGATTCATATTTAGAGGCCTGACCTAACTTTGTGCTCTAAAACAAAATTTAGTTGTTGTGATCAATCACCTAGAGCCAGACATCCTGGAATGTGAAGGCAAGTGGGCCTTAGGAAGCATCACTAAGAACAAAGCTAGTGGTAGTGATGGAATTTGAGTTGAGCTATTTCAAATCCTAAAAGATGATGCTGTGGAAGTGCTGCACTCAATAAGCCAGCAAATTTGGAAAACTCAGCAGTGGCCACAGGACTGGAAAAGGTCAGTTTTCATTCCAATCCCAAAGAAAGGCAATGCCAAAGAGTGCTCAAACTACCACACAATTTCACTCATGTCACAGACTATCAAAGTAATGCTCAAAATTCTCCAAGCCAGGCTTCAGCAATACATTAACCATGAACTTCCAGATGTTCAAGCTGGTTTTAGAAAAAGGCAGAGGAACCAGACATCAAATTGTCAACATCACCTGGATCATGGAAACAGCAAGAGAGTTTCAGAAAAACATCTCTTTCTGCTTTATTGAGTATGCCAAAGCATTTGACTGTGTGGATCACAAGAAACTGTGGAAAATTCTGAAGGAGATGGGAATACCAGACCACCTGACCTGTCTCTTGAAAAACCTGTATGCAGATCAGGAAGAAACAGAACTGGTCATGGAACAGCAGACTGGTTCCAAATAGGAAAAGGAGTACATCAAGGCTGTGTATTGTCACCCTGCTTATTTAACTTCTATTCAGAGTACATCATGAGAAACGCTGGGCTGGAAGAAGCACAAGTTGGAATCAAGATTGCCAGGAGAAATATCAATAACCTCAGATATGCAGATGGCACCACCCTTATGGCAGAAAGTGAAGAAGAACTAAAGAGCCTCTTGATGAAAGTGAAGGAGGAGAGTGAAAAAAACTGGCTTAAAGCTCAACATTCAGAAAACTAAGATCATGGCATCTTGTCCCATCATTTCATCGCAAATAGATGGGGAAACAGTGGCTGACTTTATTTTTCTGGGCTCCAAAATCACTGCGAATGGTGATTGCAGCCATGAAATTAAAAGACTCTTAATCCGTGAAAGGAAAGTTATGACCAACCTAGACAGCATATTGAGATGCAGACATATTACTTTGTCAACAAAGGTCCGTCTAGTCAAGGCTATGACTTTTCCAGTGGTCATGTATGGATGTGAGAGTTGGACTATAAAGAAAGCTGAGTGCTGAAGAATTGATGCTTTTGAACTACGGTGTTGGAGGAGACTCTTGAGAGTCCCTTGGACTGCAAAGAGATCTAGCCAGTCCATCCTAAAGGAGATCGGTCCTGAGTGTTCATTGGAAGGACTGACGTTGGAGCAGAAGCTCCAATATTTTGGCCAGCTGATGCAAAGAGCTGACTCGTTAGAAAAGACCCTGATGCTGGGAAGGATTGAGGGGAGGAGGAGAAGGGGATGACAGAGGATAAGATGGTTGGATGGCATTACTGACTCAATGGACATGTGTTTGGGTGGACTCCAGGAGTTGGTGATGGACAGGGAGGCCTGGCATTCTGCGGTTCACGGGATCACAAACTAAACTAAACTGAACTGATAAAGTCAAGTGTTTAATGACAGAATTCTCACTTAACCTTAAGAAATTGCTACTGGTTTTAAAATAAAAGGTTTAGATTACAGGCTTTGGAGCTTTTAGGTATCCAGATATGTTAGATTCTAACCTTATTATCCTTGCCTTGACCATAGTTTTCTCAGTAACAAAGGGAGAAAAACTATGACTATTGCTTAGGAGAGTAGCTTATGGAATAGACATTAGAAGTAAAACTGAATAAGACTCTGCTAATATGTACTTATTCTCCATACTCTTCCTTTTTATAAACCAATGTTTATGAGCTGAGTTCCTACTGCATGCTTAACCCTCTGCTAATCAAAATGAGAGATATAAAAGTGCAAGATACAGTCGTCCCTCATAGAGACTACATTTTTATAGTTTAGCCTAAGTGTCCAGTGAAAGTACAAAGGAAAAGATCTGAATAGATTTCCCCATGCAAGGAAATGATGAGAGTTGAGATAGGAGCTCAAGAGAGGAGTAAAATATTGACTTCCTAGATGGGATCCAGGGAGAAAAGAGTTTGATGAAGTTTCATCAAACTTTATATCAATCTTCATTATCAGAAATATTCTTACAGCCACACATTGGAAGTGAATCTTATTGGTTCAGTGAAGGTAGCTAATTATCCTGCTTTGATTATTAGATTAGAAGTCTATGCTGATCATTCCCTTTAGAATTTGGCCCCTGTTACAAGAACTCGTTTTAAAGGAAAGAGGCATCCCTCTATGAAGCTCCTGGCCTTTGATATAGGCAGAATGTACTCTGGATAGAGCACTGACACTGGTTAAACCAAGAGGTGGTTACTTTTTTAAGAATGATATTGGAGGCACTGGGAATTTGATCCTCATACCTATCTGGGTGGTTCACAATAATACAGCTAGGAGTTCAAGTATGTTCTGAAGATATGGTATTTTCCCAGCTTATAATTTTACCTGGATTGTGTTATCTGTGTGGTGGTCCTGATTAGCTGAGTTGGTTATGCAACAGCAATGAGATTAACTTTTGGATATTAATGCCTACATGGACCAGTTAACATCAATTTTTAAAATAGTGTTATATGTTTAGCCTTGCTTTGGGTTTAGAGAGAAAGAGAGAACAAAATCTAGGGCATAACCTCTGACTTCACAAAGCTCACAGCCCAGTGTAGAGAGATTCATAAACAAATGAACAACAAATGTGTTGTCATAAGGCAGAATATTTACTCACTTAAAATATTTACTAACTGATTATGTATCGATAATTCTACTAGGTTCTGGAAATTTAAAGAAAGTCATAGCCTTTGCTTTCAAAATGCTCATAGTTTAGTTAAAAATAAAGAGATATGAATGAAAACACTCAATATGGTGCACTAAGTACATTGTTAAAGCAATCCCTGTGACAGCATGGTAATCCAGCTTTGCCATTTTGATATATCATTTTGGCAGCAGAGTATAGAATATATTTTTAAGAGAGCAGTCCTAGAACCAGGTACATCAATTGAAGAATGGTTTAATAATTCAGAGAGAGAGGAGAGAGAATGAGTGGAGAGAGAGAAAACTTGGTTGATTGAATTAGGAGTCTAGAATTATTTTAAGTATTCTGGCTCTTGTAATTGGATAGATGGTGGTGGATAAGTAAAAGATCAGAGAGTATGATGAATTTAGTTTTGGGCATTTTTATTTATAGATGCCTATAAAACACTGAAATGGGAAATCTCAGCTGAAAATTGGACATACAGATTTAATATCTGAGAAGGGGCCATCCCTGGATAAAGAGACATAAGAGCCATCCGGATATGGATGGTAATTGAAGTCATGAAAGTGGGTGATGTTATTTAGCATGAAGACACTGAATAAGGAGAGAATATGCAGACCTAGGGAAAGCAAAAATTTAAAGGATGTGCAGAGATGAAAGAAAACATAAAGAAGACTCAGTATGAATGGGCCGAGAGTTAAGAGGAGACTCAAAACAGAGTTGTGGCTTAAAAGCCAACAGGAGAGAGCATTTCAAAAACATGGAAGTTGTCAGACTGTCTAACACAGCAGAAAAGCCCTGCTTGATTTAACAACATGATGGCAACTTATTATCTTTACTAAAGCAGTTTCAGTGAGATTATAAAGATATGCAGGCCACATTGTAGTGCATTAAAGGATGGATATAAAGTGAGGAAAAGAAAGCAATCAGTGTCAAAAAATACTATGAGATATTTATTTAAGAAAAAGAAGGAACATGACACAAAACTAGAATAAGATGCATTGACAAGAGAAATATTATTGTGGGAGTTGAAGAGATTTAATGAAAAATATCTAGCTGAGAGTGAAGGATAATATGATGATCTGGGAGTGAAAGGGAACAATTAATGAAAGAAAATCCTGAGAAAGCTAAAGGGATTAAGAGCATGGGAATTCAACTTGTACAACAGGAAAGACAGCTGTTTTGAGAAGGATGCAGTTGTAGATAAGATTGTGTGTGTTGGAAGGGGACAATGTTTGAAACTGAGTTACTTCTCATTCAATAGCCTCAATTTTCTTGTGATTTAAGAGGTAAGAGCCTCTGCTGAGAAATATGGGGATGGAAGAGCAGAAGAGTAGAAGAAATTTTAGTAGAGTTATGAAAGTGCTAAAGAGCCAGCACTCACTTTTTGTGCACCTTGATTAATTTCTTAGGAGAATAAACTAATCAGAGGTGTGGAAAAAGAGACTGGAGCAAAAAAAATCTTCTATTTAAAGTGCTGAAACTAGAAATTCATGATTTCTAGTTTTAGCACTTCAAATAAATCCTGGTATTTTTAATAGGATCATTCATCAGTTTGGATAATAAAAAGTAAAATGGTTTGTGGACTTGATCTGGGATTAGGACCTTGCCAGGCTTCCCTAGTGGCTCAGACAGTAAAGAATCAGCTTGCAATGAGGGAGACCTGGGTTCAGTCCCTGGGTTAGGAAGATCCCTGGAGAAGGAAATGGCAATTCACTTCAGTATTCTTGCCTGGAGAATTGAATGGATAAAGGAGCCTGGCAGGCTACAGTCCATGGGGTTGCAAAAGTAGGACACAACTCAGGGACTAACACTAACTTTTTCAAGCTGGTACAGAAGAAGAATGGTGAGCAAAGAAGGTTGAGGATTCTTGTGTAAGAATAGTTAATTTGACCATTGAAACTAGTCTGCATAGAGAAGGAAGTAAAATGAGGGAGGGTGCCAGATTGGGCCATGAGAAATGGAGAGAAGTTTAAGGTCTCTGTGAGTGTGTGGTGCAAGCTAACATGATGCAACTTGCCGTGAAGTTCAGTGATTGTAATGTTATCTTTTTAATTAATTTATTTTAATTGGAGGATAATTGATTTACAATATTTTGATGGGTTTTGCCATATATCAATATGAATTGACCATAGGTATACATGTGTCCTTCGTGTCCTATGTTTTGAGAGTCCCTTGGACTGCAAGGAGATCAAACCAGTCAATCTTAAAGGAAATCAGTCCTGAATATTTACTGGAAAGACTGACGCTGAAGCTGAAACTCCAATACTTTGGCCACCTGATGTGAAGAACTGACTCACTGGAAAAGACTCTGATGCTGGGAAAGATTGAAGGCAGGAGGAAAAGGGGATGACAGAAGATGAGATGGTGGGATGGCATCACCAACTCAATGGACCTGAGTTTAGCAAGCTCTGGGAGTTGGTGATGGACAGGGAAGCCTGGTGTGCTGCAGTCCATGAGATCGCAAAGAGTTGGACATGACTGAGTGATTGAACTGAACTGAACTGCTACATGTGTCTCCCCCAACCTGAATTCCCTTCCCACCTCCATTCCCACCCTATCCTTCTATGTTGTCCCAGGACACTGGCTTTGGGTGCCTTGCTTCATGCATCAAACTCACACTGGTCATCTATTTTACATCTGATTATGCATATGTTTCAATGCTATTCTCTCAAATCATCCCACCCTCTCCTCCTACTGAGTCCAAAAGTCTGTTCTTTATGTCTGTGTCTCTTTTACTGCCCTGCATGCAGGTAGGATCATCAGTATCATCTGCCATGGCAAAGGTAAGGGAATATGGAGACAAGCATGGGTTCCAATTCTAATATACCACCTCTGCACTATGTGAGTATTGTGACTTTGGCACAATTTATTTAACCTCTCTGTATCTCAGTTTCCTATTTGTAATATGGTAATAATCATTGGGCTGCTATGTGGATTAGAAAGGCAGCAGTGGAAATGAAGATGGATTGGAGATAGATTGGAGAGATTTTAAGGGCAAGATAATCACCTGGTTTCTGTTTAGGTATGGGTGAAATGTAGTGATAGGAATTGGATGAATTCCCAGTTTCTGTCTGTAATGTTTAGGAGGTTGGTCATGGCACAGACTAGGAGAGCTTAGATTCAAGAGTAAGTCACCAATTTCATATCTTTCCTGAGAGTGGAACCAAAGATATATCCAGATTTAAAGGGATAGAGATTGGTAACACAGAGGGCACAAACCAACCAAAAGTAGTCAATAATAAAGCCAAAGGGAGAAACACAAAAGAGACAGAAACAGGCAGAGGCTGAGAGAAGAAACATGTTTTGACTTTGGCCCTTCCTTGCAACCTATTTTTGTTAGTGGCTTCTTAAGTTGTTCTCCTTTCTAAAATTTCAGAAGCGTCACAGATTGCTAACAGGAAGTGAAATGTTCCCTATCTGAGAGAGTTTATATTTTCACCCTACCCAACACAAATTCCCCCAGTCTCCTATCACCATGGAGATTTTACTTTTAATTGTCACCAAACATATTTGGGGAAAAACCCTTTCTAACTCCCCTTCAGTCTGGAGAAGAAAAATCATTTTGGAGAGCAAGCCATACAAATCTCTAAACTTGAAATAAACTGAATTGCACAGGCATAAGCAACCACAGAAACAAATAAGTTGTGATCATGACCTTTAGCTTGCTGTTTTGGACTAATAGGACTTTGTTATTTAGCGCGGAGGTATAAATAAAGTCTGCTTCTTTAATAAGTGAAATTTTCTGTACCAGTGAAGCAGAAACAAATATCCATGTTTGTAAAATGCAGAAATGGAGGTGTGAACGGGTGGGTGTGAGTTGATTTTAGTTCTTAGTACTGTAATGCACCTTATGTAGCCTGCCTTGTTCTTTCACAGCCTATGCATAAGTAATACATTATATTAGAAATAAGATCAATACTGAAGTCAAAGTGGGTGGTAAGGAAGGGTTGGTGACATGTGTGATGACAGATGTTTAGTTATATCTTGATGGCATAGCTAGAGCAATCCTAAGGTTATAAGATCCTGAGGTCCTTCTATGAGATGAGAAAGATTCTGCCATAATGTGCTCTCTGGATGGCATAATGATCTTCATGTTATTAAAAAGTCCCTCTTAAGCAGGGAGAGGCAAATAGTTATAATGGAAATAGTACATACTTTGGAGAAAATCAGGCTTGATAATAAATCTCATTTTAAAATTTGCTACCCAAGACAATTTACTGAATCTCTCTGAACCTCAGTTTCCTCATATGCACTAGAAGAATAATAATGGAACTTCATCTTAGGACGGTTGTGAGAATTAAATTACATAATGTATATGAAAAATTCCATTGAAGATTCTGGCATATATCATTGATCAGATCATAGTAATTATTTACTTTCTTTTCACCTGTGAATATCCTTCTACTTTTGCTCTGAGTCATACATACATAAGAAAGATGACTGCACGACTCTTCAGGATCTATCACAGATAGACTAACTAGGGAGTATATGAGGAGGGAAGATTAAATCATTATTTACAGTATTGGTAGCTGATAAAGTCTACTCTCTTATCTGTGAATTAATCTCTTGGGGTTCTTTTCTTTTATCATTTATCTATTTCCTGGAGTTAAGACTTAGAATGATATAGAAAGTCATTCTGCTATTTATGAGGAGAATCTCAAAGAAGCCACTCTGTTTTTGTAAACATACTTAAAAGGAAACAAAATAAAAACATACCAACAACAAAACTCCATTTGAGGAACAACCTCAGCACTTTTTTTCTCTACTTCTAGCTTTAAAGGCAATAAACATTCCTGCACTATGGATAGAAGCTGTGTTTGTAAAAATTGTCTTTAGGAGGAAAACAAATGATGAACAGATGGGTGTGTATAAAGATTAACTACTCTGTGTTCCTATTTGAAGTCTTAGATCTTTCATTTAGTATATTTGTGGTCTTAATAAACTCCCCTCTGGCCTTGCTTATTCTACCTTAATAAGATTAAGTCCAAGAAAACTTTTCCCATTATAAAGACTACTTTAATAAAATTAAACCTTACATTGTTTCAAAAGGTTTTAATGACCTATTTTGCTAATACCCTAATCAGTGTTCACCATGATTTTGGATAATCTGCCATGGGATGATGTTGCACCAGTACAGAATTCGCCTTAGATAGAGAATAGGTTTCTCCCCTTCCCTACTACATAAATGGAACTATCCTGATTCATTTCTTGTTGTTTATAATTAAGCCATGTCCAACTCTTTGTGACTCCATGGACTGCAGCACAACAGACTTCCCTCCCCTTTACTATCTCCTGGAGTTTGCTCAAATTCAAGTCCATTGAGTCAGTGATGTTATCTAACCATCCTATCTTCTGTTGTTCCCTTCTCCTCCTGCCTTTAGTCTTTGCCAGCATCAAGGTCTTTTCCAATGAGTTCGTTCTTCACATCAGGTGGCCAAAGTATTGGGGCTTCAGCTATAGCATCAGTCCTTCTAATGAATATTCAGGATTGATTTCCTTTAGGATTGACTGGTTTGATCTCATTGCTGTCCAAGGGACTCTCAAGAGTCTTCTCCAGCAGCACAATTCAAAAGCATCAATTCTTCAGCTCTAAGCCTTCTTTATGGTCCAACTCTCACATCTGTACATGACTACCGGAAAAATCATAGTTTTCACTATACAGTTTTAATATGCTGTCTAGCGTCTTTTAATTTTTTGGTGCAGTCACCATCCACAGTGATTTTGGAGTCCAAGAAAATAAAATCTGTCACTATTTCTGCATTTTCCCCATCTGTTTACTATGAAGTGATGGGACTGGATGCCATGATCTTGGGTTTTTTTAAATTATTATTATTATTACTGAAAAGTTTTGTGCAAATTTGGAATGAAACCTAAGCTGAGAGAGAGAAATAGAGAATGCATGAAAACCACCAGCTATTGTGATAAAATAATAAGGAAGTAATTTTCCCAAGCCACAAAAATCAGCTAGGATACTGGTACTGCAGGCTAAAAGAGGCAAATCTATTTTTTCAGTGCTGTGGTGACAAGTTAGGAAGTCAGAACCCAATGGGAAAGGTGGTGGACAAAAGAGAGGCAAGCAGATCAGAACAATAAGACTGAATTTCTACCATTGCAATTGGCAATGAGTGAACAGTGTTCATACCAACCAGAGGCAAGAGAAATCTTGACACAAAAGAAACAGACACAAATATCATATTCTTTTTTTCTGCTATTAGAACAAACGGCTGAGTATTTCAGGACTTCCTTGTGTGCAAGACACAGCTTAGACAATCTGGCAAGGCAGTTTGAGGACACCTCTGTGGTTCTCTGCTTCACTGGATGGCCTTGGATAAATATTATACCTTCCTTTAGCACCTATAAACAGGTCTCTTCTAATTTTAATATCCTATGACTTTGTAGGTATAAAAACAAATCTAGTAATAACTCATTTTTAATTTGCATTTCTTTAATGATTATTGATGTTCAGCATCTTTTCATATGCCTGTTGGCCATCTGTATGTCTTCTTTGTATGTCTGCTTAGGTCTTCTGTCCACTTTTTTCTTGGTTTTTTTTTTTTTTTTTTTTTTTTTTAAATTGAGCTGTGCAAATTGTTTATATATTTTGGAAAGTAAAGCCTTGTTAGTAACATCATTTGCAAATAATTTCTCTCCTATAGGTTATCTTTGTGTTTTGTTTATGTTTTCTTCTGCTATACAAAAGGTTTTAATTTTAATTAGGTCCCATTTATTTATTTTTGCTTTTGTTTCTTTTCTCTAATAGATGAATTCCAAAAAAAAAAAAAAAAAAATCATGGTAACTTATGCCAAAGAGTATTCTGCCTATGTTTCCTCTAGGAGTTTTATAGCGTCTAGTCTTTACATTCAGATCTTTAATCTAATTTGAGTTTATTTTTGTATATGGTGTAAGAAAATGTTCTAATTTCATTCTTTTACATGTAGGTGTCCAGTTTTCCCAACACTACTTATTAAAGTGACATTTTTTTCTCTATTGTATATTCTTGCCTCATTTGTCATTAGATTAATTGACCTTAAGTGTGTGGGTTTATTTCTGTGCTTTCCATACTGTTCCATTGATCTATATGTTTGTTTCTGTGCCAGTACCATAATATTTTGATTACTGTAACTTTGTAGCATAGTCTAAGGTCAGGGAATATGATTCCTCCAACTCTATTCTTCTATCTCAATATTGTTTTGGCTCTTCTGGGTCTTCTCTGTCTCCATGAAATAGCACCTCACACCATTCAAATGACCATCATAAAAAAGTCTATAAATAATAAATACTGGAGAGACTGTGGAGAAAAAGGAACCTTTCCATACCATAGATGAGAATATAAATTGGTACAGTGACTATGGAGAATAATATTGAGGCTTCTTTAAAAGAAAAAAAAAAAAAAAACAGAAATAGTTACCATATGATCCATCAATCCCACTTCTGGGAATACAGCCAGAAAAGGCAAAAACTCTAATTCAAAAAGCTACATGTATCCCAATGTTCATAGCAGCACTATGTACAAAAGCCAAGACATGGAAACAACCTAACGTTCCATCTACAAATGAATGGATTATTAAGATATTGTGTGTGTGTGTGTGTGTGTGTGTGTGTGTGTGTATATATGAATGGAGTATTACTCAGCAATCAAGAGAATGAAATAATGTCATTTGTAGCAACATGGATGGACCTAGAGATTATCATACTGAGTGAAGTAGTTCAGACAGATAAAAACAAATGTCATATGATATCACTTACATTAGAATCTAAAACAAAAATACAAATGAACTTATTTACAAAACCAAAATAAACTCACAGACATAGAAAACAAACAGTTACCATAAGGGAAAAAGAGGGAAGGATAAATTAGAAATTTGAATTTAAGAGATATACACGTCTATATATAAAATAGATATACAACAAAGACCTACTGCATAGCACAGGGAACTATACTTTATATCTTGTAATAACCTCTAATGGAAAAGAATCTGAATATATATATATATACACATAGCTAATCACTTTACTGTACACCTAAAGCATTGTGAATCAACTAAGCTTCAATTTAAGAAAATCTGGATGTCAGCTAAAGTGGTTAACCATGACACTGTTTTTTTTTTTTTGTTTGTTTTGTTTTGTTTTGGGCAGGGATTATAACTTCATGGCTTACCTTGATAAATGCTGAAATATTCAAGATGAACCGCAACAGTACCAGCGATGCTGAGACTAACTGCAGTGAAACATATTTGACATTTCATTACTCTCTCTACGCAACAACCTACATCCTCATATTCATCCCTGGTCTGCTGGCCAACAGTGCAGCCTTGTGGGTTCTGTGCCGCTTTATCAGCAAGAAAAATAAAGCCATTATTTTCATGATAAACCTCTCTGTGGCTGACCTTGCCCACGTGCTGTCCTTACCCTTCCGGATTTACTATTACATCAGCCACCATTGGCCTTTCCAGAGGATCCCTTGCCTGCTATGCTTCTACCTGAAGTATCTCAACATGTATGCCAGCATTTGTTTCCTGACATGCATCAGCCTTCAGAGGTGCTTCTTTCTCCTCAAGCCCTTCAGGGCCAGAGACTGGAAACGTAGGTACGATGTAGGCATCAGTGCTGCAATATGGGTCATCGTGGGTACTGCCTGTTTGCCGTTTCCCATCATGAGAAGCACAGACTTAGCCAACAACACTGAATCCTGCTTTGCTGATCTTGGTTACAGGAAAATGAATGCAGTGGCTTTGGTTGGGATGATTACAGCTGCTGAACTGGCAGGATTTGTGATTCCAGTAGTTATCATTGCATGGTGCACCTGGAAAATGACTATATCCTTGAGACAACCACCTGTGGCTTTCCAAGGAATCAGTGAAAAGCAAAAAGCACTGAGGATGGTTTATATGTGTGCTGCCGTCTTCTTCATCTGCTTCACTCCCTATCATATTAACTTTATTTTTTATACCATGGTAAAGGAAACTATCATTAGCAGTTGTCCCATTGTCCAAAGCACACAGTATTTCCATCCTTTTTGTCTATGCCTTGCAAGTCTCTGCTGCCTTTTGGATCCGATTCTCTATTACTTCATGGCCTCAGAGTTTCGTGACCAACTATCTCGCCATGGCAGCTCTGTGACCGTTCTCGCCTAATGAGCAGGGAGAGTGGTTCGTCAATGATTGGTTAAAAATAAAACAGCTCTTGATTATGGCTTTGTTTAACTATGTTTCATTGCTTTTGCCAAAGACCAAAATGACTAGACACACCGTTTCTTTAACTGAACTTTGGGAAGAACAGAAATACTTGTGCTCACAGGGGTGTGACAATAGAGGCAGAGTGTGAAATGTGGGAGAGCAAGGGAAAATGAGATTTGCCTGTTTCCTCTTTGAAATTCAAGTCACTTTCTTACTTGAGAGATTTAGATCAAGATTTTACAGATGTTTTAAACAAATGAAAATTGCATATTTTATCTTAAACCTTTCTTTAGTAAATGTGATGCTGTTAATGATACAATAAATGCATGAATCCTTCACACAATCCAAAAGCAAATCTCTTTCATATGAAGATTATTACCTGTAAATGAAAGCAAAAAAATTCTCCAGTCTTTATAAGGGATAAGTGCACAGGCAAGGGGATGTGAGCATTAAAGCAACATGTAAATAAATTTAAGGATACAAACCCTTACTGAAGAAAAGGCATGGGAATGTGTTTATTCATTGAAAATATATTAGATGCCTATTGCATTCCGGGTTGCCATTCTCTCGTGTATTTTCAACTACAGTATCTCATCTGGCTTTTCTAATAAACTTGTGGAAGGTTCCAATCCAAATGAATAAATGAAACCTCATAGAGATGAAGTGACTTCACTGGGGATAAAGAGTGCTAAGGCAAAATTTGCCCTGAATACACCACATATGCTTAGGATATTGCCTCTATTTCTGTTGTTATTTGTTAGGTTAATGCTAAACTATCTACTACTGCTTTATTGACTATGCCAAAGCCTTTGACTGTGTGGATCACAACAAAGTATGGAAAATTCTTAAAGAGATGGGAACATCCGAACACCTTACCTGCCTCATGAGAAATCTGTATACAGGTCAGAAGCAACAGTTAGAACATGACATGGAAGAACAGACTGGTTCCAAATTAGGAAAGGAGTATATCAAGGCTATATATTGTCACCTTGCCTATTTAACTTATATGCAGAGTACATGGTGCAGAATGCCAGGCTGGATGAAGCACAAGCTGGAATCAAGATTGCTGGGAGAAATATCAGTAACCTCAGATATGCAGATGACACCACCCTTATGACAGAAAGCAGAGAAGAACTAAGCGCCTCTTGATGAAAGTGAAAGAGGAGAGTGAAAAAGTTGACTTAAAACTCAACATTAAAAAAACTAAGATCATGGCATCTGATCCCATCACTTCATGGCAAATAGATGGGAAAACGATGGAAACAGTGAGAGAAATTATTTTCTTGGGCTCCAAAATCACTGCAGGTGGTGACTGAAGCCATGAAATTAAAAGGTGCTTTCTCCTTGGAAGAAAAGCTGTGATTAACCTAGACAGCATATTAAAAGAAGAGATATTACTTTGCCGACAAAGATCTATCTAGTCAAAGCTATGGTTTTTCCTGTAGTCATGTATGGATGTGAGAGTTGGATCATTAAAAAAAAAAAAAAAAAAATCTGAGCACTGAAGAACTAATACTTTTAAACTGTGGTGTTGGAGAAGACTCTTGAGAGTCCCTTGGACTGCAAGGAAATCAAACCAGTTAGTCCTAAAGGAAATCAGTCCTGAATATTCATTGGAAGGACTGATGCTGAAGCTGAAACTACAACACTTTGGCTACCTGATGTGAAGAACTGACTCATTGGAAAAGACCCTGAGAGTGGGAAAGATTGAAAGCAGAAGGAGAAGGGGATGACAGAGGATGAGATGGTTGCATGGCGTCATCTACTCAATGGACTTGAGTTTGAGCAAGCTCTGAGTGTTGGTGATGGATAGGGAAGCCTGGTGTACAGCAGTCCATGGGGTCACAAAGAGTTAGACATGACTGAGTGACTGAAGTGAACTGAATACTAAGCTTTGTTTGGATGGTGAAAATGCAGACTAGGGCTAAGCTACACAAAACCAAGACCATTTGTACACAATTTGCTGAAGATTATCTGAAGTCTGTAGATTGTGGGGATGATGTGTCAGGCTTCAGGTTGCAAGATATTAAATAATAAATAGCTTGATCTAATACTGTTTCATACTAGATATCAGTTCAGTTCAGTCACTCAGTCATGTCCGACTCTTTGTGACCCCATGAATCACAGTACGCCAGGCCTTCCTGTCCATCACTAACTCCCAAAGTTCACTCAGACTCATGTCCATCGAGTCAGTGATGCCTAGATGTCTAGATATAAGACACTCCAAGTAGTTAATTATTTAGCACAAAATATATTGTAAGTCTTAATGTGGGTAATATAAATTCCATGCATAGATGAAAGAAAGGAGATGAGCATTCTGTAAAATTAATTTTTTTTTAGTTTGCCCATTCCTAAACATTGCTATACATTACTCTGAACAAATTTGTGTTTATAAGAAACTTCTCTGTGAGTAGAACTCACAGAATTGCATTGGAAACATAAAATATTATCACATCATCAATGGGTGGTGAAAAGTATATGTCCTCCTTCTCACAATCCTCTTGTCTTCATTTTTTATGGATTATTAATATTATTTCAGTATTACTATGGAGGATTTAAATACAAGCAATCCTCAGATTCTCATGTTGGCATTTATGAACTTCAATCCATCATTCTTATTTTCTTTTTTTTTTCCCAGCAATTTAAAAACATGGACACTTGGTGTGCAAGGGAAGAAGGGAAGTGGTATTCTTCAGACATCCATTTGAGTAGAATGTCTATGGAAGAGGAAGTAGGGTCAACTGAAAAGGCAGTCATTAAAAGAGAAAAATATGTTTTATAGGAAATAATAAAATTCTGTAATTATAAAGTAATTAAACTGTTTTTATTGTGCTTAATTAATAAACATTTAAAGGCACAACCCAAAGAGAGTTGCCAGATATGTTAATGGTTTCATGCATTGGAGAAGGAAATGGCAACCCACTCCAGTGTTCTTGCCTGGAGAATCCCAGGGATGGGAGAGCCTGGTGGGCTGCCATCTATGGGGTCGCACAGAGTCGGAACATGACTGAAGCGACTTAGTAGCAGCAGCAGCAGCATTACCATTAAATATCTATGGTATCCATGGTAATGGAGTTAATGGTAGCATTTTCAGAATGATTACATAGACAGCCCCACCCTAAGGAGATGATTTTGAAAGAAACCCACTTGAAACTACACGTCCTGCTATCTTTGTGGAGAAAAGGAACCACAGTTGTAAAGAGCCACACTTCATATTCTCTCCTTTCATATTTCTGACAAAAGGTTGTGCTACAAGCAACAGATCTGCAGATTAGTGGACAAATTAAATTTCATTTTTCCACCATTAAAGTGAAATCTTTGGGCTTTTCTGACATGTGAATCCCTATTGCAGTGAGAGAGAAAAGATAACTTGGAAACAAACAATGATTTGTTCTAGAATTTTTAATTATAAGGGATTATAATTTAATTTAATTTTTAATTTTTATTTAATTATAAGGGATTAGAATTTAATTTCTAATCCCTTATAAAATGTTACGTGGAAAGTACCCCTAAGATCAGGAATAATACAAGGGTGTCCACTTTCACTACTGTTATTCAACATAGTTCTGGAAGTCTTAGCTACAGCAATCAGAGAAGAAAAAGAAATAAAAGGAATCCAGATCAGAAAAGAAGAAATAAATCTCTCACTGTTTGCAGATGACATGATACTGTACATCAGATCAGATCAGATCAGATCAGTCGCTCAGTCGTGTCCGACTCTATGCGACCCCATGAACCGCAGCACGCCAGGCCTCCCTGTCCATCACCAGCTCCCGGAGGTCACTCAGACTCGCATCCATCGAGTCAGTGATGCCATCCAGCCATCTCATCCTCTGTCGTCCCCTTCTCCTCCTGCCCTCAATCCCTCCCAGCATCAGAGTCTTCTCCAATGAGTCAACTCTTCGCATGAGGTAGCCAAAATACTGGAGTTTCAGCTTTAGCATCATTCCTTCTACAGAAATTCCAGGATTGATCTCCTTCAGAATGGACTGGTTGGATCTTCTCGCAGTCCAAGGGACTCTCAAGAGTCTTCTCCAACACCACAGTTCAAAAAGCATCAATTCTTCGGTGCTCAGCCTTCTTCACAGTCCAGCTCTCACATCCATACATGACCACAGGAAAGACCATAGCCTTGACTAGGCGAACCTTTGTTGGCAAAGTGATGTCTCTGCTTTTGAATATGCTATCTAGGTTGGTCATAACTTTCCTTCCAAGGAGCAAGCGTCTTTTAATTTCATGGCTGCAGTCACCATCTGCAGTGATTTTGGAGCCCAGAAAAACAAAGTCTGACACTGTTTCCACTGTTTCCCCATCTATTTCCCATGCAGTGATGGGACCAGATGCCATGATCTTCGTTTTCTGAATGTTGAGCTTTAAGCCAACCTTTTCACTCTCCACTTTCACTTTCATCAAGAGGCTTTTAGTCCCTCTTCACTTTCTGCCATAAGAGTCGTGTCATCTGCATATCTGAGGTTATTGATATTTCTCCCGGCAATCTTGATTCCAACTTGTGTTTCTTCCAGTCCAGCATTTCTCATGATGTACTCTTGCAGCCTTGACGTACTCCTTTTCCTATTTGGAACCAGTCTGTTGTTCCATGACCAGTTCTAACTGTTGCTTCCTGACCTGCATACAGATTTCTTAAGAGGCAGATCAGGTGGTCTGGTATTCCCATCTCTTTCAGAATTTTCCATAGTTTATTGTGATCCACACAGTCAAAGGCTTTGGCATAGTCAATAAAGCAGAAATAGATGTTTTTCTGGAACTCTCTTGCTTTTTCCATGATCCAGCGGATGTTGGCAATTTGATCTCTGGTTCCTCTGCCTTTTCTAAAACCAGCTTGAACATCAGGAAGTTCACGGTTCACATATTGCTGAAGCCTGGCTTGGAGAATTTTGAGCATTACTTTACTAGCGTGTGAGATGAGTGCAATTGTTCGGTAGTTTGAGCACTCCTTGGCATTGCCTTTCTTTGGGATTGGGATGAAAACTGACCTTTTCCAATCTTGTGGCCACTGCTGAGTTTTCCAAATTTGCTGGCATATTGAGTGTAGTACTTTCACAGCATCATCATTCAGGACTTGGAATAGCTCCACTGGAATTCCATCACCTCCACTAGCTTTGTTCGTAGTGATGCTTTCTCAGGCCCATTTGACTTCACATTCCAAGATGTCTGGCTCTAGGTCAGTGATCACATCATCATGATTATCTGGGTCTTGAAGCTCTTTTTTGTACAGTTCTTCTGTGTATTCTTGCCACCTCTTCTTAATATCTTCTGCTTCTGTTAGGTCCACACTATCTCTGTCCTTTATTGTGCCCATCTTTGCATGAAATGTTCCTTTGGTATCTCTGATTTTCTTGAAGAGATCCCTAGTCTTTCCCATTCTGTTGTTTTCGTCTATTTATTTGCATTGATCACTGAAGAAGGCTTTCTTATCTCTTCTTGCTATTCTTTGGAACTCTGCATTCAGATGTTTATATCTTTCCTTTTCTCCTTTGCTTTTCACTTCTCTTCTTTTCACAGCTATTTGTAAGGCCTCCCCAGACAGCCATTTTGCTTTTTTGCATTTCTTGATACTGTACATAGGAAACCCTAAAGATAGTATCAGAAAATTACTAGAGCTAATCAGTGAGTTTAGCAAAGTTGCAGGATATAAAATCAATACATAGAGATCACTTGCATTTGTATATACTAGCAATGACAAATCAGAAAAAGGAATTAAGGAATCAATCCCATTCATCATTGCTACAAAAAGAATTAAATATCTATGAATAAATCTACTAAGGAGACAAAAGAACTATACACAGAAAATTATAGGGCAATAATGAAAGAAATCAAAGATGACATAAACAGATGGACAGATATTCCATGTTCTTGGGTAGGAAGAATTAATATTGTGGAAATGACTATGTTACCAATTACAGTCTACAAATTCAATGTTATCCCTATCAAATTACCAATGGTGTTTTTCACAGAACTATAACAAAATATCTCACCATTTATATGGAAGCACAAAAGCATCCAAATAGCCAAAACAGTCTTGATAAAGAAGAATGGAGCTGGTGGAATCCACTTTCCTGACTTTATATTATACTACAAAGCCACAATCATCAAGACATTATGGTACTGGCACAAAAACAGAAATATAGACCAATTGAACAAGATAGAAAGCATAGAAATAAACCCATGCACCTTATTTTTGACAAAGGAGGCAATAACATACAATGGGGCAAAGACAGCCTCTTCAATAAATTATGCTGGGAAAACTGAACACCTATTTGTAAAATAATGAAATCTTCATAACATCATACACAAAGATAAACTCAAAATGGATTAGAGACCTAAATGCAAGACCAGAAACTAGGAAACTCTTAGAGGAAAACATAGGCAGAACACTTTCTGACATAAATGCAAGCAAGATCCTCTATGACACCCCTTCTAGAGTAACTGAAATTAAAACAAAAATAAACAAGTGGGACCTGATAAAATTTAAAAGCTTTTGCACAACAAAGGAAACTGTAAGCAAGATGAAAAGACAACCCTCAGAAGTGGGGGAAATAATAGCAAATGAAACAACTAACAAATGATTAGTTTTCAAAATACACAATCAGCTCATACAATTCAATGCCAGAAAAACAAACAACCCAATCAAAAACTTGGAAAAAGGACTAAACAGACACTTCGCCAAAGATGCCATTGGCTAACAAACACATGAAAAGGTGCTCAACATTGCTCCTTACTGGAGAAATGCAAATCAAAACTACAATGCAATATCATCTCACACCGTTCAAAATGGTCATCATCAAAAAGTCTACAAACAATAAATGCTAGAGAGGGTGTGGAGGAAAAGGAATGCTCTTGCAGTGTTGGTGGAAATGTAAATTGATACAGCCACTATGAAATATGGTATGGACATTCCTTAAAAAACTATAAATAAAACCACCACAGGACCCAGCAATCTTAATCTTAGGTATATGCTATAAGGAAACCAAAATTGAAAAAGACACATGCATTCCAATGTTCATTGCAGCACTATTTACAATAGCTAGAAGATGGAATCAAGCTAGAAAACCATTGACAAATGAATGGATAAAGAAATTATGGTACTTATACACAAAGGAATATGTCTCAGCCATAAAAAGGAAAGCATGAGAACCAGTTCTAATGAGGTGGGTGAACCTAGAACCTATTATACAGAGTGAAGTAAGTCAGAGGAGAAAGATAAATATTTTATTCTAATGCATAAATATAGAATCTAGAAAAATGGTACTGAAGAATTTATTTATAGGGCAGCAACAGAGAAACAGACATAGAGATTAGACTTATGAACATGATGAGAGGAGAGGAGAGGGTGAGATGTATGGAAAGAGTAACATGGAAACTTACATTACCATATGTAAAAGAGATAGCCAACAGGAATTTGCTGTTGAAAGTGGTGCAGGAAACTTACACAGGGGTTCTGTATCAACCTAGATGTGTGGGGTGGGGGGAGGTTTAAAAAGGAAGAAATGCAAATCAAAACCACTATGAGCTACCATTTCACGCCAGTCAGAATGGCTACAATCCAAAAGTCTACAAGCAATAAATGCTGGAGAGGGTGTGGAGAAAAAGAAACCCTCTTACACTGTTGGTGGGAATCCAAACTAGTACAGCCATTATGAGAACAGTATGGAGATTCCTCAAAAAACTGGGAATAGAACTGCCTTATGATCCAGCAATCACACTGCTGGGTATACACACTGAGGAAACCAGAATTGAAAGAGACACGTGTACCCCAATGTTCATTGCAGCACTGTTTATAATAGCCTGGACATAGAAGCAACCTAGATGTCCATCAGCAGATGAATGGATAAGAAAGCTATGGTACATGTACACAATGGAGTATTACTCAGCCATTGAAAAGAATACATTTGAATCAGTTCTAATGAGGTGGATGAAACTGGAGCCTATTATACAGAGTGAAGTAAGCCAGAAAGAAAAACACAAATACAGTATACTAATGCATATATATGGAATTTAGAAAGATGGTAACAATAACCCTGTATACGAGACAGCAAAAGAGACACTGATGTATAGAACAGTCTTTTGGACTCTGTGGGAGAGGGAGAGGGTGGCATGATTTGGGAGAATGGCACTGAAATAAGTATAATATCATATATGGAACGAGTTTCCAGTCCAGGTTCGATGCCTGATACCAGATGCCTGGGGCTGGTGCACTGGGATGACGCAGAGGGATGGTACGGGGAGGGAGGAAGGAGGAGGGTTCAGGATGGGGAACACATGTACCTGTGGCAGATTCATTTTGATACATGGCAAAACCAATACAATATTGTAAAATTAAATAAAATAAAAATAAAATTAAAAAAATAAAATTAAAAGGAAGGGACATATGTATACCTATGGCTGATTCATGTTGAGGTTTGACAGAAAACAACAAAATTTATAAAGGAATTATCCTTCAATATAAAATAATCCTTCAGCTGATGCTGAAGCTGAAACTCCAGTATTTTGGCCACCTCATGCAAAGAGTTGACTCATTGGAGAAGACTCTGATGCTGGGAGGGATTGAGGGCAGGAGGAGAAGGGGACGACAGAGGATGAGATGGCTGGATGGCATCACTGACTTGATGGGTGTGAGTCTGGGTGACCTCCAGGAGCTGGTGATGGACAGGGAGGCCTGGCGTGCTGTGGTTCATGGGGTGGCAAAGAGTCGGACACGACTGAGCGACTGATCTGATCTGATCTGATCTGATAAAATAAATAATTAAAAAAGTATAAAAAGGTTTACTTGCTTATCTTATAGATTCTATTTTAGAGCAGGATTCAGGGTCGGTACAAATTTAGGGGTAACTGAAGACCACTGCTGTATTCTTGCCTTGAGACCCCCATGGACAGTATGAAAAGGCAAATAATTATGACACTGAAAGATGAACTTCCCATGTCAGTAGGTGCCCGAGGTGCTAATGGAGAAGGGTAGAGAAATAATTACAGACAGAATGAAGAGAGAGAGCCAAAGTGAAAACACTGCCCAGTTGTGGATGTGACTGATGATGGAAGTGGAGTCTGATGCTGTAAACAACAGTTTTGCATACAAACCTGGAATGTTAGGTTCATGAATCAACATAAATTGGAAGTGGTCAAACAGGAGATAGCAAGAGTGAACATCAAAAATTTAGGAATCAGTTCAGTTCAGTTTAGTCAACTCAGTTGTGTGCCACTCTTTGCAACCCCATGGACTGCAGCATGCCAGGCCTCCCTGTCCATCACCAACTCCCGGAGTTTACTCAAATTCATGTCCATTGAGTTGGTGATGCCATCCAACCACCTCATCCTCTGTCGTCCCCATCTCCTCCTGCCTTCAATCTTTCCGAGCATCAGGGTATATTCAAATGAGTCAGCTCTTTCCATTAGGTGGCCAGAGTATTGGAGTTTCAGCTTCAACATCAGTCTTTCCAATGAAAGGACTGATTTCCTTTAGGATCGAGTGGTTGTATCTCCTTGCAGTCCAAGGGACTCTCAAGAGTCTTCTCAAGGGAACCAAAATTGACAAAAACGGGTGAAATTAATTCAGATGACTATTCTACCTAATACTGTGGGCAAGAATCCCTTAGAAGAAACGGAGTAGTCCTCATAGTCAACAAAAAAGTCCAAAATGCAGTACTTGGGTGTGATCTCAAAAATGTCAGAATAATCTTTGTTGCCAAGGCAAACCATTCAATATCAGAGTAATTCAAGTCTATGGCCTAATCACTAATGCTGAAGAAGCTGAAGTTGAATGGTTCTATGAAGACCTCCAAGACCTCTATGATGATCTACAAGAAATTTTAGAACTAACACCAAAAAAACTTGTCTTTTTCATCATCAGGGACTGGAATGCACAAGTAGGAAGTCAAGAGATACCCGGAGTAACAGGCAAATATGGCCTTGGAGTACAAAAAAAAAGCAAGGCAAGTTCTAACAGAGTTTTCCAAGAGAACACACTGGTCATAGCAAACACCCTCTTCCAATAACACAACAGAGGACTGTACACATGGACATCATCAGTCAACACCAAAATCGGATTGATTATATTCTTTGCACCCAAGGATGGAGAAGCTCTATACAGTCAGCAAAAACAAGACTGGGAGCTGACTGTGGCTCATTTCATGAACCCCATATTGCCAAATTCAGGCTTACATTGAAGAAAATAGCAAAAACCACTAAACCATTCAAATATGACCTAAATCAAATGCCTTATGATTATACTTTGAAAGTGACAAATAGATTCAAGGGATTAGATCTGATAGACAGAGTGCCTGAAGAACAATGGACAGAGATTTGTGACATTGTATAGGAGGCAGTGATCAAGAGCATCCCCAAGAAAAAGAAATGCAGAAAGGCAAAATAGTTGTCTGAGAAGGCCTTACAAATAGCAGAGAAAAGAGGAGAAGCTAAAGGCAAAGGAGAAAAGGGAAGATATACCCATTTGAATGCAGAGTTTCAAATAATAGCAAGGAGAGATAAGAAAGCCTTCCTCAGTGATCGGTGAAAAGAAATAGAGGAAAACAATAGAATGGGGAAGACTAGTGATCTCTTCAAAATAATTAGAGATAGATACCAAGGAAACATTTCATGAAAAGATGGGCACAATAAAGGACAGAAGGTATGGACTTAACAGAAGCAGAAGATACTAAGGAGAGGTGGCAAGAATACACAGAAGAAATATATAAAAAAGACCTTCATGACCCAGATACCCATGATGATGTGATCACTCACCAAGAGCCAGACATCCTGGAGACTGAAGTCAAGTGGGTGTTAAGAAACATCACTTGAAAAAGAGCTAGTGGAGGTGATGGAATTCCAGCTGACTTACTTCAAGTCCTAAAAGAAGATGCTGTTAAAGTGCTGTACTCCGTATGCCAACAGATTTGGATAACTCAGCAATGGCCACAGGACTCGATGGGGTCAATTTTTATTCCAATCGACAAAAAGTCAATGTCGAATTTTCAAACTAAGCACAATTGTACTCCTCTCACATACTAGCAAAATAATGCTCAAAATTCTCCAAGCCAGGCTTCTACAGTACATGCACTGTGAACTTCCAGATGTTCAAGCTGGGTTTAGAAAGGGCAGAGGATACAGAGATCAAATTTCTGACATTCAGTGGATCATTGAAAAAGCAAAAGAGTTCCAGAAAAATATCTACTTCTGCTTTATTGACTATGCCAAAGCCTTTGATTGTGTGGATTACAATAAACTGTGGAAAAGTCTTAAAGTGTTGGGAATACCAGACCACTTTACCTGCCTCCTGAGAAATCTGTATGCAGGTCAAGAAGCAACAGTTAGAACTGAACATGGAACAACAGACTGGTCAAAATTGGGAAAGGAGTATATAAAGGCTGTATATTGTCACCCTGCTTATTTAACCTATATGGAGAGTACTTCATGCGAAATTCAGGGCTGGATGAAGCACAAGCTGGAACCAAGATTGCTGGGAGAAATATCAATAACCTCAGATAAGCAGATGATACCACCCTTATGAAAGAAAGTGAAGAGGAACTAAGGAGCCTCTTGATGAGAGTGAAAGAGGAGAGTGAAAAAGCTGGCTTAAACTTAACATTCAAAAAACTAAGATCATGGCATCTGGTCCCATCACTTCATGGCAAATAGATGAGGAAACAATAGAAGCAGTTTCGGGGTTTATTTTCTTGTGCTCCAAAATCACTGTAAATGGTGACTGCAGCCATGAAATTAAAAGACATTTGCTCCTTGGAAGAAAAGCTATGACCCACCTAGACAGCATATAAAAAGGCAGAGACATTACTTTGCCAACAAAAGTCTGCCTAGTCAAGTGTATGGTTTTTCCAGTAGTCACGTATGGATGTGAGAATTGAACTATAAAGAAAGTTGAACTCCAAAAAGTTGATGCTTTTGAATTGTGGTATTGGAGAAGACTCTTGAGAGTTCCTTTGACTGCCAGGAGATTAAACCAGTCAATCCCAAGGGAAATCAGTCTTGACTATTCATTGGAAGGACTGATGCTGAAGCTCCAATACTTTGGCCACCTGATGGGAGGAACTGACTAATTGGAAAAGACCCTGATGGTGGGAAAGATTGAAGCCAGGAAGATAAGGGGACAACAGAGGATGAGATAGTTGGATGGCATCACTGACTCAGTGGGCATGAATTTGAGCAAGCTCTTGGAGTTGGTGATGGACTGGGATCCCTGGTGTGCTACAGTCCAGATCAGATCAGTCGCTCAGTCGTGTCCGACTCCCTGCGACCCCATGAACCGCAGCACGCCAGGCCTCCCTGTCCACCACCAGCTCCCGGAGGTCACCCAGACTCGCATCCATCGAGTCAGCGATGCCATCCAACCATCTCATCCTCTGTCATCCCCTTCTCCTCCTGCCCTCAATCCCTCCCAGCATCAGAGTCTTCTCCAATGAGTCAACTCTTCGCATGAGGTGGCCAAAATACTGGAGTTTCAGCTTTAGCATCATTCCTTCTAAAGAAATTTCAGGATTGATCTCCTTCAGAATGGACTGGTTGGATTTTCTTGCAGTCCAAGGGACTCTCAAGAGTCTTCTCCAACACCACAGTTCAAAAGCATCAATTCTTCGGTGTTCAGCCTTCTTCACAGTCCAGCTCTCACATCCATACATGACCACAGGAAAGACCATAGCCTTGACTAGACGAACCTTTGTTGGCAAAGTAATGTCTCTGCTTTCGAATATGCTATCTAGGTTGGTCATAACTTTCCTTCCAAGGAGTAAGCGTCTTTTAATTTCATGGCTGCAGTCACCATCTGCAGTGATTTTGGAGCCCAGAAAAACGAAGTCTGACACTGTTTCCACTGTTTTCCCATCTATTTCCCATGCAGTGATGGGACCAGATGCCATGATCTTCGTTTTCTGAATGTTGAGCTTTAAGCCAACCTTTTCACTCTCCACTTTCACTTTCATCAAGAGGCTTTTTAGTCCCTCTTCACTTTCTGCCATAAGAGTGGTGTCATCTGCATATCTGAGGTTATTGATATTTCTCCCAGCAATCTTGATTCCAACTTGTGTTTCTTCCAGTCCAGCATTTCTCATGATGTACTCTGCATATAAGTTAAATAAACATGGTGACAATATGCAGCCTTGACGTACTCCTTTTCCTATTTGGAACCAGTCTGTTGTTCCATGACCAGTTTTAACTGTTGCTTCCTGACGCCATTTAAGAGCGACCTCGCCTCCCCGCGACCAGCGCGCCATTTAAGAGCGCCCCGCCGGCTGCGTCGCGCACTAAGAGTGCTACAGTCCATGGGGTTGCAAAGAGTTGAACACGACTAAGCAACTGAACTGACTGACTGACTGAAGACCTGTCAGAGCATGTAGGCTAGGGTCCATGTTTGTGTCCTCTTCCTATCTCACTACAACCTCACTACAACTCACAGTTTTTCTCCTAAAATAGAGTTTATATGATTATCTGGAGACTAATTCTTGTGACTCCCTCCCAAGTGATACCTCTAGACTACCTGGCTTTGGTGGCCAATCAGGCTTATGTTTGCATTTCCACAGAACAATATGTATTTGAACTCTTTTAAAGCTGCACATGAAGGTTTGGCTT
This sequence comes from Tragelaphus eurycerus, assembly GCA_935064755.1. Taxonomy (NCBI): domain Eukaryota; kingdom Metazoa; phylum Chordata; class Mammalia; order Artiodactyla; family Bovidae; genus Tragelaphus; species Tragelaphus eurycerus. Next base: position 12,027,103 of record CAKXYN010000046.1, on the reverse strand, counting down.
CCAATCAGCATAAATTTTTTATTGACTGAGATTCTCAACTTAGGGATACTGACTCTCCCAAAGGTCTTGGAACACCTTCAACTTGTTATTTGGCTGCTAAGTTGATTCTGACTCTTTGTGATTCCATGGACTGAGGCATGCCAGGCTTCTCTGTGCTTCACTGTTTCCAAGAGTTTGCTCAAACTCATGATTCCATCCAATCATCACATCTTCTGTTGCCCCTTTCTCCCCTTGTCTTACTTTTTCTCCAGCATCAGGGTCTTTCCAAAATAGTTGACTCTTCACATCAGTTGGCAAGTTTAGGAATTTCAGCCTCAGAATCAGTCCTTCCAATGAATGAATATTCAGGTTTATGTCCTTTAGGATTAACTGGTTTGATCTCCTTGCTATCTCAAGGAGACTTTTAGGAGTCTTCTCCAACACCAGAGTTTAAAAACATCATTTCTTTGCACTCAACCTTGTTTATGGTCCAGCTCTCACATCTGTACATGACCACTGGAAAGACCATAGCCTTGACTATACAAACCTTTGCTGACAAAGGCATGTCACTGATTTTTAATACATTGTCTAAGTTTGTCATAGCTTTTCTTCCAAGGATCAAGCATCTCTTAATTTCATGGCTGCAGTCACCATCTGCAATGATTTTGAAGTCCAAGAAAATGAAATGTGTTACTATTTCCACATTTTCCCCATCTATTTGCCATGAAGCATAGGGTTGAATGATAAGTTTTATATACTACACAATTTGAATCTTCCAAGACTGGAAGAGGTGGCTGTTTGATCCTGTACATAGAATCAACAAGGAAAGTCAGGGAAAGTGAAGGAATAATGAAATATGTTCCAAGTGAAAGAATAAGATAATTCAGGGGGAAAAATAAACCTTCAGATCAGATCAGATCAGTTGTTCAGGCGTGTCCGACTCTTTGTGACCCCATGAATTGCAGCACGCCAGGACTCCCTATCCATCACCAACTCCCGGAGTTCACTTAGACTCATGTCCATCGAGTCAGTGATGCCATCCAGCCATCTCATCCTCTGTCGTCCCCTTCTCCTCCTGCCCCCAATCCCTCCCAGCATCAGAGTCTTCTCCAATGAGTCAACTCTTTGCATGAGGTGGCCAAAGTACTGGAGTTTCATTCAGCTTTAGCATCATTCCTTCCAAAGAAATCCAAGGGCTGATCTTCAGAATGGACTGGTTGCATCTCCTTGCAGTACAAGGGATTCTCAAGAGTCTTCTCCAACACCACAGTTCAAAAGCATCAGTTCTTCGGTGCTCAGCTTTCTTCACAGTCCAGCTCTCACATCCATACATGACCACTGGAAAAACCATAGCCTTGACTAGACGAAACTTTGCTGGCAAAGTAATGTCTCTGCTTTTCAATATGCTATCTACGTTGGTCATAACTGTCCTTCCAAGGAGTAAGCGTCTTTTAATTTCATGGCTGCAGTCACCATCTGCAGTGATTTTGGAACCCAGAAAAATAAAGTCTGACACTGTTTCCACTGTTTCCCCATCTATTTCCCATGTAGTGATGGGACCAGATGCCATGATCTTCGTTTTCTGAATGTTGAGCTTTAAGCCAACTTTTTCACTCTCCACTTTCACTTTCATCAAGAGGCTTTTTAGTTGCTCTTCACTTTCTGCCATAAGGGTGGTGTCATCTGCATATCTGAGGTTATTGATATTTCTCCCAGCAATCTTGATTCCAACTTGTGTTTCTTCCAGTCCAGCATTTCTCATGAGGTACTTTGCATATAAAATATGTAGTTTACATATTAAAGTGTTAAAAGTGATGATCCTGAAGATGCTTATTAAAATCAGGAGCAGAATGGATGAGCACAGTAAAAACGTCAAGAAAGAGATAGAAAGTATGAGAAAGTATTAAGCAAAAGTTGCAGAGTTGAAAAAAATGTAAACGTTTTACTGAAAAGTAAAATGCTAGAGAGATTTGACTGAAGAGTACATAAAGAAGAGTAAAAAAATCAGTAAATTCAAACAAAGGGCACGGGAACTCACCCAATCAGGGCAGCAAAAAGAAAAGAAAGAAAGAAAGAAAAACACACTTGGTGCCTTGGTCGTGGGGTCCTACAGAGAAGAGACAATTTTCCTTGGCTGCTGGGACAGTTGAAAGAACTGCTGCTAAGCTACTGCTAAGTCGCTTCAGTCGTGTCCAACTCTGTGCGACCCCATAGAAGGAAGCCCACCAGGCTCCCCCATCCCTGGGATTCTCCAGGCAAGAACAGTGGAGTGGGTTGCCATTTCCTTCCCCAATGCATGAAAGTGAAAAATGAAAGTGAAGTCGCTCAGTCGTGTCCGACTCTTAGCGACCCCATGGACTGGAGCCTACCAGGATCCTCCATCCATGGGATTTTCCAGGCAAAAGTACTGGGGTGGGGTGCCATCGCCTTCCCCCGAAAGAGCTGGAGAAGCCTAAATTTCACTCATGAAGAGTGCATGGGTGCTGACTTACTAACAGAGTGGAGAGAGCCTGCACTACCAGATGCCACACTCCTCAATCCAAGTAGTTGAACACCCTGGCCCACTCATTCCACAGTACAGCTTTGTGCTGGATCTGTGCCATCTGGACCTTAGGAAAAGACTAGCAATACAGAGATGGCCCAGGGGCCTGGTATGTGGTCCACATGAGACCTCAGAGGCCACCACAGTACTTCCTGTGGTGGTACCTCCAGAATCATGGTGACTAGTATGCCATGGTGATCTCATAGCCTGTTAAGTCCTCCAGCCCCATCCACTCCACACTAGAACTTGGTGCTGGATCTGAAGCAGAAAGGTCTTGAGATCTAGGGATACAAAAGACCTTGGGTGTGGCCCAGGAAAAGGAGCAGTGTCCATTATTTGCAGTTATACAGGTAGCACCTCGGGAGCCACTGCAACCATCATATTGCAGTCTGTTTCCTAGCTAAGCAAGCGATCTGGCCTCATCCACTCCACACCAGAACTTGACATCTCATCTGGAGTAGTCAGGTCCTAGGAGAAGACTGCCACAGAAGTAACCTGGATCTATGAGGGCATTTTAATTCCTGCAGCCACAATCCCCAGCCCCCATGTAACGATTGCCCCAGTCTTGCACATTTTACACCACAGCCTTGCACTAGATTTGGAACCACCACAGCAGGGGAAGAAATGCAAACTTGAGCTGTATCTGAGTGGAGCCATAATTGCTTATAAAGATGGTGCATCAGACTTCTATAAGTGCACTGGCCTCACTTGCTTCAGCACTCCCCTCCTCCAAGGTAAGACACTCAATAAAGAGGAATAATGCCTGATCAAGCCTGCTCCTGGGGGTTTCTGATCTAAGGACAGAAGAGCAGACCCTACCCCTGAAAAGGTGATAACAGCCTTGGAGGAGGGAGGAAGTCCTGGCTCCTGTACTGCATAAGTTTTAGATCTTCCAACACTAACCAAAGCCCCTTTCAAGGTGATAGTGGCCAGCATACTCTGAATAAAGATGTGGCTGGCATCCATATCAAAATAAGCTCCCACACCAAAGGCACTGGACACATAGAGTCTACACAGAAAAGTCCTCACATAAAAACATCCCTTCAAGACCACAATCAATAACTATTTCTCCTAAATTCATAGAGACAGATAAAGTTAGGTAAAACAAAAAAGTAGAGGAATGACTTCCAGGGAACACATGTACACCTGTGGTGGATACATGTTGATGTATGGCAAAACCAATAAAATATTGTAAAGTAAAAAAAAATAATAATAAAAAGGCAAAATAAATAAATAAATAAAAGAGCAAGAAAGTTACCCTGAAAGAATAAATAATGAAATATAGATTACCAATATATCAGACACTGAGCTCAAAAAGGTTTTATTAAAATTCTAACTGAATTAAGAAAGATTATTGTAACAAGGAACTAGAAACTATAAAGATGAAACAATTGAAAATAGACAATTCAATTATCAAAATTGAAAGTAATCTGAAAGTAATGAATAGCAGGCTAAATGACATGGGTGAATGAATAAGTGATCTGGAAGTTAGAATAATGGAAATCACAGAATCAGAACAGCAGACACAAAGACAATGAAAAAAGTAAAAGAAAGTAACATACACAATTGATGGGATAATATAAAATGTTCTAACCTATACAAAATAGGGATTCTAGACAGAACATAAAGAGAGGGGAATTGAAAATGTATTTGAAGAAATTTTTCATGAAAATTTCCCAGATCTAAAAAAGGAAACAGATATCCAGATACTAGAAACATAGATGGTTCCAAACAAGATGAATCCAAACAGACTCACACCAAGATATATAATAATTAAAATGGTAAACTTTAAAAAAAAAAGAGAATTCTATGGGCAGTTAAGAGAAAAATAAAGAGTCAGTAACAAGAGAACCCCCATAAGGTTATCAGCTTATTTCTCTGCAGAAACTTTGCAGGCCAGAGAGAGTAGCATGATATATTCAGGGTGCTAAAAGGATAAAATCTGCAACCTAGGACACTCTACCCAGCAAGAATATCATTTAGAATAGAAGAAATTAAGAATTCCCCAGACAAACAAAAATTAAGCAATACTAAGCCTACCCTAAAAGAAATATTGAAGGATCTTCTCTAAATTAAAAAAAGAAGCAAGAATCCCTAGAAAATCACAATAGAAAAGGCAAATATATAGTCAGGATTGAGAAAATCACTTAACTAAGTTGTTAAAAAATTAAAAACAATAAAAAATTGTAAAAGCAATTTGTAATTATAATAGCTGGCAGTTGCCTCTGGTTACTCCCAAGTGTTACTTTCACCAGGCCACCAGCACGGATCCACTGAAGTCAGATCCCTGGACTGTAGTAGTTGTGCATCTTGATCTGCTGTGGGGACTATGGAGGCAGGTAAGACTTTGGCCTGGCCCAACCCCATGTGTACGTGTCCATGAAGCCCATAGCTGCTAAAGCCAGATGCATCCTACTTGCAGAATGCATCCTTTCAGATGTTTCACTAGTATTGAATTTAAATGCAACTTCATGGTTCACATGGTCACAAGGAGAAATTTCAGCTCTTCTTTCTTACTCACAAAGCCCCTGGGGCTCAGCTGTAGTTTCAGCCCTATTTCTGTATGTGTTCCTCCAACCAGAGTCTGCTTCAGAGTTTCCTGGGGCACACAAGCCCCTCAGGCAGAAAGGAGTCAAGGCAGAAATCAGGGCCAGTGGGCTACACCTGTGGTAGGATACTGACGTAGCATTTGGAATGCATGAACCCTTCAGGCAGAAATCAGGAAATTAGGCCGAGTGTGCTACCCAGGTGGCAGAGTGCTAGGGCAATGACTGAAATGTGTAAGACCCTCAGGTGTTGAGCAGGGGCAGTGGGCTGCACAGGCAGAATGGTGTTAGTAGAGCAACTGGAACTCATGTGCCCATAAGGTGGTGATCAGGGTGAGTGTGTTGCCCAGGCAAGCAGAGGAGGTGATGGCAGAGGTGCATTAACCAACTCTGTTTGGATCCCTCCTGAGTGTTTGTGAAGCTAGGTAGTGGTAGATGAAGAGAGAGGCTTCAGTGGTTTCCCTGCCCTTTGCGCATCACTCAACAATAGTGCTTCTATTCTGTGGCAGCCTGGGCTTCCTCCATGAACATTCTCAGTTATGGAGCTACTCACTCCTATTCCTTTCAGGCTATCTACTCACAGCCAACAGCAGTCCTCTCTCTGAGTCTGCTCTCCTAACCTTATGTTCCAGCACACAGCACTTGTGTAAACTGGTACACACCCTTCTCAGGCTGGGGCATGCAGGGCTGAGACACAGACCATCGGCATAGGTCTCACTCTGTCCTGCCTGTCTCTAACGAGTTGTTAGGCTCCTTTTCAAGTCCCTGAAGCTCCTCTTCTCTCTCAGCTGATCTCCCCACCAGTGAGCAGGCATCTGCAGATGTGGGAACCTCTCCTTAACTTCAGTTCCTTCACAGGGTTGCAGTCACATTCTACTTCTTCTCTTCCTTTTCTCTTCTTCTTTCTTTTGTCCTACCCAGTTATGCAGGGATCTATCTTGTCCTTTTAGGAGTCTGAGGTGTTCTGCTCATGTTTAGCAGATGCTTTTTGAGAACTGTTTCATTTGTAGATGTATTATTGATGTGTGTGTAGGGAGAGATGAATTCCACATCCTCCTATTCCTCAACAATCTTGGAAAGCCTTCTAAGTTTTTAATTTAAGTGCATAAAAATTTCCACAGTATTTTTGCTAGTCTTTTATGTATGAAGAGTCTACAACAAAGTACAAAGTTTTAGAAAATTCTTCTTTTTTTATTTTTTAAAATTTTATTTTATTTTTTAACTTTAAAACATTGTATTGGTTTTGCCATATATCAAAATGAATCCACCACAGGAATACATGTGTTACCCATCCTGAACCCTCCTTCCTCCTCCCTCCTCATACCATCCCTCTGGGTCGTCCCAGTGCACCAGCCCCAAGCATCCAGTATCGTGCATCAAACCTGGACTGGTGACTCGTTTCATATATGATATTATACATGTTTCAATGCCATTCTTCCAAATCATCCCACCCTCTCCCTCTCCCACAGAGTCCAAAAGACTGTTCTATACATCAGTGTCTCTTTTGCTGTCTCATATACAGGGTTATTGTTACCATCTTTCTAAATTCCATATATATGCATTAGTATACTGTATTTGTGTTTTTCTTTCTGGCTTACTTCACTCTGTATAATAGGCTCCAGTTTCATCCACCTCATTCGAACTGATTCAAATGTATTATTTTTAATGGCTAAGTAATATTCCATTGTGAATATGTACCATAGCTTTCTTTATCCATTCATCTGCTGATGGACATCTAGGTTGCTTCTATGTCCAGGCTATTATAAACAGCGCTGTGATGAACATTGGGGTACACGTGTCTCTTTCAATTCTGGTTTCCTCAGTGTGTATGCCCAGCAGTGGGATTGCTGGATCATAAGGCAGTTCTATTCCCAGTTTTTTAAGGAATCTCCACACTGTTCTCCATAATGGCTGTACTAGTTTGCATTCCCACCAACAGTGTAAGAGGGTTCCCTTTTCTCCACACCCTCTCCAGCATTTATTGCTTGTAGACTTTTGGATCGCAGCCATTCTGACTGGCATGAAATGGTACCTCATTGTGGTTTTGATTTGCATTTCTCTGATAATGAGTGATGTTGAGCATCTTTTCATGTGTTTGTTAGCCATCTGTATGTCTTCTTTGGAGAAATGTCTATTTAGTTCTTTGGCCCATTTTTTGATTGGGTCATTTATTTTTCTGGAATTGAGCTGTAGGATTTGCTTGTATATTTTTGAGATTAGTTGTTTGTCAGTTGTTTCCTTTGCTATTATTTTCTCCCATTCTGAAGGCTGTCTTTTCACCTTGCTTATAATTTTATTGGTTGTGCAGAAGCTTTTAAGTTTAATTAGGTCCAATTTGTTCATTTTTGGTTTTATTTCCAATATTCTGGGAGGTGGATCAAAGAGGATCCTGCTGTGATGTATGACGGAGAGTGTTTGACCTACGTTCTCCTCTAAGAGTTTTATAGTTTCTGGTCTTATGTTTAGATCTTCAATCCATTTTGAGTTTATTTGTGTGTATGGTGTTAGAAAGTGCTCTAGTTTCATTCTTTTACAAGTGGTTGACCAGTTTTCCCAGCACCACTTGTTAAAGACATTGTCTTTAATCCATTGTGTATTCTTGCCTCCTCTGTCAAAGATAAGGTGTCCATAGGTGTGTGGATTTATCTCTGGGCTTTCTATTTTGTTCCATTGATCTATATTTCTGTCTTTGTACCAGTACCATACTGTCTTGATGACTGTGGCTTTGTAGTAGACCCTGAAGTCAGGCAGGTTGATTCCTCCAGTTTCATTCTTCTTTCTCAAGATAGCTTTGGCTATTCAAGGTTTTTTTGTATTTCCATACAAATTGTGAAATTATTTGTTCTAGCTCTGTGAAAAATACTGTTGGTAGCTTGATAGGGATTGCAGTGAATCTATAAATTGCTTTGGGTAGTATACACATTTTCACTATATTGATTCTTCCAATCCATGTACATGGTATATTTCTCCATCTATTAGTGTCCTTTTTGATTTCTTTCACCAGTGTTTTATAGTTTTCTATATATAGGTCTTTAGTTTCTTTAGGTAGATATATTCCTAAGTATTTTATTCTTTTCATTGCAATGGTGAATGGAATTGTTTCCTTAATTTCTCTTTCTATTTTCTCATTATTAGTGTGTAGGAATGCAAGGGATTTCTGTGTGTTGATTTTATATCGTGAAACTTTACTATATTACTTGATTAGTTCTAGTAATTTTCTGGTGGAGTTTTTATGGTTTTCTATGTAGAGGATCATGTCATCTGCAAACAGTGAGAGTTTTACTTCTTCTTTTCCAATTTGGATTCCTTTTATTTATTTATTTTTCTGCTCTGATTGCTGTGGCCAAAACTTCCAAAACTATGTTGAATAGTAATCGTGAAAGTGAGCACCCTTGTCTTGTTCCTGACTTTAGAGGAAATGCTTTCAATTTTTCACCATTGAGGATAATGTTTACTGTGGGTTTGTCATATACAGCTTTTATTATGTTGAGGTATGTTCCTTCTATTCCTGCTTTCTGGAGAGTTTTTATCATCAATGGATGTTGAATTTTGTCAAAGGCTTTCTCTGCATCTACTGAGATAATCATATGTTTTTTATTTTTCAATTTGTTAATGTGGTGTATTACATTGATTGATTTACAGATATTGAAGAATTCTTGCATCCCTGGAATAAAGCCCACTTGGTCATGGTGTATGATCTTTTTAATGTGTTGTTGGATTCTGATTGCTAGAATTTTGTTAAGGATTTTTGCATCTTTGTTCGTCAGTGATATTGGCCTATAGTTTTCTTTTTTTGTGGCATCTTTGTCACGTTTTGGTATTACGATGATGGTGGCCTCATAGAATGAGTTTGGAAATTTACCTTCCACTGCAATTTTCTGGAAGAGTTTGAGTAGGATAGGTTTTAGTTCTCTAAATTTTTGGTAGAATTCAGCTGTGAAGCCGTCTGGACCTGGGCTTTTGTTTGCTGGGAGATTTCTGATTACAGTTTCAATTTCCTTGCTTGTGATGGGTCTGTTAAGATTTTCTATTTCTTCCTGATCCAGTTTTGGAAAGTTGTACTTTTCTAAGAATTTGTCCATTTTTTCCATGTTGTCCATTTTATTGCCATATAGTTGCTGATAGTAGTCTCTTATGATCCTTTGTATTTCTGTGTTGTCTGTTGTGATCTCCCCATTTTCATTTCTAATTTTATTGATTTGATTTTTCTCCCTTTGTTTCTTGATGAGTCTGGCTAATGGTTGTCAATTTTATTTACCCTTTCAAAGAACCAGCTTTTGGCTTTGTTGATTTTTGCTGTGGTCTCTTTTGTTTCTTTTGCATTTATTTCTGCCCTAATTTTTAAGATTTCTTTCCTTCTACTAACCTTGAGGTGCTTCATTACTTCCTTTTCTAGTTGCTTTAGGTTTAGAGTTAGGTTATTTATTTGGCTTTTTTCTTGTTTCTTGAGGTATGCCTGTATTGCTATGAACTTTCCCCTTAGGACTTCTTTTACAGTGTCCCACAGGTTTTGGGTTGTTGTGTTTTCATTTTCATTCGTTTCTATGTAAATTTTGATTTCTTTTTTTAATTTCTTTTGTGATTTGTTGGTTATTCAGCAGCGTGTTGTTTAGCCTTCATATGTTGGAACTTTTAATAGTTTTTCTCCTGTCATTGAGACCTAATCTTACTGCATTGTGATCAGAAAAGATGCTTGGAGTGATTTCAATTTTTTTGAATTTACCAAGGCTAGATTTATGGCCCAGGATGGGGTCTATCCTAGAGAAGGTTCTGTGTGCACTGGAGAAAAAGGTGAAATTCATTGTTTTGGGATGAAATGTCCCATAGATATCAATTAGGTCTAATTGGCTTATTGTACCATTTAAATTTTGTGTTTCCTTATTAATTTTTTGTTTAGTTGATCTATCCATAGGTGTGTGTGGGGTAGTAAAGTCTGCCACTATTATTGTGTTATTGTTAATTTCTCCTTTCTTACTTGTTAGCATTTGTTTTACATATTGCAGTGCTCCTATGTTGGGTGCATACATATTTATAATTGTTATATCTTCTTCTTGAATTGATCCTTTGATCATTATGTAGTGACCTTCTTTGTCTCTTTTCACAGCGTTTGTTTTAAAGTCTATTTTATCTGATATGAGTATTGCTGCTCCTGCTTTCTTTTGGTCCCTATTTGAATGGAAAATCTTTTTCCAGCCCTTCACTTTCAGTGTGTATGTGTCCTTTGTTTTGAGTTGGGTCTCTTCTACACAACATTTGTAGGGGTTTTGTTTTTGTATCCATTCAGCCAGTCTTTGTCTTTTGGTTGGGGCATTCAACCCATTTACGTTTAAAGTAAATATTGATAAGTATGATCCCATTGCCATTTACTTTATTGTTTTCGCTTTGAATTTGTACACCCTTTTTGTGTTTCCTGTCTAGAGAATATCCTTTAGTATTTGTTGGAGAGCTGGTTTGCTGGTGCTGAATTCTCTCAGCTTTTGCTTATCTATAAAGCTTTTGATTTCTCCTTCATATTTGAATGAGATCCTTGCTGGGTAAAGTCATCTGGGCTGTAGGTTATTTTCTTTCATCAATTTAAGTATGTCTTTCCATTTCCTGCTGGCTTGAAGATTTTCTATTGAAAGATCAGCTGTTATCCTTATTGGAATTCCCTTGTGTGTTATTTGTTGTTTTTCCATTACTGCTTTTAATATTTGTTCTTTGTGTTTGATCTTTGTTAATTTGATTAATATGCGTCTTGGGGTGTTTTACCTTCGGTTTATCCTGTTTCAGACTGTCTGGGTTTCTTGGACTTGAGTAATTATTTCCTTCCCCATTTTAGGGAAGATTTCAACTATTATCTCCTCAAGTATTATCTCATGTTCTTTCTTTCTGTCTTCTTCTGGGATTTCTATGATTCGAATGTTGTAGCACTTAATATTGTCCTGGAGGTCTCTGAGATTGTCCTCATTTCTTTAAATTCGTTTTTCTTTTTGCCTCTCTGATTCATTTATTTCTACCATCAGAGATCAAATCAATCAGATCAGTCACTCAGTCGTGTCTGACTCTTTGTGACCCCATGAACTGCAGCACGCCAGGCCTCCCTATCCATCACCAACTTCCGGAGGTCACTCAGACTCACATCCATCGAGTCAGTGATGCCATCCAGCCATCTCATCCTCTGTCGTCCCCTTCTCCTCCTGCCCCCAATCCCCTCCCAGCATCAGAGTCTTCTCCAATGAGTCAACTCTTCGCATGAGGTGGCCAAAATACTGGAGTTTCAGCTTTAGCATCATTCCTTCCAAAGAAATCCCAGGGCTGATCTCCTTCAGAATGGACTGGTTGGATCTCCTTGCAGTCCAAGGGACTCTCAAGAGTCTTCTCCAACACCACAGTTCAAAAGCATCAGTTCTTCCGTGCTCAGCTTTCTTCACAGTCCAACACTCACATCCATACATGACCACAGGAAAGACCATAGCCTTGACTAGACGAACCTTTGTTGGCAAACTGATGTCTCTGCTTTTGAATATGCTATCTAGTTTGGTCATAACTTTCCTTCCAAGGAATAAGCGTCTTTTAATTTCATGGCTGCAGTCACCATCTGCAGTGATTTTGGAGCCCAGAAAAATAAAGTCTGACACTGTTTCCACTCTTTCTCCATCTATTTCCCATGTAGTGATAGGACCAGATGCCATGATCTTCGTTTTCTGAATGTTGAGCTTTAAGCCAACCTTTTCACTCTTCACTTTCACTTTCATCAAGAGGCTTTTGAGTTCCTCTTCACTTTCCTATTTCTACCATTGTATCTTCTAATTCACTAATCCTAACTTCTGCCTCTGTTATTCTACTATTTGTTGCCTCCAGAGTGTTTTTGATCTCATTTATTGCACTATTCATTATATATTGACTCTTTTTTATTTCTTCTAGGTCCTTGTTAAACCTTTCTTGCATCTTCTCAATCCTTGTCTCCAGGCTATTTATCTGTGATTCCATTTTGATTTCAAGATATTGGATCAATTCCACTATCATTATTTGTAATTCTTTATCAGGTAGATTCCCTATCTCTTCCTCTTTTGTTTGGTTTGGTGGTCATTTATCCTGTTCCTTTACCTGCTGGGTATTCCTCTGTCTCTTCATCTTGTTTATATTCCTGCGTTTGGGGTGGCCTTTCTGTATTCTGGCAATTTGTGGAGTTCTCTTTATTGTGGTGTTTCCTCACTGTGTGTGGGTTTGTACAGGTGGCTTGTAAAGGTTTCTTGATTAGGGAAGTTTGTGTCAGTGTTCTGGTGGGTGGAGCTGGATTTCTTCTCTCTGGAGTGCAATGAAGTGTCCAGTAATGAGTTATGGGATTTCGATGGTTTTGGGTTGACTTTGGTCAGCCTGTATATTGGATCTCAAGGCTGTGTTCCTGTGTTGCTGGAGAATTTACGTGGTATTTCTTGCGCTGCAACTTGTTGGCCCTTGTGTGCTGCTTGGTTTCAGTGTAGGTATGGAGGCATTTGATGAGCTCCTGTGAATTAATGTTCCCTGGAGTCAGGAGATCCCTGGAGTCAGGGTTTGCACTTAAGCCTCCTGCTTCCAGTTATCGATCTTATTTTTACAGTAGTCTCAAAAGCACCATTGATAAAACATCTAGGTTAAAGATGAAAAGTTTTTCCACTCTGAGGGTCACCCAGAGAGGTTCACAACATTATATGGAAAAGAGAAGAGGGAGGAGGGAGTTAGAGGTGACCAGAATGAGATGAGGTGGAATCAGTAGAGGAGAGAGTGGGCTAGCCAGTAATCACTTCCTTATGTGCACTCCACAACTGGATCGCTCAGAGATGTTCACAGAGTTATACAGAGAAGAGAAGAGGGAGGAAGGAGACAGAGGTGGCCAGGAGGATAAAAATGGGGGAATCAAAAGGAGAGAGACAGATCCAGCCAGTAATCAGTTCCCTAAGTGTTCTGCACCGTCTGGAATACTCAGAAATTAACAGAGGTGGGTAGAGTAGAGAGGGTTTAGGGAGGAGATACAGGAGACCTGCTGGAGAAAATGGTGAGTCCAAAGGGGGAGAGCAGTCAAGCCAGTAATCTCACTCCCTAGCAAAAGATGGGTACTGAAGATTGGGTTCTAAAAGGTACAAAATTGGTAACAAATACCTAAAAACAAAAATTAAAAATCTAGAGTAGAGTTTGGAATTTCAAAAATACAATGTTAAAGAAAAGAAGAAGGAAAAGAAAGAGAGAAAAAGAAAAAAAAAATCACAAAAATTATAAAGAAAATATAGGTACAAAATTGATAACAAATACCAAAAAGCAAAAGTTAAAAAACTAGAGTAGAGTTTGGAATTTCAAAAATACAGTGTTAAAGAAAATAGAAGAAAAAGAGAAAAACAAACAAACAAACAAAGTCACAAAAATTATAAAGAAAATATAGGTACAAAATTGACAACAAATAACAAAAAGCATAAATTAAAAATCTAGGGTAGAGTTTGGAATTTCAGAAATACAATGTTAAAGAAAAGAAAAAAAAGAAAGAAAGAAAGAGGAAAAAAAACCCCACAAAGTCACAAAAATTATATAAAAAATGTTTTCTTTTTTAAAAAATAGGGTCTTTTTGCAAAGTAATAGTAGGTTATAAAAGTGAAAGTTAAAGGAATAATATAGGATGTAAAAATAAAAAAAGAAAAAAGGAAAGAAAAAAGAGTAATCATAAAAATAGTAAAAAATATATCTAGGACTTTCTCTGGTGTTGTTGTGGATATTGTGGGGTCAGTTCATTTTAGGCTAGTTCCTTGGTCTGGCTTATATTTCTCAAGATCTATAGGCCCCTTCCTATATCAGATCAGATCAGATCAGTTGCTGAGTCGTGTCTGACTCTTTACGACCCCATGAATCGCAGCACGCCAGACCTCCCTGTCCATCACCAACTCCCAGAGTTCACTGAGACTCACATCCATCGAGTCAGTGATGCCATCCAGCCATATCATCCTCTGTCGTCCCCTTCTCCTCTTGCCCTCAATCCCTCCCAGCATCAGAGTCTTTTCCAATGAGTCAACTCTTCGCATGAGGTGGCCAAAGTACTGGAGTTTCATTCAGCTTTAGCATCATTCCTTCGAAAGAAATCCCAGGGCTGATCTCCTTCAGAATGGACTGGTTGGATCTCCTTGCAGTCCAAGGGACTCTCAAGAGTCTTCTCCAACACCACAGTTCAAAAGCATCAATTTTTCGGCACTCAGCTTTCTTCACAGTCCAACTCTCACATCCATACATGACCACAGGAAAAACCATAGCCTTGACTAGATGAACCTTTGTTGGCAAAGTAATGTCTGTGCTACATAGTCGGTACTAACAACAAGGTTTTAATCTATTGCCTGTTGCTGCCAAGGCGGTTCCCTCTGTTATAGCTTCTTCTGTTTGCTGGTCTCTTCAGTGTCTGATTTCCACCCTGATACAAAGCGGGCGGTGGTGGACACTTTTTTTTTTAGGCTCACTTGTTCAGTCGCACTGGCGTGTGCTCACAGTGCCTCAGCCACACTGGGCCTGCCCACGCTCAGGGCGCGTGTAGCCTCACTGCCCACACTGCTCAGGCTCTAGGTTGCTCTGCCAGGAACCATCTGCAGCCAGCCCTGGGCTGCTTGGACCTCTCAGGTCTAAGCTGCTCAGCTTCAGGCTCTCTGGTTGTCCTCAGAGGCACAGACTCGGTTGGGCCTGCATTTTGTGCCCTTCCCAGGTCCAAGCCGGAGAAGGCAATGGCACCCCACTCCAGTACTCTTGCCTGGAAAGTCCCATGGGTGAAGGATCCTGGTGTGCTGCAGTCCATGGAGTCGCTAGAGGTCAAACATGACTGAGTGACTTCACTTTCACTTTTCACTTTCAATCATTGGAGAAGGAAATGGCAACCCACTCCAGTGTTCTTGCCTGGAGAATCCCAGGGACTGGGAGCCTGGTGGGCTGCCATCTATGGGGTCACACAGAGTCGGACACGACTGAAGTGACTTAGCAGTAGCAGCAGGTCCAAGCAGCTCAGGTGATGAGGTGTTTGCTGAGCAAGGTTACTGCAACTTATCGCCTCCCCGCTGCTCGGTTATCTGGGTGTACAACCGGCGCACCTTCTCAGGTGGATGTTGACCGTCCAGAACCCCAAGAAGTCATAGTTAACAAAGAAGCCTGCTTATAGTTTTGTAGATAATGTCTCTCTGGGGCTGCAATTGCCCCCTTCTGGCTCTGGCTGCCTGTCACCGAAGGGGGATGGTCTGCAGCCGGCTATCTCTGTTCAGTCTTTTGTTCCATGCATGAGCTTGGTGGTGTCTTAGGTTAGGGCAGGCTTTTCGTGTGGTAGATATCCCACAGTCTGGTTTGCTAGCCCAAATTAGTTCACTCAGATAGCGCTTGGGGCATTCAGGCCAGATCCTTACTCTAAGTGATGCAGCCCGCGCCGGGCCTCCCTCCCCAGCCCCTGCTTGCTAGTGGCGTATGCAGGTGTCTGTGCTGCTTCTCTGCTGGGGGAGTTACTGTAGGGCTCGTAATCTGTGGGTTTTAATTGTTTATTTATTTTTCCTCCCTGTTATGTTGCCTTCTTTGCTTCCAAGGTTCGGCACAGACTCGGCAGTGAGAATGTTTCCTGGTGTTTGGAAACTTTTCTCTTTTTAAGACTCCTTTCCCGAGATGGAGCTCCATCCCTCCCTCTTTTGTCTTTTTTTTTTTTCTTTTATATTTTTTCCTATCTCCTTTAGAAGGCAATGGGTTGCTTTTCTGGGTGCCTGATGTCCTTTGCCAGCATTCAGAAGTTGTTTTGTGGAATTTACTTGGTGTTTAAATGTTCTTTTGATGAATTTGTGGGGGAGAAAATGTTCTCCCCATCCTATTCCCCAGCCATCTTAGCTTCTCCTCCAGAAAATTATTCTTGATAAACTTTAATTTATATATATTTCCTATTAAATTTTATTTATTTTAATTGGAGGATAATTGCTTTACCATATTGTGATGATTTCTGGCATACATCAATATGAATTGGCTATAGGTATATATGTGTCCCCTCCATCTTAAACCCCCTTGCCATCGCCCTCCCCACCCTATCCCTTCAGTTTGTTACAGAGCACAGGCTTTGGGTGCCTTGATTTATGCTTAAAACTCATATTGGTTATCTATTTTAGATATGGTAATGTATATGTTCAGAGAAGGCAATGGCACCCCACTCCAGTACTCTTGCCTGGAAAATCCCATGTATGGAGGAGCCTGGTAGGCTGCAGTCCATGAGGTCGCTAGGAGTCAGACTTGACTGAACGACTTCACTTTCACTTTTCACTTTCATGCATTGGACAAGGAAATGGCAACCCACTCCAGAATTCTTGCCTGGAGAATCCCAGGGATGGCAGAGCCTGGTGGGCTGCCGTCTGTGAGGTCGCACACAGTCTGACACGACTGAAGCGACTTAGCAGCAGCAGTGTGTATATGTTTCAATGTTATTCTCTAAAATCATCCCACCCTGTCCTTCTCCCACTTAGTCCAAAAGTCTATTCTTTACATCTTCTCCTTTGCTTTGCATGTAGGATTGGTAGTTGGTATCAACTTTCTATATTCTGTATATATGCATTAATATATGGTATTTGTCTTTCTGTTTATAACTTATTTCACTCTATAATAAGCTATAGGTTCATTCACCTCATTAGAACTGACTCAAATGCATTCTCTTTTATAGCTGAGTAATATTCCATTGTGTATAGGTACCAAAACTTCCTTATCCATTCATCAGCCAATAGATATCTAGGTTGCTTCCATGTCCTAGCTATTGTAAATAGTGCTTCAATGAACATTGGGATGGGTGTGTCTTTTTCAATTCTGGTTTCCACCTCAAGGTATATGCCCAGTAGTGGGATTGCAGGGTCATATGATAGTTGTATTCCTAGTTTCTAAAGGAATCTCCATATTGTGCTCCATAGTGGTTGTATAAGCTTGCATTCTCACCAACAGTATAAGAGGATTCCCTTTATTTTACACCCACTCCATCATTTATTGTTTGCAGACTTTTTGATGATGGCCGTTCTGACAGGTGTGAGATGATACCCCATTGAAGTTTTTATTTACATTTCTCTTCGTTTTACTTTAGAGACTTCAACAGTACATGAAACATGAACTTCCAGATATTCAAGCTGGATTTAGAAAAGGCAGAGGAAACAGATATGAACTTGCCAAAATCCATTGGATCATAGAAAAAGCAAGAGAGTTTCAGAAAAATATCTACTTCTGCTTTATTGACTATGCCAAAGCCTTTGGCTGTGGGGATCACAGAAAATTCTGGAAAATTCTTAAAGAGATGGGAATACCAGACCACCTGACCTGCCTCTTGAGAAATCTATATGCAGGTCAAGAAGCAACAGTTAGAACTGAACATTGAACAACAGACTGCTTCCAAATCGGGAAAGGAGTATGTCAAGGGTGCATATTGTCATCCTGTATAGTTAACTTATATGCAGAATCAGATCAGATCAGATCAGTCGCTCAGTTGTGTCCGACTTTTTGCGACCCCATGAACTGCAGCACGCCAGGCCTCCCTGTCCATCACCAGCTCTCGGAGGTCACTCAGACTCACATCCATTGAGTCAGTGATGCCATCCAGCCATCTCATCCTCTGTCGTCCCCTTCTCCTCCTGCCCTCAATCCCTCCCAGCATCAGAGTCTTCTCCAATGAGTCAACTCTTCGCATGCGGTGGCCAAAATACTGGAGTTTCAGCTTTAGCATCATTCCTTCCAAAGAAATCCCAGGGCTGATCTCCTTCAGAATGGACTGGTTGGATCTCCTTGCAGTCCAAGGGACTCTCAAGAATCTTCTCCAACACCACAGTTCAAAAGCATCAATTCTTCGGCCCTCAGCCTTCAGAGTCCAGCTCTCACATCCATACATGACCACAGGAAAGACCATAGCCTTGACTAGGCGAACCTTTGTTGGCAAAGTAATGTGTCTGCTTTTGAATATGCTATCTAGGTTGGTCATAACTTTCCTTCCAAGGAGTAAGCGTCTTTTAATTTCATGGCTGCAGTCACCATCTGCAGTGATTTTGGAGCCCAGAAAAATAAAGTCTAACACTGTTTCCACTGTTTCTCCACCTATTTCCCATGCAGTGATGGGACCAGATGCCATGATCTTCGTTTTCTGAATGCTGAGCTTTAAGCCAACCTTTTCACTCTCCACTTTCACTTTCATCAAGAGGCTTTTTAGTTCCTCTTCACTTTCAGCCATAAGGGTGGTGTCATCTGCATATATGAGGTTATTGATATTTCTCCTAGCAATCTTGATTCCAACTTGTGTTTCTTCCAGTCCAGCATTTCTCATGATGTACTCTGCATATAAGTTAAACAAACATGGTGACAATATACAGCCTTGACGTACTCCTTTTCCTATTTGGAACCACTCTGTTTTTCCATGACCAGTTCTAACTGTTGCTTCCTGACCTGCATACTGATTTCTCAAGAGGCATTATTGATATTTCTCCCAGCAATCTTGATTCCAGCTTGTGCTTCTTCCAGCCCAGCATTTCGCATGATGTACTCTGCATAGAAGTTAAATAAGCATAGTGTCAATATACAGCCTTGATGTACTCCTTTTACTATTTGGAACCAGTCTGTTGTTCCATGTCCAGTTCTAACTGTTGCTTCCTGACATGCATACAAGTTTCTCAAGAGATAGGTCAGGTGGTCTGGTATTCCCATCTCTTTCAGAATTTTCCACAGTTTCTTGTGATCCACACAAAGGCTTTGGCATATTCAATAAAGCAGAAATAGATGTTTTTCTGGAATTCTTTTGTTTTTTTTTTATGATCCAGCAGATGTTGGCAATTTGGTCTCTGGTTCCTCTGCCTTTTCTAAAACCAGCTTGAACATCTGAAAGTTCATGGTTCACATATTGGTGAAGCCTGGCTTGGAGAATTTTGAGCATTACTTTACTAGCATGTGAGATGAATGCAGTTATGCAGTAGTTTGAGCATTCTTTGGCATGGCCTTTCTTTGGGATTGGAATGAAAACTGACGTTTTCCAGTCCTGTGGCCAATGCTGAGTTTTCCGAATTTGCTGGCGTATTGAGTGCAGCACTTTCAGAGAATCATCTTTCAGGATTTGAAATAGCTCAACTGGAATTCCATCACCTCCACTAGCTTTGTTCATAGTGGTGCTTTCTAAGGCCCACTTGACTTCACACTCCAGGATGTCTGGCTCTAGGTCATTGATCACACCATCGTGATTATCTGGATCGTGAAGATCTTTTTGTACAGTTCTGCTGTGTAATTTATTTAGGAGGATCCAATGATAATATTTTGTGTTTCTCTATTGCCATATTATGCCACTGCCTCTTTACGACTGAAAAAAAGTTATTAAAACTTTTAATTCTAAGTGGACTGGGAAATTAAATTTTGTAAATCCAAAAGCAATTCAGAAATATATTCTTAAGATGTTGTTCCTCTAGAATCACTTTTATTATCAAAGTTTAAACAGTGAAATAGAACAAGTAGGAGATACAAATTAAGACATACATTTTAATAAATCATTTGTCTAATTTTGGGGGCTGGTTTAGGCAATGGATCAGGATGCCAGAAAGAGTAACTTTGAACACAAGCTGAAGCTGCTGTCCACAGGCAGAATTTCTTCAAAGAAGTCTCAACTCTGCTATAAAAATTATTCAATTGATTAAACTGGGCAAACCCAGATTACTTAAAATTATGTATCTTAATTAAAATTAGCTGATTCTGAATTTTTATCACTTCTACAGAATAACTTCACAGCAACTCTTACATTAATATGTGATTGAATAACTTGGCCCTTAGCCTAGCTAAGATAATACATAAAAAAGACTATCACAGCTACCAATTTCACTCTTTTCCATGGCAATGTCTGATTGTCCTAGCACCACTGCCTGAAAAGACTGTTCCTTTCACTTACCCTTTCTTGAGACATTTGTTGCAAGCCAATTGACCACAAATATAAGAGCTTATTTCTGGATTTCTTTTCTTCCTTTCTTTCTTTCTTTCTTTTTCTTTTTTTTTTTAATTTGTCCACATGATGTGAAGAGCCCACTCATTGATGCTGGGAAAGACTGAGGGCAGGAGGAGAAGGGGGTGGTTGGCAGATGATAAGATGATTAGATAGCCTCATCACTCAATGGACATGAAATTGAGCAAACTCCAGGAGATAGTGGAGGACAGTGGAGCCTGGAGTACTAGAGTCCATGAGGTTGAAAAGAGTCAAACATGACTTAGTGACTGATCAAAAACAACTATATTCCTTTGAGTTCTATGTAGTAAAATTTGAAATCAACAAGTAGAAATCCTCCAGTTTTGTTCTATTCCAAGTTTGGTTTGATATTCTGCATTCTCTGCATTTCCATTTCCATTTAGGATACACTTGTCAGTTTAGTTCAGTCACTCAGTCATGTCCGACTCTTTGCGGCCCCATGGACTGCAGCACACCAGGCATCCCTGTCCATCACCAACTCCAAGAGTTTACTCAAACTCATGTCCATTGAGTAGGTGATGCCATGCAATCATCTCATCCTCTGTCATCCCCTTCTCCTCCCGTCTTCAATGTTTCCCAGCATCAGGGTGTTTTCAAATGAGTAAATTCTTCACATCAGGTGGCCAAAAGTTTCAGCTTCAGGATCAGTCCTACCAATGAATATTCAGGACTGATTTCCCTTGGGATTGGCTTGTTGAATCTCCCTGCAGTTCAAGGGACTCTCAAGAGTCTTCTGCAACATCACAATTTAAAAGCATCAATTCTTTGGTGCTCGGCTTTCTTTATGGTACAACTCTCACATCCATACATGACTGCTGGAAATACCATAGCTTTGACTAGATGGACATTTAATGGCAAAATAATGTCTCTGCTTTTTAATATGCTGTCAAGTTTGGTCATAACTTTTCTTCCAAAGGGTAAGTGTCTTTTAATTTCACGGTTGCAGTCACAATCTGCAGTGACTTTGGAGCTCCCCAAAATAAAGTCTGTCACTGTTTCCATTGTTTCCCCATCTATTTGTTATGAAGTGATGGGGCCAGACCTCATGATCTTAGCTTTCTGAATGTTGAGTTTTAAGCCAACTTTTCTACTCTCCTCTTTCACTTTCATCAAGAGGCTCTTTAGTTCTTCGCTTTCTGCCATGAGGGTGGTGTCATCTGCATATCTGAATTTATTGATATTTCTTCCAGCAATCTTGATTCCAGCTTGTGCATTTCTCATGATTTATTCTGCATAGAAGTTAAATAATATGGGTGATAGTATGCAACCTTGAGGCACTCCTTTCCCGATTTGGAACCCGTTTGTTTTTCCATGTCCAATTCTAACTGTTGCTTCCTGGTGTGCATACAGATTTCTCAAGAGGCAAGTCAGGTGGTCTGGTATTCCCATCTCTTTCAGAATTTTCCAGTTTGTTGTGATCCACACAGTCAAAGGCTTTGGCATAGTCAATAAAGCCGAAACACATGTTTTTCTGGAACTTTCTTGTTTTTTTGATGATCCAGCGGATGTTTGCAATTTAATCTCTGGTTCCTCTGCCTTTTCTAAAACCAGCTTGAACATCTGAAAGTTCATGGTTCACATATTGGTGAAGCCTGGCTTGGAGAATTTTGAGCATTACTTTACTAGCATGTGAGATGAGTGCAATTGTGCAGTAGTTTGAGCATTCTTTGACATTACCTTTCTTTGGGATTGGAATGAAAACTGACCTTTTCCAGTCCTGGGGCCACTGCTGAGTTTTCCAAATTTGCTGGCATATTGAGTGCAACACTTTCAGAGCATCGTCTTTCAGGATTTGAAATAGCTCAACTGGAATTCCATCACCTCCACTAGCTTTGTTCATAGTGATGCTTCCTAAGGCCCACATGACCTCACATTCCAGGATGTCTGGCTCTAGGTGAGTGATCACACCATAGTGATTATCTGGGTCGTGAAGATCTTTTTCGTACAGTTCTGTGTATTCTTCCCACCTCTTCTTAATATCTTCTGCTTCTGTTAGGTCCGTACCATTTCTGTTCTTTATCAAGCCCACCTTTGCATGAAATGTTCCCTTGTTATCTCTAATTTTCTTGAAGAGATCTCTAGTCTTTCCCATTCTATTCTTTTCCTCTATTTCTTTGCGTTGATCACTGAAAAAGCCTTTTGTATATCTTTCCTTTTCTTTTCCCTTCTTTTCACAGCTATTTGTAAGGCCTCCTCAGAGAGCCTTTTTTTTTTTTTTTTCATTTCTTTTTCTTGGGGATGGTCTTGATTCTTGTCTCCTGTAGAATGCCATGAACCTCTGTCCGTAGTTCATCAGACACTCTGTCTCTCAGATCTAGTCCATTAAATCTAATTCTCACTTCTACTGTATAGCCATAAGGGATTTGATTTAGGTTATACCTGAATGGTCTAGCGGTTTTCTCCACTTTCTTGAATTTCTCTCTGAATTTAGCAATGAGTTCATGATTAGGCAATAATGAGTTCATGAACAGGCAGCTCCTGGTCTTGTTTTTACTGACTTTATAGAGCTTCTCCATCTATGGCTGAAAAGAATATAATCAATAGGTGTTGACCATCTTGTGATGTCCATGTGTAGGGTCTTCTCTCATGCGGTTTTAAGAAGGTGTTTGGTATGACCTGTACGTTGTCTTGGCAGAACTCTATTAGCCTTTGCCCTCCTTTAATCTGTACTCCAGGGCCAAATGTGCCTGTTATTCCAGGTGTTTCTTGACTTCCTACTTTTGCATTCCAGTCCACTATAAGGAAAAGGACATCTTTTTTGCGTGTTAGTTCTAGAAGGTCTTGTAGGTCTTCATAGAACTGTTCACCTTCAGCCTCTTCAATGTTTACTG
This sequence comes from Tragelaphus eurycerus, assembly GCA_935064755.1. Lineage (NCBI taxonomy): Eukaryota > Metazoa > Chordata > Mammalia > Artiodactyla > Bovidae > Tragelaphus > Tragelaphus eurycerus. The sequence continues at coordinate 12,004,240 of CAKXYN010000046.1, read as the reverse complement.
GTTGGGGCATAAACTTGGATTACTGTGATATTGAATGGTTTGCCTTTGAAATGAACAGAGACCTTTCTGTCATTTTTGAGATTGCATCCAAGTATTACATTTCAGACTCTTTTGTTGACTATGATGACTACTCCATTTCTTCTAAGGGATTCCTGCCCACAGTAGTAGATATAAATGTCATCTGAGTTAAATTCACCCATTCCAGTCCATCTTAGTTCACTTAGAATATCAGTATTGATTCTTGCCGTCTCCTGTTTGACCACTTCAAATTTGCCACTTCTTGGCAAATAGATGGGGCAACAATAGAAACAGTGAAACACTTTATTTCTTGGTCTCCAAAATCACTGCAGGTGGTGACTGCAGCCATGAAATTAAAAGATGCTTGCTCCTTGGAAGAAAAGTTATGACCAACCAAGATAGCATATTAAAAAGCAAAGACATTACTTTTTCAAAAAATGTTCCCCTAGTCAAAGCTATGGATTTTCCAGCAGCTATGGATTTCCATGTATGGATATGAGACTTAGACTATTAAAAAAAGCTGAGCGCCAAAGAATTGATGCTTTTGAACTGTAGTGTTAAAGAAGACTCTTGAGAGTCCCTTGGACTGCAACAAGATCATCCTAGTCAGTCCTAGAGGAAATCAGTTCTGAATATTCAGTGGAAAGGCTGATGCTGAAGCTTAAACTCCAACACTTTGGCCACCTGACGCAAAGAGCCGGCTCATTTGAAAAGACCCTGATCCTGAGAAAGATTGAGGGCTGGAGGAGAAAGGGACGATAGAGGATGAGATGGTTGGATGGCATCACTGACTTAAGGGACATGAGTTTGAGCAAGCTTTGATAATTGCTGATGGACTGGGAAGCCTGGTGTGCTGCAGTCCATGGGGTCACAAGGAGTCAGACACGGTTGAGTGACTGAACTGTCTGAAGTGATGTTTTATATCTATTAACACATGAGTGTTGTTGTTATGTTTTTAATATTTTCTTTTAAAACCTTACAAAAGATTTATATTTTATATTATTCTTTTTTAAATTAAATTTTATTTTGCTTAACTTTACAATATTGTATTGCTTTTGCCATACATCGAGATGGATCCGCCACCATTATATACGTGCTCCCCAGACTGAACCCTCCTCCCTCCCTCCCTCCCCATACCATCCCTTTGGGTGGTCCAAATACGCCAGCCCCAGGCATCCGTTATCGGGCATCGTACCTGGACTGGTGACTCGTTTCAGATATGATATTATACATATTTCAATGCTATTCTCCCAAATCATCCCGCCCTCTCCCTGTCCCAGAGTCCAAAAGTCTGTTCTATACGTCAGTGTCTCTTTTGCTGTCTCGTAAACAGGGTTATTGTTACCATCTTTCTAAATTCCATATATATGTGTTAGAATACTGTATTTGTGTTTTTCTTTCTGGCTTACTTCACTCTGTATAATAGGCTCCAGTTCCATCCACCTCATTAGAACTGATTCAAATGTATTCTTTTTAATGGCTGAGTAATACTCCATTGTGTATATGTACCACCGCTTTCTTATCCATTCATCTGTGGATGGATATCTAGGTTGCTTCCAAGTCCTGGCTATTGTGAACAGTGCTGCTATGAACATTGGGGTACACGTGTCTCTTTCAATTCTGGTTTCCTCAGTGTGTATGCCCAGCAGTGGGATTGCTGGATCATAAGGCAGTTCTATTCCCAGTTTTTTGAGGAATCTCCATACTGTTCTCCGTAGTGGCTGTACTAGTTTGCATTCCCACCAACAGTGTATGAGGGTTCCCTTTTCTCTGCACCCTCTCCAGCATTTATTGCTTGTGGACTTTTGGATTGTAGCCATTCTGACTGGCGTGAAATGTACCTCATAGTGGTTTTGATTTGCATTTCTCTGATAATGAGTGATGTTGAGCATCTTTTCATGTGTTTGTTAGCCATCTGTATGTCTTCTTTGGAGAAATGTCTATTTAGTTCTTTGGCCCATTTTTTGATTGGGTCATTTATTTTTCTGGAATTGAGCTGTAGGAGTTGCTTGTATATTTTTGAGATTAGTTGTTTGCCTGTTGCTTCATTTGCTATTATTTTCTCCCATTCTGAAGGCTGTCTTTTCACCTTGCTTATAGTTTCCTTTGTTGTGCAGAAGCTTTTAAGTTTGATTAGGTCCCATTTGTTTATTTTTTATTTTATTTCTGATATTCTGGGAGGTGGGTCATAGAGGATCCTGCTGTGATGTATGTCAGAAAGTGTTTTGCCTATGTTCTCCTCTAGGAGTTTTATGGTTTCTGGTCTTACATTTAGCTCTTTAATCCATTTTGAGTTTATTTTTGTGTATGGTGTTAGAAAGTGCTCTAGTTTCATTCTTTTACAAGTGTTTGACCAGTTTTCCCAGCACCACTTGTTAAAGAGATTGTCTTTAATCCATTGTATATTCTTGCCTCCTTTGTCAAAGATAAGGTGACCATATGTGCGTGGATTTATCTCTGGGCTTTCTATTTTTTTCCATTGATCTATATTTCTGTCTTTGTGCCAGTACCATTCTGTCTTGATGACTGTGGCTTTGTAGTACAAAAGATTTAATTGATAAACACCATTATTTAAAATTATTAGGGTATTCAGAATTTGAGTGTGTATTGTTTAACAATAGGTTTTATATCTTCATTTGTTTTCATAGTACTAGTTATCACTATTTATTTCACCTTGAAAAACTTCTTATAACATGTCTGTATGGCAGGCCTGATGATGATAAACTTTCAATTTTTGCTTGTTTGTTTTGGAAAGTCTTTGTTGTCGATGGTGTTCATTTGTTAAGTTGTGTCCGACTCTTTTTGAATTCATGGACTATAACACAACATGTTCTTCTGTCCTCTACTTCCTATCAGAACTTGCTCAAATTCATGTCCATTGAGTTGGTAATGCTATTTTACCATCTGGTCCTCTCCCACCTCCTTATCCTTTGCGTTCAATCTTTCACAGAATCAAGGTCTTTTCCAGTGAGTCAGCTGTTTGCTTCAAGTGGCCAAACTATTGGAGCTTCAGCTTAAGCAACAGTCTTTACAGCGAATATTTGGGGTTGGTTTCCTTTATAATTGACTTGTTTTATATCCTTGCAGTTGAAGGGTCTCTTAAGTCTTCTCCAGGACTAAAATTCAAAAGCATCAGTTCTTCAGTATGTAGCCTTCTTCCTTCTTCTTGGATCACAGCATTGTCTTGCTGAGGGGGCTTTCATAACTCAATGAAGCTGTGAGCCATGACATACAGGACCATGCAAGATGGACTGGTCATAGTGAAGATTTCTGACATAATGTGGTTCACTAGAGGAGAAAATGGCAAACTACTCCAATATTCTTGCCTTGAGAACCCCATGAACATTTTGAAAAGGTAAAAAGATATGACATCAGAAGATGAGCCTCCTGGGTTAGAAGTTATCCAATATGCTACAGGGGAAGAATTGAAGACAATTAAGAATGGCTCCAGAAAGAATGAAGCAGGTGGGCCAAACAGAAAATGACTCATTGTAGATGTGTCTGGTGGTGAAAGTAGTTTGATCTGCGAAGAAAAATACTGCATAGGAACCTGGAATGTTAGGTCCATGAATCAAGGCAAATTGGACATGGACAAGTAGGAGATGGCAAGAGTGAACACCTACATCTTAAGAAGTAGTGAACTAAAATGGACAGGAATTGGCAGATTTAATTCAGATGGCCATTATATATATCAATACTCCTGTAAACAAGGATCCCTGAGAAGAATTGGAGTAGCCCTCAGTCACAGGATGGAAAATTAATACACAGAAATCTTGTACATTGTTAATGAAAGATCAGAAAGTGTAATTAAAGAAACAATTCTATTTACCATTGCAACAGAAAAGGTAAAGTACTGGGTTTATTAACCTACTTAAGGAAACAAAAGACCTGTATGCAAAAAACTATAAGACAATAATAAAAGAAATCAAAGATGACACAAATAGGCATACAATATTCTTGAGAGTCCATTGGACTGCAAGAAGATCCAACCAGTCCATTCTGAAGGAGATCAATCCTGGAATTTCTTTGGAAGGAATGATGCTAAAGCTGAAACTCCAGTATTTTGGCCACCTCATGCGAAGAGTTGACTCATTGGAGAAGACTCTGATGCTGGGAGGGATTGAGGGCAGGAGGAGAAAGGGACAACAGAGGATGAGATGGCTGGATGGCATCACTGACTCGATGGGTATGAGTTTGGGTGATCTCCGGGAGCTGGTGATGGACAGGGAGGCCTGGCGTGCTGCGGTTCATGGGGTCGCAAAGAGTCGGACACGACTGAGCGACTGATCTGATCTGATCTGATTCTTAGATTAGAAGAATCAATACTGTGAAAATGACTGTACCATACAAAGAAATCTACAGATTCAGTGCAAATATTATCAAAGTATCAATGGAATTTTTCAGAGGTAGAACAATTTTTTTTTTTTTTTTTACAATTTGTATAGAAATACAAAAGATCATACATACCAAAAGAAATTTTGAGACAAAAAGGTGGAGCTGAAATTATCAAGCTCCCTGACTTCAGACTATACTACAAAGCTAAAGTATTCAAGACAGTATGATACTGACACCAAAACAGATATGTAAATCAATGAAAAAGGATAGAAAATCAAGAGATAAAACCTATGCACTTAAGGTCACCTAATCTTTGAAATAAGACAGTCTCTTCAAAAGTGATGTGAGAAAAACTGAACAGCTACACATAAAAGAATGAAATTAGAACTATACTTAACACCACATACACACAAAACTCAAAATGAACTAAATATAAGGTCAGACACTATAAAAGTCTTTGAGGAAAGCACAGGCAGAACAGTTCAGTTCAATTCAGTCGCTCAGTCCTGTCTGACTCTTTGTGACCCCGTGGACTGCATCACACCACGCTTCCCTGTCTACCACCAGCTCCCAGAGCTTCCTCAAACTCATGTCCATCAAATCAGTGATGACATTCAACCATTTCACCCTCTGTCGTTCCCTTCTCTTCCTGCCTTCAATCTTTCCCAGCTTCAGGGTCTTTTCTAATGAGTCAGTTCTCTGTATCAGGTGGCCAAAGTACTGGAGCTTCAGCTTCAGCATCAATTATTGTAATGAATGCTGCTGCTGCTGCTAAGTCGCTTCAGTCGTGTTTGATTCTGTGCGACCCCACAGATGGCAGCCCACTAGGCTCCTCTGTCCATGGGATTCTCCAGGCAAGAATACTGGAGTGGGTTGCCATTTCCTTCTCCAATGCATGAAAGTGAAAAGTGAAAGTGAAGTCTTTCAGTCCTGTCAGACTCTTAGCGACCCCATGGACTGCAGCCCACCAGGCTCCTCCATCCATGGGACTTTCCAGGCAAGAGTACTGGGGTGGGGTACCATTGCTTTCCCTGATTGTAATGAATAGTCAGGGCTTATTTCCTTTAGGATTGACTGGTTTGATCTCCTTGCAGTCCAAGAGATTCTCAAGAGTCTTCTCCAACGTGGACGGGTCATAGTGGAGAGTTCTGACAAAACGTGGTGCACTGGAGAAGGGAATGGCAAACCACTTCAGTATTCTTACCTTGAGATCCCTGTGAGCAGTATGAAAAGGCAAAAAGATAGTCAGAACACTCTGACATAAATCACAGGAAGGTCTTTTTCCACCTGTGTACTAGATTAATAAAAATAAAAACAAACAAACAAAAACAAATGTTATCTAATTAAGCTTATCTTTTGAGCAGCAAATGAAACTATAAAGACAACCGTCAGAATGGAAGAAAATACTTGGAAATGAATCAGCTGACAAAGAATTAATTTCCAAAATATGCAAGTATGTCGAGCAGCTCTGTGTATCAAAAAAAAAAAAAAAAAAAAAAAACCAACCAAAAAATGGATGGAAATCTTAAGTAGCCATTTCTCTAAAGAAGACTCAAAGTTGGCCAACAAACACATGAAAAAATGTTCAACATCACTAATTATTAGAGAAATGAAAATTAAAACTAAATGAGGTGTCACTTCACATCAGTCAGAATAGCCATCAGGAACCCTATAAATGATAAATGATAAATGCTGGAGAGGGTGTGGAGAAAAGGGAATCCTCTTGAGCTGTTGGTGGGAGTGTAAATTGCTACAGCCACTATGGAGAACAGTATGGAGAATAATTAAAAATCAAAAACTAGAACTACTATATGACTCAGCAATTCCCCTGCTGGATATATACTCTGAGAAAATCAATTCAAAAAGACACATGTACCCCAATATTCATTGCAACACTATTTACAATAGCCTAGACATGGAAGCAACCTAAACGTCCATTGGCAGATGAATGGATAAAGAAGATGTGATACATTTATACAATGGGATATTACTCAGTCTTAAAAAAGATTGAAATTGGTTCATTTGTAGTGAAGTGGGTAGAGGTACAGTCTATCACAAAGAATGAAGTTAGTGGGAAAAAGAAAATCAGATATCATATATTAATGCATATATATGTGATCTAGAAAATCAACACAGATAGTTTTCACAGCAGGAATAAAGATGGAGATGTAGAGAATGGACACAGGGACAAGGGAAGAGAACAGTGAAATGAATTTGGAGAGAAGGAATTGCATATATACATATCATTTGTAAAATAGTTAATTGGGAGCTGTTATTGGGAGCTTTGCATCGAGAGCTAAGCTCGATGCTCTGAGATGGCTAAGAGGGGTAGGATGTGGGTTGGTTGAGAGGTTCAAGAGGGAAGGGATATACATATACATATAACTGATTCACTTCATTGTATAGCAAAAACTAGCACAGCATTATAAAGCAATTACACTACAATAAAAACAAAACTGAAATCACATTGGGCATCTTTTTTGTCCACAGAACTATGAGATTAAAAATCAAGTACAGGAAAAAAAAAACTGTAAAAAGCAGAAACTTGTGAAAGTTAAACAATATGCTACTTAATAATCTGTAGATCACTGAAAAAAATCAAATAGGAAATCATAAAACACCTAGAAACAAGTGAAAATGCAGCAAAAGCAGTTCTAAGAGGGAAATTTGTAGCAATACAATTTTACCTTAAGAAACAAAACAAAAAAAAATTCAAAGAAACAAACACAACCTAACATTATACCTAATGCAACTGGAGAAATACAAATATACATAAATCAATGTAAGTAGAAGGAAAGAAATTCTAAAGGTCTGAGCAGAAATAAATGAAATAGAGGAAAAATAAAAGAATTGCAAAAATCAGTGAAACTAAAAGCTGGTTCTTAGAAAAGATAAAGTTGATAAACCTTTATCCAGGCATATCAAGAAAAATGGGAGAGGACTGAAATCAACAAAATCAGAAAGTACAAAAGAGAACTCAGAACTCACAGCACAGAAATAACAAAGGATCATCAGATAATACTAAAAGCAACTATATACAAATAAAATAGACAAACTGGAACAAGCAGTTAATTTCTTAGAAAGGTCCAACCTTCTAAGATTGAACCAGGAAGAAACAGAAAATATACAAAGACCAGTCACAAGTAATGTAATGGTGAGAAGGTAACAGGCAGGAAGGCCAAGGGTCTTCAAATGGAGGAAATAGCCTGCAAGTGTCAGACATTTTTATCTCTCTTAAGTGGCAGGAGGAAACAAACTAGCAATATGTTTTCCTTCTCTGCTGCTGCTGCTGCTAAGTCGCTTCAGTCGTGTCCGACTCTGTGCGACCCCACAGACGGAAGTTCACCAGGCTCCCCTGTCCCTGGGATTCTCCAGGCAAGAACACTGGAGTGGGTTGCCATTTCCTTCTCCAACGCATGAAAGTGAAAAGTGAAAGTGAAGTTGCTCAGTCGTGTCCGACTCTCAGCGACCCCATGGACTGGAGCCTACCAGGCTCCTCCGTCCATGGGATTTTCCAGGCAAAAGTACTGGGGTGGGGTGCCATTGCCTTCCCCGGTTTTCCTTCTCTATACAAATTTAAAAGGAGGTTTCTCTTAAAATACTGTATTGCCATAATGACACTTGGTTTCACCTGAAGTTAACTATTCTCAAACCTAGAGATAACCAATGCCTTTTTCTCATGGAAATGTTTATCTTAAGCTATGCTAATGTACTATGCCTTTACCCCCAAACTCTGTCTTTGAGTGGGTTCCACCTCTTGGCTCAGAACCTACTTGACAAACCAGTATGTTATACTCAGATATTGTTTCCCTAATCTATGTAAATGAAACTATTTGTATGGTGATCTGCCCTTCTTCAAGATCCAAGTTAATCATTTTATGGCCCAGGATGAATCATTTGGTGCCAAGATTATCCCCCAAATGCATCTTATGGGTGAGGGGCCTGGTGCCATTCTGAATTTTAAGGCATTCCTTTCTTTCATTAACAGACTGCTAGTGACTATATGAAGAAGACAATGGCACCCCCACTTCAGTACTCCTGCCTGGAAAATCCCAAAGACGGAGGATCCTGGTGGGCTGCAGTCCATGGGGTCGTTAAGAGTTGGACAAGACTGAGCGACTTCACTTTGACTTTTCACTTTCATGAACTGGAGAAGCAAATGGCAACCCACTCCAGTATTCCTGCCTGGAGAATCCCAGGAACGGGGGAGCCTGGTGGTCTGCCGTCTGTGGGGTCACACAGAGTTAGATACGACTGAAGTGACTTAGCAGCAGCAGCAGTGACTATATAACATCTAGCTGAAGACTAGCAGGGGGGTACTCTTCTGCCCCCTTCAGATGTCTATGTCTGAATCTTTCTCTATCTCTTTTATACTTTAATAAAACTTTATTACCCCAAAGCTCTGAGCAATCAGGCCTCGTCTCTGGCCCCGGATTGAATTCTTCTCCTCCGGGGGCCAAGAATCCACAACCTTTCAATGGGAAGTAATGAAGTAAAGTGATGAAAATGGAAACTGTGATTAAAGTAATGAAATGAAAAATGTGGTTTAAAATCTTCCAACAAACAAAAGTTCATGAAAATATGACTTCTAAGTTGACTTCTATCAAATACTTAGAGAAGTGCTAATACTTACCCATCTCAAAAACTTCTAGAGAAATTCAGAGAAGGAACTATTTCAAGCTGATTATACATGGCCACTGTTAGCATAATACCAAAAAAAACAGACAAAAATATCACTAAAAAGTGAAATTATAGACCAATCACACTGATGAAAACAGATGGAAAAATCAACAAAATACTAGAAAACACATGAGAACAACACATTAGAAGGATAATATACCATTATCAACTGGGGTTTATCCTAGGCATACAAAGATTCTTCAATAAAGGCAAATCAGTGAGATATACTATATTAACAAATTGAAGAATAAAAACTATATGATTGATTGCATCAGTAGATGCAGTAAAAAGAAGTGAAAATTAAAACTACAATGAAATATCACCCCACACTGGTTAAAAAAAAGCTATTATCAAATAATCTATAAACAATTAATGCTAGAGATGGTGTGGAGAAAAGAGAATCCTCCTAAACTGTTAATGGTAATGTAAATTGGTTCAGCAAGCATGGTAAACAGTATGGAGTTCCTACAAAAAACTAAAATGATAGCTACTATATGACTCAGAAAGCTCACTTTTAAATATATATCTGAAGAAAACCATAATTTGAAAGAATCCATGCACAAGGATATTTATTGCAGCATTACTTATAATACCCAAGACATGGAAGCAATGCAGATGTCCATCAACAGAGATATGGATAAATAAGATGTGGTACAAATTGATTCAAGATGGTGTAGCACAAGGATGTGTGATCATCTCCTTCTGAGAGAGCACTGGAATCACAATGAATAGTTAAATAACCATTGACAGGAAGATGGTGGAACCCACCATAAAAGATACCCTACATCCAAAGACAAAGGATAAGCGACAGTGAGACAGTAAGAGGGGCAAAATGGAGATCAAGTCAAATCTCATATTTGTTGGGTGGGAAACTCACAAACTGGAGAACAATAATAACAAAGAAATGTCCCACTCCCATGAAGGTTCTGAGCCCCATGCAAGGCTTCCCAAACTGGGGATCCAACAAATGGACTAGAATTCCCAGGAAGTCTGACTTTGAAAGCCAGTGGGATTTGATTACAGGACTTCCACAGGACTTGGGGAAATAGAGACTCCAGTCTTGAAGGGTACGAATAAAATTTTGTGTGCAGTGACCCCACAGAAGACTGAATTAGACTTATCTGCTAATGTTGAAAGGTCTCCTGTGGAGGTTATCAAAGTTTCACCACAGGTACAGGAACACTGGTGGCAGCAGTCTTGCAGGTGTTCCTTGGTGTGAGCTCTTTTGGAGGCCACCAGTATTAGACCTACCATATAACCTGTAGACTCCAGGGCTGGGTTACCACAGGTCAATCAACCAGCAAGGAGGGAGTGCAGCCTGATACAGAAGACAATTGGATCAAATTTTTACTGAGCATGTCCCTGGACACCAGAGCAAGACCCAGCTTTCCCCACTGCCAGTTCCTCCCATCATGAAGCTTGTAGAAACCTCTTAGCTTCATCCACCAGAGAGCAGACAGAAGAAACAAGTAGAACCACAGTCTTGCAGTGGCTAGAAACAAAACCACATCACAGAAAGTTAACCACAATGAAAAAACAGAGGGTTTGTCCCAGATGAAGGGACAAGATAAAACTTGCCCAAACAAACAAATAAGTGGGGATAGGTAAGGTTCCAGAAAAAGAATTCAGAATAATTATAATGAAGATGATCCAGGATCTTGGAAAAAGAGTGGAGAATGGACAACATATGTTTATCAAAGACCTAGAAGAACTAGAAAACAAACAAATGAATATGAATAATATGCTAGAAGGAATCAATAGCAGAATAACTGAGGCAGAATAATGGATAAATGACCTAGAAGACAGAATGATAGGAATCACTGCACAAAACAGAATATAGAAAAAAGAATGGGAAAAAAAAAAAAAAAGGACAGCCTAAAAGACCTCTGTTGTTCAGTCGATCAATAGTGTCAGACTATTGGCAACCCCATGGACTGCAGCACACCAGGTTTCTCTGTCCTTGACCATCTCCCAGAGTTTTCTCAAACTCATATCCACTGAGTCAGTGATGCCATCTAGCCATCTAATCTTCTATTGCCCCCTTCTCTCTCCTGTCTTCAATCTTTCCCTGCATCAGGGTCTTTTCCAATGAGTCAGCTCTTTGCATCAGGTGGCCAAAGTATTGAAGCTTTAGCTTCAGCATCAGTCTTTTCAATGAATATTTAGGGCTGATTTCCTTTGCATTTGACTGGTTAGATCTCCTTGCTGTTCAAGGGACTCTCAAGAGTCTTCTCTGGCACCACAGTTTGAAAGCATCAATTCTTCAGCGCTCAGCCTTTCTTATTGTCCAACTCTCACATACATACATGACTACTGGAAAAACCATAGCTTTGACTATACCAACATGTGTAGGCAAAGTAATATCTCTGCTTTTTTAATATGCTGTCTAGATTTGTCATTGATTTTCTTCCAGTGAGCACATGTCTTTTAATTTCATGGCTGTAGTCACTCTCCCATGATTTTGGAACACAACGAAATAGTCTTTCACTGTTTTCTTTGTTTCCCCATCTATTTGCCATGGAGTGATGGGTTCAGATGCCATGATCTTTGCTTTTTGAATGTTAACTTTTAAGCCAGCTTTTTCACTTTCCTCTTTCACTTGTATCAAAAGGCTCTTTAATTCTTCTTTACTTTTTTCCATAAAGGTGGTGTCATCTGCATATCTGAGGTTATCTTTAGTTCTCCCTGCAATCTTGATTCCAGACTGTGCTTCATTCAGCCTGGCATTTCACATGATATACACTGCATATTAGTTAAATAATTAGGGTGACAGTATACAGCCTTGAAGAACTCCTTTCCCAGTTTTGAAATAATCCATTGTTCCATGTCCAATTCTAACTGTTGCTTCTTGACCTGCATACAGATTTCTCAAGAGGCAGGTAAGGTCTTCTTGTATTCCCACCACTTTAAGAATTTTTCCACAGTTTGTTGTGATTCACACAAAGGCTTTAACATAGTCAGTGAAGCAGAAGTAGATGTTTTTTTCTTGAATTCTCTAGCTTTTTCTATGACCCAGTGGGTGTTGGCTATTTGATCTTTGTTTCCTTTGCCTTTTGTACATCCAGCTTGTACACCTGGAAGATCTCAGTTCACATACTGTGGTAGCCTAGCTTAAAGAATTTGGAGCATTATTTTGGTAACATGTGAAATGAGTGCAGTTGTACAGTAGTTTGAGCATTCTTTGTCACCACCCCTCTTTGGATTGGAATGAAAACTGACATTTTCCAGTCTGGTGGTCACTGCTGAGGTTTCCAAATTTGCTGGCATATTGAGTGCAGCAATTTCACAGCATCATCTTTTAGGATATGAACTAGCTCAGCTGTAATTCCATCCCCTACACTAGCTTTGCTCATAGTTATGCTTCCTAAGTTCATCTTGTGTTTGTACTCCAGGATGTCTGTCTCTAGGTGAGTGATCACATCATTGTGATTATCTGGGTCATTAAGATATTTTTTTGTATAGTTCTTTTTATTATTTCCATCTCTTCTTAATATATTCTGCTTCTGGTAGGTCCATACCATTTCTGTCCTTTTTTTTTTTTTTGGCCATCTTTGCATGAAATGTTTCCTTGGTATCTCTAATTTTCTTGAAGAGATTTCTAGTCTTTCCCATTCTATTTTTTCCTCTATTTCTTTGCATTGTTCACTTCAAAAGGCTTTGTATTCTCTCCTTGTTATTCTTTGGAACTGCATTCAGATGGCTAAACCTTTCCTCCTTTGCCTTTCACTTCTCTTCTTTTCTCAGCTATTTGTAAAGTCTCCTCAGACAATCATCTTGACTTTTTCCATCTCTTTTTCTTGGGCATGGTTTTGATCACTGCCTCCTGCACAATGTTAAGAACCTCTGTCCATATTTCTTCAAGCATTCTATTAGATGTAATCCTTGAATCTATTTGTTACTTCCACTGTATAATTGTAAGGGATTTGATTTAGGTCATACCTTAATGGTTTAGTGGTTTTCTTACTTTATTCAATTTAAGTCTGAAGTTTGCAATAAGGGGTTCATGATCTGAGCCACTGTCAACTCCCTGTCTTGTTTTTGCTGATTGTATAGAACTTTTCCACCTTTGACTGCAAAGAGTATCAATCTGATTTCATTATTGACCATCTGGTGGCATCCACGTGCAGAGTTGTCTCTTGTGTTTTTGGAAGAGGGTGTTCACTATGATCAATGTGTTTTGGCAAAGCTCTGTCAGCCTTTGTCCTGCTTAAATTTCTTCTCTAAGGACAAATTTGCCTGTCACTCTAGGTATCTCTTGACTTCCTACTTTTCATTCCAGTCCCCTATGATGAAAAGGAGATCTTTTTTTGATGTTAGTTCTAGAAGGTCTTGTAAGTTTTCATAGAACCATTCCGCTTGAGCTTCTTTGATATTAGTGGTTGGTGCATAAACTTAGATTACTCTGATATTGAATGGTTTGCCTTGGAAACAAACCAAAATCTTTCTGTCATTTTTAAGATTGCACCCAAATACTGCATTTCCTTTTTTTTTTTTTTTTTTTTTGGCTATGAGGGTCACTCCATTTCTTCTAAGCAATGCTTACCCATATAAATATGATGGTCATCTAATGAAATTCACCCATTCCTGTTCATTTTAGTTCACTGATTCCTAAATTGTTAATATTCACTCTTGCCATCTCAATTTACCTTGATTCATGGACCAATTTATCTTGATTCAGAGCCCTCTGGGACAACATTAAATACACCAATATTTAGATTATATGGATCCCAGAAGGAGAAGAGAGACAAAATATTTGAAGAGAAAATAGCTGAAAACTTCCCTAACATGGGAAACAAAATAATCAACCAAGTCTAAGAAATGCAGAGAGTCTCAGACAGGATAAAAGAAAAAAAGAACAGACTAAGGCACATAGAAATCAAACTGACAAATGTTAAAAATTAGATAAATAAAAGCAACAAGTTAAAAACAAGAGATAGCATACAAGGGAACTCCCGTAAGTATATCAGCTAGTTTCTTAACAGAAACTCTGCAAGCCAGAAGGGAATGGCATGATATATTTAACATTATGAAAGGGCAGAATCTGTAACCAAGAATACTATCAAGACTCTTGTTCAGATTTGATGGATAAATCAAAAGCTTTACAAACAAGCAAAAATTATGAGAATTCAGCACCACCAAAACAGCTCTACAACAAATGCTAAAGAAACTACTCTAGGTAGGATAAATCAAAAGCTTTACAAACAAGCAAAAATTATGAGAATTCAGCACCACCAAAACAGCTCTACAACAAATGCTAAAGAAACTACTCTAGGTAGGAGACACAAAAGAAGGAAGTGATTTATGAAAGATAAACTCAAAACAATTAACAAAATGTAATGGGATCATCAGTTCAGTTCAGTCTTTCAGTCATGTCTGACTCTTTGTGATCCTATGGACTGCAGCACACCAGGCTTCCCTGTCCATCACCAACTCCCAGAGCTTGCTCAAACTCATGTACATCGAGATGGTGATGCCATCCATGGCATCGCTAACTTGATGGCATCACCGATGTCAATAAGATCATACATATTGAAAATTACTTTAATATAAATGGATTAAATGCACCAACCAGAAGACATAGACTGCCTGGGTGGTTACAAAATTAAGACTTGTATATATATTGTTTATAAGAGACTGACCTCCGACCTAGGGACACTTACACAATGTAAATAAGGGGATAGGAGAAGTTGTTCCATGAAAGTGAAAATCAAAAGAAAGCTTGAGTAGCAATACTCATATAAAACAAAATAGACTTTAAAACAAAGACTCTTATATAAAGTCTTTTTATAAAGACAGAAAAAGGTCACTATGCAATGATCAAGGTTTCAATCTAAGAAGATATATGAATTATAAATCTAAAAAGACGCTTACTCCTTGGAAGGAAGGTTATGGCCAACCTAGATAGCATATTCAAAAGCAGAGACATCACTTTGCCAACAAAGGTTCGCCTAGTCAAGGCTATGGTCTTTCCTGTGGTCATGTATGGATGTGAGAGCTGGACTGTGAAGAAGGCTGAGCGCCAAAGAATTGATGCTTTTGAACTGTGGTGTTGGAGAAGACTCTTGAGAGTCCCTTGGACTGCAAGGAGATCCAACCTGTCCATTCTGAAGGAGATCAGCCCTGGGATTTCTTTGGAAGGACTGATGCTAAAGCTGAAACTCCAGTATTTTGGCCACCTCATGCGAAGAATTGACTCATTGGAGAAGACTCTGATGCTGGGAGGGATTGAGGGCAGGAGGAGAAGGGGACGACAGAGGATGAGATGGCTGGATGGCATCACTGACTCGATGAATGTGAGTCTGGGTGACCTCCGAGAGCTGGTGATGGATAGGGAGGCCTGGCGTGCTGCAGTTCATGGGGTCGCAAACAGTCGGACACGACTGAGCGACTGATCTGATGTGATCTGATGCATCCAACATAGGAGCACCTCAAAATGTAAGGCAAATACCAACAACCATAAAGGTAGAAATTGCCAGTAATATAATAATAGTGGGGGACTTTAACATCCCAATTTAATCAGTGGATAGGTCATTGAGACAGAAAACTAATGAGGAAACATTAGCCTTAAATGCCACTTTTGCCCAGATGAACTTGATTGATATTTATAGAGCATTTCATCCAAAAGAACTAGATTACATACACATTCTTCTCAAGTACATATGGAGCATTCTTCAGAATAGACCACATGCTGGGTCACAAGGTGAACCTTGGCAAATTCAGTAAAACTGAAATCATATCAAACATCTTTTCTTATCATAGTACTATGAGATGAGAAGTAAACTACAAGAGAAAAGCTATAAAAATTCAGATATGTGGTAGTTTAACAATATGGTACTAAGCAATCAATGGATCATTGAAGAAATTAAAGAGAAAAATTAAAATATACCTAGAAACAAATGAAAATGAAAGCACAATGGTCAAAACCTATAGGATGAGCAAAAACAGTTGTAAGAGGAAGTTTATAGTAATACCATCTTACTTTCATAAAACAAGAAAAATCTCAAGTAAACAACTTAATACCTAAAACAACTAAAGAAAGAAGAACAAGCAAAACCTAAAGTTAGTTGGAGGAAGGAAATCATAAAGATCAGAGCAGAAATAAATGAAATAGAGAGAACCAAAACAAACGCAAAGATCAAGTGAAATCAAAAGTCTGTTCTTTGAAAAGATAACCAAAATCAATAAACCTTTAGCCATAGTCAAGGAAAAAACAAAGTGAGAGAAGACTCAAATCAGTATTCGAAATGAAAAAGGAAGAGTTACAACTGATACCACAGAAATACAAAGAAAAACGAAGCTGGAAGAATCAGGCTCCCTGACTTCAGATTATATTACAAAGCTGCAATTATCAAAACTGTTTTACTAACACAAAATTAAAAATATAGATTAATATAGCAGGACAGAAAACCCAGGAATAAACCCATGCTCCTATGGCCAATTAATCTATGACAAAGGATGCAAGACTACACAATGTTGGAAAGATAGTCTCTACAACACATCATGCTGGGAAAACTGGATAGCTACATGTAAATATTGAAATTAGATAATTTTTAATGCCATACACTAAAATACACTCAAAATGGATTGAAGACCTAAATGTAAGACCAGACACCATAAATCTCATTGAGGAAACATAAGCAGAATACTCTCTGACATAAATTGCAGCAATATTATTTTTTATCCATCTCCCAGAGTAATGGACACAGAAACAAAAATAAACAAATGAGGCTTCAGTTCAGTTCAGTTCAGTCACTGAGTCGTGTCTGACTCTTTGCGACCCCATGAACTGCAGCACGCCAGGCCTCCCTGTCCTTCACAAACTCCTGGAGTTCACTCAGACTCACGTCCATCGAGTCAGTAATGTCATCTAGCCATCTCATCCTCTGTCGTCCCCTTCTCCTCCTGCCCCCAATCCCTACCAGCATCAGAATCTTCTCCAATGAGTCAACTCTTCGCATGAGGTGGCCAAAGTACTGGAGTTTCAGCTTTAGCATCATTCCTTCCAAAGAACACCCAGGGCTGATCTCCTTTAGAATGGATTGGATGGATCTCCTTGCAGTTCAAGGGACTCTCAAGAGTCTTCTCCAACACCACAGTTCAAAAACATCAATTCTTCGGCACTCAGCTTTCTTAACCTCAAAAGCTTTTTTGCACAGCAAAAAACAAAGGAAATTGTAAATGAGTGAAAAGACAGCCCACAGACTGCAAGAAAATATTTGCAAATGATGTGACCAACAAAGGATTAGTCTCCAAAATTTACAAACAGCCAATGATGCTTAATAGCATCAAACAAACAAACAAAACAAACAAACAAACAAAACACAGTCAACAAGTGGGTAAAAGACTTAAAAAGACGTTTTTCCAAAGAAGACTTACAAATAGCCAAGAGGCACATTAAAATATGTTTAACATTGCTAATTATTAGAGAAATGTGTATCATAACTAAAACGAGGTAACACCTTACATTAGCTAGAATGGTTATCATAAAAAAAAAAAAAAAATCCACAAAGAATAAATGTTATAGAGGATGTAGAGAGAAGGGAGCCCTCCTACGCTTTTGATAGGAGTGAAAATTGTTACAGCAACTTTGGAGAAACACATGAAGGTTCCTTTAAAAAAAAAATAGAGCTGCCATTTAACTTTCAATCCCTCTCCTGAGCATAAATCCAGAGAAAAACATGATTCAAAATGATACATGCACCACAATGTTCACTGCAGTACTGTT
This sequence comes from Tragelaphus eurycerus, assembly GCA_935064755.1. Classification (NCBI taxonomy): domain Eukaryota; kingdom Metazoa; phylum Chordata; class Mammalia; order Artiodactyla; family Bovidae; genus Tragelaphus; species Tragelaphus eurycerus. The sequence goes on along the minus strand of CAKXYN010000046.1, from coordinate 11,986,482 downwards.
TACAATAGACAGTACATGGAAACTACCTAAATGTCCATCAACAGAACATGAGGGATGAGTCAAGAGGATGTGGTACATATATAAAATGGAATATTGCTCAACCATTAAAAATGAATTCATGCCATTTGCAGCAACATGGATAGAACTAGAGATTGTTATACTGAATGAAGTAAGTCAGAGACGGAGAAATATCATATGACATTCTTTATGTGTGAAATCTTAAAAAGAAATAATACAGACCAACAAGGACCTACTGAATAGGACATGGAACTCTGTTCAATGTTATATGGCAGCCTGGATGGGAGGGGAGTTTGCGGGAGAATGAATACATGTTTATGTGTGGCTGAGCCCCTTCTCTGTTCATTTGAAACTATCACAACATTTTTAATAGGCTATATCCCAATACAAAATAAAAATTTTTTTTAAGAATATGCAGTACTTATGTGCCATGGAATGTTACACAGCTATAAAAAAGGAATGAAATAGTAACATTTGCAAAGACATGCATAGACTTATAGATAGTTGTACAGAATGAAATAAGTCAGAAAGAGAAAAACAAATGTATAAAATCACTTATATATGGAATCTAGAAAAGTTTTACAGATGAACATATTGGCACAGAGAGAATAGAGTCATGGATGTAGAGTACAAACGTATGGTTACCAAGAGAGAAAAGGGGAACAAGCTGGAATATTTAGATTGACATATATATATACTACATGTATAAAATAGGTAACTAATGAGAACCTACTCTTTACCACAGGGAACTCTACTCAATGTTCTGTGGTAATCTAGAAGGGAAAGAAAACTAAAAAGTGGATATTGTATATGTATAACTTATTCATTTTGCTGTACAATAGGAACTAACACATCATTGTAAAGCAACTATACTCCAATACATTTTTTAAAAGACTCTTTTTATTATTTCTTATTGGAGAACACCAGTATAGGTGATTTTCTTTAATTTGTATTTATTTGGGATTGTCTTAATTTTGCCTCATTTTGACAGATAGTTTTTCTGGATATTTTATTCTTTAAGCTGTTTTTTCTTCATTCTCAAAATTCAGGGCTTCCCCCCGCCCCCCGATAGCATGTATTTTGTGCATGAAAAACTTTATTTTTAAGTACTTTTAGAGCACATCAATTTAATGTACTTCATCTACATATTTGCAAAAGATATTTTGCTGACATTCATGGTTTTAGATGGGAAATCTCTTGCCATTTGAACTACTGTTATTCTATATATGATATATTCCTTCTGAGTCCTTTGATATTTTATTGTAATCTTATTTTTTTTTTACAAGGTTGATTATGAGGCTCTTGTATGTGAATTTATTTGCATTTATCCTATTTAGGGTAAAATCAGTTCTAAAATTCATAGATTTATGTTGTACCTGAAATTTTTAAAACTTTCAGGCATTTTTTGTGAAAATTTTTTCTCACTTGTGGACTTCTTCAGCGTTCCAGTGCACAGCCCAGATATATAGGAGTTAACACACACTCACATACATACATTAAACTGTGTGTCATGTTATTCCTTGAGACTTGACATATTTGACCACCATTTCTTATTTCTTTCACATTTTGGAGTATTCAGAAACAATATATATGTTTTAGTCAGAATTTTTAGGCATAGTCATGTTTTTAAAGATGATGGCTTTCTGAAATAGGATAGAGATAATGCTGAAAGAGAGGGTTGGCTACATTTTAAAATTAGGATGGTAGAAATCATATTATTTGAAGGTTGTATTTTGGTTGTTTTAGTAGAATATGAAGTTAAAAGTATCACCTAGATCGTGTGCATGGGGAGATTGCAAAGTGATCATATAACATTATCCAAATTAGGACAATTTTCAAATGAAAAGATGTGCTATTATTTATTGTGCTGGGATAACAGATGTGAATTAGGACCTTTACAGGCAAATCAGAATATAAGGGCTGGTTATTCTGGTAAAAAAGGAGAGTGTCTTTTGGAGAAATTTATTTGTTTCTGTTTTTTTTTTTTTTTTTTAATATAAATTTATTTATTTTAATTGGAGCCTAATTACTTTACAATATTGTATTGGTTTTGCCATACATCAACATGAATCTGCCACTGGTGTACACGTGTTTCCCATCTTGAACCCCCCTCCAACCTCTTTCCCTATACCATCCCTCTGGGTCATCCCAGTGCATCAGCCCCGAGCATCCTGTATCATGCATCGAACTTGGACTGGTGATTAGTTTCACATATGACATTATACATGTTTCAATGCCATTTTCCCAAACCATCCCACCCTCACCCTCTCTCACAGAGTCCAAAAGACTGTTTTATACATGTGTGTCTCTTTTGCTGTCTCGCATACAGGGTTATTGTTACCATCTTTCTAAATTCCATATATATGCGTTAGTATACTGTATTTGTGTTTTTCTTTCTGACTTACTTCACTCTGTATTATAGGCTCCAGTTTCATCCACCTCATTAGAACTGATTCAAATGTATTTTTTTAATGGCTGAGTCATACTCCATTGTGTATATGTACCACAGCTTTCTTATCCATTCATCTGTGGATGGGCATCTAGGTTGCTTCCAAGTCCTGGCTATTGTCAACAGTGCTGCTATGAACATTGGGGTGCACATGTCTCTTTCAATTCTGGTTTTCTCAGTGTGTATGCCCAGCAGTGAGATTGCTGGATCATAAGGCAGTTCTATTTCCAGTTTTTTGAGGAATCTCCATACTGTTCTCCAAAGTGGCTGTACTAGTTTGCATTCCCACCAGCAGTGTAAGAGGATTCCCTTTTCTCCACACCCTCTCCAGCATTTATTGCTTAGAGAATTTTGGATCGCAGCTGTTCTGACTGGGGTGAAATAGTACCTCATTGTGGTTTTGATTTGCATTTCTCACTGGTTCCAAATAGGAAAAGGAGTATGTCAAGGCTGGATATTGTCACTCTGTTTATTTAACTTATATGCAGAGTACATCATGAGAAATGCTGCAATGGAAGAAGCACAAGGTGGAATCAAGATTGCTGGGAGAAATATCAATAACCTCAGATATGCAGATGACACCACCCTTATGGTAGAAAGTGAAGAGGAACTAAAAAGCCTCTTGATGAACGTGAAAGTGAAGAATGAAAATGGTGGCTTAAAGCTCAACATTCAGAAAATGAAGATCATGGCATCCGGTCCCATCAGTTCATGGGAAATAGATGAAGAAACAGTGGAAACAGTGTCAGACTTTATATTTTGGGCTCCCAAGTCACTGCAGATGGTGACTGCAGCCATGAAATTAAAAGACGCTTACCCCTTGGAAGGAAAGTTATGACCAACCTAGATAGCATATTCAAAAGCAGAGACATTACTTTGCCAACAAAGGTTCGTCTAGTCAAGGTTATGGTTATTCCTGTGGTCATGTATGGTTGTGAGAGCTGGACTGCGAAGAAGGCTGACGCCTGAAGAATTGATGCTTTTGAACTGTGGTGTTGGAGAAGACTCTTGAGAATCCCTTGGACTGCAAGAAGATCCAACCAATCCATTCTGAAGGAGATCAGCCCTGGGATTTCTTTGGAAGGAATGATGCTAAAGCTGAATGAAACTCCAGTACTTTGGCCACCTCATGAGAAGAGTTGACTCATTGGAGAAGACTCTGATGCTGGGAGGGATTGGGGGCAGGAGGAGAAGGGGACGGCAGAGGATGAGATGGCTGGTTGGCATCACTGACTCAATGGATGTGAGTCTGAGTGACCTCTGGGAGTTGGTGATGGACAGGGAGGCCTGGCATGCTGGGATTCATGGGGTCAAAAGAGTCGGACACGACTGAGCGACTGATCTGATCTGATCTGATCTGATAATAAGTGATGTTGAGCATCTTTTCATCTGTTTTTTAGCCATCTGTATGTCTTCTTTGGAGAAATGTCTGTTTAGTTATTTGGCTCATTTTTTGGTTGGGTCATTTATTTTTCTGGAATTGACCTGCAGGAGTTACTTATATATTTTTGAGATTAATTCTTTGTCATTTGCTTCATTTGCTCTTATTTTCTCCCATTCTGAAGGCTGTCTTTTCACCTTGCTTATAGTTTCCTTTGTGGTGCAGAATCTTTTAATTTTAATTAGGTCCCCTTTGTTTATTTTTGCTTTTATTTACAAACTTTTGGGAGGTGGATCATGGAGGATCCTGCTGTGATTTATGTCGGAGAGCGTTTTGCCTATGCTCTCCTCTAGGAGTTTTACAGTTGCTGGTCTTACATTTATATCTTTAATCCATTTTGAGTTTATTTTTGTGTATGGTGTTAGAAAGTGTTCTAGTTTCATTATTTTACAAGTGGTTGACCAGTTTTCCAGCACCACTTGTTAAAGAGATTGTCTTTTCTCCATTGTATATTCTTGCCTCCTTTGTCGATGGTAAGGTGTCCACAGGTGCATGGATTTATCTCTGGGATTTCTATTTGGTTCCATTGATCTATATTTCTGTCTTTTTGCCAGTACCATACTGTCCTGATAACTGCGGCTTTGCCGTAGAGCCTGAAGTCAGGCAGGTTGATTCCTCCAGTTCCATTCTTCTTTCTCAAGATTGCTTTGGCTATTTGATGTATTTCCATACAAATTGTGAAATTATTTGTTCTAGCTCTGGGAAAAATACCATTGGTAGCTTGATAGGGATTGCAGTGAATCTATAGATTGCTTTGGGTAGTATACACATTTTCACTATATTGATTCTTACAATCCATGAACATGGTATATTTCTCCATCTAGTAGTGTCCTCCTTGATTTCTTTCACCCATGTTTTGTAGCTTTCTATATATAGGTCTTTAGTTTCTTTAGGTAGATATATTCCTAAGTATTTTATTCTTTTCGTTGCAATGGTGAATGAAATTGTTTCCTTAATTTTTCTATTTTATCATTATTAGTGTATAGGATTGCAAGGGATTTCTGTGTGTTGATTTTATACGCTGCCACTTCGCTATATTCATTGATTAGCTCTAGTAATTTTCTGGTGGAGTCTTTAGGGTTTTCCATGTAGAGGATCATGTCATCTGCAAACAGTGAGTTTTACTTCTTCTTTTCCAATTTCGATTCCTTTTCTTTCTTTTTCTGCTCTGATTGTTGTGGCCAAAACTTCCAAAACTATATTGAATAGTAGTGGTGAAAGTTGGCACCTTTGTCTTGTTCCTGACTTTGGGGGAAATGTTTCATTTTTTCAGCATTGAGGATAATGTGTGCTGTGGGTTTATCATATATAGCTTTTACTATGTTGAGATATATTCCTTGTATTCCTGCTGTCTGGAGAGTTTTTATCATAAATGGATGTTGAGTTTTTTCAAAGGCTTTCTCTGCATCTATTGAGATAATCATATGGCTTTTATTTTTCCATTTGTTAAAGTGGTGTATTATGTTGACTGATTTGCAGACATTGAAGAATCCTTGCATCCCTGGGATAAAGCCTTCTTGGTCTTGGTGTATGATCTTTTTAATATGTTGTTGGATTCTGATTGCTAGACTTTTGTTTAGGATATTTGTGTCTATGTTCATCGGTGATATTGGCCTGCAGTTTTCTCTCTTTTTTTTTTTTTTTTTTTGGTGGCATCTTTGTCAGGTTTTGGTATTAGGGTGATGGTGGCTCATAGAATGAGTTTGGATGTTCATCTTTCTCTGCAATTTTCTGGAAGAGTTTGAGTAGGATAGGTGTTAGCTCTTTTCTAAATTTTTGGTAGAATTTAGCTGTGAAGCTGTCTGGACCTGGGCTTTTGTTTGCTGAAAGTTTTCTGATTACAGTTTCAGTGTCTGTGCTTGTGATAGGTCTGTTAAGATTTTCTATTTCTTCCTGGTTCAGTTTTGGAAAGTTGTCCTTTTCTAAGAATTTGTCCATTTCTTCCTAGTGGTCCATTTTATTGGCATATAGTTACTGATAATAGTCTCTCATGATCCTTTGTATTTCTGTGTTGTATGTTGTGATGTCTCCATTTTCATTTCTAATTTTATTGATTTGATTTTTCTCCATTTGTTTCTTGATGAGTCTGGCTAATGGTTTGTCAATTTTATTTATCCTTTCAAAGAAGTGGATAATTTTGTTGATTTTTGCTATGGTCCTTTTTGTTTCTTTTGCATTTACTTCTGCCCTAATTTTTAAGATTTCTTTCCTTCTACTAACCCTGAGATTCTTCATTTCTTAATTTTCTAGTTGCTTTAGGTGTAGAGTTAGGTTATTTGTTTGACTTTTTTCTTGTTTCTTGAGCTATGCCTGTAATTCTATAAACTTTCCACTTAGCACTGATTTTACAGTGTCCCACAGGTTTTGGGTTGTTGTGTTTTAATTTTCATTCATTTCTATGTATATTTTGATTTCTTTTTTAATTTTTTCTGTGATTTGTTGGTTATTCAGCAGCGTTTTGTTCAGCCTCCATATGTTAGAATTTTTAATAGTTTTTCCCCTGCAATTGAAATCTAATCTTGCTGCGTTGTGGTCAGAAATGATGTTTGGAATGATTCAAATTTTTTTTTTTAATTTACCAAAGCTAGATTTATGGCCCAAGATGTGATCTATCCTGGAGAAGGTTCCCTGTGTACTTGAGAAAATGGTGAAATTAATTGTTTTGGGGTGAAATGTCCTATGGATATCAATTAGGTCTAACTGGTCCAATGTATCATGTAAAGTTTGTGTTTCCTTGTTAATTTTCTGTTTAGTTGATCTATCCATAGGTGTGAGTGGGGTATTAAAGTTTCCCCCTATTATTGTGTTATTGTTAATTTCCCCCTTCATACTTGTTAGCATTTGTCTTACATATTGTGGTGGTCCTATGTTGGGTGCATACATATTTATAATTGTTATATCTTTTTCTTGAATTGATCCTTTAATCATTATGTAGTGTCCATCTTTGTTTTCACAGCCTTTGTTTTAAAGTCTATTTTATCTGATATGAGTATTGCTACTCCTGCTTTCCTTTGGTCTCTATTTGCATGAAATATCTTTTTCCAGCCCTTTACTTTCGGTCTGTATGTGTCCCTTGTTTTGAGGTGGGTCTCTTGTAGACAACATATATAGAGGTCTTGTTTTTGTATCCATTTAGCCAGTCTTTGTCTTTTGGTTGGGGCATTCAACCCATTTACGTTTAAGGTAATTATTGATAAGTATGATCCCATTGACATTTACTTTATTGTTTTGGGTTCTAGTTTATACACCCTTTCTGTTTTTCTTGTCTAGAGAAGATCCTTTAGCATTTGTTGCAGAGCTGGTTTGGTGTTGCTGAATTCTCTCAGCTTTTGCTTGTCTGTAAAACTTTTGATTTCTCCTTCATATTTGAATGAGATCCATGCTGGGTACAGTAATCTGGGCTGTAGGTTATTTTCTTTCATCACTTTAAGTATGTTAAGCCATTCCCTCCTGGCCTGAAGAGTTTCTATTGAAAGATCAGCTGTTATCCTTGTCGGAATCCCTTTGTGTGTTATTTGTTGTTTTTAATGTAAAGTAATGCTCAAAATTCTCCAAGCCAGGCTTCAGCAATATGTGAACCGTGAACTTCCTGATGTTCAAGCTGGTTTTAGAAAAGGCAGAGGAACCAGAGATCAAATTGCCAACATCCGCTGGATCATGGAAAAAGCAAGAGAATTCCAGAAAAACATCTATTTCTGCTTTATTGACTATGCCAAAGCCTTTGACTGTGTGGATCACAATAAACTCTGGAAAATTCTGAAAGAGATGGGAATACCAGACCACCTGATCTGCCTCTTAAGAAATCTGTATGCAGGTCAGGAAGCAACAGTTAGAACTGGTCATGGAACAACAGACTGGTTCCAAATAGGAAAAGGAGTACGTCAAGGCTGCATATTGTCACCATGTTTATTTAACTTATATGCAGAGTACATCATGAGAAATGCTGGAGTGGAAGAAACACAAGTTGAAGTCAAGATTGCCGGGAGAAATATCAATAACCTCAGATATGCAGATGACACGACTCTTATGGCAGAAAGTGAAGAGGGGCTAAAAAGCCTCTTGATGAAAGTGAAAGTGGAGAGTGAAAAGGTTGGCTTAAAGCTCAACATTCAGAAAACGAAGATCATGGCATCTGGTCCCATCACTACATGGGAAATAGATGGGGAAACAGTGGAAACAGTGTCAGACTTTGTTTTTCTGGGCTCCAAAATCACTGCAGATGGTGACTGCAGCCATGAAATTAAAAGACGCTTGCTCCTTGGAAGGAAAGTTATGACCAACTTAGATAGCATATTCAAAAGCAGAGACATTACTTTACCAACAAAGGTTCGCCTAGTCAAGGCTATGGTCTTTCCTGTGGTCATGTATGGATGTGAGAGCTGGACTGTGAAGAAGGCTGAGCACCGAAGAATTGATGCTTTTGAACTGTGGTGTTGGAGAAGACTCTTGAGAGTCCCTTGGACTGCGAGAAGATCCAACCAGTCCATTCTGAAGGAGATCAATCCTGGAATTTCTTTAGAAGGAATGATGCTAAAGCTGAAACTCCAGTATTTTGGCCACCTCATGCGAAGAGTTGACTCATTGGAGAAGACTCTGATGCTGGGAGGATTGAGGGCAGGAGGAGAAGGGGACGACAGAGGATGAGATGGCTGGATGGCATCACTGACTCGATGGATGCGAGTCTGAGTGACCTCCGGGAGCTGGTGATGGACAGGGAGGCCTGGCGTTCTGCAGTTCATGGGGTCGCAAAGAGTCGGACACGACTGAGCGACTGATCTGATCTGATCTGTTGTTTTTCCCTTGCTGCTTTTAATATTTGTTCTTTGTGTTTGAACTTTGTTAATTTGATTAATCTGTGTCTTGTGGTGTTTTGCCTTGGGTTTATCCTGTTTGGGACTCTCTGGGTTTCTTGGACTTGGGTGATTATTTCCTGCATTTTAGGGAAGTTTTCAATTATTATCTCCTCAAGTATTTTCTCATGTTCTTTCTTTTTGTCTTCTTCTTCTGGGACTCCTATGATTCAAATGTTGGGGAGTTTAACGTTGTCCCAGTGGTCTCTGAGGTTGTCTTCATTTCTTTTAATTTGTTTTTCTTTTTTCCTCTCTGATTCATTTATTTCTACCTTTCTATCTTCTACCTCACTAATCCTATCTTCTGCCTCCATTATCCTACTATTTATTCCCTCCTGTGCCTTCATTATTCTACTATTTTTTTCCCTCCAGAGTGCTTTTTAATCTAATTTATTGCATTATTCGTTATATATTGACTCTTTTGTATTTCTTCTAGGTCCTTGTTAAACCTTTCTTGCATCTTTTCCATCCTTGTCTCCAGGCTATTTGTCTGTGATTCCATTTTGTTTTCAAAATTTTGGATCATTTTCAGTATCATTATTCAGAACTCTTTATCAGGTATATTCCCTATCTCTTCTTCTTTTGTTTGATTTGGTAGGCATTTATCCTGTTCCTTTATCTGCTGTGTGTTCCTCTGTCTCTTCATCTTGTTTATATTGCTGTGTTTGAGGTGACCTTTCTGTATTCTGGCAGTTTGTGGAGTTCTCTTTATTGTGGAGTTTCCTCGCTGTGGCTGGGGTTGTACAGGTGGCTTGTCAATGTTTCCTGTTTAGAGAAGCTTGTGTCAGTGTTCTGTTGGGTGGAGCTGGGTTTCTTCTCTCTGGAGTGCAATGAAGTGTACACTAATGAGTTATAAGATGTCAGTGGGTTTGGAGTGGCTTTAGGCAGCCTGTATATTGAAGCTCATGGCTGTGTTGCTGGAGAATTTGCGTCACATGCCTTGCTCTAGAACTTGTTGGCCCTTGGGTGGTTCTTGGTTTCAGTGTAGGTATGGAGGCATTTGGCTGGATGGCATCACTGACTCGATGGATGTGAGTCTCAGTGACCTCCGGAAGTTGGTGATGGACAGGGAGGCCTGGCGTGCTGCGATTCATGGGGTCGCAAAGAGTCGGACACCACTGCGCGACTGATCTGATCTGATCTGATCTGATGGAGGCATTTGATAAGCTCCTGTTGATTAATGTTCCCTGGAGTCAGGAATTCTCTGGTGTTCTCAGGATTTGGACTTAAGCCTCCTGCTTCTGGTTTTCAGTCTTATATTTACAGTAGCCTCTAGGCTTATCCATCTATACAGCACCGTTGATAAAACATTTTAGCTAAAAGATTAAGTTTCTCCACAGTGAGGAATACCTAGAGAACTTCACAGAATTACATGGAGAAGAGAAGAGGGAGGAGGGAGATAGAGGTGACCCAAATGAGATGAGGTGGAATCGAAAGAGGAGAGAGCAAGCGAGCCAGTAATCACTTCCTTATGTGTGCTCCACAGTCTGGACTGCTCAGGGATGTTCACAGAGTTATACAGAGAAGAGAAGAGGGAGGAAGGAGACTGAGGTGGCCAGGAGGATAAAGGGGGGAATGAAAAGGAGAGAGACAGATTCAGCTAGTAATCAGTTCTCTAAGTGTTCTCCACCATCTGAAACACACTAAGAGATTCACAGAGTTGGGTAGAGAAGAGAAGGGAGAGGAAGGAGATAGTGGAGACCTGGTGGAGAAGAAGAGTCCAAAGGGGGAGATAGCAGCAAGCCAGTAATCTCGCTCCCAATTAATAATGGGTACTGAAGATGGGGTTCTTAAAGGTACAAAATTGATAACAAAAACCAAAAAGCAAAGATTAAATATCTAGAGGTTGGATTTTCAAAATTTCAATATTAAAGGAAAAAAGTCACAAAAATTATATATATATATATATATATATATATATATATATATATATGTATATGTATATGAAGTTTGCTTTATAAAATAGGGTCTCTTTTTTTTGAAAAGTATTAGTAGGTTATAAAAATGAAAATTAAACAAGTAGTAGAGGACTTAAAATTAAAAAAATAATTAAAAAGAATGATAGTAGAAATATAGCTAAGACTTTTCTTGGTGTTGTTGTGTGCAGCGTGGGGTCAGTTCATTTTCAGATAGTTCCTTTATCCAGCTTATATTTCTCAAGCTCTATAGACCCCTTCCAATGTGCTGCTGCTGCTAAGTCACTTCAGTCATGTCTGACTCTGTGCAACACCATAGGCAGTAGCCCACCAGGCTCCCCCGTCCCTGGGATTCTCCAGGTAAGAACACTGGAGTGGGTTGCCATTTCCTTCTCAAATGCATGAAAGTGAGAAGTGAAAGTGAAATCGTGCAGTCGTGTCGGACTCTTAGCGACCCCATGGACTGCAGCCCACCAGGTTCCTCCATCCATGTGATTTTCCAGGCAAGAGTACTGGAGTGGGGTGCCATTGCCTTCTCCTCGCTTCTAGTTGGTACTAACTACAGGGTTTTAATATATTGCACCTGTCACTTCCAAGGAAGATCATTCTGTTTTAGCTTCTTCTGTATGCTGGTCTCTTCATTGTCTAATTTCCAGCCTGACACAAGGGGGCGGTGGTGGACACTTTTTTTAGGCTCACTTGTTCAGTCGTGCTGTAGGGAGGGAGGGATGCTGCTAACAAATAACAGTGGCGTGTGCTAGCAGTGTCTCAGCCAAACTGGGTTTGCCTCTGCTCTTGGAGTGTGTACTTTCCCTGTCAACACTGCTTAGGCTCTAGGTTGCTCTGCGGGGAACTGTCTGAGGCTGGCCCTGGGTTGTATGCACTTCCCAGGTCTAACCCATTCAGGTTCAGATACTCGGGTAGTCCTCACAGAGGCAGATTTGGTTGGGCCTGCGTTTTGTGCCCTTCCTAGGTCTGAGCAGCTCAGGTGACCAGGTGTTTGGCGAGCTTGGTCCCTGCTACTTAGCACTTACCCCATCCCTGCTGCTCGGTTTTCTGGGTGTACAACCAGCACACTTTCTCAGGCGGATGTTGACCATCCAAAATCCCAAGAAGTCTTAGTTAGCGATAAAGTCTGCTTGCATTTTGGTAGGTAATGCCTCTCTGGGGCCACAATTGCCCTCTTCTGACTCTGACTGCCTGTCACTGGAGGGGAATGGTCTGCAGCCGGCTAGTCTGCTCAGTCCTTTGTTAAGTGAGCGGGCCTAACATTGTCTTAGGTTAGGGCTTTTCACGTAGCTCTAGTCAGTCCTTTTTTCTGTGAGTGGGCCTGGCAGTGTCTTAGGTTAGGGCTTTTTGCGTGGTTGCTATCCCACAGTCTGGTTTGCTAGCCCACGTTAGTTCCTTCAGATTGCCCTCGAGGTATTCAGGCCCGGTCCTTACTCTAAGCAATGTAGCTCTCACCTCCCTGCCCAGCTCCTGCTTGCTAGTGGCGGGTGCAGGCATCTGTGCTGCTTCTCCGCTGGGGGAGTTACTGTTGGACATGTAATCTATGGGTTTTAATTATTTACTTTTCCTCCCAGTTATGTTGCCCTCTGTGGTTCCAATGCTCGTCACAGACTTGGCAGTGAGACTGTTTCCCGGTGTTTGGAAACTTCTCTCTTTTTAAGACTCCCTTCCCCAGGACAGAGCTCCATCCCTACCTCTTTTTGTCTTTTATATTTTTTTCCTACCTCCTTTTGAAGACAATGGGATGCTTTTCTGGGTGTGTGATGTCCTCTGCCGGCATTCAGAAGTTGTTTTGTGGAATTTACTCAGCGTTCAAATGTTCTTTTGATGAATTTGTGGGGTAGAAAGTGATCTCCCTGTCCTATTCCTCCACCATCTTAGGACCGCCTCTAGATAAATTTTATACTTTGTTCTCAAAGTTTTAATTTTAAGTAATGATGAAACATATAAATAGTCTAATAAGCAATTAATTTATATGTGTGTGTGTGTGTGTGTGTGTGTGTGTGTGTGTGTGTGTGTGTGTGATGTAGAGCTCAGGAAATAGATGTAGGTTTGAGCTACAAATTTGGGAATCATGAGTTTATATCCAATAGTTGATGATATAGAAGTAGATAAGGTAGTCTAGAGAAAGCAGGTAGACTGAAATGAAAGGCTTAGGGCACCACCCAGGGTACACCATGATTTATTGAATTATCAGAAGGAGGTTAAGAAAAAGATAAAGAATAATCAGAAAAAGAGGAGTTAAAAAATGTGAAATGACAGAAACCAAAGTAAGAAAGTTTTTCAAGAATAGGAAGTAGTTGGCAGAAGACAAATGCTGAGCAGAAGTCAGATATTATGAGGTTATATATAAATTTACTGTATTTCGCAGTGAAAATATCACTAGGGATTTTTATGAGAAAAAATATTTGAAATGAATTAAGTTATGGCTTTCAGTTCAGTTCAGTCACTCATTCGTTTCCGACTCTTTGCGACCCCATGAACCACAGCACACCAGGCCTCCCTGTCCATCACCAATTCCCAGAGTTTACCAAAACTCATGTCCATTGAGTCCGTGATGCCATCCAACCATCTCATCCTCTGTCATTCTCTTCTCTTTCCACCCTCAATCTTTCACAGCATCAGGGTCTTTTCAAATGAGTCAGTTTTTCACATCAGGTGGCCAAAGTATTGGAATTTCAGCTTCAACATCAGTGCTTCCAATGAAAACCCAGGACTGATCTCCTTTATGATGGACTGGTTGGATCTCCTTGCAGTCCAAAGGACTCTCAAGAGTGTTCTCCAACACAACAATTCAAAAGCATCAATTCTTCAGCTCTCAGCTTTCTTTATGGTTCAACTCTCACATCCATACATGACTACTGGAAAAACCATAGCCTTGACTAGACAGACCTTTGTTCGCTAAGTAATGTCTCTGCTTTTTAATATGCTGTTTAGGTTGGTCATGACTTTTCTCCCAAGGACTAAGTGTCTTTTAATTTTATGGCTGCAATCACCATATGCAGTGATTTTGGAGCCCCCCAAAACAAAGTCAGCTGCAGTTGCCACAGTTTCCACTGTTTCCCCATCTATTTGCCATGAAGTGATGGGACCAGATGCCATGATCTTAGTTTTCTTAATATTGAGCTTTAAGCCAACTTTTCCACTCTCCTCCTTAACTTTCATCAAGAGGCTCTTTAGTTCTTCTTCACTTTCTGCCATAAGGGTGGTGTCATCTGCATGTCTGAGGTTATTGATATTTCTCCCGGCAATCTTGATTCCAGCTTGTGCTTCCTCCAGCCCAGCATTTCTCATGATGTACTCTGCATATAAGTTAAATAATCAGGGTGACAGTATACAGCTTTGAGGTACTCCTTTCCCAATTTGGAACCAGTCTGTTGTTCCATGTCCAGTTCTAACTGTTGCTTCCCGACCTGCATACAGATTTCTCAAGAGGCAGATCAGGTGGTCGGTATTCTCATCTCTTTCAGAATTTTCCACAGTTTATTGTGATCCACACAGTCAAAGGCTTTGGCATAGTCAATAAAGCAGAAATAGATGTTTTTCTAGAACTCTCTTGATTTTTTGATGATCCAGCAGATTTTTGCATTTTGATATCTGGTTCCTTTGCCTTTTCTGAAACCAGCTTGAACATCTGGCCGTTCATGGTTCTTGGCACAGGAGAAGCCGAGAGGAGCTACCCCACGTCCAAGTTCAGGGACGGCAGCCGAGAGGATCTACCCTGCATTCAAAGTCAGAGGCGGCAGCTGAGAGGAGCTACCCTGCATCCAAGGTAAGGAGCAGTGGCTGCACTTTGCTGGAGCAGCTGTGAAGAGATATCCCAAGATATTCACAGTAAGAGAAACCTAAGTAAGATGGTAGCGCTGATAGAGGGCATCAGAGGGCAGACAGACTGAATCCACAATCACAGACAACGCGCCAATATGATCACATGGACCACAGCTTGTCAAACTCAATGAAACTAAGCCATGCCATGTGGGGGCACCCAAGACGGACAGGTTATGGCTTTGCTCACTGATAAATTATAACTTTATTTAGATGAAGTGAACATTGTATTGGTCATTTATGTTTTAAAATTAACTACTTCTCCTGAAAGCAGGTTTAAATAAACTAAAAATAATAAGAAGGCCTGAACATTAGGTGTGTAATAAGGATGAATGCATTATCAAAAACTGAGAAAGAAGCAGCAGAAAGAGTATATGCCAGACCTAAAACCAGCTTTCTATACTCCCTATAGCTTGCTATACTCTCTTATGGCAGAAAGCAAAGAGTAAAAACAAACAAACAAACAAACAAACAAAAACTATTGATGAAGGTGAAATAAGAAAGTGAAAAAGCTGGCTTAAAACTCAGCACTCAGAAAACTAAGATCATGACATTCGGTCCCATAACTTCATGGCAAATAAATGGGGAGCCAACAGAAAGAATGATTAGACTTCATTTTCTTGGGCTTCAAAATCACTACAGACAGTGACTGCAGCCATGAAATTAAAAGATGCTTGCTCCTTAGAAGAAAAGCTATAAAAAACCTAGACAGCATATTAAAAAACAGAGACATTAATTGCAGATAAAGGTCCATATAGTCAAAGCTATGGTTTATCCAGTGCTCACACGTAGGTTTGAGAGTTGAACCATAAAAAACACTGAGTCCTGAAGAATTGATGCTTTTGAACTGTTGGAGAAGACTCTTGACAGTCCCTCGGACTGTAAGGAGATCAAACTAGTTAATCCTAAAGGAAATCAGTCCTGAATTTTCATTGGAAAGACTGATGCTGAAGCTGAAGCTCCAGTATTTTGGCCACCTGATGTGAAGAACTGACTCATTAGAAAAGACCCTGAAGCTGGGAAAGATTGAAGGCAGGAGGAGAAGTGGACAACAGAGGATGAGATGGTTGGATGGCATCACCAACTCAATGGATGTGCATTAGAGCAAGCTTTGGTAGATGATGAAGGACAGGGAAGCCTGGCATGCTGCAGTCCATGGGGTCACAAAGAATCAGACATGACTTAGCAACTGAACAACAGCTCTAGCTTGCAACTTAGGATCCTTAAATTTTGCATGTTAGATTTTATAATGAATTAGCATCTATGCATTCAGAATCTTTATTCAATCCTATGGGATACTTGAGTGGTGAATGTGCTCTTACATATTCTGAGACAGCTTTCCAAAGTAAGTATGGTGGTACCCTTGCAGTGTCCCCTAGATACCATTTCATGTGTAACTACTACTATATCCCCAAATGTAATCAACATATTAACAAGTCTCTACCTAGTGTGGCAGCATCCAGACTTGGGGAATAATGTGGACTAACAAGTGTAAAATGACTGTAGAAAAATTCAAATCTGAATAGAATTAAATGTTGAATAAAATGATATAGTAGGAAAATTATGATGAACAGGGAAAGAACTGGATTCAAGACCTGCTTACTTTGGAGTTTTCTGGGTGTCATTGGGCAAAGTCTTTCACTTTCAGGGCTTGAGATTATTCATTTTAGTGCAAAAGTCATATACTAGGTGATCCTTAGGTTCTATTCTGGAACTATGATTCTCTGACTCTTCAGTTTAGCTGAAGAAGTTATAAGTAAAATGTAAGAAAGGAAAAGTTAACAAAAACTTAACACATGACAGTGTCATATTGCTAAATAAATGAACAAGTATTGCATAAATCTTGTATAACCCAGGACCAAGAACTATTCCAGTCACAGAGGTTAGTCTGTTTAGGCCTCAATCTCTTTATTCTTCCTTTCACACAACTTTACCCAAAGCACAGCCTTTCCCACTGACTTTATAGAAGAACGGCCACAGACATATGTGACTGCTAACTACTAATGATAATAGTTGCTATAAATTAAGTGCTGACTGTAAGCTGCTGCTACTGCTGCTGCTAAGTTGCTTCAGTCGTGTCCGACTCTGTGCGACCCCATAGACAGCAGCCCACCAGGCTCCGCCATCCCTGGGATTCTCCAGGCAAGAACACTGGAGTGGGTTGCCATTTCCTTTTCCAATGCATGAAAGTGAAAAATGAAAGTGAAGTCGCTCAGTCGTGTCTGACTCTTAGCGACCCCATGAACTGCAGCCTACCAGGCTCCTCCGTCCATGGGATTTTCCAGGCAGGAGTACTGGAGTGGGGTGCCGTTGCCTTCTCCGGACTGTAAGCTAGGTACTTGCAATAAACCTGTTGTTATTTCCATTTGAAAAGAAGGAAACTAAGGTACATGGAGGTTAATAAACTTACCCACAATTAGTAGGTGACAGAGTCAGTATTCAAAATTAGACAGTTTAACACTAAATTCTATGATCTTCTTCAAGATGCTAAATTACCAATGAAATGTTATTTATTTGGTTCCTTAATAGACTACATTTGGGCATTCTTGTGGCCTTGAAAGACAGGATAGTGGGCCAGGGGAGAAAAGGAAACATTTTATTTCACTGTGTGGGTATAAACTACTAATTCTTATGTTTTCCTGCAGTCATGGCATGTAACAAAAGTAAATAAAGAACTTAAAGTTACCACAGAGTATTAGATTCTGTATAGAACACTGGGGTTTTGCTGTAAAGTTAGCCACTGCTTTCCTTTCCTGGGTCTTATTTTCCAATGTCACCCTCCTTGAGTGCAAAAGGAGACAGACAAATAATACAATTTGGTATAGATAGCATAAGCTTTCGTGTTACTCTAATCAAGAAACAGTAAGCTTTAGAGCAGAGCTGGATTTACACAGGCACAAAATAATTTATTAGTCAATAGTGATAGTTTGAGAGGTGCAAAAAGATCCCTTGCCCCTGTTACCTTTTGATTGTAACATTACTGTTTGAAATTCTATCAATTCTTTTTTTTAATATAAATTTATTTATTTTAATTGGAGGCTAATTACTTTACAATATTGTATTGGTTTTGCCATACATCAACATGAATCAGCCACAATGTACATATGTTCCCCTTCCTGAACACCCCTCCCACCTCCCTCCCCATACCATCCCTCTGGGCCATCCCAGTGCACCAGCCCCGAGCATCCTGTATCATGCATCGAACTTGGACTGGTGATTAGTTTCACATATGATACTATACATGTTTCAATGCCATTCTCCCAAATCGTCCCACCCAGAGTCCAAAAGACTGTTCTATACATCTGTGTCTCTTTTGCTGTCTCGCATACAGGGTTATCGTTACCATCTTTCTAAATTCCATATATATGCGTTATTATACTGTATTGTTGTTTTTCTTTCTGACTTACTTCACTCTGTATTATAGGCTCCAGTTTCATCCACCTCATTAGAACTGATTCAAATGTATTTTTAATGGCTGAGTAATACTCCATTCTGTATATGTACTACAGCTTTCTTATTTAAACAAAATTATTTTTCCTTTAATCCTTTACCCCTTAAGTACAAATACTGTTTTAAGCTATAGCCAGTAACTAATATTTCAATGTTAATTGGTTCATTATTTATTCTATTTCTAGAAAGAGAATGTAACAGGAGGGCTATGAAAGGCTTTCAGAGAAACCATCATTAAGAATATGCAACTTAAATATAACTTTGATGGGTGAGTATTACTTTGGGGGGCAGAGACAATGTACTGCCCCCCCAGAGCAGAGATATAGTACTATGAGATTAAAAGCTTCATGTGGCAGAGACTATGCCTGTCTATATACCACCTTATCATCATTACCTAAAACAATGTCTAACATATTAAAACCATGTTAAAATGTTACATTAATTAAATAGTATTTATTATATTTAGAGAGAAAGTTGCATTCTAAGGTCCAGATGGGGGTTGTTTTGTACTTGAATTATACAAAGTAAGCTAACGAAGAGAAGGTCCCCAAGTCCTGTGCATACTTCAAAGAATGACTGCTATAGGTGGAGGAGAATAGGGAAGGCTAAATTAGTGTAATAAAACATTTCCTCTGTGACAGTCTACAGGGATGGGATGGGGTGGGAGTTGGGAAAGAGGTTCAAGAGGGAGGGGACACATGTATACCTTTGGCTGATTCATGCTGATGTATGGTAGAAACTAACATAATATTGTTATGTAGTTATCCTCCAATTAAAAAATAAAATAATTAAAATAAGACAAAAAGTTCTTATGGATACCCATCTGTCTTTCCCCTGAACCACGACTCAACTATTCCATGCTTTTTCCTGCCATTAAGTGTGTATGTTTTTGGGTAGGTTCATATAGAACTTTCTTTTCTCATCATGGAGGCAGCCAGGTCAAGTAGAAAGATTATTAGAGTGAGAGGGTGATTTCTAGCTACATTTCAAAGTCAACTATGGTGTTCTTTATCCTCAAGCAAGTTACTTTACCACTTGCCTTATTAAATGAGATCATGAATATGAAGATTCAAATTATTTTAAAAGTTTTCTGTGAGTAGAATCCTCCATCACTGGGGCCAGTGTGTTGGGCCATGAAGAAGCAGGTAATTTCTTATTGCTAATCTTTCTGGAAAGGTAATGCTCTGCAACCATCTCTGCTGGCTTAATTTCTAGAAAGAAACATGAAATTCAGACGAAACCAATGGAGCAAAATAGTGGTGAGATTATTCTGTATTCAAGCCTTTGTTATCTAAAACCAGCAGCTGTGTCTAGCAAGCGCTGACAAACAGAGATGGAAAGCATTCATGGTCCTGTAGTTGGAAAAAAGAGGATGTGGTCTTCAGTCTAGAAGGATTATCATTTACCTAAAAGATATTTGCAGAGCTAGTATTTTAAGAAGGGCTAAAAACTTTAAAAGAAATAAATGGAGCTTGACACTGCGTAAAGCAATTTTAAGAGTCATAGTCTCTAAACAATATAGTCTAACTATAGGCCTATGAAGGGAAACTGGGGAAATCCTCAAGAGGCCATTGACCAAGCCATGGGTGCTTGCAGTGGGATTTCAAGAGTAAGACTCTCTGCCCACTACTTGTGTCATCTCTGTTTCAGTGAAGTTTAAAGAAGATGTTTGTGAAGGGATCCATACTCATGGATTGAACCCATGTCTTTTATGTCTCCTGCATTGACAGGCAGTATCTTTACCATTAGTGCCACCTGAGAAGCCCCAAGTTTGTTAGATTTTTCTAAAAAATCCATTGTGGTGGATAAAAAGCTTTTTTAAACTTAACCTTTGTTACAGTATTAAGAGAACTGCAGACTTTTAAACATAGGAATCCTGATTATTTTCTAAAAAATAAACATAATGCAATATTTTTCTCATTCTGTTTGTTTTATTTTACTATCATTTTCTTCTATGTGGTCAAGATGGGAGAAATAATAGAAAGTAGATAAATAGAACAGATCGCATTGCACAGTTATGAAAGCTAGGTCACAAACTTGTCTGTGAGTTTCCTCATCTATGATGAAAAAGCTATATGATTAATTGACTTACTCTGTGCTGCTAAAAAAAAAAAAAAAATCCCATAGATTGGGTGGCTTATGCATTTATTTCTCACAGTTCTGGAGGCCAGGACTTATAAGCTCAAGATGCCATCACTTTTGGTATCTGGTGACAGCCTACTTTCTGGCTCATAGATGGCCATCTTCTCACTCATAGAAGGGGCCAGGGAGTTCTTTGGGTCTCTTTTACAAGGGCATTAATCCTCTAATGACTTAATCACCTCCCAAAGGCCCCATCTTCAAATACCATCTCATTGTGGATTAGGTTTGAACAGATGAATTTGGAAGTTACATAAACACTTAAACATTCAGTCTATAGCCTTAATTAGATGATTCACAATATTGGTGAGGATAACATATATTGTTTTTTTCAGATAACACACTGTTTTAGGGCAGTGGTTTTCAGTGAGTGGCCCATGGATCACATGGGAACTTATTAGATATATATATTTGGGGCCTTACACCAGATCTACTGAAACAGAAACTTTGTGGATGGTACAGCTCTCCAAATGATTCTGAGGCATGGCCAAGTTTGTGAAGAACTGTGTTAAGGTCAGAGTTGTGAAGAACTGTGTTAAGTTAGGAGTCGTAAATTCTGTCTGGTTGATTTGTTCCTAGGTAGAGGTAGTTACTTTGAGCTAGGCCTTAAAGAATGAGTCAGAATTCTGTATACCATATTGCTTACTCTAGCTAAAAATAATTTGATACATTTTTAAAGCTAACAGATTTGCTATTGTGATGTTACAGGAAATAGCATTAGCTTTATAGTTTCATATAGTTTACCTTTGTGCAGAATGATTTGGCATTATATATTAAAAACCTAGAAATTCCACTTTAAAGACTTTATTCAAAGGAAATAGTTACTCAAATGTACAAAGGTGAGGATACATGAATATTTGCCAGGCATCGTTTCTAACAGTGAAAAAATGGTAATCTGCCTCAATGCTACTAAATAAATTATAACACATAAATCTGATGCAATTCTAAGTAACCGTTTGTGCATAGAGAGCAAATTAGTCAAGATGGTGTGTTCAGGCTCTCTTGCCCTATGTTTTGCAAATAATGACTATGTAACAGCTGAGATCATTTATAGCATTTTACATGTATGTCATGAGGTTTATGTAACAGGTGAGATCACTTATACCACTGTGCATGTGCATCACTAGGTACTCCTTTGATCACAGGCTACTTTGTGCAGTAGGTATATATGAACTCCACCTAGAAAGCAATGGCATTATTGCTGCATCATGGCTGTGTCTGTTGGGTCACCCACGAAAGGAGAGAATATAGCATATCTATTGCTACAGCTTCAGCATCAGCCAGGAGAGAATAATGTTACAGCCGCTGAGCAGCCAGGAGTGAGGTTGTGTTGTGTTAGGTTATGCTATAGCTGCTGCTATGGCTGCTGCCTTGGCCAGGAGAAAATAAACATATCTGTAGTTCCTCTCGGGAAGGCAATGGCACCCCACCCCAGTACTTTTGCCCTCGTGTCTCCTTCCAGCCTCTTAGCTTGTGACATACCTAGCCTGGGTTCAACAAAAAGTATATATGGACAGTGTAAACAGTGAGAAAGTTGGCATCAGGAACAGGATCAGCTATACAATTGTAGAAGTCAGCATGATGAAGAGCAAGACACCATTAAATGGCTACTTAGATGTCTATTTATTGACAAGACACTACATTTTAAATTTTTTTATTGGAGTATAGTTGCTTCACAATGTTGTGTTAGTTTCTGCTGTACAGCAAAGTGAGTCAGTTGTATGTATACATATATCCCTTCTGTTTTAGATTTACTTTCCGTTTAGGTCACCACAGAACATTGAGTAGTTCCCTGTGCTATACAGTAGGTTCTTATTAGTTATCTATTTTATACATAGTAGTGTATATATGTTAATCACAATCTCCCAATTAATCCCACTCACCCTTAACACTCCCCTCTGGTAGCCATAAGTTTGTTCTCTACATCTGTGATTCTATTTCTGCTTTGCAAATAAGTTCATCTGTGCCATTTTTTCTAGATTCCACATATGTGTTCACATAAAATATTTTCCTCTTTTCTGCTTTTTTTTTTTCTTACTTCACTTTGCATGGCAGTCTCTAGGTCTATTTATGTCTCTGCAAATGGATATTTGATTCCTTTTAGTACCTGATAATTGCATTGTATATATATACCACATCTTCTTTATCCATTCCTCTGTCAAAGGACATTTAGGTTGCTTCCATGTCCTAGCTATTGCAAATATTGTTGCAATAAATATTGGGGTACATGTATCTTTGTGAATTATTGTTTTCTCCAAGTACATGTTCAGGAATTAGATTGCTGGGTCACATGGTAGTTCTGTTTTTAGTTTCTTTGAGGAACCTCCATACTGTTCTCCATTAGTGGCTATACCAATTTACATTCCCACCAACAGTGTAAGAGGGTTCCTTTTATCCACACCCTCTCCAACATTTATTGTTTGTAGATTTTTTTAAATGATGACCATTGTGAGCAATGTGAGATGATACCTCATTGTAGTTTTGATTTGCATTTCTCTGGATGGCATCACTGACTCAATGGATGTGAGTCTGAGTGACCTCCGTGAGCTGGTGATGGATAGGGGAGGCCTGGCGTGCTGCAGTTCATGGGGTCGCAAAGAGTCGGACACGACTGAGCAACTGATCTGATCTGATCTGAATAATTAGTGATGTTGGGCATCTTTTCATGTGATATTTTTGCCATCTTTATGACAGGGCACTACAATCATAGCAACTATAATTGAATACCAACTATGATTGTAAAACATATATGTATATTAGTTAAAGTGGTAAAAATATCTTTATATACATCAGCTTACACATTTATAGCCACAGAATAAAATGTAAATGGTTATATACTAAAATGTTTGCATTGGAATTATTTGTGATAGATAGGTATATATTTTTATTTGTTTTTGCTTACATATATTTTCTAAAGTAAGGGATTCTCTGGTGGCTCAGTGATAAAGAATCTGGCTGCCATTGCAGGAGCTACAGGAGATGTGGGTTCAACCCAGAGTCAGGAAGACCTGTTGGAGGAGGAAATGGCAACCCACTCGAGCATTCTTGCCTGGAAAATCCCATGGACAGAAGAGCCTGTTGTGGGTTTGCAAAGAGTCACACATGACTGAGTGTGCACGCTCACACACAAACACGCATTTTCTAATGTAAAACACTATTCTTTGTGCGGGCTTCCTTGATAGCTCAGTTGGTAAAGAATCAGCCTGCAGTGTAGGAGACCCCAGTTCGATTTCTGGGTTGGGAAGATCCTCTGGAGAAAGGATAAGCTACCCACTCCAGTATTCTTGGACTTCCCTTGTGGCTCAGCTGGTAAAGAATCTGCCTGCAATGCAAGAGATCTGGGTTTGATCCCTGGGTTGGGAAGATTCCCTGGAGAAGAGAAAGGTTACCCATTCCAATATTTTGGCCTGGAGAATTCCATGTACTGTATAGTCCATGAGGGTCAAAAGAGTTGGACAAGACTGAGTGACTTTCACCCACTTTACATTCCTTGTGTAAAGAAATAATACACATTTCAAAACAAAGACTTTTAAGCAGACTTTATACACAGTTATTATTTGAGACTTGGAAATATTCATTCTGTTAAAAAAAAAGTGCATTTGTCCTCGAATATTCCCTTTGCTGTAACAGTATACTGCCAAGTTTAGTGTTCTAAACTCTGGCATTTGTTTGTTTCTGAAAGTTTGAAGTAGTAGTAGAAATTTTCCAAAAATATGATTTTCTTCTAAGAAGTTCCTGGAAAATTTAAAATTGTTCCGTAGATGGAGACAAGAGACCTTGGTCTAGCATTTGCTGCTAATTTTCTTTTCAAATTTGAAAATTTTAATTTCCCTGTTTTTGGTCTTAGCTTTCTCATCTATAAGAAGTTCTGAGATCAGAAGATCTCAATGGCTTGTAATAGTTTAAATATTATAGGAATCTGCAATTAACTTAGAAATCAAACTATTTTCAGAGAATTATATGAGAAGTATGATGTCTAAAAAAATAAAATAAATTCAAACTCTCTAAAATGCCATTTTAAAGGTGCTTCTTATGTTACCAGGAAGTTATTGATACTTTTATTCTTTATT
Organism: Tragelaphus eurycerus; assembly: GCA_935064755.1. NCBI lineage: Eukaryota > Metazoa > Chordata > Mammalia > Artiodactyla > Bovidae > Tragelaphus > Tragelaphus eurycerus. The sequence goes on along the minus strand of CAKXYN010000046.1, from coordinate 11,962,315 downwards.
ATGATTTCTCCATTAATGAAATTTTAAAATAAATTGTGTTAAAATATCAAAAGATATTTGAATGTTGGCATACTTATGACACCTGGTGGTCAAGTCAAACATCACAGCTAAATTCAATTTCTCCAGATACTTATATCTATCTTCTGGTAAGACATTTTGCCCCTGATTCATCCATTCATCCTGTACCATTCAGTCATTCATTCAATAAAGACTTAATGGATCTCTAATATGTACAAGACAATTACTAGACACTTTATCATGGAAGAAAGGAAGAAATAAGAGAACGTATTTTTTTATATGTCTGTGGTAGATTGCAGGCTATTCAAAGGAACATAATTAACTGCATGGAAAGGCAAATAATTGCAGCATGCTAGTGAGTGGGCTGCCATTTATGGGGCTGCACACAGTCAGATATGACTGAAGCGACTTAGCAGCAGCAGCAGTGTGTGAAGTGCACTAAATATAATTATCAAAATTAGGGATACTCTGAGGTGGAGAGGTCAGGAAAAGCTTTCTTGGAGGAAGTGAGCCTTACCTTTCTTGAGGCCTCAATTTTCCTTTTTGTAAAATACTGGTAATATTTTATTGTTGCACAGGATTGCTGTGAAAGATCTATTGAGATTGTATATAAAGTATAGCACTTTGTCCAGAGTAGGCATTCAGCGATTTTTAACAATTATTATAACAAAATCAAAGTTGATCAGGGAAGAGTTCATGTATATTAACTGTTCCTTAAGTTTTATTTCAAGAATAATTTTGTTCTACCTTATATGGCTTTTTATTAGTTGAACACAACTGAGAGTGCATGCGCACACACACAAACACACGACACACATAGACAACATCAGATCTGATCAGATCAGTCGCTCAGTTGTATCCAACTCTTTGCGACCCCATGAATCACAGCATGCCAGGCCTCCCTGCCCATCACCAACTCCCGCAGGTCACTCAGACTCACATCCATCGAGTCAGTGATGCCATCCAGCCATCTCACCCTCTGTCGTCCCCTTCTCCTCCTGCCCTCAATCCCTCCCAGCATCAGAGTCTTCTCCAATGAGTCAACTCTTCGCACGAGGTGGCCAAAATACTGGAGTTTCAGCTTTAGCATCATTCCTTCCAAAGTAATCCCAGGGCTGATCTCCTTCAGAATGGACTGCCTGCATCTCCTTGCAGTCCAAGGGATTCTCAAGAGTCTTCTCCAACACCACAGTTCAAAAGCATCAATTCTTCAGTGCTCAGCATTCTTCACAGTCCAGCTCTCCCATCCATACATGACCACAGGAAAGACCATAGCCTTGACTAGACGAACCTTTGTTGGCAAACTAATGTCTCTGCTTGTGAATATGCTATCTAGGTTGGTCATAACTTTCCTTCCAAGGAGTAAGCATCTTTTAATTTCATGGTTGCAGTCACCATCTGCAGTGATTTTGGAGCCCAGAAAAATAAAGTCTGACACTGTTTCCACTGTTTCCCTATCTATTTGCCATGAAGTGATGGGACCGGATGTCATGATCTTCATTTTCTGAATGTTGATCTTTAAGCCAACCTTTTCACTCTCCACTTTCACTTTTATCAAGAAGCTTTTTAGTTCCTTTTCACTTTCTGCCATAAGGGTGATGCCATCTGCATATCTGAGGTTATTGATATTTCTCCCGGCAATCTTGATTCCAACTTGTGTTTCTTTCAGTCCAGCATTTCTCATGATGTACTCTGCATATAAGTTAAATAAACAGGATGACAATGTACAGTCTTGACGTACTCCTTTTCCTATTTGGAACAAGTCTGTTGTTCCATGACCAGTTCTAACTTTTCCTTCCTGACCTGCATACAAATTTCTCAAAAGGCAGATCAGGTGGTCTGGTATTCCCATCTCTTTCAGAATTTTCCACAGTTTATTGTGATCCACACAGTCAAAGGCTTTGGCATAATCAATAAAGTAGAAATAGATGTTTTTCTGGAACTCTCTTGTTTTTTCCATGATACAGCAGATGTTGGCAATTTGATCTCTGGTTCCTCTGCCTTTTCTAAAACCAGCTTGAACATCAGGAAGTTCACGTTTCACATATTTCTGAAGCCTGGCTTGGAGAATTTTGAGCATTACTTTACTAGCGTGTGAGATGAGTGCTATTGTGCGGTAGTTTGAGCATTCTTCGGCTTTGACTTTCTTTGGGATTGGAATGAAAACTGACCTTTTCCAGTCCTGTGGCCATGCTGAGTTGTCCGAATTTTCTGGCATATTGAGTGCAACACTTTCACAGCATCATCTTTCATAAGATCAATTATTTTAGTTAGTCCAGTGACTAAACGAACCACAAAAAAGATAGTATTGGCCCTAGCTACATTTTGTTAAACTAACTGGTCGATTATGCAAAACAATCAACACAGTGTTGGGGGTTAGGGAACAACAGCACATTTAAACTAGCTGTTTATTGGAATGAACTGGTTGATTGCAATCAACAGTCAGTTAGCAAATACAGTTTATCAGAGATCCCCATGTAGTCAACACAAATGAACAAAATAGGTTGTTTGGCACTGTATGAACTGTGCATGGGTGGACTGACTTTTACATTTTTTTAATTGGTTTTGTTTAGGCACTGTCCTTGACTCTATATCGCTTTCAATAGTTAATGTTAAGTCTGTCTTATTTTCCTTTTAATTTTATAAATGTGAAGCAAACTAACTGCTTTTACAAGTGAGAGTATTAAGAAAGCATCTATTCTTTTGTCCTGCAATCAAATGCATGTTATATTTCCTAAAATATCGAACATAGGTGTTCCTAAACTGTAATTTTCATAGGTAAAATAAGCTGTATTGTAGACCCCTTTGACTAAAAGGAAAATGTTCTGATCCAAAGCCAAGTACAAGAACTATTTCATATCTGAGATGGATATTTAACCTGGATAATGGAAGATTTGAAAAATGACAGAATTTCTTTCCTTAGATATTTCAAGATTTTCATGCATAACAGGAAGCAGGATTTATTTAGTATTGGTAGGCAAAACTGGTTGAAATGCCAGGGATGTGGGTTTTTGGCTTACTAGAGGGAAGTATTTCTAACAATTATGATTGCTAGAAATGTAACTGTTCACATTAATATCTTTTTCACTGAACTTGCCCTAAGAGCTGAAGTAGAGGCAACCCCTTTTGCTACATCTACCACCAGATATCCTTTAGTCCTTCACATATTCTGGTAGTTGCTTGCAATGGTTGCAAGAATAGTCTCAATAAACATGGATGTCTGAAGCTATGAAATTTTGTTAATAAACACAGATCTCTAAAGTTACTGAAGCTTCAACAAAGTGCAAAGTTATATAAACAGAGCTAATTGTGCTCTTAGACAAATTCTGAAAGAGACAATGGTTATCTGAGTTGCACTATTTTTTCCAAACCCTTATCTTCCCAAGACGTAGTGATCAGCCAGCTCTTTCCCAGGCCTTTATCCAACGTTTCATTTCTAAATGTTCATAGACTCATTTCAGCAGTCATCTAATCCCTGGTAAGGTTGCCATTCAAAATAGGCTGATGATAGGGAAAGCTAGATCTCAATTTTTGACAATACATATTGAATTGTAAAACCGAATGGAAAACAAGAATTTTAAAATATATGTTTAGGGACTATTTGTCAGTGAAGACTTGCTTGTTGGTTATCTCTGCAAGCTTAATTACTTCTTCTTTTGACTACTAAGGAAAAAACCTGACTGAGGCCAATATAGTGATTTTTTTTTTTTTTTTTGATTCCCCCAAATATCTTCGACAATACTGTTATCCAGTTGTAGACTGGCAAGCTATTTTCAATTTACATAGAAAAGATCTTTTGAATTTATGAAAGTTCACACTTGGATACCTCTTTGCTAGACAAGTTTATTTGTATACCCAAACATGGACTGATACGCCCTTGGCTACACTTATAGACTATTTTCTGCAGAAATATTCATTCTGATGCTTTCCCTAAGGAAGGGTGGGAAGCATCCTACCTATCATGGGAAGAAACAGCACAAACAGTACAAGAGAAAAGTACACTGATCTTCAAATATTATTTCAGTACTCCCTCTATGCAGCTACTTACATCCTAAGATTTATCCCTAGTCTACAGGCCCACAGTATATAGCCTTGTGGGTTCTGTGTCACTTCATCAGCAAAAATAATAAAGCCATTAATTCCATGATCAGCTTCTCTGTGGCTAATTGTGCTCACGTGCTGTCCTTACCCCTCTGGATTTACTATTAAATCAGTCACCATTGGACTTTCAAGAGGGACTTTCAAAAGTCCCTTTTCTTTCTGTACTTTTACCTGAATTATCTCAATATCTATGCCAGCATTTGTTTCTTGACATGTAACAGCATTCAGAGATACTTCTTTCTCCTCAAGCCCTTCAGGACCAGAGGCTGGAATAGGTACGATTTGGGCATCAGTGCTGCACTCTGAGTGATTGTGGGGACTGCCTGTTTGCCACTTCCAATTCTGAGAAATGTTGGATTAGATAACATCACTGAACCCTCTGAGCCCTGACTTGTTGATTTAGGGCTTCAATACATTAGCGTCAGATCAGATCAGATCAGTTGCTCAGTCGTGTCCGACTCTTTGCGACCCCATGAACTGCAGCATGCCAGGCCTCCTGTCCATCACCAACTCCCGGAGGTCACTCAGACTCAAATTCATCGAGTCAGTGATGCCATCCAGCCATCTCATCCTCTGCCATCCCCTTCTCCTCCTGCCCTCAATCCCTCCCAGCATCAGAGTCTTCCCCAATGAGTCAACTCTTCGCATGAGGTGGCCAAAATACTGGAGTTTCAGCTTTAGCATCAGTCCTTCCAAAGAAATCCCAGGGCTGATCTCCTTCAGAATGGACTGGTTGGATCTCCTTGCAGTCCAAGGGACTCTCAGAGTCTTCTCCAACACCACAGTTCAAAAGCATCAATTCTTTGGCACTCAGCCTTCTTCACAATCCAGCTCTCACATCCATACATGATCACAGGAAAGACCTAGACTTGACTAGGCGAACCTTTGTTGGCAAAGTGATGTCTCTGCTTTTGAATATGCTATCTAGGTTGGTCATAACTTTCCTTCCAAGGAGTAGACGTCTTTTAATTTCATGGCTGCAGTCACCATCTGCAGTGATTTTGGAGCCAGAAAAATAAAGTCTGACACTGTTTCCACTCTTTCTCCATCTATTTCCCATGTAGTGATGGGACCAGATGCCATGATCTTTGTTTTCTGAATGTTGAGCTTTAAGCCAACCTTTTCACTCTCCACTTTCACTTTCATCAAGAGGCTTTTTAGTTCCTCTTCACTTTCTGCCATAAGGGTGGTGTCATCTGCATATCTGAGGTTATTGAGATTTCTCCCAGCAATCTTGATTCCAACTTGTGTTTCTTCCAGTCCAGCATTTCTCATGATGTACTCTGCATATAAGTTAAATAAACATGGTGACGCATCTACTATTGGCATGATAACTGTAGTTGAACTTGGAGAGTTTGTATTCTCTGTTGTAATTATTACTTATTGTACAGGGAGAACAAGAAAACTTTTACAAGAATTGCAAGTTCCTCCTCAAACTACCAAAGAGAAAAAAGGCTTTGTGGATGGTCCTGATGTATGTGGTAGTGTTCATTGTGTGTTTCACACCTTAGTACCTCAACTTCTCATTATTTATGGTGGTGAAGCAATAAACTCTTTTAAAACTGATCCTTTATTAAGAACACTCTATTTTTCCATATCATTTCCCAGTCTCTTGCAAATCTAAATTGCTGTTTTGATCCAGTTGTATATTATTTTAAGATCTAAGAATTTTCTGATGGATTTTCAGAAAGTGGTAGTTTGGTTCTTCAGTCATGTGTGAAATGCAAGGAGAGTGCTTTGGAAATTCAGCATAGGAAAGAGGGTTTCAAAACCATCTCTCTTGAATTTTGGGACTCTTCCAAAGTAATGTAAGGAAAGAATTACTTTTAGAATTAAAAGAATAATCTATATGCTCTATCAATTTATCTATGTCACCTTGAAGATCTTTCTTTAAAAAAGTGTTACACTTAAACGTGATTCAATTAAACATGGCTATCTTCCATTCATCATCAAAATGATCATTCTTAAAAAAAAAAAAAAATTAATGCTTACATTTTCTGCCAAAATGGAAGCATTGTTCTATGGAGCACATGTATGGGAAAATATCTTTCCTTACAAAAAAAGATAAATAAAAAAGTCAATTGTACACCTGTTCCTCAACAATGGGTACAAAATTTTCACCTTCTTTTGTAAGAAGCACAAGGCAAATACAGATGGACACAGATGAATTCTCTACACATTTTTAAATGCACAGGAGAGTAACACAATTCTAGTTTATAAAAACAAAAACAAAACAAAACAAAAAACACAAAAAACAGAGGTGGAGTGGCCAGGGTGACAGAGCAGGAAGACCCTGATCTCAACTTCTTCCACAGTTCAGTTCAGTTCAGTTGCTCAGTCGTGTCTGACTCTTTGTGACCCCATGAATAGCAGCATGCCAGGCCTCCCTGTCCATCACCAACTCCCGGAGTTCACACAGATTCATGTCCATTGAGTCAGGGATGCCATCCAGCCATCTCATCCTCTGTCAACCTCTTCTCCTCCTGCCCCCAATCCGTCCCAGCATCAGAGTCATTTCCAATGAGTCAACCCTTCGCATGAGGTGGCCAAAGCACTGGAGTTTCAGCTTTAGCATCATTCCTTCCAAAGAAATCCCAGGGCTGATCTCCTTCAGAATGGACTGGTTGGATCTTCTTGCAGTCCAAGGGACTCTCAAGAGTCTTCTCCAACACCACAGTTCAAAAGCATCAATTCTTTGGTCCTCAGATTTCTTCACAGTCCAACTCTCACATCCATACATGACCAGTGGAAAAACCATAGCCTTGACTAGACGGACCTTTGTTGGCAAAGTAATGTCTCTGCTTTTGAATATGCTATCTAGGTTGGTCACAACTTTCCTTCCAAGGAGTAAGTGTCTTTTGATTTCATGGCTGCAGTCACCATCTGCAGTGATTTTGGAGCCCAAAAAATAAAGTCTGACACTGTTTCCACTGTTTCTACATCTATTTTCCATGAAGTGATGGGACCAGATGCCATGATCTTCGTTTTCTGAATGTTGAGTTTTAAGCCAACTTTTTCACTCTCCTCTTTCACTTTCATCAAGAGGTTTTTTAGTTCCTCTTCACTTTCTGCCATAAGGGTTGTGTCATATGCATATCTGAGACTATTGATATTTCTCCCAGCAATCTCGATTCCAGCTTGTGCTTCTTCCAGCCTAGCATTTCTCATGATGTATTCTGCATAGAAGTTAAATAAGCAGGGTGACAATATACAGCCTTCACATTCTCCTTTTCCTATTTGGAACCAGTCTGTTGTTACATGTCCAGTTCTAACTGTTGCTTCCTGACCTGCATACAAATTTCTCAAGAGACAGGTCAGGTGGTCTGGTATTCCCATTTCTTTCATAATTTTTCAGTTTATTGTGATCCACACAGTCAAAGGCTTTGGCCTAGTCAATAATACAGAAATAGATGATTTTCTGGAACTCTTCTGCTTTTTCCATGATCCAGCAGATGTTGGCAATTTGATTTCTGGTTCCTCTCCCTTTTCTAAAACAATCTTGAACATCTGGAAGTTCACCTTTCATGTATTGCTGAAGTCTGTCTTGGAGAATTTTGAGCATTACTTTACCAGTGTGTGAGATGAGTGCAATTGTGTGATAGTTTGAGCATTCTTTGGCATGGCCTTTCTTTGGGATTGGAATGAAAACTGACCTTTTCCAGTCCTGTGGCCACTGTTGAGTTTTCCCAATTGGCTGGCCTATTGAGTGCAGCACTTTCACAGCATCATCTTTCAGGATTTGGAATAGCTCAACTGGAATTCCATCACCTCTACTAGCTTTGTTCATAGTGATGCTTTCTAAGGCCCACTTGACTTCACATTCTAGGATATCTGGCTCTAGGTGAGTGATCACACCACTGCCATTATCTGGGTAATGAAGATCTTTTTGTACAGTTCTTCTGTCTATTCTTGCCACCTCTTCTTAATATTTTCTGATTCTGTTACGTCCATACTATTTCTGTCCTTTATCAAGCCCATCTTTGCATGAAATATTCCCTTGATTTCTCTAATTTTCTTGAAGAGATCTCTAGTCTTTCGCATTCTGTTGCTTTCCTCTATTTCTTTGCATTTCCTCTATTTCTGACAGAATGTGGTCCATTGGAGAAGGGAATGGCAAACCATTTTAGTATTCTTGCCTTCAGAACCCCATGAACAGTATGAAAAGGCAAAATGATGGGATACTGAAAGACGAACTCCCCAGGTCAGTAGGTGTCCCGCATGCTACTGGAGATCAGTGGAGAAATAACTCCACAAAGAATGAAGGAATAGAGCCAAAGCACAAACAATATGCAGTTTTGGATGTGACTGGTGATAGAATCAAGGTCCGATGCTATAAAAAGCAATATTGCATAGGAACTTGGAATGTCAGGTCCATGAATCAAGGCAAATTGGAAGTGGTTAAACAAGAGATGGCAAGAGTGAACATCGACATTCTAGGAATCAGCGAACTAAAATGGACTGGAGTGGGTGAATTTAACTCAGATGATCGTTATATCTACTACTTCAGGCAGGAATCCCTCAGAAGAAATAGAGTAGCCATCATGGTCAACAAAAGAGTTCGAAATGCAGTACTTGGATGCAATATCAAAAACAACAGAATGATCTCTGTTTATTTCCAAGGTAGACCATTCTATATCACAGTAATCCAAGTCTATGCCCCAACCAGTAATGCTGAAGAAGCTGAAGTTGAACGGTTCTAAGAAGGCCTACAAGACCTTTTAGAACTAACACCCAAAAAGATGTCCTTTTCTTATAGGGAACTGGAATGCAAAAGTAGGAAGTCAAGAAACACCTGGAGTAACAGGCCAATTTGGCCTTGGAATATGGAATGAAGCAGGGCAGAGACTAATAGAGTTTTGCCAAGAAAATACACTGGTCATAGCAAACACCTTCTTCCAACAACACAAGAAAAGACTCTACATATGGACATCATCAGATGGTCAACACCGAAATCAGATTGATTATGTTCTTTGCAGCCAAAGATGGAGAAGCTCTATACAATCAGCAAAAACAAGACCAGGAGCTGACTGTGGCTCAGATCATGAACTTCTTATTGTCAAATTCAGACTTAAATTGAAGAAAGTGGGGAAAACCACTAGACCATTTAGGTATGACCTAAATCAAATCCCTTATGATTATACAGTGGAAGTGAGAAATAAATTTAAGGGACTAGATCTGATAGAGTGCCTCATGAACTATGGACGGAGGTTTGTGACATTGTACAGGAGACAGGGGTCAAGACCATCCCCATGGTAAAGAAATGCAAAAAAGCAAAATGGCTGTCTGGGGAGGCCTTACAAATAGCTGTGAAATGAAGAGAAGTGAAAAGCAAAGGAGAAAAGGAAAGATATAAGCATCTGAATGCAGAGTTCTAAAGAATAGCAAGAAGAGATAAGAAAAGCTTTCCTCAATGATCAATGCAAAGCAATAGAAGAAAACAACGGAATGGGAAAGACTATAGATCTTTTTTTCCACAAGCATACCACAATTACAAATACTTACAGGTCAATTATTAATGAGAATAACCTGAACACTAACAGAAAAGATATTTTTCAACTAAAAATGTAAAGAAGTAGTCACAAGATGGAAAGGAGGAGTAGACATACAGTATAGTCAAGAGTCATATCCCTGGGTAAGTGACCCCAAAACAGGAGAATAACTACAATTGCAGAGATTATACTCAAGGAATAAGGGTCCAAGTCCCACACTGAGCTCCTCAAGCCAGAGACCCTGCACTAGAAAGATAAGCCTCTATAACATTTGTCTTTCAAGGCTAATGGGGCTTACTTTCAGGAAAACTTAAGTGCTGTGGGAAATACGGACTCCCCTCTAAGGAAACACACTAAATCTCACACGCTCTGAGACCCAGGACACAAGTAACAATTTGAAAGGAACTTGGGTTCTCTTCACTTGCTGATCTTGGAAATTCTCCCAGAGAAGGCAATTGGGACTCACTCTAGGGTTATAAACAGTGGTGGCAACCATTTTTGGACCTGTTGTCCTGTTGTGGGTGAGGCTAGGTTTTTTTGTGTTGTGGTGAACAGGGCCAGTTCCAAGGGATCTCAGGGGTGTCCTGATGTTGGACCAACATCATCAATGTTGGACCAACAGCAGCAATGTTGGAAACACCATTTTGAGATCCTTTCTCTAACAGGCTGGTTGATGTAGAACCTCCTCTTAGCTCCCTTGAAACTGGCCCTACTCACCACAACACCCAAAACCCAGCCTCACCCCCAACAGGACAACAGGCCTGTGAATTCAAGACCTCAGAGCTAGAGTTTTCAGTATCAAGCTTGACCTACCAGTGGGCCTGAACTAGCCCTTGGGTCCAGTCTTACTCCTCAGCAGTGGGAATTGGCCTAGGATGATTGGGTCCTAGACCTTCTCACTTGTGGGTGGACACCAAGTCTTGGACCTTTTCACACTACACCCAGAGACCCCAGGATCCAGTGGACCAGAACTAGCCCCAGAACTCTTTTGTTCCTAGCTCTATCTACTATTGGGTGGATACCAACTCTAGGACTCCATTCCACAGCCAGAGACCCCAGGTCTTAGCTCTGCACATAATGTGCTGGTAGTAATTTTGGGGATCAAAACTTACCCACCAGTGGGAAGGCAGCAACATTAGGATACCCAGAACACCAGATCCACCCACAAGGAGGTTGAAACCAGCCCCAGGACAGCTTAAGCTTCTCAGCCACCTGCCTTTGGCCATGGCCCAGCCCAATAGCAGGTGGATACTAGTTCTGGGATCCCAACCCTGCAGTCAACTACCTGGCATCATATACATGACATGGCACCATATACCAGTGGACTGGCACCAGTTTGAGAACTCTCCTGGTCATGCAGCTAACCATGGAAGGACTCTGCCCCACATACCACATAACCCAGACAGAGGCCACTCCAAAAGCATATAGCTCTGGTGACAAGAAGGAAGTATGCTGCTAAGCCCCATAGCATGTCTCCTACATAAAGCCATTTCTCTAAGATAGGGAAATGTAAACAGCTTACCAAATACATAGAAATGAAAGCAAATTAGACAAAATAAAGTGATCTAGGAATATGTTTCAAATGAAGGAACAAGGAAAAAAATTCCAGAAGAACTAATTGAATTGGAGATAAGAAACTACCCAATAAAGCATTCTTAGCAATAATCTTAAAGATGCTCAAAGAACTCAGGACAAAAAAACAGTTGGACACAGTTAGAACAGTTAAAAAAAAGAAAAAGTTAGACAATATAAAGAGGAACCTAACAGAGATAAATAATGCAGTAACACTTAAAAAACACACTTAGATGAGTCAACAGTAGATTAGATAATATTATACTTAGGGATAGATCAGCAAACTGGAAGATATAATAGAGGAAATTATTTTAGCCAAACAGAAAAAAGAAAATAATAAAAAAAAATGGAAATAGTTTAAAAGACCTCTGAGATGGCATAGGGATGATATATGGTTATAAAAATATAAATATATTTTTATATATTTTATATAAAAATAAATTTTATATAAAAATATATTTATATATTTTTAATTTATAAAAATTAATAAAATTAATTTATAAATTAATATATAAATTTATAAATTTATAAAAATATAAAATATTTAATATTTTATATAAAAATAAATTATATTTTATAAATATATTTTTATATATTTTATATAAAAATATAAATATATTAAATACATATATATATAATATATATATTATATCTATATAACACGTGATAAGCACAACTGAAAATCCATAATAGATGCAGAACACCAAAAACTGAAAAAAATCCAAACATAACACTGAAGATAGTTACCAAATCATAAGGGAAGGCAGCAAAAGTAAAATAAAGTAACAAAAATAATATGTCTGTCAGGAATTACTTTAGATATAAATGGACTTTACTTTCAAATTAAAAGAGAAGAGTGGCTGAATGTATATAAAAATAAAGCCCATATATTGGGTTGAACATAGAGTTCCCTTGGAACCTCAAAAAAGCTTTTTGGCCAACTCAATATATGCTAGTTATAAGAGATTCACCTAGGTTTTTAAGAAACACATGAACAGAAAATGAGAAAATGGAAAAACATATACCATGAAGTGGAAATGGAAAGAAAGCAGAAGCAGCAATATTTCTATCAAACAAAATAGACCTTAAAACAAACACTATAATAAGACAAAGAAGGACATTATATAATGATAAAGGGATATATACAAAAAGAATATATAACACTTGTAAATACATATGTGCCCAGCATAAGTACATAAGTGCCTAAAACAAATATTAACAGACATAAAGTAAGAAATTGACAATAACATAGTAAACATAGGAAACTTTAACTTCCCACCTACACAATGGTCATATCATCCAGACAGAAAATCAATAAACACTGGCCTTAAAATTACAGAGTAGAACAGCAAGAGAATAGAAATTCTTTTCAAGTGCACATGAAGCATTTTCCAGGACAGATCACATTCTAGATGACAAAACAAGTCTTGGTAAATTTAAGAAAACTGAAATCATATCAACCATATTTTCTAACCACCATGCTATGAGACTAGACTAGAAATCAACTACATGGAAATAAACTGCAAAAATCACAAACATGTGAAGGCTTAAATAATGTGCAACTGAACAATCAATTGAGGGGGGGCAGTCCTAAGATAGCAGAGGAATGGGATCAGGAGACCACTTTCTCCCCCACAAATTCATCAAAAGAACATTTGAACACTGAGTAAATTTCACAAAACAAATTCTGAATGCTGGCAGAGGACATCAGACACACATAAAGGCAGTCTAGTGTCTTCAAAAGGAGGTAGGAAAAAATATAAATGACAAAAAAGAGACAAAAGAGGTAGGGACAGAGCTCTGTTCTGGCAAGGGAATCTTAAAAAGAGAAATTTACAAACAGCAGGAAACACTATCACTGCCAAATCTGTGACGAGCCTTGGAACCACAGAGGGCAACATAACTGGGAGGAAAAATAAATAAATAATTAAAACCCATAGATTACGAGCCCAACGGTAATTCCTCCAGTGGAGAAGCAGCACAGACGCCTGCACCTGCCACTAGCGAGCGGGGGCTGGGCAGGGAGGCGCGGGCTGCTTAGAGCGATGATCGGGCCTGAATGCTCCAAGGGCAATCTGAAGGAACTAACTCGGGCTAGCAAACCAGACTGTGGGATAGCTACCACACAAAAAGCCCTAACCTAAGACACCACCAGGCCCACTCACAGAACAAAAGACTGAACAGAGCTAGCCTGCTGCTGACCATTCCCCTCCAGTGACAGGCAGCCAGAACCAAGAGGGGACAATTGTGGCCCCAGAGAGATTATCTACCAAACTGTAAGCAGGCTTCTTTGCTAACTAAGGCTTCTTGGAGTTCTGCACAGTCAACATCTGCCAGAGAAGGTGTGCCGGGTTGTACACCCAGAAAACTGAGTGGCAAGGACAGGGGAGGTGATAAGTCGCCATAACCACACTCGCCAAAGACCTCATCACCTGAAGTGCTCGGACCTGGGAAGGGCACAAAACAGAGGCCCAATCGAGTCTGCGCCTCTGAGGACTAGCTGAGTACCTGAACCTGAGTGGCTTAGACCTGGGAGGTGCATGCAGCCCAGGGTGGGCCTGGGATGGTTCCCATTGGAGCAACCTAGAGCCTAAGCAGTGTGGGCAGGGACGGCACACACGCCATGAGCTGGGGCATACCCAGTGTGGCTGAGACACTCGAGCACATGCCAGTGTTATTTGTTTGCAGCCTACCTCACTCCCCACAGCACAACTGAACAAGTGAGCCTAAAAAGTGTCCAACACCACCCTCTTGTGTCAGGGTGGAAGACCAGCAAATAGAAGAAGCTAAAACAGAGAGAACCTCCTTAGAAGTGACAGATGCAACAGATTAAAATCCTGTAGTTAGTACTGACTACATAGGAGGGGCCTATAGATCTTGAGAAATATAAGCCGGACCAAGGAACTATCCGAAAACAAACTGACCCCACTCTACCCACAACACCAGATAAAGTCCTAGATATATTTTTACTATCATTCTTTTTTATTGATTTTTTTAAAATTTTAAGTCCTCTATTATTCCTTTAATCTTCATCTTTATAACCTACTATTAATTCACACACACAAAAAGAGAGAGAGCCTATTTTTTAAAGCAAACTTCATATATATATATATATATATATGATAATTTTGTGACTTTTTTTTTCTTTAATATTGTATTTTTGAAAATCCAACATCTACTCTAGATTTTTAATCTTTGCTTTTTGGTATTTTTATCAATTTTGTACCTTTAAGAACACAATCTTCAGTACCCATTTTTATTTGGGAGTGAGATTACTGGCTTGACTGCTCTCTCCCCCTTTGGACTCTCCTTTTTCTCCACCAGGTCGCCTCTATCTCCTCCCTCCCCCTTCTCTTCTCTACCCAAATCTGCGAATCTCTTAGTGTGTTTCGGATGGTAGAGAACACTTAGAGAACTGATTACTGGCTGGATCTGTCTTTCTCCTTTTGATTCTCCCCTTTATCCTCCTGGCCACTTCTGTCTCCTTCCTCCCTATTCTCTTGTGTGTATAACTCCGTGAACATCTCTGAGCAGTCCAGTCTGTGGAAAGCACAGAAGGAAGTGATTACTGGCTAGCTTGCTCTTTCCTCTTTTGATTCCACATTATCTCATTCGGGTCACCTCTAACTCCCTCATCCTTCTACTCTTCTCCATGTAACTCTGTGAACCTCTCTGGGTGTCCCTCATTGTGGAGAAACTTTTCATCTTTAACTTAGATGTTTTATCAGTGGTGCTGTATAGACAGAGAAATCCTGAGACTACTGTAAAAATAAGACTGAAAAACCCAGAAGCAGGAGGCTTAAGTCCAAATCCTGAGAACACCAGAAAACTCCTGACTCCAGGGAACATTAATTGACAAGAGTTCATCAAACGCCTCCATACATACACTGAAACTAAGAACCACCCAAGAGCCAACAAGATCCAGAGCAGGACATATGATGCAAATTCCCCAGCAACACAGGAACACAGACCTGAGCTTCAATATACAGTCTGCCCAAAGTTACTCCAAACCCACTGACATCTCATAACTCATTACTGGACACCTCATTGCACTTCAGAGAGAAGAAATCCAGCTCCACCCTACAGAACACCATCACAAGCTTCCCTAAACAGGAAACATTGACAAGCCACCCGTACAACCCAGTCACAGCAAGGAAACTCCACAATAAAGAGAACTCCACAAACTGCCAGAATACAGAAAGGCCACCCCAAACACACAATATAAACAAGATGAAGAGACAGAGGAATACCCAGCAGGTAAAGGAACAGGATAAATGCCCACCAAACCAAACAAAAGAAGAAGAGACAGGAAATACACCTGATAAAAAATTCCTAATAATGATACTGAAAATGATCCAAATTCTTGAAAACAAAATGGAATCACAGATAAATAGCTTGGAGACAAGGATTGAGAAGATGCAAGAAAGGCTTAACAAGGACCTAGAAAAAATTTTTAAAAAAGTCAATATGTAATGAATAATGCAATAAATGAGATAAAAAAACACTCTGGAGGGAATAAATAGAATAATTGAGACCTAAGATAGAATTAGTGAGGTAGAAGATAGAAAGGTAGAAATAAATGAATCAGAGAGGAAAAAATAATTACAAATTAAAGGAAATGAGGACAATCTCAGAGACCTCCAGGACAATGTTAAATGCCCCAACATTCGACTCACAGGAGTTCCAGAAGTAGAAGACAAAAAGAAAGATAATGAGAAAATACTCTAGGAGATAATAGTTGAAAACTTCCCTAAAATGTGACGGAAATAATCACCCAAGTCCAAGAAACCTAGAGAATTCCAAACAGGATAAACCCAAGGCGAAATACCCCAAGACACATATTAATAAAATTAACAAAGATCAAACCCAAAGAATAAATATTAAAAGCAGCAAGGGAAAAACAACAAATAACACACAAGGGGGTTCCCATAAGGATAACAGCTGATCTTTCAATAGAAAATGTTCAGGTCAGGAGGGAATGGCTTAACATACTTAAAGTGATGAAAGAAAATAACCTACAGCCCAGATTACTGTACCCAGCAAGGATCACATTCAAATATGAAGGAGAAATCAAAAGTTTTACAGACAAGCAAAAGCTGAGAGAATTCAGCACCACCAAACCAGCTCTCCAACAAATGCTAAAGGATCTTCTCTAGACAAGAAAAACAGAAAGGGTGTATAAACTAGAACCCAAAACAATAAAGTAAATGGCAATGGGATCACACTTATCAATAATTACCTTAAACATAAATGGGTTGAATGCCCCAACCAAAAGACAAAGACTGGCTGAATGGATACAAAAACAAGACCCCTACATATGTTGTCTACAAGAGACCCACCTCAAAACAGGGGACACATACAGACTGAAAGTGAAGGGCTGGAAAAAGCTATTCCATGCAAATAGAGACCAAAAGAAAGCAAGAGTAGCAATACTCATATCAGATAAAATAGACTGAAACAAAGGCTGTGAAAACAGACAAAGTTGGACACTACATAATGATCAAAGGATCAATCTAAGAAGAAGATATAACAATTATAAATATATATGCACCCAACATAGGAGCACTGCAATATGTAAGACAAATGCTAACAAGTATGAAGGGGGAAATTAACAATAACACAATAATAGTGGAAGACTTTAATACCCCACTCACACCTGTGGATAGATGAACTAAACAGAAAATTAACAAGAAAAAAACAAACATTAAATGATACATAGACCAGTTAGACCTAATTGATATCTGTAGGACATATCACCAGAAAACAATGAATTTCACCTTTTTCTCAAGGGCACACAGAACCTTCTCCAGGATAGATCACATCCTAGGCCATAAAGCTAGCTTTGGTAAATTCAACAAAAATTGAAATCACTATTAGATCTCAATTACAGGAGAAAAACTATTAAAAACTTGAAACATATGGAGGCTAAACAACACGCTGTTGAATAATCAACAAATCACAGAAGAAATAAAAAAAAAAAAAAAGCAATCAAAATATGCGTAGAAATGAATGAAAGTGAAAACACAACAACCCAAAACCTGTAGAATACTGTAAAAGCAGTGCTAAGGGGAAAGTTCATAGCAATACAGGCATACTTCAAGAAACAAGAAAAAAAATCAAATAAATAACCTAACTCTACCCCTTAAGCAACTAGAAAAGGAAGAAGTGAAGAACCCCAGGGTTAGTAGAAGGGAAAATATCTTAAAAATTAGGGCAGAATTAAATGCAAAAGAAAGAAAAGAGACCATAACAAAAATCAAAAAAGCCAAAAGCTGGTTCTTTGAAAGGATAAATAAAATTGACAAACCATTAGCCAGACTCATCAAGAAACAAAGGAGAAAAATCAAATCAATAATATTAGAAATGAAAATGGAGAGATCACAACAGACAACACAGAAATACAAAAGATCATAAAAGACTACTATTAGCAACTATATACCAATAAAATGGTCAACCTGGAAGAAATGGACAACTTCTTAGAAAAGGACAACTTTCCAAAACTGAACCAGGAAGAAATAGAAAATCTTAACAGACCTGTCACAAGCACAGAAACTGAAACTGTAATCAGAAATCTTCCAGCAAACAAAAGCCCAGGTCCAGACGGCTTCACAGCTGAACTCTACCAAAAATTTAGAGAAGAGCTAACACCTATCCTACTCAAACTCGTCTAGAAAATTGCAGAAGAATGTCAACTTCCAAACTCATTCTATGAGGCCACCATCACCCTAAAACCAAAACCTGACAAAGATCCCACAAAAAAAGAAAACTACAGGCCAATGTCACTGATGAACATAGATGCAAAAATCCTAAACAGAAGTATAGCAATCAGAATCCAACAACACATTAAAAAGACCATACACCATGACCAAGTGGCCTTTATCCCAGGGAGGCAAGCATTATTAAATATCCACAAATCAATCAATGTAATACACCACATTAACAAATTGAAAAATAAAACTCATATGATTATCTCAATAGATGCAGAGAAAGCCTTTGACAAAATTCAACATCTATTTATGATAAAGACTCTCCAGAAAGCAGGAATACAAGGAACATACCTCAACATAATAAAAGCTATATGTGACAAACCCACAGCAAACATTATCCACAATGGTGAAATATTGAAAGCATTTCCCCAAAGTCAGGAACAAGACAAAGGTGCCCACTTTCACCACTACTATTCAACATAGTTTTGGAAGTTTTGGCCACAGCAATCAGAGCAGAAAAAGAAATAAAAGGAATGCAAATTGGAAAAGAAGAAGTAAAACTCTCACAGTTTGCAGATGACATGATCCTCTACACAGAAAACCCTAAAGACTCCATCAGAAAATTACTAGAGCTAATCAACGAATATAGTAAAGTTTCAGGATATAAAATCAACACAGAGAAATCCCTTGCATTCCTATACACTAACAATGAGAAAACAGAAAGAGAACTTAAGGAAACAATTCCATTCACCATTGCAACAAAAAGAATAAAACACTTGGGAATATATCTACCTAAAGAAACAAAAGACCTATCTATATCTATATCTATATCTATCTATCTATATCTATATCTATATATATATAGTATAAAACCCTGATGAAAGAAATCAAAGAGGACACTAATAGATGGAGAAATATACCATGTTCATGGATCGGAAGGATCAATATAGTGAAAATGAGTATACTACCCAAAGCAATCTATAGATTCAATGCAATTCGTATCAAGCTACCAATGGTATTCTTCACAGAGCTAGAACAAATAATTTCACAATTTGTATGGAAA
Source organism: Tragelaphus eurycerus (assembly GCA_935064755.1). Taxonomy (NCBI): domain Eukaryota; kingdom Metazoa; phylum Chordata; class Mammalia; order Artiodactyla; family Bovidae; genus Tragelaphus; species Tragelaphus eurycerus. The sequence continues at coordinate 11,943,365 of CAKXYN010000046.1, read as the reverse complement.
TACAAAAAACCTTGAATAGCTAAAGCAATCTTGAGAAAGAAGAATGGAAATGGAGGAATCAACCTGCCTGACTTCAGGCTCTACTACAAAGCCACATTATCAAGACAGTTTGGTACTGGCACAAAGACAGAAATATAGATTAATGGAACAAAATAGAAAGCCCAGAGTTAAATCTACTCACCTATGGACACCTTGCAAAGGAGGCAAGAATATACAATGGAGAAAAGAATCTCTTTAACAAGTGGTGCTGGTAAAACTGGTCAATCACTTGTAAAAGAATGAAACTAGCACAGGTTCTAACACCATACACAAAAATAAACTCAAAATGGATTAAAGAGCTAAATGTAAGACCAGAAACTATAAAACTCTTAGAGGAGAACATAGGCAAAACACTATCCAACATAAGTCACAGTTGGATCCTCTATGACCCACCTCCCAGAATATTAGAAATAAATCAAAAATAAAAAAGGGACCTAATTAAAATTAAAAGCTTCTGAACAAAAAAGTAAACTATAAGCAAAGTGAAAAGACAGCCTTCAGAATGGGAGAAAATAAGAGCAAATGAAGCAACTGAAAATGAACTAATCTCAAAAATATACAAGCAACTCCTGCAGCTCAATTCCAGAAAAATAAAAGACCCAATCAAAAAATGGGCCAAAGAACTAAATAGACATTTCTCCAAAGAAGATATACAGATGGCTAACAAACACATGAATAGGTGCTCAACATAACTTGTTATCAGAGAAATGCAAATCAAAACCACTATGAGGTACCATCTCAGGCTGGTCAGAATGGCTGCTATCCAAAAATCTACAAACAATAAATGCTGGGAAGGGTGTGGAAAAAGGGACCCCTTTTACACTGTTGGTGAGAATGCAAACTAGTACAGCCACTATGGAGAACCGTATGGAGATTCCTTAAAAATCTGGAAATAGAACTGCCTTATGACCCAGCATTCCCACTGCTGAGCATACACACCGAGGAAACCAGAATTGAAAGAGACACGTGTACCTCAATGTTCAACGCAGCACTGTTTATAATAGCCAGGACATGGAAACAATCTAGATGTCCATCAATGCATGAATGGATAAGAAAGCTGTGGTACATATGCACAATGGAGTATTACTCAGCCATTAAAAAGAATACATTTGAATCAGTTCTAATGAGGTGGATGAAAGAGGAGCCTATTATAGAATGAAGTAAGCCAGAAAGAAAAACACCAATACAGTATACTAATGCACATATATGGAATTTAGAAAGATGGTAACAATAACCCTGTATGTGAGACAGCAAAAGTGACACAGAGGTATAGAACAGTCTTTTGGATGCTGTGGGAGAGGAAGAGGGTGGGATGATTTGGGGGAATGGCATTGAAACATATCATCAGTCCAGGTTCGATACACAATGCTTGGGGCTGGTGCACTGGGATGACCCGGGGGAATGGTACTGCGAGGGAGGTGGGAGGGGGGTTCAGGATGGGGAACACATGTACACCCATGGCGGATACATTATGATGTGTAGCAGAACCAATACAGTATTGTAAAGTAATTAGCCTCCAAATAAAATAAATAAATTTAAATTAAAATAAATAAATAAATAAACTATTAATGGATCACTGAAGATCTCAAAGAGGAGATTAAAAAAAATACACAAAGAAAAGTACAAATGAAAACACAATGATCCCAAGTCTATGGGATTCAGGCAAAAGCTTTTATGAGGGGCTAGTTTATAAAAGTGCAAGCTTTTCTCAGGAAACAAACAAACAACAAATTTCAAATTAAACCACCCAACCTTACACCTATAGCAACTAGGAAAAGAAGAACAAAGAAAATCCAAAGTTAGTAGAAGGAAATAAATTATAAAGATCAGAGCTGAGGTAAATTTAATAGAGACAAAAAAATTAGAAAAGATCAATAAAACTAAGAGCTATTTCTTTGAAAAGATAAATCAAATCAATAAAATTTTAGTCAGATTCAAGAAAAAAAGAGAGGACCCAAATCAATGAAATGAGAAATGTAAAATAAGTACAAATTATACCAAAGAAATATGAAGAATCATAAGAGCTTACTATGAACTATATACCAATAAAATGGACAACATAGACGTGTACAATCCTAGAAATGTACACAAATTCCTAGAAATGTACAATCTTACAAGACTAAAAAGGAAAAAAAATAGAAAATATAAACAGAACAATTATCAATAAGGAAATTGAATCACCTATGTTGGGTGCATATATATTTATAATTGTTATATCTTTTTCTTGAATTGATCCTTTGATCATTATGTAGTGTCCATCTTTGTCTGTTTTCACAGCCTTTGTTTTAAAGTCTATTTTATCTGATATGAGTATTGCTACTCCTGCTTTCTTTTGGTCTCTGTTTGCATGGAATATCTTTTTCCAGCCCTTCACTTTCAGTCTGTATGTGTCCCTTGTTTTGAGGTGGGTCTCTTGTAGACAACATATGTAGGGGTCTTGTTTTTGTATCCATTCAGCCAGTCTTTGTCTTTTGGTTGGGGCATTCAACCCATTTATGTTTAAGGTAATTATTGAAAATTATGATCCCATTGCCATTTACTTTATTGTTTTGGGTTTGAATTTGTACACCCTTTTTGTGTTTCCTGTCTAGAGAATATCCTTTAGTATTTGTTGGAGAGCTGGTTTGGTGGTGCTGAATTCTCTCAGCTTTTGCTTGTCTGTAAAACGTTTGATATCTCCTTCATATTTGAATGAGATCCTTGCTGGGTACAGTAATCTGGGCTGTAGGTTATTTTCTTTCATCACTTTAAGTATGTCTTGCCATTCCCTCCTGGTTTGAAGAGTTTCTATTGAAAGATCAGCTGTTATCCTTATGGGAATTCCCTTGTGTGTTATTTGTTGTTTTTCCCTTGCAGCTTTTAATATTTGTTCTTTGTGTTTGATCTTTGTTAATTTGATTAATATGTGTCTTGGTGTGTTTCATGTTGGGTTTATCCTGTTTGGGACTCTCTGGGTGTCTTGGACTTGAGTGATTATTTCCTTCCCCATTTTAGGGAAGCTGCCAACTGTTATCTCCTCAAGTATTTTCTCATGGTCCTTCTTTTTGTCTCCTTCTGGGACCCCTATGATTCGAATGTTGTAGCGTTTAATATTGTCCTGGAGGTCTCTGAGACTGTCCTCATTCCTTTTAATTGGTTTTTCTTTTTCCCTCTCTGATTCATTTATTTCGACCATTCTATCTTCTAATTCACTAATCCTATCTTTTGCCTCTGTTATTCTACTATTTGTTGCCTCTAGAATATTTTTGATCTCATTTATTGCATTATTCATTATATATTGACTCTATTTTATTTCTTCTAGGTCCTTATTAAACCTTTCTTGCATCTTCTCCATCCTTGTCTCCAGGCTATTTATCTGTGATTCCATTTTGATATCAAGATTTTGGATAAATTTCACTATAATTATTTGGAATTCTTTATCAGATAGATTCCCTATCTCTTCCTCTTTTGTTTGGTTTGTTGGGCGTTTATCCTGTTCCTTTACCTGCTGGGTATTCCTCTGTCTCTTCATCTTGTTTAAATTGCTGAGTTTGGAGTGTCCTTTCTGTATTATGGCAGTTTGTGGAGTTCTCTTTATTGTGGCATTTCCTCACTGTGTGTGGATTTTTTACAGGTGGTTTGTCAGTGTTTCTTGTTTAGGGAAGCTTGTGTCGGTGTTCTGGTGGGTGGAGCTGGATTTCTTCTCTCCGGAGTGCAATGAAGTGTCCAGTAATGCGTTTTGAGATGGCTATGGTTTTGGGGTGACTTTGGTCAGCCTGTATATTGGAGCTCAGGGCTGTGTTCCTGTGTTGCTGGAGAATTTGCGTGATATGTCTTGCCATGGAACTTGTTGGCCCTTGTGTGGTGCTTGGTTTCAGTATAGGTATGGAGGCATTTGATGAGCTCCTGTCAATTAATGTTCTCTGGGATCAGGAGTTCCCTGTAGTCAGTGTTTGGACTTAAGCCTCAGTTATCGGTCTTATTTTTACAGTAGTGTCAAAACTTCTCCTTCTATACAGCACCATTGATAAAACATCTAGGTTAAAGATGAAAAGTTTCTCCACTGTGAGGGTCACCTAGAGAGGTTCACAGTGTTACATGGAGAAGAGAAGAGGGAGGAGGGAGTTAGAGGTGACCTGAATGAGATGAGGTGGAATCAATAGAGGAGAGAGCAGGCTAGCCAGTTATCACTTCCTTATGTGCACCCCACAACTGGGCTGCTCAAGGATGTTCATGGAGTTATACAGACAAGAGAAGAGGGAGGAACGAGAAAGAAGTAGCCAGGAGGATAAAAGGAGGGAATGAAAATGAGAGAGACAGATCCAGCCAGTAATCAGTTCCCTAAGTGTTCTCCACCATCTGGAACACACAGAAATTCGCAGAGTTGGGTAGAGTAGAGAGGGGTTAGGGAGGAGTCACAGGCGACCTGGTGGAGAAAAAGGAGAGTCCAAAGGAGGAGACAGCAGTCAAGCCAGTAATCTCGCTCCCTAGTAAAAAATGGGTACTGAAGATTGGGTTCTTAAAGGTACAAAATTGGTAACAAATACCTAAAAGCAAAAATTAAAAATCTATAGTATTGTTTGGAATTTCAAAAATACAATGTTAAAGAAAAGAAGAAGGAAAGAAAGAGAAAAAAAAACACACAAAGTCACAAAAATTATAAAGAAAATAAAGGTATGAAATTGATAACAAATACCAAAAAGCTAAAATTAAAACTCTAGAGCAGAGTTTGGAATTTCAGAAGTACAATGTTAATGAGAATAAGAAAAGAAAAAAAAGAAAGAAAGAGAAAAAGGAAAAAATAACAAGGTCACAAAAATTATAAAATATATATATATGAAGTTTGCTTTTTAAAAAATAAAGGGTCTTTTTTTTTCCCAAAGTAATAGTAGGTTACAAAAGTGAAAATTAAAGGAGTAATAGACGACTTAAAATTTTAAAAACATTAAAAAAAAAAAAAGAAAGAAAAGAAAAAAAGAAAGAGAGAATGATCCTAAAAATATATCTAGGACTTTCTCCGGTGTTATTGTGGGTATTGTGGGGTCAGTTCATTTTTGGCTAGTTTCTTGTTCTGGCTTATATTTCTCAAGATCTATAGGCCCCTTCCTATGTAGTCGGTACTAACCACGGGGTTTTAATCCATTGCCTGTTGCTTCAAAGGCAGTTCCCTCTGTTATAGCTTCTTCTGTTTATTGGTCTCTTCAGTATCTGATTTCCACCCTGATACAAAGGGGGTGGTGGTGGAAACTTATTTTTATTCATTGTTTTTTTTTTTAGGCTCACTTGTTCAGTTGCACTCTGGGGAGGGAGGGACGCTGCAGAAAAATAACACTGGCGAGTGCTCGCAGTACTTCAGCCACACTGGGCCTGCCCCCACTCACAGTGCATGTAGCCTCCCTGCCCACACTGCTCAGGCTCTAGATTGCTCTGCTGGGAACCATCCGCAGCCAGCCCTGGGCTGCTTGCACCTCCCAGGTCTAAGCCGCTCAGGTTCAGGAACTCGGGTAGTCCTCAGAGGCACAGACTCAGTTGGGCCTGCGTTTTGTGCCCTTCCCAGGTCTGAGCAGCGCAGGTGATGAGGTGTTTGGCGAGCGTGGTTGCTGCGACTTATTGCCTCCCCGCCACTCGGTTATCTGGATGTACAACCGGCGCACCTTCTCAGGCGTATGTTGACTGTCCAGAGCCCCAAGAAGTTTTAGTTAGCAAAGAAGCCTGCTTACAGTTTTGTAGATAATATCTCTCTGGGGCTGCGATTGCCCTCTTCCGACTTTGGCTGCCTGTCGCCGGAGGGGGATGGTCTGCAGCCGGCTATCTCTGTTCAGTCCTTTGTTCCGTGCATGGGCCTGCCAGTGTCTTAGGTTAGGGCTGGCTTTTCACGTGGTAGATATCCCACAGTCTGGTTTGCTAGCCCAAATTATTTCACTCAGGTAGCACTCGGGGCATTCAGGCCAGATCCTTAGTCTAAGCGATGCAGCCCGTGCCGTGCCTCCCTGCCCAGTCCCTGCTTGCTAGTGGCGTATGCAGGTGTCTGTGCTCTTCTCTGCTGGGGGAGTTACCGTAGGGCTCGTAATCTTTGGGTTTTAATTGTTTATTTATTTTCCCTCCCTGTTACGTTGCCCTCTGTGCTTCCAAGGCTCAGCACAGACTCGGCAGAGAGAATGTTTCCTGGTGTTTGGAAACTTCTCTTTTTAAGACTCCCTTCCCAGGACAGAGCTTCGTCCCTTCCTCTTTTGTCTCTTTTTTTGTTTTTTATATTTTTTCCTACCTCCTTTTGAGGACAATGGGTTGCTTTTCTGGGTGCCTGATTTCCTTTGCTGGCATTCAGAATTTGTTTTGTGGAATGTACTCGGTGTTTAAATGTTCTTTTGATGAATTTGTGGGGGAGAAAGTGTTCTCCCTGTGCTATTCCTCCGCCATCTTAACTCCTCCCCCATAAGTGTCTTTTAGTTTCATGGCTTCAGTCACCATCTGCAGTGATTTTGGAGCTCAAAAAAGTAAAGTTTGACACTGTTTCCACTGATTCCTCATCTATTTCCCATGAAGTGATGGGACCAGATGCCAAGATCTTCGTTTTCTGAATGTTGAGCTTTAGGCCAACTTTTCACTCTCCTCTTTCACTTTCATCAAGAAGCTTTTTAGTTCCTCTTCACTTTCTGCCGTAAGGGTGGTGTCATCTGCACATCTGAGGTTATTGATATTTCTCCTGGCAATCTTAATTCCAGCTTGTGTTTCCTCCAGCCCAGCATTTTGCATGATGTACTCTGCATATAAGTTAAATAAGCAGGTGACAATATACAGCCTTGACATACCTCTTTTACTATTTGGAACCAGTCTGTTGTTCCGTGTCCAGTTCTAATTGTTGCTTCCTGACCTGCATATAGGTTTCTCCAGAGGCAGGTCAGGTGGTCTGGTATTCCCATCTCTTGAAGAATTTTCCACAGTTTATTGTGTTTCACATAGTCAAATGCTTTTGCATAGTCAATAAAGCAGAAATAGATGTTTTTCTGGAACTCTCTTGTTTTTTTGATGATCCAGCAGATGTTGGAAATTTGATCTCTGGTTCCTCTGTCTTTTCTAAAACTAGCTTGAACATCATAAAGTTCACTGTTCACGTATTGCTGAAGCCTGTCTTGGAGAATTTTGAGCATTACTTTACTAGCGTGTGAGATGAGTGCAATTGTGTGGTAGTTTGAGCATTCTTTGGTACTGCCTTTCTTTCGGATTGGAATGAAAACTGACCTTTTCCAGTCCTGTGGCCACTGCCAAGTTTCCCAAATTTGCTGGCCTATTGAGTACAGCACTTTCACGGCTTCATCTTTCAGGATTTGAAATAGCTCAACTGGAATTCCATCACCTCCAGTAGCTTTGTTCGTAGTGATGCTTTCTAAGGCCCACTTGACTTCACATTCCAGGATATCTGGCTCTAGGTGAATGATCACATCATCTTGATTATCTTGGTCTTGAAGATCTTTTTTGTACAGTTCTGTCTATTCTTGCCACCTCTTCTTAATATCTTCTGCTTCTGTTAGGTCCATACCATTTCTGTCCTTTATCAAGCCCATCTTTGCATGAAATGTTCCCTTGGTATCTCTAATTTTCTTGAAGAGGTCTCTAGTCTTTCCCATTCTGTTGTTTTCTTCTATTTCTTTGCATTGATCACTGAGGAAGACTTTCTCATCCCTCCTTGCTATTCTTTGGGACTCTGCATTCAGATGGATATATCTTTCCTTTTCTCCTTTGCCTTTAGCCTCTCTTCTTTTCTCAGATATTTATAAGGCGTCCTCAGACAACCATTTTGCTTTTTTGCATTTCTTTTTCTTGTGGATGGTCATGATCAATGCCTCATGTACAATGTCACAAACCTCCATCCATAGTTCAGGCACTCTTTCTATCATATCTAATCCCTTGATTCTACTTGTTCTTTCCATTGTATAACCATAAAGGATTTGACTTAGGTCATACCTGAATGGTCTTGTGGTTTTCCCTACTTTCTTCAATTTAATCTAAATTTGGCAATAAGGAATTCATGATGTGAGTCATAGTCAGCTCTGGGTCTTGTTTTTTGCTGACTGTATAGAGCTTTTTCACCTTTGGCTGTAAAGAATACAATCAATCTGATTTTGGTATTGACCATTGAGTGATATCCATTTGTAGATTCTCATAAACCTCATAACATTTATTAATATCAACTTTATAGAGACTAGTCTTTTGCACATCTAACTAAAGTTTAACATTAAGAAAGAAGAAGAAGTGAAGTCACTTAGTCATGTTCGACTCTTTGTGACCCCACGGACTCTAACCTACTAGCCTCCTACATCCATGGGATTTTCCAGGAAAGAATACTAGAGTGAGCTGCCATTTCCTTCTCCAGGGAATCTTCCCAACCCAGGGACCGAATCTGGGTCTCCTGCACTGCAGGGAGACTCTTTACCATCTGAGCCACCAGCTAAGACATTAAGACAACAGGACTGGAAATCAGGATATCCGAAACTCAGTCCCTATCCTAACATCACTTACTATAAGTGTGATCACTTACTATATAGTACTCTGCTACATGTAAATAATAATTAACTGGTCCTGATTCCTGAAAATATATAATCTCAGTCTTGTGCAAATCACTGCTGTGTTAGATGACTATTTCCATAAAAATGAGTACTTATTGTCATTAAAATCATTTAAGGCTACTACCAGTAATCATGTCTTTATGTCTTGGTTTGACTCAGTTTACAAATTTGATGTTTAACTAACATGCATGCAGAGTACATCATGAGAAATGCTGGACTGGAAGAAACACAAGTTGGAATCAAGATTGCCGGGAGAAATGTCAATAACCTCAGATATGCAGATGACACCACTCTTATGGCAGAAAGTGAAGAGGGGCTAAAAAGACTCTTGATGAAAGTGAAAGTGGAGAGTGAAAAGGTTGGCTTAAAGCTCAACATTCAGAAAACGAAGATCATGGCATCTGGCCCCATCACTACATGGGAAATAGATGGGGAAACAGTGGAAACAGTGTCAGACTTTGTTTTTCTGGGCTCCAAAATCACTGCAGATGGTGACTGCAGCCATGAAATTAAAAGACGCTTGCTCCTTGGAAGGAAAGTTATGACCAACCTAGATAGCATATTCAAAAGCAGAGACATTACTTTACCAACAAAGGTTCGCCTAGTCAAGGCTATGGTCTTTCCTGTGGTCATGTATGGATGTGAGAGCTGGACTGTGAAGAAGGCTGAGTGCTGAAGAATTGATGCTTTTGAACTGTGGTGTTGGAGAAGACTCTTGAGAGTCCCTTGGACTGCAAGGAGATCCAACCAGTCCATTCTGAAGGAGATCAAACCTGGAATTTCTTTAGAAGGAATGATGCTAAAGCTGAAACTCCAGTATTTTGGCCACCTCATGCGAAGAGTTGACTCATTGGAGAAGACTCTGATGCTGGGAGGGATTGAGGGCAGGAGGAGAAGGGGACGACAGAGAATGAGATGGCTGGATGGCATCACTGACTCGATGGATGCGAGTCTGGGTGACCTCCGGGAGCTGGTGATGGACAGGGAGGCCTGGCGTGCTGCAGTTCATGGGGTCGCAAAGAGTCGGACATGACTGAGCGACTGATCTGATCTGATCTGATAACATGCATAGTTTGACTCAGGGTATCCAAAGGCAGAGGGCTAGCATGAGTCAGGTTTAAAAACAGGAATAGAAAGAAAGGAAGGAAAGAAGGAAGGAAGACACCTCACTTGGGAAGAAGATAAATAATAAGGTTGTAGAAAGGTTGAATATTCAAAACCAGATACATTACTTTGGCAACAAAGTTTCATCTAGTCAATGCTATGGTTTTCCCTGTGGTCATGTATGGATGTGAGAGTTGGACTGTGAAGAAGGCTGAGTGCCGAAAAATTGATGCTTTTGAACTGTGGTGCTGGAGAAGACTCTTGAGAGTCCCTTGGACTGCAAGGAGATCCAACCAGTCCATTCTGAAGGAGATCAGCCCTGGGATTTCTTTGGAAGCAGTGATGCTAAAGCTGAAACTCCAGTACTTTGGCCACCTCATGCGAAGAGTTGACTCATTGGAGAAGACTCTGATGCTGGGAGGGATTGGGCACAAGAGAAGAAGGGGCCAGAGAATGAGATGGCTGTATGGCATCACTGACTCGATGGACATGAGTCTGAGTGAACTCCAGGAGTTGGTGATGGACAGGGAGGCCTGGCGTGCTGTGATTCATGGGGTCGCAAAGAGTTGGACACGACTGAGCAACTGATCTGATCTGATCTGATCTCAGAAAGGTTGAAGAAGATTAATAATTTTGCAGAACTCCCTAACCTTGAGTCCAAACTAAAGTTTGAGCTTGAGTCAGCAAAATGGTGATAATTAACTCATTGCAAAAGATTGTTTGCAGTCCTCCAGGCTTAGGTTCTGTTCTGCTTCTATTTTCTCTCTGGCCCTGACTCTGTTACTGATTAAGATGTACTGGTTGCTGATTTACTGATTACATAATTATGGAAGAAACTATTTCTTTCACAGAGGAAAGACCATTGGCATGCAGTTAGTATATCCAAGTTCTCAGCCATACTCTGTTGCTCTTTTGCTGTCAGAGATCAGATCAGATCAGTCGCTCAGTCATGTCCGACTCTTTCCGACCCCATGAACCACAGCACGCCAGGCCTCCCTGTCCATCACCAACTCCTGGAGATCACTCAGACTCACATCCATCGAGTCACTGACGCCATCCAGCCATCTCATCCTCTGTCGTCCCCTTCTCCTCCTGCCCTCAATCCCTCCCAGCATCAGAGTCTTCTCCAATGAGTCAACTCTTCGCATGAGGTGGTCAAAATACTGGAGTTTCAGCTTTAGCATCATTCCTTCCAAAGAAATCCCAGGGCTGATCTCCTTCAGAATGGACTGGTTGGATCTCCTTGCAGTCCAAGGGACTCTCAAGAGTCTTCTCCAGCACCACAGTTCAAAAGCATCAATTCTTTGGCGCTCAGCCTTCTTCACAGTCCAGCTCTCACATCCATACATGACCACAGGAAAGACCATAGCCTTGACTAGGCGAACCTTTGTTGGCAAAGTGATGTCTCTGCTTTTGAATATGCTATCTAGGTTGGTCATAACTTTCCTTCCAAAGAGTAAGCGTCTTTTAATTTCATGGCTGCAGTCACCATCTGCAGTGATTTTGGAGCCCAGAAAAATAAAGTCTGACACTGTTTCCACTGTTTCTCCATCTATTTCCCATGTAGTGATGGGACCAGATGCCATGATCTTCGTTGTCTGAATGTTGAGCTTTAAGCCAACTTTTTCACTCTCCACTTTCACTTGACACAAATTATTAGTACTCTCTGGGCTTCCATTTCTTCTGCCAAATTAGAGGGTTGGATTTTATGATATATGAGATCCCTTCTAATTTTGTCAGTCAGTGTCTCTAAGAAGGAATATCAGACTTTCTGAGAAATACAGGTACATTAATTCAAGTGTGTGGGACACTGGGGGAATAGTAAGGCACAGATTATCTGGGGTAGATTAGTGAAGGCCAAAGAAGGTTATAACTTCAAAGAAGCAAAGATTAAAGGATGATATGCTTTATGATTGCTGCTACTACACCCAGGCCCCTTTGTTTATCCTTCACTTATGCATAAACCTATGGACCATGCAAAATAGTACCATAGTCAGAGGACAGCTAGTAAAGACAAGAATAGGCACCAGACCTAAATTCACTTAAAATGGGAAGTAGGAAATACCTAACCACTTCCCTTGCTCTTCCCAGAAAGTTCTATTAGAAATTGGTTCAAGGAGAGGAATCAAGATGGCAGAACAGGAGGACATGGAATTCACCTCTCTTCACAAGTACATCAAGAATATATATAAAAATGGAACAATTCTCACAGAGCACCTGTTGAACACTAGTGGAAGACTTTGTATATCTAAAAGAATAAGAAAAATCCCCATACCACAGAAAAAAAAAATAAAAGAGGAAACAAGAAAGATCCATCACACTTTGTGGGAAGTTGAAAGTGAAGAGAGGTTCCCATAGTCAGAAAAGCCTCTTCACAGTGAGGAAATAAACTGGGGCAGAAAGGAAACTTCAGGCAGGCTGGAGGGGAACACAGAAATCAGTTAGTCTGTGGGAGGCTGAACAGTGTAAGAAGTGTACTTATGGTTCATACCACAACCTGGTTCATACCCCAGCCTGACCCATGTGTCTCCTGATAAGGAGGGAGTTTGGGTGCTGGGAAGTGGGGTTTGAAGAGCAGACACAGGGAAAGTAAAGCTGTTGGTGTCCTAAAGGACAGTTGAAGTGACAGCCTGAAGGGATGGGAGTGAGGAGATCCACAACTGAGAGAGTTTGTGGAAAAAGCCTGGGCCACTATAGAAGCAATATGTTATTGTTGACTGGCATTCAAGGGGCAGGGCCACCATTGCAACCTCTTTACCCACCAACTGGTCCCTGCCTTCACGGGCACTGGGAGGGACACCTGTTTGAGTAGGCTCACTCACTCCTCAAACCAAAGCCTCCTCCACACATGCAGGCTCTGGGGTTCTGATCATCTCCATCCTGAAAGCCTCCTTTGGCCATGCAAGCTCCACTGGACCTGCAAGGCTTTTTGAGAGTCAACCCTGGGCACCCCAGCCTGAGATGGTAATCTGGCAATGCTAGTACGGGCAGAGTGTTAAAACATGGGGTTAAGAGAGCAGATCTGGGGAGATGACTGCCATTGGCTGTATGGAGATAACCTAAAGGGATGGGAATGAGGGGTTCTGGGGAATGAAGTGAGGGGCTCCACTGCCAAGAATGCTCCTAGAGGAAGCATTGTCTGCCTTGGAAATATAACAGGACTTTTTAGTGGTGCACAAGGGGCATAGCCACTATCCTTGTCTCTCTCCCCACACACCAGCTCTTGCATCCATTGGCGCTAGGAAGGATTCTCATCAAAGAAAGTGTGCCACAGTCTATTTCAACTTCCTGCCAGTCTCTGCCACTTCAGGCTTTTTATGCACACCCCAATTGTGCCTGCCTTATTCCTCCTTGGCCTGAGTGAGTAACTGTGTCCCAGCAAGTTGCTACTTTTACTCCTGATCCCCTGGGTGGAGAACAAACTCTTGAAGGTGGCCCATAGGCAGAGATGGGGGAAAAGACAAAGCTGAATCCTAGGGGTTGTGCAACCAGAGAAGAGCAACATAAATCTCTCTGTGCAGCTTCACAAGTGGTGAATTAAATCTCTGAAATCAGCATGATAAACCCTGCCCCTTGGGAATATCTGAATGGACAACACATGCTCCCACAACTGAGACTGGTCTAGTCTTAGCATCTGTGGAAGTTGAGGACAAGTACACAAGGGAGCTGGGTCAGATCGAAGTTGGAGCTGACCCCACAGTGCCCACAGTGCATCCAGAGACCTACCTAAAGGTATTGGCAGACCTCCTGGGGAGGTGAGGGTTAGTTGTGACACTGACAGCAGAGGACTCAGGAAAATAATATTATCACTATTATTTCTGTTTCATTGTGTTCTTCTGTTTTATTATTTTCTTTAAAAAATTTCAATATATTTATATTTTATTAATTTTTATTTTGCTACATTTTCTCTTTTTTTGTTGTTGTTTTGTTTTACTTTTTAATCTTTTATTTCAAATATTTTTGCGTGTTTTTTTTTGCTTTTATTCTTTATTTTTTGTTTTTCTAGTTCTTTGTTTTCTTGCTTTTTGTTTCCTTTATTTTTTTGTTTGTTTCATTTTGTTTTTATCATTTATCTTCAGTTCTGTTTGTCTGATTGTTTTCTTCTTTAGCTGTTACTTTTATTATTGCTGTTTATGTTTGGTTTTATTTTTCTGTTTGCTTTCTTTTTCTGGCCATGTTATGTGGCTTGTAGAGTCTTTTTTTCCCCTGCCAGAGGTTGGGCTTCAGCCTACAGGGTAGAAGTGGTGAGTCAAGGGCTCTGGACCACCAGTGAATTCCCAGGCCCAGGAAATATTAATTGGTGTGGGATCTCCCAAAGGTCTCCATCTCAGCATCAAGACCTGGCACAACCCAATAGCCTACAGGCTCCAATGGAGGATGCCTCACATTAAACAACCAGGAAGATAGAAACATAGCCCCATCCAGCAGCAGACAGGCTGAGTAAAGCTGTATGGAGCTAACAGAGATCCCCAAACACACAAACCCAAGTGGTCTTGCCAATCAGAGGGACAAGGCTCAGCTCCAGCCACCAGAGTACAAGAACCAGTTCCTCCCAACAAGAGGTCAACACAAGGCCATGAACCAATCACAAGCACCAGGAGGCAGACTGCAGAAGAGGAAATATGACCCTGCAACCTGCTGCAAAGTATACCACAAACAGTATCTTAGACAAAATGAGATGACAAATATGTTACAGATGAAGGAGCAAGGTTTTTACAAACATACAAGACTTAATAAATGAAGAAGAAATAAGCAATCTACCTTAAAAAGTATTCAGAGTAATTATAGTAAAGATGATCCATTATCTCGGAGATAGAAAAAAGGCATAGCTCAAGAAGATAAAAGACATTTTTAACAAAGGCCTAGAAAAACTAAAGAACAAGCAAACAGTGATGAACAACACAATAACTGAGCTGAAAAGTGGAATAGAATGAATCAATAGCAGAATAACTAAGGCAGTAGAATGGATAAGTGAATTGGAAGGTAGAATGATAGAAATAATTGCTACAAAGTAGAAAAAAGAAAAAAATGAAAAGTAATGAGGGAAGTCTCAGAGACTTCTAGGATATTTTAAACACAGAGACATTCAAATAATAGAGGTCTCAGAAGAAAAAAAGGACTTTGAGAAAATATTTGGAGATTATAATTGAAACTTCCATAACATGGGAAAGGAATTAATCAGCCAAGTCTAGGAAGTGCAGAGTCCCATACAGGATAAACCTAAGGAGAAACACACTGAGATTTATATTAATCAAACTAGCAAAAAATAAATACAAATAAAATAACAAGAGAAAAGCAACAAATAATTTACAAAGTCATCTCCATAAGGTTAAGATCTGTTTTTTTTTTTTTTTTTTTTTGCAGAAACTCTGTAGACCAAAAGAAAATGGTTTAATATATTTAAAGAGATTAAAGAGGGAAAAACTACAACATATATTAATCTACCCAGCAAAGATCTCATTCAAATTTGATGGAGAAATCAAAACCATTACAAACAAGTGAAAGCTAAGATAATTTAGCACCACCAAATCAGATTTACAAGAAATGTTAGGCAGGAAGAAGAAGAGCTACAAAAATAAAGTCAGAACAATTAAGAGGAACATCAGATCAGATCAGATCAGATCAGTCGCTCAGTCGTGTCCGACTCTTTGCGACCCCATGAACCACAGCACGCCAGGCCTCCCTATCCATCACCAGTTCTCGGAGGTCACTCAGACTCACATTCATTGAGTCAGTGATGCCATCCCGCCATCTCATCCTCTGTCGCCCCCTTCTCCTCCTGCCCTCAATCCCTCCCAGCATCAGAGTCTTCTCCAATGAGTCAACTCTTCGCATGAGGTGGTCAAAATACTGGAGTTTCAGCTTTAGCATCATTCCTTCCAAAGAAATCCCAGGGCTGATCTCCTTCAGAATGGACTGGTTGGATCTCCTTGCAGTCCAAGGGACTCTCAAGAGTCTTCTCCAGCACCACAGTTCAAAAGCATCAATTCTTCGGTGCTCAGCCTTCTTCACAGTCCAGCTCTCACATCCATACATGACCACAGGAAAGACCATAGCCTTGACTAGGCGAACCTTTGTTGGCAAAGTGATGTCTCTGCTTTTGAATATACTATCTAGGTTGGTCATAACTTTCCTTCCAAGGAGTAAGCGTCTTTTAATTTCATGGCTGCAGTCACCATCTGCAGTGATTTTGGAGCCCAGAAAAATAAAGTCTGACACTGTTTACACTGTTTCTCCATCTATTTCCCATGTAGTGATGGGGCCAGATGCCATGATCTTCGTTTTCTGAATGTTGAGCTTTAGGCCAACCTTTTCACTCTCCACTTTCACTTTCATCAAGAGGCTTTTTAGTTCCTCTTCACTTTCTGCCATAAGGGTGGTATCATCTGCATATCTGAGGTTATTGATATTTCTCCCAGCAATCTTGATTCCAGCTTGTGTTTCCTCCAGTCCAGCATTTCTCATGATGTACTCTGCATATAAGTTAAATAAGCATGGTGACAATATCCAGCCTTGATGTACTCCTTTTCCTATTTGGAACCAGTCTGTTGTTCCATGACCAGTTCTAACTGTTGCTTCCTGACCTGCATACAGATTTCTCAAGAGGCAGATCAGGTGGTCTGGTATTCCCATCTCTCTCAGAATTTTCCACAGTTTATTGTGATCTACACAGTCAAAGGCTTTGGCATAGTCAATAAAGCAGAAATAGCTGTTTTTCTGGAACTCTCTTGCTTTTTCCATGATCCAGCGGATGTTGGCAATTTGATCTCTGGTTCCTCTGTCTTTTCTAAATCCAGCTTTACATATTAATAATTACCTTAATTGTAAAGGGATTAAAGTTTCAACCAAAAGACACAGACTACCTGGATGAATATAAAAACAAGATCTGTACATATGCTGTTTATAAGAAACACACACTTCGGATCTAGAGATAAATACAGATTGAAAATGAGGGGATGGAAAAAGATATTCCATGCAAATGGAAAACAAAAGAAAGTGGGAGTAACTATACTTATATCAGACAAAGTGAAAATTAAAGTCACTCAGTTATATCTGACTCTTTGCCATACCATGGACTATGCAGTCCATGGAATTCTCCAGGCCAGAATACTAGAGTGCCTTTCCCTTCTCCAGGGGATTTTCCCAACCTAGGGATCAAAGCCAGGTCTACCACATTGCAGGCAGATTCTTTACCAGCTGAGCCACATGGGAAGCCCAAGAAAACTGGAGTGGATGGCCTATCCCTTATCCAATCCAGGAATAAAACCGGGGTCTCCTGCATTGCAGGAGGATTCTTTACTGAGTTAAGAGGGAAGCCCATATCAGATAAAATAGACTTTAAGATAAAGACTGTTACAAGAGACTGGGCTTCCCAGGTGGTGCTAGTGGTAAAGAACCTGACTGCCAGTGTTAGAGACAGAAGAGACTTGTGTTCTTTCTCTGAGTCGGGAAGAAACCCTGGAGAAGGAAATGGCAACTCACTCAAGTATTCTTGCCTGGGAAATCTCATAGACAGAGAAGCCTGGTGGGCTACAGTCCATATAGTTGCAAAGAGTCAGACACGACTTAGTGGTTAAGCACAAGAGATTAGGAAGGACACTACAAAATAATCAAGGGATAAAGCCAAAAAGAACATATAACAATTATAAAAATATATTCAACATACATAGGTACACCTCAATACATAAGGCAAATGTTAATAGTCATGAAAAGACAAATCAACCATAATATAATAATAGTGGGAAACATTAACACCCTGCTTACAATAGTGGACTGATAAGACAGAATATAAATAAGGAGACAAGCTTTAAATTACACATTAGACCAGATAGACTTAATTGATATTTATAGGGCATTCCATCTAAAAACATCAGAATACACTGTCTTCTCAAGTGCACATAGAATATTCTCCAGAATAGATCTCATCTTCAATAACAAATCAAGCCTTGGTAAATTAATGAAATTAAATATATCAAGCATCTATTCTGATCATGATGCTATGAGATTAGATATTGATTACAGGGAAAAGACAAAAAAAAGAAAACTGTAAAAACATGGGGGAAAATAACCAAATAACTAAGTGATCACTGAAGAAATCAAATAAATAAATATCTAGAAACAAATGACAATGGAAACAAGATGATAAAAAACCTATGGGATGCAGGAAAAACAGTTTCAAGAAAGAACTATATAACAATTCAATCCTACCTTAAGCAATAAGAAAAAAATAATTCTAATGAACCTCCTAACCTTACACAGAAAACAATTAGAGAAATAACAACAAAAACAAAAGACCCAAAATTAGTAAAAGGAAAGAAATAACAAAGATAAGAACAGAAATAAATTAAAAAGAAATGAAAAAAAACAATAGCAATGATCAATAAAAGTAAAATCTGGTTCTTTGATAAGATAAACAAATGGATAAACCATTAGCCAGCTCGTCAAGAAAAAAAGAGAGAGGACTGTAATCAGTAACATTAGAAATGAAAAAGGAGAACACATAACTGACACCACAGAAATACAAAGGATCACAAAAGACTACTACAAACAACTGTATACCAATAAAATGGACCACTTGGAAGAAATGGACAAATCCATAGGACAGTACAAACTTCCAAGACTCGACCAGAAGAAATAGAAAATATGACCAGACCAATCACAAGCATGGAAAGTGATGCTGTGATTAAATATCTTCCAACAAACAAAAGTCCAGGATTAGATGTTTCTAGAGTTAAATTGTATCAAACATTTTGACAAGAGCTAACACCTATTCTTCTCAAACTCTTCAAAAAAAAAAAAAAAAACTATTACAGAGAGGAACACTCCCAGGCTCATTCTACAAGATCACCATCATCATGATTAAAAAATCAGACAAAGATATTACTGTAAAAGAAACTTAGAAGTCAATGTCACTGATGAACATAGACAAAAATTCCTCAAGAAAATACTAGCAAAGTGAATCAACAACACATTAAAAGGATCACATACTATGGTCAAGTGGGGTTTATCCCAGGGATGCAAAGGTGGATTCTTCAATATATGCACATCAATCAATGTGATACACAATATTAACAAACTAAGGGATAAAAACCACATGATCGACACAGTGGGTGTAGAAAAAGCTTTTGAAAATATTCAACACCAATTTATTATATATAAAAAAAATAACTCTCAAGAAAATGGGCATAGAGGGAACCTATCTCAACATAATGAAGGCCATATAAAACAAACCCCACAGCAAACATCATTCTCAATGGTGAAAAACTGAAAGCTTTTTCCCTAAGATCAGAAATGAACAAGAATGTCCACTCTCACCAGTATTATTCAACATAGTTTTGGAAATCCTAGCCAGGACTATCAGACAACAAGAAGAAATAAAAAAATATCAAAAATTCAATGTAGTTCAGTTCAGTCGCTCAGTCGTGTCCGACTCCTTGTGATCCCATGAACCACAGCACTTCAGGCCTCTCTGTCCATCATCAACTCCCAGAGTCCACCCAAACCCATGTCCATCGAGTTGGTGATGCCATCCAACCATCTCATTCTCTGTTGTTCACTTCTGCTCCTGCCTTCAATCTGTCCCAACATCAGGGTCTTTTCAATTGAGTCAGTTGTTCGCATCAGGTGGCCAAAGTATTGGAGTTTCAGCTTCAACATCACTGTTTCAAATGAACATCCAGGACTTATCTCCTTTAGGATGGACTGGTTGGATCTCCTTGCAGTCCAACACACTCTCTAGAGTCTTCTCCAACACCACAGTTCAAAAGCATCAATTCTTTGGCGCCCAGCTGTCTATATAGTCCACTCTCACATCCATGCATGACCAGTGGAAAAATCATAGCCTTGACTAGACAGACCTTTGTTGACAAAGTAATGTCTCTGCTTTTTAATATGCTGTCTAGGTTGGTCATGGAGAAGGCAATGGCACCCCATTCCAGTACTCTTGCCTGGAAAATCCCATTGATGGAGGAGCCTTGGAGAATGCAGTCCATGGCGTCACTAAGAATCAGACACTACTGAGCAACTTCACTTTGACATTTCACTTTCATGAATTGGAGAAGGAAAGGGCAACTCACTCCAGTATTCTTGCCTAGAGAATCTCAGGGATGCGGGAGCCTGGTGGGCTGCTGTCCATGGGGTTGCACAGAGTCTGACATGACTGAAGTGACTTAGTATCAGCAGTGGCATGTTGGTCATAACTTCCTTTCCAAGGACTAAGCATCTTTTAATTTCATGGCTGCAATCACCATCTGCAGTGATTTTGGAGCCCAGAAAAATTATTCTGACACTGTTTCCCCATCTATTTCCCATGAAGTGATGGGACCAGATGCCATGATCTTCGTTTTCTGAATGTTGAGCTGTAAGCCAACTTTTCACTCTCCTCCTTCATTATCATCAAGAGACTCTTTAGTTCTTCTTCACTTTCTGCCATAAGGTTGGTGTCATATGCATATCTGAGGTTGTTGATATTTCTCCCGGCAATCTTGATTCCAGCTTGTGCTTCATCCAGCCCAGCCTTTCTCATGATGTACTCTGCATATAAATTAAATAAGCAGGGTGATAATATACAGCCTTGACGTACACCTTTTCCTATTTGGAACCAATGTGTTGTTTCATGTCCAGTTCTAACTGTTGCTTCCTGACCTACATACAAGTTTCTCAAGCGGCAAGTCAGGTGGTCTGGTATTCCCATCACTGTCAGAATTTTATATAGTTTATTGTGATCCACACAGTCAAAGTCTTTGGCATTGTCAATAAAGCAGAAATAGATGTTTTTCTGGAACTCTCCAACTTTTCGATGATCCAGCAGATGTTGGCAATTTGGTCTCTGCTTCCTCTGTCTTTTCTAAAACCAGCTTGAACCTCTGGAAGTTCATGGTTCACGTATTGCTGAAGCCTGGCTTGGAGAATTTTGAGCATTACTTTACTAGCGTGTGAGATGAGTGCAATTGTGTGGTAGTTTGAGCATTCTTTGGCATTGCCTTTCTTTGGGATTGGAATGAAAACTGACCTTTTCCCGTCCTGTGGCCACTGCTGAGTTTTCCAAATTTGCTGGCAAATTGAGTGCAGCACTTTCACAGCATCATCCTTCAGGATTTGAAGTAGCTCAACTGGAATTCCATCACCTCCACCAGCTTTGTTCATAGTGATGCTTTCTAAGGCCCACTTGACTTCATATTCCAGGATGTCTGGCTCTAGGTGAGTGATCACACCATCATGATTATGTGGATAGTGAAGATCTTTTTTTGTACCGTTCTTCTATGTATTCTTGCCACCTCTTCCTAATATGTTCTGCTTAAGTCCATACCTTTTCTATCCTTTTATTGTGCCCATCTTTGCATAAAATGTTCCTTTGGTATCTCTAATTTTCTTGAAGTGTTCTCTAGGCTTCCACATTCTATTGTTTTCCTCTATTTCGTTGCATTGATCATTAAGGAATGCTTTCTTATCTCTCCTTGCTATTCTTTGGATCTTTGCATTCAAATGAGTATATCTATCGTTTTCTCCTTTGCTTTTCACTTCCCTTCTTTTCACAGCTATTTGTAAGGCCTCCTCAGGCAGCCATTTTGCTTTTTTGCATTTATTTTCCATGGAGATGGTCTTGATTCCTGTCTGCTGAACAATGTCTTGAACCTACATCCATAATTCATCAGGCACTCTGTCTATGAGATCAAGTCCCTTAAGTCTACTTCTCACTTCCACTGTATAGTTATAAGGGATTTGATTTAGGTCATACCTGAATGGCCGAGTGGTTTTCTCCACTTTCTTCAATTTCAGTCTGAATTTGGTAATAAGGAGTTCATGATCTGAGCCACAGTCAGCTCCTGGTCTTGTTTTTGCTGACGGTATAGAGTTTCTCTCTCTTTGGTTGCAAAGAATATAATCAATCTGATTTCGGTGTTGACCATCTGGTGATGTCCATGTGTAGAGTCTTCTCTTGTGTTGTTGGAAGATGGTGTTTTCTATGACCAGTGTGTTCTCTTGAGAGAACTCTATTAGCCTTTGCCTTGTTTCATTCGGTACTCCAAGGTCAAATTTGACTGTTATTCCAGGGGTTTCTTGACTTCCTACTTTTGCATTCCAGGCCCTTATATTGAAAAGGACATCTTTTGGGTGTTAGTTCTAGAAGGTCTTGTAAGTCTTCATAGAACTGTTCAGCTTCAGTCTCTTCAGCATCACTGGTCAGGGCATAGGCTTGGATTACCATGATATTGAATGGTTTGCCTTGGAAATGAACAGAGATCATTCTGTCGTTTTTGAGATTGCATCCAAGTACTGCATTTTGGATTCTTTTGTTGACTATGATGGGTACTCAATTTCTTCTAAGGGATTCCTGCTCACAGTAGTAGAAATAATGGTCATCTGAGTTAAATTCACCCATTCCAGTCCATCTTAGTTCGCTGATTCCTAGAATGTTGATGTTCACGCTTGTCATCTCCTGTTTGACCACTTCCAATTTGCCTTCATTCATGGACCTAACATTTCAGGTTCCTATGCAACACTGCTCTTTACAGCATCCAACCTTGCTTCTTTCACCAATCCCATCCATAATTGGGTGTTGTTTTTGCTTTGGCTCCATCCTTCATCCTTTCTCGATTTACCTCTCCACTGATCTCCAGTAGCATATTGGGCACCTACTGACCTGGAGAGTTCCTCTTTCAGTGTCCTATCTTTTTGCCTTTTCATACTGTTCATGGGATTCCCAAGGGAAGAATACTGAAGTAGTTTGCCATTCCCTTCTCCAGTGGACCACATTCTGTCAGACCTCTCCACCATGACCTGTCCGTCTTGGGTGGCCCCACAGGGCATGGCTTAGTTTCATTGAGTTAGATCAGGCTGTGGTCCATGTGATCAGATTGGCTAATTGTCTGTGATTGTCGTTTCAGACTGTCTGCCCTCTGATGCCCTCTCTCAGAGCCTGCTGTCTTACTTGGTTTTCTCTTACTTTTGATGTGTGGTATCTCTTCATGGCTGCTCCAGGAAAGCGCAGTTGCTGTTCCTTACCTTGGACTTTGGGTTCAAGCAATCTTTGTCAAATTATCAATTCCATTTTTCACAGAATAAAAAGGAAAACAAAATCACAGTTTTTATGGAAATACAAATAACCAAAATTAGCCAAAACTATCTTGAGAAGGAAAAACACAGCTGGAAGTATTCACAATTATCACTTCAGACTATACTATAAAACTACAGTCATCAAGACATTATAGCCCTGTCAGAAAAATAGAAATATAGATAAATAGAACAGGATTAAAGCCCAGAGGAAAATCCAATGCTCAGTGGTCACCTAATCTATGACAGAGTTGGCAAGAATATACAATGGAGAAAAGACAGTCTTCTCAATAAGTGTTTCTGGAAAACTTGACAGCTACAATTAAAATAATGAAATTAGAACAGACTCTAACACTATATATAAAAATAATCTCAAAGTGACTTAAAGACTTAACTAAAGGTAATGTCAGCACTATAAATCTTTTCGAGGAAATCATTGGCAGAACACTCTTTATATAAATCACAGAAGTTCTTTTTTGACCCACTTTCTAGGTTAATGAAAATAAAAACGAATATAAAGAAATGATATCTAATTAAACTTAACAGCTTTGCATAGTCAGTTCAGTTCAGTTTAATTGCTCACATGTCTGACTGTTTGTGACCCCATGGACTGCTGCTCACCAGGCTTTCTTGCCCATCACCAACTCCTGGAGCCTGCTGAAATTCATGTCTATTGAATTGATTATTCCATCCAACCATCTCATCCTCTGCCATCCCCTTCTCCTCCTGCCTTCAATCTTTCCCAGCATCAGGGTCTTTCCAAATGAGTCAGCTATTCGTGTTAGGTGGCCAAAGTATTAGAGTTTCAGCTTCAGCATGAGTCCTACCAATGAATATTTAGGACTAATTTCCTTTAGGACTGACTGGTTGGATTTCCTTGCAGACCAAGGGACACTCAAGAGTCTTCTCCAACACTATGATTGAAAAGCATCAGTTCTTCAGTGCTCAGCTTTCTTTATAGTCCAACTCTCACATCCATACATGACTACTGGAAAAACCATAGCCTTGACTAGATGGACCTTTGGTGGCAAAATAATGTCTCTGTTTTTTAATATACTGTCTAGGTTGGTCATAACTTTTATTTCAAGGAGCAAGTTTCTTTTAATTTCATGGCTGCAGTCACCATCTGCAGTGGTTTTGGAGCCCCCCTCCCCAGATAAAGTCTCTCACTGTTTCCATTGTTTCCCCGTCTATTTGCCATGACGTGATGGGACCAGATGCCATGATCTTCATTTTCTGAATGTTGAGCTTTAAGCCAAGCTTTCACTCTTCACTTTCACTTTCATCAAGAGGCTTTTTAGTTCCTTTTCACTTTCTGCCATAAGGGTGGTGTCATCTGCATATCTGAGGTTATTGATATTTCTCCCAACAATCTTGATTCCAGCTTGTGGTTCATCCAGTCCAGCATTTCTCATGAGATACTCTGCATATAATTTAAATAAGCAGGGTGACAATATACAGACTTGATATACTCCCTTTCAAAAATCATTTTTGCCTAGTCACTGAAACCATAAACAAGAAGAAAAGGTAAACCACAGAATGGAAGGATATATTTGCAACTGAAGCAACTGACAAGGGATTAATATACAAAATATACAAACAGCTCATACATTCCAGTATCAAAAGAAGCAAAAACCCATTTGAAAAATGACTGAAAAACTAAATAGACATTTCTATAAAGAAGACATACAGATAGCCAACAAACATGAAAAGATTCTCAGTATCCATAATCATTAGAAAAATCCAAATCAAAACTACAGTGAGGTAACACCTCACAGCAGTCAGAATGGCTATCATCAAAAAATCTACAAAGAATAAATGCTAAAGAGGATGTGAAGAAAAGGTAACCCTCTTATACTCTTTGTGGGAATGTAAATTGATATAGTTATTATGGAGAACAGTATTGAAGTTCCTTTAAAAGTAAAAAAATAAAAATAAAAAAGAACTACCATATGACTCAGAAAACCCACTCCTGGGCATATATCCTAATAAAACCGTAATTCCACAAGATACATGTACTCCAATGTTCATTGCAGCACTAATTCCAATAATCAGGATGTGGAGGCTACCTAAATGTTTATCAACACGGGAATCAAGAAAGAAGATGTGGTACATATATATAATGGAATATTATTCAGCCATAAAACGAAACTAATTTGTACTATTTGTAGAGAGAGGTGGATGGACCTAGAGACTGTCATAGAGAGTGAAATAAGTCAGAAAGAGAAAAACAAATACCGTGTAATATTGCTTATATGTGGAATTTACATAAGTGACATGGATGAACTTATTAAGAAAGCTGAAATAAATACAGAGATGTAGAAAAAAAAATGTGTGGATACCAAGTTAAGAAGTGGGGTGCGTTGAACTGGAAGACTGTGACTGATGTATATACCCTACCATATATAAAATAGATAACTAATGAGAATGAAGTTTATAACACAGGGAAATCTACTCAATGCTCTGTAGGTACCAAAATAGGAAGGAAACCCTTCCAAAAAATAGGAAACCCATCCTATGTATAAAAAAATATATACATATAGTGGACTCACTTTCTTGTACAACAGAAACAAACTCAATTTTGTAAAGCAACAACACTTCAATAAAAATAAAAAAAAATTCTTCAAAACATTAATGCAAAAAGTTGGTAGCAAAACATTGTGCACATTACAATTTTAGTTTTGTTTATATAATTAATGGGAAAAAATGCACACCAGAGTTGTAATAGTGATTATCTCAGAGCACAAATAACTTTCCTTTCTGTGCTTTTATGCATTTTAAAAATTGTTTTACTATAATATTCTTAATGGACTCCAGTTCAGTTCAGTTACTCAGTCATGCCTGACTCTTTATGAACCCATCCATTGCAGCACACCAGGCATCACCAATTAGCTTGCTCAAACTCAAGTCCATTATCAGTGATGCCATCCAAACATCTCATCTTCAGTCATCCTCTTCTCCTCCTGCCTTCACTTTCCCAGCATCAGTGTGCTTTCCAATGAGTCAGTTCTTTGCATCATGTGGCCAAAGTATTGCAGTTTCAGCTTCAGCATCAGTTCTTCCAAAGAATATTCAGGACTGATTTCTTTAGGATTGACTGGTTTGATCTCCTTGCAGTTCCAGGGATTCTCAAGAGTCTTCTCCAACACCACACTTCAAAAGGATCAATTATTCACCATTCAGCTTTCTTTATAGTCCAACTCTCACATACATACATGACTACTAGAAAAACCATAGCTTTGACTAGACAGACCTTTGTTGGTAAAGTAATGTCTCTGTTTTTTAAGAGCCTGTCTAGTTTGGTCATATCTTTTCTTCCAAGGAACCAGCGTCTTTTAATTTCATGGCTGCCATCGCCATCTGCAGTAATTTTGGAGCCCCCCAAAATAAAATCTATCACTGTTTTCATTGTTTCCTCATCTATTTGCCATGAAGTGATGGGACCAGATGCTGTGATGTTAGTTTTTTGAATGTTGGGTTTTAAGCTAGCTTATTTGCTCTTCTCTTTCACTTTCATCAAGAGGCTCTTTAGTTCTTCACTTTTTGCCATAAAGATGGTGCTATCTGCACATCTGGATTATTGATATTTCTCCTGGAAATCTTGATTCCAGCTTGTGGTTCATCCAGCCTGGCATTTTTCATAATGTATTCCACATACAAGTTAAATAAGCAGGCTGACAATATACAGCCTTGACATAATTCTTTCCCAATTTGGAACCAGCCCATTGTTCCATGTCCAGTTCTAACTGTTGCTTCTTGACCTGCATACCAATTTCTCAGAAGATAGATAAGGTGGTCTTGTATTCCCATCTTTTGAAGAATTTTCCACAGTTTACTGTGATCCACACAGTCGAAGGCTTTGGTGTAGTCAATAAACCAAAAGTAGATGTTTTTCTGGAACTTTCTTGCTTTTTTGATGATCCAGTGGATGTTAGCAATTGATCTCTGGTTCCTCTGCCTTTTCTAAAACCAGCTTGAACATATGGAGGTTCACAGTTTATGTACTGTTGAAGTCTGGCTTGGAGAATTTTGAGCATTACTTTACTAGTATGTAAGATTAGTGCAATTGTGTGATAGTTTGAACATCCTTTGACATTGCTTTTCTTTGGGATTGGAATGAAAACTGACCTTTTCCAGTCCTGTAGTCACTGCTGAGGTTTCCAAATATGCTGGCATATTGAATACAGCACTTTCATAGCATCATCTTTTAGGATTTGAAATAGTTCAGCTGGAATTCCATCACCTCCACTAGCTTTGTTTATAGTGATGCTTCCTAAAGCCCACTTGACTTCGCATTCCAGAATGTCTGGCTCTAGGTGAGTGATCACATCATCATGGTTATCTGGGTCATTAAAATCTTTCTTTTTTATAGTTCTGTGTATTCTTACCAACTCTCCTTAATATCTTTCCACTTCACCTTAATATCCTCTGTTTCTTTTAGGTTCATACTGTTTCTGTCCTTTATTATGCCCTTCTTTGCATGAAATGTTACCTTAGTATCTCTGATTCTCTTCAACAGATCACTCGTCTTTCCCATTCTGTTGTTTTCCACTGTATATTTGTTTGCTTTATTCACTCTGGAAAGTTTCTTATCTCTCCTTGCTATTCTTTGGAACTGTTCATTCAAATGGATATGTCATTCCTTTTCTCACTTGCCTTTCATTTCTCTTCTTTTCTCAGTTATTTGTAAGACCTCCTTTGTCAGCTGTTTTTGCGTTTTTGCACGTCTTTTTCCTGGGGATGGTCTTGATCAGCACCTCTTATACAAGGTCACAAACTTTCATCTATAGTTCTTCAGGGACTTTTATCTATAAGGCAAATCCTTTGAATTTATTTGCCATTTCCACTGTATACTCAAAAAGGATTTGATTAATTTTTTCTTTCATTTTTTTTTTTGCATGACTTTTATTTTTTTTTTTTAAACTTTGTTTTGCTTAACTTTACAATATTGTATTGCTTTTGCCATTCATCAAAATGAATCCGCCCCAAGTATACATGTGTTCCCCATCCTGAACCCACCTCCCTCCTCCTTCCCCATACCATGCCTCTGGGTCGTCCCAGTGCGCCAGCCCCAGGCATAGATCATACCTGAATCTTCTAGCAGTTTTCTCTACTTTCTTCAATTTAAATCTGAATTTTGCACTGAGGAGTTCATGATCTGAGCCACAGTCCACTTCTGGTCTTTTCTTTTCTGTTTGTTTGTTTGTTTTGGCTGACTGTATAGTGTTTCTCCATTTTTGGCTGCAAAGAACATAATTGATCTGATTTCGGTATTGACCATCTGGTGATGTCCATGTGTAGAGTCATCTCTTTTGTTGTTAGAAGTGGGTGTTTGTTATTACCAGTGCCTTCTACTGGCAAAACTCTGTTAGCTTTTGCCCTGCTTCATTCAAGGTGAAAGGCCAAACTTGCCTATTACTTCAGGTATCTCTTGACTTTCCTACTTTTCCATTCCAGTCTCTAATTTTGAAAAGGACATCACCTTTTGTTGTTGTTGGTGGTGGTGGTGTTAGTTCTAGAAGGTCTTGTAGATCATCATGGAACTGTTCAATTCATCTCCTTCAGCCTTAGTGGTTGGGGCATAGACTTGGATTAGTGTAATATCGAATGGTTTGCATTGGAAATGAACAGAGATCATTCTGTCATTTTTGAGACTGCAACCAACTCCTGCATTTTAGAACCGTTTGTTGACTATGAGGGCTACTCCATTTCTTCTAAGGGATTCTTGCCCACAGTAGTAGATATAATGGTCATCTGTATTAAATTCGCATATTCTGGTCCATTTTAGTTCATTGATTCCTAAAATGTTGATGTTCACTCTTGTTATCTCCTGTTTGACCACTCCTAATTTACCTTGATTCATGGACCTAAAATTCCAGGTTATTATGCAATATTGTTCTTTACAGCATCAGACATTACTTCCATCACCAGTCACATTCACAGCTGGGCATTTCCACTTTGGCTCTGTCTCTTCATTCTTTGTGGAGTTATTTCTCCACTCTTCTCCAGTAGCACATTGGGCATCTACTGAACTGGGAAGTTTCATCTTTAGGTGTCACATCTTTTTGATTTTCATACAGTTCTTGGGGTTTTCAAGGCAAGAATACTGAAGTGGTTTGCTATTCCATTTTCATTCTCACATTTTATCAGAACTCTACCATGACCACTAGGTCTTGGTAGCCCTACAGGGAATGGCTCATAGTTTCATTGAGCTAGACAAGGATGAACCAGGGGAAAGGCTAATAGAGTTCGACCAAGAGAACACACTGGTCATAGCAAACACTCTTTTCCAACAACACAAGAGAAGACTCTATACATGGACATCACCAGATGGTCAACACCAAAATCAGATTGATTATATTCTTTGCAACCAAAGAAGGAGAAGCTCTATATAGTCAGCAAAAACAAGACCAGGAGCTGACTGTGGCTCAGATCATGAACTCCTTATTGCCAAATTTAGACTGAAATTGAAGAAAGTGGAGAAAACCACTCGGCCATTCAGATGTGACATAAATCAAATTCCTTATGACTATACAGTGGAAGTGAGAAATATATTTAAGGGACTAGATCTGATAGACAGAGTGCCTGATGAACTATGGATGGAGGTTCATGACATTGTACAGGAGACAGGAATCAAGACCATCACCAAAAAAAAAAAAAAAATCCAAAAAAGGAAAATGGTTGTCTGAAGAGGCCTTACAAATAGCTGTGAAATGAAGGGAAGCAAAAAGCAAAGGAGAAAAAGAAAGATATACCCATTTGAATGCAGAGTTTGAAAGAATAGCAAGGAGAGATAAGAAAGCCTTCCTCAGCCATCAATGCAAATAATTAGAGGAAAACAATAGAATGGGAAAGACTAGCGGTCTCTTCAAGAAAATTAGAGATACCAAGGGAACATTTCATGCAAACATGGGCTCAATAAAGGACAGAAATGGTATGGACCTAACGGAAGCAGAAGATATTAAGAAGAGGTGGCAAGAATACACAGAAGAACTGTACAAAAAAGATCTTCAGCGTCGGTCCAGGGCCCACTTCCCCCACCGCCCACGGGCTGGGCCACCACACTCCCGCCAGGTTCTTCCACGGGGGCCCTGCATGTGGAGCTGTCATCTCAGCAGTGGCATCTTCAGAACACTGCTGCCCGGAACATTGTTAATAGCCATCAGCTCCTTGATACCTACTTCACACTTCACTTGTGTAACAGTGAAAAGGTATACAGAGAATTTTATAAGAGTGAAGTAATTAAGAATTCCTTGAATACAACATGGCGGAGTCTTGATTTTGGAATAATGCCAGACTGTCTGGATACATCTGTGTCTTGTTTTGTGGTGAAGATATGGGGTTGAAAGGAGGACATCTACCAGCTGTTGACTGAATGGAAATCTGTTTGGACTGGTTGAAATACCTGGATCAGCAGATTCATGCCTGCAACCAGAATGAAATAATTTTGGGGCTGAATGGTGGCTAATATGGTGCTCCATTTGAACATAAGGGTTATTCAAATGCTCAGAAGAATATTCTTTATCAGGTGTATCAGAAGTGTGTTCGAAATTCTTATGATGTCTTCTCTTTGCTGCAGCTTCATAGAGCCCAGTGTGAAATTAAACAGACTCAGGTAACTGTTCAGAAAATTGGAAAGGGAACTGAAGAAAAACTAAGACTCACATCTACAAGCAATGGGCTGAAAAAAGAAAGTGAGTGCCTGCAATTAAAAATTTTGGTGCTTTGAAATGAACTGGAAAGACAGAAGAAAGCTTTGGGACAGGAAGTAGTCTTGCTGGATAAAGAAAAAATTGCATTACAGGACAAAGGAAATACATTTTCAGCTGAGCACCTCAATCTTCAACTCCAAAAGAAATCTCTAAATCAGTTGAGAAAGGAGTGCACTGCGAAAAGAGAACTCTTTCTGAAGACTAATGCTCAGTTGACAATTAATTGCAGGCAGTTATTATCTGAGCTTTCCTACATTTACCCTATTGATTTGAATGAGCATAAAGATTACTTTGTATGTCATGTCAGGTTGCCCAATTCTGAGGACTTCCAAGCAAAAGATGATGGGGGCATTGCTGTTGCCCTTGGTTATATTGCACATATGGTATCCATGATCTTTTTCCTACAAATGACCCTCCTATAATTCATAAGGGATCTAGACCAACAATCAAAGATAATATTAATGACAAGCTGACTGAAAAAGAGAGAGAGTTTCCATTATACCCAAAAGGAGGAGAGAAGTTGCAGTTTGATTATGGTGTCTATCTTCTGAAACAAAAATATAGCACAGCTAAGATATCAACATGAACTAGGGACTCCAGACTTGAGGCAAATCCTTTCTAACCTTAAAAACTTCATGGAGCATGGACTAATGGCTAGGTGTGACAGACATCACACCTCCAGTGCAAACCCTGTTCCAAAGAGACAAAGCTCCATATTTGGGGTGCAGATGTAGGCTTCTCTGGGGGGATCCCTTCACCAGACAAAGGATACTGGAAACAGGCCAGCTCAGAGAGTGAGAGACTCCAGTACAGAACCTCTCCCCCCAGTCACAACTCTGCACTAGTCCAGCCTGTGACCCTTGTGCCCTCCACAGGAGAACCTGACAGAAAGACAGCATCTTTGTCTTCCTCCTTGGAAACCTCCTTGGACCTCTCCAAAGAAAACAAGAAAAAAAAAAAAAAAGGAGTAGATCTGGGCGACAGCTTAAATGGAGGCCACATGAGTGTGAACACTAGCCAGGAGCAAGGACAAGCCCTCTCGGGGACTCCGGCCACAATCAACAGCATCCTCCTGCCCAGTGAGTAGGCCAGCTCGTCTGGCGCCCAGCTCCCTGGGGGTTCCACCCAGTCTCGGAAGCCGAACTCTGCTTCACCGTGGAACAAGCAGAAGAGATCATTGGAATGGAAGCCACAGGCTTCACCTCAGGCGATAAGCTGGAAGCATTTAACTGCATCCCCGTGGACAGTGCTGTGGCAGTGGAGTGTGATGAACAAGTTCTGGGAGAATTTGAAGAGTTCTTCGAAGGATCTATGCACTGAACGAAAATGTATCCAGTTTCCACAGGCCTCGCAGGAGTTCTGATAAGTGAAGCGAGCGGACAGATGGTAGGACCAGGACGGAGTCACTGCTTGAAATGAGGATAAAGCTGCACTGGTTACCCTTTGTAGTAATTACGACACAAAATGAATATTAATGGAGGATATTCCTCAGTAAAATAGACTTTGTGAATCAAGGAGGGATTCAGGATCATTGTGTATCAATGGGCCAGGTAAAGTTAGATTTTGCTTTTCAGGCCAGACAATTGCTTTAAGGCAAAAGACACTCTCTAGCTTGAGTCACCTTATAGGCATTTTTCTGCTTTTTTATTTACACTTATTTGTTATCCTCAGAGGGAAGATGATAATACATAGATAATATAATGAACTAGCCTTTAAATTCTCATAGCATTTTCCCTCATCATAGTTTATGAAACTTTTGGAAAAATTAAATATTCAGTAAAAGGTCTCCACCATTGACTGAAGAATCTTTGGCCATCCATTAGGTTGATGTGTAAGAAGCACAGTGGTCTCCTATAAAAGGCCCCCAAGGCCCTATAAAGGCCTCTGCCCCCAAGCTCCACAGACAACCCAGATGTTATGCCATTGGGGCAGTAGATGCCTTGTGCATCCTGACTACAGAGAAGATCACATTTGCTGGTTCTTTAATGCAGTTGCCATGAGTTTCCACCTCTTTCAGTCAGCCATAACTTTGATGCAGCCCTCAGATTATATGAAAAACCTCACCTTTGGAGGATCCTAGGGGACCCTCAAGGACACTCCCCCCAAGGTTACTATAGTCAGACAGCATCAAGTTCCCTCTGGGGGCCAAAGTTTTTATGTGGGTAGATGCTGTTGTCAAAAACTGGGTGTGCTTTCTGGCAATGTTCACTGTATAGAAATCCCTATATGTAAATCCCATGTTAATTTATTAAATTTCAGTGGAAAGGAGGCATTGTGTATGATGAAATATGCCTAGGGAGTCAGGCTTTCCAGTGTGCAAACTGCAAGGCAGTTGATTTGGATTCAGAGACTAGATAAAGGATAGAATACTATTGGTATGTGTGCAATTGCATAAATATTAAATTATGTTTTTGAAGTCCATTTTCATTTCTGGAGCTCAGATTTCATTTGCTATTGCTGTATATTTTATATACCCAAGGACATTACTTCAGGGTTGCAAGCATTTTAAGGAGATTTTATGCTTATATCCATGTATTAAATAGAAGACTAAAAATTGAGTTTACTTAAAAAAAAAAAAAAAAAAGAATCTTCATGAGCCATATAATCACAATGGTGTGATCACTCACCTAGAGCCAGACATCCTGGAATGTGAAGTCAAGTGGGCCTTAGGAAACATCACTACAAACAAAGCTAGTGGAGGTGATGGAATTCCAGTTGAATTATTTCAAACCCTAAAAGATGATGCTGTGAAAGAGTTGCACTCAATATGCGAGCAAATTTGGGAAACTCAGCAGTGGCCACAGCACTGGAAAAGGTCAGTTTTCATTCCAATCCCAAAGAAAGGCAATGCCAAAGAATGCTCAAACTACCACACAACTGCTCTCATCGCACACGCTAGTAAAGTAATGTTCAAAATTCTCCAAGCCAGGCTTCAGCAATACATGAGCTGTGAAATTCCAGATGTTCAAGCTGGCTTTAGAAAAGGTGGAGGAAGCAGAGATTAAATTGCCAACATCCACTGGATCATCAAAAAGCAAGGGAGTTCCAGAAAGACATCTATTTCTGCTTTATTGACTATGCAAAAGCATTTGACTGTGTGGAACACAATAAACTGTGGAAAATTCTGAAAGAGAAGGAAATGCTAGACCACCTGACTTGCCTCTTGACAAACCTGTATGCAGGTCAGGAAGCAACAGTTAGAACTGGACATGGAACAACAGACTGGTTCCAAATAGGAAAAGGAGTACGTCAAGGCTTTATATTGTCACCCTGCTTATTTAACTTATATGCAGAGTACATCATGAGAAATGCTGGGCTAGAGGAAGCACAAGCTGGAATCAAGATTGCCGGGAGAAATATCAATAACCTCAGACATGCAAATGACACCTCCCTTATGGCAGAAAGTGAAGAAGAACTAAAGAGCCTCTTGATGAAAGTGAAAGAGGAGAGTGAAAAAGTTGGCTTAGAGCTCACCATTCAGAAAACTAAGATCACGGAATCCAATCCCACCACTTCATAGAAAATAGATGGGGAAACGGTGGCTGACTTTATTTGTCTGGGCTCCAAAATCACTGCAGATAGTGATTGAAGCCATGAAATTAAAAGACTTTTACTCCTTGTAAGAAAAATTATGAGCAACCTAGACAGCATATTAAAAAGCAGAGAGATTACTTTGCCAACAAAGGTCCATCTAGTCAAGGCCATGGTTTTTCCTGTGGCCATGTATGGATGTGAGAGTTGGACTATAAAGAAAGCTGAGCATCGAAGAATTGATGCTTTTGAACTGTGGTGTTGGAGAAGACTCTTCAGAGTCCCTTGGAGTGCAAGGAGATCCAACTAGTCCATCCTAAAGGAGATCAGTCCTGTGTGTTCACTGGGAGGACTGATGTTGAAGCTGAAACTCCAGTACTTTGGTCACCTGATGTGAAGAGCTGACTCATTTGAAAAGACCCTGATGCTGGTAAAGATTGAGGGCAGGAGGAGAAGGGGACGACAGAGGATGAGATGGTTGGATGGCATCACCGACTCGATAGACATGGGTTTGGGTGGACTCTGGGAGTTGGTGATGGACAGGCAGGCCTGGCATGCAGCAGTTCATGGAGTCGCAGAGTCAGACATGACTAAGAGACTGAACTGAAATGAACTGAGACAAGGATGTGATCCATATGATCAGTTTGGTTAAATTTCTATGACTGTGATTTTCATTCTGTCTGTCCTCTGATTAATAAGGATTAAAGGCTTGTGGAAGCTTCTTGATGACAGGGACTCTCTGTTGTTAATGTGGGTCTTGCTCTGATGGGCATGATAATGCTCAGTAAATCTTCAAAGCAATTTTCTGTTGATGGGTGGTGCTGTGTAACCTCCTTGCACTTTGGCCTGAGACCAAACTATGGTATGGGTAATGGTGGTAAATGGCAACCTACTTCAAACGGATTTATGCCAGCATGCTGCAGCTCCCAGGATTGTTGTATTCAGAGCCCCTATCCCTGTAGCAGGCCACTGTTGAACCATGCCTCTGCCTGAGGTCCTGGACAGTCACATGCAAGTGGCTCAGTCCCTTGTGGGGTCACTGCTCCTTTCTTCTGGGTCCTGTAGTGCAGAAGGTTTTCTTTGTGTCTTCCAAGAATCTGTTTCCCTAGTCCTGTGGAAGTTCTGTAATCAAATCCCACTGGCCTTTAAAGTCAAATTCCCTGGGTGTTCTCAGTTCCTTTGCCAGCTTCCCAGTTTGGAAAATCTCTGCAACATATTAATTTCCAAAATATACAAATAAGTCCTAGGGTTTAAGACAGTAAGTACCATTATAAATAACTAATGGAGTATAATGGAATAAGTAATATTGATAACATCAGTTTGCAAGGAGACTTAATCACATTAAATCAAGACCTGGCTGGTTCATTTTTCTGTTGTGAACTTTATCTGCATAAAAACTCCAATTTAAAAAACAAACAAACAAACAACTATCTCTGTATAGAGATAACCAAGAGTACTGCTAAGAGTTGTTTCTTCTCTTATTTTCAAATATTTGAAAAGCATTGAATTTAAAATACTTCAAAATCAATGCATCATCCTAAGTGTTCTTGATATGCATTACTATAATAAAAATACCAATAACTTTATCAATTGCTTACTACATACCAGAGACTTTACATACACTATTTTACTTACTTCATGTACCTGAAGGTGTTGAAAAATATTTGAATATGTGATGATATTCTATTTTTGTGATTCAATGTTATAATTATGATAAGATGTTTGGTATTATTATCATGCTGCTTTTACTGGCAGAAACAGTAAAGCTCCATGTCTATGCTCTTCCTGTTATAAAATATTTGCTTCCTATGTTTTGGAATTAGGCACCCCTGGATCCAAATTTCAGCTTCACCACTTTCTGCTCAGGTATCCTGGGACATTAAGGTATCCAAGTTAAATTTCCTCCTTTGTAAAATACTCTTAACAAAGGTTATTGTGGGTTTGGTTTAAATGGTATACCTGTACAATAATAAGTGGGCAATAAATATTAGTGGCTTTCCTATTTACTTCTGTTATTCCTAGGTGGTTTTTCAGTACATCTAACACAGTTAAAATTCCATTCACATGATTTTGAGAAGTGTCTTGGACTAAGTTAGAATTTCTGGATGACTATAGCACTTAAAGGTAGAGTCCTGCAACTGAACATTTATTATAGTGCCTCTGAAATACTTCTAGCTGTGAGTCATACCTCACCAACCATCCTGCAAGCTCCTAGAAAACAGAATTCTTGTCCTGTACCTCTTTGAATTCTACCTGGAACTAGATGCAGAGTTGAAAATATAACATAATATTTGGGCAAAGATCTATAAAGGGTGCTGTTACTACCTTTGACTGTATCATCTCAAGCAAATCATTTAACATTTCTGAGTCTGATTTTTCATTTTAAAAAATGGAGAAAATAACATAATATCTACCTTATAGATTGAATGACAAAATGCACATAAAATATTAAGTATAGTGACCAATACATAGTAAATGTATAAAAACTGGAGTTATAATAATATTAGTATAAATTTCAGATATCAGTAAATACAGTATTGATTAGTCTATTCCAAGCAATATACTATATTAATCACAGTCCTGTGAGGGTTTTTTATACTATGAGAGCCAGCACTTAAATATATTTTATTTATATTTTTCTTTATATGTTTTAATGTCATCTGAAAAATCATACTTTGCTGTCACTGTTTTATCTATAAACATTATATTCTCATCTTTATTAAAACATTTTATTTTTTCTATTTTTAAAATTAGAGTATAATTACTTTACAATATTGTGATAGCTTCTGCCATACATCAACATGAATCAGTTATAAGAATACATCTGTCTCTCTCTCTTGAACTGCATCCCCCATCCCACCCCTCTAGGTTGTCACAAAACACTGGCATTAGATTCCTTGAGTCACAGAGCAAAGGTCCACAGGCTATTTTTTACATGTGCATGCTATGGTAATGTATATGTTTCAATGCTACTCTCTCAAATCATCCCACACTTTCCCCACTGTGTCTAAAAATCTGTTCATTACGTCTGTGTCTCCATTGCTGTCCTGTCAGTGGGATCGTCAGTACTATCTTTCTAGATTCCATATATATGCATTAATATGTGATATTTGTCTTTCTCTTTATGAATTACTTCACTCTGTATAATAGGCTCTAGGTTCATCCAGCTCATTAGAAATGATTCATATATGTACCTTTTTATAGCTGAGTAGTATTCCATTGTGTATATGTGCCACAACTTCTTTATCCAGTCATGGGTCGATGAACACCTAGGTTGCTATGGCCTAGCTATCATAAATAGTGCTGGGATGAACATTGGGGTACATATGACTTTTTCAATTATGGTTTCCTCAGGGTATATGTCCAACAGTGGGATTCCTAGGGTATCAGTTCAGTTGCTCAGTCATGTCCAACTCTTTGTGACTCCATGGACTGCGGCATGCCAGGCCTCCCTGTCCATCACCAACTCCCAGAGCCTGCTGAAACTCATGTCTATTGAATTGGTGATGCCATTCAACTATCTTATCCTCTGTTATCCCCTTCTCCCACCTTCAATCTTTCCCAGTATCAGGGTCTTTTCCAGTGAGTCAGTTCTTTGCATCAGGTGGCTGAAGTATTGGAGTTTCAGCTTCAGCATCAGTCCTTCCAATGAATATTCAGGACTGATTTCCTTTAGGATTGACTGGTTTGATTTCCTTGCAGTCCAAAGGACTCTCAAGAGTCTTTTCCAACACCACAGTTCAAAAACATCAATTCTTTGGCACTCATATGGTAGTTTTATTCCTAGTATTTTAAGAAATTGCCATACTGTTCTCCATAGGGCTTATATCAATTTTCATTCTCACCAATAGTGCAAGAGCATTCCCTTTTCTCTACATCCTCCTCATCATTTATTGCTTGTAGACTTTTTGATGATGGCTATTCTGACCAGTGTGAGATGATACCTCATTGTAGTTTTGATTTGCATTTCTCTACGAATGTGCAATATTGAGAATTTTTTCATGGGTTTACTAGCCATCTGGATGTCTTCTTTGGAGAAATATCTCTTTAGGTCATCTGCCCACATTTTTATTGTCTGTTTTTCTATTATTGAGCTGCATGAGCTATTTGTATATGTTGGAGGTTAATCCTTTATCAGTAGTTTCATTTGCTATTAGGTTCTTCCATTCTGAAGGGTTTTTCATCTTCCTTATAGTTTCCTTAAAAAATCATTTGAGTTTAATTCAGTCCCATTTGTTTAATTTTGTTTTTGTTTCCATTACTCTAGAAGAAAAAAGAAGAAGAAGAAAGTTAAGTAGCTCAGGTGTGTCTGACTCTTTGTGACCCCATGGACTGTAGCCTACCAGGCTTCTCCATCCATGGGATTTTCCAGGCAAGAATACTGGAGCAGGTTGCCATTTCTTTGGAGATGGGTCAAAGAGGATCTTGCTGTGATTTATGTCAGAGTATTCTGTTTTCCTCTCTGAGTTTTATAGTTTCTGATCTTATATTTCATTCTTTAATACATTTTGATATTATGTTTGTGTATGGTGTTAGGAGGGCTTCCCAGGTGGTCCTCATGGTAAGGAGCCTGTGTGCCAATGCAGTAGACAGACATAAGAGATGCTGATTTGATCCCTGTGTTGGGAAGATCCCCTGGAGGAGGGCATGGTAACCCACTCCAGTATTCTTGCTTAGAGAATCCCATGGACAGAAGAGCCTGGTGGGCTACAGTCTTTGAGGTCACAAATAGTTGGACAGGACTAAAGCAACTGAGCATGCATGCATGATGTTAGAAGTGTTCTAATATCATTCTTTTACATGTAGCAAACTAGTTTTCCCAGCACCACTTATTGATGAGACTGTGTTTTCTCTACTGTATAGTTTTGCCTCCTTTGTCAAAGATAAGGTGTCCACTAATGCACAAATTTATCTCTGGGATTTCTTTCTTGTTCCATTGGTCTATATTTTTGGTTTTGTGCCAGTACCATACTGTTTTGATGACTATGGCATTGTAGTATAGTTTGAAGTCAGGAAGATTGATTACTTCAGCTCCATTCCTCTTTCTCAAGATTGCCTTGGCTATTTGGAATCTTTTGTGTTTTCATGCAATTTGTTCTGATTCTGTGAAAAATACCATTGGTAGTTTGATAGAGATTGCATTAAATATATAGATTAATTTGGGTGCATGCTCAGTCACTTTAGTCATGGCCAACTCTTTGCAACCCTATGGACTGTAGCTAGGCTCCACAGTCCATCACATTCTCCAGGCATGAATACTGGAGTGGTTCACCATTCCTTTCTCCAAGGGATTTTCCTGACCCAGGGATTGAATCCACATTTCTTATGTATCCTGCATTGACAGATGGCTTCTTTACTACAAGCACCACCTATGGAGCCCAGATTGCTTTGGGTAGTAGAGTCATTTTCATTATATTAATTCTTCCAGTTCAACAACATGGTATATCTCTCCATCTGTTTGCATCATCTTTGATTTCTTTCATCACTATTTTATGGTTTTCTTCATGTAGATTTTTTTTCTCTTTAAGTAAATTTATTCCCAACTATTTGATTCTCTTGTTGCAGTGGTGAATGGGATTGTTTCCTTAAGTTCTCTTTCTGATCTTTCATTGTTAAGTGCATAGGTATACAAGGGATTTCTGTGCATTCATTTTATATCCTGTGACTTCACTATATTCATTGATTGGCTCCAGTAACTTTCTGGTGGCATCTTTAGATTTTCTATGTAGAGAATTATGTCATTTACAAGCAGTGAGAGTTTTACTTATTTTCAAATCTGGATTTTAAAAATTTCTTTATCTTCTCTGATTGCTGTGGCTAGGACCTCCAAAATCTTGTTGAATACAGTGGTGAATATGGGTACCCTGATCTTGTTCTTGATTTTAGCAGAAGCACTTTCAGTTTTTCCCCATTGAGTAGTATAAGGTTTCCTGCAGGTTGGGCATATATGGCCTTTATAACGTTGAAGTTTGTTCCTTCTATGTCTACTTTCTGGAAGATTTTATTTTATTTTATTTTAATCATATATGGTTGTTGAATTTTGTCAAAGAATTTCTCTGGGTGTATTGGGACGATCATATAGTTTTATCTTTCAATTTGTTAATATGATGCATCACATGGCTTTGCATATATCAAAGAATTCTTACATCCCTGGGATAAAGCCCATTTGCTCATGATATATGATCTTTTTAATGTGCTATTGGATTCAGTTTGCTAGAATTTTGTTGAATATTTTTGCATATATGTTGCAAAAATATATCAGCCTCTCATTTTCTTTTTTTGTATGGTGTCTTTGTCTGGTTTTGATATCAGGGTGATGGTGACTTTGTAGAATGAGTTTGGAAGTCTCCCTTCCTCTGAAATTTTCTGGAAGAGTTTTAGCAGGAAAGGTATTAGATATTCTCTAAATTTTTGATAGAATTCGCCTATGACACCATGTGGCCATGGGCTTTTCTTTTGTTGTTGTTGTAGTAAGATTTTCAATACAGTTTCAATTTCTGTGTTTGTGATTGGTCTAATTATATTTTCTATTTATTCCTGGTTCAGTTTTGGAAGTTTATACTCTTTTAAGAATTTTCCCATTTCTTCTATGTTGTCTATTTTATTGGCATATACTTGCTAATAGTAGTCTCTTAAGATCTTTTGTATTTTTGTGTTGTCTGTTGTAACTTCTTTTTCATTTCTAATTTTATTGATTTGAGTCTTCCTTTTTTTCTTGATAAGTCTGGCTAATGGTTAGTCAATATGCTTTATCTTTTCAAGGAATCAGCTTTTAGTTTTATTTATATTTGGTATTGTCTATATTTCTTTTTCATTTATTTCTGTTCAGATCTCTATGATTTCTTTCATTCTATAATTTTGGGGGTTTAATTCTTCTTTTTCTAGATGCTATAGGTGTAAGGTTAAGTTGTTTATTTGATGTCTCTCTTGTTTCTTGAGGTAGGCATGTATTGCTATAAACTTCTTTCTTAGCTCTTAGCATTGTTTTCACTGCATTCCATAACTTTTGAGTAATGTTTTCATTGCCTTTTTTTTTCTAGGCATATTTTGACTTCTTTTTGATTTCTTTAGTGATCTGTTGGTTATTCAGAAGGGTGTTTTTTAGCCTCCATGTGTGTGTTGTTGCAGTTTTTTTTTTTTTTTTTTTCTGCAGCTGATATCTCATTTTACACTGTCATAATCAGTGAAGATGCTAGAAATGATTTTAATTTTTAAAAATTTACTAAGGCCTGATTTGTGGTCCAAGATATGATCTATCCTGGAAAATGTTTCATGTGCACTTGAGAAAAAAGTGAGATTTCTTGTTTTTGGATGAAGTGCCCTGTCAATATCAACTGGTCCAGAGTATCATTTAAAGCTTCTATTTTCTCCCATCCAAGTACTAACCAGGCCCGACCCTGCTTAGCTTCCGAGATCAGACGAGATCGGGCGCGTTCAAAAAATAACCCTATTTACGAGACAGCAAAAGAGACACTGATGTATAGAACAGACTTTTGGACTCTGGGACCGGGAGAGGGTGGGATGATTGGGGAGAATAGCATTGAAATATGTATAATAATATATCTGAAATGTATTAATTGTTCAAACTAAAAAAAAAAAAAGAAATAGCAAAAAAAAAAAAATAAAATAAAGCTTGTATTTTCTTATTAATTTTCTGTCTGGACGATCTGTCTGTTGGTGTAAGTGAGTTACTAAAGTCCACCACTATTATTGTGTTACTGTCAATTTCCCCTTTAATAGATGTTAACAAATGCCTTACATATTGAGGTGCTCTTCTGTTGGGTGTTTATATATATATATATATATATATATATATATATATATATATAATTGTTATATCTTCTTCTTGAATTGAACGCTTGATCATTATGTAGTGTCCTTTGTCTCTTGTAACAGTCTTTATGTTAAAGTCTATTTTATCTGATATGAGTATTGTTACACCTGCTTTCTTTTCATTTCCATTTGCATGGAATATCTTTTTCTAGTCCCTCATTTTCAATCTGTATGTTTCACTAAGCCTCAGGTGTGTCTCTTTTAGACAGCATATATAGGGGTTTTGCTTTTATATCCATTCCATCAACCTGTAACTTCTGGTTGGAGCATTTAGTTCATTTACCCTTAAAATAATTATTGATATATATAATCATTTACCTTATTGTTTTGCATTTGTTTTGTATGTCTTTTTTTGTGTGTTTCCTCTCTAGAGAAGTCCCTTTATTGTTTTATGTAAAGCTATTTTGGTGGTTCTGAATTCTCTTAACTTTTACTTGTCTGTAAACTCTTGATTTCTCTTTAAAATCTAAATAAGATCCTTGATGGGTAGAGTAATTTTGGTTGTAGGTTTCCCTCTCATCACTTTAAGTATATCCTTCCATTTCCTTCTGGCCTGCAGCATTTCTGTTGAAAGAACAGCTGTTAGGTTTAGGGGAATCCCCTTATATGTTCTGTTGCTTTCTCCTTGTTGCTTTTAATATTTGTTTCTGTGCTTGATTTTTGTTAGTTTGATTAATATGTGTCTTGGCATGTTTCTCCTTGGAGTCATCCTGTTGGGACTCTCTGGACTTCCTGGACTTGGGTGGTTATTTTCTTTCCCAATTTAGGGAACTTTTGACTATAATCTCCTCAACCATTTTCTCATATCCTTTTCTTTTGTCTTCTTATTCTGTGACCACTATGATTCGAATGTTGTTATGCTTAATGTTGTACCTGATTTCTCTGAGACTGTCCTCATTATTCCTTTCTTTTTTTCTTTATTGCGTTCTGCTTCAGTTATTTCCATCATTTTATCTTCCAGCTCACTTATCCATTCTTTTGCCTCAGTTACTCTATTGTTGGTTCCCTCCAGTATATTTCCAATCTCTGTTATTGTTTGCTCATTGTTGATTGTTTATTCTTTAATTCTTTTAGATCCTTGTTAAACAGTTATTGCATCTTCTTGATTCATGCCTCCAGTCTATTTATCTGTGCTTCTATTTTATTTTCAAGATTTTG
Organism: Tragelaphus eurycerus; assembly: GCA_935064755.1. NCBI lineage: Eukaryota > Metazoa > Chordata > Mammalia > Artiodactyla > Bovidae > Tragelaphus > Tragelaphus eurycerus. Next base: position 11,900,392 of record CAKXYN010000046.1, on the reverse strand, counting down.
GATCTGCTTTACTATCATTATTCTGAATTTTTTTCAGGTAGACTGCCTATTTCCTCTTCATTTGTTTGGTTTTGTGCGTTTTTACCATGTTCCTTCATCTGCTGTATGTTTCTATGTATTTTCATTTTGTTCAGTTTACTGTGTTTGGGATCTCCTTTCTGCAGACTGGAAAGTCATAGTTCCTCTTAATTGTGGAGTCTGCCCCCATGTGGGTAGCTGCCTTATGAAGGTTTCCTGGTTGGGGGAACTTGTGCCCGTTTTCTGGTGGATGGAGCTGGATCTTTTCTTTCTGAAGGGCAGTGCCATGCTCATAGTATGTTTTGGGGTGCCTATGTGTCTGGCATCACTTTGTGCAGCCTATATGCTAATGTGCAGAGCTGTGCTTCTGTTTCTCTGCACAACTGGCATGGGGCATCCATCTCTGGAGATTTATGGGCTTTGGGTTGAGCTTGGTCTTAGTGTTGAGATTGAGGCCTTTGGGAGGGCTCTCACTATCAATGTTCCCTGGGGTCAGGATTTCTCTGGTGAATCACAGTCCTGGATTTGGGTCTCCAACCTTGAGTGTTCAAGCCTGACTTCTTACTGTAGAACCAAAACCTCACAAGTCACATAGAACAGAAAACGAAACTCCAAGACTTTTGGTGAAGGCAACACTCAACATCCCAGAATACCCAATGAAACTGACCCCAGAATCCTCTGATATTTCTCAGATCTCTGGATTTGTTGTGGGCAGTGTGGGGTCAGCTCATCCTCAGATCTTGTGGGGTCAGCTCATCCTCAGATCTGGCCTTATGTCAGCTTATCCTTTCTCCTAAACCTCACTGCTACTGCTGCTGCTAAGTCGCTTCAGTTGTGTCTGACTCTGTGCAACCCCAGAGATGGCAGTCCACCAGGCTCCCCCATCCCTGGGATTCTCCAGACAAGAACACTGGAGTGGGGTGCCATTGCCTTCTCCAATGCATGAAAGTGAAAAGTAAAAGTGAAATCTCTCAGTCGTGTCCAACTCCTAGCGACCCCATGGACTGCAGCCCACCAGGCCCCTCTGTCCATGGAATTTGCCAAACAAGAGTACTTGAGTGGGTTACCATTGCCTTCTCTACCTAAAGCTCACAGTTGCCCCTAAAGTCCCTGTTCCTTGCACAGACATGAGGGAGCAAAGACCGAGGCCTAATAGGGCACATTTGTTACTCAGGGTACAGAGTGGGGAGGATATAACAGCCACAATTGGGATGTACTGGGGAGTGCCTGCAGAGATAGAAACCTGCAGGATGTTGTTACAGTCTCTGGCAGGTTATGTATTCTCCCAGAGCAATTGTCTCCAGATCATGCATGAGTCCCTTCAAAGAGCCAAGCTGCTTAAGCTCCCAGCCAAGTGTGGGCAGTAACCTGTGCCTGCTTACAGCCTGGTGGTAGCTGCCACCTCTGGGGCTGAGACAGTATCAGCTATGATTTTTTGTCCACTGCCTCACTTTCCCCTGCTCTGGCAGTGACAGTAGCTTCCAATTCCACAGCTGGTGTTCCAACTGGTTTGGCTGCTTTTGGTGGCCACTGGTGGGCACTAAGCCACTGTCTGCATGTGTGGAGTTAGTGTCCTGGCAACAAGGACTTATTGCCACTCTGAGATGCAAAGTCTTGTCTCTGGACTTCCTCCACTGAGATGAATTAGCCCCCTCAGTGTATCCTCGGAGAAGGCAATGGCACCCCACTCCAGTACTCTTGCCTGGACAATCCCATGGACGGAGGAGCCTGGTAGGCTGCAGTCCATGGCGTCTCAAAGAGTCAGACATGACTGACCGACTTCACTTTCACTTTTTACTTTCATGCATTGGAGAAGGAAATGGCAACCCACTCCAGTGTTCTGGAGGGGGAGCCTGGTGGGCTGCCCTCTATGGGATCACACAGAGTCGGACTTAGCAGCAGCAGCAGTGTATCCTCACGGCAACCCATCCTGGTCCTCTCTGTGGGATCTGACACCCAAGCCTGAGCCTGGTACCCTGCCCCCACTGTCTGCTGGTTGGCAGTGTTGTGCAAGTTGCTTCTATGCTGGAAAGGGGTGTTCTGCAGTAATTTCTGTGGTGAATTTTCTCTATTTTGCCTTCTGAGCCCCTGCTGTTGCACTCTCCTCTCAAGTTCTGAAGGTCCTCCCTCGGGCCTATAGGGGCTTTCCTAGTGTGTAGAAACTGTCCTCTTTTGAGACTTCCTCCCCCAGTGCAAATCCCCATCTTGAAATCCTTTGACTCATTTTTGTCTTTATATTTTACTTTACCTCATTCTAAGAAGATTGGCTTGCCTTTTTGGAAGTTTGGGGTCTTCTGCTAGTATTCAGAAGTTGTTCTGTAGGAGTTGCTTCATATTCAGATGAATTTGTGATGTGTTTGTGGGGAGGAAGGTGATCTCCCGGTCTTACTCCTGCACCATCTTTTTCTGCTCCACCCTTACCCCATGAAGGTTTTGGTGCAGAGATTCCTTATTTCTCTGTATTCTGGCATTATTATCAGTGTGATCATTGCAGAATTGTTACGGTGACAGGGCTACCTTGAACAGCAATAAGTATAGAAATATTTTACTTTTAATTTTTTTAAACCTCTTAGCTTCAGGATAATTTGTACTCCATTTCTTATAATTAAGTCAGTGGCACCACATGGAAGAAATTCTAAATCAATTATCTTACTGTTCCAGGTTACTTGGCTGAGCAATGAACTTTGGTTGCTATTCATAAACCACTGGTAAAAACAGGATATAACATCACTTCCTTGGGTTTAAAATAAAAATCCCCTACAAGAGTAAGTAGTACAGTCAAAGTTAATATGTAAGACCAGACACTTAAAACTCATTAGTATTCAGCTGTTGATGAAGAAAGTTATAGGCTTGGGAATTTACCAGATAATAAATTTACCAAAGATACATGACATCATAAAGAGATAATATAGATTGCTCAAGCTTATTCTATTGGGCCAACCTGCCCTATTCAAAGTGAAATTTTGTCCCCACTTTTGATACAGTGGGCAAAGAAAATCCCTGCTGTACACACCAAAGCTTAAAATGTGCAGACTAGCATGCAGACCACTGGTAAAAACACATGTCATATATTTGGCACTTGTAACTTCCCCAAATGAGTCTCAGTCTTTCTTTTTGCCTGTTACAAAGACCAAACTGCTTTGTTCAAACATTTGGCTTATCAGTCAGCTCTAAATGAGTTTCTCATGGACTGTGTGTTCTTCAGCAGCTTCCTTACAATTTAATTAGGAAGTGCAGTATATCCAGAAAAGAAGTAGTAAACACTACAGACATTGCAGTATAAGATAATTCTGTGGCCTCAGAGCTTGATAAATTTTGGATCCAGTGAATATTTGAAAGGGCCTTTGAAGGGTAAAGGACAGTTATGATTTCAATGGGCAGAAAGGCCTATTTTTCCTCATACTAGACTATTTTGTTCCTATTAGGATTAGTTTATCAATGCACTGAGCATACAATAGCTGTTTTTTTTTTCCTACCCATGTCTTTTCACTTTCCCTGTACCTACTTCATGAATCTAAAGAAATAAGCTTTATATACAATGAAAAGCTGTTATCTTCTAAGCCACAGAAGTTTGCAAACTTAACTCAGCTTATGTTGAAATATAATTCTAAATATTCAACACTGAACAGAGAAATCTTGACCGCTTCCTCCAAAACAATGAGTTTAACTTAATTATACTTTAGTCATTGATGTAGAACCCCTTGAAATTATTCCATATAGCATTCATCACCACCTGCATTTACATTAGTCTCTTTCTTAAGCACAGCCTGGCACTCCACTAAGCATTCTTCAACTTTGGCAGACAGCTTAAATGCAGAAATAATCTCTTCTTTGATTTTAAAATTGGCAATAAATTGAGCACTCAGAGAGACCTGGTTGCAACTTGAGAAGTTGCAACACTTTAAATTTTGTTTCCCAAAGGCTCAATGCTGCAATAAGAGAACTCTGAACAATCAATCAGCTGAGCTGTCTAACAGAGAATATAGTGTTCAGGTCAGAACAGGAAACCCAGTAAGTGCTTTAAATATCAATTTTTGAAACCTTCAAAACTCAAGGTTTTGAAGATAGTAGAGGAATAGGATGGGGAGACCACTTTCTTCCCTACAAATTCATTGAAAGAACTTTTGAAAGCTGAGCAAATTCCACAAAACAACTACTGAATGCTGTCAGAGGAGATCAGGCACCCAGAAAGGCAGCCCATTGTCTTAAAGGAGGTAGGACAAAATATAAAAGATAAAAAGAGAGACAAAGAGGTAGGGATGGAGATCCATCCCGGCAAGGGAGTCTTGAAAGAGAGAAGCTTCCAAACACCAGGAAACACTCTCATTGGCAGGTCTATGGTGAGTCTTGGACTCTCAGAGGGCAACATAACTGGGAAGAAAAATAAATAAATAATTAAACCCCACAGATTATGTGCCTAATGGCTATTCCCAGTGGAAAAGCACCCCAGACGCTCACATCTGCCACTAGCAAGTGGAGGCTGGACAGGGAGGTGTGGGCTGCATTGCTTAGGGTAAGGACCAGGTCTGAATGCCCCACGGGCAATCTGAGGGAATTAACCTGAGATAGCACCCCAGACTGTGGGATAGCCAGAGAGAGAGGGCAAGTGAGGGGTGAGGGGAGAGAGAGAGGAAAAAAAAGAGAGAGAGAGAACTATCCAGTGAAAAGCCCTAACCTAAGACACTGCCAGGCCTGCTCATAGAACAAAGGACTGAGCAGAGCTAGCCAGGTGCAGACTGGCCCATTGCCTGCCAGAGACAGGCAGGCAGGGCCAGCCAGAGCTGGAAAAGAGCAATTGCAGCCCCAGAGAGGCATCCTCTACCAAACTGCAAACAGGCTTCAGTGCTAACCAAGAATACTTGGGATTCTGGACGGTTGACATCAGCCGGGAGGGTTGCAGCCAGAGATCAGCCCCTCAGAAGAGACACTTGGCACACGTGAGAAGGTGCCCCCATTGTACACCCAGAAAACCGAGCGGCTGGGACAGGGGAGGTGATAAGACACAGCCCCCACCTGGGGGTGAGTGCACTCGCCAAGCACCTGGTCACCTGAGCTGCTCGAACCTGGGAAGGGCACAAAACACAGGCCCAACTGAGTCTGTGCCTTTCTGGAGTACCCAAGAACCTGAACCTGAGTGACTTAGACCTGAGATATGCATGCAAACCAGGGCCCACCTCAGACAGTTCCCGGCAGAGGAACTTAGAGCCTGAGAAGTGTAGACCATGAAAGCACTGAGAAGTGTAGACCATGAAAGCACTCGCCCATGAGTGGGGGCAAACCCAGTGTGGCTGAAACACTGTGAGCGCTCCCAAACCACGACAATGATATTTGTTTGCAGTGTCCCTCCCTCCCCACAGAACAACTGAATAATTGGAGCCTAAAAAAGTGACCACCATCGCCCCCTTGTGTCAGGGCTAAAATTAGACGCTGAAGAGACCAGCAAACAGAAGAAGCTAAAATAAACAGAGGGAACCGCTTTGGAAGTGACAGGTGCAACAGATTAAAACCCTGTAGTTAGCACTAACTACATAGGAAGGGGCCTATAGATCTTGAGAAGAAGTATAAGCCAGATCAAGGAATTATCTCAAAATGAACTGATCCCACACTGTTCGCAACAGCTCCAGAGAAATTTCTAGATATATTTTTACTATTATCGTGTTAAAAAAAATTAAGTCCTCTATTACTCCTTTAATTTGCATTTTTATAACCTACTATTACCCTGCAAAAAAAGACTATTTAAAAAGCAAACTTCATATATATATTATAATATTTGTGATTTTTTTAATATGATATTTTTGAGAATCAAAACTCTACTCTAGATTTTTAATATTTGCTTTTTAGTATTTGTTATCAATTTTGTACCTTTAAAAACCCAATGTTCAGTACCCATTTTTACTTGGGGGTCAGATTACTGGCTTGTTTGCACTCGCTCCCTTTTGACTCTCCTTTTTCTCCACCAGGTTGCCGCTATCTCCTCCCTCCCCCCTTCTCTTCTCTATCCAAATCTGTGAATCTCTGTGTGTTCTGGGCTGTGGAGAACATTTAGGGTACTGATTACTGGCTGGATCTGTCTCTCTCCTTTTTATTACCCTCTTTCTCCTCCAACCCACTCTAGCACTCTTGCCTGGAAAATCCCATGGATGGAGGAACCTGATAGGCTACAGTCCATGGGGTCGCAAAGAGTCGGACACAACTGAGCGATTTCACTTTCACTTTTCTCCTCCTGGCCACCTCTGTCTCCTTCCTCCCCCTTCTCTTCTCTGTGTATCTCTGTGAACATCACCGAGGGGTACAGAATGTGGAGAACACATAGGGAAGTTAATACTGGCTAGCTTGCTCTTTCCCCTTTTGATTCCCCCTCTTCTCCCTCGTGGTCACCTGTATCGCCCTTCTCCTTCTTCTCTTCTCCATGTAACTCTGTGAGTGTCTCTAGGTGTCCCTCACTGTGGAGAAACTTTTCATCAATAACCTAGATGTTTTATCATTGGTGCTGTATAGATGGAGAAGACTTGATGCTACTATAAGAATAAGACTGAAAACCAGATGCAGGAGGCTTAAGTCCAAAATCTGAGAATACCAAAGAACTCCTGACTCTAGGGAACATTAATCAATAAGAGCACATCAAAAGCCTCCATACCTACACTGATACCAAGAACCACCCAAACCCAACAAGGTCCAGAGAAAGACATACCATGCAAATTCTCCAGAAACACAGGAACATAGCCCTGAGCTTCAATATGCAGGTTGCCCAAAGTCACACAAAACCCACTGACATTTCAAAACTCACTACTGGACACTTCACTGAACTCCAGAGAGAAGAAATCCAGCTCTACCCAACAGAACACCGACACAAGCTTCCCTAACCAGGAAACCTTGACAAGCCACCCATCCAACCCCACCCATAGTGAGAAACCTCCACAATAAAGAGGAATCAAAATGGCCAGAATATGTAAAGGCCACAAAAACACAGCAATCTAAACAAATGAAAAGGCAGAGAAATACTCAGCAGGTAAAGGAACAGGATAAATGCCCACTAAAACAAACAAAAGAGGAAGAGATAGGGAATCTACCTGATAAAGAATTCCAAATAATGACAGTGAAAAGGATCCAAAATCTTGAACATAAATTGGAGTTACAGATAAACAGCCTGGAGACAAGGATCGAGAAGATGCAAGAAAGGTTTAACAAGGATCTAGAAGAAATAAAAAAGAGTCAATCAATAATGAATAATGCAATAAATAAAGTCAGAAACACTCTGGAGAGAACCAACAGTAGAATAACGGAGGCAGAAGATAGCATAGGTGAGGTAGAATGAAGAATGGTAGAAATAAATGAAACAGGGAGGAAAAAGGAAGAAAAGAATTAAAAGAAATGAGGACAATCTCAGAGACTTCTGGGACAATGTGAAATGCCCCAACATTTGAATCATAGGAGTCCCAGAAGGCAAAAATAAAGGCCATGAGAAAATACTTGAGGAGATAATAGTTGAAAACTTCCCTAAAAATGGGGAAGGAAATAGTCAGCAAAGTACTGCCGGAGTCCAGCTCCAGCAGCCAGCAATTCAACCTGAAGGGGTGAGCAGTGTCAGGGAGACAAACTGAGGCAGCCTCTCATTTTACTTGGACTGCCTGTTTATTTCAAGCTTATGATTCTCTTTTATACTTTTACAAAAGCATTAGGTCAGAGGTTTGATATTTTTAGTTCCCATGAACCCAGATTTATTTTTCTCCAAAAATCATTGTTGCCCCTCAAAAGGAGTTCCTTCCTCAGTGATTCTCTCATCTACTTTTTCTCATGTGTCCTTGTGAATACACTGTAACTCATGCTAATGTCTGGGCTGCACACCACATTTCTCAGTTTAATTCTTATCTTTCTAATTCCTGTTTTCCCCTAGTATCCTAAGCTCACTATTTCTTAGAAAGGGCTTCTACCTAATAATATTGCTAAAGTCCTTAATTTCTATAAACTATAATAAAATATGCTAACATTACAGCAATCCTTAAATCTTTAGCTTCTAACTATTTTAATTATTTCTAAGCCCTAAATTTAGCAAACTGCTTTGCCAAAAACTTTTCTCACAAATGGGCTTCAGATAGCAATCCCTCCCATGGCCTCAAGCTGTGGCCTGTGTGCTCACCCTGGAACACTTTTTGGTAAAAGTCCTTGAACAAATGTCAGTGATTAACTTTATGAATTATTATTTGAGCACAGTTGCAGAAGGCTTTATGCCTTCTTATGCTCCTCTCAAAAACAATAAGCACCTTAATATTCTTTTCAGTCAACTCAGCCCGAGAAAAGGGAAAAACAAGTCAGAATCACAAAGCCTAACTCCTTCATTCCAGGTCTGTACCTACGGAACAAAGGGAGGGGGGTTTAGGGCCGTGCCTCTATTTTGCCAGTAATGCCTAACATGGGTCCCAACAAAGTACCAGAAACCTAGAGAGTCCAAAACAGGATAAACCCAAGGCAAAACACCCCAAGACACATATTAATAAAATTAACAAAGGTCAAACACAAAGAACAAATGTTAAAAGCAGCAAGGGAAAAACAACGAATAACACAAAAAGGGATTCTCATAAGGATAACAGCTGATCATTCAATAGAATCACTTCAGGCCAGAAAGGAATGGCAAGACATACTTGAAGTGATGAAAGAAAAAATCCCACAACTCAGATTACTGTACCCAGCAAGGATCTCATTCAAATATGAAAGAGAAAACAAAAGCTTTACAGACAAGCAAAAGCTGAGAGAATTCAGCACCACCAAACCAGCTCTCCAACAAATGCTAAAGGATCTTCTCTAGACACGAAACACAAAAAGGGTGTATAAACTCGAGCCCAAAATTACAAAGTAAATGGCAACGGGATCATACTTATCAATACTTACCTTAAATGTAAATGGGTTGAATGCCCCTACCAAAAGACAAAGACTGGTGGAATGGATACAAAAAACAGACCCCTACATGTGTTGTTTACAATAGACCCACCTCAAAGAAGGGAACACATACAGACTGAAAGTGAAGTGCTGGAAAAAAGTATTCCATGCAAATAGAGACCAAAAGAAAGCGGAGTTACAATACTCATATCAGATAAAACAGAATTTGAAATAAAGGTTGTGAAAAGAGACAAAGAAGGACACTACATAATGGTCAAAGGATCAATCCAAGAAGAAGATATAACAACTATAAATATGTACACACCCAACATAGGAGCACCACAATATGTAAAGCAAATGCTAACAAGTATGAAAGGCGAAATTTACAATAGCACAATAATAGTGGGAGACTTTAATACCCCACTAACATCTATGGATAGATCAACTAAGTAGAAAATTAACAAGGAAACACAAACTTTAAATGATACAATAGACCAGTTAGACCTAATTGATATCTATAGGATATTTCACCACAAAACAATGACTTTCATATTTTTCTCAAGTGCACATAGAACCTACTCCAGGAAAGATCACATCCTGGGCCATAAATCTAGCCTTGGTAAATTCAAAAAAATTCAAATCATTCCAAGCATCTTTTCTGACCACAATGCAGTAAGATTAGATGTCAATTACATGAGAAAAACTATTAAAAATTCCAACATATGGAGGCTGAACAACACGCTACTGAATAACCAACAAATAAAAAAGAAATTAAAATATGCATAGAAATGAATGAAAATGAAAACAAAACCACCCAAAACCTATGGGACACTGTAAAAGCAGTGCTAAGGGGAAGGTTCATAGAAATACAGGCAAACCTCAAGAAAGAAGAAAAAAGTCAAATAAATAACCTAACTCTACACCTAAAGCAACTTGAAATGAAGAACCCCAGGTTTAGTATAAGGAAAGAAATCTTAAAAATTAGGGCAGACATAAATGCAAAAGAAACAAGAGACCATAGCAAAAATCAACATGGCTACAAGCTAGTTCTTCAAGAAGATAAATAAAATGGACAAACGATTAGCCAGACTCATCAAGAAACAAAGGGAGAAAAATCAAACCAACAAAATTAGAAATGAAAATGGAGAAATCACAACAGATAACACAGAAATACAAAGGATCATAAGAGACTACTATTAGCAACTATATGCCAATAAAATGGACAACTTGGAAGACATGGACAAATTCTTAGAAAAGTACAACTTTCCAAAACTGGACCAGGAAGAAATAGAAAATCTTAACAGACCCATCACAAGCATGGAAATTGAAACAGTAAAGAGAAATCTTCCAGCAAACAAAAGCCCAGGTCGAAATGGCTTCACAGCTGAATTCTACGAAAAATTTAGAGAAGAGCTAACACCTATCCTACTCAAACTCTTCCAGAAAATTCCATAGGAAGGTAAAATTCCAAACTCATTCTGTGAGGCCAACATCACCCTAATACCAAAACCTGACAAAGGTGCCACAAAAAAGAAAACTACAGGCCAATATCACTGATGAACATAGATGTAAAAATCCTTAACAAAATTCTAGTAAACAGAATCCAACAACATATTAAAAAGATCATACATCTTGACCAAGTGAGCTTTATCCCAGGGATGCAAAGATTCTTCAATATCCACAAATCAATCAACATAATACGGCACATTAACAAATAGAAAGATAGAAACAATATGATTATCTCATTAGATGCAGAGAAAGCCTTTGACAAAATTCAACATCCATTTATGATTAAAAAAAAAAAAAAACCTCCAGAAAGCAGGAATAGAAGGAACATCAGATCAGATCAGATCAGTCGCTCAGTAGTGTCCGACTCTTTTGCGACCCCATGAACCGCAGCACGCCAGGCCTCACTATCCATCACCAACTTCCGGAGGTCACTCAGACTCACATTCATCGAGTCAGTGATGCCATTCAGCCATCTCATCCTCTGTCGTCCCCTTCTCCTCCTGCCCCCAATCCCTCCCTGAATCAGAGTCTTCTCCAATGAGTCAAATTTTCGCATAAGGTGGCCAAAATACTGGAGTTTCAGCTTTAGCATCATTCCTTCCAAAGAAATCCCAGGGCTGATCTCCTTCAGAATGGACTGGTTGGATCTCCTTGCAGTCCAAGGGACTCTCAAGAGTCTTCTCCAGCACCACAGTTCAAAAGCATCAATTCTTCGGTGCTCAGCCTTCTTCACAGTCCAGCTCTCACATCCATACATGACCACAGGAAAGACCATAGCCTTGACTAGGCGAACATTTGTTGGCAAAGTAAGGTCTCTGCTTTTGAATATGCTATCTAGGTTGGTCATAACTTTCCTTCCAAGGAGTAAGCGTCTTTTAATTTCATGGCTGCAGTCACCGTCTGTAGTGATTTTGGAGCCTAGTAAAATGAAGGCTGACATTGTTTCCCCATCTATTTCCCATGAAGTGATGGGACCAGATGCCATGATCTTAGTTTTCTGAATGTTGAGCTTTAAGCCAACATTTTCACTCTCCATTTTCACTTTCATCAAGAGGCTTTTTAGTTCCTCTTCAGTTTCTGCAATAAGGGTGGTGTCATCTGCATATCTGAGGTTATTGATATTTCTCCCAGCAATCTTGATTCCAGCTTGTGTTTCTTCCAGTCCATCGTTTCTCATGATGTACTCTGCATATAAGTTAAATAAACAGAGTGACAATATACAGCATTGACGAACTCCTTTTCCTATTTGGAACCAGTCTGTTGTTCCTTGACCATTTCTAACTGTTGCTTCCTGACCTGCTTACAGATTTCTCAAGAGGCAGATCAGGTGGTCTGGCATTCCCATCTCTTTCAGAATTTTCCACAGTTTCTTGTGATCTATACAGTCAAAGGCTTTGGCATAGTCAGTAAAGCAGAAATAGATGTTTTTCTGGAACTCTCTTGCTTTTTCCATGATCCAGTGGAAGTTGGCAATTTGATTTCTGGTTCCTCTGCCTTTTCGACAGAATGATTTCTGTTCGTTTCCAAGGCAAACCATTCAATGTCACAGTAATCCAAATCTATGCCCCAACCAGTAACGCCGAAGAAGCTGAAGTTGAAAGGTTCTATGAAGACCTACAAGACATTTAGAACTAACACCCAAAAAAGATGTCCTTTTCATTATAGGGAACTGGAATGCAAAAGTAGGAAGTAAAGAAACACCTGGAGTAACAGGCAAATTTGGCCTTGGAATACGGAATGAAGCAGGGCAAAGACTAATAGAGTTTTGCCAAGAAAATGCACTGGTCATAGCAAATACCCTCTTCCAACAACACAAGAGAAGACTCTATACATGGACATCACCAGATGGTCAACACCGAAATCAGATCGATTATATTCTTTGCAGCCAAAGATGGAGAAGCTCTATACAATCAGCAAAAACAAGACCAGGAGCTGACTGTGGCTCGGACCATGAACTCCTTATTGCCAAATTCAGACTGAAATTGAAGAAAGTAGAGAAAACCATTAGACCATTCAGGTATGACCTAAATCAAATCCCTTATGATTATACAGTGGAAGTGAGAAATAGATTTAAGGGCCTAGATCTGATAGATAGAGTGCCTGATGAACTATGGAATGAGGATCGTGACATTGTACAGGAGACAGGGATCAAGACCATCCCCATGGAAAAGAAATGCAAAAAAGCAAAATGGCTGTCTGGGGAGGCCTTACAAATAGCTGTGAAAAGAAGAGAAGTGAAAAGCAAAGGAGAAAAGGAAAGATATAAACATCTAAATGCAGAGTTCCAAAGAATAGCAAGAAGAGATAAGAAAGCCTTCTTCAGTGATCAATGCAAAGAAATAGAGGAAAACAACAGAATGGGAAAGACTAGGGATCTCTTCAAGAAAATCAGAGATACCAAAGGAACATTTCATGCAAAGATGGGCACGATAAAGGACAGAGATGGTGTGGACCTAACAGAAGCAGAAGATATTAAGAAGAGGTGGCAAGAATACGCAGAAGAACTGTACAAAAAAGAGCTTCAAGACCTAGATAATCATGATGATGTGATCACTGACCTAGAGCCAGACATCTTGGAATGTGAAGTCAAATGGGCTTTAGAAAGCATCACTACGAACAAAGCTAGTGGAAGTGATGGAATTCCAGTGGAGCTATTCCAAGTCCTGAATGATGATGCTGTTAAAGTGCTGCACTCAATATGCCAGCAAATTTGGAAAACTCGGCAGTGGCCACAAGATTGGAAAAGGTCAGTTTTCATCCCAGTCCCAAAGAAAGGCAATGCCAAGGAGTGCTCAAACTACCGAACAATTGCACTCATCTCACACGCTAGTAAAGTAATGCTCAAATTTTTCCAAGCCAGGCTTCAGCAATATGTGAACCGTGAACTTCCTGATGTTCAAGCTGGTTTTAGAAAAGGCAGAGGAACCAGAGATCAAATTGCCAACATCTGCTGGATCATGGAAAAGCAAGAGAGTTCCAGAAAAACATCTATTTCTGCTTTATTGACTATGCCAAAGCCTTTGACTGTGTGGATCACAATAAACTATGGAAAATTCTGAAAGAGATGGGAATGCCAGACCACCTGATCTGCCTCTTGAGAAATCTGTATGCAGGTCAGGAAGCAACAGTTAGAACTGGTCATGGAACAACAGACTGGTTCCAAATAGGAAAAGGAGTACGTCAAGGCTGCATATTGTCACCATGTTTATTTAACTTATATACAGAGTACATCATAAGAAATGCTGGACTGGAAGAAACACAAGTTGGAATCAAGATTGCCGGGAGAAATCTCAATAACCTCAGATATGCAGATGACACGACTCTTATGGCAGAAAGTGAAGAGGGGCTAAAAAGCCTCTTGATGAAAGTGAAAGTGGAGAGTGAAAAGGTTGGCTTAAAGCTCAACATTCAGAAAACGAAGATCATGGCATCTGGTCCCATCAGTACATGGGAAATAGATGGGGAAACAGTGGAAACAGTGTCAGACTTTTGTTTTTCTGGGCTCCAAAATCACTGCAGATTGTGACTGCAGTCATGAAATTAAAAGACGCTTGCTCCTTGGAAGGAAAGTTATGACCAACCTAGATAACATATTCAAAAGCAGAGACATTACTTTGCCAACAAATGTTCGCCTAGTTAAGGCTATGGTCTTTCCTGTGGTCATGTATGGATGTGAGAGCTGGACTGTGAAGAAGGCTGAGCGCCGAAGAATTGATGCTTTTGAACTGTGGTGTTGGAGAAGACTCTTGAGAGTCCCTTGGACTGCAAGAAGATCCAACCAGTCCATTCTGAAGGAGATCAATCCTGGAATTTCTTTAGAAGGAATGATGCTAAAGCTGAAACTCCAGTATTTTGGCCACCTCATGCGAAGAGTTGACTCATTGGAGAAGACTCTGATGCTGGGAGGGATTGAGGGCAGGAGGAGAAGGGGACGACAGAGGATGAGATGGCTGGATGGCATCACTGACTCGATGGATGCGAGTCAGGGTGACCTCCGGGAGCTGGTGATGGACAGGGAAGCCTGGCGTGCTGCGGTTCATGGGGTCGCAACGAGTTGAACACGACTGAGCGACTGATCTGATCTGATCTGCCTTTTCTAAATCCAGCTTGAACATCAGGAAGTTCACGGTTCACATATTGCTGAAGCCTGGCTTGGAGAATTTTGAGCATTACTTTACTAGCGTGTGAGATGAGTGCAATTGTGCAGTAATTTGAGCACTCTTTGGCATTGCCTTTCTTTGGGATTGGGATGAAAACTGACCTTTCCAATCTTGTGGCCACTGCTGAGTTTTCCAGATTTGCTGGCGTATTGAGTGTAGCACTTTCACAGCATCATCTTTCAGGATTTGGAAGAGCTCCACTGGAATTCCATCACCTCCACTAGCTTTGTTCCTAGTGATGCTTTCTAAGGCCCATTTGACTTCACATTCCAGGATGTCTGGCTCTAGGTCAGTGATCACACCATCATGATTATCTGGGTCGTGAAGCTCTTTTTTGTACAGTTCTTCTGTGTATTCTTGCCACCTCTTCTTAATATCTTCTTCTTCTGTTAGGTCCATACCATTTCTGTCCTTTATCGAGCTCATTTTTGCATGAAATGTTCCTTTGGTATCTTTGATTTTCTTAAAGAGATCCCTAGTCTTTCCTATTCTGTTGTTTCCCTCTATTTCTTTGCATTGATTGCTGAAGAAGGCTTTCTTATCTCTTCTTGTTCTTCGTTGGAACTCTGCATTCAGATGTTTATATCTTTCCTTTTCTCCTTTGCTTTTCACTTCTCTTCTTTCACAGCTATTTGTAAGGCCTCCCCAGACAGCCATTTTGCTTTTTTGCATTTCTTTTCCATGGGGATGGTCTTGATCCCTGTCTCCTGTACAATGCCACGAACCTCATTCCATAGTTCATCAGGCACTCTATTTATCAGATCTAGGCCCTTAAGTCTATTTCTCACTTCCACTGTATAATCATAAGGGATTTGATTTAGGTCATACCTGAATGGTCTAGTGGTTTTCCCTACTTTCTTCATAGGGAAGGAACATACCTTTCTTCAGAAGGAACATACCTCAACATAATAAAAGCTATATATGACAAACCCACAGCAAACATTGTCTTCAATGGTGAAAAATTGAAAGCATTTCCTCTAAAGTCAGGAATAAGGCAAGTGTGCCCACTCTCACCACTGCTATTCAACATAGATTTGAAAGTTTTGGCCACAGCAATCAGAGCAGTAAAATAAATAAAAGGAATCTAGATTGGAAAAGAAGTGAAACTCTCACTGTTTGCAGTTGACATGATCCTCACATAGAAAACTCTGAAGACTCCACCAAGAAATTACTAGAGCTAATCAATGAATATAGTAAACTTGCAGGATATAAAATTAACACCCAGAAATTCCTTGCATTACTATACAATAACAATGAGAAAAGAGAAAGAGAACTTAAGGAAACAATTCCATTCACCATTGCAACAAAAAGAATAAAATACTTAGGAATATATCTACCTAAATAAACAAAAGACCTATATATAGGAAACTATAAAACACTGACGAAAGAAATAAAAAATGACACAAATAGATGGAGAAATATACCATGTTCATGGATTGGAAGAATCAATATAGTGAAAATGAGTATACTACCCAAAGCAATCTATAGATTCAAGGCAATCCCTATCAAGCTACCAGCGGTATTTTTCACAGAGCTAGAACAAATAATTTCACAAGTTGTATGGAAATCCAAAAAAAATATCGATTAGCCAAAGCAATCTTGAGAAAGAATAATGGAACTGGAGGAATCAACCTGCCTGACTTCAGGCTCTACTACAAAGCTACACTCATCCAGACAGTATGGTACTGGCACAAAGACAAAAATATAGATCAATGGAGCAAAATCGAAAGCCAGAGGATAAATCCATGAATCTGTGGACACCTTATCTTCCACAAAGTAGGCAAGAATATGCAATAGAGAAAAGACAATCTCTTTAACAACTGGTGCTGTGAAAACTGATCAACCACTTGTAAAAGAATGAAACTAGAACACTTTCTAACACCATACACACAACTAAACTCAAAATGGATTAAAGACCTAAACGTAAGACCAGAAACTATAAAAATCCTAGAGGAAAACATAGGCAAAAGCCTTTCTGACATAAATTTTAGCAGGATCCTCTTTGACCCACTTCCCAGAATGTTGGAAATAAAAGCAAAAATAAACAAATGGGACCTAATTAAACTTAAAAACTTTTGCTCCACGAAGGAAACTATAAGCAAGGCGAAAAGATTGCCTTCAGAATGGTAGAAAATAATAGCAAACAAAGCAACTTGCAAACTATTAATCTCAAAAATATACAAGCAACACCTGCAGCTCAATTCCAGAAAAATAAAAGACCCAATCAAAAAATGGGCCAAAGAACTAAACAGACATTTCTCCAAAGAAGACATACAGATGACTAACAAACACATGAATATATGCTCAACATCACTCATTATCAGAGAAATGCAAGTCAAAACCATTATGAGGTACTATCTCACACCAGTCAGAATGACTGCTATCCAAAAGTCTACAAGCAATAAATGCTGGAGAGGGTGTGGAAAAAGGGATCCCTCTTACACTGTTGTTGGGAATGCAAACTAGTACAGCCACTAGGGAGAACAGTGTTGAGATTCCTTAAAAATCAGGAAATAGAACTGCCATATGAATCAGCAATCCCAAATTCTGGGCATGCACACTGAGGAAACCAGAATTGAAAGACACACATGTACCCCAATGTTCATCACAGCACTGGTTATAATAGCCAGGACATGGAAGCAAGCTAGATGTCCATGAGCAGGCAAATGGATAAGAAAACTTTGGTACATATACACAATGGAATATTACTAAGCTATTAAAAAGTATACATTTGAATCAGTTCTAATGAGGTGGATTAAACAGTAAGCCAGAAAGGAAAACACCAATTCAGTATACTCATGCATATATATGAAATTTAGAAAGGTGGTAATGTTAACCTTGTATGTGATACAGCAAAAGAGACACAGATGTATAGACTAGTGTTTTGGACTCTGTGGGAGAGGGCGAGGGTGCTATGATTTGGGAGAATGGCATTGAAATGTGTATGTTATCATATGTGAAAAGTATTGCCAGTCCAGTTTTGATGCATGAGACAGGGTGCTCGGAGCTGTTGCACTGGGATGACCCAGAGGGATGGGATAGAAGGGAGGTGGGAGGGGGGTTCAGGATGAGGACCACATGTACACCCATGGTGGATCCATGTCGATATAAGGCAAAACCACTACAGTATTGTAAAGTATCTGTGCGACCCCATAGACGGCAGCCCACCAGGCTCCTCCATCCCTGGGATTCTCCAGGCAAGAACACTGGAATAGGTTGCCATTTCCTTCTCCAATGCATAGAGGTGAAAACTGAAAGTGAAGGCACTCCGTCTTGTTTGACTCTTCATGACCACATGAACGGCAGCCTACCAGGCTCCTCCGTCCATGGGATTTTCCAGGCAAGATACTGGAGTGGGTTGCCACTGCCTTCTACATGTAAAGTAATTAGCCTCTGATTAAAATAAATACACTTATATTAAAAAATAAAATAAATAAAGGACACCAAAAAAGAATTAAAAAAAAAAAAAAACTCAAGGATTCAAGTGTAGTATCTCAAAAGGAAATTTTCTGTCTGTGTCATAAAGAGAAACCAAGTAAATCCCATGGTAATGGCCTTTCTGTAAATTCCTGAAAGTTGAGTTTAAGAAATCCAATAAAAAAATATCCTAATGGTTGCAGTTACTTTGACAAGAATTCCATTTCCCTCAATATGCCATCATGAGACTGGGAGAAAATTTTAAGAAAATAAAGTTAGGGTATTTTCTCTGAGCTCCATCTCCATTCTAAAAAATTAGAAATAAGGAGGGGAAAAAAAAATAAATAACCCCCAAATAAATGTTTACATTAATTTTATTGTGTTGGCAAAAAGGTTCTTTTGTGTTTTTTCATAACATCTTATGGAAGAACCCAAACAAACTTTTTTGCCAATTCAATAGTTTTGCCTAGGCCCACAAAGCATTATATCTGAGGTGCATTTCCTTCTCAATCACAAGTCTGATTTCAGAAGCTGACACCTATGTCTTTGCTCTGGACAGTTCTACAGAAAACCATGCAAAAAAATAGTTTATCACTCCTCACCCATGCAAAATTTTCAGCTTTTATCCCTTCTTAGTTATTCCCATTAAGCTACTTTTGCCATCCTATTCTGATTTCAATTCCACCCTTTTCCCTTAGATACTAATGACTAGGAACAGTTTGTCCATAAAGAAGACTGTCATTTTAATTCATTCAAATTTGTGTTTAACATCTATTATATGTAATGTCTTTTTATTCATCTGAACTGGGAAGAAGGTTTTAAACAAATACACAGACATGTGTTCATGTGTGTGTATATGAACACAGGCACACACACGCACACAGAAGTCTTTCCTGGAAATATTTCAAGGTAAGTCAGGTCGAAGAGTTATTTGTCGTGGAGTTTTTGGGTGAATGTAACTACACACCTTAATAGTTCTAAAAGATATCTATATTGAGAAAATTGAAAATTTGTCTAAGAAGGTTTTCCTTTCATCTTTCATAGAGAGGATGTGTTGAGATTCCAAAATAAGCCCTTTGTTTGTATTGATAAATTGACTAGACTCTCCAGTGAAAGGATGTCTCTCTATCATCCCAATTAGTAATGATTTGAGGTGGCCCAAATTATCTGAACTATCTTACATACAAATTAAGGAGTAAGACAATCTCTTTAAAATACTTTTAACAGTAATAGCAATAATTTATTTTATTATCATTGGAAAACATGTTGAATGCATTTACTATATGCATATACATACATATTTATATATATTGAATACTTCTTAAATTGCATTTATATTGACTAAAATGAGCACTCATAAGTAGAGTTGAATGATGTATTATTTACATTTGGCAAGTGAGAAAAACTGGCAAAAGAATGATACTTTTTTTTTCAATTCCAAAAGTTAAATAAGCAGCATATCTGAGATTATTAAATAGCTCAATAGCTATGTACTATGCTACCTTTAAAAACTTGTAATTAGAATTAATTACATATCTCTTCTTTTGTGTATGTAGTTACTCAGTAGGTAAGACCCCCACCCCCCAAACCACATACTTCAGTTTAAATGAATGCTTATGGTACAGCAGAAGGGAGAATATGCTGATCCAGAGGTATTTGTGAAGCTTTCAGTCCTCAAAGAGTATAAATCCTGAAGGGGAAAGGAAGGGTCTATGAGAATTTGCAGGTGTGAAGAAAAAGAACAACTCACAGGGGTGGCAGAACTACAGAGTTATGCATCAAGATTCAAATTTCACACTGGGGCCAAATTTTCAGAGACTGTGACCAAAACTGAGTGACTGGAGTGCAGCATGGGGAATGCACATCTTGGGCTTTATGTGCTACTAGGAAAATCTACCTGTACTCATAAGGCTTACTGTTTGCTAAACCCAGGGTAGGCACAGTATGAGCTAAGAGGCTGGCAGAAGACTCGAGGAGCCATAGGAACTGCAGATATAGTTATTATCTCCTGGCTGACACAGTAGCCATAGCAGTGGACACATTATTTCTCTTCACTTGTGGCCAACCCAATGCACACAGCCATGAAGCAGCAGTAATTGCCACTGCTTTCTAGGTGGAACTCATATATCCCTACAGCACAAACTAGCTCATGACCAAGTAAATACCACGTGATGTGTGGGCACAGTGATATAAATGATTTCAGCTATTATATAGTCATTATTTACAAAACATAGGGTGAGAGAACCTGAATGTACCATCTTGGCTAATTTGCCCTCTCCCCACACTTTCCAAACCAAACCAATCCAGAGGACACAGCAGGAAAATAAAAACTCAAAGATTTAGTAGATATCAGAAAAATTTTTAGAATTGAAAGTGGCCTCAGAAATCATCTAATCTAACAAATTTTTTATAGAGGAGGAAACAGGCCTGGGTAGATGGAGACAGGGATAAGAAGGCTACACACTTTTTTAGTGAGAGAGCTGTAACAACAGCTTTTTGTCTGTGTTTCTTTCCATTTCACTTAACTTCAAAGACAGATATTGCCTTGCAGCAAGGAAATAGCAATCTGAGTAGAGACACTTTAGAGTTAAAGGGAGATGCCATTAGAAAAGACGTCTGCCTAATTACAGCTTTATAGATTACTTAAATATTATACTTGCTACTCACCAGTTGCCTGCAGAACCTGAAAGGTGAATGAATACATGGGCCTGTGTGCAGGAGGATTTAGTCAAGGGCAGAGTACAAATACCCAGGAGGAAAATAAAGGAGCTTCCATAACAAGGGAAACAACAGTGCACAGCTGTGGGATAACAAGAGTAACAAATCATGTTTGGAATTTCACAGCTTTGGGGGAAAATTTGCAAAAGTTGTACCTTATTCTGGGAACAGCAAGCAAAGTATAGGGAACACGTACACTTATGTACCTGGTGCTCCAAGTTGGAGAGAGCTAGAAGCTTGGGAGAAGGAAGCCTTCCAAAAATCTACTACATATTTGCTTTTTAGAAAGCCCACAGATAAATCCACACAAATATGGGCACCTTATCTTTGACAAAGGAGGCAAGAATATACAATGGAGAAAAGACAACCTCTTTAACAACTGGTGCTGGGAAAACTGGTCAACCACTTGTGAAAGAACGAAACTAAAACATTGTCTAACACCATACACAAAAATAAACTCAAAATGGATTAAAGATCTAAATGTAAGACCAGAAACCATAAAATTCCTAGAGGAAAACATAGGCAAAACACTCTCTGACATAAATCACAGCAGGATCCTCTATGATCCACCTCCCAGAATAATGGAGATAAAAACAAAAATAAACAAATGGGACCTAATTAAACTTAAAAGCTTTTGTATAACGAAGGAAACTATAAGCAAGGTGAAAAGACAGCCTTTAGAATGGGAGAAAATAATAACAAAAAAACAACTGACAAAGAATTAATCTCAAAAATATACAAGCAACTCCTGCAGCTCAATACCCCTTCTCCTCTTGCCCTCAATCCCTCCCAGCATCAGAGTCTTCTCCAATGAGTCAACTCTTCGCATGAGGTGGCCAAAATACTGGAGTTTCAGCTTTAGCATCATTCCTTCCAAAGAAATCCCAGGGGTGATCTCCTTCAGAATTGACTGGTTGGGTCTCCTTGCAGTCCAAGAGTGTTTGGCGAACGCGGTTGCTGCGACTTATCACCTCCCCCGCCACTCGGTTATTTGGGTGTACAACCAGCGCACCTTCTCAGGCGGATGTTGACTGTCCAGAACCCCAAGAAGTTTTAGTTAGCAAAGAAGCCTGCTTACAGTTTTGTAGATAATGTCTCTCTGGGGCTGCGATTGCCCCCTTCCGGTTCTGGCTGCCTGTCACCGATGGGAGACGGTCTGCAGCCGGCTATCTCTGTACAGTCTTTTGTTCCGTGTGCGGGCCTGGTGGTGTCTTAGGTTCAGATCAGATCAGTCGCTCAGTCGTGTCCGACTCTTCGCGACCCCATGAACCGCAGCACGCCAGGCCTCCCTGTCCATCACCAGCTCCCGGAGGTCACTCAGACTCGCATCCATCGAGTCAGTGATGCCATCCAGCCATCTCATCCTCTGTCGTCCCCCTTCTCCTCCTGCCCTCAATCACTCCCAGCATCAGAGTCTTCTCCAATGAGTCAACTCTTCGCATGAGGTGGCCAAAATACTGGAGTTTCAGCTTTAGCATCATTCCTTCCAAAGAAATTCCAGGATTGATCTCCTTCAGAATGGACTGGTTGGATCTTCTTGCAGTCCAAGGGACTCTCAAGAGTCTTCTCCAACACCACAGTTCAAAAGCATCAATTCTTCGGCGCTCAGCCTTCCTCACAGTCCAGCTCTCACATCCATACATGACCACAGGAAAGACCATAGCCTTGACTAGGCGAACCTTTGTTGGTAAAGTAATGTCTCTGCTTTTGAATATGCTATCTAGGTCTTAGGTTAGATCTGGCTTTTCGCGTGGTAGATATCCCACAGTCTGGTCTGCTAGCCCAAATTATTTCGCTCAGGTAGCACTTGGGGTATTCAGGCCAGATCCTTACTCTAAGTGATGCAGCATGTGCCCTGCCTCCCTGCCCAGCTCCCGCTTGCAAATGGCGGATGCAGGCATCTGCGCTGCTTCTCCGCTTGGGGAGTTACCGTAGGGCTCGTAATCTTTGGGTTTTAATTGTTTATTTATTTTTCCCTCTCTGTTATATTGTCTTCTGTGCTTCCAAGGCTTGGCACAGACTAAACAGTGAGAATGTTTCCTGGTGTTTGGAAACTTATCTCTTTTGAAGATTCCCTTCCGGGATGGAGCTCCGTCCCTCCTGCTTTTGTCTCTATTTTTATCTTTTATATTTTTTCCTACCTCCTTTCGCAGACAATGGGTTGCTTTTCTGGGTGCCTGCTGTTCTCTGCCGGCATTCAGAAGTTGTTTGGTGGAATTTACTTAGTGTTTAAATGTTCTTTTGATGAAATTGTGGAGGAGAAAGTGTTCTCCCCGTCCTATTCCTCCGCCATCTTAGCTCCTCCCTCCACTTTCACTTTCATCAAGGGGCTTTTTAGTTCCTCTTCACTTTCTGCCATAAGGGTAGTGTCATCTGCATATCTGAGGTTTTTTATATTTCTCCTGGCAATCTTGATTTCAGGTTGTGCTTCCTCCAGCCCAGCATGTCTCATGATGTACTCTGCATGTAAGTTAAATAAACAGGGTGACAATATACAACCTTGACGTACTCCTTTTCCTATTTGGAACCAGTCTGTTGTTCCATGTCCAGTTCTAACTGTTGCTTCCTGACCTGCATACAAATTTCTCAAGAGGCAGGTCAGGTGGTCTGGTATTCCCATCTCTTTCAGAATTTTCCACAGTTTATTGTGATCCACACAGTCAAAGGTTTTGGTCTAGTCAATAAAGCAGAAATATATGTTTTTCTGGAACTCTCTTCCTTTTTTGATGTTCCAGCAGATATAAGCAATTTGATCTCTGCTTCTTCTGCTTTTTTAAAACCAGCTTGAACATCTGGAAGTTCATGGTTCATGTATTGCTGAAGCCTGGCTTGGAGAATTCTAAGCATTACTTTACCAGCGTGGGAGATGAATGCAATTGTGTGGTAGTTTGAGTATTCTTTGGCATTGCCTTTCTTTTGGAATGAAAACTGACCTTTTCTAGTCCTGTGGTGACTGCCGAGTTTTCCAAATTTGCTGGCATATTGAGTGCAGCACTTTCACAGCATCATCTTCCAGGATTTGAAATAGATCAAAGGGAATTCCATCACCTCCACCAGCTTTGTTTGTAGTGATGCTTCCTAAGGCCCACTTGACTTCACGTTCCAGGATGTCTGGTTCTAGGTCACCCCATTGTGATTTTCTGGGTTGTTAAGATCTTTCTTGTACAGTTCTTCTGTGAAATCCTGCCACCTCTTCTTAATATCTTCTGCTTCTGTTAGGTCCCTATGATTTCTGTCCTTTATTGAGCCCATCTTTGCATGAAACATTCCCGTGGTATCTCTAATTACCTTGAAGAGATCTCTGGTCCTTCCCATTCTACTCGTTTCCTCTATTTCTTTACACTGATCACTGAGGAAGGCTTTCTTATCTCTCCTTGCTGTTCTTTGGGAGTCTGCATTCAAGTGGGTATATCTTTCCTTTTCTCCTTTGCTTTTTGCTTCCCTTCTTTTCACAGCTATTTGTAAGGCCTCCCCAGACAGCGATTTTGCTTTTTTTGCATTTCTTTTTCTTGGGGATGGTCTTGATTCCTGTCTCCTGTACAATGTCACAAACATGCATCCATAGTTCATCATAAGAAATTATATTAAAAAGAAAATTTCACATATCAGTAACGTAACATTCTACCTAAGGCACAAGGAAAGAAGAGCAAATCAAAGCCAAAGCAAGCAGGTAAAAGATAATGAATCGAAATCCATGGAAAGGTTTTTAAAAAGAGAAAAATTGCACAAAAGTTGCTTCTATTAAAAGATCCAAACTCTTAAACTAATAAGGAAAAAAATGATTCACGTTACTAAAATCAGGAATAAAATCTGAATCATTGCTATTCAATTACACAAATAAAGGTTATAAAGTCATACTATGATATTCCTGTATGAAAATAAGTTATGGAATGCCAACATCTATTTTTATTCAGGTATAGTTGATTTAAAATATTGTATTAGATTCTGCTGTACAGCACAGTGATTCACACTAACATATGTAGATGCTTATTCTTTTTCATATTCTTTTCCATTATGGTTTGTTATAGGATATTGAATATACTTCCCTGTGCTGTATAGTAGGATCTTTTTGTTTATCTATTTTATATATAATAGGTTGTAGCTGCTAGACCCAAACTCCTAATTATCCCTCCCACACTCTTATAATAACAATAAGTTTATTTTCTATGTCTATGCATCTGTTTCTATTCTGTAAATAAGTTCATTTCTGTCATATGTTATATTACACATATAAGTGATACCATGTGATATTTGTCTTTCTCTTTATGACTTGTTTCACTTATTATTATAATTTTCAGGTTCATTAATGTTGCTTCCAGTGACATGATTACTTTATTATTTTCTAAGGCTGAATAGTATTCTATTATGTGTGTGTGTGTGTATTCATTTATTGATAGACATATAGGTTGCTTCCATGTCTTGACTATTGCAAATACCTCTGCTATGAACACTGAGGTTCAGGTATCTTATCAAATTAGAGTTTTCTTCAGTGGATTGCTGGAATCACATGGAAACTATTTTTAGTTTTTTTAAGCAACCTCAATATTGTTTTCTACAGTGGCTGCACCAACTTACATTCACATTAAAAGTATAAGACAGTTTCCTTTTCACCACATCCTCTCCAGCATTTATTATATTTAAACTTTTTAATGATGGCCATCCTTACCAGCATGAAGTGGTACACCATTGTAGTTTTGATTTGCATTTCTTTAATAATTAGTGATATTGAGCATCATTTCATATGCTCATTGGCTATATGTACATCTTCTTTGGAGAAATGTCTATTTACATCTTCTGCCTGCTTTTTTTGGCTGAATTGTTTGTTTGTTTTGTTATTGAGTTGTCAAAGTTGTTTTTATAATTTGGAAATTAAGCTCTTGTTGGTTGCATCACCTGGAAATACTTTTCTCCAAGTCTGTAGGTTGCCTTTTCACTTTTTTTTTAATGATTTTATTTGCTGTGGAAGAGCTCATGTTTGAATAAGTTCCATTTGTTTATTTTTGCTTTTATTTCTATTGTTTGCGAGACTGACCTAAGAAAATATTGATACATTTTATGTACCAGAGAATATTTTATATATGTTCTCTTCTAGGAGTTTTTAGGCAACATGTCATATTTAAGTCTTTAAGCCACCTTGAGTTTATTTTTGTGTATGATACATAGGTGTGTTCCATTGATCTTTCTGTTTTTGTGCCAGTTCTATACTGTTTTGATTACTGTAGCTTTGCCATATAGCCTGAAACCAGTGAGCCTGATTCCTCCAGCTTCATTTTTTCTTTCTCAAGATTGCTTTGACTTTTAGTGTCTCCATTTTTTCCCAAGATCTTGGATTATTTTTGTTATCATCACTCTGAATTATTTTATCTGATAGATTGCTTATATCCTGAACATTTAGTTGTTCTTACAAGTTTTTATCTCGCTCCTTCCTCTGCAACATATTTCCGTGTCATTTCATTTTGTCAAACTTACTGTGTTTGTGGTCTCCATTCTACAGGTGGAAGGATCATAGCTCTTCTTCCTTATGGTGCCTAAACCCTGGTGGGTGAGGTTGGTCCAGAGGCTTTTACCATTATCCCCTTGATAGAAGATCTGATTGGTGTTGTGTTGATCAAGCCTATCCTAGATACTGAATGGGGCTTCCCTTTGCTCTGTGGTTACCGCTGCCCTTTAAGGGGAGTGTCTGCTCCATAGTTGTTGGAGTAGGCCCCCCCAAATCTGTTTTTAAGATGTGATGTGACATAGGTGGGATTGGAGCACTCCCACTGGGAGAGAAGTCATGGAATGGTTCTCCTCTGGAGCTGTTCACCTGTGAGTATGCTTTGTTGCCACCCTTTGGGTGGGTTCACAAATGCACTGTTGTTGCCATTGCTCTAAGTCTCACCTTAACTGTGGGTGTGTGGGAAACTGGCCCTGGTGACTCTTGGAGGTTGTTTTCACCCAGACACTGGTGCAGATCAACTGAGGTCAGGCCCCAGGGCTGCAATAGTTGTGTAGTAGTCACTCAATTGTGGGAGCTATGGAGGCAACTTGAACCCTGGTCTGGCCCAATCTCCACGTGTAGATGCCCACAGCTATTAAAATCAGACCCATTCCAGCTACATGAGGACATGTTCTTTTGGATGTTTCACAGGTGCTGAATTTAGGAAGCCATCAACAGAGGTGTAACTCTGATGTTCATGCAGCCAACAGGAGGGATTTCAGCTCTTCTTTCATAGTTCCACAGCCCCTGGTGCTAAGCTGTGGCTTCAGCCTTTCCTCTGGGCAGATTTCCTAGTGGGAAGAGCCTTCTGTGCCCTCCCCGGACTCCTTCCAGGGACTGAAGGGTGGGTCCTGATACCCACTTGTGGATTTTGTAGCAGTGAGAGGTTTTCATATGTTCCCAAGTGATGAGGGGTACTTCTGGAACCCACTGATAGATTTTCTAGTGAATAAAGTTATCCATGCACTCCAGGGACAGCATGAGCTGGTCCTGGCACTTGCTGGTGGGATTTCTAATTTCAGGAGCTGTCCATGTGCTTCCGGGTCAGTGTGGGCAGGTCCTAGGGCTCCCTGGCCATAACTCCTAATGGGGAAAGCTGCTTGTGTCTTTCTGGGACAGTGATGGTGGGCCCTGTGGCCCACTGGTAGAATTTTTAATGGAGAAATCTATCTCTGACCTTATAGGTGAGTCTGGCATCTTCCTGTGGGTCTGTAAGAGGGGTTAGTGACAGCCTCTGAAGCTTAAGATGATAGTAGTGACTCGTCTCTGCACCTAGAACTCCTATAGGCTGTGTCTTGTTGTCTGGGAGTGCTCAAAGAAATAGAAATTCTTCTGGTGGTCTCACCTCTCTCCTCATGTGCATCCCTATAATGGTGTCTTGTCTCTCCAGTATGTCCAGGATTCTTCCTAGTACACCATCAGTTGCCATGGCCTGACTTATTCAAACTGTTTTCACACCTAAAGCTGGTCCTCTCCCTGAGACTGAGATTTGGAGCCTGAGTTTCAGCTCCTGACACATCAACCAACACTGACACCGAAAGAGAAGTGCAAGGTGGTAGTGCTGACCCTCTGTGCAGATTATTTTCCATTTGTCTTCCACAAACAGGTTGCTGCTCTTGCCTCTTAGGCTTGAAAATTCCCACTCCATCCAGTATAATATCTCCACTGGTGAGGGCCTTCCCAAAGGTGTGGGAAGCATTCCTCCTTCTAAGCTCGATCTTGAGGGCACAGGATCTGTCCTGATTCCTTTTTTTTTTTTTTTTTTTTTTTACTTTTGTTCTACCTCATTATATGGAGGTTTTCTTGTCTTTTTAGGCATCTGAGGTCTTCTGTTGGTACTCAGTAACTGTTCTGTGTGACTTGTTCCACTTGTAGGTGTATTTTCAGTATTTCTGAAGAGGGAGGTGAACTCTGCTTCCTGCTCTTCTGCAATTTTTATCCCACCCCTATTTATGTTTGATTACTATAGCTTTGTAATATTCTATGAAATCTGGGAGGATTATGCCTCTGATGTAGTATATCCTCAGGATTGCTTTGGCAATTATGGATCTTTTAAGGTTCCATATAAATTTCAAGATTATTTACTATAGCTTTGTTAACAATGCCATGAATAATTTAATAGGGATCACATTAAATTTGTAGATTGCCTCCAGTAGTTTGGTCATTTTAACAATATTAATTCTTCCAATCCAAGACCATAGGATATTTTTCCGTTTCTTTGAATCATTTTTAATTTCCTTTATCAATATTTTATAGCTCTCAGCATATAAATATTTCACCTCTTCAGTCAGGTTTATTCCTAAGTATTTTTGGATGCAATTTTATAAAGCATTGGGTCTTTTAGATGGCTTCACCTAAAATTTAGACAAGAGCTAACTCCTATCATACTGAAACTCTTCCAGAAAATTGCAGAGGAAGGTAAACTCCAAAATTCATTCTATGAAGCCACCATCACCATAATACTAAAACCAGACGAAGATGCCACAAAAACAAGAAAACTACAGGAGAGTATCACTGATGAACATAGATACGAAAGTACTCAAGAAAATTCTATCAAACAAAATCCAACAACATATTAAAAAGATCATACCTCATGACCAAATGGGCTTTATCCCAGAGATGCAAGGATTCTTCAATATTTGCAAATCAATCAATGTGATACACTGCGTTAACAAATTGAAAGATAAAAATCATCTGATTTTCCCAATTGATACAGAGAAATCCTTTGACAAAATTCAACACCCATATATGATTAAAAAAAAAAAAAAAACTCTCCAGAAAGCAGACATATACTTCAACATAATAAAAGCTACATATGACAAACCGACAGCAAACATCCTCAATGGTGAAAAACTGAAAGCATTTCCTTTAAATTCAGGAACAAGAGAAGGGTGCCCACTCTCACCACTACTATTCAACATACTCTTGGAACTCCCAGCCACAACTATCAGAGAAGAAAAAATAAAATAAAAGGAATCCAGATGGAAAAGAAGTAAAACTCTCACTGTTTGCAGATGACATGATTTTCTACATAGAAAACCCTAAAGACACCACCAGAAAATTCCTAGAGTTAATCAATGAACATAGTAAAGTTACTAGATATAAAATTAATATGCAGAAATCTCTTGCATTTCTACAAACTAACAATGAAAAATCAGAAAGAGAAATTAAGGAATCAATCACATTCACCATTGCAATGAAAAGAATAAAATACTTAGGAATAAAGTTGCCTAAAGAAACAAAAGACTTGCATATAGAAAACTATAAAACACTGATGAAAGAAATCAAAGATGACACAAATAGATGGAAAAATATACAATGTTCATGGATTGGAAGAATCAATATAGTAAAAATGAGTATACTGCCCAAAGCAATCTGTAGTACAATGCACTCCCTTTCAAACTACCAATGGTATTCTTCACAGAGCTAGAACAAATAATCTCACAATTTGTATGGAAGCACACATAAGCCTTGAAATAGCCAAAGCATCTCAAGAAAGAATAAGGGAACTGGAAGAATAAGCCTTCCTGCCTTCAGACCCGGGGAAGGCAATGGCACCCCACCCCAGTACTCTTGCCTGGAAAACCCCATGGACGGAGGAATGTGGTAAGCTCCAGTCCATGGGGTTGCTAAGAGTCGGACACAACTGAGCGACTTCCCTTTCACTTTTCACTTTCATGCATTGGAGAAGGAAATGGCAACTCACTCCAGTATTCTTGCCTGGAGAATCCCAGGGACAGCCGTCTATGAGATCGCACAGAGTCGGACACGACTGACGCGACTTAGCAGCAGCAGCAGCCTTCAGACCATACTACATAGCTACAGTCATCAAGACAGTATGATACTGGCACAAAGGCAAAAATATAGACCAGTGGAACAAAACAGAAAGTCCAGAGAAAAATCCATGTGCCTATGAACTTCTTATCTGGGACAAAGGAGGTAAGTCATTCTCTTTAACAAATGATGCTGAGAAAACTGGTCAACCACCTGTAAAAGTATGAAACTAGAACACTTTCGAACACCATACACAAAAATAAACTCAAAATAGATTAAAGATCTAAAAGTAAGATGAGAAATTCTAAAACTCTTAGAGGAAAACATAAACAGAACTCTCTCTGACACAAATCACAGCAAGATCCTCTATGACACATCTCCCAGAATAATAGAAATAAAAGAAAAATAAACAAATGGAACCTAATTAAACTTAAAAGCTTTTCCACAATGAAGGAAAAATATAAGCAAAGTGAAAAGACATCCTTCGGAATAGGCGAAAATAATAACAAATGAAAAAATTGACAAATAATTAATCTCCAAAATATACAAGCAGCTCATGCAGCTCAATACCAGAAAAACAAACAACCCAATCAATAAGTGGGCAGAAGACATAAATAGACATTTATTCAAAGAAGACATGCAGATAGTTAATAAACACACAAAAAAATGCTCAACATTGCTCATTATTGGAGAAATGCAACTGAAAAATACTATGAGATATCATCTCACACTAGTCAGAATGGCCATCATCAAAAAGTCTACAAACCATAAATCCTGGAGAGGATGTGGAGAAAACGGAACCCTCTTACACTGTTGGTGGAAATGCAAACTGATACAGCCACTATGAAGAACAGTGTGGAGATTTCTTTTTAAAAAACCTGGGAATAGAACTGCCATACGACCCAGTGATCCCACTGCTGGTCATCCATATCAAGAAAACTAGAATTGAAAGAGACACATGTACCCCAATGTTCATTGCAACACTATTAATAGCTAGGATATGAAAGCAACCAAGATGTCCATCAGCAGATGAATGGATAAGGAAGTTGTGGTACATGTACACAATGGAATATTGTGTACAGCTATAAAAAGGAACACATTTGAGTCAGTTCTAATGAGGTGGGTGAAACTTCAGCCTATTATATACAGTTAAAAAAGTCAGTAAGAGAAGCACAAATACTTTATATTAATGCATATACCTGGAATCTAGAAAGACAGTAACAACAATCCTATATTCAGGTCAGCAAAAGTGACACAGATGTGAAGGACAGACTTTTGGACTCTGGGAGAAGGCAAGGGTGGAATAATTTGAGAGAATAACCTGAAACATGTATATTTTCATATGTAAAATAGATGACCAGCGCCAGTTCGATGCATGAAGCAGGGCACCAAAAGCCAGTGCTCTGGGACAACCCAGAGGGATGGAGTAGGAAGGGAGGTGGGAGGGGGCTTCAGGATGGCATGAGACATTCAGACCCGTGGCTGATTCATGTCAATGTGTGGCAAAAACCATGACAATATTGTAAAGTAATTATCCTCCAATTAAGATACATTAATTAAGAAAAATAAAGTTTTGAGTTTTCCTTGAGCTTTCCCTTTCTTTTATCTCATTGTTCATGTACAGAAATGCAACAGATTTCTGTATATTAATCATGTATCCTTCTACCTTACTAAGCTTGTTTATTAGTTCCAGTAGATTTTTTGCATAGTCTTTAGGTTTTTCTATATGTAGTACCACTTCATCTGCATATAATGACAGTTTCACCTCCTCTTTTCCAATTTGGATACCCTTTATTTCTTTTTTTGTGTCTGACTGTTGTGGCTACGACTTCCAATACAACACTGAATAGAAGTGGTGAGAGTGGGCATCCTTGCCTAACTCTAGGTTTTAGTGGGAAGTCTTTCAGCTTTTCACCATTGAGTATTATGTTGGCTGTGGGTTTTTTCATGAAGAGCTTTTATTATGTTGCAATATGTTCTCTCTATACACACATTTGGATGCCAAAAAATTTAATAACAGATAAAATAGACACATTCTTAGAAAGACACACACTACTATATTGATTTTTAATGAAATAGAAAATGTGAACAGATATAAATAACAAATATAATAAATAATAAAAACTTCCCTAAGAGAAAATCTCAGGACTAATTGGCTTCCCTTGTGAAGTCTACCAAACAGTTAAAGAAGAATTAGTACTAATCCTTCTCAAAGTCTTCCAATAAAACAGAAGAGGAGAAATAATTTCATGCCCTACTCATTCTATGAGGTCAGTAGTACCTTATAAGTAAAGTTAGAAAAGATATCACAAGAAATGAAGACAAAACACTAATATCTCTTACAAATACAGATGCAAAATTCTTCAACAAAACACTAAATGAATCCAGTAATATGTAAAATATATTACATATCATTAAAAATAATACTTATACCAGGAATGAAAGGTTTGTTTGAACATCCAAAAATCAGTGTTATATACCTCATTAATTAAAAAGAAAATATATAATTATTTCAATAGATACAGAAGAATCATTTGATGAAATCCAATACACTACCATTATAAAAATTGATCAACAAAGTAAGGAATTTGAGAAAGGAATTTCCTCAACATGTTTAAGGACATCTATCAGCAATCCAAACCTAACACCATATTCATGATAAAAGTGTGAAATTGAGTGTTTCTCCCCTGCTATTTGGAACAAAATAGATATTCATTCTCATCACTTCTATTCAACATAGTACTAACCTGGGCAAATAGATAAGAAGAAGTACAACTCTTTTAAATCAGAAAGAAGGAAATTATCTATATTCAGAGATGACACAATCTTCTGTAAAGAAAAATCTTCTTCTGAAAAGAATTAAGAATTCTACTAAAATATATATAAGAAGTAATATTAGAGCTAATTGTTCTAAAGTTAAAACTAAGAAGCAAGGTTACAGTCTATAAGATCAACATACAAAAATCAATTATATTTCCATACCCTAGGAATAAACAACCTGAAGATGAAATTAATAATATAATTTCATTTTATAATACTATGATATATATCTATCATATCAATCATATCGTATCATATCAATGGAACCCCACTCCAGTACTCTTGCCTGGAAAATCCCATGGACGGAGGAGCCTGGTAGGCTGAAGTCCATGGGGTCGCTAAGAGTCAGACATGACTGAGCGACTTCACTTTCTCTTTTCATTTTCATGCATTGGAGAAGGAAATGGCAACCCACTCCAGTGTTCTTGCCTGGGGAATCCCAGGGACAGGGAAGCCTGGTGCGCTGCCGTCTATGGGGTCACACAGAGTCGAACACGACTGAAGTGACTTAGCATAGCACATATCTATTATATAATAATATAACTTGCTATATGTTACAATAATATAAAAATGAATGAATCAATGAAGTGGAAAACGTGTACATTGAAAACTACAAAACATCATTGAAAGAAATTAAAGATGTCCTCAAAGAATGCTCAAACTACCACACAATTGCATTCATCTCACACGCTGGTAAAGTAATGCTCAAAACTCTCCAAGCGAGGCTTCAGCAATATGTGAACCATGAACTTCCTGATGTTCAAGCTGGTTTTAGAAAAGGCAGAGGAACCAGAGATCAAATTGCCAACATCTGCTGGATCATGGAAAAAGCAAGAGAGTTCCAGAAAAACATCTATTTCTGCTTTATTGACTATGCCAAAGCCTTTGACTGTGTGGATCACAATAAACTGTGGAAAATTCTGAAAGAGATGGGAATACTAGACCGCCTGACCTGCCTCTTGAGAAATTTGTATGCAGGTCAGGAAGTAACAGTTAGAACTGGACATGGAACAGCAGACTGGTTCCAAATAGGAAAAGGAGTACATCAAGGCTGTATATTGTCACCCTGTTTATTTAACTTATACACAGAGTACATCATGAGAAACGCTGGCCTGGAGGAAGCACAAGTTGGAATCAAGATTGCTAGGAGAAATCTCAATAACCTCAGATATGCAGATGACACCACCCTTATGGCAGAAAGTGAAGAAGAACTCAAAAGCCTCTTGATGAAAGTGAAAGTGGAGAGTGAAAAAGTTGGCTTAAAGCTCAACATTCAGAAAACAAAGATCATGGCATCTGGTCCCATTACTTCATGGGAAATAGATGGGGAAACAGTGGAAACAGTGTCAAACTTTATTTTTCTGGGCTCCAAAATCACTATAGATGGTGACTACAGCCATGAAATTAAAAGATGCTTACTTCTTGGAAGGAAAGTTATGACCAACCTAGATCACATATTCAAAAGCAGAGACATCACTTTGCCAACAGAGATCAATCTAGTTAAGGCTATGGTCTTTCCTGTGGTCATGTATGGATGTGAGAGCTGGACTGTGAAGAAGGCTGAGCGCCGAAGAATTGATGCTTTTGAACTGTGGTGTTGGAGAAGACTCTTGAGAGTCCCTTGGACTGCAAGGAGATCCAACCAGTCCATTCTGAATGAAGCCAGCCCTGGGATTTCTTTGGAAGGAATGATGCTAAGATTGAAACTCCAGTACTTTGGCCACCTCATGCGAATAGTTGACTCATTGGAGAAGACTCTGATCCTCAGAGCGATTGAGGACAAGAGGAGAAGGGGACGACAGAGGATGAGATGGCTGGATGGCATCACTGACTCGATGGATGTGAGTCTCAGTTAGCTCCAGGAGTTGGTGATGGACAGGGAGGCCTGACGTGCTGCGATTCATGGGGTCGCAAAGAGTCGGACATGACTGAGCGACTGATTTGATCTCATCTGATCTGATCAATAATGGAAGTGCATTCGTGTGGTACTAGTATGAATGTGAGCTCAGTTACTCAGCTGTGTCAGACTTTGCCAGACCCCTCAGTCCATAAGATTCCCCAGGCAAGAATCCTGGAGTGGGATGTAATTTCTTTCTCCAAGGAATCTTTCGGACCCAGGGATCAAACCTATGTTTCCTGCATTGGGATTGGATTATTTACCCCTGAGCCATGAGGGAAGCAAACTCATATCAATTATAATGGCTATAATTAAAATAAAATTTAAAAACAAATATATATGAACAACAACAAAAGAATACAGAAAGTAACGTGTTTACAAGCATATGCAGTTATAATTGGAAGCCTTATATATTGCTGGTGGGATTGCAAAATAGTGTATTTAGTTTGGAAAACAGTCTGTTTGTTACTCAAAAGGTTAAAATGGAGTTACCATAGGCTCTAATAACTGTATCCCTACATATTTACTCAAAAGAAATTAAAAAAACTCCACTCATACAAAAATTTACACAAAAGTTCTTAGTAGCCTTATTCATGATAGTCCAAAATTCAAAACAATCCAAATTTATATCAACTGATGAATGATGAACAAATGTGGTATATCTGAACAATGAAGTATTACTTGGCATTAAACAAATATTAGAGTGGTGATGCACATTATAATATGAATGTATCTTGAAAATATTATGCAAATTGAAAAAAGCTAGTCACAGAATGCCACATATTTTATGATTCCATTTATATAGAAAGTTCAGGACAGACAAATCTGTACAGACAGAAAGCATATTATTGATGGTTTCAGGCTGAAGGGGTGGAGGAATGGAGAATGACTGCTAGTGGTTTCCTTTTGGCATTCCAGTAATGTTCTAAAACGTCCTAAATTTGATTATAGTGATAGTGCACCACTCTGCAAATAAATATGAAGTTAATGGCATAAACATTAGATATGACCTGCATGTCATACCTTGCCAATTCCCAACTTTAGTGGTAGAATTCCAGTTTGTGGGATAGAGGAAAATGGTAGGTAGAGATTGGGCAATGGTTGGGAGAAATTAATTTTTAAGTCATTTTCTAACACATAACACATAAGTAAATCTATACAAATATGAAAGGAAGTGAAAGGTAAATTTTCTTAAATAAATATACATCTAACATTAGACTTATCAATATCCCTCTTTTTTCTTTAGTTCCTTCACAGTTCTGAACTACTGAAATACAAGCCCTATCCTTGTCAATAGGAAGATGATGAGACCTCTGTTGTTTTTGTTCAGTCGCTAAGTCATGTGTATCTCTTTGCAACCCCATGAACTGCAAAGTAACCATCTCATACTCTATTGCCTCCTTCTCCTTTTGCCTTCAATCTTTTCTGTATCAAAGTCTTTTTCAATGAGTCAGCTCTTTGTATCAGGTGGTGGAAGTATTGGAACTTCAGCTTCAGCATCAGTTCTTCCAATGAACATTTAGGGTTGATTTCCTTTAGGATTGACTGGTTTGATCTTCTAGCTGTCCAAGGGACTCTGGAGAGTCTTCTCCAACACCACAGTTTGAAAACATCAATTCTTAGGCACTCAGCCTTCTTTATGGTCAAATTCTCACATCTGTACATGACTGCAGAAAAAAACTATAGCTTTTACTATACACACCTTTGTCAGCAAAGGGAAGTCTCTGCCTTTTTAAAAATTAATTAATTTATTTTAATTGGAGGCTATTTACTTCACAATATTGTAGTGGTTTATGCCATACATTGACATGAATCAGCCATGGGTGTACACGTGTCCTCCATCCTGAACCTGTTCCCAGCTCCTTCCCCATCCCATCCCTCAGGATTGTCGCAGTGCACTGGCTTTGAGTGCCTTGTTTCATACATCAAACTTGGACTGGTCATCTATTTCACATATGGTAATACACATCTTTCAGTGTTATTCTCTCAAATCATCCTGCCCTTGCCTTCTCCCCAAAAGCCTGTTCTTTATATCTGTGTCTCTTTTGCTGCCTTGCATATACGATCATCATTATCATCTTTCTAAATTCCATATATATGTGTTAATATACTGTATTGGTGTTTTTCTTTCTGACTTACTTCACTCTGTATAATAGGCTCCAGTTTCATCCACCTCATTGGAACTGATCAAATGTGTTCTTTCTAATAGCTGAGTAATATTCCATTGTGTATATGTACCACAGCTTTCTTATCCGTTTGTCTACTGATGGGCATCTAGGTTGTTTTCATGTCCTAACTATTGTAAACAGTGCTGCGATGAACATTGGTATAGACGTGCTTCTTTCAGTTATGAACATTGGTGTAGACGTGCCTCTTTCAGTTCTGGTTTCCTCGGTGTGTATACCCAGCAGTGGGACTGCTGGGATGTATGGCAGTTCTATTTCCAGTTTTTTAAGAAATCTCCACACTGTTCTCCATAGTGTCTGCTCAGATCATTTCAGTCGCTCAGTCGTGTCAGACTCTTTGCAACCCCGTGAACTGCAGCACGTCAGACCTCCCTGTCCATCACCAACTCCCAGAGTTTACCCAAACTCATGTCCATTGAGTGAGTGATGCCATATAACCATCTCATCCTCTGTCATCCCCCTTCTCCTCCTGCCTTCAATCTTTCCCAACATCAGTGTCTTTTCAAATGAGTCAGCTCTTCGCATCAGGTGCCCAAAATATTGGAATTTCAGCTTCAACATCAGTCCTTCTAATGAACACCCAAGACAGATTTTTTTTTTTTTTTTTTAGGTTGGACTGGTTGGATCTCCTTGCAGTTTGCATTCCCACCAACAGTGTAAAAGGGTTCCCTTTTCTCCACACCCTCTCCAGCATTTATTGTTTATAGACTTTTGGATAGCAGCCATTCTGACTGGTATGACATGATATCTCATTGTAGTTTTGATTGGCATTTCTCTGATAATGAGTGATGTTGAGCATCTTTTCATGTGTTTGTTAGCCATCTCTATGTCTTCTTTGAAGAAATGTCCATTTAGTTCTTTGGCCCATGTTTTGATTGAGTCATTTATTTATTGAGCTGCATGAGCTGCTTGTATATGTTTGAGATTAATCCTTTGTCAGTTGTTTCGTTTGCTATTATTTTCTCCCATTCTGAAGACTGTCTTTTCACCTTGCTTATAGTTTCCTTCATTGTACAAAAGCTTTTACGTTTAATCAGGTCCCACTTGTTTATTTTTGCTTTTATTCCCATTACTCTGGAAGGTGGTTCATAGAGGATCCTGCTGTGATTTATGTCAGAGAGTGTTTTGCCAATGTTTTTATTTAGGAGTTCTATGATTTCTGATCTTACATTTACATTTTTAATCCATTTTGAGTTTATTTTTGTGTATAATATTTGAAAGTGTTCTAGTTTCATTCTTTTACAAGTGGTTGACCAGTTTTCCCAGCACCACTTGTTAAAGAGATCGTCTTTTCTCCACTGTATATCCTTGCCTTTTTTGTCAAAATAATGTGTCCATAGGTGCATGAATTTATCTCTAGGCTTTCTATTTTGTTCCATTGATCTATATTTCTGTCTTTGTGCCAGTATCATACTGTTTTGATGACTGTATCTTTGTAATATAGTCTGAAGTCAGGCAGGTTGATTCCTCCAGGAAGAAATAGAAAATCTTAACAGACCCATTACAAGTCTCTGCTTTTTTATATGTTGTCTAGGTTTGTCATGGGGCTTTCCAGTTGGTGCTAGTGATAAAAAAAAAAAAAAAATCTGACTGCCAGTGCAAGAGATGTAATGAGATGTGGGTTTGATCCCTGGATTGGGAAGATCCCTTGGAGGAAGGCATGGCGACCCTCTCCAGTATTCTTGGCATGGATAGAGGAATCTGGGGAGCTACAGTCCATAGGGTCACAAAGATTTGGATACAACTGAAGTAACTTAGCTCACACACATGCTAGGTTTGTCACAGCTTTTCACCAAGAAGCAAACATCTTTTAATTTTGTGGATGCAATCACCGTCTACAGTTATTTTAGAGCCTAGGAAAATAAAATCTGTCACTGCTTCCATTTTTTCCCCCTTCTATTTGCCATGAAGTGATGGGACTGGATGCCATGATCTTAGATTTTCAATGCTGAATTTTAAGTCAGCTTTTCAACTCTCTTCTTTCATCCTCAAATGGCAAGAAATTATTGTGCTATTGTTGGATACCTGCAGTTCATAGCCATACTCTGAGAGTACTCTGAGAGGGGGCTTAGAACTTATTACAAATTATCATTGTGACTTCATATAATAATGTTATTGATAATGATAATAATAATAATAATAATAGCTAATGTAAATTTAATGCTTACTTAGCACTTTGCTTATATTAAATTTTCATACTGTTCATGGGGTTCTATGAACAGTAATAAATATATTAACTTATATATGCCTCACAATATCCCCATAGAGTAGACTCTATTATTATCCACCTTGTACAAATGAGAACATTCAGACTCTGGGAAGTTAAATTGTTTGTCGAAGATTACAGGTGGATCTCTAGAGACTTTGGTTTTAATTATTGTACTATGTGATCATTGTACCTCAAGTTTGGGAAGGATCAAAATGATTAGTGAGCTCAACAATTTTTTCAAAATGTTTTTAAAGCTTTAAATTATTTATTTTAATCACTTTTACATAGGAATTATATATATATATATATATATATATATATATATATAAACATTTTAACATGGAACTCTTTGAGTTTTTTTTTTTTGCCAGAGTTCCTCCATTTCCAGATTCCTTCAAAAAGTGAAAATGAAAAAATAAATGATAGCAGGGCTTTTTAAAATATTTTGGAATCTTTGGTATGCCATAAGTTTTCTTCATTTGCTTAAAGTCTTCTGCAGCATCTCTGCTTTAGTAAGCTTAGGCTGACATAACAGAATAGACTGGGTGTCTCAAAAAACAGAAATTTATTTTGTCATAGTTCTGGAGCCTGGAAAATCCCAGATCCAGATTCTGGAAGGATTTAGGATTCAGCTTCTGGTGAGAGCTTTCTTCCTGGTTTGTAGATAGTTGCATTCTCACTGTGTCTTGAGGGAGAGAAACAGAGACAGAGAGAAACAGAGAGAAAGAGAGAAGGCACTCTGGTATCACTTCCTTTTTTTATAATGTCACCAGCTCCATTGGATTAAGGGCTCATCTTTTTAACTTCATTTAACTTTTAATGTCCCCATCACAGGCCAACCTCATCTCCAAATATTATCACATTGGGGACTATGACTTCAATATATGAATTTTTTAGACGCTTCAATTCACTGCACAGCAATTCCCATTATGAATATTCTAGCTTCTACTTTCATAACTTCTGGGGGGGGGGGGCAAGGAACTCATTTGCTTGCCTAGGTTGTCTTTTTTAAATTTTGACATAAATAACTGCTTGAATGTTTCTTTTTCTTACATTTAGGAACCATATGTCTCTTGGAAATTTGCATTTATGGCTTCCTGATCTCCCTTTAGAATTGTGTTAATCAATCTGCTTATGTAAATGGCTTGGTTCTGTAGCTGATGTATAGTGATTTCTGAATAAGATATTGCTATTCTTTTGTATAACAGCCATTGACTTATTTAAAGATAGAGGGCATGTGCTTCTTTCCAAATTCCCAGATTCTGCACACTAAACTTCCTCAGTTCTTTCAACTGTATTATCTGGTACCTTTTTATTTTGATAGATGTTCTCTTCTTATTGTAGTCTCTCCTCAAATTGGGGCCACCTGAACTTTATAAACAGTAAGTAGTTAGAGTTGACTAACTCAGAGTAGAATGTAAGTATCACCTCCATCATTCTAGATAGTTTATTTTTATTAATTCAGCCTAATATTGAATTTATTTTTTGCTATTGATGATTATTGCTCACTGCTCACTGATCCTGTGCTAAGTGTCAGCTGAAATTCCTCAGTCTTTTCTTCATATGATGCTACCTAGCCACGTTGCTCCTTTTCTCTAAGTGATTGATTACATTTTTGGATATAGAATAAGGCGAGGGATTTTTCCTATTTAAAACCTATCTTATCAGAGCAATTCCTGTTTAAGATGCTCTTGGATCTGCAATGATGAGCCTTTACTGAAGCTCAATCACAGTTTCAAGTTTGCAGTAGGCATCTCATGCTATACAGAGAAATCCTGAGCCAAAATGAGATATATGTATCGTTTCCTTGTTACATGATGCTGTCAGGTTATGTCTGCCTACATTTAGTTACTTAAGCAATAACTGCAGTAAAATGTATGTCTAAAATGATGTGAAGTGTCTGATACAGTCCCATATTTAACTAGCTTTGTGATTTTGAGAGATTCTCTTAGATATTTAAATCATCTGTGGTTCATTTTCCTCATATATGAGTATAACAATATCAGGGCTTTCCTGGAAGCTCAGTGGTACAAAATCCACTTGCCAATGCAGGAGCCATGAGTTCAATCCCTGGATCAAGAGGATCCTCTGGAGAAGGAAATGTCAGTCCACTCCAGTATTCTTGCCTGGAGAATCCCATGGATAGAGGAGTCTGGTAGGCTGCAGTCCATGGGGTCACAAAAAGAGTCAGACATGACTTAGCAACTAAACAACAAATAATAATACCCACTCTACTTATCTTCCAGCACTATTATGAATATAGCATATCAACACTTGTGGATAGCCTACTTAAGAATTAAGCCAAATCAGAGAAAATAAGAGTTTAGATATGACAAAAAATATCTTTGCTTTGATAGTCTGAGAACCTAAGTACAGCAGTGCTTGAAGTCCTGGAAATTCCAGGTACATAAGCTAACATATTTTTTAAAAATCCAGTTTAATTGGGTTTCTGTCCCTTACATATGAAAGTGTCCTGAATAAAACATATAGGGTAGGGCAGAGGATGATTTGATCGAGATAATAACTGAGATGATCATCCCTGAGAGTTCAAGTGTCTATGCTTCTTTTCCTTAGTCAAGGCATATGGAAGGTAGAGAAAAGGAATAGCAGTGAGACACATGTGGAGGATCCAGAAAGGGGGAAATGACTTTCAATTCATCTATTGAGTATTCTATTAATTACTTGACAGGGAGCATGGCCTTTTGGGACAGGGGACCAGGAATTCACCTTCTCCTTACATAGTGGCGAGGGGAGCAGCTTTTCACTACTACATCATTTACATTTTACTAAGTTAACATTTTCATACAGAATGCCATATTCTCTAGGTTGAAGAATCTATGCTTTATTCAACACTTCCTTTCCTTTTTTGCCATCTCTCCTCTTCTGCCATTCAGATCAGATCAGATCAGATCAGTCGCTCAGTCGTGTCCGACTCTTTGTGACCCCATGAACCGCAGCACGCCAGGCCTCCCTGTCCATCACCAGCTCCCGGAGGTCACTCAGACTCGCATCCATCGAGTCAGTGATGCCATCCAGCCATCTCATCCTCTGTCGTCCCCTTCTCCTCCTGCCCTCAATCCCTCCCAGCATCAGAGTCTTCTCCAATGAGTCAACTCTTCGCATGAGGTGGCCAAAATACTGGAGTTTCAGCTTTAGCATCATTCCTTCCAAAGAAATTCCAGGATTGATCTCCTTCAGAATGGACTGGTTGGATCTTCTTGCAGTCCAAGGGACTCTCAAGAGTCTTCTCCAGCACCACAGTTCAAAAGCATCAATTCTTCGGCGTTCAGCCTTCTTCACAGTCCAGCTCTCACATCCATACATGACCACAGGAAAAGCCTTGACTAGACGGACCTTTGTTGGCAAAGTGATGTCTCTGCTTTTGAATATGCTATCTAGGTTGGTCATAACTTTCCTTCCAAGGAGTAAGCGTCTTTTAATTTCATGGCTGCAGTCACCATCTGCAGTGATTTTGGAGCCCAGAAAAATAAAGTCTGACACTGATTCCACTGTTTCTCCAACTATTACCCATGTAGTGATGGGACCAGATGCCATGATCTTCGTTTTCTGAATGTTGAGCTTTAAGCCAACCTTTTCACTCTCCTCTTTCACTTTCATCAAGAGGCTTTTTAGTTCCTCTTCACTTTCTGCCATAAGGGTGGTGTCATCTGCATATCTGAGGTTATTGAGATTTCTCCCAGCACTCTTGATTCCAGCTCGTGCTTCTTCCATCCCAAATTTCTCATGATGTACTCTGCATATAAGTTAAATAAACAGGGTGACAATATACAGCCTTGATGTACTCCTTTTCCTATTTGGAACCAGTCCATTGTTCCATGTTCAGTTCTAACTGTTGCTTCCTGACCTGTATACAAACTTCTCAAGAGGTAGATCAGGTGGTCTGGTATTCCCATCTCTTTCAGAATTTTCCACAATTTATTGTGATCCACACAGTCAAAGGCTTTGGCATAGTCAATAAAGCAGAAATAGATGTTTTTCTGGATCTCTCTTGCCTTTTCCATGATCCAGCGGATGTTGGCAATTTGTTCTCTGGTTCCTCTGCCTTTTCTAAAACCAGCTTGAACATCAGGAAGTTCACGGTTCCCATATTGCTGAAGCCTGGCTTGGAGAATTTTGTGCATTACTTTACTAGCATGTGAGATGAGTGTAATTGTGCAGTAGTTTGAGCATTCTTT
This sequence comes from Tragelaphus eurycerus, assembly GCA_935064755.1. Classification (NCBI taxonomy): domain Eukaryota; kingdom Metazoa; phylum Chordata; class Mammalia; order Artiodactyla; family Bovidae; genus Tragelaphus; species Tragelaphus eurycerus. Next base: position 11,857,135 of record CAKXYN010000046.1, on the reverse strand, counting down.
GGCATTGCCTTTCTTTGGGATTGGGATGAAAACTGACCTTTTCCAGTCCTGTGGCCACTGCTGAGTTTTCCAAATTTGCTGGCTTATTGAGTGCAGCACTTTCACAGCATCATATTTCAGGATTTGAAATATCTCCACTGGAATTCCACCACCTCCACTAGCTTTGTTCGTAGTGATACTTTCTAAGGCCCACTTGACTTCACATTCCAGGATGTCTGGCTCTAGGTCAATGATCACACCATCGTGATTATCTGGGTTGTGAAGATCTTTTTGTACAGTTCTTCTGTGTATTCTTGCCACCTCTACTTAATATCTTCTGCTTCTGTTAGGTCCATACCATTTCTGTCCTTTATTGAGCCCATCTTTGCATGAAATGTTCCCTTGGTATCTTTGATTTTCTTGAAGTGATCTCTAGTCTTTCCCATTCTGTTGCTTCCCTCTATTTCTTTGCTTTCATTGCTGAAGAAGGCTTTCTTATCTCTTCTTGCTATTCTTTGGAACTCTGCATTCAGATGTTTATATCTTTCCTTTTCTCCTTTGCTTTTTGCTTCTCTTCTTTACACAGCTATTTTTAAGGCCTCCCCAGACAGCCATTTTGCTTTTTTGCATTTTTTTTTTCCATGAGGATGTTCTTGATCCCTGTCTTCTGTATAATGTCATGAACCTCATTCCATAGTTCATCCGGCACTCATTAGACTTAAAATAATTTCCATGGAGCTCATCCTGATTATACTGTATTGAATGAGATTTTTAACTCTCTTGGCTTTAATTTCCTCACCTGTAAAATGAGGAGATTGGACGGTTTAGTGCTTTGTAAGCCATTTTGGGGGATTATTATCAGAAAACTCTCAACTCACTAAGCTTTTCCTGCAAGGTTGCACTTCCTGAGAGCAGATAATCCAAGGTGGCCCCAGTCTCATCCAAGTATCAGATTAAAATATGGACTTTCTCCCCACAAAATTGCATGTATGTTTACACACAAAAATTTTATAAATACTTTCAGAAAATCCAGAACTTTCTGAAGTTCCTGTAGGGCTCACCAGTGAAAAATCATGCACAGAAAGATTTCTAAGAATTCTTTTACTCAAATACTTTTTCTCTTAAGTGGTCAGCATGCTTGGCCCAAGTCAAAATTATGTGTGGACATAATTTCCATTCCTTTTCAGTCTTCCTTTCCTGTTAATTGTCCTGAATCTGCCAACGTCTCTACTTAGAACAGATTTGTTTGACTAACCTACACAAAGTATGGAATATGAGGCTATCTATACATGTTATGCTTCTCAACAGAGTTTGCTTTTGCAAAAAGGACACAGAAGAGGAACAACCACAAAAACATTTCTGAAATATTGACTTATCAGACCTGGTGGAAGGTTTGTGAATGGGCTTTTGAGTGTTATAATATTTGCACTGAGTTTTACATTATGCAAGATAAATGACTTTCTAGTCTGTTTATGGATAAGGGTGTTTCTTTCTCTGTTAGTCATTGTCCATGTGTGTATGTCTGAATACAGGCTGTATAATGTGATCTTGGTGGGCTTCAGCTGAATCCCTTATTACTAAAGGTCTAGTACAGTAGATATCCTTCCTAACTGTGCATGCATGTGTGTTCAGTTGCCTCAGTATGTCTGATTCTTTACGACTTCTGTCCATGGGATTCTCCAGCCAAGAATACAGGAATGGGTTGCCGTGCCCTCATCCACGAGATCTTCCTAACCCAGGGATAGAACCCAGGTTGCCTGCATTGCAGGTGGATTTTTTTACCACGGGCCGGTGGGGAAGCCCACCCTTCCTAACTACTTATGCTAATTATAAGGACTTAAAATAAGAAACAATAAAATCACCTTTGCTTTGGATTCTGGTTAGAGTGTGTAGATCTTTTACTATGTTCCCTTGGGTGCTGTTTTTATTGGGAAATCCAATGCTCGTTTACAACTAAACTGTCGATTTCAGTATAATATTCTTGGATATTTTCAAAATAATAAAATAGATTCCCTTCAGGCCCTAAACATGTCTTAATACATGATAACCACTATTACTTTTAACACTGTGTTCTGGACCATATATCTTTATTGTCTAGATATAGGATGAAAATTCAATGAACAAATTAAACTTTACTACTTTGGTTTTGTAAATGAGTATGATCTTGAATAAATTGGCTCTTATTATTTATTTCTCTGGAATAGAAACAATTTTCCACTAATTCCCCTCTACTTTTTTGCTAGATTCAGTAAACTGCTATAATGTGAATACTGTTTTATCATCTTCTTCCATGATTTTATAAGAGACTCTACCTGAAAGAAACACAAAGATACAGGTATCTGATATAAATGAAAACTTTGGCAAAAAAGGAAGGAGTTGAGTAGATTATCTACCTTAAGACTGCTTGAAATTTTGGTATTTAGAGATATATTTCAGTTCACTTAGAACGACTTGGAAGTTCCCTAAATATGGAATCTCCTTTATGCCATAATCCCATAACACCTAGACTATGATAATTTTTCTTTTGGCCTTGAACATCTCATGAATGTGCACTTATAAGTAATTTTATTGTCTCTATATTTATAACAATTAATAGAATTTGGTTTAAATATTATACTTTGCCGACAGGTACCACCATATCCTGAGAATCAATAATCATATTCTCTCTCCTGAAATCTTAATTTCAAAACTCCAAATCAATCCTCAGCATTTCTTGACTATCAAAACTGTGTAACTTGGGGAAAGTTAGTGAACATCTCTGAACCTGTCTTTTTCCAATTATAAACTAGGGACAAATAGTACCTAAAATATAAGGTTGTTTTGATAAGTAAATAATGAATCTAAAACAGGTATTATAGGGCCTGGAACATTGCCAAACCTCAGATCATGAAATATCCTCTCCTTTCACACCAAAAAGTGTTTTACTTAAAGTAAGAATGAGTATAATTAGCATTTTAACTGATAACTCCCCCAGGAAAACAATTTAGGTACCTATTTTTAATGTATTTAATCTGTTATTTGCAGATTAAAACACTTTTTACTTATACATTTAAAAATGATGATGTGTTATTTTCATGAATTATAATGTGTTAATTCTATAAAATTACATAAAAAGGCATAAAGCTTTCTGCAGAATATACAATGCTAAAACAAATGCTGGCAATGAATAAATCAAAATCAATGAAAGTTTAAGCTAATGAAAAATCTTACAAAGGGAGAACCCTTGGTATTTAAAATTGCAGATATGAAAAGCAGATATTATATTAATGATAATCTATATTATACCATGTAATATTTTATGTACAACACAACAAAAATATTAAATTGAAACTTAGTAATTTTAGAATTGTGAGATAAACTACCTCAGTCATATAAGTGACTAACACTTTCACTTTATATGCACACACACACACACACTTACACACACATGCAAATACATAGTTGTTGTTCAGTCAACAAGTCATGTCCAACCCTCTGGGACCCAGTGAATTGCATCACACCAGGCCTCCCTATCACTCACCATCTCCCAGAGTTTGCCCAAGTTCACGTCCATTGAATCAGTGATGCCATCCAACCATCTCATCCTCTGTCATCTCCTTCTCCTCCTGCCTTCAATCTTTCCCAGCATCAGGATCTTTTCCAATAAGTCAGTTCTTCACATCAGGAAAGACCATAACCCCAACTACATGGAACTTTGTCAGCAAAGTGATATCTTTGCTCTCTAATACACTGTCTAGGTTTGTCATAGCTTCCCTGTCAAGAAGTAATTGTCTTCTAATTTCATGGCTGCAGTCACCATCTGCAGGGATTTTAGAGCCCAAGAAGAGGAATCTGTCACTGCTTCCACCTTTTCCCATTCTATTTGCCATGAAGGCATGGGACAGGATGCCATGATCTTAGTTTTTTTAATATTAAGTTTTAAGCTGGCTTTTTCACTCTCCTCTTTCACTCTCTTCAAGAGGTTCCTTGAATTATTCTTCAATTCCTGCCATTAAAGTGGTATCATTTGCATATCTGAGGTGGTTGATATTTCTCCTGGCAATATTGATTCCAGCTTGTAACTCATCCAGCCCAGCATTTTGCATGATGTGCCCTGCATGTAAGTTAAATAAGCAGGATGGCAATAAACAGTCTTCTCGTACTCTTTTCTCAATTTTGAACCAGTCAGTTTGTTCCATATAAGGCTCTAACTGTTGTTTCTTAATATGAACACTGGTTTCTCAGGAGACAGGCAAGATGGTCCAGTATTGCCATCTCTTTAAGTGTTTTCCAAAGTCTGTTATGATCCATACAGTCAAGGAAGGGCTTTAGCACAGTCGATGAAACAGAGGCAGATTTTTTTTTTTTTTTTTTTGGAATTCCCTTGCTTTCTTTATGATCCGGTGAATGTTGGGAATTTGATCTCTGGTTCCTCTGCCTTTTCTAAACCCAAATTGAACATGTGGAAGTTCTCATTTCATGTACTGCTGAAGCCTAGCTAGAAGGATATTGAGCATAACCTTACTAGCATGTGAGATGAGTGAAGGATATTGAGCATAACCTTACTAGCATGTGAGATGAGTGAAGGATATTGAGCATAACCTTACTAGCATGTGAGATGAGTGAAACTGTCAGGTAATTTGAACATTCTTTAGTATCGCCCTTCTTGGGAATTGGGATGAAGATTGACTTTTTTCAGTTCTGTGGCAACTGATGAGTTTTCCAAATTTGCTGGCATACTGAGTACAGCACTTTACCAGCATCATCTTTTAGGATTTTAAATAGCTTTGCTGGAATTCCATCATCTCCACCAGCTTTGTTGGCAGCAGTATCTCCTAAGGCCCACTTGACTTCACACTCCAGAATGTCTGGCTCTGGCTGAGTGACCACACCATCCCGGTTATCCAGGTTAACTTTTTTGTACAACTGTTTTGTACAGTTCTGTGTATTCTTGCCATCTCTTCTTGATCTCATCTTCTTCTATCAGATCTTTACTGTTTCTGTCCTTTATTGTGTCCATCTTTGGATGAAATGTTACTTTGATATCTCAGATTTTCTTGAAGAGATTTATAGTCTTCCTCCCTCTGTTGTTTTTTTTTAATTTCTTTGCATTGTTCATTAAATAAGGCCTTCTTGTCATTCCTTGCTATTCTTTGGAGCTCTGCATTCAGTTGGGTTTACCTTTCTCTTTCTCCCTTTCTTTTGGGTTATCTTATATTCTGAGCTGTTTGTAAAGCCTCCTTATACAACTGCTTTGCTTCTTGAATTTCTTTAACTTTGGGATTTTTTTTTTCACTGCCTCTTGTACAATATTATGAATCTCTTTCCATAGTTCTTCAAGCACTCTGTTTACTAGATCTAATTCCTTGAATCTATTTGTCACCTCCACTGTGTATTCATAGGGGATGTGATTTAGGTCATATATGACTGGCCTAGTGGTTTTTCCTGCTTTCTCTAATTTAAACCTGAATTTTGCTATAAGGAGCTGATAATCTGAGCCACAGTCAGCTCCAGGTCTTGTTTTTACTGACTGTATACAGCTTCTCCATCTTTGTCTACAGAGAATGTAATCGATCTGATTTTGGTATTGACGGTTTGGTGATGGCCATGTGTAGAGTCATTTCTTGTGTTGTTGAAAAAGGATGTTTGCTATCACCAGTGTGTTCTCTTAGCAGAATTCCCTTAGTCTTTTCCCTCTCTCATTTTGTACTCCATGGCCAAACTTCCCTGTTATTCCAGGTATCTTTAGACTTCTTACTTTTCCATTCCAATACCCTATGATGAATAGGACATCTTTTTTGGTGTTAGTTCCAGGAAGTTTTGTAGGTCTTCATAGAACTGACCAACTTCAGTTTCTTCAGCATCCATGGTTGGGGCATAGACTTGGATTACTGTGATATTGAATGATTTGCCTTGGAAATGAACAGAGATTATTCTGTCATTTTTGAGATTACGTCCAAGTACTGTATGTCAGACTCGTTTGTTGATTATGAGGGCTCCTCCATTTCATCTAAGGAATTCTTGCCCACAATAGTAGATATAATGGTCATCTGAATTAAAATCACCCATTCCCATACATTTTAGTTCAATGATTCCTAAGACCTTGATGTTTACTCTTATCATCTCCTGGTTGACTATGTCCAATTTACCTTGATGGATGAACCTAACATTCCAGGTTCCAATACAATCCTGTTCTTACAGCACTGAATTTTACTTTTATCATCAGGCACATCTACAACCAAGCATTGTTTCTGCTTTGATCCAGCTGCTTAATGCTTCCTGGAACTTTTAGTAATTATCCTCCTCTCTTCCCCAGTAGCCTGTTGGACACCTTCCTATCTGGGAGGCACATCTTTCAGTGTCATTTTTTTTTTTTTTTTTTTTTGCCTTTTTATACAGTTCATGGGATTCTTATGGCAAGAATACAGGAGTGGTTTGACATTTCCTCCTCCATACCTGGAGTTACAGGAAAATTTGGCCTTGGAGTACAGAATGAAACAGGGCAAAGGCTAACAGAGTTTTGCTGAGAGAATGCACTTGTCATAGCAAACGCCCTTTCCAACAACACAAGAGAAGGCTCCACATGGATATCACCAAATGCTCAATATCAAAATCAGATTGATTATATTCTTTGAAGCCAAAGATGGAGAAGCAAAACAAGACCAAGAGCTGACTGTGGCTCAGATCATGAATTCCTTATTGCCAAATTCAGACTTAAATTGAAGAAAGTGGGGAAAACCACTAGACCATTCAAGTATGACCTAAATCAAATCTCTTACAATTATACAGAGGAAGTGAGAAATTGACTCAAGGGATTAGATCTGATAGACAGAGTGCCTGAAGAACTATGAGTGGAGGTTCATGACATTGTATAGGAAACAGTGATCAAGACCATCCCCCCCCAAAAGAAAAGCAAAATGGTTGTCTGAGGAGGCCTTACAAGTAGCTATGAAAAGAAAAGAAGAGAAAGGCAAAGGAGAAAAGGAAAGATATACCCATTTGAATGCAGAGTTCGAAAGAATAGCAAGGAGAGATAAGTAAGTTTTCTTAAGTGATCAATGCATAGAAATCGAGGAAATGAATAGAATGGGAAACACTAGAGATCTCTTCAAGAAAATTAGAGATACCATGGAAACATTTCATGCAAAGATGTGGTCAAATTAAGAACAGAAATGGTTTGGACCTAACAGAAGCAGAATATATTAAGAAAAGGTGGCAAAAATACACAGAAGAACTACACAACAAGATTTTCACAACCCAAATAATCACGATACTGTGATCACTCACCCAGAGCCAGGCATCCCAGAATAAGAAGTCAGGTGGGCCATAGGGAAGCATCACTACAGACAAAACTACTGGAAGTGATGGAATTCCAGTTGCTGCTGCTGCTGCTAAGTCGCTTCAGTCGTGTCCGACTCTGTGCGACCCCATAGACGGAAGCCCACCAGGCTCCCCCGTCCCTGGGATTCTCCAGGCAAGAACACTGGAGTGGGTTGCCATTTCCTTCTCCAATGCAGGAAAGTGAAGAGTGAAAGTGAAGTCGCTCAGTCGTGTCCAACTCTAGCGACCCCATGGACTGCAGCCTACCAGGCTCCTCCGTCCATGGGATTTTCCAGGCAAAAGTACTGGAGTGGGATGCCATTGCCTTCTCCAATTCCAGTTGAGCTATTGCAAATCCTAAAAGATGATGCTGTGAAAGTGGTGCACTCAATATGCCAACAAATTTGGAAAACTCAGCAGTGGCCACAGGACTGGAAAAGATCAGTTTTCATTAAAATCCCAAAGAAAAACAATGCCAAAGAATGTTCAAACCACTGCACAATTGTATTCATCTCACACGCTAGCAAATTTATGCTGAAAATTCTCCAAGCCAGGCTTTAATAGTACATGACCAGTGAACTTCCAGATATTCAAGCTGGATTTAGAAAAATCAGAAGAACCAGAGATCAAATTGCCAACATCCATTGGATCATGGAAAAAGCAAGCGATTTCCAGAAAGTCACCTACTTCTCTTTTATTGACTATGCCAAAGCCTTTGACTGTGTGGATCACAACAAAATGTGGAAAATTCTGAAAGAGATGGGTTACCAGACCACCTGACCTGTCTCCTGAGAAATCTGTATGCAGGTAAACAAGCAACAGTTAGAACTGGACGTGAAACAGCAGAATGATTCCAAATCGGGAATGGAGTACGTCAAGGCTGTATATTGTCACCCTGCTTATTTAACTTATATGCAGAGTACATCATGAGAAACGCTGGCCTGGATGAAGCACAGGCTGGCATCAAGATTGCCGTGAGAAATATTAGTAACCTCAGATATGCAGATGACACCACCCTTATGACAGAAAGTGAAGAAGAACTAAAGAGCCTCTTGATGAAAGTGAAAGAGGAGAGTGAAAAATTTGGCTTAAAGCTCAATATTCAGAAAACGAAGATCATGGCACCTGGTCCCATCACTTCATGGCAAATAAATGGGGAAACAGCAGCTGACTTTATTTTTCTGGGCTCCAAAATCACTGCGGATGGTGACTTCTGCCATGAAATTAAATACACTTATTCCTTGAAAGGAAAGTTATGTTCAACCTAGACAGTGTATTAAAAAGTAGAGACATTAGTCAAGTCTATGGTTTTTCCAGTAGTCATGTATGGATGTAAGAGTTGGACTGTAAAGAAAGCTGAGCACTGAAGAATTTATGCTTTTGAGTTGTGGTGTTGGAGAAGACTCTTTAGAGTCCCTTGGACTGCAAGGAGATCCAACCAGTCCATCCAAAAGAACATCAGTCTTGAGTGTTCACTGGAAGGACTGATGTTGAAGCTGAAACTTCAAACTTGGCCACCTGATGTGACGACCTGACTCATTTGAAAAGACCCTGATGCTGGGAAAGACTGAGAGCAAGAGGAGAATGGGAAAACAGAGGATGAGATGGTTGGTTGGCATCACCGACTCAATGGACATGAGTTTGAGTAAACTCCGGGAGTTGGTAATAGACAGCGAGGCCTGATGTGCTTCAGTCCATGGGTACACAAAGAGTCGGACATGACTGAGCGGCTGAACTGAACTGAATATTTCTTATTGAAATCCTGCCATTCTTAGTAGACTCAGCCTATTCTCTCCTTCCCCTGTAATGCTTTTCTGAGTTCCATCCTGAATTTCAATTTCTCACTCCAGTCATTAACTTACTTCTGCTGTGAAATCTTGCAACCTTAAATGTGACATTATTAGACCCTTATCACATATATGTTGCTTCATATTTGTGGCAATTGCATAATGTCTTATCTGGCTAATTAGATGCTAAAAATTTGTTCGGACATGGTACCTTGCCCTTTGCTATCACTTGTTTCCCACACTTTCTCCCTCATTCTCTCCTCCCAAGCTGCATTTGATCCACTTGTCTTTATTTAGCAATTTTGAAAATATTTGCTGAATGGAGTGTGAGAGGGAAAGAGCATTATAATAAACTCTAGAGAAACCCAAAGCAAATAGGAACTTAAAAAAACAAACAAACAAACAAAGCATTACCCCCATATTCTGCCAGACCTTGGAGTATAGAGTAAAAAGACAAAGCAGGGGTAATATATTTTGGTCTATTGTCAGCATATCTGACTTAAGGAAAATTTAGATTAATTTACTCTCCCCCCGCCCCTTTATTTTTGCCAAACTAGCTCAGGACTATTCTCACCATAGCTATTGTAGTGCAAAGTCATTAAAGACTATTTTTGGCAGCTTAGTTTTCCCATCCTGGAATCTCTTCAGTTTTTCTTTATGACTTGTTCCCACTATCTACTTCTGTCTTCTCAATTCTAATTAAATCATTTACACTAAGATTTTAAGTAAGTACATTTTTAAGTGAGCATCAAAATTGGAAAATCAACTTTAAAAAGAGGAAATGCTTACCTCCAAAGGGCTGGTGTTTCAGATATTAGTGAAGGAAGCATTTTAAAGTAGAGCCCTACAGGTTCTCCATATAGTATATCACACAGATATGTCCTGGTGTGAGACTGGACCTGCACTAACATACTTCTTTCTCCTATGGCCTACATGAAAAATGCCCTCTCTCTGATCTAAAAATCAAGTCTTGGGAAGTGCTTTTAGCTGTCTCTTGTTCATCTCCAGTGGTTCTAATGGTGGTAAAATCATAGGGTATGTGTGTATATTCATTAACTAAGTCATGTTCAATTCTTTGCAACCCTATGAACTACAGCTTGCCAGGGTCTTCTGTCCATGGAATTCTCCAGGCAAGAATACTGGAGTGGGTTGCCATTTCTTCCTCTAGGGGATCTTCCCAAACCAGGGATAAACCCACATGCCCTGCATCTCCTTCATTGGCAGGTAGATTCTTTACCACTGAGCCCCTGGGGAAGCCCAGTGGTAGAGTATTAGGTGCCTAATACAGTATGGTGCTAAGCTCTGGGGCTCCAAGGTTCCATCTTCAAGAGGTTGTGGTTATGAATATTGGCTACAGGAAACAAGCCTCTTTTCACTCAGTCCTCCCTAAACTGAAAAGAAATGAGTGCTTACCTACACTTCCTGGTCACAAAGGTTCTGAGGGAAATGGGGAGTGGGTGGACAGGATATGGTGAGTTAAATATCTCCAAACCTCTTAAGTAGTAGGGTATTTATTTCATTGTTAAGACTTTGAAGATTTAAACATAAAAGAATACTTTAGGCAGAGGTCATCCCTAGCTTGACCTCTCCTATTTTGAGCTAGCTAAGGGACATCCTCTTGAAGAGATCGCTACTATTTCCCATTCTATTGTTTTCCTCTATTTCTTTGCACTCATCACTGAGGAAGGTTTTCTTATATCTCCTTGCTATTCTTTGGCACTCTGCATTCAAGTGGGTATATCTTTCCTTTTCTCCTTTGCTTTTGCTTCTTTTCACAGCTATTTGTAAGGCCTCTTCAGACAGCCATTTTGCTCTTTTGCATTTCTTTTTTCTTGGGGATGGTCTTGCTCCCTGTCTCCTGTACAATGTCACAAACCTCCATCCATAGTTCATCATGCACCCTGTCTATCAGATCTAGTCCCTTAAATCTATATCTCACTTCCACTGTATAGTCATAAGGGATTTGATTTAGGTCATACCTGAATGGTCTAGTGGCTTTCCCCACTTTCTTCAATTTAAGTCTGAATTTGACAATAAAGAGTTCATTATCTGAGTCACAGTATGCTCCTGGTCTTGTTTTTGCTGACTGTATAGAGCTTCTCCATCTTTGGCTGAAAATGATATAATAAATCTGATTTCAGTGTTGACCATCTGGTGATGTCCATGTGTAGATTCTTCTCCTGTGTTGTTGGAAAACAGTGTTTGCTATGACCAGTGCGTTGTCTTGGCAGAACTCTGTTAGCCTTTGTCATGTTTTATTCTGTACTCCAAGGCCAAATTTGCCTTTTACTCCAGGTGTTTCTTGACTTCCAACTTTTGCATTCCAGTCCCCCATAATGAAAAGGACATCTTTTTGGGGTATTAGTTCTAGCAGGTCTTGTAGGTCTTCATAGAATCATTCAACTTCAGCTTCTTCAGGATTATTGTTTAGGGCATAGACTTGGATTACTGTGATATTGAATGTTTGCCTTGGAAACGAACAGAGATCATGCTGTTGTTTTTGAGATTGTATCCAAGTACTAACCCTAACCCTGCATCTTAAGAAACCTGTATACAGGTCAGGAAGCAACAGTTAGAACTGGACATGGAACAACAGACTGGTTCCAAATAGGAAAAGGAGTACGTTAAGGCTGTATATTGTCATCCTGCTTATTTAACTTATATGCAGAGTACATCACGAGAAACGCTGGCCTGGAGGAAGCACAAGCTGGAATCAAGATTGCTGGGAGAAATATCAATAACCTCAGATATGCAGATGACACCACCCTTATGGCAGAAAGTGAAGAAAAACTAAAGAGCCTCTTGATGAAAGTGAAAAAAAGAGTGAAAAAATTGGCTTAAAGCTAAACATTCAGAAAACTAAGATCACGGCATCTGGTCCCATCACTTCATGGCAAATAGATGGGGCAACAGTGGAAACAGTGGCTGACTTTATTTTTCTGGGCTCCAAAATCACTGCAGATGGTGATTGCAGCCATGAAATTAAAAGACACTTACTCCTTAGAAGGAGAGTTATGACCAACCTTGATAGCATATTAAAAAGCAGAGACATTACTTTGCCAACAAAGGTTCATCTAGTCAAGGCTATGGTTTTTCCAGTAGTCATGTATGGATGTGAGAGTTGGACTATAAAGAAAGTTGAGTGCTGAAGAATTTATGCTTTTGAACTGTGGTGTTGGAAAGACTCTTGAGAGTCCCTTGGACTGCAAGGAGATCCAACCAGTCCATCCTAAAGGAGATCAGTCCTGGGTGTTCATTGGAAGGACTGATGTTGAAGCTGAAACTCCAATACTTTGGCCACCTGATGTGAAGAGCTGACTCATTGGAAAAGACCCTGATGCTGGGAAAGATTGAGGGCAGGAGGAGAAGGGGACGACAGAAGATGAGATGGTTGGATCGCATCACCAACACAACAGACATGGATTTGGGTGGACTCTGGGAGTTGGTGATGGACAGGGAGGCCTGGTATACTGCAGTTCATGGGATCGCAAAGAGTGGGACATGACTGAGTGACTGAACTGAACTGAACTGAAGGGACATCCTTAGACAGGGTGTGTCCACTTTGGTACTTGAACACAGTAGTTGAGGGTCTGTGACAAAATATAACAGTAAAGATTACAGTCACCCACTATCTATGCATATGGCCAAAAGAAACCTAGTTTCAGAAAAAGGCTGCATTCACAAATAGGCTTTGTATTACCACAATCTCAAAGCTGAGTGCAACCACAAGATTGAAAGACAATGCACTGTGGTCCTATAAATAGAAATGAGAATTTCTCCATTAAGTGTAAAACTTTGCAGACTGTATGTGTAGCCCATAGTGTTAGCCCTGCATCATTAATCAGAGAGAGAGAGAGAGAGAGTACATGCACAAGTGTTAGTTCAAGCTGCCCGTGGAAAACGGAAATGTTCAGTGTTCAGAGTGGCTTGCATATTTCACTCTGACATCTCACTATCATGTTTTTCAATATGATAGTGGTTAAGCAATGCAGATAATTTTTTTTCTTTTTTCTCTTGCTTTCTTCACTTTTCTTTTGGCTTTCTTTTATTTTGTTTTCTATTTACTCTTTCCTTCCAACCTTTATTCCTCCTTTCTTTCTCTTGTGTCTTTTTTTTTTTTTTTTTTTGGTAGGGATTTGTAGTGAAGAGAGATTGGATTAGTTTTTCTCAGAAGAAAGAGCTTAAATTAATCAGTAGCATCCATGTTGGAGTGGCTTATACATGAATTATTTGGATATCTCTGGAGAAAACAGAAGTTGAAATGGTAAGCTCCACTTTTTAAATGCATATTAGCTGTTATCTGTGCCTTTCACCTTTGATCTCTTCGATTGACCTCTTTACACCAGATTCTGGGCAAACCGTCAGATCTAAGGGTGGCATGGATGTAGTAAACCTGGACCATCCTTGTATGTCATTTCCTTGGTATTTGCACAAACAAAAATAATTGTACAGTTGGCTACCTGAGGTGGGAAGGAGGAAGAATCTTTGAACTTGGAGAAATATAAGTTTGACATAGAGAGGTTTTTCATAATGTGTTTCCATCAGTTGATACTGAATAAAAATAGCCTTATGGACATTCATGATTTAATCAACTCTGTATTAAGTAGAGTTGCTTATATGAATGTTCAGGATTGTTTTTATCTACTCTTTGCTATAACTCTTTGGAGATGATATTTTTACCTGCCAAAATATTAAATTTGTGACATTTTCAAAATGAGCTATAATAAGAAAACAAGAAGACACTTATCAACATGAATGTGTGTTCCTATTAGCTTGTATAAGTTACATATTTTCACTCTAAATTATAATTTAAATTATAATAAATGTTAGCTATAGAGAATTCTCTTTCAAACAAAATATTTCAGTGAGAAAAAACATGTTTCTAGTGAGAGGGGAAATAAGAAAGATAACAGACACAGTTGCTCATACATAAGCTGTATCTATGAGAATAAATAATAAGTATATTTATAAAGTCAACAACAGATAAAATAATTTCAAATTAAGTTTGCATTTTATACATTTATAATTGACAACTTATTTTGAAAAAAATGTAAGTGAAATTCTTTTCTAGTATGCATGTTGTTTTTATGCTCAAAGAGAAAATATTACTGAAGATATCTTCAAAATTTCGAACTCCCTGGGTTGAGAAGATCCCCTGGAGAAGGGACTAGGAACCCAAACCAGTATTGTTGCCTGTAAAATTCCATGGATGGAGGAGCCTGGCAGGCCCCAATCCATGGAGTCACAAAGAGTTGGGCACGACTTAACAACTAACACACTCACACTCAAATTTTAAGTGGTGAGTCTATCAATAACATGTAATCACTAGAAATTGCATCCCAAGATTAAAAGAAAGGAAATGATATATTGTTATGGTGCAACAAGACCCAAGATTAAATTCCAAATGATTTTCCTTCTCCCTTTTCTGCTGTTGACAGTTGTGTGCAAGGACTTCATATTATAATGCTATAATATTTCCAAGGAAGAAAAAAGTTATAATTTTATTCAACTAGCAAAGCTACATTTATTTTTTAGAAAGCTTTGTGTCATTCAGCAAGGAGTATATATTTCTGAATGTTTTAGTGCTGTAAATCTCAGATATGGTGGCAAAAGCACCAAGCTCATAGATGGGATTTAAGTTTTTTAGCCCAGGGAAAGATTCCATACTAGTGAATATTTGAAATACATAAATGCCATCCTCCAAGAAGTCTGTGCTAGAGGGAGATATATTTTTTAATTACATAAATTTTCTTTGCACTTGTGAACACAGGTACCACTCTGCCTTGCTAATGTTTACAGTAACATTTCTGTGAGACAGGAACCATCTAGTGTATCTATTCTGTTGGGGCCAGCAAATATAGTACAGAACATTGTAAAGGTGAATAAATACATGAGGGTCATTGACTCTTCCAAAAAGTTCACTGAATTTCCACCTAGGGATTCTTAGGAATGAATGAACTCAATTATCCCCCTTAACACTAGGTTCAGTTCAGTTCAGTCACTCAGTTGTGTCCGACTCTTGGCGACCCCATGGACTGTAGCATGCCAGGCTCCCCTGTCCATCATCAACTTCCAGAGCTTGCTCAAATGCATGTCCGTCGAGTTGGTGATGTCATCCAACCATGTCATCCTTTTGTCTTCCCCTTTTCCTCCTGCCTTCAACCTTTTCAAGCATCAGGGTGTTTTTTAATGAGTCAGCTCCTTGTATCAGGTGGCCAAAGTATTGGAACTTCTGCTTCAGCATCAGTTCTTCCAATGAATATTCAGGACTGATTTCCTTTAGGATTAACTGGTTTCATCTCCTTGCACTAGATAGCTGAAATTAAAAAGAGAAACGAGCATGCTTTCTGTCTACCTCTGATAGACACTTTTGGCACCAATCATATATCTAAAACTGAGAAGAGAATTTAAATTCCTCTTCTGATCCTTTACTTAATCCTAGAAGAGCGACTATGCTGCTGCTAAGTCACTTCAGTCGTGTCCGACTCTGTGCGACCCCATAGACAGAAGCTCACCAGGCTCCCCCGTCCCTGGGATTCTCCAGGCAAGAATACTGGAGTGCGTTGCCATTTCCTTCTCCAATGAATGAAAGTGAAAAGTGAAAGTGAAGTCGCTCAGTCGTGTCCAACTCTTAGCGACCCCATGGACTGGAGCCTACCAGGATCCTCCGTCCATGGGATTTTCCAGGCAAAAGTACTGGGGTGGGGTGCCATTGCCTTTCCCGAAGAGCGACTATAGACAGTCTTATTTCCCTTGCTCATTAAAATGACATCCCCAAAGGCTTCCTCTTAGGCCATAGGTCCCAAGAACCAGTCAGCAGAACCCTAGTGAGAGAACATGAAATTATTACAGGCATACTTGAATCTTGGCATTCACAGGATTAGTGCCGAACATCAAGACTGCTTTATGCTTTGAGAAGTGACATAGATTGCCAGTTTGCATTTTAAAACTGGAAAAACTGAGGCCAAATAGTTGAAGTGAATGGGTTAAGTACCACCGTGAGTTTGTAACAGAGAAAATGCTGGATTCTAGGTCTTGTGACACTTTGTCCAGTGCTCATTTAACTTTACCGTCTATCAAGGCTTGAAGATTAATAGACATATGCATTTTTCATCGGAAAATGTTAAAAAGATGTAGTTTTGAAACCACTCACGAACTCTCAATACTGGGGTCACAATTCAGAGTTCTCCCAAGGGCCTTGGTAACATAGCAAACCTTAATTTGTTGGGGTTTACCATTGTTTGCTATTATGCTGAGGGGAAAAAAAGAAATCTCAAACTGCAAATTGTTATACCCTAAGTGTGTGGGAGAAGGCAATGGCAACCCACTCCAGTACTCTTGCCTGGAAAATCCCATGGATGAAGGGGCCTGGTAGGCTGCAGTCCATGGGGTCGCTAGGAGTCGGATACGACTGAGCGACTTCACTTTCACTTTTTACTTTCATGCATTGGAGAAGGAAATGGCAACCCACTCCAGTATTCTTGCCTGGAGAATCCCATGGACGGGGAGCCTGGTGGGCTGCCGTCTATGGGGTCGCACAGAGTCGGATACTACTGAAGCGACTTAGCAGCAGCAGCAGCCAGTGCCGTGATATAACACTACCACAGACCTGGCCATGGACTGAATGCTTTTGTGCTACGTTGATTTCAGTTCAGTTCAGTTGCTCAGTAGTGTCTGACTCTTTACGACCCCATGAACTGCAGTACGCTAGGCCTCCCTTTCCATCACCAACTCCCAGAGTCCACCCAAACCCATGTCCATTGAGTTGGTGGTGCCATCCAACCGTTTCATCCTTTGTCGTCCCCTTCTCTTCCTGCCTTCAATCTTTCCCAGCATCAGAGTCTTTTCAAATGAGTCAGCTCTTCACATTAGGTGGCCAAAGTATTGGAGTTTCAGCTTCAACATCAGTCCTTCCAATGAACACCCAGGACTGATCTCCTTTATGATGGACTGGTTGGATCTCCTTGATGTCCAAGGGACTCTCATGAGTCTTCTCCAACACCACAGTTCAAAAATATCAATTCTTCACTGCTCAGCTTTCTTTACAATCCAACTCTCACATCCATACATGACTACTGGAAAAACCATAGCCTTGACTAGATGGACCTTTGTTGGCAAAGTAATGTCTCTGCTTTTTAATATGCTGTCTAGGTTGGTCATAACTTTCCTTTTGAGGAGTAAGCATCTTTTAATATCATGGCTGCAATCACCATCTTCAGTGATTTTGGAGCCCAGAAAAATAAAGTCAGCCACCGTTTCCACTGTTTCCCCTGTTTGCATGAAGTGATGGGACCAGATGCCATGATCTTAGTTTTCTGAATGTTGAGCTTTAAGCCAACTTTTTCAGTCTCTACTTTCACTTTCATCAAGAGCCTCTTTAGTTCCTCTTCACTTTCTGTCATAAGGGTGGTGGGCATAAATTTGGCCAAGCTAAAGGCATTAGAGAGTACTACAAAAGCCCCAAGGTCTAGGAGATTCCATATTTGAGAAGAAAATCAAGATTACAAGGTATCCGCCTGGCAAAAACAGGTATATGTGGTTTAGGATAAAATGTGAGGAAGCTAAATATTATAAGAATTATTGCTATGTGGATCCCAAAGAGGATGCAATTGTTAATGGCTTGGGTATAATTAATGTTTATCATATAAGAGGGTGATAATCTGAGATTTGAAAATTAAAGTGGGCTCTCTTGGTATAGTCATTGAAAGATGATTAGGAGTAGAAAGTATACTTCACAGACATCACTTTCATTTACAGCAATAGCTACATTAGCTAGATGTAGATAAACTTCTTGAGAAATAATCAGATGTGAATAATCTTAACCAAAATCATCTGTACAGACTCTGGAGATTTGGGTATGCACCCTGGTCGCTCAGATGGTAAAGAATCTGCCTGCAGTGCAGGAGACCCAGGTTCAATCCCTGGGTCAGGAAGATCCCTTGATGGTAGGCATGACAACCCACTCCAGTACTTTCCTGGAGAATTCCATGGACAGAAGAGCCTGGCAGGCTACAGTCCATGAGGTAGCAAAGAGTCAGACAGGACTGAACAACCAACACTTTCACTTTCAAGACCTTCACTAACTGATTACCTAGTAAGGAAACCAAAGTTTAAATCATTGGCCGTGATCAGTTTATGGGTCACCTCTAAGAATGACTTATGACCAGAGCATAAACTAAGGCTGCCCATTCAGGCTCAGTTGTATCTCAGACAGCATGATTACTGTTTTATTAGGTACCTAAAATATATGCAAATGTCTGCTACCAAGTCAAATGTCCCTAAATCCCTTTCTTAATAATTGACAATATATTTGTTTCTTCCAAGAGATTTTATTCTGCTGGGCAATGAATGACATTCACAATATGCACTGATTTATTATTTATACAATTTGTTTCATTTTTAAAAAAAAAATCAATTTCAAAACTGCAAAAGGACATGTTTTCTTGATATTTGTAATTAAGGTCACATCAATGGATATAATTAAGCCATCTTGATTACAAAAGTGAGTAAGACAGTGGCTCCAAACTACAGAAAAAATTTGTGTTCCAAATTTACTATAACAAGTTGAAAATCTCTTTCGCTCGTTTCTTCTTGTAAAATGAAGTTGTTGAAACTAATGAACATTCTTGGCAACTTGACAATAATATATTGTGATACTAGTGAATCAAGGATATGTACCAGACATTCTTGTAAAGAATCTGAAACAAAAGACTGGTGTTATTTTTAAACACAATGATATGACAAAGTTAGATAACTTTTACTAAAAATTCTATCAGAGGTATTCTAAGATATAAAGTTATGCTTATACATGCCTCTCATGGTGGAAAGTTAAATAATTATCCAAATAATTCAGTTAATGTTAATAAAGGAAGATCATAACTTGGGTCCAAGAAGCAAACTTTTCTTTAGTAGACACAATGTTGTTCTCTTACTGTTTTTACCCAACATACTTGGTTAGTTTAAATTTGTAAGTATAAAAATAATTTAGAAATTTCTATTTTTTTTCTTTGGTGGTAGGGATGTGCAGAGGGGATTTTAAAATCTCTATTATCCTGCTCCTTATTAATTTTTATAACCAATAATTTTACTGATTTAATATTTTAAAGATATATTTGCCATTTTATCCATATTTCCATAATAATATTAATTACATCTGTTTATATCTATTTTGATCCAATTTTCATTGGTATGTAATTTTTTTCTTGTTTTGTTGTTGTTGGTTAATCATTTTTTCCTTTCACATTAATATTTTTTAACTCTAAAAGTACAAGTAGATCTCTTTTTTTCTAAGAATGCTAGGCATAAAACTGGGTAGTACTAATTTTATTTAATATAATAAGGGACATTTCAGTCACTTAACCTAGCATTAATCTCTCTGTGGAAGAGCCAATGATGATAGAAATACTCGGTTTGATTATCAAAATCAAGCACAGTCTATGTCAGGACATCAGGAACAGTTATGTCTTTCCCTATGAAAGTCTATGACTTCCAAATCTTATCAGGTATAAAAAAATGAATTGTTTTCATTTCACATCAATGGATATGATAAACTCACTCTGTTTATGCTCTATATAGCTGAAGCACAATAAGAATATGACATACTGTGAAGCTATCAATTAGCTTCACAATTAGGGTTAATTAGGAAAAGTAGATTTTGGGGGCTGAGTTATACAGAGTGTGTAATCATCCTCTGGATGTTGAGTTGCTCAGCTTTTCTCTGGCCATTTGCTAGAAGAGCCTTTTGTTCACAGAAAATAGTGTAAACTTCATTCAATTTTGGACCATGAAATTTGACTAAGCAAAGCACTGTAAAGACATTTTGCAATCAGCAGAAACAAGAGTGCTGTTCCTTAGAATTCACCGAGATCAGATCAGATCAGATAAGTCGCTCAGTCATGTCTGACTCTTTGTGACCCCATGAACTGCAGCATGCCAGGCCTCCCTGTCCATCACCAACTCCTGGAGGTCACTCAGACTCACATCCATCGAGTCAGTGATGCCATCCAGCCATCTCACCCTGTGTCGTCGCCTTTTCCTCCTGCCCTTAATCCCTCCCAGCATCAGAGTCTTATACAATGAGTCAACTCTTAACATGAGGTGGCCAAAATACTGGAGTTTCAGCTTTAGCATCATTCCTTCCAAAGAAATCCCAGGGCTGATCTTCTTCAGAATGGACTGATTGGATCTCCTTGCAGTCCAAGGGACTCTCAAGAGTCTTCTCCAACACCACAGTTCAAAAGCATCAATTATTCGGAGCTCAGCTTTCTTCACAGTCCAGCTCTCACATCCATACATGACCACAGGAGAGACCATAGCTTTGACTAGGCGAACCTTTGTTGGCAAAGTGATGTCTCTGCTTTTGAATATGCTACCTAGGTTGGTCATAACTTTCCTTCCAAGGAGTAAGTGTCTTTTAATTTCATGGCTGCAGTCACCATCTCCAGTGATTTTGGAGCCCAGAAAATAAAGTCTGACACTGTTTCCACTGTTTCTCCATCTATTTCCCATGTAGTGATGGGACCAGATGCCATGATCTTAATTTTCTGAATGTTGAGCTCTAAGACAACCTTTTCACTCTCCACTTTCACTTTCATCAAGAGGCTTTTTAGTTCCTCTTCACTTTCTGCCATAAGGGTGGTGTCATCTGCATATCTGAGGTTATTGAGATTTCTCCCGGCAATCTTGATTTCAATTTGTGTTTCTTCCAGTCCAGCCTTTCTCATGATGTATTCTGCATATAAGTTAAATAAACAGGGTGACAATATACAGCCTTGACGAACTCCTTTTCCTATTTGGAACCAGTCTGCTGTTCCATGTCCAGTTCTAACTGTTGCTTCCTGACCTGCATACAGATTTCTTAAGAGGCAGATCAGGTGGTCTGGTATTCCCATCTCTCTCAGAATTTTCCACAGTTTATTGTGATCCACACAGTCAAAGGCTTTGGCATAGTCAATAAAGCAGAAATAGATGTTTTTCTGGAACTCTCTTGCTTTTTCCATGATCCAGCAGACGTTGGCAATTTGATCTCTGGTTCCTCTGCCTTTTCTAAAACCAGCTTGAACATCAGGAAGTTCACGGTTCACATATTGCTGAAGCCTGGCTTGGAGAATTTTGAGCACTACTTCACTAGAGTGTGAGATGAGTGCAATTGTGCAATAGTTTGAGCATTCTTTGGCATTGCCTTTCTTGGGGATTGGGATGACAACTGACCTTTTCCAATCTTGTGGCCACTGCTGAGTTTTCCAAATTTGCTGGCAGATTGAGTGCAGCACTTTCACAGCATCATCTTTCAGGATTTGGAATAGTTCCACTGGAATTCCATCACCTCCACTAGCTTTGTTCGTAGTGATGCTTTCTAAGGCCCACTTGACTTCACATTCCAGGATGTCTGGCTCTAGGTCAGTGATCACACCATCATGATTATCTGGGTCGTGAAGATCTGTTTTGTACAGCTCTTCTGTGTATTCTTGCCACCTCTTCTTAATATCTTCTGCTTCTGTTAGGTCCATACAATTTCTGTTCTTTATCGAGCCCATTTTTTGCATGAAATGTTCCTTTGGTATCTCTGATTTTCTTGAAGACATCCCTAGTCTTTCCCATTCTGTTGTTTTCCTCTATTTCTTTGCATTGATTGCTGAAGAAGGCTTTCTTATCTCTTCTTGCTATTCTTTGGAACTCTGCATTCAGATGTTTATATCTTTCCTTTTCTCCTTTGCTTTTTGCTTCTCTTCTTTTCACAGCTATTTGCAAGGCCTCCCCAGACAGCCATTTTGCTTTTTTGCATTTCTTTTCCATGGGGATGGTCTTGATCCCTGTCTCCTGTACAATGTCACAAATCTCATTCCATAGTTCATCAGGCACTATATCTATCAGATCTAGGCCCTTAAATCTATTTCTCACTTCCACTGTATAATCATAAGGGATTTGATTTAGGTCATACCTGAATGGTCTAGTAGTTTTCCCTACTTTCTTCAATTTCAGTCTGAATTTGGCAATAAGGAGTTCATGGTCTGAGCCACAGTCAGCTCCTGGTCTTGTTTTTGCTGATTGTATAGAGCTTCTCCATCTTTGGCTGCAAAGAGTATAATCAATGTGATTTCCGTGTTGACCATCTGGTGGTGTCCATGTATAGAGTCTTCTCTTGTGTTGTTGGAAGAGGGTATTTGCTATGACCAGTGCATTTTCTTGGCAAAACTCTGTTAATCTTTGCCCTGCTTCATTCCATATTCCAAGGCCAAATTTGCCTGTTACTCCAGGTGTTTCTTGACTTCCTACTTTTGCATTCCAGTCCCCTATAATGAAAAAGACATCTTTTTTGGGTGTTACTTCTAAAAGGTCTTGTAGGTCTTTATAGAACCGTTCAACTTCAGCTTCTTCAGCATTACTGGTTGGGGCATAGACTTGGATTACTGTGACATTGAATGGTTTGCCTTGGAAATGAACAGAGATCATTCTGTCGTTTTTGAGATTGCATCCAAGTACTGCATTTCGGACTCTTTTGTTGACCATGATGGCCACTCCATTTCTTCTGAGGGATTCCTGCCTGCAGTAGTAGATATAATGGTCCTCTGAGTTAAATTCACCCATTCCAGTCCATTTTAGTTCGCTAATTCCTAGAATGTCGACATTCACTCTTGCCATCTCTTGTTTGACCACTTCCAATTTTCCTTGATTCATGGACCTGACATTCCAGGTTCCTATGCAATATTGCTCTTTACAGCATCGGACTTTTCTTCTATCACCAGAAACATCCACAGCTGGGTATTTTTTTTTGCTTTGGCTGCATCCCTTCATTCTTTCTGGCGTTATTTCTCCACTGATCTCCTGTAGCATATTGGGCCCCTACTGTCCTGGGGAGTTTCTCTTTCAGTATCCTATCATTTTGCCTTTTCATACTGTTCATGGGGTTCTCAAGGCAAGAATACTGAAGTGGTTTGCCATTCCCTTCTCCAGCGGACCACACCCTGTCAGATCTCTCCACCATGACCCGCCCATCCTGGGTTGCCCCACGGGCATGGCTTAATTTCATTGAGTTAGACTTCACCGAAAATAGAATTCTCCGAAAATGGTCTGGAATATATTTTACATAGAATTACTTGTTAATAAGCATCTTGATTCAAAATTACAGTTGTAATAACTGAACATTAAGAAATGTCACCTGTGTGTCTCAGTCTTTTCTAGGGGAAAAAAATCACTGAGGAAATTTAAAGCTCCTTGGCCCCTGGGAATCAGTAAATTGAAAATCCCTGTGATATCATTCAATAAGGAAAAGATGCTAAGGTTGATTAACCTGGGTTATACGTTACTCCTTGACTGGTACTTGCGAAAAACATATAGAGCCAGAATAAAAACTTATGCTAAACAAATATCTGGAAAATATGGCATTATGGTTAATCATGCTGGCTCCTATCCAAATGCAGTGTGATCCCCAATATGCAGGATGCTTTAATACACTGGATAGAGATGCAGTCTTTCCCCCAGCCTTTTCATTTAGTCACATATTTGTGAACTTGAAGCAAATATTTTGATATGAAATGAAAATGAAAGGTGAATCATCCTAGTAAACTCATCTCCAAAGACTTATGATACTGCCTTGGAAATTTTAATTCTAATCTAGTAATGAATTCGTGCATTAAACCTCTTGTCATATTGGGCCAAAGAATGGACAATACTTTTATGTAATGATAATCAGTTTATTCTCTTTTCCCATTAAGTTTTAACATTTTCATTAAAAAGATGGATTGTCTAATAGTGTGTTTTCAAAATAAGATTTTAATTTCACATTACCCTTTTTTAGATTTGAAAAATTCATTTTGGAATATAAGTTAATTTTGATTTGCTCAATCTGACTCTTAAGCATGTTGATTTCATTATCCTCATGAAAAATTCCAAGTCTTTCTCTTTCTTCTATTACAATTCTGGGAGACCAGTCTAGTTTTTATAAGAAAGGGAAAATAATTAGAATTTTCCAATATGATTTATGAGTTTAGATATACATTTAGTGGTTCCAAAATCCTCCTCAAAGCTCAAACTGTGAACTCTGTGGTCTAAGGGTCAACATCAAATTCAGTCTATCCTTGAGCTGTTTTCTCCCCAAGGAACTAATGCCCTAATCAAAATAATGTATCTTCCTAGTAATGACTCCAGGAAAAACTACTAAATAATTAATAAGCTACCAATAGCCTAGAATTAAACAATTTTTAAAGCCTATCTACTACAAGCCCTAACTTTGCTTTTGAGTTCTCTACTATCAAAAATAAAAATGATTATTATTTATTGTGCACTTATGATGTGCACTAAGCATTAGGCAATAACTCGTACTTCTTAATAATAACTTCATTATCTCCTCCCAACTTATAGATGGAGAAAAGCAATGTGAAAGAAATTAAATAACTTAACGTTTTACAACTGTCTTGTTCAGATGGTAATGACAACACTGTATGCAAGCCAGCAAAAGAGACACAGATGTATAGAACAGTCTTTTGGACTCTGTGGGAGAGGGAGAGGGGGATGATTTGGGAGAATGGCATTAAAACATGCATAATATCATATAAGAAATGAATCGCCAGTCCAGGTTCAATGCAGGATACAGGGAGCTTGGGGCTGGTGCATTGGGATAACCCAGACAGATGGTATGGGGAGGGAAGTGGGAGGAGGGGTCAGGATTGGGAACACGTGTACACCCATGGCGGATGCATGTTGATGTATGGCAAAACCAGTACAATATTGTAAAGTAAAAATAATAATAATAATAAAAAATTTAAAATGTTAGTAAAAAAAATTTCAAACCCAGTTTTGTTGATTGTCAAAGCCTTTTCCATTACACTAGGCTGTCTCTATATGATAATATCACATCACACTATTTTGACCCTTTCCATTTGAAATCAATGGAGTTTATAATAGAAGGAATTCAAGTTGTACCAGTTTTGAAATAGGTTGTCCTTTTATTAGATGTGGGCTGAGTAAACTAGGAAATAAGAGAGTATAACACATAAAATGAGAAATAAAAATGGATTTAAAAAAAGGAATCATAGAAAGTATAGATGAAGTACTTTAATTCTCTTTAACCAATCTGTATGATGTGGTGACTACTTTTTCAGTGTAGTATGGATAATAATAGGAGTCATATAAGATAAAGCTTCTGCTCTCATGGGGCTTATTTATTTGAGGGAGATAAAATAGCCCATACTAAACTTGAATATACAAAACTGTTTTAGAAAATACATTGCTTCATGATATGTTTTGCATTAAACAGAGACTCACTATCCACATTTACATTTAAGCTGATGTGACACAAAAAGTATTTTAGCCTGGTTAGGCCATTCCTGTGTGTCTGAGTCTTTCCTAGGAAAAAAAAAAACCCTGGAGAAGGCAATGGCAACCCATTCCAGTACTCTTGCCTGGCAAATCCCATGGAAGGAGGAGCCTGGTAGGCTGAATTCCATGGGGTCCCTAGGAATCTGACATGACTGAATGACTTCACTTTCATTTTTCACTTTCATGCATTGGAGAAGGAAATGGCAACCCACTACAGTGTTCTTGCCTGGAGAATCCCAGGACAGATGGGTCTGGCAGGCTACATCCATAGGGTTGCAAAGAGTCGGACATGACTGGAACAACTGTGCATGCATGCACCAACCATCGGAAGAAAAAGTAGAGCTATATTTATATTAGTGAATCATTTTTTCCCCTTAAGACCAAGGCTTTAGTGTTACAGGATGTATGTCTCAGATTCAGAGCACAATCTATGGCTATATTACAGAAAGAATTAGTTGTAATCTAACATATATAAGTTTAGAAGCTCAGTGGTATAATATCTGACCCATCTGGTTACAGAACTCTGTGTAAAAATCATTTTGATATATGGCAAAACCAATACAATATTATGAAGTTAAAAAATAAAATAAAGTTTAAAATAAACAACAATAACAAAAAACAAAATCAGAGGAAAAAAGTTTTAAGATAGTTCATCTCCTGATAATGTTGGTTATCCCCTCATACCTTCCTTATCTCTGCAATGCCCCCTCATCCCCCATCCATGTCTATGTTTCTTTATCCAAGAAGAAACAAAAGAAAGAACTTGAGACATCTACACCTGATTTAGAACTCTAAATCATACTTTCTGCAGGCACCGGTTACAGATATGAGCTTCAAGATGTGCTCCTTTGGGACTGGTTTAGGGTATAACCTGAACAAGGCAGCAAAATTTCCCATTTTCAGCTTCTCTGTCTGTAAAAGCAGTGTGATTAAGGGTACCTCTTTCTATAGCATATGAATCATCATGCTAATGCTTAATAGATACTTTGCATTCCTCTGGTCAGAGTTCCTCTACACAATTTGTAAAAGTGTCATGTGTGCTTGGATTGAAATCACACTGGGAAAATTAGGTTGTGCCTGTCTTTCATCTCACAGATTTCCTTCAGCACATGAGAGCATTACATTTGGTCAAGTTTGAAGTTTGAAATGCTTATAATAAGGATAATAGCTATACACATTAGAGCAGAATAAATGATAAAGAGAAGTGTAGTAAGTCCCCTATATACAAACGAGTTATTTTCTGAGAGCACGTTTTTAAGTCCAATTTGTTCGTACATCCAACAAAGTTAACCTGAGTATCCAACTAACAGAATCAGCTAGCTATATAGTTCTTTACTGTAATAGGTTTATAATACTTTTCCCACAAATAATACATAAAAAGCAAACACAAAAGATAGAGAAGACATTTTCAGTCTTACAATACAGTACCTTGGAAAGAACAGTAGGAGAGTACAGTAACTGCCATACAGGGGCTGCCATCAAGAGAACAGGTAAGAAGAGTTACTGACTGGAGGAGGGAGAGAAGGTGGAAGATGACAGAGCTGAAGGATCTTCAGCAATAGAAGATGGAGGGCAAACCTCAATTTTACTCATGCCTGATGTTGTTGGAACATATGTTTGCATCTTTCAAAGTTCATAACTTGAGGATTCATATTTAGGAGACTTACTTTATGAGTTTTATGGATTGGTGAAATCACTGCTTTTAGAAATGCCTTGGGCTTCCCTTGTAGCTCAGTTGGTAAAGAATCTGCCTGCAGTGCAGGAAATCCAGGTTTGATCCCTGGGTTGGGAAGATCCCCCGGAGAAGGAAATGGCAACACACTGCAGTATCCTTGCCTGGAAAATCTCATGGACAGAGGAGCCTGGAGGGCTGCAGTCCATTATGTCGCAAAGAGTTGGGCACAACTGAGTGACTAACACTTACTTTCTTGTGGTATCAGAAATAGAGACACGGATGGAGAATAATACCTTATGGAATGGCCTAACCATGCTAAAAACTATTGTGGGTTTGTACCCTAAATATATTGCAGATTTTACATAGCTTGACATTTGAATTGCTCAATTTAGTATTTGATTTTACTAATTTATCTTGTTTTGTTTATCATGTCACTGCTTCCAGTCTACAAGCTTTTGAGGAGAGAGACTGTCTCCTTTCTTTTTATCTCCAGTGATATCTAGCATGGTGATTTGATTTACTTTATGATATTGCTCATCTCATTGCTTAATTCCTTTTTCTTTGATAATTTAACGAATTATAGCATCAAGAAATGCGCTAAAGAGGGAAAAAAGAACAATTGTCTCCTTTTGGTTAATTTCTTCCAGTTTTGTATGTCAGCAGAAATGGATGTCTGAGTGTCTGTGTTTCTGTATGTGTGAGGGGTGGGATAAGGAGAGAGATGAGAAAGAGGAAAGAATAGATGTTGAGTTTTTGCACATAGTAAAGATCGCTGGTTTCCATGTCATTGCAGAAAGAAAAATGAGAGACATTTATTTCTGCTGATCTTTACACTCACCATTAGTTAGTAAGTTGGCAATCTTAATAATATACATAAAGTTTTCATTCAAATGATTGGACTGTATGAAGAGAAGAAAAATATGTGTGGATACACACATACTAGAGGATACACAGTTGAGAGAAAATGTGATGTAGATAAACACACACACACACACACACACACCCGGATTTTGAATTAAAACTTAAGCTCTAGTTTTGGCTTAGTTATTAGCTTCCTATGTAACTCAGGAAGAATCCCCTACTTCAGTTACCTTGTTTGTAATAAATCATCAATAGGGATTATTAGGTTATTAATAGAGATTTAATAAAGATTAGTAGTCTAATCTTTATTTTAAATGCTCAGCCTGCCAGCAATTTAAAAATTATAATAAGGCTCACTGAATCATTATGTCATCTTTGGGTGTATTGATGTAAACAGCATGTCGTCCCAAGTGCTCAATAAATATTTGCTGTCTGAAATTGTTGAATTACTTACTCCATGTATAGGCTACTGAACCAGTGTTAGTGTAGGAAATAAGGGCCCTAACCTGATTAGCAGGCTTTCCTGTTTGCTCAGTGGTTAAGAATCTGCCTGCCAGTGTAGAAGAGGAACGTGGTAGGCTACTGTCCATGGCTGCACAAAGAGTTGGACACGACTTAGCTACTAAACAAAATTGCCTTCCCCGACTAAACAAAAAAGAGCCTAATTAAAACCTCTCCCTTTCTCTAAACCTATGATACCATGCTCATTTTGCTTAGGTCTGCCATAAATTCCATGAATTATTTAATAATAAACTGCTAGGAAAATGTCTGCATGCTTTCTGTGAAGGTCTTGGATTATTTCCTATAGTTCTCTATAATTAATGCACTACTTTAATTTCTCAGCTGAAAAGCAGAGATATTGACCTTATTTGTGACCCCATAGACTGTAGCCTGCCAGTCTCCTCTGCCAATGGGGTTTCTCAAGCAAGAATATTGGAGTGGGTTGTCATTTCCTTGTCCAGGGGATCTTCCCAATCCAGGAATTGAACCCACATATATTGTATTGACAGATGAATTTTTATCACTGAGCCCCGGGAAGCCCTTCGATGGGAATCAGTTCAGTTCAGTTCAGTCCCTCAGTCGTGTCCAACTCTTTGCAACCACATGAATCACAGCATGCCGAGCCTCCCTGCCCATCACCAACTCCCGGAATTCACTCAGACTCACGTCCATCAAGTCAGTGATGCCATCCAGCCATCTCATCCTCTGTCATCCCCTTCTCCTCCTGCCCCCAATCCCTCCCAGCATCAGAGTCTTTTCGAATGAGTCAGCTCTTCCCATGAGGTGGCCAAAGTACTGGAGTTTCAGCTTTAGCATCATTCCTTCCAAAGTAATCCCAGGGCTGATCTCCTTCAGAATGGACTGGTTGGATCTCCTTGCAGTCCAAGGCACTCTCAAGAGTCTTCTCCAACACCACAGTTCAAAAGCATCAATTCTTCGGTGTTCAGCCTTCTTCACAGTCCAACTCTCACATCCATACATGACCACTGGAAAAACCATAGCCTTGACTAGACGGACATTTGTTGGCCAAGTAATGTCTCTGCTTTTGAATATGCTATCTAGGTTGGTCATAACTTTTCTTCCAAGGAGTAAGTGTCTTTTAATTTCATGGCTGCAGTCACCATTTGCAGTGATTTTGGAGCCCCCCAAAATAAAGTCTGACACTGTTTCCACTGTTTCTCCATCTATTTCCTATGAAGTGATGGAACCAGATGCCATGATCTTCGTTTTTTGAATGTTGAGCTTTTTTTTTTTTTTTTAAACTAGCTTTATTTTTTTTTAAATTTTATTTTGCTTAACTTTACAATATTGTATTGCTTTTGCCATACATCAAAATGAATTCACCACAGGTATACATGTGTTCCCCATCCTGAACCCTCCCCCATCCTCCCTCCACATACCATCCCTCTGGGTCTTCCCAGTGCACCAGCCCCAGGCATCCACCCGTTATCAGGCGTCGAACCTGGACCGGCGACTCATTTCAAATACGATATTATACATATTTCAATGCTATTCTCCCAAATCATCCCACCCTCTCCCTCTCCCAGAGTCCAAAAGACTGTTCTATACATCAGAGTCTCTTTTGCTGTCTCGTATACAGGATTATTGTTACCATCTTTCTAAATTCCATATATATGCGTTAGTATACTGTATTTGTGTTTGTCTTTCTGGCTTACTTCACTCTGTATAATAGGCTCCAGTTCCATCCACCTCATTAGAACTGATTCAAATGTATTCTCATTTCACGCAAAGATGGGCACGATAAAGGACAGAGATGGTGTGGACCTAACAGAAGCAGAAGATATTAAGAAGAGGTGGCAAGAATACACAGAAGAACTGTACAAAAAAAGAGCTTCAAGACCTAGACAATCATGATGATGTGATCACTGACCTAGAGCCAGACATCTTGGAATGTGAAGTCAAGTGGGCCTTAGAAAGCATCACTACGAACAAAGCTAGTGGAGGTGATGGAATTCCAGTGGAACTACTCCAAGTCCTGAATGATGATGCTGTGAAAGTGCTGCACTCAATATGCCAGCAAATTTGGAAAACTCAGCAGTGGCCACGGGACTGGAAAAGGTCAGTTTTCATCCCAATCCCAAAGAAAGGCAATGCCAAGGAGTGCTCAAACTACCGAACAATTGCACTCATCTCACACGCTAGTAAAGTAATGCTCAAAATTCTCCAAGCCAGGCTTCAGCAATATGTGAACCGTGAACTTCCTGATGTTCAAGCTGGTTTTCGAAAAGGCAGAGGAACCAGAGATCAAATTGCCAACATCCGCTGGATCATGGAAAAAGCAAGAGAGTTCCAGAAAAACATCTATTTCTGCTTTATTGACTATGCCAAAGCCTTTGACTGTGTGGATCACAATAAACTCTGGAAAATTCTGAAAGAGATGGGAATACCAGACCACCTGATCTGCCTCTTAAGAAATCTGTATGCAGGTCAGGAAGCAACAGTTAGAACTGGTCATGGAACAACAGACTGGTTCCAAATAGGAAAAGGAGTACGTCAAGGCTGCATATTGTCACCATGTTTATTTAACTTCTATGCAGAGTACATCATGAGAAATGCTGGACTGGAAGAAACACAAGTTGGAATCAAGATTGCCAGGAGAAATATCAATAACCTCAGATATGCAGATGACACGACTCTTATGGCAGAAAGTGAAGAGGGGCTAAAAAGCCTCTTGATGAAAGTGAAAGTGGAGAGTGAAAAGGTTGGCTTAAAGCTCAACATTCAGAAAACGAAGATCATGGCATCTGGTCCCATCACTGCATGGGAAATAGATGGGGAAACAGTAGAAACAGTGTCAGACTTTGTTTTTCTGGGCTCCAAAATCACTGCAGATGTTGACTGCAGCCATGAAATTAAAAGACGCTTACTCCTTGGAAGGAAAGTTATGACCAACCTAGATAGCATATTCAAAAGCAGAGACATTACTTTACCAACAAAGGTTCGCCTAGTCAAGGCTATGGTCTTTCCTGTGGTCATGTATGGATGTGAGAGCTGGACTGTGAGGATGGCTGAACGCCGAAGAATTGATGCTTTTGAACTGTGGTGTTGGAGAAGACTCTTGAGAGTCCCTTGGACTGCAAGAAGATCCAACCAGTCCATTCTGAAGGAGATCAATCCTGGAATTTCTTTAGAAGGAATGATACTGAAGCTGAAACTCCAGTATTTTGGCCACCTCATGCGAAGAGTTGACTCATTGGAGAAGACTCTGATGCTGGGAGGGATTGAGGGCAGGAGGAGAAGGGGACGACAGAGGATGAGATGGCTGGATGGCATCACTGACTCGATGGATGCGAGTCTGGGTGACCTCTGGGAGCTGGTGATGGACAGGGAGGCCTGGCGTGCTGCGGTTCATGGGGTCGCAAAGAGTCGGACACGACTGAGCGACTGATCTGATCTGATCTGAATACTCTGTTGTGTATATGTACCACAGCTTGCTTAACCATTCATCTGTGGATGGACATCTAGGTTGCTTCCAAGTCCTGGCTATTGTAAACAGTGCTGCGATAAACATTGGGGTACACGTGTCTTTTTCAATTCTGGTTTCCTCAGTGTGTATGCCCAGCAGTGGGATTACTGGATCATAAGGCATTTCTATTCCCAGTTTTTTCAGGAATCTCCATACTGTTCTCCATAGTGGCTGTACTAGTTTGCATTCCAACCAACAGTGTAATAGGGTTCCCTTTTCTCCACACGCTCTCCAGCATTTATTGCTTGTACACTTTTGGATAGCAGCCATTCTGACTGGCGTGAAATGGTACCTCATAGTGGTTTTGATTTGCATTTCTCTGATAATGAGTGATGTTGAGCATCTTTTCATGTGTTTGTTAGCCATCTGTATGTCTTCTTTGGATAAATGTCTATTTAGTTCTTTGGCCCATTTTTTGATTGGGTCATTTATTTTTCTAGAATTGAGCTGTAGGAGTTGCTTGTATATTTTTGAGATTAGTTGTTTGTCTGTTGCTTCATTTGCTATTATTTTCTCCCATTCTGAAGGCTGTCTTTTCACCTTGTTTATAGTTTCCTTTGTTGTGCAGAAGCTTTTAAGTTTAATTAGTTCCCATATGTTTATTTTTGATTTTATTTCCAGTATTCTGGGAGGTGGGTCATAGAGGATCCTGCTGTGATGTATGTCAGAGAGTGTTTTGCCTATGTTTTCCTCTAGGAGTTTTATGGTTTCTGGTCTTACATTTAGCTCTTTAATCCATTTTGAGTTTATTTTTGTGTATGGTGTTAGAAAGTGCTCTAGTTTCATTCTTTTACACGTGTTTGACCAGTTTTCCCAGCACCACTTGTTAAAGAGATTGTCTTTAATCCATTGTATATTCTTTCCTCCTTTGTCAAAGATAAGGTGTCCATATGTGCATGGATTTATCTCTGGGCTTTCTATTTTGTTCCATTGATCTATATTTCTGTCTTTGTGCCAGTACCATACTGTCTTGATGACTGTGGCTTTATAGTAGAGCCTGAAGTCAGGCAGGTTGATTCTTCCAGTTCCATGAATGTTGAGCTTTAAGCCAACTTTTAAACTCTTCTCTTTGAGTTTGTGCAAATCAGGAAAGTCTGTCTAAGGTTGTATATCTTGGATTGGATATGGAATCCAGGCAGGTAGGCTTGTGATATGAGGCCTCTTTATCAGTCCTGAGGTGATGAAGTACTGGATAGAAAGAACACAAATTTTCTCCATATTTTTCCAATTTTTATTTAGAATTGAGCCTATCTGCCAAATCCAATTTTCTACTAGACTTATAGTATCAGAACCTTAGGGATAATTCAGTCTCTCATTTTACACACAAAAAAAGATGAGTCCCACAGATGGAAGGATCTTTCCTAAGATTATACCACTAATTACTGATACGGCCAAAACTAGAAGTCAGGAAACCAGTGCCTGGCCAGTGTTCATTCCCCTACATCCTGCTTTCTCTCAGCTTAAGTAACCTGTTCTAGGAGTTGAAAAATCCAGCAAGTAAAGCAGAATAGTTCTGTAGTATATGGCTCTTTTAGAAGTAATCGATGAAGTGACTCCAAAGTCAAAATCCACTTGTTGATACCTTGCCTGACTCCTGTCGATGAAATACAATAATTTAAATGACTTAAAAAAATAGTTCTTGAGAATATTTACCATCTTAGAATCTACTTCTAGCCAGCTGAATTTGCTTGGTAGAGTTTATGATTAATCTGTGACTCTGCTCAGTCACTGAATTCTGTCCCTATAGTTTGTCCTCAGATATCTGTCCCACTTTGGTGGTATAGTTGAACTTGGATAGCTCTTATTTTACCTTCTATCAAAGTACCAGTAGAGATCATAACTTTGTAACTTCCTGTCTGGGCTTTGGTTCAAAGCCACCATGACAGACTTCTGTGGATTCTGGGGCATCTGAGAATGCATTCAGCTTACACATTGTCTTCTCATGTCTATTTCTTTCACATTGTTGCCTTCATTTAATTACAAAGCAGTTTAGAAAGAATTTCAGTCTACTTTATCTACACTATTAATTTTCTTCATCAGGCCATTTTAAAGCCTATATTGAGGAGTTTCTGTGTGCCTAGCATCCTAGTTACTATGTATTAAAGGCAAGAAGAAAAAGACAAACAACATGCATTGGCTATCTATTGTGTGTCAAGCATACTCTTACTGACTTTTACTTGGTATACCTCATGTAATCTTAATAATATACCCCAGGAACAGGCATTATTTATTATACTTATTTTACTTGGTAACAGATCAGATCAGATCAGATCAGTCACTCAGTCGTGTCTGACTCTTTGCGACCCCATGAACTGCAGCACGCCAGGCCTCCCTATCCATCACCAGCTCTTGGAGGTCACTCAGACTCACATTCATAGAGTCAGTGATGCCATCCAGCCATCTCATCCTCTGTCGTCCCCTTCTCCTCTTGCCCCCAATCCTTCCCAGCATCAGAGTCTTCTCCAATGAGTCAACTCTTCCCATGAGGTGGCCAAAATACTGGAGTTTCAGCTTTAGCATCATTCTTTCCAAAGAAATCCCAGGGTTGATTTCCTTCAGAATGGACTGGTTGGATCTCCTTGCAGTCCAAGGGACTCTCAAGAGTCTTCTCCAACACCACGGTTCAAAAGCATCAATTCTTCGGCACTCAGCCTTCTTCACAGTCCAGCTCTCACATCCATACATGACCACAGGAAAGACCATAGCCTTGACTAGGCGAACCTTTGTTGGCAAAGTGATGTCTCTGCTTTTGAATATGCTATCTAGGTTGGTCATAACTTTCCTTCCAAGGAGTAAGCGTCTTTTAATTTCATGGCTGCCGTCACCATCTGCAGTGATTTTGGAGCCCAGAAAAATAAAGTCTGACACTGTTTCCACTGTTTCTCCATCTATTACCCATGTAGTGATGGGACCAGATGCCATGATCTTCGTTTTCTGAATGTTGAGCTTTAAGCCAACCTTTTCACTCTCCACTTACTTGGTATACCTCATGTAATCTTAATAATGTACCCCAGAAACAGGCATTATTTATTATACTCATTTTACAGAAGGTAGAAAGAGGGCGAAAGAGAAGGAGAGAGAAAGAAAGAGATATTCCCCAACTGACCCTGGTGTTTGAACTCTAATATCTAGTCTCTTTGAAAGGATCCCCTTCCTGAAGGAACTGGCAATCTGATGAGAAAAGACTAGCTTGAATCAAACTTGTTTAGGTGGCAGCTGCTATGTTTATTGCCTACCTCTTGTCTTTCCTGTTCTCTCTTTCCTATTGTAGAAATCTCTGCTAAAACTTCTGCAATCTGGCTTCTCAGGTAATCATACTATATCGCACCATGTAAGGCTATCTACCTCTGCATTCATTTATTTTCCTTCTTCTACCAAGTAAAAAAAATATGCATATATCTTTGTATTTCATCCAATTCACCTTTTATGGTGAAAACTAGCTTACCTGATTGATTATAGTTAATCAGTTAATGTGAAAATCCTCCTTGTAGTATTTTAATTTTAATAGGAGATTATTGGAGACAAAGTGCCCTAAAGGATTGAATCTATAAAGGTGTATTTAAGGCAAAGTGGCAAGTCTGGGAAAGAAATCACTGGGTAAAGTGGAGCAGAGAGGAGCAGATGTGGAGTGTGGTTTTTTGACGCCCCTAAATCACCCTACATAGGAAGACATCTATAATCATTGCAAGGATACCCGTAAGCTCGTTTTACATACAAGGTAGTCTCTCTTCTTGGCACTAGCTGTGCTAACAGCCAGTGGCCAGCTTGGTTTCCTTATATGTGTATTCACTAATTAAACATTTGTGGTCACGAGAACTCAGAAAAATCACTAACTGAGAAAAAATCAGTTTCTACATTCCAAGTGTGTTGTGAGTTTGACTACAAGTTGTTGAGATTTTCCTGGGGAGCTCATCAAAATGAGGAGCTTCTAATGACGAAGGAAGGACTGTGAACCCAGCACTGACATCCTTATCCACTTAAACCCTTTCAAAAAGCTACTAAGTCAAAAAGAGATGTCAGATGGTAGTAAATGGATTCCTGCTCACTCTACTTTGCTGTCACTAAGGGCTAAGGTAACTCTTTTCATGCTCTAACTTGTCCACAATAATCTAATACTGGGTTCTAAGCATCCGCTTTCTGAAATTTACCAGCCTTCTGTGGGAATGCTGTTCCCACTGTTCTTGACCATGGTTCTTCTATGTTCTTTCAGGCACGAATGAATCAAAGCAGCCGGATTCTCCATGGCTTCCTCAAGAGACCCTGTTGCTCTGATTAAAGAATTTTTAATGGCACTGGAGAAAACAGTAGGTATTCAAACATTACCTTGACTTCTCTTTTTTCATCATCCTTAAAAGAGTGTGCTTTCACTCTCTGGGCCCTGGAAAGGCAATAAGAGCCTGTCCTACATTTCCTGGCCCACTTGACAGATTACCAGGTGATGACCAAGTAAATTACATTTATCTTAGACAATAAATGTAATCTTATAGAACATGAAAGGCCACAGTTTGTAGAGTATTTGATAGAATGTTATTTTTATTAATAGTGTCCCATTGGAATCTGAGACAAAGGGAAGAATAAGTTTAAATTATATATATATATATAATTTAATATTAAATATATATATAATATATATATAATTATTATTATTATTACTCAGCACACATTGGCCACACTAGTCATACAATAGAGAATAATATGTGTGTGTTGAGAAAGAGTATGCCATTTGCTGGAAAGGAAGATTATAGTAGCTATAGGTGACTCACATACATATTAGGCAAGCATCTATTCACTGATTGGTAAGCTTAAAAATCAATAAATCTTAGGCTAAAAACAGATTTTAGAGATGTGGGGGTGTTTGGTATGCTTCTATTGACTTATTTGTCTTGATGTCTTTTCTTTAAAAAAAGAGTATTACTGAAAAATCAGCCTAGATATCTAACAATCAGAAGTGAAGATATCTAATACTTAAGCTTACTCTAAAATATCATGAGTATAAACCAAATTGACAAACCTTAAGCTAGACATATCAAGAAAAAAGATAAAGGGCTCAAAATATATGAAAGAGAAGTTATTACAAATGGCACAGAAAAACAAATTACCATAAGAGATTACTATGAAAAATTGTATGTCAAAATATTGGACAACTGAGGACAAATAGTAAATTCTTAGAAAAAATATAATCTTTCAAGACCGAATCATGAGAAAGTAGAAAATCTGTATAGACATATTACTAATAAGGAGATTGAAAGATTAATTAAAAATCTCTAAAAAGGAAGAGTTAGTTAGGGACTTTGGAATTGACATGTACACACAGCTATACTAAATGGATAACCAACAAAGACCTACTGTATAGCAGAGGGAACTCTGCTCAATATATGTAACAACATAAATGGGAAAAGAATTTGAAAAGGAATGGATGCATGTATATGTATAATAGAATCACTGTGGTGCACACATGAAATTAACATGACATTCTTAATCAACTATACTCCAACATAAAATAAAAAGTTAAAAAAATCTCCCAACAAACAAAGGTCTAAGATTAGATACCTTTAATCATGAATTCTACAAAGCATGAAAAGAAGATTTAATACCTATCCTTCTCAAACTTTTCAAACAAATTGAAGAGCAAGAAATCCTTCCAAATGTATTTAATGAACTGAACTTTATCCTGATATGACAACCAGACAAGGACACAACAGAAAAAGAAAACTACAGGAAAATATCTTTAATAAACATAAATGCAAAACTCAACAAAATATTGGTGAATCTAATTCAATAATATACTAAAAGGATTATATACCACAATTGATGAGGATTTATACTAGACATTTAGGGATTCTCAACACATACATATCAATCAATGCAATGAACCATATTAACAAAATGAAGAATAAAAATCATATGACAAGCTCAATAGATACATGAGTCATTTGAAAAAAAAAATCCACATACATTTGTGATTAAAATCTCAACAAAATAGTTAAAAAGGGAAGATAATGCAACACAATGAAGACCGTATACAACAAAACCACAAGTAAAATCATATTCAATGTTGAAAGCTTTTATTCTAAGATTAGGAAAAAGATGAGGATTCCATTCTCATCATTTTTATTCAACATTGTATTAGAAGTCTTAGCCACATCAATTAGGCAAGAGAAATAAATTAAATGCGACCAAATTGGAAAGGAAGAATTAGAGCTGGTAATATTTTCAGAAGAAATTATACTGTATATAGAAAACACTAGAGACTGAACCCCGAAATTCTTGGAAATAAGTGAATTCACAAAAGTCACAGGATACACAATCAATATACAGAAATCTGTGGTGTTTCTATATACTATTAAAGAGCTATCAAAAAGAGAAATTAAGAAAACAATCTCATTTATTATTGCATAAAAATACTAGGAATAAAATTAACCAAGGACTTAAAATATCCATACACTGAAAATTATAAGATACTGATGAAAGAAGTGGAAGAAGATATAAACAAGTGAAAAGATATTCTATGCTCATGGAATGGAGGAATTAATATTGTTAAAATGTGCATACTGCCCAAAGCAGTCTACAGCTTCAATGCAATTCCTGTCAAAATTTCAATGGCATATCTCATAGAACTAAAACAATGCAGTACAATACATAACTACAACTAATACTAAAATTTGTATCAAATAACAGAAGATCCTGAATAGACAAAATAACCTTGAGAAAGAAGAAAACTGGTGGCATCATGCTCCCTGATTTCAAACTCTACTGCAAATGTATAGTGATTCAAACTGTATGGTACTGGTGTAAAAACAGCCACACAGATCAATGAAACAGAACTGAGAGCTAAGATATAAGCTCACACATATGGACAATTAATTCACAACAAATAAGCAAAACAATGGAGAAATGACAGTCTCTTCAATAAATGGTGGTAGGAAAATTGGACTTTCACATGCAAACAAATGAAACCAGCTTACACAACATACAAAATTAACCCTAAATGAATTAAAAATTTGAAAATAAGATCTAAAATCATCAAATTCCTAGAAGAAAACATAGGTAGTAATCTCACTGACATCAGTCTTAGCAATGATTTTGTTGATCTGACACCAAAAGGCAAAGGAAACAAAAGCAAAAGTAAACAAATGGAACTACATCAAGCTTACAAGCTCCTGTACAGCTACGGAAACCATTCTTAAAACAAAAAAGTAGCCTACTATATGGGGGAATATATTCTCAAACAGTATATCTGATAAGGGGTTAATAGCCAAAATATTTTGCTGACAAAGATCCATATAGTTAAAGCTATGGTTTTCCCACTGTCATGTATGGATGTGAGAGTTGGACCATAAAAAAGGCTGATCACTGAAGACCTGATACTTTCGAACTCTGGTGTTGGAGAAGACTCTTGAGAGCCCCAAAGAGATCAAACCAGCCAATCCTAAAGGAAATCAGTCCTGAATATTCATTGGAAGGACTGAGGCTGAAGCTGAAGCTCCAATACTTTGGCCACATGATGCAAAGAACTGACTCACTGGAAAAGACTCTGATACTGGGAAAGATTAAAGGTAGGAGGAGAAGGGGATGACAGAGGTTGAGATGGTTGGATGATATCACCAGTTTGATGGAAATGAGTTTGAGCAAGCTCTGGGAGTTGGTGATGACAGGGACACCTGGTGTGCTGCAGTCCATGGGGTTGCAAAGAGTCAGACACGACTGAGTGACTGGACTGAACTAAATCCAAAATATATGGGCGTCCTAGGTGGCCCTAGTGGTAAAGAACTTGCCTGCCAATACAAAAGACATAAGAGATGTGGGTTCAATCCCTGAGTCACAAAGATCCCCTGGAGGAGGACATGGCAACCACTCCAGTGTTCTTGACTGGAGGAGTCCATGGACAGAGGAGCTTATGGGCTACAGTCCATAAGGTCACATAGAATTGGATACCACTGAAGTGGCTTTGTACGCATGCTCCTATGGTCTATGTTCAATTCCTGTACCTTGTAGATACAGCAAACATTAATGGTTATAAGAAGGTAAGGAGGTTGGGGGAGTGTTTGAAATGGATGAAGAAGGTCAATTTTATTGTGAAGGAGGGTAACTAGACTTGTAGTGGTGAACATTTTGGAGTTATCCAAATGTTTGATTATAACGTCATATACCTGAAACTGACATAATAAAAAATCATGTGCAAAATGACTACACAGATCACTTAAACATGGATTAAAAAAAGCCCTTAAATATGGTCACTTTGGGTTATATTCCTAACCATGAAGTCAGTGTTTTAATAAATACTACAATACTTTGCAGTGAACATATCATTTGTATGTTAATGTGCACATGGCTAACTTAAGTATTTAGCGTATGGATTTATGGATATTTGAAAGCCAACTTGAAGCTACTCCATCCTTGCTTTCTTGTTGCACTTTCTCATAAAACATGGAAGAGCCTCTTCTCGATATTACTTGAGACATTTCCCTGAGGTGATGAGCATAACTGGAGAGCTCAGTAAGACGAAGAGAAAAATTTAGGCAACTGTCAAAAATGTATAATGTTTGTAACAATCATAAATCAGTGACTAGTGATAGGTTGAGTAAGTTATACTGCTACTGATATATTTCTACTGTCTTTTGTGAAATAAATATCTGTTGGCTCAATTAATGGACCATACATCCATGGGAAGTATTACAACGAAAGTGCTGCTTTAGCCTGAATTCCAGTCATGATAAAAAATTCAAAGTAACTAAGGACAATTCAAATGCATTTTCATTTCTGAATAACCATCAGATCAGATCAGTCTCTCAGTCGTGTCCGACTCTTTGTGACCCCATGAAGCGCAGCACGCCTGGCCTCCCTGTCCATCACCAGCTCCCGGAGGTCACGCAGATTCACACCCATCAAGTCAGTGATGCCATCCAGCCATCTCATCCTCTGTCGTCCCCTTCTCCTCCTGCCCTCAATCCCTCCCAGCATCAGAGTCTTCTCCAATGAGTCAACTCTTCGCATGAGGTGGCCAAAATACTGGAGTTTCAGCTTTAGCATCATTCCTTCCAAAGAAATTCCAGGATTGATCTCCTTCAGAATGGACTGGTTGGATCTTCTTGCAGTCCAAGGGACTCTCAAGAGTCTTCTCCAACACCACAGTTCAAAAGCATCAATTCTTCGGCGCTCAGCCCTCTTCACAGTCCAGCTCTCACATCCATACATGACCACAGGAAAGACCATAGCCTTGACTAGGCGAAACTTTGTTGGCAACGTGATGTCTCTGCTTTTGAATATGCTATCTAGGTTGGTCATAACTTTCCTTCCAAGGAGTAAGCGTCTTTTAATTTCATGGCTGCAGTCACCATCTGCAGTGATTTTGGAGCCCAAAAATAAATTCTGACACTGTTTCCACTGTTTCTCCATCTATTTCCCATGTAGTGATGGGGCCAGATGCCATGATCTTCGTTTTCTGAATGTTGAGCTTTAAGCCAACCTTTTCACTCTCCACTTTCACTTTCATCAAGAGGCTTTTTAGCCCCTCTTCACTTTCTGCCATAAGAGTGGTGTCATCTGCATATGATGAACTATGGAATGAGGTTCGTGACATTGTACA
Source organism: Tragelaphus eurycerus (assembly GCA_935064755.1). NCBI lineage: Eukaryota > Metazoa > Chordata > Mammalia > Artiodactyla > Bovidae > Tragelaphus > Tragelaphus eurycerus. Next base: position 11,815,643 of record CAKXYN010000046.1, on the reverse strand, counting down.
GGAGACAGGGATCAAGACCATCCCCATGGAAAAGAAATGCAAAAAAGCAAAATGGCTGTCTGGGGAGGCCTTACAAATAGCTGTGAAAAGAAGAGAAGCGAAAAGCAAAGGAGAAAAGAAAAGATATAAACATCTGAATGCAGAGTTCCAAAGAATAGCAAGAAGAGATAAGAAAGCCTTCTTCAGTGATCAATGCAAAGAAATAGAGGAAAACAACAAAATGGGAAAGACTAGGGATCTCTTCAAGAAAATCAGAGATACCAAAGGAACATTTCATGCAAAGATGGGCACGATAAAGGACAGAAATGGTATGGACCTAACAGAAGCAGAAGATATTAAGAAGAGGTGGCAAGAATACACAGAAGAACTGTACAAAAAAGAGCTTCACGATCCAGATAATCAAGATGATGTGATCACTGACCTAGAGCCAGACATCTTGGAATGTGAAGTCAAGTGGGCCTTAGAAAGCATCACTATGAACAAAGCTATTGGAGGTGATGGAATTCCAGTGGAACTATTCCAAATCCTGAAAGATGATGCTGTGAAAGTGCTGCACTCAATATGCCAGCAAATTTGGAAAACTCAGCAGTGGCCACAAGATTGGAAAAGGTCAGTTTTCATCCCAATCCCAAAGAAAGGCAATGCCAAAGAATGCTCAAACTACCGAACAATTGCACTCATCTCACACGCTAGTAAAGTAATGCTCAAAATTCTCCAAGCTAGGCTTCAGCAATATGTGAACTGTGAACTTCCTGATGTTCAAGCTGGATTTAGAAAAGGCAGAGGAACCAGAGATCAAATTGCCAACATCCGCTGGATCATCAAAAAAGCAAGAGAGTTCCAGAAAAACATCTATTTCTGCTTTATTGACTATGCCAAAGCCTTTGACTGTGTAGATCACAATAAACTATGGAAAATTCTGAAAGATATGGGAATACCAGACCACCTGATCTGCCTCTTGAGAAATCTGAATAACCATAAAAGTCCATAAACAAGATACAACCTCAGGCTCAAGAGAGAAAAAGAGAACTACTCAACTACTACAATCAGCAAACAAACAAACAAAAAGCTAAACAAGACAAATAACAATAAATTCTTTGTATTAATAGGTATGTAGTTTGCAATTTGTATTAATAGGTATGCAACTTATAATTTATGTAATTTTTTTAAATGATTTCCTCCTGGAGACATTAGCTAGCATTTGATTTTTGGCCACACATTTATGCATATTTATAATTATTTTACACTGTATAATGCTAAGAATTTGTTCATTTTATTTAATATATTTATTTAGCACTTGGTATAGAATCTTAGTAATATCAACTCCTCATACCAGTAGAGAAAGGCAGTGTTATCTCATTTTACAGATAAGGCAATTGAAATGTAGAAATGTTTGTGTTACTTGCCCAAATTCAACAGCTAGTCAGTTGCAGAGCCTCAGTTTGGAAACACAAAGACTGGCTCCAGAGTCCATTTTATTGTCAACTACAAGTGATGCCTCATTATTTGTAAAATATTTACATACTGTGCCATAATTATAAATGCATGTACATGAAAACACAACTCAGCCGGTAAAGAATCTGCCTGCAATGCAGAAGATCCCAGTTCGATTCCTGGATTGGGAAGATCTGCTGGAGAAGGGATAGGCTATCCACTCCATATTCTTGGGCTTCCTTGGTGGCTCAGATGGTAAAGAATCTGCCTGCAATGTGGGAGACATGGGTTAAATCCTGGATTGGGAAGATCCCCTGAAGAAGGGAATGGATACTGATTCCAATATTCTGGCCTGGAGAATTCCATGGACAGAGGAGCCTGGCAGGCTACAGTCCATGGGGTCACTAAGAGTCAGGCATGACTGAGTGATATGACTAACACTAACATGAAAACATATATATATGGCATAGAATGCCAGAGGTATTTAAAACCCAGAAGTAAGGGAATTCTCTTGTGGTCCGCTGGTTAGGATACTGTGCTTCCAGTGAAACAGGCATGAGTTCAAGCCATTTTCAGGGAACTAAGATCCCAAAGCATGTGGTGCAGCCAAAATTAGTAATAATAATAATAATAATAAAATAAAATTCAGAACTAAAAGGACAACATACTAGTGCTAGAAGTGCTGTTAAACATAATTTGGCTTAACCTACGTATTTCAAAGAAAAAAATGGAGGCCCAGATAACTTGATTTGCTCAAGGTCACACAGATATTCAATGGCAGAAGTGAAACAAGAACTGATGTTTTCTCACTCTCAATCTGATATTATTTTCATTCCACTAAATTACCTTTGCTATTATTAATTTAAGGAAGTATATCATTGTTTATATTTTTAATGAGAATCACTTTCAGATCTTCATTTTTCAAAGCTATATGCTTATAATCTTTGCGACCCCATGGACTGTAGCCTACCAGGCTCCTCTGTCCATGGGGTTTTCCAGGCAATAGTACTGGAGTGGATTGCCATTTCCTTCTCCAGGGGATCTTCCCGACCCAGGGATTGAACCCAGGTTTTCTGCATTGTAGACAGACACTTTACCTTCTGAGCCACCAGGGAAGTCCTAATAGTGATGCTATGTTTCACCAAATAGTCTTATAACTTATTCTTTGAAATTATCTTTGAAACTGAGTTGAGCTAATTAAGAAAACTGAGTCTTAATACACTGTGATCATATCTTGTTTTTGGCCAAAAAAGGCATTTTTAACTTGATCCTTAAACTTCATTATTCAGACTTATTTCTGAATAACTTTTAACTGTTTCCAAAATTCAACTACCATTAAAAGACAAAGACTTTTCACTACAGGAATTATTCTGAAGTATGTGGGGCAAACTCTGTGGGTAATTCTAAAGGAGAGTTCCAAAATTTTCCTGAGCGATAGGAATGTAATTGGAATAAGCATATAACCTTTCAAAGTGACAGCCTAGGAAACACAAATTCAATTGGTTGCTTGGTTACTGATAAATTTGTTTGTTTTGAAACATATTGTTCCATCTATTTAAGCATTTTAATTTCTTGGCAACATTTTGTAAATATTAGTGTACAGCTTTTTCACATCACTTGCCAGATATATTACTAAGTATTTCATAATTTGATGGTATTATAAACTTTATTTTCTAAGTTTCAGTGTCCAACTATTCATTAATAGTACATAAATATAAATGGATATCTCTTTATTAACATGTTTTCTGGAAACCTTGCTTTATTCATTTTTTTAACTGGCAGTTCTTTTTTTTTTTAAACTGTATTTTTAAATAGACAATCATGTCATTTAAAAACAAAGATTATCTTGATTCTTCCATTCTAGTCTGAATGAATTATTTTCTTTCATCTTGCCTGGTTGTATTCGCAAGTTGTACAATGTTGTATAGAAGGAAAGAGAGCAGACATTATTTACTTACTCTCAAACTTAGGAGGAAAGAATTCAGTCTTTCACCATTAAATAAGATTTTAGCTGTAGGATGTTCCTAGATGCCTTTTATTTTTTATTTTTATTGAAGTATAATTGGTTTACAATGTTGTGTTAGTTTCTGATGTAAAGCAAAATGACTCTGTGTGTGTGTGTGTGTGTGTGTGTGTGTGTGTGTGTGTGTGTCGCATGTGTGTGTGTTTTCAAGTTATTTTCCATTATAGGATATTATAAGATATTGAATATAGTTACACTTTGCTGTTTGTGATAACTTTATTTTTAAAGTATATTACCACTGTAAGGAATCCAAAGTCTTAAATGTTAAAAGCATGCATGTGCTGCATTGTGTTTATTGAGTTACTTTTCCCAGATAAATAAGTTCAAATGGAGAATACCATTCATGTTCCCAGGCAAAGGAAATTTACTAGAGATGAATATATTGATGTGTGGTATGTAAGATATGTTCATAATACAGTTGAAGATGTTGTGAAAGTAATGAGAAAGTCAGATAGAACTAGAAATAAGAAAAAACAAAACAAAATAACAATGTGACAGAGAAGGTCAGATGAAGTAAGTTGGAGTCTAAACAAGGGGCAGAGGAGAGAAATAGGACAGAGTGAGGAAGGGGATTAAAGAAAACTTCAAAGTTTAAATTTTGAGTTATTAATGATATCAATGATCTGCCCAGTATTGAGAAGGACAAGGAAAAAGAAGGGTCCCAGTTTTAGATAAATTTTCTATTTAGGATTGCTAGCCATTTGTTTCAACTTTCTTCTTAGCTTATCTGTGAAGTCTTGTCAAAATAATCGATGGGCATTTAGACAAGAAGCCAGTCATAGAACTAATGATGGAAGCACATTAACACTTGATGAACATCTTAAAATGAAAAGAATCATATTTCCCATATTTGCAGTTCTCTGTCACTGAAGTCAATCACTGAAACAAACAATTGTTAAAATATCGCAAAGAAAATAGGAAGAAAATGAAATGAGTAAATTTAAATGAATATCAAGAAGTGGTGAGCCACTTAGTTTTCAATCCAGTGATATAGTCATCTCAAACCAACCAAGCACTGAAAATAACACCATTCACTGGAAATAATCCTTTTATTTACTGTCACCAGTTTTGGTTTAGAAGTACCTTCTCTCTTCAGCCTTCCATAAGACACATTTAAGGGAAAGATATAAGAAATAGCTTTGGCTATTCGAGGTTTTTTGTATTTCCATACAAATTGAGAAATTATTTGTTCCAGCTCTGTGAAGAATACCATTGGTAGCTTGATGGGGATTGCATTGAATCTATAAATTGCTTTGGGTAGTATACTCATTTTCACTATATTGATTCTACCAATCCATGAACATGGTATATTTCTCCATCTATTAGTGTCCTCTTTGATTACTTTCACCAGTGTTTTATAGTTTTCTATATATAGGTCTTTAGTTTCTTTAGGAATATATATTCCTAAGTATTTTATTCTTTTCATTGCAATGGTTAATGGAATTGTTTCCTTAATTTCTCTTTCTCTTTTCTCATTATTAGTGTACAGGAATGCAAGGGATTTCTGTGTGTTGATTTTATATCCTGCAACTTTACTATATTCATTGATTAGTTCTAGTAATTTTCTGGTGGTGCCTTATGATCCAGCAATCCCACTGCTGGGCATACACACTGAGAAAACCAGAGTTGAAAGAGACACGTGTATCCCAATATTCATAGCAGCACTGTTTACAATAGCCAAGACTTGGAAGCAACCTAGATGTCCATCCGCAGATGAATGGATAAGAAAGTTGTGGTACATATACACAATGGAGTATTACTCAGCCATTAAAAAGAATACATTTGAATCAGTTCTAATGAGGTGGATGGAACTGGAGCCTATTATACAGAGTGAAGTAAGCCAGAAAGAAAAACACCAATACAGTATACTAATGCATATACATGGAATTTAGAAAGATGGTAACAATAACCCTGTATACGAGACATTAAAAGAGACACTGATGTATAGAACAGTCTTTTGGACTCTGGGAGAGGGAGAGGGTGGGATGATTTGGGAGAATAGCATTGAAATATGTATAATATCATATTTGAAACGAGTCACCAGTCCAGGTATGATGCCTGATAACGGATGCCTGGGGCTGGTGCACTGGGATGACCCAGAGGAATGGTATGTGGAGGGAGGAGGGAGGAGGGTTCAGGATGGGGAACACATGTACACTTGTGGCGGATTCATTTTGATGTATGGCAAAAGCAATACAATATTGTAAAGTTAAGCAAAATAAAATTAAAAAAAATAAAAATATATATATAGGTAAAAAAAGATATAAGAAATAAATAAAGAGCAAGCTTCTGCCTAAATTGCTTCTAAACTCACTCTAGGCCAAATTCACCCTAGGCTTATAGGTATCCAGAAATCCAGCTGTACTCTGATTAGATAATGACAGAAATGTAAACAATGGTCTTATGTCAGAAATAAAAGTGAGCAAGCCAGCAGGTAAATGTAATAGGGAAAAATATAATCTTTTCTCAACTGCAGGTTTTGGGAACAAGTGCTTGTTCAACACAGTTTCAGTACTTTGTAAGTCCCTGGGTATGATGGGGGAGGGAGTTGTCATTTCCTGCCAAAAGAAAGCAGCAGGTGGTGGTTTTAAAAAAATAAAAATAACACCACATTACCACAAAGAAGTATGCTCTTCCATTCTGGTGTGTGTATGTGTGTGTGTGTGTGGTAGGAGGGTAAAATTTTTTATTTTTTTAATTTTATTTTATTTAACTTTACAATATTGTATTGGTTTTGACATATATCAAAATGAATCTGCCACAGGTATATATGTGTTCCCCATCCTGAACCTTCCTCCCTCCTACCTCCCCATACCATCCCTCTGGGTCGTCCCAGTGCACCAGCCCCAACCATCCAGTATCGTATATCGAACCTGGACTGACAAGTCATTTCATATATGATATTATACATATTTCAATGACATTCTCCAAAATCATCCCACCCTCTCCCTCTCCCACAGAGTCCAAAAGACTGTTCTATACATCAGTGTCACTTTTGCTGTCTCGTATACAGGGTTATTGTTACCATCTTTCTAAATTCCATATATATGCATTAGTAAACTTGAGTTGCTTTTATTTGCATTTCCTTTAATTGTAATACAATTCAGCTGTTTAAATGTATGCTGAAAGTTGAGATTTTTTAAAAAGGCATTAAGTTTGTTTTGAGTTCTGTAGTCTGCCTCGGGGCTTCCCTTGTGGCTCCTTGGTAAAGAATCTGCCTGCTAATGCAGGACATGTGCGTTCAATCCCTGGATCAGGAAGATCCCCTGGAAAAGGGAATGGCAATCCAACTCCAATATTCTTGCCTGGGAAATCCCATGGACAGAGGAGCCTGGCGGGCTACAATCCATAGGGTAGTAAAAGAGTCAGATCTGACTTAGTGACTACATAACAACAACAATTCTGCCTTAGTTTAGAGGTTGCAGGTAAATATGGTAACATTGTAGCTGAATTATTTTTTAAATGTTAGGTGAGCATGGAAGATTATCGGGGTCACTGTTGCCATGAAGGAAGGATTTTCTTTTTGATTGTTTTTGAAATTTCTTCAATTTGATTTCCAAACACTTATATGAATATATTTGTTTGTTTTGAGGAAACCGTGGATGAAATCATAATCAGTTCAATGATATGGCATCCAGAGCACTTATTTTATCCACTAAGAGATGACTAAGAAGGAAGAACAAATTTCCCTGCTATTAAAAATTTCAGATGTTATCCTCAGTAAATAAAAAAAGGAAATTCTTTAAAAAGAGGTTTGGTAATCTTCAAATGCTTTGCAGTAGCCACTATCAATTATTAAAACAATAGCTGGAAATCACTAAAAATGTTTTTAGATTTTATAATTTCAAAAGCCTTTAAGTGACATACTTCACAAATTATACAAAACTGGATAATTGGAAAAAATATCCTACAGCCATGCAGGGGAATTTGTATTCAAATTTAGTAGGCATCTACTAAAGGTCTGCCAATGAGCATTTAGTACTGGTCTAAGTGTTGTGAGAGTTGGCCCATAAAGAAATCTGAGTGCCAAAGAATTGATGCTTTTGAACTGTGGTGTTGGATAAGACTCTTGAGAGTCCCTTGGACTGCAAAGGAGATCAAAACCAGTCAATCCTAAAGGAAATCAGTCCTGAATATTCATTGGAAGGACTGATGCTGAAGACTGAAATGCCAATACTTTGGCCACCTTATGTGAAGAATTGACTCATTTGAAAAGACCGTGATGCTGAGAAATGTTGAAGGCAGGAGGAGAAGGGGGTGACAGAGGATGAGACGGTTGGATGGCATCACAGAATCAATGAACATGAGTTTGAGCAAGTTCCGGGAGTTGGTGATGACAGGCAAGATGCTGCAGTCCATGGGGTTGCAAAGAGTCAGACACGACTGAGTGACTGAACTGACTGAAGTGTTGTAAGAGATATGTGGATGATTAGGACAGAGTTCCTGTTCACAAAAAGCTAACAATTTAGCAGTTATATAGACAACTAACTATACTATTAGTCAGACCCCATCAGACTATAATAGAGGTACAAGCAGTATGCTATGGGAAGTCAAAGGAAGGTTTGTATGCATGCTAAGTCGCTTCAGTCATGTCCAACTCTTTGTGACCCTATGGACTGTAGTCCACCAGGCTCCTCTGTCCATGGGATTCTCCAGGCAAGAATACTGGAGTGAGTTGCCATTTGCTACTCCAGGGGATCTTCCCCAATCCAGAAATGGGGTCGAACTCAAGCCTCCTGTGTCTCCTGCACTGGCAGTGGTGTTCTTTACCACTAGCGCCACCTGGGAAGGAGAGCTAATTCCAATCTGAATGACTGAGTCTTGGAGGAAGAAATGAAATTATCAAAATTCTCTTTTCTATCAAGATTTTTTTTTTTATCAAAGTGGGAAAGTGAGGATGGGGGACTGGACCTTAAAAACTTTCAGACTAAATTAAAAGAGAGAGAGAGAGACATTAAAAGGTACGCGATATATTCAAGGTCAGCCTGGCATGGTGAAAGCCTAAGCCATTTGCAAGAGTATAATAAGAGATCATGCTAAAGAGAGAAAATAGAGCTTTGAATGTCAGATATTTTAAACCATCAGAGTGTGAATATTTGAAAGATTTTGCATAAGTTCATGATTTGCTTTATCCTGTATCTTATAAAGATATCTGTAGAAATATGTTCATCTAAAATAAGAAAAGTGTACTATTTAACATAATAAAAAGGAAGTTGGGCTATTGCTTATGCTAAAATGTTGTAAACAGAGATAAAATATGAGTGCTTGTTCCTCCTGAAATACTGCTAAGTGCTACTGATACTATGCTAGAAAGGTGCAAAAAGTTTGCAGCTGCTGGTGGGTATTCTTTATTTGCTTACCTATTCATTTTATGTATGTACACTGTGTTTTGAGTCAAGACAGAATAGAATTTCATTATCTTTCTGTAATAACATTTGAAAAAGACTTTGGAAGAAGGGATTTTCAGGGTTTATTTTTTATGCTTTTCAACTCATACTACAGACTGCTAGAAAACAGTGAATGATATAGATCTGCTTTTAAAGCCAAAGAATAAAATTGATGAAGGACATTGATTTGTTCTTCATTATATACCAATCTTACAAATATTTCCACTCACTGAAAAATTATCTAATTTACTAAGAGAGCATTATGAAATGAAAACAAATATACAAAATTTCAATCAACTATTGGCCATGCATCAAGCTCCAGGGGCTGACATAATCCCAGGCTTAACTTCAGATGGAGTCTGTGATCCTTCTACGACACCTCAGCCCTGTCTTAGAGAAAAGTAAAATGTCTGGATATTTGTGAATTTAGTACTTTAAAGACTGGTGTAGGATGAAAAGAGTGTCGTATGAAAGGGTTCTATATTACCCAATTTTCACTATCTCTTTTCAATCAACATATATATGATGCCATCTCCAACATATATGACAACAGTTCTGGTGAGGACCTACAGAATAATTTGATGTTTGATCTTTCGTACCTGGGGCATCCTTATTCCAGATTTGGGCTACAGTGACCTCCAGGTGAATATGTCATTACCTTGTTCTTAGATCATGAGTAGAGTAGATTTGACACAAGAGTCTATGAGTTTAGTATGGGACTTGCCCCACTTAACAACCCCATACTCCTTGTTTTGGAGACAGAGCAAAGGAAACATATACCTACTCTACTAACATTTTATATTCATAACTCTTTTCTCAAATGTGGTGGCTTATAAAGAAGAAGAATATGGAAAGAAGATGCATTAGCAGTTATGTGCCATCCTCTCTGCTTCCATCTCAAGCCAAGGGACATGTACCTATAGCATTTCTGTCACTGTTAGAAAATTAGTCAAGGAATCCAATAATCTTTTTCAGTGACACTTCAGTATCAATAATTAGAAAGATATCTCTAAGAGCCAAGAGTTTCCAGAAGACTCAGTTTGTTGCTGCTGAAAGGAGAAGTGTAGGACCACAGTAATTGTTCCTGGTATATGGTCACTTCTTGGACAATATACATTATCTGACATTTAAAATTCAAAATTAAGATTGCTCTTTGTCAGATTAATTGCCTTGTTCTTGGGATATCAAATGTTTCCTGGTAATTTTTCAGAGTACTTACTGAAGTCTCTATGAGTACTTTTTAGGGCTTTTTACTGAGGGCTAACTAATTCCTTTTTGCCATTTGTACTTTAGTATTTAAAATTTAATTCTAAATAATTTTCCATCAGGATCCTTTATGAAGTTTCTGAAGACCCCAGTGTCTTCTGAGAAGCTTCCACATTTGCTTTCCTTTTAATAAACAAAATACTATACACTTTGAATAATATAGTGTGCAGAAATGGCTCCAAATTACAAGTAAAACACAAGTAATGGTGGAAAGTTGAAATTACTAAGTACCAAGACCAGAAACTTCAGATACACTGAGTAGAAAGGCAAAGGATGCAAAAGTTCTGAGGTCTATTACAACATGATCCAGAAATTTTGAGTTTGTATGAAGTAGTGACATTCCTCAATAAAAATTACTAGGTTTAAATTACAGGACTCTATCTTTAAAGGTGGGAGGCTGATATCCCAAGCCAAAACTCTGTATAAGGCAAAAGGCTTATCCTTAAGAAAAAAAGAGTTTGGACCCCAGCCAACAAGTGGGAAAGGACTTTTTCTTCCTTCTTTCTTAAAGCAAGAAGTTTGGGCAATTCATGAATTTACATCACAGTAGGTAGTTACCTACATCTCAAAGCAAGGCCAACCCTGGAGTGAGGTCCTGGAGACTGGGTTAATTTTCGACTTCATGCTTGCCCTTTTTACTGAAACTCATAAGGTTTGTTTCAGTTCAGTTCATTTCAGTCACTCAGTCGTGTCCGACTCTTAGCGACCCCATGAATCGCAGCACGCCAGGCCTCCCTGTCCATCACCAACTCCCGGAGGTCACTCAGACTCACATCCATCGAGTCAGTGATGCCATCCAGCCATCTCATCCTCTGTCGTCCCCTTCTCCTCCTGCCCCTAATCCTCCCAGCATCAGAGCCTTTTCCAATGAGTCAACTCTTCGCATGAGGTGGCCAGTGTACTGGAGTTTCAGCTTTAGCATCACTCCTTCAAAGAAATCCCAGGGCTGATCTCCTTCAGAATGGACTGGTTTACTCATCCACTTTCACAGACTATTAATCATGTGAAGCACTGGATACTTTGTTTGGATACACTTTCAAACAGAAAATTGCACGAAAGAGTTGCAGAAAAAGGAGGGGTGGTGCAGAAAGACTTGATTATCTTGGACCTTAGTTTATTTTGTGGAAGCTTATACTTTTACTTAAAAAAAAAAAAAACAACAAACCTTCTTGCCCAAATGCTCATGTATGGCCTCAGACACAAGGTGAACATTCAAAAGAGCTGAGGAAAATCCCCACAGCCCTGTCAGCACTGAGAACAGGAAATACATACAGTTTTCCCACCATAACAGCTTGTGATCTTCTCATCACTTCTATAAAACTGAAAATATTTTAAATGTAATGTGTACAATTGAACTTTGTAAAATGGTTATTTGTATTTTAAATAGAAAGTGTTATACACCATGTTTGCTCAGGGACCATATTTTGAGAAGCTTTGTTTAAGAAAAAAGGAAAGACTAAACATAGACCCTAAGACATGAGAGCTGTCTAAGAAAAAAATTAAAATTTTTAATGAATGGTAGAAACAAGAAAGTAGATGGTGGCTAAACTAAGTTTTAATAATCAGTAGAGATTTCAACACCTTCTGCAGTCCCACAATCCAAATATCAGTTGGTATGCCCTGGTCTCTAGGATGAGAAGTGATTGTGAACTAGGATATCTGAGAAAAAGCAACATGACTGGGCATTATCACTGGTGATGTGAAATTGAGTGATGACCTTCCCTCTTTCTACAAATAATTAAAAGTGCAATACTCAGAGCAGAGGAACAAGATGCACAATCTGCTGAACAGGAACTGTGCTTCAGATCTGAAAAGAAACATTTAGACTTGGCTAAGTGAAATTTTCCGGTAAAATAATAACTGTAGATAACTGCTTTGTCTGCTCACACAAAGGTATTTCCTACCTTCATGTATCTGGCCTATTGGGGAGTCATACATGCCAGAGATAAGGGAAGTTGGGAACATGATTAGTTATGGTATGTATACAGAATACCTCTTTCTAAAATAAAAATTCTGATGAAACATTCTCTCTAGAAGAATTAACCAGGTAAAGACTTTCTAAAAGTATTTGCTTACTGAACTGTATTCAGCTCTTAGATACAGTTGCTGGACAGGTTTCCTGGAAAAATTGTAAGCTATTTGACTCTGAAGATTTTCAAAAGTGAAAGTAGCAAGAACATTGTCTGGCAAATGATAAATGGTGAATAACTATTTGCTTAATAAATATTGGATGAACCCAAGACATAGTTCTAAGTGTTCCAGAGGATATAGAAGTACATAAGACTAAACCCCAGACTTCAAGAATTTTCTGGCCTTGTTGTGGTAGAGTGGGGTGAAAAGGGGCAGAGGCATACATAAAACGAGTTACTAACCAAAAGGCAGAAGTATATGCTTTAATGGAAGTATAAATGGGGATTTTAAAAGGACAACATTGTTGAGTTAAACAATAAAGTTTCTATGAAGAACTGGAAATTTGAGAGAGGTCTTCATAAATAAGTAGGACTGCTATGCAAAACAAACAAAAAGATATTCCAAGCTGGGCAACAGAATGAGCAAAAGCTATTTGTTGAGAAAGAAAAAGTCAATTTGAATGGTATGGAGCTCAGATTGGCTGGAGTTTTTGGCCAATGAGAACACTGGAAGATAAAATTTTAAATGTTGATGGCACTCTATTTAAGGAAGCCATTGATTTCCAGACTATGTATTTTGTAATTTGTTGGGCAAAAGGAAGCCATTAGTGTTTTTTAATGATCTTATTTAAAGGAAAAAGATAAAGGAAGAGATAGAGAGATAAATTAAGCAATAAGCCCCTGAACTAGAGTAAAAACAATGCAATTTAAAGAATAATGTGATTATGAAAAATAATACAGTTGCAGAAAGCAGTACACCAGAAAGCACTTATGTACTATCAGTTCAGTTCAGTTCAGTCACTTAATCATGTCCAAATCATTGCGACCCCATGAATTGCAGCATGCCAGGCCTCCCTGTCCATCACCAACTCCCAGAATTCACTCAGACTCATGTCCATCAAGTCAGTGATGCCATCCAGCCATCTCATCCTCTGTCGTCCCCTTCTCCTCCTGCTCCCAATCCCTCCCAGCATCAGAGTCTTTTCCAATGAGTCAACTTTTTTCATGAGGTGGCCAAAGTACTGGAGTTTCAGCTTTAGCATCATTCTCTCCAAAGAAATCCCAGGGCTGATCTCTTTCAGAATGGACTGGTTGGATCTCCTTGCAGTCCAAGGGACTCTCAAGAGTCTCCTCCAACACCAGAGTTCAAAAGCATCAATTTTTCGGTGCTCAGCCTTCTTCACAGTCCAGCTCTCACATCCATACATGACCACTGGAAAAACCATAGCCTTGACTAGATGAACCTTTGTTGGCAAAGTAATGTCTCTGCTTTTGAATATGCTATCTAGGTTGGTCATAACTTTCCTTCCAAGGAGTAAGTGTCTTTTAATTTCATGGCTGCAGTCACCATCTGCAGTTATTTTGGAGCTCAGAAAAATAAAGTCTGACACTGTTTCCACTGTTTCCCCATTGATTTCCCATGAAGTGACGGGGCCAGATGCCATGATCTTCATTTTCTGAATGTTGAGCTTTAAGCCAACTTTTTCACTCTCCACTTTCACTTTCATCAAGAGGCTTTTAGTTCCTCTTCACTTTCTGCCATAAGGGTGGTATCTTCTGCATGTCTGAGGTTATTGATATTTCTCCCAGCAATCTTGATTCCAGCTTGTGCTTCCTCCAGCCCAGTGTTTCTCATGATATACTCTGCATATAAGTTAAATAAGCAAGGTGACAATATACAGCCTCGACGTATTCCTTTTCCTATTTGGAACCAGTCTGCTGTTCCATGTCCAGTTCTAACTGTTGCTTCTTGACCTGCATACAGATTTCTCAGGAGGCAGGTCAGGTGGTCTGGTATTCCCATCTCTTTCAGAATTTCCCACAGTTAATTGTGATCCACACAGTCAAAGGCTTTGGCACAGTCAAAAAAGCAGAAATAGATGTTTTTCTGGAACTCTCTTGCTTTTTTGATGATCGAGCGGATGTTGGCAATTTGATCTCTGGTTCCTCTGTCTTTTCTAAAACCAGCTTAAACATCTGGAAGTTCATGGTTCACATATTGCTGAAGCCTGGATTGGAGAATTTATTATGTAGGGTGGCTCAATTATCACATTGACTCTCTAAGTTAGGTACTATGATTATTCTCGTTTATCAATGAGAAATTAAAGAATTGGAGAAGTTTAATGATACACCCAAAGTTGCACAGCTCTTAATTTAAAAAGCAAGAATTTAAACTCAAATAATTCTGACTCCTAAACATATGTTATTTCCCCCTTAGTACACTATCTTCCCCTCAGGAACCAGTTTGGAAATGGAAAATAAATGACAACGAGTCAATGCCTCCAAGACTTTGAGACAACCTGGGAAAACATGGATGAGCTTAACAGCAGTGAAGAAGTCAGGAGTAAAAACTGATTTGAAGTTTCGAGGGATGATGATTTTTTTATAAGATACATTGATGTTTATAGTCAAATGATTTTATTTACTGAAAATATTTCATTGAATAAATACTGAGCACTTGTATTTTCCACAGTCCATGGTGCTGTTTCAAGGCAAGTAAACAAAATATACAAGAATCCTTGTTCTCTTGGACTTTGCATTCTAGTAGGGAAAATATATGAAAACTAAATAAATAATAATCAAAGAGTATGTTAGTTATGACTGGAAATGAGAAAAATAAATACTAAAGGGAGATAGGAACTGTTAGAGGTGAGCTTCAGTTTTAAATAGGCAGATAAGGGAAAGAAAACCTCAGGAAAATGTTCCACTTGGGTAAAGATCTGAAGGAGGCAAGGAAGTAAAGCACATACATAACTAAGTTAAAGCATTTCAAGCACAGAAAACTGCCAATTCAAATGCTTTGAGATGAAAATATTATTGGTCTGTTCACCTCACAGCAAGAATGATAGAATTGCTGGAGTAGAGTTCAAAGGGGAGAATCATAGAAGGTGAGGTCAGAAGAGTAACCAGGGGCCAGATCATATAGGTGACATAGGCTGTATGTTGTAAGAACTTTTATTTTTCTCTGAGTGAGATGAAAATACATTAGGAGATTTATCAAAGACACAACATGATCTGACAAGATATGCCATATTTCATTTTATTTTAGTACATATATAATGTTTATTGTAGACATTATATAAGAGTCTATAATAGCACCTATAGATCCTATAATAGGACCTATCATTATGTCCTCATCCAGGATCAGTTCCCAGAAATAAGAGCTTCAAGAGAAAAATTTGTCAACATTTTAAGATGGTAAGTATAATTAGACTGCTCTTTAGTCAATCTTGGAAACTAAAATATTTGCTAGGAACATATAAAATAGTGCATTTGTACACATCCTTGAAGGAAATGGATTTTATAGAAATAAATATTGCTTTGTTTTCATAAGTTGAATTCTGAAATGATGACATAATGTCCAAAAGAAGAGGTGATATATATTTGGGAAGAGAGCTACTGCTCAAGATTGACATGTAGATTTAAAAGCCACTGACTGTGATAGGAGAGATGAATGTTCATTAGAGGTTACTAGATATATATTTTTTAACTTCTGATTTCTAATCAGTGACATTAGCAGGTGATGATTTCGGTATATGGGCTTCTCCAGTTGCTCAGTGAATAAAGAACCCACTTTCAATGCATTTGACACAGGAGATGCAAGTTCAACTCCTGGATTGGGAAGATCACCTGGAGAGGGGCATGGCAACCCACTCCAGTATTCTTGTCTGGAGAATCCCATGGACAGAGGAGCCTGCTGGGATACAATCCATAGGGTTGAAGAGTTGGACACAATTAAGCATACATGCACACATGACTTTTATACATAAATAGTTAAAAGGAGGTTGAAAAACCAGGGTTTGTGATTTTTTGGTCTTCCACCTAATTTTGCCTGCCACATAATAAAAGTCACTACCTGTGAAAATATTTCAAAGATATATTTCAGTTTGGGGGCTAAACAATCTAATTTTAACCACTCTTTCAGCATCAACTTTTATTCTTACAGTCATGCTTGGTGTTTTATGACACCATCTGTCTATTTCCTTATATGAGAAATCTGAAGTATTTAACCTCATCAATCTGCATGCCTAGTTCATATCATTCATCAGGATGTTTAATTAAAGTATGCACCATATCTTGAACAAAATGTGCTGTTCTACTTACCAGGCAATTGAGGCAAAATAATAGCAATAATAATTCCTTCAGAGGCTGAATCAAGCCTACTTGAAGCCACATGGATTTGATAATCCAAAGCAGGATGTTTTATAATTCCTATTTCATTTCTGTTCTTCCCTCATATCTTTAAAGTCAGTTACGTCCTCCTGGATTTCAGCAGCCTTGAGGTAACTATTCATGCCCTTAAGCTAAAATTTGTTTTAAAACAAAAATCGTGGACCTAACTGGGTCAACTTTCTGGAAATTTAGAATCTTTGTACTGGTGTTGTCTTGCATAATTGAAAAGTGTCTTAATAACCCATGCTAATGGAAATATTTAAAGAGAGGCTAGTTGCCCACTTATTTTCAGACATCTGGGAAATATTTGAACCAAATCAGTGGTCTCTGAATGATGACTCAAGGACAAATGCTGGGTTGGCTATATCTTAATCATATAGAGACTTTTTAAAAATACAAATTCCAAGCCTTAAATACTGACTCAGAATTTCTGGGGGAAACACTAGGAAGTCTAAGGAAAGCTATAATTTTTTTTTAAACTTCCCCAGATGAGTCTGACAATCAGTGATGTTTGTGGTCTATATCAGAGCCTCTCAAATGTTAACATGCCTAAGAATCACTTGTGGTTCTTCTTAAATTGCTGATTGTTATGCAGCAGTTTCCAGGTGGGACTTGAGATTCTTCTGCATTTCTAATAAACTCTTAAGTAATGCTGAGTCATGTATCATATTTTGAGTAGTAAGGAGCTAGATTACCTCTCAGATTCCTTCTAGCTATACTCTCTTGTGATTCTACAGTGCTTTAGGGAACTTGTGTCTATCACCCTTACTCATGTCAGAACTTTCCATTAATGGTAATAGATTTTTCTACACATAAGCTTTTTTTGTTTTTGCAAAAACAAGATTTTTTAAATTAAATTTTAATTTAAATTAAATTAAAATTGTAATTAAGTTTTTTAAAAATATTATTTTTGCAAGACAATAATTGGCTTTCTTTCTTTCTTTCTTTTTTTTTTTCATTTGCAGTTCTGACTTTGTTTTCAACATATAACTGAGAAAGTCCCAGGAAGCTGACCCATCCAAGTCAATCATCTCTGAAGAGTTGCAGACACACTAAGTACTAGAGTAAACCTTTCTTCTATATGAGCCCCAAAAAAGAGAAAAACAACCTGCCAAACACCAGTAAAGAGATGACTATCATCTTATGGGAATTTGAAGAGCTTCTATATGGCACATTCATGATCCAAATGGGAGAGGATCAGCTTTCACGATGTCTCAGAAGGCCTTTTAACTGAGTAACAAGAAGGGAAAGTTATAATAGCTTGTCATCTGTGCTTGCACATTAGACTTCCAGGTAGTTAATGTAGACAAATTCAAAGCAAACATGAAGATAGTTCTTTGAAAAGCCCCCAAATCATGTTTAGAAGCTCTGACCAATGCAATAAAAGGAAGTTATTCTATATTCAGTTTCTCCAGCCCATCGATGATCAATCTTTCAGAAAGAGCAGTAGTAGATTGTAAATTTAGATTTTTAACCACCATTTAGCAAAGGCAGTTTCTCTAGAAACAAACATGACTGCTAATGACACATGTGCTGAGATCAATAGAGACAATACAGATTCCCGATACTTCATCTATGCTGTGACATATACTGTCATTCTTGTGCCAGGTCTCATAGGGAACATACTAGCCTTGTGGGTATTTTATGGCTATATGAAAGAAACCAAACGGGCTGTAATATTCATGATAAACCTGGCCATTGCTGACTTACTACAAGTGCTCTCCTTGCCCCTGAGGATCTTTTATTATTTGAATCATGACTGGCCATTCGGGCCTGGCCTCTCTGCATGTTTTGTTTCTATCTGAAGTATGTCAACATGTATGCAAGCATCTACTTCTTGGTCTGCATCAGTGTGCGGAGATTTTGGTTTCTCCTGTACCCTTTTCGCTTCCATGACTGTAAACAGAAGTATGACCTATACATCAGCATTTCTGGCTGGTTGATAATCTGCCTTGCCTGTCTGCTATTTCCTCTCCTCAGAAGCAATGATGACACCCCTAGCCACAGAACCAAATGCTTTGTGGATCTTCCTACCAGGAATCTCAATCTAGCTCAGTCTGTTGTCATGATGACCATTGGCGAGTTGATTGGGTTTATCACTCCTCTTCTGATCGTCCTGTTTTGCACCTGGAAAACAGTTTTATCACTGCAAGATAAATATCCTGTTTCACAAGACCTTGGAGAGAAAAAGAAAGCCTTGAAGATGATTCTAACATGTGCAGGAGTTTTCCTAATTTGCTTTGCACCTTATCACTTCAGTTTTCCTTTAGATTTCCTGGTCAAGTCCAATGAAATTAAAAGCTGCCTAGCCAGAAGGGTGATTCTAATATTTCATTCTGTTGCCTTGTGTCTTGCTAGTCTGAATTCCTGCCTTGACCCAATCATATACTACTTTACCACTGATGAGTTCAGAAGACGTCTTTCAAGACAAGAGTTGCATGATAACATAAAACTCCATGCAAAATCACTTGTGAGCAACCACACCACATCTATCTTGTCAACTGAATTATGCTAAATTAAAAAAAAAAAAAATGGATGTGGACTGAAGTATATTAGAACATATTTGCAATACTCCTAGCTACTGGGAAGTAATCACAGCAAGCACTCAAAGCTTTTCAGTTATGCTCTATCTTATTTATATGAAGATTTCATGTCTTCATAACACAATCTACTTAGAGCATTATATTCCACTATCATTAATGTTGATATGTCCTTGTAGTAATTTATCATAAAGTCTTTAAGATTCAAGCTCTAAAATTTCAGTGACATACTATATGCACATGCTTTCAACAGGAGTCAGTAGTTTTATCTGTGAACCTAAGATACAGAGAGATAATTAGCTTGAACTCATTTTAAGCACTTGGTTTTGTTACAATGGACACTGAATTTCTTTGTATTTAGAAACAATGTAGTTGTCTATTTATACTAGTAATCACAGTTCATATTCCAATATCATGTTTTAGTTGTCTTTTTTTTTTCAGTTGTCTTTAAGTAGGATAGGCAATATATTATTTTGTGAAACAGTGTTATAAACATGGACCATTTTGATCTCCTATATGTGATTATACTCTTGAGTTTGAAGACTCAAATAGCTATTTCCTTCATTTAAGTATCAGTATGAAAAATCATCTATCACATCTATTAATAGAATGAAAATTTGAACTCAGGCCTCTGATATGTTTAAAATAAGAACAAGAAACTAATTCACATACTGTCTATGACTGTATAAATAGCCATATTTAATCTATCCAGGACAGGTAGCTTATCAAAGTTCGTATAATGTGACCCATATTGTCTTTAAAGGTCCAGGAGAAAGCAGATACATGATAATTACAATTCTGATTCTCTTAAACTATTTCCAGACAGCACCTTTGTAGATGTATATATCTTTCAAATAAAGAAAGTGCCCACTCTGCTTCTAGAGTGACATTGAGGTACCTGAGAGGTTACTGCACTTTCTGAGCCTATACAAGAAACAGTGCACTAAGTTTAGGCAAGAGCAAAAAGATAAAAGTTATTTTTTACTTTTAAGTGGCAAGTATCAGGCTACATTCACAAGCCAGAGTAAGATCTAGAGGCAGACAGGCATGTAGACTCAAGCCTGTCTCAGTAATTTTTTTTTGATCCAGCTTTGCTCCAGTTATACTATTCTAAGGCCAGTACAGCCTCTTCCAAGGCAGCTGGGAAAGTCAATTTTTCCCCTGTTGAGAAAAGGGCAGAAGATTAATTTTGGCAACATTGGGCACCTATTAAAACGCCTTGCCTACTAATACCTGTTTAGATCTAGTATGCAAGAAACAGACCCAGAATATGAGTAGCAATTAAACCTGAGGTCTTAAATATTAGAATACTTTGAAAAATATTTTGGCAAACAGCTCTAACTTTTAAAACATGCTTTAATTAAAATCTGTGAGGTATATATAACACACAGATAATTCTGGCCTGGAAGGAATGTGAAAATCAAAGAAGAGCTCCATCATATTTACAGGAAAGCAGTTATTTTAGACACACAGTTATGCTATTAATACTTTTGGGGGGATTAGTGAAATCAAAGTGAATTCTAAGATCTTAGATGAATGGAAACATTTCTAATGTTTTCTCTAGACAAGTGTTGATTTGCTTGTACTTTTTTATGAAAATATTATCCTGCTAGAAGACTGCCTTTTTATTGCTAGCAATAGTGTATGTATCTATCTCCTAATTGTTCATGGTAAGGATGTGCTAAATGAGTTCTAAAAGAGTGGTAAATTGTGTTTTAAAATGAGTAACTGTGTCTAGTCTATTTGCTTTAAAGTGATTTGTGTTTGACCATACTTTAGTGTTGTAATAGGATCAGAAGTAATAATTTTCTGGGTACTTGCAATGAGAGACTTGTCTATATAATATGTGTTTATTAGTTTCTATATCATCACGAACTACACTTTTAGGGTCATTTGCGGGAGACTTGTGATTTAATTTCATTAATGTATTAATTTCACTTTAAACATACCTGTTATCTTAGATTAAAAAGATTTAAAGTAAATCTTCCAGGAGATTACTGAACTTCTTAGAGGAAATGTTGAGGTTAGAGCCCATTTATGAAGCAGTCCAGGAGTCCTTGAAAACTATTTATGTCATTTGAGAAAAGTACAGAGAGAACAAGTGTCCAGTGTTCTTATGCTGCTTAGCTAAGAACTACTCCTTCTCTTCAGGTTTGCCCATCTAAGTTTGTATTTAATGTTGTGATTTACTTTATTAACCCCTTTTCACCATGAATATGCTTTGTCTTCTATTCCCTTGTTCTAGTCAGTAACTGATCAGTCTATTCACACTAAGGTACTAAGGACTAATGTTGGCTTAATATTAATTTGCCTAAAAATATCTGAATTGTAGGCCTTAGGGGTGAATTTTATCTCAAAGTGTAAATATTTTGTTTTAATGGAGTGATCAAAAGCACTGAAACAGACTAGAAAGAACGATATTTTGAAGAAAGTGGGTCTTAGAGCAGTGCCTTTCAGATTGCATATGGTAAGTAAACACCTACTTTGCTTACCATGATGGGGATGCCATATATATATATATATATATATATATATATATATATATATATATATATACACATACATACATATATACAAATACCTATTTATTATACTAATACCTGGCTTATACTAAGTTTAGGCCAGAACAAAAAGATACAAGTTATTTTTTTTACTTTTAAGTGGCAACTATCAGGCTACATTCACAAGCCAGAGTAAGGCCTACAGGCAGCCAGTCATGTAGACTCTAGAGCCCTCAGTAATTTTTTTTGTCCAGCTTTGCTCCAGGCAAACTATTCTAAGGCCAGTACAGACTCCCCCAAGGCATTTGGGACTAATTGGAGTGATTTCCATGTTATTATTATTCTCATTATTGTTATTATTATTATATTAAAATGGTGTATACATTTTTATTGTCACTTGGTCAAGCAACTAATTCTGTTAACCTGTAATTCCATGAAAAGGAACCATCTGCCCTATGGAAAACAGAACAAACTATGTTGGTCTGAAAGGGTGCATAAGTGGAACTCTTGTGCATCTCATTTTTATGTCATCTTTTTGTTTTTATTCCCAATACACTGTGAAAATGTTGCTTTGTAATGTATTTATATTTATAATTTATAATACACATTTTCTTAATAAAGATGATCTTTGTATTTGCATAAAAATTTCTGTCTCCAGAATTCCATGTAAATATAGCCAAATTTTCAGCAAACTGATGTAATTGAGATTCTTTGTCAGTGTTCTCACCTACATGGATAGTAAGTTCTCTGAGGCTCTACTTTCCCTTTCTCTCTGGAGTGTTGCATACTATTCTCACGTGGAAAGATAAACCACTTCCCCAACGTAACTTACACTTGCCCTCCACTCTCCCCATAAACAAAATGTTTACTATCCACACTCTGCTAAGATTATTCCCTATCCTCACTTGTTGACCAAGTTATTCTAATGACTTAAATACTTATACTTGTTAGAGTATAGTCTTTTGGGAAGAAAAGGAGATGAGGAGAAAGAAAGAATTTTTTCTATTTAGTTTTAAGAGTTTTTAAGACCCAATATTTTTATTTTCCGTATAGTTTAGCAGAGGAAAATCTATCATTCACTGTATCCTTCTGCTCTTAGCAAAACATATTTCCATAAACACAATGAAATAAAACAAAAAGTGAAGTAAGGACAATTGTCTCTGGCTCTCCTCTCATCTTAGTTATCTTTCTTCCACTTTAGCAACTCTCTCATCTCACTATATTCCTAGTACTTTCAGGAGGCCCAAGTGTCTTCTGAAATAACAAAGTTGTTATAAATTACACAATTTGACTGCTGCAGAAAAATTTTCAGAGGAAGTGGTAAAGGATTTCCTAAGAAGAAATTTCTGATGTTTTGGTAGACTTCAAGAACATAACGGGATTTAAATATGGGATTTGCCCACACTTCAAATGTACTCAAATGAAGTACATTCTTCCTATGTGCCTTCCTGAAGCCAATTCAGAAGTGACCCCACTGCCGTCACTGTACTATATTTTGAGGGGAAAAAAGTAAAAGATGAATTCTCAAGTAAGTGTGGCTCTTTCAATTTATTTATTCCTCAACAATTAAAGGATGTGATTTGTGTTTGAGGGATGGGAGGTGAGCTATAACTTTCTTGAACACAGACCATTTCTTCAGCAGTACTTCCTCAGTCTTAACCACTTACTCAATTTTTCCAAGACCATATTTCTTCTACTTTTTGTTGACTAGGTTCTCTTCATCTAACTCCTTACTGAAAATTTTCTGATTCATCTATAGTCATAGCCCTTATTTAAGGGCTTAAATTTGCCTTCTTGGATATCTTCGAGGAATAATAGAACAACTGCTCCTTCGTAGGGGTGGCTGTAATTAGGCTATCACTCTCACCCCAGTATCTTCCTCTCAGCTTTGCTTCTGAAGCTTCTGCAAAAAGAGAAGATACTGGAGTATCAGCAGAAAGTCTAAGGTCAGGAGTGAGTGGAATGATATATCCAAAACGTTGAAAGATATAAATTGCCAACCAAGAAAACTTTATCTGGCAATGGTATCTTTCAGATAAGAGGAAGAAATAAATGTTTCCCCAGTCAATTGCTGAGGAAGTTCACCACCACTAGACCTGCCTTGCAAGAAATGTTGAAAATTCTTCAAGCTGAAATGAAAAAAACATTAATCAGTGGCAGGAAAACCTGTGAAAGTACATGACACACTGGTAAAGATGAAAGTCAGATTCAGAAAACCATAACTCTATATTAGGATGTTGTATTAATTGCTCAATTATAGTAAAAAAAAAAAAAAGGAAGAGAGTATAAAAAATAACTATAGCTACCATAAATTGTATTATAAGCAAATACATGGCATAAAAAGAAGTAAATTGTAACATCAATTATATGAAAAAGAAGAGTAAAAGGGTGCAGCTTTTATAGGCATGCAAAGATAAGTTGCTATTAACTGAAAATGGACTACTCAGAAACCTAGACTAGATCTACAAAAAACAAAGAAAGGGGAAACAAAAAATACGACCATGGAAACTAACCAATTTATGAAAGTATGTAGAGACAGAGAGAAAACAAAACAAAAAAAATAGAAATACAAATTAGTCAGAAAGTTATTAATAAGATGTTATAAATATGTTCTTACTTAGCAATAATTTGTATAAATATAAATGGATTGAACTTATCAATCAAAAGTCACATAGTGACTGGATGGGTTTAAAAAAGAAAAACAAGACCCAACTATAACTGCTTAAAAGAGGCCCATTTCAGATTTAAGAACACACATAAATGTGAAGTGAAGAGATGAAAAAAGATATGAAAATGGAAACCAAAAGAAAGTGGGGTAGCTATACTTATATCAGACAAAACTGAGTTTAAGTAAAGAAAGGACATGAGACAGAGAAGTTAAGATATGCTTCATTAAAAGAATTAATGCATCAAGAAGATGTAATAATTATAAATATGTGCAAATCAAACATTGAGGTACCTAAATATTTTAAGTAAACACCAATAGCTCTGAAGAGAGAAATAGACAGCAACGCAATAATAGCAGGGCATTCAATTCATTGTTATTTAGTCCTTAAGTCGTGGCCAACTCTTTTGCAACCCCATGGACTGTAGCCCACCAGGCTTCTCTGTCCACATGGTTTCTCAAGCAAAAATACTGGAGTGGGTTGCCATTGTCTTCTCCAAGGAATCTTCCCAACCCAGGAATCAAACCTGCATTGGCAAGAAGATTCTTTACCACTGAACCACCAGGGAAGCCAGGAAACTTTAATACCCCACTTTCAAAAATGGATGAACCATCCAGATGGAAAACCAAGAAAGAAACAATGGATTTAAACCATACATTATAGCAAGTGAACCTAAAAGACATTTATACAATATTCCATCCAACAACAGCAGAATGCATATTCTTCTCAAGTACACACAAGACATTCTCAGGGATAGATCATATGAGACATAAAATAAATCTTAGCAAATGTAAAAAGATTGAAATAATAATATCTAGTATCTCATTTGACCACACATTTCTAATATGAAACCAGATATCAACAGGAAAACTGAAAAAAAAAAAAATCTACAAATATGTGGAAACAAAGCAACACACTTCAGAACAACCAATAGGTCAAAGAAATCAAAATGAAAATCAAAGAATATCTAAAGCCATTTGAAAATAGAAACACAAATCACCAAAACTTATGGGACATCTCAAAAGCAGTTCTGAGAGGAAAGTTTATAGTGGCAAATGCATATATTAAGAAATTAGAAATATCACAAATAAAAAACCTAAAATTGCACTTCAAGGAATTAATAAAATTAGAGCAAAGCAGACCCAAAGTTAGAAAAGATAAGGAAACAATAAAGATTACAGTATAAAATAACAAAATGAAGATCAAAAAAGAGAGGGAGAGAGAGAGAATGTCAATGAAACCAATGAGACTACTATGAAAAGATATATGTCATCAAAGTAAAAAAAAGTAGATAACATGGAAGAAATGGATAATTCCCTAGAATCATAAAGCCCATCAAAACTGAACTAGAAAGAAATAATATGAACAGACCATGCAATATTTGTCCAATACACAAGGAATTGAGTCAGCAATCAAAAACTTTGAAACATGAGCAACAATGTGTCAACAAATAGGATCACCTAGGAGAAATTGAAAAATTCTTAAAAAACATACAACTTATATGATTGAATCAGGAAGAAATGGCAAATTTGAATCTACCATTTACTCTTAAGGAGATTGAATCAGTAAACAAGTCTCTCAAAACAAACAAACAAACAAACAAAAAAAACCAGAATCATATTGCTTCAAAGATGTATTTTAACAAACATATAAGAAAGAATTAACACCAATATTTCTTACACTACTCCAAAAAAAAAAAAAAAAATCATAGAGAATGAAACACTCCCAAACTCATCTTATGACTTCAGTATTCAGTATTATCTTGATATCAAAACCAGAACGCTACTAGAAACAAAAATTATGGGTCAATATCCCTGGAAAATATAGATGCAAAATTTTTCAATAAAATACTAACAGATTGAATTCAGTAGGGCATTAAAAAGATCATTCACCATGATCAAGTGGGACTTATCCCAGAGATGCAAGTATGCATCAATATATGCAAATCAAAAAATGGGCCAAAGAACTAAACAGACATTTCTTCAAAGAAGACATACAGATGGCTAACAAACACATGAAAAGATGCTCAACATCACTCACTATCAGAGAAATACAAATCAAATCCACAATCAAGTACCATTGCACGCTGGTCAGAATGGCTGCTATCAGAAAGTCTACAAACAATAAATGCTGGAGAGGGTGTGGAGAAAAAGGAACCTTCTTACGCTGTTGCTGGGAATGGAAACTAGTAAAGCCACTATGGAGAACAGTGTGAAGATTCCTTAAAAAACTGGAGGGATGGTATGGGGGGGAGGTGGGAGTGGGGTTCAGGATGGGAAACACATGTAAGCCTGTGGTGGATTCATGTTGATGTGTGGCAGAACCAAAACAATATTGTAAAGTAAATATATATATATATATATATATATATATATATATATATATATATATATATATATATCTTTACTAAAGCAGTTGTCAAATTTTTGACCTTAAGACCCCTTTCATTTATTAAAAATTATTGAAGATGTCAAAGCACTTTCATGTAGATTATACCTATTGTTATTTACTCCTTTAGAAATTAAAACTGAGATACTTTTGAAATGTTTAATTTACTAAAATAAAAAAAATAAACAGGTTGCATGTTAAAAAAAAAAAAAAAAAAACTATAAATAAAACTGCCTTATGACCCAGCAATTCCACTGCTGGGGATACACACTGCACTGAGGAAACCAGAATTGAAAGAGACACATGTACCCCAATATTCATCACAGCACTGTGTATAATAGCCAGGACATTGAAACAACCTAGACATCCATTGGCAGACGAATGGATAAGAAAGCTGTGGTACATATACACAATGGAATATTATTGAGCTATTTAAAAGAATGCATTTGAATCAATTCTAATGAGGTGGATGAAATTGGAGCCTATTATACAGAGTGAAGTAAGTCTGAAAGAAAAACACCAATACAATATAATAATGCATATACATGAAATTTAGAAAGATGGTAATGATGACCCTATATGCGAGACAGTAAAAGAGGCACAGATGTGAAGAACAGACTTTTGGACTCTGTGGGAAAAGGCAAGTGTGGGATTATTTGAGAGAATAGCATTGAAACATGTATTTTATCATATGTGAAATAGATCCTCAGTCCAGGTTCGTTGCATGAGACAGGGTGCCCAGGGCTGGTGCACTGGGATGACCCTGAGGGATGAGATGGGGAGGGAGGTGGGAAGCAGGGTCAGGATGGGGAACACATGTACACCCAAGGCTGATTCATGTGCATGTATGGCCAGAACCACCACAATATTGTAAAATAATTAGCCTCCAATTAAAAAACAAACAAATAAACAAAAGAAACAGATGTGGCCTATCCCAGAGTTGGTGTCTAGTGAAGGAAATCAATAGAAAAAATATATATATATATGCAAATCAATTAATATCTCACTTTAACAGTATGAAAGGAAATAGTCATATGACAATCTCAATAGATGCAAAAAAGTCTTTCAACAAAATTTAAAATCCATTCATCATAAAGACTCTATAAATTTGGCATAGAAGGAGCATACCTCAATAGAATAAAGACCTCATATGACAAATGCACAGCTAACATCATACTCAATGGTGAAAGATTGAGAACTTTTCCTATAAGGTCAAGTACAAAACAGTGGTGCATATTCTCACCACACCTATTCAACACAGTATCAAAAGTCTTAGCTGGGAAAATCACAGAAGAAAAAAGAAATAAAAGGCATCAAAATTTGCAGGAAATAAGTAAAATATTCTCTATTGGCAATGATATATATATGTATGTATTTATAATAGCACCAAGAGTACTCAGAAATATATTTACCTAAGGAGGTAAAAGATCTCTAATCTAAAAACTACAAGACATTGAAGAAAACATAAAAAAAGGGAAAGATACCTAGGTCCAGAGATTGAAGGAATTAATATTATTAACATGCCTATTCTATCCAAAGGCATCTGTGATTCCAATGCAATACTTATCAAGATTCCAATTAAATATTTATAGAATTAGAAAAAAAAAAAAACTCCTAAAATTTAGGTGGAATGACAAAGAACCCTGAATAGCTAAGGAAATTTTGAGAAAAGAACAAGGCAGGTGTCATCACACTTACAGATTTGAAACTATACTCTTAAGGTATAGTCATCAAAAGAGTATGGTGCTATTATAAAACAGACAAATAGATGAGTGCAACAGAATCAAAAGCAAAGAAATAAATCCAACTATATATAGTCAACTGATATTTGACAAGAAAGTTAAGAATACTCATTGGAAAAAAATGATAGTTTTTTCATTAATTGGTCCTGGGATATTCACATGTATAAGAATGAAACAGGACCAATATCTTACAGCACTTGCAAAAATTAACTAAAATATATGAAAGAATTAAATGTAAGATCTGAAACAACAAAACTGCTTGAAAAAGCAAGAATAAAGCTCTATGACCTGGATCTTGTAATGTTTTTTTTTATGACACCTAATATAGAAGCAATAAAATAAAAATAAACAAGTGGGACTACATTGAACTGAAAAGATTATGCAAAGAAAAAGTGATCATCAACAAATTGAAAAAAGAAATTGCAGAATGGAGAAAAATATTTGCAAACCACATAGCTGATAAGGGGTTAATATACAAAATATATAAGGAATACATACAACAAAAAACAAGCAAAAAAAGTAGACAAAAATATCCCAATTTAAAATAATAAAGCTAAGAACCTGAGTAGATATTTCTCCAAAGAAGATATATGAAATGCTATTAGGTTCATAAAACGATGCTCAACAGTACTAGTCATTCAGTTCAGTTCAGTTCAGTTCAGTAGCTCAGTCGTGTCCGATTCTTTGCGACCCCATGAATTGCAGCACGCCAGGCCTCCCTGTCCATCACCAACTTCCAGAGTTTACTCAAACTCACATCCATCGAGTCGGGGACGCCATCCAGCCATCTCATCCTCTGTCGTCCCCTTCTCCTCCTGCCCCCAATCCCTCCTAGCATCAGTCTTTTCCAACGAGTCAACTCTTCACATGAGGTGACCTCATTAGGACAGAGCAAATTAAAACCACAATGAGATATCACCTCAGTGCTGTTAGAATGGCCTTTATTAAATGAACAAGAGAAAACAACGCTGGCATGGATGTGGAGAAAAGGGAACACGTGTGCACCATTAGTGAAATTGTAAGTTGGTGCTGTCACTATAGAAAACACTAAGAAGGATCCTCAAAACAAACAAACACACAAACAAACAACCAAAAAACGAAAACAGAACTGTTATATGGTATGATCTGGCAATTTTATTTCTTAGAATATATCCAATGAAGATAAAAACAGCGTCTCAAAAAGATATCTGCCCTCTCATGTTAATAGCAGCATTACTTACAATAACCAGGACAAGGAAATAACCTGTGTCCACTGAAGTGTATACTGATAAAGAAGTTGCTTTATGTATGTGTAAAAATTAATACCACTATTTTTCAGAATCTTCCAAAAAGTCGAAGAGGAGGAAACACTTCCAAATTCATTCTATGGGGTCAGTATTATCCAGATAACAAAGCCAGATAATCACACTACAAGAAATGAAGACTATAGACCAAGATCAGTGATGAATACAGATGAAAAAAATTCTTAATAAAATATCAGCAAACCAAATTTAAGAACTCATTAAAAGAATTATACACCATGCTGCTGCTGCTAAGTCTCTTCAGTCATGTCTAGCTCTGTGCAACCCCATAGATGGCAGCCCACCAGGTTCCCCCGTCCCTGGGATTCTCCAGGCAAGAACTTACTGGAGTGGGTTGCCATTTCCTTCTCCAATGCATGAAAGTGAAAAGTGAAAGTGAAGTCACTTAGTTGTGTCCGACTCTCAGTGATCCCATGGACTGCTGCCCACCAGGCTCCTCCATCCATGGGATTTTCCAGGTAAGAGTACTGGAGTGGGGTGTCATTGCCTTCTCCATTATACACCATGACTAATAGTAAATGCGATACACCATATTAGTAGAATGAAAGACAAATTTTATATGTTCATCTCAATAGATGCAGAAAAAATTTGACAGAATACACAATTCTTTTATGATAAATATTCTCAACAGATTGGGTAGAGAAAGGACACACCGTAACACAATAAAGGTCATAAACTATGAACACATGGCTAACATTATATTCATTTGAGAAAACTGAAATAATTTTCTCTAAGATCAGGAGCAAGATAAAGGTGCCTTCTCTCTCCATTCTTATTCAACATAGTACTAGAAATCCATGCTAGAGCAATCAGCTAAGACAAATAAATATTATAAAATGCATTTGAACTGGAAAGAAAGAAGCAAAATTGTCCCTATTTGCTAATGATATTACTTTATGTTGAAAATCCCCAAATATCAACTAAAAGCATATTGGATATAATCAATGGATTTTTGAAAACTTGCAGGATGTAAAATCAATACACAAAAATTAGGTGATTGTGGAAACAGTGTCAGACTTTATTTTTGGGGGTTCCAAAATCACTGCAGGTGGTGACTGCAGCCATGAAATTAAAAGACACTTACTCCTTGGAAGGTAAGTTATGACCAACATAGATAGCATACTAAAAAGCAGAGACATTACTTTGCCAACAAAGGTCCGTCTAATCAAGGCTATGGTTTTTCCTGTGATCATGTATGGATGTGAGAGTTGGACTGTTGGGAAAGCTGAGCACTGAAGATGCTTTTGAACTGTGGTGTTGGAGAAGACTCTTGAGAGTGCCTTGGACTGCAAGGAGATCCAACCAGTCCATCCAAAAGGAGATCAGTCCTGGGTGTTCATTAGAAGGACTGATGCTGAAGCTGAAACTCCAATATTTTGGCCACCTCATGTGAAGAGCTGACTCATTGGAAAAGACTCTGATGCTGGGAGGGACTGGGGGCAGGAGGAGAAGGGGATGACAGAGGATGAGATAGCTGGATGGCATTACTGACTTGATGGATGTGAGTCGGGGAAAATTCCGAGTGTTGATGATGGACAGGGAGACCTGAGGTGCTTCGATTCATGGGGTCGCAAAGAGTCGGAAATGACTGAGCGACTGAACTGAACTGCACTGAACAATAAGAAATCTGACAAATAAAGTTTTAAAAATATCCAATTCACAATAGCAGTAAAAACAATGAAACATTTAAGAGTAAAATTATTCAAGGAATTGAAACATCTGTGCAATAAAAAAATATGAGACCTTCTTGAAAGACATTGAATAAAACACAAAAATGGAAGGATATTCTGTTTTCATGGATTAGAAGAGTTAATATTGCTCACTCAAAATGTCCGTGCTACCAAAGTCATCTATAGAGCCAATGCAACCTCTATCAAAGTTCCAATGATTTACTTTACAGAAATAGAAAAACAATTATAAAACCTGTAAGGAAGCACAAAGGGTCATGAATAGCCAGAGCAATCATAAGAAAGAATAAGAAAACACAAGTCATCATTCATCCTGATTTTAAGCTACTAAAGTCATATGGTACTGGCAAAAAAAAAAAAAAAAAAAGAGAGAGACATAAATCAATGGAACTTAAAAGCCCAGAATTAAACCCCTACATAAGTGGTAAGCTAATATTTGATAAGGAAACCAGGAGCATCCAATGGGGAAAGACAGTCTCTTCAAGAAATGGTGGTGGGAAAACTGGCTAACGAACAGAAGGAAAAATGAGTTTGGGTCCCTATATAACTCATTCAAAAATATTAAATCAAAATGGATTGAAGATTTAAAACATAAGGCCTGAAAATGTAAACATTTTAGAAGAAAACAGGCAAGACTCTCCTTGACATTTGTCTTGAAAATATTTTTTGGGTACAGCACCAAAATCACAATCAAAAGAAAAAAATCAATAAATGGGACTACATCAAATAAAATTTTCTGCAAAATGAAAGAAACAAAATCAAAATGAAAAAGCAACCTGCAGAACTGTAGAAAAATTTTACAATGAATTGGATCAGGTGTTAATATCCAAAATTTATAAAGAAGTCATTCAATTAATTCATTATAAAAAATCTGATTCAAAAATGGGAGGAGGAGATATACTTTTGTCCAAATGGCCAATGAGTATATGAAAATGTGCTTAACCTTGCTAATCATGAGGGCAATCAAAATGAAAACTTGAATGAGATATTATTTCAGATCTGTAAAAATAATGATTATCATGAAGGCAAGAGAAAACAAGTATTGAATAGCAAGGATGTGGAGAAAAGGAAATCCTTGTGCACTGTTGGTGGGATTGTAAACTGATTTAGCTACTATGGAGAACAGCATTTCTATGCCTCAAAAACTAAAAACACAACTACCACATAATCCAGCAAGACCACTTCTGGGTATATCAGTTCAGTTCAGTAATTCAGTTGTGTCCAACTCTTTGTGACCCCATGGACTGCAGCATGCCAGGCTTTCCTGCCCATCATCAATTCCCAGAGCTTTCTCAAACTCACGTCCATTGAGTCGGTGATGCCATCCAACCATCTCATTCTCT
Organism: Tragelaphus eurycerus; assembly: GCA_935064755.1. Classification (NCBI taxonomy): domain Eukaryota; kingdom Metazoa; phylum Chordata; class Mammalia; order Artiodactyla; family Bovidae; genus Tragelaphus; species Tragelaphus eurycerus. The sequence continues at coordinate 11,783,062 of CAKXYN010000046.1, read as the reverse complement.
GTTGTCCCCTTCTCCTCCTCCCTTCAATCTTTCCCAGCATCAGGGTCTTTTCCAGTGAGTCATTTCTTCACATCAAGTGGTCAAATATTGGAGCTTCAGCTTCAGTATCTGTCTTTCCAATGAGTATTCAGGACTGATTTCCTTTAGGATGGACTGGTTGGATCTCCTTGAAGTCCAAGGGACACTCAAGAGTCTTCGCCAACAGCACAGTTCAAAAGTATCAATTCTTAGGTGATCAGCTTTCTTTATGGTCCAACACTCACATCCATACATGACTATGGGAAAAACCATAGCTTTGACTAGACAGACCTTTGTCGGCAAAATAATGTCTCTACTTTTTAATATGCTGTTTAGGTTTGTCATAGCTTTTCTTCCAAGGAGCAAGCATCTTTTAATTTCATTGCTGCAGTCACCATCTGCAGTGATTGTGGAGCCCAAGAAAATAACGTCTGTCACTGTTTCCACTGTTTCCTTATCTATTTGCCATGAAGTGATGGGACTAATGCCATGATCTTAGTTTTCTTAATTTTGAATTTTAAGCCAATTTTTTCACTCTCTTCTTTCAATTTCATCAAGAGGCTCTTCAGTTCCTCTTCACTTTCTGCCAAAAGGGTGGTGTCATCTAGCTGTATACTTAAATTAAATGATAATTGGTTATCAAATAGACATACACAGTCCTATATTAATTGTAGCATTATTCACTATAGTCTAGATATGGACATAACTTTTGTCTGTCAACAAAAGAGTCAATAAAGAATATATATATGTATTATATGCTGAAGAAAATGAGCAAGGCATACATATAATATTTATTTTTATGTTATTCTATTCTGGTATTAAAAATGGATATTCTGCCATTTACAACAATGTGGATGGATCTTAAGTACATCATGTTAAGTAACACAGAGGAAGATTGATACTATGTGACTTCTTTTGTATGTGGAATTTAAAAAAGAAATGAAAATAATTAAGTCAGAGAGCAAAATGTTAGAACCAGGAGCTGCAAGGTAGACAAACAGGGGAGATGTTTTTTAAAGGTATATATATGCAACTAGTAGATAAAGTAGTCCTGGAGACCTATACATGGTATAGTGATTACAAACAACAAAACTGTATTATAAACATTAAACTGGCTAAGAGATTACATCTTTACCCTACCACATGAGAAAATGTTAATCACGTGATGCAATAGACTTTTTTTTTAATGCTACAATGGCAATTACATTGCAATTAAATGTATCAAATCACTATATTTTATACTTTAAATTTACATAATGTTATATGTCACGTATATTTCAATAAAAATCCATATTTTGAAAAGGGAAACAGACAATGAGGGTAAATAAGTTGAACTCTTTTATTTCATACTCTATTGTTTGAAATTCTGTATCAACAGACAATTTTCGCTTTATAGCATACAAAAACAGTTTAGATTTATTGTTTATCATAAAGGCTTTGCAAGATCTTCTGGTGCCATTAAACTCATCTAAGAGGAAACATATTCATCTTACTTTTTTTGCATTGTGTGCATTTTCTTGTGTTTGACCATATATATATATATGGCTTTTTTTCTCCTTGTTCTTTGCACAGAACTTCAAATACTCTTGGGGTTTCCAGAGTGATACAAGTAGATTTGTTATGCTGATAAATTAACTTGTGAAGGAGTACCTAGATAGCTTCATAATGGGGGATGGGTCACCAAAAAGAGCAATTATATGATTAGAAGGTTGGAACTCTGAGTCAGACTAATCGTCAGGATGAGAAGAGTGGCTGCAGATTCAGTTCAATAACTTGACAACTTAATCAGCCATGCCTTCATAGTTAAAACTGGAAAAAATATCTGAAAGTTGAGATTTGGAGGAGATTCCATGTTAGTGGACATATTGAGATCCTGGGAAGTTGGCTCTGTCTGATTCTACTTGAACAGAAACACTTGCACTCAGAACCCTCCCAGATCTTGCCCTATGTATCCTTATCTGGATACACATATGTATATTCTATAACAAAATAATAATTGTAAACAGAACAGTTTCCTGAATTCCAAATCATTCTAGTGAATTATTTAGCCTAGGGGCATTGTTGGAGGCCTCAAATTGTAGCCAGCTGAACAGAAGTGGGATCACTTGAACATATATGAAATTTGTGGTTAGTTTCTGAACTGGACATGGAACAACAGACTGGTTCCAAATAAGAAAAGGAGTACGTCAAGGCTGTATATTGTCACCCTGTTTATTTAACTTATATGCAGAGCACATCATGAGAAATGCTGGACTGGAAGAATCACAAGTTGGAATCAAGATTGCTGGGAGAAATCTCAATAACCTCAGATATGCAGATGACACCAACCTTACGGCAGAAAGTGAAAAGGAACTCAAAAGCCTCATGATGAAAGTGAAAGTGGAGAGTGAAAAGGTTGGCTTAAAGTTCAACATTCAGAAAACGAACATCATGGCATCTGGTCCCATCACTTCGTGGGAAATAGATGGGGAAACAGTGGAAACAGTGTCAGACTTTGTTTTTCTGGGCTCCAAAATCACTGCAGATGGTGACTGTAGCCATGAAATTAAAAGACGCTTACTCCTTGGAAGGAAAGTTATGACCAACCTAGATAGCATATTCAAAAGCAGAGACATTACTTGGCCAACAAAGGTTCGCCTAGTCAAGGCTATGGTCTTTCCTGTGGTCATGTATGGATGTGAGAGCTGGACTGTGAAGAAGGCTGAGCGCTGAAGAATTGATGCTTTTGAAGTGTGGTGTTGGAGAAGACTCTTGAGAGTGCCTTGGACTGCAAGGAGATCCAACCAGTCCATTCTGAAGGAGATCAGCCCTGGGATTTCTTTGGAAGGACTGATGCTAAAGCTGAAATTCCATTATTTTGGCCACCTCATGTGAAGAGTTGAGTCATTGGAAAAGACTCTCCTCTAAAGTCAGGAACAAGACAAGGATGCCCACTTTCACCATTACTATTCAACATAGTTTTGGAAGTTTTGGCCACAGCAATCAGAGCAGAAAAAGAAATAAAAGGAATCCAAATTGGAAAAGAAGAAGTAAAACTCTCACTGTTTGCAGATGACATGATCCTCTACATAGAAAACCCTAAAGACTCCACCAGAAAATTGCTAGAACTAATCAATGAATATAGTAAAATTGCAGGATATAAAATCAACACACAGAAATCCCTTGCATTCCTGTACACTAATAATGAGAAAATAGAAAGTGAAATTAAGGAAATAATTCCATTTGCCATTGCAAAGAAAAGAATAAAATACTTAGGAATATTTCTTCCTAAAGAAACTCAAAACCTATATATAGAAAACTATAAAACACTGGTGAAAGAAATCAAAGAGGACACTAATAGATGGAGAAATATACCATGTTCATGGATTGGTAGAATCAATATAGTGAAAATAAGTATACTTATAAGTATACTACCCAAAGCAGTTTATAGATTTGATGCAATCCCCATCAAGCTAGAACAAATAATTTCTCAATTTGTATGGAAATACAAAAAACCTCGAATAGCCAAAGCTATCTTGAGAAAGAAGAATGGAACTGGAGGAATCAACCTGCCTGACTTCAGTCTCTACTACAAAGCCACAGTAATCAAGACAGTATGGTACCGGCACAAAGACAGAAATTCAGATCAATGGAACAAAATAGAAAGCCCAGAGATAAATCCACACACACATGGACACCTTATCTTTGACAAAGGAGGCAAGAATATACAATGGATTAAAGATAATCTCTTTAACAAGTGGTGCTGGGAAAACTGGTCAAACACTTGTAAAAGAATGAAACTAGAACACTTTCTAACACCATACACAAAAATAAACTCAAAATGGATTAAAGATCTAAATGTAAGACCAGAAACCATAAAACTCCTAGAGGAAAACATAGGCAAAACACTTTCTGACATACATCACAGCAGGATCCTCTATGACCCACCTCCCAGAATACTGAAAATAAAATAAAAAATAAACAAATGAGACCTAATTAAACTTAAAAGCTTGTGCACAACAAAGGAAATTATAAGCAAGGTGAAAAGACAGCTTTCAGAATGGGAGAAAATAATAGCAAATGAAGCAACAGACAAACAACTAATCTCAAAAATATACAAGCAACTCCTACAGCTCAATTCCAGAAAAATAAATGACCCAATCAAAAAGTGGGCCAAAGAACTAAATAGACATTTCTCCAAAGAAGACCTACAGATGGCTAACAAACACATGAAAAGATGCTCAACATCACTCATTATCAGAGAAATGCAAATCAAAACCACTATGAGGTACTATTTCACGCCAGTCAGAATGGCAGCGATCTAAAAGTCCACAAGCAATAAATGCTGGAGAGGGTGTGGAGAAAAGGGAACCCTCTTACACTGTTGGTGGGAATGCAAACTAGTACAGCCACTTTGGAGAACAGTCTGGAGATTCCTCAAAAAACTGGGAATAGAACTGCCTTATGATCCAGCAATCCCACTGCTGGGCATACACACTGAGAAAACCAGAACTGAAAGAGACATGTGCACCCCAATGTTCATAGCAGCACTGTTCACAATAGCCAGGACTTGGAAGCAACCTAGATGTCCATCAGCAGATGAATGGATAAAGAAAGCAGTGGTACATATACACAATGGAGTATTACTCAGCCATTAAAAAGAATACATTTGAATCAGTTCTAATGAGGTGGATGGAACTGGAGCCTATTATACAGAATGAAGTAAGCCAGAAAGAAAAATACAAATACAGTATACTAATGCATATATATGGAATTTAGAAAGATGGTAACAATAACCCTGTTTATGAGACAGCAAAAGGGACACTGATGTATAGAACAGTTTTTTGGACTCTGGGAACGGGAGAGGGTGGGATGATTTCAGAGAATAGCATTGAAATATGTATAATATCATTTCTTAAACAAGTCGCCAGTCCAGGTACGATGCCTGATAACGGATGCCTGGGGCTGGTGCACTGGGAGGACCCAGAGGGATGGTATGGGGAGGGAGGAGGGGGGAGGGTTCAGGATGGGGAACACATGTATACTTGAGGCGGATTCATCTTGATGTATGGCAAAAGCAATACAATATTGTAAAGTTAAGCAAAATAAAATTAAAAAAAGAAAAGAAAAGACTGATGCTGGGAGGGATTGGGGGCAGGAGGAGAAGGGGACGACAGAGGATGAGATGGCTGGATGGCATCACTGACTCGATGGATGTGAGTCTGAGTGACCTCCGGGAGTTGGTGATGGACAGGGAGGCCTGGTGTGCTGCGATTCATGGGGTCGCAAAGAGTCGGACACAACTGAGCGACTGATCTGATCTGATCTGATCTGAAGTGTTGGTGGTCTTGTGAAGGACTTGCTCTTGTGGGGTCTGTGTTAACTTTGTGTAGTATCAGAATAGAACTGTAGGATAACTTGTTTGTGTCAGAAAATTGGTGTCAGAGCAATACTGGAAATCTAGACGCAACTAATTTCACTCTCAACCACATGCGACTTTGAATAGCAAGACTGTCCCTATAAACTTATTTGTGTCAGCTAGCAGAGAGCTTGTTAGAACAATTGCTATATTCTTAGATAAATAGTCCTTCTAATGCAAACAAAAATTGAAAGGTCTAATTGATTTAATAATTTCAAGTAACTAAGTTTAAAGATATAATAACGAAAATAAAAAGGAAATGAAGCCAGTGGTTTCACCAGTAACCAGTAGCTTAAAATTACCAGTTGACTCAGTAGTGGTTTTTAAAAGTCCAAATTTATCTTCTTGCAATAGCCACAGCTCTGAATCAAAATGTTAGTCTTACAAAATAGTGTGACACTTGAATTTTGCATACTTCAAAAACTTAATATCTCCTCAATGAGAATAATCAGTTCATCTTGGTTTTAAGCTGTCATACTTGGCTGTATTCCAAATCCATTTAAACATGATTTAAAAGCATGGTAAAGCCTACACCTGAGGCAAAATAGAATTAGGCCAAGAAGAGCATTATAAATGTACCTAACAATATTAAACAGGGTTACAGTTAGGTTAGGTTTAGTCACTCAGTCGTGGCTGAGTCTTGCAACCCGATGGACTATATAGCCTGCCAGAATCCTCTGCCCGTGGGATTCTCCAGGCAAGAATACTGGAGTGGGTTGCCATTTCCTTCTCTAGGGCTCTTCCCAACACAGAGATCGAATCTGGGTCTCCTGCATCGCAGGCAGACTCTTTACCAAGTGAGCCACCAGGGAAGCCCCATATTAAACAGAAACTCAAACAAAAAGAATGAACTTCCTCAAAGACATCACCTGGGAAGGAAATTCTCTAGTCCTATATGAATCCAACCAACCTGATAATTGCTCCCATGGGACCTTGCAGAGGTATTTAAAAATCATTTTGAAAAATCCAATCAGTGCTGGACTTAAGAATCATGGAACATTCTAAGTCTTTATTTATCAACTATAATTCTAATCTATCATTTCTGAATATGTATAAAATACTCCAATCATCCTTTCTTATCTAACACAAACTATATTGGGTTCCGGATTTAGGGTCTGAATTTGACTTAATAGGCATAGGGAAATCCCCATCAGTACCTCTGCCATTGCTCAATTTAGGCTCTGAGTTAAGCAAGACAATTATTTACTAGCAAATCTTCTAAACTGAGATAGTGTAACTGAATGTGGGGTCCAGCTGCTCACTGCTCAAAAGCCATTAAAGAGGACAGGGTGGTGGAAAGGAAAGTTTGCTTTATTTTGGATGCTGGCAACCCAGAGTGGGCAGGGTGAATGCCTTTTAAAAGTCTGACTTTTCTCCCCCACCCCAACAATCAGGGAACAAGTGTTTCTATAGGCTGAGGGAGGTGGCTACATGTAGAAATATGTATCTTGAGATTGGTCATTGGTGGTCTGGCCAACAGCAACTTGAATGTTTCAGGTACAGTTAATCTTCTGTTTGATGGTTGGATAATTGCCATTTCCTTGAGGCTAATTCCCCATCTTTGGCTGCAAAGAATATAATCGATCTGATTTCGGTGTTGACCATCTGGTGATGTCCATGTATAGAGTCTTCTCTTGTGTTGTTGGAAGAGGGTATTTGCTATGACCAGTGCATTTTCTTGGCAAAACTCTATTAGTCTTTGCCCTGCTTCATTCCGTATTCCAAGGCCAAATTTGCCTGTTACTCCAGGTGTTTCTTGACTTCCTACTTTTGCATTCCAGTCCCCTATAATGAAAAGGACATCTTTTTTGGGTGTTAGTTCTAAAAGGTCTTGTAGGTCTTCATAGAACCTTTCAACTTCAGCTTCTTCAGCGTTACTGGTTGGGGCATAGATTTGGATTACTGTGACATTGAATGGTTTGCCTTGGAAACGAACAGAAATCATTCTGTCATTTTTGAGATTGCATCCAAGTACTGCATTTCGGACTCTTTTGTTGACCATGATGGCCACTCCATTTCTTCTGAGGGATTCCTGCCCACAGTAGTAGATATAATGGTCATCCGAGTTAAATTCACCCATTCCAGTCCATTTTAGTTCGCTAATTCCTAGAATGTCAACATTCACTCTTGCCATCTCTTGTTTGACCACTTCTAATTTGCCTTGATTCATGGACCTGACATTCCAGGTTCCTATGCAATATTGCTCTTTACAGCATCGGACTTTGCTTCTATACAATCAGCAAAAACAAGACCAGGAGCTGACTGTGGCTCGGACCATGAACTTCTTATTGCCAAATTCAGACTGAAATTGAAGAAAGTAGAGAAAACTACTAGACCATTCAGGTATGACCTAAATCAAATCCCTTATGATTATACAGTGGAAGTGAGAAATAGATTTAAGGGCCTAGATCTGATAGATAGAGTGCCTGATGAACTATGGAATGAGGTTCGTGACATTGTACAGGAGACAGGGATCAAGACCATCCCCATGGAAAAGAAATGCAAAAAAGCAAAATGGCTGTCTGGGGAGGCCTTACAAATAGCTGTGAAAAGAAGAGAAGCGAAAAGCAAAGGAGAAAAGGAAAGATATAAACATCTAAATGCAGAGTTCCAAAGAATAACAAGAAGAGATAAGAAAGCCTTCTTCAGTGATCAATGCAAAGAAATAGAGGAAAACAACAGAATGGGAAAGACTAGGGATCTCTTCAAGAAAATCAGAGATACCAAAGGAACATTTCATGCAAAGATGGGCACGATAAAGGACAGAAATGGTGTGGACCTAACAGAAGCAGAAGATATTAAGAAGAGGTGGCAAGAATACACAGAAGAACTGTACAAAAAAGAGCTTCAAGACCTAGATAATCATGATGATGTGATCACTGACCTAGAGCCAGACATCTTGGAATGTGAAGTCAAATGGGCCTTAGAAAGCATCACTACAAACAAAGCTAGTGGAGGTGATGAAATTCCAGTGGAGCTATTCCAAGTCCTGAATGATGATGCTGTGAAAGTGCTACATTCAATATGCCAGCAAATTTGGAAAACTCGGCAGTGGCCACAAGATTGGAAAAGGTCAGTTTTCATCCCAATCCCAAAGAAAGGCAATGCCAAGGAGTGCTCAAACTACCGAACAATTGCACTCATCTCACACGCTAGTAAAGAAATGCTCAAAATTCTCCAAGCCAGGCTTCAGCAATATGTGAACTGTGAACTTCCTGATGTTCAAGCTGGTTTTAGAAAAGGCAGAGGAACCAGAGATCAAATTGCCAACATCCGCTGGATCATGGAAAAAGCAAGAGAGTTCCAGAAAAACATCTATTTCTGCTTTATGGACTATGCCAAAGCCTTTGACTGTGTGGATCACAATAAACTGTGGAAAATTCTGAAAGAGATGGGAATACCAGACCACCTGATCTGCCTCTTGAGAAATCTGTATGCAGGTCAGGAAGCAACAGTTAGAACTGGTCATGGAACAACAGACTGGTTCCAAATAGGAAAAGGAGTACGTCAAGGCTGCATATTGTCACCATGTTTATTTAACTTATATGCAGAGTACATCATGAGAAATGCTGGACTGGAGGAAACACAAGTTGGAATCAAGATTGCCGGGAGAAATATCAATAACCTCAGATATGCAGATGACACGACTCTTATGGCAGTAAGTGAAGAGGGGCTAAAAAGCCTCTTGATGAAAGTGAAAGTGGAGAGTGAAAAGGTTGGCTTAAAGCTCAACATTCAGAAAACGAAGATCATGGCATCTGGTCCCATCACTGCATGGGAAATAGATGGGGAAACAGTGGAAACAGTGTCAGACTTTGTTTTTCTGGGCTCCAAAGTCACTGCAGATGGTGACTGTAGCCATGAAATTAAAAGACGCTTACTCCTTGGAAGGAAAGTTATGACCAACCTAGATAGCATATTCAAAAGCAGAGACATTACTTTACCAACAAAGGTTCGCCTAGTCAAGGCTATGGTCTTTCCTGTGGTCATGTATGGATGTGAGAGCTGGACTGTGAAGAAGGCTGAGCGCCGAAGAATTGATGCTTTTAAACTGTGGAGAAGACTCTTGAGAGTCCCTTGGACTGCAAGAAGATCCAACCAGTCCATTCTGAAGGAGATCAATCCTGGAGTTTCTTTAGAAGGAATGATGCTAAAGCTGAAACTCCAGTATTTTGGCCACCTCATGCGAAGAGTTGACTCATTGGAGAAGACTCTGATGCTGGGAGGGATTGAGGGCAGGAAGAGAAGGGGACGACAGAGGATGAGATGGCTGGATGGCATCACTGACTCGATGGATGCAAGTCTGGGTGACCTCCGGGAGCTAGTGATGGACAGGGAGGCCTGGCGTGCTGCGGTTCATGGGGTCGCAAAGAGTCGGACACGACTGAGCGACTGATCTGATCTCTGATCTGAGGCTAATTCTTGGAATTGTGACAGCTTATCTCATGTCTAAAGTCTGGTCATTATGTAGTTAACTTTTTCCACCTGGAAGGGGTTTCATTATCTATAAGGTTGCTCACAGGATATGGCTCAGAATATTATCTATAGTCCTTGAGATGAACTAAAAACCCTTGACTATGCTCAATGACTAAACTATTAACATTTGGTCTGCTTTAACTGTTTTTCTTTGTTTCTGCATGTTCTCACTTCTGTGATTAAACTCTTTCTTTGGCTATTTTTTTTTTCCGCAGACAAAGGCAGATTGAGGACGTGAAGGGCAAAGACCATAGGGTCCTGCTCAGTTTCAACAGTTTACTGCAAATCAGTAGCTTGTATATAATAACCTTGGAAATGCAATTTGAATTTTACTTAGCAATATGATTAAATAGTTCATAACTAAAGAGAAGTTTGGAGAATAAAATGTAGCCAGAATAAGAGATGGAATTCTGGGTTGAGCCCTTTAAGTTTCTTTGTCTACTGGTTAGACTCATCACAACCTATGTCATTGACTTTATTTACTTCTATCAGTTTCAGATACCACTGGGAATTAATAAACAGTGTCTTCTAAAATTGCTGCCATAGTATGAAGAGGTAGGGGAAGAACTATGGGTTTTGGAGACAAGAGGGTGAGTAGGATCATTAGAACTGCTGGAGAAGCATGTGCATTTAGAAAAGTAGTTTCTAATAATAAAATATACTTAATATAAATAATTTGCAAAGTTTTTTCCCCCCTTGAAGCATTTTTTTTTTCCTTTCCCTGTTTGACTATGAAAATAAAACAAATTAGTAGACATAATAAGTAAAGTGATCTACAATGTGTTGTAGCTTCAACATTAACTAGAATAGAAAAGTTGTAGAAATTCACTTGTCTTAATACTTGCACTAATTAAACAGCTAAATATTGAATGGATACCATGCAATATGATTTGTGTTAGGCACTAGGGATATGAAGAAAATAACAACAGTTTAGCTTAATGATACTGTCTAAATTTTTACCTCATATTTGCTTCTCAGAGCATCTTAAACCTGTTTCTTCTGTCACAATTTTATTATTTATCCATCCAATAACAAATATTTTTTGACAAACAACTATTACCAGGTACTATCTGGGCATTGTGATCTTACCATCTAGATAACTTATGGTCAAAATTATGTACATTTATACATAAATTTCTGTTTAGTTTTCAAGGTTTTATATATATATATATATATATATATATATATATATACACACACACACACACACACACACATATATATATATGGCTCAGTGGTAAAGAATCTGCCTGCAATGCAGGAGACACAGGTTTGAACCCTGGGTTGAGAAGATTTTCTGGAGAAGGAAATGACAACCCACTCCAGTATTCTTGCCTGGAAAATCCCATGGAGAGAAGAGCCTGGTGGGCTATAGTCCATGGGGTCACAGAGTCAGATACGACTGAAGTGACTTAACACACATGCAAAGGAGGGCATGAGCCTGCTTTGTATTATTATTTTTTTTTTAAAAGAGAGGCATGAGTCTAAAATGAGGTTTAAAAAAGATATCACTAAAATAGATGATTGAGTCTCTGATTCTGAGGGTAAGTTTCATTAGGAGTAAAAAGCTCATTTCTCTATTTTTATAGGCATGTGTCTGAGTGAAAATGGAGATTTATGCTAGCAATTTGGATCACTGTAGTAAGAAACAAGCTTATTTTAACAAATTAGGTTAAGCGTTCTCCCCACCTTTTTCCTCTTACCATCACTTTTATAGAAAAGCAAAGTAAAATTCATAAGTCTTTAAATTTTATCTACAGTTTAGTTAGCTTTCATACAGTATTTTGTCCTGTGACAAGTTAATGTTTCTGAACTCTATTATGTTACTATTAAAATCAATAGATTTCTACTATAATCTTAGGAGGTTTAACAGTCTTTGGAACCTCTGTTTTTTTTAATGTGTAAACTTAGGTAATTAGACTATGATTTCTACAGATCTTTCCATTATTAAAGTTTTATAGTTTTATGAAATTATCTGAATTGTCTGAATAATTAGATATGTTACTAAAAGTGTTTATGCCATGGTGTATGAAGGTAAAAATATCCTCGTCTTTAGGTCACCACAAAATTATTCTAGATTGTAAAATAGCAGTGCAAACTTTAGCAGTACAGGCATAGCTCACAAGACAGTCATTTCAGAATTTAGTATTTTATGTCATAGTTAGCACCTTATGATAAAATGGATAACTACCTCCATCAGTTTAGGGAGAATAATGCAAAGAGCTAGTACATTTGCCTTTGATTTCCTTCTCAATTAAGGGTTCTCAAATCCCTAGAAAATATTCAGGCAAATTTTCATAGGTCATCACAGCAAAGTTGTCCAAGATTTGGGTTTTGTAGTTCAGAAAATATTCCATAATGTAAAAATTAAATGAGACTGACAAAGGTTGTGTTTTACCAAGCACATTAAAGCAAATCACCAACAAATTACAGAAACTATTACCTCTATTTCAATTACATTTAATTTTAAAGAATATACTCAAGGAGAGACCCTCAAGATGGCAGAGTAAGAGGTGGAGTTCACCTTCCTCTGCACAGATGCACCAAAAATGGATATAGGGCTTCCCTGGTGGCTCACTGGTAAATAATCCAACTGTCAATGCAAGGGACAGATTGAGTCTCTGGTACAGGAAGATCCCACATGCCATAGAGTAATTAAAAAGAAAATCAGAAAGAGAAAATAAGTAAACAATCCCATTTACCAGTGCAATAAAAATAACAAAATGTCTAGGAAAAAAATCTACCTAAAAAGACAAAATATCTATATGCAGAAAGATATACACTGATGAAAGAAATCAAAGACTACTTGAACTGATAGATATAACATGCTATTGGATTTTGATAATCAATATTATGAAAATTACTAACTATCCAAAGCAATCTACAGGTTCAATGCAATCCTTATCAAACTACCAATGTTATTTTTCATAGTGGTAGGCTGCAGTCCATGGGGTCGCTAAGAGTAGGACACGACTTAGCGACTTCACTTTCACTTTTCACTTTCATGCGCTGGAGCAGGAAATGGCAACCCACTCCAGTGTTCTTGCCTGGAGAATCCCCGGGGTGGGGGGAGCCTGGTGGGGTGCTGTCTATGGGGTCGCACAGAGTGGAACACGACTGAAGCAACTTCGCAGCAGCAGCAGCTGGAACAAAATATTTCACAGTTTCTATGGTAACACAAAAGACCTTGAATAGCCAAAGCAATCATGAGAAAGAAGAATGGAGCTGGAAGAATCAACCTTCCTGACTCCAGAAAATACTAGAAAGCTACAGTCATCAAGAAAGAATGGAACTAGCACAAAAACGTAAATATAGATTAATGGAACAAGATAGAAAGCCAAAAGTTAAAGCCATGCATCTGTGGACACCTTAACTTTGACAAAGGAGGCAGGAATATACAATGGACAAAGACAGCCTCTTCAATAAGTGGTGATAGGAAAACTAAACAGCTACATGTAAAAGAATGACTAGAACATTTCCTAACACTTTACACAAAAATAAACTCAGAGTGGATTAAAGACTTAAATGCAAATCCAGAAAATATAAAGCTTGTAGAGGAAAACATAGGCAGTATACACTTTGATATAAATGGCAGCAAGATCCTCTTTTACCCATCTCCTAGAATAATAGAAATAAAAATAAGCAAAGTGGATCTAATTAAGCGTGAAAGCTTTTGCACAGCAAAGGAAACAATAAATGAGATTAAAAGACCAGCTTCAGAATTGGAGAAAATAATGCAAATGAAGCAACTGATAAAGGATTAGTCTCCAAAATACATAAAGGACACATACAGGTCAATGTCAGAAAAACAAAAAAGCCCATTCACAAAATGAGCTGAAGATCTAAATGAACATTTCTTCAAATACAGCGTACAGATGGCCAATAAATACATGAAAAGATGATTAACAAAGTTTATTAGCAGAGAAATGCAAGTCAAAATTACAATTACCTCACACCAATCAGAATGGCCATCATTAAAAAAAAAACAAAACAAAACAAACAAAAACAAAACTGCAAACAGTAAATGCGGGAGAGGATGTAGACAAAAAGAACCCTATTGAATTGTTGGCAGGAATGTAAATTGGTTCAACCACTATGGAGAACAGGATGGACATTCTTTAATAAATCAGGAATAAAACTACCTCATGATCCAGCAATCCCACTACTGGACATATACCCTAAGGAAACCACAATTCAAGAAGACACATGCACCCCAAAGATCATTACAGCACTATTTACAATAGCCAGGAAATGAAAGCAATCTAAATATTCATCAACACATGAATGGATAAAGAAGTTGTGGTATATGCATATATAACCATAGAATATTGTTCTACCATTAAAAAGAATGAGTTTGATTCAGTTCTAGTGAGGTGATGAATGTAGAGCCTGTTATACAGAGTGAAGTAACTGAGAAAGAAGAAAAGAAATATCATATATTAAGGCATATATGTTGAATCCAGAAAAATAATGCTGATGAAAGTATTTACAGAGAAGAAATGGGCACAAAAACATAGAGAATGGTCTGGTGGACACAGTGGAGGAAGGAGAAGGTAAGACAGACTGAGAAAGTAGCATTTAAACTTATATAGTATCATGTGTAAAAGATAATTAGCAGGAAGTTGCTGTATAACACCCTGAGAACAGCCTGGTGCTCTATGATGACCTAGAGGGGTGGAATGTAGGGGGAGTGAGGGAGGCTCTAGAGAGAGGAGTTTTATATTTATTACTATGACTGATTCACATTAATGTATGGCAGGAAACACTATACGAACTTCTGTCAACAGAGTGATGTCTCTGGTTAGTTATAAAGCTTTTCTTCTAGGGAGCAAGTGTCTTTTAATTTCATGGCTGCATGTGATGCGGTGATTTTGGAGGTCAAGAAAATAAAGTCTGTCACTGTTTCCATTTTTCCCCATCCATTTGCCATGAACTGATGGGATTGGACGCCATGATCTTCATTTTTTGAATGTTGAGTTTTAAGCCAGCTTTTTCACTCTCCTCTTTCACCTTCATAAGAGGCTCTTTAGTTCCTTTTCGCTTTCTACCATTAGGGTGGTATAATCGGCATATCTGAGGTTATTGATATTTCTCCCGGCAATCTTGATTCCAGCTTTTCAACCCAGCATTCCACATTAAATAAGCAGCATGACAATATACAGCCTAGATGTACTCCTTTCCTAATTTGGAACCAGTCCATTTTTCAATGCCCAGTTCTAACTGTTGCTTCTTGACCTACATTCAGGTTTCTCAGGAGGCAGGTAAAGCGGCCTGGTATTACCATCTCTTTATGGCATTGAAATATGTATAATATCATATATCAAATGAGTTGCCAGTCCAGGTTCGATGCACGATACTAGATGCTTGGGACTGGTGCACTGGGACGACCCAGAGGGATGGTGTGGGGGAGGGAGGAGGGTTCAGGATGGAGAACACATGTATACCTGTGGCAGATTCATTTTGATACATGGCAAAACCAATACAATATTGTAAAGTTAAATTTAAAAAAAAGAAATAATAATTAATTAAAAAATAATTTAATTAAAAAAAGAATTTTCCGCAGTTTGCTGTGCTTCACACCGTCAAAAGCTATAGTGTAGTCAATGAAGCAGAAGTAGATGTTTTTCTGAAACTCTCTTGCTTTTTCTATGATGCAATGAATGTTAGCAATTTGATCTTAACAGTATGAAAAGGCAAGAAAAAAAAAAAAAAAAAGACATAACAATTATTAATATATATGCACCCAACATAGTAGCACCTCAATACATAAGACAAATGCTAACAACTATTAGAGGAGAAATTGACAGTAATACAGTGACAGTGGGGAACTTTAATGCCACTCGCACCAGTGGACAGATCATCCAGACAGAAAATTAATAAGGAAATGCAAATTTTAAATAATTTATATCTACAGGGCATTTCATCCAAAAATAATAGATTTCACTATTTAACTCTTACAACTCAAGGATAAAACATCCAATAACCCATTTAAAATGGGAAATTATTTGAATAGACTTTTATCCAAAGTTGATATACAAAAGCCAGCGTAAGAAAATAAGCTCAATATCACTAGTCATTTGAAAATGTAAAATAAAATCACAGAATACTAGTTAGTACCCACTAAGATAACTATAATAAATGAGATAATAGCAAATGTTTGAAAGGCAGTGAAAGTATCAGAACCTTTATATATTACTGATAGAATGTAAAATGCTGCATCCACTTTGGAAAACAATTTGATGTTTCCTCCAGGAGTTACATATAGAGTTATCATACAAACAAGGCATTCTACTCCTAGATCTCTACTAAAGAGAAGTAAAAAGATACATCTATGCAAATATTTGTGCATGAATGTTCATTTCAACATTTTTCATAATAGTCATAAAGTGGAAACAACCCAAATGCTATATTCATATAATGGAATACTATTTGACCATAAAAATAATGAAATATGATGCATTCTATGAGACATAGATGAACCTCAAAATCAGTGAAAAAGGCCAGACTAAAAATGGCATGTACTATATGAAACTAGTTGTATGAAATATCAACAATAGAAAAATTCATTGAGACAAAAGGCACATTCGTGGGCCTGGGGATATGAGGAAATAGGGAATTCGTGCTAATGGATTTGGAGTTTCTTTTTGGAGTAATGAAAAGTTACTGGAATTAGACAGTGAGTGATTTTTGCACAATTTTGGCAGAATACTAACAACTACTAAAACTTAAATGTGAAATTATAAACTGTAGTGCTATTTGTAAAATAATTATTTTTATCAAAATAATTAAACTCTGTTTGACCCTCTCTCACATTCACTCCATGCTTAAATATTTTGTGAAAGTGAAATTTGCTCAGTAGTGTCTGACTCTCTGTGACTCCATGGACTTCTCCAGGCAAGAATACTGTAGTGGGTAGGCTTTCCCTTCTCCAAGGGATCTTCCCAACCCAAGGACTGAATCCAGGTCTCCCACATTGCAGGTGGATTCTTTACCAGCTGAGCCACAAGAGAAGCCCACATTTTTTTTCCCACAAATATTTGTTGTTGTTGTTGTTGTTGTGAGCATCTGCTAAATGTCTGACAGTATACTAGATCTTGACAGTGCTGACTCTAGTTGGCTAATCTCTATAATGCTCTGCAATAGTTACTGCTTATTGACAGAGGATTTTATCTGATAGGCTGATTTTTGGTATGATAAGCCACAAATTTTCCTGACTAAGACATCTATAGGAACAATTAACAGTTTACAGAGTACAGGCTCACCTAGCATTCAAAACATAAGAACATCTTCCTGTACCTTTATAAAACCACTTGACTACAACAAAGAGTTTCCCTTAATTTTGTTACATGAAATGAAACTCCTTTTGTTTAACACTACAGTTCATGAAATGCTTTCTCAGATGTTTTCTCAGGTAAGGACCCCAAATATAAAACCTCTATCTAGTCACCATAACAATGATAATTCCATTTGCATAATGAAAACAAGGTCCTTAGAAGCTAAGATATTGAGCTAAAGTTATCACTTTACTTGCTAGAAACAGAACTAGCACTACAATCCAGGTTTTCTGATTCCAAAATCATCATTCTTTTCTCTATACCAGTCATTATTTTTTTTCCAATTTCATAAATTAGTGCATGGAAAAATGGGTATTGGCATGGGATTGCTGATATTTTATTTTGTCAATAGATTAATAAATAAAAATAAATAATAGTCACCAAAAATTAGGAAGAAAATAAACAGAGAGAAGGAAATACAAAAAGGTGTATAAATCCGAACCCAAAGCAATAAAGTAAATGGCAACGGGATCATACTTATCAATAACTACCTTAAATGTTAATGGGCCGAATGTCTCAACCAAAAGAAAAAGACTGGCTGAATGGATATAAAAACAAGACCTCTACATATGTTGTCTACAAGACACCCACCTCAAAACAGGGACACATACAGACTGAAAGTGAAGGGCTGGAAAAAGATTTTCCATGCAAATAGGGACCAAAAGAAAGCAGGAGTAGAAATACTCATATCAGATAAAATAGACTTTAAAACAAAGGCTGTGAAAAGAGACAAAGAAGGTCACTACATAATGATCAAAGGATCAATGCAAGAAGAAGATATAACAATTATAAATATATATGCACCCAACATAGGAGCACCGCAATATGTAAAACAAATACTAACAAGTATGAAAGGAGAAATTAACAATAACACAATGATAGTGGGAGACTTTAATACCCCACTCACACCTATGGATAGATCAACTAAACAGAAAATTAATAAGGAAACACAAACTTTAAATGATACAATAGACCAGTTAGACCTAATTGATATCTATAGGACATTTCATCCCAAAACAATGATTTTCACCTTTTTCTCAAGTGCACATGGAACCTTCTCCAGGATAGATCACATCCTGGGCCATAAATCTAGCCTTGGTAGATTCATAAAAATTGAAATCATTCCAAGCATCTTTTCTGACCACAATGCTGTAAGATTAGATCTCAATTACAGGAGTAAAACTATTAAAAATGTCAACATATGGAGGCTGAACAATATGCTGCAGAATAATCAACAAATCACAGAAGAAATCAAAAAAAGAAATCAAAATTTGCATAGAAACGAATGAAAATGAAAACACAACAACCCAAAACCTGTGGAACACTGTAAGAGCAGTTCTAAGGGGAAAGTTCATAGCAATACAGGCATACCTCAAGAAACAAGGAAAAAGTCAAATAAATAATCTAATTCTACACCTAAAGCAACTAGAAAAGGAAGAAATGAAGAACCCCAGGGTTAGTAGAAGGAAAGAAATCTTAAAAATTAGGGCAGAAATAAATGCAAAAGTAACAAAAGAGACCATAGCAAAAATCAACAAATCCAAAAGCTGATTCTTTGAAAGGATAAATAAAATTGACAAACCGTTAGCCAGACTCATCAACAAACAAAGGAGAGAAAAACCAAATCGATAAAATTAGAAATGAAAATGGAGAGATCACTACAGACAACACAGAAATACAAAGGATCATCAGAGCAGATCAGTTGCTCAGTCATGTCCAACTCTTTGCGGCCCCATGAATCACAGTATGACAGAACTCCCTGTCCATCACCAACTCCCGGAGGTCACTCACACTCACATCCATCGAGTCAGTGATGCCATCCAGCCATCTCATCCTCTGTCGTCCCCTTCTCCTCTTGCCCCCAACCTCTCCCAGCATCAGAGTCTTTTCCAATGAGTCAGCTCTTTGCATGAGGTAGCCAAAGTACTGGAATTTCAGCTTCAGCATCATTCCTTCCAAAGAAATCCCAGGGCTGATCTCCTTCAGAATGGACTGGTTGCATCTCCTTGCAGTCCAAGGGACTCTCAAGAGTCTTCTCCAACACCACACTTCAAAAGCATCAATTCTTCGGCGCTCAGCCTTCTTCACAGTCCAGCTCTCACATCCATTCATGATCACAGGAAAAACCATAGCCTTGACTAGACGAACCTTTGTTGGCAAAGTAATGGCTTTGTTTTTGAATATGCTATCTAGGTTGGTTATATCCTTCCTTCCAAGGAGCAAGTGTCTTTTAATTTCATGGCTGCAGTCACCGTCTGTAGTGATTTTGGAGCCTAGTAAAATGAAGGCTGACACTGTTTCCCCATCTATTTCCCATGACGTGATGGGACCAGATGCCATGATCTTTGTTTTCTGCATGTTGAGCTTTAAGCCAACCTTTTCACTCTCCATTTTCACTTTAATCAAGAGGCTTTTTAGTTCCTCTTCAGTTTCTGCAATAAGGGTGGTGTCATCTGCATATCTGAGGTTACTGACATGTCTCCCAGCAATCTTGATTCCAGCTTGTGTTTCTTCCAGTCCATCATTTCTCATGATGTACTCTGCATATAAGTTAAATAAGCAGGGTGAAAATGTATACAGCCTTGACATACTCCTTTTCCTATTTGGAACCAGTCTGTTGTTCCATGTCCAGTTCTAACTGTTGCTTCCTGACCTGCATACAAATTTCTCAGAAGGCAGATCAGGTGGTCTGGTATTCCCATCTCTTTCAGAATTTTCCACAGTTTATTGTGATCCACACAGTCAAAGGCTTTGGCATAGTCAATAAAGCAGAAATAGATTTTTTTTTTTTTTGGAACTCTCTTGCTTTTTCCATGATCCAGCGGATGTTGGCAATTTGATCTATGGTTCCTCTGCCTTTTCTAAAACCAGCTTGAACATCAGGAAGTTCACAGTTCACATATTGCTGAAGCCTAGCTTGGAGAATTTTGAGCATTACTTTACGAGCGTGTGAGATGAGTGCAATTGTGCAGTAGTTTGAGCATTCTTTGGCATTGCCTTTCTTTGGGATTGGAATGAAACCTGACCTTTTCCAGTCCTGTGGCCACTGCTGAGTTTTCCAAATTTGCTGGCATATTGAGTGCAGCACTTTCAGAGCATCATCTTTCAGGATTTGGAATAGCTCCACTGGAATTCCACCACCTCCACCAGCTTTGTTCGTAGTGATGCTTTCTATGGCCCAGTTGACTTCATATTCCAGGATGTCTGGCTCTAGGTCAGTGATTACACCATCATAATTATCTGGGTCATGAAGGTTTTTTTGTACAGTTCTTCTGTGTATTCTTGCCATCTCTTCTTAATATCTTCTGCTTCTGTTAGGTCCATACCATTGCTGTCCTTCTTCGAGCCCATCTTTGCATGAAATGTTCCTTTGGTATCTCTGATTTTCTTGAAGAGATCCCTAGTCTTTCCCATTCTGTTGTTTTCCTCTATTTCTTTGCATTGATCGCTGAAGAAGGCTTTCTTATCTCTTCTTGCTATTCTTTGGAACTCTTCATTCAGATGCTTATATCTTTCCTTTTCTCCTTTGCTTTTTACTTGTCTTCATTTCATAGCTATTTGTAAGGCCTCCTCAGACAGCCATTTTACTTTTTTGCATTTCTTTTCCATGGGGATGGTCTTGATCCCTGTCTCCTGTACAATGTCATGAACCTCATTCTATAGTTCATCAGGCACTCTATCTATCAGATCTAGGCCCTTAAATCTATTTCTCACTTCCACTGTATAATCATAAAGGAGTTGATTTAGGTCTTGATTTAGGTCATACCTGAATGGTCTAGTGGTTTTCCCTACTTTCTTCAATTTAAGTCTGAATTTAGCAATAAGGAATTCACGGTCTGAGCCATAGTCAGCTCCTGGTCTTGTTTTTGCTGACTGTATAGAGCTTCTCCATCTTTGGCTGCAAAGAATGTAATCAATCTGATTTCAGTGTTGACCATCTCGTGATGTCCATGTATAGAGTCTTCTCGTGTTGTTGGAAGAGGGTGTTTGTTATGACTAATGCATTTTCTTGGCAAAACTCTATTAGTCTTTGCCCGGCTTCATTCCATATTCCAAGGCCAAATTTTTCTATTACTCCAGGTGTTTCTTGACTTCCTACTTTTGCATTCTAGTCCCCTATAATGAAAAGAACATCTAAGAGACTACTCTCAGCAATTATATGGCAATAAAATGGACAACATGGAAGAAATGGACAAATTCTTAGAAAAGTACAACTTTCCTAAACTGGACTAGGAAGAAATAGAAAATCTTAACAGACCCATCACAAGCATGGAAATTGAAACTGTAATCAGAAACCTTCCAGCAAACAAAAGCCCAGTGCCAGACAGCTTCACAGCTGAATTCTACCAAAAATTTAGAGAAGAGCTGACACCTATCCTACTCAAACTCTTCCAGAAAATTTCAGGGAAAGATAAATTTCCAAACTCATTCTATGAGTCCACCATCACCCTTATACCAAAACCTGACAAAGATGCCACAAAACAAGAAAGCTATAGGCCAATATCACTGATGAACATAGATGCAAAAATCCTTAAGAAAATTTTAGCAATAAGAATCCCACAACACATTAAAAAGATCATACACCATGACCAAGTGGGCTTTATCCCAGGGATGCAAGGATTCTTCAATATCCACAAATCAATCAATGTAATACACCACATTAACAAATTGAAAAATAAAAGCCATATGATTATCTCAATAGATGCAGAGAAAGCCTTTGACAAAATTCAACAAGCATTTATGATAAAAACTCTCCAGAAAGCAGGAATAGAAGGAACATAACTCAACATAATAAAAGCTATAAAACATCTATTTCTGCTTTATCGAATATGCCAAAGCCTTTGACTGTGTGGATCACAATAAACTATGGAAAATTCTGAAAGAGATGGGAATACCAGACCACCTGATCTGCCTCTTAAGAAATCTGTATGCAGGTCAGGAAGCAACAGTTAGAACTGGTCATGGAACAACAGACTGGTTCCAAATAGGAAAAGGAGTACGTCAAGGCTGCATATTGTCACCATGTTTATTTAACTTATATGCAGAGTACATCATGAGAAATGCTGGACTGGAGGAAACAGAAGTTGGAATCAAGATTGCCGGGAGAAATATCAATAACCTCAGATATGCAGATGACACCACTCATGGCAGAAAGTGAAGAGGGGCTAAAAAGCCTCTTGATGAAAGTGAAAGTGGAGAGTAAAAAGGTTGGCTTAAAGCTCAACATTCAGAAAACGAAGATCATGGCATCTGGTCCCATCACTGCATGGGAAATAGATGGGGAAACAGTGGAAACAGTGTCAGACTTTGTTTTTCTGGGCTCCAAAATCACTGCAGATGGTGACTGCAGCCATGAAATTAAAAGACGCTTACTCCTTGGAAGGAAAGTTATGACCAACCTAGATAGCATATTCAAAAGCAGAGACATTACTTTACCAACAAAGGTTCACCTAGTCAAGGCTATGGTCTTTCCTGTGGTCATGTATGGATGTGAGAGCTGGACTGTGAAGAAGGCTGAGCGCCGAAGAATTGATGCTTTTGAACTGTGGTGTTGGAGAAGACTCTTGAGAGTCCCTTGGACTGCAAGAAGATCCAACCAGTCCATTCTGAAGGAGATCAATCCTGGAATTTCTTTCGAAGGAATGATGCTAAAGCTGAAACTCCAGCATTTTGGCCACCTCATGCGAAGAGTTGACTCATTGGAGAAGACTCTGATGCTGGGAGGGATTGGGGGCAGGAGGAGAAGGGGACGACAGAGGATGAGATGGCTGGATGGCATCACTGACTCGATGGATGCGAGTCTGAATGACCTCCGGGAGCTGGTGATGGACAGGGAGGCCTGGCGTGCTGCGGTTCATGGGGTCGCAGAGAGTCGGACACGACTGAGCGACTGATCTGATCTGATCTGATGACAAATCCACAGCAAACATTATCCTCAATGGTGAAAAATTGAAAGCATTTCCTCTAAAGTCAGGAACAAGACAAGGGTGGCCAGTTTCACCATTACTATTCAACATAGTTTTGGAAATTTTGGCCACAGCAATCAGAGCATAAAAAGAAATGAAAGAATTCTATTTGGATATCTAGGTTGCTTCCAAGTCCTGGCTATTATCAACAGTGATGCGATGAACATTGGGGTACCCGTGTCTCTTTCAATTCTGGTTTTCTCAGTGTGTATGCCCAGCTGTGGGATTGCTGGATCGTAAGGCAGTTCTATTCCCAGTTTTTTGAGGAATCTCCACACTGTTCTCCGTAGTGGCTGTACTAGTTTGCATTCCCACCAACAGTGTAAGAGGGTTCCCTTTTCTCCACACCTTCTCCAATATTTATTGCTTGTAGACTTTTGGATAGCAGCCATTCTGACCGGCATGAAATGGTACCTCACTGTGGTTTTGATTTGCATTTCCCTGATAATGAGTGATGTTGAGCATCTTTTCATGTGTTTTTTAGCCATCTATCTGTATGTCTTCTTTGGAGAAATGTCTATTTAGATCTTTGGCCCATTTTTTGATTGGGTAATTTATTTTTCTGGAATTGAGCTGTAGGAGTTGCTTGTATATTTTGAGATTAGTTGTTTGCCTGTTGCTTCATTTGCTATTATTTTCTCCCATTCTGAAGGCTGTCTTTTCACCTTGCTTATAGTTTCCTTTGTTGTGCAGAAGCTGGACTTGGAAGCAACCTAGATGTCCATCAGCAGATGAATGGATAAGAAAGCTTGGTACATATACACAATGGAGTATTACTCAGCCATTAAAAAGAATACATTTGAATCAGTTCTAATGAGGTGGATGGAACTGGAGCCTATTATACAGAGTGAAGTAAGACAGAAAGAAAAACACAAATACAGTATACTAACGTATATATATGGAATTTAGAAAGATGATAACAATAACCCTGTTTACGAGACAGCAGAGGAGACACTGATGTATAGAACAGTCTTTTGGACTCTGGGAGAGGGAGAGGGTGGATGATTTGGGAGAATGGCATTGAAATATGTATAATATCATGTTTAAAACGAGTCGCCAGTCCAGGTTCAATGCCTGATACCGGATGCCTGGGACTGGTGCACTGGAATGACCCAGAGGGATGGTATGGGGAGGGAGGAGGGTGGAGGATTCAGGATGGGGAATACATGTATACCTGTGGCGGATTCATTTTGTTGTATGGCAAAACCAATACAATACTGTAAAGTTAAGTAAAATAAAATAAAAAAAAAAAAAAAAAAGAATCCAAATTGGAAGAGAAGTAAAACTCTCACTGTTTGCAGATGACATTATCCTCTACATAGAAAACCCAAAAGACTCCACCAGAAAATTACTAGAACTAATCAATAAATATAGTAAAGTTGCAGGATATAAAATCAACATGCAGAAATCCCTTGCATTCCTGTACATTAATAATGAGAAAATAGAAAGAGAAATTAATGAAACAATTCCATTCACCATTGCAATGAAAATAATAAAATACTTAGGAATATATCTACCTAAAGAAACTAAAGACCTTTATATAGAAAACTCAAACACTGGTGAAAGAAATCAAAGAGGACACTAATAGATGGAGAAATATACCATGTTCATGGATTGGAAGAATCAATATAGTGAAAATGAGTATACTACCCAAAGCAATTTATAGATTCAATGCAATCCCTATCAAGCTGCCAACGGTATTCTTCATCAAGCTAGAACAAATAATTTCACAATTTGTATGGAAATACAAAAACCCTCGAATAGCCAAAGCTATCTTGAGAAAGAAGAATGGAACTGGAGGCATCAACCTGCCTGGCTTCAGGCTCTACTACAAAGCCACAGTCATCAAGACAGTATGGTACTGGCACAAAGACAGAAATATAGATCAATGGAACAAAATAGAAAGCCCAGAGATAAATCCACACACCTATGGACACCTTATCTTTGACAAAGGAGGCAAGAATATACAATGGATTAAAGACAATCTCTTTAACAAGTGGTCTGGGAAACTGGTCAACCACTTGTAGAAGAATAAAACTAGAGCACTTTCTAACACCGATGGATTAAAGATCTAAACGTAAGACCAGAAACTATACAATTACTAGAGGAGAACATAGGCAAAACACTCTCTGACATTCATCACAGCAGGATCCTCTATGACCCACCTCCCAGAATATTGGAAATAAAAGCAAAAATAAACAAATGGGACCTAATTAAACCTAAAAGCTTCTGCACAACAAAGGAAACTATAAGCAAGGTGAAAAGACAGCCTTCAGAGTGGCAGAAAATAATACCAAATGAAGCAACAGACCAACAACTAATCTCAAAAATATACAAGCAACTCCTACAGCTCAATTCCAGAAAAATAAATGACCCAATCAAAAAAATGGGCCAAAAAACTAAATAGACATTTCTCCAAAGAAGACATACAGATAGATGGCTAAAAAACACATGAAAAGATGCTCAACATCACTCATTATCAGAGAAATGCAAATCAAAACCACGGTGAGGTATGATTTCATGCCAGTCAGAATGGCTGCTATCCAAAAGTGTACAAGCAATAAATGCTGGAGAGGGTGTGGAGAAAAGGGAACCCTCTTACACTGTTGGTGGGAATGCAAACTAGTACAGCCACTATGGAGAACAGTATGGAGATTCCTGAAAAAACTGGAAATAGAACTGCCTTATGATCCAAGAACCCCACTGCTGGGCATACACACTGAGGAAACCAGAATTGAAAGAGACACGGGTACCCCAATGTTCATCACAGCACTGTTTATAATAGTCAGGATGTAGGAGCAACCTAGATGTCCATCAGCAGATGAATGGATAAAGAAAGCTGTGGTACATATTCACAATGGAGTATTACTCAGCCATTAAAAAGAATACATTTGAATCAGTTCTAATGAGGTGGATGAAACTGGAGCCTATTACACAGAGTGAAGTAAGCCAGAAAGAAAAACACAAATACAGTATACTAACGTATGTATATGGAGTTTAGAAAGATGGCAACAATAACCCTGTATACGAGACAGCAAAAGAGACACTGATGTATAGAACAGTCTTTTGGACTCTGGGAGAGGTAGAGGGTGGGATGATTTGGGAGAATGGCATTGAAACATGTATAATATATCATATATGAAACGAGTTGCCAGTCCAGGTTTGATGCATGATACTGGTTGCTTGGGGCTGGTGCACTGGGATGACCCAGAGGGATGGTACGGGGAGGGAGGAAGGAGGGAGGGTTCAGGATGGGGAACACATGTATACCTGTGGCAGATTCATTTTGATATATGGCAAAACCAATACAATATTGTAAAGTTAAATAAAATAAAAACAAAAATAAAATAAAAAAATATCAAAATGAATAAATAAATAAGTTTTGTACCCCCCCCCCCATCGGAAGTCCTCCACATTTGCGTTTAATTGTAGTAGGGATAAGAGAATGGACTTAACTCAGTCATTACTCACTCAGTTATTCATTAGTAACATTCCAGACATTTTCTCCTTTGAAAATGAAAAAAAGAAAAAAAAGCACTTTTCTCTGAGCCAGAAATATTTTCTAGGGGCAAATAAAATATTATTTGGGGGACTGGAAAACAATCCCATCCTCAGAAGCATTGCCAACTTTGTAGTTTCTCAGATAATCACTCCATGAGCATAACATGACAGATGTTCTAAACAAAAACAAATTAACCGCCTCCACCCCGCCCGCACCCACTGTGGACCCTGAAATTTCTGAAAAACCACAAAATACAGCTACTGACTCCCTCTGCTGGTGAACTGCAAAGAATTGGTGAAGAAAGTTAGGCATTATTCAACATAAGAAATAGTGGCAAGTGATGCCTAGCTCTAGATAGTTGGCAGCTAAACTTATGTAAGGCTCTGTGAATAATCATAAGGAAGATATTTGGCATTTTCAGGAGCTTTAAGCAACTGAAGACCCATTTAAGTTAAATATTGATACATAATCCCATATATATCTAGTTAATTTTGGCTTGGATAAAGGTATATGATTCAATACAACCAAACACAATAAAAAGCTGAAGTCTTCAAGCCTCACCCCACAGACTACAGAAAGCTATGATATTAGAGTTTAATTTTAGGGCCTTTGAAACTGTTACCTAACAATGCTGATAAATAAATACTACATAGAAAAGTTAAAATGGTATTAAAAGGCAACCAATAAAAGCACCAAAATTTTTCTAATTCTTTTGATATTCCACTGAAAGTGCAGGGCTTGTCTTATCAATGAATATGAAAAACATTCCATCCCAGATTTCTCTGTGATAACATATCATGTTGAGAACAAAAATATCTGTTATTCAAGTCCTATATTCTCTAGGACCTCTAGAATATCTAGAGTATCAGAGCTGAGACTCTGATGGCATCACTGTTTCTGGAATCTAGTGTGTGAGTATGCATTAATTATTGAAGAAATGTCAGTGTAGGAGAGAACAAAGATTAATTTACTCAGAAAAAACTGGGAAATAAGCACCTGTTCTCACTCTTAGGGTTAGGTTCACCCCAGAAAAGAGGCCTTGAATGAGGCGTGTAGTCACTTGTTAACTTTTATATTTTCTCATTATCAATAAATATCCTTCAGTTCACATACACTTCAGAGATTACTATGTTTGCTTAGAATTAGTAAAATTTGGAATTTCTCTCAACACTCCTAGGTCATGGTTGCCAATTTATAGATAAGTCCACTAAGGAGAAGCAAGTTTACTTGGATTTTCCTGGATGGTAATATAGATATGATGATGATGGCATATATTTATGAATATATTTCCTTATATTATATATATAATATAAGGAAATATATTAAGGAAATATATTATAAGGAATATATTATAAGGAATATATTTCCTTAATATATATTAAGGAAATATAATATAAGGAAATATATATATATAATTTCATTAAATCATCACAAGACCCTGTGAGATATAGGACCTATTACTATGACCATTTCATATATGAGAAAATCGAGGTTAAAAAAGGGTTAAATAGTTTTCTCAAGGTTATACACCTATTAAATTGCAAAGTTGGAATTAAGATCCCAGGCAGTCTGACTCCCACAAGGTGTAGAGCCTCCTTGCTGCTGCTGCTAAGTTCCTTCAGTTGGGTCCGACTCTGTGAGACCCCATAGAGGGCAGCCCACCAGGCTCCCCTGTCCCTGGGATTCTCCAGGCAAGAACACTGAAGTGGGTTGCCCTTTCCTTCTCCAATGCATGAAAGTGAAAAGTGAAAGTGAATTTGCTCAGTCGTGTCCGACTCTTGGCGACCCCATGGATTGCAGCCTTCCAGGCTCCTCCGTCCATGGGATTTTCCAGGCAAGAGTACTGGAGTGGGGTGCCATCACCTTCTCCAAGAGCCTCCTTAGTTGCTGCTAATAATTGAATAATCATGACTTGAAAACAAGTTCCTGCCTGCAATGCTTATATTCTTGTCATTCTCTTCTGACCTACTAAAGACCTACTTTCTTTGCACCATCAAAGAAACTGAAGGGCTACATTTTAAAGGGTCATGGTCAAAGGAATTATATCTTTATGAAAATACATAGATAGCTGAAACTGTAGTCTGCAAAATTTACTTATAACCCTGAGTACCCTTTTTAGCCAAGGGAAAGGTGGTAGTCCAACAAATTAGTCTGTAGGAAAGAAAATTTGAAGTTCCAAATACAACTTGACAAACACAGAAAATTATCATTTGCTATTGCTGGAGGAGGCTGGAGTTAGCACATCCCCTTTACAAGTTGGTTTCTCTATGTCTCACTTGAGCGGCTGTTTCCATAGACACCCACACATCAGTTTCCCAGCTTAACCACATTCAAACAAGAATGCAGGCTTTGGTTGCAACAGCTGTGAACTGTCTTACCATGTGTCTAACAGGCACGGCTTATCTACTTTCCTCTACGTGTGCAACAGGACAACAGGGGGTTTCAGCAAACAGTAATAAAAATTTTTCTGAACGACTCTTAGAAATTCCAAAACTGAAGAAACATATTTTAATCTATATGAAAGAAGAAAAAAATCAGAAAGAAAGGAGGAGAAACTTTTATCTGCCCTTGGCTTTTGGGGACAGGGGTGGGGCAATAGTGACTTGTACTAAACTATTTCACAAGTGCAAAATTGAAAACACATGCCCTTGTCCTATGTCTGAAACAAAGTGGTGGGTCCCTGGGGACCCATAGAGGAAGGTGGTGGGGTGTGGAAATCACTGTGGGCACTGAAAAGTACTTGAATAATAAGCTAATACTATTCACAGGCCACTTGGCTGTGTTTATTTTGAACATGTGCTAATTATAATTAAAGAAAATAATCAAATTAAATTGTTTAAAAGCATTTACTTTCTGAGAAACTGGGGAAGGTAACATTATATTATTAATAGAAGTTTCCATAGAGAGAAAATACATAAGAATTATCTTTAAAATGTACTCGTGTGAAAAAGATAAATAGCAAAATTGTCAATTGGCTTAGAAACTTGGAACAGACATGCTGAAAGAGTGTGCATGCATATACACACAAACACACATACATTCTTATATGAAGCCTTTGTGTACACATAGTACACAAAGCTTGTTTGCTTGTGTATATCTTATTTTAATATAACATATATACAAACATGCCTCACATTGAGGAATGCTTTGAAGTTCAATGTAACCAATCAGACAAATATTCTGTACTTAGATGAAACCTAGTCACAAAGAGGGCATGATGAGGAATTCTAAGTCTTAAAATAGTGATACCAATACAATATTGTAAAGTAATTAGCCTTCAATTAAGATAAATAAATTTAAATTAAAAAATAAAATAGTGATAGAAAGCAATTTCAACTCACATAATTATCACAAAAAACCCCTATGATATAGACTCTATTGATACATTATATGAATGAAGAAACTGAAGCACAAAAGTATTAAGTGACATGCCAAAAATTATTTTACTATTGTGAGGTTCAGCAAGGATTTAACCTTAGGCAGTCTGGTACCAAAATCTACCCTTAACCTTTGTAGTCAGCAAGCGGAAAAGAAGTGTTCAGAATCCAGTAGGAAAAAGTGAGTGCTGACCAACCTTCACTCTGTCTCTAAGCATCTAGAACATTCTGTGAGTTACTGTCTATATCAATGGGTGAATGGGTGGGATTTTAAGTGGTAAAGATATTTTAGATAGGGAGAGATGTGCTGTTTGAAAAGTAGTTTTTATTTGATGGAAAATGGACACAGCAGAGATTCTTGTTCTCCCTTAGCGACAGTAAGAGTACTGTTAAAATAGTGCATCATCTGGGTCTTGCCTTAGATTACATTTCTTTAAAAAAAAAAAAAGTCATGTTCAGAATGATTAGGTGGTGACAAGAATTCAACTGGGTCTTCAAGGTTCTCTTGCCCTTGTCTATTATTTTGTGGTTAAAGAAAATAAATAACTTGGTCATCCAGCATCTTCTGTTGTAAACTGAGTGGAACTGAGTTGCTATAATATTCATATTCATGAATGAACTATATGAACATTATAGTAAATAGTATATATAAAGATTGCTTTAATATTTAATGCACTCTTTAGCTAGTGTGTAGTTTATTCTTCTGTATTCAAGGAAGCATTTCTCAGCTTTACAGATTGACATATCTTCCCAGCTTTACAGACTAACATATCTTTTCACTTGTAAATAAAATTTTTAACAAGCAAAAGTTTGTTATCTTTCTTCAGATTCATCTTCCAGAGAAATTTAATCTCACTGAGTAGAAACTAGGCCATGTGAAATGTGTAAACTAGGATGCCAATATTTTCATTTCAATACCCACCTCTACAAATACAGTAAAATCATGGATTAGAGAAATAAACCATATGAAAGTGAAAGTGTTATACAAGGCTCCAAATATAGGCCGTTCTAATAATCCTCTCACTCATGTTAATTACAGATGCTTTGCAGATAGACTGCTGGCTTTGTCTAAGGGCAAGTATACTATTATTGTTTGTTTATATTATTTTATTTTATTGCAAGGAGTAGAGACAACCAAGAAACTGTTTCAGCATGGCTAGTTTTAGAATAATCATGAAATTTGATTTGGAGCCTAAAAGAGAAGGACAGAGCAAAAGTTTTAGAGGTAGTATGATCGAACTGTTGATTAAACAAAAGAGCTCAGTAATAGGCACGTCCAAGTCAATAGAGTTGAATCATGGCTTCAACATAAGGGGCAAAGGAACATCTCTGGTATTAGGGCAAAGTCTTTCCATCATTTTTCCTGGGTACAGTCTGGGGCCTGCTTATAGGAGAGAAGGGAATAAGTGATTCATGATCCTGGTTGAGTACATTTAAGAGCCTGGCAATTATCAGGAAGATTTGACATCAGGATAAAAAACACATGAAAGTGGATACAAGAGTATTTATTAAGCAATTTAATATTTCCCAAATAAAGTGCTTAGACTATTTCTTACAAAAGATAATCCCCACATGAGCTCGTTTAGTGGTAATTAATAAAATAAGGTTAGTGTTATTTAAGCAACAATGGTAAAATTCTTTTATAATATCATCATATAAAATATATCAACAACTATCTAGACGTGAGGCAGAATTATTGCAAACATTAAAACTTAGGACTGGTTGTTTATAAGTTTGATGATTACGTGAAATTATTGAAGTGGTTGGGTAATAAATGAATTTCAACAAACGTGTACCAATAAGTTGCGTTTGAAGATTAGTAGTTATGTGAAACACATAAACTTTTCTGATGAAGAAAAGCCGTGAAGTCCCTGGAGGCTCTACTTATAAAACTTAAGCTAAACGGAAGTTACCCTCTTTATGAATTTTGCACATTCTTAAAGTGTTGAAATATGACCTGATCGACTGCTCAGGCTACAGAAATATTTCACACCAGGCTGGGGAGTCCATGTATTCACATTTCAGTTATAATTGGGAAAGGAATAGGAACTGGCAAACATTGAAAGACTATGATTCAACTTTGGGATTACTCCTGAAAAAGAGTCAGGGAAATACAAGAAGGAGAGGAGAAGGTGTAAGATAAGGGAATTTGAGACCTTGCTAGCAGTGTTAGATTTTCCCTAGGTTTATATGAACAAGTTACTATGTTGAGATCCTTACCATTGAGGACTGCAGAGAGAAGTTGCTATTGAAATATTGTAAAAAAATAAATAAATAAAGGAAATATACTGTACATGCATAGACATGAAAATTCATGGATTTTTAAAGCAATTTAAAATATTGGAGCCCAGTTGGAAATGACTGCTTTTGTCTCTGGACTATTCATTAGTCACATCATCATTTACCTGTTTCTTTCCCTGGGCCATGTATTTTCACTAAAACTTGAAAATATAGGCAAAAAAAAGGATCTTTAAGAGGGACAGAAATAGATAGACCAATCCTAAAGTTGTTTTCCTTTTTTTAATGGTACCATTGGAATTTGAAAAGATTTTATGTTTTCCCCAGAGTCACGAAACAGTGTGGGTGGAGTTATTTCGTCTTAGTGGAAAATAAGGGGATAAACATTGGGGTACACACTTATACCCTAACGTGCCAATGAGCTCACTTCTCTTTTCCACTGTGTTATAGTAGTCACTCAGTTGTATCTGACTCTTTGCAACCCCATGGACTGTAGCCTGACAGGCTTCTCTGTCCATGAAATTCCCCAGGCAAGAATACTGGAATGGGTTGCCATTTCCTTTTTCCAGGGGACCTTCCTGACCCAGGGATTAAACCCGGCTATCCCAGATTGCAGGCAGGTTCTTTACCATCTTAGCCACCAGGGAATCCTTCCCCTGTGTTATAATTAAATGCAGAAAAGGGACCCATGTAGTTTGTTTTTATTAACTTAAAGATAGATATAAGCTACATTAACCTCACTGCCTCATCTAATAAAAATTCTGTTTTTATTTTTAAGATAAGAATTATTCAAAAATCATTTTTTAAATTATTGGAATATAGTTGATTTACAATGTTGGTGCATATACACATATCCATTCATTTTTTTAGATTCTTTTCCCATTGCAAATTAGATTATTTTCCCATTATAGGACATTACAGAATATGAAGTAAAGTTCACTGTGCTATACAATAGGTCCTTATTAGTTATTTATCACGTATAGTAGTGTGTACATGTCAATCCTAATCTTCCACTTTATCCCTTTCCCTGTCACCCCCAATAACCAGAGTATGTTTTCTACACCTGTAACTCTATTTATGTTTTGTAAATAAATTCTTTTATATTATTCTTTTTAGATTCCACATATAAACAATATCATATGATATTTGTCCTTCTCTGACTTACTTCACCCAGTATAACAATCACTAGGTCCATTCATGTTGCTGCAAATGGCACTATTTCACTATTTTTAATGAGGAGTAATATTCCATTGCATACATGTAGTACATCTTTCTTATCTGTTCCACTCTTGGGAGACATTTAGGTTGCTTGCCTGTCTTGGATATTGTAAATAGTGCTGCAATGAACATTATAGTGCATGTATCTTTTCAAATTATAGTTTTCTCCAGATATATGTCTAGCAGTGGGATTGCTGGATCATATGATAACTCAACATCACTCATTACCAGAGAAATGCAAATCCAAACTGCAATGAGGTTATCATCTCACACCAGTCAGAATGGCCATCATAAAAAAATCTACAAACAATAAATGCTGAAGAGAGTGCGAAGAAAAGGGAACCCTCCTTACATTGTTGGTGGAAATGCAAACTGGTACAGCCACTATGGAGAATAGCATGGAATTTCCTTTAAAAAAACAACTAAAAATAGAGAACTCTTTAAATATCATTAAACATAGAATTATTTTTCATCAAAGTTGCAATTCTGTTTTTACACACACATTTAAACTTTTGTGAAAAATGTCTTTTACCCACTGCATGCATATCAGTATCTCCCAATCTCTGTTAAAACTTAGATTCTCATTTTCTAAAAAAAAAAAAAAAAAATACTTTCCTGAAGGTCACTAGTCACTTCCCTGATCAGTATGTAATCTCTTCTCAAGTCCTAATTGCCTTTGACCTTCATAAAGTGTTTGACACTGTTCACCAACACTTTTTTGAAACTTTGTTCTCTTAGTTTTCTTAAGCCAATAGCTTTCCTAATTTTCTTTCCACCCGTATTTCTTTCTTTCTTTTTTTTTTTTTTTTCCTTTTGGTACAAGCCTCCTCTTGCTTAACCCTTAAATGTTTTTCTTCTCCAAGTTATATTAAAGTTCTGTTGCTCTTTTCCTAGAATTGCCTGTTCACACTGTGCAAGCACATCTATTTTCTTTCATCTATTTTTTTTTCCATTTTAGTGCCACATTTTTTAAATACATCTATCAATGGGCGTTTAGGTTGCTTGGCTATTGTATATCTTGGCTATTGTAAATAATGCTGCAATGAACATCTGAGAGCACATGTCTTTATTAATTAGCTTTTTTATTTCTTGTTTTCTTTGGATAAATACCCAGAATTGTAATTGCTGGATTGTATAGTTATTCTATTTTTACTATTTTGAGGAATGTCTATATTGTTTTCCACAGTGGCTGCACCAATTTACAGCCCCATCAATGGTGCATGAGATATTTTTCTCCACATCTTTGCCAATACTTGTCATTTGTTTTATTTTGATAATAGCTATTATGACAGGTATGGAATGTTGTCTCTTTATGGTTTTAATTTGAAATACCCTGATGATTAGTGATGTTGAGCATATTTTCATATGTCTGTTGGCCATCCATATATTTTCTTTGCAAAAATGTCTATTTACTTTTTCTGCCTTTTTAGAAACCTTTTTATTTTATATTGGTGTATAGCCAATTAACAAACAACACTGTGATAGTTTTAGGTATAAAGCAAAGAGACTCAGTCATATAGATACATGTATCAATTATCCCCCAAATCCCTCTACCACCCAGGCTGCCATATAACAGTGAGCAGAGTTCCATGTGCTATACAATAGATCCTTGCTGGTTATTCACTTTAAATATAACTGTGTCCACATGCCCATCCCAAACTCACTAACTATCCCTTCTCCCCATCCTTCCCTCCCTACCACCATGCAACCATAAACTTGTTCTCAAAGTTTGTACTGAGTCTGTTTCTGTTTTATAATTTAATTAGCATAATTGCTATTTAGATTCCACATATAAGGATCCTCACAAAATGGTTATTTTTTGTGCAAAAGCTTTTAGTTTGATGTAATTCCATTTTGTTTGTTTTTATTTAGTTTTATGGTATAAACTGGGGAAGGCAATGGCACCCCACCCCAGTACTTTTGCCTGGAAAATCCCATGGGTGGAGGATCCTGGTAGGCTCCAGTCCATGGGGTCGCTAAGAGTCGGACACGACTAAGTGACTTCACTTTCAATTTTCACTTTCACGCATTGGAGAAGGAAATGGCAACCCACTCCTGTGTTCTTGCCTGGAGAATCCCAGGGATGGGGGAGCCTGGTGGGCTGCCGTCCATGGGGTCACACAGAGTTGGACACGACTGAAGTGACTTAGCAGCAGCAGCAGCATGGTATAAACAACTTCTACATTGATGACTCCTAAATCTTTAGCCTTGTGCTCTCTCCTTTTTGGTTTTAATGGTATTCTGAAATCTGTCTTTTTTCAGAGATAAAAACATATCTGAAAACATTATTCTTCGCTTTTCTGTCTTTATCAGTCCTTCAGATCAGATCAGATCAGATCAGTCGCTCAGTCGTGTCCGACTCTTTGCAACCCCATTAACTGCAGCACGCCAGGCCTCCCTATCCATCACCAGCTCTCGGAGGTCACTCAGACTCACATTCATCGAGTCAGTGATGCCATCCAGCCATCTCATCCTCTGTCGTCCCCTTCTCCTCCTTAGAGATAATTTATTACTATGTTAGATGTTATTTGAAAGTAAAATTCAGAAGTTTATTCACCTGAAGACAAAAGGAAAACTGTGTGTAATGATCTATTCAGTTGTATTACAACACTGGGTAGTTATCTTCAAGAAAATTAGAGATACCAAGGGAATATTTCATGCAAAGATGGGCACAATAAAGTGCAGAAATGGTATGGACCTAATAGAAGCAAAAGAGATTAAGAAGAGGTGGCCATATACAGAACTGTACAAAAAGGTGTTAATGACCCAGATAATCATGATGATGTGCTCACTCAGACTTGCCAGACAACCTGGAGTGTGAAGCCAAGTGCACCTTAAGAAGCATTACTATGAGCAAAGATAGTGGAGGTGATGGAATTCCAGCTGAGCTATTTCAAATCTTAAAAGATGATTCTGTCAAAGTACTGCGCTCAACATGGTAGCAAATTTGGAATACTCAGCAGTGGCTACAGGACTGGAAAAGGTCAGTTTTCATTCAAATACCAAAGAAGGGAAATGTCAAAGAGTGTTCAAACTGCCTCACAATTGCATTCATTTCACATGATAGAAAAGTGAAAAGTGAAAGTGCTATTCATTCAGTTGTGTACGACTCTTTGTGATCAGTGGACTATACCCACCATATTCCTCTGTCTGTGAAATTCTCCAGGCAAGAATACTGGGGTGGGTTACCATTTCCTTCTCCAGGGGATCTTCTCTACCAAGGGATAGAACCTGGGTCTCCTGCACTGCAGGCAGATTCTTTACCATCATCCATTGGAACATAGTAAAAGAAAGGGAATTACAAAAAACATCTACTTCTGCTTCATTGACTACACTAAAGTCTTTGACTATGTGGGTCACAAAAAACTGTGGAAAATTTTTAAAGAGAAGGTAATAACAAACTGCCTTGCCTGTCTCCTAATAAACTTGTATGCAGGCCTAGAAGCAACAGGTGTAAGCAGACATGGAACAACAAAAGTGGTTCAAAATTGGGAATGGAGTACTTCAAGGTTTTACATGATCACCCTACTTATTTAATTTTTACGCAGAGTACATTATGTGAAATATCAGGCTAGATGAAGCACAAGATGGAATTGAATTTGTTGGGAGAAATATCAATAACCTCAGATATGCAGATGACACCACTCTAACGGCAGAAAGCAAAGAGAAACTAAAGAGCCTCTTGATGAAGGTGAAAGAAGACAGTGAAAAAGCTGAATAAAAACTCAACATTCAAAAAACTAAGATCATGGCATCCTGTTCCATCACTTCATGGCAAATAGATGGGGAAAAATGAAAACAGTAACAGACTTTCTTTTCTTGGGCTCCAAAATCACTGTAAATAGTGATGCATCCATGAAATTAAAAGATGCTTATTCCTTGGAAGAAAAGATATGAAATATCTAGAGAGCTTATTAAAAAGCAGAGACATCACTTTGCCAACAAAGTGATGTCCATATAGTCAAAGCTATGGTTTTTCCAGTAGTCATGTATGGATGTGAGTGTTGGACCATAAAGAAGGCTGAGCACTGAAGAATTGATATTTTTGAACTGTGGTGTTGGTGAAGACTCTTGAGAGTCCCTTGGACTGCAGAGAGATCCAACTAGTCAATCCTAAGAGAGATCAGTCCTGAATGATCATTGGAAGGACTGATTCTGAAGCTGAAGCCCCAATATTTTGGCCACCTGATGCGAAGAACTGACTCATTGGAAAAGACCCTGATGCTGGGAAAGATTGAGGGCAGGAGGAGAAGGGGATGACAGAGGATGAGATGGTTGGATGGCATCACCAACTCCATGGACATGAGTTTGAGCAAGCTCCAGAAGATGATGAAGGACAGGGAAGCCTGGCATGCTGCAGTCCATAGGGTGGCAAAGAGTTGGAGATGACTGAGTGTCTGAACAACAACCATATGCCTGAAGAAAATAAAACTAGTGGTCATGAATCTTAAATTCATATATCTGGTCCATTTTAAATTGGCCAGGGGCCATGAAAAGGATGGTGACTTAATTGTAGGATCAAGAGAAGCCATAAAGATGTGAAGTATCTTGACCTTTAAACTCCTTGGTTAGAAATAAGGTGATTTAAGAACAGGAGCCAACCAAAAATGTACAGATTAAGGATATAAAAACTGCTGTAGGTCCCACCTTGAGGGTACTTGCAGGGACTCTTTACCCCCTCTCAGTGTCTATGCTGAGAGCTTTGTACTTTGCTCCTCTTTAATAAATCCTGTTTGCTTGCTACCATGAGTGTTTTTCATTCTTCCTGGATTCCATTCTTTGACTCTACAGACAAGAACTCAGATTCCCATTTCAGTAGGCAAGTTGCTCTTCCTGCAGATGACCTAAGTAGTTCTAATGCTTTGGGAATGAATGAGCACTGAGCCAACAGCTACTGTTAAAAAAAAAAAAAAATAGTACTGAATGCAGGGAGAATAGGGAGGTAGATAGAAAGTAATTTCATGATTTAATTCCTTTTTTTTTAGTGACCATTTATGAAACAACAGAATCTAGGACTAACAACAAATTGGAGGTTATATGAACCAATGTTTACCAAGTTTCAATCATTCTTTTACCTCCTGTATGATTTTTCCATATCTGTTTATCACTACTCAATAGGTATTGAATGAAAAGCATTATTGAAATATATATTGAGTGAAAAATGAAAGTGTTAGTCACTCAGTCTTGTCTGACTTTTTTGTGACCCCATGAACTATATAGCCCACCAGGCTCCTCTGTGCATGAAATTCTCTAGGCAAGAATACTGGAGTGTGTAACCATTCCTTTCTCCAGGGCATCTTCTTGAGCCAGGATTGAAGCTGGGTCCCCTACATTGCAAGCAGATCCTTTACCATCTGAGCCACCAGCCAGAGAGTATGCATATTCAGATATATTCTATTCAAATGTAATTTTATTTAAAGTTATTCAACTTCTTTTAAAATGAAATATTAACTACCATATGTTCAGAAATCAAGTGACATCTGACATAAAGAGATAGTAATTACAAAAAATAAGTGCTAATTATATAAGTAGCTATTAAAAATAAAATGTTTGCCCATACATCTCCCAAAATTATATTGAATGCCACTTGTGACAAATGAGTTCAGGTCTACATCTGCTTTGTATCAATAGGGTATGTAGAAAATAGCTTGTTTCCCCAAAAGCCTAGTTCCTGTCTTAGGTCACACAACAAGGCCATGGCAAAGATAAGAATGACTGATCTGGTTACCAAAATGTTTCACTTACTGAGAACAATAACTTCTTTTCTGTATTCTCCATGGAGACACATTGTACATTAAAGGTCTTTTGAAAAGAGAGCTACTTTTGAGGCTTAATAAGTTGTCATGGGCTGCAGTCCATGGGGTCGCTAAGAGTCAGACAAGACAGAGCAACTTCCCTTTCACTTTTCACTTTCATGCATTGGAGAAGGAAATGGCAACCCACTCCAGTGTTCTTGCCTGGAGAATCCCAGGGATGGCAGAGCCTGGTGGGCTGCCATCTCTGGGGTCGCACAGATTCATACACGACTGAAGCGACTTAGCAGCAGTAGCAGCAAGTTGTCACATAACGTTTCCCTTCCTAAATTCACTGGCAAACTTAGAACTTCACCCCCAGTTATGAAGGGTGCTGATGTAACCGTCAAAAAATTAAAAAAGGGAAGTAAAATATGGGACAGGACATCACCAGAGTTAGTGAGGGAAAAATCTTGATATAGATGTATTCAGATGGGCAAAGCCTCAATCTCCACAGACGGAACAGGAAATTAGACACTGATCACATCTCCTAACAGCTGCATAAATCTTGTGGACCCATGAAAAAGACAGCCAAGCAGCCAACTAGGAACAGAACATCCGGTTTAACTGAAAAAGCTAGTGATTAAGAAAGAGTTCAGAGTATAGGAAAGAAAGAAGCAGAGGCTAGCATCAGAGATATCTCCAAATCAGCAATTTCCAGGGTATGTTTTCCTGGTTTTAATAAGCAGCCCAATTCCCTATAGTTTCTCCATTTTTATCTCCAGACATAGGCAGTGAGAATTGGTGTTGAGTTTAATGCTTCAAAAACAAGTCCAACCTCAATTTAACATAAACAAGATTACAGTGATAGCAGAAGTCTCCAAATAAAACTTAACATTAGTTTATTAGCTTAAGTAGCTTTACTACTTGCTATTAGCTGTAAATGAACATTAGCCAAAACCTAGCTAAACTACACTAAATGTTTTCAAATGACTTTAGAAATGCAAAATTATAAAGACCTCTGCTGCTGCTGCTGCTGCTAAGTCGCTTCAGTCGTGTTCAACTCTGTGCGACTCCAGAGGCGGCAGGCCGCCAGGTTCCCCCGTCCTTGAGATTCTCCAGGCAAGAACACTGGAGTGGGTTGCCATTTCCTTCTCCAATGCATGAAAGTGAAAAACGAAAGGGAAGTTGCTCAGTCGTGTCCGACTCTTAGGGACCCCAGGGACTGCAGCCTACCAGGCTCCTCCATCCATGGGATTTTCCAGGCAAGAGTACTGGAGTGGGGTGCCAATGCCTTCTCCGATAAAGACCTCAGAAGACAACTTAATATAACCATCTTAAATAATCAGGTGGAGAAATTAAAACCCAAAGAGATAAGGGACTAGCATACAGTAACATAGCAATTTAACATCAGAACTGCTGCTAGAATCCAGATGTCCCAACTGCCAATATAATCCTATTTCTTAATATCATATTGTATTTGGTCATCAGCTTTCCTCTCTCTTTTTGTCACTTTCCAGTCCCTCTCTTGGTTTAGGAGGTTTCTGCTTTTGGAAGTACAGGGTATTTTTTGAGTGAATATTCTCTTTGAAAACTAAAATGACAGTGTCCCATTTAAGAAGGTGAATTTTTATTCAAAATCAAACTCAATTCCAAGTTCATCAAACTGTAGCTTTTTCCCAGCCAGGACTTAATATTTTTCCCTATTCCCTCATACCAACTTGACTCTAAACCAACTCCTAACTGGATAATTTAACTTTAACCTAGATCTCTTTTTTCACGCACCTGGTTTCATTTATACTTTGTACTTTTCAACATATTTGCACTGTCTGCACAAATTAGATTTTCTAAAGCCCCCCTGTTCCCCACAACCTTTATCTCCCCATATTTGTATGTTTTTTCCTGAAAAGTTTTCAAAGTGCCAATCATTTGCCAGGAAATTTTCTTTAAGGAGATAAAACAAGCCTTTATAGAAAGAACTGTTGCTTGCAAATGCTCATTATACTACTGAGCTAGTGCCTTTCTTGGCAAATTCCCCTTTATACTTAGAAATACAAATAAAAAATGACAAAGTATGAAAGTTGAAATAAAAATTCAAGGTAAATAACAGAAGCCTTTGGAGAAAAGTCAAATGACCTATTTTCCTTAGTAGATCAAAGGTGAAATACATTGGATTTCATGAAGTGAAAGCCATTATTGTTCACTTTTCTATCTGGTTGTCTTCTGGAGCAGACAAATAGTAGCAACAATTATTTTGAAAGTATGATCTTCTCCCATCTCTAAATTTCGTCTTTGATGTTTTTGTGCTTACTAGCTTATTTAACTTACTAAATAACAAAGGCTTTTGCTTTTTTATTCCTTTATTTAAGTTTTGTGGGGAGGAGTTTCTGTTTATTAAGTTAGCTTTTTGTTACAGAAACTTGTAGTTGTCATCTGTGCTGTGCAATCAGAAGGCACACATTGTTCCTGTTTGAGGTGTTTAAAAGGTATATTCTCTTTCAGGAAAATCCAGTATATATATATATATATATATGAGCCAGAGTCAGGAAAATCCAGTATATATATATATATATATAGAGCCAGAGTCTCAATTTCCCTATCCAGTATATATATATATATATATATATATATATATATATATATATTGAGCCAGAGTCAGGAAAATCCAGTATATATATATATATATATATATATATGAGCCAGAGTCTCAATTTCCCTACCCTTGATCTATTTTACTGACACTTCCCTGGAAAATCCAGTATATAAGGAAAATCCAGTATATATATATATATATATGAGCCAGAGTCTCAATTTCCCTACCCTTGATCTATTTTACTGACACTTCCCTGGTTCTATTGCCCTACTGATTATCTGTCAGCATTCTCTGTACCTATATACTGAGTGGTTGATGACAGAGGAATTGCTTTTTTTTTAATTGATTTGCTGTCCTTGAGAATCAAAGTTTTAATACATAGATGATCAAATGGCTTTGGAAATATTCTTTCAAAATAATTGTTGCAGAATTAAATTATATTAAGAAATATCCTGCTCTCCTCCTCACTCACATTCACAAACATACACACCCTGTAGATTAGTTTATTTTTCTGGATAAATTTAAAGGAATAAACAGATGAAATATAGTGCAAATAATAAACTTAGAGTCTCCACAACTGTGAACCTAATTATATTCTCTTTAAAGCAAAAGCCTCCATTTTAGCACATTGTAGTGTACTCTGTAAAATAGGCACAATTTCATTAGCAAGGACTTATTTATAAAATGTTGACTGGTATTAAGACAGCATTTATAAGAAATTTTTAATCATGGTCATGATCATAGATCATTAAAATCTATAGATTATACATAATGGTGTAATTTCCAGTTACTTAGCTACCCCCCAACATAGTACTTTGTGAAATACTCTTTACTATAGAAATGTTCAAACATAAACAAAAATAAAGAGAATTATGTGATGAAACAATATACAAATAACAGTTTTAATAGTTAAGAACATGTTGCAAATCTTGTATTTATTTGCCTTCCTTTTTAAATTTTACTGCAGAATTCTAAAACAAATGCCAAATGCAATGTCATTTTATCCATAGATGGTTTAGTAAACATCTCAAACTTGTAAGAACATTTTTTTTTACATTGTTACCATACACACAACTCTTTTTTTACTGGAATTGTTAGTTTCCTGTGTTACAAAAGTCCCCACAAAGACTGAGAATGCTGGAACCTTATTCCAACTCAGTCAATATCCAATTCTGTGATCCCTTTGGACCTCACCTTCTCCTTTTGTCATATAAAGGAGTTACTTACAATATCTAAGATCCCATTAATCTCCTAGATTCATGATTAAGCTTGAGAACCTATATTTTGTTATTCCCCCATTAGAGAGGTATAAGATAAAAGATGATTAGAAACTCATTTCTAAACTACATTAAGAAACTGAGAACAAAAGAGATTTTTTTTTCACTAATTTCAAAAGTTAATAAGTTTCAAGCATGATTATTTCTATCTTCTGAGGAAATGTTTCCTGTAACTGCCTATGCAGTGACACTTGATAATTATTTGAAAACCATAATAATGTGGTTTCATTATTCTAACCATCTTCTTCCTTAAAGGGCCAGCACTGGCTTGACAGAAGTGCTCCTAAAGCCTGTGGCGCCCTCTTCTGACCCTTCACTCAATAGGGTGAGTCAAACTTTTGTTTCTATAAAAAATATGTAAAAATTCATATCTGACATGAGTCTTATGAAAGAAATCTGACTACAGCTCCATGGTGTATACTTAACAAATTCTTCCAGGTTTCAGTTTTGAAATTTGAGAATTGTTCCAGAGAAAAAAATAATACTGAAATTTGAAATGTGATTGCAATTTCATTCAAGGAACGTTCCTGTGTAAGAAAATCTTAGAAAAAGAAGTGAAAATTTTATGCTAAAACATCTAAATGAATTACAAAAGATAACTACTGAATTAAAATTCAAACTTCATGCCATTAACTGTGCGCCTTAGTGAAGAGAAGCAAGATGGACTGTTCTGTACAACTTCTACTCTGCACTTTAAAATTAATTTATGAGTCTCTACTCAGAGATAGATACTCTTTTTGAAAATTTCCAATGTTTTATCTCACTCTACATTATGCACTCAGCCTCATTTC
The DNA here is from genome assembly GCA_935064755.1 of Tragelaphus eurycerus. Taxonomy (NCBI): domain Eukaryota; kingdom Metazoa; phylum Chordata; class Mammalia; order Artiodactyla; family Bovidae; genus Tragelaphus; species Tragelaphus eurycerus. Next base: position 11,739,142 of record CAKXYN010000046.1, on the reverse strand, counting down.
CTTCCTTATCCCTTGAAAAGTGAAAGTGAAGTCTCTCAGTCATGTCCAACTCTTTGCAACCCCATGGACTGTAGCCTACCAGGCTCCTCCATCCATGGGATTCTCCAGGCAAGAATACTGGAGTGGGTTGCCATTTCCTTCTCCAGGAGATCTTCCCGACCCAGGGATCAAACCTGGGTCTCTTATCCCTTACAAATGTTATTAAAGTGATCTTTCTAAGAAAATGACCCCTTCTTTTCCTGAAAGTCATCCAAGCAACTGATATCCCCCAAATTTTGAGGCCCTTCACAAATGTTATTTGCTAAAAGAAATCTTTTTTGAATGTTCCATTTTACATGTCCCTTTCTCTCTTCCCAATCCCTATATCTGGAATCACACTATAGTAATTCCATTATACTATAATATAGTGAGACTGACTCCATAAACCATGGTTCTGACAAAAAGTTTAAATTCACTTTAATAGTCACATGATATTCTCCATTTTCTGATTTCTAGTATGTTTGAATTCTGATTTGTCCTTCCATTGGTGCTTAAACTTTACAAATACAAAAATATACTTACATGTTTGAAAGTTTCTCAAAGGACTGGACTCACACAGTATCATTCTTAAAGCTCCAAGTTCTCTTCCTGTTGGGTCATCTAGTGTTGAAATCTATATCAGACAGGGAATTGAAACTCCTCAGTTAAACAGAAGGCTCAATTAGCTTAGGTAACTAGCTTTCTGATCACCTCAATTAGATGGGTCCCATTTCTACACCCTAGCAGTCAGTCTTCGCTGGTCGGTTTTAAAATTCACATAAAGAAGCTAGTACTTTTGACTACACATTAATTATATCAAAACATTCAATAAAATCAAGTATTAAAGTCACTGTAGAAGAGCATTTTTTTCCATTTATTGAAAGCTGTTTGTATTTGCTGAGTCATCTCCTGGTTGCATTTTGTACTGGAGCCAACTCTCTCACCAATTTGTTTGGTAAGATTAACTGAAATTGTGAATATGGCTACAAATAGAGAATGGAAAGCAGAAAACTAAAAATTAATGCTGAAATATTAATGTACAATGACATCTAATGCAGGATGAAACTGGGTGGGTCTTGCTATGTCTCTGCAAGAAGTGTTCAGGCACACTGAGCTTCTTTGCAAACTAAAGACTGTCATGAAGTGGATTATTTTGCCATTTGAGAAGGGATAAATATGAGCAAACTTTAAGCTGATCGTTGATGTCTATGAAGAAGTGTTTGTATGACTGATTTTCTTATGTTAGAACATGAAGCCAGGGTGGTTTATTTTGAAGGTATCCCTTCTCTTCCCTAAAATGATTATTTTGTTTGGCTTATCCCTGGGACAGTACTAGTCAGCGCCATGCATCTACATCCCTTCTACTCTGTGACATGGTTTTTTGAGAAGTCTTACCTTCCAGTTATCTTTATTGATGCTCTCTTCCTTTTTCTCAGATGACCCACATCATTTCTTTTATGTTCTCTTTAGCACCTCTCTTCATTACTTCAGGAAAAAAAAATGGTCTTTTTAAAGTTTAGTACTCAAGACTTATTCACATTTCATTACCAGTTTCTTTTGCAGGCTTTCTCAGATGTACCTGAAGAAAACGAATTGATAAGAATCCAAGACAAAGAAGTGCCAACTTACTAACTTGTGATTGTGACATTTCCTTACACATAAAAAATTCTAAAGTATTTTGAGATGTTTAGTAGATTAAGTTAACACCTACAAACCACTGGTCATGAGACTAGTGTTGCTTTCATTCATTTATTCAGTCAAGCTTATATTTATTATTGAATATATATTTTTGAGCATTTACTTCAAGCCAGGTGGTGTTCTGAGGGTGATAACAGTCAACAAATGATGAATCTTACAGTCAACAAATGATGAGTCTTACTCTTACAGTTTATTTATTTTTAAAATCTAAAAATAAATATTAAAATTTAAAATTATAGCATTACTTTTAAAAATGAATAAACTCTCATGAGAAAGACTTTTGTTTTGGAGAGGGAGCTACTTTGGAAGGGATAATCAGGAAAGTCCTCTCTGAAGAAATGACATTTAAAATCATAATGAGAGTGTTAATAGCCTCGGTAGGGAGCCAGAGGTTCTCAAGCAGCAGGAGGAAATAAAACTGCAAGTGGTGGACTTTTTTTTTTCTTTTCTCTTCTAATCCTGTGTTGTCATGGTGACACCTGGTTCCACTTGAATTATCTCAAAACTTGAGCTAAGCAATGTGGTTTTTTTCATGGAAATATCTTCCTTAAGCTATGTTAAGGAACTATGTATTTGCTTGGAAATCTGCCTTTCTTCAAGATTCATGTCAATTGTTTTATGATCCAAGGTGACTCACCTTGTGCCAGTGCTCTCTCAAAATGCATGTTGTGGGTAAGGGGCCTGGTACATCTCTCTCTCTTTTGAAGTGTTTCCTTTTTCTCATGCTGCTACTGCTAAGTCGCTTCAGTCGTGTCCGACTCTGTGCGACCCCATAGACGGAAGTTCACCAGGCTCCCCTGTCCCTGGGATTCTCCAGGCAAGAACACTGGAGTGGGTTGCCACTTCCTTCTCCAATGCATGAAAGTGAAAAGTGAAAGTGAAGTCGCTCAGTCGTGTCTGACTCTTAGCGACCCCACGGACTGGAACCTACCAGGCTCCTCTGCCCATGGGATTTTCCAGGCAAAAGTACTGGGGTGGGGTGCCATTGCCTTCCCTGTTTCTCTCATTAGCAGCTTGCTAATAGGTGTATAACTCTTGCTAAAAACCAGCAATGGGGGGACTCTTTCTGTCCCCTTATGGTGCCTATGTCAGAAGATTTCTCTGTATCTTTTATACTTTAATGAAACTTTATTACATAAAAAGCTCTGAGCCATCAAGCCTCTTCATTGGCCCTGGACTGAATTCCTCTCCTCCTGAGGCAAAGAATCCTGGCATCATTCACAGCTCATACCAGCGCCCTTTAATACCTGAAGAATGATTAAGATCTAGGCAGTAGTGGAAGTGGAGATTAAGGACATCACAGAGGGGAACAGAGTGTTTCAAAACCTTGAGGTGGGGAGAAGTATGGCCATAGAGAAAAGGGAAGAAAATGGCACTATAAGAGCTGGAAAAGCTTTGCTGAGGAAAGAGTAATTTGCCCCATTTTTCCTGCCTCTCTGCTTGAGCTAGTGCATCTCATCTTATCGTATCTTGCTCTTAGGTTGAGATTTATACCTAAGGCTTTTCTCAGGCCTTTGGACTCAGGTTGAATTATACCTACAGTAGAATGAGGGTGTGAATGGGAAATATCTCTTTATATCAATTGTTAACTTGTGGGACAGAGACACCAAATAATATCTTATCAGTTCAGTTCAGTTCAGTTGCTCAGTCGTGTCTGACTCTTTGCGACCCCATGAACTGCAGCACGCCAGGCCTACCTGTCCATCACCAACTCCCGGAGTTCACCCAGACTCACGTCCATCGAGTCAGTGATGACATCAAGCCATCTCATCCTGTGTCGTCCCCTTCTCCTCCTGCCCCCAATCCCTCCCAGCATCAGAGTCTTTTCCAATGAGTCAACTCTTCGCATGAGGTGGCCAAAGTACTGGACTTTCAGCTTTAGCATCATTCCTTCCAAAGAAATTCCAGGGCTGTCGTCCTTCAGAATGGACTGGTTGGATCTCCTTGTAGTCCAAGGGACTCTCAAGAGTCTTCTCCAACACCACAGTTCAAAAGCATCAATTCTTCGGCGCTCAGACTTCTTCACAGTCCAGCTCTCACATCCATACAGAACCGAAGGAAAAACCATAGCCTTGACTAGGCGAACCTTTGTTGGCAAAGTAATGTCTCTGCTTTTGAATATGCTATCTAGGTTGGTCATAACTTTCCTTCCAAGGAGTAAGCGTCTTTTAATTTCATGGCTGCAGTCACCATCTGCAGTGATTTTGGAGCCCAGAAAAAGAAAGTCTGACACTGTTCCCCTGTTTCCCCATCTATTTCCCATGAAGTGATGGGGCCGGATGCCATGATCTTCGTTTTCTGAATGTTGAGCTTTAAGCCAACTTTTTCACTCTCCTCTTTCACTTTCATCATGAGGCTTTTGAGTTCCTCTTCACTTTCTGCAATGAGGGTGGTGTCATCTGCATATCTGAGATTATTGATATTTCTCCTGGCAATCTTGATTCCAACTTGTGTTTCTTCCAGTCCAGCCTTTCTCATGATGTACTCTGCATGTAAGTTAAATATGCAGGGTGACAATATACAGCCTTGATGAACTCCTTTTCCTATTTGGAACCAGTCTGTTGTTCCATGTCCAGTTCTAACTGTTGCTTCCTGACCTGCATACAAATTTCTCAAGAGGCAGATCAGGTGGTCTGGTATTCCCATCTCTTACAGTGTTTTCCACAGTTTATTGTGATCCACACAGTCAAAGGCTTTGGCATAGTCAATAAAGTAGAAATAGATGTTTTTCTGGAACTCTCTTGCTTTTTCCATGATCCAGCAGATGTTGGCAATTTGATCTCTGGTTCCTCTGCCTTTTCTAAAACCAGCTTGAACATCAGGAAGTTCATGGTTCACATATTGCTGAAGCCTGGCTTGGAGAATTTTGAGCATTGCTTTGCTAGCGTGTGAGATGAGTGCAACTGTGAGGTAGTTTGAGCATTCTTTGACATTGCCTTTCTTTGGGATTGGAATGAAACCTGACCTTTCCCAGTCCTGTGGCCACTGCTGAGTTTTCCAAATTTGCTGTCAAATTGAGTGCAGCACTTTCACAGCATCATCTTTTAGAATTTGAAATAGCTCCACTGTAATTCCATCACCTCCACTAGCTTTGTTTGTAGTGATAGATTAATGTAAATGTGTCTGAGTGAAGTCAGGGATGGGATACACATAAAGAAGTCACAGTTGGTATTGATATTTTGGATTAAATAAGGATACTTTTCCATCCTATGTGTGTATGCATGCTCACTCGTGTCTGACCTTTTGCAACTCCATGCACTCTAGCCCACTAGGCTCCTCTGTCCTTGTGATTTCCCAGGCAAGAATACTGGATTGGGTTGACATTTTCTCCTCCATGGGTTCTTTCCAACTGAGGGATTGAACTCGTGTCTCCTGTCTTCTGCATTGTCAGACAGATTCTTTACCACTGCACCACCTGGGAAGCCCTTTTCCATTACCAAATAGAAATAAAGTTTAAAGGAAACGACCTTTGATACTTGGAATTAATGAAGCTATTTGGGTTTATGTTTAATTAACTTTCCTCTAATTATTGGTCCGTATTCAAAATCTTTACCACTTCCAGAACATAACAAGCATGGGAAAGACGAAAAGGGTAACTGTTCACATGGCAGTAGGTTTCAATTCATTGATATTAATAAAAAATAGGTTAACCATAGGAATATTTCCAAATACCAATGTGCCATCTAAGCGAAAATGCACCCAGCCTTTCAAATGGAACATATTTGTACTTAGGAATTGTTCTAATAAATTATTTGATGTACATCTTAAAATCATTTCAGAATTTTCATTTTTAAAGCTCTCAATTTTCCCCATTACAATTAACAAAGAATTTACCTTTAAATAACAAAGAAGTATGGTTGGAGAATCCCCAAACTACTAAAGAGTAAATACAGATTTTCTGAAGAAAATGAAATACAAATCCAATAGGAAAAAAAAAAAATGAGGCCTTGGAAATGACAAGTTTGTTAGCCTGAGTTCATTCCCTGGAAAGTCATCAGACAGCTAAAGGTAGATTAAAGAGTTAATCACTCAAAGCCTTTACAAACTGAGGGTACAGTCACACCAATTTCTTTTCTTTTTTTTTTTTAATTTTATTTTTTAATTAATTTCTTTATTTTAATTGGAGGCTATTTACTTTACAATATTGTAGTGGTTTTTGCCATACGTTGACATGAATCAGCCATGGGTGTACATGTGTCCCCTATCCTGAATCTCCTTCTCAACTCCCTCCCCATCCCATTCCTCAGGGTTGTCCCAGTGCATTGGCTTTGAGTGGCCTGTTTCATGAATTGAACTTGGTGTGGTGGTCTATTTCACTTACGGTAAAATACATGTTTCAATGCTATTGTCTCAAATAATCCCACCCTCGCCTTCTTCCACAGAGTCCAAATGTCTGTTCTTTATATCTGTGTCTCTTTTGCTGTCTCATATATAGGGTCATCATTACCATCTTTCTAAATTTCATATATATATATATATATTAATATACTCTATTGGTGTTTTTCTTTCTGACTTACTTCATAATGAGCTCTATAGTTAGAAAAGTTTAGACAAAGTTTAGGATTTCAGTAGACTTTTGAATCACTTCAATGAAATTTATCTACAGACATGTTGATAAAACACAGTTGGTATTCCAGGATATCCAGACTTTTTTTTTATTCAACAACACATTGAAAAATCAGATATGTTGTACTACACCTGAGAAGGGAGAGGATAGGAAACTATGCACTGTATAAGGGATAAATGTAAATATGTTTAAATGTTGATACTGTTGACACACTCACATTTAAAATACATCAGAAGGAAAGAGAAAGTCATTCCTCTTAAGCAACTTATAAATCTATCAAGTCTAGTGTAGCTGAGATTTTCAGTATTACCCTAGACCTATTTGTCAGTAGGGAAATTTGTGATAAAAAATTGGGTAAAAAAAGAAATATAAAAATAAGAACAGTCTTTTCCCATGCCAGTAAACTTGTTTATAAATTATCACATATTATTTTTATTATACTTTTAAAATTGTTTTATTTTTTAATTTGATTTTTTTTTAATTTTAAGTGTTTTTTTTTTTTTTAATTTGTTTTTAATTGGAGTATACTTGCTTTACAATATTGTGCTGGTGTCTGTCATACATCAACATAAGTTAGTCATATGTAGACATATAGCCCCCCCTCTTGAACCTTCCTCTCATCTTCCATCCCACCTCACACCTCTAGGTAGTCACAGAGCACCAGTTTTGAGCTCCCTGTATCATATAACATTTTCCCACCAGCTATCCATTTTACATATGGTGATGTGTATGTTTCAATGCTAATCTCTATTCTTCCCCCCATCTCCTACCCACACTGTGTCCCCAAGTCTGTTCTCTGTCTTTGTCTCCTTTGCTGCCCTGCAAATAGGTTCTTCAGTACCATCTGTCTAATTCTATGCATGTATGTATGCTCAGACAGGTTCAACTCTTTTTAACACTATGGACTATAGTCTGTCAGGCTCCTCTGTCCATGGTATTTTCCAGGCAAGAATACTTGAAGGGGTTGCCATTTCCTTTTCCACATTCTGTATATATATGTGTTAATATATATTATTTTTCTCTTTCTGACTTATTTCACTCTATAATAGGCTGTAGCTTCATTCACATCATTAGAGCTGACAAATGCATTCTATTTTATGGCTGAGTATTCCATTGTATATGTGTGCCACAGCTTCTTTATCAATTCATCTATCAATGGACTTTCAGGTTGCTTCGGGCCCCTAGCTATTTTTTATTAATTTATTTATTTTAATTGGAGGCTAATTACAATGTTGTTGTGGTTTTTGCCATACATTGACATGAATCAGCCATGGATGTACATGTGTTCCCCATCTTGAACCCCAGTCCCACCTCCCTCCCCATCCCATCCCTCAGGGTCATCCCAGTGTACCGGCCCTGAGCACCCTATTTCATGCATCAAACCTGGATTGGCAATCTGTTTCATATAAGCTAATATACATGTTTCAATGCTATTCTCTCAAATAATCCCACACTTGCCTTCTCCCACAGAGCCCAAAAGACTGTTCTATACATCTGTGTCTCTTTTGCTGTCTTGCATATAGGATCATTGTTACCATTTTTCTAAATTATACACACACACACACACACACACACACACACACACACACACACACCCTCACATACTGTATTGGTGTTTTACTTTCTGACTTACTGCATTCTGTATAATAGGCTCCAGTTTCATCCGCCTCATTAAAACTGATTCAAATGCATTCTTTATAATGGCTGAGTAGTATTCCATCATGTATACGTACCACAGCTTTCTTATCAATTCATCTGCCGATGGACATCTAGGTTGCTTCCATGTCCTGGCTATTGTAAACAGTGCTGCGATGAACATCAAGGTACACATGTCTCTTTCAATTCTGGTTTCCTCAGTGTGTATGCCCAGCAGGGGGATTTCTGGGTCGTATGACAATTCTATTTCCAGTTTTTTAAGGAATCTCCACACTGTTCTCCATAGTGGCTGTACTAGTTTGCATTCCCACTAACAGTGTAAGAGGGTTCCCTTTTCTTTACAACTTCTCCAGCATTTATTGTTTGTAGACTTTTTATAGCAGTCATTCTGACTGGCATGAAATCGTACCTCATAGTGGTTTTGATTTGCATTTCTCTGAGAATGAGTGGTGTTGAGCATCTTTTCATGTGTTTGTTAGCCATCTGTATGTCTTCTTTGGAGAAATGTCTATTTAGTTCTTTGGCTCATTTTTTGATTGGGTCATTTATTTTTCTGGAATTGAGCTGCAGGAGTTGCTTGTATATTTTTTAGATTAATTCTAAAAAAATTGAAGCAATTTGTTAGTTGCTTCATTTGCTATTATTTTCTCCCATTCTGAAAGCTGTCTTTTCACGTTGCTTATAATTTCCTTTGTTGTGCAAAAGCTTGTAAGTTTAATTAGGTCCCATTTTGTTTGTTTGTTTGTTTGTTTGTTTTTGCTTTTATTTCCATTACTCTGGGAGGTGGGTCATAGAGGATCCTGCTGTGATTTATGTCAAAGAGTGTTTTGTCTATGTTCTCCTGCAGGAGTTTTATAGTTTCTGGTCTTACATTTAGATATTTAATCCATTTTGAGTTTGCTTTTGTGTATGGTGTTAGAAAGTGTTTTAGTTTCATTCTTTACAAGTGGTTGATTAGTTTTCCCAGCACCACTTGTTAAAGACTTTGTATTTTCTCTATTGTATAGCCTTGCCTCCTTTGTCAAAGATAAGGTATCCATAGGTGTGTGGATTTATCTCTGGGCTTTCTATTTTTTTCCATTGATCTATATTTCTGTCTTTGTGCCAGTGCCATACTGTCTTGATAAATGTAGCTTTGTAATATAGTCTGAAGTCAGACAGGTTGATTCTTCCTGTTCCATTCTTCTTTCTCAAGATTGCTTTGGCTATTCGAGGTATTTTGTATTTTCATACAAATTGTGAAATTATTTTTTCTAGTTCTGTGAAAAATATCGTTCATAGCTCAATAGGGATTGCACTGAATCTATAGATTGCTTTGGGTAGTATAGTCATTTTCACTATATTGATTCTTCCAATCCATGAACATAGTATATTCTCCATCTATTTGTGTCGTTTTTTATTTCTTTCCTCAGTGTTTTATAGTTTTCTATATATGGGTATTTTGTTTCTTTAGGTAGATTTATTCCTATGTATTTTATCCTTTTCGTTGCAATGGTGAATGGAATTGTTTACTTAATTTCTCTTTCTGTTTTCTCATTTTTATTTTATGTTCTAGCTATTTTCAAGAGTGCTGCAATGAACATTGGAGTACATGTGTCTTCTTCAGTTATGGTTTCCTCAGGGTATATGAGCTTCCCTGGTGAAGAAATGGTAAAGGATCTGCCTGCATTGTGGGAGACCTCAGTTTGATCACTGGTTTGGGAAGATCTCCTGGAGAAGGGAATGACAACCCACTCCAGTATTCTTTCCCAGAGAATTCTATGTACAGAGGAGCCTAGTTGTTAACATTTGCTAATATTTTCTCCCATTCTGTGGGTTGTACTTTCACTTTGTTTAAAGCTTCTTTTGCTGTGCAAAAGCTTTTAAATTTAATTAGGTTCCATTTGTTTATTTTTGTTTTTACTTTCATTACTCTAAAATATGGGTCAAAGAGGATCTTTCTGTGATTTATGTCAAAGAGTGTTCTGTCTATGTTTTCTTCTAAGAGTTTTTTAGTTTCTGATCTTACATTTAGCTCTTTAATCCATTCTGAATATCATTTTCTCTGTGGTGTTGTGTACTAGTTTTATTCTTTTATATGTAGCTGTATAGTTTTTTCAGCAACACTTAATGAAGAGGCTGTCTTTTCTCCATTGTATATTTTTGCTTCCTTGGTGAAAGATAAGGTGCTCATAGGTGCGTGTGCTTACTTCTGGGCTTTCTATCTTTTTCCATTGGGCTATATTTCTGTTAGTGCCAGTAGCATACTTTCAAGATGACTGTAGCTTTGTGGAAGGATAATTCATCCAGCTTCATTTTTCTTTGTCAAAATTGCATTTGTTATTCATGTTCTTTTGTGTTTCCATTAAATTCTGAAATTTTTTGTTCTAGTTCTGTGTAAAATACCATTGACGGGGATGTCATTGAACCTGTAGATTACTTTGGGTAGTATAGTCATTTTCATTATATTGATTTTTCCAATCCAAGAACATGGTATATCTCTCTATCTGTTTGTGTCATCTTTTTTTCATCGGTGTCACATAGTTTTCTACATACAGGCCTTTTGTCTCTTTAGGTAGGTTTATTCACAGGCATTTTATTATTTTTGCTGCAATAGTGAATGGGATTATTTCTTTAATTTCCCTTTTCTGATTTTTCATTGTTAGTGTATAGGAATGCAAGGGATTTCTGTGTATTAATAGTATATCCTATGACTTCACTATGTTAATTTATTAGTTCTAGAAGTTTTCTCAGAGAAAGCAATGACAACCCACTCCAATACTCTTGCCTGGAAAATCCCATGGACAGAGGAGCCTGGAAGGCTACAGTCCATGGGGTTGCTGAGGGTCAGACACAACTGAGCGATTTCACTTTCATTTTTGACTTTCATGCATTGGAGAAGGAAATGGCAACCCACTCCAGTGTTCTTGCCTGAAGAATCCCAGGGACAGGGGAGCCTGGTGGGCTGCCGTCTATGGGGCTGCACATAGTTGGACACGACTGAAGTGACTTAGCAGCAGCAGCAGAAGTTTTCTAGTGGTATCTTTAGGGTAATCTATCTAAATGCAGAGTTCCAAAGAATAGCAAGAAGAGATAAGAAAGCCTTCTTCAGTGATCAATGCAAAGAAATAGAGGAAAACAACAGAATGGGAAAGACTAGGGATCTCTTCAAGAAAATCAGAGATACCAAAGGAACATTTCATGCAAAGATGGGCACGATAAAGGACAGAGATGGTGTGGACCTAACAGAAGCAGAAGATATTAAGAAGAGGTGGCAAGAATACACAGAAGAACTGTACAGAAAAGAGCTTCAAGACCTAGATAATCATGATGATGTGATCACTGACCTAGAGCCAGACATCTTGGAATGTGAAGTCAAATGGGCCTTAGAAAGCATCACTACGAACAAAGCTAGTGGAGGTGATGGAATTCCAGTGGAGCTATTCCAAGTCCTGAATGACGATGCTGTGAAAGTGCTGCACTCAATATGCCAGCAAATTTGGAAAACTCAGCAGTGGCCACAAGATTGGAAAAGGTCAGTTTTCATCCCAATCCCAAAGAAAGGCAATGCCAAGGAGTGCTCAAACTACGGCACAATTGCACTCATCTCACACGCTAGTAAAGTAATGCTCAAGGTTCTCCAAGCCAGGCTTCAGCAATATGTGAACCGTGAATTTCCTGATGTTCAAGCTGGTTTTAGAAAAGGCAGAGGAACCAGAGATCAAATTGCCAACATCCGCTGGATCATGGAAAAAGCAAGAGAGTTCCAGAAAAACATCTATTTCTGCTTTATTGACTATGCCAAAGCCTTTGACTGTGTGGATCACAATAAACTCTGGAAAATTCTGAAAGAGATGGGAATACCAGACAACCTGATCTGCCTCTTGAGAAATCTGTATGCAGGTCAGGAAGCAACAGTTAGAACTGGTCATGGAACAACAGACTGGTTCCAAATACGAAAAGGAGTACGTCAAGGCTGCATATTGTCACCATGTTTATTTAACTTATATGCAGAGTACATCATGAGAAATGCTGGACTGGAAGAAACACAAGTTGGAATCAAGATTGCCAGGAGAAATATCAATAACCTCAGATATGCAGATGACACCACTCTTATGGCAGAAAGTGAAGAGGGGCTAAAAAGCCTCTTGATGAAAGTGAAAGTGGAGAGTGAAAAGGTTGGCTTAAAGCTCAACATTCAGAAAACGAAGATCATGGCATCTGGTCCCATCACTGCATGGGAAATAGATGGGGAAACAGTGGAAACAGTGTCAGACTTTGTTTTTCTGGGCTCCAAAATCACTGCAGATGGTGACTGCAGCCATGAAATTAAAAGACGCTTACTCCTTGGAAGGAAACTTATGACCAACCTAGATAGCATATTCAAAAGCAGAGACATTACTTTACCAACAAAGGTTCGCCTAGTCAAGGCTATGGTCTTTCCTGTGGTCATGTATGGATGTGAGAGCTGGACTGTGAAGAAGGCTGAGCGCCGAAGAATTGATGCTTTTGAACTGTGGTGTTGGAGAAGACTCTTGAGAGTCCCTTGGACTGCAAGGAGATCCAACCAGTCCATTCTGAAGGAGATCAATCCTGGAATTTCTTTAGAAGGAATGATGCTAAAGCTGAAACTCCAGTATTTTGGCCACCTCATGCGAAGAGTTGACTCATTGGAGAAGACTCTGATGCTGGGAGGGATTGAGGGCAGGAGGAGAAGGGGACGACAGAGGATGAGATGGCTGGATGGCATCACTGACTCGATGGATGCGAGTCTGAGTGACCTCCAGGAGCTGGTGATGGACAGGGAGGCCTGGCGTGCTGTGGTTCATGGGGTCGCAAAGATTCGGACACGACTGAGCGACTGATCTGATCTGATCTGATGTATAGTATTATTTCATCTGTATACAGGTAGAGTTTTACTTTTTTTTCCAATCTAGTTTCTTCTTTTTCTTCTCTGATTGCTATGGCTAGGTCTCCAAAACTATGTTGCCTAATGGTGAGAATGGGCATACTTGTCTTGTTCGTAATCTTAGAGAAATACTTTCAGTTTTTCACCATTTGCATATGACATCTATTATGTTGAGGTAGGTTCCTTCTGTGCCTGCTTTCTGTATTTTTTTTAATCATAAATGGATGTTAATTGTTTCAAAAACTTTCTCTGCATCTATTGAAATGATCATATGATTTCTATCTTTTGGTCTGTTAATATGGTTTATCACATTGATTGATTTGCATTCTTTGAAGCAATCTTACATTACTGCAATAAAGGCCACTTGCTTATGGTATATGACCTTTTGAATTTATTTTTGGAATATGTTTGGTAGAATTTTGTTGAGTATTTTTGCATGTAAGTTCATCAGTGACATTTACTTGTAATTTTCTTTTTTGTGGCATCTTTGTATAGTTTTGGTATCAGGGTGATGGTGGCTTCACAGAATGAGTTTGGGGATAGTTCTTCCTCTGAAGTTTTCTGGAAGAATTTGAGCAGGATAGGGACTAGCTCTTCTCTGAACTTTTGGTAGAATTTACCTGTGAAACCATCTGGTCCTGTGCTTTTGTTTGTTGGAAGATTTCTTATTACAGTTTCAATTGCCATGCTTGTGATTGGTCTATTCATGTTTACTATTTCTTCCTGGTTCAGTTTTGGAAGGTTATACTTTTCCCAGAATTTGTCCATATCTTCAAGGTTGTCTATTTTATTGACATATAATTGCTCATAGTAGTCTTTTATGATACTTTGTGTTTCTTTATTCTCTGTTGTAAGATTTTTTTCATTTTTAATTTTGTTGATTTGATTTTTCTCCCTTTTTTTCTTGATGAGTCTGGCTAATGGTTTGTCAATTTTGTTTCTCTCTCAAAGAACCAGCTTTTTGTTTTATTGATCTTTGCTGTTGTCTCCTTCAATTCTTTTTCATTTCTTCTCTGATCTTTATCATTTATTACCTTCTACTAACTTTGATTTTTGTTGTTGTTGCTGTTCTTTTTCTAGTTGCTGTAGGTATAGACTTAGATTGTTTATTTGATGTTTCTCTTGTTTCCTGAGGTAGACTTGTATTGCTATAAATTTCCCTCTTACCACTGCTTTTACTGCATCCTGTAGATTTTGAGTCATTATGTTTTCATTGTCATTTGCTTCTAGGTACGCTTGATTTCTTTTTCTTCATTCTTCAGTGACTTGGTTATTCTCAAGCATATTGTGTAGACTCCATATTTTTTTTTTTTTTTTTTGTTTTTGCAAGTTTTTTTTTATTTTTATTTTTTTTTATTTTTTTTTTAAACTTAAATTTATATGTTAATTTATTTTAAATATTATGAGAAGAGAACAAAAAAAGAAAGGGGGAGAGAAAAAAAAAAAAGGTAAAAAAAAAGGGGGGAGAAAAAAAAAAAAAAAAAAAAAAAAAGAAGAGACCCCCCCCCTAGGAAAAAAGGAAAGGGGAACCCAAAGCCTCTTGATGAAAGTGAAAGTGGAGAGTGAAAGGTTGGCTTAAAGCTCAACATTCAGAAAACGAAGATCATGGCATCTGGTCCCATCACTACATGGGTAATAGATGGAGAAACAGTGGAAACAGTGTCAGACTTTATTTTTCTGGGCTCCAAAATCACTGCAGATGGTGACTGCAGCCATGAAATTAAAAGATGCTTACTCCTTGGAAGGAAAGTTATGATCAACCTAGATAGCATATTCAAAAGCAGAGACATCACTTTGCCAACAAAGGTTCACCTAGTCAAGGCTATGGTCTTTCCTGTGGTCATGTATGGATGTGAGAGCTGGACTGGGAAGAAGGCTGAGCACCAAAGAATTGATGCTTTTGAACCGTGGTGTTGGAGAAGACTCTTGAGAGTCCCTTGGAGTGCAAGGAGATCCAACCAGTCCATTCTGAAGGAGATCAGCCCTGGGATTTCTTTGGAAGGAATGATGCTAAAGCTGAAAGTCCAGTACTTTGGCCACCTCATGCGAAGAGTTGACTCATTGGAGAAGACTCTGATGCTGGGAGGATTGAGGGCAGGGGGGGGAGAGGGAAAAAAAAAAAGAGAAGGGGGGGGGGGGAGAGAGGAGAGGGGGGTGAGAGGGAGTGGGGTGCGCGGGGCGGGGGGGGGGTAGGGAGGGGTGGCGTGCTGCAGTTCATGGGGTGGCAAAGAGGAGGAGACGACGGAGGGACTGATCTGATCTCTGAGCTTTATATGGATTTGGGAAGCCTATCTGCTAATGAGCGGGTTTGTTTTTCTGTTTTGCTGAAAGTTTGACATGAAGTGTCTGGCACTGAAGCTTGTTGGCACATGAGTAGGGCTTGGTCTTAGTGTTGAGATGGAGGCTTTTGGGAAAGCTCTTGCTGATTAATATTTCATTGTGTTAGGAGATCTCTGGTTGTCCAAAGTCTTGGACTCGGGTCTCTCACCTTGGGAATTCAGGCTCGACTCCTTACTCTAGCACCAAGACTTGAGAGGCCACACAGCACAGAACATAAACTTTAAGACTAATGGTGAAAGCAACACTCAACAGCCTAGAACACCCAACGAAACTCACACACTTATAAACAGAAAAGAAGAGAAAAAAAAGAAAATTAGAAAAGGATAAAAACATGAGTCTAAAAGAAGAGAGGAATCAAGCTAATAGACAAACCTATAAGTGAAAATGAATACTAAAAACTAGACTAACAAAAATACAAAATCAAAAACATGGGGAAAAATGCAGTATAACTAAAGTAACTGTAAAAAAAGGAAAATAAAGTGAATTTATCTAAAACCAAAGTGTTTTTAAAAAAGGAAAAAGTAAGTTATAAAAATTAAGGAAATAACAAAGAAAAAACAATATGAAAACAATATGAAAAAGGAAAAACAGAAAAATATATAGAATGGTAGTAAGAAAAATGTCCCCATGATTCTTCTGTTGTTCACTCCACACAGTGTGCTCCAGACAATCTACCTACTCAGAAAGTCCTCCAATATTTCTAGAAAGGTTTATGGACCTGTTTAGAGCAGTGTACAGTCAGTTCATACTCAGATCTTGCCTTACTACAGCTTATATTTGCTCCCAGTCCACAATTTCCCCTAAAGTTCATAGTCTCAGGCTAATTTTGGGGATTTAATTGTGGCTGCAGGAATAATTTCTTCTCTTGAGATTCTTTGTTTTCACTACTCCTGGTGCTCACCTTTGGTTTTGGCCTGCCTAGAGAGAAAGTACTAACAGACATAAATGGAGAAGCTCACAGTAAGACAGTAATAATAAGGAATTTTAACACACCAATTAAATCCATAAGCAAATTATCCAGAAAGAATACCAACAATAAAACACTGATATTTAAAGACATATTAAAACATATTGGAATATATATGTATGCATATATATATGTCTATATATGGCATGTATGTGTGTGTGTATTGCACACGTATATATGGCATATTTGTGTGTATAAAAATATATGTCATCCAAAAGCAGCAGAATACATGTTATATTCAAGTACCCATTGACATTCGCCAGTTTATATCATATGCTGTAAGACTGCTTCCCTGATACCTCAGTTGGTAAAGAATCCGTCTGCATTGCAGGAGATCCCAGTTCTATTCCTGGGTTGGGAAGATCCACTGGAGAAGGGATACGTTACCCACTCCAGTATTCTTGGCCTTCCCTTGTGGCTCAACTGGTAAATAATTCACCTGCAATGTGGGAGCCCTGGCTTCTATCCCTGAGTTGGGAAGATCCCCTAGAGAAGGGAACGGATACCCATGCCAGTATTCTGGCCTGGAAAATTCCATGGACTGTATGGGGTTGCAAAAAGTCAGACACGACTGAGTGACTTTCACTTCAGTTTACTTTTAAGGCTACCCTCTGGTGTCTGTTCCACTCCCAGACATGAGGAGGGTAAATTAGCAGCTTTTTAGTGCTCACTTGCTCATTTGGACTAGGGAGAGGGAAGGGCATTGCAGACACAGCTTGCATGTGTGGGAATGCCAGCTGGGACTGAGACTTGAGGGAAGTCTCCGCAGTCTGAAGCAGGTCATGTCCTTCCCCAGGAGAGTTGGCCCAGAGTTGTTGGTTCCTCAGCAGAGTCAAGCTGCTCAGGATCCAAGGAAGGTATGGGCAGTGGCCTGGGCCTGCTCACAGCTTGGTGGCAGCTGCAATACCTGAGGTCGAGACCATAGTGGCCTCCTGTCCTCAACCTCTGGCACCCACGCCAACCCTGGCAGCAATCAAGCAGCCCATATTCTCCCCCTCTGGAATTACAAACTGCAATTATATCTAATTCCACTTTTGGCATTTACACCTGCATTTCTACTTCTGAAGTTGCAGACCACAGCCAACTAATCCCACTTACAGCACTCGCAGAGTCCCACATTCTGTGAGCTTGCCCATTAAGAGTGTTCCTTTGGCAATACTCTCTTGCCTCTCTGGTGGGCCCACCAGGTCCCTCAGAGTATCCTCATGGCAGCCAACCCCAGTCCTCCCCCTGGGGTCTGACCCCCAAAGCTTGAGCCACAGTACCCAGCCCCCACTTGCAATAGTGAGTGTATAAGCCACTATTTGGCAATGATTTCTGTGGTGAATTCTCTCCATTTTGTCTTACAAGTACCTATTGCTGCACTTCCCTCTGAGGTTCTGCAGTTCCATCTGACTCCACCTTTGAGGGAGTTTCCAAGTGTGTGGAAATTTTTCTTCCTACACAACTCCCTCCCAGGGTGCAGATCCTCAACCCAAAATCTTTTGTCTATTTTTTGTCTTTATCTTTTGCCCTACCTCATTCTGAGAAGACTGGCTTGCTTTTTGGGGAGTATGGAGTCTTCTCCCAGTGCTCAGAATGTGTTCTGTAGAAATTTTTCCACATGAAGAAGAGTTTTTTTATGTATTTGTGTGTGTTTGGGGAAGGGGGAGGGTGATCTTCCTGTCTAATTCCTCTTCCATCTTGAAACTTCTAAATTCTAAGGTTTTTAATACACATATAATCTATGCCTTTTTTAGTTGAAAGTTAGATACTGTGATAAGGATAAAGCAAAGAAAAATAAAGGAAAAAAGAAAGAAAAAAATCCATAAGACTTTTTACAGAAAAAACTTATTTCTCTTACTATTTTGCCATTATATTATTGTATATGCTTTGTGAATATTTGTGCTTATGTATGTAAAACAGAAATTAGGATTATACTTCATAATTTTATAATGTTGTTTTCCCACTCAGAAAATTGTTATTAACATGTTTCCAAATCAATAAAGATATTGGCCTTGCTATTTTGAATAATTCAAATAGCATCGATTATACCTAATATCAATTAAGCCTTGGTGGGACATATTATATAAATTTAAAGGAACTCTACCCTAAATATTCATCAGAAGGACTCATGCTCAACCTGAAACTCCAATACTTTGGTCACCTGATGTGAAAAGCTGACTTATTGGAAAAGACTCTGATACAGGGAAAGATTTCAGGCAGGAGGAGAAAGGGGTGACAGAGGATGAGATGGTTGGATGGCATCATCAATTCAATGAGCATGAGTCTGAATAAACTCTGGGAGATAGTGAAGAACAGGGAAGCCAGGGATGTTGCAGTTTATGAGGTCACAAAGAGTTGGACATGATTGAGTGACTGAACAACAACAAAACCTACTGAAATACAAAAAAAAAAAAAAAAAAAAGTTACCTACACTGATGAACACTGGTTTTATTAAATGAGCAAGAAAATCTTTATAAAATCAGAGCCAAGAAAATGAAATGGGTGGCAAGAAGGTCATTGTTGTTGTTGTTTAGTCACTAAGTCTTGTCCAACTCTTTTGAGACCCCATGGACTATATAGCCCACCAACATCTTCTGTCCATGAGATTTTCCAGGCAGGAATACTGGACTGTGTTGCCATTTTCTTCTCCAGGGGATCTTCCCAATCCAGGGATCGAATGTGCATCTCCTGCATTGCAGGTGGATTCCTCAACACTGGGCCACCAGAGAGGCCCTCAAAAGGATTATATGTGGACATAAAATTTAGTGACACTGTGTATGTGGTAAGGAGTGGGGATGCAGAAATTGAAGTAGCCAATAAAACATTTTTTTGCTAGGAAACTGATTTCCAAATCAGTAGAGCAGTGATGAGGTGAAGTGAAGTGTTAGTTGCTCAGTCATGTCTGATTCTTTGCGATCCCATGGACTGTAGCCCATCAGACTCCTCTGTCCATGGAATTCTCCAGGCAAGAATAATGGAGTAGGTAGCCATTCTCTTCTCCATGTGATTTTCCCAACCCAAGGATGAAACCCAAGTCTCCTGTATTATAGGGAGATTCTTTACCATCTGAACCACCAGGGAACTCCAAAGCAGTGGAGGACAGGAGGACAGGATAATATGAGGTGGTCATACAAAGAGCATGAATTCCCCTATTGCCAAACAATGTAGAGAAAAGAATGGAGGTGTAACAAAAGCAGAAAGTCACAAGTGCTAACTGGGAAATCAAATCTAAACTAGCTAGATGTGCATATAAAAGCCACTTGTGAATAGGTTATTTATGATTCAACATTGACTTAGATGTGCTTTACAAAATTCTTTCTGTTTAAATTATTACATACCCTATTTCTTGAGAATATCGATAGTCCAATTGGAGACATATACTGAACCCAAATATTGTAATGGGTTGAGAGGTAAACAGTGAGTACCTGTACTTTGGTTTCTCCTTCCCTTTCTGTCCTGCATCTCAACAAACACCAAATCTTACTGACTTTACACTTCTATTTCTACTATTTTGGTACAGTAAGTTACCATTTCTTGGCTGCATAACTAGAACAATTTTCTAGATGGAAATCTCTGCCACCATATTACTTTCTTCATTGAATGACATTTAAGAGATCTATTTGCCTATTACAGTATTCACCACATATATGTAGAATACATTGTACATTCCTCACCATCAGTTTTTTCCTCCAATTTTATAACAAATATTGATATACAGTATTTAAACTTATTTTGTATCAAACTTACCAGTTTTTGGCATTGTGACTTCATATGTCTACTGACTACGCCCAGTTCTTTTATGCTAGAAAGTACTTATCAATGCTAAGGTCAAATAAATATCAACCTATAGTTTCTTCCATTAAGCTATGGTTTCACTTTTAAACCACTATGATATGGTGTAATGTTTCAACATTTAATACTTTGATTTACCTAGACCTTTTATGTCACTTTTTTTCTTTTTTAAACTGAACTACATATATAGTGATACTTAACAGAAAGTTCAACTAAACTCAAGTCAGTCAGATTGCTATAGCATGGCTCTTAAATACTCTCTTTTGCTGAAACACATCATTGAGACATACCTAAAAATGAAGTGTGTAGTTTTACCAGTTAATTTCCTCCAAGTGTTTCAGTATTGTAGTAAATGAAGAATGATATGGTATATTCTATGACTTTGTAAAGATTGGTATGCTAGATACTTTAAATTAAATAATATTATTTTATAAACTGTGATGCACAAATTATTTTTGAAAACACACACAAATATCCATAAAAATATTTCATTTAACTGTTGCAAATACAATTTGTAAGTAATGTCTTATTTGAAAAACAGAGATCCCTGTGGTCACTGACCATGTTTAATTTAACTTTGTATCTCTAACACTATGCCACATAGTAGGAATTCAGTAAATATTAAATTAATGAGGTTCTTGGATATTTTACTTAAGAGAAAACTTAAAATTCTTCTTCAAGTAGAACATACTAATGAAAAATTGTATAAGTTTATTAATCCATATCACAAAGTCTATTTTTAATTTTTTTCATATTTTAAATAATTATTTTGTATAAGATTGCCATTAGTGCAAGAAATAAAATTCTTACAGGTAGTGATATAATAATGTATTCTAATTTTCAATGTTAATTCTGATATTTAAATGCAATTCATTCTGAACTTACCACATACATGCTGAGCTGGAAATAATTAGACTGATGTAATTAAGATGGCTGTGATTCACTGTGTAAAGGGGGAGCCCTAAGTTGAAAGAATATAAAATATTAGATTTTCTTAAATTATTTATGCTTCTAAATCAATGCCCAGTATTAATTAGACAGCCCTGTGAGTTATGTCACTATTTTCAGCTAGATTGGACAAAATGACCTTTCTTTCTTTTTTTGCTTCATTTATTTTTTAAAATTACTTTGTACAATTTTCTGTTACTTTCTGCCACACAGCTATGCAAATCATCCATAATTATACATATATTCCCTCTTTCTTGAGCCTTCCTCCCTTCCACCAATGTACCCCTCTAGGTCATTAAAGAGTGTCAAGCTGGGGTCCCTGTGTAATACAGCAACTTCCCACCAGCTACCTATTTTACACATGATAGTGTGCATATGTCAATGCTACTTTCCCTATTTATCCCACTCGCTCTTTCCCCCACTGTGCTAACAAGTCCATTCTCTACATCTAAATCTCCATTCCTTCCTGGAAAATAGATCCACCAATACCATTTTTCTATGTCATCCCTGGTGGCTCAGACACTAAAGCATCTGTCTATAATGCAGGAGACCTGGGTTCAATCCCTGGGTTGGGAAGATCCCCTGGAGAAGGAAATGGCAACCCACTCCAATATTCTTGCCTGGAAAGTCCCATAGATGGAGGAGCCTGGTAGGCTACAGTCCATGGGGTTGCAAAGAGTCAGACACGACCAAGCGACTTCACTTTCACTTTCATACTATTTTTCTAGATTCCATATATATGTGCTAATACACAATATTTGTTCCTCTTTCTGAGTTACTTCACTCTGTATAAGAGGATCTAGCTTCCTCCAACTCACTAAGCTAAGCTAAGTCACTTCAGTCGTGTCCGACTCTGTGCAACCCCATAGATGGCAGCCCACCAGGCTCTGCCGTCCCTGGGATTCTCCAGGCAAGATCACTGGAGTGGGTTGCCATTGCCTTCTCCATTGTGTGAAAGTGAAAAGTGAAAGTGATGTCGCTCAGTCACATCCGACTTGTACCGACCCCATGGACTGCAGCCCACCAGCCTCCTCCATCCATGGGATTTTCCAGGCAAGAGTACTGGAGTGGCTTGCCATTGCCTTCTCCCTCCAACTCACTAGAACTTACTAAAAAATTGTTCTTTTATGGCTGAGTAATATTCCATTATGTATACGAACTACATCTTCTTTATCTATTCATTTGTTGCTGGACATTTAAGTAGATTTCATGTCCTGGTAAATAGTACTGCAACGAATACTGAGGTATATGCTGCTTTAGAATTGTGGTTTACTCAGGGTATATGTGCAGTACTGAGATTGCTTGGTCATATGATAGATTTATTCCTAGTTTCTTTTTTCCCTCTGTTTTAGAAAAGGCAGAGGAACCAGAGATCAAATTGCCAACATCCGCTGGATCATGGAAAAAGCAAGAGAGTTCCAGAAAAACATCTATTTCTGCTTTATTGACTATGCCAAAGCCTTTGACTGTGTGGATCACAATAAACTATGGAAAATTCTGAAAGAGATGGGAATACCAGACCACCTGATCTGCCTCTTAAGAAATCTGTATGCAGGTCAGGAAGCAACAGTTAGAACTGGTCATGGAACAACAGACTGGTTCCAAATACGAAAAGGAGTACGTCAAGGCTGCATATTGTCACCATGTTTATTTAACTTCTATGCAGAGTACATCATGAGAAATGCTGGACTGGAAGAAACACAAGTTGGAATCAAGATTGCCAGGAGAAATATCAATAACCTCAGATATGCAGATGACACCACTCTTATGGCAGAAAGTGAAGAGGGGCTAAAAAGCCTCTTGATGAAAGTGAAAGTGGAGAGTGAAAAGGTTGGCTTAAAGCTCAACATTCAGAAAACGAAGATCATGGCATCTGGTCCCATCACTGCATGGGAAATAGATGGGGAAACAGTGGAAACAGTGTCAGACTTTGTTTTTCTGGGCTCCAAAATCACTGCAGATGGTGACTGCAGCCATGAAATTAAAAGACGCTTACTCCTCGGAAGGAAAGTTATGGCCAACCTAGATAGCATATTCAAAAGCAGAGACATCACTTTGCCAACAAAGGTTCGCCTAGTCAAGGCTATGGTCTTTCCTGTGGTCATGTATGGATGTGAGAGCTGGACTGTGAAGAAGGCTGAGCACTGAAGAATTGATGCTTTTGAACTGTGGTGTTGGAGAAGACTCTTGAGAATCCCTTGGACTGCAAGAAGATCCAACCGGTCCATTCTGAAGGAGATCAATCCTGGAATTTCTTTAGAAGGAATGATGCTAAAGCTGAAACTCCAATATTTTGGCCACCTCATGCGAAGAGTTGACTCATTGGAGAAGACTCTGATGCTGGGAGGGATTGAGGGCAGGAGGAGAAGGGGATGACAGAGGATGAGATGGCTGGATGGCATCACTGACTCGATGGATGCGAGTCTGGGTGACCTCCGGGAGCTGGTGATGGACAGGGAGGCCTGGCATGCTGCGGTTCATGGGGTCGCAAAGCGTCGGACACGACTGAGGGACTGATCTGATCTGATCTGATCTTCTTTTTTCCCCTAGGGAATCTCCATGATTTTATCCATAATGGCTCTAACAGTTTACATTACCACCAAAAGTGTAGCAGGGTTTCATTTTTTTCCCACATCTTCTACAGAATTTATTGTTTGTAGATCCATTTTTTTTTTTTTTTTTACTTTAGCAACAAAGGTCTGTACAGTCAGGCTATGGTTTTTCCAGTGCTCATGTATGTATGTGAGAATTTGACTATAAAGAAAGTTGAGTGCAGAAGAATTGATGCTTTTGAACCGTGTTTGGAGAAGACTCTTGAGAGTCACTTGGACTGCAAGGAGATCCAACCAGTCCATCCTAAAGGAGATCAGTCCTGGGTGTTCATTGGAAGGACTGATGTTGAAGCTGAAACTCCCATACTTTGGCCACCTGATGTGAAGAGCTGACTCATTGGAAAAGACCATGATGCTGGGAAAGATTGAAGGCAGGAGGAGAAGGGGACGACAGAGGATGAGATGGTTGGGTGGCATCAATGATTCAATGGACATGAGTTTGGATGGACTCTGGGAGTTGGTGATGGACAGGGAGGCCTGGTGTGCTGTGGTTCATGGGGTCGCAAAGAGTCAGACACGACTGAATGACTGAACTGAACTGAGATCCTTTTTGTATTCATTGATTATTTTTAATTGGAGGATAATTAGTTTACAATATTGTGATGGTTTTTTCCATAGATCAACATGAATCAGCCACAGGTATACATGTGTCCCCCACATCTTGAAACCCTTCCCACCTCCCTCCACACCTTATCCCTCTGAGTTGTCCCAGAACACTGGCTTTGGGTGATACACTTCATGCATCAAACTTGCACTGGTCATCTATTTTATGTGTGATAATGTACATGTTTCAATGCTATTCGCGCAAATAATCCCACCCTCTCCTTATACTGCTGAGTTGAAAAGTCTGTTGTTTACATCTGTGTCTCCTTTGCTGCCCTGTTTGTAGGATCATTGGTACCATTTCTCTAGATTCCATGTGTGTATATATATATATATATATATATATATATATATATGTATACACACACACACACACACACACACACACACACACACACACACACACACACACACACCTTAATACAATATTTATCTTTCTCTTTCCCACTTACTTCACTCTGGCTTAACAACTGTGCTATTTTTTTAAAGGCGAGTACTATTTCATTGTGTATATGTACCACAACTTTCTTATCCATTCATCTGCCAATGGACATATAGGTTGCTTCCATGTCCTATATACTGGAAATAGTGCCACAATGAACATTGGGGTACATGTGTCTTTTTCAATTCTAGTTTTCTTAGGGTGTGTGCCCAGAAGTGGGATTAATGAGTCATAAGGCAGTGCTATTTCCAGTTTTTTAAGTAATCTCACACCCTTCTCCATAGTGGCAACAGTGTAAGAGGATTCCCTTTTCTCCACACCCCTTCCAGCATGCATTGCTGTTAGACAGTTTTTAATTTTAATTAATCCTTTTTTTTAATTGAAGGATGATTGCTTTACAGAATTTTGCTGTTTTCTGCCAAACCTCAACATGAATTAGCCATAGGTATACATATATTCCTTCCCTTTTGAACCTTCCTGCCGTCTCCTCCCCATCCCACCCATATAGGTTGATACAGAGCCCCTATTTGAGTTTGTAGACTTTTTGATGATGGGCCATTCTGACCAATGTGAGATGATACCTCTTTATGGTTTTGATTTTCTTTTATTTAAAAAGAATTCCTTGGCATATAGTTGACTTACAGTGTTGCATTAGATTCAGGTGTACAGCAAAGTAATTTGTTTATTCATATACATATATACCTTCTTTTTTGGTTCTTTTCTCATATAGGTTATCACAGGATTCTGAGTACAGTTCACTGTGCTATAAAGTAGCTACTTGTTGGTTATCTATGTTATATATGTGTTAGTTACTCAGTCATGTCCAACTCCCTGTGACTGCATGGACTGCAGGCCACTAGGCTCCTCTGCCCATGGAATTCTCCAGGCAAGAATTCTGGAGTGGCTTGCCATTTCCTTTTCCATGTGGTTTGGATTTTAATTTCTCTAATAATGAGTAATGTTGATCATCTTTTCATGTGTTTATTAGCCATCTCTATGTTTTCTTTGGAGAAATGTCTGTTTAGGTCTTTTGCCCACTTTTAGATTGGGTTATTATTAATATTATTATTATTATTGGTATTGAGTTGCATGAACTGCTTGTATATTTTGGAGGCTAATTCTTTGTCCATTGTCATTGTTTGCTATTATTTTCTCCCATTCTGAGGGCTGTCCTTGCACCTTGCTTATAGTTTCCTTTATTGTGAAAAAGTTTTTCAATTGAAGTAGGTCCAATTTTTTATTTTTGTTTTTGTTTCGTTTACTATGGGAGGTAGGTCATAGAGGACCTTGCTTTGATTTATGTTGGAGAGTGCTCTTCTTATGTTTTCCTCTAAGAGTTTTATAGTTTCTGATCTTACATTTAGGTTTTTAATCCATTGTGAATTTATTTTTGTGTATGGTGTTTGAAAGTGTTCTAGTTTCATTCTTTTACATGCAGTTGACCAGTTTTCCCAGCACCACTTGTTGAAGAGTCTGCCTTTCTCCATTGAATATTTTTGCATCCTTTGTCAAAGATAAGGTGAACATAGGTTCATGGATTTATCTCTGTACTTTCTATTTTGTTCCATTAATCTATATTTCTGTCTTTGTGCCAGTACCACACTCTCTTGATAACTGTAGACTTGTAGTATAGCCTGAAGTCAGGAAGGTTGATTCCTCCAGTTTCATTCTGCTTTTTCAATATTGACTTGCTCTTTGGGACCTTTTGTGCTTCCATACAAATTTTGAAAGTATTTGTTCTCGTTCTGTGAAAAATTCCTTTGGTAGCTTGATGCGGATTGTGATGAATCAATAGATTGCTTTGGGTAGTATACTCATTTTCACTATATTGATTCTTCCAATCCAAGAACATAGTTCAGTTCAGTTCAGTAGCTCAGTCGTGTTCAATCCTTTGCGATCCCATGAATCACAGCACACCAGGCCTCCCTGTCCATCACCAACTCCCAGAGTTCACTCAGACTCATGTCCATCGAATCAGTGATGCCATCCAGTCATCTCATCCTCTGTCATCCCCTTCTCCTCCTGCCCCCAATCCCTCTCAGCATCAGAGTTTTTTTTCCAATGCGTCAACCTTTCGCATGAGGTGGCCAAAGCACTGGAGTTTTAGCTTTAGCATCATTACTTCCAAAGAAATCCCAGGTCTGATCTCCTTCAGAATGGACTGGTTGCATCTCCTTGCAGTCCAAGGGACTCTCAAGAGTCTTCTCCAACACCACAGTTCAAAAGCATCAATTCTTCAGTGCTCAGCCTTCTTCACAGTCCAACTCTCACATCCATACATGACCACAGGAAAAACCATAGCCTTGACTAGACAGATCTTTGTTGGCAAAGTAATGTCTCTGCTTTTGAATATGCTATCTAGGTTGGACATAACTTTCCTTCCAAGGAGTAAGCGTCTTTTAATTTCATGGCTGCAGTCACCATCTGCAGTGATTTTGGAGCCCAAAAAGTAAAGTCTGACACTGTTTCCACTGTTTCCCAATCTACTTCCCATGAAGTGATGGGACCAGATGCCATGATCTTCGTTTTCTGAATGTTGAACTTTAAGCCAACCTTTTCACTCTCCACTTTCACTTTCATCAAGAGGCTTTTGAGTTCCTCTTCACTTTCTGCCATGAGGGTGGTGTCATCTGCATATCTGAGGTGATTGATATTTCTCCCGGCAATCTTGATTCCAGCTTGTGTTTCTTCCAGTCCAGCCTTTCTCATGATGTACTCTGCATATAAATTAAATAAGCAGGGTGACAATATACAGCCTTGATGAACTCCTTTTCCTATTTGGAACCAGTCTGTTGTTCCATGACCAGTTCTAACTGTTGCTTCCTGACCTGCATACAGGTTTCTCAGGAGACAGGTCAGGTGGTCTGGTATTCCCATCTCTTTCAGAGTTTCCCACAGTTTATTGTGATCCACAATGTCAAAGGCTTTGACATAGTCAATAAAGCAGAAATAGATGTTTTTCTGGAACTCTTTGCTTTTTCCATGGTTCAGCAGATGTTGGCAATTTGATCTCTCGTTCCTCTGCCTTTTCTAAAACCAGCTTGAACATCAGGAAGTTCACGGTTCACATATTGCTGAAGCCTGGCTTGGAGAATTTTGAGCATTACTTTACTATTTCTCCATCTATTTGTGTCATCTTGATTTCTTTCATCAATTTTTTTATAGTTTCATATATATAGGTCTTTTGTTTCTTTATGTAAATTTATTCCTAAGTATTTTATTCTTTTCTTTGCAATGGTGAATGTGACTGTTTCCTTAACTGTGAATGTGGCTGTTTCTTTAACTTCTCTTTCTGTTTTTTCTCATTGTTATTGAATAGGAATGCCAGTGATTTCTGTGAGTTAGTTTTATATCCTACAACTTTATTGTATTCATTGATTAGCTCTAGTCATTTTCTGGTGGCATCTTTACTGTTTTCTATGTAGAAGGTCATATCGTCTTCAAACAGTGAGAGTTTTACTTCTTTTCCAACCTCAATTCTATTTATTTGTTTTTTCTTCTCTGATTACTGTGGCTAGGGCTTCCAAAACTATGGTAAGTAGTAGTGGTGAGAGTGGGCACCCTTGTCTTATTCCTGATTTCAGAGGAAATGCTTTCAATTTTTGGCCATTGACGATAATATTTGCTGTGGGTTTGTCATATATGAATTTATTATGTTGAGGTATGTTCCTTCTACGCCTCCTATCTGGAGAGTTTTTATCATAAATGGGTGTTGAATTTTGTCAAAGGTATTCTCTGCCTCTATGGAAAATCAAATGGTTTTTATTTTTCAATTTGTTAATGTGATGTATCACATTGACTGATTTTCGAATATTGAAGAATCCTAGCATCCTTCTGATAAAGCCCACTTGGTCATGATGGATGATGTTTTTATCATGTTGTTGGATTCTGTTTGCTAGAATTTTTTTTTTTAGTATTTTTGCATCTATGTTCATCAGTGATATTGGCCTGTAGTTTTCTTTTTGTGTGTGTGACATCTTTGTCTGGTATTGGTATTAGGGAAATGATGGCATCACAGAGTGACTTTGGGTGTTTGCCTTCCTCTGCAATTTTTTGGAAGAGTTTGAGTAGGAGAGATGCCAACTCTTCTCTAAATTTTTGGTAGAATTGATCTGTGAAGCCATCTGGTCTTGGGCTTTTATTTGTTGGAACAGTTTTGATTACAGTTTCAATTTCCATGCTTGTGGTGTGTCTGTTAAGATTTACTATTTCTTCCTGATTCAGTTTTGGAAGGTTATACTTTTCTAAGAATTTGTCCATTTTTTCCAAGTTGTCCATTTTATCGGCATGTAAGTGCTCACTGTAGTCTCTTATGATCTTTTGTATATCTGTGTTGTCTATTCTGATGTCTCCATGTCTCCATTTTCATTTCTAATTTTATTGATGTGATTCTTCTCCTTTTTTTCTTTGATAAGTCTGGCTAATGGTTTGTCTATTTCATTTATCTTCTTATAGAGCCAGGTTTTAGTTTTGTTGATTTTTTTCTATAGTCTCCTTCATTTCTCTTGCATTTATTTCTGGTCTGATTTGTCTGCTATAATTTCTTTCCTTCTAATAACTTTGGGGTTCTTTTTATAGTTGCTTTGGGTGTAAAGTTAGGTTGCTTATTTGATATATCTCTTGTTTCTTGAGTTAGGCTTGAATTGCTATGAACCTCCCTCTTAGTGCTTCTTTTACTGAATCCCATAGGTTTTTGGTTGTCATATTTTTATTTTCAATTTTTTTCTATACATATTTTGATTTCCTTTTTGTCTTCTTCAGTGATCTGTTGGTTATTCAAAAGCATGTTGTTTAGCCTCCATGTTTGTATTTTTTAATATTTATTTTTTTCTCTTGTACTTGACATCTAATCTTACCACATTGTTATCAGAAAAGATTCTTGGAATGATTTCAATTTTAAAAAAAATTTACCTAGGCTAGATTTGTGGCCCACAATGTGCTTTATCCTGGAGCATGTTCCATGTGCACTTGAGAAAAAGATGAATTCCACTGTTTTTGGATGAAATGCCCTATAGATATGAATTAGGTCTAACTGGTCCATTGTATCATTTAAATTTTCTCTACTATTTGGTTGATCTATCAATAGATGTGAATGGGGTATTAAAATCCTCCACTATTATTGTGTTACTGTTAATTTCCCATTTCATAGTTGTTATCATTTGCCTTACATATTGAGGTGCTCCTATATTGGGTGCATATCTATTTATAATTTTTATATATTCTTCTTGTATTTATCCTTTGATTATTATGTAGTGTCTCTTTGTCTCTTATCATGGTCTTTATTTCAAAATCTATATTATGTGATATGAGCATTGCTACTCCTGCTTTCTTTTGGTCTCCATTTGCATGAAATATCTTTTTCCAGCCCTTCACTTTCAGTCTGTATGTGTCTCTGGGTTTGAGGTGGGTCTCCATTAGACAGCATATATAAGTATCTTGTTTCTCTATCCATTCTTCCAATCTTTGTCTTTTGGTTGGAGCATTTAACCCATTTACATTTAAGGCAAGTATTGATAATTATGATCCCATTACCATTTACTTTCTTGTTTGGGGTTTGTTTTTATAAACTTTTTCTGTTTCCTGTCAAGAGAAGATCCTTTTGCATTTGTTGAAGAGCTGATTTGGTCGTGCTGAATTCTCTCAGCTTTTGATTGTCTGTACAGCTTTTGATTTCACCTTCATATCTGAATGAGATCCTTGCTGGGTAGAGTGATCTTGGGTATAAGTTTCTCTCTTTCATCACTTTAAATATGTCCTGCCATTCCCTTCTGGCCTGAAAAGTTTCTATTGAGAGATCAGTTGTTATCCTTATGGGGATCACTTTGTGTGTTATTTGTTTCTTTTTCCTTGCTGCTTTTAATATTTGTTCATGTTTGATCTTTGTTAATTTGAATATGTATCTTGGGTGTTTCGTCTTGTGTTTCTCCTCTTTGGGACTCTCTGATTTTCTTGGACTTGGGTAGCTATTTCCTTCTCCATTTTAGGATTTTTTTTTTTTTTTTTTTACTATTATCTCCTCATTTTCTCATGTCTTTTATTTTGACTTCTTCTTCTTCTGGGACACCTCTACTATTGGCGTGTTTAACATTGTCTCAGAGGTCTCTGAGATTGTCTTCATTTCTTTTCATTCTTTTTACTTTTTTTCCTCTGTGCTTCATTTATTTCCAACATTCTATCTTCCACCTCACTTACCCTCTCCTCTGCCTCAATTATTCTATTGTTGGTTCCCTCCAGAGTGCTTTTCATTTCAGTCATTGCATTGCTTAGCCTTTGATTGACTCTTTTTCATTTCTTCTAGGTCCTTGTTAAATATCTCTTGCATCTTCTCAATCCTTGTCTCCAGTCTCTTTATCTGTAACTCTATTTTGTTTTTAAGAGTTTATGTTTCCTTGCTAATTTTCTGTTTAGCTGATCTACCCATAGGTGTGAGTGGGGTATTAAAGTCTCCCACTATTATTGTGTTATTGTTAATTTCCCTTTTCAAACTTGTTAGCATTTGTCTTCCATATTGTGGTGCTCCTACGTTGGTTGCATATATATTTATAATTGTTATATCTTCTTCTTGGATTGACCCTTTGATCATTATGTAGTATCCTTCTTTGTCTCTTTTCACAGTCTTTATTTCAAAGTCTATTTTATCTGATATTAGTATTGCTTCTCCTGCTTTCATTTGGTCTCCATTTGCATGAAATATCTTTTTTCCAGCCCTTCACTTTCAGTCTGTATGTGTCCCTTATTTTGAGGTGGGTCTCTTGTAGACAGCATATATAGGGGTTTTGTGTTTGTGTCCATTCAGCCAGTCTTTGTCTTTTGGTTGGAGCATTCAATCCATTCACATTTAAGGTAATTATTGATAAGCATGATCCTGTTGCCACTTACATTGTTGTTTTGGGTTCAAGTTTACACACCCTTTCTGTGTTTCCTGTCTAGAGAAGATCCTTTAGCATTTGTTGAAGAGCAGGTTTGGTGATGCTGAATTCTTTCAGCTTTTACTTGTCTGTAAAGCTTTTGATTTCTCCTTCATATTTGAATGAGATTCTTGCTGGGTACAGTAATCTGGGTTGTAGGATTTTCTCTTTCCTCCCTTTAAGTATATCCTGCAATTCCCTTCTGGCTTGAAGAGTTTCTATTGAAAGATCAGCTGTTATCCTTAAGGGAATCCTCTTATGTGTTATTTGTTGTTTTTCCATTGCTGCTTGCTTTTAATATTTGTCCTTTGTGTTTGATCTTTGTTAATTTGATTAATATGTGTTTTGAGGTGTTTTGCCTTGGATTTATCCTGTTTGGGACTCTCTGGGTTTCTTGGACTTGGGTGGCTATTTCTTTCCCCATTTTAGGGAAGTTTTCCACTATTATCTCCTAAAGTATTTTCTCATGGCCTTTCTTTTTGTCTTCTTCTTCTGGGACTTCTCTTATGATTTGAATATTGAGGCATTTGAAATTGTCCCAGAGCTTTCTGAGGTTGTTCTCATTTCTTTTAATTCTTTTTTTTTTCTTTTTTCCTCTCTTCTTCTTTTATTTCCACCATTCTATAATCCACCTCACTTATCTTCTGCCTCAGTTATTCTACTGTTGGTTTTGTCCAGAGTATTTTTGACCTCAGTTAGTGCATTATTCATTATTGATTGAGTCTTTTTTATTTCTCATAAGTCCTTGTTAAACATTTCTTGCATCTTCTTCATCCTTGTCTCTAGACTATTTATCTGTAACTCCATTTTGTTTTCAAGATTTTGGATCACTTTTACTATCATTATTATGAATTCTTTTTCAGGTAGACTCCTTATCTCCTCCTCTTTTGTTTGGTTTGATGGGCATTTATCATGTTCCTTTACCTGCTAAATATTTATCTGCCTTTTAATTTGGTCTAGATTGCTGTGTTTGGCGTGGGCTTTCTGTATGCTGAAAGTTTGTTGTCCCTCTTTATTGTGGAGGTTCCTTCCTGTGTAGGGGGTTGGACAAGTGGCTTGTCAAGGTTTCCTGGTTAGGGAGGCCTGTGTCAGTGTTCTGGTGCGTGGAGCTGGATCTCTTCTCTCTGGAGTACAATGAAATGTCCAGTAGTGAGTCTTGAGATGTCTATGGGTTTGGTGTAACTTTGAGCAGCCTGTATGTTAATGCTCAGGGCTATGTTCCTGGATTGCTGGAGAATTAGCATGATATGTCTTGCCCTGGAACTTGTTGGCTCTTTGGTGGAGCTTGGTTTCAGTGTAAGT
Organism: Tragelaphus eurycerus; assembly: GCA_935064755.1. Classification (NCBI taxonomy): domain Eukaryota; kingdom Metazoa; phylum Chordata; class Mammalia; order Artiodactyla; family Bovidae; genus Tragelaphus; species Tragelaphus eurycerus. Next base: position 11,706,416 of record CAKXYN010000046.1, on the reverse strand, counting down.
ATGGAGGCTTTTGGATGAGCTCTTGTTGATTAATGTTCTCTGGAGTCAGGAATTTCCTAATGTTCTTGAGTTTTGGATTTGAGCCTCCTGCTTCTGGTTTTCAATCTTATTCTTACAGTAGCCTCAAGACTTCTCCATCCATACTGCACCGATGATAAAACATCTAGGTTAATGGAGAAAAGATTTTCCACAGTGAAGGACATCCAGAAAGGGTTGCAGAGTTACATGGAGAAGAGAAGAGGGAGGAGGGAGATAGAGGTTACAAGGAGGAGAAGAGGGGAAATCAAAAGGGGGAGAGAGCAATCTATCCAGTAATAAGTTCCCAAAGTGTTTGGCACAAACCAGAATGCCCAAAGAGATTCACAGAGTTGGGTAAAGAAGAGAAGGGGAGGAAGAGATAGAAGTGACCTGAGAGAGAAAGATAAAAGTCAAAAGGGGGAGAGGGCAATCAAACCAGTAATCACACTCCTAAGTAAAAATGGGTACTAAACATTGGATTCTTAAAGGTAGAAAATTGACAACAAATGTGAAAAAGCAAAGATTAAAAATCTAAAGTAGAGGTTCAGATCATATCAGATCAGATCAGTCGCTCAGTCGTGTCGGACTCTTTGCGACCCCATGATTCTCAGCAAGCCAGGCCTCCCTGTCCATCATCAACTCCCGGAGTTCACACAGACTCATGTCCATTGAGTAAGTGATGCCATCCAGCCATCTCATCCTCTGTCGTCCCCTTCTCCTCTTGCCCCCAATCCCTCCCAGCATCAGAGATTTCTCCAATGAGTCAACCCTTCGCATGAAGTAGCCAAAGTACTGGAGTTTCAGCTTCAGCATCATTCCTTCCAAAGAAATTCCAGGGCTGATCTCCTTCAGAGTGGACTGGTTGGATCTCCTTGCACTCCAAGGGACTCTCAAGAGTCTTCTCCAGCATCACAGTTCAAAAGCATCAATTTTTCAGCACTCAGCCTTCTTCACAGCCCAACTCTAACATCCATACATGACCATAGGAAAAACCATAGCCTTGACTAGATGATCCTTTGTTGGCAAAGTAATGTCTCTGCTTTTGAATATGCTATCTAGGTTGGTCATAACTTTCCTTCCAAGGAGTAAGCGTCTTTTAATTTCATGACTGGAGTCACCATCTGCAGTGATTTTGGAGCCCAGAAAAAGAAAGTCTGACACTGTTTCCACTGTTTCCCCATCTATTTCCTATGAAGTAATGGGACCAGATGCCATGATCTTCGTTTTCTGAATGTTGAGCTTTTAGCCAAATTTTTCACTCTTCTCTTTCACTTTCATCAAGAGGCTTTTGAGTTCCTCTTCAGTTTCTGCCATAAGGGTGGTGTCATCTGCATATCTGAGGTGATTGATATTTATTCTGGCAAGTTTGATTCCAACTTGTGTTTCTTCCAGTCCAGCATTTCTTATGATGTACTCTGCATATAAGTTAAATAAACAGGGTGACAATAAATATACAGCCTTGATGAACTCCTTTTCCTATTTGGAACCAATCTGTTGTTCCATATCCAGTTTTAACTGTTGCTTCCTGACCTGAATACAAATTTCTCAAGAGGCAGATCAGGTGGTCTGGTATTCCCATCTCTTTCAGAATTTTCCACAGTTTATTCTGATCCACACAGTCAAAGGCTTTGGCATAGTCAATAAAGCAGAAAGAGATGTTTTTCTGGAACTCTCTTGCTTTTTCCATGATCCAGCGGGTGTTGGCCATTTGATCTCTGGTTCCTCTGCCTTTTCTAAAACTAGCTTGAACATCAGGAAGTTCACGGTTCACATATTGCTGAAGCCTGGCTTGGAGAATTTTGAGAATTACTTTACTAGCGTGTGAGATGAGTGCAATTGTGTGGTAGTTTGAGTATTCTTTGACATTGCCTTTCTTTGGTATTGGAATGAAAACTGACCTTTTCCAATCCTGTGGCCACTGCTGAGTTTTCCAAATGTGCTGGCATATTGAGTGCAGCACTTTCACAGCATCATCTTTCAGGATTTGGAATATCTCCACTGGAATTCCATCACCTCCATTAGCTTTGTTCGTAGTGATGCTTTCTAAGGCCCACTTGACTTCACATTCAAGGATGTCTGGCTCTAGGTCAGTGATCACACCATCATGATTATCTGGGTCGTGAAGCTCTTTTTTGTACAGTCTTCTGTGTATTCTTGCCACCTCTTCTTAATATCTTCTGCTTCTGTTAGGTCCATACAATTTCTGTCCTTTATCGTGCCCATCTTTGCATGAAATGTTCCTTTGGTATCTCTGATTTTCTTGAAGAGATCCTAGTCTTTCCCATTCTGTTGTTTTCCTCTATTTCTTTGCATTGATCACTGAAGAAGGCTTTCTTATCTCTTCTTGTTATTCTTTGGAACTCTGCATTTAGATGTTTATATCTTTCCTTTTCTCCTTTGCTTTTTTGCTTCTCTTCTTTTCACAGCTATTTGCAAGGCCTCCCCAGACAGCCATTTTGCTTTTTTGCATTTCTTTTCCATGGGGATGGTCTTGATCCCTGTCTCCTGTACAATGTCATGAACCTCATTCCATAGTTCCTCAGGCACTCTATCTATCAGATCTAGGCCCTTAAATCTATTTCTCACTTCCACTGTATAATCCTAAGGGATTTGATTTAGGTCATACCTGAATGGTCTAGTGGTTTTCCCTACTTTCTTCAATTTCAGTCTGAATTTGACAATAAGGAGTTCATGGTCTGAGCCACAGTCAGCTCCTGGTCTTGTTTTTGCTGATTGTATAGAGCTTCTCCATCTTTGGCTGCAAAGAATATAATCGATCTGATTTCGGTGTTGACCATCTGGTGATGTCCATGTATAGAGTCTTGTCTTGTGTTGTTGGAAGAGGGTATTTGCTATGACCAGTGCATTTTCTTGGCAAAACTCTGTTAGTCTTTGCCCTGCTTCATTCCATATTCCAAGGCCAAATTTGCCTGTTACTCCAGGTGTTTCTTGACTTCCTACTTTTGCATTCCAGTCCCTTATAATGAAAAGGACATCTTTTTTTGGGTGTTAGTTCTAAAAGGTCTTGTAGATCTTCATAGAACCGTTCCACTTCAGCTTCTTTGGCGTTACTGGTTGGGGCATAGACTTGGATTACTGTGACATTGAATAGTTTTGCCTTGGAAACAAACAGAGATCATTCTGTCGTTTTTGAGATTGCATCCAAGTACTGCATTTCGGACTCTTTTGTTGACCATGATGGCCACTCCATTTCTTCTGAGGGATTCCTGCCCACAGTAGTAGATATAATGGTCCTCTGAGTTAAATTCACCCATTCCAGTCCATTTTAGTTTGCTAATTCCTAGAATGTCGACATTCATTCTTGCCATCTCTTGTCTAACCACTTCCAATTTGCCTTGATTCATGGACCTGACATTCCAGGTTCCTATGCAATATTGCTCTTTACAGCATCGGACTTTACTTCTATCACCAGACACGTCTATAGGCCCTGCTAACTACAGGGTTTTTATTTGTTGCACCTGGCACTTCCAAAGCAGTTCCCTCTGTTTATTTTGGATTTTTCTGTTTGCATGCCTCTTCAGTATCTAATTGCCACCCCTGGCAAAAGTGGGCGAATGTGGTCACTTATTTAGGCTCACTTGTTTAGTTGTGCTGTGAGGAGGGAAGAACACTGCAAACAAATATCACTGGAGTGTGTGGGGAGTGCTTGCAGTATCTGGGCCACACTGGGCTTTCCCCCGCTCACAGTGTGTATGCTTTCCCCGGTCTTCACTGCTCAGAGTCCAGATTTCTCTTCTGGGGAACTGTCTAAAGTAGGCTCTGGGTTGCATGTACTTCCCAGGTTTGAGGCACTCAGGCAACCAGGTGCTTAGCAGGCACATTCTCCCCAGAGAATGGGCGGTGCATATTATCACCTCCTCGGTCCCATTCGCTCGGTTTCCTGGGTGGGCCTCAAGAGTGCCATCTCAGGTGTGCTGTGTGTCTCCTCTGGGGAGCTGATCTCTGGCTGTGACCCTCCTATTGAATGTCAACAATCCAGGATCTCAGGAAGACTTGGTTAGTAACTGGAAGCCTGCTTGCAGTTTAGTAGTGGATACCGTCTCTGGGGTCGAGATTGCCCCTTTCCAGTTCTGGCTGTTGCCTGCCTGCCTCTCTGCCTCCAGCATGAGATGGGCCAGTCTGCAGCCATCTAGCTCTCCTCTGGTTTTTGCTCAGTCCTTTGTTCTGTGAGCGGGCCTGGAAAAGTCTTAGATTAGAGCTTTTTGTGGGAAAGCTCTCTCTCTCTTTCTCTCTCTCTCTCTGGCTATCCCACAGTTTGGGTTGCTGTCTCATGGTAGCTCCCTCAGATTGTCCTCAGGGCATTCAGGCCTGATCCTTACCCTAAGCAATGCACTCCATGCCTGCCTGTTTAGGCCCTACTTGCAGGTGGCCAACACAAACGTCTGGGCTACTTCTGCGTTGGGAGTTCCAGTTGGGCACATAATCTGTGGGTTTTATTTATTTATTTTTACTCCAGGTTATGTCGCCCTATGAGATTCCAAAACTCCCTAGAGACCCTCTGGAGAGAGGATTTCCTGGTGTTTGGAAACTTCTCCTCTTTCATGACTCCCTCTCCAGGATGGGTCTCCATCCTTAACTCTTTTATATCTCATTATATCTTTTATATTTTGTCCTAACTCCTTTTGAAGACAATGGGCTTACTTTTTGGGTGCCGGGTCTCCTCTGCCAGAAGTTGTCTTGTGGAATTTGCTCAGCATTCTAATGGTTTTTTTCAAATTAATTTTTGTGGGAGAAAGTGGTCTCCCAGTCCTATTCCTCCACCATCTTAGTACTGCCCCCTGGTATTTGTTTTAAAAATAGATTTTTTTTTTTTTGAAAGGTAACAGTAAGCTATAAAATAAAAGCTAAAGCAGTAATGAACTAATTTTTTTTTTTTTTTTAAGTTATAAAGTGATGATAGTAAAAATATATCTAGGAACTTACCTAGAACTGTTGTGGGCAGTGTGGGGTGAATTCAGTGTCACATAGTCCCTTGTTCCAGCTTGTACTTTTCTCAAGCTCTATTGGTGCCCCTCAAATGCACAGTCTCATATTTCACTGCCAGGTTTTAATCTTTTGCATCTTTCTCTTCCAGAGCAGTTCCCCCTTTGTTTATTTTGGCTTCCTCTGTTTGCAAGTCTCTTCAGTGTCTAATTTCCACCCTGACACAAGAGGATGAAGGTGGCCACTTATTTAGGCTCATTTGTTCAGTTGTGTTGTGGGGAGGGAGGGACACTGCAAACAAATACCACTGGTCTGTGGGAAGAGTGCTCACAGTGGATGAATCACACAGTTTGCCACCATCCAAGGCTGTGTGTACTTCTCTGGCCCACACTGTTCAGGCTCCAGGGTGCTCTGCAAGGGCACTCTCCCCAGTGAATCCTGAATTTCATGCATCAGGTCTAAGTCGTTCAGGTTCTCAGATGCTCTGCAGGGACACAGACCCAGATGGGCTGTGCATTTTGTCCTTAAGATTTTCTATTTCTTTGTGATTCAGTTTTGGAAGGTTATACTTTTCTAAAAATTGGTCCATTTCTTCCAAGTTTTCCATTTTATTGTCATATAGTTTCTTATAGTAGTCTTTTATGATCATTTGTATTTCTGTGTTGTTTACTGTAATTTCTAATTCATTTTAATTTTATTTATTATTATTATTATTATTTTTTGATTTGAGACTACTCCCTGTTTTGCTTGATGATTCTGGCTAATGGATTGTTAGGTTTAAAAATAAAACTATTAGAAGAGATGAAGAGGGACACTGCATAATGATTAAGAAAACAATCAGAGAAGAGAATATAACAACTGTAAATATATGTGCACCCAACCTAGTAGCACCTGAATACATAAGGGAAATATTAAAAAGTATCAAAGGGGAAATTGACAGTAACACAATGTTAGTGGGGGACTTTAATACCCCATTCACACAGTGGACAAATCATCCGGGCAGAAAATTAACAAAGAAACACAAGCTTTAAACAACACATTGAACCAGTTGGATCAAATTGATATCTAAAGGCATCTCAACCAAAAACAATGATTTTACCTTTTTTTCTCAAAAGCAAATGGAACATTCTCCAAGGTAGATCACATCCTGGGCCACAAATCTAGCCTTGGTAAATTTTAAAAAATTTAAATCATTTCAAGCATCTTTTCTGACCACAATGCTATAAGATTAGATATCAACCACAGGGGGCAAAATATAAAGAACACAAACATATGGGGGCTTTGGAATAACAATCAGATGACTGAAGAAATAAAAAAAGAAATCCAAATATGAAAATAAACAAATGACAATGAAAACATGACAATACAAAACCTTTGGGACTCTGTAAATGTAGAGCTAAGAGGGAAGTTCATAGTAATACAAACCTACCTCAAGAAACAAGAAAAACATCACATAAACAACTTAATTTTACACCTAATACGACTGGAAAAAGAAGATTAAAAAAAACCCAAAGTTAGTAGAAGGAAAGAAATCATTAAAAAAGGAGCAGAGATAAATGAAAAAGAAATGAAGGAGACTATAGCAAAGATCAGTAAAACTAAAACTTGGTTCCCTGTAGATTATTTAGAAGATGATCATTCTGAATGGTATGAGCTGATAACTTATTGTAGTTTTGATTTGCATATCTCTGATAATTACTGATACTGAGCATCTTTCCATGTGTTTATTGGCCACTTGTGTGTCTTTTCTAGAGAACGTCTGTTTAGGTCTTCTCCTCAATTTTTAATTGGGCTCTTTGTTTTTCTGATATTGAGCTCTAATATGGTGATATATATAAACTAATCTTTTAACATTGCTTCATTTGCAATTATCTTCTCCCATTCTGAGGGTTGTCTTTTAATCTTTTTTTATTCTTTCCTTTGTTATGTAAAAGTTTTTAAATTTAAATAGGTCCCATTTAAATTTTTGTTTTTTAATTACTCGAGGAGGTTGGTCAAAGAGTATTTTGATGTGATTTCCATCTAAGAGTGTTCTAACTATGCTTTCCTCTAAGAGCTTTAGAGTTTCTGGTTTTGCATTTAAGTTTTTAATCCATTTTGAGATTTTTTTTGTGTGTGTGTGTGGTATTTAGAAGTGTTCTAGTTTCATTTTTTTACATGTAGTTGCCCAATTTTCCAAGCATTACTTATTGAAGAGACTTTCATTACACCATTGTATATTCTTGATTCCTTTGTCAGCGATCAATTGCCCATAAGTGTATGGATTTTTATCTGTGATTTCTACATTTTCCATTGGTCTGCTGCTGCTGCTAAGTCGCTTCAGTGGTGTCCGACTCTGTGCGACCCCATAGACGGCAGTCCACCAGGCTCCCCTGTCCCTGGGATTCTCCAGGCAAGAACATTGGAGTGGGATGCCATTTCCTTCTCCAATGCATGAAAGTGAAAAGTGAAAGTGAAGTTGCTCAGTCGTGTCCAACTCTTAGCGACCCCATGGACTACAGCCTACCAGGCTCCTCCGTCCATGGGATTTTGGAGGCAAGAGTACCAGAGTGGGTTGCCATTGCCTTCTGGTCTACATTTCTGTTTTTATGCCAATACCATACAGTCTTGATTACTGTAGCTTTGTAGTACAGTCTAAAGTTAGGAAGATTGATTTTTCCAGTTATGTTTTTCTTTCTTAAGGTTTTTTTGGCTTTTCTGGGTCTTTTGTATTTCTCTACAGATTGTGAAGTTTTTGTTTCCATTCTGTGAAAAATACCACTGATAGTTTGATAGAGATTGAACCAAATCTGTAGATTGCTTTGGATAGTATAGTCATTTTCACTATATTGATTCTTCCAATCTAAGAACATGGTATATCTCTCAATCTGTTTGTATAATCTTTGATTTCTTTCATCAGTGTCTTATAATTTTCTATATACAAGTCTTTTGCATCTTAGGTAGATTTATCCCTAAGTATTTTATTCTTTTTGTTGCAGTGGTTAATGGGATTGTTTCTTTAATTTCTCTTTCTGATTTTTCATTGTTATTGTATAGGAATGCATGTGATTTCTGCATATTATATTTGTATACTGCAACTTATTTATATTCATTGATTATCTCTGGTAATTTTTCTGGTGGCAACTTTAGGATTTTGCATGTATATTATTGTGTCATCTGCAAACAATGAGAGTTTTACTCCTTCTTTTCCACTCTTGATGAAATCAGAAAGGGGAAGTTACAATAGACAGTGTAGAAATACAAAGGATCATATGAGACTCCTATAGGCAACTCTTTGCCAATCAAATGGACAATCTGGAAGAAATGGACAAGTTTTTAGGAAAACACAACCTTCCAATACTGAGCAAGGAAGAAATAGAAAATATAAGCTAACCACAATGACTGAAATTAAAAATGTGATCAAATAATTTTCCAACAAAGAAAAACCCAGGGCCAGATGGCTTCACAGGTGAGTTTTACCAAAAGTTTACAGAAGAGCTAGCACCTATCCTGCTCAAGCTCTTTCAAAAAATTGCAGAAGAAGTAAAACTCCCAAACTCATTCTTTACACCACCATAACACTGATACCAAACCCAGACAAAGATACCCAGACAAAAATAAATTATAGGCCAATAATAGCTCTCAAGAGTTCTGCAGCATCACAGTTCAAAAGCATTAGTTCTTTGGTGCTCAGCTTTCTTCACAGTCCAACTCTCACATACATACATGACTCCAGGAAAAACCATAGTTTTGACTAGATAGACCTTTGTTGACAAAGTAATGTCTCTGTTTTTTAATATGCTGTCTAGGTTGGTCAAAACCTTTTGCATGCTAGGACCCAGAGACCCCACAAAGACAGAGCCAAACTTGCTTTTGAGTGTTTGAATGTCTCCTGTGGAGACACTAACACATAGGTCAGCAGTGGCCTGTCGTGGGGTCAGGGGCTCTGATTGCATCAGACCTGGCTCATGTAGCATGTGGCATAAGCCCTCTTGGAGTATGTTACCATTAGTCCCACCATAGAGCCACCAAGCAGATGACCCACAAACTGGAGAACAATTATACCAAAGAAATTCTCACACTGTTAAGAAAGTTCTAGGACCCGCAACGGATTTCCCAACTTGGGGATCTGGCAAAGGAACTGAGAACCCCAAGGAAATTTGACTTTGGAGGCCAGTGGGATTTGGTTACAGAACTTACACAGGACTGGGCAAAGAGACTCTTTGATGGCAGAAACAAAACCTTGCATGCACCAAGAGCCAGGAGAAACAGTGTCCCTACAAGAGACTGAGCCAGACTTACCTGTGAGTGTCCAGGAGTCTTCAGCAGAGGTGTAGGTTGACAGTGGCCTGCTGCAGGGTCGGGGCACTGAATACACAAATCCTTTTGAAGGAGGTCACCATTATCTTCATTACCCCTACCATAGTTTGGCCTCAGGCCAAACAACAGGGAAGGAACCCATCAGCAGAAAATTGGATTAAAGATTTACTGAGCATGGCCTCACCCATCAGAACAACACTCAGTTTTCCCCAAAGGTACATATAGTCAAATATAATAGCTTGCATTTTTCTAGTCCCAAACTCTCAATCCAACTCTCCTACCCACCCCCACCCCCCGCCTTGACAACCACAAATATGTTCTCTATGCTTGTGAGGCTATTTCCATTTTGTAGATGAGTTCATTTGAGTCATATGTTAGATCCCATATATAAGTTATATCATATGGTGTTTGTCTTTCTTTTTTGGATTTATTTTGCTTATTATGATAATCTCTACTTCCATCTTTGTAGCTGCAACTGGTGTTATTTTATCCTTGTTAAGACTGAGTAATATCCTATTGTGCGTGTGTGTGTGTGTATGTGTGTGTGTGTACCACTTTTTTTCTGAGACAAATAAGAATATTTATTGTAGGTATATCAGACAAAGGCCTCAAACCAGAATGTGTAAAGTACTCCTACAAACCAACAATTAAAATGCTAATCGCCCAATTGGCAAGTGGGCAAAAAATTTGGACAGAACTTCCCAAAAGGTACAGTCAAAAAGCATATGGAAGCATATGGAATATCCTTAGTCATTAGGAAATGCAAGTAAAAATCACAGTGGGGACTTCCCTGATAGCGCAGTGGGTAAGAATTCACTTGCCAATGCCTGGGACATGGGTTCAATCCCTGATCTGGGAAGATTCCGCATGCTGCAGAGCAACTAAGCATGTGCACTACAACTACTAAGTCTATGCTCTGGATCTAGCGAGCTGCAGCAACCAAGCCAAGAGGTGTAACTACTGAAGCCTGCACACCTACAGGCTGTGCTCTGCAACAGAAAAGCCACCATAATGAGAAGCTTGCATACCACAACAAATAGTAACCACCACTCTCCACAACTAGAGGAAGCTCATACAAAGAATGAAGACCTAGCTCATCCAAAAATAAATAAATAAATAAAATTATTTTAAAAAACCACACACACAGTGAGATATTATTTCACCCCCAAAGAATAAATAATATATAGCAGATTGACAATATCAAATGTTGGCGAAGATATACAGCAAAGGGAGCTTTCATATATGACTGGTAGAAGTACAGAAGGGCAGTTTCTTATAAACGTATATGCATAAAATACCCCAGTAGTTGTACTCTAGTTATTTATCTAAGAGAAATGAAAACATAGATCCAAAAAAAATGTTGTAGTGTTGAAGAAGACTCTTGTAAGTCCCTTGGACAACAAGGCTATAAAACCAGTCAATCCTAAAGGAGATCAGTCTGGATTATTCATTGGAAGGACTGATGCTGAGGCTGATGGTCCAACATTTTGGCCACTTGATGTGAAGAAGTGACTCACTGGAAAGGACCCTGATGCTGGGAAAGACTGAAGACAGGAGGAGAAGGGGCAACAGAAGATGCAATGGTTGGATGGCATCATTGACTCAATGGACATGAGTTTGAGCAAGCTCTGGGAGTTGGTGATGGACAGGGAAGAGTGGTATGCTGCTGTCCATGGGGTCACAAAGAATCAAACATGAATGAGCTGAACTGAACTGAACTGATCCACAAAATGCTTCAATGAGAATATTTATAACAACCTCTTTATAATAGCCTCCAAAGTGGAAATAAATGTTTGTCAACAAGTGAATGTACCAAATAAATTTGATATATTCATAAAATGTAATGTAATTCTTTAGTTTCTCTTCACTTTCTGCTGTTAGAATGGTATCATCTACCTGAAGTTGTTGATATTTCTCCCATCAATCTTGATTTCAGTTTGTAACTCAACCAGCCTGACACTTCTCATGATGTGCTCTGCGTATAAGTTAAATAAAAAGGGTGAATATAAACAGCCTTATCGAACTCCTTTCTCAGCCCTGAATGAATCAGTTGTTCCATGCAAGGCTCTAAATGTTGCTTCTTAAGCTGCATGCAGGTTTCTCAGGAGATAGGTAAGATGGTCTTGTATTCCCATTTCTTTAAAAGTTGGTTATGATACATACAGTCAAAGGATTTAGTGTACTCAATAAAACAGAGGTAGATGTTTCTCTGGAATTCATATATTTTCTCTATGATCCAATGCATGTTGTCAATTTGATCTCTGGTTCTTCTAACTTTTACTAAACTGAGCTTGGATATCCGGAATTTCTCAGTTCATGTAATGCTAAAGGCTAGCATGGATGATTTTCAGCATAACATTATGAGCATGGGAGATGAGTGCAATTGTCTTGTGGTTTGAACATTTTTTAGTACTGCCCTTCTTGGGAATTTGGATGAGGATTGGTCTTTTCCAGTCCTGTGACCACTGATGGATTTTCCAAATTTGATGACATATTGAGTCCAGCACTTTGATAACATCAACTTTTAGGGTTTTAAATAGTTCTGCTGGAATTCAATCACCTCCACTAGCTTTATTGACAGTAGTACTTCGTAAGGCTCACTTGACTTCACATTCCAGAATGTCTGGCTCTGGATGAGTGATGACACCATTGTGGTTATATGGGTCATGAAGACGTTTTTTCATACAGTTCTTCTGTGTATTCTTTTCATCTCTTCTATATCTCTTCTTCTCCTATTAGGTATATACAGTTTCCAATCCTTATTGTGTTCATCTTTTTTTAATATAAATTTATTTCTTTTAATTGGAGGCTTGGCAGCTGCGACTGGCGCAATAAGAGTGCCTCAGCGGCTGCGACCAGTGCACTAAGAGCGCCTCGGCGGCTGCGACCAGCACACTAAGAGCACCTCAGGGGCTGTGACTGGTTCACTAAATGCGGGCGAGAGGAGCTCCCCCATGACCGAGGTCAGAAAGGGTGGCGGTGAGGAGATATCCCTCCTCCAAGGTCAGGAAGGGAGGAGGTGAGGAGAGACCCTTCGTCCAAGGTAAGGTACAATGGCTGTGCTTTGCTGGAATAGCCGGGAAGAGATACCCCCCGAGCACAAGGTAAGAGAAACCCAAGTAAGACGGTAGATGTTGCAAGAGTGCATCAGAGGGCAAACACACTGAAACCATACTCACAGAAAACTACTCAATTTAATCACATTAGGACCACAGCCTTGTCCAACTCAATGAAACTAAGCCATGCTCCTGGGGCAACCCAGCATGGGCGGGTCATGGTGGAGAGATCTGACAGGGTGTGATCCACTGGAGAAGGGAATGGCAAACCACTTCAGTATGCTTACCTTGAGAACCCCATGAACAGTATGAAAAGACAAAATGATAGGATACCTAAAGAGAAACTACCCAGGTCAGTAGGTGCCCAATATGCTACTGGAGATCAGTGGAGAAATAACTCCAGAAAGAATGAAGGGATGGAGCCAAAGCAAAAAGAATACCCAGCTGTGGATGTGACTGGTGATAGAAGCAAAGTCCGATGCTGTAAAGAGCAATATTGCATAGGAACCTGGAATGTCAGGTCCATCAGATCAGATCAGATCAGATGAGTCACTCAGTCGTGTCCGACTCTTTGCGACCTCATGAATTGCAGCACGCCAGGCCTCCCTGTCCATCACCAACATCCGGAGGTCACTCAGACTCACATCCATCGAGTCAATGATGCCATCCAGTCATCTCATCCTCTGTCGTCCCCTTCTCCTCCTGCCCCCAATCCTCCCAGCATCAGAGTCTTCTCCAATGAGTCAACTCTTCACATGAGGTGGCCAAAATACTGGAGTTTCAGCTTTAGCATCATTCCTTGCAAAGAAATCCATGGGCTGATCTCCTTAAGAATGGACTGGTTGCATCTCCTTGCAGTCCAGGGGACTCTTAAGAGTCTTCTCCAACACCACAGTTCAAAAGCATCAATTCTTCGGTGCTCAGCCTTCTTCACAGTCCAACCCTCACATCCATACATGACCACAGAAAAGACCATAGCCTTGACTAGGCGAACCTTTGTTGGCAAAGTGATGTCTCTGCTTTTGAATATGTTATCTAGGTTGGTTATAACTTTCCCTTCCAAGGAGTAAGCGTCTTTTAATTTCATGGCTGCAGTCACCATCTGCAGGGATTTTGGAGCCCAGAAAAATAAAGTCTGACACTGTTTCCATTGTTTCTCCATCTATTTCCCATGTAGTGATGGGACCAGATGCCATGATCTTCGTTTTCTGAATGTTGAGCTTTAAGCCAACCTTTTCACTCTCCACTTTCACTTTCATCAATAGGCTTTTGAGTTCCTCTTCACTTTCTGCCATGAGGGTGGTGTCATCTGCATATCTGAGGTGATTGATATTTCTCCCGGCAATCTTGATTCCAGCTTGTGTTTCTTCCAGTCCAGCATTTCTCATGAAGTACTCTGCATATAAGTTAAATAAACATGGTGACAATATACGCCCTTGACATACTCCTTTTCCTATTTGGAACCAGTCTGTTGTTCCATGACCAGTTCTAACTGTTGCTTCCTGACCTGCATACAGATTTCTCAAGAGGCAAATCAGGTGGTCTGGTATTCCCATCTCTTTCAGAATTTTCCACAGTTTATTGTGATCTACACAGTCAAAGGCTTTGGCATAGTCAATAAAGCAGAAATAGATCCATGAATCAAGGAAAATTGGAAGTGGTCAAACAATAGATGGCAAGAGTGAATGTTGACATTCTAGGAGTCAGCAAACTAAAATGGACTGGATGGGTGAATTTAACTCAGAGGACCATTATATCTACTACTATGGGCAGGAATCCCTCAGAAGAAATGGAGTGGCCATCATGGTCAACAAAAGAGTCCGAAATGCAGTACTTGGATGCAATCTCAAAACAACAGAATGATCTTTGTTTGTTTCCAAGGCAAACCATTCAATGTCACAGTAATCCAAGTCTATGCCCCAACCAGTAATGCTGAAGAAGCTGAAGTTGAACGGTTCTATGAACACCTACAAGACCTTTTAAAACTAACACCCCCAAAAAATGTCCTTTTCATTATAGGGGACTGAAATGCAAAAGTAGGAAGTCAAGAAACACCTGGAGTAACAGGCAAATTTGGCCTTGGAATATGGAATGAAGCAGAGAAAAGACTAATAGAGTTTTGCCAAGAAAATGCACTGGTCATAGCAAATACCCTCTTCCAACAACACTAGAGAAGACTCTACACATGGACATCACCAGATGGTAAACACCAAATTCAGATCAATTATATTCTTTGCAGCCAAAGATGTAGAAGTTCAATACAATCAGCAAAAACAAGACCAGGAGCTGACTGTGGCTCAGACCATGAATTCCTTATTGCCAAATTCAGACTTAAATTGAAGAAAGTAGCGAAAACCACTAGACCATTCAGGTATGACCTAAATCAAATCCCTTAGGATTATACAGTGGAAGTGAGAAATAGATTTAAGGTCCTAGATCTGATAGATAGAGTGCCTGAGGAACTATGGAATGAGGTTTGTGACATTGTACAGGAGACAGGGATCAAGACCATCCCCATGGAAAAGAAATGCAAAAAAGCAAAACGGCTGTCTGGGGAGGCCTTGCAAATATCTGTGAAAAGAAGAGAAGCAAAAGCAAAGGAGAAAAGGAAAGATATAAACATCTGAATGCAGAGTTCCAAAGAATAGCAAGAAGAGATAAGAAAGCCTTCTTCAGCGATCAATGCAAAGAAATAGAGGAAAACAACAGAATGGGAAAGACTAGGGATCTCTTCAAAAATCAGAGATACCAAAGGAACATTTCATGCAAAGATGGGCTTGATAAAGCACAGAAATGGTATGGACTTAACAGACGCAGAAGATATTAAGAAGAGGTGGCAAGAATACACAGAAGACTGTACAAAAAAGAGCTTCACGACCCAGATAATCATGATGGAGTGATCACTGACCTAGAGCCAGACATCCTGGAATGTGAAGTCAAGTGGGCCTTAGAAAGCATCACTATTAACAAAGCTAGTGGAGGTGATGAAATTCCAGTGGAGATATTCCAAATCCTGAAATATGATGCTGTGAAAGTGCTGCACTCAATATGCCAGCAAATTTGGAAAACTCAGCAGTGGCCACAAGATTGGAAAAGTTCGGTTTTCATCCCAATCCCAAAGAAAGACAATGTCAAAGAGTGCTCAAACTACCGCACAATTGCACTCATCTCACACGCTGGTAAAGTAATGCTCAAAATTCTCCAAACCAGGATTCAACAATATGGGAACCATGAAATTCCTGACGTTCAAGCTGGTTTTAGAAAAGGCAGAGGAACCAGAGATCGAATTGCCAAGATCCGCTGGATCATGGAAAAAGCAAGAGAGTTCCAGAAAAACATCTATTTCTACTTTATTGACTATGCCAAAGCCTTGGACTGGGTAGATCACAATAAACTGTTGAAAATTTTGAAAGAGATGGGAATACTAGACCACCTGATCTGCCTCTTGAGAAATTTGTATGCAGGTCAGGAAACAACAGTTAGAACTGGTCATGGAGCAACAGACTGGTTCCAAATAGGAAAAGGAGTTCATCAAGGCTGTATATTGTCACCGTGTTTATTTAACTTATATGCACAGTACATCATGAGAAACGCTGGACTGGAAGAAACACAAGCTGGAATCAAGATTGCTGGGAGAAACATCAATAACCTCAGATATGCAGATGACACCACCCTTATGGCAGAAAGTGAAGAGGAACTAAAAAGCCTCTTGATGAAAGTGAAAGTAGAGGATGAAAATATTGGTTTAAAGCTCAACATTCAGAAAACGAAGATCATGGCATCTGGTCCCATCACTACATGGAAAATAGATGGGGAAACATTGGAAACAGTGTCATACTTTATTTTTCTGGGCTCCAAAATCACTGCAGATGGTGACTGCAGCCATGAAATTAAAAGACGCTTACTCCTTGGAAGGAAAGTTATGACCAACCTAGATAGCATATTCAAAAGCAAATATATTACTTTGCCAACAAAGGTTCGCCTAGTCAAGGCTATGTATGGTCTTCCCTGTGGTCATGTATGGATGTGAGAGTTGGTCTGTGAAGAAGGCTGAGTGCCGAAGAATTAATGCTTTTGAACTGTGGTGTTGGAGAAGACTCTGAGAGTCCCTTGGACTACAAGGAGATCCAACCAGTCCATTCTGAAGGAGATCAGCCCATGGATTTCTTTGCAAGGAATGATGCTAAAGCTGAAACTCCAGTATTTTGGCCACCTCATGCGAAGAGTTGACTCATTGGAGAAGACTCTGATGCTGGGATGGATTGGGGGCAGGAGGAGAAGGGAACGACAGAGGATGAGATGGCTGGATGGCATCATTGACTCGATGGATGTGAGTCTGAGTGACCTCCGGGTGTTGTTGATGGACAGGGAGGCCTGGCGTGGCTGCAATTCATGGGTTCCCAAAGATTCAGACATGATTGATCGACTGATCTGATCTGATCTGGATTATTTTACAATATTGTATTGGTTTTGTCATACATCATCATGAACCCACAACAGGTATACACATGTTCCCCATCCTGAACCCTCTCACTACTCCCTCCCCATACCATCCCTCTGGGTCATTTCAATGCCCCAGCCCCAAGCACCCAGTAGTATCATGCATCGAACCTGGACTGGCAATTCGTAACATATATGATATTACACAAATTTCAATGCCTTTCTCCCAAATCATCCCACCCTCTCCCTCTCCCACAGAGTCCAAAAGACTTTTCTATACTTCTGTGTCTCTTTTGTTGTCTCGTATTCAGGATTATTGTTACCATCTTTCTAAACTCCATATACATACGTTAGTATACTGTATTTGTGTTTTCTTTCTGGCTTACTTCACTCTGTGTAATAGGCTCCAGTTTCATCCACCTCATAAGAACTGATTCAAATGTATTCTTTTTAATGGCTGTGTAATACTCCATTGTGTATATGTACCACTGCTTTCTTTATCCATTCATCTGCTGATGGACATCTAGGTTGCTTCTATGTCCTGGCTATTATAAACAGTGCTGCGATGAACATTGGGATACAAGTGTCTCTTTCAATTCTGGTTTCCTCAGTGTGTATGTCCAGCAGTGGGATTTCTGGGTCAAAAGGCAGTTCTATTTCCAGTTTTTTTAAGGAATCTCCACACTCTTCTCCATAGTGGCTGTACTAGTTTGCATTCCCACCAACAGTGTAAGAGGGTTCCCTTTTCTCCACACCCTAACCAGAATTTATTGCTTGTAGACTTTTGGATTGCAGCCATTCTGACTGGCGTGAAATGATACCTTATTGTGGTTTTGATTTGCATTTCTCTGATAATGAGTGATGTCAAGCATCTTTTCATGTGTTTGTTAGCCATCTGTATGTCTTCTTTGGAGAAATGTCTGTCCACTTCTTTGACCCATTATTTGACTGGGTCGTTTGTTTTTCTGGAATTGAGCTTCAGGAGTTGCTTGTATATTTTTGAGATTAATTTGTTGTCTGTTGCTTCATTTGCTATTATTTTCTCCCATTCTGAAGGCTGTCTTTTCACCTTGCTTAGAGTTTCCTTTGTGGTGCAGAAGCTTTTTAAGTTTAATTAGCTTCCATTTGTTTAGTTTTGCTTGTATTTCCAATATTCTGAGAGGTGGGTCATAGAGCATCCTGTTGTGATGTATGTTAGAGAATGTTTTGCCTATGTTCTCCTCTAGGAGTTTTTTAGTTTCTGGTCTTACGTTTAGATATTTAATCCTTTTTGAGTTTATTTTTGTGTATGGTGTTAGAAAGTGTTCTAGCTTCATTCTTTTACAAGTGGTTAATCAGTTTTCCCAGTACCACTTGTTAAAGAGATTGTCTTTAATCCATTGTATATTCTTGCCTCCTTTGTCAAAGATAAGTTGTCCATAGGTGTATGAATTTATCTCTGGGCTTTCTATTTTGTTCCATTGATCTATATTTCTGTCTTTGTGCCAGTACCATACTGTCTTCATGACTGTGGCTTTGTAGTAGAGCCTGAAGTCAGGCAGGTTGATTCCTCCAGTTCCATTATTCTTTCTCAAGATTGCTTTGGCTATTTGAGTTTTTTTTTTTTTTTTTTTTTTGTATTTCCATACAAGTTTTCAAATTATTTGTTCTAGCTCTGTGAAAAATACCATTGGTAGCTTGATAGGGATTGAATTGAATCTATGAACTCCCTTTGGGTAGTATACTCATTTTCACTCTATTGATTCTTCCGATTCATGAACATGGTATATTTCTCCATCTATTAGTGTGTTCTTTGATTTCTTTCACCAGTGTTTTATAGTTTTCTATATATTGGTCTTTAGTCTCTTTAGGTAGATATATTCCTAAGTATTTTGAATGGAACGGGACAATGAATGGAATTGTTTCCTTAATTTCACTTTCTCTTTTCTCATTATTAGTGTATAGGAATGCAAGCGATTTCTGTGTATTGATTTTATATCCTGCAACTTTACTATATTCATTGAATAGCTTTAGTAATTTTCTGGTGGAGTCTTTAGGGTTTTCTATGTACACGATCATGTCATCTGCAAACAGTGAGAATTTTACTTCTTCTTTTCCAATCTGGATTTCTTTATTTCTTTTTCTGCTCTGATTGCTGCAGCCAAAACTTCCAAAACTATGTTGAATAATAATGGTGAAAGTGGACACCCTTGTCTTGTTCCTGACTTTAGAGGAAATGCTTTCAATTTTTCACCATTGAGGATAATGTTTGCTGTGGGTTTGTCATATATAGCTTTAATTATATTGAAGTATGTTACTTCTGTCCCTGCTTTCTGGATAGTTTTTATCATAAATGGAGGTTGAATTTTGTCAAAGGCTTTCTCTGCATCTGTTGAGATAATCATATGGCTTTTATTTTTCAATTTATTAATGTGGTGTATTACATTGATTGATTTGTGGATATTGAAGAATCCTTGCATCCCTGGGATAAAGCCCACTTGGTCATGGTGTATGATCTTTTTAATGTGTTGTTAGTTTCTGATTGCTAGAATTTTGTTAATGATATTTGCATCTATGTTCATCAGTGATATTGGCCTATAGTTTTCTTTTTTTTTTTTTTTTTTTTTGGCATCTTTGTCAGGCTTTGGTATTAGGGTGATGGTGGCCTCATAGAATGAGTTTGGAAGTTTACCTTCTTCTGCAATTTTATGGAAATGTTTGAGTAGGATAGATGTTAGCTCTTCTCTACATTTTTGGTAGAATTCAGTTGTGAAGCCATCTGGACCAGGGCTTTTGTTTGCCAGAAGATTTCTGATTACCAGTTTCAATTTCCGTGCTTGTAATGGGTCTGTCAAGGTTGTCTATTTCTTCCTGGTCCAGTTTTGGAAAGTTGTAGTTTTCTAACAATTTGTCCATTTCTTCCAGGTTGTCCATTTTATTGGCGTATATTTGCTGATAGTAGTCTCTTATGATCCTTTGTATTTCTGTGTTGTCTGTTGTGATCTCTCCATTTTCATTTCTAATTTTATTAATTTGATTTTTCTCCCTCTGTTTCTTGATGAGTCTGGCTAATGGTTTGTCAATTTTATTTATCCTTTCAAAGAAGCAGCTTTTGGCTTTGTTGATTTTTGCTATGGTCTCTTTGTTTCTTTTGCATTTATTTCTGCCCTATTTTTAAAGATTTCTTTCCTTCTACTAACTCTGGGATTCTTAATTTCTTCCTTTTCTAGTTGCTTTAAGTGAAGAGTTAGGTTATTTATTTGACTTTTTTCTTTTTTTCTTGAGGTATGCCTGTATTGCTATGAACTTTCCCCTTAGGACTGTTTTTACAGTGTCCCACAGGTTTTGGGTTGTTGTGTTTTCATTTTCACTTATTTCTGTGCATATTTCGACTATTTTTTTTTTTCCTTCTGTGATTTTTTGGTTATTCAGCAGCGTGTTGTTCAGCCTCCATATGTTGGAATTCTTAATAGTTTTTCTCCTCTAATTGAGATCTAATTTTACTGCATTGTGGTCAGAAGAGATGGTTGGAATCATTTCAATTTTCTTTTTAATTTACCAAGGCTAGATTTATGGCCCAGCATGTGATCTATCTTGGAGAAGGTTCCGTTTGCACTTGAGAAAAAGGTGAAATTCATTGTTTTTGAGTGACATGTCATATAGATATGAATTATGTCTAACTGGTTTATTGTATCAGTTAAAGTTTGTGTTTCCTTGTTAATTTTCTGTTTAGTTGACCTATCCACAGAAGTGAGGTATTAAAGTCTCCCACTATTATTGTGTTGTTGTTAATTTCCCCTTTCATATTTGTTAGGATTTGTCTTATGTATTGCACTGCTCCTATGTTAGGTGCATATGTATTTACAATTGTTTTATCTTTTTTTTGGATTGATCCTTTGACCATTATGTAGTGTCCTTCTTTGTCTCTTTTCACAGCCTTTGTTTTAAAGTCTATTTTATCTAATATTAGTATTGCTACTCTTGCTTTCTTTTGGTTTCTATTTGCATGGAAAATCTTTTTCCAGCCCTTCACTTTCAGTGAGTATGTGTCCCTTGTTTCGAGGTGGGTCTCTTGTAGACAACATATATAGGGGTGTTGTTTTTGTATCCATTCAGCCAATTTTTTTTGGTTGGGACATTCAACCCATTTATGTTTAAGGTAATTATTGATAAGTATGATCCCATTGCCATTTGCTTTTTTGTTTTGGGTTTGAATTTATACATCCTTTTTGTGTTTCCTGTCTAGACAATATCCTTTAGAACTTTTTGGAGAGCTGGTTTGGTGGTGCTGAATTCTCTCAGCTTTTACTTGTCTGTAAACCTTTTGATTTCTCCTTCATATTTGAATGAGATCCTTGCTGGGTACAGTAATCTGGGCTGTAGGTTATTTTCTTTCATCACTTTAAGTATGTCTTGCCATTCCCTCCTGGCTTGGAAGAGTTTCCATTGAAAGATCAGCTGTTATCCTTATGGGAATCCCCTTGTGCATTATTTGTTGATTTTCCCTTGCTGTTTTTAATATTTGTTCTTTGTGTTTGATCTTTGTTAATTTGATTAATATGTGTCTTGTGGTGTTTCGCCTAGGGTTTATCCTGTTTGGGACTCTCTGGGTTTCTTTGACTTGGGTGATTATTTCCTTCCCCATTTTAGGGAAGTTTTCAACTATTATCTCCTCAAGTATTTTCTCATGTTCTTTCTTTTTGTCTTCTTCTTCTTGGACTCCTATGATTCGAATGTTGGGGTGTTTAATGATGTCCTGGAGGTCTCTTATATTGTCCTCATTTCTTTTAATTTTTTTTTTTCTTCTCTTTTTCTTTTATTTCTTCCATTTTTTTTTCTTATTAATTAATTCTTCTTTCTTTTGTCTCCATTATTCTACTATTTGCTGCCTCCAGAGTGTTTTTTTTTTTTTTTTTTTTTTTTTTTTTCTCCTTTTTTTTTTCTCTCCTTATTCTTTTTCTTTCTCCATTATTCTACTATTTGCTTCCCCCAGCTTTCTGATGTCATTTATTGCATTATTCATTATATATTGACTCTTTTGTATGTCTTCTAGGTCCTTGTTAAACCCTTCTTGCATCTTCTCAATCCTTGTCTCCAGGCTATTTATATTTGATTCCATTTTGATTTCAAGATTATGGATAATTTTCACTATAATTATTTGAAATTCTTTATCAAGTAGATTCCTAATCTCTTACTCTTTTGTTTGGTTTGGTGGACATTTATCCTGTTCCTTTACCTGTTATGTATTCCTCTGTCTCTTCATCTTCTTTATATTGCTGAGTTTGGGGTGTCCTTTCTGTATCCTTGCAGTTTGTGGGGTTCTCTTTATTGTGGAGTTTCCTCACTGTGGGTGGGGTTGTACAGGGGGTTTGTCAAGTTTTCTTGGTTAGGAAAGCTTGTTTCGGTGTTCTGGTGGGTGGAGCTGGATTTCTTCTCCGGAGTACAATGAAGTGTCCAGTAATGAGTTATGAGATGTCAATGGTATTGGAGTAACTTTGGGCAGCCTGTATATTGGAGCTCAGGATTGTGTTCCTGTGTTGCTGGAGAATTTGTGTGATATGTCTTGCTCTGGAACTTGTTGGCCCTTGGGTGGTGCTTGGTTTCAGTGTAGGTATGGAGCTGTTTGATGAGCTTCTGTCAATTAATGTTCCCTGGAATCAGGAGTTCTCAGGTATTCTCACGGTTTGGACTTAAGCCTCCTGCTTCTGGTTTTCAGTCTTATTTTTACACTAGTCTCAATACTTCTCCTTCTATACAGCACCATTGATACACCATCTAGGTTAAAAATGAAAAGTTTCTCCACAGTGAGGGGCACCCTGAGAGGTTCACAGAGTTACATGGAGAAGAGAAGAGGGAGGAGGAGATAGAGGTGACCCGAATGAAATGAGGTGGAATCAAAAGAGGAGAGATCAAGCTAGCCAGTAATCACTTCCTTATGTGCACTCCAAAACTGGACCTCTCAGAGATGTTCATGGAGTTATACAGAGAAAAGAAGGGGGAGGAAGGGAGACAGAGGTGGCCAGGAGGATAAAAAAGGAGAATCAAAAGGAAGACACAGATCCAGCCAGTAATCAGTTCCCTAAGTGTTCTCTACCATCTGGAACACACAGAAATTCACAGATTTGGGTAGAGAAAAGAGGGAGTACGGAGGAGACACAGGCTACCTGGTGGAGAAAAAGGAGAGTCCAAAGGGGGGAGAGAGCAGTCCAGCCAGTGGTCTTACTCCGAAGTAAAAATGGGTACTGAAGATTGGGTTTTTAAAGGTACAAAATTGATAACAAATACCAAAAAGCAAAGATTAAAAATCTAAAGTAGAGTTTGGAATTTATAGCCAGGACATGGAAGCAACCTAGATGTCCACCAGCAGATGAATGGATAAGAAAGCTATGGTACATATACACAATGGAGTATTACACAGCCATTAAAAATACATTTGAATCAGTTCTAATGAGGTGGATGAAACTGGAGCCTATTATACAGAGTGACGTAAGTCAGAAAGAAAACACCAATACAGTATACTAAGGCATATATATGGAATTTAGAAAGATGATAACGACAACCCTGTATGTGCGACAGCAAAAGAGACACAGATGTATAGAACAGTCTTTTGGACTCTGTGGGAGAGGGAGGGGGGATGATTTGGGAGAATGGCATTAAAACATGTATAATAGCATATAAGAAATGAATCGCCAGTCCAGGTTCGATGCAGGATACTGGAAGCTTGGGGCTGGTGCACCAAGATGACCCAAAGGGATGGTATGGGGAGGCAGGTGGAAGGCGGGTTCA
This sequence comes from Tragelaphus eurycerus, assembly GCA_935064755.1. Lineage (NCBI taxonomy): Eukaryota > Metazoa > Chordata > Mammalia > Artiodactyla > Bovidae > Tragelaphus > Tragelaphus eurycerus. The sequence continues at coordinate 11,682,894 of CAKXYN010000046.1, read as the reverse complement.
GGATGGGGAACACGTGTACACCCAATGGTGGATGCATGTTGATGTATGGCAAAACCAATACAATATTTTAAAGTTAATAATAATAATGATGAATAAATAAATAAATAAAAGAAAACAAAAAAAAGGAAAAAAAACAAAGTCACAAAAATTATAAAATATATATATAGATATGAAGTTTTCTTTTAAAAAATAGGCTCTTTTTTTGCAAAGTAATAGTAGGTTATAAGAGTGAAAATTAAAGGAGTAATGGGGGACTTAAAAATTAAAATTAAAAAAAAAAGAACGATCATAAAAATAGTGAAAATATATCTAGGACTTTCTTTGGTGTTGTTGTGGATATTGTGTGGTAAGTTCACTTTGGATAGTTCCTTGGTCCAGCTTATATTTCTCAAGATCTATAGGCTCTTTCCCTATGTATTTAGTATTAACGACAGGGTTTTAATCTATTACACCTGTCACTTCCAAGGCGGTTCCCTCTGTTTTAGCTTCTTCTGTTTGCTGGTCTCTTCAGTGTCTGATTTTCGCTCTGACACAAAGGGGGCGGTGGTGGACACTTTTTTAGGCTCACTTGTTCAGTCGCACTGTGGGGAGGGAGAGATGCTGCAAACAAATAACACTGGCATGTGCTGGCAGTGCCTCAGCCACACTGGGCCTGCCCCTGGTCACGGCATGTGTACCCTCCCTGCCCACACTGCTCAGGCTCTAAGTTGCTTTGCCAGGAGTTGTCTGAGGCCGGCCCTGGGCTGCATACACCTTCCAGGTCTAAGACACTCAGGTTCAGGCACTCTGGTAGTCCTCAGAGGCGCAGACTCGATTGGGCCTGTGTTTTGTGCTCTACCCAGGTCTGAGCAGCACAGGTGATGGGGTGTTTGGCGAGCATGGTCACTGCGCCTTATTGCCTCCCCTGTCCCTGCCATTCAATTTTCTGGGTGTACAACCTGCGCACCTTCTCAGGCAGATGTTGACCATCCAGAACCCCAAGAATTCTTTGTTAGCAAAGAAGCCTACTTATAGTTTTGTAGATAATGTCTCTTTGGGCTGCAATTGCCCCCTTCCGGCTCTGGCTGCCTGTCGCCAGAGGGGGATGGTCTGCAGCCGGCTATCTCTGTTCAGTCCTTTGTTCTGTGCACTGGTGGTGGTGTTTTAGGTTAGGGCTGGCTTTTTGCGTGTTAGTTATTCCACAGTCTGGTTTGCTAGCCCAAGTTAGTTCACTCAGATTGTGCTTGGGGCATTCAGGCCAGATCCTTACTCTAAGCAATGCAAGTGGTGCCTCCATGACCAGCCTCCACTTGCTAGTGTGGGTGCAGACTTCTGTGCTGCTTCTCCACTGGGGGAGTTACTGTTGGGTTCGTAATCTGTGGATTTTAATTATTTATTTATTTTTCCTCCCTGTTATGTTGCCCTCTGTGCTTCCAAGGCTCGCCACAGACTAGGCAGTGAGAGTGTTTCCTGGTGTTTGGAAACTTCTCTCTTTTTCAGACTCCCTTCCCAGGACGGAGCTCCATCCCTACCTCTTTAGTCTCTTTTTTTTGTCTTTTATATTTTTCCTACCTCCTTTAGAAGACAATGGGCTGCTTTTCTGGGTGTCTGATGTCCTCTGCCAGCATTCAGAAGTTGTTTTATAGAATTTACTCAGCGTTTAAATATTCTTTTGATGAATTTGTGGGGGAGAAAGTGGTCTCCCCCATCCTATTCCTCCGTCATCTTAGGACTGCCTCTGTGCTCATCTTTGAATGAAACATTCCTTTCATATTTCCAGTTTTCTTAAAGAGATCCCTAGTCTTTCCTACCACTACTCTAAATGATAGAAATCAGAAAGTGTTTGTTTGCAGGTATTGAGCAAAGGAGAGAGGCAATGGAAATACCTTTATCTTGTTTTAAGCAATGATTTCCTGAGTGCATATACATTGTCAAAATTAATTAACTGAATCATTTTACTACATCAAAATTCTGATTAACCTTTTGTGACTGGGATTTTTGTATCTTTCTAAACTTGTTTACATGACTTTATGACTGTTTCAAATATATACGCACAAAACATTCCTTTTGCCATGTGTAAATTTGGCAATGTGATGAGTCCAAAAATCAATTACAATTTACACTTTTATTTTGTATTGAGTATTTATGTTAATTATACTTTTAAGATTTGAGTTTTTCCACCTACAACTCCTATTTTCTTTCTACAGGTTGTTTATGCTGTTTTAAAAGATATAGAAACTTACAACAACAACAACAACAAAAATATCCACCACACATTGAGCTGAATACTAAGGTATATATATGTCATTATATGCAAATTATTCCTTAATGAAGGGAAGGGATTTTATACAACCAGGTTATAAAGTTCTTCAGTATCAGGGTCAGGTGGTGGCTTGGTATGCTTAATACCCTCTTATTTCCTCAATCTCCCTAAACAACCCCAAATAAGCATTCAGTCTAAGCTAACGGCATGAAATTGCTGTGTAAGTAAATAAGTGACAACTGTGTTTTCTATTCAAACGCAATCTTTCCTTAAATTTCATAGCCCTCACTTCAGAAAGATTATCACCCTGATGCATTTCCTACATGAAATTCTACAGCTATCATTATTCAGTTCTTTGATTTATTCTGTAAACAATGTACTATGAGAAGCTATACATGTCTATGCATATATCTATCTTTCATTCTTCTTAATCACTACATAGGATTCTACTGATAATCCCCTATTGATGGACATTTAGATTGTTTCCAACTTTTCAATATTCTAGTTAGAGCAAGTTTATTAGTAATAGAGGAATAAGCTCCTAAAAGTAGAAATGCTGTCTCTAAGGATATGGTATGTACGTATAAATTTTGATAGATTTTGCAAAATACTCTCCAAAATCTTTGCCAACCTGATAGAAAATGCAAACAAGAAGAACTTTCATTGCTCATTTAAATGTATATTTATCTAATTATAATCTAAACTAAGCATATTTGAAAATCTAATGTTTTAACTACTGACTACAGAGAAGAGATGTGGGTAAGAAGAGAAATTGAGATAGAAATACAGACCTCAGCATTTGAGCCATCAATGAGTATTATTCACTTGGACAAGCACCAAACAAGAATCTTTCAAACTTGTCCAAACTAATTGTCAAAATCAGCCTAATTTTAACCAGACTGTTGTATTTGAGTTTCTAATTCTTTGACAGCTTATTATAGCCTTGTCTGTCACTTTGATTGACAATATTTTCTTAATATGTATATTTTATTGAAGTATAATTGACTTACAACGTTTTAGGTGCACAGCGAAGTGATTCAATTATCAATATACATATTTATTATTTTTCAGATTATTTTCCATTATAGATTATTAGAAGACATTGACTATAGTTCCCTGTGCTATACAGCAAGCTTTTGTTGCTTGTTGTATATCTTTTTTTTTTTTAATTAGAAATCTAACATTCTATTCATACTAAGTCAAACAAGTGTAATCAAAATGTTATAAAATTGTTAGTTAGGCAAACTGTTTTCTAAATATATATATAATTTCTAAAATGTTAGAAATATTTTAGAAAAATCTATATACATATATTTTATACATATCTATTTATATACATGAAAAAAAGTATTTTAGAAAAAAATATATACATATATGCATATATATTATATATATTTTAGAAATGTACATATATACACACAAAACTTTTCTATTGCATTTGATAAAGGCTTCAGAAAAAGAAAAGAAAAGGAGAAATTGAAACACATAAACTAAATGAAATTGGAGCACTGACTATGGAATAGGAAACGTGGAACAAACTATGATAAAAGTAAAAGACCAGTTGTTTTAAACATGGTTGCTCATTAGAAAAATATCTGGAGCTTTGGAAGGCAAAAGCATTTGTACTTTTTAAAAAACATTCCGAGACTTGGTTGACTATTTTCTTTCCCATGTTAGGGAAGTTTTCAACTGTTATCTCTTCAAATATTTTCTCAGGTCATTTCTCTCTTTCTTCTCCTTCTGGGACCCCTATAATTCAAATGTTGGTGTATTTAATGTTGTCCCAGAGGTTTTTCAGAACGTCTTCATTTTTTTTTTTTCCCCCACTCTTTTTCATATATTCTGTTCTGGACTAGTGATGTCCACCATTTTGTCCTCCAGGTCACTTACCCATTCTTCTGAATCAGCTATTCTGCTGTTGATTCCTCTTAAAGTATTATTCATCTCTGTTTGTTTGTTCTTTAGTTCTTCTAGGTTTTGGTAAGCATTTCTGGCATCTTCTCCATTGTTTTCCTGAGATAATGGATCAACTTCACTATCATTATTCTGAATTCTTTTTTCCAAAAGGTTGCCTATCTCCACTTCATTTAGCTATTTTCTCTTGGGTTTTATCTTGTCCCTTCATCTGGGATACAAATTTCTGCTTTTTAATCCTTATTAACTTTCTGTAATGTGGTTTTTGTTCTAGCTAATGTGGAATTGTTGTTCTTCTTACTTCTTTAGTCTGCCCTATGTTGGAGGATGCTAAAAGGCTTGTATAAGCTTTCAATTGGAGGGACTGGTGTTGGGAAAAACTGGGTCTGGTGGGCAGGGCCATGTTCAGTAAGCTTTAATCCAATTATCTGCTAATGGGTAGGGTGTGCTCCCTCACTGTTTTTAAGCCTAAGGTGACCTAGCTCTGGAGTCTATGGGCTCTATGGTAGGTTTAATAGTGACCTCCATAAGGGCTTACATCAAAGGGGACCTTCCAGGACTGCTGCTGCCAGTGCCCTCATCTCTATGGTGAGCATTTGCCAACCCACACCTCCACAGGAGACCCTCCAACAGTAGCAGACAGTTTTTCTTCAGTCTTCTGTGAGGTCACTGCTCCTTTTCTCGGAATCTTTGTGAATACAAAATTTTGTTTGTGCCCTCCAAGAATGGAGTCTCTGTTTCCCCCAATCCTGTGGAAGTCCTGTAATCAAATCCCACTAGACTTCAAGGTCAGATTTCCTGAGAATCCAAGATTTCTAGTCCCTTTGTCAGATCGCCAGGCTGGAAAGCCTGACGTGGGGTTCAGAACCTTCACAATAGTGGGACAACTTCTTTTCTATTATTGTTGTCCACGGGGTCACCTACCCTGTGGGTATGGGATTTGACTTTACCATGATTGTTCCCCTCCTACCATCTCACTGCCACTTCTTCTTTGTCTGTCTCACGTCAAAAGACAAAGAAGAAGTGGCAGTGAGATGGTAGGAGGGGAACAATCATGGTAAAATCAAATCCTATACCCACAGGGTAGGTGACCCCGTGGAGAACAATAATAGAAAAGAAGTTCTCCCACTGTTGTGAAGGTTCTGAACCTTTATATTTGGTGGGTTCCAGAGCACTCCTTTTAATGGTTGCTCAACTGCTAGTTGTGATTTTGGTGCTCTCACAGGAGGAGATCAGAGGTGATCTTCTACTCTACCATCTTGAACCGGAAATCTGTATACCACTTTTTCTTTACCTATTCAACTGTTCATGGACATTTAGGATGTTTATTGTCTTGTCTGTTGTAAACAGTGGTGCTATGAACATAGAGGTGCATGTATTTTTTAAAAATATAGTTTTCTCTGAATATATGTCCAGGAGTGGGATTGTTGAATAATATGGTAACTCTATTTTTAGTTTTTTGAGAAACCACCATACTGTTTACCATAGTGGCTGCAATAATCTACATCCCCACTAACAGTATACTCTCACTTTCTCAAGCATTTTTAATTTGTAGACTTTTTAATGATAGCCATTATTATGACTGTGATGCAGTACCTCATTGAAGCTTTGATTTGTATTTCTCTGATAATTAGCTATCATGAGCTTCTTTTCATGTGCTGATAGGCGATCTGTATGTCTTCTTTAGAGAAATGTCTATTTGTTTCCTGCCCATTTCTGGAGTGGGTTATTTAGTTTTTATTGTTGTTATTGAGTTATCTGTGTTGTTTGTATATTTTGGAATTCAAACATTTGTCAACTGAATTCCTTGCAAATATTTTCACCAAGGCTGTATGCTGACTTTTCATTTTGTTTATGCTTTCCTTTGCTGTACAAAGGTTATATGTCTGAGTAGGCACCTTTTGTTTATTCATTTATTTTTTATTAAATTCTATTTTATTTTTTAACTTTACAATATTGTACTGGTTTTGTTTTTATTAATTTGTGAGACTGGCTTAAGAAAACACCTGTATGATTTATGTCAGAGACTGTATTCCCTATATTCTGTTCTAAGAGTTTTATGGTGCCATGTCTTATATTTAAATTTTAAGCAATTTTCAGCTTAATTTTGTGTATGTTATGGGTGGTGTAAACATGGATTTACAAGTTGCTATCCAAATTCCCAAGCACCTCTTGATGAAGATACTATCATTTTCCCATTGGCTATTATTGCCTCCTGAGTCTAAGATTAATTGACTGTAGGAATGCAGGTTTATTTCTGGGCCTTTCTGTTTTGTTACATGGATTCATATGTCTGTTTTTGTGCTAATATCATGCTGTGTTTTCTGTAGCTTTTTTAAAATGTACATTGAGCCTTCTCTAGAATTGATCACATATCAGAGCACAAAAGAACTCTCAAAATATTTAAAAGGTTAGAAACTATTTCAAGCTTTTTTTACCACAATGACATGAAGCTAGAAATCCATAGAAAAATATATGAGAAAAAAAAAAAGATTACTTTGGTACTAAACAACATAGTACCAAAATAAATGGGTCCATGATAAAAGAGGAAATTGAAAAAAAATCTTGAGATGACAATGAAAACACAACCATACAAAATCTATGAGATGCAGTAAAAGTAGTTTTTAGAGGAAAGTTAAAATAATACAAGCCTCTTCTAAAAACCAGAAACATCTCAAATTAAAAACAAACAAACAAACAAACAAAAAGACCTAACCTATCAACTATTGGGTAGCCCAAAGTTTCTTTAGGTTTTTAAGTAAAAATAAGAGGAACAGCTTTCATCTTTGCCAACAACTTATTGAATAGTGTATGTACCATTATGTTCCACTACTTTCTGCCTTTTTTCAGGCAACTTCAAAATTCCATGCTCCCAATTTTTTTTTTTTTTTTTTTTTTTTTTTTTACCATTTTTGAGCAAAGAACAGTTCCAGGTGCATTTTGCAATCTTCCAAGGAATGGAATTTTTTTCTACTAAGAGAATTTTGTAAAGATTGCAATAAATGGACATCCAAAGCTGCAGTATCTGGTGAATACGGCAGATGAATCAGAACCTCTCAGTCAAATTGTAACAGTTTTTAACTGGTTATCAAAGCAGTATGTGGTCTTGCATTATCCTGATGGAAGGTTGTGTATTTTTTGCTGCATAATTCCAAATGCTTTTCACTGAGTTCTGCTTTCAGGTGGTCTAATTGGGAGCAGTACTTTTAGAATCAGTTGTTTGGTTTTCCAGAAGGAGCTCATAATTAGAGGACTCCCTTCCAATTCCACCATATACACAACATCACTTTCTTTGGATGAAAACACCTTTGATGTGGTTGGTAGTGGTTCATTTCTCTTGTCCTATGATTACTTTCATTCCACATTATTGTTCAGTATCTACTTTCATTGCCCATCACACTTTGTTTTAACAATGGAACATTTATTTACGTTTAAACAGTGAATTGCATGCAGAAATACGGTCAAGGTTTTTTTGCTTAACTTATGTGGAACTCAAACATCAAAGCAATGAACATATCCAAGCTAGTGAAAATGATTAGCACCACTTGATTTGGATATTTTGAGTATGCTAGGTATCTCTCATGTGGTACAAAATTAATTGCTTTCAATTAATGTCCTAGTTTGATCTCTATCAACTTCAACTGGTCTACCTGGCCATGGAGCATTGTTTAGTAAGAAACCTCCAGCACAAAACTTCACAAACCACTTTTGATATGTTCAATCAGTCACAGTGCCTTCTTTATAAATTCAGAAATCTTTTTTTTTTTTTTGCATTTCAATTACATTTCTACATTTCTTCAAATAATAAAGCATAATATGTTGAAAATGCTACTTTTTATTTCATCTTCAACATTATAATAGCTACACAAAATACAATAATTTTGATTTCTTTTCAATACATACTTATATGACAGCTGTCACAATACAATCTAACAATTTTTTAAATGAAGTTAAAGAAAACTATGCACCACTAGAGCCATGTTATGGGAAAAACAAAATGAACTTTTTGGCCAAAACAATAAAAGAATAAAGAAAAGAACAAACAAAATCTAAAGTCAGCAGAAGGAAGGAAAATAATAAAGATTAAAGAAAAAAATATGTAAAGGATCATGTCATCTGCAAACAGTGAGAGTTTTACTTCTTCTATTCCAATTTGGATTCCTTTTATTTCTTTTTCTGCTCTGATTGCTGTGGCCAAAACTTCCAAAACTATGTTGAATAGTAGTGGTGAGAGTGAGCACCTTTTTCTTGTTCCTGATTTTAGGGGAAATGCTTTCAATTTTTCACCATTGAGGATAATGTTTGCTGTGGGTTTGTCATATATAGCTTTTATTATGTTGAGGTGAAAGTGAAAGTCACTCAGTCATGTCCGACTCTTTGCAACACATGGACTATATAGTCCATGGAATTCTCCAGGTCAGAATACTGGTGTGGGTAGCCTTTCCCTTCTCCAGGGGATCGTCCCAGTCCAGGGATCGAACCCAGGTCTCCCGCATTGTGGGTGGATTCTTTACCAACTGAGCTATCAGGGAAGCATGTTCCTTCTATTCCTGCTTTCTGGAGAGTTTTTATCATAAATGGATGTTGAATTTTATCAAAGGCTTTCTCGGCATCTATTGAGATAATCATATGGCTTTTATTTTTCAACTTGTTCATGTGGTGTATTACATTGATTGTTTTGCAGATATTGAAGAATCCTTGTATCACTGGGATAAAGCCCACTTGATCATGGTGTATGATCTTTTTAATGTGTTGTTGGATTCTGATTGCTAGAATTTTGTTAAGGATTTTTGCATCTATGTTCATCAGTGATATTGGCCTGTAGTTTTATATGTACATATATATATACATATATATATATATATATATATGTATATGTATATGTATATATGTATATGTATATGTATATATATATATGTATATATGTATATATATATATATATATATATGGAATTTAGAAAGATGGTAATGACAACCCTGTATGCAAGACAGCAAAAGAGGCAAGATGTATAGAACAGTCTTTTGGACTCTGTGGGGGAGGGAGGAGGGGGATGATTTGGGAGAATGGCATTAAAACATGTATAATATCATATAAGAAATGAATCATGAGTCCAGGTTTGATGCAGGATACAGGAAGCTTGGGGCTGGTGCACTGGGATGACCCAGAGGGATGGTATGGGGAGGGAGGTGGGAGGGGGGTTCAGGATTGGGAACACTTGTACACCCATGGCAGATGCATGTTGATGTATGGCAAAAACCAATACAATATTGTAAAGTAAAAAAAAAAAGTAATAATAATAATAAAAAGAAAAAGTAAAGAAAAAATAAAATAGGGCTAAAAAATACAGAAAAAAGCAATACAAGAAGAATTGCTTCTTTGAAAAGAGAAAAAAAAAAATGAAAAACTTCTGCATGGGCTCACTGTTGGGGGCCAGCGTGAGGCATTCCACCCATGGCAAAGATCATGAGGAAGGATGCTCTACGTACACAAAGACGGGATCTAGCCTCATGAGTCCCCCTGGAAATTCTCGAGCATCTACCCCCATAACCAGAGCCTGCCTACTTTACTACTTTGTGCTCTCACCTACACCTCTGACTTAATGGGGGCTGTCCACCCCCCACCTCTTTCAGAAAAGGAGTTAACTTAGAGCTCCAGTTAATAAAAATTCCTGGGCTTGACAAGAGTGTTTTAACCTACAAACTCCTGTGAAGTTTCTCTAGCCTGCCTGACAGGCTTGTCCAGCCACATGTGATTGCTCACAGCCTCCCAACCGTGAGAGGCACGAGATACTTTAAATCTTCTAAAAACAGGTTCCTTAGAGAAGTTAGAAAACTATAGTCGGCTGATTAGAAATTGTATTGGTGAAGGATTTTTCATTTGTTGAGCCAATGTTTGCTGCTAAGTTTCCACATCGCCTGCCCTTACACACATTAACAAATATATAGAAGAAATAAGTATTAACCTTTGATATTAATCACGTTAGACCTTAGGCTAGGTAAGTTCTTTCCTTAATTAAAACGCACTACACCCTCACCCTATAGGAATGTAACTTTATCTGATACCTTCAGAAGGTGGAGTCTGTTTTAAGAATAATCACCCCTGGAGAAATAAGTGTTGACTGACCGCTGTCACAAGGAGAGGGTCATAAATTGTCAACAGGTCCCCTGGCCAGAAGATGATGTAACACCCCTAAGACCTCTGTATACATTTGTATGAAGCACCTGACTTTGATAAAAGTCAGGACTGCTGACTCCGCATGACTTTTGTATAACATCTCAGTGTATAAAAGCAGACCCTAGAAAATAAAGAATTGGAATCAGTTCCTCGAAAGACTGGTCTCCCCATGTCGCTCTCTCTCTCAAACTCTGGCTGAGTCTCCATCTGGAGCACGGAACCCATCAAGCTTACTAATTGTGCCTGGGCTTCTAAGATCCGACCAGGGAGGCCTCAGTGTCTCCTCTACTTCAGGAAAACGGAAGGACGTCTGAGGCCTACATAAGTGGTGCAAACTTCTTGTTTTGAAGTTTTATTGGTTTTCTGCGTAAACCAAGCTGCTCAGCCTATTTTCTCCACTGAATTTTCCTGCTGAGCTATCCCCATTCTATTACTCTTTATATCCTTAATTAACATTTAATTAAGCAGTTGTTTCCTGATCCTTGCCAACGCTGTCCCCGCTTCAAACTCCCTGGATCAGCCGGGGCTGGACCTCGGCAGCTCACCAAGAAGAAAAGAGGGAAAACACAAATAAACAAAATAAGAACTGAAAGAAGAGAAATTAAAACTGATATTGCAGAAATACAAGTAAGTAAATAAGAGAATACTATGAACAAGTATATGCCAATAAAATAGACATGCTAGAAGACATGGACAAATATCTAGAAACATAGAGTTCATCAAAACTGAATCTAAAAAAATAGACAATTTAAATAGACCAATCATCAGAAGTGAAATAGAGTCTGTAATTAAAAAACAAAAAATCACTGTGAGCAGAAGTCCAGGACCAGAAGTCTTCACTGGGGAATTCTATGAAACATACAAAGAAGAATTTATACCAATTCTTCTCAAACTCTTCCAAAAGATTGAAGAGAAAGGAAAACTCCCAAAGTCATTCTATGAAGCCACCATTATCCTGATATCAAAACCAGACAAATACAATACCATAAAAAATTACAGGCCAATATCTCTGATGAATATAGATGCAAAAATTCTCAATAAAATATTAGAAAATGAAATCACACACATATAAAAAAGATCATACAACATGACAAAGTGGGATTCATCCTAAAGTCATAAAGGTGGTTCAACATATGCATATCAATCAATGTGATACACCACATAAAGAAATTTGTCTCCTGCATTGTAGGCAGGTGCTTTACCACCCCTCTTACCACTTCTATTCAACATAGTACTGGAAGTCTTAGCCACAACAGTCAGAAAAGAAAAAAATAAAATAAAAGCATCCGAAATTGGAGATAAGAAGTAAAATTGTCATCATATGCAGACTGTGTTGTGCTGTGTTTAGCTGCTCAGTCTTGTCTGACTCTTTGTGATCCCATGGGCTGTAGTCTGCCAAGCTCCTCTGTCCATGGGAATTCTCCAGGCAGGAACACTGGAGTGGGTTGCTATGCCCTCCTCCAACCGTTAGAATCAGACATGGAACAACAAACTGGTACAAATGTGGGATCAGAGTATGTCAAAGTTGTATACTGTCAGCCTGCAGGTGAAAGCAGAGAGTGAAAAATCTGGCTTAAAACTCAATATTCCTGTAATTAAGATCTAATCTTACTGCATTGTGGTCAGAAAAGATGCTTGAAATGATTTCAATTTTTTTGAATCTACCAAGGCTAGATTTATGGCCCAGGATGTAGAGGGATGGTATGGGGAGGGAGCTGGGAGGAGGATTCAGGATTGGGAACACGTGTACACCCGTAGCGGATTCATATTGATGTATGGCAAAATCAATACAATATTGTAAAGTAATTAGCCTCTAATTAAAATAAATAAGTTTAAATTTTTTTTTAAAAAAAAGCAAACAAAACAAAACAAAACTCAATATTCCAAAGACTAAGATCATGGGACGATCTGGCTCCACCACTTCATGGAAAATAGAAGGGTAAAAAGTGGAAAAAATGATAGATTTCTTTTCCTGTGCTCCAAAATCACTGTGGACAGTGAGAGCCCTCTTGAAATGAAGACACATGCTCCTTGGAAACAAAGCTATGACGAACCTAGACAGTATATTAAAATGCAGATTCATCTCTTTGTCAACAAAAGTCCATATAGTCAAAGCTATGGTTTTTCCAGTAGTTGTGTATGGTTGTGAGAGTTGAATCATATGGAAGGCTAAAGAATTAATGCTTTTGAACTGTGGTGCAGAAGACTCATCAGAGTCCCTAGACAGCAAGGAGATCCAACTAGTCAGTCCTAAAGGAAATCAACAGAATATTCATCAGGAGGACTGATGTTTAAGCTGAGGCTGCAACACTTTGGACACTGGATCAAAGAGCTGACTCATTGGAGAGGATGAGATGGTTGGATGGCATCACTGACTTAATGGACATGAATTTAAGCAAATTCAGGAGATACTGAAGGACAGGGGAGCCTGGCATGCTGCAATCCATGGGGTCACAAAGAGTCAGACATGACGTAGCAACTGAAAAGTGAAAACAAAGAAACGAAAAACATGCTGAGAACTATAAAATATTTATAAATACACTTGAAACTGATTTAAAATCTAAAAGACATCCCATCCTGTTGTATTAGAAGAATTAATATTTTTTAAATGGCCATACTTCTCAAGTCAATCTACAGATTTAATATAATCCATAATAAATTATCAGGGGCTTCTCAGGTGGCATTAGAGGTAAAGAAAACGCCTGCCAATGCAGGAGATATAAGAGACACAGCTTTAATCCCTGAGTAGGAAAGTCTCCTGGAGGAGGGCATGGCAACCGACTCCAGTATTCTTGCCTGGAAAGTCCTATGGACCAAGAAATCTGATAGGCTACAGTCCATAGGTTTGCACAGAGTCAGACACTACTGAAGCGACTTCTCATGCACACATCAAATTATCCATGACATTTCTAACAGAACTAGAACAAATAATAAGAGTCGAACATGACTGAGCAACTGAACTGAATTGAACTGAATCTTGGGAAAAAAAAAAAAAAAAAACAGAAAACAAACAAAAAAACAGACTTTAGGCAGTACTAAAAGCTCAAGCCCTCAGCCTGAGCTCAAGATTTGAGACTGATCACCTCCTCTTGGCAGAGAACTCGAATTCTGGTTCTGGTCTGGTCTGATATTTGGTGGGGCTGAGTTCCAGTCCTCCCTTCTCTGGAGGCCCAGGGAAAAGTCCAATAATGCCTGGGTAGGTGGCAGAAGACATCTGTAAGGCCACCCCTTTTGACCCCCGCCTCCCGCCTCCCGCCTCCTCCCCCTTCTTTCAACCTGGCTTCCTTTCCTCCCTTGAAATCTTTGATGTTACTACTTGGATCTGAAATTCTGTGTCTCTATAGGAGGTTTTCTGAGAGACTATGTTCTTGTATTTAAGGGCTTCCCTGGTGGCGCAGAGGTTAAAGCATCTGCCTGCAATGTGGGAGACCTGAGTTCAATCCCTGGATCAGAAAGAACCCTTGGAGAAGGAAATGGCAACCCACTCTGGTATTCTTGCCTGGAGAATTCCATGGACAGAGGAGCTTGGTCAGCTACAGTCTGCGGGTCACAAAGAGTCAGACATGACTGAGCAACTTCACTTTCACCAGAAGCTCAGTAGGGCTTCACAGGTGAGTCAGTTGTAAAGAATCCACCTACAAAGCAGGAGACATAGGTGCAATACCTGGATAGGGAAGATCTCCTAGAGAAGGAAATGACAACCCACCCCACTATTCCTGCCTGGGAAATCCCATGGACAGAGGAGACTGGAGGACTACTATCTATGGGGTCACAAAAGCGTCAGACATGACATAGTGACTAAACAACAACAAAATACTCAGTAATTAGCCCAATTTTAAACACAGATGACAGTGATGATAATGATGATATATGTTTGTATATTATGTGTCTTCTTTCGGACACTTTTTGCATCGATATACATTTTACAACTATATTAATAATAATATAAAAATTAATTATGGTTTCATTTGTCACTTGTCTTTATTCTGACTCTAATTTTACTTGGTTTGAATTTAAATTCCTATGTAGATGTGTATTTTCTGAAACAGTTTTTTTTTACCCTAACATGTAAATAGTGATTTACATGATTTCATGGGATTTCCCTACTTTTCTACTGGAGTAGGGTGCCATTTTCTTCTCCAGGGGTTCTTCTCGACCCAGGAATTGAATCCTTGTCTATTACATTAGCAGGTGGGATCTTTAACACTGAGCCACGAGGGAAGCCCATCTCATCCTAGAATACTTAAGATACGATTTATTTTCCCTAAAATTTTGTATAAGTTGCTCAATTGTCTTTTCTAGACAAAAAATAATTAGATAAATTAATATTTGTATAACTATTAACTGGTCATAGGATAGAGTGCTCTTACAACCTACCCACACACTTATTCAGTTTAGTTCAGTCATGTCTGACTCTTTGTGACCCCATGAACCACAGCTCACTAGGCCACTCTGTCCATCACCAACTCCTGGGGTTTACCCAAACTCATGTCCATTGAATTGGTGATGCCATCTAACCATCTCATACTCTGTCATTCCCCTTCTCCTCCCACCTTCAATCTTTCTCAGCATCAGGGTCTTTTTGAATGAGTCAGCTCTTTGCATCATGTGGCCAAAGTACTGAGTTTCAGTTTCAACATCAGCCCTTCCAATGAACACCCAGGACTCACTGCCTTTAGGATGGACTGGTTGGATCTCCTTGAAGTCCAAGGGACTCTTAAGAGTCTTCTCCAACACCACAATTCTTTCGTGCTCAGCTTTCTTTATAGTCCAACACTCACATCCAGACATCACTGCTGCTGCTGCTGCTGCTGCTGCTGCTGCTGCGTCGCTTCAGTCGTGTCCGACTCTGTGCGACCCCACAGACGGAAGCTCACCAGGCTCCCCTGTCCCTGGGATTCTCCAGGCAAGAATACTGGAGTGGGTTGCCATTTCCTTCTCCAATGCATGAAAGTGAAAAGTGAAAGTGAAGTCGCTCAGTCGTGTCCGACTCTCAGCGACCCCATGGACTGGAGCCTACCAGGATCCTCCGTCCATGGGATTTTCCAGGCAAAAGTACTGGGGTGGGGTGCCATTGCCTTCCCCGCATCACTACATACATTTATATGTTGTACAAATTTAGATTCATACCATTAATATATGAGAAAATGTGTCTCACTGCACCCTAATTGACATTGATTTAGGGGGATTCATTTTGGAATTTTTCAGTTTTTCATCAACTATTGTTAATTTTTAAAACTTTTTGGTCAATTTTAATAATTTACATTTCCCATAAAACAATATATTCCATCAATAATACTACTTTGTTAGCATAATTCTGTATGCATAGAGCTTCCCAGGTGGCGCTAGTGGTAAAGAACCTGACTGCTAATATAGGAGACTTAAGAGATGCAGGTTTGATCCCTGGGTCAGGAAGAAGCCCTGGAGGAGTTTATGACAACCCACTCCAGTAATCTTGCCTGGAGAATACTATGGGTAGAGGAGCCTGGAGGTCTATAGTCCATAGGGTAGCAAAAAGTATGCATAATTCTCTAATAATTTACATTATATCCCTCAAATTTGTGGTTATAACCACTTCTCATTATTCTTTTTGTGAATTTGTTCTCTTTTTTGAACAGACTTTTCTTTAATGCAATGATAGAACTGTATTGATGTATAGCACAATAATTTTTTAAGGTTTTATAACAATGAATACTTTAGTTTTAGAGTAATTTATGGTTCACAGAAAATTAAATGCAAGTTACAGAAATTTCACATACCCTTCCTGCCCTACTTATGCATAACTTTCTGGCTTATTAACATTCCACATCAGAGTGATACATCTTTTTATGATTAGGACAGGTCATGGTGGAGAGGTCTGACAGAATGCAGTCCACTGGAAAAGGGAATGGAAAACTATGTCAGCATTCTTGCCTTGAGAACCCCATGAACAGTATGAAAAGGTAAAAAGATAGGACACTGAAAGATGAACTCCCCAGGTCGGTAGGTGCCCAATATGATACCGGAGGTCAGTGGAGAAATAACTTAAGAAAAAATGAAGGGATGGAGCCAAAGCAAAAACAACACCCAGTTGTGGATGTGACTGGTGATGGAAGCAAGGTCTGATGCTGTAAAGGACTCTTGAGAGTCCCTTGGACTGAAAGGAGATCAACCAGTCCATCCTAAAGGAGATCAGTCCTGGGTGTTGATTGGAAGGACAGATGTTGAGGCTGAAACTCCATTACTTTGGCCACCTGATGCGAAGAGCTGACTCATTTGAAAAGATCCTGATCTTGGGAAAGATTGAGGGCAGAAGGAGAAGGGGATGACAGAAGATGAGATGGTTGGATGGCATCACCGACTCAATGGACATAGGTTTGTGTGGGCTCTGGGAGTTGGTGATGGACAGGGAGGCCTGGCGTGCTGTGGTTCAAGGGCGTTCAAAGAGTCAGACATGACTGAGCGACTAACTGAACTGAACTAAAAATATATATTGACTCATTATTATCACTCAAAGTTCTTTGTTTGCATTAAGGTTCATTTGCTGTACAGTACATGCATTTGGTCAAATATATAGTGACCTGCATCAACTATTGTAGTATCAGATAGAGTAGTCACTCTGCCCCCATGGAATCTTCTGTGTCCTACCTATTCATTTCTCTCCTAATCTTTGGCAATCACTGATATTTTATTGTCTTCCTAGTTTTTCCTTTACTGAATATTACTATATTGGGATTATACACTGTAGCCTTTCTAGATAGGCTTCTTTCACTTGGCAATACTAATTCAAATTTCCTTCATTTCTTTTCACAATTTGATAAGTCATTTATTTTTAGAAATGAATAATCTTTCATTATCTGTGTTAACACAGTTTATTTATTCACCTACTAAATGTCATGTTGGTTCTTCCAGGTTTGGGGAATTATAAATAAAGCTGCTATATCTGTGTGTGGGTTTTGATGTGGATGTAGGATTTCAAACTTTTAGGTAAGTACTAAAGAGCACAACTGCTGGATTGTATGATAAGAGTAACTTTAACTTTGTAGGTGATGGACAGGGAGGCCTGGCGTGCTGCAATTCATGGGGTTGCAAAGTGTCGGACACGACTGAGCGACTGATCTGATCTGAACTTTGTAGGAAACTGACAAACTGTCTTCCAAAGCTGTGCTATTTTGCATGTCCAAAGGAAAGAATGAGAGTTCCTGTTGCTCCACATTCTCATTAACATTTGGTATTATGGATGTTCTGTATGTTGGCAATTTTAATATGTGTGTAGAGATATCTTATAGTCCTAATTTGTATTTCCATGAGGATATATAATGTGAAGCATCTTTTCACATGTTTAATTGCCATACATATATCTTCTGTAGTGAGATGACTGTTAAGGCCTGTGACCCATTTTTTGATCAAAATATTTTCTTTGTATATTTTGGATAACAGTTTTTTATCAGGTAGGTATTGTTGTCTCCAAATGTTGTCTCCCAGTCTGCAGTATGTCTTCTAATTCTCTTGATAGTCTTTCATGAAGCAGAAGGCTTTAATTTTAATAAAGTCCAGGTGATCAATTATTTCTCTCATGAATTATGCCTTTGGTGTAATAGATAAATATTTGTCTATGAGAGAAAGGAAGGGGAGGCAAGGAGGGAAGGGAATTTTTGTTATTTTTAATTTTTTTAATATAAATTTATTTTAATTAGAGGTTACTTACTTTAAAATATTGTATTGGTTTTGCCATACATCAACATGCATCCACCATGGGTGTACACGTGTTCCCCATCCTGAACCTCCCTCCCACCTCCCTCCCCATACCATCCCTCTGGGTCATCCCAGTGCACCAGCTTCAAGCATCCTGTATCCTGCATAAACCTGGACTGGCGATTCCTATCATATATGATATTATACATGTATCAACGCCATTCTCACAAATCATCACACCCTTTTCCTCTTCCACATAGTCCAACAGACTGTTCTATACATCTGTGTCTCTTTTGCTGTCTCGCATACAGGGTGATCATTACTATCTTTCTAAATTCCATATATATGTGTTAGTATATTGTATTGGTGTATTTTTTCTGGCTTACTTCACTCAGTATAATAGGGTCCAGTTTTGTCCACCTCATTAGAACGGATTCAAATGTATTTTTTAATGGCTGAGTAATACTCCATTGTGTATATGTACCACAGCTTTCGTATCCATTCATCTGCTGATGGACATTTAGGTTGCTTCCATGTCCTGGCTATCATAAACAGTGCTGCGATGAACATTGGGGTACCCACGTCTCTTTCAGTTCTGGTTTCCTCGGTGTGTATGCCCAGCAGTGGGATTGTTGGGTCGTATGACAGTTCTATTTCCAGTTTTTAAAGGAATCTCCACATTGTTCTCCATAGTGGCTGTACTAGTTTTCATTCCCACCAACAGTGTAAGAGAGTTCCTTTTTCTCCACACCTTCTCTTCATTTATTGCTTGTAGACTTTTGGATTGCAGCCATTCTGACTGGCTTGAAATGGTACCTCATTGTGGTTTCAATTTGAATTTCTCAGATAATGAGTGATGTTGAGCATCATTTCATGTGTCTGTTAGCCATCTGCATGTCTTCTTTGGAGAAATGTCTGTTTAGTTCTTTGGCCCGTTTTTTGATTGGGTCATTTATTTTTTCTGGAATTGAGCTGCAGGAGTTGCTTGTATATGTTTGAGATTAGTTCTTTGTCAGTTGCTTCATTTGCTATTAATTTCTCCCATTCTGAAGGCTGTCTTTTCACCTTGCTTAGAGTTTCCTTTGTTGTGCAAAAGCTTTCGATTTTAATTAGGTTCCATTTGTTTATTTTTGCTTTTATTTCCAATATTCTGGGAGGTGGGTCATAGAGAATCATGCTGTGATGTATGTCGGAGAGTGTTTTGTCTATGTGCTCCTCTAGGAATTTTATAGTTTCTGGTCTTACATTTAGATCTTTAACCCATTTTGAGTTTATTTTTGTGTATGGCGTTAGAAGTGTTTTAGTTTCATTCTTTTACAAGTGGTTAACCAATTTTCCCAGATCAGATCAGATCAGTCACTCAGTCGTGTCCGACTCTTTGCGACCCCATGAACCGCAGCACGCCAGGCCTCCCTGTCCATCACCAGCTCCCGGAGGTCACTCAGACTCGCATCCATCGAGTCAGTGATGCCATCCAGCCATCTCATCCTCTGTCGTCCCCTTCTCCTCCGGCCCTCAACCCCTCCCAGCATCAGAGTCTTCTCCAATGAGTCAACTCTTCGCATGAGGTGGCCAAAATACTGGAGTTTCAGCTTTAGCATCATTCCTTCCAAAGAAATTCCAGGATTGATCTCCTTCAGAATGGACCGGTTGGATCTTCTTGCAGTCCAAGGGACTCTCAAGAGTCTTCTCCAACACCACAGTTCAAAAGCATCAATTCTTCGGCGCTCAGCCTTCTTCACAGTCCAGCTCTCACATCCATACATGACCACAGGAAAGACCATAGCCTTGACTGGGCGAACCTTTGTTGGTAAGTAATGTCTCTGCTTTTGAATATGCTATCTAGGTTGATCATAACTTTCCTTCCAAGGAGCAAGCGTCTTTTAATTTCATGGCTGCAGTCACCATCTGCAGTGATTTTGGAGCCCAGAAAAACAAAGTCTGACACTGTTTCCACTGTTTCCCCATCTATTTCCCATGTAGTGATGGGACCAGATGCCATGATCTTCGTTTTCTGAATGTTGAGTTTTAAGCCAATCTTTTCACTCTCCACTTTCACTTTCATCAAGAGGCTTTTTAGCCCCTCTTCACTTTCTGCCATAAGAGTGGTGTCATCTGCATATCTGAGGTTATTGATATTTCTCCTGGCAATCTTGATTCCAACTTGTGTTTCTTCCAGTCCAGCATTTCTCATGATGTACTCTGTTGATGTACTCTCTTGATGACTGTTGATAGAAGCAAGGTCCAATGATGTAACGAGCAATATTGCAAAGAAACCTGGAATGTTAGGTCCATAAATCAAGGGAAATTGGAAGTGGTCAAACAGGAGATGGCAAGAGTCAACATCGACATTCTAGGAATCAGTGAACTAAAATGGACTGGAATGAGTGAATTTAACTCAGATGACAATTATTTCTACAACTGTGACCAGGAATCCCTTAGAAGAAATGGAATAGCCATCATGGTCAACAAAAGAGTCCAAAATGCAGTACTTGGATGCAATCTCAAAAACAACAGAATGATCTCTGTTCGTTTCCAAGGCAAAACATTCAATGTCACAGTAATCCAAGTCTCTGCCCCAACCAGTAACACTGAGGAAGCTGATGTTGAACAGTTCTATGAAGACCTACAAGACTTTTTAGAATGAACACCCAGAAAAGATATCCTTTTCCTTATAGGGGACTGGAATGTAAAAGTAGGAAGTCAAGAAATACCTGGAGTAACAGGCAAATTTGGCCTTGGAATATGGAATGAAGTAGGGCAAAGGCTAATAGAGTTTTGCCAAGAAAACGCACTGGTCACAGCAAGCATCCTCTTCCAATAACACAAGAGAAGACTCTACACAAGGACATTACCAGATGGTCAACACAAAATCAGATTGATTATATTTTTTTCAGCCAAAGATGGAGAACCTCTATACAGTCAGCAAAAACAAGACCAGGAGCTGACTGTGGCTCAGACCATGAACTCCTTATTGCCAAATTCAGACTTAAATTGAAGCAAGTAGGGAAAACCACTAGCCCATTCAGGTATGACCTAAATCAAATCTCTTATGAGTATACAGTGGAAGTGAGAAATAGACTTAAGGTACTCGATCTGATAGATACAGTGCCTGATGAATTGTTGACTGAGTTTCATGACATTGTACAGGAGACAGGAATCAAGACAACCCTCATGGAAAAGAAATGCAAAACAGCAAAATGGTTCTTTGAGGAGGCCTTACAAATAGCTGTGAAAAGAAAAGAAGTGAAACATAAAGGAGAAAAGGAAAGATATAAGCATATGAATGCAGAGTTCCAAAGAATAGCAAGGAGAGATAAGAACACCTTCCTCAGTGATCAATGCAAATAGAGGAAAACAACAGAATGGGAGAGATATTAAGAAGATGTGGCATGAATACACAAAACTGTACAAAAAATATCTTTATGACCAAGATAATCACGATGGTATGATCATTCATCTAGAGCCAGATATCCTGGAATGTTAAGTCAAGTGGGCCTTAGAAAGCATCTCTATGAACAAAACTAGTGGACTTGATGAAATTCTATTTGAGCTATTTCAAATCCTGAAAGATGATGCTGTGAAAGTGCTGCACTCAATATGCCAGCAAATTTGGAAAATTCAGCAGTGGCCACAGGACTGTAAAAGGTCAGGTTTAATTCCAATCCCAAAGAAAGGCAATGCCAAAAAATGCTCAAACTACCACACAATTGCACTCATCTCACATGCTAGGAAAGTAATGCTCAAAATTCTCCAAGCCAGACTTCAGCAATATGTGAACCGTGAACTTCCAGATGTTCAAGCTGGTTTTGGAAAAGGCAGAGGAACCAGAAATCAAATTGCCAACAACCGTTGGATCATGGGAAAAGCAAGAGAGTTCCAGAAAAACATCGATTTCTGCTTTATTGACTATGCCAAAGCCTTTGACTCTGTGGATCACAATAAACTGGAAAATTCTGAAAGAGATGGGAATACCAGACCACCTGACCTGCCTCTTGAGAAACCTATATGTAGGTCAGGAGGCAAGAGTTAGAACTGGATGTGTAGCAACAGACTGGTTCCAAATAGGAGAAGGAGTACGTCAAGGCTGTATACTGTCACCCTGCTTATTTAACTTATATGCAGATTATATCATGAGAAACACTGGACTGGAAGAAGCACAAGCTGGAATCAAGATTTCCAGGAGAAATATCAATAACCTCAGATATGCAGATGACACCGCCCTCATGGCAGAAGGTGAAGAGGAATTAAAAAGCCTCTTGATGAAAATGAATGAGGAGAGTGAGAAAGTTGGCTTAAAGCTCAACATTCAGAAAACTAAGGTCATGGCATCTCGTCCCATCACTTCATGGGAAATAGATGACAAAACAGTGGAAACAGTGTCAGAGTTTATTTTTGGGGGGTTCCAAAATCACTGCAGATGGTGATTGCAGCCATCAAATTAAAAGACGCTTAATCCTTGGAAGGAAAGTTATGACTAACCTAGATAGCATATTCAAAAGCAGAGACATTACTTTGCCAACAAAGGTCCACCTAGTCAAGGCTATGGTTTTTCTAGTGATCATGTATCGATGTGAGAGTTGGACTGTGAAGAAAGCTGAGTGCCGAAGAATTGGTGATTTTGAACTGTGGTGTTGGAGAAGACTCTTGAGAGTCCCTTGAACTGCAAGGAGATCCAACTAGTCCATTCTAAGGGAGATCAGCCCTGGGTGTTCTTTGGAAGAAATGATGCTAAAGCTGAAACTCCAGTACTTTGGCCACCTCATGCAAAGAGTTGATTCATTGGAAAATACTCTGATGCTGGGAGGGCTTGGGGGCAGGTGGAAAAGGGGCGACAGAGGATGAAATGGCTGGTTGGCATCACCGATTCTATAGACATGAGTTTGAGTGAACTCTGGGAGTTGGTGATGGACAGGGAGGCCTGGCATGCTGCAATTCATGGGGTTGCAAAAAATCGGATATGACTGAACGACTGAACTGAACTGAACTGATCTACTTCACTAATCCTGTCTTCTTCTGTTATTTTACTATTTGTTCCCTGCAGAAGGTTTTTGATCTCATTTATTGCATTATTCATTATATTTTGAGTCTTTTTTATTTCTTCTATGTCCTTGTTAAACCTTTATTATATCTTCTCAGTCCTTTTCTCCAGGCTATTTATCTGTGATTCCATTTTGTTTTCAAGAGTTTGGATCATTTTCACTGTCATTATTCGGAATTCTTTATCAGGTAGATTCCCCATCTCTTCCTGTTTTGTTTGGTTTGGTGAGCATTTTTCCTGTTCCTTTACCTGCTGGGTATTCCTCTGTCTCCTCATCTTGTTTATATTGCTGTATTTGGGGTGGGTTTTCTGTATTCTGGAAGTTTGTGAAGTTCTCTTTATTCTGTAGTTTCCTCACTGTGGGTGGGATTGTATAGGTCGCTTGTCAAGGATTCCTCGTTAGGGAAGCTTGTATCAGTGTTCTGGTGGGTGGAGCTGGATTTCTTGTCTCTGGAGTGCAATGAAGTGTCCTGTAATGAGTTGTGAGAGGTCAGTGGGTTTGCAGTGACTAGGAGCAGCCTGAATATTGAAGCTCAGGCTGTGTTCTGGGAGAATTTGCATAGTATGTCTTGCTCTGGAAGTTGTTGTCCTTTGGGTGTTACTTGGTTTCAGGGTAGGTATGGAAGCTTTTGATGAGCTCCTGTCAGTTAATTTTCCCTGGAGTCAGGAGTTCTCGGGTATTCTCAGGATTTGAACTTAAGCCTCCTGCTTTTGGCTTTCAGTCTTATTTTTACAGTAGCCTCAAGTCTTCTCCATCTATACAGCACCATTTATAAAATATCTAGGTTAACGATGAGAAGATTCTCCACATTAGGGGACACCCAGAGAGGTTCACAGAGTTACATGGAGAAGAGAAGAGGGAGGAGGGAGTTAGAGGTGACCCGAATGAAATGAGGTGGAATAAAAAGAGGAGAGAGCAAACTAGCCAGTAGTCACTTCCTTATGTGTGCTCCACAATTTGGACCACTCAGAGATGTTCACAGAGTTATACAGAGAGAAGAGGAAGGAAGGAGACAGAGGTGTCCAGGAGGATAAAGATGGGGATCAAAAGGAGAGAGACGGATCCAGCCAGTAATCAGTTCCCTAAGTGGTCTCCACCGTCTGGAATACACAAAGAGATTCACAGAGTTGGGTAGAGAAGAGAAGGGGGACGGAGGAGATAGAGGCATCCTGGTGGAGAAAAAGGAGAGTCCAAAGGAGAAGAGAACAGTCAAGCCAGTAATCTCACTCCCAAGTAAAAATGGGTACTGAAAATTGGGTTCTTAAAGGTACAGAATTGATAACAAATACCAAAAAGCAAAGATTAAAAATCTAGAGGAGAGGTTGGATTTTCAAAAATACAATATTAAAGAAAATAAAGAAAAGAAAAAAAGTTACAAAACTTATAATATATATATCGGAGAAAGCAATGGCACCCCACTTCAGTACTCTTGCCTGGAAAATCCCATGGATGGAGGAGCCTGGTGGGCTGCAGTCCATGGGGTCGCTAGGAGTCAGACATGACTGAGCGACTTCACTTTCTCTTTTCACTTTCAAGCATTGGAGAAGGAAACGGCAACCCACTCCAGTGTTCTTGCCTGGAGAATCCCAGGGATGGTGGAGCCTGGTGGGCTGCCATCTATGAGGTCACACAGAGTTGGACACGACTGAAGTGACTTAGCATAGCATATATATATATGAAGTTTTCTTTAAAATACAGGGTCTTTGGTTTTTTTGGCAAATTAATAGTAGGTTATAAAAATGAAAATTAAAGGAGTATTCAGATCAGATCAGATCAGATCAGTCGTTCAGTCGTGTCCGACTCTTTGCGACCCCATGAACCGCAGCACGCCAGGCCTCCCTGTCCATCACCAGCTCCCGGAGGTCACTCAGACTCACATCCATCGAGTCAGTGATGCCATCCAGCCATCTCATCCTCTGTCGTCCCCTTCTCCTCCTGCCCTCAATCCCTCCCAGCATCAGAGTCTTCTCCAATGAGTCAACTCTTCGCATGAGGTGGCCAAAATACTGGAGTTTCAGCTTTAGCATCATTCCTTCCAAAGAAATTCCAGGATTGATCTCCTTCAGAATGGACTGGTTGGATCTCCTTGCACTCCAAGGGACTCTCAAGAGTCTTTTCCAACACCACAGTTCAAAAGCATCAATTCTTTGGCACTAAGCCTTCCTCACAGTCCAGCTCTCACATCCATACATGACCACAGGAAAGACCATAGCCTTGACTAGGCGAACCTTTGTTGGCAAAGTGATGTCTCTGCTTTTGAATATGCTATCTAGGTTGGTCATAACTTTCCTTCCAAGGAGCAAGCGTCTTTTAATTTCATGGCTGCAGTCACCATCTGCAGTGATTTTGGAGCCCAGAAAAACAAAGTCTGACACTGTTTCCACTGTTTCCCCATCTATTTCCCATGCAGTGATGGGACCAGATGCCATGATCTTCGTTTTCTGAATGTTGAGCTTTAAGCCAACCTTTTCACTCTCCACTTTCACTTTCATCAAGAGGCTTTTTAGCCCCTCTTCACTTTCTGCCATAAGGGTGGTGTCATCTGCATATCTGAGGTTATTGATATTTCTCCCGGCAATCTTGATTCCAACTTGTGTTTCTTCCAGTCCAGCATTTCTCATGATGTACTCTGCATAGAAGTTAAATAAACATGGTGACAATATGCAGCCTTGACGTACTCCTTTTCCTATTTGGAACCAGTCTGTTGTTCCATGACCAGTTCTAACTGTTGCTTCCTGACCTGCATACAGATTTCTTAAGAGGCAGATCAGGTGGTCTGGTATTCCCATCTCTTTCAGAATTTTCCAGAGTTTATTGTGATCCACACAGTCAAAGGCTTTGGCATAGTCAATAAAGTAGAAATAGATGTTTTTCTGGAACTCTCTTGCTTTTTCCATGATCCAGCAGATGTTGGCAATTTGATCTTTGGTTCCTCTGCCTTTTCTAAAACCAGCTTGAACATCAGGAAGTTCACGGTTCACATATTGCTGAAGCCTGGCTTGGAGAATTTTGAGCATTACTTTACTAGCGTGTGAGATGAGTGCAATTGTTCGGTAGTTTGAACACTCCTTGGCATTGCCTTTCTTTGGGATTGGGATGAAAACTGACCTTTTCCAGTCCTGTGGCCACTGCTGAGTTTTCCAAATTTGCTGGCATATTGAGTGCAACACTTTTACAGCATCA
This sequence comes from Tragelaphus eurycerus, assembly GCA_935064755.1. Classification (NCBI taxonomy): domain Eukaryota; kingdom Metazoa; phylum Chordata; class Mammalia; order Artiodactyla; family Bovidae; genus Tragelaphus; species Tragelaphus eurycerus. Next base: position 11,656,664 of record CAKXYN010000046.1, on the reverse strand, counting down.
TCTTTCAGGACTTGGAATAGTTCCACTGGAATTCCATCACCTCCACTAGCTTTGTTCATAGTGATGCTTTCTAAGGCCCATTTGACTTCACATTTCAAGATGTCTGGCTCTAGGTCAGTGATCACATCATCATGATTGTCTAGGTCTTGAAGCTCTTTTTTGTACAGTTCTTCTGTGTTAGAGGACTTAAAATTTTAAAAACATTAAAAAAAATCAATGATAGTAAAAATAGTAAAAATATATCTAGGACTTTCTCTGGTTTTGTTGTGGGCAGTATGGGTCAGTTCATTTTTGGATAGTTCCTTGGTCTGGCATATGTTTCTCTAGATCCATAGACCCCTTCCTATGTAGTCGGTGCTAACTACTGGGTTTTAATCTATTGCACCTGTCACTTCCTAGGTGGTTCCCTCTGTTTTAGCTTCTGCTTGCTGGTCTCTTCAGTGTCTGTTTTCCACGCTGACACAAGGGGGCGGTGGTGAACACTTTTTTAGGCTCGCTTGTTCAGTTGCACTGTGGGGAGGGAGGGACACTGCAAACAAATAACACTGGCATGTGCTGGCAGTGTCTCAGCCACACTGGGCCTGCCCCCGCTCACGGCACATGTGCCCTCCCTGCCCACACTGCTCAGGCTCTAGGTTGCTCCGCGGGTAACAGTTTGAGGCCCGACCTGGGCTGCGTGCACCTCCCAGGGCTAAGCTGCTCAGGCCCAGGCACTGGGGTAGTCCTCAGAGGCGCAGACTCAGTTGGGCCTGCCTTTTGTGCCCTTCCCAGGTCTGAGCAGCTCAAGTGATCAGGCGTTTAGCGAATGCAGTCTTATCGTCTTCCCTGTCCCTGCTGCTCGGTTTTCTGGTGCACCTTCTCAGGCGGATGTTGATCATCCGCCTGAGACCCAAGAAATCTTAGTTAGCAAAGGAGCCTGCTTGCAGTTTGGTAGATAATGCCTCTCTGGGACTGCAATTGCCCACTTCTGGCTCTGGCTGCCTGTCACCAGAGGGGGATGGTCTCCAGCCCACTAGCTCTAGTCAATCCTTTGTCCTGTGAGAGGGCCTGGCGGTGTCTTAGGTTAGGGCTTTTAGTGTGGTAGCTATCCCACAGTCTGGTTTGCTAGCCCAAGTTAGTTCCCTCAGATTGCCCTCAGGGCATTCAGGCCAGGTCCTTACTCCAAGCAATACAGCTGGCGCTTCCCTGTCCAGCCCCCACTTGCTAGTGGCGAGTGCAGGTGCCTGTGCTGCTTCTCCACCTGGGGAGTTACCATTGGGCTCATAATCTGTGGGTTTTGTTATTTATTTATTTTCCCTCCCAGTTATTTTACCATCTGTGTTTCCAAGGCTCGCCACACACTCGGCAGTGAGAGTGTTTCCTGGTGTCTGGAAACTTCTCTCTTTTAAGACTCCCTTTCTGGAACAGAGCTCCGTTCCTACCTATTTTGTCTATTTTTTTTTTTTTTTTTTTGTATTTTATATTTTTCCTACCTCTTTTTGAAGATAATGGCTGCTTTTCTGGGTACCTGATGTCTTCTACAGGCATTCAGAAGTTGCTTTGTGGAATTTACTCAGCGTTTAAATGTTCTTTTTATAAATTTGTTGGGGAGAAAGTGGTCTCCCCAACCTATTCTTCCATTATTTTAGGACTGCCTCCTGGAAAGGAATTTTTAGATTTTCTAGATTTTAAATGTAGAATTTAAATTTTTGAAATTTTAAAAATTTCTAGATTTTAACCCTCCTAACATGAACCTCTCAGTTTATTTCAGTTGGTCAGTCATGTCCAGCTCTTTGCAACCCCATGAATCACAGCACACCAGGCCTCCTTGTCCATCACCAACTCCCAGAGTTCACTCAGACTCACGTTCATCGAGTTGGTGATGCCATCCAGCCATCTCATCCTCTGTCGTCCCCTTCTCCTTCTGCCCCCAATCCCTCCCAGCATCAGGGTCTTCTCCAATGAGTCAACTCTTCGCATGAGGTGGCCAAAGTACTGGATTTTCAGCTTTAGCATCAGTCCTTCAAATGAACACCCAGGACTGATCTCTTTTAGAATGGACTGGCTGGATCTCCTTGCAGTCCAAGGGACTCTCAAGAATCTTCTCCAACACCACAGTTCAAAATCATCAATTCTTTGGCACTCAGCTTTCTTCACAGTCCAACTCTCACATCCATACATGACTACTGGAAAAACCATAGCCTTGACTAGACCGACCTTTGTTGGCAAAGTAATGTCTCTGCTTTTCAACATGCTATCTAGGTTGGTTATAACTTTCCTTCCAAGGAGTGTCTTTTAATTTCATGGCTGCAATCACCATCTACAGTGATTTTGGAGCCCCCCAAATAGTCTGACACTATTTCCACTCTTTCCCCATCTCTTTCACATGAAGTGATGGGACCAGATGCCATGATCTTAGTTTTCTGAATGTTGGGCTTTAAGCCAACATTTTCACTCTCCTCTTTCACTTTCATCAAGAGGCTTTTTAGTTCCTCTTCACTTTCTGCCATAAGAGTGGTGTCATCTGCATATCTGAGGTTATTGATATTTCTCTTGGCAATCTTATTTCCAGCTTGTGCTTCTTCCAGCCCAGAGTTTCTCATGATGTAAGTTTCTCATGATGCATATAAGTTAAATAAGCAAGGTGACATTATACAGCCTTCCAATTCTCCTTTTCCTATTTGGAACCAGTCTGTTGTTCCATATCCAGTTCTAACTGTTGCTTCTTGACCTGCATACAGATTTCTCAAGAGGCAGGTCAGGTGGTCTGGTATTCCCTGGAGAACTCTAAATGTCCTGCAGATGAGTTCTCTTTTCCTTCCTCTAAATGTCCTGCAGATGAGTTCTCTTTTCCTTCCTCTAAATGTCCTGCAGATGAGTTCTCTTTTCCTTCCTCCTCTTTTTCAACAGCACTTCTCTCATTTTACAAAAGGAAAACAACCCTGCTCCCCTCTGTCACTATTCTGGATGCTCCCCTCCATCAATAATTTTGATGTCAGGACCTCCAAGTACCTAACAAAGGGACCAAAATAAGACTATTTGCATGGAAAATGAATGAGCCTAATTACTGCTTAACAAGAAATTTTTCAGGATAGGGTGTTTCTAATACTTTGTTTTCAACAAATTGCTTAAGCATATAATGGAGTTGTCAGTCAATAAAGCATTAAAATTAATTTTTATTAATAGATAATGATGAAATTTGGGGTACACAGCTCAGATTAAATACAATTAAGTGTGTGACAACACTGGGAAAAAACAATCATTTTCTTTTAATTATTTTGTTGACCAAAGTTTTTTTGTGTTTACATTTTTAAATTTTATTTTATTTAACTTTACAATATTTTATTGGTTTTGCCATACATGAAAATGAATCCACCACAGATATACATGTGTTCCCCATCCTGAACCCTCCTCCACATTTTTAAAAAGTAAAATAGAATCAAAATAAAATCAATACTAAACTCTGTCATTCTAGCAATAAATAATGTTTATCCACAAATGCATGAAGTAACTGAGAAACAACAATTCTATCTCTAAGACATATTTTAAAAACATTTCTTATATTATATATTTTAATTATTTTTCAAATTTTTTACAATAGTTTTTTTTTTTTTTTTTTATGGCTTCCCAAGTAGCTCACCTGGTAAAGAAACCACCTGCAATACAGAAGACCCTGATTCAATTCCCAGTGGCATGTGGAAACTTCCCAAAACAGGGATTGAACTTGTGTCCCCTGCATTGGGCAGCAGATTTTTATCCACTGCATCAGCAGGGAAGTCCTAAGGGCTTTCAATTTTGTTGATACTTTCAAAGCCAAAGCTTTGTTTGTTCCATTGTTTTCCTATTCTCTATTCAATTGGTTTCTTCTTTTTTCAATTGGTTTATCACATGTTCTGATTCAAAATCTATTATAATTTTGTGTATGCTAATTTCTCATTTTATCATTTGAGGTTTTGTGGGGGTTTTGTTTGTATTTTTTTTATTTTTCTCATCTTTTTATTTTAAAATACTTCAGACTTTTAGAAAAGTTGCAAGAACATTATCATGAAAATCCATGCATACTTCACTTAGATTTACCAACTGTTAATAGTTTTCCATATTTGCTTTATCTGTGTGTGGATGTCTATATCCACCTAGCTCTGTCTACCTGTTTATATGCATGTAGATAGGTAATTATGTACTTATCTGTACTATTTGGTAGCTGTGAGTACATGTGATGTGCTTCACCCATAAATACTTTAACATGCTTTTTTTTTTTTTTTTTTAATTAGAACATATGCCTACATAACCACGGGGGCTTTCCAGGTGGCTCAGTGGTAAAGAATACACCTGCCACTGCAAGAGACGCAGGCATGGGTTTAATCCCTGGGCCAGAAAAACTCCCTGGAGAAGGAAGTGACAACCCATTCCATTATTCTTGCCTGGCACATCCCATGGACCGAGGAGCCTGATGAGCTATGGCCCATGGGGTCGCAAAGAGTCAGACACAAATGAGCATGCAGACATCCTTCTACATAACCACAGTCCAATTTTTACGGGTTTACACCAGATTGTCACATTGTAAGAGTTCTTCTTTCCCCTTATAATTACTAAGAAATCTGTGAAGTGATATTTTGAGACTGTGAATATCCTAGTCTTCAACATGCTTTCATCTGATAATTTTAGCACCCAATGATGATTTTTACCTGAATCAGTTCTTAGTGTGGTAGTTATATAATGACTTTCTGTCATTTCTTCTATATTTATTGGTTGGGATTCTCCTATAAATAACAGGTTTCCCTTATCCTTCCTTTTTTGGGGGAACTTTTTTTCACTATCAATTAACTGGTTCAAAATTGGGAAAGGAGCACATCAAGCCTGTGTATTGTCAGCTTTCCCTTGCCTTCCCTTGCCTTTGCTGCCCTTCTCTTCCCTTCTCCAGCATATCTCCCCCACTTAGGAATTGAACTGGTGTCTCCTGCATTGCAGGTGGATTCTTCTGGGAAGATCTGCTGGAGAAGGGATAAGCTACCCACTGCCGTATTCTTGGACTTTCCTGGTGGCTCAGCTGGTAAAGAATCTGCCTGTAATTTTGGGTTAGATCCCTGGGTTATGACAATCCTCTGGAGAAGGGAATAGTTACCCATCCCAGTATTCTGGCTTGGAGAATTCCATGGACAGTACAGTCCATGGGGTCACAAAGAGTTGGACACGACTGAATGACTTTCACACAAGATTTTTTAATTAATTTATTTTTTTGATCAACTGTAGTAAGGAAAACTCTGCTGCTGCTGCTGCTGCTGCTGCTGCTAAGTCGCTTCAGTCATATCCAACTCTGTGTGACCCCAGAGATGGCAGCCCACCAGGCTCCCCTGTCCCTGGGATTCTCCAGGCAAGAATACTGGAGTGGGTTGCCCTTTCCTTCTCCAATGCATGAAAGTGGAATGGGAAAGTGAACTCGGTCAGTCGTGTCCGACTCTTAGCGACCCCATGGACTGCAGCCCACCAGGCTCTTCCGTCCATGGGATTTTCCAGGCAAGAGTACTGGAGTGGGGTGCCATTGCCTTCTATGTGTTTAAAAAGCACATAGAGCCTTATGGTGAGAGGAAATCTTACAATTTCAATTTAATTGCTCTGGCTAGTGGGGGGAATGTAAATTGGTGTAACCAAATTTTCTTTTTTGTGTGTGTAGTCTTTGTCAAATCAGGGTGATTTGGCCTTGTAGAATGAGTTTGGAATTGTTCCTGCCTCTGCAATTTTTTGAAAGAGTTTCAAATGTATAGGCACCTAAATGCTTGATTGAATTCACCCGTGAAGCCATCTGGCCCTGGGTTTTTGTTTTTTTTCAACATTTTTTATCACAGTTTCTATTTCAGTGCTTGCAATTTTCTTGTTCATAATTTATATTTTTCCTGATTCAATCTTGGAAAATTGAACCTTTCTAAGAATATCCATTTCTTCTGTCCATTTTTTGTTTGCCCTATATTTGCTTATATGGTCTCATATTCCTTTGTATTTCTGCGTTGTCTGTTGTAACGTCTTCTTTTTCATTTCTTACTTTGTTAATTTGATTCTTCTCTCTTTTTTTTCTTGATGAGTCTGGTTAAAGGTGTGCCAATTTTGTTTATCTTCTCAAAGAACCAGCTTTCAGTTTTATTAATCATTGCTATTGTTTCTTTCATTTCTTTTTCTTTTATTTGTGCTCTGATGTTTATGATTTATTTCCTTTTGCTAACTTTTTTTTTTTTGTTTGTTATTATTATTGTTCTTCTTCTTTCTCCAGTTGTTTTAAGTGTAAAGTTGGGTTGTCTAATCAGTGTTTTTCTTGTTTCTTCAGGTAGGATTGTATTGCTATAAGTTTCCCTCTTGGGACTGCTTTTGCTGCATCTTATAGCTTTTGAGTTTTCCTGTTTTCATTGTCATTTGTTTCTAGGAATTTTTTAATTTCCCTTTTTATTTCCTCAATAACCTACTTTTTATTTATAAATGTGTTATTTACTCTCTATGTGTTTGTATTTTTTACAGTTATTTTTCATGTAATTGATAGCTAGTCTCATAGAGCTGTGGTGAGAAAAGATGCTTGGTAAGATTTAAGTTTCTTAAATTTACTGAGGCCTGAGTTGTGACTCAAGATGTGGTCTATCCTGGAGAATGTTCCATGTGCACTTGAGAAGAAATTGTATTTTTCTGCATTTTGATGGAATGTCCTGAAGATATCAATTAGCTCCACCCTGCCTAAATGTAATTTAAGGCTTGTGTTTCCTTATCAATGTTTTGTTTTGATAATCTGTCCATTAGTGTAAGTGTGATTTTAAAGTCTCCTGCTAATATTGTTACTGTATGTTTCTTCTTTTATGTCTGTTAGTGTTTGTCTTATGTATTGAGGTATTCCTATGTTGGGTGCTTAAATATTTATGGTTGAAATGTCTTTCTATTTGATCCCTTGATCATTATGTAGTGTCCTTACTTATTTCATGTAATATTCTTTAAGGTCTATTTTGTCTGGTATGAGAATTGCTACTCCAGCTTTCTTTTGATTTCCATTTACATGAAATATCTTTTTCCATCCTCTCACTTTCATTCTGTACATGTCTCTGGTTCTGAATGTGTGGCTTCTAGACAGCATATATATGGGTCTTGTTTTGATAGGCTGTGGCTGTGAGCTGGGAACATCACCAGGATTCTTGGCCTCCAGAGGAGAGGACTTTGATCTGGGACCAGAGACAAGGTTTAACCACTAGAAGATTTTGCATAGTAAAGCTTTATTAAAGTGTAAAAAGGATAGAAAATGCATCTGACATAGACATCAGAAAGAAACAGAAATGATTCCATTTGTCCAGTTTTTTAGCAAGGCATCTTATACTCATTAGCACATTGCTGATCATAGATTAAAAAAAGGAAAAAAAAAAAAAAAAACCCTCAAGGCTGAGAGAATTGCACCAGGATTCTCTCCCACAACACACATATCTGCACAAGGGAAATCATCTTTGCATCTCTGGAGATGTCTCTGGGCGAGATATATTGTATTCATAAAACATTTGACACAAGCCTTCATAGAAAATAGAACTCCAAACAAGATATATAATTTAAATAACACAGCTTAAGAAAACAGTTCCATGAGTAAGATGTATTGTTTGTTTGGGCAATTAGCAGCTCAAGATTTAGAAAAAAAAATATTAGTTTTAGGTGAAATCAATTGGCGTCATAGCAATACGATCAAAAGGAGCCTCCTACATGGTTAAAGAGTATATGAAGGACTGTAGGACAAAAAAAAAAAAAAAAAGTTTGCCACTTATAGTTTGTTAACAACTGCTGCTTGGGGATGTCTGGTCTCCCTAGTGAAAACTGTTTAGTCTTTAACTCTTTCAGTTTTTTGTATCCATACAGCCAGCCTCTGTCTTTGGTTGAAGCCTATAGTCCATTTACATTTAAAGTAGTTATGGGGGGGGGCGGTCTTAAGATGGCAGAGGAATAGGACGGAGAGACCACGTCTCCCCCAAAAATTCATCAAAAGAACATTTGAACGCTGAGTAAATTCCACAAAACAACTGCTGAATGCTGGCAGAGGACATCAGGCACTGAGAAAAGCAGCACATTGTCTTTGAAAGGAGATGTTTTATCAACGGTGCTATATAGATGGAGAAGTCTTGAGGCTACCGGAAAAATAAGACTGAAAACCAGAAGCAGGAGGCTTAAGTTCAAACTCTGAGAACACCAGAGAACTGCTGATTCCAAGGAACGTTATTCAACAGGAGCTCATCAAACGCCTCCATACCTACACTGAAACCAGATCAGATCAGATCAGATGAGTCGCTCAGTCCTGTCCCACTCTTTGTGACCCCATGAATAACAGCACACCAGGCCTCCCTGTCCATCACCAACTCCCAGAGGTCACTCAGACTCACATCCATCAAGTCAGTGGTGCTATCCAGCCATCTCATCCTCTGTCATCCCCTTCTCCTCTTGCCCTCAATACCTCCAGCATCAGAGTCTTCTCCAATGAGTCAACTCTTCACATGAGGTGGACAAAGTACTGGAGTTTCAGCTTTAGCATCATTCCTTCCAAAGAAATCCCAGGGCTGATCTCCTTCAGAATGGACTGGTTAGATCTCCTTGCAGTTCAAGAGACTCTCAAGAGTCTTCTCCAACACCACAGTTCAAAATGACCAATACTTCGGCTCTCAGCCTTCCTCACAGTCCAGCTCTCACATCCATACATGACCACAGGAAAAACCATAGCCTTGACTAGACGGACCTTTGTTGGCAAAGTAATGTCTCTGCTTTTGAATATGCTATCTACGTTGGTCATAACTTTCCTTCCAAGGATTAAGCGTCTTTTAATTTCATGGCTGCAGTCACCATCTGCAGTGATTTTGGAGCCCAGAAAAATAAAGTCTGACACTGTTTCCGCATCTATTTCCCATGAAGTGATGGGACCGGATGCCATGATCTTAGTTTTCTGAATGTTGAGCTTTAAGCCAACTTTTTCACTCTCCACTTTCACTTTCATCAAGAGGCTTTTTAGTTCCTCTTCACGTTCTGCCATAAGGGTGGTGTCATCTGCATATCTGAGGTTATTGATATTTCTCCCAGCAATCTTGATTTCAGCTTGTGTTTCTTCCAGTCCAGGATTTCTCATGATGTACTCTGCATATAAGTTAAATAAGCAGGGTGACAATATACAGCCTTGATGAACTCCTTTTCCTATTAGGAACCAGTCTGTTGTTTCATCACCAGTTCAAACTGTTGCTTCCTGACCTGCATACAGATTTCTCAAGAGGCAGATCAGGTGGTCTGGTATTTCCATCTCTTTCAGAATTTTCCACAGTTTATTGTGATCCACAAAGTCAAAGGCTTTGGCATAGTCAATAAAGCAGAAATAGATGCTTTTCTGGAACTCTCTTGCTTTTTTGATGATCCAGCAGATGTTGACAATTTAGTCTCTGGTTCCTCTGCCTTTTCTAAAACCAGCTTGAACTTCAAGAAGTTCATGGTTCACATATTGCTAAAGCCTGGCTTGGAGAATTTTGAGCATTACTTTACTAGCGTGTGAGATGAGTGCAATTGTGTGGTAGTTTGAGCATTATTTGGCATTGCCTCTCTTTGGGATTGAGATGAAAACTGACCTTTTCCAGTCCTGTGGCCACTGCTGAGTTTTCCAAATTTGCTGGCATATTGAGTGCAGCACTTTCACAGTATCATCTTTCAGGATTTGAAATAGCTCAACTGGAATTCCATCACCTCCACTAGCTTTGTTCGTAGTGATGCTTTCTAAGGCTCACTTGACTTCACATTTCAAGATGTCTGGCTCTATGTCAGTGATCACACCCTCATGATTATCTGGGTCATGAAGATCTTTTTTTGTACAGTTCCTCTGTGTATTCCTGCCACCTCTTCTTAATATCTTCTGCTTCTGTTAGGTCCATACCATTTCTGTCTTCTATCGAGCCCATCTTTGCATGAAATGTTCTTTGATATCTCTGATTTTCTTGAAGAGATCCCCTAGTCTTTCCCATTCTGTTGTTTTCCTCTATTTCTTTTCATTGATTGCTGAAGAAGGCTTTCTTATCTCTTCTTGCTCTTCTTTGGAACTCTGCATTCAGATGTTTATATCTTTCCTTTTCTCCTTTGCTTTTCACTTCTCTTCTTTTCACAGCTATTTGTAAGGCCTCCCCAGACAGTTATTTTGCTTTTTTGCATTTATTTTCCATGGGGATGGTCTTGAGTCCTGTCTCCTGTACAGTGTCACGAATTTCATTCCATAGTTCCTCACGCACTCTATCTATCAGATCTAGGTCCTTAAATCTATTTCTCACTTCCACTGTATAATCATAAGGGATTTTATTTAGGTCATACCTGAATGGTCTAGTAGTTTTCTCTACTTTCTTCAATTTAAGTCTGAATTTGTCAATAAGGAGTTCGTAGTCTGAGCCACAGTCAACTCCTGGTCTTGTTGCTGACTGTATAGAGCTTCTCCATCTTTGGCTGCAAAGAATATAATCAATCTCATTTCGGTGTTTACCATCTGGTGATGTCCATGTGTAGAGTCTTCTCTTGTGTTGTTGGAAGAGGGTGTTTGTTATGACTAGTGCATTTTCTTGGCAAAACTCTATTAGTCTTTGCCCTGCTTCATTCCTTATTCCAAGGCCAAATTTGCCTGTTACTCCAGGTGTTTCTTGCCTTCCTACTTTTGCATTCCAGTCCCCTGTAATGAAAAGGACATGTTTTATGGGTGTTAGTTCTAAAAGGTCTTGTAGATCTTCATAGAACTGTTCAACTTCTGCTTCTTCAGCATTACTGGTTGGGGCATAGACTTGGATTACTGTGATATTTAATGGTTTGCCTTGGAAATGAACGGAGATCATTCTATCATTTTTGAGATTGCATCCAAGTACTGCATTTCGGACTCTTTTGTTGACCATGATGGCCACTCAATTTCTTCTGAGGATTCCTGCCCGCAGTAGTAGATATAAAGGTCATCTGAGTTAATTTCCCCCTCTTTCCGTCTTTTTGGGTTGGCGAATTCCTAGAATGTCGACATTCACTTCTGGCCATCTATTGAGCACCACCCACAGGCCAACAAGTTCCAGAGCAAGACATACCATGCAAATTCTCCAGCAACATAGGAATACAGTCCTGAGCTTCAATATACAGGCTGCCCAAAGTCACTCCAAACACATTGACATCTCATAACTCATTATTGGACACTTCATTGCACTTCAGAGAGAAAAAATCAAGCTCCACCCACCAAAACACCGACATAAGTTTCCCTAACCAGGAAACCTTGACAAGCCGCCCATCCAACCCCAGCCACAGTGAGGAAACTCCACAATAAAGAGAGTTCCACAAATTGCTAGAATACAGAAATCCCACCACAAACACAGTGTTATAAACAAGATGAAGAGACAGAGGAATACCCAGCAGGTAAAGGAACAGGATAAATGCCCACCAAACCAAAAAAAAAAAGAAAAAAAGGAAAAGATAGGGAATTTACCTGATAAAGAATTATGAATAATGATAGTGAAAATGATCTAAAATCTTGAAAACAAAATGGAATCACAGATAAATAGCCTGGAGACAAGGATTGTGAAGATGCAAGAAAGGTTTAACAAGGACGTATAAGAAATAAAGAAGAGTCAATATATAATGAATAATGCAAGAAATGAGATCAAAAACACTAAGGAGGGAATTAACAGTAGAATAACAGAGGCCGAAGATAGGATTAGTGAGGTAGAAGACAGAATGGTAGAAATAAATGAAATAGAGAAGAAAAAAGAAAAACGTATTAAAAGAAATGAAGACAATCTCAGAGATCTCTGGGACAATGTTAAACGCCCCAACATTGGAATCATAGAAGTCTCAGAAGAAGAACACAAGAAGAGAGACCACGAGGAAATACTTGAGGAGATAATAGTTTAAAACTTCCCTAAAATGGGGAAGGAAATAATCACCCAAGTCTAAGAAACTCAGAGAGTGCCAAACAGGATAAAGCCAAGGTGAAGCACACCAAGACACATATTAATCAAATTAACAAAGATCATACGCAAAGAACAAATACTAAAAGCAGCAAGGGAAAAATAACAAATAACACACAAGGGGATTCCCATAAGGATAACAGCTCATCTTTCAGTAGAAACTCTTCAGGCCAGGAGGGAATGGCAGGACATACTTAAAGTGATGAAATAAAATAACCTACAGTCCATATTACTGTACCCAGCAAGAGTCTCACTCAAGCATGAAGGATAAGTCAAAAGCTTTATAGACAAGCAAAAGCTGAGAGAATTCAGCACCACCAAACCAGGTCTGCAACAAATGCTAAAGGATCTTCTCTAGACAGGAAACACAGAAAGGGTGTATAAAATCGACCCGAAAAAATAAAGTAAACGGCAACGGGATCATACTTATCAATAATTACCTTAAACATAAATGGTTTGAATGCCACAACGAAAAGACAAAGACTGGCTTAATGGATACAAAAACAAGACCCCTATATATGTTGTCTACAAGAGACCCACCTCGAAACAAGGGACACATACAGACTGAAAGTGAAGGGCTGGAAAAAGATATTCCATGCAAACAGAGACCAAAAGAAAGCAGGAGTAGCAATACTCATATCAGATAAAATAGACTTTAAAAGAAAGGCTGTGAAATGAGACAAAGAAGGACACTACATAATGATCAAAGGATTAATCCAAGAAGAAGATATAACAATTATAAATATATATGCGCCCAACATAGGAGCACCACAGTATATACGATAAATGCTAACAAGTATGAAAGGGAAATTAACAATAACATAATAATAGTGGGAGACTTTAATACTCCACTCACACCTATGTGTAGATCAACTAAACAGAAAATTAACAAGGAAACACAAACTGTAAACAATACAATAGACCTAATTGATGTCTATAGGACATTTCACCCCCAAACAATGAATTTCACCTTTTATTCAAGCACACATGGAACCTTCTCCAAGATAGGTCACATCCTGGGCCATAAATCTAGACTTGGTAAATTAAAAAAAAATTGAAATTATTCCAAGCATCTTTTCTGACCACAATGCAGTAAGATTAGATCTCAATTACAGGAGAAAAACTATTAAAAATTCCAACATATGGAGGGTGAACAACACGCTGCTGAATAACCAACAAATCACAGAAGAAATAAAAAAATAAATCAAAATATGCATAGAAATGAATGAAAATGAAAACACAACAACCCAAAACTTGTGAGACACTGTAAAAACAGTGCTAAGGGGAAGGTTCATAGCAATATAGGCATACCTCAAGAAACAAGAAAAAAGTCAAATAAATAACCTAACTCTACACCTAAAGCAACTAGAAAAGGAAGAAATGAAGAACCCCAGGGTTAGAAGAAGGAAAGAAATCTTAAAATTTAGCGCAGAAGTAAGCCTCTAATTAAATTACATAAATTTAAATTTAAAAAAAAAAGGAACAAAAGAGACCATAGCAAAAATCAACAAAGCCAAAAGCTGGTTCTTTGAGAGGATAAGTAAAACTGACAAACCTTTAGCCAGACTCATCAAGAAACAAAGGGAGAAAAATCAAATCAATAAAATTTGAAATAAAAATGGAGAAATCACAACAGACAACACAGAAATGCAAAGGATCATGAAAGACTACTATCCGCAATTATATGCCAATAAAATGGACAACGTGGAAGAAATGGACAAATTGTTAGAAAAGGACAACTTTCCAAAACTGAACCAGGAAGAAATAGGAGATCTTAACAGACCCATCACAAGCATGGAAAATGAAACTGTAATCAGAAATCTTCCAGCAAACAAAAGCCCAGGTCCAGACGGCTTCACAGGTGAATGCTATCAAAAATTTAGAGAAGAGCTAACACCTATCAAAAGCACAGACATCTCTTTGCCAACAAAGGTTCGCCTAGTCAAGGCTATGGTCTTTCCTGTGGTCATGTATGGATGTGAGAGCTGGACTGTGAAGAAGGCTGAGCGCCGAAGAATTGATGCTTTTGAACTGTGGTGTTGGAGAAGACTCTTGAGAGTCCCTTGGACTGCAAGGAGATCCAACCAGTCCATTCTGAAGGAGATCAGCCCATGGATTTCTTTGCAAGGAATGATGCTAAAGCTGAAACTCCAGTATTTTGGCCACCTCATGCGAAGAGTTGACTCATTGGAGAAGACTCTGATGCTGGGAGGGATTGGGGGCAGGAGGAGAAGGGGACGACAGAGGATGAGATGGCTGGATGGCATCACTGACTCAATGGATGTGAGTCTGAGTGACCTCCGGGAGTTGGTGATGGACAGGGAGGCCTGGCGTGCTGCAGTTCATGGGGTCGCAAAGAGTCGGACACGACTGAGTGACTTATCTGATCTGATCTGATCTGAACACCTATCCTACTCAAACTCTTTCATAAAATTGCAGAGGAAGGTAAACTTCCAAACTCATTGTATGAGGCTACCATCACCCTAATACCAAAACCTGACAAAGATGGCATAAAAAAAGAAAATTGTAGGCCAATATCACTGATGAACATAGATGCAAAAATACTTAGCAAAATTCTTGCAATCAGAATCCAAAAACACATTAAAAAGATCATACAGCCTTTGACTGTTTGGATCACAATAAACTGTAGAAAATTCCAAAAGAGATGGGAATATCAGACCACCTGATTTCCCTCTTGAGAAACCTATATGCAGGTCAGGAAGGAACAGTTAGAACTGGACATGGAACAACAGGCTGGTTCCAAATAGGAGAAGGAATATGTCAAGGTTGTATATTGTCACCCTGCTTATTTAACTTATATGGAGAGTACATCATGAGAAACGCTGGGTTGGAAGAAGCAGAAGCTGGATTCAAGATTGCCAGGAGAAATATCAATAACCTCAGATATGCAGATGACACCACCCTTATGGTAGAAAGTGAAGAGGAACTAAAAAGCCTGTTGATGAAAGTGAAAGAGGACAGTGAAAAATTTGGCTTAAAACTCAACATTTAGAAAACGAAGATCATGGCATCTGGTCCCATCACTTCATGGCAAATAGATGGGGAAACCATGGAAACAGTGTCAAACTTTAATTTTGGGGGCTCCAAAATCACTGCAGATGGTGATTGCAGCCATGGAATTAAAAGACGCTTACTCCTTGGAAGAAAAGTTATGACCAACCTAGACAGCATATTCAAAAGCAGAAACATTACTTGGCCAACAAAGGTCCATCTAGCCAAGGCTATAATTTTTCCAGTGGTCATGTATGGATGTGAGAGTTGGACTGTGAAGAAAGCTGAGCACCTAATAATTGATGCTTTTGAACTGTGGTGTAGGAGAAGACTCTTGAGAGTCCCTTGGACTGCAAGGAGATCCAACCAGTCCATTCTAAAGGAGATCAGTCCTGGGTGTTCTTTGGAAGCAATGATAGTAAAGCTGAAACTCCAGTACTTGGGCCACCTCATGTGAAGAGGTGACTCATTTGAGAAGACTCTGATGCTGGGAGGGATTGTTGGCAGGAAGAAAAGGGGACGACAGTGGTTAACATGGCTTGATGTTATCACAGACTCAGTGGATGTGAGTTTGAGTGAACTCCAGGATATGGTGATGGACAGGGAGGCCTGGCGTGCTGTGATTCATGGGGTCGCAGAGTCAGACACAACTGAGTGACTGAACTGAACTGAACTGAGGGAAAGAAATCAGTGACAGTCCCTTAGAATAAGAGGACAAGGCTTATGACTATTTCATTTTTCCCCAGTCTCAGGGCACAGGCTTGGATTGTTTTACATCATGATATGTATTCCCATCTGTGACGAACAATTTACCAGTGAGTTACAAACCCTTAATCCTATCCAGCACTATTCACGCTGGAGACCTTTGAGATGCCTAAACTCCAGTCCAGGGGTCCAAGAAGGTCATCATGCCTTGACCTGCCTATGGATCTGGTCCTCAAAAGATTGTCACGCCTCAACCTGCTCATGTATCTGCCAGTCTCAGGGGTCCCAGGAGGTTGTCACGCCTGGACCTGCTGAGGGACCCAATTCTAGGGGAGGTCGTCACACCTCAACCTGCCCGGGTATTTGATCTCTAGGAGGCTGTCATGCCTCAACGTTTCTGGGGTCTGTACCCTGACCCAGGGACGCCTGGCTCTTAGGTTGCAACAGTACTAGGTAGGATGAGCTTACATCATGATATCTATTTCCACTCATGGTGGGCAAACTAGCAATGAGTTACAAACCCCTTAATTCTACCCAGCACTGGTCATGCTGGAGACCTTGGGGACACCCAAACTGCAGTCTAGGAGTTCCAAGAGGTCATCACGCCTTGACCTGCCTAGAAATCTGGTCCTCAAAAGTTTGTCACACCTCAACCTGCTTGTGGATCCGCCAGTCTCAGGAGTCCCAGGAGGTCATCACGCCTTGACCTGCCTAGGGGTCTGGTCCTCAAAAGTTTGTCACACCTCAACCTGCCTGTGGATTCGCCAGTCTCATGAGTCCCAGGAGGTCATCACACCTCGACCTGCCCAGGGACCCATTTCTTGGGGAGGCTGTCACGCTTCAACCTGCCAGGGATTTGATCTCTAGGAGGCTGTTATGCCTCAGCTTGCCTGGGGATCTGCACCCTGACCCAGGGACGCCTGGCTCTCATGTTGCAACTGTACTGGGTAGAATAAGCTTCATAAAGACTCACTCCTAAGGAAGTCCACCCATGGAAGCAGAAGGAAGCCTATTACTTGTGGGACTGTGCCCAGTCTCAGCAGTAAGTCAGGAGCCCAATGAGAATCCCATTGCCTTTCCAGAAAGGCTAAAAGTGGCCCTCCAAAAGTTTACCAATCTGGACTTAGACTCTTATGAGAGACAGGTGATTTTAAAGGACAAATTCCTGTCCCAATGTGTATCAGATATCAGAATTAAGTTACAATGGCTACAGCAGCAGGACTCTCCTGCCTCTTTAGAGGAGATGATCTAGACAGCCAGAGGTACCTTTTATAACAGAACTGGAGAAGGAGGCCAAGGCCCAGGAGAGGGAGACAAAGAAAGAGACAAGGCATGCCCAGATGTTGGCTGCCCTCCAAAGAAGCCCTATGGCACACTCCGATTCCTTGAAGGACAAGGCACAAGGCAAATGCCTAATCTGTAGACAGGTGGGGCATTGGGCCAAAGAGTGTCCAAACCACGACAAGTCTCCTAGAATGGCTTGCCACAAATGCCATCAACTGGGACATTGGATGGCACTGTGCCCTCGGGACCCAAGAGCCTCAAGGTCAAGCACCAAGCCTTCCCTCACGATTGTTCAAGAGGACTGAAGTGGCCTGCTCCAGCCAGCCCACCTGTCACAGATAGCCATCATGGGGCTGGAGCCAAAGGTGCAACTGGATGTGGCAGGTAGGTCTGAGAATTTCTTGTTTGACACAGGGGCTACCTACTCTGTCTTGATCTCCTAATCCAGAGCTGTCTTCTTCCAAATCTGTACCATTTTGGGTGCTACAGGAAAAGCAACTACTAAAAGATTCACTTGAGCACTTCTTTGTTGCTGGGATGGGCAAATATTTTCCCACCAGTTTCTGGTGGTCCTTGAGCGTCCTACTCCCTTATTGGAAAGAGATATACTCATTAAATTGGGGGCCACCCTTGTGACGAGAATTTTTTCAGCCCCTAGAGCTCTACAGATCCTGGTTACTACTAAAGAACCCATTACACCCTCTCCAATAGAGATGGACCAAAAACTATTGGAAGACAAAATTAACCCCCAGGTGTGGGACCAGGAAATTCCTGGATGAGCCCACCAAGCTGAACCGGTTATCATTGTCCTCCAAGATCCAACTTGGTTTCCTAACCAGAAACAATATTCCCTCAAAAGAGAGGCTCAGGAGGGACTATAGCTTTTAATAAATTAATTCTTTGCTTGTGGGCTATTGGTCCCCACCAGTTCACCATGTAACACCCCAATCCTCTCAGTATAGAAAAAAGATGGAACCTGTCAAATGGTTTAAGATCTACAGATCATAAATGAAGCTATAGTCTCCCTCCATCCCACAGTACCCAATCCTACCCAGTGCCAAGTGGTTTACAGTCTTGGATCTCAAAGATGCATTTTTTTTTTTTCATACCACTGGCTAAAGAACCCCAATATCTTTTTTGCTTTGAGTGGAAGGCCCCAGGATAAAAACACCAACAGATGACTTTGACAGTATTACCTCAGGGGTTCAGAGATAACCCCACCTATTTGGACAGGCCCTTAGCCTGGCTTTCCTAGGTCTGGACCTAATGGGAAAATATTACAATACATAGATGACATACCTAAGCTGCTCTCTAGATGAGGAAAATCCTCAAAACCATGCAATTCATGTTCTAAACTTTTTGGCATAAAGAGTATATAAAGTCTCCCATGCTAAGGCACAGATGGTCGAGACAAAAGTCACTTACCTGGGAGTTCAGATTACACATGGGTTCAGGATGCTGTCCTTTGATTGGCTACAAGGAATCCTCCAGTTGCCCTCCCCCATGACTCGAAAACAATTGTGAGCTTTCCTGGGACTAACTGGGTATTGTAGAATCTGGATACCCAACTATGGTCTAATTGCCCAGCCCTTATATGAAAGCTTAAAGGGACAGGATGATTCAATCCCAATGATGTGGGGAACTCATCAAAAGAAGGCAGAGGCTATATTAAAACAGGCCTTAACTCAGGCATCTTCCTTGAGGTTGCAAGACCCAAAAAAAGCATTTCAACTTTATGGTAATGAAAGAGAGGGAATAGCCTTGGGAGTTTTAACTCAAAGGTTGGGATTTGAGCCCCAGCCTGTAGCTTACTTATCCAAGAGACTCGATCCAACCTCCCAAGGCTGGCGCCCCCGGCCTTCAAAATCTTTCAGCTATTGCAATCATGATTTAAAATGCTTTAAAACTCTCCTTTTGGGGCAAACTAACTATTTTTACCAGCCACCAAGTAAAGCACCTCCTAAATGTGAAAGGCTATTTATGGATATCTGATCAAACAATCCTCAGATATCAAGCAATGCTGATGGAAAATCCAGGCCTCACTATATGCCCTTGTGAGGTTCTTAACCCAGCCACCCTCCTGCTTACCCCCGAGGTCTTTCTCCCCTTTCACTCTTGTATAGAAACCTTGGACCACTGGGCAAAACCCTGAGAGGGATTGTCAGAAGATCCTGTGACCAATTCTGAGGAAATCAGGTACACTGATTGAAGCAGCTTTGTCTTAGATGGAAAAAGAGAAAGGTATGCAGTAGTCTCTGATTTTGAGACCATAGAGGCTAAGCCTCTGCCACCAGTACTTCAGCCCAATTAGCTGAGCTCATAGCCCTGACACAAGCTTTAGAACTGGGAAAAGGAAAAAGAATAGCCATTTACAGTGACTCCAAGTATGTCTTTCTGGTGCTACATGCACATGTGGCTATTTGGAAAGAAAGGTGCCACTTGACCACCTGAGGGTCCCCAGTCACATATGGTGCTCAAATTCTTAGACTCTTGGAGGCAGTCTATCTGCCCACTGAGGTTTCAATCTCCCACTGTAAAGGACAGCAAAAAGGGAACACAGAAGTGGCATGAGGAAACCAAGCAGTTGATCGGGCAGCTAAAAGAGCAGCATTACAGAACCATGATGCTGTATTGATGCTGCTTATGATTGTTCCATGCATAATCAATTATCTAACCTGTTTGTCTCTGCTCAGGTCAACAAGCTACAACATATGATACCAGTTCAACAAAGATACAAAACTACAGACAACCATGGAAAATATCACTCACCCTTAGATGAACACTGCTATGAGGACTCTGAGGCCTGAGATTGGCAAGAAGGGGAGGCCCAATACCCCTTGCCATCCCATTCAGCAGGAAGTAGCCAGAAAGACCTTGATGCCTCTGTTCCAAAAGAATTGGGCCTCCCATCTCTTGAGGGGAGAATGTTAGGTAGTTAGAATAGGGAAAAGGAGTCCAAAAGGGCAGTGACTAAAAAGAAGGGGTGGCTGCGACCAGTGTACTAGAGCACAGGGGACTGCGACCAGCACACAAGAGCACAGCCGAGAGGAGCTGCCCCACATCCAAGGTCAGCAGCACAGGCCGAGAGTGCCAGGCTGTGACGGCGCAGGAACGGCCGAGAGGAGCTACCCCATGTCCGAGGTCAGGGACAACAGCCGAGAGGAGCTACTGAAGTCCTAGGTCAGAGGTGGCAGCTGGGAGGACCAACTCCACGTCCAAGGAGCAGTGGCTGCGTGGGCGCAGGAGGGCCTAGAGGAGCTATCCCACGTTGAAGGTCAGGAAGAGAGGTGTTGAGTAGATACGCCTTGTCCAGGCTAAGGAGCAACAGCTGCGCATTGCTGGAACAGCCGTGAAGAGATTCCTCACGCCCAAGGTAAGAGAAACCCAAGTAAGACGGTAGGTGTTGCAAGAGGGGATCAGAAGGCAGACAAACTGAAACCCTACTCAAAGAAAACTAGTCAATCTAATCACATTAGGACCACAGCCTTGTCTAATTCAATGAAACTAAGCCATGCTTGTGGGGCAAACCAAGATGTGTGGGTCATGGTGGAGAGATCTGACAGAATGTGGTCCACTGGAGAAGGGAATGCCAAATCACTTCAGTATTCTTGCCTTGAGAACCACATGAACAGTATGAAAAGGCAAAATTATAGGATACTGAAAGAGGAACTCCCCAGGTCAGTAGGTGCCCTATATACTACTGGAGATCAGTGGAGAAATAACTCCAGGAAGAATGAAGGGATGGAGCCAAAGCAAAAGCAATACCCAGCTGTGGATGTGACTGGTGATAGGAGCAAGGTCCGATGCTGTAAAGAGCAATATTGCATAGGAACCTGGAATACCAGGTCCATGAATCAAGGCAAATTGGAAGTGGTCAAACAAGAGATGGCAAGCGTGAATGTTGATGTTCTAGAATCAGCGAACTCAAATGGACTGGAATAGGTGAATTTAACTCAGATGACCATTATATCTACTACTGCGGGCAGGAATCCCTCAGAAGAAATGGAGCAGCCATCATGGTCAAAAAAGAGTCTGAAAAGCAGTACTTGGATGCAATCTCAAAAACGACAGAATGATTTCTGTTCGTTCCCAAGGCAAACCATTCAATATCACAGTAATCCAAGTCTATGCCCCAAACAGTAACACTGAAGAAGCTGAAGTTGAACGGTTCTATGAAGACCTACAAGACCTTTTACAACTAACAACAAAAAGATGTCCTTTTCATCATAATGGACTGGAATGCAAATGTAGGAAGTCAAGAAACACCTAGAATAACAGGCAAATTTGGCCTTGGGATACAGAGTGAAGCAGGGCAAAGACTAATAGAATTTTACAAGAAAATGCACTGGTCATAGCAAACACCCACTTCCAACAACACAAGAGAAGACTCTACACATGGACATCACCAGATGGTCAACACCGAGATCAGACTGATTATATTCTCTGCAGTCAAAAATGGAGAAGCTCTATACAGTCGACAAAAACAAGACTGGGAGCTGACTGTGGCTCAGATCATTAACTCCTTATTACCAAATTCAGTCTTAAATTGAAGAAAGTAGTAAAAACCACTAGACCATTCAGGTATGACCTAAATCAAGACTTAAATCTAGTCCCTTATGATTATACAGTGGAAGTGAGAAATAGATTTAAGGGCATAGATCTGATAGATAGAGTGCCTAATGAACTATGGAAGGAGGTGCATGACATTGTATAGGAGACAGGGATCAAGACCATCCCCATGGAAAAGAAATGCAAAAAAGCAAAATAACTGTCTGGGGAGGCCTTACAAATAGCTGTGAAAAGAAGAGAAGTGAAAAGCAAAGGAGAAAAGGAAAGATATAAGCATCTGAGTGCAGAGTTCCAAAGAATATCAAGAAGAGATAAGAAACCCTCAGCGATCAATGCAAAGAAATAGAGGAAAACAACATAATGGGAAAGACTAGAGATCTCTTCAAGAAAATTAGAGATATCAAGGGAATATTTCATGCAAAGATGGGCTCAATAAAGGACAGAAATGATATGGACCTAACAGAAGCAGAAGATATTAAGAAGAGGTGGCAAGAATACACAGAAGAACTGTACAAAAAAGATCTTCATGACCCAGATAATCACGATGGAGTGATCACTCACCTAGAGCCAGACATCCTGGAATGTGAAGTCAAGTGGGCCTTAGAAAGCATCACTACGAACAAAGCTAGTGGAGGTGATGGAATTCCAGTGGAGCTATTTCAAATCCTGAAAGATGATGCTGTGAAAGTGCTGCACTCAATATGCCAGCAAATTTGGAAAACTCAGCAGTGGCCACAGGACTGCAAATGGTCAGTTTTCATTCCAATCCCAAAGAAAGGCAATGCCAAAGAATGCTCAAATTATTGCACAATTGCACTCATCTCACATGCCAGTAAAGTAATGCTCAAAATTCTCCAAGCCAGACTTCAGCAATATGTGAACCGTGAAATTCCTGATGTTCAAGCTGGTTTTAGAAAAGGCAGAGGAACCAGAGACTAAATTGTCAACATCTGCTGGATCATCAAAAAAGCAAGAGAGTTCCAGAAAAACATCTATTTCTGCTTTATTGACTATGCCAAAACCTTTGACTGTGTGGATCATAATAAACTGTGGAAAGTTCTGAAAGAGATGGGAATACCAGACCACCTGATCTGCCTCTTGAGAAATCTGTATGCAGGTCAGGAAGCAACAATTAGAACTGGACATGGAACAACAGACTGGTTCCAAATAGGAAAAGGAGTTCGTCAAGGCTGTATATTGTCACCCTGCTTATTTAACTTATATGTAGTTATATAAGTTTCTCTTATATCATGAGAAACGCTTGACTGGGAAAAACACAAGCTGCAATCAAGATTGCTGGGAGAAATATCAATAACCTCAGATATGCAGATGACACCACCCTTATGGCAGAAAGTGAAGAGGAACTAAAAAGCCTCTTGATGAAAGTGAAAGTGGAGAGTGAAAAAGTTGGCTTAAGCTCAACATTCAGAAAACGAAGATCATGGAATCTGGTCTCATCACTTCATAAGAAATAGGTGGGAAACAGTGGAAACAGTGTCAGACTTTATTTTTCTGGGCTCCAAAATCACTGCAGATTGTGACTGCAGCCATGAAATTAAAAGACTCCTTGGAAGGAAATATATGTCCAACCTAGATAGCATATTCAAAAGCAGAGATATCACTTTGACAACAAAGGTCCATCTAGTCAAGGCTATGGTTTTTCCTGTGGCCATGTATGTATGTGAGAGTTGGACTGTGAAGAAGGCTGAGTGCCAAAGAATTGATGCTTTTGAACTGTGGTGTTGGAGAAGACTCTTGAGAGTCTCTTGGACTGCAAGGAGATCCAACCAGTCCGTTCTGAAGGAGATCAGCCCTGGGATTTCTTTGGAAGGAATGATGCTAAAGGTGAAACTCCTGTACTCTGGCCACCTCATGCGAAGAGTTGACTCATTGGAAAAGACCCTGATACTGGGAGGGATTGGGGGCAAGAGGAGAAGGGGATGACAGAGGATGAGATTGTTTAATGGCTTCACTGACTCGATGGATGTGAGTCTTGGTGATCTCCGGGTGTTGGTGATGGACAGTGATACCTGGCGTGCTGCGATTCATGGGGTGCAAAGTGTCGGACATGACGGAACGACTGAACTGAACTGAACTGAAAAGAGAAGGAAGGGAAAAGTCTATAAAAATAAAACAAAGAAAGGTCCGAGGACCAGAGTGAGGACTTCAGGTAGACAGCACGCCTGGCTGAGCCCAGTTTGCATAAGGCAGGCCCAGGGGGAAGAAAACATATAAAAGGAGCAGCCAAGCACTCTCTCTCTCTCCCGTGTGTGTACGCTCTTTCTTTCTCTCTCTCTCTTCTGCATGCATATGCTTTCTCTGCCTCTCTCTCTCTCCCGCATGCATATCCTCTCTCTCTCTCTCTCTCTCTCTCTCTCTCTCTCTCTCTCTCTCTCTCTCTCTCCCCCCCCCCCCTCGTGCGTGCACTCTTTCTCTCTTTCTCTATCCACCCCTCGCCTCCCAGGAGCACGCTGGCACACTCCTCCACTCTCCCCACTTCTTTGCAGATGGATTCTCCCGCTATCTTCTAAATAAAATAGAGCTTTAACACTGATTTGTCTAAGAGCTATGACACGATTTGTTCAAAACCCAAGAGCTTTGACACGCCAAGGGCTTTAATGTCTGTCACCCCAAATCATTGTTGTGATGAGACAAGAAGTGACTGAGAAACATACAGTCGCCTGACATGACAAAATGTGGTCCACTGGAGAAGGGAATGGCAAATCACTTTAGTATTCTTACCTTGAGAACCCCATGAACTGTATGAAAAGGCAAAAATATAGAACGCTGAAAATGAACTCCCCAGGTCGGTAGGTGACCGATAGGCTACAAGAGATCAGTGGAGAAATATCTCCAGAAAGAATGAATGGATGGAGCCAAAGCAAAAAGAATACCCAGTTGTGGATGTGGCTGGTGATGGAAGCAAGGTCTGATGCTGTAAAGAGCAATACAGCATAGGAACCTGAAATGCTAGTTCCACAAATCAAGGCAAATTGAAAGTGATTAAAGAGTAGACGGCAAGAGTGAACGCTGACATTTTAGGAATTAGTGAACTAAAATGAACTGGAATGGGTGAATTTAATTCAGACAACCATAATATCTACTACTGTGGGGAAGAATTCCTTAGAATAAATGGAGTAGCCATCACAGTCAACAAAAGAGTCCAAAATGCAGTACTTGGATGCAGTCTCAAAAGAGACAGAATGATCTCTGTTCATCTCCAAGGTAAACTATTCAATATCACAGTAATCCAAGTCTATGCCCCAACCAGTAATGCTGAAGAAGCTGAAGTTGAATGGTTCTATGAAGACCTACAAGACGTTATAGAATTAATACCCCAAAACGATGTCCTTTTCATTATAGGGGACTGGAATGCAATCCAAGTCATGAAACACCTGGAGTAACAGGCAAATTTAGCCTTGGAGTACAGAATGAAGCAGGACAAAGGCTAATAGATTTCTGCCAAGAGAATGCACTGGTCATAGCAAACACCCTCTTCGAACAACACAAGAGAGACTCTACACATGGACATCACCAGATGGTCAACGCCAAAATCAGATTGATTATATTCTTTGCAGCCAAAGATGGAGAAGCTCTATACAGTCAGCAAAAACAAAACTGGGAGCTGACTACAGCTCAGATCATGAACTCCTTATGCCAAATTCAGACTTAAGTTGAAGAAAGTAGGGAAAAACCACTGGACCATAAAGGTATAACCTAAATCAAATCCCTTATAATTATACAATGGAAGTGAGAAGTAGATTTCATGGACTAGATCTGATAGACAGAGTGACTGAAGAACTATGGAATGAGTTTCATGACATTGTACAGGAGACAGGGATCAAGACCATCTCCATGAAAAACACATGCAAAAAAGCAAAATGACTGTCTGAGGAGGCCTTACAAATAACTGTGAAAAGAAGAGAAGCCAAAAGCAATGGAGAAGTGGAAAGATATACCCATTTGAATGCAGAGTTCCAAAGAATAAAAAGGAGAGACAAGACAGTCTTCCTCAGTGATCAATGCAAAGAAATAGAGGAAAACAACAGAATGGGAAATACTAGAGATCTCTAAGAAGATTAGAGACACCTAGGGAACATTCCATGCAAAGATGGGCTCAATAAAGGACAGAAATGGTATGGACCTAACAGAAGTAAAAGATATTAAGAAGAGGTGGCAAAAATACACAGAAAAACTGTACAAAAAGCTCTTCAGGACCCAGATAATCACAGTGGTGCGATCACTCACCTAGAGCCAGACATCCTGGAATGTGAAGTCAAGTGGGCCTTAGAAAGTATCTCTATGAACAAAAGTAGTGGAGGTGATAAAATTCCAGTTGAGCTATTTAAAATCCTGAAAGATGATGCTGTGAAAGTGCTGCACTTAATATGCCAGCAAGTTAAGAAAACTCAGCCGTGGCCAAAGTACTGGGAAATGTCAGTTTTCTTTCAAATCCCAAAGAAAGGCAATGCCAAAGAATGCTGAAACTACCTGCATTGTTATGTGGGTTGTCTACCACTAGAGCATCTTAGGAAGCCTAATGAAGTTGTTGTACATATATATAGTGGAATACCACTCAGCCACAAAATGGAAAAAATTTGCATCTGTTATAGTGAGATGGATCAACCTAGAGACTCTTAAAGAGAGTGAAGTACTTCAGAAAAAGAAAAAGAAATGTAGTATGTTTAAGCATATATATGGAATCTAGAAAGATTGTAGGGAAGGAATGGAGACGCAAATATAAAGGATGGATTCATGGGCGCAGTGAAGGAAGGAGAGAGTGGGATGAATTATTGAAGTAGAATTGACACATACACACTACCATGTATAAAGTATAGAGCTAATGGGAAGCTGCTGTGTAACACAGAAAGCCCAGCCCGGTGTGATGGGGTCAGGTGGGAGGGAAGTTCAAGAGGGAAGGGTATATATATATATATATACACACACACACACATATATATACATATATATGTATATATAAGTATATATGTATATATGTAGTTATGACTGATTCCTGATGTTTTTTGACAGAAACCAACATAACATTGTAAAGCCATTATCCTCCAATTAAAAAGTTTAAAAAAATAATAAAAAACTTTGAATTCTAGATGCTTATGCCTGCAGTAGAATTAAGACCTATATTTTAAAATTCGAAATAAAATTGTATTGTTTAAAAAATAAATTAGGCAAATGGAAATACAATATACCAAAACTTATGCAATGAGACAAAAGCAGTTTTAAAAGGGAAGTTCAAAGTAAGAGATGACTACATGAAAATAAAAGAAAATTTGAAATAAAACCTAAATGTATACATGATAGAGGCAGAAAAAGAAGAACAAAGTGCAAAATTAGTAGTAAGATGTAACAAAATCATAGTCCAAATCAGAGGTGAAAAAGACAATAGAAAAAGATAAATAAAACTAAGAGCTAGTTTTTGAAAGTTTAAACCAAACTGGCAGATCTTTGGACAAATTCATTATATATATATACAGGCTTCACAGGTGATGTTGCTGCTGCTGCTAAGTTGTCTCAGTCGTGTCCGACTCTGTGTGACCCCACAGACGGCAGCCCACTAGGCTCCTCTGTCCCTGGGATTCTCCAGGCAAGAATACTGAAGTGGGTTGCCATTTCCTTCTCCAATGCATGAAAGTGAAAAGTGAAAGTGAAGTCGCTCAGTCATGTCTGACTCTTAGCGACCCCATGGACTGGAGCCTACCAGGCTTCTCCATCCATGGGATTTTCCAGGCTAGAGTACTGGGGTGGAATGCCATTGCCTTCCCCAACAGGTGACGTTAGTGGTAAAGAATCCACCTGTCAACGCAGGAGATGTAAAAAAAGTGGGTTCAATCCCTGGGTCAGGAAGATCCCCTGGAGGAGGGCAAGGCAACTCACTGCATTATTTTTGCCTGGAGAATTCCATGGATAAAGGAGCGTGGTGGGCTACAATCCATGGGGTCACAAAAAGTCAGACATGGCTGAAGTGACTTAGCATGCATGCATACATATGTATGTAGCTTGGTGAAAAATTAACTGCAATTTTGTATTATGTATTTTAAATCATTACAACTAGGTCAAACACATCTTTATTAATCAAATATATTTTTGTGTTGATACATTACAGTCAACGCATTTTGCAAAATGAGAAATAAGTCTGTTTACTCCTGTACCATTAAAATCCATGCTTTGGGATTCAAATAACACTTGGAAAGCATTTTCTGCCTCCTGCAAGCATTTTCCCTGCAAAAAGTTGTCGAAGTGCTTGAAGAAGTGGTAGTCAGTTGGCAAGAGGTCAGGTGACTATGGTAGATGAGGCAAAACTTCATAGCCCAATTAATTCAACTCTCAAAGCATTGGTTGTGTGATGTGGAGTCAGGCATTTTTGTGGAGAAGAATTGGGCCCTGTCTGTGGACCAATGCTGTAGCAGGCACTGTAGTTTTTAGTGCATCTCATTTATTTGCTGAGAATACTTCTCAGATGTAATGGTTTAGCCAGGATTCAGAAAACTGTTGTGGATCAGAATGGTAGCAGACCACCAAATAGTGACTATGACTTTTTGGTGCAAGTTTGGATTTGGTAAGTGCTTTGGAGCTTCTCGGTCCAAACACTGAGCTGGTCATCACCTGTTTTTAAATAAAATCCACTTTTTATCACGCATCACAATCCGATTGAGAAATTGTTTGTTGTTGTTGCATAGAATAAGAGAAAATGACACGTCAAAACAATCTTTTTTTAATTTGCTGTCAGCTCATGAAGCATCCACTTTTGAGCTTTTTCACCTTTCCAATTTGCTTCAAATGATGAACATCTGTAGAATGGTCGAGATTGAGTTCATCGTCAACTTCCCATGTAGTTGTAAGAGGATCAGCTTAAGTGATCCTCTCAACTGGTTATTGTCAACTTCTGATGACCGGCCACTGCTCTCCTCATTTTCAAAGTTCTTGTCTCTTTTGTAAAACTTCTTGAACCACCACTGCATTGTAAGCTTGTTAGCAGTTCTTGGGTTAAATGCATTGTTGATGCTGCAAGTTGTCTGCACTGCTTTATGACCCGTTTTGAACTCAAATAAGAAATTTACTCAAATTTGCTTTTTGTCTAGCATCATTTCCCTAGTCTAAAATAAATATACAATAAACTGCAAGTAATAAATTATTTTCAAAATAAATCAAGCAAGAAATGTGCTTTCAATTGATGTATAGCAATATACATCATATTTATTTAAGAATGTATTCCAATATCAAACAACAAATTTCAAAAATGCATAACTACAATTACTTTTGCACGAACCTACTATATAAAAGTCAAATAAATAATATAAAAAATGGAAAGGGAAATATTAAAATTGATACCACAGAAATACAATGGATTAAAATAAACTACTATGAAAAAATTATATACCAACTAAATGGGCAATGGGACTTCCCTGTAGCTCAGACAGGGAAGAATATGCCTGCAATGCAGGAGATCCAGGTTCAATCCCTGGATCTGGAAGAGCCTCTGGAGAAGAGAATGGGAACTCACTCCAGTATTCTTGCCTGGAGAATCCCATGGACAGAAGAGTCTGGCAGGCTACAGTTCATGGGGTTGCAAAGAATCAAACATGACTGAGCAACTAACACTAATTGGACAACATAGAATAAATGGATAAATTCCTTGGTACATACAACCTAACAAGTCATGAATAAATAGGAATAGGAACAGAACAATTACTAGGAAGGAGATTGAATCAATAATTTAAAAATAATTCCCAACAAAAAGAAGTCCAAGATTAGATGGTTTCACTGGTGAATTCTATTTGTGATTTAAAGAATATTTAATACCAATCTTTTTCAAACTATTCTAAAAAATTAGAAGAGAAAGGTATACATTTAAATTCTTATTAGAAAGCTAGCATTAGTCTGCTTAAAAAAAAAAAAAATCAGACAGGGACACCAGAATATAATGAAATTACAGCCAATATCCTTAATGAATATGCATGCATAAATCTTCAATAAATTATTCACAGCCCAAATCAACAATGTATTAAAATGGTTATATGCCATAATTGAGTGAGATTTTTCAAGGAATGCAAAGACAGTTCAACATATGCATATCAATAAATGTGGTATACCCTGTTTGAAGTGAAAGTTACTCAGTTGTGTCTAACTCTTTGTTATCCCATGGACTATGGCCCATGGAATTCTCCAGGACAGAATCTTAGAATGGGTAGCTTTTCCCTTCTCCAGGGGACTTTCCCAACCCAGGGATCGAACCCAGGTCTCCCAGATTGCAGGTGGATTCTTTACCAGCTGAGCCACAAGGGAAACCCAAGAATACTGGAATGGGTAGCCTATCCCTTCTCCAGGGGATCTTCCTGACCCAGGAATCAAACCCGGGTCACCTTCATTTCAGACAGATTCTATACCAACTGAGCTATCAAGGAAAATAAAAATGATATGATCGAGGAGAGAACAAGATGGTGGAGAAGAAGTTGGATGAGGAGTATATCTCTCTTCATGGACATCAGGAATACACCTTCAGACACAGAAGTGCATGTAGAACACCAGCTGAGAGCAGACAGGAGTACCTGACAGCAGAAAAGGATATATAGGACCATTCAAAACTCAGTAGGATGAAGGAACTAAGGGAAAAAAACAGAAATGTTAGTAGGACTGGACCTGCCTTTGGTGGATGGCAGAACTGAAGCAGGGGTCTGATCCCCACATAGGGGCAATTGTCTGAGTTAGAGAATAAACATTTAAGGCTGAGAGTGAAACAGCTGATTGGTGGCAACCTAAATGGAATGAGAATCAGACAGTCCTTGCAGCAGTCATACATACCCCAAACAGGGATGCAGGTCCCCTAGAAGGCACAGAGCCTGGGAGCTGGAGTTTAGGGATTGTGGAGAAATCCCAGGGCAAGGGCTGCTGTTGATGGTGAAGAGAAGGATCAAGGGGATGTGAGAGAAGAGATGCTACAATCACCCTAATACCCAAAACAAAGATGACTCAAAACAAAACACTACAGAATAGACAGAGCTGTGGAGAAAGACTGGCCAGAGTCCTTCTTATCGCCAGTGACAAGAGGTTTGAAAAAAGACTCTGATAAGGCCATAACTACTGCGGAGGAGGCAGTCCATGTCCCTGCACACTTGGCGGAGCCAGGGTCCCCATAAGCCAAGCAACTGTGCCACCTTCATGCTCAACTCTCACTGGGGCAGAGATGCCATAGGCAAAAAATGGTCTTGCGTCTGTGTGCACAGGGTCGCTTCAGTCATGTCTGACTCTTTGTTACCCTGTAGACTGGACTTCCAGGTTTCTCTGTCAGGGAGGGGTGTTCTCCAGGCAAGAATGCTGAGCTGTATTGGCCAATACTGGTTTCCATACCCTTCTAGAACACTATATTTCCTGCTGCCCTAGCCACCAACTCCCTGAGTACCTGGTGCTGCCAGAACCCCTGTGACCCAAGCAGCTGCACCACCTCCACACCTGGCCCTCACAGGGGCAGACCTAAGTCCTCCAGGGCAGCCTCAGGAGCAAACTGCAGTAGACGACCCACATGAAGAGGTGGAAATAAAACCACAATTGCAATCCAGGGGCAGTGTGGCTAAGGAAGAAGACCCAAAACCCTCCCACCAGCTGTACAAGTTGCAGATTAAATCCACACAATCAACTAGGAGGACTCTGTGACTATGGAATATATAAAAGATCACTGAGAGCTCCCAAAAAAGAAAACGCAGTAGTTCTGATAGCTGTGGACATTGGAAACAAGAACACACAGGAGTGGACCAGATTAGAATCTGAGCTACCGCCAGAGCAGGTCCAGAGATCAGCAAAGTGTTAGAGGGCATCCTAGGGAGGTGAGGTGGATTATGACTCCCAGCGAGGGAAAAGAGTCTGACAGCAGTGACTCAAGAAAAATAATTATTCTTATATTTTGACTTGTTCTGTAGATTCTTTTGGACTTTTTTTTTCTTTTTTGCCCCCTTTTTCATCCCCTCTGTTGTAGTTATTGATTTTATTGGCACCATGAAATGTAATTAAGTTTTTGAGCTTTTTTGTTTTGTTTTGTTTTGTTTTTTTTTTTTTTGGTCAGCTTTCCTTTTTTTTTTTTTTTTTTAATTGCTGATATAAACCTCTGCTTCTACATTGGGCTTTTGCAGTTCTGGGGAGTTTTCCCTTTTTATTTGTTTTTCTTCCTTTTAATTTTAATTTTTTAAACTTTTTATTATTTTTTCTATGTTTATTCAGATGGTGACTGCAGCCATGAAATTAAAAGACGCTTACTCCTTGGAAGGAAAGTTATGACCAACCTAGATAGCATATTCAAAAGCAGAGACATCACTTTGCCAACAAAGGTTCGCCTAGTCAAGGCTATGGTCTTTCCTGTGGTCATGTATGGATGTGAGAGCTGGACTGTGAAGAAGGCTGAGCGCCGAAGAATTGATGCTTTTGAACTGTGGTGTTGGAGAAAACTCTTGAGAGTCCCTTGGACTGCAAGAAGATCCAACCAGTCCATTCTGAAGGAGATCAATCCTGGAATTTCTTTAGAAGGAATGATGCTAAAGCTGAAACTCCAGTATTTTGGCCACCTCATGCGAAGAGTTGACTCATTGGAGAAGACTCTGATGCTGGGAGGGATTGAGGGCAGGAGGAGAAGGGGACGACAGAGGATGAGATGGCTGGATGGCATCACTGACTCGATGGATGCGAGTCTGGGTGACCTCCGGGAGCTGGTGATGGACAGGGAGGCCTGGCGTGCTGCGGTTCATGGGGTCGCAAAGAGTCGGACACGACTGAGCGACTGATCTGATCTGATTCCTTTGTTTGCACTTCTTACTGTTCTTTCCCCCTTGCAGTTAATCTTTAATATATATAAATCTTCTTTATCTACCTCTACATAGCTTTGCATATCTAATCTTCCTTTCCTCTCAACATATTTGTTAGTTTTATTTTCATTGCTTTATTCCACAATTGGCAATTGGCTTTAGTTTTACTTTCCAATTGTGCTTTAGTTAGTTTTGTTCTGGTGGACATAATGTTAAGTTCCCTTTGTTTGTTGGGTCAATTATTGCACTTTATTTTTGTTGGACTGTTTTGATTTTGCTTATGGGTGTGTATGTATATGTGTATATTCAGTTACACTTATTATTGTTATAAACCTCTGCATTTATGCTGGGCTTTTTTCAGTTCTGTAGAGTTTTCCTTTTTTTTTTTTTTTTTTTATATATCTTCTTCCATTATTTTCTTTTATCTTTTTTATAATTTTAACTTTTAATTTTAAACATATCATTTTTCTACATTTATTCCTTTTTTTGCATTTCCTACTGTTCTTTACCCCTTGCAGTTAATCTTTAATATATATATAAATCTTCTACATCTACCTCTATTTAACTTTGCATGTCTATTCTTTCTTTCCTTTCTTCTTTCCTCTCAGAATAATTGTTAATTTTTGTATTTATTGCTTTATTCCTCATGTGGCACCTTGCTTTAGTTTTATTTCCTAGTTTGTGCTTTATTTAGTACTGTTCTTAACTGGTAAATATATTTTTTTATTTTCTTTGTTAGCTGGGTCAATCTATTGTACTTTACTTTTGTTGGAGAGTTTGATTTTACTTATGTATGTGTATGTATATGTGTATATCCCGTTACTTTAATTATTATTTGCCTGATTTTGTGATTATCATTTGTCTGGAGTTCATCTTTGGTTTCTCGTTTTGGGATATTTGTTTTAATCTCACTTAATGTCATAACAAACCACTTGTGGAATCTTCGTTCCTTATCAGAAATCAAGCCCTGAGCCTTTGGAGTGGGAGCACTGACTCCAAGAACCTAGACTACCAGAGAATTAACCCTCAGGAATATCAAATACTGAGAATTCAAACAAAGGAATCCACTAAAATACAAGACCTGGCATCATCCAACCACCAGTAGCACCCTGAGCAGGATGCCTCATCTAAACAAACAAAACGAAAATACAAATCCAATCATCAGCAGACAGGATTACCACCTCACTCAGCCTTGCTCATTAGAGGAGAAACAAACAAACAAACAAAAATTCAGCACAAGTCTCACCCTATACGAAGCTTATTCAAACCACTGAACCAAACTTAGGAGATCAGAAACCAAAAGAAAGAAAGAATTCAACACTGAAGCCTGGGAAAAAGAGATCTCATAATACTATAAGTAAATGAAAATAAATAAAAAAACAATGAAAAGGCAGAGATACTACACAAATGAAGGAGCAAATTAGAAACACAGAAGTCCAAATAAATGAAGAGGAAATTGGCAAACTACCTGGAAAAGTATCCGGAAAAATGATAGTAAAGATGATCAAAAACCTCGAAAACAGAATGGAGAAAATGAAAGAATTAATTACAAACAACTAGAAGAATTAAAGAATAAATATACAGAGACAAACAATACAATTACTGAAATTGTAATTAAAAATACTCTAGAAGGAATCAATAGCAGAATATCTGAAGCAGAAGAATGAATCAGTGACCCAGAAGATAAAATGGTGGAACTCACTTCTAAAAGAGCATAATAAAGCAAAAAGAATGAAAAGAACTGAGGATAGTCTCAGAGACCTCTGGGATAATATCAAACGTGCCAACATTCAAATTATAGGGGTCCCAGAAGAAAAAGCAAAAAAAGAAATGGTATGAGAAAAATTTTGAAGAGATTATAGTTGAAAATTTCCCCAACATGGAAAAGGAAATAGTCAATCAAGTCCAA
This sequence comes from Tragelaphus eurycerus, assembly GCA_935064755.1. Classification (NCBI taxonomy): domain Eukaryota; kingdom Metazoa; phylum Chordata; class Mammalia; order Artiodactyla; family Bovidae; genus Tragelaphus; species Tragelaphus eurycerus. The sequence continues at coordinate 11,622,447 of CAKXYN010000046.1, read as the reverse complement.
GAGGCATAAAGAATCCCATACAGGATAAACCCAAGCAGAAACATGCCAGATCAGATCAGATCAGATCAGTCGCTCAGTCGTGTTCGACTCTTTGCAACCCCATGAATCGCAGCACGCCAGGCCTCCCTGTCCATTACCAACTCCCAGAGGTCACTCAGACTCACATCCATCGAGTCAGTGATGCCATCCAGCCATCTCATCCTCTGTCGTCCCCTTCTCCTCCTGCCCCCAATCCCTCCCAGCATCAGAGTCTTCTCCAGTGAGTTAACTCTTCGCATGAAGTGGCCAAAATACTGGAAAATACTGGCCAAAATACTGGAAACATGCCAAGACATATACTAATCAAACTAACAAAGACTAAACACAAAGAAAGAATATTAAAATCAGTAAGGGAAAAGCAACAAGTAACATACAAAGGAAATCCCATATGCTTAACAGCTGATCTTTCAGCAGAAACTCTGCAGGCCAGAAGGGAATGGCAACATACATTTAAAGTACTGAAAGGGGAAAACCTACAATCAAAATTAGTGTACCTGGCACAGATCTCATTCAAAATTGATGGAGAAATCAAAAGCTTTTCAGAAAAGCAAAAGGTAAGAGAATTCAGTACCACCAAACCAGCTTTACAACAGATGTTAAAGAGGTATATATAGTCAATTCATGCAAGATAAGAAAAAGATCTACAAAATCAAGCCCCAAATAATTAAGAAAATGACAATAGGAACATATATATCAATAATAACTTTAAATATAAACAGATTAAATGCTCCAACCAAAAGACACAGACTGGCTGAATGGAAAACAAGACCCATATATATGCTGTCTACAAGAAACCCACTTCAGACCTAAAGATACATATAGACTGAAAGTAAGAGGATAGAAAAATCTATTCCACGTTAATGGGAAGAAAAAGAAAGTTGGAGTAGCAATCCTCATATCAAACAAAACAGACCTTAAAATAAGGAAGATTACAAGAGATAAGGAAGAACACGACATAATGATCAAGGGATCAATCCAAGATGAAGACATAACAATTGTAAATATCTATGCACTCAACATAGGGGCACTTCAATACATAAGACAAACACTAACAAACATAAAAGGAGAAATTGACAGTAACACAATAATAGGAGGAGACTTTAACACCCCACTCACAGCAGTGGACAGATCATCAAAAGAGAAAATTAATAAGGAACACAAGACTTAAATTAAACATTCTAAAACAAATGGAAAATGAAGAATAAAACTCCCTCAAAACTAGCAGAAGGAAGTAAATCATCAAGATCTGAGCAGAAATAAATGAAAAAAAAATGAAAAAAACAAAATAAAGATTAATAAAACTAATGCTGGTTCTTTGAGAAGATAAACAAAATTGACAAACCTTTAGCCAGACTCATCAAGAAAAAAAAGAGAGAAGAATCAAATAAGCAAAATTAGAAATGAAAAAAAAAAAAAAAGCTTACAACAAACAATATGGAAATACAAAGGATTATAAGAGGCTATCATGAACAAATATATGGCAATAAAATGGATAACCTGGAAGAAATGGACAGATTCTTAGAAAAGTTCAATCTTCCAAGGCTGAACCAGGAAGAAATAGAAATTATGAACAACCCAATTACAAGCCCTGAAATTAAAGCTGTGATAAAAAAAAAAAAAAAAAAATCTTCCCCAAAACAAAAGCCCAGAACCAGAAGACTTCACAGAATTCTATCAAACGTTTAGAGAAGAGCTATTACCTATCCTTCTAAATCTCTTTCAAAAAATTTCAGATGAAGAAAAATTTCCAAACTCATTCTACAAGGCCACCATCCCCCTGATACCAAAGCCAGACAAAGATAACACACAAAAAAGAAAACTACAGGCCAATATCACTGATGAACACAGATGCAAAAATTCTCAACACAATTTTAGCAAACATAATTCAGCAACACACCAAAAATCTCATACACCATGATCAAGTTGGGTTTATTCCAGGGATGAAAGGATTCTTCATTATATGCAAATAAATCAATGTGATACACCATATTAACAAACTGAAAGATAAAAACTATATGATAATCTCAATAGATGCAGAAAAAGCCTTTGACAAAATTCAGTACCCATTTATGATTAAAAAACTCTTCAAAAAATGGGCATAGAAAGAACCTACCTCAACATAGTAAAGGTCATAAATGATAAGCCTACAGCAAACATTATTCTCAATGGTGAAAACTTGAAAACATTCCCCCTAAGATCAGAAACAAGATATGGGTGTCCACTCTCACAATTAATCAACATAGTTCTGGAATTCCTAGCTACAGCAATCAGAAAAGAAAAAGAAATAAAAGGAATCAAGATTAGAAAAGAAGTAAAGCTCTCACTGTTTTCAGATGACATGATACTGTACATAGAAAACCCTAAAGATACTATCAGAAAATTACTAGAGCTAATCAGTGAATTTAGCAAACTTTCAGAATACAAAATGAATACACAGGAATCACTTGCATTTCTATATACTAACAATGAAAAATCAAAAAATAAATTAAGGAATCAATCCATTCTCCATTGAAACAAAAAGAATTAAGTATCTAGGGAAAAACTTACCCAAGGAGAAAAAAGGACTGTACACAGAAAATTATAAGACACTAATGAAAGAAATCAAAGATGATCTAAACAGATGGAGAGATATTCCATATTCCTGAGTAGGAAAAATTAATATTGTGAAAATGATGATACTACCAAACACAATCTACAGATTGAATGTGATCCCTATCAAATTGCCAATGGCATTTTTCACAGAACTAGAACAAAACTTTCACAATTCATATAGAAACACAAAAGACCTCGAATAGCCAAGGCAGTCTTGAGAAAGAAGAATGGACTTGGAGAAATCAACCTTCCTGACTTCAGATTATACTACAAAGCTATAGTCAACAAGACTATATGGTACTGGCACAAAAACAGAAATATAGGCCAATGGAACAAGATAGAAAGCCCAGAAATAAACTCATGAAACTATGGGTACCTTAGTTTTGACAAAGGAAGCAAGAATATACAATGGGACAAAGACAGTCTCTTCAATAAATGGTGCTGGGAAAACTGGACAGCTATATCTAAAAGAATGAGATTAGAACACTTCCTAACATCATACAGAGATAAAGTCTAAATGGATTAAAGACCTAAGTATAAATATAAAAAATGGATTAAAGGCCTAAACTATAAAACTCTTAGAGGAAAACATAGGCAGAACACTCTGACATAAATCAAAGAAAAATCTCTATGATCCACCTCTTAGTGTAATGGAAACAAAAATAAACAAGTGGGACCTGATTAAACTTAAAAAGTTTTGCACAGCAAAGGAAACTATAAGCAAGGTGAAAAGACAACACTCAGAATGGGAGAAAATAACAGCAACTGAAAAGACTAACAAAAGATTAATTTCCAAAATATACAAGCAAGTCATGCAATTCAAAATCAGAAAAACAAAAAACCCAATCAAAAAGTGGGTAAATGACCTAAACAAACATTTCTCCAAAGGAGACATACAGATGGCTAACAAACACATGAAAAGATGCTCAACATCACTCATTATTCAGTTCAGTTCAGTCGCTCAGTCGCGTCCAACTCTGCGACCCCATGAAAAGCAGCACGCCAGGCCTCTCTGTCCATCACCAACTCCCAGAGTTCACTCAGACTCACATCCATTGGGTTAGTGATGCCATCTAGTCATATCATCCTCTGTTGTCCCTTTCTGCTCCTGCCCCCAATCCCTCCTAGCATCAGAGTCTTTTCCAAAGAGTTACCTCTTTGCATGAGGTGGCCAAAGTAATAGAGTTTCAGTTTTAGCATCATTCCTTCCAAAGAAATCCCAGGGCTGATCTCCTTCAGAATGGACTGGTTGGATTTCCTTGCAGTCCCAGGGACGTTCAAGAGTCTTCTCCAACACCACAGTCCAAAAGCATCAATTCTACAGCGCTCAGCCTTCTTCACAGTCCAACTCTCACATCCATACATGACCACAGGAAAAACCATAGCCTTGACTAGACGAACCTTTGTTGGCAAAGTAATGTCTCTGCTTTTGAATATGCTATCTAGGTTGGTCATAACTTTCCTTTGAAGGAGTAAGCGTCTTTTAATTTCATGGTTGCAGTCACCATCTGTAGTGATTTTGGAGCCCAGAAAAATAAAGTCTGACACTGTTTCCACTGTTTCCCCATTTATTTCCCATGAAGTGATGGGACCAGATGCCATGATATTAGTTTTCTGAATGTTGAGCTTTAAGCCAACTTTTTCACTCTCCACTTTCACTTTCATCAAGAGGATTTTTAGTTCCTCTTCACTTTCTACCATAAGAGTGGTGTCATCTGCATATCTGAGGTTATTGATATTTCTGCCGGCAATCTTGATTCTAGCTTGTGCTTCTTCCAGCCCAGCATTTCTCATAATGTACTCTGGATAGAAGTTAAATAAGCAGGGTAACAATATACAGCCTTGATGTACTCCTTTTCCAATTTGTAACCAGTCTGTTGTTCCATGTCCAGTTCTAACTGCTGCTTCCTGACCTGCATACAAATTTCACAAGAGTCAGGTCAGGTGTTCTGGTATTCCCATCTCTTTCAGAATTTTCCACAGTTCATTGTGATCCACAGTCAAAGACTTTGGCAAAGTCAATAAAGCAGAAATAGATGCTTTTCTGGAACTCTATTGCTTTTTTGATGATCCAGCAAATGTTGGCAATTGGGCTCTGGTTCCTCTGCCATTTCTAAAACCAGCTTGAACATCTAGAATTTCACAGTTCACATATTGCTGCAGCCTGGCTTGGAAAATTTTGAGCATTACTAGCATGTGATATGAGTGCAATTTTGCGGTAGTTTGAGCATTCTTTGGCATTGCTTTTCTTTGGGATTGGAATGAAAACTGACCTTTTCCAGTCCTTTGGCCACTGCTGAGTTTTCCAAATTTGCTGACATATTGATTGCAGCACTTTCACAGCATCATCTTTCAGAATTTGAAATAGCTCAACTGGAATCCCATCACCTCCACTAGCTTTGGTCACAGTGATGCTTTCTAAGGCCCACTTGACTTCACATTCCAGGATGTCTGGCTCTAGGTGACTGATCACACCATCGTGATTATCTGGGTCGTGAAAATATTTTTTGTACAGTTTTTCTGTATATTCTTTCCAGCGCTTAATATATTCTGCTTCTGTTAGGTCCATACCATTTCTGTCCTTTGTTGAGTCCATCTTTGCATGGAATGTTCTCTTGGTATCTCTAACTTTCTTGAAGAGATCTCTAGTCTTTCCCATTTGGTTGTTTTCTTCTATTTCTTTTCATTGATCGCTGAAGAAGGCTTTCTTATCTCTTCTTGCTATTTTTTGGAACTCTGTATTCAGATGCTTATATCTTTCCTTTTCTCCTTTGCTTTTTGCTTGTCTTCTTTTCACAGCTATTTGTAAGGCCTCCTCAGAGAGCCATTTTACTTTTTTGCATTTTTTTTCCATGAGGATGGTCTTGATCCCTGTCTCCTGTACAATGTCATGAACCTCATTCCATAGTTCATCAGGCACTCTATCTATCAGATCTAGGCCTTTAAATCTATTTCTCACTTCCACTGTATAATCATAAGGGATTTGATTTAGGTCATACCTGAATGGTCTAGTGATTTTCCCTACTTTCATCAATTTAAGTCTGAATTTGACAATAAGGAGTTCATGATCTGAGCCACAGTCAGCTCCTGGTCTTGTTTTTGCTGACTGTATAGCGCTTCTCCATCTTTAGCTGCAAAGAACATAATCAATCTGATTTCAGTGTGACCATCTTGTGATTTCCATGTGTAGAGTCGAAGAAGGTGTTTGCTATGACCAGTGAGTGCATTTACTTGTCAAAACTCTATTAGTCTTTTCCCTGCTTCATTCCGTATCCCAATGCCAAATTTGCCTGTTATTCCAGGTGTTTCTTGACTTCCTACTTTTGCATTCCAGTCCCCTATTATGAATAGGACATCTTTTTTGGGTGTTAGTTCTAAAAGGTCTTGTAGGTCTTCATAGAACAATTCAATTTTAGCTTCTTCAACATTACTGGTTGGGGCATAGACTTGGATTACTGTGACATTGAATGGTTTGTCTTGGAAATGAAAAGAGATCATTCTGTCGTTTTTGAAATTGCATCCAAGTACCGCATTTCGGACTCTTGTCGACCATGATGGCTACTCCATTTCTTCTGAGGGATTCCTGCTCACAGTAGTCGATATAATGGTCATCTGAGTTAAATTCATCTATTCCAGTCTGTTTTAGTTCCCTGATTCCTAAAATGTCTACGTTCACTCTTGCCATCTCTTGTTTGACCACTTCCAATTTGCAGTGATTCATGGACCTGACATTCCAGGTTCCTATGTAATATTGCTCTTTACAGCATTGAACCTTGCTTCTATCATCAGTCATATCCACAACTGGGAATTGTTTTTGCTTTGGCTCCATCCCTTCATTCTTTCTGGAGTTATTTCTCCACTGATCTCCAGTAGCATATGGGGCACCTACTGACCTGGGGAGTGCCTCTTTCAGTATCCTATCATTTTGCCTTTTCATACTGTTCATGGGGTTCTCAAGGCAAGAATACTGAAGTGGTTTGGCATTCCCCTCTCCAGTGGACCACATTCTGTCAAACCTCTCCACCATGACCTTTAGCATGGGCGGCTGCGACCAGCACACTTTGCGCAGCAGAGAGGAGCTACCCCATGTCTGAGGTCAGGATCAGAAGCTGGGAAGACCCCATGCCCCAATGGCAGTGGCTAAGAGGAGTTACCCCACGTCCAAGGTCAGGGGCAGTGACCAAGAGTGCCAGGCTGCAATGGTGCAGGAACGGCCGAGAGGAGCTACCCCATGTTCGAGGTCAGGGCGGCAGCTGAGAGGAGCAACACCATGTCCGAGGCCAGGGGCTGTGGCTGGGAGGAGCTACCCCACACCTGAAGCCAGGGGTGGCGGTCGGGAGGAGCAACCCCATCTCCAAGGAGAGGTGGCTGTGCAGGCACAGCAGGACTTAGAGGAGCTATTCCATGTTCAAGGTCAGAAGTGGGGGCAGTGAGGAGATACCCCTCATCCAAGGTAAGGAGCAGCAGCTGTGCTTTGCTGGAGCAGCCTTGAAGAGATATCCCACATCCAAGGTAAGAGAAACCCAAGTAAGACAGTAGGTGTTACAAGAGGGCATCAGAGGGCAGACACACTGAAACCATACTCACAGAAAACTAGTCAATCTAATAGCACTAGGACCACAGCCTTGTCTAACTCAATGAAACTAAGCCATGCCTGTGGGGCCACCCAAGATGGGCAGTTCACTCATTATTAGAGAAATGTAAATAAAAACTATAATGAGATATCACCTCACATTGGTCAGGATAACCATCCTCAAAAAGTACAAAAAATAAATGCTGAAGAGGTTGTGGGGAAAATGGAATAGTTTTGCATGGTTGGTTGGAACATAAATTGATACAGCCACTATGGAAGATTGTATGGAGCTTCCTTTAAAAAAAAAAAAAAAAAAAATAAAGCCACCATATGATCCAGCAGTCCCACTCCTAGTCATATACCCTGAGGAAACCAAAACTGAAAAAGACACATGTATTCCGTTGTTCACTGCAGCAATATTTACAAGAGCTAGAAAATGGAAGCAACCTAGATGCCCATCAATAGATGAATGGATAAAGTAATGGTACATATACATAATGGAATATTCAGTTCAGTTCAGTTGCTCAGTCGTGTCTGACTCTTTGCAAACCCATGAATCGCAGCACACCAGGACTCCCTGTCCATCACCAACTCCCGGAGTTCACTCAAACTCATGTCCATCAAGTCGGTGATGCCATCCAGCCATCTCATCCTCTGTCATCCCCTTCTCCTCTTGCCCCCAATCCATACCAGCATCAAAGTCTTTTCCAATGAGTCAACTCTTTGCATGGAATATTACTCAGCCATAAAAAGGAACACATTTGAGTCAGTTCTAATGAGGTGGATGAACCTAGAGCCTACTATACAGAGTGGAGTAAGTTAGAAAGAGAAAAATAAATGTTGTATACTAATGCACATTACAGAATCTAGCAAAATGGTACTCCAGAACTTATTTCCAGGGTAACAATGGAGAAACAGACATTGAGAATAGACTTACGGACACAGGGAGAGGGGAGGAGAGGGTGAGTTGTATGTTGAGAGTAACATGGAAACTTTCATTACCATATGTAAATTAGATAGCCAATGGGAATTTGCTGTATGTCTCAGGAAACTCAAACAGGGGCTCTTTATCAACCTAGAGTGGTGGGATGTGGAGGGAAACGGGAGGGAGGTTCAAAAGGGTGGGGACATATATATACTTATGGCTGACTCATGTTGAGATTTGACAGAAAAGACAAAATTCTGTAAAGCAATTGTCCTTCAATTAAAAAAATAAATAAATTTAAAAAAATGTTTGAGATAGCTTCATATCTCCATACATTCTAGATTAAATTCACGGCGAAATATCTTGAGATTGCCACAAAGGCACTGAAAAGCCTGCTTCCATTACCAACATCTTATCTTTGAGAAGCAGGGTTTTCTGCAGTAACAGCAACCAAAACAAGATTACAGAGTAGACTGGACATAAGCAACCTACTTTGTGAGTGTCACTGTCTTCCATCAACCCCAGCTGGTTGCAGGAAAACAAGCTCAGGGCTCCAACTGATTCTGCATTATGGTGAGTAATGAAATGATGTATAATTATCTCATTATACATCACAGTGTAATAATGATAGAAACAAAGTGCACAATAAATGAAATGCACTTCAGTCATCCTGAAATCATCACTTCTCCCCCACCAATCCATGGAAAAATTGTATCCTGCAAAACCAGTCTCTGGTGCCAAAAAAATTGGGGACTGCTGATCTAAAGTAATAGCCTCCCTTGTATGAAGTTTATACTCTTAGAGTAGAGATCACAGCATGTGAAGTTGTTAAAAGTCATCAACATCTTATCCATGGTGAGTTCTTATTGACCTATTGTAGTTGCATATGATTGCTTATTTTTTATTAAAAAGGAAGAGCATGAAAGGTCAGAAATTGCTATAGACTTGAAGGCTCTTAACAAATAGTTGAATTTATAAGTAAGCCAATTATGGGACCTTTATACATGAGTAATTGATATAATATCAAAAGGAGGTTAAACTATGAAATTATAAAATATAAATGTGTACAGTGGCACTAGTGGTAAAGAACTTGCTTGCCAATGCAGGAGACGTAAGAGACACAGGTTCAATCCCTGGGTCAGGAAGATCCCCTGGAGGAGGGCATGGCAACCCAGTCCAGTATTCTTGCCTGGAAAATCCCATGGATGGAGAAGGCTGGTGGGCAATGGTTCATAAGGTAGCAAAGAGTCGGACATGACTGAAGCGAATTAGCATACATGCGAGTAAAGGCAAAGCTAGGTTCATAATTTTAGATTTATTGCAGGTATACCAAAGCTTAATAAGTAATGCTAATTATTCATACTATGTGTTCCTCAAATGAACACTAGTTGAATATGGTAACATTTATTATAGGTTTGTAGAATTTATACAACCTAAATTCCTTATAGCATTCAGTACTTACATAGTTTTGTGGATTTCACAATACTGTTATCAGTGAGAAAAAAAAAAAAAAATCACTGCAATATTGAAAATAACTTCTTTAGGAAAGTTTTTAACATATGAACCAGATCTATTACAGAACATCAAACAGAAATGTAAAAATATAATTTCTAAATTCAGGAAAGTAGCACAAAATGAGAAACAAAATGAAACTTAAGAAGGTTGAGCAATTTGGCATGCTTTACACAAAAAGGTCAAACAATTTAAATATTTTAGATTTAAAACATGCTCTACCATATGATTAAAGAGCTTACTTAGAAACACACATACATACAAAGGATGGAATTCATTGTCAGTGTTGTAGCTGACACATTCATGCTACTTTCAGATATCTAAACCCCATAAATTCAAAAGAAAAAGGTAAGAATTATTTCATTGTCATTTCAAAAAACTAGTAACACCTATTAAATTAAAAATTGACAAAAGCTTGAAATGGTTAGTAGGTTTTTTTCTCCCTTAAAAAATAAGCCATAGAGTAAATGCATGAATAAATATCTTTAATATCCCAAACACTTTAATGTTGAAGTCATATAGTAAATCTCTGATCCTATTACTAAATATGCTCATTTCTTGTTGCCTTTTACTCTTGACAGATCTTGGTCTCAACAATAAATTTGTTGGGTGTCTAATTTTCCAGCACTTATCAATGGCATGTTTGTTGAAACCTGTGAGGAAATGCACAAAAAGAGGGCTTTTTCATTTTTGTGTAAATAAAAATATATCTAAATTTTCTCTCTACTTTCCCGCTATTCCATCCCTACTCTCCTTCACTGTCTCAATAACATAGGGTGAAGGAGGAAATAAATTGCTTACCCACCAACAGGTCCCTTCTATGAAGACAGAAGGACTTAAGTTTGTTGCAAAGTTGGTAAACAAATATGCCAAGGTTAGTAACATCATGAATCTCTTTTACAGCAACCAGATCTTCATGAACCACCTAAGTGTGAAGCAGGTATTTGCCATTCTAATTTTTTTTTAAAGCCTGAAATGAGAAATTCTTAAAATCACTATTTAAATTCTCACCTATAGCAGATACACTTTTAATATAGACTTTGCTTTTAGAACAGTTTTAAGCTCATGAAATATTTTTTATTTGAAAATTATTTCAGTGAAATGGAATGTTTTGGCTCAAATTAATTTTTAAAATGTGGAAGCAATATTATTTGGAAGAGTTGACATCCAAAATACATACTGCCAGTTTGCCAAAGAGCTCTACTAGATTCTTTGGAGGCATAACAATGGAGGTATTTAGGGGCATCAGATAGCAGTTCCCTAGCAGCAAGTCCAGGTAAGCAATCATGCCCTGTTGGGGAGGGGAAAATGTTAGGTATGATTTCAGTTCAGTTCAGTAGCTCAGTAGTGTCCGACTCTTTGTGACCCCATGAACTGCAGTACGCCAGGCCTCCCTGTCCATCACCAACTCCTGGAGTTCACTCAGACTCATGTCCATGGAGTCAGTGATGCCATCCAGTCATCTCATCCTTTGTTGTCCCCTTCTCCTCCTGCCCCCAATCCCTCCCAGCTTCAGAGTCTTTTCCAATGAGTCAACTCTTTGCATGAGGTGGCCAAAGTACTGGAGTTTCAGCTTTAGCATCATTTCTTCCAAAGAAATCCCAGGGCTGATCTCCTTCAGAATGGACTGGTTGGATCTCCTTGCAGTCCAAGGAGTCTCAAGAGTCTTCTTCAACACCACAATTCAAAAGCATCAATTCTTTGGTGCTCAGCTTTCTTCACTGTCCAACCATAGCTTTGACTTGATGGACCTTTGTTGGCAAAGTAATGTCTCTGCTTTTGTATATGCTATCTAGGTATGATTTAGAGAGTATCAATGTTGCAGATTTTTCAATGACCATTAGAATAAGCATCTACAACCTTTCAAAATCAATTAATGTATATTCAATAGCAAAAGAATGAAAAAGGCTCTGCTGTAAGAAGTTACATTTATCAACATATTTAATATCAATAAATTTAAGGAAAAAATTCAGAAATATCTGTAAGAATGAGAAACACACCTTTTTGAAGTCATGAATTGCTGCAGGGTCACTATCAGAGAATCTGGGGACAGGCACATCAATGATAGCAATGTTGTCATCGTCACGAATGTCAGCCTCTTCCATCACAGGCAGAAAATAGGGTTCCTCTCCTTGAAGGGAATTTGCAGGAGCCTCAGAATCAAAGAAGCACATTTCTCCATGGTAGACGGTACTCTAAAAGACAAAAGCTGACAATCAAAACTTTCTAACACTTACTACCTTAACATTTAAACCATTTCTCAAGCTCAAATCAGTTTGTTGTACCAGTTATCAAGCTGAGGATTGTTGATTACAGTCATCACCATGAAGACAAATCAATTTTATACTGAAAGGTAATTTGAAAACTTTCCCTAAATTGTTTCTCTGGTGACAATCACAGAATTATTTGTTTCCACTAAATACGTAACAATTAGTAATCCAAAAGATAATAACTTTCGTTAATATTACCTTCAGCATGAAGTACTTGTAAATACAGGCTCCACCAACAATAAGTCCTGCCAAGATGAATGAAAGGCCTAAGAAAGTAAGCATACATCTCCCAGAGGAACCTGCTTTTTCCTTGGCAGCAACTCGGAGTTCCTATGTATTCAAAAGCAAAATTAGAAACAAACAAAGAAAACAAATTGTACTTTTAGACACATAGTTGCTTTTGTATATATTTTACTGTCTTTGAAACCCAAGATATTTTAGATAGATGTTAAGTCACCCTAGCCTAAAAATCATTTCAAGACAGGTCTTGATGTTTAATAGATGTGAAAATCTCCAATTTATAATAACCTTTTTTACTGGCATTTTCAAATTCAAATATAAAGTTATTTCAAAGTATATACCTCTAAAATCAGCTGAAAATAACCATGCATTTATGCAATACGTTATCCTCTTTAAATAATGGAACCTGTTACTTTCTGACTTGTACAGTAATATAATCACTAACTTTCTGGAATACAATAGTTTCTTTAGTATTTTTTGTATATCAACTTATTTTCAAAATTAAAAGTGAATTAACAACCTTTGGTTTATTAAATGATTTTTAGAAAGCTGTTTTTTGAAAATTAACTTCTATAGGAAGAAAGGAGTTCTATAAAATAGGCGTATACCATTTCCCCTTATTTTAGAAATTAAAATATTGAAGACTAAATTTATTTCATAACTCTTTTTTTTTAATTGGAGAATAACTGCTTTACAATGTGTTTATATTGCTTTACAATGTTTGGTTTCTGGCATACGACAATGTGAATCAGCCATAAATATACATATGTCTTTTCCCTCTTGAACCTTCCTCCCACTCCCATCTTATCCCACCCAACTTGATTGTCACCAGGCTGAGCTCCCTGTTTTATACAGCAACTTTCTACTAATTTTAATGAGAAATTGGGCTTCCTAATGTCATCCAATATTATATGGCTGAGTATTGCTTTTAGTAAAATAACATTTTTTAAGTTCTGGGCAAAACACTATATTTAAAGTACATTGATACTTAGAAACAAAGCTGTGTATAAAAGTGATTATAAAATTTTGTTAAATCTATCATTTGTCTGGGCTTCCCAGATGGAGCTAGTGGTAAAGAACCCTCCCTGCCGATGGATGAAGTTCGATCTCTGGGCTGGGAAGAGATCCCTAGAGGAGGGCCTGGCAATCCACTCTAGTATTCTTGCCTAGAGAATCCCATGGACAGAGGAGCTTGGAGGACTACAGTCCAAGGGGTTCCAAAGAGTTGACAGGACTGAAGCAACTTAGCATGCATGCATAATTTGTTTAGTAACTGGAACAAAAGAATCCAAAGCAAACAAGCAACCAATTAACTTTGTACTCTTCTCAGGGCAGTGGACCAAGGGGCCCTTCAGTTCAATTCTTTAAAGTCACAATGTCCTTAAGCAGCAATATTAGTGAAGGGTAGAATGAATAAAGTCAGCAAATTTATTCTCTGATAATCATTCAAATTGGTATGTAAATAGAATTGTTTTAGTCGTTCAGGCCATTAGCTCTTTTCCATAACTACTTAATGCTAATTAAACTTTAATTAATTTGGTGAAAACAAATGTATGGATTCTAAGGAGAGGCAATCATTTCATAAACTGTTTAAAAATTATTTATCTTTAAAATTAAAAGAAATTTAGTATTCACATTTTCTTAGCTACATTTATTTATTTTCAAGCCCTCTATTAATACTTTATAAGCCTTGAAGGCTTTCTGTGTCCTTATAATGTTCAGAAATTTAGATTATTTTTATTAAAAAATAACCTTAGATAAATACTACAAATATTATCAATTATGATTGTGAATACCTGTAACCTAGAGCTACAGGCTTAGAAATTATATTTTAGATGATTAAATTGAGGTCCAGAAAAATGAAGTGACATATTCATAAGTCAGAAAAATAAATTACTTTGAAATTCCCAAAGGAATTTATTTTTTTCTTTTTCACTGAGATCTGAGAAGAGAAATCTGGACTTCAATTTTATTTCTCCCTTCAATATTTCAGGAATTTTATTATTAAGCAAGGTTTGAGTAATATAGCGTCCATTTCATAAAATTTCCCACCATAGTAGGTAAGATATGGAAACAATCTAATTGCCCGTGGATGGAAGAATGGACTAGGAATCAGGATTTTGTTTTCATTTAAATTTGCAAGACTTTTGTGTGGTGGGGGTTGTCACCACAGTTCATTTCCCTCTGAACATTTTTTAAAGTCATTGTACACAACCTCTGACATACTATTCTGTCATGTTCAACTTCCTATGAACTTATCAGTACCTCACAATACAATGTATCAAATATTATTGAATCAGTGAATCAGTGGCCAAATCCGGATCCTGTGGGAATTTCATTACTTAATAAAGAAATATAATCACAGTGTGCATGCTCAATTTTGTTTATTCTACATAACACTGCAGGCTTAGTACACATATTGCTTGCATATTAACTAAATTCAACAAATCATGGAGTTTGTGGTCATGAGGGGGAAAAAAGATTATTTTGTGACTATATTTAGCTGCTGGCATCTAATTAGACCTCCCCAAAAAATCTGGCCATTTTTCCCCTTACAAAGTAAGTAGGACAGTTACATATTTGACCTTCTATCATTTACAAAAAAATCCTCAGAAATACAAGGGGGTGTTTTTGAGTTCTGAAATGTGCAATAAACAACAGCTAGTTTGATTGCTGGGTTAATTATTGAAAGTTTCCCTGTTAAAAACCCTGCAAAGGCTCATTAGCATTTCAAATTGTGTGCATAATCAGTTTTACTACATGGATTCTCATTTTATTTAAAGGTCTTTTCAAATCTCCACTCTGAATGCAAAAGACTTTATAGAGAGAACAAGCAAACTAAGGCAGGTCTGTAAACTCCAATACTGCACAGATTTTAATAATAAAAATATATATCACTGTACGTTTTAACATTGAAATTTTACCAAGGGAAATAATGAATAGTTTACAAACACTGAAAACATGCTAGATGTTTAAAGGAAATAGAAAATGGAATAAATAGACAATGGCTAACATTTTCAGGGGAGAAACTCCTCCAGTTATTGGCAATGCTAGCAGATTAGATTACAAGGTCAGACCTGTTTCAGATCTTTCTATGGGAGAGGGTGAGCAGAGGGGCTACCGCTCAAAAAGGAAGTACTGTACTAGAAAGGAAAAAAGAGATAGAAAAACAAAAACCCTCAAAATTTCTTCTACAGAAGAAGAATGTTTCCTTCAGGAAACGCCACTATGAAAACACAAGGCTTTTGCAATAAGAGGGCACAGTAAGAGGGCTCAAATTCTAATTAAGACCAACTTCAGTTATGACAGTTCCTTTACCAAAGGAGAAGGAGGCCGCAAAAGCTTAAGGTCACCTATGGTCACCTATGGCCAAGGAGAAACTGAAAATATACACCAGTTGGAGGGGGGAAGGGGAAGACAGACAGACATTTGCCCCAATCTGTACCACAGCCAATCAAAGCTGCCCCTTCCCACTTCCACAGGCACTCAACTATCCTAGAAAGATTTAGATTCCTAGAACTTCATACACGTCAAAAGGGAAGAAGAGTTAAATCTTGTGTCCTTGCTCATTCTGCATATCCACTCCATTCCCTGTGGAAAATGTGTGCCCTTGGAGTTGACTGGGTGACTTGCCCTCCTCGTTGATCCCTAGCCACCCACATGCCCCCCAGGAGAAGGTGACATCTGGTTCCAGGACTTCTCCTAAAACTCCCTCCAACATTCCTCTGCGATGTGCAATGTAATCTGGGAACCGTGCGCAAAGCGCTGAGATGCTAAGGGACTTGCAAGCACCACAAGTGGGAGATGGTGGAGATAGACAGAATGGGGGAGACTGGGCAAAGCCAACGCAGAGTGCAGGGAGCACTGCCAGGGAACACAGGAACTGCAGAGTAGTTTGTTTGTTTGTTTATTTTCCTTTTCTACCTTTCCCTTCTTTCTCCACAAACCACCCCCACCCTGCCTTCCAGAACGTAGCAGGCAGTCAGGGGAAGAGTAGGGATTGCTACCTTGCCGGTCTGGATCTGAGCTTGGACCATGCAGCTTGTGAGGGTCTCCACGTCTCGCTGTGCCTCCTCTTTTGCACTGCTGTGGGTGTGTTGAAAGCAATTTTCACCATGGTGAATCTTTGGACTGTGCGGTAAGGCACTGCTGGAATCAGTGTTCTGGGCTGCAGGTTGGAGGAGGAGAAGATAGCACTAGCCAGAGCAGCACCTTCTTTCTCCTATTCTGCTTTTACATTGCTGGGAGCCCAGGTCTGGGTATACTTGAGACACAGTCTCAAGTTGGGTGGGAGATCATGGGTGGGCTTAGGGAAGGGCCAAGCAAGGACAAGGAGGGGGGTCCAAGTGCTGGAATGGAAGTGAGAGTTGACAGTGGTAGAAAAAAAAATGGAGTGGAGCCGATGGCCTGAGACTCAGAACTCCTTACCTGAACTTCAAGCGTGCTCCCACATATCTCTCTGCTCTGTCAGATAAGAGGAAGACTGGAAATAAGCATGCTGTGTCCTGTCTTTTTGTCTCTGTCCAGGCCACAATAGTCCCTGACCCTGATTCTAGTTTCTTAAAAGTGGACATGGCCTCCCACAGCACCAGGAACTGTAACTTGGCATCGTTTGAAGCTTCCTCCTCTGCACACACCCAGGACCTGAAAGCACAGTTCCAGGACTGTTCTGTAACTTTACAATGATACATTCCCTTTACAGAACACTCAGAGCATGTTTGGAGTTACTTGGTTCATTCTCTCAACACATTTTTTCCATTACTTGACATTAAAAAAAAATTTTAATTTCCTATCCCAGAGCAATCCTAAATCAGAAATACAGGACACCTACCTCCTGAAATCCCATTTTGCAGGTAAGACATGATGAAACACCCAGGAATGTAGAAAGCTCATAGAAAATCTCAGAAAAAATCCAGATCTTTTAATCTCCCAGGCTAGGGAATCAAGACCAGGATCTCAGCGCAAAACGTATTTCTTTTCAGCTACCAGCTGTAAAATCCATAGGGAGAAAAGCAGGGGTGTGTGTGTAGCTATGTGTTTAGGGAGGTAGAAAATTTGGGTGGAGGATAGAAAAATCTAGCCAGATGCTAACCCAGATCTAGTGAGGAGAAAAACAATAATCTCAAAGGGACTGAGTTAGAAATCATCGACAGATTTACACATGCTGTTTCTTAGCAGTCAGTTCTCCATTTGGTGACAATAATACAGAACCTCACTGTATGAAATTCATGTTGTGGAAGTTGGTGACTGAGGTAGTAGTGGTAAAGGGTTTATAAATATTCCTGCTGCCAGAGACAGAGGGATCTGTTTTTGTGAATGTAATAGCACTTACAAAAGAAAAAAAAAAAAAATCCAGCTTATGCTACAGAATCTGCCTTCTACTCATATACTTATTAAAATTACTTGAATGTATTGAGAGTCACCACCCTTCTGTACAAGAAATTCTGGTTTGGAGTTTTTCTCACTGAGGTTTCTTTGACTCTAATGTGCATAGCCTGTCTCCACTGCGGGAACTTTGTGAAAACAGCCTTCATTTTCTTTGATAGGCTATAGATGGGAAGGTAGATGGAGGGCAACAGTGGGAAGCCTGTGCCTTACACAGGGCCAGATGTATGAGTTTGCTTAGAAATATCAGTGTCTTATGTTATTTTACTTATTCTTTCCTAAGTGTGACCATTTTAAGTTAACATTTTTGAGACAATCTTTAGTGTAGGCTGAGGAAATATCAATTTCCTAAGATGTTTCTTTTGCAGTTACTTACTGTTTGTCATCACATTTGTGACAACTCAGCCTAGGGTCTGTCTTATTTTTGCCCTGTGATCCATACCACACAGATTGTTGAACCAATGGTTGCTCTGACACATCTGTATACCAAGTACAATGTTCTGGATGAGATAGTAATGTATTATTTTAGTCTATCTTCCCTGGAAAATGGTCATGTAGAGAGGGCAAAGATTATTTCTATTTTTCAAATGAATAGACTCAAATTCTCATGACATCCAATGAAGTATATGATTAATTGCTGGATTTATGACATTGAGAAAATCACCTCATCTCCTTGGATCTCACTTTATCCTCAGTAGAATGGTAAAATATTTTCTTCCTGCTGCTGTGAGGATCATTTAGGATAATGCAGGAGGAAACATAATATAAATTATGAAAAGGATAGAAGAGGCAGATAGTTGGTTATGCTACAGTTTTACTTTAGTATATAATACAGTCATGTTGCACAATTTTAATATATTTTCTTTTTATCTTTCAACTATTCTTTAGCTTCTAGAGCTGCTTAAGCTCCAACAGTCTTTGAGTATAGATCATCTTGGAAAAGGTCAGACTTCTAGGAAGAGTCACATAAATCAGCATTTAACTTTTCTGTTGAATTTTGAAAACTTGGGCCATCTTCTGTTTGTTTAAGCCATACTGTCTTTTAGGAATAATACCCATACCCATCTCTAAGGGCCTTTGCTGTTATTGGACATAAGTGATGTAGGCATGGTCTCAAGTTAGCAGATACTGCTGTTATCCAAGTTAGCAGATGTTGCTGTTATTTTTTCATTATAAATATGTAATGCTCCTGTTAGAATCATAGGATAGCAATAACATACATCATTAGTGTTCATTTATGAAAGGCAAAAACTTCCTGCATTTTTTTTTTAATTTCAAAATGTAACCTGACCCTTGCTCGTTGGGCTGCAACCAGAAAAGTGAACATATTTCATCTAGCAAAAAATCAGTTAAGCTCTTTCTTGTACTTGTTCCTTCCCAGCAACAACTTTTTATTTTTCATAATACACTTCTCTCAGTTTCTTGTGTTTGGAAACCGTGGAGATCTGGCTGCTATATTGATTCCAATCAACATCTTTGTTATTTTCTCTATTTTTGTTGAAGTATAGTTGATTTACAATGTTGTGTTAATTTCTGCTGTACATCAAAGTGACTCAGATATATACATATACACATTATTTTTTGTATTCTTTTCCATCAAGGTTTATCCCAGGAGATTGGATATAGTTCCTTGTGCTATACAGTAGGATTTTGTGTTATCCATTCTAAATGTAATATTTTGCATCTATTAATCCTAAACTTCTAATTCATCACTCTCTCCCCCTCCCCAAATGTCAGTGGGATGAATGTTCCAATCAAAAGATATACAGTAGCATATTGGACAAAGAAACAAGAGCTTACAATATACTGCATATAGGAGATCCACCTTGGGGCAAAAGATACACATACACTGGAAAGTGAGGGGATGGAAAAAGCCATATCATACAAACTGAAAAAAAAAAAAAAAGTGGGAGTTGCAATATTCATATCAGATAAAATAGACTTTAAAACAAAGGCCATAAAGATAAATAAAGAAGGTCACTGTATAATGGAAAAAGATGAGGGCAAGAAGAGGATTTTATATTTGTCACTATATATTCACCTAATATCAGATCACATCAGATCAGATCAGTCCCTCAGTCGTGTCCAACTTTTGTGACCCCATGAATCGCAGCACGCCAGGCCTTCCTGTCCATCACCAACTCCCTGAGTTCACTGAGACTCACGTCCAAGAAGTCAGTGATGCCATCCAGCCATCTCATCCTCTGTCGTCCCCTTCTCCTCCTGCCCCCAATCCCTCCCAGCATCAGAGTCTTCTCCAATGAGTCAACTCTTCGCATGAGGTGGCCAAAGTACTGGAGTTTCAGCTTTAGCATCATTTCTTCCAAAGAACACCCAGAGCTGATCTCCTTTAGAATGGACAGACTGGTTCCAAATAGGAAAAAGAGTACATCAAGGTTGTATATTGTCGCCGTTCTTATTTAACTTATATGTGGAGTACATCCTGTGAAATGCCAGGTTGGATGAAACACAAGGTGGAATCAAGATTGCCAGGAGAAATATCAATAACATCAGATTTGTAGATGACATCGTGCTTATGGCAGAAAGTGGAGAACAACGACTGAATCTCTTGATGAAAGTGAAAGAGAACAGAGAAAAAAAGTTGGCTTCAATCTCAACATTCAGGAAAATAAGATCAAGGCATCTAGTCCCATTATTTCATGCACATAGATGGGGAAACAATGGAAACAGTTGACAGACTTAATTTTGGGGGCTCCAAAATCACTGCAGAAGGTGACTGAAGCCATCAAATTAAAAGATGCTTGCTCTTTGGTTGAAAAGCTACAGCCAACCTAGACCATATATTAAAAAGCATAGACATTACTTTTGCAACAAAGGTCCATATAATCAAAGCTATCATTTTTGCAGTAGTCATATATGAATGTGAGAGTTGGACTACAAAGAAAGCTGAACACTGAATAATTGATGCTTTTGAACTGTGGTGTTGGAGGTGAATCTTCAGAGTCCCTTGGCCTGCAAGGAGCTCAAACCAGTCAATCCTAAATTAAATCAGTCCTGAATATTCATTGGAAAGATGGATGCTGAAGCTGAAACTCTAATACTTTGGCCACCTGATGAAAAAAACTGACTCATTGGAAAAGACGCTGATGCTGGGAAACATTGAAAACAGGAGGAGAAGGGGATTACAGAAGATGAGATGATTGGATGGCATCATCAAGTTGATGAACATGAGTTTGAGCAAGCTCCAGGAGATGGTTATGGACAGGGAAGCCTGATGTGCTGCAGTCCATGTGGTCACAAAGAGTCAGAGATGACTGAGCAACTGAGCTGAACTGAACTAGGTCAGTGTCACAGTTAGTCCTAACAAATGAAGTCAGATCATTATTGGAAAATCTGGTTGACAATATTCTAACCCAAACTCAATGTGTGTAAAAAGTGTTGTTTACACTTTAGTGTGGGTGCCATGTTTCTGTACTAGTGCAAAAAGGAAGTTTTGTATAAAGAAAGAATATAGCATGTGACACATCAGTTATATTTCCTGACTTTCAAGTTATGAGAAATATCTTTTCAGAACTTGTTTTCTGTTTTAACAACTGAAATTTGTAATTGCCTCTACCACATTGAGAAGAAGCCTACATAAAAACATTGTCCACACAGCCTGGGAAGGAAGGGTTTATATCCCTATGTTCTGCTTGTGTTGCAGTTAACTCAGAATAACTGGCTTATTTCCTCATATTTGGAATTGGAATTTTAATTTTAAAACATTCTACTAAATGAAGCAAACAAGAATAATGCCATTTATAAATAGAAATAGACAATTATATAAGTGCTAACATTTATTATGAATAAGTAGACTCTTTTCTTTCATCCACTGTGATCTTACCCCTTGACCTTTAAGCTTTAAAAAGACCTTTTATTTACAAGAACTGTGACATGCTTAATTCTCCATTTCTGTAAACCTTGCAAGGTAGTGAAAAGGCATCCCATCCTGGAGTACTCTTATCCAATGTCCCTTTCAGTAACTTTTGGGGTTGGAAATTGTAGTTGATTGGCAGTGGTATCATATTTGGTGTTTTATTTGTGAAGACCTTGAGAAGAAATCAGTCCTCAATCAATGGCAAGAATTGTTGTTGAACAACAGTTAGGCATGCATAGAAAAGAAAATGCATGTATGTTTAGAAGTAATCCAGAAATGAATTCACTCAGAAGGCTAAAAAATCCTATGGGACTGTGAACATGAATGAGGAAGTGATAACTAAGAAGAACATCCAGAAATACTGTGATGAATGTGCTGAGACTGTGACCAGAATATGATTGTCACCCAAAGAAATTTCTTCAAAGACAATTCTGTAAGAAAAACATTTGAATTCCAAATGTGCATCCAAATACAGGTAGAAATCTCTTCTCAGAAATTCAAAGTAAAGATAATTATAATTGTTTTTTTTTTTTTTTTTAATTCAAAGAAGCCAAAAGGTCTCCTAACAAATCAACCTAAGCACGTGATCTGTTGTCTCTGTGTGTGCGTCTGTGTGTGTGTGTGTGTTTTAGTGAACATACTCTCTTGAGGCTAGTTTCTCCAAATCACATTACTGTCTTAGGCATTCAAATAAATTTTACCTGGAATCCTCCACAACATATCTATATATTTTGTGTATTGGTGGTGTACAGCATAAGATAGTCAAGTTCTTCTCATCACACACTGTACCTTAATCTAGAACAATATTGGCATTGCTCTTATTTCTTAGTCCTTATTAGTATCTTCATTTTTGTGTTTTCTATGTATAGTGGTGAAATTTCATAGTGGCTCAGAAGTAAAAAATCCTGTCGATGAAAGAGTTGAGGGTCTGATTCCTGGGTCATGAAGATCCCCTGGAGAAGTAAATGGCAACCCATGGCAATAATAAAGAGAAGAACTGTACAAAAAGGTCTTAATGACCTGGATACCCATTATGGTGTGGTTACTCACCTAGAGCCAGACATCCTGGACTGGGGAGTCAAGTGTGCCTTAGAAAGCATTTCTACAGACAAAGCCAGTGGAGGTGAAGGAATTCTAGTTGAGCTATTTTAGATCCTAAAAGATACTGCTCTTAAAGTGTTGTACTCAATATGTCAGCAAATTGGGAAAACTCAGCAGTGGCCACAGGACTGGAAGAGTCAGTTTTAATTCCAATGCTAAAGAAGGGCAAGGCCAAAGAATGTTCAAACTATTGTACAATTGTGCTCATTTCACATGCTAACAAGATAGTTTTCAAAATCCAGTTCTGTCTCTGTATATATACCCATTAAAATTCCCACATGCAATTTTCTCCTTCAGAGATGGTTCCAGTAGATGATCATGTGATTCCACTTGTATACACGTATTTTTAAAACTTGATGAGACAATGCTTGATGTATAGTGCACCTTGATTTGGAACCATGCAGCACCCTCAAGAAGTCTTACGCATAGCATCTCCTTAGTGATAAGTACACAGCAGAAATCTGTTCACTACTTAAGTCTCACTTCCTCCATCATGCTTTCCCGGAGCAAAGTTCTCACATTCTTTGACCTCCACCAGCACTAACTTTGTATAAATCCTTTATCCTGTTTTTTCATGCCACAGTGTGTGATTGTATTTCGTCTCCCTAACTATTCCATGTTTCTAAAAGGGAGAAGTTGTGTTCCATGTTTTGTATCTTCACAGTGTCCAGCATGAGTCTGAACAAATACCTAGTCCGTTTTTAAACCAGACTTACTGATTATGTTAGTTGTTGATAATTGCTTCTCTTTGGGAAGAAAGAGGGAGAAAATAGGTAGAAAATTTAGAGGGCTTTATACTTCCTATACTGTCTCATACTCTCAATCTACCAATGAGCAAATCTACAGTGATATCCTTTTACATGTCCAAATCTGCACTATCGAGGAAATACAAGAAATACCAAGAATGCTATCTTTTATAAAGACTTTTAAACACCTCTGCAATAGAAAAGTAAATTTTTTGTATATAGAGTCTTAGCTTTATGTCCCTTTTTTCATTTGATCCTACAAAAAGATTGATATTCATCACGGCAGAGCTTAAAAACCCTGTCCTATCCTTCCCCTCTTTTTTTTTTCTCTTTTGAAACCAAGTTGCTTAGAAAATGGGTATGATTTTGGTAGACCACATAGATTTGCTATTATATCCCTCCTTCTGAATGGAATTGAGACCTTGTCAGGTCTTTTCCTGACAACAAAGGAGAAGAGGGCAACAGAGGATGAGATGGCTGGATGGCATCAATGATTCAATAAACACGAACTTTAGCAAACTCTGGGAGATGGTGAGGGACAGTGAAGCATGGTGTGCTTCAGTCCATGGGATCAGGAAGAGTCAGACAAGACTTGGAGACTGAACAACAATAGGTCTATTCTACAGGGCATATCTGACCCAGAGAAGCAGAATACATTCTACCTATAGCTCTGAGATATCAAAAAGGAAAAAAAAAAAAAAATTACTCCGTTTCTTTTATTCACCAGTAAAGTGACTGCTCTCATGGGAAGGAGGAAATAGGGTTGAGTGTAGATAAAAACAGAGTCCTTTTCTAGGGAATTCTGCCTTTTCACATGGAAGCAAGAGCACTGATAAATAAATGCTCACCCCTAACACATACATCACTGGGTTCTTTTTAAAATTTTATTTCTTGTGATACTTTTTTATTAAGAAATAACTGACATACAACATTATATTAGTTTCAGTTATACAGCATAATGACTCAACATTTGTATATATTGACAAATGATCTCAATATCTAGTTAACATTCATCACCATCTATTATTACAGAATGATTTTCTTGTGGTGAAAATTTTCAAGATTTACTAAGCAGCTTAAAAATATGAAAAGCAGTATTATTAACTATAGTTGTCATACTGTCATTTATTTATTTACGATTGGAACTTTATATATTTTGACTCCCTTTACCAAATTCATTCCCCACCCCTGCCTCTGCCAACCAACAATCTGTGTTCTGTAAATATGAACTTCTTGTTTTTTTCTTTTTAGATTTCACATAAAAGTGATATCATAAGGGATTTGTATTTCTCTGTCTGACATTTCATTTAGCATAATGCTCTCAAAGTTACAAATGGCAAGATTTCATTCTTATTTATTGTCAAGTGATATTAAATATTTTATATATTCTTTATCCAAGTTTCCATTGATATAAACTTAAGTTGTTTACATATCTTCACTATTGTAAATAATGCTGCAATGAATATAAGGTACATATATTTTATAATTAGTACTTTTGTTTTCTTCAGATAGATATAGTTAAAAATTATAGCTACAATAAGTACAGTTTCAAGTAGAGTTATTAAGGAAATACAGTTCTGGTGGGCTTCAGAAAAATATTCGAAAAAGTTGTTAGAATAGCGTTTGCAGTACTTTTACTCACATAAATCTCTACATTGGATTCTATACCAGTACAGTTTTTAAAGTATTGTTTTCTTGAGTTATTTTATAAAAGCCTTTAACAATGTGAAATTCTGATCAAGTCTTTTTTTTTTTCCTTGAAAGAATAACTATTGCTTTACTAATAACAACTATAGTTCAAACCACAAAGTGTTCAATTTTGCTTTAAATTCAGAAAGTATCAAGTTTGTTTCTAAAACTAGCAACTTTTTTCAATTATCTGTAGATAGCACTAGTAACATCTGCTAGCATTTAATTTCATAACCCAGAAAATATTATTTTGTTCTTTTTCAGTTAAGTCAAATTAATTTGCTTAATGTGGAATCACCTCCCTCAACTCTAAGACAAGTGGGAAAACAAGTTGAGTGACAAGGTATAGGGTGGGGACCAAATCCCCTAAGGACTCAGAATGTTTTCTCTAAGACAGATCCTGAAGCTTGGCATAAGATCATTTCTACCCAACATGGATAGTATCAAGGGTGAGAAAACTTTTTTCATTAGAGATCTGACTACATTAATATTACAATAAGATCTTTGTATATGTTGAATAACTTAATTTGAAAGCAAAGACTGAGAATTGCATAATAGGAACCCAGATGATACAGAGAGCATGTTATTTAAGGGTTTCTTGTGTAAGCAGACATTATCCTTTTAGTATAAATTATATGACTTAGTACAGGCCAATATTCAACTGGTAACAAGATTATGGGATGAGCAATAGATTACTTTCATGATATTTTACTTATTAATTGAAGGGAAGGCATTTTGTAGTATGTTCAAAATCTTCTCTTATATGGACAAACTGGCTGGAGAAGGACAGTGGATTTAAGGAGATTCCAAAGCAGATAATGGGAGTCAGAATATATAGATCAGATCAGATCAGATCAGTCACTCAGTCGTGTCCGACTCTTTGCGACCCCATGAACTGCAGCATGCCAGGCCTCCCTATCCATCACCAGCTCTTGGAGGTCACTCAGACTCACATCCATCCAGTCAGTGATGCCATCCAGCCATCTCATCCTCTGTCGTCCCCTTCTCCTCCTGCCCCCAATCCCTCCCAGCATCAGAGTCTTCTCCAATGAGTCAACTCTTCGCATGAGGTGGCCAAAATACTGGAGTTTCAGCTTTAGCATCATTCCTTCCAAAGAAATCCCAGGGCTGATCTCCTTCAGAATGGACCGGTTGGATCTCCTTGCAGTCCAAGGGACTCTCAAGAGTCTTCTCCAACACCACAGTTCAAAAGCATCAATTCTTCGGCGCTCAGCTTCTTCACAGTCCAGCTCTCACATCCATACATGACCACAGGAAAGACCATAGCCTTGACTAGGCGAACCTTTGTTGGCAAAGTGATGTCTCTGCTTTTGAATATGCTATCTAGGTTGATCATAACTTTCTTTCCAAGGAGCAAGCGTCTTTTAATTTCATGGCTGCAGTCACCATCTGCAGTGATTTTGGAGCCCAGAAAAATAAAGTCTGACACTGTTTCCACTGTTCCTCCATCTATTTCCCATGTAGTGATGGGACCAGATGCCATGATCTTCGTTTTCTGAATGTTGAGTTTTAAGCCAACCTTTTCACTCCCCATTTTCACTTTCATCAAGAGGCTTTTGAGTTCCTCTTCACTTTCTGCCGTAAGGGTGGTGTCATCTGCATATCTGAGGTTATTGATATTTCTCCTGGCAATCTTGAATCCAGCTTGTGTTTCTTCCAGTCCAGCATATCTCATGATGTACTCTACATATACGTTAAATAAACATGGTGACAATATACAGCCTTGATGTACTCCATTTCCTATTTGGAACCAGTCTGTTGTTCCATGACCAGTTCTAACTGTTGCTTCCTGACCTGCATACAGATTTCTCAAGAGGCAGATCAGGTGGTCTGGTATTCCCATCTTTTTCAGAATTTTCCACAGTTTATTGTGATCTACACAGTCAAAGACTTTGGCATAGTCAATAAAGCAGAAATAGATGTTTTTCTGGAACTCTCTTGCTTTTTCGATGATCCAGCGGATGTTGACA
Source organism: Tragelaphus eurycerus (assembly GCA_935064755.1). Lineage (NCBI taxonomy): Eukaryota > Metazoa > Chordata > Mammalia > Artiodactyla > Bovidae > Tragelaphus > Tragelaphus eurycerus. The sequence continues at coordinate 11,595,507 of CAKXYN010000046.1, read as the reverse complement.
ATTTGATCTCTGGTTCCTCTACCTTTTCTAAATCCAGCTTGAACATCAGGAAGTTCATGGTTCACATATTGCTGAAGCCTGGCTTGGAGAATTTTGAGCATTACTTTACTAGCATGTGAGATGAGTGCAATTGTGTGGTAGTTTGAGCACTCTTTGGCATTGCCTTTCTTTGGGATTGGGATGAAAATTGACCTTTTCCAATCTTGTGGCCACTGCTGAGTTTTCCAAATTTGCTGACATATTGAGTGCAGCACTTTCACAGCATCATCTTTCAGGATTTGGAATAGCTCCACTGAAATTCCATCACCTCCACTAGCTTTGTTCCTAGTGATGCTTTCTAAGGCCCACTTGACTTCACATTCCAGGATGTCTGGCTCTAGGTCAGTGATCACACCATCATGATTATCTGGGTCGTGAAGCTCTTTTTGTACAGTTTTTCTGTGTATTCTTGCCACCTCTTCTTAATATCTTCTGCTTCCGTTAGGTCCATAACATTTCTGTCCTTTATCAAGCCCATTTTTGCATAAAATGTTCCTTTGGTATCTCTGATTTTCTTGAATAGATCCTTAGTCTTTCCCATTCTGTTGTTTTCCTCTATTTCTTTGCATTGATCGCTGAAGAAGGCTTTCTTATCTCTTCTTGCTATTCTTTGGAACTCTGCATTCAGATGTTTATATCTTTCCTTTTCTCCTTTGCTTTTCGCTTCTCTTCTTTTCACAGCTATTTGTAAGGCCTCCCCAGACAGCCATTTTACTTTTTTGCATTTCTTTTCCATGGGGATGGTCTTGATCCCTGTCTCCTGTACAATGTCACGAACCTCATTTCATAGTTCATCAGGCACCCTATCTATCAGATCTAGTCCCTTAAATTTATTTCTCACTTCCACTGTATAATCATAAGGGATTTGATTTAGGTCATACCTGAATGGTCTAATGGTTTTCCCTACTTTCTGCAATTTAAGTCTGAATTTGGCAATAAGGAGTTCATGGTCGGAGCCACAGTCACCTCCTGGTCTTGTTTTTGCTGATTGTATAGAGCTTCTCCATCTTTGGCTGCAAAGAATATAATCGATCTGATTTCGGTGTTGACCATCTGGTGATGTCCATGTATAGAGTCTTCTCTTGTGTTGTTGGAAGAGGGTATTTGCTATGACCAGTGCATTTTCTTGGCAAAACTCTGTTAGTCTTTGCGCTGCTTCATTCCGTATTCCAAGGCCAAATTTGCCTGTTACTCCAGGTGTTTCTTGATTTCCTACTTTTGCATTCCAGTCCCCTATAATGAAAAGGACATCTTTTTTGGGTGTTAGTTCTAAAAGGTCTTGTAGGTCTTCATAGAACCGTTCAACTTCAGCTTCTTCAGCGTTACTGGTTGGGGCATAGACTTGGATTACTGTGACATTGAATGGTTTGCCTTGGAAACGAACAGAGATCATTCTGTCATTTTTGAGATTGCATCCAAGTACTGCATTTCGGACTCTTTTGTTGACCATGATGGCCACTCCATTTCTTCTGAGGGATTCCTGCCCACAGTAGTAAATATAATGGTCCTCTGAATTAAATTTACCCATCCAGTCCATTTTAGTTTGCTAATTCCTAGAATGTCGACATTCACTCTTGCCATCTCTTGTTTGACCACTTCCAATTTGCCTTGATTCATGGACCTGACATTTCAGGTTCCTATGCAGTATTGCTTTTTACAGCATCGGACTTTGCTTCTATCACCAGACACATCTACAGCTGGGTATTCTTTCTGCTTTGGTTCATCCCTTCATTCTTTCTGGAGTTATTTCTCCACTGATCTCCATTAGCATATTGGGCCCCTACTGACCTGAGGAGTTTCTCTTTCAGTATCCTATCATTTTGCCTTTTCATAAGTGTCAAAATACTAAAGCAATAGGAATTAGTGGTCAACATCAGAGAGGTCTGGGAAACTGAGAGCAGTTTATAAAGACTAGCTACTTGTGTAACTATCTTTGGTCAATCTGCACTGGGATATTCAATAAGGCCTTGACATCTTGGTCATTATGTATTTCACTTTCTGTTATCTCATAAGTAAATACCCTCAAATATGAAGAACTAGAGTATTGACGTGGATGGGGGAATGAAAAAGAGGCCCAATTCTGAGATGTAAAGCATATAAGAAAGTAGAGAATAAGATCAGAGCATGGTTAACAGCAAGCTTGTCTTGATGCTATTTCATGAGATTCCAGCTACTAAATTGGTCTTAGAAAATAAGAGATTTAACTGGAAACTCCTGGTAGACTACTGCTTAATAAAAGGACCAAAGAACTAAGAAACTTTTTATTTTATTAAATTTTGTCCCATAAAAACACATCTTTTATTTTCCTTTTGACTTTGAAGCCTTTGTGCCAAATACAAAAATAAACCCGTCTCTTTTACTTTGTGACTCATTTAGGAAGAAATACTTATTTACCTTTATACAGAGCCTCCCATCCTTCCTGTATATTCAACCTAGCAAATCTTGAGTATTCTCTGACCTTTATTAGAAAATTAGTCATGTCTGTGAGGGAAAAACTATTGGCTTCAGGGATAATGAAATCCCAGTTTCCCCTTTTCTCTCTTTCTCACTCTAGGCATATCTTAAGAAAGAACCATCCTGTATTCTCCTTTTCTTTCCAGGCTTATTTCTCATTGGCTTTTTTCCCTCTCCACACACTGACTGCCTTGGGAGTGCATAGAATAGGCTTTCTTCGTGTGTACACAAACCTTATTTAAATCACCAAGGGCCCCAACAGAACTTCAGGCCTCCCTCTCAGTCCCTTTTTGCATTTTAAGTGCTTTGGCAGTTGTGATGAAGAGTTCCCCAACAGAACTACAGACTTCTATATGTGTTTGTGTAGCTTATGCTTTATGTTTATTCTCTTTGGCATGTTGAATGATAAGCCTGGACACTCTAATTTTTATAGACTGCTCTTCTCATTATGGCAAGAGTCAGCAGAGCTAAACTTGCTTTGCAATTTTACTTTTCTCTAAACCTGTAAGAAGTATGTTTGCTTAGCAATGAAGAATTTTCAGTTTTCCAGTATATAATTTCTTTTAGAAAATCTGGGCACTGGGTACAGATGACTATGCTTCTCTATCATACTTCTGCTTATTACTGGATGCCTAATATTCATCAATACAATCTGCTTTAAAAGGGATAAGAGAAACAGATTTGGATTGAAAAGTACAAGCAGGAGTCCATAGACTCCCAACTGCACAAAAGAACCCAAACCCCAAATTGACAATCCTGACATGATTTAATGCCTACATAAAAATAACATTATTGTTACAAATACACACTCACTATGACCCTCAGTGAGTGTATTTTGGAAGACACTACCAAAATAACTATGCTTAAAGGATTTATTCTTCCAAAAACAAGCAGAAAAAAATAAGACATCATAGAATCATAAAATATGAGATTTGTAAATGAAGTTAAAAACTTGGTTCAAATTTCTCTCTGGCTGCCCAGTGAAGAAGTGTCTTGCTCAAAGTTTGTAGTCAGCAAGAAAGGAGAACTAGAGCTTGCTTTTCCTCAGCTTTCTCTTTTATGGTCTATTATGTCCTGGGTATCTCCTCAGACCCAGTTGTTACTGATGATTAAGTTTATGTATCTCTTCTCCACAATAACCCTTTTTAAGCAAATGATAATAATAAATGCCTTTGCCAGTACTGTATCATTTCCTCTTTTATAAACATGTTTTCTTTCCAGAAACTTTCTCTTGGTAACATTTTGTTGTTAGTTTTTGTGTGTATGTGTATTCTATCAAAATTTAGGACCACTGAAATCTATAATCTTTACAAAAGGGGTTTTAGTCTCATTTTTAATAGCATTTAGTTCAGCATGATTGATATGCATAACTGGACACACAGACAGACACACATACACATACACACAGAGTTATCCAGAGGCTGACTGGTGACAAGAAAAGAACAGATGTGAGGGATGGACTTTGGAATTAACAATCTAGTCTTCAGATAGATTCACTGTCCCATAGGAACAATATACTTAGGATCAAAGGGAGCACAGGTTCTGCAATCATCATCCAGTGTCTATTTAATATTTATCTGTCTGCAATGCTCAATAGAAAACATCTGGGTTTCATTCCCCTCACCCCCTGCTGGGTGCCCTCCATTAACCCTTTTGCATCCCATTGCTGCCTTTATCTCCATAGAGCTTGTTTACTCCCTGTTTGTGTTAGGTCATCCAGGCTACATGATGACCACGTGGAAGCAGTCTGAATCCTGTTGGCCCTAACCTGAGGGTAAATTCCAAAGCTTCATTACCATGACACTAATTCATTGATCTCATGAATTAGACATAATAATTCGAAGCTGTTTCTTTGAACAATGCTCAGTCATTGACTCTGCACCTATTTATTATTGAATTGTAACAGAATTTTTCACAGAAGTGAATGTTTTAGGCTTACATGTTTTGGGTTTTTGTGCCTGATCCATGAAGTAAGTTTTAGAAATCAGTATGTCACTCCTTTAAATGCACCCCTAAATGCAGTGGGATCATATTTTTAAAAGACCCTATGACAAGACCCCTAGTGCATTGAATGGAAAGACCACAAAAACTTCAGAACTTTGACATAAATCATATTATGTGATAATGTTTCTAGTAGAAACCAGGAACTCATTCATCACAAGAGACAATCCTTGACCAAGTTCCATGCTATATGTTAAAGAAACTGTCATGATCTATTCACGCTGAAGATTTCCACTTCTAATCAGAGCTGGATAACTTAGAAACTTCGGAGGAAAATATTGCTGTAAAAAGAGTATTGATAAACAGAATATTGAGGATAAACTCATGCAGCAAAGCCTTCAATCAGGACCCCTCTCACCATCTGTTTTATCTTCAAAATGAGGAGATGGGCCTATAAATTTATACTTCTCTGGCATAACTTCCTTTTTTCCTTTGATGCAAAAATTTCAGTAGGTGTTGGGTATAGTTAGAGATTAGTTTAAATATGGTAGACATTGACTGGGGAATGAGAAGCAATCTTGAAAAAGAAAAATGGAGCCAGAAGAAGTCAGGCTCCCTGACTTTGGACTACACTACAAAACTACAGTCATCCAAACAGTATGGTACTGGCAGAAAATTAGAAATACACATCAAAGGAACAGCATAGAAAGCTCAGAAATAAATAGATCTATTTTCAGTCAATTTACAACAAAGGAGGAAAGAATTCACAATATTGAAAAAAGAGTTCCTTCAACAAATGGTCCTAGGAAACAAATAGTCTCAGCTACATGTAAAAAATAGAATAAAATTAGATCATTTTTTAACACTATACACAAAAATAAGCTTAAAATGGAATAAAGCCCTAAGTGTGAGACCAGAAACTATAAAAATCCTAGAGGAAAACATAGGCAGAATACGCTCTGATATAAATTGAAGCAATATATATTGGATCCATCTCCCAGAATACTGGGAAAAAAATAAACAAATGGAACCTACTCAAGCTCAAAAGCTTTTGAACAGAAAAGTAAATAATAAAGAAAACAAAAAGATTACCTGCAGATTGGGAGAAAATATTTGCAAGTGATGTTACTGACAAAGGACTAGTCTCCAAAATTTACAAACAGGTCATCAGGCTTAATATCATTAAAACAAACAACCCAATAAAAAATGAGCAGAAAAATTAAATAGATATCACTCCAAAGAAGACATACAGATGGCCAAGAGACACATGAAAAGATGCTCAACATCACTCATTATTAGATAATGCAAATCAAACCTGCAATAGGATATCACATATAATCAGTCAAAATGGCTATTAAAAAAAGTCCACAAAAAATAAATACTGTGGAGACTATGGAGAGAAGAAAACCCTCCTACATTGTTGGTGGGAATGTAAATTGGTGCATCTACTATGGAGAGCAGTATGGAGGTTTCTTAAAAAACTGAAAAGAGGGCTACCATATGACCGTGCAATCCCATTCCTGGGCATATACTCAGAGAAAAACATAGTCCTAAATGATACATGCACTCCAAAATTCATTGCTGTACTGTCTACAATAGCCAAGACATGGAAGCAATATAAATGTCCATCAACAGAGGAATGGATAAAGAAGGTGTGATTCATATATACAATAAAATATTACTCAGCAGTTAAAAAGAACAAAATAACTCCATTTGCAGCAACATGAATGTACCTAGATATGTGAAAGCTTGCTGTTGTTAGCCATGAATGACACCAGGATTCTTGGCCTCCAGAGGAGAGGAATTCAATCAAAGGGCAGTGATGAGGCTTGATCACTTAGAGCTTTTGCATAATAATTTTATTAAAGTATAAAAGAAACAGAAAAACCTTCTGACATAGATATCAGAAGGCAACAGAAGAGCACCCCCTTGCTAATTTATAGCAAGGAGTTATATACCTATTCAGTTCATTTCAGTCATTCAGTCGTGTCCTACTCTTTGTGACCCCAAGAATCACAGCACACCATGCCTCCCTATCCATCACCAACTCCTGGAGTTCACTTAGACTCATGTCCATCGAGTCCGTGATGCCATCCAGCCATCTCATCCTCTGTCGTCCCCTTCTCCTCCTGCCCCCAATCCCTCCCAGCATCAGAGTCTTTTCCAATGAGTCAACTCTTTGCATGAGGTGGCCAAAGTACTGGAGTTTCAGCTTCAGCATCATTCCCTCCAAAGAAATCCCAAGGCTGATCTCCTTCAGAATGGACTAATATACCTATTAGCAAGCTGCTCATTAGAGAAAGGAAATGCTTCAAAACTGAGAGAGTTGCACCAGACCCCTCACCCATAACATGCATTTTGCGATAGCATGGGCATAAGGTGAGTTATCCTCAGCCATAAAACTATTGGTATGAATTTTTTTTTTTTTTTTTTACATTTTCTTTGTCTTTAAATATAAAATTATTTATTTAATTGAAGGCTAATGACTTTACAATATTGTATTGATTTTGTCATACATCAAATTGAATCTGCTACGGGTAAACACGTGTTCCCCATCTTGAACCCACCTCCCACCTCCCTCCACATACCATCCCTCTGAGTCAACCCAGTGCACCAGCCCCGAGCATCCTGTATCATGCATAGAACCTGGACTGGTGATTTGTTTCATATATGATATTATACATGTTTCAATGCCATTCTCCCAGTCATACCACCCTCTCCTTCTCCCACAGAGTCCAAAAGACTGTTCTGTACATCTGTGTCTCTTTTGCTGTCTCACATGCAGGATTATCATGACCATCTTTCTAAATTCCATATATACGCATTAGTATACTCCATTGGTGTTTTTCTTTCTGGCTTACTTCACTCTGTATAATACGCTCCAGTTTCATCCACCTCATTAGAACTGATTCAAATTTATTCTTTTCAATGGCTGAGTAATACTCCATTGTGTATATGTATCACTGCTTTCTTATCCATTCATGTGCTGATGGATATCTAGGTTGCTTCCATGTCCTGGCTTCTATAAACAGTGCTGCGATGAACATTGGGGTACACGTGTCTCTTTCATTTCTGGTTTCCTAGATGTGTATGCCCAGAAGTGGGATTGTTGGGTCGAATGGCAGTTCTGTTTCGAGGTTTTTAAGGAATCTCCACACTATCCTCCAGAGTGGCTTGTACTAGTTTGCATTCCCACCAACAGTGTAAGAGGGTTCCCTTTTCTCTACATCCTCTCCAGTGTTTATTGCTTGCAGACTTTTGGATAGCAGCCATTCTGACTGGCATGAAATGATACCTCATTGTGGTTTTGATTTGCATTTCTCTGATAACAAGTGATGAGCATATTTTCATGTGTGTGTCAGCGATCTGTATGTTTTCTTTAGAGAAATGTCTGTTTAGTTCTTTGGCCGATTTTTTGATTGTGTCATTGATTTTTTGCAATTTAACTGCAGGAGTTGCTTGTATATTTTTGAGATTAGTCCTTTGTCCGTTGCTTCATTTGTTATTGTTTTCTCCCATTCTCAAGGCTGTCTTTTCACCTTGCTTAGAGTTTCCTTTGTTGTGCAGAAGCTTTTTAATTTTAATTATATACCATTTGTTTATTTTTGCTTTATTTCCAACATTCTCAGAAGTGGGTCATAGAGGATCCTGTTGTGATTTATGTAGGAGAGTGTTTTGCCTATGATCACCTCTAGGACTTTTATAGGTTCTTACCTTACATTTAGATATTTAATCAATTTTGAGTTTATTTTTGGTGTACAGAGTTAGAAAGTATTCTAGTTTCATTCCTTTACAAGCGGTTGACCAGTTTTCCCAGCACCACTTGTTAAAGAGATTGTCTTTAATCCATTGTATATTCTTGCCTCCTTTGTCAAAGATAAGATGTCAATAGCTGCGTGGATTTATCTCTGGGCTTTCTATTTTGTTCCATTGGTCTATATTTCTGTCTTTGTGCAAGTACCATACTGTCTTGATGACTGTGGCTTTGTAGTAGAGCCTGAAGTCAGGCAGTTTGGTTCCTCCAGTTCTATTCTTCTTTCTCAAGATTGCTTTGGCTATTCAAGGTGGTTTGTTTTGTTTTGTTTTGCTTTTGTATTTCCATACAAATTGTGAAATTATTTGTTCTAGCTCTGTGAAAAATACTGTTGGTAGTTGGAAAGGTATTGCACTGAATCTATAAATTGCTTTGGGTAGTATACTCTTTTTCACTATATTGATTCTTCTGATCCATGAACACAGTATATTTCTCCGTCTACTAGTGTCCTCTTTGATTTCTTTCACCAATGCTTTCAGATCAGATCAGATCAGATCAGTCGATCAGTCATGTCCGACTCTTTGCGACCCCATGAACTGCAGTACGCCAGGCCTCCCTGTCCATCACCAGCTCCCGGAGGTCACCCAGACTCGCATCCATCGAGTCAGTGATGCCATCCAGCCATCTCATCCTCTGTCGTCCCCTTCTCCTCCTGCCCTCAATCCCTCCCAGCATCAGAGTCTTCTCCAATGAGTCAACTCTTCGCATGAGGTGGCCAAAATACTGGAGTTTCAGCTTTAGCATCATTCCTTCTAAAGAAACTCCAGGATTGATCTCCTTCAGAATGGACTGGTTGGATCTTCTTGCAGTCCAAGGGACTCTCAAGAGTCTTCTCCAACACCACAGTTCAAAAGCATCAATTCTTCGGCACTCAGCCTTCTTCACAGTCCAGCTCTCACATCCATACATGACCACAGGAAAGATCATAGCCTTGACTAGGAGAACCTTTGTTGGCAAAGTAATGTCTCTGCTTTTGAATATGCTATCTAGGTTGGCCATAACTTTCCTTCCAAGGAGCAAGCGTCTTTTAATTTCATGGCTGCAGTCACCATCTGCAGTGATTTTGGAGCCCAGAAAAACAAAGTCTGACAATGTTTCCACTGTTTCCCCATCTATTTCCCATGCAGTGATGGGACCAGATGCCATGATCTTCGTTTTCTGAATGTTGAGCTTTAAGCCAACCTTTTCACTCTCCACTTTCACTTTCATCAAGAGGCTTTTTAGACCCTCTTCACTTTCTGCCATAAGAGTGGTGTCATCTGCATATCTGAGGTTATTGATATTTCTCCCGGCAATCTTGATTCCAACTTGAGTTTCTTCCAGTCCAGCATTTCTCATGATGTACTCTGCATATAAGTTAAATAAACATGGTGACAATATGCAGCCTTGACGTACTCCTTTTCTTATTTGGAACCAGTCTGTTGTTCCATGCCCAGTTCTAACTGTTGCTTCCTGACCTGCATACAGATTTCTTAAGAGGGAGATCAGGTGGTCTGGTATTCCCATCTCTTTCAGAATTTTCCATAGTTTATTGTGATCCACACAGTCAAAGGCTTTGGCATAGTCAATAAAGCAGAAATAGATGTTTTTCTGGAACTCTCTTGCTTTTTCCATGATCCAGCGGATGTTGGCAATTTGATCTCTGGTTCCTCTGCCTTTTCTAAAACCAGCTTGAACATCAGGAAGTTCACGGTTCACATATTGCTGAAGCCTGGCTTGGAGAATTTTGAGCATTACTTTACTAGCGTGTGAGATGAGTGCAATTGTTCGATAGTTTGAGCACTCCTTGGCATTGCCTTTCTTTGGGATTGGGATGAAAACTGACCTTTTCCAATCTTGTGGCCACTGCTGAGTTTTCCAAATTTGCTGGCATATTGAGTGTAGCACTTTCACAGCATCATCATTCAGGACTTGGAATAGCTCCACTGGAATTCCATCACGTCCACTAGCTTTGTTCGTAGTGATGCTTTCTAAGGCCCATTTGACTTCACATTCCAAGATGTCTGGCTCTAGGTCAGTGATCACATCATCATGATTATCTAGGTCTTGAAGCTCTTTTTTGTACAGTTTTTCTGTGTATTCTTGCCACCTCTTCTTAATATCTTCTGCTTCTGTTAGGTCCACACCATCTCTGTCCTTTATCGTGCCCATCTTTGCATGAAATGTTCCTTTGGTATCTCTGATTTTCTTGAAGAGATCCCTAGTCTTTCCCATTCTGTTGTTTTCCTCTATTTCTTTGCATTGATCACTGAAGAAGGCTTTCTTATCTCTTCTTGCTATTCTTTGGAACTCTGCATTCAGATGTTTATATCTTTCCTTTTCTCCTTTGCTTTTCGCTTCTCTTCTTTTCACAGCTATTTTTAAGGCCTCCCCAGACAGCCATTTTGCTTTTTTGCATTTCTTTTCCATGGGGATGGTCTTGATCCCTGTCTTCTGTACAATGTCACGAACCTCATTCCATAGTTCATCAGGCACTCTATCTATCAGATCTAGGCCCTTAAATCTATTTCTCACTTCCACTGTATAATCATAAGGGATTTGATTTAGGTCATACCTGAATGGTCTAGTGGTTTTCTCTACTTTCTTCAATTTCAGTCTGAATTTGGCAATAAGGAGTTCATGGTCTGAGCCACAGTCAGCTCCTGGTCTTGTTTTTGCTGATTGTATAGAGCTTCTCCATCTTTGGCTGCAAAGAATATAATCGATCTGATTTCGGTGTTGACCATCTGGTGATGTCCATGTATAGAGTCTTCTCTTGTGTTGTTGGAAGAGGGTATTTGCTATGACCAGTGCATTTTCTTGGCAAAACTCTATTAGTCTTTGCCCTGCTTCATTCCGTATTCCAAGGCCAAATTTGCCTGTTACTCCAGCTGTTTCTTGACTTCCTACTTTTGCATTCCAGTCCCCTATAATGAAAAGGACATCTTTTTGGGGTGTTAGTTCTAAAAGGTCTTGTGGGTCTTCATAGAACCTTTCAACTTCAGCTTCTTCGGCGTTACTGGTTGGGGCATAGATTTGGATTACTGTGACATTGAATGGTTTGCCTTGGAAACGAACAGAAATCATTCTGTCGTTTTTGAGATTGCATCCAAGTACTGCATTTTGGACTCTTTTGTTGACCATGATGGCCACTCCATTTCTTCTGAGGGATTCCTGCCCACAGTAGTAGATATAATGGTCATCCGAGTTAAATTCACCCATTCCAGTCCATTTTAGTTCACTAATTCCTAGAATGTCAACATTCACTCTTGCCATCTCTTGTTTGACCACTTCCAATTTGCCTTGATTCATGGACCTGACATTCCAGGTTCCTATGCAATATTGCTCTTTACAGCATCGGACTTTGCTTCTATCACCAGACACATCCACAGCTGGGTATTCTTTTTTTTTTTGGCTCCATCCTTTCATTCTTTCTGGAGTTATTTCTCCACTGATCTCCAGTAGCATATTGGGCCCCTACTGACCTGGGGAGTTTCTCTTTCAGTATCCTATCATTTTGTCTTTTCATACTGTTCATGGGGTTCTCAAGGCAAGAATACTGAAGTGGTTTGCCATTCCCTTCCAGTTTTCTATATGTAGGTCTTTAATTTCTTTAAGTAGATACATTCCTAAATTTTTTATTCTTTTCGTTTCAATGGTGAATGGAATTGTTTCCTTAATTTCTCTTTCTATTTTCTTATTATTAGTGTATAAGAATGCAAGGGACTTCTGTGTGTTGATTTTATATCCTGCAACTTTACTATATTCATTAATTAGCTCTAGTACTTTTCTGGTGGAGTCTTTAGGGTTCTGTATGTAGAGGATCATGTCATTTTCAAACAGTGAGAGTTTTACTTCTTTTCCAATTTGGATTCCCTTTATTTCTTTGTATGCTCTGATTGTTGTGGCCAAAACTTCCAAAACTATGTTGAATAGTCGTGGTGAATATGGGCATCCTTGTCTTGTTCCTGACTTTAGGGGAAATGCTTTCAGTTTTTCACCATTGGGGATAGTGTTTGCTGTGGGTTTGTCATGTATAGCTTTTATTATGTTGAAGTATGTTCCCCCTATTCCTGCTTTCTGGAGAGTTTTTATCATGAATGGAAGTTGAATTTTGTCAAAGGCTTTCTCTGCATCTATTGAGATAATCATATGGCTTTTATTTTTCAATTTGTTAATGTGGTATATTACATTGATTTGTGGATATTGAAGAATCCTTGCATCCCTGGGATAAACCCCACTTGGTCATGGTGTATGATCTGTTTAATGTGTTGTTGTATTCTGATTGCTAGAATTTTGTTAGGAATTTTTGCATCTATGTTCATCAGTGATATTGGTCTGTAGTTTTGTTTTCTTGTGGCATCTTTATCAGGTTTTCTTATTAGGGTGATGGTGGTCTCATAGAATGAGTTTGGAAGTTTACCTTCCTCTGAAATTTTCTGGAACAGTTTGAGTAGGATAGGTGTTAGCTCTTCTCTAAATTTTTGGTAGAATTCAGCTGTGAAGTTGTCTGGCCCTGGGCTTTTGTTTGCTGTAAGATTTCTGATTACAGTTTCAATTTCTGTGCTTGTGATGGGTCTGTTAAGATTTTCTATTTCTTCCTGGTTCAGTTTTGGAAAGTTGTACTTTTCTAAGAATTTGTCCATTTCTTCCATATTGTCCATTTTATTGGCATATAATTGATGATAGTAGTCTCTTATGATCCATTATAATTTTGTGTTGTATGTTGTGATCTCTCCATTTTCATTTCTAATTTTATTATTTGATTTTTCTCCCTTTGTTTCTTGATGAATCTGGCTAATGGTTTGTCAATTTTATTTATCCTTTCAAAGAACCAGCTTTTAGCTTTGTTGATTTTTGCTATGGTCTTTTCTGTTTCTTTTGCATTTATTTCTGCCCTAATTTTTAAGATTTCTTTCCTTCCACTAAACCTAGGGCTCTTCATTTCTTCCTTTTCTAGTTGCTTTAGGTGTAGAGTTATGTTATTTATTTGACATTTTTCTTGTGTCTTGAGGTATGCCTGTATTGCTATGAACCTTTATCTTAGCACTGCTTTTACAGTGTCCTACACATTTTGGGTTGCTTTGTTTTCATTTTCATTCATTTCTATGCATATTTTGATTTCCTTTTTGATTTCCTCTGTGATTTGTTGGTTATTCAGCAGCATGTTGTTCAACCTCCATATGTTGCAACTTTTAATAGTTGTTTTCCTGTAATTGAGATCTAATCTTACTGTACTGTGGTCAGAAAAAACGCTTGGAATGATTTTAGTTTTTTGAATTTACAAAGGCTAGATTTATGGCCCAGGATGTGATCTATCCTGGAGAAGGTTCCATGTGCACTTGAGAAAAAGGTGAAATTCATTGTTTTGCGGTGAAATGTCCTATAGATATCAATTAGGTCTAAATGGTCCATTGTATCATTTAAAGTTTATGTTTCCTTGCTAATTTTTTGTTTAGTTGATCTATCCATAGGTGTGAGTGGGGCATTAAAGTCTCCCACTATTATTGTGTTATTGTTAATTTCCCCTTTCATACTTGTTAGCATTTGTCTTACATATTGTGGTGCTCCTATGATGGGTGCATATATATTTATAATTGTTATATCTTCTTCTTGGATTGATCCTTTAATCATTATGTAGTTTCCTTCTCTATATCTTTACACACCTTTTGTTTTAAAGTCTATTTTATCTGATATGAGTATTGCTTCTCCTGCTTTCTTCTGGTCTCTATATGAATGGAATATCTTTTTTACAGCCTTTCACTTTGAGTCTGTATGTGTCCCTTGTTTTGAGGTGGGTCTGTTGTATACAACATATATCAGATCAGATCAGATCAGTCCCTCAGTCGTGTCCGACTCTTTGCGACCCCATGAACCGCAGCACGCCAGGCCTCCCTGTCCATCACCAGCTCCCGGAGGTCACCCAGACTCGCATCCATCGAGTCAGTTATGCCATCCAGCCATCTCATCCTCTGTCGCCCCCTTCTCCTCCTGCCCTCAATCCCTCCCAGCATCAGAGTCTTCTCCAATAAGTCAACTCTTCGCATGAGGTGGCCAAAATACTGGAGTTTCAGCTTTAGCATCATTCCTTCTAAAGAAATTCCAGGATTGATCTCCTTCAGAATGGACTGGTTGGATCTTCTTGCAGTCCAAGGGACTCTCAAGAGTCTTCTCCAACACCACAGTTCAAAAGCATCAATTCTTCGGTGCTCAGCCTTCTTCACAGTCCAGCTCTCACATCCATACATGACCACAGGAAAGACCATAGCCTTGACTAGGCGAACCTTTGTTGGCAAAGTAATGTCTCTGCTTTTGAATATGCTATCTAGGTTGGTCATAACTTTCCTTCCAAGGAGTAAGTGTCTTTTAATTTCATGGCTGCAGTCACCATCTGCAGTGATTTTGGAGCCCAGATAAACAAAGTCTGACACTGTTTCCACTGTTTCCCCATCTATTTCCCATGCAGTGATGGGACCAGATGCCATGATCTTCGTTTTCTGAATGTTGAGCTTTAAGCCAACCTTTCACTCTCCACTTTCACTTTCATCAAGAGGCTTTTTAGCCCCTCCTCACTTTCTGCCATAAGGGTGGTGTCATCTGCATATCTGAGGTTATTGATATTTCTCCCGGCAATCCTGATTCCAACTTGTGTTTCTTCCAGTCCAGCATTTCTCATTATGTACTCTGCATATAAATTAAATAAACATGGTGACAATATACAGCCTTGACGTACTCCTTTTCCTATTTGGATCCAGTCTGCTGTTCCATGACCAGTTCTAACTGTTGCTTGCTGACCTGCATACAGATCTCTTAAGAGGCAAATCAGGTGGTCTAGTATTCCCATCTCTTTCAGAATTTTCCATAGTTTATTGTGATCTACACAGTCAAAGGCTTTGGCATAGTCAATAAAGCAGAAATAGATGTTTTTCTGGAACTCTCTTGCTTTTTCCATGATCCAGTTGATGTTGGCCATTTGATCTCTGGTTCCTCTGCCTTTTCTAAAACCAGCTTGAACATCAGGAATTTCACGGTTCACATATTGCGGAAGCCTGGCTTGGAGAATTTTGAGCACTACTTTACTAGCGTGTGAGATGAGTGCAATTGTGCGGTAGTTTGAGCACTCTTTGGTGTTATCTTTCTTTGGGATTGGAATGAAAACTGATCTTTTACAATCTTGTGGCCAATGCTGAGTTTCCCAAATTTGCTGGCATATTGAGTGCAGCACTTTCACAGCATCATCTTTCAGGACTTGGAATAGCTCCACTGGAATTCTATCACCTCCACTAGCTTTGTTCGTAGTGATGCTTTCTAAGTCCCATTTGACTTCACATTCCAAGATGTCTGGCTCTAGGTCAGTGATCACATCATCATGATTATCTGGGTCTTGAAGCTCTTTTTTGTACAGTTTTTCTGTGTATTCTTGCCACCTCTTCTTAATATTTTCTGCTTCTGTTAGGTCCACACCCTCTCTGTCCTTTATCGTGCCCATCTTTGCATGAAATGTTCCTTTGGTATCTCTTATTTTCTTGAACAGATCCCTAGTCTTTCCCATTCTGTTGTTTTCCTCCATTTCTTTGCATTGATCAGTGAAGAAGGCTTTCTTATCTCTTCTTGCTATTCTTTGGAACTCTTCACTTAGATACAACATATATAGGGGTCTTGTTTTTGTATCCATTCAGCTAGTCTTTGTCTTTGGTTGGGGCATTCAACCCATTTACATTTAAGGTAAGTATTGATAAGTATGGTCCCATTGCCATTTATTTCATTGTTTTGGGTTCGAGTTTATACACCCTTTTTGTGTTTCCTGTCTAGAGAAGATCCTTTATCATTTGTTGGAGAGTTGGTTTGGTGGTGCTGAATTCTCTCAGCTTTTGCTTGTCTGTAAAGCTTTTGATTTCTCCTTCATATTTGAAAGAGATCCTTGCTGTGTACAGTAACCTGGGTTGTAGGTTATTTTCTTTCATCACTTTAAATATGTCCTCCCTTTCCCTTTTGGTCTGAAGAGTTTCTGTTGAAACATCAGCTGTTATCCTTATGGGAATCCCCTTGTGTGTTATTTGTTGTTTTTCCCTTGCTGCTTTTAATATTTGTTATTTGTGTTTGATCTTTGTTAATTTGATTAATATGTGTCGTGGGGTGTTTGCCTTGTGTTTAGTCTGTTTGAGACTCTCTTGGTTTCTTGGACTTGGGTGATTATTTCCTTCCTCATTTCATGGAAGTTTTCCACTATTATTTCTTCAAGTGTTTTCTCATGGTCTTACTTTTTGTCTTCTTCTTCTGGGACTGCTATGATTTGAATCCTGGGGTGTTTAACATTTTCCCAGAGGTCTCTGAGGTTCTCCTCATTTCTTTTAATTCGTTTTTCTTTTTTCCTCTCTGATTCATTTATTTCTACCATTCTATCTTCTATCTCACTGATCTTATCTTCTGCCTCCCTTACTCTACTGTTGCTTCCCTCCAGACTCTTTTTGATCTCATTTATTGCATTATTCGTTATATACTGACTTTTTTTTAAATTTCTTCTAGGTCTTTATTAAAGATTTCTTGCATCGTCTAAATCTTTGTTTCCAGTCTATTTATTTGTAGCTCCAATTTATTTTCAAGGTTTTGATCATTTTCACTAACAATATTCAGAATTATTTATCAGATAGATTCCTTATCTCTTCCTCTTTTGTTTGGTTTGGTGGGCATTTATCCTGTTCCTTTGCCTGCTGGGTATTTCTCTGCCTTTTCATCTTGTTTATATTGCTGTGTTTGGGATGGCCTTTCTGTATTCTGGCAGTTTGTGGAGTTCTCTTTATTGTGGAGTTTCCTTGCTTTGGGTGAGGTTGGAAGGGTGGCTTGTCAGGGTTTCCTGGTTAGGGAATCTTGTGTTGGTGATATGGTGAGTGGAGCTGGATTTTTTTACTCTGTAGTGCAATGAAGTGTCCAGTAATAAGTTATGAGATGTCAATGGATTTGGAGTGACTTTGGGCAGCCTGTGTACTGAAGCTCAGGACTGTGTTCCTGTGTTGCTGGAAAATTTACGTGGTATGTCTTGCTCTGGAAATTGTTGGCCCTTGGGTAGTGATTAGTTTAAGCATAGGTATGGAGGCATTTGATAAACTCCTATTTATTAAAGTTTCCTGGATTCAGGAGTTCTCAGGATTTGCACTTAAGCCTCCTGCCTCTAGTTTCAGTCTAATTATTACAGTAGCCTTAAGACTTCTCCATCTATTCAGCACCGATGATAAAACATATTGGTTAATGAGGAAAAGTTTCTCCACAGTCAAGGACATCTGGAGAGGTACACAGAGTTACATGGAGAAGAGAAGAGGGAGGAGGGAGAGGGGTGACCAGGAAGAGAAGAGGGGGAATCAAAGGGGAGAGTGGAAGCTAGTCAGTAATCACTTTCTTATGTGCTCTCCACAGTCTGGATCCCTCAGAGATGTTCACAGAGTTACACATAGAAGAGAAGAAGGAGGGAGATGGTCCTAAGATGGTGGAGGAATAGGACGGGGAGATCACTTTCTCTGCCACAAATTCATTGAAAGAACATTTGAATGTTTAGTAAATTCCGCAAAACAACTTCTGAATGCCAGCAGAGGACATCAGGCACCCAGAAAAGCAGCCCATTGTCTTCGAAAGGAAGTAGGAAAAAATACAAAAGACAAAAAGAGAGACAAAAGAGGTAGGTTTGGAGCTCTGTCCCGGGAAGGAGTCTTAAAAAGAGAGAAGTTTCCAAACACCAAGAAACACTCTCACTGCCGAGTCTGTGGTGAGCCTTGGAACCACAGAGGGCAACATAATCAGGAGGAAAAATAAACAATTAAAACCCATAGATTACGTGCCCAACAGTAACTCCCCCATCAGAGAAGCAGCACGGATGTCTGCATCCACCACTAGCAAGTGGGGACTAGGCAGGGAGGCACGGGCTGCATTGCTTAGAGTAAGGACTGGGCCTGAATTCCCCAAGGGAAATCTGAAGGAACTAACTTGAGATAGCAAACCAGGTTGTGGGGTAGCTACCATGCAAAAAGCCCTAACCTAAGACAATGCCAGGCCCTCTCACAGAACAAAGGACTGACTAGAGCTACGCAAAAAGCCCTAACCTAAGACCCCATCAGGCCCTCTCACAGAACAAAGGACTGAGCAGAGCTAGCCAGCTGCAGACCATTCCCCTCCAGTGACAGTCAGCCAGAGCAGGAAGGGGGCAATCGTGGCCCCACAGAAGCATTATCTACCAAACTGCAAGCAGGCTTCTTTGCTAACTAAGACTTCTTGGGATTCTGGATGGTCAACATCTGCCTGAGAAGGTGCGCTGGTTGTACACACAGAAAAGCAAGCAGCAGGAAGGGGGAGGTGATAAGTCACAGTGATCAAGCTTGTAAAACACCAGGTCACCTGAACTGCTTGGTCCTGGAAGAGCACAAAATGCAGGCCCAACCAAGTCTGTGCCTCTAAGGACTACCTGAGTACCTGAACCTGAGTAGCTTAGACCTTGGTAGTGCATCCAATCCAGAGCTGGCCTCAGACAGTTCCCAACAGAGCAACCTAGAGCTTAAGCAATATTGACAGGGAAAGCTCTCACACTGAGTGGAGGCAAACCCAGTGTGGCTCAGACATTGAGAGCACATGCCAGTGTTATTTGTTTTCAGTGTCCCTCCCTCCCCACAGAATGACCAAACAAGTGAGCCTAAAAGACTGTGAACTACCATCACTTGTGTCAGGGTGGAAATTATACACCAAAGAGACCAGGAAAGAGAACAAGCTAAAACAGAGGGAAATTCCTTGGAAGTGACAGGTGCAATTGATTAAAACCCTGTAATTAGTATCAACTACATAGTAAGGGGTCTATAGATCTTGAGAAATATAAGCCATATCAAGGAACTATTGGAAAATGAACTGACCCCACACTGCCCACAACACCACCAGAGAAAGCCCTAGGTATATTTTTACTATTTTTGCTATCATTCTTTATTTTTAAAATATTTTTAAATATTTAAGTCCTCTATTACTCCATTAATTTTCATTTTTATAACCTATATTATTTTGCAAGAAAAAAATGACCCTATTTTTCAAAGCAAACTTCACATATATATATATATGTAATTTTTGTGACTTAGCTTTTTTTCTTTAATATGGTATTTTTGAAAATCCAACATCTACTCTAGATTTTTAATCTTTGCTTTTGGTGTTTGTTATAAATTTTGTACCTTTAAGAACCCAATCTTCAGTACCCATTTTTACTTAGGAGCAAGATTACTGGCTTGACTGCTCTCTCCCCCTTTGGCCTTTCTTTTTTCTCCACCAGGTCACCTCTATCTCCTCCTGCCCCCTTCTCTTATCTACCAAACTCTGTGAATCTCTTTGTGTTTTCCAGAAGGTGGAGAACACTTAGGGAACTGATTACTGGCTGGATCTGTCTCTCTCCTTTTGATTCCCCTCTTTATCCTCCTGGCCACCTCTGTCTCCTTCCTCCCTCTTCTCTGCATAACTCCGTGAACATTTCTGAGTGGTCCAGACTGTGGAACACACATAACGAAGTGATTACTGGCTAGCTTACTCTCTCCTCTTTGATTCCACCTTGTCTCATCCTGGTCACCTGTATCTCCCTCCTCACTCTTCTCTTCTCCATGTAACTCTGTGAACCTCTCTGGGTATCCCTCACTGTGGAGAAACTTTTCATCTTTAACCTAGATGTTTTATCAATGGTGCTGTATAGACAGAGAAGTCTTGAGGCTACTGTAAAAATAAGACTGAAAACCAGAAGCAAGGGGCTTAAATCCAAATCCCGAGAACACCAGAGAACCTCTGACTCCAGGGAACATTAGTCAACAGGAGCTCATCAAACGCCTCCATACCTACACTGAAACCAAGCATCACCCAAGGGCCAACAAGTTGCAGAGCAAAACATTCCATGCAAATTCTCCAGCAACACAGGAACACAGTCCTGAGCTTCAATATATAGGCTGCCCAAAGTCACTCCAAACCCACTGACAACTCATAGCTCACTACTGGACACTTCATTGCACTCCAGAGAGAAGAAATCCAGCTCCACCCACCAGAACACCGACACAAGCTTCCCTAACCAGGAAACTTTGACAAGCCACCCGTACAACCCTACCAAAGTGAGGAAACTCCACAATAAAGAGAACTCCACAATCTGCCAGAATACAGAAAGGCCTCCACAAACACAGCAATATAAACAAGATGAAGAGACAGAGGAATACCCACCGGGCAAAGAAAAAAAAAAAAAAAAACCCAAAAAAAAAAAAAAAAAAAAAAAAAAAGAGAAAAAAAATAAAAAAAAAAACAAAAAAAAAAAAGTAAAAAAAAAAAAAAATTTAAAAAAAAAAAAGAAAAAAAAAAAAAAAAGCCTGGAAAAAAAGGTTGAGAAAATGAAAAAAAGGTTTAACAAGGTCCTGGAAGAAATAAAAAAGGAGTCAATATATAATGAATAATTCAATAAATGAGATCAAATACACTCTGGAGGGAACCAATAGTAGAATAAGGGAGGTAGAAGATAGGATTAGTGAGGTAGAAGATAGAATGGTAGAAATAAATGAATCAGAGAGGAAAAAAGAAAAATGAATTAGAAGAAATGGGGACAATATCAGAGACCTCTGGGAAAATGTTAAACACCCCAAGATTAAAATCATAGCAGTCCCAGAAGAAGAAGACAAAAGAAAGACCATGAGAAAATTCTTGAGAGATAATAATGGGAAACTTCCCTAAAATGGGGAAGGAAATTGTCACCCAAGACCAAGAAACCCAGAGAGTCTCAAACAGGATAAAACCAAGGTGAAATAGCCCAAGACACATATTAATCAAATTAACAAAGATCAAATACAAAGAAAAAATAATTAAAGCAGCAAGGGAAAAAACAAACAAACAAATAACACACAAGGGGATTCTCATAAAGATAACAGCTGATCTTTCAATAGAAACTCTTCAGGCCAGGAGGGAATGACAGGACATACTTAAAGTGATGAAAGGAAATAATCTACAGCCCAGATTACTGCACCCAACAAGGATCTCCTTCAAATATGAAGGAGAAATCAAAAGCTTTACAGGCAAGCAAAACTGAGAGAATTCAGCACCACCAAACCAGCTCTCCAACAAATGAAAAAAGGATCTTCTCAAAACAAGAAGAAAAAAGGGGGAAAAAAAACAAAAAAAAAAAATAAAATAAATGGAAAAAGGATCATACTTATCAATAATTCCCTTAAATGTAAGTGGGTTGAATGCCCCAACCAAAAGACAAAGACTTGCTGAATGGATACAAAAACAAAACCCCTATATATGTTGTCTACAAGCGACCCACCTTAAAACAAGGGACACATACAGACTGAAAGTGAAGGGCTGGAAAAAGATTTTCCATGCAAATAAAGATCAAAAGAAAACATGGAGTAGAAATACTCATATCAGATAAAATAGACTTTAAAACAAAGTCTGTAAAAAGAGATAAAGAAGGACACTACATAATGATCAAAGGATCAATCCAAGAAGATATAACAATTATCAATATATATGTAACCAACATAGGAGCATCACAAAATGTGAGACAAATGCTAATAAGTTTGAAAAGGGAAATTCACAATAATACAATAATAATGGGAGACTTTAATATCCGACTCACAACTATGGACAGATCAACCAAACAGAAAATTAACAAGGAAACACTAACTTTAAATGATACAATAGACCAGTTAGATCTAATTGATATATACAGGGCATTTCACCCCCAAAAAATGAATTTCATATTTTTCTCAAGTGCACACGGAACTTTTCTTGGATTAATCACATCCTGGGCCATAAATCTAAGCTTGGTAAATTAAAAAACATTGAGATCATTCTAAGCATATTTTCTGACCACAATGCAGTAAGATTAGATGTCAATTAGAGGGGAAAAATTATTAAAAATTCCAACATATGGAGACTGAACAACATGATACTGAATAACCAACAAATCACAGAAGAAAACAAAGGAAATCAAATTATGCATAGAAACAAATGAAAATGAAAACACAACAACCCAAAACCTACGGGACACTGTAAAAGCAGTGCTAAGGGGAAAGTTAATAACAATACAGGCATACATCAAGAAATAAGAAAAAAATTCAAATATATATCCTAACTCTATACCTAAAGCAACTAGAAAATAAAGAAATGAAGAACATTGGGGTTAGTAAAAGGAAAGAAATATTAAAAATTAGAGCAGAAATCAATACAAAAGAAACAAAAAAGCCCATAGCAAAAATCAACAAAGGCAAAAGCTGATTCTTTGAGAGGATAAATAAAATTGACAAACCATTAGCCAGACTCATCAAGAAACAAAGGGAGAAAAGTCAAATCAATAAAATTAGAAATGAAAATGGAGAAATCACAACAGACAACACAGAAATACAAAGGATCATAAGAGACTACTATCAACAATTATATTACAATTAAACGGACAACTTGGAAGAAATGGATAAATTCTTAGAAAAGTACAACTTTCCAAAACTCAACCAGCAAGAAATAGAAAACCTTAGCAGACCCATCACAACCACAGAAATTGAAACTGTAGTCAGAAATCTGCAAACAAAAGCCCAGGTCCAGACGGCTTCACAGCTGAATTCTATCAAAAATTTAGAGAAGAGCTAACACCTATGCCATTCAAACTCTTCCACAAAATTGCAGATGAATGTAAACTTCCAAACTCATTCTATGAGGCCACTATTACCCTAATACCAAAACCTGACAAAGATGCCACAAAAAAAAGAAAGAAAGAAAGAAAGAAAACTACAGACCAATATCACTGATGAACATAGATGCAAAAATCCTTAACAAAATTGTATCAATCAGAATCCAACAACGCATTAAAAAGATCATACATCATGACCAAGTGGGCTTTATCCCAGGGGTGCAAGGATTCTTCAATATCTGAAAATCAATCAGTGTAATACACCACACTAACAAATTGAAAAATAAAAACCATATGAATATCTCAATAGATGCAAAGAAAGCCTTTGACAAAATTCAACATTGATTTATGATAAAAAAAAAAGAAAATTCCAGAAAGCAGGAATAGGAGGAACATAACCCACAGTAAACATTATCCTCAATGGTGAAAAGTTGAAAGCATTTTCCCTGAAGTCAGGAAAAAGACAAGGGTGCCCATTTTCAACACTACTATCCAACAAAGTTTTGAAAGTTTTGGCCCCAGCAATCAGAGCAGAAAATGAAATAAAGGGAATTCAGATTGGAAAAGAAGTAAAACTCTCACTGTTTGCAGATGACATAATTCTCTACATAGAAAATCCCAAAGATTCCACTAAAAAATTACTAGAGGTAATCAATGAATATAGTAAACTTGTAGGATATAAAATCAAAACACTGAAATCCCTTGCACTTATACACTAATAACGAGAAAACAGAAAGAGAAACTAAGGAAACAATTCCATTCACCATTGCAACGAAAAGAATAAAATACTTAAGGACGTATCTACCTAAGGAACCTATATGTAGGTAAAGAAGCAACAGTTAGAACTGGACATGGAACAACAGACTGGTTCCAAAGAGGGAAAGGAGTACGTCAAGGCTGTATATTGTCACCCTGCTTATTTAACTTACATGCAGAGTACATCAGGAGAAACACTGGGCTGGAAGAAGCACAAGCTGAAATCAAGATTACCGGAAGAAATATCAACAACCTCAGATATGCAGATGACACCACCCTTATGGCAGAAAGTGAAGAGGAACTAAAAAGCCTTTTGATGAAAGTGAAGGAGGGGAGTGAAAACTTTGGCATAAAGCTCAACATTCAGAAAACTAAACTCATGGCATTTGGTCCCATTGCTGCTGCTGTTGCTAAGTCGCTTCAGTTGTGTCCAACTCTGTGCGACCCCAGAGACAGCAGTCCACCAGGCTCCCCCGTCCTTGGGATTCTCCAAGCAAGAACACTGGAGTGGGTTTCCATTTCCTTCTCCAATGCATGAAAGTGAAAAGTTAAAGTGAAGTCGCTCAGTCGTGTCTGACAACTAGCAACCCCATGGAGTGCAGCATACCAGGCTCCCCTGTCCATGGGATTTTCCAGGCAAGAGTACTGGAGTGGGGTACCATTGCCTTCTCCGTTTGGCCCCATTACTTCATGACAAATAGATGGGGAAACAGTGTCAGACTTTATTTTTCTGGGCTCCAAAATCACTGCAGAGGGTGACTGCAGCCATGAAATTAAAAGACGCTTACTCCTTGGAAGGAAAGTTATGACCAACCTAGATAGCATATCCAAAAGCAGAGACATTACTTTGCCAACAAAGGTCCGTCTAGTCAAGGCTATGGTGTTTCCAGTGCTCATGTATGGATGTGAGAGTTGTACTGTGAAGAAAGCTGAGCACCGAAGAATTGATGCTTTTCAACTGTGGTGTTGGAGAATACTCTTGAGAGTCCCTTGGACTGCCAGGAGTTCCAACCAGTCCATTCTAAAGGAGATCGATCCTGGGTGGTAATGGGAAGGATTGATGCTAAAGCTGAAATGCCAATACTTTGGCTACCTCATGCAAAGAGTTGACTCACTGGAAAAGACTCTGATGCTGGGAGGGATTGGGGGCAGGAGGAAAAGGGGATGACAGAGGATGAGATGGCTGGATGGCATCACCAACTCGATGCACATGAGTTTGGGTGAACTATGGGAGTTGGTGATGGACAGGGAGGCCTGGTGTTGTGCACTTAATGGGGTCGCAAAGTGTCCGACACGACTGAGCCACTGAGCTTAACTGAAAACAAAAGACCTATATATAGAAAACTATAAAACACTGGTGAAAGAAATCAAAGAAGACACTAATAGATGGAGAAATATACCGTGTTCATGGACTGGAAGATTCAAGAAAGTGAAAATTCTCTCTATATATTGAGTATTCTACCCAAAGCAATCTATAGATCCAATGCAATCCCTATTAAGCTGCCAACAGTATTTTTCACAGAACTAGAACAAATATTTTCACAATATGTATGGAAATACAAAAAACCTCGAATAGCCAAAGGAATCTCGCAAAAGATGAATGGAACTGGAGGAATCAACCTGCCCGACTTCAGACTCTATTACAAAACCATAGTCATCAAGCCAGTATGGTACTGGCACAAAGACAGAAATATAGATCAATGAAACAAAATAAAAAGCCCAGAGATAAATCCACACACCTATGGACACCTTATCTTTGACAAAGGAGGCAAGAATATACAGTGGAGAAAAGACAATCTCTTTAACAAATGGTGCTGGGAAAATCAGTCAACCACTTGTAAAAGAATGAAACTAGAACACTTTCTAATACCATACACAAAAATAAACTCAAAATAGATTAAAGACCTAAACATAATGCCAGAAACTATAAAAGTCCTAGAGGAGAACATATGCATAACACTCTCAGACATAAATCACAGTAGGATCCACTATGACCCACCTCCCAGAATATTGGAAATGAAAGAAAAAATGAACAAATGGGACCTATTTAAAATTAAAAGCTTCTGCACAACAAAGGAACCTATAAGAAAGGTGAAAAAACAGCCTTCAGAATTTGAGAAAATAATAGCAAATGAAGCAACTGACAAAGAATCTCCAAAATATACAAGCAACTCCTGCAGCTCAATTCCAGAAAAATATATGACCCAATCAAAAATGGGCCAAAGAACTAAACAGACATTTCTCCAAAGAAGACATAGAGATGGCTAACAAACACATGAAAAGATGCTGAACATCACTCATTATCAGAGAAATGCAAATCAAAACCACAATGAGTTACTATTTCATGCCAGTCAGAATGGCTGCTATTCAAATTTTACAAGCAACAAATGCTGGAGAGGGTGTGGAGAAAAGGGAACTCTCTTGAACCCTCTTGCACTATTTGTGGGAATGCAAACTAGTTCAGCCATTATGGATAACAGTGTGGAGATTCCTTAAAAAACTGGAAATAGAACTGTCATACAACCCAGAAATCCCACTGCTGGGCATACACACACCGAAGAAACCAGAATTGAAAGAGACACGTGTACTCCAGTGTTCATCACTGCACTGTTTATAATAGCCAAGACATGGAAGCAACCTAGATGTCCATCAGCAGATGAATGGATAAGAAAGCTGTGGTACATATACACAATGGAGTATTACTCAGCCATTAAAAAGAATACATTTAAGTTAGTTCTAATGATGTGGATGAAACTGAAGCCTATTATACAGAGTGAAGTAAGCCAGAAAGAAAAACACCAAAACAGTATACTCATGCATATACATGGCATTTGAAAGATGGTAATGATAAACCTGTGTATGAGAGACAGCAGAAGAGACACAGATGTATAGAACAGACATTTGGGTTCTGTGGGAGAGGTCGAGGGTGAGATGATTTTGGAGAATGGCATTGAAACATGAATAATATCATGTGTGAAACAAAGTGCCAGTCTAGGTTTGATGCATTATGCAGGATACTTGGATCTGGTGCACTGGGATGACCCAGAGGGATAGTATGGGGAGGGAATTGGGAGGGGGTTCAGGATGGGGAACATCTCTACATCCATGGCGGATTCATGCTGATGTATGGCAAAACCAATACAATATTGTAAAGTAAAAAAATTAAAAAAATAAAAAAAAAACGAAATTAGAAAATTAAAAAAAAAAAAAAAAAAAAAGAGTTAGGAAGGAGACAGAGGTGGCCATGAGGATAAAAGAGGGAATCAAAAGGAAAAAGAAAGATCGAGCCAGTAATCAGTTCCCTAAGTGTTCTCCACAGCCTGGAACACACAATGAGATTCACAGAGTAGAGAAGAAAGTGGGGAAGGGGGAGATAGAGGTGGCCTGGTGGAGAGAAGGGAGAGTCAAAGGGGGAAGAGAGCAATCAGGCCATTGATCTCATTCCCAAGTAAAAATGGGTACTGAAGACTGGGTTTGTAAAAGTACAAAGTTGATAACAAATACCAAAAATTAAAAATCTAGAATTGAGGTTAGATTCTCAAAAATACAATATTAAAAAAAGAAAAAGCAAAGTCACAAAAATTATTTTTGTATATATATAAATATATATGTGTATATATATATATATATAAAGTTTCATATACATATGAAGTTTGCTTTAAAATAGTGTCTTTTTTTGCAAGGTTATAAAGTGAAAATTAAAGGAATAATAGGGGACTTAAAAATTAATTTAGAAAATGGTAATAGTAAAAATTTCATGGCTGCAGTCACGAAATTTTTACTGCAGCCATGAAATTTTTACTATTACCATTTTCTAAATTAATTTTTAAGTCCCCTATTATTCCTTTAATTTTCACTTTATAACCTTGCAAAAAAAAGACACTATTTTAAAGCATGAAACAGTGTCAGACTTTGTTTTTCTGGGCTCCAAAATCACTGCAGATGGTGACTGCAGCCATGAAATTAAAAGACGCTTACTCCTTGGAAGGAAAGTTATGACCAACCTAGATAGCATATTCAAAAGCAGAGACATTACTTTACCAACAAAGGTTCGCCTAGTCAAGGCTATGGTCTTTCCTGTGGTCATGTATGGATGTGAGAGCTGGACTGTGAGGAAGGCTGAGCGCCGAAGAATTGATGCTTTTGAACTGTGGTGTTGGAGAAGACTCTTGAGAGTCCCTTGGACTGCAAGAAGATCCAACCAGTCCATTCTGAAGGAGATCAATCCTGGAATTTCTTTGGAAGGAATGATGCTCAAGCTGAAACTCCAGTATTTTGGCCACCTCATGCGAAGAGTTGACTCATTGGAGAAGACTCTGATGCTGGGAGGGATTGAGGGCAGGAGGAGAAGGGGAAGACAGAGGATGAGATGGCTGGATGGCATCACTGACTCGATGGATGCGAGTCTGAGTGACCTCCGGGAGCTGGTGATGGACAGGGAGGCCTGGCATGCTGCGGTTCATGGGGTCGCAAAGATTCGGACACGACTGAGCGACTGATCTGATCTGATCTGAATAGTAAAAATATATCTAACACTTTCTCTGGAGCTGTTGCGAACAGTATGGGGTCAGTTCATTTTCAGATAGTTCCTTGGTTCAGCTTGTACTTCTCAAGGTCTATAGGCCCCTTCCTATGTAGTCCGTGCTAACTGCAGGGTTTTAATCTATTGCACCTGTCACTTCCATTGGGCCTGCGTTTTGTGCCCATCCCAGGTCCAGGCAGCTCAGGTAACCATGGCCTTGGTGCGCGTAGTCACCCCCTGTTGAAGTCTGTAACTTATACCCTCCCCCAGTCCCAGACGCTCGGTTTTCTGGGTATGCCGTGAGTCTTTTCTGGGGAGCTGATCTCTGGCTGCGACCCTCCCAGCCGATGTTGACCGTCCAGAATCCCAAGAAGACTTGGTTAACAATGAAGTCTGTTTGCAGTTTGATATAGGATGCCTTTCTGGGGCTGCAATTGTCCCCTTCAGGCTCTGGCTGCCCTCGCTTGCCTGTCTGTGGTGAGGGATGGGCCGGTCTGCAGCCGGATAGCTCTGCTCAGTCCTTTGTTCTGTAAGCAGGCCTGGCAGTGTCTTATGTTAGGGCTTTTTGCGGGGTAGCTATCCCACAGTCTGGGTTGCTCTCTCAAGCTTGTTCCCGCAGATTGCCTTTGGGACATTCAGGCCGGTCCTTACTCTAAGCAATGAAGCCAGGCGCTTTGCTTCCAGCCCTGGCTTGCTAGCGGGGGATATGAGCGTCTGGGCTGCTGCTCAGCTGGGAGTTGCTGTTAGGCACATAATCTGTGGGGTTGATTATTTATTTATTTTTCCTCCCGGTTATGTTGCCCTCTGAGATCCCAAGGCTCACCAACAGGCCTGCTGGAGAGAGTGTTTCCTGGTGTTTGGAAATGTCTATCTTTTTTTAAGACTCCCTTCCCGGGATGAATCTCCATCCCTACCTCTTTTGTCTTTCTTTTTATCTTTTATATTTTGTCCTACCTCCCTTTGAAGACAATGGGCTGCCTTTCTGGGTGCCTGATGTTCTCTGACAGCATTCAGAAGTTGTTTTGTGGAATTTAGTCAGTGTTCAAATGTTCTTTCGATGAATTTGTGGGGGAGAAAGTGGTCTCCCCATCCTATTCCTCTATCATCTTAGGACCACCCTAAGAGTTATCTATTTAATATACAATAGTATGTATAAGTCGGGAGAAGGCAATGGCACCCCACTCCAGTACTCTGGCCTGGAAAATCCCATGGACAGAGGAGCCTGGTAGGCTGCAGTCCATGCAGTTGCTAAGAGTCGGACATGACTGAATGACCTTACTTTCACTTTTCACTTTCATGCATTGGAGAAGGAAATGGCAACCCAGGGACAGGGAAGCCTGGTGGGCTGCAATCTATGGGGTCACACAGAGTCAGACATGATTGAAGCGACTTAGCAGCAGCAGCAGTATGTATAAGTCAACCTCAACGTCCCAATTTATACCTCCCCATTAATTTGCTTGATAGCCATGAATATATATTCTAGATTTTACTCTATTTCTGTTTTGTAAATAAGTTCATTTGTAACATATTTTAGATTCCTCATATAAGTGATATCACATGATATTTGTCTTTCTATTTCTGACTACTTCACTCAGTATGACAACCAATAAATTCATCCATGTCACTGCAAGTTGCATTGTTTCATTCCTTTTTCTGACTGAGTAAAACTCCATTGTACCACTTCGTCTTCATCATTCATCTGTTGATGGACATTTAGGTTGCTTCCATGTCCTGGCTATAATAAATAATGCTGCAATGAACATTAACTTTCATGTATTTTTCAAATTACACTTTTCTCCATATATACACCCAGGAGTGGGATTGCTGCATCATGTGATAGCTGTAATTTTAGTCTTTATTTTATTCTTTTTAAAACCTCCATACTGTTTTCCAGGGGTTCCCTGGTAGCTCAAATGGTAAAGAGTCTGTTTGCAATGCAGAAGACCCAGGTTCAATCCCTGGGTTGAGAAGATACCCTGGAGTAGGAAATGACAACCCACTCCAGTATTCTTGCCTGGAAAATCCCATGGGTGGAATAGCCTGGCAAGCTACAGTCCATGGGGTTGCAAGGAGTCAGATAAAACTGAGTGACTTCACATACTGTTTCCAATAGTGTCTGTAGCAATTTACATTCCCACCAACAGCATAGAAGGGTTCCCTTTTCTCCACACCTTCTCTTTTTATTGTTTTTAAATTTTTTGATGATGGCTATTCTGACTGGTGTGAGTTGATATCTCGTTAAACATTTGATTTACATGTCTCTAATAATTAGTGATGTTGAGCATCTTTTCATGTGGTTTTAGAACCTATTTGTCTTTTTTAAAAGGTTTCCTAGATAGCTCAGTGGTAAAGGATCCGCCTGCCAATGCAGGAGACACAGGTGTCAAGGGTTTGATACCTGTGTCTGTAAGACCTCTGGAGGAGGAAATGGCAAACCATTCCAGTATTTCTTGTCTGGAAAATTCCATGGACAGTGGAATCTGGCTGGCTACAGTCCATGGGGGCGAAATGAGTTGAACACAACTGAATACACACTCACATATCATCTTTTGAGAAAAGTTTATTTAGATTTTCCATTTATTTTTTGAATGGATTATTGGGGGGGGGGGTTGTCTGTCTGTTTTTTTGTTTTTGATATTGACTTCATGCTTTGCTTGTATATTTTGAAAGGTGTTTTTTTGTCAATTATTTCATTTACTATTATTTCCTACCACTTTGAGAGTTGTCTTTCACCTTGTTTATAGTTTCCTTCATTGTGCAAAAACTTTTAAGTTTAATTAGGTCATTCATGCTGCAATGAACATTAACATTCATGCATTTTTCAAATTACACTTTTCTCCAGATATACATCCAGGAATGGGATTGCTGCATCATATGATAGCTGTAATTTTAGTTTTCATTTTATATTTTTAAACCTCCATACTGTTCTCCATACTGTTTATTTTCATTGCTCTAGGAGGTGGATCAAAGAAGATATTGCTGCAATTTATGTCAGAGAATGTTCTGCCTATGATTACCTCTAGTAGTTTTATAGTATCTGGCCTTAAATTTAAGTCCTTAATCCAGTTTGAATTTTTTTTTTATAATGTTAGTTGTTGTTCAGTTGCCCAGTTGCATCCTACTCTTTGCGACCCTATGGACTGCAGCATGCCTGGCCTCCCTGTCCCTCACCATCTCCCAGAGTTTACCCATGCTCACAGTCATTGCATCAGTGATGCCATCCAGCCATCTCATCCTCTGACATCCTCTTCTCATTCTGCCCTTGATCTTTCCCATCACCAGGAACTTTTCCAATGAGTCATCCGTTGGCACAAGATGAACAAAATACTGGAGCTTCAGCTTCAGCATCAGTCCATCCAGTGAATATTCAGGGTTGATCTCCCTGAAGACTGACTGGCTTTATCTCCTTGATGTCTAAGGGACTTTCAGGAGTCTTCTCCAGTGCCATAGTTCAAAGGCATCAATTCTTTGGCATTGTACCTTGTTTATGGTCCAATTATCACAACTCTATGTGACCACTAAAAAGAACATAGTCTTGACTATACAGACTTTGTCAGCACAGTAATGTCTCTGTCTCTATAATGTTACAGACCATTCTGTAACAATGAATAAAACATTATTATTTTACATGAAGCTCTCCATGTTTTCTATAACCACTTATTATACAAACTGTCTTTTCTGCCTTGTATATTCTTGCCTCCTTTGTTACAGACTAGGTGACCGTAGGTTCATGGGTTTATCTCTGTCCTTTCCATTCTATTCCATTGATCTATATTTCTGCTTTTGTGCTAGTACCATACTATTTTGTTGACTGTTTCTTTATAGTCTGGAGTCAGAAAGCCTGATTCCTGCCACCCCATTTTTCTTTCTCAAGAGTGCTTTGGTTATTTGATGTCTTTTGTATTTTCATATAAATTGTAAAAATTTTGATTCTAATTTTGTAAAAAAAAAAAAAAAGAAATTCAAGTGGTGTATTTCATTGAATCTGTAGATTACTTTAGGTATTATAGTCATTTTCACAATATTTATTCTTCCAATCCAAGAACATGGTATATATCTCAATCTGTTTGTGTCCTCTTTGATTTCTGTCATCAGTATATTGCAGTTTTCTGAGTATAGGTACTTTCTTCCTTAGGTAGATTTATTCCTAAGTATTTTATTCTTTTTTTGATGTGATGGTAAATTGAATTGTGTCCTTAATTTCTCTTTTTGATCTTTCAGTATTAGTGTATAGGAATCCAAAAAGAAAAACACCAATACAGTATACTAACATATATATATGGAATTTAGACAGATGGTAACAATAACCCTGTATACGAGACAGCAAAAAGAGACACTGATGTATAGAACAGTCTTTTGGACTCTGGGAGAGGGAGAGGGTAGGACGATTTGGGAGAATGGCATTGAAATATGTATAATATCATATATGAAACGAGTCACCAGTCCAGGTTCGATGCACGATACTGGATGCTTGGGGCTGGTGCACTGGGACGACCCAGAGGGATGGTATGAGGAGGGAGGAAGGAGGAGGGTTCAGGATGGGGAACACATATATACCTGTGGCAGATTCATTTTGATATATGGCAAAACCAATACAATATTGTAAAGTTAAATAAAATAAAATAATAATAAAAAAAGATTTCTGTGCATGATTTTTTTTTCCTGCAACTTTACCAAATTCATTCTTTAGCACCGTTACTTTTTTTAGTAGGAGCTTTAGGATCTTCATGTATATTATCATGTCATCAGCAAAGAGTGAAGTTTTACTTCTTCTTTTCCAATTTTGATTCATTTTAATTATTTTTATTCCAAGACTGCCATGGGTATAACTTTTAAAAATATGTTAAATAAAAGTGATTACAGTGGACATCCTTATTTTATTCCTCATCTTAGACAAAGTGATTACAGATTTTTAACCATTTAGACTTATATTTGCTGGTATGTTTCACCTGTGCCCACTTTCTTAAGAGTTTTTATCATAAATGGGTGTTGAATTTTTTTCAAAAGCTTTTGCTACATCTATTGAGATTGTCATATAGATTTCATTTTTCACTTTGTTCTGGTATATCACACTGATTGATTTGTTGTTACTGAAAAATCCTTGTATCCCTTGTATCCCATTTGACCATTTTGTAAAATCTTTT
Organism: Tragelaphus eurycerus; assembly: GCA_935064755.1. Lineage (NCBI taxonomy): Eukaryota > Metazoa > Chordata > Mammalia > Artiodactyla > Bovidae > Tragelaphus > Tragelaphus eurycerus. The sequence goes on along the minus strand of CAKXYN010000046.1, from coordinate 11,562,190 downwards.
AAAAATGTTTTTGAGTTTGGTTTGCTAGTATTCTATTGAGGATTTTTTGTGTCTATGTTCATCAGTGATATTGGCCTGTAATTTTTGTTTTGTGGTATATTTGTTTTATTTGGTATCAGAGTGATGATGGCTTCATAGAATGAGTTCAGAAGTGTGCCTTTTTAAAAGTTGAAGTACTGCTAAGTGATTCCTGACAAAATGCTATTTCTCCACTAAATACTTCAGTTTATATTTTCAAAAAAGATAGATAAGGATATTATCACTAAAATCCCATCATCATAACTTAAAAAAAAATTAACTTGCCTGGTGGTTCAGACGGTAAAGCATCAGTCTACAATGTGGGAGATCTGGGTTCAATCACTGTGTCAGAGAGATCTCCTGGAGAAGGGAATGGCAACCCACTACAGTATTCTTACCATCCCCTGCCCCCAAAAGTGGGAAATTTAACAATTTAACAATAATTATAATTTATACATGACATGTTCCCTGATTGTCTAAATATGTGGTTTTACTATTGACAATTTGGATCAAGATTCAAATTCTACTAATATTATTTAGAAATAATGCTTTCAGTATCTTTAATTTGTTTTATTCAGACCTCTCCTCATTTCCCCACCTGATTTTAGTTCTTATGAGTGCCACTCTTTTAATCATATGCCTTTCAGCTTGAGAATGTAAAGGATTAATTTACCTTTTCCTGAATTCAGCATTAGTTACAAATTAGCTGGGACAGCCACACATAAATTTATTAATTCAATAGATTCTTCTCAAGTACTTACTGTGTGCCAAGCTTATTAGTGGTTCTGGATATCTTAGAATCCTTTAGAAGAAATGGAGTAGCTATCATAGTAAACAAGAGTCCAAAATGCAGTACCTGGATGCAGTCTCAAAAATGACAGAATGATCTCTGTTCATTTCCAAGGCAAAACATTCAATATCACAATAATCCCAGTCTATGCCCCAACCAGTAATGCTGAATAAGCTGAAGTTGATCAGTTCTATGAAGACCTAGAAGACCTTCCAGAACTAACATCCCCACAAAATTGTCTTTTCATTATAGGGGACTGGAATGCAGATGTAGGAAGTGAAGAAATACCTTGAATAACAGCCAAATTTGTATCTGGAGTAAAGAATGCAGCAGGGCAAAAGCTAACAGAGTTTTGCCAAGAGAACACACTTGTCATAGCAAACATCATCTCCCAACAACACAAGAGAAGACTCTACACATGGACATCACCAGATGGTCAATACCAAAATCAGATTGATTATATTCTTTGCAGCCAAAGATGCAGAAGTTCTATACAGCCAGGAAAATAAGACCAGGAGTTGACTGTGGCTCAGATCATGAACTCTTTATTGCCAAATTCAGACATAAATTGAAGAAAGTAGGGAAAACCACTATACAGTTCAAGTAAGACCTAAATCAAATCCCTTACGATTATACAGTGGAAGTGAGAAATAGAATCAGGGGATTAGATCTGATAGACAGAGTGCCTAAAGAACTATGGACGAAGGTTCATGACACTGAACAGGAGGCAGGGATCAAGACCATCCCCAAGAAAAAGAAATGCAAAAAGGCAACATGGCTGTCTGAGGATGCCTTACAAATAGCTAAGAAGAGAAGTGAAAGGCAAAGAAGAAAAGGAAAGATATACCCATTTGAATGCAGAGTTCCAAAGAATAGCAAGGGGAGATAAGAAAGCCTTCCTCAGTGATCAGTGCAAAGAAATAGAGGAAAACAATAGAGTGGGAAAGAGTATAGATCTCTTCAAGAAAATTCGAGAGACCAAGGGAACATTTAATGCAAATATGGGCACAATAAAGGAACAGAAATGGTATGAAACTAACAAACAGAATATATTAAAAAGAGATGGCATGAATACACAGAAGAACTACACAACAAAATCTTCATGACCCAGATAATCACTTTGATCTGATCACTCACCTAAAGCCAGAAATCTGGAATGCAAAGTCAAGTGGGTCTTAGGATGCATCACTACAATCAAAGCTAGTGGGGGTGATGGAATTCCAGTTGAGCTATTTCAAATCCTATAAGATGATTCTGTGAAAATACTGTACTCAATATGCCAGCAAATTTGGAAAGCTCAGTAGTGGCCACAGGCCTGGAAAAGGTCAGTTTTCATTCCAATCCCAAAGAAAGGCAATGCCAAAGAGTGCTCAAACTGTCACACAATTGCACTCATCTCACATGCTAGCAAAGTAATGCTAAAAAGTATCCAAGCCAGGCTTCAACAGTACAAGGACCATGAATCTCCAGATGTTCAAGCTGGATTTATAAAAAGCAGAGGAACTAGAGATCAAATTGTGAACATCTGTTGAATCATTAAAAAAGCAAGAGAGTTTCAGAAAAACATATGTTTCTGCCAAAGGCTTTGACTATGTGGATTACAACAAACTATGGAAAATTTTTCAAGACATGGGAATACCAGACCACCTGACCTGCCTCTTGAGAAAACTGTATGCAGGTCAGGAAGCATCAGTTAGAATTGGACATGGAACAACAGACTGGTTCCAAATAGGAGAAGGAGTACGTCAAGGCTGTATCTTATTACCCTGCTTATTTAACTTATATACAGAGTACATCATGGGAAATGCTGGGCTGGATGAAGTACAAGCTGGAATCAAGTTTGCCAGGAGAAATATCAATAATTTGAGATATGCAGATGACACCACCCTTAAGACAGAAAGTGAATAACTCAAAAGCCTCTTGATGAAAGTGAAAGAATAGAGTGAAAAAGTTACCTTAAAGCTCAACATTCAGAAAACTAAGATCATGTCATCTGGTCCCGTCACTTCATGGCAAATAAATGGGGAAGCAATGGAAACAGTGACAGACATTTTTTTTTTTTTTTTTTAATCTCCAAAATCACTGCAGTTGGTGATTGCAGCCATAAAATTAAAAGATGCTTGCTCCTTGGAAGAAAAGTTATGACAAACCTAGACAGCATATTAAAAAGCAGAGGCATTACTTTGCCAACAAATGTGCATCTAGTCAAAGGTATGGTTTTTCCAGTAATCATGAATGAATGTGAGAGTTGGAGTATAAAGAAAGCTGAGAGCCAAAGAATTGATGGTTTTGAACTGTGGTGTGGTGTTGGAGAAAACTTTTGAGAGTCTCTTGGACTGTAAGGAGATCCAATCAGTCTATCCTAAAGGAATCTGTCCTGAATATTCATTGGAAGAAATGATGCTGAAGCTGAAACTCCAGTACTTTGGCCACCTAATACAAAGAGCTGACTCAGTGGGAAAGACCCTGATGCTGGGAAAGATTGAAGGCCGAGGAGGAGAAGGGGATGACAGGAGATGAGATGGTTGTGTGGCATCACTGACTCAATGGACATGAGTTTGTGTAAACTCCAGGAATTGGTGATGGACAGGGAAGACTGGAGTGCTGTAGTCCTTGGTGTTGCAAAGAGTCAGACATGATTGAGTGACAGAACTGAAGTAAGATATTCAATAGTAAAAGTGACAGATACAGTCCAGGCTTATGCTGTGGAACTTAAGAAGACAAATAGTTGCATAATATAATGTAAATTGTGATACGTTACATGATATAAAATAAAGCATAGTAAGGGGATAGAGTGGGTATACAGTGAGGAAGCTAAGATAATGTGATCATAACAGCTGTATAAGTGGCTACTTTTCTCAGGAATAGAGTATACAATGATAGGTTTGCTAAGTTGAAAGTCACCCCAAAGTATACACAGTCCAATTTCTGGACTATTTGATGACTTAGTATTTTCCAGATGATTTGTAAAGTATCTAGGTTTCAAAGATTTTGCTATCCAGGTATCTTTAAGAAATTTATGGTGTTTTTGAGTTGGTAAGCAATTAATATATCTATGTATACTTACATTTTGAGCATATGTTTGATACAAATTTTGGAATGACCAAAACAAAATAATTCGGAAATACATACGATCTCACCCTATTTTTCAAAATAGCTTGTTTAATTAGGAATTTTATAACATACCTGAGTATAACGAGAATTTTATAATGTTCTCTAAATTTCAAAAGAGAGAAACAAGTATTCTGATATATATATATATATATATATATATACATACACACACACACACACACACACTTGCATATTGTCTTTTCTGTTGTGGTGTTTAGTGCAGGGAGTAGGTGAGAGCATTCAGTGAAAGTGATGAGAGGAAGTGACTTACAGGGCTTAGGCACCTGGAAACATTAGAAAGCTTGTTGTTAATTTGGTGTGCAGTAAATTTTACATGAAACGTATCTTTAAATTTGTCATCTGGATTCAAGATCTATTGCACAGAGATAGTGGTAGATAGCTGGAGAAGACACAGGTGACCCACTCCAGTACTCTTGCCTGGAAACTCGCATGGACAGAGGAGCCAGGTAGGCTGAATTCCATGGGATTGCTAAGAGTCAGACATGACTGAGCGACTTCCCTTTCACTTTTCAATTTCATTCATTGGAGAAGGAAATGACAACCCACTCCAGTGTTCTTGCCTGAAGAATCTCAGGGACAGAGGTGCCTGGTGGGCTGCCGTCTATGGGGTCGCACAGAGTTGGACATGACTGATGTGACTTAACAGCAGCGGTGGTAGATAAAATAAACATGATAAGTATACTGTGTGTTATCAATGGAAAACCAGTATCTTAGAAGGAACTGTGAAATTCTAACTACACTAAATTTATTTACTTGGCAAAATACATTACGTTTGATTATAAAGACCAGTAGTCAAGCTTTATAATTTCTGAGAATGTGCATTGAAATAAATTAAATGCTATTAAAGTAAGCATTCAGTTCAGTTCAGTTCAGTTCAGTCCGTCAGTCATGTCCTACTCTTTGTGACGCCATGAATCACAGCACGCCAGGCCTCCCTGTCCACCACCATCTCCTGGAGTTCACTCAAATTCACGTCCATTGAGTCGGTGATGCCATCCAGCCATCTCATCCTCTGTCGTCCCCTTTTCCTCCTGCCTCCAATCCCTCCCAGCATCAGAGTCTTTTCCAATGAGTCACCTCTTCACATGAAGTGGACAAAATACTGGAGTTTCAGCTTTAGCATCATTCCTTCCAAAGAAATCCCAGGGCTGATCTCCCTTAGAATGGACTGGTTGGAACTCCTTGCAGTCCAAGGGACTATCAAGAATCGTCTCCAACACCACAGTTTAAAACCATCAATTCTTCAGCGCTCAGCTTTCTTCACAGTCCAAATCTCACATCCAAACATGACCACTGGAAAAACCATAGCCTTGACTAAACAGACCTTTGTTGGCAAAGTAATATCTCTGCTTTTGAATATGCTATCTGGGTTGGTCATAACTTTTCTTCCAAGGATTAAGTGTCTTTTAATTTCATGGCTGCAGTCACCATCTGCAGTGATTTTGGAGCCCAAAAAGACAAAGTGTGACACTGTGTCCACTGTTTCCCCATCTATTTCCCATGAAGTGATGGAACCAGATGCCATGATATTCATTTTCTGAATGTTGAGCTTTAAGCCAACATTTTCACTCTCCACTTTCACTTTCATCAAGAGGCTTTTTAGTTCCTCTTCACTTTCTGCCATAAGGGTGGTGTCATCTGCATATCTGAGGTTATTGATAGTTCTCCCAGCAATCTTGATTCCAGCTTGTGTTTCTTCCAGCCCAGCGTTTCTCATGATGTACTCTGCATATAAGTTAAATATACAGGGTGACAATATACAGCCTTGACTTACTCCTTTTCCTATTTGGAACCAGTCTGATGTTCCATATCCAGTTCTAACTATTGATTCCTGACCTTCATACAGGTTTCTCAAGAGGCAGGTCAGGTGGTCTGGTATTGCCATCTCTTTCAGAATTTTCCACAGTTTTTTGTGATCCACACAGTCAAAGGCTTTGGCATAGTCAATAAAGCAGAAATAGGTATTTTTCTGAAACTCTATTGCTTTTTTAATGATCCAGCGGATGTTAGCAATTTGATGTCTGGTTCCTCTGCCTTTTTTAAAACAAGCTTGAACATCTGGAAGTTCTTTAAAAATTTCAAAATCAAATTTAAAATTAACTGAGTATCAGTCATTTGATATGATTTGTCAATACACTCTAAAGAAGGTAAAAATAAATTTCAGTAGGGGAGTATATTTTCATGTATACTTCTTTTTTTGGAAAATTGCCATAATTTTGGATCAAGATTACAAATAGGGTTAGGAGAGAGGACTTTTGTTCATTCTTGCTAAAGTTTATTTTGAATAGATGAGTTATATAAAGGTCAACTATTTTGTTGGAAAAGACTTTTGAGAGTCCCTTGAAATGCAAGGAGATCAAACCAGTCCATCCTTAAAGAAATAAGTCCTGAATATTCATTGGAAGGATGAATGCTGGAGCTGAAACTCCAATTCTTTGGCCACCTGATGAGAAGAACCAATTCATTGGAAAAGACCCTGATGCTGGGAAAGAATGAAGGTGGGAGGAGAAGGGGAATGACAGAGGATGAGATGGTTGGATGGCATCACCATTGTGACGGACATTAGTTTGAGTAGGGTCTGGGAGTTGGTGATGGACAGGAAACTGTGGCATGCTACAGTCCATGGGGTCACAAAGAGTTGGACAGGACTGAGCAACTGAACAGACTGAATGAATAACATAAATAAACTAGAATTAATTTTACCTTCCTATACTTTCCAGGCACCACTTTTATGGCAGAAAGTAAAGAAGAACTAAAGAGCCTCTTGATGAAAGTGAAAGAGGAGAGTAAAAAAAATTGGCTTAAAACTCAAGATTTGGAAAACCAAGTTCATGGCATCCTGTCCCATGGTTTCATGGCAAATAGATGGGGAAACAGTGGAAACAGTGGGAGACTTTATTTTGGGGGGCTCGAAAATCACTGCAGATGGTGACTCCAACCATGAAATTAAAAAATGCTTACTCCTTGAAGGAAAGTTATGACAAACCTAGACAGCATATTCAAAAGCAGAGACATTACTTTGCCAACAAAGGTCCATCTAGTCAAGGCTATGGTTTTTCAAGTAATCATGTATGGATGTGAGAGTTGGACTATGAAGAAAACTGAGTGGTGAACAATTAATGCTTTTGATCTGTCGGAGAAGACTCTTGAGAGTCCCTTGGACTGCAAGGAGATCCAATCAGTGCATCCTAAAGGAAATCAGTCCTGACTATTCAATAGAAAGACTGATGTAGAAGCTGAAACTCCAGTACTTTGGCCACCTGATGCGAAGAACTGACTCACCTGTAAAGACCCTGATGCTGGGAAAGATTGAAGGCCAGAGGAGAAGGAGATGACAGAAGATAAGATGGTTGGATCGCATCACTGACTCAATGGCATGAGTCAGACACGACTGAGCGACTGAACTGAACCGATCCCTTCTCTTACCTCAAATATGATTTTAATGCTCTTTGACAGAACTGCATCCTAGTATTTTCCTCCAATTTTTATATTGAACTTCAGATTTTGTAAGGTAGCATGCACTCACAGTTCTTATGCATCTGTTTATGCCGTGAATTCTAAAAAAATGAAAACACAAATAGTAGAGCATTTTCTGTTTGGTATCCATGTACTCTCATGTAATTATCTATAAACTAAAACATTTACATGTTCCTTCTGTGTTTTGTAATTAGTGAGATATCTATGCCAGTTGTCTTCACTATAACTTAGATATTGTATTATTTGTAGCAATTTATTATATTCCAAGTCATGCTCAATCTTTTTACATTAGCATCAAGTCTGAACTAAGTATTTACAATGTACATCTTTACAAATCTCCACTTCTTTTTTCTATTTTATATGGAAGTGAGACTAATATAGAAAGGATCAATTTAATAACAAAAGAACTCTCTAGAATTCATACTAAAATTAAAGTGCTAATACTCAAATATTAGTAAATACTGAATTTAAGTTACTGAGATATTCAAAGCCAGAGCCCTTACCTCAAACAAATCATGAAAGTAGCTTCTGAAGTACCAGAAGTTATTTGTGATTCTTTTTACTTTATTCCTCTCCTCAATCTTAAAAAACACATAAACTAACAAAGAATACAAAAAACAATGTGGTTCCACAGGAGTAAAAGCATGTAGGAGATATCAATATAGTGGAATGAGTATGTGTCTGGATGGAATTCATAGTAGGGGAAAGCATGAGACCATTTGGTCTCAGGTTGACTAAATAGTTACTAACAAAGTAGTAAGTAGTTAGTAACTACTTACTAACTACTCAACTAACTCAACTAAAAAAGTAGTTAGTTGAGTTACTAACAAAGGTATTGTAGAGAGTTTCTTAATTATTAGGCTGCAGTGGACCTTCAAATATTGGCATCATTACAAATATATAGAAACCAAGTAAAATTGTGTATGTTTAGAACATAATTTGCTCAGCACCTTAAATACTACTCTAAGACAAGATGGATTCTGAGAAAATGTATATTTATAAAATCCTTTATTAGTTATGCCCACAACTATTAATGAAAAACAATATTCATGTTGGTTAGTCTAACCTTTTTAAAAATTTTTATTTATATTATTTATATATATTTTTTTACTTTACAATATTATTTTGGTTTTGCCATGCATCAACATGCATCCACAATATGTGTACATGTGTTCCCCACCCTGAACCCCCTTCCCACCTCTCTCCCCATACCATCTCTCTGGGTCATCCCAGTGCACCAGTCCCAAGCTTCGTGTATCCTGCATCGAACCTGGACTGGCGATTCTTTTCTTATATGCCATTATACATGTTTTAATGCCATTCTCCCAAATCATCACTCCCCTCTCTCTCCAACAGAGTCCAAAAGACTGTTCTATACATCTGTGTCTCTTTTGCTGTCTCGCATACAGGGTGATCATTACCATCTTTCTAAATTCCATATATATGCATTAGTATACTGTGTTGGTGTTTTTCTTTCTGGCTTACTTCGCTCTGTATAATAGGCTCCAGTTTCATCCACCTCATTAGAACTGATTCAAATGTATTCTTTTTAATGGCTGAATAATACCCCATTGTGTATATGTACCACAGCTTTCTTATCCATTTATCTGCTGATGGACATCTAGGTTGCTTCCATGTCCTGGCTATTACAAACAGTGCTGTGATGAACATTAGGGTACACGTGTCTCTTTCAATTCTGGTTTCCTCGGTGTGTATGCCCAGCAGTGGGATTGTTGGGTCGTACGGCAGTTCTATTTCCAGTTTTTTGTGGAATCTCCACATTGTTCTCCATAGTGGCTGTATTAATTTGCATTCCCACCAACAGTGTAAGAGGGTTTCGTTTTCTCCACACCCTCTGCAGCATTTATTGCTTGTAGAATTTTGGATAGCAGCCATTCTGACAGGTGTGAAATGGCACCTCATTGTGGTTTTGATTTGCACTTCTCTGATAATGAGTGATGTTGAGCATTTTTTCATGTGTTTGTTAGCCATCTGTATGTCTTCTTTGGAGAAATGTCTAGTTCTTTGTCCCATTTTTTGATTGGGTCATTTATTTTTCTGGAATTGAGCTGCAGGAGTTGCTTGTATATTTTTGAGATTAGTTGTTTGTCTGTTGCTTCATTTGCTATAATTTTCTCCCATTCTGAAGGCTGTCTTTTCACCTTGCTTAGTTTCTTTTGTTGTTCAGAAGCTTTTAATTTTAATTAGATCCCATTTGTTTATTTTTGCTTTTATTTCCAATATTCTGGGAGGTGGGTCATAGAGGATTCTGCTGTGATGTATGTCAGAGTGTGTTTTGCCTATGTGCTCCTCTAGGAGTTTTATAGTTTCTGGTCTTACATTTACATCTTTAATCCATTTTGAGTTTATTTTTGTGTATGGTGTTAGAAAGTGTTCTAGTTTCATTCTTTTACAAGTGGTTGACCAGTTTTCCCAGCACCACTTGTTAAAGAGATTGTCTTTTCTCCACTGTATATTCTTGCCTCCTTTATCAAAGATAAGGTATCCATAGGTGCGTGGGTTTATCTCTGGGCTTTCTATTTTGTTCCATTGATCTGAATTTCTGTCTTTGTGCCAGTACCATACTGTCTTGATGACTGTGGCTTTGTAGTAGAGCCTGAAGTCAGGCAGGTTGATTCCTCCAGTTCCATTCTTCTTTCTCAAGATTGCTTTGGTTATTAGAGGTTTTTTGTATTTCCATATAAGTTGTGAAATTATTTTTTCTAGCTCTATGAAAAATACCATTAGTAGCTTGATAGGGATTGCATTGAATCTATAGATTGCTTTGGGTAATATACTCATTTTCACTATATTGATTATTCTGTTCCATGAACATGGTATATTTCTCCATATATTAGTATCCTCTTTGATTTCTTTCACCATTGTTTTATAGTTTTCTATATATAAGTCTTTAGTTTCTTTAGGTAGATATATTCCTAAGTATTTTATTCTTTTCATTGCAATGGTGAAAGGAATTGTTTCCTTAATTTCTCTTTCTATTTTCTCATTATTAGTGTATTGGGATGCAAGGGATTTCAGTGTGTTGATTTTATATCCTGCCACTTTACTATATTCATTGATTAGCTCTAGTAATTTTCTGGTGGAGTCTTTAGGGCTTTGTATGTAGAGGATCATGTCATCCGCAAACAGTGAGAGTTTTGTTTCTTCTTTTCCAATTTGGATTCCTTTTATTTCTTTTTCTGCTCTGATTGCTGTGGCCAGAACTTTCAAAACTATGTTGAATAGTACTTGTGAGAGTTGGCACCCTTGTCTTGTTCCTGACTTTAGGGGAAATGCTTTCAATTTTTCACCATTGAGGATAATGTTTACTGTGGGTTTGTCATATATAGCTTTTTTATGTTGAGGTATGTTCCTCCTATTCCTGCTTTCTGGATAGTTTTTTTTTTTTTTTTTTTTTATCATAAATGGATGTTGAATTTAATCAAAGGCTTTCTCTGCATCTATTGAGATAATCATATGGCTTTTATTTTTTAATTTGTTAATGTAGTGTATTACATTGATTTGCAGATATTGAAGAATCCTTGCATTCCTGGGATAAAGCCCACTTGGTCATGGTGTATGATCTTTTTAATGTGTTGTTGGATTCCGATTGATAGAATTTTGTTAAGGATTTTTGCATCTATGTTCATCAGTGATATTGGCCTGTAGTTTTCTTTTTTTGTGGCATCTTTGTTAGGTTTTGGTATTAGGGTTATGGTGGCCTCATAGAATGAGTTTGGAAGTTTACCTTCCTCTGCAATTTTGTGGAAGACTTTCAGTAGCTTAGGTGTTAGCTCTTCTCTAAATTTTTGATAGAATTCAGCTGTGAAGCCATCTGGACCTGGGCTTTTGTTTGCTGGAAGATTTCTGATTACAGTTTCAATTTCCGTGTTTGTGATGTGCCTGTTAAGATTTTCAATTTATTTCTGGTTCAGTTTTGGAAAGTTGTACTTTTCTAAGAATTTGTCCATTTCTTCCACATTGTCCATTTTATTGGCATATAATTGCTGATAGTAGTCGCTTATGATCTTTTGTATTTCTGTGTTGTCTGTTGTTATCTCTCCATTTTCATTTCTAATTTTATTGATTTGATTTTTCTCCCTTTGTTTCTTGATGAATCTGGCTAATGGTTTGTCAATTTTATGTATCCTCTTAAAGAACCAGCTTTTGGCTTTGTTGATTTTTGCTATGGTCTTTTATGTTTCTTTTGCATTTATTTCTGCCCTAATTTTTAAGATTTCTTTCCTTATATTAACCCTGGGGTTCTTCATTTCTTCCTTTTCTAGTTGATTTAGGTGTAGAGTTAGATTATTTATTTGACTTCTTTCTTGTTTCTTGAGGTTTACCTGTATTGCTATGAACTTTCCCCTTCGCACTGCTTTTATAGTGTCTCGTAGTTTTTGGGTTGTTGTGTTTTCATTTTCATTCATTTGTATGCATATTTTGGTTTCTTCTGTGATTTGTTGTTTATTCAGCACCCTGTTGTTCAACCTCCATATGTTGTAATTTTTAATAGTTTTTCTCCTGTGATTGAGATCAAATCTTACAGCATTGTGGTCAGAAAAGATGCTTGGTATGATTTCAGTTTTTTTGAATTTACCAAGGCTAGTTTATGGCCCAGCATGTGAGCTATCCTGGAGAAGGTTCCATGTGTGTTGGAGAAAAGGTGAAATTCATTGTTTTGGAGTGAAATGTCCTATAGATATCAATTAGTTCTAACTGGCACATTGTATCAGTTAAAGTTTGTGTTTCTTTGTTAATTTTCTGTTCAGTTGATCTATCCATAGGTGTGAGTGAGATATTAAAATCTCCCATTATTATTGTGTTATTGTTCATTTTCCCGTTCATATTTGTTAGCGTTTGTCTTATTGCAGTGCTCCTATGCTGGGTGCATATATATTTATAATTGTTATATCTTCTTGGATTGATACTTTGATCATTATGTAGAGTCCTTCTTTGTCTCTTTTTACAGTCCTTGTTTTAAAGTCTATTTTATCTGATATGAGTATTGCTACTCCTACTTTCTTTTGATCTCTATTTGAATAGAATATCTTTTTCAGCCCTTCACTTTCAGTATGTATGTTTCCCCTGTTTTGAGGTGGTTCTCTTGTAGACAACATATATAGGGGTCTTGTTTTTGTATCCATTCAGCCAATATTTGTCTTTTGTTTGGGACATTCAACCCATTTACGTTTAACGTAATTATTGATAAGTATGATCACATTGCCATTTACTTTATAGTTTTGGGTTTGAGTTTATACATCGTTTTTGTGTCTCTTGTCTAGAGAATATCCTTTATCATTTGTTGAAGAGCTCATTTGGTGGTGCTGAATTCTCTCAGCTTTTGCTTGTCTGTAAAGCTTTTGATTTCTCCTTCATATTTGAATGGGATCCTTGCTGGGTACAGTAATCTGGGCTGTAGGTTATTTTCTTTCATTACTTTAAGTATGTCTTGCCATTCCCTCCTGGCTTGGAGAGTTCCTATTGAAAGATCAGCTGTTATCCTTATGGGAATCCTCTTGTGTGTTGTTTGTTGTTTTTTGCTGCTTTTAATATTTGTTCTTTGTGTTTGATCTTTGTTAATTTGATTAATATGTGTCTTGTGGTGGTTCACCTTGGGTTTATCCTGTGTGGGACTCTCTGGGTTTCTTAGACTTGGGTGATTATTTCCTTCCCCATTTTAAGGAAGTTTTCAACTATTATCTCCTCAAGTATTTTCTCATGGTCTTTTTTTTTTTTTTGTCTCCTTCTTCTGGGACTCCTATGATTCGAATATTGTGTTGTTTAATATTGTCCTTGAGGTCTCTGAGATTGTCCTCATGTCTTTTAATTAATTTTTCTTTTTTCTCTACCATTATATCTTCTATTTCACTAATCCTATCTTCTGCCTCTGTTAGTCTACTATTTTTTGTCTCCATAGTGTTTTTCATCTCATTTATTGCATTATTCATTATATATCAACTCTTTTTTATTTCCTCTAGGTCCTTGTTAAACCTTTCTTGCATTTTCTAAATCCTTGCCTCCAGGCTATTTATCTGTGATTCATTTTTATTTCAAGATTTGCATCATTTTCACTATCATTATTTGGAATTCTTTATCAGGTAGATTCCCTATCTGTTCCTCCTTTGTTTGGTTTGGTGGGCATTTATCTTGTTCCTTTACTTGCTGGGTATTCCTCTGTCTCTTCATCTTGTTTATATTGCTGAGTTTGGGGTGTCCTTTCTGTATTACGGTAGTTTGTGGAGTTCTCTTTATTATGGAGTTTCCTCAGTGTGGGTGGGGTTGTATCAGTGGCTTGTAAAGGTTTCTTGTTTAGGGAAGCTTGTGTCGATGTTCTGGTGGGTGGAGCTGTATTTCATCTCTGGAGTGCAATCAAGTGTCTAGTAACAAGTTATGACATGTCAATGGAATTGATGTGACTTTGGGCTGCCGTATATTGAAGCTCAGAGCTGTGTTCCTGTGTTGCTGGAGAATTTGCATGCTATGTCTTGCTCTGGAACTTGTTGGCCCTTGTGTGGTGCTTGGTTTCAGTGTAGGTATGGAGGCGTTTGATGAGCTCCTATCACTTAATGTTCCCTGGAATCAGGTGTTCTATGATGTTCTCAAGATTTGGACTTAAGCCTCCTGCTTTTGGTTTTCAGTCTTATTTTTACAGTAGTCTCAAGACTTTTCCTTCTATACAGTGCCATTGATAAAACATCTAGGTTAAAGATGAAAAGTTTCTCTACAGTGAGGGACACCCATAGAGGTTCACATAGTTACATGGAGAATAAAAGAGGGAGGAGGGAGGTAGAGGTGACCCGAATGAGATGAGGTGGAATCAAAAGAGGAGAGAGCATGCTAGCCAGTAATCACTTCCTTATGTGCGCTCCACAGTCTGGAGTGCTCAGAGATGTTCATGGAGTTATACAGAGAAGCAAAGAGGGAGGAATGAAAAGGAGAGAGTCAGATCCAGTCAGTAATCAGTTCCCTAAGTGTCCTCCATCATCTGGAAAACACAGAGATTCAGAGAGTTGGGTAGAGAAGAGAAGGGGAAAGGAGGAGACAGAGGTGACCTAGTGGAGAGAAAGAGAGTCCAAAGAGGGAGAAAGCAGTCAAGCAGTAATCTCACTCCCAAGTAAAAATAGGTACTGAAGATTGGGTTCTTAAAGATACAAAATTGATAACAAATGCCAAAAAACAAATATTAAAATTCTAGAGTAGAGGTTAGATTTTCAAAAATACAATATTAAAGAAAAGAAGAAGAAAAAAATCCAAAAAATTATTTTAAAATACCTACACATATGAAGTTTGCTTTAATAGTAAGTTATAAAAATGAAAATTAAAGAAGTAATAGAGGACTTAAAATTTAAAAAATAAAGTTAAAAAAAAGGAGAAGAAGAATTAAAAAAAGAGAAAAGAATGATTGTAAAAATAGTAAAAATATATCTAGGATTTTCTCTGGTGGTTTGGTAGGCAGTGTGGTGTCAGTTCATTTTCAGATAGTTTCTTGGTCCAGCTTATATTTCTCAAGATCTATAGGCCCCTGCCTATGTAGTTGGTACTAACTACAGGGTTTTAATCTATTGCACCTGTCACTTCCAAGGCGATTCCCTCGGTTTTAGCTTCTGTTTCCTGGTCTCTTCAGTGTCTGATTTCTGCCCTGATACAAGGGGGCAGTGGTGGGCACTTTTTTAGCCTCACTTGTTCAGTCGCGCTGTGGGGAGGGAGGGACGCTGCAAACAAATAACACTGGTGTGTGCTCGTAGTGTCTCAGCCACACTGGGCCTGCCCCTGCTCATGGTGCGTGCACCCTCCCTGCCCACACTGCTCAGGCTCTAGGTTGCTCTGCCGGGAACCATTTGAGGCCAGCCCTGGGCTGCATGCACCTCCCAGATCTAATCCTCTCAGGTTCAGGCATTCGGGTAGTCCTCAGATGCGTAGACTACGTTGGGCCTACGTTTTGTGCCCTTCCCAGCTCTGAGCAGCTTGGGTGTGAAGTGTTTGGTGAGTGCGGTCACTGCAACTTATCGCCTATCCCGTCCCTGCTGCTTGGTTTTCTGGCTGTACAACTGGCGCACCTTCTCAGACGGATGACTGTCCAGAACCCCAAGAAGTCTTAGTAAGCAAAGAAATCTGCTTGTAGTTTGGTAGATAATGTCTCTCTGGGGCTGCGATTGCCCCCTTCTGGCTCTGGCTGCCTGTCACTGGAGGAGGAAGGTCTGAAGCTAGCCTAGTTTTGTTCCACCCTATGTTCTGTGTGCGGGCCTGGCAGTGTCTTAGGGCTTTTCGCGTGGTAGCTATCCCACAGTCTGGTTTGCTAGCCCAAATTAGTTCGCTTTGATTAGCCTCAGGGGCATTCAGGCCAGGTCCTTAGTCTAAGCAATGCAGCTTGCGCCTCCCTGCCCAGCCCCTGCTTGCTAGTGGCAGGCGCAGGCGTTTGAGCTGCTTCTGCTGGGGGAGTTACCATTGGGCTCGTAATCTGTGCGTTTTAATTATATACTTATTTTTTCCTCCCTATTATGTTGCCCTCTGTGCTTCCAAGGCTCGGCACAGACTGGGCAGTGAGAGTGTTTCCTGGTGTTTGGAAACTTCTCTCTTTTAGACTCCCTTCCCTGGACGGAGCTCCGTCCTTACCTCTTTGTCTATTTTTTTATCTTTTATATTTTTCCTACCTCCTTTTGAATACAATGGAGAAGGCAATGGCACCCCATTCCAGTACTCTTGCCTGGAAAATCCCATGGACAGAAGAGCCTAATAAGCTGCAGTCCATGGGGTTGTGAAGAATCGGACATGACTGAGCGACTTCACCTTCACTTTCATGCATTGGAAAAGGAAATGGCAACCCACTTCAGTGTTCTTGCCTGGAGAATCCCAGGGATGGGGAGCCTGGTGGGCTGCCATCTATGGGGTCGCACAGAGTCGGACACAACTGAAGTGACTTAGCAGTAGCAGTAGCAGTTCGAAGACAATGGGCTGCTTTTCTGGGTGCCTGATGTCCTCTGCCGGCATTCAGAAGTTGTTTTGTGGATTTTACTCAGTATTTAAATGTTCTTTTGATGAATTTGTGGGGGAGAAAGTTATCTCCCTGTCCTATTAGTCCGCCATTTTAGGACCACCTCTGGTTAGTCTGCTGCTGCTGCTGCTAAGTCGCTTCAGTCGTGCCCGACTCTGTGCGACCCCACAGACGGAAGCCCACCAGGCTCCCCTGTCCCTGGGATTCTCCAGGCAAGAACACTGGAGTGGGTTGCCATTTCCTTCTCCAATGCATGAAAGTGAAAAGTGAAAGTGAAGTCGCTCAGTTGTGTCCGACTCTTGGTGACCCCATGGACTGGAGCCTACCAGGCTCCTCCGTCCATGGGATTTTCCAGGCAAAAGTACTGGGGTGGGGTGCCATTGCCTTCCCCCTGTTTAGTCTAACCTTATCCAAAATAATTGCTTTGTTTAGTCACGAATTTTAAATGAGTCAAGTATGTCTTCATATATCTCTACACACACACAAAAGAACAACCTGAAGATAGGCCATATATTCATACATCAATTCCAATATATCTTTTCTTATTACTCAAACATGTTTTTTCATATATGTCACTCATCTTCATCACTCTTATCCAAACTGGGAATAGAGTTGTATTAGGTTTACTGAGATGAACATCCATATGTTTCTCTTTCCATTAGCTCATTTTAGATTCTAACTCTTGCTTTTAAAACTTTAAATAGCTGCTGAATTTCCTTCTGCTTCCATCAGTGTAATGAAATAATATTTTGATTTGAACTTGCTTATTTTAGCTAACTATCTAAGTAGAAAAATATTCTTAAAACTTTCATGAGTTGGGGAATGGGGAGAGCACTGAGAATATTATCACTTAATGATCACCATAATCTTATGTGGAAGTCTGGGGCAAAAGTATCCAATACATCATAAAATGTATTTCTCTTTCTTAGCATAAAGTGAGGTAACCAGATATGCTAGATTGACTAGGATTCTCCATTTTTGTTTTTGTTGTTGCACTTGGCTGTCTTTGAACGA
Organism: Tragelaphus eurycerus; assembly: GCA_935064755.1. Taxonomy (NCBI): domain Eukaryota; kingdom Metazoa; phylum Chordata; class Mammalia; order Artiodactyla; family Bovidae; genus Tragelaphus; species Tragelaphus eurycerus. The sequence continues at coordinate 11,544,761 of CAKXYN010000046.1, read as the reverse complement.
CATTTGAAATTTGTAGCTAACAGCTAAATGGATTCTGGCAGGAACCAAAACACTTGACCCAGGAAAGAATTTGTGATGAACATTCAGTGAGAAAAGGAAGACAACTGATTCACTGAGTGATTGCCAAGACATTTAAACGAACAAACAAGAGTGAGTGAGAATCAAGAAGCAAAGAAAAATCATAGTTTGAAAATTATTTGAAAGTGATATCTAAATTAAGGATTATTTTATTTCTACCAATAGTATTTTTCACAGAACTAGAAGAAATAACTTCACAATTTGTATGGAAACACACACACAAAAAAAACTTGAATAGACAAAGCAATCTTGAGAAATAAGAATGAAACAGGAGGAATCAATTTTCCTGACTTCAGACTATAATACAAAGCTGCAGTCATCAAAGCAGTATGGTACTGGCACAAAGACATAAATATAGATCAATGGAGCAAAATAGAAAGCCCAGAGATAAATCCATGCACCTATGGACACCTTATCTTTGACAAAGGAGGCAAAAATCTATAATGAAGAGAAGACAATCTCTTAAAAAAGTGGTGCTGGGAAAACTTGTCAAGCACTTGTAAAAGAATGAAACTAGAACACGTTCTAACATCATATACAAAAATAAATTCAAAATGTATTAAAGATCTAAATTTAAGCCCAGAAACTATAAAACTCTTAGAGGAAAACATAAGCAGAATTCTCTCTGAAATAAATCACAGGTAGATCTTCTATGACCTACCTCCCAGTGTAATGAAAATTTTAAAAAACATGAGACCTAATTAAACTTAAAAGCTTTAGCACCACAAAGTAATCTAAAAACAAAGTGAAAAGGGAGTCTTCAGAATGAGAGAAAATAGTAGAAAATGAAAGAACTGACAAGGAATTAATCTCCAAAATATAAAAGCACCTCATACAGCTCAATACCAGAAAAATGAACAATCCAGTCAAAAAGTGGGCCAAAGAACTAAACAGACATTTCTACAAAGAAGATAGATGGATAATGAACACAAGAAAAAATGCTCAACATCACTCATTATCATAAAAATGCAAGTCAAAACCACAATGAGGTACCATCTCATGCCGGTCAGAATGGCTGCCATCAAAAAGTCTACAAACAATAAACGATGAAAAAAAAAAAAAAAATGATGGAGCGGGTGTGGAGAAAAGGGAAACCTCTTATACTATTGGTGAGAATGCAAACTGGTAGATCCACTATGGAAAATAGTGTGGAGGTACCTTAAAAAACTGGAAATAGAACTTCCATATGACCCAGCAATCCCACCGCTGGGCATACACACTGAGGAAACAGAATTGAAAGAGACACGTGTACCCCAATGTTCATTGCAGCACTGTTTACAATAGCTGGGACATGGAGGCAACCTAGATATCCATCAGCAGATGAATGAATAAGGAAGTTGTGGTACATTTACACAATGGAATACTACTCAGCTATAAAAAAAGAATACATTTGCGTCACTTCTAATGAGGTGGATGAAACTGGAGCCTATTATACGGAGTGAAGGAAGTCAGAAAAAGAAACACAAATACAGTATATTAACACATATATATGGAATTTAGAAAGATGGTAACAATGATCTTATATTCAAGGCAGCAAAAGAAACACAGATGTAAAGAAGAGACTTTTGGACTATATAGCAGAAGGCAAGGGTGAATTGATTTAAGAGAATAACATTGAACCATATATATCACCATATGTAAAAAAGATAACCAGTGCAATTCATTACATGAAGCAGGGCACTCAAAGCCGGTGCTCTGGGACACCCTAGAGGGATGAGGTGGTGAGGGAGGAGGTAGGAGCATTCAGGATAGGAGGACACATGTGCACCCATGGCTAATTCCTTTCAATATATGGCAAAAACCACCACAATATTGCAAAGTAATTATCCTCCAATTAAAATTATAAATTAATTTTAAAAATTCTTAAATCATTCCCCTTCTTAGTTCTCAGGTTTATCGTTTTAAAAATAAGGGGAATTAAATAGTTCTAAGGTCCTCTAAGGTCCCTGGGTCGGGAAGATCCCCTGGAGAAGGAAATGGCAACCCACTCCAGGATTCTTGCCTGGAGAATCCCATGGACAGAGGAGCCTGGTGGGCTACAGTCCATGGGGTTGCAAAGAGTCGAACACGACTGAGTGACTTAACTTTAACTAAAGGTCCTCTCCACTTATAAAGCATTGTGATTCAAAGTTTAAGATTTGAGAGTTTGGTTCAAGATGGTAGAGTAGAAGAATGCACCTTCATCTTCTCCTGTGAGAGCACCAAAATCACAGCTAGCTGTTGAACAACCATCAACAGGAGGACACTGGGACCTACCAAAAAAAAAAAAAAAAAAAAGATGCCCATGATCAAGGACAAAGTGGAAACCAGAACAACATTGTAGGAGGGGCCCAATCACAATAAAATCAAATTCCACACCCACTGCATGGGCAACCCACAAGCTGAACAATAATACAAAAGAAGTTCTCGCACTGTTGTCAAGATTCTGAGCTCCACATTAAGATTCCCAGCCTGGAGATTCTGCAAAAGGACTAGAAATCCCCAGGGAATCTGAGTTTGATGGCCAGTGGGATCGGATTGCAAAACTTCCACGGGACTGGGGGAAACAGAGACTTCACTTTTGGAGAGCAAAAACAAGTTTTGTATGTACCAGGACCCAAAGGAAAGGAGAAGTGTCCCCACAGAAGACTGAGCCTCACCTACCAATGAGTGTTAGAGGTATGGGTCAGTAGCAGTGGCTCCCCACGGGGATGGAGGCACTGGCAGCAACAGTCCTGGGTGATGCCCCTGGTATATGCCTTCTTGGAGATCTCCATTAATCCTACTATGCACACCAGCACAGGGTCACCTCAGGGCATGGCTATTTGAGGGAAGGAGTGCAGTCCCACCCATCAGCAGACAATTGGATTACAGTTTTACTGGACACATCCTTGCCAACAAGAGTGAAACCCAGACTGAGGCCCTCCCATCAGTAAGGTTTCACATACCTTTTAGCCTCATCCTCATCCTGCACTGGACAACCCCTACAACAAAGAATTATCCAATTCCAAATGTCAATAGTGCTTAGAGAACTCTGGTTTAGTGCATCTTGACTTCAACCTTTGCTTACCTCCACTTTAACATATCCTGACTAGAGGGTGAAAGGTCATGTCCTTAAGTACTCCCAAAATAAGTCCGTACTGCTGTATATTCCGGAGACGGCAATGGCACCCCACTCTAGTATTCTTGCCTGGAAAATCCTGTGGATGGAGGAGCCTGGTAGGCTGCAGTCCATAGGGTCGCTAGGAGTTGGACATGACTGAGTGACTTCACTTTCACTTTTCATTTTCATGCATTGGAGAAGGAAATGCAACCCACTCCAGTGTTCTTGCCTCGAGCATCCCGGGGACAGGGGAGTCTGGTAGGCTGCCATCTATGGGGTCACACAGAGTTGGACATGACTGAAGCGACTTAGCAGCAGCAGCAGCAGCTGTATATACTCATTTATTTGTGTCGTTTAACTGCTGTTCACCAAGTAAAAAGTCTTATATTTTAAGGTTTAGTTTCTAGTAAAAGGGGTATGATAATATTATTGAATGTCCCCAATCAAAGACCATGCAAATGAATACCTTAACTCTGTAGAAATCCTTGAAGATCTTTAGGGCTTCATAGACTTGTGTTTATCTATTATAACACCTCAGTAATATGTGTAAGGACACCTGAACTATTTTTGCAAATGTTTTACCAAAGTAAGTAGGGAAACAGTTGTCTTTGGCATTCTTTATTAATCTCTCTTTTCTTGCTTGGTCCTATAATTCATTCTTTTCATACTTGTCTTAAAACATTGACTTTTGCCTTATTTCCTTCCTCCAACTCTTCTAGGAGGAGGCAAAATTTCCTGTCCCATAATTGTGTTTTTGTCAAGTACCCAGATCTGACCCAGAAAATAAGGACATAAAGGTGAAATATGAGACTATCCCAGCCAATTTTTAATGTCCACATACCTCATTATACCATGTCACTAATTTATTCAAATCTTTGCTTAATTTTACCTTTGTAGGTTAGGACAGTAGTTTTCCTAAGTTTGGCTTAGAAACCAAGGTTTGCTTATTCTGGTTTAGTCATTAGTTACATCACTGTTTAAATGATAGTGGTGTGAGGAAAGGTTTTTTAGAGACTCATTCATTTTTCTATCCCCTACATAATTTATTAAAATATTTTGCATGTGAAAAGGATCAGATCAGATCAGATCAGTCGCTCAGTCGTGTCCGACTCTTTGCGACCCCATGAACCGCAGCACGCCAGGCCTCCCTGTCCATCACCAGCTCCCGGAGGTCACTCAGACTCGCATCCATCGAGTCAGTGATGCCATCCAGCCATCTCATCCTCTGTCGTCCCCTTCTCCTCCTGCCCTCAATCCCTCCCAGCATCAGAGTCTTCTCCAATGAGTCAACTCTTCGCATGAGGTGGCCAAAATACTGGAGTTTCAGCTTTAGCATCATTCCTTCTAAAGAAATTCCAGGATTGATCTCCTTCAGAATGGACTGGTTGGATCTTCTTGCAGTCCAAGGGACTCTCAAGAGTCTTCTCCAACACCACAGTTCAAAAGCATCAATTCTTGGGCGCTCAGCCTTCTTCACAGTCCAGCTCTCACATCCATACATGACCACAGGAAAGACCATAGCCTTGACTAGGCGAACCTTTGTTGGTAAAGTAATGTCTCTGCTTTTGAATATGCTATCTAGGTTGGTCATAACTTTCCTTCCAAGGAGCAAGCGTCTTTTAATTTCATGGCTGCAGTCACCATCTGCAGTGATTTTGGATAGCAATGTTCAATTAATTGAATTGAACTTCTTTGTTTGGTAAGCTTCAAACATAGCATAGTTTCATGTCAGTCTCACTAGTGATACACAACACTGACAAAGTGAGAAGGACATATAATAAATGCATGAACAATCAGAGACAGAAGATGGCATATCCTATTGGGAAAAGACAGATTAATAAACACTTAAAGGATAAAGTAATCAAATAATCTTTTCAGCACTGATATTTGAACACTCTTCAGTACAAATTGTAGAATGTTAAAGATGGAAGATAACTTAGTGCAGTCGTTTCATTTGCACATTTGAAATTTTATGTCCAGTAATGAAATTGATCATCAAAAAAATCACCTAGAGACCCTTACACCAAATGCAACTTGACACAAAATATGTCTCACCTTTAGAAACAAAAGGTATGCCATATAGTCATTCAGAGATATTTCATATATATTCACAGGCTAGTTCACCAGTTTGAGTTTGGAGAGCCTGTTCCATGGATGATACATGTTAAATCTGTTGTCATCTCCCCATTTGCTCACCTCAGGTGCTAAGTTAGGAAACAAAGACTTGAAAACTTTTTGTTGTATTTCCTTTCTGCCTAGAGAATTGTGAGCTTGTCCTCTCAAGCTCCTGGTTGGAGCACGATGAATCAACGGAATTGCAGTATTTCTATTTAGATAGTTATATGGTAGACTTTTGGGATGCCCTGGTGGCTCAGATGGCAAAGAATCTGCCTACATTGCAGAAGACCTGGGTTCTATCTCTGGCTCAGGAAGATCCCCTGGAGTAGAGAATGTCAACTCATTCCAATAATCTTACCTGGAGAATCCCATAGATAGAGGAGCTTGGTGGGTTAAGTCCATGGTGTCACAGAGTCAGACATGACTGAGAGACTAACAACATACACACACACACACTATTGTACACTTCTAACATTCATTGTCTACTTCCATTCACTAATTAATATGTATCTCCAAAGTACCAGAACATGATATGTTTTAGAATCCTTAGAAACTTTCACATTTTAAATCACAGTTTAGAAACATCTTAAATGTCATCAAGTAAATATCTCCTTTCTAGCTCTCTCACCTGCCAAATATTAGAATATTCTCTACTATATTTGTCAGATGATAGTGTTGGCGATGTGGATAGGGTAACTGATTACTCTGGAACATTATTTATATTTTAAGTTATTCTTTCTCTCATTTCTTTTGTCTCCAGAATTATTTCAGTCCCCATAGTACCTGAATATTACATCTTAGAAAATGTCAGGCAACTGAGAAGTTGCCTGAGAAGGGTCACATATATTTACTTCCACTTTCTCTATATATTTTGACAATTTTGGTTATCCTTCACTTGTTAATGTCAAGTTATCCTTCACTCATTAATGCCAAGCAAGTGAGTTTATAACCTACAATACTCTTAGAATTATAATTGTTGAAACTATTCAGGTATTAGACATCTAGAAGTCATGCAAGCTCCCAAAATAGCATATATTCCTGTTATCCTTTATATATATGTAAGTTATATTGGCATAAAGATCATATAATAGCAGCAGAAACTCATGAATAATTATCATTTTAGGTGAAGCAAATAGGCCTTTAGGAATGATCCAAGACTGTATAATATAAACTTTAGTAAGGACACAACTGCTTCTTCAATCATGGACCAAATAGAAATTTGTTTAAATCATAACAACATGCAGACTAATTTTTTCCATATAATGGTTTTAAACAAAACCCCCAAAGATATCAACATGATGGTGGTTCTACTATAGAGACTGCCCTGGAAATGTAACCTTAATTAAAATAAAATTTTAAATGCATAAAAGTTCAGCAGTCATTACATATATTTTAAAATATATTATTCACTTTCAACTTTTAGATGGGTTTATATTATATCCCTTGGGTTTTTCTTGGGAACAATCCTGTTTAGGACTTCAAGTTGCTTAGAATATATTAAAAAGCTGGAAAGAGTCATAAGAAATTCTCTTGTCTGGTCTTCTGCATTGAAGCAGGCAAGGTTTGACAAAGAGGTCTGTTCTTACTGGTCTTGACAGTTTAACTATAGATTGCCAAGGATGATTTAATGAACTATCATATAAAGACAGTTCTGATTGGCCTTGACAGTTTAACTCTAGGTCACCAAGAATGATTAAATGAACTATCATATAAAGACATTAGCTATATTCTAAGGAGCTTTAGTTGTATCTTGATATTATAGGCACCACTAGGTACTTAAATTACCTTATTTAATCCTTGTTATAAACTTTTTGTATAAGTACAATTATTATTTCCATTTTTCATAGACAGAAAACAATGATTGAAGAGGTTAAACACAACACAAAATCACATATCAGCAAAATGAAGATTCAAACCTAAGTCTGCCTCCAAAGCTAATTTTACTATAGTATATCTTATTTTTGCTTCCTTATCCAGAATGACCAAAAAGTTTTTTACTGGATTGTAGAGTAGGGATAAGAATAATTGCAAAACTGAACCAGTTTCTTTGGGCATTCCATAAGATCAGGTGAGTAACCAAAGCCATTTAATTATAAGTCTTTCAGATTATTTGCCTTAATAGAATATCTTAATTCCAGTTTGAATCTCGAGTTTTGGCTGGATCAAATCCTTATTATGATTCTGTTTTAGTAATATGAACAAATATTGAATAGATTCTCACAACGTAATTTTCATATCCATCAGTTCAGTCAGTTCAGTTCAATCACTCAGTCGTGTCCGACTCTTTGTGAAGCCATGAATCGCAAGACGCCAGGCCTCCCTGTCCATCACCAACTCCTGGAGTATACTCAAACTCATGTCCATGGAGTCAGAGATGCCATCCAGTCATCTCATTCTCTGTCGTCCCTTTCTCCTCCTGGCCCCAACTCCTTCCAGCATCAGTGTCTTTTCCAGTGAGTCCTCTCTTCACACAAGGTGGCCAAAGTATTGGAGTTTCAGCTTTAGCATCAGTCCTTCCAATGAACACTCAGGACTGATCTCCTATAGAATGGACTGGTTGGATCTCCTTGCAGTTCAAGGGACTCTCAAGAGTCTTCTCCAGCACCACAGTTCAAAAGCATCAATTCTTTGGTGCTCAGCTTCCTTCACAGTCCAACTCTCACATCCGTACATGACCACTGGAAAAACCATAGCCTTGACTAGATGGACCTTTGTTGGAAAAATAATGTCTCTGCTTTTGAATATGCTATCTAGGTTGGTCATAACTTTCCTTCCAAGGAGTAAGTGTCTTTTAATTTCATGGCTGCAATCATCATCTGCAGTGATTATGGAGCCCCCAAACAATAAAATCTGACACTGTTTCCACTGTTTTGTCATCTATTTCCCATGAAGTGATGGGACCACATGCCATAATCTTAGTTTTCTGAATGTTGAGCTTTAAGCCAACTTTTTCACTCTCCTCATTCATTTTCATCAAGAGGCTTTTTAATTCCTCTTCACTTTCTGCCATGAGGGCCGTGTCATCTGCATATCTGAGGTTATTGATATTTCTCCTGGCAATCTTGATTCCAGCTTGTGCTTCTTCCATTCCAGTGTTTCTCATGATGTAATCTGCATATAAGTTAAATAAGCAGGGTGACAATATACAACCTTGACGTACTCCTTCTCCTATTTGGAACCAGTCTGTTGCTGCACGTCCAGTTCTAACTCTTGCCTCCTGACCTGCATATAGGGTTCTCAAGAGGCAGGTCAGGTGGTCTGGTATTGCCATCTCTTTCAGAATTTTCCACAGTTTAATGTGATCCACACAGTCAAAGGCTTTGGCATATTCAATAAAGCAGAAATAGATGTTTTTTCTGGAACTCTATTGCTTTTTCCATGATCCAGAAGATGTTCACAATTTGATCTCTGGTTCCTCTGCCTTTTCTAAAACCAGCTTGAACATCTGGAAGTTCACGTTCACATATTGCTGAAGCCTGGCTTGGAGAATTTTATGAATTACTTTACTTGCGTGTGAGATGAGTGCAATTGTGCAGAAGCTTGAGCATTCTTTGGCATTGCCTTTCTTTGGGATTGGAATGAAAACTGACCTTTTCCAGGCCTGTGGCCACTGCTGAGTTTTCCAAATTTGCTGGCATATTGAGTGCAGCACTTTCACAGCATCATCTTTCAGGATTTGAAGTAGCTCAACTGGAATTCCATCACCTCCACTAGCTTTGTTTGTAGTGATGCTTTCTAAGGCCCACTTGACTTCACATTTCAGGATGTCTGGCTCTAGGTCAGTGATCACTCCATCGTGATTATCTGGGTCATGAAAATCTTTTTTGTACAATTCTTCTGTGTATTCTTGCCACCTCTTCTTAATATTTTCTGCTTCTGTTAGGTCCATACCATTTCTGTCCTTTATCGAGCCCATCTTTGCATGAAATTTTCCTTTGGTATCTCTGATTTTCTTGAAGAGGTCTCTAGTCTTTCCCATTCTGTTGTTTTCCTCTATTTCTTTTCATTGATCACTGAGGAAGCCTTTCTTATCTCTCTTTGCTATTCTTTGGAACTCTGCATTCAGATGCTTATATCTTTCCTTTTCTCCTTTGCTTTTCACTTCTCTTCTTTTCACAGCTATTTGTAAGACCTCTTCAGACAGCCATTTTGCTTTCTTACATTTCTTTTTCTTGGGGAATGGTCTTGATCCCTAGCTCCTGTACAATGTCATGAACCTCTGTCTGTAGTTTATCAGGCATTCTGTCTATCAGATTTAGTGCCTTAAATCTATTTCTCACTTCCACTGTATAATCATAAGGGATTTCATTTAGGTCATACCTGAATGGTCATATCCATCATTCTAGTATAAATCCATAACATCTTGTTTCTGGATAATTGCATTAGCCTCCATTTTTCTCTTTTAGTTTACTTTATAAAAATATTCCCAGCTTTATCTTCTCTAAAGTTTTTTTTCATTATGACATCGATCTACCCCAAATTCTTAATGTAACCTCATTTCATATAAGACAAATTGCACACAGTATCTGGCTTATTTATCATTCTAATTTTACTGCTCCTAGTTTCTCAGTATGAAATCCCCAGTTCAGCCAGATTGATGTGTTTTGTCACTAAATAATCATGTAAATACTCACCTCTCTTTACTGATTTGTTAATATTCATCTGGTTAATCAGAAAGCTCAATTCTTTCCTGTCTGCCAATCTGCATTATATGCTCTGTAATTTCTCCATTACACCTAATCTCTGAAATCCAATAGCATTTACTATTTGGCACAGCCATAATATGGTTTGTCTTGTGTGTGTTGTTATTTAGTTGCTAAGTCAGGTCCAACTCTTTGTGACCCCATGGACTGTAGCTTGGCAGGTTCATCTGTCCATTCTTTCCCAGGCAAGAATGCTGGAGTTGGTTTCCAGGACTTAAAACTGCCTGGCTCTGTTTTTGTTCTTCCTCAATTAGGCAAATGCTTCATCCAAGCAGAAATCATAGCATATTTCCTTACATTTATTTCCCAAAGCATAACTGCCTCACACATAGTTGACATTCTATGAATATTTGTTTGATGTTAAATATATTAATGACACAATAAGAAGATGACATTTGAGCATAGAAGACTAGTTCTGAAATTGCTAATAGGTGATGATGAAATAGTCCAAAATACTTAATAAGAGAATAAAACACATACCAATGTATTATATAAATTAGAGCAAATAGTTCTTGAAAGTGTGTATTTTATCTGTCTTACTATATGTAATAAAGGAGATGAAAACAGTCAGTCTTAATGAAGCTAAACCCTGAATATTCACTGGAAGGACTGATGCTCCAGGACTAATTGGAAAAGTCTCTGATCCTGGGAAAGATTAAGGGCAGAAGGAGAAGAGGGTGTCAGAGGATGAGATGGCTGGATGGCATTACTGATGCAATGAACATGAACTTGGGCAAACTCTGGGAGATGGTGAGGGACAGGGAGGCCTGGTGTTCTATAGTCTATGGGGTCACAAAGAGTTGGACATGACTGGGCAACTGAACAAAAACAGCAACCAGTATACATAATGTTTAGGGAACTCAATGGATATGTTGTTATAATTCCAATTTTAATTTGCTATAAAACTGAAACAAAGAGAGCATCAATATGCACCACATAATTGTTTTAGCTTCCCATATCCCTTGTGCAAATGTAATCTAGATTTGAAATATTTATTTAATCTGTCGTATATTCATATCAGATCAGATCAAATCAGTCGCTCAGTCGTGTCCGACTCTTTGCAACCCCATGAATCGCAGCACGCCAGGCCTCCCTGTCCATCACCAACTCCCGGAGGTCACTGAGACTCACATCCATCGAGTCAGTGATGCCATCCAGCCATCTCATCCTCTGTCATCCCCTTCTCCTGCCCTCAATCCCTCCCAGCATCAGAGTCTTCTCCAATGAGTCAACTCTTCGCATGAGGTGGCCAAAGAACTGGAGTTTCAGCTTTAGCATCATTCCTTCCAAAGAAATCCCAGGGCTGATCTCCTTCAGAATGGACTGGTTGGATCTCCTTGCAGTCCAAGGGACTCTCAAGAATCTTCTCCAACACCACAGTTCAAAAGCATCAATTCTTTGGCACAGCCTTCTTCACAGTCCAGCTCTCACATCCATACATGACCGCAGGAAAGACCATAGCCTTGACTAGGTGACTAGGTGAACCTTTGTTGGCAAAATAATGTTTCTTCTTTTGAATATGCTATCTAGGTTGGTCATAACTTTCCTTCCAAGGAGTAAGCATTTTTTAATTTAATGGCTGCAGTCACCATCTGCAGTGATTTTGGAGCCCAGAAAAATAAAGTCTGACACTGTTTCCACTGTTTCTCCATCTATTTCCCATGAAGTGATGGGGCCAGATGCCATGATCTTCGTTTTCTGAATGTTGAGAGCTTTAAGCCAACCTTTTCACTCTCCACTTTCACTTTCATCAAGAGGCTTTTGAGTTCCTCTTCACTTTCTGCCATAAGGGTGGTGTCATCTGTATATCTGAGGTTATTGATATTTCTCCCAGCAATCTTGATTCCAACTTGTGTTTCTTCCAGTCCAGCATTTCTCATGAGGTGCTCTGCATATGGAATCCCCCAAAATTTTGGCTCTTCTTCCTATAACTCATACAAAAAGAACTGCTGCAGACTTTCATAATGGGCCTTTTGAAATGTGAAATACATGTCCAAAATGTTTTCCAACTTTTAGCTAGAGTTAAAAACTGTTTGCTTGAATATTGGCATGTATATTTCAAATGGAACATATTTCACTTGGAAATATCTGGTTTTAAAGTCTTTGAACCATTTTTCCATTTTGAGTTTCTATTTTGCTTGGTTTTCATGTCTCCCCTTACTTTGTAAAAATTAATACTCTGAGGAATTGTAATAAATAGTTTATTCTTAAAGTTAATTCTCCATGAATTTATAAAAAAGGATGATTGACTTATATACATATTGCATAAAATTATTTGTATTTCCATTGAGACATGCAAGTTTTGGTTATTTGTTTGTGTATGTGTGTTTTTGTGTGTTTGTGTGTGTGTGTGTGAATGAGAAAATGATCATCAGTGAAGTACAGATATTTACTGTCAATATAGTAATCAAAGATTAATTATTTTAAATAAAGAAAATCAACAAAGAACAAAAACAAAAACCCTGTACTGTATGAAAAAATGTAAATAAAGATTATCTTCCAAATATCGTCAGTTTCCTTAAGACACCCAGTTTCACAAAAGGTGTTCCTGTCAACCCTGAAATGCCTACCTATTAAAATGACAGATGCAGGAGTGTTCTTGTTAATTTCATTCCTCATCCAGCAAATCAAGAGGGCTAAGCTGTTTTAGAAAACAAGGAAACCATTTTCTCATCTCCGAATTCAGGAAAGAATATGAAATGACATAATATCAGATCAGATCAGTCGCTCAGTCGTGTCCGACTCTTTGCGACCCCATGAACCGCAGCACGCCAGGCCTCCCTGTCCATCACCAGCTCCCGGAGGTCACTCAGACTCGCATCCATTGACTCAGTGATGCCATCCAGCCATCTCATCCTCTGTCGTCCCCCTTCTCCTCCTGCCCTCAATTCCTCCCAGCATCAGAGTCTTCTCCAATGAGTCAACTCTTCGCATGAGGTGGCCAAAATACTGGAGTTTCAGCTTTAGCATCATTCCTTCTAAAGAAATTCCAGGATTGATCTCCTTCAGAATGGAATGGTTGGATCTCCTTGCAGTCCAAGGGACTCTCAAGAGTCTTCTCCCACCACAGTTCAAAAGCATCAATTCTTCGGCGCTCAGCCTTCTTCACAGTCCAGCTCTCACATCCATACATGACCACAGGAAAGACCATAGCCTTGACTAGGCGAACCTTTGTTGGTAAAGTAATGTCTTTGCTTTTGAATATGCTATCTAGGTTGGTCATAACTTTCCTTCCAGGGCCACTGCATTTTATTTTTTCGGGCCTGCAGTCGCCGTGAGTAGTGATTTGGGAAACAAAAAAAAAAAAATACACCTTTTTTTTTCTTTTTCTTTTCCTTTTTTTGTTGGGGGGAGAGGAGAGGAGACTATTTTTTTTTTTTTTTTGTTTTTTTTTAGACTAATTTTTTCCTCCTCTTTTTTCTTTCACAAGGGGTTTTTTCCCCCCTCTTCACTTTCTGCCATAAGAGTGGTGTCATCTGCATATCGGAGGTTATTGATATTTCTCCCGGCAATCTTGATTCCAACTTGTGTTTCTTCCAGTCCAGCATTTCTTATGATGTACTCTGCATATAAGTTAAATAAACATGGTGACAATATGCAGCCTTGACGTACTCCTTTTCTTATTTGGAACCAGTCTGTTGTTCCATGACCATTTCTAACTGTTGCTTCCTGACCTGCATACAGATTTCTTAAGAGGCAGATCAGGTGGTCTGGTATTCCCATCTCTTTCAGAATTTTCCACAGTTTATTGTGATCCACACAGTCAAAGGCTTTGGCATAGTCAATAAAGCAGAAATAGATGTTTTTCTGGAACTCTCTTGCTTTTTCCATGATCCAGCGGATGTTGGCAATTTGATCTCTGGTTCCTCTGCCTTTTCTAAAACCAGCTTGAACATCAGGAAGTTCACGGTTCACATATTGCTGAAGCCTGGCTTGGAGAATTTTGAGCATTACTTTACTAGCGTGTGAGATGAGTGCAATTGTTCGATAGTTTGAGCACTCCTTGGCATTGCCTTTCTTTGGGATTGGGATGAAAACTGACCTTTTCCAATCTTGTGGCCACTGCTGAGTTTTCCAAATTTGCTGGCATATTGAGTGTAGCACTTTCACAGCATCATCATTCAGGACTTGGAATAGCTCCACTGGAATTCCATCACCTCCACTAGCTTTGTTCGTAGTGATGCTTTCTAAGGCCCATTTGACTTCACATTCCAAGATGTCTGGCTCTAGGTCAGTGATCACATCATCATGATTATCTAGGTCTTGAAGCTCTTTTTTGTACAGTTCTTCTGTGTATTCTTGCCACCTCTTCTTAATATCTTCTGCTTCTGTTAGGTCCACACCATCTCTGTCCTTTATCGTGCCCATCTTAGCATGAAATGTTCCTTTGGTATCTCTGATTTTCTTGAAGAGATCCCTAGTCTTTCCCATTCTGTTGTTTTCCTCTATTTCTTTGCATTGATCACTGAAGAAGGCTTTCTTATCTTTTCTTGCTATTCTTTGGAACTCTGCATTTAAATGTTTATATCTTTCCTTTTCTCCTTTGCTTTTCGCTTCTCTTCTTTTCACAGCTATTTGTAAGGCCTCCCCAGACAGCCATTTTACTTTTTTGCATTTCTTTTCCATGGGGATGGTCTTGATCCCTGTCTCCTGTACAATGTCACGAACCTCATTCCATAGTTCATCAGGCACTCTATCTATCAGATCTAGGCCCTTAAATCTATTTCTCACTTCCACTGTATAATCATAAGGGATTTGATTTAGGTCATACCTGAATGGTCTAGTAGTTTTCTCTACTTTCTTCAATTTCAGTCTGAATTTGGCAATAAGGAGCTCATGGTCCGAGCCACAGTCACCTCCTGGTCTTGTTTTTGCTGATTGTATAGAGCTTCTCCATCTTTGGCTGCAAAGAATATAATCCATCTGATTTCGGTGTTGACCATCTGGTGATGTCCATGTATAGAGTCTTCTCTTGTGTTGTTGGAAGAGGGTATTTGCTATGACCAGTGCATTTTCTTGGCAAAACTCTATTAGTCTTTGCCCTGCTTCATTCCGTATTCCAAGGCCAAATTTGCCTGTTACTCCAGGTGTTTCTTGACTTCCTACTTTTGCATTCCAGTCCCCTATAATGAAAAGGACATCTTTTTTGGGTGTTAGTTCTAAAAGGTCTTGTAGGTCTTCATAGAACCTTTTAACTTCAGCTTCTTCAGCGTTACTGGTTGGGGCATAGACTTGGATTACTGTGACATTGAATGGTTTGCCTTGTAAACGAACAGAGATCATTCTATCGTTTTTGAGATTGCATCCAAGTACTGCATTTCGGACTCTTTTGTTGACCATGATGGCCACTCCATTTCTTCTGAGGGATTCCTGCCCACAGTAGTAGATATAATGGTCATCCGAGTTAAATTCACCCATTCCAGTCCATTTTAGTTCGCTAATTCCTAGAATGTCGACATTCACTCTTGCCATCTCTTGTTTGACCACTTCCAATTTGCCTTGATTCATGGACCTGACATTCCAGGTTCCTATGCAATACTGCTCTTTACAGCATCGGACTTTGCTTCTATCACCAGACACATCCACAGCTGGGTATTCTTTTTGTTTTGGCTCCATCCTTTCATTCTTTCTGGAGTTATTTCTCCACTGATCTCCAGTAGCATATTGGGCCCTTACTGACCTGGGGAGTTTCTCTTTCAGTATCCTATCATTTTGTCTTTTCATACTGTTCATGGGGTTCTCAAGGCAAGAATACTGAAGTGGTTTGCCATTCCCTTTTCCAGCGGACCACACCCTGTCATATCTCTCCACCATGACCCGCCCATCCCAGGTTGCCCCTCGGGCATGGCTTAATCTCATTGAGTTAGACAAGGGTGTGGTCCTTGTGTGATTAGATTGACTAGTTATCTATGAGAATGGTTTTAATGTATTTGCCCTCTGATGCCCTCTTTCAAGACCTACTGTCTTACTTGGGTTTCTCTTACCTTGGGCGTGGGGTATCTCATCCCGGCTGTTCCTGGCTGCTCCTGGCCAGCGAAGCACAGCCATCGCACCTTACCTTGGACGAGGGGTCTCTCCTCACCGCCGCCCTTCCTGACCTTGGTGGTGGGGTAGCTCCTCTCGGCCGCGCTCTTAGTGCGTGACGCAGCCGGTGGGGCGCTCTTAGTGCGTGACGCAGCCGGCGGGGCGCTCTTAGTGCGCGCCGGTCGCGGGCAGGCGAGGTCGCTCTTAAATGGCGCGCCGGTCGCGGGCAGGCGAGGTCGCTCTTAAATATCAAGCCAATAATATCAAGCCAATATATCAATATCAAGCCAATAATATCAAGCCAATTCTAATGTTCAGTGAAACTGTGTTTTACAAAATAAACACACCAGTGATGAAATAAATCACCTTTTCAAAAAGTTTAAAAACAACTGCATTTTTTTCCCCCCAAGTCAAAGACCTTTTATAAAAGTATTCTTGCATTTGATCTTCATACGCCCCCTTCTGGTAAAACAAAGGAGAAACTCAGCAGTCTCTTAAAAGCTGAAATGGGCTTTTAGGACATTTATATCTAAATTGGAGAGGGCAATGGCAACCCACTCCAGTACTCTTGCCTGGAAAATCCCATGGATGGAGGAGCCTGGTAGGCTGCTGTCTATGGGGTCGCATAGAGTCGGACATGACTGAGAGACTTCACTTTCACTTTTCATGCATTGGAGAAGGAAATGGCAACCCACTCCGGTGTTCTTGCCTGGAGAATCCCAGGGACGGGGGAGCCTGGTGGGCTGCCGTCTATGGGGTCGCACAGAGTCGAACACGACTGAGGCGCCTTAGCAGCAGCAGCAATAGCAGATCTAAATTATTCTTTTAAAATTTTCCTCATGTATTTTTTGTAAATATTTTTTGTAAATATATAATTGTGTAATATAAATTGATACCATTGAAGATCCTGTGATGTTCAGATGGAAATAACATTTTACAGTTTCTCATAATTTTAAAGAAAAAAAATATATATATAAACATATCTCAGAGTTGTGGATTTGGATCCAGACAACTGCAATAAAGTGAATATCTGAATACAATCAGTTTGAAGTTTTTTTTGTTTTTGTTTTTTTTTTTCCCTAGTGCATATAAAACATATTTACAGTGCACTGTAGTCTATTAAGTGTTCAATAGCATTTTGTCTAAAGAAAACAATATATATATATATATATATATTACCCAATTCAAAATACTTTATTGCTAAAAAATGCTAATCATCATCTGAATCTTTAGCTAGTCATAATCTTTTTGCTGATGAAGAGTTTAAAATATTTAGAGAATTATCAAAATATGAATCCACAGACATGAAGTGAGCAAATACTGTCTGAAAAATAGTGCTTATAGATTTTCTCAAGTAGGGTTGCCACAAACCTTTAATTGTAAAAATTGTGGCATGTCAAGCAATAAAAGTTAAGCACAATAAAATGAAATATGCCTGGTATTTACAACAATAAATAGTAAACAAAAACTAATTGGACTTTATAAAAGAAAGTATGGTATATAAATTGAAAGAAATATTTAGTTAGACATATTGATAGCCTTCTTATGCCTTTCACAATTTCAATTAAAATTAGAATAATTGAAACATATATAATGAGCTCCCAATGCATTTTGTATAAAATTGCAGAGAAAATAGTTTCATTTTCCAAAATGACATACTCTGACAAGCTTGTTCTAAGGGCTTTGGTGAGCACTTATTTGGGAAAGCCTTTGAACACCTAGCATTAATGGTGCATATTCTGAACTTGGGAAGAGAAGTTGGATATGTGAGACCACCAAAAAATTA
Organism: Tragelaphus eurycerus; assembly: GCA_935064755.1. Lineage (NCBI taxonomy): Eukaryota > Metazoa > Chordata > Mammalia > Artiodactyla > Bovidae > Tragelaphus > Tragelaphus eurycerus. The sequence goes on along the minus strand of CAKXYN010000046.1, from coordinate 11,526,970 downwards.
AGTACAAAGTCAGTTATGTGCCTGAAATAAATGTCCTTTAGACACTATCAGTTGTAGAGAGCCCTGTATTATGTCTTGTATAGAAGTCAACAGAAGTTTTACGGTAGGAAAGTTATGAAAGAGATGGGAATACCAGACCACCTGACCTGCCTCTTGAGAAACCTATATGCAGGTCAGGAGCAACAGTTAGAACTAGACATGGAAAAACAGACTGGTTCCAAATAGGAAAAAGAATATGTCAACGCTGTATATTGTCATCCTGCTTATTTATATGCAGAGTACATCATGAGAAACACTGGGCTGGAAGAGGCACAAGCTAGAATCAAGATTGCTGGGAGAAATATCAATAACCTCACATATGCAGATGATACCACCCTTATGGCAGAAAGTGAAGAAGAAGTAAAGAAGAAGACCTAAAGAAGAACTAAAGAGCCTCTTGAGGAAAGTGAAAGAGGAGAGTGAAAAAGTTGGCTTAAATCTCAACATTCAGAAAACTAAGATCATGGCATCCAGTCCTATCACTTCATGGCAAATAGATGGGGAAAAAGTGGACACAATGGCTGACTTTATTTTTCTGGGCTCCAAAATCACTGTAGATGGTGATTGCAGCTATGAAATTAAAAGACGCTTACTCCTTGGAAGGAAAGTTATTACCAACCTAGACAGCATACTAAAAAGCAGAGACTTTACTTTGTCAACAAAGGGTCATCTATTTAAGGCTATGGTTTTTCTAGTGGTCCTGTATGGATGTGAGAGTTGGACTATAAAGAAAGCTGAGCACCGAAGCAATGATGCTTTTGAACTGTGGTGTTGGATAAGACTCTTGAGTGTCCCTTGGACTGCAAGGAGATCCAATCAGTCCATCCTAGAGGAAATTAGTCCTGAATATACATTGGAAGGACTGATGTTGAAGCTGAAACTCCAGTGCTTTGGCCACCTGATACAAACAGCTGACTCATTGGAAAAGACCCTGATGCTGGGAAAGACTGAAGGCCAGAGAAGGCGATGACAGAGGATGACATGGTTGGATGGTATCACCAACTCAATGGACATGAGTCTGAGTAAACTCCAGGAGTTGGTGATGGACAGGGGGGCCTAGCATGCTGTGGTCCGTGGCGTCACAAAAAGTCTGACACAACTGAGTGACTGAACTGAACTGAAATACACATAATAGTATAAACTGCACAGTATGATGGCATCTAAAGATCTGGGACTGCTCTGCCAAATGCTTCCTTAACTAGATCTACCAGATTTAGCAAATAATAGAAGAGGTTTGGTTAAATTGGAATTTTACATGAACAATGAAGGATGTTTTAGTAAACTATTTCCCATGAACTATTTGCTTCAAATACCAGTCTGTGATGAAATTTTCAATTATCTATATCATAATTTTTTTGGATAGTGCAATGAGTTTTTCACAGCACTAGAATTATTCTACATTTTATTTTTAAAGTTATTTCTGCCTCACGTTTTTGGTTCACACTAGAAAACACCCACTTTCTATTATGAAATAATGTAGACATTGGATAGTATATTTTGTTTTTTAATTAGCATTATTAAAAGTGACAGCATATTTTATTATCTTAGATACTTACCTATTTGTGTGGGTATATATATATATATATACATACCATATGAGCCATGAAGGAAGCCCTCTATACACACACACACACACACACACACACACACACACACACACATATATAACACTTTTAACTGCTATTTACTATTCCATCATGTAAATATTAGGGCTTCCCAGGTGGCTCAGTGGTAAAGAATCCACCCACTAAACAGATGCGGGTTTGATCCCTAGATCAGGAAGATCCCATGGAAAAGGAAATGGCAACACACTCCAGTACTCTTGCCTGGAAAACTCCATGGACAGAGGAGCCTGGCAGGCTACAGTTCATGGAGTCACAAAAGAGGCACAACCTAGTGACTAAACAACAACAATAACAATGTATTAATATGCTGTACTATGTTTATCAAGTCTCCAGGTGACTATATAATTTTGCTTCTAATGTTGCCATTAAAATTTATGCTGGTTTCAGCATTCTATATGTGTTCTTGTGTACAGTGTATTTATATAAAGTCTGATTGCAGAATTGCTAGGGGCTGCACATTTTCAATGTTACTCAGTACTAGCAAACTGCTTTCCAAATTGGCTCTATAAATTTTTACCTCTAGCAGCAATGTATTAAAGTGGTGATTCACCTATATGCTCAATATATTTGATATCTTTGGACTTTTACCTCAGTTCAGTTCAGTCTCTACTCATGTCTGACTCTTTGCGACCCCATGAATTGCAGCATGCCAGGCCTCCTTGTCCATCACTATCTCCTGGAGTTCACACAAACTCATGTCCATCAAGTTGGTGATGCTATCCAGCCATCTCATCCTCTGTCGTCCCCTTTTCCTCCTGCCTCCAATCCCTCCCAGCATCAGAGTTTTTTTTTTTTTTTCCAATGAGTCAACTCTTTGCATGAGGTGGCCAAAGTACTGGAGTTTCACCTTTAGCATCATTCCTTACAAAGAACACCCAGGGCTGATCTCCCTTAGAATGGACTGGTTGGATCTCCTTGCAGTCCAAGGGACTCTCAAGAGTCTTCTCCAATACCACAGTTCAAAAGCATCAATTCTTCGGCGCTCAGCTTTCTTCACAGTCCAACTCTCTCATCCATACATGACCACTGAAAAACCATAGCCTTGACTAGATGGACCTTTTTTTGCAAAGTAATGTCTCTGTTTTTCAATATGCTATCTAGGTTGGTCATAACCTTTCTTCCAAGGAGTAAGAGTCTTTTAATTTCATGGCTGCAATCACCATCTGTCGTGATTTTGGAGCCCCCAAAAATAAAGTTTGACACTGTTTTCACTGTTTCCCCATCTATTTCCCATGAAGTGATGGGACCAGATGCCATAATCTTAGTTTTCTGAATGTTGAGCTTTAAGCCAACTTTTTCACTCACCTCTTTCACTTTCATCAACAGGCTTTTAGTTCTTGTTCACGTTCTGCCATAAGGGTGGTGTCATCTGCATATCTGAGGTTATTTATATTTCTCCTGGCAATCTTAATTCCAGCTTGTGCTGCTTCCAGCCCAGGGTTTCTCATGATGTACTCTGCATAGAAATTAAATAAACAGGGTGACAATATACAGCCTTGACATAATTTTACCTCAGGTTTATCTAAATCTACTTGTTTAAATTTAAGGTGTACAATGTGATGCTGTTATGGTGAGAACATTAAGCTCTACTCTCATAATCTGATACAGCCACTTCTTTCATAAAACTCTTTAACCTCCAATAGCATCTTTTATGGCCTTCCTATGCTCTGGACTGGCTTGCTACACCATCCAATCCTGACACTGCTTCCCAAAGCTCACAGTATAGTAATCAGCCTGAGTCTCCTTTCTCTGACTAATGCCCTAGACTCCAAATTGCCCTCTATCAGCCAAAGCTTTTAGTTCCTTTATGTCATATTTCTTCAGAGTCTAGATTAATTTCCTCTAAAGAATTGCTATATGATTAATGATATAAAGGGTTATCTGTCTCCATTTATATTTGCATTTCTTGTTAAGGAAAGAGACAAATACCACTAGGGAGGATGAGCTTTAGTGGTCAGTGTGATTATTCAAGAGGTCTTTCAGAGTGATATTCAATCACACCTCTAATTTATCACTGTCACCTAGCATGAAAGTGAAAGTCGCTCAGTCGTGTCCAACTCTTTGAAACCCCATGGACTATACAGTCCATGGAATTCTCCAGGCCAGAAAGCTGGAGTGGGTAGCCAATCCCTTCTCCAGGAGATCTTCCCAATCCAGGGGTTGAACCCAGGACTCCTAAAGAATTGCAGTTAGATTCTTTACCAACTGAGCCACCACGGAATCCTCTAGGAGATTAAAGTAGTTCTGGTTAAATCAGTTCAGATTTGGGTTTAACTAAAAGTCAAATAAAACCCTTTTTTACTTGAAAACTTAGGAAAATGCATGAACAAGCCTCTTAGTTTATTCAAGAGAGTTTGCTGACTATGATTATATTTTTGCTGATTTTTCAGGACCTTGGATTAATCCTTTGGTGCATCAGTTTCCAGTCAGAATTGAACATGAAATGGTAGAAACAAGTAAGCCAATTCTTTTGAATAATGAATCCAGGATATAATCTGAAACGTATTTGCTCTTTTCTATTTTTTACTACTAAATAATTGATGTCAGAGGCATTGTTGCTATGTTTCCCTTAATTATAATTTATTTTACCTGCCATTGTGTAGTTTTTGTATTTATGATAACTTTATTTCTTATGTGAAACTTTATGATGGTTGATCCTAATAGTGATTTGCAGTCTGTACATACTTGCTTCACATTTTATACTTCTTAAAAATTCTTATTAAAATGTCAGTGACAAAAACATAGCCATATCTTAGAAATTTCCTACAGAAAGACCGTTTGCCACCCAGCATCACTTCATGTTTTCCTAATATAGTTTTTTGGCACATAATAGCTGCTCAGAAAATGTGAATGAATTAGTGACCAGGGTTACTTTGAATTTTGCAAGTTAGTGTTTCCCTCTGGAAATTTATCAGATCACTGTGTTTATTTGAAAAAGAACTAGAATGGCTCTGAAACTAGATGTTGATGGAGAGGCTATTTGAAAATTGCTTATCCTTGACTCTTCATTTGATTGTGGTTTCCAGGCACAATAAAAAGAAAATATTCCTTTAAAAATTGTACATTTATCTCTATTTCTCTTCTGAGAAATTATGGAGTGTGCTTGGAAGAAATGACCATAAATTTAGATGAATGTTTCTTGTTCTCCCATAGCCAAAAGTCCAGACTGAATCAGTTGAGCAGTAGAGAAGGGAATAGCTTTTAAAACATAATGGCCTCATTGATGTGGCCTGCACAATTATCTGTCACCTTGGGACATTTTATTCAGAAAAATTATTTGTATTACTGAAACTGTTGTCCCTGCTTATATATTTCACCCCACCAGTGTATAGAAGTTGATTCGTTACTGCAAATTTCTTCCCTCTAAACGTAGAGAGTCTACATGCTAGTTTTTTATCCTTTTCTGTGGTCCCTGAAAACCTAATAGAGAGAAATTTACAAGTCTGAAAAGTAGCAAAAGTTTAGCTTAGTTAGCATGTGAAGAAACATGACAACTTCTAGGGTTTAGAGTTATAACAATTTGAAACTGGTGAAAATGTTAAAATACTGTTTTTTAACACTTCTCCCTCTTACTGTGTACTGCAAGCTATATTCTTTAGTCAGTAATTTATGCAATATGGTTCTATAGTTTGCAAGTAATATTAAAACAATATTTTCCTTGCTGATATTACTTACATTTTCGTTTATGGCCTAAATGGTCTCTGCAGGAAATATTTACTTTGAAGCTTGGTTTGGCTCAAAAATGTCAAGTGATTAAACCCAGGAAATGAGTCCACTGATCTTAGCAGTAGAATTCTTGGGTATAGTATAACGTATAGGCAAGCTGCTACAAAAAGTTCCCAAATTATATTTTCACACCCAGGAAATGAGTCCACTGATCTTAGCAGTAGAATTCTTGGGTGTAGTATAACATATAGGCAAGCTGCTACAAAAAGTTCCCAAATTATATTTTCACACCCAGGAAATGAGTCCACTGATCTTAGCAGTAGAATTCTTGGGTGTAGTATAATGTATAGGCAAGCTGCTACAAAAAGTTCCCAAATTATATTTTCACATTCAATGACCTTAATGTTAGCCCATGTATAAAACAGGTAGGAAGTTGAATTCTTTCCAAATTTTAATTTTTTCCTTTAGTGTCTCTGTGAAAGAAAATAAAAAATTAAATAAGTAGTAAATTTTACCTCTTATGGTTCTAGTTGTCTTTTTCTTTAATCATACCCTCTTTGTTTACTGATTTACTTTTAGATCTTATTCAATTTGATTTTCAGAAAGTATTTGTGAATGTGAGAGGTATACATTTTGGGTAACCCCAAACACTTACAGTAAAAAGTGGAGTTTCTGCACTCTTAAAATCCTGTTGTAAATGAGAGAAGTTGTACATGTGTAGAGGTATTTTTTTTTTTTTTCGAGTCAGAATTCTTCCTGTATCTTTAAAATTATACTTTGTAAATACATACCCTACTCTAGGGCCTCTTCCAATGTAATCCGCTTATAAGGTATATGATAATTTAGTATATTCAAACTAAGATAGTCCTCCACATATTCTTGTCTCTTTGGGGGAAACCTCCCTCCCCCCACACACAACACACATATACACAACACTTCCAAATCTTTGTAGTAGATGTGTATAAAACTATAGAAAGCAAAGATTTTCTGTAGGAGTGTACTTTTATGAATGCAAAATATGCTACATAAAATGATATCTGAAATTTTAAGCATGAACTTAAAATGGTTCAGCCAACTTTCAAGTAAGTGTAATTTGATTAAGAATTTGTGTGTGTATATGCTTCCACAATGAGTTATCTGAAGCAACTAAAGAAAAGTCAGTGAAGGGTGAATTGGTAATATATGCACAAAATGGGCTCTGTCACACCAGTAAGAACTGGCTTTAACACACCACCGATAGGTTATTATCTTATGTTATCCTCTTTCAAGATATTTACACTACAGAATAGAACCCCACAAAATAGCACTATTTAGGGAAAATAATTATTTCCTGATAGTGCAAGTGAAAATTATAGTGAGAGGAGTTTGGGCGTAAGATTGGTAAATTACTTCCTGGTACTCCTTGAATCACATTATGCTAATCAGCTCCTCTTCAGCCCATCAGTTTAATAGTACCACAGTGTAGTGTGGCATGTGAGGACTAACTGATTTGCTATGGAAGTTTTATAAATCAGTATTTCCAAAAACTTGGAGTTTTAGGCATATTTTATGACTTTTTTTAAAATATTGAGTGTTTTTTTTTTTTTAATTTAGGTTCAGATAACAATATAGAAAGTAAAATAATAACCAACATTAAATAGAAAAAAACTTACATTCACCTTATATAAGGAACCATAGAGTTCATGAACTTGTTTCCACATTACTTCATTATTTTTCCTTCTGCAAGATCAATTACTGCCACATCTCATTTCTTTTAGGCTTAACTGCCTCATTACTACTTGTTGATACATTCTTACATCCCTGTTGCCTTCGTTGTCAAAATATGCAGTAAGAAATGGAAGTCCCTTGAATCTGAACCAGAGGCCAAAACTCTAAAGGAGAGATCCAGGAGACACCAGGATACTGGAATTTTCCAGGGTAGCTCTCAAGTCAAATATGATTTAGGAATTGGATTCTGTACTGACTCAGTGGCCTGGCTTGCTGTATGAGGCACATGAAAGGAGAAACTAAAATGAGAAGAGAAAAGGATCTTGGTATGTACTTATCACTATGCATATATTAATTAAATAATGTGGATTACAGTGGAATTTTTATAAAGGCTCTGTCAAAATACCATCAGTGTCTAATAGAGGGAAAGTCCCAGGCCTAATGGAAAGTTTAACAGAATGATTTGTTGGAAAAACCTTACTTTCCTCTATATTTTCCAAAATTCTTAAGCCTCTGACTTCAGGTATTTAAATCCCAAGTTTGGATTAAAATGCCTATGTTTAACTTGGATCAAGGTAAAAACTGTTTTGGAGTTTTTCAGGAAATGGTAAAAAATAAAATTCAAGAATAAGATTTGTCAAGTTTAGCCCTTCACAAAATAAATAAGTATAATTTATCTTCAGTAGCTTCTCTTTTTCAAGCATTCCTCTCTACTGTTTTTTGGCAATCTGTCCCATCATATATAACAAGTCCCAAGTGATTTTCCTCTCATCCTCATTAAGGGTTAATCAGACATGTCATCACAGAATTTTGACATATTTGAAGTGATTTTGCCTCACTTTGAAGAGTCCAGATACATTTTTTCATAAAACATGTCAGTCTTATTGCCCGTCTCTTCAAATGTTTTCCCCTGTGATCAGTCAATCCAATAGACACAGGGAGAAAAAAAAAATATGAAGGGACTGCTGAAACTAAAATAAGATTATACTTATTCTTTTCTATTAGAGTAACATGGGCTTCTCAGGTGGCTCAGAGGTAACAAGTCCACCTGCCAATGCAGGAGACGAGGGTTCAATCCCTCCCTGGGTACATGACTTGGTGACTAAACAACAATTATAGTAAATTGCATATAACATAAAATTTTCCATTTTAACAATTTTGAAGTATGTAAGCCTATGGTATGAAATGCATTTATAATGTAATACACAATCACTATTTAATTCAAGATGTTTTAAATCATGTGAAACAGAAACCCTGTAAACTTTAAGCAATCACTTTTCATTCCCTCCTCTGCACAAGCTAAGATCAAAACACATATGCTTTCTATATCTATGGATTCACATTTTATAAATTGAATCATACAACATGTGACCTTTAGATTTTGACTTTTTTCATTTACCATTGTTTTCAAACTTCATCCACATTGTATACAACATTAGTCCATCATTTCTTTTTATGGCTGAACAACATTCCATTGTATTATATAAATATGCTACATTTTGTTTATCATTTGATGGAGATTTGAGTTTTTTTCTACTTTAACTGAATGATACTGCTATAAGCATTCATGTACAAAATTTTCTTTGAATACCTATTTCAAGTATTTAGGGTATATTTCAAGTATTTAGGGTATATTTCAAGTATTTAGGGTATATTTCAAGGAATGGGGTTTCTGGATCATATAATATTTCTATGATTAACTTTTTGATGAACCAGCAAAATGTTTTCCATAATAGTTGTACCATGGAACGGTCCCACCAACAAACTGAGGATTTCAGTTTCCCCATATCATCAGCAACCTTAATTATTTTCCATGTTTTGAACATAGTTATCCCAGTAAATGTGAAGTTGTATTTCACTGTGGGTTTTATTTGAATTTTCCTAAGATCAAATGACATGCCTTTCCTAAGAGCAAATGACATGACAGAGTTGGACATGACTTAGCGACAAAACCACTACCATATCTTGTGCTTATTGGTCATTATCTTATTTGGAGAAATTCCTATTTAGATCTCTTGTCTGTCTTTTTAAATTTTGTTGCTAACCTTTTTGTTGTTGAAGTGTAAGTGTTCTCTATATAGTCTGAATTCATATATTCTGTATACTTGACCTGTATTAGATATGACTTACAATCACTTCACTGTATAAATTTAAGGCATACAGAATGATGGTTTGAATTTTATATATTGTGAAGTGTTTACCACAGTTGGTTCAGCTAACATCTATCTTCTTATATCGATACAATAAAAAGAAAGGTAAAGAAGAAAAGAAAAAAAATATCTGTGATGAAAATGCTTAGGGTTTCCTTTGTTACCAAATTTCCTATATATTCTATATCAGTGTTAGCTGTAGTCATAATGTTGTACATTATATCCCTAGTACTTATTAATCTTATAACAGAAAAACTGAATCTTTTGACCATTTTCCTTCTATTCCCTGTCCCTCACTCTCTTCCTCTGGTAACCACAAGTCTGATCCCTTTTTCTATGAATTTTCTTTTTAAGGTTTCACATGTAAATGAGATCATATAGTATTTGTCTTTCTTTGTCTGACTTATTTCACTTAGCATAATGTCTTCAAAATCTATTCATTTTATAACAAAAGGTTACAAAAAATAAATAAGGATTTCCTTGTTTATCATGGCTAAATAATATTCTATTAAATATCTCACAAATTCTTTATTTGCATATGCCTTGGCTATTGTAAATAATGCTGCTATGAACATGGGAATGCAGATATCATTTTTGGTTAGTGTTTTCATTTGCTTTGGTTATATTCCAAGAAGTGGAATTTCTGGATCTTGTTAGCTCTATTTTTAATTTTTTGAGGACCCTCCATATTGTTTTCCATAATGGCCATACCAATTTGCAATCACACCAATAGTGCATGAAGTTTCCCATTTTTCCAGATCCACACCAGCATTTGCTATCTCTTGTGATATTTTGATAATGATTACTCTAAGAGGTGTGAAATGATATCTCATTGTGGTTTTAATTTGCATTTCACTAATGACTACTACTTTCTACCATTTCAAGTGCCTGTTGGCCTTTCATATATCTTCTTTAGAGTAATGTCAATTCAAGCCCTTAGCCCATTTTTAAACTGGGATTTTTTTTTTTTTTTTTTGCAGCTGAGTTGTATGCATTCTTTTAAAATTTTTGATATTGACCCTTTAACAGATATGTGGTTTGCAAACATTTTTTCTCATTCTGCAGTTTGTTTTTCACTTTGTTGATGATCTCTTTTGCTGTGAAGAAGGTTTTTAGTTAAGTGATGTCCTAGTCCTATCTGTTTATTTTTCATTTTGTTGCTTGTGGTTTGCTTGTTGTATACAATAAATAATTACCAAGATCCACATCAAGGAGTTTTATTCTTCTGCTTTCATTTAGCAGTTCTATGATTTCAGGCCTTACATTTAACTCTTTAATCCATTTTGAATTATTTTTACTGAGTGATATAGGATATGTATCCAGTTTTATTCTTTTGCATGTAACTTTCTAATTATCTCAAAGTCATCCATTAAAAAGACTATCTTTTTTTATTGAATATTATTGGCCCCCTTGTCATATATTATTTGACTGTATATGCTTGCATTTATTTCCGGGAACTTGATTCTTCTGTTCCGTTGCTCTACTTGTCTTCTTCAATTTGCTAAGACTTCTTTGTAGCCTAACACATGTTTTATCCTAGAACATATTCAGTATAAGCTTTAGAAGAATGTGCATTTGGTTGTTAGATAGAATGTTATATATATATATATATATATATATATATATATATATATATATATATATATATATATACATATATATGTACATTTGCCTATAGTGTTTTTCAAATCTATTGTTTCTTTATTAATTCACTGCCTGAATGACCTCCCCAGTGTGGAAAGCAGGGTTTTAAAATCTCCAAATATTTACTGCATCATTTTCTACCTCTCTTTTTAGATATTATTTTTTGTTAGTTTTATATATTTAGATGTTCACATTTTGGGTACAGAAATATTTACAACTGTTATAACTTGTTGTTGTTCAGTCACTGTCATGTCTGACTCTTTGCAACCTCATGAACTGAAACACCCTAGGCTTCTCTGTCCATCCCTACCTCCATGAGTTTGCTTAAACTCATATCCATTAAGTTAATGATTCCATCTAACCATCTCATTCTCTGTTGTTCTCCTTCTCCTCCTGCCTTCAATCTTCCCCAGCATCAGAGTCTTCTCCAATAAGTCAACTCTTCTCATGAGGTGGCCAAAGTATTGGAGTTTCAGTTTCAACACCAGTCCTTCCAATGAACATTCAGGACTGATTTCCTTTAGGATGGACTGTTTTTTTAAAGATCCTCCATACCATTCTCCATAGTAGCTGTACAAGTTTATATTCCCACTAACAGTGTAGGAGGGTTCCCTCTCCTCCATACCTTCTCCAGCATTTATTGTTTGTAGATATTTTGATGATGGCAATTCTGACTAGTGCGAGGTGATACCTCATTGTGGTTTGATTTGCATTTCACTGATTAGTGATTTTGAGCATCTTTTCATGTGCCTCTTGGCCTGCTGTATGTCTTCTTTGGAGAAATGTCTGTTTGGGTCTTCTGCTCATTCTCTATTTTTTTTTTTTTTTTTAATGTTAAACTGTGTGAACTGTTTTGGAGATTAATTCGTTGTCAGTTCTTTCATTTGCAAATATTTTTTTTCTGATACTAAGGGTTGTCTTTTGATATTATTTATGGTATCCTATTCTGTGTTCTAGCTCTGTATTTCTTTCTAAAGATTGCTTTAACTATTCAGTGTCTTTTGTGTTTCCACAAGAACTGTAAAAATATTTAATGTAATTCTGTGGAATTAAGATCGATAATTTAATAGTAATTGCATTGAATCTGTAGATTGCTTTGGGATATGTAATCATTTTCACACTCTTGATTCTTTCAATCCAAGAATATGGTATATCATTCCATCTGTTTATGTCATCTTTGATTTCTTTCATTAGTATTTTATAGTTTTCAGAGTAAAGGTATTTTACCTCCACAGATAGATTTATCCTAGATAGTTTATTCATTTTGTTGCAGTGCTAAATAAAATTGTTTCGTTTAATTCTCTTTATGATGTTTCATTGTTAGTGTATAGGAATGCAAGAGATTTCTGTGTATTAATTTCCTATCCTGCAACATTACCAAATTTGTTGAATAGCTAAAATAGTTCTCTGATGGCACCTTTAAGATTTTCTATGTATATTATCATATAATCAGCAAACAGTAACAATATTACTTCTTCTTTTCCAATTTGGATTTTTAATTTATTTTTACCCTATGATATTTATGACTAGGACTTCTAAAACTATGTTGAATAATAGTGACAAGAGTGGACATCTTGGTCTTGTTCTTAGTCTTAGAGAAAAAACTTTCAGTTTTTGACCATGTAGAATGATGTTTGCCATGGGTTTGTCACACATGTCCTTTATTATGTTGAGGTTCAGTTCAGTTCAGTCACTCAGTTGTGTCCGACTCTTCACGACCCCATGAATCACAGCACACCAGGCCTCCCTGTCCATCACCAACTCCTGGAGTCCACTTGGACTCACGGCCATTGAGTCAGTGATGCCATTCAGACATCTCATCCTCTGTCGTCCCCTTCTTATCCTGCGCCCAATCCCTCCCAGCTTCAGAGTCTTCTCCAATGAGTCAACTCTTCGCATGAGTTGGCCAAAGTACTGGAGTTTCACCTTTAGCATCATTCCTTCCAAAGAAATCCCAGGGCTGATCTCCTTCAGAATGGACTGGTTGGATCTCCTTGCAGTCCAAGGGACTCTCAAGAGTCTTCTCCAACATCACAGTTCACAAGCATCAATTCTTCAGCGCTCAGCCTTCTTCACAGTCCAACTCTCACATCCATACATGACCACAGGAAAAACCATAGCCTTGACTAGATGGACCTTTGTCAGCAAAGTAATGACTCTGCTTTTCAATATGCTATCTTAGGTTGGTCATAACTTTTCTTCCAAGGAGTAAGCATCTTTTAATTTCATGGCTGCAGTCACCATATGTAGTGATTTTGGAGCCCCCAAAATTAAAGTCTGACACTGTTTCTACTGTTTCCCCATCTATTTCCCATGAAGTGATGGGACCAGATGCCATGATCTTAGTTTTCTGAATGTTGCGCTTTAAGCCAACTTTTTCACTCTCCACTTTCACTTTCATCATGAGGCTTTTTAATTACTCTTCACTTTCTGCCATGAGGGTGGTGTCATCTGCATATCTGAGATTATTGATATTTCTCCCAGCAATCTTGATTCCAACTTGTGCTTCTTTTAGTCCAGCATTTCTCATGATGTACTCTGCATATAAGATAAATAAGCAGGGTGACAATATATAGCCTTGACGTACTCCTTCTCCTATTTGGAACCAGTCTGTTGTTCCATGTCTAGTTCTAACTGTTGCTTCCTGACCTGCATACAGATTTCTCAAGAGGCAGATCAGGTGGTCTCTTATTCCCATCTCTTTCAGAATTTTCCACAGTTTATTGTGATCCACAAAGTCAAAGGCTTTGGCATAGTCAATAAAACAGAAATAGATGTTTTTCTGGAACTCTCTTGCTTTTTCCATGATCCAGCAGATGTTGGCAATTTGGTCTCTGTTTCCTCTGCCTTTTCTAAAATCAGCTTGAACATCAGGAAGTTCACGGTTCACGTGTAGGTTCTTTCTATGCCCACTTTCTGGATAGTATTTATCATGAAAGTGTTTTGATTTTTTCAAAAGCTTTTTCTGCATCTATTGAGATTATAACATTAGTCTTTTTCTTCAATATTTTAATCTGGTGTGTCACATTGATTAATTTCTGTATATTGAAGAATATGTGCATTCCTGCAACAAATCCCAGTTTATCGTGGTGTCTGATCCTTATAATGTGTTGGATTATGTTTGCTTGTATTTTGTTAAGGAGTTTCACATCTATGTTCACCAGTGCTATTGGCCTGTAATTTTTTTTTTCCCCCGTTTGGTATCTTTGTCGGGTTTTGGTATCAAAGTGATGGTGATCTTGTAGAATTAGTTTGGGAGTGTTCCTTTCTCTGCAAATTTTTGGAAGAGTTTGAGAATTAAATGTGTTAGCTCTTCTCTCAATGTTTGATAGAATTTTCCTGTGAAGCTATCTAGTCCTCAATTTTGTTGGAAAAAATTTAATTACAGTTTCAATTTCAGTAATTGTTTTTGGTCTGCTCATATTTTCTATTTCTTCCTGGTTAAGTCTTGGAAATTTGTACTTTTCTAAGCATTTGTCCATTTCTTCCAGGTTGTACATTTTTTGACATATAATTGCTTGTAGTGTCTTATGATCCTTTGTGTTTCTGCAGCATCAGTTTTAACATCTCCTTTCTAATTTCTAATTTCCTTGATTTGATCCTTCTCCTTTTTTCTTGTTTTTACAGTGTTTTATTTTATTTTTGATTGGAAGATACTTGTTTTACAATATTGTGATCGTTTCTGCCATACATCAACATGAATCAGCCAGAGTTATAAGTATGTACCCTCCATCTTAAAAGTCTATCCCACCTCTCTCCCCATCCCAATCTTCTAGGTCCTCAAAGAGCACTGGCTTTGAGTTCCCTGTGTCATACAGCAACTTCCCACTGGCTATCTATTCTACATATGTTAATATATATGTTTCAATGTTACTCTCTCAAATAATTTTAAAGTCTCTCTTCCCCAATGTGTTCAAAAGTGTCTTCTCTATGTATTCATCTGATTGCTGCCCTTTAGATAGGTTCAACAGTACCATCTTTCAAGATTACATATATACGTGTTAATATATGGTATTTGTCTTTCTCTTTCTGACTTACTTCACTTTGTATAATAGGCTATAGGTTTATCCACCTCATTAGAAACAATTCAAATGATTTTTTTTTATAGACGAGTAATGTTTCATTATGTATATGTAGCACAACTTCCTTATTCATTCATCTGTCGATGGACATCTAGGTTGCTACAATGTCCTAGCTATCATAAATAGTGCTGCAATGAATATTGGAGTACATGTGTATTTCTCAGTTAGGTCATATAGTAGTCTTATTTTTAATTTTCTAAGGCCCTCCATGGTGTTCTCCATAGTGGTTATATCAATTTGCATTCCCACCAACAGTTCAAGAAGGTTCCCTTTTCCCGACATAATCTCCATTGTTTATTGCTTATGGACTTTTGTTGATGGCCATTCTGACCAATGTGAGATACTATCTCATTGTTGTTTTGATTTGCATTTCTCTAAGAAGAAGGAGAATGAAAAAGTTGGCTTAAAGCTCAACATTCAGAAAACGAAGATCATGGCATCTGGTCCCATCACTTCATGGCAAATAGATGGAGAAGCAGTGGAAACAGTGTCAGACTCTATTTTTTTGGGCTCCAAAATCACTGAAGATGGTGATTGCAGCCATGAAATTAAAATACACTTACCCCTTGGAAGGAAAGTTATGAACAACCTGGATAGCATAATAAAAGCAGAGACATTACTTTGCCAACAAATGTCTATGTAGTCAAGGCCAAAGATTTTCCAGTAGTCATGCATGGATGTGAGAGTTGAACGGTGAAGAAAACTGAGTGCTGAAGAACTGATGCTTTTGAACTGTGGTGTTGGAGAAGACTCTTGAGAGTCCCTTAAACTGCAAGGAGATCCAACCAGTCCATCATAAAGGATATCAGTCCTGAGTATTCATTGGAAGGACTCATGTTGAATCTGAAACTCCAATACTTTGGCCATCTCATGAGAAGAATTGACTCATTGGAAAAGACCCTAATGCTGGGAAGGACTGGGGGCAGGAGGAGAAGGTGACGACAGGGGATGAGATGGCTGAATGGCATCACCAACTCGACAGACATGGGTTTGGGTAGACTCCAGGAGTTGGTGATGGACAGGGAGGCCTGGCGTGCCCGCTCATGTGGTCGCAAAGAATCGGACACGACTGAGCGACCAAATTGAACTGAATAATGAGTGATGTTGTATATCTTTTCATAAGTTTATTAGCCATCTGTATGTATTCTTTGGAGAAATGTCTGTTAAGGTCTTCTGCCCACTTTTTGTTTGGGTTGTTTGCTTTTCTGGTATTGACTTTCATGAGCTGCTTGTATATTTTGAAGATTAGTTCTTTCTCAGTTGTTTCATTTGCCATTATTTTCTCCCATTTTCAGGACTGTTTTTTCTCCTTGCTTATAGTTTATTTCTTTGTGCAAATTTTTTTAAGTTTAATAAGGTTCCATTTGTTTATTATTATTGTATTTCCATTGTTCTAGGTGTGTCATAGAGGATCTTGCAGTGGTTTATATTAAGGAGTTTTCTGCCTATGTTTTCCTCTAAGACTTTTATACTTTCTGGTCTTACATTTAGGTCTTTAATCCATTAGGAGTTTATTTTAGTGTATGGTGTTAAGAAGTCTCTTAATTACATTCTTTTACATAAAACAGCCCAGTTTTCCCAGCACTACTATTGAAGAGAGTGTCTTTTCTCTATTGTATATTTTTGCTTCCTTTTTCAAAAATAAGGTGCCCATAAGTGGGTGGATTTACCTCTGAGATTTTTATTTTGTTCCATTGGTCTATATTTCTGTTTTTGTGTTAGTATCATACTGTCTTAATTACTTACTGTAGCTTTATAGTAAAGTCTGAAGAAGGGAAGGTTGATTCTTCCAGCTTCATTCTTCTTTCTCAAGAGTGCTTTGCCTATTTGTTTTTTTAATGTTTCCATACATATTATTAAACTATTTATTCTAGTTTTGTTAAAATATGCCATTGGTAGTTTGATAGGGATTTCATTGAATCTGTCATTTTTACTATATTCATTCTTCCAATACAGGAACATGATATATATCTCTATCTGTTTGTATTGTCTTTGAGTTCTTTCATCAGTGTCTTGTGGTTTTCTGCATACCTGTCTTTTATTCCTAAGTATTTGATTCTATTAGTTGTAATGATAAATAGGTTTATTTCGTTAATTTTTCTTTCTGATTCTTCATTCCTAGTGTATAGGGATGCAAGAGGTTTCTGTAATATTAATTTTATATCCTGTGACTTTATTATATTCATTGATTAGTGCTAGCTACCTTCTGGTGACATCTTTAGGGTTTTCTATGTAATGAATCACATCATCTGCTAGCACTGAGTGTTTTATTTCTTCTTTTCCAATCTGGATTCTTCTATTTTCTTCTCTAATTCTGTTGTTAAAACTTCAAGAACTATGATGAATAATAGTGGTGAGAGTGTGCACCCTTGTCTTGTTCCTGATTTTAGGGAAAATACTTTCAATTGTTCTCCACTGAGAGTCATGTTTATTGTGGGCTTGTTGTACATGGCCTTTATTCCATGAGGTATGTTCCTTCCATGCTAAACTTCTGGAGAGTTTTGCCATAACTGGGTGTTGAAATTTGTCAAAATATTTCTCCCCATCTTTTAAGATGATCATACATTTTTCATATATCTTTCAATTTGCTAATATGGTGTATCACACTGATTGATTTACACATACCAAAGAATACTTTCATTCCTGGGATGATGTCCACTTTATCATGATGTATGATCATTTTAATGTGTTGTTGGATTCTGTTTGCCAGAATTTTGGTGAGAATTTTTGCATCTATGTTCACCAGTGATATTGGCCTGTAATTTTTTTTTTTTTTTTACTTGTTTGTTTGTGGCATCTTTGTCTGATTTTGATATCAGAGTGATGGTGTCCTTGTAGGATGAGTTTGGGAGTTTTCTTTTCTCTGCAATTTCTAGAAGAGTTTGAGCAGGATAGGTGTTAGCCCTTCTCTAAATTTTTGGTAAAATTCACCTATGAAGCCATCTTGCCATGAAATTTTGCTTGTTGGAAGATTTTTTTTAACAGTTTTGCCTTCCTCGTTTGTGATTAGTCTGTTCTTATTCTCTATTTCTATTTTTTCTAGTTTTGTAAGATTAAACTTTTCTAAGAATTTGCCCATTTCATTCAGGTTGGCCATGTAATTGGCATATAGTTACTCATGGTAATATCTTATGATCCTTTCTATTTCTATGCTGTCTGTTGCAACTTCTCCTTTTTCTTTTCTAACTTTATTTTTTTAAGTCTTCTCTCCCCCTCCCCCCCTTTTTTTTTTTTTGACAAGTCAGGCTAACGGTTTTTCAATTCTGTTTTCCTCTCAAAGAACCAGATTTTAATTTGATCTTTTGTATTGTCTCCATTTCTTCTTAATATATTTCTACTCTGATCTTTATTACTTCTTTCCTTCTACTAGGTTTGCTTTTTTTGTTGTTGTTTCTTCTTCTTCTAGATGTTTTATATATAACTTAACTTTACTTATTCGATGTCTGTCTTGTTTCTAGAGGTAGGTCTGTATTAGTATAAATTTGCCTCTTAAAACTGATTTTATCACATTCCATAAGTTTTGAGTTTTCCTTGTTTTTTGTTTATAAGCATATTTTTATTTTCTTTTTGATTCCTTCAGTGATCTGTTGGTTATTCAGAAGCATGTAATTTAGCCTCCATGTGTTTCTGTTTTTTATAGTATTTTCTCCTGTAATTGATATCTAGTTGTACAGAGTTTTAGTCAGAAAAGATGCTTGGAATTATTTGAATATTTTTAAATTTGCAAAGGCTTGACTGTGGCCCAGAATTCAGTCTACCCTGGAGAGCATTGTATGTGCACTTGAAAAATATTTGAAAACTATTTTTTTTGGGGGGGGATGACATGCCCCATAGATATCAAATAGGCTATCTGGTCCAGTGTATCTTTTAAAGCTTGTGATTCCTTACTGATTTTCTGTCCAGATGATCTGTCCATTGTTGTGAGTGTGTATTAAAGTCCTCCAGTTTTATTTTGTTGCCGTCAATTTCCCCTTTTTCACTTAAATATTGATATGCTCCTATGTACGGTGCATATGTATTTATAATTACTATATCTTTGTTTGAATTGATTCCTTGAACATTATGTAGTGTCCTTCTTTGCCTCTTGTAACAGTCCACATTTGCAATCTACTTTATCTAATATGAATATCGCTACTCCTGCTTTCTTCTGATTTTCATTTGCATGGAATATCTTTATCCAGCCACTCTCTGTATGCATCCTTAGGTCTGAGGTAGGTCTCTTTTTGACAACATATATAGGGGTCTTGTTTTATATCCATTCAGCCAAACTCTCTTTTGATTGGAGCACTTAGCCCATTTACTTTTAAGGTAATTATTGATGTGTATGAAAAGGCAAAATGATAGATACTGAAAGAGAAACTCCCCAGGTCAGTAGGTGCCCAATATGCTACTGGAGATCAGTGGAGAAATAACTCCAGAAAGAATGAAGGTATGGAGCCAAAGCAAAAAGAACACCCAGCTGTGGATGTGACTGGTGATAGAAGCAAGGTCTGATGCTGTAAAGAGAAATATTGCATAGGAACCTGGAATGTCAGGTCCATGAATCAAGGCAAATTGTAAGTGGTTGAACAAGAGATGGCCAGAGTGAATGTCGACATTCTAGAAATCAGCAAACTAAAGTGGACTGGAATGGGTGAATTTAACTCAGATGACCATTATATCTACTACTGCAGGCAGGAATCTCTCAGAAGAAATGGAATACCATCATGGTCAACAAAAGAGTCTGAAATTCAGTACTTGGATGCAATCTCAAAAATAACAGAATGATGCCTGTTCGTTTCCAAGGCAAACCATTCAATATCACAGTAAGTCAAGTCTATGCCCCAAACAGTAACGCTAAAGAAGCTGAAGTTGAACGGTTCTATGAAGACCTATAAGACCTTTTAGAACTAACACCCAAAAAAGATGTCCTTTTCATTATAGGGGACTGGAATGCAAAAGTAAGAAGTCAAGAAACACCTGGAGTAACAAGCAAATTTGGCCTTGGAATATGGAATGAAGCAGGGCAAAGACTAATAGAGTTTTGCCAAGAAAATGCACTAGTCATAACAAACACCCTCTTCCAACAACAAAAGACAAGACTTCTATACATGGACACCGCCAGATGGTAAACACCGAAATGAGTTCGGTTATATTCTTTGCAGCCAAAGATGCAGAAGCTCTATACAGTCAGCAAAAACAAGACCAGGAGCTGACTGTGGCTCAAACCATGAATTCCTTATTGCCAAATTCAGACTGAAATTGAAGAAAGTAGGGAAAACTACTAGACCATTCAGGTATGACCTAAATCAAATCCCTTATGATTATACAGTGAAAGTGAGAAATAGATTTAAGGGCCTAGATCTGATAGAGAGAGTGCCTGATGAACTATGGAATGAGGTTCGTGACATTGTACAGGAGACAGAGATCAAGACCATCCCCATGGAAAAGAAATGCAGAAAAGCAAAATGGTTGTCTGGGGAGGCCTTACAAATAGCTGTGAAAAGAAGAGAAGTGAAAAGCAAAGGAGAAAAGGAAAAATATAAACATCTGAATGCAGAGTTCCAAAGAATAGCAAGAAGAGTTAAGAAAGCCTTCTTCAGCGATCAATGCAAAGAAATAGAGGAAAACAACAGAATGGGAAAGACTAGGCATCTCTTCAAGAAAATCAGAGATACCAAAGGAATATTTCATGCAAAGATGGGCTTGATAAAGGACAGAAATGATATGGATCTAACAGAAGCAGAAGATATTAAGAAGAGATGGCAAGAATACACAGAAGAACTGTACAAAAAAGATCTTCACGAGCCAAATAATCATGATTGTGTGACCACTGACTTAGAGCCAGATATCCTGGAATGTGAAGTCAAGTGGGCCTTAGAAAGCATCACTACAAAAAAAGCTAGTGGAGGTGACAGAATTCAAGTTGAGCTCTTCCAAATCCTGAAAGATGATATTGTGAAAGTGCTGCACTCAATATGCCAGCAAATTTAGAAAACTCAGCAGTGGTCACAGGACTGGAAAAGGTCAGTTTTCATTCCAATCACAAAGAAAGGTAATGCCAAAGAATGCTTAAACTACCGCACAATTGCACTCATGTCACACGCTAGTATTAACCTGAGGTTTTAATATGGCAGTATGTATGCATATATATGTGTGTGTGTGTGTGTGTGTGTACACACCTTCATTTTTCAGAGCCTCGTTGTGGTGAAGGGGTTTCTGTAACTCAAGGAAGCTATGAGCCATGACATGCAGGGCTACCCAAGACGGATGGGTCATGGTGGAGAGTTCTGATAAACCATGGCCCACCAGAAGAGGGAATGGCAAACCACACCTCTATTCATGCTGTGAGAACCCCATGAACATGAGCAGTATGAAAAGGAAAAAAGATATGACACCAGAAAATGAGCATCCCCCCCACCCCAGATAGGAAAGTGTCCAATATGCTACTGGTGAAGAGTGGAGAGAAATTGCTAATAGCTCCAGAAAGAATGAAGTGGCTAGGACAAAGTGGAAACAATGTTCAGTTGTGGATGTGTCTGGTGGTGAAAGTAAAGTCAGATGCTGTAAAGAAATAATATTGTATAGGAACCTAGAATATTAGGTCCGTGAATTAAGGTACACTGGATGTGATCAAGCTAGAGATGTCAAGAGTGAACATCAACATCTTAGGAATGAGTGAACTAAAATGGATGGGAATTGGCAAATTTAATTCAGTTGACCATTATATCTACTACTTTGAGATAGAATCCCTTAGAAATTAAACAACCCTCATAGTAGACAAAAGATTTGAAAGGCACTACTTGGGTGCAATTTCAAAAATGACAGAATGATCTCAGTTCCTTTCCAAGGCAAAGTGCTGAACATCACAGGTAATGCAAGTTTATGCTCTAACCACTGATACCAAAGAAGCTGAAGTTAACTGGTTCCATGAACACCTACAAGAACTTCTAAAATTAACACCAAAAAAAAGAAAAAAAAAACCCACAAAACAAAACAAAAAAGATATCCTTTTCACCACAATTGGGATTGGATTGCAAAAGTAGGAAGTCAAGAGATACATGGAGTAACAGGCAAGTTTAGCCTTACAATACAAAATGAAGTAGGGCAAAGGCTAACTGAGTTTGATTTGGATGACACACTGGTCATAGCAAACATCACTTTAAAAGGACAAAAGAGACTACTATACACACAGACGTCACCAAATGCTCAATATGAAAATGAGATTGTTTATATTTCTTTGGAGATGAAGACCAATAAGCTCTATACAGTCAGCAAAAACAAGACCGGGAGATGACTGTGGCTCAGATCATCAGCTCCTTATTGCAAAATTCAAGCTTAAATTGAAGAAAGTTCGGAAAATCACTAGGCCATTCAGATATAACATAAATCAAACCCCTTATAATTATACAGTGGAGATGACAAATAAATTTAAGGGATTTGATTTGGTAGAGAAAGTGCCTGAAGAACTATGTAAGGAGTTTGTAACATTGTATAGAAGGCAGTGACCAAAATCATCCCAAAGAAAAAGAAATGTGAGAAGGCAAAATGGTTGTCTGAGGATGCTTAACAAACAGTTGTGGAAAAAAGAGCAAACTATAAGAGAGAAAGGAAAAGATATACCCATCAGTTGCAGAGTTCCAGATGATAACAAGGAGAACTAACAAGTCCTTCTTCAATAAATAATGCAAAGTAGAGGAAAACAAGAGGATGGTAAAAACTAATGATCTCTTCAGGAAAATTGAAGAAAACAAGAGAATATTTCATGCAAGGATGAACACGATAAAGGACAGAAACAGCAAGGACCTAACAGAGGCAGAAGAGATTAAGAAGAGGTGGCAAGAATACACAGAAGAATTATATGAGAAAGGTCTTAACCAGGATAACCACAATTATGTGGTCACTCATCTGTGGAGCAGGATATCCTGTGATGTGAAGCCTAGTGGGCTTTAGGAAGCACTACAATGAGCAAAACTAGTGGTGATAATGGAATTCTAGCTGAGGCACTTAGAATCCCAAAAGATAATCCTGTTAAAGTGATTCACTCAATATGTCAACAAATTTGGAAAACAACAGTGGCCAGCAAACTGGGAAATGTTAGCTTTCGTTCCTGTCCCAAAGAAGGATGATGACAAAGAATGTTCAAACTACCACACAATTATGCTCATTTTGCATGGTAGTAAGTTTATGCTCAAAATCTTTTAAGCTAGGCTTCAGCAGTGCATGAACCAAGAGCTTACAGATGTAAAAACTGTGTTTAGAAAAGGTGAAGGAATCAAAGATCAAATTGTCATGATTCGTTGGATCACACAGAAAGCAAGGGAATTCCAGAAAAAAAACATCTACTTATGCTTCATTGACTATGCTAAAACATTTCGCTGTGTGGATCACAACAAACTGGAAAATTCTTAAAATGATGTGAATACCACATCACCTTACTTGTCCCCTCAGAAAACTGTGGGTCAAGAAGCAACAGTTACAACCAGATATAGAACAACATACTGGTTCAAAATTGGCAAAGGAGTATGACAAGGCTGTATATTGTCACCGTGCTTATTTAACTTACATGAAGAGTTGTTGTTGTCTAGTCACTCAATTGTGTCCTACTCTTTGTAACCCTATGTACAGCAGCATGCCAGGCTTCCCTGTCCTTCACCATCTCCCAGAGCTTGTTCTAACTCATGTCAATTGAATCTGTATTCCATGCAACCATCTTGTCATCTGTTGTCCCCTTCTCCTCCTGCTTCCAAACTTTCCCAGCATCAGGGTCTTTTCTAATGAGTTGGCTCTTCCCATCAGGTGGCCAAAGTATCGGAACTTCAGCTTCAGCATCAGTCCTTCCAATGAATATCCAGGACTGATTTCCTTTAGCATTGACTGGTTTTACCTCCTTGCAGTCCAAGGGAATCTCAAGAGTCTTCTCCAACACCAGAGTTCAAAAGCATCAATTCTTCAGTGCTCTGCCTTCTTTACGGTCCAACTCTCATATAAATACTTGACTAATGGAAAAATCATAGCTTTGACTGTATGGACCTTGTTGACAGAAGAATGTTTCTGCTTTTATGTATGCTGCTAGGTTTGTCATATATTTTCTCCCAAGGAGTGAGCGTCTTTTAATTTCATGCCTGAAGTCACCATCTGCAGAGATTTTGGAGCCCAAGAAAATAGTCTGTCATTATTTTCATTGTTTCTCCATCTATTTTCCACTGAATGATGGCACCAGATGCCATGATCTTAGTTTTTAAATGTTGAATTTTAAGCCACTTTTTTCACTCTCCTTTTTCACTTTCATCAAGAGGCTCTTTAGTTCCTCTTCACGTTCTGCCGTAAGAGTGGTATTGTCTGTATATCTGAGGCTATCGATGTTTCTCATGGCAGTCTTGATGCCAGCTTGTGATTCATCCAATCCAGCATTTAACATGATGCATTATGCATATAAGTTAAATAATCAGAATAACAATATACAGACTTGATGTCCTTTCCCAATTTTGAACCAAAAACAAAAACAAAAACAAACTAATGTATATATATACAGAATAATTGAATATATTATTGAAAATTAAATAAATAATAATGGAAAATAATCTGAAGAAATACAGTATCACTATACTGAATACCCTAACTGAAACAATATTATAAATCAGATACTTGTTGTTCAGTTACTATGTCATGTCCAATTATTTGAGCCTCCATGAACTGGTGACTGCAGCCATGAAATTAAAAGACGCTTACTCCTTGGAAGGAAAGTTATGACCAACCTAGATAGCATATTCAAAAGCAGAGACATCACTTTGCCAACAAAGGTTCGCCTAGTCAAGGCTATGGTCTTTCCTGTGGTCATGTATGGATGTGAGAGCTGGACTGTGAAGAAGGCTGAGCACTGAAGAATTGATGCTTTTGAACTGTGGTGTTGGAGAAGACTCTTGAGAGTCACTTGGACTGCAAGGAGATCCAACCAGTCCATTCTGAAGGAGATCAGCCCTGGGATTTCTTTGGAAGGAATGATGCTAAAGCTGAAACTCCAGTATTTTGGCCACCTCATGTGAAGTGTTGGCTCCTTGGAGAAGACTCTGATGCTGGGAGGGATTGGGGTCAGGAGGAGAAGGGGACGACAGAGGATGAGATGGCTGGATGGCATCACTGACTCGATGGATGTGAGTCTGAGTGACCTCCGGGAGTTGGTGATGGACAGGGAGTCCTGGCGTGCTGCGATTCATGGGGTCGCAAAGAGTCAGACACGACTGAGCGACTGATGTGTGTGATGTGTGTGAACTGCAGCATGCCAAACTCATCTGTCCCCCAGTATATCCCAGAATTTGCTCAAATTCATTCCCATTGAATTGATGATGCTAGCTGACTGTCTCATCCTCTGCTTCCCCCTTCTTCTTTTTCCTTCTTTCTTGCCCAAGATCAAGGTTTTTTCTGATGAGTCAGCTCTTCCCATTAAGTGCCCAAGGTATTAGAGTTTCAGGGTCAGCATCTATCTTTCCAATGAATATTCAGGTTTTATTTCCTTTAGGATTGACTTATTTGATCTCTTTTCAGTTCAAGGGATTCTCAAGAGTCTTCTCCAGCATCACAATGTGAAAATATCAATTCTTCAGTGTTCAGCCTTCTCTATGGTCCAATTCTCACATTCATACATGGTTACCTAGAAAAAACACAGTTTTGACTATAAAGGCCTCAGTCAGTAAAGTGATGTCTCTGCTTTTTCATACTCTGTCTAGGTTTGTCATAGCTTTCTTTCCATGGAGCCAGTGTCTTTTAATTTTATGGCTGCAGTTACTGTCTACAGTGATTTTGGAACCCAAGAAAATAAAACGTGTAATGTTTACACTTTTACCCCTTGTGCTTGCCATGAAGTGATGTGACCTGATGCCATGATGTTAATTTTTGTAATATTGAGTTTCAAGCTAGCTTTTTCACTCTCCTCTTTCACTCTCATCAAGAGGCTCTTTAGTTCTTTTTCACTCTCCGTCTTTAGAGAGCATAATTGTATATCTGAGACTGTTGATATTATTCCCCAAAATGTTGAATCCAACTTGTGATTTATGAAGCCTGGTATTTTACATGATGTCCTTTACATATAAGTTAAGTAAGCAGGGTTACAATATACAGCCTTGTCATATTTCTTTCCCAATTTTGAACCAGTTAGTTATTCAATGTAAGGTTCTGAATGTTGATTCTTGATCAACTTACAGGTTCCTCAGGACAGAGGTAAGATGGCCTGGTATTCCCATCTCTTTAAGAATTTTCCACAATTGTTTTGTGATCCTAAGGCTTCCCAGGAGTTGCTAGTGGTAGAAATAAATAAATAAAAATAAATGAATAAAAATAAACAAATAAATCCACATGCCAATGCAGGATATGTGAGAGACGTGGATTATATCCCTGGGTCAGGAAAATCCCTGGGAGAAGGAAATGGCAAGCCACTCCAGTATTACTTCTGGGGAAATCCCATGGACAGAGTAGTCTGGTGGGGTATAGTCCATGGGACTGCAAAGATTCATACACAACTGACTGTGCATAAAACACACACACAGTCACAGAATTTAGTATAGTCAGTGAAGCAAAAGTAGATGTTTTTCTCGACCTCTCTTGCTTCCTCCTTGGTCCAACAAATGTTCACAATTTCCTCCACCTCTTCAAAAGCCAGTTTTTACATTTGGAAGTTATCAGTTCATGTATTGCTGAAAAAAATCTTGATTGATTTTGATCAAAACCTTACAAGCATGCAAAATAAGCTCAATTGTGGCATAGTTTGAACATTCTTAAAGAGATGGGAATACCAGGCCATCTGACAGAATGTAGTCTGACAGAACGTGGTCCACTGGAGAAGGGAATGGCAAAACACTTCAGTATTCTTGCCTTGAGAACCCCATGAACAGGAATGGAAAGGAAAAACGATAGGATACTGAAAGAGGAACTCCACAGGTCAGTAGGTGCCCAATATGCTACTGGAGATCAGTGGAGAAATAACTCCAGAAAGAATGAAGGGATGGAGCCAAAGCAAAAACAATACCCAGTTGTGGATGTTACTGGTAATAGAAGTAAGGTCCGATGCTGTAACGAGCAATATTGCATAGGAACCTGGAATGTCAGGTCCATGAATCAAGGCAAATTGAAAGTGGTCAAACAAGAGATGGCGAGAGTGAACGTTGACATTCTGGGAATCAGCAAACTAAAACGGACTGGAATGAGTGAATTTAACTCAGATGAACATTAGAAATGGAGCAGCATACAAGGTCAACAAAAGAGTCTGAAATGCAGTACTTGGATGCAGTCTCAAAAATGACAGAATGATCTCTGTTCATTTCCAAGGCAAAGTAATCCAAGTCTATGCCCCAACCAGTAACGCTGAAGAAGCTGAAGTTGAACGGTTCTATGAAGACCTACAAGACCTTTTAGAACTAACACCCCAAAAAGATGTCCTTTTCATAATAGGGGACTTGAATGTAAAAGTAGGAAGTCAAGAAGCACCTGGAGTAACAGGTAAATTTGGCCTTGGAATACCAGAATGAAGCATGGCAAAGACTAATAGAGTTTTACCAAGAAAATGCACTGGTCATAGCAAATACCCTCTTCCAACAACACAAGAGGAGACTCTAAACATGGACATCACCAAATGGTCAACATCGAAATGAGATTGATTATATTCTTTGCAGCCAAAGATGGATATGCTCTACATAGTCAACAAAAACAAGACGAGGAGCTGACTATGGCCCAGACCATGAACTGCTTATTGCCAAATTCAGAATTAAATTGAAGAGAGTAGGGAAAACCACTAGAACATGCAGGTATGACCTAAATCATATCCCTTATGATTGTACAGTGGAAGTGAGAAATAGATTTAAGGGCCTAGATCTAATAGAGTGCCTGATGAACTATGAAAAGAGGTATGTGACATTGTACAGGAGACAGGAATCAAGACAATCTCCATGGAAAAGAAATGCAAAAAAGCAAAATGGCTGTCTGGGGAGGCTGTGAAGAGAAGAGAAGTGATGAGCCAAGGTGAAAAGGAAAATTATTCTCATTTGAATGCAAAGTTCCAAAGAATAGAAAGGAGAGATAAGAAAGCCTTCCTCAGTGATCAATGCAAAGAAATAGAGGAAAACAACAGAATGGGAAAGACTAGAGATCTCTTCAAGAAAATTAGAGATACCAAAGGAACATTTCATGCAAAGATGGGCTCGATAAAGGACAGAAATGGTGTGGACCTAACGGAAGCAGGAGGTATTAAGAAGAGGTGGCAAGAATACAAAGAAGAACTGTACAAAAAAGATCTTCATGACCCAGATAATTATGATGGTGTGATCACTCACCTAGAGCCAGACATCTTGGAATGTGAAGTCAAGTGGGCCTTAGAAAGCATCACTACGAACAAAGCTAGTGGAGGTGATGGAATTCCAGTGGAGCTATTTCAAATCCTGTAAGATGATGCTGTGAAAGTGCTGCACTCAATATGCCAGCAAATTTGGAAAACTCAGCAGTGGCCACAGGCCTGGAAAAGGTCGATTTTCATTCCAATCCCAAAGAAAGGCAATGCCAAAGAATGCTCAAACTACCGCACAATTGCACGCATCTCACACGCTAGTAAATTAATGCTCAAAATTCTCTAAGCCAGGCTTCAGCAATATGTGAACCGTGAACTTCCTGATGTTCAATCTGGTTTTATAAAAGGCAGAGGAACAAGAGATCAAATTGCCAACATCTGGTGGATCATGGAAAAAGCAAGAGAGTTCCAGAAAAACATCTATGTCTGCTTTATTGACTACGCCAAAGCCTTTGACTGTGTGGATCACAATAAACTGTGGAAAATTCTGAAAGATATGAGAATACCAGACCACCTGATCTGCCTCTTGAGAAACCTATATGCAGGTCAGGAAGCAACAGTTAGAACTGGAAATGGAACAACAGCCTGGTTCCAAATAAGAAAAAGAATACTTCAGGGATGTATATTGTCATCCTGCTTATTTAACTTATATGCAGAGTACATCATGAGAAACGTTGGGCTGGAGGAAGCACAAGCTGGAATCAAGATTGCTGGGAGAAATATCAATAACCTCCAATATGCAGATGACACCACTCTTTATGGCAGAAATTGAAGAGGAACTAAAAAGACTCTTGATGAAATTAAGAGGAGAGTGAAAAGTTTGGCTTAATGATCAACATTCAGAAAAAGATCATAGCATCTGTTCGCATCAAGTCATGGGAAATAGATGGGGAAACAGTGAAAATAGTGTCAGACTTTATTTTGGGGGGCTCCAAAATCATTGCCGATGATGATTGCAACCATGGAATTAAAAGACGCTTACCACTTGGAAGAAAAGTTGTGACCAACCTAGATAGCATAGTGGAAAGCAGAGACATTACTTTGCCAACAAAGGTCCACCTAGTGAAGTGAAGGCTATGGTTTTTCCAGTGGTAATGTATGAATACAAGAGTTGGACTGTGAAGAAAGCTGAGCACCAAAGAATTGATGCTTGTTAAACTGTGGTATTGGAGAAGACTCTTGAGAGTCCATTGGACTAGAAGGAGATCCAACCAGTCCATTCTGAAGGAGATCAGCCCTGGGAATTCTTTGGAAGGAATGATGGTAAAGCTGAAACTGCAGTACTTTGGCCACCTCATGCGAAGCGTTGACTCATTGGAAAATACTCTGATGCTGGGAGGGATTGGGGGAAGGAGAAGAAGGTAATGACAGAGGATGAGATGGCTTGATGGCATCACTGACTCGATGGATGTGAGTCTCAGTGACCTCCAGGAGCTGGTGATAGACAGGGAGGCCTGGTGTGCTGTGATTCATGGGGTTGCAAAGAGTCGGACACGACTGAGTGACTGATCTGATCTGATAAAATTTTTTATTATACATGTTCTAACCCATAGATTAATATACTATGTATACTATTACATATAAGATAATACTTTATATATACATCAAATACATTTACAAAATGTAAAGGTATTTATATTCTTATATATATATGAGTATCTAATATCTATATATTTGTTTAATATATATTAAATATATATAAATGCCAATATATTTATGTTTAAAAAAATTGGAAAGCTATAAACCAAGGGACTAGTTTTTAGCTGTTTCCCTATCTTTTCTCCTCCAGTACTTTTGCTTGGAAAATCCCATGGATGAAGGAGCCTGGTAGGCTGCAGTCCACGGGGTCGTGAAGAGTCGGACACAACTGAGCGATTTCACTTTCACTTTTCACTCTCATGTATTGGAGAAGGAAATGGCAATCCACTCCAGTGTTCTTGCCTGGAGAATCCCGGGGAAGGCAGAGCCTGGTGCCCTGCCGTCTATGGGGTTGCACAGAGTCGAACACGACTGAAGCCACTTAGCAGCAGCAGCAGCTACCTTTTCTCAGGTATCTAGTTTAATAGTGCTCTCTTCTGGAAACCAAGGACATTGCTCTTGTACAAATGTAAAAAAAGGATTGAATACTAGCTTTCTTAACTTTATTTTCTCTTTTATATAACAATGGAAAGATTACTCCTATAAACAGTTGTTGTTCCTTTGACTCGCTGTTACCCATGTCAGTGATTTTTGTTTCGTTTGTCTCCTCTGCATGACCTTGTCATGGGTGTGATCTCCTGTGCCTGCTCCTAGATCTCCAATTTTCTTGAAGATATCTCTAGAATTTACCATACTCTTGTTTTCTTCTATTTCTCTGCACTGTATACTGAAGATGGCCTGTTTATCTCTCCTTGCTATTTTCTGGAACCCTGCATTAAATTGAGCATATTTTCCCCTTTCTTCCTTGCTTTTCCCTTCTCTTTTTCCCTCAACTCTTTCTAAAGCCTCCTCAAACAGCTACTTTGCCTTATTTCATTTCATTTTCTTTGGAATGTTTTTGGTCACGACCTCCTGTACAATGTTATAAAATTATGTCCATAGTTCTTCAGTCCCTCATTCCAGCAGATCTAGTCTTTTGAATCTATTTGTCAGTTCCACTGTACAATCATAAGATCCTTGTTGTAGGTCATATCTGAATGGCTTAGTGGTTTTCCTTACTTTCTTCAATTTAAGTATGAATTTTGCAATAAGGAGGTCATGATCTGAGCCACACTCAGCTCCAGGTCTTGTTTTTCCACACTGGATAGAGCTTCTCCAACTATGACTGCAAAGAAAATAATCAATCTAATTTGGGGATTGACCATCTGGTGATATCCATGAGTTTTCTCTTGTGTTGTTGAAAAAGAGTGTTTTTATGACCAGTGTGTTCTCTTGACAAATCTCTGTTAATCTTTGCCCTGGTTCATTTTGTATTTCAAGGCTAACTCGCCTGTTATTCTGAGTATCTCTCATCTTCCTACTTTTGCATTCCAATCCGTTATGATGAAAGGGGCATCTCTTTTTCTGGTGTTCATTCTAGAATATCTTGTATGTCTTCATAGAATCAGTTAATTTCATCTTCTTTGGCATTAGTGGTTGGGACATAGTCTTGGATTTGAATCGTTTGCCTTGGAAATGAACCTAGATATATTTTTTTTGTTTCACCCAAGTACTGAATTTTGGATACTTTTGTTGACTATGAGAGGTATTTCATTTCGTATAAGGGCCCCATGAACAATATGAAAAAAATGTCTAGGTGCTGAATTCTTTAAATTGTATCTGTCTAGATTTTACTTTAGACATGATAATGGTATCTTTTTACAGTGTGGTAAAAGGTGGTGGTATCTTTTTACCACCACCAGTGTTTGGAAAACATTGCATGGCCCAATGATCTATTTTACTTCTTCACCTTGATTTAATTACTTCATCATCTGTGCTTGGATTTCAGTGTAACTTTGATTTTATGAATCTCAAAAAGGATATAATCTGAGATTTGGATTCCTAAATCTACTTCCTGTTCATTTCTTAAAACCATTTAATACATTGCCCAATTCCTTATCTATTTCAAACTTTTAAAGGTGTAGTGATAATATTGTTTCTGAGTTGTGACTCCACCTTCTTCTGTGCTTCAAGCCAGTCCAAGGCTCCTCTTTTTGACCAAAGTGATGTGTCAAGAAATTTCTTTCATTTGCTCTCACAGTAAAATCACTGATCCTATTTGTAGCCTGTATATTTCTGCACATTCTGATCTTCTACTGCGCTCTGGTGGTTGATGTTCACTTAGACTCACTTGAAACATAAATATACTGCTGCTGCTGCTGCTGCTAAGTCGCTTCAGTCGTGTCTGACTCTGTGCGACCCCATAGATGGCAGCCCACCAGGCTCCTCTGTCCCTGGGATTTTCCAGGCAAGATAGATGACTTCTATTATCTATTTAATTATCTATCTGTCATCTATCTATGTCCTACGTTGTAATCAAGGAAAGAAAGGCAAAAGCCCTAGAATACTAATCAACATAGATACATTTTGTGTGATATTTTTTAAAATATTTTTTTGGCTGAGCCACATGACTTTTGGAATCTTAGTTCACCCACTAGCGATTGAGCCCATGCCCCTTGAAGTGAAAGTGTGGAGTCCTAACCACTGCCCAGCCAAAGAGGTCTTGATACATTTTTAAAAGGTAATTGACAATTAGAATAAATATTAGTATTTATAATTTTAGATGAAGCAAAACATCAAAAATACATCTATATGTAAAGCAATTCTCACTAAAAAAAAAAAAAAAGAAAGAAAGAAAAATGATGACTAGAAGAAATTTCTTCCACCACCAAGGCTATAAAGAAAGATCCACATGGAGTTATGTAGGATGAGAAGAGACTTGATCACGTCAGGACTTGCCTCTAGGAGGGGACACAAAAAATAGAAAACAATTTTATGATTGGAGATTCTCCCTGGGAAGTGAGGCATTTGAACAACATATTGGTCGCTCCAATCCTGGGATTCACTGCTGGGAAGATGAGTAGGCTTATCTAGTTTGAAAACTGGTGAGACTAACAGGAGGGATATAAGAAACTGAGATTCTGCTCTTGAAGAGTATGCACATGCTTATTTATTCCTCGTAACAAATCAGAGAAAGACGATTGAAACTGAATTTCTGACAGATTTCCTGTGTACCAACATGTGTTCACGCTCACCACACACTCACCTCTAGCTCTGGTTTAGCTCCCTACTAGAGTAAGGGAGACCATTGCTGAGACATGTGCACTTGGTGCAGGGAACAGAGCCAGCTCAGGTATGGCACTTCCCTTGATTAGGGAGTTGGAATCCATTACAGGCACTTGCAGAGCTTGTGGATTAGAAGATGTCTGTAGCTCTGACTCTCATGCCAGAACCATCCCAGTACATGTCCCAGCCCACACCAAACATTAAATCTTGCCCCTTTGCTTCAGTGCTGCTCCTCTCAAGGGCAAACATATTGTCAGGATGGGGGATTCATGCACATTTAATGGGAATGAAGCCAACTAGGACTCACACCTCAGGGGTTTTGGTCCAGCCCTTTGGGACTTACCCCCAAAACAATGGACACTGAGTATAGGAGAAACTCTGGCTCTGATGTGGTTATAGCCCTTCCATCTCTAGCCCCATCACTCAGTAAAGCAATAAGTAACAGCATACCCTAAGATAAGATGTGACTGGTGCTAACTAACTTTGGATCCAGTTCTCTCACCAAAACTACTTGCCACAGGCAGAATGCATGGGGATGTTCCCACACAAGTATATGCTTTTAAGACTGGGATAAGGGATTGTTTAACCTAATTTCATAAAAGTGTAAAAGTTAAGCAAATTGGGAAGGCAGAGGAATTTAAGGGAAAGAACAAAAACTTGAAAAAAAATTATGAAACCGAGATGAATGATTTACCAGATAAAGAGGTCAAAGCATTAGTAACAATGTAACTGAACATGGGAAGAAATAGAAGAACACGGTAAGAATTTCAGCAAGAAACTAGAAAATATGAAAAGCAACAGTCAGAGCTGAATAATACAATAAATGAAATGAAAAAAAGAAACACACACACACCAGCAGTACTTAAAAACAGGCTAGGTGGTAGAGAAGAATGAATAAGTTATCTGGAAGATTTGTTGTTGTTCAGCCGCTCAGTCGTGTCTGACTCTTTGCAACCCTGTGGGCTGCAGCAGACCAGGCTTCCTTGTCCTTCGCTATTTCTGAGTTTGCTCAAACCCAGGTCCACTGAGTCAGTGCTGACATCCAACCATCTCATCAGTCATCCCCCTCTCCTCTTGCATTCAATCTTTCCCAGCATCAGGGTCTTTTCCAATGAGCTAACTATTTGCATCAGGTGACCAAAGTATTGGAACTTCAGCTTCAGTCTCAGTCCTTTCAATGAATATTCAGGGTTGATTTCCTTTAGAATTGATTGGTTTGATCTTTTTGCTGTCCCAGGGACTCTCCAGAGTCTTCTCCAGCATCACAATTTGAAGGCATCAATTCTTTGGTACTCAGTGTTTTTTATTGTCTGGCTCTCACATCCATACCTGATTACTGGAAAAACCAATAGTCCATTTTTGATCTGGAAGATAGAAAAACGGAAATCATACAATCAAAACAGCAAAGAGAAAAATACATAAAAAAATGAAGACAGTTTGGGGAGACTTTCAAGATGACAGAGTAATACGAAAGGGAGATAAACTCTCCCATAAATAAATACATTCAACACTTTTCTGCCTATGGAACAACTCTTACAGAACATCTGAAAGCTAGTAGATGACCCCAGATTTCCAAAAAGGCAAATCAGTCTCCACAGAATGAGGTAGGGCAAAAGATAAAGACGAAAAGGGAGACAAAAGATTTTTGAGATGGGGACTTGTACCCTGGGAGTAAGGGAAGAAAATTTTCTGCACACTTGGAAACCTCCTCACAAGTGAAGTTAGCGGACAGCTTCAGAATCTCAGAAGGCAATGAAACAATGTGTGTTCAAGAGACAAAACAGAAAGAATACACCACAGAGATCATGATGAACAGCACTTCCCAACTGAGAAGTGGCTCACACACTTATGACCACTATATGGGTAAGTGAGGGCTGGATGCTGAGGCTCAGGTTTTGGTGATTGGACCTCAGGGAAAGCATCAGTCTTGACTGCTGTGAAGATACTCTTCAGGGGATAGAGTGACACAGTTTAGGGAGGCCATGGAAAAGTCTGGGTATACCAGAGAGAAAAATATTCCCATGGGAAGGCTCTAACTCCATGCCCTCATAGAACAAAGGACCTCACTCTAGTGAATGCCAAAGGTGAAGGTGAACAGGCTGTGGTCTGTGACTCCAGAGGTAGAGAAGCTGGTACAAGTGTCTGAGGTGGAAGGCAGGGGGCCACTACAGTCCCAGCCCCAGAGATCACCCCTAGTGCCAAGCTATGAGTAGCCATGGGTAGACGCTTATGTTTTCCTGGAAGCCCAAGCAGCTTGGCTTTGCCAAGGGTCCCACAACCTGGGGCCAAGCCCACTGAGGAAGTGCACTACTTGCTTTAGACTGTGGTGACCCCCTATAGGTCCCATTTGGGAGTCCCAGATACTCAACTCTGCCAAGTAAGTGTCACAACCTGGGGCAAATTCCCCTAGGAAAGCACATGACCTGCCTCAGACCGTGGCAACCTCCTACAGAGTCCAGCCATGGTGGTGAGAAAGGCAGGTTGATAAGAAGTCCAGGAGTCCCCAAGGAGATAGGGGTCTGGAATTCTAAAGGAGGAGGAAAGGGAAAACTTTATTTTCCCTCTACATTCCTTGGTCTTAGTCACATAAAACGTTTTTATCTTTAAGCTTTGAACTGATGATTACACAACAAACAACTCAGTGTAAACTCTGTACTCAGGTTTATATAACAACAATGTATCCTGCTTGAGGACAGTTTCCCCTTCCTGAAAACCTTCTGGCTAATCCTATTATTTTAAAATGTAAATTATGGGAGTGAGTCTAGTAATATCTTTGCAACCTCCAGACATTCTTTTGATTCACTGTAATAACTGATTAAAAAGTATATAACTCCCTTGCCAACACTAGTGAGGGGGGCACTCTTTCTTTCCCTTTCTAATGTCTATGTCAGAAGCTTTCTCTATCTCTTTTATACTTTAATAAAACTTTATTACACAAAAGCTCTGAGCAATCAAACCTCATCTCTGGCCCCGGATTGAATTCCCCTCTGGAAGCCAAGAATCCTGGCATCTTTCATGGTTCAGTAACAACCTTTCAGTGGGCACTCCCCACAACCCCAGTTAGGTCTGCTATACCCCTCCCTCTCCCCAACACATGCGAGTTAGTCCTAACAAGCTTCTATTTTCATCCCCTTGTGTCTGGGTAGAGAATAGAGACCTACAATCAGAAGTGAAGTGAAGTGAAGTCGCTCAGTCGTGTCCAACTCTTTGCAACCCCATGGACTGTAGCCTACCAGGCTCCTCCGTCCATGAGATTCTCCAGGCAAGAATACTGGAGTGGGTTGCCATTTCCTTCTCCAGACCTATAATCAGAGACAGGCCCAAACCAAATTGGAACCCCAGGGGCTATATGAGCAAAGGGAAAAAGGGGAAATCACCCATGCAGTTGCAGAGACAGTGGATTAATTTCCTGAAGCTAACCTGAAACTGTGTTCTTTAGGGGCAACTGTAGATTTAGTAACAGTTACAAACTGGATAAAGGCAAGATCTGTGCCTGAGCTGATTCCACACCACTGAAAACAGGTCCACAGACCTTCCTGGAAATACTGGAGGACTTTCTGAGAGGCAAACCTACTGGAGCAGGAAAATGGAGGAATCACATGGACATTTTTCTTGGTACCATTCTCTCTCTCTCTCTCTCTCTCTCTCTCTCTCTCTATATATATATATATATATATATATATATATATATATATATATCTCTCCACCTTATTGTCATAGTGTTATAATAATTTTCTTTATTACTCCTTTGATTTTTATTCTATAAGCTGTTTTTCCCATTTTATAAAAAATAGTTTTAAATAAATTCAATTTAACTTCTTGTCCTATTTTTATGGCTTTGTACTGCTTAGTTACTGCAATTTTTTCCATATTTTTTATTTTTATTTTCCTTTTCATGTTTTGTTTTATGTTTTTGAGAGTCTGATTTTTAGTATTTCTTTTCACTTAGGAGATTGATTATTGGATTGGTTGCTCTCTTCCTTTTTGACTCTTGTTGCCATTCATTTTTTCCCTATTTTTAATCTATTATTTCTCTTTGTAAGTGTGTGAATCTCATTGCATGTTCTTGGCTGTTGAGTGCTGTTTCACCAGTAGTCTTGGAGTTTTGTCTTTGCTGCTGTGTGGCTTGTGAAGTGTCAGTGTTACAGTAGGGGCTAGGCCTGAGCCTCATAAGTGGGAGACTCAAGTCCAGGACTTTGGATCACCAGAGAACTCCAAAACTCATGAAACATTGATAGGGGAGAGCCCTACAGAAGGCCTCCATCTCAAAACTAAGATAAAGCTTCACCCAAAGACCTGCAAGTTCCCATGCTAGACACCTCATACAAAACCTCTAGCAAAACAGGAAAAAAAAAGCCTGCTCATGTGCAGAAAGGCTGTCAAAAGCCATATCAAGGCCATGCTGCTGCTGCTGCTGCTAAGTTGCTTCAGTTGTGTCCAACTCTGTGCAACCCCATAAATGGCAGCCCACCAGGCTCCCCCGTCCCTGGGATTCTCCAGGCAAGAATACTGGAGTGGGTTGCAATTTCCTTCTCCAATGCATGATATCAAGGCCATAGATGCCCCCAAACACATTACTGGTCTAGGCACTATCTTTCAGAGAGGCAAGACTCAGATTCATTCACCAGAACACAGGCACAAGTCCCTCAACCATGAAACTTTCACTAGGCACTGTACCAACTCCACCCATGGGGGAAGACTCTACAGTTAAGAGGAATTATGACCTTTCAGCCTACAGAGAGGAGACCCCAAACACAGTGAAGTAAACAAAATGAAAAGGGAGAGAAATATTGAGCAGGCAAAGGAACATGATAAAAACCTACCAGGCCAAACAAAAGAGGAAGAGATAGGGAGTCTACCTGAAAAGCAGCTCAGAATAATGATAGTAAAGATGATCCAAAATCTTGAAAACAAAATGGAGACAGATAAATAGACTGGAGGCATGAATTAAAAAGTTCTAAGAAATGTTTACCAAGGACCTAGAAGATTTAAATAATAAACAATATTCAGTGAACAACACAATAACTGAGATGAAATGTTCATTATAGGAAACCAATAGTAGAACTGAAGCAGAAGAACTGATAAGCCAACTGAAAGATAGAATGATGGAAATAACTAAAACAGAGCAGAATAAAGAAAAAAAGAAGACAAAGAAGAAATGAGGACAGCCTCAGAGACCTTTGGAAAGACATTAAATGCCTCAATGTTCAAATCATAGTTGTCCCAGAAGAGGACAAAAAGAAAGGTTATGAGAAAATACTTGAGGATAATATAGTTGAAATTTTCTCTAAAATGGGAAAGGGAATAGCCATTCAAATATAGAAAGGTCAGAGTGTCCCATGCAGGATAACACCAAGGGGAAACAGACCAAAACACCTATTAATCAAAATAATAATAATAAAAAATAAGCACAAATAACTAATATTAAAAGGAGCAAGTGAAAATAACTAATAACATACAAGGAGAATCCCATAAGGCTAACAGCTGGTCTTTCAAAAGAAACTCTGCAGGGCTGAAGAAAATGGGAGGATATACTGAAAGTGATGAGAGGGAAAAACCTACAACCAAGATTCTTCTATACAGCAATGATCTCATTCAGATTCAAAGGAGTAACCAAATCATTACAGACAAGCAAAAAATAAGAGAACTCAGCAACATTAAATCAGCTTTAGAAGAAATACTAAAGGAACTTCTTTAGACAGGAAACAAAAGATCAAGAAAAGGCATATAAAAACAAACCCCCTAACAATAAAATAAATGGCAATAGTATCAAGTATATCAATAATTAACTTAAATGTAACTGGACTAAGGAAGCTCCCACCAAAAGTCACAGACTGCATACAAAAACAAGACCCCTATATATATACCATCTTCAAGAGACCCACTTCAGACCTAGGGATTCACACAGATTGAAAGTGAAGATCTGGAAAAAAGATAATCCATGCAAATGGAAATAAAAAGAAAATGGGAGTAGTAATACTCATATCAGATAAAATGTACTGTAAAATAAAGATTGTTACAAGAGACAATGAAGGACAATAGTGGATAATGACACAGCAATCCCATTAACCATTGTAACAAAAAAAAAATAATAATAAAATACTAAGAAATAAATCTACCTTAACAGGCAAATGACTTGTATGCAGAAAACTATAAGACACTGATAAAAGTAAAACAACATAAAAAGATGGAGAAATATACCATGTTCTTGGATAGGAAGAATTAATGTTGTGAAAACGACTATACTATCCAAAGCAATCTACAGATTAAATACTATCCCTATTAAACTACCAATGGTATTTTTCATGGAACCAGAACAAATAATTTTCAGCTTGTATCAAAACACAAATGATCTTAAATAGCCATAGTATTCTTGAAGAAGTAGAATGGAGCTGGAGGAATCAATCTTCCTGACTTAAAACTATATTACAAAGTTACAGCCATCAAGATAGTGTGGTATTGGTACAAAAACAGAAATATGA
Source organism: Tragelaphus eurycerus (assembly GCA_935064755.1). Taxonomy (NCBI): domain Eukaryota; kingdom Metazoa; phylum Chordata; class Mammalia; order Artiodactyla; family Bovidae; genus Tragelaphus; species Tragelaphus eurycerus. The sequence continues at coordinate 11,487,520 of CAKXYN010000046.1, read as the reverse complement.
AACAATGGAGCAAGATAGAAAGCCTGGAGATAATCCCACACACCTATGGGCAACTTATTTTTGACAAAGGGGACAAAAACATACAATGGAGAAAAGATAAAAAAAAAACTCATATAAGATGAAGTAGAATATAAACAGACTAAAATACAATTCCAAGAAGACCTTTATATGATAAAGGGATTAATGTAATAAAAGGATATTATATATGTATATATATATGTATATTTATGTAGATCTGATAGATAGAGTGCCTGATGAACTATGGAATGAGGTTCGTGACATTGTACAGGAGACAGGGATCAAGACCATCCCCATGGAAAAGAAATGCAAAAAAGCAAAATGGCTGTCTGGGGAGGCCTTACAAATAGCTGCGAAAAGAAGAGAAGCGAAAAGCAAAGGAGAAAAGGAAAGATATAAACATCTGGATGCAGAGATCCAAAGAATAGCAAGAAGAGATAAGAAAGCCTTCTTCAGCGATCAATGCAAAGAAATAGAGGAAAACAACAGAATGGGAAAGGCTAAGGATCTATTCAAGAAAATCAGAGATACCAAAGGAATATTTCATGCAAAGATGGGCTCGATAAAGGACAGAAATGGTGTGGACCTAACGGAAGCAGAAAATATTAAGAGGAGGTGGCAAGAATACACAGAAGAACTGTACAAAAAAGAGCTTCACGACCCAGATAATCATGATGGTGTGATCACTGACCTAGAGCCAGACATCCTGGAATGTGAAGTCAAGTGGGCCTTAGAAAGCATCACTACAAACAAAGCTAGTGGAGGTGACGGAATTCCAGTGGAGCTGTTCCAAATCCTGAAAGATGATGCTGTGAAAGTGCTGCACTCAATATGCCAGCAAATTTGGAAAACTCAGCAGTGGCCACAAGATTGGAAAAGGTCAGTTTTCATCCCAATCCCAAAGAAAGGCAATGACAAAGAATGCTCAAACTACCGCACAATTGCACTCATCTCACACGCTAGTAAAGTAATGCTCAAAATTCTCCAAGCCAGGCTTCAGCAATATGTGAACCATGAACTTCCTGATGTTCAAGCTGGTTTTAGAAAAGGCAGAGGAACCAGAGATCAAATTGCCAACATCCGCTGGATCATGGAAAAAGCAAGAGAGTTCCAGAAAAACATCTATTTCTGCTTTATTGACTATGCCAAAGCCTTTGACTGTGTAGATCACAATAAACTGTGGAAAATTCTGAGACAGATGGGAATACCAGACCACCTGATCTGCCTCTTGAGAAACTTCTATGCAGGTCAGGAAGTAACAGTTAGAACTGGTCATGGAACAACAGACTGGTTCCAAATAGGAAAAGGAGTACGTCAAGGCTGCATATTGTCACCATGTTTATTTAACTTATATGCAGAGTACATCATGAGAAATGCTGGACTGGAGGAAACACAAGCTGGAATCAAGATTGCTGGGAGAAATATCAATAACCTCAGATATGCAGGTGACACCACCCTTATGGCAGAAAGTGAAGAGGAACTAAAAAGCCTCTTGATGAAAGTGAAAGTGGAGAGTGAAAAGATTGGCTTAAAGCTCAACATTCAGAAAACGAAGATCATGGCATCTGGCCCCATCACTACATGGGAAATAGATGGGGAAACAGTGGAAACAGTGTCAGACTTTATTTTTCTGGGCTCCAAAATCACTGCAGATGGTGACTGCAGCCATGAAATTAAAAGACGCTTACTCCTCGGAAGGAAAGTTATGGCCAACCTAGATAGCATATTCAAAAGCAGAGACATCACTTTGCCAACAAAGCTTCGCCTAGTCAAGGCTATGGTCTTTCCTGTGGTCATGTATGGATGTGAGAGCTGGACTGTGAAGAAGGCTGAGCGCTGAAGAATTGATGCTTTTGAACTGTGGTGTTGGAGAAGACTCTTGAGAGTCCCTTGGACTGCAAGGAGATCCAACCGGTCCATTCTGAAGGAGATCAGCCCTGGGATTTCTTTGGAAGGAATGATGCTAAAGCTGAAACTCCAGTATTTTGGCCACCTCATACGAAGAGTTGACTCATTGGAGAAGACTCTGATGCTGGGAGGGATTGAGGGCAGGAGGAGAAGGGGACGACAGAGGATGAGATGGCTGGATGGCATCATTGACTCGATGAAGGTGAGTCTGGGTGACCTCCGAGAGCTGGTGATGGATAGGGAGGCCTGGCGTGCTGCAGTTCATGGGGTCGCAAAGATTCGGACACGACTGAGCGACTGATCTGATCTGATCTGATGTATATTATGTGTTCACTTAAATATAAAGGAAACATTAAAGAAATAAAGGAAGAAATTGACAGTAATATTAAAATTATAGGGGATTTTAATACCCTGCTTATTCCAATCAGCAGCTCATCCAGACAGAATATCAAGAAGGAAACAGTGGTCTTATATGACACAATAAACCACTGGTCTTGAGAAACTCTTACAGAACATTTTATATAAAATGAGTAGAATATACATTATTTTCAAATGCACGTGGAATATTCTCTTGGATAGATCACATTCAGTTCAGTTCAGTTCAGTCACTCAGTCGTATCCCACTCTTTGTGACTCAAAGAACTGCAGCATGCCAGGCCTCCCTGTCCATCACCAACTCCCGGAACCCACTCAAACCCACATCAAGTGAGTTGGTGATGACATCAAACCATCTCATCTTCTGTCATCTCCTTCTCCTCCTGCCCTCAACTTTCCCAGAATCAGGGTCTTTTCAATGAGTCAGCTATTCACATCAGGTGGCCAAAGTATTGGAGTTTCAGCTTCAACATCAGTCCTTCCAATGAACACCCGGGACTTCTCTCCTTTAGGATGGACTGGTTGAATCTCTTTTGCAGTTCAAGTGACTCTCAAGAGTCTTTTCCAACATCACGGTTCAGAAGCATCAATTCTTTGGTGCTCAGCTTTCCTTATAGTCCAACTCTCACATCCAAACATGATCACTGGGAAAACCATAACCTTTACTAGATGGACCTTTGTTGACAAAGTAATGTCTCGGCTTTTTATTATACTAGACAGGTTGGTCATAACTTTCCTTCCAAGGAGTAAGTGTCTTTTCATTTCATGGCTGCAATCACCATCTGCAGTGATTTTTGGAGCCAAAAAATAAATAAATAAAATAAAATAAAATAAAATAAAGTCAGCCACTGTTTCCAATGTTCCCCCATCTATTTGCCATGAGGCAATGGGACCGGATGTCATGATCTTCGTTTTCTGAATGTTGAGCTTTAAGCCAACTTTTTCACTCTCCTATTGTGCAGGCGGCTGCAGAGGGCATGCTAAAGTGGGGCCTAGAGGAGCCACCCCACGTCCGAGGTCAGGTGCAGCAGCCGAGACTACCATACTGCTACGGCGCAGGAACTGCCAAGAGGAGTTACCCACGTCCGAGGTCAGGGGCAGTGAGGAGAGGAGTTACCCTGCGTCCAAGGTCAGGGGCAGCGACAAGAGGAGTTACCCACGTCCGAGGTCAGGGGCCACGACGAGAGGAGTTACGTCGCGTCTGAGGTCAGGGGCGGCGGCCCGGAGGAGATACCCCATGCCCCGAGCCCAAGGCCAGGTGCGGCAGGCGAGAGGAGCTACCCCATGCTCCCACGTCAGAGGCCAAGGGCGGCAGCCGGGAGGAGCAACCCTACGCCCGAGGCCAGGGGCGGTGGCCGGGAGGACCAACCCCACGTCCAAGGAGCTGTGGCTGCGTGGGCACAAGAGGGCCTAGAGGAGCTATCCCACATTGAAGGTCAGGAAGTGCGGTGGTGAGGAGAGATCCCTCGTCCAAGGTAAGGAGCAATGGCTGTGCTTTGCTGGAGCAGCCGGGAAGAGATACCCCATTCCCAAGGTAAGAGAAACCCAAGTAAGGCTGTGGGTGTTGCAAGAGGGCATCAGACGGCAAACACACTGAAACCATACTCACAGAAAACTAGTAAATCTAATCACACGAGGACCACAGCCTTATCTAACTCAGTAAAACTAAGCCATGCCCACGGGACAACCCATGGGCGGATCATGGAGGAGAGATCTGACAGGATGTGGTCCGCTGGTGAGATATCAAGGGAACATTTCATGTAAAGATGGGCTCGATAAAGGACAGAAACGGTGTGGACCTAACGGAAGCAGAAGATATTAAGAAGAGGTGGCAAGAATACACAGAAGAACTGTACAAAAAAGAGCTTCATGACCCAGATAATCATGATGGTGTGATCACTGACCAAGAGCCAGACATCCTGGAATGTGAAGTCAAGTGGGCCTTAGAAAGCATGACTACCAACAAAGCTAGTGGAGGTGATGAAATTCCAGTTGAGCTATTCCAAATCCTGAAAGATGATGCTGTGAAAGTGCTGCACTCAATATGCCAGCAAATTTGGAAAACTCAACAATGGCCACAGGACTGGAAAAGGTCAGTTTTCATTCCAATCCCAAGAAAGGCAATGCCAAAGAATGCTCAAACTACCGCACAATTGCACTCATCTCACACGCTAGTAAGGTAATGCTCAAAATTCTCCAAGCCAGGTTTCAGCGATATGTGAAATGTGAACTTTCTGATGTTCAAGCTTGTTTTAGAAAAGGCAGAGGAACTTGAGATCAAATTGCCAACATCCGCTGGATCATCGATAAAGCAAGAGAGTTCCAGAAAAACATCTATTTCTGCTTTATTGACTATGCCAAAGCCTTTGACTGTGTGGATCACACTAAACTGTGGAAAATTCTAAAAGAGATGGGAATACCAGACCACCTGATCTGCCTCTTGAGAAATTTGTATGCAGGTTAGGAAGCAACAGTTAGAACTGGACATGGAACAACAGACTGGTTCCAAATAGGAAAAGGAGTTCGTCAAGGCTGTATATTGTCATCCAGTTTATTTAACTTATATGCAGAGTACATCATGACAAATGCTGGACTGAAAGAAACACAAGTTGAAATCAAGATGTCCAGGAGAAATATCAATAACCTCAGATATGCAGATGATACCATGCTTATGGCAGAAAGTGAAGAGGAACTCAAAAGCCTCTTGATGAAAGTGATAGTGGAGAGTGTGATGAAAGTGATAGTGGAGAGTGAAAAAGTTGGCTTAAAGCTCAACATTCAGAAAATGAAGATCATGGCATCCGGTCCCATCACTTCATGGGAAATAGATGGGGAAACAGTGGAAACAGTGTCAGACTTTATTTTGGGGGGTTGCAAAATCACTGCAGACGGTGACTGCAGCCATGCAATTAAAAGACGCTTACTCTGCGGAAGTAAAGTTATGACCAACCTAGATAGTATATTCAAAAGCAGAAACATTACTTTGACAACAAAGGTTCGCCTAGTCAAGGCTATGGTTTTTCCTGTGGTCATGTATGGATGTGAGAGTTGGACTGTGAGGAAGGCTGAGCGCAGGAGAATTGATGCTTTTTAACTGTGGTGTTGAAGAAGACTCTTGAGAGTCCCTTGGACTGCAAGGAGATCCAACCAGTCCATTCTGAAGGAGATCAGCCCTGGGATTTCTTTGGAAGGAATGATGCTAAAGCTGAAACTCCAGTACTTTGGCCACCTCATGCGGAGAGTTGACTCATTGAAGAAGACTCTGATGCTGGCAGGGATTGAAGGCAAGGGGAGAAGGGGACGACAGAGGGTGAGATGGTTGGATGGCATCACTGACTCGATGGATGTGAGTCTCAGTGTGCTCCGGGAGTTGGTGATGGATATGGAGGCCTGGCGTGCTGCGATTCATGCGGTTGTAAAGAGTCAGACACGACTGAGCGACTGATCTTATCTGATTACACTTTCATCAAGAGGCTCTTTAGTTCCTCTTCACTTTCTGCCATAAGGGTGGTGTCATCTGCATATCTGAGGTTATTGATATTTCTCCCGGAAATCTTGATTCTAGCTTTGCTTCTTCCAGCTCAGCATTTCTCATGATGTACTCTGCATGTAAGTTAAATAAGCAGGGTGACAATATACAGCCTTGACGTACTCCTTTTCCTATTTGGAACCAGTCTGTTGTTCCATGACCAGTTCTAACTGTTGCTTCCTGAACTGCATACAGATTTCTCAAGAGGCAGGTCAGGTGGTCTGGCCTTCCCACCACTTGAAGAATCTTCCACAGTTTATTGTGATCCATACAGTCAAAGGCTTTGGCATAGTCAGTAAATTAGAAATAGATGTTTTTCTGGAACTCTGTTTCTTTATTTGATTATCCAGCGGAGGTTGGCAGTTTGATCTCTGATTCTTCTTCTTTTTATAAAACCATCTTGAACATCTGGAAGTTCAAGGTTCATGTATTGCTGAAGCTTAGCTTGGAGAATTTTAAGCATCACTTTACTATCTTGTGATATGAGTCCAATTGTGCAGTAGTTTGAGCATTCTTTGGCCTTGCCTTTCCTTTGTACTGGAATGAAAACTGACCTTTCCCAATCCTGTGGCCACTGCTGAGTTTTCCAAATTTGCTTGCATATTGAGTTCAGCACTTTCACAACATCATCTTTCAGGATGACAGAATTTGATCCACTGGAGAAGGCGATGGCAAACCACTTCAGTATTCTTGCCTTGAGAACCTCATGAACAGTATGAAAAGGAAAAAAATATAGGACACTGAAATATGAACTCCCCAGGTCGGTAGGTCCCCAATATGCTATTAGAGATCAGTGGAGAAATAACTCCAGAAAGAATGAAAGGATGGAGCCAAAGCAAAAACAACACCTAGTTGTGGATGGGACTGTTGATAGAAGCAAGGTTCAATGCTGTAAAGAGCAATATTGCATAGGAACCTGGAATGTTAGGTCCATGAATCAAGGCAAATTGGAAGTGATCAAACAGGAGATGACAAGACTGAGCATCAACATTCTAGGAATCAGAGAAAAGATGGACGGGAATGGGTGAATTTAAGTTAGATGATCATCATATCTTCTACTGTGGGCAGGGATACCTTAGAACAAGTGGAGTAGCCATCATATTTCACATTCTATGCCACTAAAATGGTCTCAACAAATTTAACAGTATAGAAACTACAGTAAGAATGTTTGTACAACATGGTATGAAACTAGAAATCAATTGCAGGAAGAAAAATGTGAAAAAAACAGTAACACATGTAGAGTAAACAACATGCTACTAGAAAATCAATAGATAAATGAAGACATAAAATAGAGAACCAGAAAATACCTTGAGGCACATAAAAAAATTACAATTTTCCAAAATCTATGAAACACACCAGAAGCAGTTCTAAGAGTGAAATTTGTAGTGATACAGGCCTATCTCGAAAGGCCTGTATCGACATAACCTACCATCCAAAGAAATTTAAAAAAGGAAAATATTAACAAATTCTAAAGCCAAGATAAGGAAAGAAATAATAGCAATCAGATCAGATCAGATCAGACGCTCAGTCGTGTCCGACTCTTTGTGACCCCATGAACTGCAGCACGCCAGGCCTCCCTATCCATCACCAGCTCTCGGAGGTCACTCAGACTCACATTCATCGAGTCAGTGATGCCAACCAGCCATCTGATCCTCTGTCGTCCCCTTCTCCTCCTGCCCTCAATCCCTCCCAGCATCAGAGTCTTCTCCAATGAGTCAACTCTTCGCATGAGGTGGTCAAAATACTGGAGTTTCAGCTTTAGCATCATTCCTTCCAAAGAAATCCCAGGGCTGATCTCCTTCAGAATGGACTGGTTGGATCTCCTTGCAGTCCAAGGGACTCTCAAGAGTCTTCTCCAACACCACAGTTCAAAAGCATCAATTCTTCGGCCCTCGGCCTTCTTCACAGTCCAGCTCTCACATCCATACAGGACCACAGGAAAGACCATAGCCTTGACTAGGCGAACCTTTGTTGGCAAAGTGATGTCTCTGCTTTTGAATATGCTATCTAGGTTGGTCATAACTTTCCTTCCAAGGAGTAAGCGTCTTTTAATTTCATGGCTGGAGTCACCATCTGCAGTGATTTTGGAGCGCAGAAAAATAAAGTCTGACACTGTTTCCACTGTTTCTCCATCTATTACCCATGTAGTGATGGGACCAGATGCCATGATCTTCGTTTTCTGAATGTTGAGCTTTTAGCCAACCTTTTCACTCTCCACTTTCACTTTCATCAAGAGGCTTTTGAGTTCCTCTTCACTTTCTGCCACAAGGGTGGTGTCACCTGCATATCTGAGGTTATTGATATTTCTCCCAGCAATCTTGATTCCAGCTTGTGTTTCCTCCAGTCCAGCATTACTCATGATGTACTCTGCATATAAGTTAAATAAACATGGTGACAATATACAGCCTTGATGTACTCCTTAAGAAAGCATAAATACAGACAAAAATATAAAAGATCAATAAAACTAGACTCAATAAGGAAAAAAGGAGAGGGCTCAAATAAAAAAAAATAAGAAGTGGAGGAAGAAATTACCACCACTACTACTACAACAATACAAAAAAAAAATCATAAAATACTATGAACAATTATATATGAAAAATTAGACAATCTAGAATAAATGTAAAGATTTCTAGAAACATACAACTTTCCAAACTGAATCAGGAAGAAATATATAAACTGAATAAAACAATCACTAACAGTGAAGTTGAATTTGTAATACAAAATAAATTTTAAAGCAAACAAAATCCAGAACTGGATGGTTTCACAGAGAATTCTACCAAAGAAGAGACAACACCTATCCTTCTCAAACTATTCAAAAAAATGGAAGAAATTGGAACACATCCAAATTTATAGTACACGGTCATCAGTACTCTAATATCAAAACCAGACAAAGACACTACAAAGGAGAAAAACATTACAAGCTAGTATATATATATATATATATATATATATATATATATATATATATATATACCTTGGAAGGAAAGTTATGACCAACCTAGATAGCATATTCAAAAGCAGAGACATCACTTTGCCAACAAAGGTTCGCCTAGTCAAGGCTATGGTCTTTCCTGTGGTCGTGTATGGATGTGAGAGCTGGACTGTGAAGAAGGCTGAGCGCCGAAGAATTGATGCTTTTGAACTGTGGTGTTGGAGAAGACTCTTGAGAGTCCCTTGGACTGCGAGAAGATCCAACCAGTCCATTCTGAAGGAGATCAATCCTGGAATTTCTTTAGAAGGAATGATGCTAAAGCTGAAACTCCAGTATTTTGGCCACCTCATGCGAAGAGTTGACTCATTGGAGAAGACTCTGATGCTGGGAGGGATTGAGGGCAGGAGGAGAAGGGGACGACAGAGGATGAGATGGCTGGATGGCATCACTGACTCGATGGATGCGAGTCTGAGTGACCTCCGGGAGCTGGTGATGGACAGGGAGGCCTGGCGTGCTGCGGTTCATGGGTTCGCAAAGAGTCGGACACGACTGAGCGACTGATCTGATCTGATCTGATCTGATATATATATATATACATACATACATACATATATGCTAAAATTTCCTCTGAAATCAGAAGCAAGATAAAGCACTCTCAATACTGGATGGCATCACTGACTCGATGGACGTGAGTCTGAGTGAACTCCAGGAGTTTGTGATGGACAGGTAGGCTGGCGTGCTGCAATTCATGGGATCACACACAGTCGGACACAACCGAGTGACTGAACTGAACTGAACTCGAGATAACAAACCAGACTGTGGGATAGCTACCCCACGAAATGCCCTAACCTAAGACACCACCAGGCCCACTCACAGAACAAAGGACTGACTAGAGCAAGCTAGCTGTGGACCAGCCCATCCACTGCTGGAGACAGGCAGGTGAGGGCAGCCAGAGCCAGAAAGGTGCAATCACGGTACCAGATAGGCATCATCTGCCAAACTGCAAGCAGGCTTCGTTGTTAACCAAGACTTCTTTGGATTCTGGAGAATCAACATCTGCCTGAGAAGGTGCACCAGTTGTACACCCAGAAAACTGAATGGCAGGGATGGGGGAGGCGATAAGTCGCAGCAAACCTCACTCGCAAACACCTGGTCACCTGAGCTGCTTGGACCTGGGAAGGGCACAAAACGCAGGCCCAACCATGTCTGTGCCTTTGAGGAGTATCCGAGTACCTGAATCTGAGCAGCTTAGACCTGGAAAGTGCATAAAACCCAGGGCTGGCCTAAGACAGTTCCCATCAGAGCAATCTAGAGCCTAAGCAGTGTAGACACAGAAAGCACACACACTGTGAGCGTCGACAAACCCAGTGTGGCTGAGACATTGTGAGCAGACACCACTGGTTATTTGTTTGCAGTGACCCTCCCTCCCCACAGCACGACTGAACAAGTGAGCCTAAAAAACTGTCCACCACCGCCCCCTTGTGGCAGAGTGGAAATTAGACACTGACGAGATCAGCAAACAGAAGAAGCTAAAACAGAGGGAATCGCCTTGGAAGTGACAGGTGCAACAGATTAAAACCCTGTAGTTAGTATTGACTACTTAGGAAGGGGCTTATAGATCTTGAGAATTATAAGACGGATCAAGGAACTATCTGAAAATGAACTGACCCCACACTGTCCACAACAACACCAGAGAAAATCCTAGATATATTTTTACTATCATCATTCTTTATTTTTTTAATTTTAAAATTTTTAAGTCCTCTATTACTCCTTTAATTTTCATTTTTATAACCTACTGTTACTTTGCAAGAAAAAAAGACCCTATTTTTTAAAGCAAAATTCATATATATATATTTTAATTTTGGTGACTTTATTTATTTATTTTTCTTTAATATTGTACTTTTGAGAATCCAACCTCTACTCTAGATTTTGAATCTTTGCTTTTTGGTATTTGTTATCAATTTTCTACCTTTAAGAGCCCAATCTTCAGTACCCACTTTTACTTGGGAGGGAGATTACTGGCTAGACTGCTCTCTCTCCTTTGGGCTCTCCTTTTTCTCTACCAGGTCGCTTCTATCTCCTCCCTCGCGTTTTTCTTTTCTACACAATTCTGTGAATCTATTTGTGTGTTCTAGACTGTGGAGAACATTTAGGGAACTGATTACTGGATGGATTGTCTCTCTATTTTTGATTCCCCCCTTTATCCTCCTGGGCACCTCTGTCTCCTTCCTCCCTCTTCTCTTCTTTGTATAACTACATGAACATCTCTGAGTACTCCAGACTGTTGAGTGCACATAAGAAGTGATTACTGGCTAGCTTGCCCTCTCCTCTTTTGATTCCCTCTCTTCTCTTCCTGGTCAACTCTATCTCCCTCCTCCATCTTCTCTTCTCCATGAAACTCTGTGAACCTCTCTGGGGGTCCCTCACTGTGGAGAAACTTTTAATCTTTAACCTAGATGTTTTACCAATGGCAATGTATAGATTGAGAAGTCTTGAGGCTACTGTAAGAATAACTGAAAACCAGAAGCAGGAGGATTAAGTCCAAATACTGAGAACACCAGAAGCCTTCGCTGAGGAAGGCTTTCTTATCTCCTCTTGCTATTCTTTGGAACTCTGCATTCAGATGCTTATATCTTTCCTTTTCTCTTTTGCTTTTGGCTTCTCTTCTTTTCCCGGCTATTTGTAAGGCCTCCCCAGACAGCCATTTTGCTTTTTTGCATTTCTTTTCCATGGGGATGGTTTTGATCCCTGTCTCCTGTACAATGTCACGAACCTCATTCCATAGTTCATCAGGCACTCTATCTATCAGATCTAGGCCCTTAAATCTATTTCTCACTTGCACTGTATAATCATAAGGGATTTGATTTAGGTCATACCTGCATGGTCTATTTGTTTTTCCTCTGCTAAGTCACTTCAGTCATGTCCGACTCTGTGTGACCCCATAGATGGCAGCCCACCAGGCTCCCCCGTCTCTGGGATTCTCCAGGCAAGAACATTGGAGTGGGTTGTCATTTCCTTCTCCAATGAATGAAAGTGAAAATTGAAAGGGAAGTTGCTCAGTTGTGTCGGACTCTTAGCGACCTCATGGATTGCAGCCTACCAGGCTCCTCTGTCCATGGGATTTTCCAGGCAAGAGTACTAGAGTGGGGTGCCATTGCCTTCTCAGTTGGTTTTTCCTACTTTCTTCAATTTAAGTCTGAATTTGGCAATAAGGAGTTCATGGTCTGAGCCACAGTCAGCTCCTGGTCTTATTTTGCTGACTGTGTAGAGCTTCTCCATCTTTGGCTGCAAAGAATATAATAGATCTGATTTCAGTGTTGACCATCTGATGATGTCAACTCCTGACTCCATGGAACATTAATTGATAGGAGTTCAAAAAACGCCTTCATACCTACACTGAAACCAAACATCATTCAAGGGTCAACAAGTTCCAGAGCAAGACATACCATGCAAATTCTCCAGCGACATAGGAATGTAGCCCTGAGCTTCAATATAAATGCTTCCCAAAGTCACTCCAAATACATTTACATCTCATAACTCCTTATTGGACACTTCATTGCACTCCAGAGAAAAGATATCCAGCTCCACCCACCAGAACACCCACCCAAGCTTCTCTAACCAGGAAACCTGGACAAGCCACCTGTCCAAACCCACACGCAGCAAGGAAATTTCACAATAAAGAATATTCCACAAACTGCCAAAATATGGAAAGGCACACCAAACACAGAAATCTAAACAAGATGAAGAGGCAGCGGAATACTCAGCAGGTAAAGGAACAGGAGAAATGCCCACCAAACCAAACAAAAGAGGAAGAGATAGGGAATCTATCTGATAAAGGATTCCAAATAATGATAGTGAAAATGATACAAAATCTTGAAATCAAAATGGGGTTACAGATAAATACCCTGGATACAAGTATTGAGAAGATTCAAGAAAGGTTTAACAAGGACCTAGGCCTGGAAAATCCCATGGATGGAGGAGCCTGGTAGGCTGCAGTCCATGGGGTCTCTAAGAGTTGGGCACAATGGAGCAACTTCATTTTAACTTTCCACTTTCATGCATTGGAGAAGGAAATGGCAACCTACTCCAGTGTTCTTGCCTGGAGAAACCCAGGGACAGTCTATGGGGTTGCAGAGAGTCGGACATGATTGAAGCGACTTAGAAGCAGCAGTAGGAGAAATAAAAAAGAGTCAATATATAATGAATAATGCAATTCAGTTCACTTCACTTCAGTCGCTCAGTTGTGTCTGACTCTTTGTGACCCCATGAATTGCAGCACACCAGGCCTCCCTGTCCATCACTAACTCCTGTCACTCACACTCATGTCCATCGAGTTGGAGATGCCATCAAGCCATCTCATCCTCTGTCGTCCCCTTCTCCTCATGCCCCCAATCCCTCCCAGCATCAGAGTCTTTTCCAATGAGTCAACTCTTTGCATGAGGTGGCCAAAGTACTGTAGTTTTAGCTTCAGCATCATTCCTTCCAAAGAACACCCAGGACTGATCTCCCTTAGAATGGTCTGGTTGGATGTCCTTGCAGTCCAAGGGACTCTCAAGAGTCTTCTCCAACACCACAGTTAAAAAGCATCAATACTTAGGCCATCAGCTTTCTTCACAGTCCAAATCTTTCATCCATACCTGACCACTGGAAAAACCATGGCCTTGACTAGACAGATCTTTTTTGGCAATGTAATGTCTGCTTTTGAATATGCTATCTAGGTTGGTCATAACTTTCCTGCCAAGGAGTAAGCGTCTTTTAATATCATGGCTGCAGTCACCATCTGCAGTGATTTTGGAGCCCAGAAAAATAAAGTTTGACACTGTTTCCCCATCTATTTCCCATGAAGTAATGGGACCAGATGCCATGATCTAGTGGTTTTCCCTACTTTCTTCATTTTTAATCTGAATTTGGTAATAAGGAGTTCATGATCTCAGCCACAGTCAGCTCCTGGTCTTGTTTTTGCTGACTGTATAGAGCTTCTCCATCTTTGGCTGCAAAGAATATAATCAATCTGATTTCGGTGTTGACCATCTGGTGATGTCCATGTGTAGAGTCTTCTCTTGCGTTTTTGGAAGAAAGTGTTTGTTATGACCAGTGCATTTTCTTTGCAACTGCATTCTGTATTCCAAGGCCAAATTTGCCTGTTACTCCAGGTGTTTTTTGACTTCCTACTTTTGCATTCCAGTTTCCTATAATGAAAAGGACATTTTTTTTTGGGTCTTAGTTCTAAAAGGTTTTGTAGGTCTTCACAGGAAAGTTCAAATTCAGCTTCTTCAGCATTACTTGTTGGGGCATAGACTTGGATTACTGTGATATTGAATGGTTTGCCTTGGAAATGAACAGAGATCATTCTGTCATTTTTGAGATTGCATCCAAGTACTGCATTTCGCACTCTTTTTTTGACCATGATGGATACTCCATTTCTTCTGAGGAATTCCTGCCTGCAGTAGTAGATATAATGGTCATCTGAGTTAAATTCACCCATTCCAGTCCATTTTTGTTTGCTGATTCCTAGAATGTCAACGTTCACTCTTGCCATCTCTTGTTTGACCACCTCCAGTTTGCCTTGATTCATGGACCTGATATTCCAGGTTCCTATGCAATATTGCTCTTTACAGCATCAGACCTTGCTTCTATTACCAGTCACATCCACAGCTGGGTGTTCTTTTTGCTTTGGCTCCATCCCTTCATTCTTTCTGGAGTTATTTCTCCACTGATCTCCAGTAGCATATTGGGCCCCTACTGACCTGGGGAGTTCCTCTTTCAGTATCCTATCACTTTGCCTTTTCATACTGTTCATGGGGTTCTCAAGGCAAGAATACTGAAGTGGTTTGCCATTCCCTTCTCCAGCGGACCACATTCTGTCAGATTTCTCCACCATGACCCACACGTCTTGGGTTGCCCCACAGGCATGGCTTAGTTTCCTTGAGTTAGATAAAGCTGTGGTCCTAGTGTGATTACATCGACTAGTTTTCTGTGAGTATGGTTTCAGTGTGTCTGCACTCTGATGCCCTTTTGCAACACCTACATCTTACTTGAGTTTCTCTTACCTTGGGTGTGGGATATGTCTTCACAGCTGCTCCAGCAAAGCTCAGCCGCTGCTCCTTACCTTGGATGAGGGATATCTCCTCACTGCCACCCCTTCTGACCTTCAAGGTGTGATAGCTCCTCTAGGCCCTCCTGCCCCCTCGCAGCCACCGCTCCTTGGACATGGTGTTGGTCCTCCCAGCTGCCGCCCCTAGCCTTGGGCATGGGGTTGCTCCTCCAGGCTATCACCCTTGGCCTCGGGCGTGGGGGCATGTGGTAGGTCCTCCAGCCGCCGCCCCTGACCTCAAACATGGGGTAGCTCCTCTTGGCCAAAACCCCTGACCTCGGACATGGGGTAGCTCTTCTCGGCCGTTCCTGTGCTGTCACAGCCTGGGACTCTCGGCCGCTGCCCCTGACCTCGGACGTGGGGTAACTCCTCTTGGCCGCCACCCTTAGGGCATGGGGTTTTCCCAGCTTCTGCCCCTGACCTCGGACATGGGGTAGCTTCTCTCGGCCAAGCTTAAGTGCGCCAGTCGCAGCCGCCCAAGCTTAAGTGCCCTGGTTGCAGTCGCCTGCACTTATAGAAGTCTTTTCCACTCTATCAGAGAGGGCGAGGATTGGATGATATGGGCGAATGGCATGGAAACATGTATATTATCACATATGAAATGAATCTCTAGTCCAGATTCAATGCATGATACAGGATGCTCAGGAATGGTGTACTGGGATGATCCTGAGGGATGGTATAGGGAGGGAGGTGGAATGGGGGTTCAGCATGGGGAACACATGTACACCCATGGTGGATTCATGTCAATGTATGGCAAAACCAATGCAATATTGTATAATCATTAGCCTCCAATTAAATAAATAAATTTATATTTAAAAAAGAGTTTAAAAGACCAAAAAATAAATAAATAAATGCATGCATCCAAATTGAAAGGAAAGAAATAAAAATGTCACTATTTACAGATGGCACAATACTATATTTAGAAAATTCTAAAATTCTCCACCAAAATCTATTAGAACAAGTGAGTGAATTCAGCAAAATTTCAGGATAGAAAATGAATATACAGAAAACTGCTGCTTTTCTATTTATCAATATCAGAAAAAAAGAAAGAAAATAATCCCATTTACAATTGCATCATAAAGAAAAAAGTATCTAGGAATAACTTTAAGGTAGTAAACGTCTTATACTCAGACAACTATAAGACATTGATGAAGGAAATTAAAGATAATACAAAGAAATGAAAAGATATCCATGTTCATGAATCAGAATAAATATTTTTAGTAAGCCATTATTCATCAAATCAATCTACATATTTAATGCAATCCCTATCAAAATATCCATGCTATTTTTCACTGAACTGGAATTAATAATCCTAAAATTCACAGGAATTCACTAAAACCCTGAATTGTCAAAGCAATCGTGAGAAAAATGAATAAAGCTGGAAGTATCATCCTCTTTGACTTAAGAATATATCACAAAGCTATAGTAATCAAATCAGTATGGTACTGGCACAAAAACAGATACACAACTTAAAGAAAATGAATAGAGATCCTAGGAATAAATCCTTGCAATTATGATCAGTTAATCTTCTACAAAGGAGACCAGTGTATACAATGGAGAAAAAGATAATCTCTTCAACAAGTGATACTGGGAAAACTAGATAGCTATATATAAAAGAAGGAAATTTGAACATTTTCTCATACCATATACAAAAATAAACCCAAAATTGAATGAACACCAAAATGTAAAACTGAAAACTGCAAAATTCCTAGAAGAAAACATAGGAACAATACTCTTGTCACAAAATTATAATACTTTTTTATCTTACTGCTCATGCAAAGGAAACAAAACCAAAAATAAAGAACTGAGACCTTATTGTTAGAGCACTTATTCAAGGATAAAGGAAACTGGAAATCAGTAGTGATTTGAGAAAATTATGTACTTTAGGATATTAACCTTCTATCAGTGCCTCTTAAAAGAAATACTGCAATTCTTTTGATTTCTTTTGTTGCTTCAGAACAAATTTATGTGACATATGTGAATAATTTGATAGAACTGTTTTATTCATGAGTAAAGGTAACTTCTAAGAAGACCGAGAGTGTATATATGGGAATTTTCAGGTAAGTGGTTTCAATAACTTTCAGCTATATCTCTTTTACCTAGAGCTAATATAAATACCACAGGAGCAGAGGCCAACACTCTTTGCACTGATCCTTTTAGTGCCTGAATCATATCTCCTCTATCATTGAACTTAACTTTTAGTAGTTTTTAAATTGATGTGTTAATTACAAATATTTTGTTCATTCTTAAACCAGACATTTTAATGCAGATTTTCTTCACTTGATAAACCAAAAATGGGTTATGGGAATACTTAGACAATGACTGATCCTCTCATTCTTGAGGATGGCGATACAGAGTCAGGCAGCCTAATACCAGGCCCTGTGACCATGAAGGGTCTGGTCTATTTTCCTCCAATGAGATGTTCAAATACCATTATTTTGTACATATGCCACAAACAAAGCTTGGGGTTGTTGCTCTGAAGAAAAACACATGGTAAACTTGGCTTTATAAATATACTATAAAATATTTTAAAATTTGACATTAATTATATATTTCCTGTTGTTTGAAACACTGAGTTTTGACTCCAAAACATGTAAATATAGGACGTAATAATACTTTATTTTAAAAGGCACATTTAATGTACTAAAATTATTGTTTATTTGTGACAAGATAATTTTTCTCACACATATATGTT
This sequence comes from Tragelaphus eurycerus, assembly GCA_935064755.1. Lineage (NCBI taxonomy): Eukaryota > Metazoa > Chordata > Mammalia > Artiodactyla > Bovidae > Tragelaphus > Tragelaphus eurycerus. The sequence continues at coordinate 11,469,969 of CAKXYN010000046.1, read as the reverse complement.
TAGATAAATCTCATAAACCAAGGGCTCAACTGGTCAGTATCTTTATATGGCTGTTTGCTTTACGATTATTGTTTTTATTATAAGCAAATATCTCAGTCACCCGTCACATCTCACAGACACATTTACCAATCCAGGGGTTGAACCAGGGTTTCCTGCATTGCAGGCAGATTCTTTACTGTCCGAGCCACCGAGGAAGCCCATTTTTACCAATATTGGTATTCATTTATGCTGATGTGTGTTTTTCACAATTGCCTATGTGCGAGCACCACACTAGAAATCAATTTTGTAGCAGCGACCATAAACCAAGTTTTAATAAGATATTTCCTCTTCAGAAGCTACCATGAACACAAATTCCTTAATACATTCTCAAGAGAATCAAATAAATATAAATCTAGAGAACCAATTCAGTACATTTGTCTCATAATCACTCATTTTACAATTGCCTTTCACTTCAGCTACTGACTTCCATGAATACACTTTGGACTTTGCAAAAATGTCATCTTTGTAAAGCAAGGGTAAGTACCTCATTTCTTGAACCAGGATTTCCTGACATTCTAGATCATTTTAATTTATTCAAAAATATTTATTGAGCACTTTCTATGTTAAAGGTGTTGTACAAGTCACTGGATGTGGACTGCCTGAGCAATAGCTACAACTGTCATAAATGTTTTGGAAGGTAGCTATGCTCACCACAATACCACCAATGGCATATGTCATAAATGTTTTGAAATAAACATAGGATATAACTAAATTTGAAGAAGGCAATGGCACCCCACTCCAGTACTGTTGCCCGGAAAATCCCATGGATGGAGGAGCCTGGTAAGCTGCAGTCCATGGAGTCGCTAAGAGTCAGACACGACTGAACGACTTCAATTTCACTTTCCACTTTCATGCATTGGAGAAGGAAATGGCAGCCCACTCCAGTGTTCTTGCCTGGAGAATCCCATGGTCGGAGAAGCCTGGTAGGCTGCAGTCCATGGGGTCGCACAGAGTCGGACACAACTGAAGCAACTTAGCAGCAGCATAATCAAATTAGGATAATTATAGGATATAATTGAGTCCTGGGAGGACACATCCTCAATAACTCCAAAATCTATTCCTTCCTTTGTTCTTCCAAAGCCATTTCCTCATATAAGTCTCATCCATGCTTGTCTACTTGTTACCTCAGTCCCTAGCCTGGTCTCCTGCTTTAAGTCATCTCATCATCCTTTTCTACACAATAATTCTGAAGTGATCATTTACAAACCCATAACACGATTCTGCCATTTTCATGCTTAAAATATTTCAAAGTTTTCCCAGACCTTTCAGGAAAAAAGTCAATTTCTTAAATTTAGCACATAGAGGATTTCATATTCTGACTAATGTCTGTTTCTATGATCTTGCCTCCTGCATATTACACATGTGAGCTCTCCTCACATGCGAGATCTCCTCTCAGTATACTGTACATAAGTTCTAGAAAGAATCTTGAATGACTGATATCTTTATGCTATTGTATACCTTCATTGTACTGCTTATGATGCCCTTCGCTTATCCATTATAGGTAATTCCTACTAATTCTTCTTTATTATGACATTAATGTATAAAATTGTATGTTTAATGTGTACAACATGATGTTTTGATATATATATACATTTTAAATGATCACTACAATTCAGTTAACTATTATAACTATCATCTCTACATAGTTACATTTGTGTGTGCATGTGTGTGGGGAGGGTAATGGTGAGAGGATTTGATTTAAAATCTATCCTCTTAGCAAATGTCACCATGCTGTCCATTAGAACTCCAAAACTTATACATCTTGCATAACTGAAATTTTGTGCTTTTTGGCCCAAATCATCTCATTTCCCCTTCTCCTCAGCCCCTGGAAAACACAACTTTACTTTCATCTTCTTTGATATTGGCTGTTTTATATTAGTCAGAATATTTTAGACTTCACATACTATGGTATCATAGTATTTTCCTTTCTGTATTCTGCTTAACATAATGTCTTCTAACTCCATCTATGCTGTCACAAATTGCAGAATTTCCTTCTTCTTTTCAGGGTAAATAATATTCCATTATTTGTGTGTATAAATATATCTTGGCTACTGTGAATATTGCTGCATTGAACTCTTATCTGTCCTTTAAATTCCATCATAAGCATCAAATCTTCAAGAATCCCTCTTGATCACTTCCTCGAGTCAGTCTGATGTATATGCCCATTTTCTGTTTTCTCATAGCACCAATGAATATCTCTATTATAGCATTTACTTTGTGTTTTTTAACTATAAACTTTGAATTGTATTTTTATAATTAAAAAATTGTTTATTTATTTATTTGGCTAAGTTGGGTTTTAGTTGCAGCATGTGGGATCTTCACTGAGTCATATGGGATCTTTTCATGTGGTGCTCAGGCTCAGTAGTTGTGGTGTGATCTTTGTTTCTCTGCAGTATGTGGGATCTTAGTTCATGCCCATCTCTCTCTCTCTAAGTTATTAACTCCTTGAGGGCAAGGGTTTTTATCTTATTTCGTGTTGTGACTTCAAGACCTCTTACAGAGTAGTTGTTTAAGAAATGTTTATGGGAATGCAAAGGGACGGAGATAGAGACAGAAATAAAGTTGAGAGAGGGAGGAAAGTAGATCTGAAAGGTAGGAAGAATGGAGATGAAGAAGGCAGGAAGGTATATGGGAAAGCAGGCAAAAGGAAAGAAAAAAAACAAGGAAGGAATGGAGGGAGGAAGAGACAGACGAAGGAATGGAAGAAGGGAGGAAGGAGACAGTAACTCTCAAGAAAGTATAGAAGCATAGAGAGTTTCTACCCTGTTTGAAAAATAGCAGAGGAGAATTTTCTTTCTTGATCAATCATCACATAGGTATATAAAACTTTAAGAAACTCTTGTAGTGAAATGTGTCCATTGTTCATATCTGTTTGCTTGTTCATTTTACTAACATTCTTTTGCAAATGTATCAGATTCAGCAGTTTAAAACTCTTCACTAGCTTGTCAATGATCTTGCATTAATAGAACATAATCACGTTCCTCAATAAGAATATACTTTAAAAAACAGTATTATCCTTTTCTCATTGTGAGAAAATAGTAATTTAATGCAAAATGCTCTGCCATTTTACATTTTCCAGAGTTTTCATTCATCCTTGCTTAGTAATTACAAATGAGTCATAAAATAAACACTTGGCATGATTTCCAAAATGGTCTGTATTTACTTACAAGGCTGATACCTCCATCACTGGATCACTCAAATGGTTTTGAACGATTGTATAAAGATTCATTTTACAAGGTATTTGAAGTTTGTAATCCTGCTTAAATATACAGAAATAGGAGGATTAACAAATTTGCTGCTTGAAGCCCAAGAGAAGATAAGAGCTAAGTGCAATCAGAACAGAGTATATCAGAAACATGAAATCAATTGGTCACAAAATGGAAGACTGTCAACAAAAATAAAATGTTATGAGCCCTCAAGACTTTCTGCTTATGCTAGAGGAAGCCTAGATTAATCTGTGGTTTTTGATGCTTGATTTAGTTTTCCGTAAGTATAATTAGCACCAGATTAAGTTTGCTGCCATTGTAGTTTACTGCTGAGACTGACAAGTTTTTGCTTTTTATCTCCTATGTAAAAGGCTGGCAGCAATAATATAATGGCATATTTAATAATACTGACAACAATATAGTAGCAATCCTGTACAGAAATTTATGGAATATTAGAATCATTTTTAGAAAGTCAGTTTTCTAATGAACAAATTGTTTTCTAGAAACAACTAAGCTAATTCATATTTTATGTCATTGTGTCCATTTGGTTTGTTGTAAAATGCACTTTTAAGCATCCCCTGTTTCAAGATGGGTCTTCTTTGCAAGATTAAATATGATGATGAATTCTTTGAATTTGCCACCAAATCCCAGTAATCTTTTCTTTATGAAAAATATATACAGAATTTAAAATGACATGACACAAATGAACTTATTTACAAAATGGAAACAGAGAACAAACTTGTGGTTGCCTGCGAGAAGGATGGGGGAAAAGGATAGCTGGGGAGTTTGGGATGGAGAGGTACATACTGCTGTATTTAAAATGGATAACCAACAGGGATCAACTCTATAGCACAGAGAACACTGCTTAATGTTATGTGGCAGCCTGGATAGGAGGACAGTTTGGAGGAGAATGAGGACAGTTTGGAGTCATATATATGACTGAGTCCCTTTGCTCCCTACCTAAGACTATCACAATATTGTTAATTAACTATCCTCCAATACAAAACAAAAAGGTTTTTAAAAAGGAAAATATATAGGAAAAATTAATTCAGGGATCTCTGTTCAGAACACGTAGTGGGTAAGTGAACTTAGACACTCTTTTCCCAATAAAACAAAAGACTCCTTAATCTCACCATTGGAGTTGTTTATACATGTTACAATTCAAGGTTAAATTAGAATTAAACTGCTTATTTGTTTTTCTCTGGATCTTTAAACCTTCTTCAAGAGTTCACAAGGACACAATAAAACAGAAGATGTTGTTTATATATGTGAACAAACAAACAGATTTTCATCTTGCTCCCTGAATGCTCTCTCTTGACTTAAAAGAGAAGGTGATACACATAGAAATATACAAGAGGGTAAAGCTGAGTAAGAAATGAGTATAAAAAGACAGGATACTTGATTGAGTAATATACCCCAAGAAAATAAGTCAACTCTCAACATCACACCAAATTAAAAACAACAAGAACAACAACAACAAAAACCTGAAGTTTGACTAGCACATTGTAAAAAATAATTATTTCAAATTATAATTTATTCACATATACACAATCATTCTTTTCTTTCTGGCCCATCTGAGCCTAGCCCTTCACAGTGGCCAAGGCTTAACAACAATTTCATGAACCACAATAAAAAGGGGTGTAACTTTCATTTGCTATTATTTATTCAACTATTCAACATTTGTCTTAGCTAGTATGATCCATTTTGCTTTTTTTTTTTTTTTTTTTCCTTCATTTTTTTTCCCTTGGGGATGGTCTTGATCACTGTCACCTGTACAATGTCAAAAACCTACATCCATAGTTCATCAGGCACTCTGTCTATCAGATCTAATCCTTTAAACCTATTTCTCACTTTCACTGTATAATAATAAGGGATTTGATTTAGGTTATACCTGAATGATATAGTGGTTTTCCCCACTTTCTTCAATTTAAGTCTGAATTTGGCAATAGGGAGTTCATGATCTGAGTCAGCTCCCGGTCTTCATTTTTCTGACTGCGTAGAGCTTCTCCATCTTTGGTTGCAAATAATATAATCAATCTGACTTCACTGTTGATCATCTGGTGATGCCCATGTGTAGAGTCTTCTCTTGGGTTGTTGGAAGAGGGTGTTTGCTAAGATCAGTGCGTTCTCTTTGCAAAACTCTATTAGCCTTTTCCCTACTTCATTCTGTACTCCAAGTCCAAATTTGCCTGTTACTTCAGGTGTTTCTTGACTTCCTACTTTTGCATTCCAGTCTCCTATGATGAAAAGGACATCGTTTTTGAGTGTTAGTTCTAAAATGTCTTGTAGGTCTTCATATAACCGTTCAACTTCAGCTTCTTCAATGATACTGGTTAGGGCATAGACTTGGATTACTGTGATATTGAATGGTTTGCATTGAAGACTAACAGAGATCATTCTGTCATTTTTGAGATTGCATCCAAGTACTGCATTTAAGACTCTTCTCTTGATATGATGGCTACTCCATTTTTTTCTAAGGGATTCCTGCTCACAGTAGTGGATATAATGGTCATCTGAGTTAAATTAACCCATTCTAGTCCACCTTAGTTCATTGATTCCTAGAATGTCGATGTTCACTCTTGTCATCTCCTGTTTGACCACTTCCAATTTGCCTTGATTCAGGTCCTAACATTCCAGGTTCCTATGCAATATTGCTCTTTACAGCATCGGACCTTTCTTCTATCACCAGTAACATAAAAAAAAATGGGTGTTGATTTTGCTTTGGCACCATCCTTTCATTCTTTCTGGAGTTGTTTCTCCACTGATCTCCAGTAGCATATTGGGCACCTACCAACCTGGGGAGTTCATCGTTCAGTGTCCTATATTTTTGCCTTTTCCTACTGTTTATGGGGTTCTCAATGCAAGAACACTGAAGTGGCTTGCCATTCCCTTCTCCAGTGGACCACATTCTGAGGAGGCTTTACAAATAGCTGTGAAAAGAAGAGAGGTGCAAAGGAGAAAAGGAAAGACATATCCATTTGAATGCAGAGTTCCAACGAGTAGCAAAGAGAAACAAGAAAGCATTCCTCAGAGATCAATGCAAAGAAATAGAGGTAAACAATACAGCTGGAAAGACTAGAGAACTCTTAAGAAAATTAGAGGTACCAAGAGGATATTTCATGTAAAGATGGGCTCAAAAAAGGACAGAAATGATATGGACTTAATAGAAGCAGAAGATATTAAGTAGAGGTGGTAAGAATACACAGGAGAACTGTACAAAAAAGATCTTCACGACCCAGATAATTATGATGGTGTGGTCACTCACCTAGAGCCAGACATCCTGGAATGTGAAGGTAAGTGGGCCTTAGGAAGCATCACTATCAACAAGCTAGTGGAGGTGATGGAATTCCAGTTGAGCTATTTCAAATCCAAAGATATCATGCTCTGAAAGTGCTGCACTCAAAATGTCAGCAAATTTAGAAAACTCAGCAGTGACCTCGGGACTGGAAAATGTCAGTTTTCATTCCAATCCCAAAGAAAGACAATGCCAAAGAATGCTCAAACTACTGTACAATTGCACTCATCTCACAGGCTAATAAAGTAATGCTCAAAATTCTCCAAGCCAGGTTTCAGCAATATGCGAACCATGAACTTCCAGATGTTCAAGCTAGTTTTAGAAAAACCAGAGGAACCAGAGATCAAATTGCCAACATCCACTGGATCATAGATAAAGGAAGACATTTTCCAGGAAAACATCTACTTCTGCTTTATTGACTATGCCAAAGCCTTTGACTGTGTGGATCACAATAAACTGTGGAAAATTCTGAAAGAGATGGGAATACCAGATCACCTGATCTGCCTCTTGAGAAATCTGTATGCAGGTCAGGAAGCAACAGTTAGAACTGGACATGTAACAACAGACTGGTTCCAAATAGGAAAAAGAGTACGTCAAGGCTATATATTGTCACTCTCCTTATTTAACTTATATGCAGAGTACATCATGAGAAATGTTGGGCTGGAAGAAGCACAAGCTGGAATCAAGATTTCTGGGAGAAATATCAATAACCTCAGATATGCAGATGACACCACCCTTATTGCAGAAAGTGAAGAAGAACTAAAGAGTGTCTTGAGAAAAGTGAAAGAGGAGAGTGAAAAAATTGGCTCAAAACTCAACATTCAGAAATCTAAGATCATGGCATCCGGTCCCATCACTTCATGGCAAGTAGATGGTGAGATAGTGGAAAGAGTGTCAGACTTTATTTTTCTGGGCTCCAAAATCACTGCAGATGGTGATTGCAGTCATGACATTAAAAAAATACCTGCTCCTTGGAAGGAAAGTTATGACCAACTTATACAGCATATTAAAAAGCAGAGACATTACTTTATCAAGAAAGGTCCATCTAGTCAACGCTATGGTTTTTCCAGTAATTATATATGGATGTAAGAGTTGGGCTATAAAGAAAGCTGAGCACCGAAGAATTGATGTTTTTGAACTGTGGTGTAGGAGAAGACTCTTGAGAGTCCCTTGGACTGCACGGAGATCCAACCAGTCCATCCTAAAAGAGATCAGTCCTGGATGTTCATTGGAAGGACTGGGGTTGAAGTGAAACTCCAATACTTTGGCTACATGATGCGAAGAGCTGACTCATTGGAAAAGACTCTGATGCTGGGAAAAATTGAGAGCAGGAGGCGAAGGGGATGACAGAGGGTGAGATGGTTGGATGGAATCACCAACTCAATGGACATGAGTTTGGGTAAATTCCAGGAGTATGTAATGGACATGGAAGCTTTGTGTGCTGTGGTTCATGGGGTAGGTCACAAACTATTGGACATGACTGAGTGACTGAACTGACGTAGTACTATCCATCTAAAGTTTTATTTTTTTTTTCCTGTTCCTTCTCAAATTCTTTTTCTGAGAAATGTAAGAACATGCAGATGCCTTTCTCTCAGACCTTTGTACTTCAAATACCTTAGTACATAGCATGGTCAGTCAAGAAACTCATGACTAGAAGAAATTCCTAAGATAATTTGACCTCTTCTTCCCCCTCCATTGCATATATTGCCTTATATAAAGATTGATATAAAATAATATCTTAAAAAAATTGGAAAGCAAAAGATAATGGCTGCCTCAATGGTCAGTTCAGTATCTCAAAATATTTCCCTGTGCTCCAAAATTCTATCAGAGTTAAACTGCAGCAATATGTGGATGGTACTGTTTGCTTTCACAAAAATAATTTGGAACTATTTTGTCGGAAGAGCAGTAAAATAATAAGGATGAATAGCTCTTTATAGGAACTGTAAAGCTAATCCTATGTATGGTTGTGAGAGCTGGATCATAAAGACGCAAAACTGCAAACTATTGATGCCTTTGGACTGAAGTCCTGGGAAAGGCTCATGAAAGTTCCTTGAACAGCAAGGAGGTCAAACCAGTCAATTTTAGGAGAAATTAACCTTGAATGCTCATTGGGAGGGCTAATGTTGATGCTGAAGCTCCAGTATTTTGGTCATCTGATGTGAACAGCTGACTCATTGGAAAAGGCCCTGATGCTGGGAAAGACTGAGGGCAGAAGGAGCAGAAGGCATCAGTGAAAGAGATGACTGGATGTCATCACCAATGCAATGGACATGAACTTGGGCAAACTTCAGGAGATGGTGAGGGACAGGGAGGCCTGGAGTGCTGCAGTACATGGGGTCACAAAGAGTTGGACATGACTAGGCAAGTGAACAACAACAAGCTAAATCTAAAACAAACCATTGTGATATATCACAAAGATGAACCCCAAAAGAATAAAAACACTTTTTCACTGTATAATACAACTTTTTGGCACACATACCACCTCCTTTATTACTTTACTTCTGCATAATAGTTTTCTTCCACTTAAAAAAAAATTTTTTTTTGGAGCTATAGTTTATTGGCAGAAAAAAAAAAAAAAAGATTGATCTTAAGTTTACAGCTCAATGAAAATTTACATATGTGTGCCACTGTGTAACCACTTAGATAAGGACAGAAAATATTTTTAGCTCCTAAAGTCTCCCTTGTGTCTTTTCCTAATCAGTTTCCCAGATAACCATTATTATGCATAAATAAACATAGATGAACTATATTGAACTTGATTTCATAAAGAACAAAGGTAGTAGAGGTGATGGAATTCCAGCCGAGCTATTACAAATCCTAAAAGATGATGCTGATAAAGTACTAAACTTAATATACCAGCAAATTTGGTAAACTCAGCAGTGGCCAAAGGACTGGAAAAAGTAAGTTTTCATTCCAATCCCAAAGAAGGGCAAAGCCGAAGAATGTTCAAACCACCACACAATTGTGCTCATCTCACAAGCTAGAAAAGCAATGCTCAAAATCCTCCAAGCTATGCTTCAACAATAAATGAACTGAGAACATCCAGGTATACAAGCTGGATTTAGGAAAGGCAGAGGAACCAGAGATCAAATTGCCAACATTCATTGGATCATTGAAAAAGCAAGAGAGTTCCAGGAAAACATCTGCTTCTGTTCTGCTTCATTGATTACTCTAAAACCTTTGACTGTGTGAATCACAACAGACTGTGTGAAATTCTTCAAGAGATGGGAATACCAGACCACCTTGCCTGTCTCCTGAGAAGCCTGTATCTAGATCAAGAAGCAGCAGTTAGAACTGGACATGGAAAAACAGATTGGTTCCAAATTCGTAAAGGAGTTTGTCAAGGCTGTATATTGTCACCCTGCTTATTTACTTATATTCAGAGTATATCATGCTGGGCTGGTTGAAGCACAAGCTGGAATCAAGGTCACCAGGAGAAATATCAGCAACCTCAGATATGCAGATGACACCACCTTAAAGGCAGAAAGTGAAAAGTAGCTAAAAAGCCTCTTGATGAAGGTGAAAGGGCAGAGTGAAAAAGCTGGCTTAAAGCTCAGCATTCAAAAAATTAAGATCATGGCACCCTGTCCCAACACTTCATGACAAATAGATGGGAAAACAATGGAAACAGTGACAAACTTTATTGTCTTGGGCTCCAAAATCACTGCAGACAGTGACTGCAGCCATATAATCAAAAGGTGTTTGTTTCTTGCAAGAAAAGCTATGAAAAACTTAGACAGCATATTAAACAACAGAGACATCACATTACTGACAAAGGTCCATATAGTAAGGCTATGGTTTTTACAGTAGCCATGTACATATATGAGATTTGGGCCATAAAGAAAGGTGAGTGCCAAATAATTGATGCTTTGAACTTTGGTGTTGGAGAAAACTCTTGAGCATCCCTTGGACAGCAAAGAGATCTGACCAGTCCATCCTAAAGGATATCAATCCTGAATATTGATTGGAAGGACTGAGGCTGAAGCTGAAACTCCAATACTTCGGCCACCTGATGCAAAGATCCAACTCATTGGAAAAGACCCTGATGCTGGGAAATATTGAAGGCGGGGAAGAGAAGGGGACACCAGATGATGAGATGGTTAGATGGCATCACTGATCCAACGGATGTGAGTTTGAGCAAGCTCCAGGAGGTGGTGAAAGACAGGGAAGCCTGGCGTGCTGCAGTCCATGGGGTTGCAAAGAGTTGGACACGATTGAGTGACTGAAGAACAACAACAGTTTATTAATTTCAATAAATTTAACATTGATTCCACACCTTTATTTAATTTGTAACTGTTCCTGCAAATTTGTCTTAACCCAATAACTTTCTTTATAGGGTTTTCCCCCTCAAATCCAGGATAATATGTTAGTAAGTACTGTATTTTTGGGTGCCTTCATCTTGTTTTCCACTCTCCTCATAATGTCTTTTTCTTTTTTGAAATCAATTTCAAAGCATCCTGTTCATACAGATAGAAATGCATTTTTCCAAGGGTGGTCTGATCAGTACAAAAGATAGGGGTCCTTTTACCATCATTATCCTATATTCTATGTATCTTTTAAAAAGCAGCTCAATCAAGGTATGACTTCAAACTATAAATTTCACCAAAATGTACTACTTAAAGTTTTGGTATGTTTACTGTGTTATAAAACTACCATCACTATCTAGTTTTAAACATTTCATCATCCTGAAAAGAAATCCAATAACCATTAGTGTTACTCCCCTCCCCTACAATAAGTCAGCTCTAAGCATTCACTAATCTGCTTTCTTTTCCTATGAATTTTCTTATTCTGGTCATTTTATGTGAATAGTTTAATATACTCTGTAGTCTTTGAAAATTGGCTCCTTTTACTTAGCATAATGTTTTCTCATTTCATCCATATTTTTGCATGTATCAATAATTCATTTCTTTTTATTGCCAAACAATATTACATTGCAGGAATATACCACATTTTATTTATTCATAAGTTAATGGACATTTAGATTGTTCCAACTTTTTAGTTATTAAAAATAATATTGGTTGTGCAATCATGTAAAAACATACTTTCAATTCTTTTGAATATGTATTTAGGAGGAGTCGAATTAGTAGGCCACATGATAACATGAACGTTAAGTTGCTCAGTCATGTCCAACTCTCTGCGACTCCATGGACTGTTGCCTACCAGGCTCCTCTGTCCATGGAATTTTCCAGGCAATTGTACTGGAGTGGATTGCCATTTCCTTCTCCAAGGGATCTTCCCAACCCAAGGATCGAACCCAGGTCTCTTGCATGACAGACAGACGCTTTACCATCTGAGCCACGAGGGAAGTCATATGATAACTCTATATTGAGCATTTTGAAGAGCTGCCAAACTTTTTTCCAAATTCATTATTTAGAACTTCATATTTCATTAGGTTGTTACTGTTAGTTATAACATGTTTGATTCTAAAAACATACAGTGACATTAACAATTTTGTAGAGATATTTGGACAGTTAATTTTTTTTTCCCTCAGATCAGATCAGATCAGATCAGTCGCTCAGTCGTGTCCGACTCTTTGCGACCCCATGAACCGCAGCACGCCAGGCCTCCCTGTCCATCACAAGCTCCCGGAGGTCACTCAGACTCGCATCCATCGAGTCAGTGATGCCATCCAGCCATCTCATCCTCTGTCGTCCCCTTCTCCTCCTGCCCTCAATCCCTCCCAGCATCAGAGTCTTCTCCAATGAGTCAACTCTTCGCATGAGGTGGCCAAAATACTGGAGTTTCAGCTTTAGCATCATTCCTTCCAAAGAAATTCCAGGATTGATCTCCTTCAGAATGGAATGGTTGGATCTTCTCGCAGTCCAAGGGACTCTCAAGAGTCTTCTCCAACACCACAGTTCAAAAGCATCAATTCTTCGGCGCTCAGCCTTCTTCACAGTCCAGCTCTCACATCCATACATGACCACAGGAAAGACCATAGCCTTGACTAGGCGAACCTTTGTTGGTAAAGTAATGTCTCTGCTTTTGAATATGCTATCTAGGTTGGTCATAACTTTCCTTCCAAGGAGCAAGCGTCTTTTAATTTCATGGCTGCAGTCATCATCTGCAGTGATTTTGGAGCCCAGAAAAACAAAGTCTGACACTGTTTCCACTGTTTCCCCATCTATTTCCCATGCAGTGATGGGACCAGATGCCATGATCTTCGTTTTCTGAATGTTGAGCTTTAAGCCAACCTTTTCACTCTCCACTTTCACTTTCATCAAGAGGCTTTTTAGCCCCTCTTCACTTTCTGCCATAAGAGTGGTGTCATCTGCATATCGGAGGTTATTGATATTTCTCCCGGCAATCTTGATTCCAACTTCTGTTTCCTCCAGTCCAGCATTTCTCATGATGTACTCTGCATATAAGTTAAATAAACATGGTGACAATATGCAGCCTTGACGTACTCCTTTTTCTACTTGGAACCAGTCTGTTGTTCCATGACCAGTTCTAACTGTTGCTTCCTGACCTGCATACAGATTTCTTAAGAGGCAGATCAGGTGGTCTGGTATTCCCATCTCTTTCAGAATTTTCCATAGTTTATTGTGATCCACACAGTCAAAGGCTTTGGAATAGTCAATAAAGCAGAAATAGATGTTTTTCTGGAACTCTCTTGCTTTTTCCATGATCCAGCGGATGTTGGCAATTTGATCTCTGGTTCCTCTGCCTTTTCTAAAACCAACTTGAACATCAGGAAGTTCACGGTTCACATATTGCTGAAGCCTGGCTTGGAGAATTTTGAGCATTACTTTACTAGCGTGTGAGATGAGTGCAATTGTGCGGTAGTTTGAGCACTCCTTGGCATTGCCTTTCTTTGGGATTGGGATGAAAACTGACCTTTTCCAATCTTGTGGCCACTGCTGAGTTTTCCAAATTTGCTGGCATATTGAGTGTAGCACTTTCACAGCATCATCATTCAGGACTTGGAATAGCTCCACTGGAATTCCATCACCTCCACTAGCTTTGTTCGTAGTGATGCTTTCTAAGGCCCATTTGACTTCACATTCCAAGATGTCTGGCTCTAGGTCAGTGATCACATCATCATGATTATCTGGGTCTTGAAGCTCTTTTTTGTACAGTTCTTCTGTGTATTCTTGCCACCTCTTCTTAATATCTTCTGCTTCTGTTAGGTCCACACCATCTGTGTCCTTTATCGTGCCCATCTTTGCATGAAATGTTCCTTTGGTATCTCTGATTTTCTTGAAGAGATCCCTAGTCTTTCCCATTCTGTTGTTTTCCTCTATTTCTTTGCATTGATCCCTGAAGAAGGCTTTCTTATCTCTTCTTGCTATTCTTTGGAACTCTGCATTTAAATGTTTATATCTTTCCTTTTCTCCTTTGCTTTTCGCTTCTCTTCTTTTCACAGCTATTTGCAAGGCCTCCCCAGACAGCCATTTTGCTTTTTTGCATTTCTTTTCCATGGGGATGGTCTTGATCCCTGTCTCCTGTACAATGTCACGAACCTCATTCCACAGTTCATCAGGCACTCTATCTATCAGATCTAGGCCCTTAAATCTATTTCTCACTTCCACTGTATACTCATAAGGGATTTGATTTAGGTCATACCTGAATGATCTAGTAGTTTTCTCTACCTTCTTCAATTTCAGTCTGAATTTGGCAATAAGGAGTTGATGGTCCGAGCCACAGTCAGCTCCTGGTCTTGTTTTTGCTGATTGTATAGAGCTTCTCCATCTTTGGCTGCAAAGAATATAATCGATCTGATTTCGGTGTTGACCATCTGGTGATGTCCATGTATAGAGTCTTCTCTTGTGTTGTTGGAAGAGGGTATTTGCTATGACCAGTGCATTTTCTTGGCAAAACTCTATTAGTCTTTGCCCTGCTTCATTCCGTATTCCAAGGCCAAATTTGCCTGTTACTCCAGGTGTTTCTTGACTTCCTACTTTTGCATTCCAGTCCCCTATAATGAAAAGGACATCTTTTTTGGGTGTTAGTTCTAAAAGGTCTTGTAGGTCTTCATAGAACTGTTCAACTTCAGCTTCTTCGGCGTTACTGGTTGGGGCATAGACTTGGATTACTGTGACATTGAATGGTTTGCCTTGGAAACGAACAGAGATCATTCTATCGTTTTTGAGATTGCATCCAAGTACTGCATTTCGGACTCTTTTGTTGACCATGATGGCCACTCCATTTCTTCTGAGGGATTCCTGCCCACAGTAGTATATATAATGGTCATCCGAGTTAAAGTCACCCATTCCAGTCCATTTTAGTTCGCTAATTCCTAGAATGTCAACATTCACGCTTGCCATCTCTTGTTTGACCACTTCCAATTTGCCTTGATTCATGGACCTGACATTCCAGGTTCCTATGCAATACTGCTCTTTACAGCATCAGACTTTGCTTCTATCACCAGACACATCCACAGCTGGGTATTCTTTTTGTTTTGGCTCCATCCTTTCATTCTTTCTGGAGTTATTTCTCCACTGATCTCCAGTAGCATATTGGGCCCTTACTGACCTGGGGAGTTTCTCTTTCAGTATCCTATCATTTTGTCTTTTCATACTGTTCATGGGGTTCTCAAGGCAAGAATACTGAAGTGGTTTGCCATTCCCTTCTCCAGCGGACCACACCCTGTCATATCTCTCCACCATGACCCGCCTATCCCAGGTTGCCCCTCGGGCATGGCTGAATCTCATTGAGTTAGACAAGGGTGTGGTCCTTGTGTGGTTAGATTGACTTTTATTTGTGGGTATGTTTTTTGTTGGTTTTGCTCTCTTCTTCTTCCTACTCTCATCTTATGTTTTTTGTTTTTTTTTCCTTGTTGGGTGTGGTCTCTCATCCCCCCTCCCCCCCCCCAAGGGAAAAAAAAAAAAAAAAAAAAAAAAAAAAAAAAAATATAATATAAAAAAAATAAATTAATATTTAATCACATTGTTGCGTGGAAAAAAAAAAAAATAAATTTAAAAAAAAATTTTTTTTTAAAAAAAAATAAAAATATATTAAAAATTTTTTTTTTTTTTTTTTTTTGTATGTTTTTTCTCTATATTTAAAAAAATAATATTAAGAAATATAAAAAAAAATTTTATTGGTTTTATACAATGTTGTATAGTACATTTTCTTTAGAAGCTGTTTTAATGATCAAAGTTCTCAGATATCTCAGAACTTTTAAATGTTCTGATGAATGAGTTTACAGTATTGTTTACTTTTTTATGAATATTTTGACAGGACCCAAAAGAAAGGAAGTTTTTGAGAATTTCCCAATATGATGGTAAAGACAAAGTGATGGAAATTCCATTTCAAAGACTGTTTCCTGAAGCTTCCTAAACAAATTATAGTCTCTAGAGGTGAGTCTCTTTCTGATTAGATGAATGTAAACAATTAGTCTTGGAGACAAAATTACTGACATTTCTTCTTTCCAGCCACCTCGCAAGCACTAACAGCAAACTTTAACAAGGTGAAAAACAACAAAACAAGGCCTCTGCAGGTTTCCTTGTGCAAAGTGTGTTCATTGCTAATTATCTGCTTTTGTTTTTGATCTTCACCCTTTTTTATGTACTCGTTATGATCTTCCTTTAATTACCATGATCTGAATTATTCTTCAAAGTTCAGCATAGTCTCATTTTTTTTTTTTTTTGCATCATTTTCGTTTTGGTAATTCAGTCTTGCAATTCTTAAAACATCAGATCAGATTAGATCAGTCGCTCAGTTGTGTCCGACTCTTTGCGACCCCATGAACCACAGCACGCCAGGCCTCCCTATCCATCACCAGCTCTCGGAGGTCACTCAGACTCACATTCATCGAGTCAGTGATGCCATCCAGCCATCTCATCCTCTGTCGTCCCCTTCTCCTCCTGCCCTCAATCCCTCCCAGCATCAGAGTCTTCCCCAGTGAGTCAACTCTTCGCATGAGGTGGCCAAAATACTGGAGTTTCAGCTTGAGCATCATTCCCTCCAAAGAAATCCCAGGTCTGATCTCCTTCAGAATGGACCGGTTGGATCTTCTTGCAGTCCAAGGGACTCTCAAGAGTCTTCTCCAACACCACAATTCAAAAGCATCTATTCTTTGGCGCTCAGCCTTCTTCACAGTCCAGCTCTCACATCCATACATGACCACAGGAAAGACCATAGCCTTGACTAGGCGAACCTTTGTTGGCAAAGTGATGTCTCTGCTTTTGAATATGCTATCTAGGATGGTCATAACCTTCCTTCCAAGGAGTAAGCATCTTTTAATTTCATGGCTGCAGTCACCATCTGCAGTGATTTTGGAGCCCAGAAAAATAAAGTCTGACACTGTTTCCACTGTTTCTCCATCTATTTCCCATGTAGTGATGGGACCAGATGCCATGATCTTCGTTTTCTGAATGTTGAGTTTTAAGCCAATCTTTTCACTCTCCACTTTCACTTTCATCAAGAGGCTTTTGAGTTCCTCTTCACTTTCTCCCATAAGGGTGGTATCATCTGCTTATCTGAGGTTATTGATATTTCTCCCGGCAATCTTGATTCCAGCTTGTGTTTCCTCCAGACCAGCATTTCTCATGATGTACTCTGCATATAAGTTAAATAAACATGGTGACATGTTCTTAAAACATATTTTTAACCAAAAAATCTTGTATTTGAATATTTGTCTTGTATTGTCCTCTAATAAAAATCATAGACCTTTGAAAACAAGGACCACTCCACTCCTCCTTTTGTGTTTCCGAAAGTTTCTCCAAAGGGTTTATTGGAAATTTTATAAGTAAATATTTACTGAGTAGTTTATCTTTACCACTTCAAAAATACTTGTTCTAGCCAGAAAGATATCTTTATCTATTTTTTCTGTTTTATTTATTTATTTGTTTACTTTACAATATTGTATTGGTTTTGCCATACATTAACATTAATCCGCCATGGGTATACATGTGTTCCAAATGCTGAACCCCGCTCCCACATTCCTTCCCATCCCATCCCTCTGGGTAATCCCAGTATACCAGCCCCGAGCATCTTATATCATGCATCAAACCTGGACTGGCGATTCATTTCACATGTGATAATTTACATGTTTCAATGCCATTCTCCCATATCATTCTGCCCTCATCCTTTCCAAAAGAGTCCAAAAGACTGTACTAAATATCTGTGTCTCTTTTGCTGTCTCACATACAGGGTTATCATTACAATATTTTTAAATTCCATATGTATGCGTTAGTATACTGTATTGGTGTGTTTTTTTCTGGCTTATTTCACTCTGTATAATAGGCTCCAGTTTTGTCTACCTCATTAGAACTGATTCAAATGTATTCTTTTTAATGGTTGAGTAATATTTCATTGTGTATATGTACCACAGCTTTCTTATCCATTCGTCTGTTGATGGACATCTAGGTTTGCTTCCATGTCCTGGCTATTAAAAACAGTGCTGCAATGAACATCGGGGTACACGTGTCTCTTTCAATTCTGGTTTCCTCAGTGTGTATGCCCAGCTGTGGGTTTGCTGGGTCATATTTCCAGTTTTTTAAGGAATCTCCACACTGTTCTGCATAGTGGCTGTACTAGTTTGCATTCCCACCACAGTGTAAGAGTGTTCCCTTTTCTCCACACCCTCTCCAGCATTTATTGCTTGTAGACTTTTGGAGAACAGCCATTCTGACTGCCATGAAATGGCACCTCATTGTGGTTTTGATTTGCATTTCTCTGATTATGCATGATGTGGAGCATCTTTTCATGTGTTTGTTAGCCATCTGTATGTCTTCTTTGAAGAAATGTCTGTTTAGTTCTTTGGCCCATTTTTTGATTGGGTCACTTATTTTTTCTGGAATTGAGCTGCAGGAGTTGCTTGTAAATTTTTGAGACTAATTCTTTGTCAGTTGCTTCATTTGCTCATATTTTCTCCCATTTTATAGCCTGTCTTTTCACCTTGCTTATAGTTTCTTTTGCTGTGCAGAAGCTTTGAATTTTAATTAGGTCAAATTTGTTTATTTTTGCCTTTATTTCCAATATTATGGGAGGTGGGTCATAGAGGATCCTGCTGTGGTTTATGTCGGAGAGTGCTTTGCCTATGTTTTCCCCTAGGAGTTTTATAGTTTCTGGTCTTATGTTTAGATCTTTAATCCATTTTGAGTTTATTTTTATTTTTGGTGTTATAACGTGATCTAGTTTCATACTTTAACAAGTGGTTGACCAGTTTTCCCAGCACCACTTGTTAAAGAGATTGTCTTTTCTCCATTGTATATTCTTGCCTCTTTTGTCAAAGATAAGGTGTCCATAGGTGCGTGGATTTATCTTGGGGCTTTCTATTTTCTTCCATTTATCTATCTTTCTGTCTTTGTCACAATACCATACAGTCTTGATTACTGTGGCTTTGTAGCAGAGACAAGAGCTGACACCTATCTTACTCAAAGTCTTCAAGAAATTTCCAGAGGAAAGTAAACTTCCAAACTCATTCTATGAGGCCCCCATCAGCTTAATACCAAAACCTGACAAAGATAGCGCACAAAAAAAGAAAACTACAGGCCAGTATCACTGATGAGCATAGATGCAAAAATCCTTTACAAAATTCTAGCAATCGGAATCCAACAACACATTAAAAAGATCATACATCATGACCAAGTGGGCTTTATCCCAAGGATGCAAGGATTCTTCAATATCTGCAAATCAATCAATGTAATACACCACATTAACAAATTGAAAAAAAAAAAAACACATGATTATCTCAATAGATGAAGAGAAAGCCTTTGACAAAATTCAACATCCATTTATTATAAAAAAAAAAAACTTCCAGAAAGCAGGAATAGAAGGAACATGCCTCATCATAATAAAAGCTATATATGACAAACCCCCAGCAAACATTAACTTCAATGGTGAAAAATTGAAAGCATTTCCCCTAAAGTCAGGAACAAGACAAAGGTGCACACTTTTACCACGACTATTCAACAAAGTTTTGGAAGTTTTGGCCACAGCAATCAGAGCAGAAAAAGAAATAAAAAGAATCCAAATTGGAAAAGAAGAAGTAAAACTCTCACTGTTTGCAGATGACATGATCCTCTACATAGAAAACCCTAAAGACTCCACCAGAAAACTACTAGAGCTAATCAAAGAATATAATAAAGTTGCAGTATATAAAATCAACACACATAAATCCCTCGCATTCTTAAACACTAACAATGAGAAAACAGAAAGAGGAATTAAGGGAAAATTTCCATTCATCATTGCAATGAAAATAATAAAATACTTAGGAATATATCTACCTAAAGAAACAAAAGACCTATATATAGAAAACTATAAAACACTGGTGAAATAAATCAAAGAGGACACAAATAGATGGAGAAATATACCGTGTTCATGGATTGGAAGAATCAATATAGTGAAAATGAGTATACTACTCAAAGCAATATTTATCTATTTTTAAAAGTGGAAAACTCTCTGGTAGCCCAGTGGTTAGGGTTCTGTGCTGTCACTGAACAGGGTCAGAGCTTTATTCCTGCTCTGGGAAGTAAGATCCATACTTACCTTCCCCAACAACAACAACAACAAAATTAATGCCTATCATTGTAAAACTCTTTCATAAAAGTGCATAGGAAGGAACACTCCCAAACTCATTCTATGAGGCCACCATCACCCTGATACCAAAATCAGACAAAGACAACACACAAAAAAAGAAAACTACAGACCAATATTACTTATGAACATAGAGGCAGAAATCCTCAACAAAATTTTAGCAAACAGAATTCAGAAACACATCAAAAAGCTCATATGCCATGATCACGTTCGGTTTATTCCAGGGATGCAAGGATTCTTCAGTATACCAAATAAATTAATGCAATACACCATATTAACTATTTGAAAGATAAAAGCCATATGATAATCTAAATAGATTAAAAAAAAACTTTGACAAAATTCAGCATCCATTTATGATTAAAACTCTTTAAAAAATGTGAATAGAAGGAACCTACCTCAACATAGTAAAGGCCATATATGATAAGCCTACAGGAAACATTATTCTCAATGGTGAAAACTGAAAGCATTCCCCCTGTGATCAGCAACAAGACAAGAATTTCCACTTTCACCACTATTATTTAGCATAGTTCTGGATGCCCTAGCTACAGCAATCCTAGAAGAAAAAGAAATAAAAGGAATCCAGATTGTAAAAGAACTAAAGCTTTTACTGTTTGCAGATGATACGATACTGTACATAGAAAAGATAGTATCAGTAAATTACTAGAGCTAATCAGTGAATTTAGCAAAGTTGCAGGATACAAAGTCAATACACAGAAATCACTTGCATTTCTATATACTAACAATGAAAAATCAGAACAAGCAATTAAGGAGTCAATCTCATTCACCACTGCAACAAAAAATTAAATATCTAAGAATAAACTTACCTAAGGAGGCAAAAAAACTGTACATAGAAAATTATAAGACACTAATGAGAGAAATCAAAGACAATATAAACAGATGGAGAGGTATAACATGTTCCTGGTTAGCAAGAATCAATACTGTCCAAATGATTATACTACCAAATGCAATCTACTGATTTAATGCAAACCCTATCAAATTACAAATGGCATTTGTCACAGAACTAGAACAAAAAACCCCACAATTCATATGGAAATTCAAAAGACCCCGAATAGCCAAAGGATTCTTGAAAAAGAAGAATGGAGCTGGAGGAATCAACCATTCTGACTTCAGATTATACTACAAAGCTACAGTCATCAAGACAGTATGGTATTGGCACAAAAACAGAAATATAGACCAATGGAATAAGACAGAAAGACCACATGTGCCTATGGTACCTAATATTCAACAAAGGAGGGAAGAATATGCAATGGGACAAGGACAGCATCTTCAATAAATGGTGCTGGGAAAATTGGACAGCTATATGTAAAAGCATAAAATTAGAACTCTTCCTAACACCATACACAAAGACAAACTTAAAATGGATTAAAGACCCAAATGCAAGATCAGAAACTATAAAACTCTTAGAGGAAAACATAGGCAGAATACTCAATGACATAAATCAAAGCAAGATACTCTATGACCCACCTCTTCAACTCAGTTCAGTTCAGTTCAGTAGCTCAGTCATGTCCAACTCTTTGCGATCCCATGAATTGCAGCACCCCAGGCCTCCCTGTCCATCATCAACTCTCGGAGTTCACCCAAACTCATGTCCATCTAGTTGATGATGCCATCCAGCCATCTCATCCTCTGGCATCCCTTTCGCCTCCTGCCCCCAATCCCTCTCAGCATCAGAGTCTTTTCCAATGAGTCAACTCTTTGCATGAGGTGGCCAAAGTACTGGAGTTTCAGCTTTAGCATCAGTACTTCCAATGAACACCCAGGACTGATCTCCTTTAGAATAGACTAGTTGGATCTCCTTGCAGTCCAAGGGACTCTCAAGAGTCTTCTCCAACACCACAGTTCAAAAGCATTGATTCTTCAGTGCTCAGCTTTATTCACAGTCTGACTCTCACATCCATACATGACCACTGGAAAAACCATAGCCTTGACTAGAAGGACCTTTGTTGGCAAAGTAATGTCTCTGCTTTTGAATATGCTATCTAGGTTGATCATAACTTTCCTTTCAAGGAGCAAGCATCCTTTAATTTTATGGCTGCAGTCACCATCTGCAGTGATTTTGGAGCCCCCAAAATAAAGTCTGACACTGTTTCCAATATTTCCCCATCTATTTTCCATGAAGTGATAGCATCAGAAGTTATGATCTTAGTTTTCTGAATGTTGAGCTTTAAGCCAACTTTTTCATTCTCCTCTTTCACTTTCATCAAGAGGCTGTTTAGTTCCTCTTCTATTTCTGCCATAAGGGTGGTGTCATCTGCATATCTGAGGTTATTGATATATCTCCCAGCAATCTTGATTCCAACTTGTGTTTCTTCCAGTCCAGTGTTTATCATGATGTACTCTGCATATAAGTTAAATAAACAGGGTGACAATATACAGCCTTGACGTACTCCTTTTCCTATTTGGAACTAGTCTGTTTTTCCATGTCCAGTTCTAACTGTTGCTTCCTGACCTGCATACATTTTTCTCAAGAGGCAGGTCAGGTGGTTTGGTATTCCCATCTCTTTCAGAATTTTCCATAGTTTATTGTGATCCACACAGTCAAAGTCTTTATTGACTTTGGCACAGTCAATAAAGCAGAAGTAGATGTTTTTCTAGAACTCTCTTCCCTTTTCCATGATCCAGCGGATGTTGGCAATTTCATCTCTGGTTCCTCTACCTTTTTTAAAACAAGCTTGAACATCTGGAAGTTCATGGTTCACGTATTGCTGAAGCCTGGTTTGGAGAATTTTGAGCGTTATTTTACTAATGTGTGAGATGAGTGCAATTGTGCGGTAGTTTGAGCATTCTTTGGCATTGCCCTTTTTTTGGATTGAAATGAAAACTCACCTTCTCCAGGCCTGTGGCCACTGCTGAGTTTTCCATATTTGCTGGCATATTGAGTGCAGCACTTTCAAAACATCATCTTTCAGTATTTCTAAGGCCCACTTGATTTCACATTCCAGTATGTCTGGCTCTAGGTGAGTGATCACACCATAGTGATTATCTTGGTTATGAAGTTCTTTTTTGGACAATTCTTCTGTGTATTCTTGCCACTTCTTCTTAATATCTTCTGCTTCTGTTAGGTCCATACCATTTCTGTCCTTTATGGAGCCCATCTTTGCATGAAATTGTATCTCTAATTTGGTATCTCTTTGGTATTTCTAATTTTTTGAAGAGATCTCTAGTCTTTCTCATTCTGTTGTTTTCCTCTATCTCTTTGCATTGACCCCTGAGAAAGGCTTTCTTATCTCTCTTTGCTAATCTTTGTAACTCTGCATTAAGATGCTTACATCTTACCCACCTCCTAGAGTAATGGAAATTAAAACAAAAGTAAGCAAGTAGGACCTGATTAAACTTAAAAGCTTTTGCACAGCAAAGGATATTATAAGCAAGGTGAAAAGACAGCCCTCAGAACAAGAGAAAATAATAACAACTGAAACAACTGACAAAGGATTGATTTTCAAAATATAAAAGCAGCTCATACAACTCAATGCCAGCAAAGCAAATGACCCAATCAAAAAGTGGGAAAAAGACCTAAGCAGACATGTGTCCAAAGAAGACATACAGATGGCTAACAAACACATGAAAAGATGCTCAACATCACTCATTATTAGAGAAATGAAAATAAAAACTACAATGAGATATCACCTCACACCAGTCAGAATGACAGTCATCAAAATGTCTACAAACAGTAAATGCTGGAGAAGGTGTGGAGAAAGGGGAACACTCTTGCACTGTTGGTGGCAATATAAATTGAAACAGTCACTATGGAAGCCATTATGTATATTCGTCAAAAAACTATGAATAAAAACCACCATATGACCCAGCCAGCAATCCCACTCCTAGGCATATAACTTAATGAGAGCAATATTTAAAAAGATACATGTATCCCATTGTTCACTGCAGCACTATTTACAATAGCTAGAACATGGAAGCAACCTAGATGTCCATCAACATATGAATGGATAAAGAAGCTGTTGTACATGTACACAGTAGAATATTACTCAGCCATAAAAAGGAACACATTTGAGTCCATTCTGATGAGGTGGATGAACCCAGAACCTATTATACAGAGTGAACTGAGTCAGAAAGAGAAAGGTAAATATTGTATTCTAATGAATACATATGGAATATAGAAAAATGGTAATGATAATTTATTTGCAGGACAGAAATGGAGAAACAGACATAGAGAATAGCCTTATGGACATGGGGAGTGGGAGGAGATGGTGAAATATATGTTGAGAGTAACATGGAAACTTACATTACCGTATGTAAAATAGCTAATGGGAATTTGCTGTATGGCTTAGGAAACTCAAACGGGGGCTCTGTATCAATCTAGAGAGGACGATGGGGTGGGAGATGGGAGGGAGTTTCAAAAAGGAGGGGGTATATGCATACCTGTGGCTGATTAATTTTGAAGCTTGACAGAAAACAACAAAAATATGTAAAGCAATTATCGTTCAATAAAAATATATATATTAAGAAATAGTTAAATAAAATTAAAAAAAAAGTGAATTGGTATTGAAGGTGGAGAGGGAAAAAGTTGGCTTAAAGCTCAACATTCAGAAAATGAAGATCATGGCATCTGGTCCCATCACTACATGGGAAATAGATGGAGAAACAGTGGAAACAGTGTCAGACTTTATTTTTCTGGGCTCCAAAATCACTGCAGATGGTGATTGCAGCCATGAAATTAAAGGACGCTTACTCCTTGGAAGGAAAGTTATGACCAACCTAGACAGCATATTCAAAAGCAGAGACATTACTTTGCCAACAAAGGTCCGTCTAGTCAAGGCTATGATTTTTCCTGTGGTCATGTGTGGATGTGAGTGTTGGACTGTGAAGAAGGCTGAGTGCCGAAGATTCGATGCTTTTGAACTGTGGTGTTGGAGAAGACTCTTGAGAGTCTCGTGGACTGCAAGGAGATCCAACCAGTCCATTCTGAAGGAGATCAGTCCTGGGTGTTCATTGTAAGGAATGATGCTAAAGCTGAAACTCCAGTACTTTGGCCACCTCATGCGAAGAGTTGACTCATTGGAAAAGACTGATGCTGGGAGGAATTGGGAACAGGAGGATAAGGGGACGACAGAGGATGAAATGGCTGGATAGCATCACTTACTCAATGGACATGAGTCTCAGTGACCTCCGGGAGTTGGTGATGGACAGGTAGGCCTGGCGTGCTGCGATTCATGGGGTCGCAAAGAGTTGGACACAACTGAGCGACTGAACTGAACTGAACTGAGGCAAATCCAGATATGCAAGCTGGATTTAGAAAAGACAGAGGAACCAGAGATTAAATTGCCATCATCTGTTGAGTTATTGAAAAAGCAACAGAGTTCCAGAAAAATATCTACAT
Source organism: Tragelaphus eurycerus (assembly GCA_935064755.1). Lineage (NCBI taxonomy): Eukaryota > Metazoa > Chordata > Mammalia > Artiodactyla > Bovidae > Tragelaphus > Tragelaphus eurycerus. The sequence goes on along the minus strand of CAKXYN010000046.1, from coordinate 11,444,588 downwards.
CTGTTTCACTGACTAGGTCAAAGCCTTTGACTGTGTGGATCACAACAAACTGTAGAACATTCTGAAAGAGATGGGGATATCACACTACCTAATCTTCCTTCTGAGAAATCTGTATTCACGTCAAGAAACAATAGTTGGAACTGGGCATGGGACAATAGACTGGTTCCAAAAAGGGAAAAGAATACATCAAGGCTGTATATTGTCGCCCTTCTTATATAACTTATATGCAGAGACATCATAAGAAATTTTGGACTGGATGAAGCCCAAGCTGGAATCAAGATTCCTGGGAGAAATACCCATAACCTCAGATATGCAGGTGACACCACCCTTGTGGCAGAAAGGGAAGAGGAACTAAAAAGCCTCTTGATGAAAGTGAAAGAAGAAAGTGAAAAAGTTGGCTTAAAGCTCAACATTCAGAAAACAAAGATTATGGCATCTGGTCCCATAACTTCATGGAAAATTGATGGGGAAATAGTGACAGACTTTATTTTCTTTGGCTCCAAAATCACTGCAGATGGTGATTACAGCCATGAAATTAAAAGATGCTTACTCCTTGGAAGGAAAGACATGACCTACCAAGACAACATATTAAAAAGCATAGACATTACTTTGTTAACAAAGGTCCATCTAGTCAAGGCTATGGTTTTTCCAGTGGTAACATATGGATGTCAGATGTCACTCAGTAAAGAAATCTGAGTGCCAAAGAATTGATGCTTTTGAACTGTAGTGTGGGAGAAGACTCTGAGAGTCCCTTGGACTGCAAGGAGATACAACCAGTCCATCCTAGAGGAAATCAGTCCTGAATATTCATTGGAAGGACTGATGTTGAATCTGAAATTCCAATACTTTGTCCACCTGAGGCAAAAAAAAAAAAAAAAAAACAACAACTGACTCATTGGAAAAGACTTTGATGGTGGGAAAGATTGAAGGCAGGAAGAGAGAGGAATGGCACAGGATAAGATGGCTGGATGGCACCACCAATTCAATGGACATGAGTTTGAGTAAATTCTGGGAGTTGTTGATGGAAAGGGAAGTCTGGTGTGCTGTAGTCCATGGGGTCACAAAGAGTTGAACACAAATGAGCAAGTGAACTGAATTGTGTCTTCCTAAACCTATGGGTTATGAAAGAAAGGCATTAATATACTCATTAGATGGAATAAAATGATATTTGGCTTATGAGTATTACTAAATTTAACCTAGTGAAGGAACTAGGAATAGAACTTAAGTTTGTGGAATCCTAATTCAGTGTGCTTCCAAAACATATTACCATGACTATTTGAGCAGTCTTGAACCTCATACAAGTTTAATGGGATGTGATTTAGACTTAAAATTGTCAAGCTGAAGTTTAATATCTTATATATTTTTTTCTTCTATGCCTGTACTATATTTAGATCACTATTTTTTTAAAAGTTACAGAATTTCTAATGCTTTCAAATTTCTATTGCTTTCTTCAATATTAGGTCAAACAACAGTATTAGCATATTCATTCATCCAAGGATTTAGTGGTGACACGGTCATGAACATAATCAAAACTCCCTGGAGAACAGCTGCATAATAGTAATAAAAATTAAATTTACCAATGATGATGAAGAAAGAAATAGCAGTGAATTTCGATAATATCAATTTTCTTCGTCAAACAGGAACAAAATAATATCTTGTGAAATTCACTTGAAGAACACAATTAATTCTGAAATTTTTCATTTGTGGATATAGAAAGAGGTGTTCTGATATTTTCCTAATTCAGAATTTATATTGTTACTATTTTTTCTACTATAAATGCAGTATTAGAAGTAAAGGCATTTGGTTTTAACAGCCTCAACTATCTTTTAACAAATATGCAGAGTACATCATGAGAAATGCTGGACTGGAGGAAACACAAGCTGGAATCCAGATTGCTGGGAGAAATATCAATAACCTCAGATATGCAGATGATACCACCCTTATGGGAGAAAGTGAAGAGGAACTCAAAAGCCTCTTGATGAAAGTGAAAGTGGAGAGTGAAAAGGTTGGCTTAAAGCTCAACATTCAGAAAATTAAGATCATGGCATCTGGTCCCATCACTACATGGGAAATAGATGGAGAAACAGTGGAAACAGTGTCAGACTTTATTTTTCTCGGCTCCAAAATCACTGCAGATGGTGACTGCAGCCATGAAATTAAAAGACGCTTACTCCTTGGAAGGAAAGTTATGACCAACCTAGATAGCATATTCAAAAGCAGAGACATCACTTTGCCAACAAAGGTTCGCCTAATCAAGGCTATGGTCTTTCCTGTGGTCATGTATGGATGTGAGAGCTGGACTGTGAAGAAGGCTGAGCGCCGAAGAATTGATGCTTTTGAACTGTGGTGTTGGAGAAGACTCTTGAGAGTCCCTTGGACTGCAAGGAGATCCAACCGGTCCATTCTGAAGGAGATCAGCCCTGGGATTTCTTTGGAAGGAATGATGCTAAAGCTGAAACTCCAGTATTTTGGCCACCTCATGCGAAGAGTTGACTCATTGGAGAAGACTCTGATGCTGGGAGGGATTGAGGGCAGGAGGAGAAGGGGACGACAGAGGATGAGATGGCTGGATGGCATCACTGACTCAATGGATGTGAGTCTGAGTGACCTCCGAGAGCTGGTGATGGATAGGGAGGTCTGGCGTGCTGCAGTTCATGGGGTCGCAAAGAGTCGGACACAACTGAGCGACTGATCTGATCTTATCTGATCTGATATAGTTAATACTCTAAGTCATTAACAATTATTAACATTTTAATTGAAATTATATTATATTATTTTTCTAATACGATAGTTGATATCAAAGTCAGTATCTATGGAAGGTAAGAACAGCACCTGAGCCACTGTGGAGATTAGGTGAAAACAGAGTGGTGCTGAAATTTCTCATTTTCCTTTCAGGTCCTTATGCAGGTCACTTATCTTTGATTTTAAGACAAAAAAATAAATCAAGAAAAGATTTCAGATCAAGAAAAGATTTCAGACCAAGAAAAGGTTCATGGGCAATAGATAAACTTTATTAGTCATTGCAAGTATAGGCACACCCCTCACCTTTCCCTTTCTCTAGAGAGATGGTATACGTATAACTGCCTCTATTTATGTCAAAAATAATATTTCAATGTCTACCATGTGCTTTTCAGTGCTGAGCAATAAATAAATAATATAATAGACTGATCTCATGGATCTCGCACTGCAGTTGAGCAAAGATAGGCAATTAAATGAATAGTTCTAAGCATATAATTAAATTAGATGAGGTCATAGGGAATAACTGGGTGGCTCTTTTAAATGGAGTACTCAGGGAAATATTATCTGAAGAAGTACTAAGGTCAGCATAACAAAAAAAAAAAACTAACCATAATGATAGCAGAAAATAACATTTCAGGCAAAAGGAGTACTAGCACAAAGACCCAGACGTGGAAGCAATTTTGGCACATTCAAGTAAAGGCCAATATGTTTGATATTAGTGACTAAGTCTCTTCAAGAGAAACAAGCAAGTATAAGCTGTTGATTGAGCTTATACAAAATCCCTCATCACTGCTGACATATCCACCCTTTGTACATTAAGATGACTTGGGTGAAAATTGGCAAACTTCCACAGAATGGGCTATTCTATCCATCTATTATTGTGAAATCCACATATCAGAGTTTGGAAGAAAAGCATTACAAATTTCGAAACTTCCAAACTAAGTGAAGAGGCCTGTAGAAATAGCCCCTTGAAACTGAAGAGAAGGTGGTTCACCCTGAAATGCCGGGAAGGAACAAAATAATAGAATTTTAATTTTGGATGCAATGTTTATGACTTTCAAAGTAATCCTAATTAAAATATTTGCAGGATTTTTTTCGTGTACCTTGAACACTGATTCCAAAATTTATAAGAAAGAGTCATTATTCAAAAATAATCTAGATAGTTTTGATAAGCAGGAATAGAGGGGGGACTTGTCCAGCCAGACAGCAATATGTTGTGTGAAGATGTAGTAAGAAGAGCAGGGTGCTAGATCACATAGCTTGTTGTACAAATGGACTTATATTAATGGAACAGAACAGATAATCCAGAAATAAATCCATGGATATGAATATTTAGTATCTGCTAAAGATGATACTTCACATAATACGGGGAAAAAATGGGCTATTTGTTATCCCAATTTCATTAAGTTGGGATAATTTGCTATGCATTTAGGGAACTCACCAGAACCGATATCTTGGCATGAATTGGTTTCTAACATTCAGTGTCCATTCTAATGGGTCAATATATACATATGCCATAATAATAGCAAATTTCTAAAACAATTCCAAACTTACAGAAATCTTTTAAGTATAAAGAAAATTTCCCCCTGAACAATGAGAGAAACTCTCATTCACCCCGAAATACTTATTTCTGAAAAACAATAGCATTTCCTAATAAAACTACAGTGAAATGTAAAAAATCCGTAAAGTAGAATTCATATATTACCTACCTATAATTATCAGACACCATTTAAGTTTTGCCCATGTGTTGTTTACAGTTTGTTTCTTAAGATTTTTCCAAACTGGGAGAGTTGCTCAGTTATTCCTTTACTGTTATGATCTTGATGCTTTACAAAAGACAAGACCAGCTATTTTTGTAGAACGTCTCTCAATTTGGCTTGGCCTAGCATTTTTACATGATTAAAGTCAGTAGAAGGAAATGGCAACCCACTCCAGTACTCTTGCCTGGAAAATCCCATGGACAGAGGAGCCTGATAGGCTACAGTCCATGGGATCGCGAAGAGTCAGGCACTATTGAGTGACTTCACTTTCACTTTATGCATCCTTGGTCAGACTATCGCAAAAAGCATGATGCATTCATCTCATCAGGAGTACATGATTTCAAATTGTCTCATGACTGATAATGTTCACTTGGTCACTAAAGGTGGTATGCGCCACCTTAACCATCATAAAGATATTTTGAGGGGAAATATTTTGAGACTATGTAAATACTCTATCACTTATTAAACCTTTGATTTCTTTATTCATTTATTTATATCAGCATATATCCATGTTTCCTGTTTTATTTAATAAACTATAATCCATTACTACTAATATTCATTCAAATTATTTCAAATATAGGTAGCAGATGCTCAAGGCTCATTTCATTGTTCTTTTGTTAAGTCCTTATCCTTCTTTGAGCATTTTCTTGCTTTATGGCACTACATGATGCTCTAGGAGAGGATCATCTTGTATTTCCCTACTCCAATCTTGGAATTAACCACTTCTCTAAGAAACTCAGGTTCCTTTTGTTACAGAATGATATTTAGAAACTGAAATTTGACTATAAGATATGTTTATTGCTTTTGGAGGTCATAACATTTAAGCCCTCTCAGGGGACAGATCTAGGTAATATATGTGTGTGTATGTCAGCACATTTACATCTATCATAATATCTATGTATCATCATTCATCTTGAAAAATTATACCTCCAATTCCAATTTGACACACAGGGTTATTGTAGTTTTATCTTCTTCCATATTTGTAACACCTTTCTCTAACAACAAAAAACCTATTTTAATTATGTTTAAAACATCTATTAATTTGATCCATCTCTTTGTATGCAACCAATCTGCCTTTTCTGCCAGTACCTTATTTATGCTCAAATCCACCTAAAAGCTTTAGCATTAAATTATTTAGAAAGATAAAGAAAAGAGAATAGGAAGATGAAGAAGATATTGTTAAATATATTAATGTATATTCTTCATAACACTATTGACAAAATAATTCAAATTATCACTAACGATAAGAAATATGGTATATAATAATATGAAATAAATTATACAATTTAAAAGATTAAAAAAAATATCAGAGATGCTTTAGCCCTGAAAAAAATTAAAGAAAAAGAAAAGAAATTTTAAATTAATAAATTTGAGAATTTTAACATTAAAACCATATATATATAGTTGGTGATGGACAGGGAGGCCTGGCGTGCTGCGATTCATGGGGTTACAAAGAATCGGACATGACTAAGTGACTGATCTGATCTGATATATATATATATATATAAAAATTCTATGATAGATGGCTTGGAGGAATAAAACAAAGGGTATATGGTGAATATTTATTACATTTTTGGCTAATCTTCATTGAGTAAATTAAAATGATTTATGTATAAAAGGTAAAGATACTATTTTCCCATTTTCTTAGGGAATCTCAATAAAAACATAATAAGCCCTATATGAGTTCCAAACTTCTGATTTTTGAAATGCAAATTTAAAGACTTTCTGACATTTGGAACTATAAACATATACTCTGAAAATAATGCAACATTTTCTTGTGAGCTAAAAGGGAAACAAATCAAAAGATGCATCTTATTTGTTTCTCAAAAAGGTTTCTCACATGCTAGCAAAGTAATGCTCAAAATTCTCCAAGCTAGGCTTCAACAGTACATGAATGGAAAACTTCAAGATGCTCAAGCTGGACTTAGAAAAGGCTGTAGCACCAGATTGTCAACATCCACTGGATCAAAGGAAAAGCAAGAGAATTTCAGAAAATCATCTACTTCTGCTTCACTGACTATGCTAAAGATTTTGATTGTGTGAGTCACAACAAACTGAGGAAAATTCTTAAAGAGATGGGAATACCAGACTACCTTACCTGCCTCCTGAGAAATCTGAATGCAGGTCAAGAAGCAACAGTTAGGACCAGACATAGAACAACAGAGTGGTTCAAAATTGGGAAAGAGAATGTCAAAGCTGTATATTTTTATTCTGCTTATTTAAATTATATGCAGAGTCCATCATGCAAAATGCCATGCTAGATGAAGCACAAGATGGAATTGAGATTGCCAGGAGAAATATCAATAACTTCAAATATGCAATGACACCACCCTTATGGCATCAATCACAAAAGAACTAGCAAAACCAATACAATATTGTAAGATTTTAAAAAAAGATCCTCTTGATAAGGTAAAAGAGGAGAGTGAAAACCTGGGCTTAAAACTCAACATTCAAAAAACTAAGACCATGGAATCTGATCCCATCACTTCATGGCAAATAGATGGGAAAATAATGGAAATAGTAACAGATTTCTTTTTTCTTGGGCTCCAAAATCACTGCAGATGGTGACTGCAGCCATGAAATTAAAAGATGCTTGCTCCTTGCAAGGAAAGTTATGACCAACCTAGAGAGCATGTTAAAAAGCAGAGACATTGCTTTGCTGTCTGCTAGACATCCATCTAGTCAAAGCTATGATTTTTCCAAAACTCATATATGAATGTGAGAGTTGGACCATAAAGAAAAGTGAGCATCAAAAAAATCAATTCTTTTAAACTGTGGTGTTGAAGAAGACTCTTGGGAGTCCCTTGGACAGCAAGGAGATCAAACCAGTCAATCGTAAAGGAAATAAATCCTGAATATTCATTTGAAAGACTGATGATGAAGATGAAGCTCCAATATTTTGGCCACCTGATACAAAGAGCTGACTTATTGGAAAAGACCCTGATGCTGGGAAAGATTGAAGGCAAGACTAGAAGGGGATGGCAGAGGATGAGATGGTTGGTTGGCATCACTGACTCAATGGACATGAGTTTGAGAAAGTTTCAAAAGTTGGTGACGGACAGGGAAGCTTGGTGTACTGAAGCCCATGGTGTCATAAAGAGTTGGATACGACGGAGTGACTGAACTCAACTGATAGTTTTTATGAGTTGCTGAAACTGCAGTAGTTCTGATTGAAACTGTACAACCTGAAATACAAGAATCACATGTTTGTGACTCAGCACAGTACAAAGTAAAGTGCACATGTTACATTTGCTTGGCCATTTGTACCTACATTCTTAGAAATTTAAATCTGTTGTTAGTGATGCAAGTATATGGAGATATCTGGAGTGCATGCTTATTGCAGCAACAATAATGGAATTAAGGATTAGTCTGTCCCTGTTCCTGGTATTTTGGTCTGGTTACTGATCACAGAACCTCCAGTGCTCCTTTGGTTTTTGTCTTCTTTCAAGATATGGTCTTTCTGTAGATTGTTGTCAACGATATCCTTCCAGTAAGTAACCATTTTGCTTAATTATATCTCAGTTTAGTTTTCATGTATCATAAGAACAACAGGTTGATACAGGTTATTATATGGAATATGCAAATATAGAAGAGCAGAAAAAAAAAAAAAACTCTGTTCAATTAGCAAAGGTAATTAAAATGTCTCTCAAAAGATAGAAAATGTGAATAGTATTAAATTAAAAAGATGCTGAAACTCACTAGTTATTAGAAAAATGCATACATAAGTTATGTAATTTTCACCCATATGATAATATTTTATGTGCTAGTATTGGTGACAGTATAGGATTGTCTAAGTGCTATATTCACTGGGGGCAGTGAAAAAATTGACTAAACCACTTGGGAGGGAAGTTATGCATTGTTTAATACAAAAAAAATTGTGAATGCCAACAACTTTCTCTTTCTACATTGCACTATCTAACTTAGAGGAAACGATATGCATAAGGAGGCATACATATAGTTATATTTGTAGTCTTAAATATTGTCACTCTGCTTATTTAACTTATATGCAGAGTACATCATGAGAAACACTGGGCTGAATGAAGCACAAGCTGGAATCAAGATTGGCGGGAGAAATATCAATAGCCTCAGATATGCAGAAAACACCACCCTCATGACAGAAAGTGAAGAAGAACTAAAGAGCTTCTTGATGAAACCAAAAGAAGAGAGTGAAAAAGTTGGCTTCAGTTCAGTTCAGTTGCTCAGTCATGTCAAACTCTTTGCAACCACATGAATAGCAGCATGCCAGGACTCCCTGTCCATCACCAATTCTGGGGTTTACACAAACTCATGTCCATTGAGTCGGTGATGTCATTCAACTATCTCATGCTCTGTCATCCCCTTCTCCTCCTGCCTTCAATCTTTCCCAGCATCGGGGTCTTTTAAAATGAATCAGTTCTTTGCATCAGGTGGCCAAATTGCTGGAGTTTCAGCTTCAGCTGCTTATAAGTTCCTTCCAATGAAAAGTCAGGACTGATCCCTTTAGGATGGACTGGTTGGATCTCCTTGCAGTCCAAGGTCCTCGCAAGAGTCTTCTCCAACACCATAGTTTAAAAGCATCCATTTTTTGGTGCTCAGCTTTCTTCACAGTCCAACTCTCACATCCATACATGACTACTGGAAAAACCATAGCCTTGACTAGACAGACCTTTGTTGACAAGGTAATGTCTCTGCTTATTAATATGCTGTCTAGGTTTGTCATAACCTTCCTTCCAAGGAGTAAGCATCTTTTAATTTCATGGCTGGAGTCACCATCTGCAGTGATTTTGCAGCCCCCCAAAATAAAGTCAACCACTGTTTCCCCATCTATTTGCTATGAAGTGATGGGACCAGATGCCATGATCTTAGTTTTCAAATGTTGAGCTTTAAGCCAACTTTTTCACTTTCCTCCTTCACTTTTCTCAAGAGGCTCTTTAGTTACTCATCACTTTCTGCAATAAGGGTGGTGTCATCTGCATATCTGAGGTTATTGGTATTTCTCTCAGCAATCTTGATTCCAGCTTGTGTTTCAACCAGCCAAGTGTTTCTCATGATGTACTCTGCATGTAAGTTAAATAAGCAGGGTTACAGTATACAGCCTTGATGTACTCCTTTCCTGATTTGGAACCAGTTTGTTGTTCCATGTCCAGTTCTAACTGTTGCTTCTTGACCTGCATACAGATTTCTCAAGAGGCAGGTCAGGTGGTCTGGTATTCCCATTTCTTTCAGAATGTTCCACAGATTATTGTGATCCACACAGTCAAAGTTTTTGGCATAGTCAATAAAACAGAAATAGATGTTTTTCTGGAACTCTTTGCTTTTTCCATGATCCAGTAGATGTTGGCAACTTGATCTCTGGTTCCTCTGCCTTTTCTAAAACCGGCTTGAACATTTGAAAGTTCATGGTTCACGTATCGCTGAAGCCTGTCTTGGAGATTTTTGATCATTACTTTACTAGTGTATGAGATGAGTTCAATTGTGTGGTCATTTGAGCATTCTTTGGCATTGCTTTTCTATGGAATTGGCATGAAAACTGAACTTTCCAGTCCTGAGGCTACTGATGAGTTTTCCAAATTTGCTGGCATATTGAGTGCAGCACTTTCACAGCATCATCCCTTAGGATTTGAAATAGCTCAACTGCACTTTCATCACCTCCACTAGCTTTGCTCATAGTGATGCTTCCTAAGCCCCCAGGATGTCTGATTCTAGGTGAGTGATCACACCATCATGATTATCTGGGTCGTGAAGATCTTTTTTTGTACTGTTCTTCTGTGTATTCTTGCCACCTCTTCTTAATACCTTCTGCTTTTCTTTGGTCCATACCATTTCTGTCCTTTATTGGGGCCATCTTTTCATGAAATGTTTCCTTGGTACCTCTAATTTTCTTAAAGAGATCTCTAGTCTTTTCCATTCTATTGGTTTCCTCTATTTATTTGCATTGTTTACTGAGGAAGTCTTTCTTATCTATCCTTGTTATTCTTTGGAACGCTGCATTCAAATTGGTATATCTTTCCATTTCTCCTTTGCTTTTCACTTCTCTTCTTTTCATAGATACTTGTAAGACCTCCTCAGACAGCCATTTTGCTTTTTCACATTTATTTTTCTTGGGGATGGTCTTGATCCCTGTCTCCTGTACAATGTCATGAACCTCCATCCATAGTTCATTATGCACTCTTTTTGTCAGATCTAGTCCCTTAAATCTATTTTTCACTTCCACTGTATAATCGTAAGGGAGTTGATTTAGGTCATAACTGAATGGTCTAGTGGTTTTCCCCACATTCTTCAATTTAAGTATGAATTTGGCAATAAGAATTTCATGATCTGAGCCACAGTCAGCTCTTGGCCTTTTTGATGACTGTATCATGCTTCTCCATCTTTGGCTACAAAGCATATAATCAATCTGATTTCAGTGTTGGCCATCTGGTGATGGCCATGTGTAGAGTCTTCTTTTGTATTATTGGAAGAGGGTGTTTGCTATGACCAGTGCATTCTCTTGGCGAAACTCTCTTAGCCTTTGCCCTGCTTCATTCTGTACTTCAAGGCTAAATTTGGCCTAAAAATTTTGGCTTAAAGGTCAATATTCAGAAAACTAAGATCATGGCATCCAATCTCATTGCTTCATGTCAAATAGATGGGGAAACAGTGAAAACAGTGGCAGACTTTATTTTTGGGGGGACTCCAAAATCACTGCAGATGGTGACTGCAGCCATGAAATTAAAAGATGCTTGCTCCTTTGAAGAAAATTTATGACCAATCTAGACAGCATATTAAAAAACAGAGACATTACTTTGCCAGCATAGGTCCGTCTAGTCAATGCTATGGTTTTTGCAGTAGTCATTTATGGATATGAGAGTTGGAGTATAAAGAAAGTTGAGCACCGAAGAATTGATACTTTTGAGCTATGGTGTTGGAGAAGAGTCTTGAGAGTCCCTTGGTCTGCAAGGGGATCCATCCAGTCCATCCTAAAGGAAATCAGGCCTGAGTATTCATTGGAAGTACTGATGTTGAAGCTGAAACACCAGTACTTTAGCCACCTGATTCGAAGAGCTGTCTCATTGGAAAAGACCCTGGATTCTGGAAAAGATTGAAGGCAGGAGGAGAAGGGAATGACAGGGCATGAAATGTTTGGATGGCATCATCAACTCAATGTACATGAGTTTGGGCAAACTCTGGGAGTTGGTGATGGACAGCTGCAATCCATGGGGTCTCAAAGAGTCAGACATGAGTAAGTGACTGAACTGAACTGAATGGTGAAAAATCTTAGAATAAGTTAAATATCCATCAGTGGTATAGTTAACTATGGTGAACATAATATGTAGTCTGTTCAACATTTAGAATAATAATGGTGATCTATATTTACTTGCCTGGATATATGTGCATGTAGTGTTGGTCAATGTTAAAAACAAGTTCTAGGATGGAATATATTTGATATCATATTTTAGGGAGTACTACTCATCCATCTGAACTAATGATATAATGCAATTGTAGCAACATGGATGGACCTGTTATTCAGTAGCTCGTTCATGTCCAACTCACTCTGACCCCATGGACTGCAGCAAGTCAGGCTTCCCTGTCTTTCACCATCTCTTGGAGCTTGCTCAGACTCATATCTATTGAGTCAGTGATGCCAACAGACCATCTCATCCTCAGTCATCCCCTTCTCCTCCTGCCTTCAATCTTTCCCAGCATCAGGGTCTTTCCCAATGAGTTGGCTCTTCACATTAGGTGGCCAAAGGATTGGAATTTCAGCTTCAGCATCAGTGCTTCCAATGAATGTTCAAGGCTGATTTCCTTTGTGATTGACTGGTTTGATCTCCTTGAGTCCAAGGACCCTTTAAAATCTTCTCCAACACCACAGTTCAAAAGCATCACTTCTTCGGCACTCAGCCTTCTTTGTGGTTCTGCTTTCACATCCATACATGACTACTGACATCAATGACTACTGGACATCCATATATGACTATTGGAAAAACCAGAGTTTTGACTATATGAACCTTCATTGGCAGAGTGTTGTCTCTTCTTTTTAATATGCTATTTAGCTTTGTCATAGCTTTTCTTCCAAGGAGCAAGTGTCTTTTTATTTCATGACTGCAGTCACCATCTGCAGTGATTTTGGAGCCTAAGAAAATGAAACCTGATACTGTTTCCACATTTTTCCCATCTATTTGACATGAAGTAATAGGACAGGATGCTGTGATCTTAGTTTTTTAAATGTTGAGTTTTAAGCCAGCTTTTCTCCTCTACTCTTTCACCTTCATCAAGAGGCTCTTTAGTTCCTCTTTGCTTTCTGCCATAAGGGTGATGTCATCTACTTATCTGAGATTGCTGAAACTTCTTGTGGCAATCTTGATTCCAGCTTGTGCTTCATTCAGCCCAGCATTTCACATGATGTGCTCTGCATATATGTTAAGTAAGAGGTTGATGATATAAGCCTTGATGTACTTCTTTCTCAATTATGAACCAGTCCGTTGTTACACTTCTGGTTCAGTTGCTTTTTAAGTGAAATAAGCCACAAAGAGAATGACAAATACATTATAAGATCAATTATATGTGAAATCCAAAAGACAATATAAATTAGCATACCTACAGAATAGACTTGTTGTTGCCAAATGGGATGCAGGGGTAAGGGAGGAAAAAATGAGCACTTGGGTTTAGGAGATGCAAATCATTATGTATAGAATAGATAAGCAATAAGATCACACTGTCCATCACAGGGAACCGTATTTAATATCCTGTCTCAAACTATAACGGAAAAGAATGTAATAGATATATTCACTTTTCTGTACAGTCACTTTGCTGTATAGAATAAATTAACACAACACTGTAAATCAACTATACTTCAAAAATTTTAAAACGAAATGAAACAGAATGGTTGTTTAAATGTTTGCATGGAAGACTTAGCCCAAAAGTGTCCAATGTTCTACATAGGTTATAGAAAGAGAAAGTTGCTAACACTAATATTATTACCTAGATCAATATTAGAAAGGATCACTTTTAACAGTTTAGAAATTATTCAGTTGATAGGTGGTATGAATTAATCAATTGTCATTATCAGGTTAAAAATATTTAATGAAATATGTTATTTATTTCATGGTTTTGAAATCCACTTATATTATGGTTCTACTAAGAATTTCACAAGAGAAATACTTTGATTTCTTTTCACAGTACACTATGAATAAAAATCTCTAAAGACAAATGATGAAGTGCTACTAATTCTTGATTTTCTTTGTCAAAGATTCTGTCTTTTCAATATAATGTTAACTTCATTTTTCTTACTTCTTTCCTTTTAAATCAATTCATTTAATGTTTCTTTCTGCCTTCCTAACTCATCTGCTTTTATTTGATATCAAACTGACTCTTGCCACTATATCCTCCTATTATTTCTGCTAGTATTACACAGTAGGCCAAGCATAAACTGACACATTAATGAGTTCAATTTACACAACCAAAGGTTAAGAAAAGCACATTTTTCAAAAATAAACATAACTTTATATTTTAAACATATTTATTTCTTATATCCAGCCCTGTTATAAAACCCATCTCATTGAATTATAGTAATTTTGCAAAAATGCCATGAATAAAATAATTGCCAATGAATAAGGAAAAAATCTGATGTGATTTTATAAAAGTTCAATTTGTGGTTATTTTAGTTCATTGTTACATAAGTTACATTCTAACAGCAAAATTGATGATATTAAAAGTAGAGAAAAGATGATGTACACTTTCATTTCTTCATCAGAAACCAAATATTTTAAAAGTTCCACTACTTCAAACTTTTCTAATTCTGACAGTTTCCTATATCTCTCTAGATGTTGATATGCAGTAATTTTTTGTTATTTGAGAGATAATTTGAATTTCATATGTTTTTAAAAATTGTTGTATGAGTGCAAATATTCCTCCTTCCTATTAATTTCCTCCCTCCCCTCTGATTACTTGTGAAAGGCCATCTTTCTTTTTAAAAACCTTTTCTGATCTTAGTACTCTTCAGTGGACCCTCCCTCCTGTATGATACTATAATGATATTAGTTTGTACTATTCATTTGGCTCTTTAGCATATACCGCCTTATATTTTCAGGTGACTGGTTTTATGTCCTTACTCCTCACTTTGATTATAAGTTTTTAGTAGCTAAGGATTATGGTTTTTTTTTTTTTTAACCACATTTCCTTTAAGACTTGGCCCCACATCACTTAGAAATATATATTGAGCATTATAGCCTTTGTAAATTTCTGCTATTCATTTAAGCAAATATAGGCAAAAACACTCTCTGACATTCATCACAGCAGGATCCTCTATGACCCACCTCCCAGAATACTGGAAATAAAATCAAAATAAATAAATAGGATCTAATTAAACTTAAAAGCTTCTGCACAACGAAGGAAACTATAAGCAAGGTGAAAAGACAGCCTTCAGAATAGGAGAAAATAATAGCAAATGAAGCAACAGACAAACAACTAATCTCAAAAATATACAAGATACTCCTACAGCTCAGTTCCAGAAAAATAAATGACCCAATCAAAAAATTGGACAAAGAACTAGGTAGACATTTCTCCAAAGAAGACATACAGATGGCTAACAAACACATGAAAAGATGCTCAACATCACTCATTATCAGAGAATTGCAAATCAAAACTACTATGAGGTACTATTTCACGCCAGTCAGAATGGCTGCTATCCAAAAGTCCACAAGCAATAAATGCTGGAGAGGGTGTGGAGAAAAGGGAATCCTCTTACACTGTTGGTGGGAATGCAAACTAGTACAGCCACTTTGGAGAACAGTGTGGAGATTCCTCAAAAAACTGGGAATAGAACTGCCTTATAATCCAGCAATCCCACTGCTGGGCATACACACTGAGAAATCCAGAATTGAAAGAGACACGTGTACCCCAATGTTCATCACAGCACTGTTTACAATAGCCAGGACTTGGAAGCAACCTAGATGTCCATCCACAGATGAATGGATAAGAAAGCAGTGGTACATATACACAATGGAGTATTACTCAGCCATTAAAAAGAATGCATTTGAATCAGTTCTAATGAGGTGGTTGGAACTGGAGCCTATTATACAGAGTGAAGTAAGCCAGAAAGAAAAACACCAATACAGTATACTAACGCATATATATGGAATTTAGAAAGATGGTAACAATAACCCTGTTTACGAGACAGCAAAAGAAACACTGATGCATAGAACAGACTTCTGGACTCTGGGACCGGGAGAGGGTGGGATGTTTTGGGAGAATAGCATTGAAATATGATATAATATCATATCTGAAACGAGTCGCCAGTCCAGGTATGATGCCTGATAACGGATGCCTGGGACTGGTGCACTGGGACGACCCAGGGGGATGGTATGGGGAGGGAGGAGGGAGGGAGGGTTCAGGATGGGGAACACATGTATACTTGTGGCAGATCCATCTTGATGTATGGCAAAAGCAATACAATATTGTAAAGTTAAGCAAAATAAAATTTAAAAAAATAAGCAAATATTTAAAACTTCATTTTAGAAAAGCTGATGCCAGACTTCGAGAGAAATATAAGTGGTATCCATAAAGCTACAAGTCTCCAAGTACTGGCCTAGTACTCTTTCCACAATAATATGGTGCCTCCAAAACTTTCAGCGATGTCCTATACTTTCGTGTTTCCAAACTAAAAGTCTACAGATTGGTTTCATAAAAAACCTAGGAATACCCACTCTCACCACTACTATTCAACATAGTTTAGGAAGTCTTATCCACAGCAATGAGGATATAAAGAAATAAAAGGAATCTAGATTGGAAAAGAAGTAAATCTCTCACTGTTTGCAGATAAAATGATCCTCTGCATAAAAAACCCTAAAAATGTCACCAGAAAATTACTCCAACTAATCAATGAATAAAGTAAAGTCACAGGATATAAAATTAATACATAGAAACCCCTTGCATTCCTATATACTAACAAGAAGACATAGATGTAAAGAACCGACTTTGAGATTCAATGGGAGAAGGCAAGGGTGGGATGATTTGAGAGGAAAGCATTGAAACATGTACATTACCATATGTAAAATGGATGACTATTGCAAGTTTGATGCATGAAGCTGGGCACCCAAATCTTGCTCTGGGGCAACATAGAGGGATAGGGTGGGGAGAAAAGTGGCAGGGGTTTCAGGATTGGAGGGATGCATGTATACCTATGGATGATTCATCTTGATGCATGACAAAATCCATTGAACTATTGTAATTATCCTCCAGTTAAAATAAATAAATTATTTTTAAAAAACCTGGGGCTATTTTACAAGCAGAAAGTCCTATCAGATCAGATCAGATCAGTCGCTCAGTCGTGTCCGACTCTTTGCGACCCCATGAACCGCAGCACGCCAGGCCTCCCTGTCCATCACAAGCTCCCGGAGGTCACTCAGACTCGCATCCATCGAGTCAGTGATGCCATCCAGCCATCTCATCCTCTGTCGTCCCCTTCTCCTCCTGCCCTCAATCCCTCCCAGCATCAGAGTCTTCTCCAATGAGTCAACTCTTCGCATGAGGTGGCCAAAATACTGGAGTTTCAGCTTTAGCATCATTCCTGCCAAAGAAATTCCAGGATTGATCTCCTTCAGAGAAAGTCCTAGGTCTTACTCAATAGATTCTATTCTAATTCTGTTTTGCAGTCTTCTATATGCCAGATACTATGGTGGATTCTGGATATACAGAGACAAACATGTCAGGACTCTGTCTTCAAAAGCTTCAAAATTTAGTGGTGGAAGCAGACTTTTATAAAAAATAAATTATAATACAGACAAGTATAATGTATCAACGGTATATGGAAAAACTTATGAGACCATGGAAAACCTTTCTCTTATGATTTCAAGAGGTTGTGCTATTCAAAGTAAATAGGTATTAAGTATTAGCAAGATAGATAATGAAAATGGTCTCTTATGCAGGGACATAGAGTTGTATAGAGCATCACATATTGAAGGTATCTCCAAGTAACTGAGCATGTCTAGATTACAGGATATATAAGGGGAAAGTTGGAAGATGAAGATAATAATGTAGGCAAAGGCAAGATGTTGAAGAGTCTTCTGTGCTTTACTAAGAAGTGTGTTTTATATTGTATATATGATGGGGAATCATAAACAAGAAAGTAACGAGGTCACAAAATAACATTCTGTCAAAAGTGTAGAGAATATATTGGAATGTGACACTTGAGAACTGAATGTTAGTCAATAGGTAATTCTAGTAGTTCTGGGCCTTAATATGAACAGTAAGAAGTAAAATGGATGAACATGATCAGATCAGTCGCTCAGTCGTGTCCGACTCTTTGCGACCCCATGAACCGCAGCACGCCAGGCCTCCCTGTCCATCACCAGCTCCCGGAGGTCACCCAGACTCATACCCATCGAGTCAGTGATGCCATCCAGCCATCTCATCCTCTGTCGTCCCCTTCTCCTCCTGCCATCAATCGCTCCCAGCATCAGAGTCTTCTCCAATGAGTCAACCCTTCGCATGAGGTGGCCAAAATACTGGAGTTTCAGCTTGAGCATCATTCCTTCTACAGAAATTCCAGGATTGATTTCCTTCAGAATGGACTGGTTGGATCTTCTTGCAGTCCAAGGGACTCTCAAGAGTCTTCTCCAACACCACAGTTCTAAAGCATCAATTCTTCGGCGCTCAGCCTTCTTCACAGTCAAGCTCTCACATCCATACATGACCACAGGAAAGACCATAGCCTTGACTAGGCGAACCTTTGTTGGTAAAGTGATGTCTCTGCTTTTGAATATGCTATCTAGGTTGGTCATAACTTTCCTTCCAAGGAGTAAGCGTCTTTTAATTTCATGGCTGCAGTCACCACCTGCAGTGATTTTGGAGCCCAGAAAAACAAAGTCTGACACTGTTTCCACTGTTTATCCATCTATTTCCCATGTAGTGATGGGACCAGATGCCATGATCTTCGTTTTCTGAATGTTGAGCTTTAAGCCAACCTTTTCACTCTCCACTTTCACTTTCATCAAGAGGCTTTTAGACCCTCTTCACTTTCTGCCATAAGAGTCGTGTCATCTGCATATCTGAGGTTATTGATATTTCTCCCGGCAATCTTGATTCCAACTTGTGTTTCTTCCAGTCCAGCATTTCTCATGATGTACTCTGCATATAAGTTAAATAAACATGGTGACAATATACAGCCTTGACGTACTCCTTTTCCTATTTGGAACCAGTCTGTTGTTCCATGACCAGTTCTAACTGTTGCTTCCTGATCTGCATACAGATTTCTTAAGAGGCAGATCAGGTGGTCTGGTATTCCCATCTCTTTCAGAATTTTCCATAGTTTATTGTGATCTACACAGTCAAAGGCTTTGGCATAGTCAATAAAGCAGAAATAGATGTTTTTCTGGAACTCTCTTGCTTTTTCCATGATCCAGCGGATGTTGGCAATTTGATCTCTGGTTCCTCTGCCTTTTCTAAAACCAGCTTGAACATCAGGAAGTTCACGGTTCACATATTGCTGAAGCCTGGCTTGGAGAATTTTGAGCATTACTTTACTAGGCTCTGAGATGAGTGCAATTGTTCGGTAGTTTGAGCATTCTTTGGCATTGCCTTTCTTTGGGATTGGGATGAAAACTGACCTTTTCCAATCTTGTGGCCACTGCTGAGTTTTCCAAATTTGCTGGCATATTGAGTGCAGCACTTTCACATATTGAGTGCAGCACTTTCACAGCATCATCTTTCAGGACTTGAAATTGCTCCACTGGAATTCCATCACTTCCACTAGCTTTGTTCGTAGTGATGCTTTCTAAGGCCCATTTGACTTCACATTCCAAGATGTCTGGCTCTAGTTCAGTGATCACATCATCATGATTATCTGGGTCTTGAAACTCTTTTTTGTACAGTTCTTCTGTGTATTCCTGCCACCTCTTCTTAATATCTTCTGCTTCTGTTAGGTCCACACCATCTGTGTCCTATATCGTGCCCATCTTTGCATGAAATGTTCCTTTGGTATCTCTGATTTTCTTGAAGAGATCCCTAGTCTTTCCCATTCTGTTGTTTTCCTCTGTTTCTTTGCATTGATCACTGAAGAAGGCTTTCTTAACTCTTCTTGCTATTCTTTGGAACTCTGCATTTAGATGTTTATATCTTTCCTTTTCTCCTTTGCTTTTCACTTCTCTTCTTTTCACAGCTATTTGTAAGGCCACCCCAGACAGCCATTTTGCTTTTTTGCATTTCTTTTCCATGGGGATTGTCTTGATCCCTGTCTCCTGTACAATGTCACGAACCTCATTCCATAGTTCATCAGGCACTCTATCTATCAGATCTAGGCCCTTAAATTTATTTCTCACTTCCACTGTATAATCATAAGGGATTTGATTTAGGTCATACCTGAATGGTCTAGTAGTTTTCCCTACTTTCTTCAATTTCAGTCTGAATTTGGCAATAAGGAGTTCATTGTCTGAGCCACAGTCAGCTCCTGGTCTTGTTTTTGCTGACTGTATAGAGCTTCTCCATCTTTGGCTGCAAAGAATATAATCGATCTGTTTTCGGTGTTGACCATCTGGTGATGTCCATGTATAGAGTCTTCTCTTGTGTTGTTGGAAGAGGGTATTTGCTATGACCAGTGCATTTTCTTGGCAAAACTCTGTTAGTCTTTGCCCTGCTTCATTCCATATTCCAAGGCCAAATTTGCCTGTTACTCCATGTGTTTCTTGACTTCCTACTTTTGCATTCCAGTCCCGTATAATGAAAAGGACATCTTTTTTGGGTGTTTGTTCTAAAAGGTCTTGTAGGTCTTCATAGAACCGTTCAACTTCAGCTTCTTCGGCGTTACTGGTTGGGGCATAGATTTGGATTACTGTGACATTGGATGAACATGAGATCAGTTTAAAAGATATTTAAAGAGTTGAAGTGAAGTAATTAAATATAGGATTTTGAGAAATCCTGAACTTCCTTTGAATCTCCATTGAAATAGGAAATTATACACAATATTATTTTAACATTAAGTACTTTTTATTTTATACTGATTTTTTTAAAATTGGAAGTAATATTTATTATAGCTCTGAAAATAGAAAGCAGAAGACTACTAAGTTTCAATTTGCAAAACTTTGTTTAGAGTTCTGGTACGTTTTTTAAAAAATTATTTATTTTAATTGGAGGCTAATTACTTTACAATATTGTATTGGTTTTGCCTTACACCAACATGAATCCACCATGGATGTACTTCTTAAGAATTATGTAACAATAGATAAGTAAACAGGTTCAGTCTTAAAATTCCTCATGTGTAAAATAGCATTAATATCTATGTCTACTTCACTGAGTGGCTGTCAGCACCTAACAATACAATGCATGTATAAAGTATTGGTAAAATTAGGAAAATAATTGTATAGTTTATTATGACCTTATTATTGCTAAGGATTTAGTATTTAACAATAACCAGTACCATTCATTTGGGGGGAAAATGCAGTATTTAATGTTGTTATGCAATCTCAGCATTGATACTTGTTTTTAAGAGAGAATCTATGATAATATATGGCTCTCTTCACTGCATTTTTACCTTGAATCCTCACTTTGATACTTCAGCTATCAAAACCTTATCTTCTTTAAAAGCTTGAGTTTATAATATTTCAAAAGTTAACTACCATGCTGAATATGGTAATTCCCTATGGTTTTATATGACTCTTATATGTTCAGTTTTGTCAGTGTTTCATAGACACAGAAGACTAGGTGCAATATTTGAAGGTCATGTATTCTCTTCCTATCTTTGGGTTTACAACACTATTTGGGTCAACATTTCCTTTTCAAACAATACTCATAACTCTACACTTGAGCATAATTCTTCAGTTCAATCAAACAAATATAGAGTCAAGAAGCAAAAGCATCACTTCAAGCAACCTACAAGTGATCTCTTCAAAGTTTCATGTGAGCTAAGACTTTGATATTATCATTTATTCTTTCTGATGTCTTTTGATCATTAGTGACTAGTATTTCTCCTTATTTTAAGCAGAAATACTCTTTAAGCATCTGAGACTTTGCCAGAATATTCATTTTATAACCACATGTTATAGAAATGAAAAGTAAAATATGTTCTCTTGAGATATTATCTATCTTTTAGCCTTCAGATATACCTAAAGTATGCAGCAAAGTGTTAAAAATCAGTTAGTGAGTCTATCCAGAGTCTAACATTTAAGCTTCATTGATACAAGTAAATTTTTCTGAGAGAAAAACACATTGATTTCATTACATAATGTGTTGAGTGAATGTAAGAATGAAGTAACCATAAAACTCCTACATAAAAACATATGGAAAAAAGCGAATTGACAGTGATCTTGGCAAGGATTTTTTGGATATGATATCAAAAGCATAAGCAACAAAAGCAAAAAATAAATAAGTGGGGTTACATAAAAACTTAAGCAAAAGAAACAATCAACAAATAAAATGGCAATCTACAGAGAGGGAGAAAATATTTGCAAAACATAGATCTGATAAGGGATTAGTATTCAAAATACATAAGGAACATGTAACTCAAAGCAAAAAGCAAACAATCTGATTTTCAAATGGGCAGAAAAATTTGAATAAATATTTGTTTTTCAAAAAGGACATTCAGATGGCCAACAAGGACATGAAAATGTGTTCAACATCACTAATCATCAAGGAAATTAAAAAAAAAAACACAATGAAATATCATCTCATATATGTTAGAATGGTTATTACCAAAAAGAAGAGCTAACAAGGGTAGGTGAAGATGTGGTGAAAAGGGAACCCTCATGCACTATTGATGGGGATGTAAATTGGTTTAGTTACTATGGAAAACAGTCTGGAGGCTCTTCAAAAATTGAAAAGAAAACTACCATGTGATCCAACAACTCTCCTTCTGGATATATATTCAAAGGAAATAAGATAAGGTTTTAGAAGAATATCTACACTCCCATTTTCATTGCAACATTATTCACAATAGCAACAATATGGAAACAACCTAAGCATTTAACTATAGATGAATAAAGATGATGTGTGTGTGTATATATATATATATATATTTCATTATATATATAATGAAATATAATATATTTCATTATATATTGCAAATATATAATATATATTAATATAATATTGTATATTATTATATATAATAATATATATTATATATTATATTATATTATATTGTATATATTATATATAATATATTATATATAATTATATATAACTATATATAATTATGTTATATTATATTATAATATATTATATTATATATATAATATATATATATAATTATATATATTAATATTATATATAATTCAGCCATGAGAAAAAAGGAGATCCTGTCATTTTCAACAGCATGGATGAAACTATAAGGCATTAGGCTAAGTGAAATAAGTCACAGAAAGACCAATACTGCATGGTATAATTCATGTGTGAAATCTATTTTTTTTTTTTTTTAGGTATCAAGAATCTCTTTTATTGATTATCAGAAACATTACAAACATCTAATATGAACAAATTGTAACATGACAGTGATTAGTTTGAACAATTAATACATTTCAGATATAATATTATACATATTTCAAAGCTATTCTCCCCAATCATCCCACCCTCTCCCAGTCCCACAGTCCAAAAGTCTGTTCTATACATCAGTGTCTCTTTTGCTGTCTCGTAAATAGGGTTATTTTTATCATCTTTCTAGATTCCATATATATGCGTTAGTATACTGTATTTGTGTTTTTGTTTCTGGCTTACTTCACTCTGTATAATAGGCTCCAGTTCCATCCACCTCCTTAGAACTGATTCAAATGTATTCTTTTTAATGGCTGAGTAATACTCCATTGTGTATATGTACCACGGCTTGCTTATCCATTCATCTGTGGATGGACATCTAGGTTGCTTCCACGTTCTGGCTATTGCAAACAGTGCTGCTATGAACATTGGGGTACACGTGTCTCTTTCAATTCTGGATTTCTCAGTGTGTATGCCCAGCAGTGGGATTGCTGGATCATAAGGCAGTTCTATTCCCAGTTTTTTGAGGAAACTCCATACTGTTCTCCATAGTGGCTGTACCAGTTTTCATTCCCACCAACAGTGCAAGAGGGTTCCCTTCTCTCCGCACCCTCTCCAGGATTTATTGCTTGTGGACTTTTGGATAGCAGCCATTCTGATTGGCGTGAAATGGTACGTCATAGTGGTTTTGATTTGCATTTCTCTGATAATGAGTGATGTGGAGCATCTTTTCATGTGTTTGTTAGCCATCTGTATGTCTTCTTTGGAGAAATGTCTATTTCTTTCTTTGGCCCATTTTTTGATTGGGTCATTTATTTTTCTGGAATTGAGCTGTAGAAGTTGCTTGTATATTTTTGAGATTAGTTGTTTGCCTGTTGCTTCATTTGCTATTATTTTCTCCCATTCTGAAGGCTGTCTTTTCACCTTGCTTATAGTTTCCTTTGTTGTGCAGAAGCTTTTAAGTTTGATTAGGTCCCATTTGTTCATTTTTTATTTTATTTCCGATACTCTGGGAGGTGGGTCATGGAGGATCCTGCTGTGATGTAAGTCAGAGAGTGTTTTGCCTATGTTTTCCTCTAGGAGTTTTATGGTTTCTGGTCTTACATTTAGATCTTTAATCCATTTTGAGTTTATTTTTGTGTATGGTGTTAGGAAGTGTTCTAGTTTCATTCTTTTACAAGTGTTTGACCAGTTTTCCCAGCACCACTTGTTAAAGACATTGTCTTTAATCCATTGTATATTCTTGCCTCCTTTGTCAAAGATAAGGTGACCATATGTGCGTGGATTTATCTCTGGGCTTTCTATTTTGTTCCATTGATCTATATTTCTGTCCTTGTGCCAGTACCATACTGTCTTGATGACTGTGGCTTTATAGTAGAGCCTAAAGTCAGGCAGGTTGATTCCTCCAGTTCCGTTCTTCTTTCTCAAGATAGCTTTGGCTATTCGAGGTTTTTTGTATTTCCATACAAATTGAGAAATTATTTGTTCTAGCTCTGTGAAGAATACCGTTGGTAGCTTGATGGGGATTGCATTGAATCTATAAATTGCTTTGGGTAGTATACTCATTTTCACTATATTGATTCTACCAATCCATGAACATGGTATATTTCTCCATCTATTAGTGTCCTCTTTGATTTCTTTCTCCAGTGTTTTATAGTTTTCTATATATAGGTCTTTAGATTCTTTAGGAAGATATATTCCTAAGTATTTTATTGTTTTCACTGCAATGGTGAATGGAATTGTTTCCTTAATTTCTCTTTCTATTTTCTCGTTATTAGTACACAGGAATGCAAGGGATTTCTGTGTGTTAATTTTATATTCTGCAACTTTACTATATTCATTGATCAGTTCTAGTAATTTTCTGGTGGAATCTTTAGGGTTTTCTACGTAGAGGATCATGTCATCTGCAAACAGTGAGAGTTTTACTTCTTCTTTTCCAATTTGGATTCCTTTTATTTCTTTTTCTGCTCTGATTGCTATGGCCAAATCTTCCAAGACTATGTTGAATAGTAATGGTTAAAGTGGGCATCCTTGTCTTGTTCCTGACTTTAGAGGAAATGCTTTCAATTTTTCACCATTGAGGATAATGTTTGCTGTGGGTTTGTCATATATAGCTTTTATTATGTTGAGGCATGTTCCTTCTATTCCTGCTTTCTGGAGAGTTTTTATCATAAATGGATGTTGAACTTTGTCAAAGGCTTTCTCTGCATCTATTGAGATAATCATATGGTTTTTTTTCTTCGGTTTGTTAATGTGGTGTATTACGTTGATTGATTTGCGGATATTGAAGAATCCTTGCATTCCTGGGATAAAGCCCACTTGGTCATGTTGTATGATCTTTTTAATGTATTGTTGGTTTCTGATTGCTAGAATTTTGTTAAGGATTTTTGCATCTATGTTCATCAGTGATACTGGCCTGTAGTTTTCTTTTTTTGTGGGATCTTTGTCAGGTTTTGGTATTAGGGTGATGGTGGCCTCATAGAATGAGTTTGGAAGTTTGCCTTCCTCTGCAATTTTCTGGAACAGTTTGAGTAGGATAGGTGTTAGCTCTTCTCTAACTTTTTGGTAGAATTCAGCTGTGAAGCTGTCTGGACCTGGGCTTTTGTTTGCTGGAAGATTTCTGATTACAGTTTCAATTTCCGTGCTTGTGATGGGTCTGTTAAGATTTTCTATTTCTTCCTGATCCAGTTTTGGGAAGTTGTACTTTTCTAAGAATTTGTCCATTTCTTCCACATTGTCCATTTTATTGCCATATAGTTGCTGATAGTAGTCTCATGATCCTTTGTATTTCTGTGCTGTCTGTTGTGATCTCTCCATTTTCATTTCTAATTTTATTGATTTGATTTTTCTCCCTTTGCTTCTTGATGAGTCTGGCTAGTGGTTTGTCAATTTTATTTACCCTTTCTAAGAACCAGCTTTTGGCTTTGTTGATTTTTGCTATGGTTTCTTTTGTTTCTTTTGCATTTATTTCTGCCCTAATTTTAGGATTTCTTTCCTTCTACTAACCTTGGGGTGCTTCATTTCTTCCTTTTCCAGTTGCTTTAGGTGTAGAGTTAGGTTATTTATTTGGCTTTTTTCTTGTTTCTTGGGGTATGCCTGTATTGCTATGAACTTTCCCCTTAGGACTGCTTTTACAGTGTCCCACAGGTTTTGGGTTGTTGTGTTTTCATTTTCATTCGTTTCTATGCAGAATTTGATTTCTTTTTTGATTTCTTCTGTGATTTGTTGGTTATTCAGGAGTGTGTTGTTCGGCCTTCATATGTTGGACTTTTTAATAGTTTTTCTCCTGTTATTGAGATTTACTCTTACTGCATTGTGGTCAGAAAAAATGCTTGGAATGATTTCAATTTTTCTGAACTTACCAAGGCTAGATTTATGGCCCAGGATGTGGTCTATCCTGGAGAAGGTTCCGTGTGTGCTTGAGAAAAAGGTGAAATTCATTGTTTTGGGATTAAATGTCCTATAGATATCAATTAGTTCTAACTGGTCTATTGTATCGTTTAAAGTTTGTGTTTCCTTGTTAATTTTCTGTTTAGTTGATCTATCCATTGGTGTGAGTGGGGTATTAAAGTCTCCCACTATTATTGTGTTATTGTTGATTTCTCCTTTCATACTTGTTAGTATTTGTCTTATATATATATAAGTTGGGTGCATATATATTTATAATTGTTATATCTTCTTCTTGGATTGATCCTTTGATCATTAGGTAGTGACCTTCTTTGTCTCTTTTCACAGCCTTTGTTTTAAAGTCTATTTTATCTGATATGAGTATTGCTACTCCTGCTTTCTTTTGGTCTCTATTTGCATGGAAAATCTTTTTCCAGCCCTTGACTCTCAGTCTGTATGTGTCCCCTGTTTTGAGGTGGGTCTCTTGTAGACAACATATGTAGGGGTCTTGTTTTTGTATCCATTCAGCCAGTCTCTGTCTTTTGGTTGGGGCATTCAACCCATTTACATTTAAGGTAACTAATGATAAATATGATCCCGTTGCCATTTACTTTGTTGTTTGGGGTTTTAATTTATATATCCTTTTTGTGTTTCCTGTCTAGAGAATGTCCTTTAGTATTTGTTGGAGAGCTGGTTTGATGTTGTTGAATTCTCTCAGCTTTTGCTTGTCTGTAAAGGTTTTGATTTCTCCTTCATATTTGAATGAAATCCTTGCTGGGTACAACAATCTGGGTTGTAGGTTCTTTTCTTTCATCACTTTAAGTATGTCTTGCCATTCCCTCCTGGCTTGGAGAGTTTCTTTTGAAAGATCAGCTGTTATCCTTATGTGAATTCCCTTGTGTGTTATTTGTTGTTTTTCCCTTGCTGCTTTTAATATTTGTTCTTTGTGTTTGATCTTTGTTAATTTGATTAATATGTGTCTTGGGGTGTTTCGCCTTGGGTTTATCCTATTTGGGACTCTCTGGGTTTCTTGGACTTGAGTGATTATTTCCTTCCCCATTTTAGGGAAGTTTTCAACTATTATCTCCTCTAGTATCTTCTCATGGTTTTTCTTTTTGTCTTCTTCTTCTGGGACTCCTATGATTCGAATATTGTAACGTTTAAAATTGTCCTGGAGGTCTCTGAGATTGTCCTCATTTCTTTTAATTCGTTTTTTTTTTTTTTCTCCTCTGATTCATTTAATTCTGCCATTCTATCTTCTAATTCGCTAATTCTATCTTCTGCCTCTGTTATTCTACTATTTGTTGCCTCCAGAGTGTTTTGGATCTCATTTATTGCATTATTCATTATATATTGACTCTTTTTTATTTCTTCTAGGTCCTTGTTAAATCTTTCTTGCATCTTCTCAGTGCTTTTCTCCAGGCTATTTATCCATGATTCCATTTTGCTTTCCAGATTTTGGATTAATTTCACTATCATTATTCGAATTCTTTATCAGGTAGGTTCACTATTTCTTCCTCTTTTGTTTGGTTTGATGGGCATTTATCCTGTTCCTTTACCTGCTGGGAATTCTTCTGTCTCTTCATCTTGTTTAAACTGCTGAGTTTGGGGTGTCTTTACTGTATTCTGGTAGTCTGTAGAGTTCTCTTTATTGTGGCGTTTCTGCACTATATGTGGGTTTGTACCTGTGGCTTGTTGAGGTTTCTTGTTTATGGAAGCTTGTGTTGGTGTTCTGGTGGGTGGAGCTGGATTTCTTTTCTCTGGGGTGCAGTGGAGTGTCTAGTAGTGAGTTATGAGATGTCTATGATTTTGGGGTCGCTTTGTGTAGCCTGTGTATTGGAGCTCAGGGCTGTTTTCTTGTTTTTCTGGAGAATTTGCTTGGTATGTCTTGTCGTGGAACTTGCTGGTCTTTGTGTGATGCTTAGTTTCAGTGTAGGTATGGAGGCTTTTGATGAGCTCCTGTCAATTAATGTTTCGTGAGATCAGGGTATGGACTTAAGCCTCCTGGTTCCAGTTATCGGTCTTATTTTTACAGTAGTCTCAAAAACTTCTTCTTCTATAATGCATTCCACAACTGGACCGCTCAGATATGTTCACGGAGTTATACAGAGAAGGAAAAAGGGAGGAAGGAGACAGAGGTGGTCAGGAGGATAAAAGGAGGGAGTGTGAAGGAGAGAGCCAGATCTCCTTTAGAAGGCAGTGAGTTGCTTTTCTGGGTGTCCGACGTCCTCCGCTAGCACTCCGAAGCTGTTTATGGAATTTACTCGGCACCCAGATGTCCCTTTGATGAATTTGTGGAGGAGAAAGCGTATTCCCCGTTCTAATCCTCCGCCATCTTAACCGGAAATCTCCATGTGTGAAATCTAAAAAGGCCAAACTGACAGGAGAAAAGGAGCAGACTGTTAGTTTCCTGGGGTTGGAGAGTAGGAGAAATGGGGAGATGCTGGTCAAAGGGTAAAAATTTCCAATTACAAGATGAATAAATTCTTAGAATCTAATATATAGTATTGTGGTAGATTCCAGTTAAAAACATTGTACTTTATACTTGAAAAGTGATGAGAGTAAATCTTAAATGTTTTTACCAAACAAAAAACAAAGAAATGGTAACTTTGTGAAGTGATGGAAGTGTTAAATAACCCTACTGTGGTAATCATTTAACAACATGTATGTGTATCAATACAAACAAAGCTAGTGGAAGTGATGGAATTTCAGGTGAGCTATTTCAAATCCTGAAAGATGATGCTGTGAAAGTGCTGCACTCAATATACCAGCAAATTTGGAAAACTCAGCAGTGACCACAGGACTGGAAAAGGTCAGATTTCATTCCAATCCCAAAGAAAGGCAATGCCAAAGAGTGCTCAAACAACTACACAATTGCACTCATCTCACACGCTAGTAAAGTAATGCTTAAAAATCTCCGAGCCAGGCTTCATCAGTATGTGAACCGTGAACTTTCAGATGTTCAAGCTGGTTTTAGAAAAGGCAGAGGAACCAGAGATCAAATGGCCAACATCCACTGAATCATGGATAAAGGAAGAGATTTCCAGGAAAACATATGCTTCTGTTTTTGACTATGCCAAAGCCTTTGACTGTGTGGATCACAGTAAACTGTGGAAAATTCTGAAAGAGATTGGAATACCAGACCACCGGACTTGCCTCTTGAGAAACCTATATTCAAGTCAGGAAGCAACAGTTAGTACTGGACATGAAACAACAGACTGGTACCAAATAGGAAAAGGAGTACATCAAGGCTGTATATTGTATTCCTGCTTATTTAAGTTATATGCAGAGTACATCATGAGAAACACTGGGCTGGAAGAAGCATAAGCTGGAATCAAGATTGCCGGGAGAAATATCAATAACCTCAGATATGCAGATGACACCACCCTTATGGCAGAAAGTGAAGAGGAACTAAAAGGCCTATTGATGAAAGTGAAAGAAGAGGCTTAAAGTTCTTCTTAAAGCTCTCAGAAAACGAAGAACATGGGATCTGATCCCATCACTTCATGGGAAATAGATCGGGAAACAGTGGAAAGAGTATCAGACTTTATTTATTTATTTATTTGTTTTTTGGCTCCAAAATCACTGCAGATGGTGACTGCAGCCATGAAATTAAAAGACACTTACTCCTTGGAAGAAAAGTTATGACCAACCTAGATAACATATTCAAAAACAGAGACATTACTTTGCCAACAAAGGTTCATCTAGTCAAGACAATGGTTTTTCCACTGGTCATGTATGGATGTGAGAGTTGGACTGTGAAGAAAGCTGAGCACCAAAGAATTGATGCTTTTGAACTGTGGTGTTGGAGAAGAGTCTTGTGCGTCCCTTGGACTGAAAGGAGATCCAATCAGTCCATTCTGAAGGAGATCAGCCCTGGGATTTCTTTGGAAGGACTGACGCTAAAGCTGAAACCAATACTTTGGCCATCTTATGCGAATAGTTGACTCATTGGGAAAGACTCTGATGCTGGGAGGGATTGCGGGCAGGAGGAGAAGGGGACGACAGAGGATGAGATGGCTGGATGGCATCACTGACCCGATGGACATGAGTCTGAGTCAACTCCAGGAGTTGGCGATGGACAGGGAGTTCTGGCGTGCTGCAGTTCATGGGGTTGAAAATAGTCAGACATAACTCAGCGACTGAACTGAACTGAACTGATGCGTACCAATCATGATGTTGTATACTAATTTACACAAAGTTGTATGTCTATTATATGTCCATAAAGTTGTGAAAAGTAAATAAAGTATATTTTGGAATTTATGATTATATATCATCTCTTTCCAATTTACCTTCTTATTTCCTCCACCCTCATTTAATTTTACATACTCAGTACAACAGCCTGTCTAGTTTTCTTGCTATTCTTTCCTCAGGACTCATGATTGCCACCTCCCATTTTTAGCTAGAATTTTTGTATCTCCACTAATGTCTTAACTGTCAAATTTCTCTTTGTCACCTATGTAAATACTCTTGTGAACTGGACCATCTCTTTGTTGAACTCTTCTAAAGCTCCTAATGCCTCTTATGCCATTAGTTTGATTATGTCTTATGCTATATTTCCTCATTAGATTTTCTGCTCTTTTAGGACAGTGTTTTCCTCTTATGTATCACTATCTTATATCTTCTGTAGCAGTTGCTCAATATATATTTTAAAACTAAATGAGTAAAAGTAAGACAGATTATAATTACATACCAAAGGGACTATGAACAGAAATAAATCCTGTAGGAGTTCAGAGGAGCAAAAGATTATTAAAGAAAAATATTTCACAAAGGAGAAGTTATATGAATCGAACTTTCATGAGACAGGTAGATGAGAGTTTAATGGGTTTGACACATATATGCTACTATGTGTGAAATAGATAACTAGTGAGAATCTACTGTATAGTACAAGGAACTACATTCAAGGCTCTGTGATGATCTAAATTGGAAAGAAATTCAAAACAGAGTTTATATATGTATACACATAGCAGATTCACTTTGCTGTACAGCAGAAACTAACACAACATTGTAAAGTAATTATAATCTAATAAAATTAATCTAAAATAAATATTTTTTTTGCTAATAAAGCTGTCATAGAGAGTATTGTTTTATTAATAATTAGTCACAATTTGGGCTTCCCCAGTGGTGCTAGTGGTACAGAACCCAGCTGCCAATGCAGGAGAGTTCCATAGGTCATAAAGATCCCCTGGAGGAGGACATGGCAATCTACTCTGGTATTCTTGCATGGAGAATCCCATCCACAGAGGAGCCTGGTGGGCTACAGACTATGATGTCTCAAAGAGTCAGATATGACTGAAGTGACTTAGTACTCACATGTGTACAATAACAATTTAGACTAACTTACCAATTTAAGGACAGGTATTACTGTCAAACATACAATTTCCTTATTGGAAAAGTCTGTTAAAACTTAGAACATGGAAACAAATGGGACCTAATCAAACTTACAAGCTTTTACACAAAGATGAAAACCATAAATAAAATAAAATGATGACCTACGGACTATGAGAAAATATTAAATGTGAAATGAGAAATATTAAATGAGAAAATGTAAATGATGTGACCAACAAGGGTTTACTCTCCAAAATATGTAAATAACTCATACAAATCAATAACAAACATGCCACTCACAAGATGGGTGAATGGACAAAAGACTTCAATAGACATTTCTTCAAAGGAGACCTACATATGGCCAACAGGCATATGCAAAAATGAACAGCATCAGTAACTAGTAAAGAAATGCAAGTCAAAACTACAGTGGGTGGGGACATATGTACACCTATGACTGATTCATGTTGCTATTTGGTAGAAAAGAACAAAATGCTCTAAAGCAATTATCCTTAAATTTTAAAATAAATAAATAAATAAACTATAATGAGGCACCACCACGCACAGGTCAGAATGGCCATCATTAAAAAGCCTACAAATAAATGCTGGAGAGGGTTTGGAAAAAAAAAAAGAACCCTCCTACACTGTTGATAGGAGTGTAAATTGGTACAGACAACTATGGGAAAGAGTATAGAGAGAGGTTTCTCTAAAAGCTGAATATAGAGTTGCCATATGATTCAACAATCTCACTCTTGGGCATATATCCAGAGAACACTCCAATTTGAAAAGATACATACATCCTTATGTTCATAGCAGCACTATTTATAGTAGTCAAGAAATGGAAAGAAAATGAATGTCATCAACAGAAGAATGAATAAAGAAGATGTGGTACATATATATATACAAATACAATACTGCTCAGCTGTAGAAAAAAATGAATTATCAGCATTTGCAGCCACATGAATGGATCTAGAGATTATCATACTGAGGTAAGTCAGAAAGAGAAGACAAATGCCATATACCACTTATATGATGGATCTAAAATATAATGCAAGTGAATATATCTACAAACAGAAGCAGACTCACAAACTTAGAGAACAGACTTGCAGTTGTCAAGGGGAAGCATGAGTGGGAGTTTGGGGATTAAAAGATGCAAAATATTACATATAGAATGGATGAACAAAAAAGTCCTACCATATAACACAGGGAACAATGTTTAATAACCTGTGATAAATCATAATTAAAAATAAAGTAAAAAAGAATGTATACATGTATTGGATTGGCAAAAAAAGTTCATTCCACAACTTATGGAAAAACAAAAGTGAACTCTTTGGCTGAATTTAACTGGCTAATGTAACTGAATTTCTTTCTACACATCAATCAACACAACATTGTAAATCAACTGTATTTGATTAAAATAAATTTAAAAAAATATATGGCATGGAATTGCAGAGTAGAAAAGATGATTTCTGCTGGCAAGCTGTCTTCCACAAGCAAAAGGAGTTAAGTCTTTTAGTTATGCATGTCAATGTCCTACTTTCAAATTTGCCAACCAGTTTAAATCACTCTTCTGGGGAGGATTAAAAAGGCAAGAAAGACAGGAGTATTACATTAGTAATACTTCTTTATGGAAAAAAATCAGGCTTGCAAAAGCACTTCCCCTACTTCACAATTTCACAATCTTTTGTCTCTTTTAACTCACCAAGGTTAACTATTAAGCTTATATTATGCATGAGAGAGTTGTGGCTAGCCTGACCCAGGAGAGGAGATCAGCAGTCTACAGGGCTAGTCATCCTCCCATCTTGGTAAAGCTGCTGGTCTAACAATGACCACTGATCCTTCTAGAACCATTGATGGGGTATGCTCCAGAGGGATTTGAAATGGTCAATACAGTACATTATTTTAGTTAATTTTAAGTCCAATCTGAATCCAAGACAAAAAGTTCACTTTCTCCCTTGTTTCCCATGTCAAATAATGTTTATCCATGTTAAAAGCAAATATATTGCTTTGCCAACAAAGGTCCATCTAGACAAGACTATGGTTTTTCCAATAGTCATGTATGGATGTGAGAGTTGGACTATGAAGAAAGCTGAGTGCCAAAGAATTGATACTTTTGAACTGTGGTGTTGGAGAAGAGGCTTGAGAGTCCCTTGGACTGCAAGGAGATCCAACCAGTCAATCCTAAAGGAGATCAGTCCTGGGTGTTCATTGGAAGGACTGACGCTAAAGCTGAAACTCCAGTACTTTGGCCACCTCATGCAAAGAGTTGACTCATTGGAAAAGACTCTGATGTTGGGAGGGATTGGAGGCAGGAGGAGAAGGGGACGACAGAGGATGAGATGGCTGGATGACATCACTGACTCAATTGACGTGAGTCTGAGTGAACTCTGGGAGTTGGTGATGGACAGAGAGGCCTGGCGTGCTTGCAGTTCATGGGGTCACAGAGAGTCGGACATGACTGAGCGAATGAACTGAACTGAACTGATGTTGCCCCAAAAAGGCTATTAGATATGTGAAAAAGGTAAAATGACAAGACTAAGATATTCTAATAATGAAATGCTAACATAAAGATAACCTAGATTTTACTATAAAGCCTATCTATCTACCAAAGCAATCTACAACTTTAATGCAATCCCTATAAAAATGTCAATGGCACCAATCCCAACATAAGAGCTCTCATAGTGGCCTCACCCAAAAATAGACACCGAGAGCAAGATCCACCTTCCCAAAGATATTAGCAACAGATATATCCAGAAACCCAAACTGAGTTGACGATGAAGATCTATCTCTGCCAAAACAAACCTAGAAAGTCTAGAATAGGAGACGACTCAATAAATTGTGCAGAAACAAATGAATAGAATAAAAAATAATTCTAAAAATATTAGTAAACATAATACTGTAAAATTAATCTTGTTAAGTTGATCAGTCATGTCCTACTTTCTGTGAACCCATGTACTGCAACATTCCAGGCTTCTCTGTCTTGCATCATCTCCCAGAGTCTGCTCAAACTCATGTCCATTGAGTCAGTGATGCCATTCAACCATCAAATCCTCTGCCATCCCCTTCTCCTCCTGCCTTCTATCTGTCTCAGTTTCAGGATCTTTTCTAATAAGTCTGCTTTTCTGATCACAGAGCCAAAGTATTGGAGCTTCAGCATCACTTCTTCCAAAGAATATTCAGAGATGGTTTGCTTTAGGATTGACTGGTTTGATCTCCTTACAAACCAAGGGACTCTCAAGAGTCTTCAACAACATAGTTGAAAAGCATCAGCACTCAGCCTTCTTTAAGGCCCAACTCTCACATCCATACATGACTCCTGGAAATACCATAGCCTTGACTGTACAGAACTTAGTCAACAAAACAATGTCTCTGCTTTTTAATATGCTGTCTAAGTTTCTCATAGCTTTTCTTCAAAGGAACAAATATCTTTTTATTCCATGGCTGCACTCTTCACCCCCAGTAATTTTGGAGTCCAAAAAATAAAGCCTGTCACTCTTTCCATTGTTTGCTATCTATTTGCCATGAAGTGATGGAACTGGATGTCATGATCTTCGTTTTTTGAATGTTGAGTTTTAAGCCAGCTTTTTTGCTCTCCTTTTTAACCTTCATCATAGTTCTTCTTCACTTTCTCCAATAAGGGTGGTGTCACCTGCATATCTGAGGTTATTGATATTTCTCCCAGAAGTCGTGATTTCAGCTTATGCTTCATCCAGCAAGGCATTTCGCATGATGTATTCTACATGTAAGTTAAATAAACAGGTGACAATATACAGCATTGATGTGCTTTTTTTCCCAATTGTGAACCAGTTTTCTGTTCCATGTCTGCTTCTAACTGTTGCTTCTTAACTGCCATACAGGTTTCTCAAGAGGCAAGTAAGGTGGCCTGCTAGTCTCATCTCTAAGAATTTTCCAGAGCTTGTTGTCATCCACACAAATTCTTTAGTAGTCAATGAAGCATAAGTAGATGTTTTTCTGAAACTCTCTTGCCTTTTTGATGATCCAACAGATGTTGGCAATTTGATCTCTGGGTCTCCTGCCTTTTCTAAATGCAGCTTGTATATAAGGAAGGTCTCCATTCACATACTGTTGAAGCCTAGCTTGAAGGGTTTTGACCATTATCTTGCTGTTGTGTGAGATGAATCAATTGTCTGGTAGTTGGAACAGTCTTTTGCATTGCCTTTCTTTGGAATTGGAATGAAAACTGACCTTTTCTAGCCCTTTGGCCACTGTTGAGTTTTCCAATTTTTTTGCATATTGGTTGCAGCATTTTAACAGCATCATCTTTTAGAATTTGAAATACCTCTTCATATGATGTTTCCTAAGGCCCACTTGATTTTGCATTCAAGGATGTCTGGCTCTAGGTGAGTGATCACATAATCATGGTTATCTGTGTCATTAAGATCTTTTTGGTATAGTTCTGTGCTTTCCTGCCATCTCTTAATATATTTTGTTTCTGTTATGTCCATACTGTTTCTGTATTTTATTGTGCCCATCTTTGTATGAAATGTTCCCTTGGTATCTCTAATTTTCTTGAAGTGATCTCTAGTCTTTCCCATTCTATTGTTTTCCTCTATTTCTTTGCATTGTTCACTGAAAAAGGCTTTCTTATCTCTCCTTGCTATTCTTTGGAACACTGCATTCAGATAGGTGTCTCTTTCCTTTTCTCTATTGCCTTTCACTTCTGTTGTTATCTCAGCTATTTGTAAGGCCTCCTCAGACAGCCATTTTGTCTTTTTGCATTTCTTCTTCTTAGGGGTAGTTTTGATCACAGCCTCTTGTACAATGTTACGAACCTCTGTCCATAGTTCTTCAGGTACACTGTCTATCAGATCTAGTCCCTTGAATCTATTTGTCACTTCCACTGTACAATCATAAGACATTTGACTTAGGTCATACCTTAATGGTCTAGTGGATTTCCCTACTTTCTTCAATTTAAGTCTGAATTTTGCAATAAGATATTCGTGATCTGAACCACAGTCAGCTCCTGGTCTTGTTTTTGCTAACCATATGGAGCTTCTCCATCTTTGGCTGCAAAGAATATAATCAGTCTGATTTTCGTATTAACCTTCTAGTGATGTCCATGTGCAGAGTCGTCACTTGTGTTGTTGGAAGAAGTTGATCAGAATCCCTCAAGAATGTGGAGCATAACTCTGAACCCCTTAAGTATGAACCCCTTAAGTATGAGCTATAATTATTGACTTGTTGACAAAGAATAGGTTAAAAAAATAGGAAAGGAAGGAAAGAGGAATAAGGGAGAGAGAAAAGAAGGAAAGAGGGAGAGTTGTAGGGAGAGATGTCAATTCATAATAGAAAAATGTAGCCAGGAGCCAGGTGTCAGGTTTAATATCATCACTGATAAGTCATGTTGATAGCGTGTACCTTTGAAATAATACAATGAGAATGAATTTTTATCTCTGTGGTATTTCTCCATAAAAAATTATAGCTTCAGTTTAACATGAGAGGAAAAAAAAAAAAAAAAAACTTCAAACATTTTTCAATTGAGGAACATTCTTGAAGAGGTCCAGCCCTGGCTGATCCAGGGTATTCGAAGGGGAGATGGCTTCGGCGAGTTCACTGGATACAATAGCTTTAATTAAATATTAATTAGAGATATAAAGAGTAATAGAATGAGGATAGCTCAGCAGGAAAATTCAGTGGAGAAAAGAGGCTGAGTAGCTTGGTTTACACGGGAAACCAATAAAACTTCAAGACAAGAAGTTTGCATCACATACGTAGGCCACAGGCATCCTTCCATTCTCCCGAAGGAGAGGAGACACTGAGGCCTCCCTGGTCGGATCTTAGACACCCAGGCATAATTAGTAAGCTTGGTGGGCTCCGCGCTCCAGATGGAGACTCAGCAAGAGTTTGAGAGAGAGAGCAACATGGGGAGACCAGTCTTTTGAGGAACTGATCCCAATTCTTTATTTTCCGTGGTCTGCTTTCATACACTGAGATGTTATACAAAAGTCATGTGGGGTCAGCAGTCCTGACTTTTATCAAAGTCAGGTGCTTCATACAGATGTATACAGAGATCTTAGGGGTGTTACATCATCTTCTGGCCAGGGGGCCTGCTGACAATTTATGACCCTCTCCTTGTGACAGCAGTCAGTCAACCAGAACACTTATTTCTCCAGGGGTGATTGTCTATGGTCTTTCCTGTGGTCATGTATGAATGTGAGAGCTGGACTGTGAAGAAGGCTGAGCGCCGAAGAATTGATGCTTTTGAACTGTGGTGTTGGAGAAGACTCTTGAGAGTCCCTTGGGCTGCAAGAAGATCCAACCAGTCCATTCTGAAGGAGATCAATCCTGGGATTTCTTTGGAAGGAATGATGCTAAAGCTGAAACTCCAGTATTTTGGCCACCTCATGCGAAAAGTTGACTCATTGAAGAAGACTCTGATGCTGGGAGGGATTGAGGGCAGGAGGAGAAGGGGACGACAGAGGATGAGATGGCTGGATGGCATCACTGACTTGATGTGTGTGAGTCTGAGTGACCTCCGGGAGTTGGTGATGGACAGGGAGGCCTGGCGTGCTGCGGTTCATGGGGTCGCAAAGAGTCAGACACAAGTGAGTGACTGATCTGATTTGATCTGATCTGATTATTCTTAAAACAGAGGCCACCTTCCAAAGGTACCAGATAAAGTTACATTCCTATAGGGTGAGGGTGTTGTGGGTTTTAATTAAGGAAAGAATTTACTTAGCCTAAGGTCTAACGTGTGATTAATATAAAATGTTAATACTTCTTTCTTCTATATATTCATTAATGTGTGTAAGGGCAGGGGATGTGGAGACTTAGCAAACATTGGCTCAACAAATGAAAAACCCTTCACCAATACAATTTCTAATCAGCCCACTATACTTATACTCATAGTTTTCTAACTTCTCTAAGGAACCTGCTTTTAGAAGGTTTAAAGCATCTCGTGCCTCTCATGGTTGGGAGGCTGTGAGCAATCACTTGTGGCCAGACAAGCCTGTCAGGCTGGCTAGAGAACCTTCAGAAGAGTTTGTAGGTTAAAACATTCCTGTCACACCCAGAAATTATTATTAACTGGAGCTCTAAGTTAACTCCTTCTCTGAAAGAGGTGGTGGGGGACAGCCCCCCATAAAGTCAGAGGTGTAGGTGAGAGCACAAAGTAGTAAAATAGGCAGGCTCTGGTTATGGGGGTAAATGCTCGAGAATTTCCAGGGGGACTCCCGAGGCTCGATCCCACCTTTGTGTATGTCAAGCATCCTTCCTCATGACCTTTGCCATGGATGGAGCACCTCACACTGGCCCTCAACACATTTAATAAAATTTTTGACCAGTTTTCAAACTGTCCAAGTCATAAAAAACAAGGATAGCCTGAGAAACTGTCATAGCTAAACAGTCTAAGGAGATATGATGACTAAACAAAATGTGGTATAGTATCCTGGATGGGATCTTGGAATACACTAAAAACATTAAGTAAAAGAAAAAATGTAAATTTAGGAAGTCAAGAGATACCTGGAGTAACAGGCAAGTTTGGCCTCGGAGTACAAAATGAAGCAGGGAAAAGGCTAGCAGAATTTTGCCAAGAGAATGCACTGGTCATAGAAAACACCTTTTCCAACAACACAAGACACGACTCTACACGTAGACATCACCAGATGATCAACACCAAAATCAGACTCATGATATTATTTGCAGGAAAAGATGGAGAAGCTCTATACAGTCAGTGAAAACAGGACCAGGAATTAATTATGGCTCAGATCATGAACTTCTTGTAAAATTCAGATTTAATTGAAGAAAATATGGAAACTATTAGACCATTCAGGTATAAACTAAGTAAAAACTTATGATTATACAGTGGAAGTAACAAATAGATTCAAGGGGTTATATCTGATAAACAGTGTATCTGAAGAACTATGGACGGAGGTTCACAGCATTGTACAGGGAGTAGTGATCAAGACCATCCACAAGAAAAAGAAATGCAAAGAGGCAAAACAGCTGCTTGAGGAGGCCTTACAAATAACTGGGAAAAGAAGAGAAGTGAAAGGCAAAGGAGAAAAGGAAAGATATACCCATCTGAATGCAGAGTTCCAAAGAACAGCAAGGAGAG
Organism: Tragelaphus eurycerus; assembly: GCA_935064755.1. Lineage (NCBI taxonomy): Eukaryota > Metazoa > Chordata > Mammalia > Artiodactyla > Bovidae > Tragelaphus > Tragelaphus eurycerus. Next base: position 11,404,880 of record CAKXYN010000046.1, on the reverse strand, counting down.
ATAAGAAAGCCCTCTTAAGTGAACAGCACAAAGAAGTAAAGGAAAACAATAGAATGGAAAGACTAGAGATCTCTTCAGGAAAATTAGAGGTACCAAGGGAACATTTCAGGCAAAGATGGGCACAATAAAGGACAGAAATTGTAAGGATCTAACAGAAGCTGAAGATATTAAGAAGAGGTGGCAAGAATGTCCAGAAGAACTGTACAAAATGTGTCTTAATGATCCAGATATCCACGATGGTGTGGTCACTCACTTAGACTCAGACATCCTTGAATGTGAAATCAAGTGAGAATTAGAAAGTATTACTATGAACAAAGCTAGAAGAGGTAATGGAATTCCAGCTGAACTATTGAAAATCCTAAAAGATGATGCTGTGAAAGTGTTGCCCTGAATATGCCAGAAAATTTGGAAAAGTCAGTAGGGGCCTTAGGACTGGAAAAGGTCAGTTTTCACTCCAATCCCAAAGAGAATCAGTGCTAAATAATGTTCAAACTACCATCCCATTGCATTCATTTCACATTCTAGCAAGGTATTGCTGAAAGTCCTTCAAGATCTATCTCAGCAGTACATTAACTGAGAGTTTCCAGATGTACAAGCTGGATTTAGAAAAAGCAGAGGAAATAGGGATCAAATTGCTAACATCTGTCTGATCATAGAAAAAAAAATAAACTTCATTTAATTATATTAATATTGGCTTCCTAGTTGTAACAAATGTACTAATATAAGATTTCATTATTAGGGAAATCGGTTTGCGGGATATATGAAAATTTCTGTAGTATCTTAGTAAAAATTTTGCAAATATAAAACTATTCTTAAATTAAATGTTCACTAAATATAAAAAATAGAGTTGTTGTCTCTAGTATTTTATTTCTTCTACAGGCTAGTATATGGATATGGCAGTGATCTAGCTTCAACATTCAGAAAATCCAACCCTCTAGAGGATGGCAAAATTGCAAGATCATACTTAGGTCCTTGAATTCTCTTCTGAAAAGCCAACACTTGAGAACATTAACATTTTATATTTTTGACGATCTGATAATGAAAGGTAAAGATTTGATCTATCTTTTACTTGTTATTAATTACTAGTGATTATGATCTTTAAACTTTTCAATGACCACTGTTATTTTCTTCTCTGTAAATTATTTCTCTATGTCAATGGACAGAGCTGGTTAATTGTTCCATTTATTATATTATATTCTTGAAAAGAAAATTTTTCTCTATACTTTCTACAAAATGTCTCCTTTTTTGAATTTGTATTTTATGATTTGTTTTGTTATATATTTACTTTTATTTTAATATATTTAAATTAATTTAAATTTGTTTAATACATTTGGTGTATGTCTTCCATATTATGGGGTTATAAATACATCCTCCTGTATTTCATTGTAATGGCTTCACAGTTTTATTTATTGAACTAAAAATAATAACGAAGGTTGCTTCCATATGTTGACTATTTTAAATAGCACTGCATCTGAAACTAGCACAGTATTTTAAAGCAACTATACTTCAAATTAGAGAAAAAAAAATAACTCAATTGGTAACTTTTTAAAATGATGTTAGAAAAAAAAAATAAAATAAAATGATGTTAGATAGGAACTGTGTGAGGCCATGAAGGCAAGAAGGACCTTAGCACAACTGAGGAAATTCAAGAAATCCAGTGTAACTGGAACTTTGTAAATTGAGAAGGAAAGCCAGTTCAGTCAGTTCAGATGCTTAGTCATGTCCAACTCTTTGTGACCCCATGGAGTGCAGCATACCAGGCTTCCCTGTCCATCACCAACTCCCGGAGTGTACTCAAATTCATGTCCATCAAGTCGGTGATGCCATCCAACCATCTCATCCTCTGACGTCCCCTTCTCCTACCACCTTCAATCTTTCCCAATGATTGGGAAAGATTTTTCAAGGTCTTTTCCAATGAGTCAGCTCTTCGCATCAGGTGGCAAAAGTATTGAAGTTTCAGCATCAGTCCTTCCAGTGAATATTCATGACTGATTTCTTTTAGGATTGACTGGTTAGGTCTCCTTGCTGTTCAAGGGACTCTCAAGAGTCTTCTCCAACACCACAGTTCAAAAGCATCAATTCTTCAGCACTCAGCTTTCTTTATAATCCAACTCTCACATCCATACATGATGAGTGGAAAAACCATAGCTTTGACTAGACAGACCTTTGTTGGCAAAGTCATGTCTCTGCTTTTTAATTTGCTCTCTTGGTTGATCATAGTTTTTCTTCCAAGGACCAAGCGTCTTTTAATTTCATGGTGGCGGTTACCATCTGCACCAGTTAAGATCATGGCATCCAGTCCCATCACTTCATGACAAATAGATGGGGAAAAAATGGAAACAGTGAGAAGGAAAATGGTGAGACATTAAATTAGAGACGTAGGCAGGGGTCAAATCAAGAGCTTTTGTATCAGCTGCGTTTATTTGCATGCTAAAGATTCTAGAGACTGTATGTTGCTGTATGCCTGCATCCACTGGGAGATGTTGGCTATAAAAGGAAACATAGATTAATGGAAACATAAGGGAAGTAAAAGCTATTTGGGCCACCTAGTTTGCAGACAAGCTGACTCAGACACATACTATACAATAATTGAACTGAAATGTAAGTAAGATCAAGAATATCTTTGCAAGCTCCATTTTTTGTAAGGTGATTCTGCTACAGGTATAACAGAGAAACACTGGTTCAGGGTCTTCTCCAACTTTTATTTGTTCCTCTCATGACTACTCCCCAACATTCTTAAAGTGTTTACCAGATGCTAACAAGCTAGGGGAGAATACAATCTGCTGTACGGTAGGGACATTCATTTGCCTTAAGAGTACATGGTTAGTCAAGAAGAAAACAGTGGAGTGAGTGTGTCAGTTGCTCAGTCATGTCTGACTCTGAGACCCCATTAATTGGGACCTGCCAGGCTCCTTTGTCCATGGGATTTCCCAAGCAAGAATACTGGAGTAGGTTGTCATTCCCTAATGCAGGGGATCTTCCCAACTCAAGGATAGAACCCAAGTCTTCCACATAGCAGGCAGACTCTACCTTCTGAGTCACTATGGAAGACTTTAGTAAATTATTATTCAGGAAGAGAACAGTTAAGGCTGTGAAATACTACTTAGAAGATACAAGTTTTTTCCTGTCTCAAGGACTGTCCTGGAAGAAGCATACATGTACTTATATAATTATCTTAATATATAAAAATTACTTCATATGTTTTTCAAACAATTGTTGGAAAACAACATGTTGGGGATACAACTTAGTAAAAGCCTCACAAGTTAGCAGTTGATTCTGCATGGTATAAGTTTTTCTGTATAACAGAAAAATTAATCCTATGCTGCTGTTATTTTTTTATTAATTACAGAATTTTGATCAGAGTCAATTTTGTCTTATTGGAGTTCAGATAAAACAGGACCAGAGAAACGCATCTGATGAGAAAGCAAAAGTCTTTCACACACACAAAAAAAGACCCTAATTTTGTGAGCCTACAGCTTTCAGATAAATCCTGCACTTTTTTTCTTTACTTAATTTCAATTGTACTTTGGAACTGTTATAAAGAATGATCCATACACTCAATTTTTTTCATTTAATTGTCATGGAAATTTGATAATTTTGAAGGAAACTCAGGAAGAGCTCTAAGTACTGAAAACTGGAAAAAATTAATCCTGATTAAAGCACTTCCCCATGAAAATAAGACCTCCTGAACTTTGTAAGGGATGATTATAGGACACTCTTCTTTAAGGAATGCATAGCAGTACTTATTCTAGAATTTTCTAGGAAATTTAAACTGAATTAGTGGAGACATCAAAAAAGACTTTTAAAGGTGAAATTTAGTGGAATGTTGGCAGCAACTTAATTCAGTTTTTCTATAAATAAAGTGTCAAAATATGCAAACTATTTTCCAAAACCATGAGGTTTGTAAGGAATGTCTGTCAGCTGCCAGCAACAACAACAACAAAAAAAAACTGCAGGGTCATAGGAGACTTACTGTTTACTTTTTATTTTTTTAATTAAATTTTATTTTGCTTAACTTTACAATATTGTATTGCTTTTGCCATACATCAAGATGGATCATCCACAAGTATACATGTGTTCCCCATGCTGAACCCTCCTCCCTCCCCATACTGTTTACTTTTTAAAAGGCATGCTCTATATTCATCATTAAAAATCTGGTGTGTTTAATTGACCTCCTTAATAATTTCAAATATAAGAATTAGGAAGAATTTGCAAAGATTGTACTACATGTAACTTTTTTTTAATGACAATCGTCTTTACATAATAAGTAATTTACATAATAAGTAAATGTAGCTTTAAATATATTAACATGTTAACCAAGTATTATAACCATTATTTCCGTGCAGCAAAAATATTAATCTATTGCAGTCCTTTATATCTACTACTGTGGGCAGGAATCCCTCAGAAGAAATGGAGTGGCCATCATGGTCAACAAAAGAGTCCGAAATGCAGTACTTGGATGCAATCTCAAAAATGACAGAATGATCTCTGTTCGTTTCCAAGGCAAACCATTCAATGTCACAGTAATCCAAATCTATGCCCCAACCAGTAACGCCGAAGAAGCTGAAGTTGAAAGGTTCTATGAAGACCTACAAGACCTTTTAGAACTAACACCCAAAAAAGATGTCTTTTTCATTATAGGGGACTGGAATGCAAAAGTAGGAAGTCAAGAAACACCTGGAGTAACAGGCAAATTAGGCCTTGGAATATGGAATGAAGCAGGGCAAAGACTAATAGAGTTTTGCCAAGAAAATGCACTGGTCATAGCAAATACCCTCTTCCAACAACACAAGAGAAGACTCTATACATGGACATCACCAGATGGTCAACACCGAAATCAGATGGATTATATTCTTTGCAGCCAAAGATGGAGAAGCTCTATACAATCAGCAAAAACAAGACCAGGAGCTGACTGTGGCTAGGACCATGAACTTCTTATTTCCAAATTCAGACTGAAATTGAAGAAAGTAGAGAAAACTGCTAGACCATTCAGGTACGACCTAAATCAAATCCCTTAAGATTACACAGTGGAAGTGAGAAATAGATTTAAGGGCCTAGATCTGATAGATAGAGTGCCTGATGAACTATGGAATGAGGTTCGTGACATTGTACAGGAGACAGGGATCAAGACAATCCCCATGGAAAAGAAATGCAAAAAAGCAAAATGGCTGTCTGGGGAGGCCTTACAAATAGCTGTGAAAAGAAGAGTAGTGAAAAGCAAAGGAGAAAAGGAAAGATATAAACATCTGAATGCAGAGTTCCAAAGAATAGCAAGAAGAGATAAGAAAGCCTTCTTCAGTGATCAATGCAAAGAAATAGAGGAAAACAACAGAATGGGAAAGACTAGGGATCTCTTCAAGAAAATCAGAGATACCAAAGGAACATTTCATGCAAAGATGGGCACAATAAAGGACAGAGATGGTGTGGACCTAACAGAAGCAGAAGATATTAAGAAGAGGTGGCAAGAATACACAGAAGAACTGTACAAAAAAGAGCTTCAAGACCTAGATAATCATGATGATGTGATCACTGACCTAGAGCCAGACATCTTGGAATGTGAAGTCAAATGGGCCTTAGAAAGCATCACTACGAACAAAGCTAGTGGAGGTGACGGAATTCCAGTGGAGCTATCCCAAGTCCTGAATGATGATGCTGTGAAAGTGCTACACTCAGTATGCCAGCAAATTTGGAAAACTCAGCATTGGCCACAAGATTGGAAAAGGTCAGTTTTCATCCCAATCCCAAAGAAAGGCAATGCCAAGGAGTGCTCAAACTACCGCACAATTGCACTCATCTCACACGCTAGTAAAGTAATGCTCAAAATTCTCCAAGCCAGGCTTCAGCAATATGTGAACCGTGAACTTCCTGATGTTCAAGCTGGATTTAGAAAAGGCAGAGGAACCAGAGATCAAATTGCCAACATCCGCTGGATCATGGAAAAAGCAAGAGAGTTCCAGAAAAACATCTATTTCTGCTTTTTTGACTATGCCAAAGCCTTTGACTGTGTGGATCACAATAAACTCTGGAAAATTCTGAAGGAGATGGGAATACCAGACCACCTGATCTGCCTCTTAAGAAATCTGTATGCAGGTCAGGAAGCAACAGTTAGAACTGGTCATGGAACAACAGACTGGTACCAAATAGGAAAAGGAGTACGTCAAGGCTGCATATTGTCACCATGTTTATTTAACTTATATGCAGAGTACATCATGAGAAATGCTGGACTGGAAGAAACAGAAGTTGGAATCAAGATTGCCGGGAGAAATATCAATAACCTTAGATATGCAGATGACACCACTCTTATGGCAGAAAGTGAAGAGGGGCTAAAAAGTCTCTTGATGAAAGTGAAGGTGGAGAGTGAAAAGGTTGGCTTAAACCTCAACATTCAGAAAACGAAGATCATGGCATCTGGTCCCATCACTGCATGGGAAATAGATGGGGAAACAGTGGAAACAGTGTCAGACTTTGTCTTTCTGGGCTCCAAAATCACTGCAGATGGTGACTGCAGCCATGAAATTAAAAGACGCTTGCTCCTTGGAAGGAAAGTTATGACCAACCTAGATAGCATATTCAAAAGCAGAGACATTACTTTACCAACAAAGGTTCGCCTAGTCAAGGCTATGGTCTTTCCTGTGGTCATGTATGGATGTGAGAGTTGGACTGTGAAGAAGGCTGAGCGCCGAAGAATTGATGCTTTTGAACTGTGGTGTTGGAGAAGACTCTTGAGAGTCCCTTGGACTGCAGGACGATCCAACCAGTCCATTCTGAAGGAGATCAATCCTGGAATTTCTTTGGAAGGAATGATGCTAAAGCTGAAACTCCAGTATTTTGGCCACCTCATACGAAGAGTTGACTCATTGGAGAAGTCTCTGATGCTGGGAGGGATTGAGGGCAGGAGAAGAAGTGGACGACAGAGGATGAGATGGCTGGTTGGCATCACTGACTCGATGGATGCGAGTCTGAGTGACCTCCAGGAGCTGGTGATGGACAGGGAGGCCTGGCGTGGTGCGGTTCATGGGGTCGCAAAGAGTTGGACACGACTGAGCAACTGATCTGATCTGATCTGATTGCAGTCCTTGATCCTGAATTAACTGGATTAATTTTATTTGATTGTAAGTGTCTCATAATGCTTTATGGGGCAATGGAAACACAGAAATTAAACATTTACAACATCTGGAATTATTTAAAATGATCTTGCCATGGTTCTTTCAGCATGGTTCTAGGTTACTTCCATGTCTTTCAGCAGTGTTTTATAGTTTTCTATATAGGTCTTTAGTTTCTTTAGGTAGATATATTCATAAGTATTTTATCTTTTTTTTGGAAATGTGAATGGAATTGTTTCCTTAATTTCTGTTTCTGTTTTCTCATTATTAGTGTATAGGAATGCAAGGGATTTCTGTGTGTTGGTTTTATATCCTGCAACTTTACTGTGTTCGTTGATTAGCTCTAGAAATTTTCTGGTGGAGTCTTTAGGGTTTTGTATGTAGAGGATCATGCCATCTGCAAACGATGAGAGCGTTACTTCTTCCATTCAAATCTGGATTCCTTTTATTTCTATTTCTTTTCTGATTGCTGTGGCTAATACTTCCATAACTATGTTGAAAAGTAGAGGTGAGTGTGGGCACCCTTGTCTTGTTCCTGACTTTAGGGAAAATGATTCAAATTTTCATCATTGAGGATAATGTTTGTTGTGGGTTTATCATATATGGCTTTTATTATGTTCAGGTATGTTCCTTCTATGCCTGCTTTCAGGAGGGTTTTTATCATAAATGGCTGTTGAATTTTGTCAAAGATTTTCTCTGCATCTATTGAGATAATCATATGGTCTTCAGGAAAATTAGAGATTCCAAGGGAGAATTTCAGGCAAAGATGGGCACAATAAAGGACAGAAATTGTATGGACCTGACAGAAGCAGAAGATATTCAGAAGAGGTGGCAAAAAATATACAGAAGAACTGTACAAAAGAAATTCTCATGACGCAGATAATCACGATGGTGTGATCAGGCACCTAGAGCCAGACATCCTGGAATGTGAAGTCAAGTGGGCCTTAGAAAGCATCACACGAACAAAGCTAGTGGAGGTGATGGAATTCCAGTTGAGCTATTTCAAATCCTGGAAGATGATGCTGTGAAAGTGCTGCACTCAATATGCCAGCAAATTTGGGAAACTCAGCAGCGGCCACAGGATTACAAAAGGTCAGTTTTCGTTCCAATTCCAAAGAAAGGCAATGCTAAAGAATTCTCAAACTACTGCACAATTGCACTCATCTCACACGCTAGTAAGTTAGCCTCATAATTCTCCAAGCCAGGCTTCAGCAATATGTGAACCGTGAACTTCTTTATGTTCAAGCTGGTTCTAGAAAAGACAGAGGAACCAGAGATCAAATTGCCAACATCCGCTGAATCATGGACAAAGGAAGAGAGTTCCAAAAAACATCTATTTATGCTTTATTGACTATGCCAACGCCTTTGATTATGTGTATCACAATAAATTGTGGAAAATTTTGAACGAGATGGGAATACCAGAACACCTGACCTGCCTCTTGAGAAACCTGTATACAGGTCAGGAAGCAACAGTTAGAACTGGACATGGAACCACAGACAGGTTCCAAATAGGAAAAGGAGTATGTCAAGGCTGTATATCATAATCTTGCTTATTATATGCAGAATGCATCATGAGAAACGCTGGGCTGGAAGAAGCACAAGCTGGAATCAAGATTGCCAGGAGAAATGTCAATAACCTCAGATATGCAGATGATACCACTCTTATGGCAGAAAGTGAAGAGGAACTTAAAAGCCTCCTGATGAAAGTGAAAGAGGAGAGTGAAAAAGTTGGCTTAAAGCTCAACATTCAGAAAACGAAGCTCATGGCATCTGGTCCCATCACTTCATGGGAAATAGATAGGGAAGTAGTGGAAACAATGTCAGACTTAATTTTTGGGGCTCTAAAATCACTGCGATGGTGATTGCCACCATGCAATTGAAAGACGCTTACTCCTTGGAAGCAAAGTTATGACCAACCTAGATAGCATATTGAAAAGCAGAGATGTTACTTTGCCAACAAAGTTCGTCTAGTCAAGGCTATGGTTTTTCCAGTGGTCATGTATGAATGTGAGCGTTGGACTGTGAAGAAAGCTGAGTGCCAAAGAATTGATGCTTTTGAAATGTGGTGTTGGAGAAGAGTGTTTAGAGTCTCTTGGACTGCAAGGAAATCCACCCAGTCCATCCTAAAGGAGATAGGTCCTGCATGTTCTTTCGAAGGACTGATGCTAAAGATGAAACATTCTATAATAAACAATAATGCAAAAAAAAAAAAAAAGATGAAACTCCAGTACTTTGGCCACCTCATGCAAAGTGTTGACTCATTGGAAAAGACTCTGATGCTGGGAGGGATTGGGGGAAGGAGGAGAAGGGGACAACAGGATGAAATGGCTGGATGGCATTACTGACTCGATGGACGTGAGTGTGAGTGATTTCTGGGATTTGGTAATGGACAGGAAGGCCTGGTGTGCTGTAATTCATGGTGTTGCAAAGAGTCTGACACGACTGAGCGACCGAACTGAGATATGCGAATGACATCACTTTTATGGCAGAAAGCAAAGAGGAACTAAAGAGCCTGTTGATGAAGGTGAAAGAGGAGAGTGAAAAAGCTGGCTAAAAACTCAACATTCAAAAACTAAGATCATTTCATCCGGTCCCATCACTTCATGCAAGTAAATGGGGAAACAGTGTAAAACCATGACAGACTTAATTTTTGTGGGCTCCAAAATCACTGCAGATGATGGTTTCAGCCATCAAATTAAAAGTGGCTAGCTCCTTGGAAGAAAATCTATTACACACCTTGAGAACATATTGAAAAGCAGATACATTATTTTACCGACAAAGGTCCGTATAGTTAAACTATATATATACATATTTTTTTTTTCAGTAGTCACCTATGGATGTGAGAGTTGGACCATAAAGAAGGCTCAGCACTGAAGAACTGATGTTTTTGAACTGCGGTGTTGGAGAAGACACTTGAGAGTCCCTTGGGCTGCAAGAAGATCAAATTAATCAGTCAATTCTAAAGGAAATAAGCCCTGAATATTCATTGGAAGGACTGATTCTGAAGATGAAGCTCCAATATTTTGGCCACCTGATGTGAAGAGATGCCTCATTAGAAAAGACCCTGATGATGGGAAACATTGAAGGTAGGATGAGAAGTGGATGATAGAGGATGATAGATAGATAGATGATAGAGGAGTTGGTTGGATGACACCACCACCTTAATGGATATGAGTTTGAGCAAGCACCAGGGAATAGGGAAGGACAGGAATCCTGGCATGCTGTAGTTCACGGGGTTGCAAAAAGTTGGACAAAACTGAGCAACAGAACAATAAAAACACATGTTTAATGGAATGAGATATCCTGGTATATTGCCATTCTGAATCACTATGGAGAACTGGAATAGGATAGTTGAGACTATTGTCTTGTGAATAAGATGGTAAATATACAGTGAACATAGCCTTTGGCAAATTGAAATGACAAATCATTAAACTGTAGTTACAACTCATTTTCAAGTTGATTTTAAAAGATAACCTTGAATGGTCATTGTGTTAAAACATATGTCAACCACATTTGTTTTTCAAGGCAGGGACAGCCCTGAGTTTACTTATATGTCTTTTGCCATGACTTTGTTCATAAGCAATATAGTATTAAAATAAGCTGATGAAAAACATTTTTTAGAGATCATGGCTACTATTTGGAGAAGTAGTGATACTACAGAGTTTTGCCAAGAGAATGCATTGGTGATAGCAAACACTCTTTTCCAACAACACAAGAGAAGACTCTACACATGGACATTACCAGATGGTCAATAACAAAATCAGACTGATTACATTATTTGCAGCCAAAGATGGAGAAGCCCTATATGTCAGGGAAAAAAAAAAAAAAAAAACTTCGAGCTGACTGTGGCTCAGATCATGAACTCCTTATTTCCAAATTCAGACTTAAACTGAAGAAAGTAGGGAAAATCACTAGACCATTCAGATATGAGCTAAATCAAATCCTTTATGATTATATAGTAGAAGTGAGAAATTTAAGGGACTAGATCTGATAGACAGACTGCCTGAAGAACTATGGATGTAGTTTCGTGACATTGTACAGGAGGCAGGGATCAAGACTATCTCAAAAAAAAAAAAAAAAAAAAAAATCAAAAAGGCAAAATGGTTGTGTGAGGAGGCCTTAAGAATAGCTGTGAAAAGAAGAGAAGCAAAAGGCAAAGGAGAAAAGGAAAGATATACCCATTTGAATGCAGAGTTCCAAAGAATAACAAGGAAAGATAAGAAAGCCTTCCTCAGCGATCAATGAAAAGAAATAGAGGAAAACAACAGAATGGGAAAGACTAGAGATATGTTCAACAAAATTAGAGATACCAAGGGAACACTGCATGCAAAGATGGACTCAGTAAAGGAAAGAAATAGTATGGACTTAACAGAGGCAGAAGATATTATGAAGAGATTGCAAGAATACACAGAAGAACTATACAACAAAGATCTTCATGACACAGATAATCATGATAGTATGATCACCGACCTAGAGCCAGATATCCTGGAATGTGAAGTCAAGTCGGCCTTAGGAAGCACCACTATGAACAAAGCTAGTGGAATTCATGGAATTCCAGTTGAGCTATTTCAAATCCTGAAAGATGATGCTGTGAAAGTGCTGCACTCAATATGTCAGCAAATTTGGAAAACTCATCAGTGGCCACAGGATTGGAAAAGGTCAGTTTTCTTTCCCATTCCAAAGAAAGGCAATACCAAAGAATGCTCAAACTACTGCACATCATCTGGTTTGTCTTTTTCTTAAACACTCAATGTTTTGCATCAGTTAATTAATTCCAATAAATATAACTTTTATATTCCAACCAATTCAAGTAGTAGACAATTTATCTGAAATAAAAGGTAGGTAATGTAAAAATAGTTTCCCAGGTGACTCAGTGATAAAGAATCTACATGCCAAGCATGAGAAACTGGTCGATTCCTGAAACAGGAAGTTCCCTTGAAGGAAAAAATGGCAACCCACTCCAGTGTTCTTGCCTGGAAAATCCCATGGACAGAGGATCCTGGCAGTTTATAGTCCATGGGGTCGCAAAGACTCAGACACAGCTTAGCAACCAAACAACAACAAAATATCAAAATAAATAAGAAATTTAAATAAAGTTTGAAGCAATTAAATGATCATGGCATTGAAAAAGAAACAGTATTATCTAATAGTTATTAAAAAACTGCCATTTGGCAAAAATTCACTCAGCTATAAATTTCAGGTTGGTGTGCTAGTTTAGAAAATATCTAAAGTCATTTCCACTTGTGGTAGGCTATGATACTAAAAAGCAATTAGGTGAATTAAATGTTATGCAAGGTTATATTTCTCTTCCTGAAAGTGAAAGTTGCTCAGTTGTGTCTGACTCTGTGGTTCCATGGACTATAGAGTCGATGGAAATCTCTAGACCAAATACTGAACTCGGTAGCCTTTTCCTTCTCCAGGGCATCTGTCCAACCCAAGGTTCAAATCCAGGTCTTCCTCATTGCAGGCAGATTCTTTACCAGCTGAGCCACAAGGGAAGTCCAAGAATACTGTGTCAACTCTTGCCATAGTCTTTTATGGTTAAAATAATTCATTTGTGCTATAAAAGAGTAGACCTCCTGTCCATGAACAGAGTATTCACCTTAATCCAGGATATAAGAGAATATATATATATAATGGTGACCCACTCCAGTACTCTTGCCTGGAAAATCCCATGAACGGAAGAGCCTGGTAGGCTGCAGTCCATGGGGTCGCACGGAGTTGGACACGACTGAAGCAACTTAGCAGCAGCAGCATATATTTAAGCTGGTTTTATAAAAGGCAGAGGAACCAGAGATCAAACTGCCAACATCTGCTGGATCATCATTAAAGCAAGAGAGTTCCAGAAAAAACATCGATTTCTGCTTTATTGACTATGCCAAAGCCTTTGACTGTGTGGATCACAATAAACTGTGGAAAATTCTGAAAGAGATGGGAATACCAGAACACCTGACCTACCTCTTGAGATACCTGTATGCAGGTCAGGAAGCAACAGTTAGAACTGGACATGGAACAACAGACTGGTTTCCAAATAGAAAAAGGAGTACATCAAGGAGGTATATTGTCACCCTGCTTATCTATCTTATATGCAGAGTACATCATGAGAAACGCTGAGCTGGATGAAACACGAGCTGGAATCAATATTTCTGGGAGAAATATCAATAACCTCAGATATGCAGATGACACTACCCTTATGGTAGAAAGTGAACTAAAGAGCCTCTTGATGAAAGTGAAAGAGGAGAGTGAAAAAAAAAAAAAAAAGGTGGCTTAAAACTCAACATTCAGAGAACTAAGATCATGGCATCTGGTCCCATCACTTCATGAGAAATATATGGGGAAACAGTGGCTGACTCTATTTTTAGGCTCCAAAATCACTCCAGATGGTGACTGCAGCCATGAAATTAAAAGACACTTACTTCTTGAAACGAAAGTTATAACCAACCTAGACAGCATATTAAAAAGCAGAGACATTACTTTGTCAACAGAGGTCTGTTTACTCAAAGCTATGATTATTCCATTAGTCATGTATGGATGTGAGAGTTGGACTATAAAGAAAGCTGAGTGCTGAAGAATTGATGCTTTTGAACTGTTGTGTTGGAGAAGACTCTTGAGAGTCCCTTGGACTGCAAGGAGATCCAACCAGTCCATCCTAAAGGATATCAGTCCTGGGTGTTCATTGGAAAGAATGATATTGAAGCTGAAACTCCAGTACTTTGGTCACCTGATGCGAAGAACTGACTCATTTGAAAAGATCCTGATGCTGGGAAAGATTGAGGGCAGGAGGAGAAGGGGATGACAGTGGATGAGATGGTTGGATGGCATCGCTGACTCAATGGACATGGGTTTGGATATACTCTGGAAGTTGGTGATGGACAGGGAGGCTTGGTGTGCTGTGGTTCATGGAGTCACAAAGAGTCATACATGACTGAGTGACTGAACTGAACTGAACTGATATCATAAAGCTATTTTCCTTTAGCTTCCTCTAATAGCTCATGTAAACAGTTAACTTCCCTCAGCCTAGAAAGCAATAACATACCTTTTTTTCCCAGTCACATTGTTAATGAAACAAGTCTGAAAAGTATTTTTGGTGATTTCCATCCCTTTGTACTTTTCACTGTATCATCAGCCCAGCCTTGATTAGTGATAATGCCACCATTGGTGGTATAACTAAATCAGTCAGGATAGGCTATGCTATGCTGCCCAACAACAATCCCAAATTTCAGTGGCTTAAAACAATAGAAGTTTATATGACACTCATGGTACAGAGATTCTGACTACTTAGTTAATTCAGTGACCAGACTAGCGGAGGCTCTACCATCTTGTAACTAAACCATCTGAAACATATCATCCACTTGGTCAACAGGGCAGAGAAGCAGGAAAACTTGAATAATTAGCATTCACCTTTCAAGGTTTTGATCCAGAAGTGACAGACATTAGTTCCACTTGTAACTTATGGGACAGAACTTGTAATACAATAGTCTCACCCAGCTACAAAGACTGAGGAATGAAAAGTATATGGATGTCTGGTGAGTGTTAAATATCTCTGCCATTATAGCTAACATTTTTGAATTCTTAGTATGTGCCAGACACTGTGCTAAACACATTGTGTCGTTGTCTTATTTAATTCTTACCAGAGTTCCTGTACTATAAATATGACTATTATACTGATGATAGAATCAGATTTTAAAGTGAAAATCTGCACAAGGTTTCACAGACAGTAAATTGCTAAGCCAGGATTCAAACCTAGATCATTCTGATTCTAGAACGAACACTAAGCTAGTTTATTCAAGTCCAGTTATTTTTCATGCATCTTCCATTTGAAAGTGAAAGTCCCTCAGTCATGTCTTTGCAACTGCATGGACTGTAGCCTGCCAGGCTCCTCTGTCCATGGAATTCTCCAGACCAGAATACTCGAGTGGGTAGCCTATCCCTTCTCCAGGGATTCTTCCCTACCCAGGAGCTGAACTGGGGTCTTCTGCACTACAGGAGGATTCTTTACAAGTTGAGCTTCCAGGGAAGCTCTATCTTCCCTTTCAGTTCAGTTCAGTTCAGTTCAGTTGCTCATTCGTGCCTGACTCTTTGCGACCCCATGAATTGCAGCACGCCAGGCCTCTCTGTCCATTACCAACTCCCGGAGTTCACTCAAACTCATGTTCATGAAGTCAGTGATGCCATCCAGCCAACTCATCCTCTGTCGTCTGCTTCTCCTCCTTCCCCCAATCCCTCCCAGCATCAGAGTCTTTTCCAGTGAGTCAACTCTTCACATGAGGTGGCCAAAGTATTGGAGTTTCAGCTTTAACATCAGTCCTTCCAAAGAACACCCAGGACTGATCTCCTTTAGAATAGACTAGTTGGATCACCTTGCAGTTGAAGGGACTCTCAAGATCCTACTACAACACGACAGTTCAAAAGCTTCAATATTTCAGTGCTCATCTTTCTTCATTGTCAAACTTTCACATCCATACATGACCACTTGAAAAACGATAGCCTTGACTAGATGGACCATTTTTGGCAAAGTAATGTCTCTGCTTTTCAATATGCTATCTAGGTTGGTCATAACTTTCCTTCCACAGGATAAGCGTCTTTTAATTGCATGGCTGCAATCACCATCTGCAGTGATTTTGCAACCCCCAAAATAAAATCTGACACTGTTTCCACTGTTTCCCCATCTATTTCCCATGAAGTGATGGGAACAGATGGCATGATCTTCGTTTTCTGAATGTTGAGCTTTAAGCCAACTTTTTCACTCTCCTCTTTCATTTTCATCAAGAGGCTTTTTAGTTTCTCTTCACTTTCTGCCATAGGGTGGTTTCAACTACATATCTGAGGTTATTGATATTTCTCCTGGCAATCTTGATTCCAGCTTGTGCTTCTTCCAGCCCAGCATTTCTTATGATGCACTCTGCATATAATTTAAAGAAGCAGGGTGACAATATACAGCCTTGACGTACTCCTTTTCCTTTTTGGAACCAGTCTGTTTTTCCATGTTCAGTTCTAACTGTTGCTTCCTGACCTGCATGCAGGTTTCTCAAGAGGCAGGTCAGGTGTTCTGGTATTCCATCTCTTTCAGATTTTTCCACAGTTTATTGTGATCCACACAGTCAAAGGCTTTGGCATAGTCAATAATGCAGAAGTAGATGTTTTCCTGGAACTCTCTTCCTTTATCCATGAGCCAGCGGATGTTGACATTTTGAACTCTGGTTCCTCTGCCTTTTCTAAAACCAGCTTGAACATCAGGAAGTTCATGGTTCACATATTGCTGAAGCCTGGTTGGAGAATTTTGAGCATTACTTTACTAGCATGTGAGAAGAGTGCAATTGTGCGGTAGCTTGAGCACTCTTTGGCATTGTCTTTCTTTGAGATTGGAATGAAAACTGACCTTTTCCAGTCCTGTGACCACTGCCAAGTTTCCCAAATTTGCTGGCATATTGAGTGCAGCACTTTCACAGCATCATCTTTCAGGATTTGGAATAGCTCAACTGGAATTCCATCACCTCCACTAGCTTTGTTCATAGTGATGCTTTCTAAGGCCCACTTGACTTCACATTCCAGGATGTCAAGCTCTAGGTGAGTTTTCACACCATCGTGATTCTCTGGGTACTGAAGATCTTTTTTGTACAGTTCTTCTGTGTATTCTTGCCACCTCTTTTTAATATCTTCTGCTTCTGTTAATTCCGTAAAATTTCTGTCCTTTATTGAGCCTATCTTTGCATGGAATGTTCCCTTGGTATCTCTAATTTTCTTGAAGAGATCTCTAGTCTTTCACATTCTGTTGTTTTCCTCTATTTCTTTTCATTGATCGCTGAGGAAGTCTTTCTTATCTTTCCTTGTTATTCTTTGGAACTCTGCATTCAGATGCTTAGATCTTTCCTTTTCTCCTTTGCTTTTTGCTTCTCTTCTTTCAAAGCTATTTGTAAAGCCTCCCCAGACAGCCGTTTTGCTTTTTTGTATTTCTTTTCCATTGGGGATGGTCTTGATCCCTGTCACCTGTACAATGTCATGAACCTCTGTCCATAGTTCACCAGGCACTTTATCAAATCTAGTCCCTTAAATCTATTTCTCACTTCCACTGGATAAACATAAGGGATTTGATTTAGGTCATACCTGAATGGTCTACTTTCTTCAATTTAAGTCTGAATTTGGCAATAAGCAGTTCATGATATGAGCCATAGTCAGCTCCTGTTGACTGTATAAAGCTTCTTCATCTTTGGCTGCAAAGAATGTAATCAATCTGATTTTGGTGTTGACCATCTGGTGATGCCCATGTATAGAGTCTTCTCTTGTATTTTTGGAAGTGGGTGTTTGCTATGACCAGTGCTTTCTCTTGGCAAAACTCTATTAGCCTTTGCCCTGCTTCAGTCCATATTCCAAGGCCAAATTTATCTGTTACCCCAGGTGTTTCTTGACTTCCTACTTTTGCATTCCAGTCCCCTAAAATGTAAAGGACATCTTTTTTGGATGTTAGTTCTAAAAGGTCTTGGAGGTCTTCATAGAACCGTTGAACTTCAGCTTCTTCCCTTTAGTCATCCTCAAATCCTTTATTTAAATGAGCAAATTTTCACCTGTTTTCCCCCATACTTTACTCCTGTTTTCCCTTTTATTTTTATTCTAAATGTATGAAGCATGAAGAATCAAAGAAACTAGATGAATAAATAATACAGACTCCTTTTTCAAATTTTTACTCCATTCCCACAATAGTTCTTTCTTTTGTATTGGAGGTTGTAGAAACCAACCAGCAAGCGTAGTGAATTTCTTGAGCCTGTTTACTTTTGCTCCAGTACATACCAATCATCCCCTTATTACAACTTCCTAGATATAAAACAATGTTTGTTATCTGCCTTGTATCTTCTCTCTAAGAAGGGCCCAATGATGGTCACTATAATTTGGAATGTGCCTGTTATGAGATGTTTCCTTTAATAGGTATTTACAACTAAGGTCACCCGTTTGTATCTGAAATTAAAGAAAGTTTAGCTTAGATAGATATAGAATGACAATTTTTCACAAAAATGATTAAAATGAAACTTTTTAGATAGCCTTGTTACCTCATAACTCAATCATCTGGAAATTTATATATATTTCCTTAAAACTTCATATAATTTTTATGAATTGTAATTTAAAACACTGTGAAACTTCAGATAATGTGGAAATATTGGTTAAATAGATACATTTTTACTAAACAGTATCTGAATAGTATCTTACAGAGAGGCTTCCCAGGTGGCGCTAGTGGTAAAGAACCTGCCTCCCAATGCAGGAGACTTAAGTAACACTGGTTCAATCCCTGGGCTAGGAAGATCCTCTGGAGGTGGACATGACAATTCATTCCAGTATTCTTACATGAAGAATTCCATGGACAGAGGAACCTGGCAGGCTACAGTACATGGGGTCACAGAAAGAGCTGGGCACGATTGAAGTGACTTAGCAACAGCACTGTCTTACAAACTCATTTAATTTGAGGGCTGAAACAACCTCCTTCACTTCACCAGGAAATAAAGAGTTAAGAGAAGTTATTTATTTATAATTAGGCAAATAGTTAGAGGCAACATAAAGCTAAGAATGTAGACCTCCTCAGATACTCAGTCTAGGCTTATTTAAAATAGTCGTATTCATAAAATCTTGCTTATAGAAAGTTAAAACCAAACACTTTCAAAGCACTATCAGTGTTTATATTATGTAAGGTAACATATTCTATTACCATATTTATAACTCATAGCTTAGAATAACTACATTTTAAATTAACCATTGATTACCAGGAATTACCTGAGGAACTACTCAAGCATAGAAAGATAACAGATAATGAAACATATGTAGAATATTTGCAGTATTAGCTAATAACATATATGTTTACTGGAGTGCTACAGCTAATTTTAAATATATCTTTGTACCATTTGACATTTGAATTATCTGACTACCATTAAACAATGAGGGTGGATTACTTCTATAATTTATTTAAAATTTTCACAAAATTTGAAAACACATTAATAGTTTGTATTTTTTAAAATATTGTCTAGTGATTTCAATGTCTTTTTATGACTTGGAAGAATAAAAAAAATTATTTCATGCACTGTCATGAATACAAGCTGTGTGCAGTTTTAGGGAAAAAAGGGCATTTAAGACGTGTCACTATTTAAGATGTGTCACTTTGTTACAACAAAGCACTGAAAGATCTGAATTATTTTCTTAGATGTGTGAATTTGGGTAAGCATGAAGTAATCACTCCAAGATGTTTTTTCATCTATCAAATAGAGATACAATACCACAGTGTCAACATCACAGGCTTGTTGTGTTAATTACATAATTTAATCCATGTATAAGTTCTTAGGGATATGATAATTGTAAATTTAAGGTATGATTTTTTTTGTGTTAACTTATATTAACTAATATTTTTTATATACATCTGTGAACATACATCAACGTTTGCCCTACTCCATAGTTTGCTATTTTTTTTTTCATTTCAAAGAACACAGAGAAAAGCCAAGAAGTTAAATTATTTGTGCTAAAGTCTATAGCAAATGACAGATTTTAAGACTTATTATTCTTTGAGTGTCTTCTATCTTCCATGTGGTCTAATTCTGTAAAGATTTTAATACATATAAATCAAAAACCAGAAGAAAATAAATTGCTCGATTTCATACACTGAAGGTCACACAGCTGGTAAGTAGCAGAGCCAGGGATCATCCAGGTTTTTGAGACTCCAAAGTCATTTCCTTTACTCTGTGCTCTATTTCAGAGATCATAGTCACCTGTTTGGGAAATATTCACCTTATTTTGGCATGTTTGTGTATTTTCCAGACATTGAAGTGGTACAAAATAGCAGTATTTTTGTGTGTGTGTGTGTGTGTGTGTGTGTGTGTGTGTGTGTGTAACGTTCTCTAACAAACTAAATGGCTTTCTTTTGATGTCTGTTCTGTTGACCTTGTATCTCTGTGTTAAAAAAAAAAAAAAAAAGTTTTGTTAACTTGCCGTTTCTGTAAGAGCAAAATGACCTTGATTGAATTTATCATAGTCCAGAAATATGTGTCCTTATTGAGTTTAAAGGGTTTAAAAAGATAGCCTTTTCCCTGGATTTGATTATCTCATTGACATCAGTCAATATCTTCATGCATAGGAATGTGTTTACTTATAGACACATAAGTAATTCATTTATAAAATTGAATTATCTGACCAGGGAGACTGTGTATTTTGATTGTGTAGCAGTCCTTCTGAAACTGAATCACAATTGATGAATGCCAGATGGAAATGGAAACAGTCCATTTCATGACTCTTAAAATTTTTAAGTTTGTTAATCCTTGCACTTCACTTTTTTTGAAGTTCAGTGTCAGGGCAGAAAAAATATTATTGGTGACTTTTTAATATGCAAAATGGTCAGTAAGTGTTTTTAACATTCTGTACAGGAGAAAGAGCTTGAGCTTTAGAAGTTTCAAGGACAACATTAATGGCTCCGCATTAAAATAATTTTTTATAGCTCTTTATTTTCCTTTTTAAATTTTTTTTACCAAAATAATTTTTAATGTGTATATTGTGCTTGCTAGTCCCCTTTATGCAAGAAAGAGCTGACTTATAGTGTCTCCCAAGTATCTTGCTATGTGAACACATATCCATGTTATTGGTTCAAATGCAGCACATAAATATACTTCTTCAAATGATTATTTAAATATTAATTAATATCATGAGAAATTGTGAATTATAAATTAATTCTCATAGCCACATTTTGACATAGGTACTATGATCATCAACAATCTCATTATTCAGCCTAAAGAAACTTCACCTTGACGAGTTCACATGGCTTTCCCAGGATCTCAGAATTATAAGCCTTGGAACCAGGATTTAAACCCAGACAATCTAATTTCAGAGTCTAGTCTAGGGTCCTTATCTCTATCCTATGTGGTTTCTCTATTTATTAAGAAACCAGTTGAACATGAAGGTATGATAAGCACCAAAGAAAACAGGCCTTTTTATTTTTTTTTTTTTTTATTTTACAATATTTTATTGGTTTTGCCATACATCAACATGAATCTGCCACGGGTGTACATGTGTTCCCAATCCTGAACCCCCCTCCCACCTCCCTCCCCATACCATCCCTCTGGGTCATCCCAGTGCACCAGCCCCAAGCGTCCTGTATCTTACATCGAACCTGGACTGATGATTTGTTTCTTATATGGTGTTATATATGTTTCAATGACATTCTCCCAAATCGTCCCCACCCCGCTCTCCCATAGAGTCCAGAAGACTGTTCTATACATCTGTGTCTCTTTGCTGTCTCACATACAGGATTATCATTACCATCTTTCTAAATTCCATATATATGCATTAGTATACTGTATTGGTGTTTTTCTTTCTGGCTTACTTCACTCTGGCACCACCATTCTCCATAGTACAATGCAATAGAGTCATAGCACACCTCCCTCTCACTCATTTCTGACATGGAATCATTTGCCAAAATCCACAAATTTTATCTCTGAAATGAATAATTCCATTATCTTGCCACTGTAATAGTTCAAGGCCTGATTGTTTATCACCCCTGGAATATTACAACTTCTCTCCATGTCCAATTGTCTCCCAAACCAAACTACGCTATATACAACTAAAAGGGACATCTTCTTAAATGTATGGGTATAAGTAAGATACTGTTCATAAACATTTCCAGTACCGTTACAATTAAGTCCAAATTGCTCAGCTTGACATTCAGAGTTTTCAAAAATTTGGCCTCAGTGTTTCTTTCTACAATTATTTCTCAGCTTTGATGCACATGTCCAATGTTCCAACTTAAATAAATAACTCCCAATTCACTAAGTGCAACCTTTATTTTTTTCTGTCTCCATGCCTTTGTTTAGTAATATTCTCTCTTTACAATTCTTTTCCTTGTCATTTATACCTATTAATATTCAATCCAACTTTTAAAAGCACATATCACACTGCACCTCATCTATGATTATACTCCCATCCTTGCATATACAGTTTGTATTTAATTTCCTCAGCTGAATAAATTATATTATTTTGTACCTTCCCTTGGCTCTCTTCATATTATCAGTTCAGTTCAGTTACTCAGTCATGTGTGACTCTTTGTGACCCCATTGACTGCAGCACGCCAGGCTTCCCCATCCATCACCAACTCCCGGAGTTTACTCAAACTCATGTCCACTTAGTTGATGATGCCATCCAACCACCTCATCCTCTTTAATCCCCTTCTCCTCCTGCCTTCAATCTTTCCCAATATCAGGGTCTTTTCAAATGGGTCAGTTATTTGCATCAAGTGGCCAAAGTATTGCAGTTTCAGCTTCAGCATCAGTCCTTCCAATGAATATTCAGTACAGATTTCCTTCAGGATGGACTGGTTGGATCTCCTTGTCCAAAGGACTCTCAAGAGTCTTCTCCAATACCACAGTTCAAAAGCATCAATTCTTTGGTACTCAGCCTTTTTTATAGTCCAAATCTCACATCCATACATGCCTACTGGAAAAACCATAGTTTTGACTAGATGGATCTTTGTTGGCAAAGTAATGTCTCTGCTTTTTAATATGCTGTCTAGGTTGGTCATAACTTTTCTTCCAAGAAGTAAGTGTCTTTTAATTTCCTGGCTGCAGTGACCATCCACAGTGATTTTGGAGCCCAGAAAAAATAAAGTCTGCCATTGTTTCCATTGTTTATCCACCTATTTGCCATGAAGTGATAGGACTGTATGCCATGATCTTAGGTTTCTGAATGTTGGGTTATAACACAACTTCATGTTATGAAGAGGTATAAATATTTCTGCCCTTGCTTTAACTTCCTTTTAAGACGTTAAAAGTCTCAAGGTGAAAAGATATGCCTTCTGCATCTTTATTTCTACATCAGATCAGATCAGTCGCTCAATCGTGTCCGACTCTTTGCGACCCCATGAACCGCAGCACGCCAGGCCTCCCTGTCCATCACCAGCTCCCGGAGGTCACTCAGACTCGCATCCATCGAGTCAGTGATGCCATCCAGCCATCTCATCCTCTGTCGTCCCCTTCTCCTCCTGCCCTCAATCCCTCCCAGCATCAGAGTCTTCTCCAATGAGTCAACTCTTCGCATGAGGTGGCCAAAATATTGGAGTTTCAGCTTTAGCATCATTCCTTCTAAAGAAATTCCAGGATTGATCTCCTTCAGAATGGACTGGTTGGATCTTCTTGCAGTCCAAGGGACTCTCAAGAGTCTTCTCCAACACCACAGTTCAAAAGCATCAATTCTTCGGCGCTCACCCTTCTTCACAGTCCAACTCTCACATCCATACATGACCACAGGAAAGACCATAGCCTTGACTAGGCGAACCTTTGTTGGTAAAGTAATGTCTCTGCTTTTGAATATGCTATCTAGGTTGGTCATAACTTTCCTTCCAAGGAGCAAGCGTCTTTTAATTTCATGGCTGCAGTTACCATCTGCAGTGATTTTGGAGCCCAGAAAAACAAAGTCTGACACTGTTTCCACTGTTTCCCCATCTATTTCCCATGCAGTGATGGGACCAGATGCCATGATCTTCGTTTTCTGAATGTTGAGCTTTAAGCCAACCTTTTCACTCTCCACTTTCACTTTCATCAAGAGGCTTTTTAACCCCTCTTCACTTTCTGCCATAAGAGTGGTGTCATCTGCATATCTGAGGTTATTGATATTTCTCCCGGCAATCTTGATTCCAACTTCTGTTTCTTCCAGTCCAGCATTTCTCATGATGTACTCTGCATATAAGTTAAATAAACATGGTGACAATATACAGCCTTGACGTACTCCTTTTCCAATTTGGAACCAGTCTGTTGTTCCATGACCAGTTCTAACTGTTGCTTCCTGACCTGCATACAGATTTCTTAAGAGGCAGATCAGGTGGTCTGGTATTCCCATTTCTTTCAGAATTTTCCATAGTTTATTGTGATCCACACAGTCAAAGGCTTTGGAATAGTCAATAAAGCAGAAATAGATGTTTTTCTGGAACTCTCTTGCTTTTTCCATGATCCAGCGGATGTTGGAAATTTGATCTCTGGTTCCTCTGCCTTTTCTAAAACCAGCTTGAACATCAGGAAGTTCACGGTTCACATATTGCTGAAGCCTGGCTTGGAGAATTTTGAGCATTATTTTACTAGCGTGTGAGATGAGTGCAATTGTGCGGTAGTTTGAGCACTCCTTGGCATTGCCTTTCTTTGGGATTGGGATGAAAACTGACCTTTTCCAATCTTGTGGCCACTGCTGAGTTTTCGAAATTTGCTGGCATATTGAGTGTAGCACTTTCACAGCATCATCATTCAGGACTTGGAATAGCTCCACTGGAATTCCATCACCTCCACTAGCTTTGTTCGTAGTGATGCTTTCTAAGGCCCATTTGACTTCACATTCCAAGATGTCTGGCTCTAGGTCAGTGATCACATCATCATGATTATCTAGGTCTTGAAGCTCTTTTTTTGTACAGTTCTTCTGTGTATTCTTGCCACCTCTTCTTAATATCTTCTGCTTCTGTTAGATCCACACCATCTCTGTCCTTTATCGTGCCCATCTTTGCATGAAATGTTCCTTTGGTATCTCTGATTTTCTTGAAGAGATCCCTAGTCTTTCCCATTCTGTTGTTTTCCTCTATTTCTTTGCATTGATCACTGAAGAAGGCTTTCTTATCTCTTCTTGCTATTCTTTGGAATTCTGCATTTAGATGTTTATATCTTTCCTTTTCTCCTTTGCTTTTCGCTTCTCTTCTTTTCACAGCTATTTGTAAGGCCTCCCCAGACAGCCATTTTGCTTTTTTGCATTTCTTTTCCATGGGGATGGTCTTGATCCCTGTCTCCTGTACAATGTCACGAACCTCATTCCATAGTTCATCAGGCACTCTGTCTCTCAGATCTAGGCCCTTAAATCTATTTCTCACTTCCACTGTATAATCATAAGGGATTTGATTTAGGTCATACCTGAATGGTCTAGTAGTTTTCTCTACTTTCTTCAATTTCAGTCTGAATTTGGCAATAAGGAGTTCATGGTCCGAGCCACAGTCAGCTCCTAGTCTTGTTTTTGCTGATTGTATAGAGCTTCTCCATCTTTGGCTGCAAAGAATATAATCGATCTGATTTCGGTGTTGACCATCTGGTGATGTCCATGTATAGAGTCTTCTCTTGTGTTGTTGGAAGAGGGTATTTGCTATTACCAGTGCATTTTCTTGGCAAAACTCTGTTAGTCTTTGCCCTGCTTCATTCCGTATTCCAAGGCCAAATTTGCCTGTTACTCCAGGTGTTTCTTGACTTCCTACTTTTGCATTCCAGTCCCCTATAATGAAAAGGACATCTTTTTTGGGTGTTAGTTCTAAAAGGTCTTGTAGGTCTTCATAGAACCTTTCAACTTCAGCTTCTTCGGCGTTACTGGTTGGGGCATAGATTTGGATTACTGTGACATTGAATGGTTTGCCTTGGAAACGAACAGAAATCATTCTGTCATTTTTGAGATTGCATCCAATTACTGCATTTCGGACTCTTTTGTTGACCATGATGGCCACTCCATTTCTTCTGAGGGATTCCTGCCCACAGTAGTAGATATAATGGTCATCCGAGTTAAATTCACCCATTCCAGTCCATTTTAGTTCACTAATTCCTAGAATGTCAACATTCACTCTTGCCATCTCTTGTTTGACCACTTCTAATTTGCCTTGATTCATGGACCTGACATTCCAGGTTCCTATGCAATATTGCTCTTTACAGCATCGGACTTTGCTTCTATCACCAGACACATCCACAGCTGGATATTCTTTTTGTTTTGGCTCCATCCTTTCATTCTTTCTGGAGTTATTTCTCCACTGATCTCCAGTAGCATATTGGGCCCTTACTGACCTGGGAACTTTCTCTTTCAGTATCCTATCATTTTGTCTTTTCATACTGTTCATGGGGTTCTCAAGGCAAGAATACTGAAGTGGTTTGCCATTCCCTTCTCCAGCGGACCACACCCTGTCATATCTCACCACCATGACCCGCCCATCCCAGGTTGCCCCTCGGGCATGGCTTAATCTCATTGAGTTAGACAGGGGTGTTGTCCTTGTGTGATTAGATTGACTAGTTATCTGTGAGAATGGTTTTAGTGTATTTGCCCTCTGATGCCCTCTTTCAAGACCAACTGTCTTACTTGGGTTTCTCTTACCTTGGGCGTGGGGTATCTCATCCCGGCTGCTTCTGGCTGCTCCCGGCCAGCGAAGCACAGCCATCGCACCTTACCTTGGACGAGGGGGTCTCTCCTCACCGCTCCCCGTCCTGACCTCGGTTGTGGGGTAGCTCTTCTCGGCAGTGCTTAGTGCGCTGGCCCTCACCGCCGTCCTTCCTCGGTTGTGGGGTAGCTCCTCTCGGCCGCGCTCTTAGTGCGCGACGCAGCCGGCGGGGCGCTCTTAGTGCGCGACGCAGCCGGCGGGGCGCTCTGAAATGGCGCGCCGGTCGCGGACAGGCGAGGTCGCTCTTAAATGGCGCGCCGGTCGCGGGCAGGTGAGGTCGCTCTTAAATGGCGCGCCGGTCGCGGGCAACCCTAACCCTAAATTTCTACATAGACCTAACTGAATTCCTTGAACATATTAAGTTGTTGTTGATGTTCAGTCGCTAAGTCACATTCAACTCTTTGCAACCCCATGAACTGCAGCACACCAGGCTTCCCTGTCCTTCACTATTTCCTAGAGTTTGCTCAGACTCATTTTCATTGAGTCAGTGATACCATCCAAGCATCTCATCCTCTATCTTCTCCTTCTCTTCCTGCCTTCAGTCTTTCCAAACATCATTGTCTTTTCTAATGAATCATTTCTTTGCATCAAGTGGACAAAGTATTGAAGCTTTAGCTCCAGCATCAGTCCTTCCATTGAATGTTTGATTTCCTTTAGGATTGACTGGTCTGATCTCTTTGCAGTCCAAGGGACTCTGAAGCATCTTCCCCAACACCACAATTCAAAAGCATCAATTATTTGGTGCTCAGCTTTCTTTATGGTTCAACTCTCACATCTGTATATGATCACTGAAAAAGCCATAGCAGTAGATTGAACATTCTTTGGCATTGCCCTTCTTTGGAACTGCAATGAAAACTGATCATTTCCAGTCCTGTGGCCACTGCTGAGTTTTCCACATTTGCTGGCATATTGAGCACAGCACTTTAACAGCATTGTCTTTTAGAATTTGAAATAGATCAGCTGAAATTACATCATCTCCACTAGCTTTGTTTGTAGTTATGCTTCCTAAGGCCCACTTGACTTCATATTCCAAAATGCCTGGCTCTAGGTGAGTGATCACATCATCAAGGTTATCTGGATCATTAAGATCTACTTTGCATAGTTCTGTGTGTTCTTGACACCTCTTCTTAATATTTTCTGCTTCTGTTAGGTCCATATTATTTCTATTATTTATTGTGCCCATCTTTGCATGAAAAGTTCCCTTGGTATCTTTAATTTTCTTGAAGAGATCTTTAGTTTTTTCCATTCTATTGTTTTCCTCTATTTCTTTGCAATGTTCACTTAGAAAGGCTGTTTTATCTCTCCTTGTTATTCTTTGAAACTCTGCAATCAGTTATATATCTTTCCTTTCCTGCTTTGCCTTTGGCTTCTGTTCTTTTCTCGGTTATTTGTGTATCTCCTCAGACATCCATTTTGCCTTTTTGCATTTCTTTTTCTTGGGGATGCTTTTGATTACCACCTCCGGTACAAGGTCATGAAGCCCTGGCCATAGTTCTTCAGGCACTCTGCCTATTAGATCTAATCCCTTGAATGTATTTGTCATTTCCATTGTATAATCATAAGGGATATGATATAGGTCATACCTTAATGGCCTAGTTGATTCCCCTACTTTCTTAAATTTAAATCTGAATTTGGCAATAATGAGAGGGAATATTTTCCTGGATCATAACTAGAAAACAGGTGTCCAGGGACTTTTGACTATTAAGACCTAGTCCAGTAATAACACATCAATTGGCCTATCAGCAAAACCCTCTCTGGTACTAGGAATGAGCCTTCCTAACAATGTGGGACAAAAAGGTCATGAAATGCCTCCCAAAGTATGGTCGAATTTATGATCATTATTGGTCCCTGTCAACTATGAACTGGCACTTGCCTAGAGCATTTGCTAGTGACTGAACAACAACAAGGTCATTTGCCATCTGCCTCTGCAGAGGTTCAACCTTCTGCTGCTGCAGCTGTTTATCTTCAATGTCCCCCTGAGGGATTTCAGGGTGGAGTGACGTAACCTGTGCTCCATGGAATCTCGTGGAACAGGGCTTTAGATAGTTATATATGTTCAGGAACTGATTTCATGATCCCTATCTTTGAATCTCTTCATATCCAGGAAGGCACTAAATAAATGATGACATTGGCTCCTTGTGAAAGTAGGAAACTTCTTATAAAGTAAATGATTGATTGCATTGAACTCCCTTTTCAACAAAATCTTATATATTGAACTTCCCCAACTATTTGGAGCAGTCTCTGAGAGCTATTTGGGGTATTGTCTCCTGGCTACAGTCCTCATATTACCCAAAAGAAATCTTACAGAGGTAAAAAAAAGGTTTAAAGAAAGAAAAAATAAGGCCTTATGCTTCTCTTCTCTGGCTCCTCATGCTCAGGCCCTGCCTCAGACGTGACTTTCCTCCTTCATTTTTCTACTGCCTATACCACCTCTATACCCTCAGTTCTCCCACACAAATTTTCCTGCCAACTTCCCTTTTCCCCTGAAAATGTCCCTGCCCCACTTTTCTTTGAAGCTATCAAAATCTGCCCCTTTAAAATTAAGTGTTCTTATGATCCTTTTATTTATTTATTTATTTTTTATTCCCTGGACTAAAGCTGCACTGCAAGCCATTGTCAAAGATTTTCCTAAGGGGGCAGGGAGCTGAGAAAAGTAGCACACAATTCTCTAATGAGAATAGGGCAGGAAATTGGAGCCAAGAAAAGCAACCTCCGCCTGGCCCAGAAGGAGGAACAGGGAACCGAGAAAAGTGGCTATCAAGCTTCAGCCTGCAGCAGAAGGTGGTACAAGGGGATGTAGGCTCTGGAAAAAATCCCAGGGAGAAATAGGGGGCTGGAGACCATAAGGATGTGCCAAGAGGGCTACTTTGACATGGTTGAAGAAATAGATGTGACTACCACTGCCAAAGCTGAGTGGGGTGCCAGAGGCAATAGACAAAACATCACCAATGAAGTCCCAATCCCAGAGGTTGTAACTACCACCAGGCTGTGAGCAGGCACAGATTATTGTACACACCTTTCTGGGAGTTCTTTCTAGGGCCCACAAACTAGAACCTTTTCCTCTGGGAGAACTCATGACTTACCTTAGACAGTAACAACATCCAACAGATCACTACTCACATGGGCATTCCCTGCTACAACATGTGTGTGGCTGCCATGTCCTCCCTTCTCTCCAGTCCAAGAGAGCAAGTGAGCCTTAATGAGCCTTGGTCTTTGACATCTGATGTCTAGGTAAGTAACAGACTGTGGATTCTAGGGGCAACTATGAACATTAAAAGCAACTACTAGCTGGAATAAGGCTATCTTTGAGACTAATTTGACCCCATGCTTCCCAAAATAAGTCCAGAGACCTTCCTAGAAATATTAGAAGACTTTGGTGTAAGCCTCACTGGGTGTCCTGGGCTGCTAAGTGTTGCCTTCACCAAGAGTATGGGGAACTTTTCTTTTGTTCTATGTGGCTTGTGAGATCTTGGAGCTTCAATAGACATTGAGCCTGAACCCCTGAGTTGAGAGACCCAAGCCCAAGACTTTGAATAATCAGAGAAGTCCTGACCACAGGGAACATTAATAGACAGGAGCCCTTACAAAGGCCTCTATCTCAACAACAAAACCAAGCCCACCCAAAGGCCAGCAAACATGAATGCCCAGATACCCCATTCAAATCCTCCAACAAAATAGAAACACAAAGATATAAACTAGTAGACAGAATCCTCAAAGCTGTACCAAACCAATAGACACCCCCAAACCTACTACTGGACATGGAACTGCTTTTCAGGAGACAAGATCCAGCTTCATTCATCAGAACATAGACACAACCAAGAAAGCATCACAGGATCCTAGTTCAAACCTGCCCACAGAAGGTAGACTGTAGGATACTAGTACAGCCCAACTCATGGAGGGTAGACGACAAAACTAAGAACACTACTATACTGACAACTTTTACCTTAAAAAAAAAATCACACATCTACCTCAACATTGACCATTGGTGGAGCTGTGAATTTTTCCTTTTTTTTTTTAATTGCTTTTTTAAAATTAAACTTATTTATAGCCAGGACATGGAAGCAACCTAGATGCCCATCAGTAGATGAATGGATAAGAAAACAGTGGTACATATACACAATGGAGTATTACTCAGCCATTAAAAAGAATGCATTTGAATCAGTTCTAATGAGGTGGATGAAACTGGAGCCTATTATACAGAGTGAAGTAAACCAGAAAGAAAAACACCAATACAGTATACTAACGCATATATATGGAATTTAGAAAGATGGTAACAATAACCCTGTATACGAGACAGCAAAAGAGACACTGATGTATAGAACAGTCTTTTGGACTCTGGGAGAGGGAGAGGGTGGGATGAAAAAAATTAAAATAAAATAAAATGAGCTGCACATTAAAAAAAATTCTTTTAAAAAGCAATATACCTTATGTCTATTGTATTGATTAATCAAATGCATGCCTCTAAAATATTAACAGCCATGGGCATTACTTAAAGCAAAAAAAAAAATCATTATTTATTTTCTTCAGCAGAGATCATCTGTATTTATTTGTAGAGGGCAAAAAATAAAAAAGCTGGAAATTTTGTCATTGATATGTGAATTATCCCTGTTTTTCCAAATATCACAAAAACTTATAAAAATAAAATATATTTATTTTAATTGGAGGTTAATTACTTTACAATATTGTATTGGTTTTGCCATACATCAACATGAATCCTCCACGGGTGTGCATGTGCTCCCCATCCTGAAACCCCTCCCACCTCGCTCCCCATACCATCCCTCTGGGTCATCCCAGTGCACCAGGCCTAAGCATCCTGTATCCTGCATCGAACCTGGAGTGGTGATTCATTTCTTACATGATATTATACACGTTTCAATGCCATTCAACCAAAATATCCCACGCTCTCCTTCTCCCACCGAGTCCAAAAGACTGTTCTATAAATCTGTGTATAATCATATACATCTGTGTATAATCATATACATCTGTGTATAATCATTATACATCTGTGTATAATCAGATAATCATGATGGTGTTATCACTGACTTAGAGCCAGACATCCTGGAATGTGAAGTCAAGTGGGCCTTACAAAGCATCACTACAAACAAAGCTAGTGGAGGTGATGGAATTCCAGTGGAGCTCTTCCAAATCCTGAAAGATGATGCTGTGAAAGTGCTGCACTCAATATGCCAGCAAATTTGGAAAACTCAGCAGTGGCCACAAGATTGGAAAAGGTCAGTTTTCATTCCAATTCAAAAGAAAGGCAATGCCAAAGAGTGCACAAACTACCGCACAATTGCACTCATCTCACACGCTAGTAAAGTAATGCTCAAAATTCTCCAAGCCAGGCTTCAGCAATATGTGAACCGTGAACTTCCTGAGGTTCAAGCAGGTTTTAGAAAAGGCAAAGGAACCAGAGATCAAATTGCCAACATCAGCTCGATCATAGAAAAAGCAAGAGAGTTCCAGAAAAACATCTATTTCTGCTTTATTGACTATGCCAAAGCCTTTGACTGTGTAGATCACAATAAACAGTGGAAAATTCTGAAAGAGATGGGAATACCAGACCACCTGATCTGCCTCTTGAGAAATCTGTATGCAGGTCAGGAAGCAACAGTTAGAACTGGTCATGGAACAACAGATTGGTTCCAAATAGGAAAAGGAGTACATCAAGGCTGTTATTGTCACCATGTTTATTTAACTTATATGCAGAGTACATCATGAGAAATGCTGGACTGGAAGAAACACAAGTTGGAATCAAGATTGCTGGGAGAAATATCAATAACCTCAGATATGAAGATGATATCACCCTTATGGCAGAAAGTGAAGAGGAACTAAAAAGCCTCTGGATGAAAGTGAAAGTGGAGAGTGAAAAGGTTGGCTTAAAGCTCAACATTCAGAAAACAAAGATCATGGCATCTGGTCCTGGAGAAACAGTGGAAACAGTGTCAGACTTTATTTTTCTGTGCTCCAAAATCACTGCAGATGGTGACTGCAGCCATGAAATTAAAAGATGCTTACTCCTTGGAAGGAAAGTTATGACCAACCTAGATAGCATATTCAAAAGTGGAGACATCACTTTCCCAACAAATGTTTGCCTAGTCAAGGCTATGGTCTTTCCTGTGGTCATGTATGGATGTGAGAGCTGGACTGTGAAGAAGGCTGAGCACCAAAGAATTGATGCTTTTGAAGTGTGGTGTTGGAGAAGACTCTTGAGAGTCCCTTGGACTGCAAGGAGATCCAACCAGTCCATTCTGAAGGAGATCAGCCCTGGGATTTCTTTGGAAGGAATGATGCTCAAGCTGAAACTCCAGTATTTTGGCCACCTCATGCGAAGAGTTGACTCATTGGAGAAGACTCTGATGCTGGGAGGGATTGGGGGCAGGAGGAGAACGGGACGGCAGAGGATGAGAAGGCTGGATGGCATCACTGACTCAATGGATTTGAGTCTGAGTGTCCTCCGGGAGTTGGTGATGGACAGGGAGGCCTTGTGTGCTGTGGTTCATGGGCTCGCAAAGATTCGGACACGACTGAGCGACTGATCTGATCTGATCTGATACATCTGTGTCTCTTTCACTGTCTCACAGGGTTATCTTTACCATCTTTCTAAATTCCGTATATATGTGCTAGTATACTGTATTGGTGTTTTTCTTTGTGGCTTGCTTCACTCTGTATAATTGGCTCCAGTTTCTTCCACCTCATTAGAACTGATTCAAATGTATTCTTTTTAATGGCTGAGTAATACTCCATTGTGTATATGTAACACTGTTTTCTTATCGATTCATCTGCTGAAGGATATCTAGGTTGCTTCCATGTCCTGGCTAGTATAAACAGTGATACGATGAACATTGGGTACACGTGTCTCTTTCAATTCTGGTTTCCTCAGTATGTATGCCCAGCAGTGGGATTGCTAGATCATAAGGCAATTCTATTTCCAGTTATTTTAAGGAATCTCCACACTGTTCTCCATAGTGGCTGTACTAGTTTGCATTCCCACTAACAGTGTAAGAGGGTTCCCTTTTCTCCACACCCTCTCCAGCATTTATTGCTTGTAGACTTGAGGATTGCAGCCATTCTGACTGGTGTGAAATGGTACCTCATTGTGGTTTTGATTTGCATTTGTCTGATAATAAGTGATGTTGAGCCTGTTTTCATGTGTTTGTTAGCCATCTGTATGTCTTCTTTGGAGAAATGTCTATCTAAATCTTTGGCCTATTTTTTGACTGGGTGGTTTATTTTTCTGGAATTGAGCTGCAGGAGTTGCTTGTATATTTTGAGATTAGTTCTTTGTCAGTTGCTTCATTTGCTATTATTTTCTCCCATTCTGAAGGCTGTCTTTTCACCTTGCTTATAGTTTGCTTTGCTGTGCAGAAGCTTTTAAGTTTAATTAGGTCCCATTTGTTTATTTTTGCTTTTATTTCCAATATTCAGGGAGGTGTGTCATAGAGGATCCTGCTGTGATTTATGTCGGAGAGTGTTTTGCCTATGTTTTCCTCTAGCAGTTTTATACTTTCTGGTCTTACATTTAGATCTTTAATCCATTTTGAATTTGTTTTTGTGTATGGTGTTAGAAAGTGTTCTAGTTTCATTCTTTTACAAGTGGTTGACCAGTTTTCTCAGCACCACTTGTTAAAGAGATTTTCTTTTTTCCATTGGACATTCTTGCTTCCTTTGTCAAAGATAAGGTGTCCATAGGTGCATGGATTTATCTCTGGGTTTTCTACTTTGCTCCGTTGATCTATATTTCTGCCTTTGTGCCAGTACCATACTGTCTTGATAACTGTGGCTTTGTAGTAGAGGCTGAAGTCAGGCAGGTTGGTTCCTCCAGTTCCATTCTTCTGTCTCAAGATTGCTTTGGCTATTCGAGGTTTTTTGTATTCCCATACAAATTGTGAAATCATTTGTTCTAGGTCTGTGAAAAATACCATTGGTAGCTTGATAGGGATTGCATTGAGTCTATAGATTGCTTTTGGTAGTGTACTCATTTTCACTAAATTGATTCTTCCAATCCATGAACATGGTATATTTCTCCATCTATTAGTGTCCTTTTGTATTTCTTTCACCAGTGTTTTATAGTTCTCTATGGACTGGAAGAAACACAAGTTGGAATCAAGATTGCCGGGAGAAATATCAATAACCTCAGATATGCAGATGACACCACCCTTATGGCAGAAAGTGAAGAGGAACTAAAAAGCCTCTTGATGAAAGTGAAGGTGGAGAGTGAAAAGGTTGGCTTAAAGCTCAACATTCAGAAAACAAAGATCATGGCATCTGGTCCCATCACTACATGGGAAATATATGGAGAAACAGTGGAAACAGTGTCAGACTTTATTTTTCTGGGCTCCAAAATCACTGCAGATGGTGACTGCAGCCATGAAATTAAAAGACGCTTACTCCTTGGAAGGAAAGTTATGACCAACCTAGATAGCATATTCAAAAGCAGAGACATCACTTTGCCAACAAAGGTTCGCCTAGTCAAGGCTATGGTCTTTCCTGTGGTCATGTATGGATGTGAGAGCTGGACTGTGAAGAAGGCTGAGCACCGAATTGATGCTTTTGAACTGTGGTGTTGGAGAAGACTCTTGAGAGTCCCTTGGACTGCAAGGAGATCCAACCAGTCCATTCTGAAGGAGATCAGCCCTGGGATTTCTTTGGAAGGAATGATGCTCAAGCTGAAACTCCAGTATTTTGGCCACCTCATGCGAAGAGTTGACTCACTGGAGAAGACTCTGATGCTGGGAGGGATTGGGGGCAGGAGGAGAAGGGGACGACAGAGGATGAGATGGCTGGATGGCATCACTGACTCAATGGATGTGAGTCTGAGTGATCTCCAAGAGCTGGTGATGGACAGGGAGGCCTGGCGTGCTGCGATTCATGGGCTTGCAAAGAGTTGGACACGACTGAGCGACTGATCTGATCTGATCTGATCTGATATATAGATCTTCACTTTCTTTAGCTAGATATATTCCGAAGTATTTTATTCTTTTCGTTGCAATGGTCAATGGAATTGTTTCCTTAATTTCTCTTTCTTTTTTCTTATTATTAGTGTATAGGAATGCAAGGCATTTCTGTGTGTTGATGTCATATCCTGAAACTTTACTATATTCATTGATTACCTCTACTAATTTTCTTGTGGAGTCTTTAGGGTTTTCTGTGTAGAGGATCATGTCATCTGCAAACAGTGAGAGTTTTACTTCTTCTTTTCCAATTTGGATTCCTTTTATTTTTTTTCTGCTCTGATCGTTGTGGCCAAAACTTCCAACACTATGTTGAATAGTTGTGGTGAAAGTGGGCACCCTTGTCTTGTTCCTGACTTTAGGGGAAATGCTTTCAATTTTTCACCATTGAGGGTAATGTTTGCTGTGGCTTTGTCATATATAGCTTTTATTATGTTGAGGTATGTTCCTTCTATTCCTGATTTCTGGAGAGTTTTTATCATAAATGGATGTTAAATTTCGTCAAAGGCCTTCTCTGCATCTATTGAAATGATCATGTGGCTTTTATT
Organism: Tragelaphus eurycerus; assembly: GCA_935064755.1. Taxonomy (NCBI): domain Eukaryota; kingdom Metazoa; phylum Chordata; class Mammalia; order Artiodactyla; family Bovidae; genus Tragelaphus; species Tragelaphus eurycerus. Next base: position 11,369,101 of record CAKXYN010000046.1, on the reverse strand, counting down.
TTTCAATTTATTAATCTGGTGTATTACATTGATTGATTTGCAGATATTGAAGAATCTTTGCATCCCTGGGTTAAAGCCCATTTGGTCATGGTGTATAATCTTTTTAACGTGTTGTTGGATTCTGATTGCTAGAATTTTGTTAAGGATTTTTGCATCTATGTTCCTCAGTGACATTGGTCTGTAGTTTTCATTTTTTTGTGGCATCATTATCAGGTTTTGGTATTAGGGTGATGGTGGCCTCATAGAATGAGTTTGGAAGTTTACCCTCCTCTGCAATTTTCTGGAAGAGTTTGAATAGCCTAAGTGTTAGCTTTTCTCTAAATTTTTGGTAGAATTCATCTGTGAAGCTGTGTGGACCTGGGGTTTTGTTTGCTCGAAGATTTTGTCTGTCTTACTGTTTTTATTATTGTTCTTTTCCTGCTGTAGTTATTCCTCAGTATATGTAAATCTTTTTTACAAACTTTTATTTAACTTTTCCATTTTTCCCTTTTTTTTCTTTTTGCTTTCTCTTCTTTTCTTTTTTATTATTTTCTTTTGCCCTTTATTTTTTCACCATGTTTGCTAATATTTTGTTTGTGTTCTTTGCTTTATTTCCCAGTTGGCACTCTGCTTTGGCTCAGATTTCTGGTTTAAATTTGACTTACCTCTGTTTTTAATTGGTCAATATCATTTTTGGTTTGCTTTGCTCAACAAGTCAATCTCTTGTACTTTCTTTTGTTTGGAATATTTTGGTTATATTTGTGTATGTGTAAGTGTGTGTATATGTCCCATTGTTTCTGTAATTATCTATCTGATCTTGTATTAACAATTTGTCAGTGTTTGTCTTTTGTTTCTTGTAGTGTTGTTATTTTTTGGCTTGGTATGTTTGTTTTAATCCCCTGTAGTCCCATAACAAATGACTGCTGGAGTCATGGTCTCCTGACCAGGGGTCAGGCCTGAGCCATTCACCTGGGAGTGATGAAATCAGTATTCTAGAGTGTCAAAAAAAGCTTAATCTCAGGGAGCATTCGTTAGTGAAAAATCCCATGAAGGCCTACCCCTGCATACAAAGCCTGGAATCACTTGGTATCACCAAGCTACTGACAACACCCACTGAAGAACACCTCACCCAAACTACAAGCAAGTCAAAAACACAAAGCCACTCATCAGCAGACAGGATAATAACACACTCCAAGATACCATTTCACACATCTTCTGGCAAGAGTTCACAGAAGAACTATATAAAAAAGAACTCAATGGCCTGGATAATCATGATGGCATGATAACTCACCTAGAGCCAAACATCATGGAGTGTGAAGCCAAGTGGGCCTTAGGAAGCATCACTATGAACAAAGGTAGTGGAGTAGATGGAATTCCAGTTGAGCTATTTCAAATCCTAAAAGATAATGCTGTTAAAGTGCTGCACGCAATAGGTCAGCAAATATGGAAAATTCAGCAATGGCCTAGGACTAGAAAAGGTCAGTTTTCATTCTAACTTGAAAGAAGAGCAATGCCAAGGAATGCTCAAACTACCACACAATTGCACTCATTTCACATGCCAACAAAATAACACTAAAAATCCTTCATGCTAGGATTCAACAGTATATGAACTGTGATCTTCCAGATGTGCAACTTGGATCTAGAAAAGACAGCGGAATAAGAGATCAAGTTGCCAACATCTGTTGGGTAATAGAAAAAGCTAGAATTTTTTTAAACATATATTTTTGCTTTATTGACTATGTTAAAAACATGCATTTCTGTTTCATTGCCTATGTGAAAGCCTTTGACTGTGTCACCACAAAATGTGGAAAATTCTTAAAGAGATGGAAATATCAGACCACCTCCCCTGCTTTATGCAAAACCTGTTTGCAGGTCAAAAAGCAACAGTTAGAAATGGACACGGAACAATGGATTGATTCAATATTGGGAAAAGAGTACATCAAGGCTGTATATTGACAGCCTGCTTATTTAACTTACATGCAGAGTACATAATGTGAAATGATGGGCTGATGAAGCACAAGCTGGAATCAAGATTTCTGGGAGAAATATTAATAACCTCAGATATACAGATGATACCACCTTTGTGGCAGAAAGTGAAGAGGAATTAAAGAGCCTCTTGATGAAGGTGAAAGAGGAAAGTGAAAAAGCTGGTTTAAAACAAATAATTCAAAAAACAAAGATCATATAGCATCCAACAGAGACAGACTTTATTTTCTTGGGCTCCAAAATCACTGTGGGTGGTGACTAAAGCCACAAAATTAAATGAAACTTGTTCCTTGAATGAAGAACAATGACAAATCTAGATAGCATATTAAAAAGCAGGGACATTGATTTTCCTGCAAAGGTCAGTATAGTCAAAGCTAAAGTTTTTCCAGTAGTCATGCATGAATGTGAGAGCTAACAATAAAAAAAAAAAAAAAATTGGAGCACTGATGCACTGATGTCTTTGAATTGTGGTGCTGGAGGAGACGCTTGAGAGGCTCTTGGACAGCAAAGAGATCACACCAGTCAATCCTCAAGGAAACTGAGCCTGAATATACATTGGAAGGACGGATGCTGAAGCTTCAATACTTTGGCACCTGATATAAAGAGCCAACTCATTGGCAAAGATCCTAATGCTGGGAAAGATTGAAGGCAAGAAAATAAGGGGACAACAATCACAAGGATGTGATTGTTGGATGGCATCTCTGATTCAGTGGATATGCATTTGAGCAAACTCTGGGAGATGGTGAAGGACAGGAAAGCCTAATGTGCTGCAGTACATGGGGTCACAAAGAGTCAGACAAGACTGAGTGACTGAACAACAACAGCAACACATAGTCTTGCCCATCAGAAATAAAAACATAAAGTAACTTCCTCACACTAGAATGCAGTCACAATTCACCCCCAACATGAAACCAGCACAAACCATTGCACCAAACTTATCCACTGAGGACAGAAACAAAAAGGAAGAAGATATGACCCTAAAGTCTGGGAAAAGAAGGCCTCAAATAAAACAATTTAAGTGTGTGTGTGGGGGGGGGGGCGGGGGGAGAAGACAAAAAAAAATATACTGCAAATGAAGGAACAAGGTAGAAACTGAACTTACAAGACCAAAGAAATGAAGAGGAAATAGGCAAACCACCTGAAAAAAAATGTAATAACTGTAAAGATGTAGAAAATCTCAAAAATAGAATGGAGAAAATGGAAGAATCAATTAACACAATTAACAAGGACCTAGAAAGAGAATAAACAAACAGTGATGATAACACAATTATTGAAATTGAAAATAGTCTAGAAAGAAATAAAAATAGAATAATTCAGGCAGCAAATGGACAAATGAGCTGAAAGATAGATGTTGGAAATTACTGCTGAAGAGCCGACTAGAGGAAAAAGGAATGAATCAACTGAAGATAGCCTCAGAGACCTCTGGGACAATATTAAATGTACCAACCTTTGAATTTTAGGGGTCCCAGAGGAAAAATAGTAAAAGAAAAAGTCTGAGATAATCTTTTAAAATATTATAGTCAAAAACTCCCCCAAAATGGGCAAGGAAATAATCAAGCAGGTCCCATATATGGTAAACTCAAGGAGAAACACATCAGGACACATACTAGTCAAGCTAACAGAGATTAAACACAAAGCAAAAATGTTAGAATCAGCAAGGGAAAAGGAACAAGTAACATACAAGGGAAACCCTATATGATAAACAGCTGATCTTTCAGCAGAAACTCTGCAGGCCAGAAAGGAATGGAGGGCACATTTAAAGCACTGAAAGAAAAAAAAAAAAAAGTTACAACCAAGATTACTCTACCCAGAAAGGATTTTATTCAAAATTGATGCATAAATCAAAACCTTTAAAGGAAAGCAGAAGTTAAAAGAATTTAGTATCATCAAACGAACTTTACAACAAATGTTAAAGGGACCTATATAGGCAGGAAAAACAAGAGAAGTAAAAGACCTACAAAAACAAACTCAAAACAATTAAGAAAATGCCAATAGGAAAAAATATGCCAATATTTACTTTCAGTTTAGTTCAGTTCAGTCACTCAGCCATGTCCGACTCTTTGCGACCACATGAATTGCAGTATGCCAGGCCTCCCTGTCTATCACCAACTCCCAAATTTCACTCAGACTCACGGCCATCGAGTCAGTGATGCCATCCAACCATCTCATCCTCTGTCGTCCCCTTCTCCTCCTGCCCCCAATCCCTCCCAGCATCAGAGTCTTCTCCAATGAGTCAACTCTTCGCATGAGGTGGCCAAAATACTGGAGTTTCAGCTTGAGCATCATTCCTTCCAAAGAAATCCCAGGGCTGATCTCCTTCAGAATGGACTGGTTGGATCTCCTTTCAGCCCAAGGGACTCTTAAGAGTCTTTTCCAACACCACAGTTCAAAAGCATCAATTCTTCAACCCTCAGCTTTCTTCACAGTCCAACTCTCACATCCATACATGCCACTGAAAAAAACATAGCCTTGACTTGAAGGACCTTTGTTGGCAAAGTAATGTCTCTGCTTTTCAATATGCTAGATTGGTCTATCTAGGTTGGTCATAACTTTCCTTCCAAGGAGTAAGCGTCTTTTAATTGCATGGCTGCACTCACCATCTGCAGTGATTTTGGAGCCCACAAAAAAAAAAAAAAAAAGTCTGACACTGTTTCCAGTGTTTCCCCATCTATTTCCCATGAAGTGAGGGGACCAGATACCATTGTCTTCGTTTTCTGAATGTTGAGCTTTAAGCCAACTTTTTCAGTCTCCACTTTCACTTTCATCAAGAGGCTTTTAAGTTCCTCTTCACTTTCTGCCATAAGAGTGGTTTCATCTGCATATCAGAGGTTATTGATATTTCTCCCAGCAATCTTGATTCCAACTTGTGCTTCTTCCAGCCCAGCGTTTCTTGTGATGTACTCTGCATATAAGTTAAATAAGCAGGGTGACAATATACAGCCTTTATGTACTCCTTTTCCTATTTGGAACCAGTCTGTTGTTCCATGTCCAGTTCTAACTGTTGCTTCCTGACCTGCATACAGGTTTCTCAAGAAGCAGGTCAGGTGGTCTGGTATTCCCATCTCTTTCAGAATTTCCCACAGTTTATTTTGATCCATGCAGTCACAAGCTTTAGTATAGTCAATAAAGAAGAAAAAGATGTTTTTCTGGAACTCTCTTGCTTTTTCCATGGTCCAGAAGATGTTGACAATTTGATCTCTGGTTCCTTTGCCTTTTCTAAAATTGGCTTGAACATCAGGAAGTTCACAGTTCACATATTGCTGAAGCCTAGCTTGGAGAATTTTGAGCATTACTTTACTAGCATGTGAGATGGATGCAATTGTGCAGTAGTTTGAGCATTCTTTGGCATTGCCTCTCTTTGAGAATTGAATGAAAACTGACCTTTTCCAGTCCTGTGGCCACTGCTGAGTTTCCCAAATTTGCTGACATATTGAGTGCAGCACTTTCACAGCATCATCTTTCAGGAATTGAAATAGCTCAACTGGAATTCCCTCACCTCCACTTGGTTTGTTCGTAGTGATGCTTTCCAAGGCCCATTTGACTTCACATTCCAGGATGTCTGGCTCTAGCTCAGTGATCACACCATCTTGATTATCTGGGTCATGAACATCTTTCTTGTACATTTTTTCTGTGTATTCTTACCACCTCTTCTTGACATCTTCTGCTTCTATTAGGTCCATACCATTTCCACATTATTAAAGAAATGCAAATCAAAACTTCAATGAAGTATCACATCTCACTAGTCAAAATGGCTATCATGAAACAATAAATACTGTAGATGATATGGAGAAGAAGGAACTCTCTTGCACTGCTGGTAGGAATGTAAATTGATAGAGCCATTATGGAGAACAGTATGGAATTTTTTTTTTTTCAGACTTGGAGTAAAGCTACCATATGGCACAGCAATTCCACTACTGTGTGTACAATCCAAGGAAACTATAATTCAAAAAGACACATGTTCCCCAATATTCATCACCAAATTATTTACAATAGCTTGGACATAGAAGCAACCTAGATGCCCAACAACAGATGAAAGGAGAAAGAAACTGTGGTACGTATATACAATGGAATATTACTCAACCAAAAAATGAACAAATTTGAGTGATTTGAACTGAGGTGGATGAACCTAGAGCCTGTTATACAGAGTGGAATAAGTCAGAAAGAGAAAACAAATATCATATATCAACTCATATAGAAGTAATCTAGAAAAATATTACTGATGAATGTATTTGCAATGTAGCAATAAAGATGAAAAAATAGAGATCAGACTTATGGTCACAGTGGGGGAAGGAGAGGGTGGGACAGAATGAGAGTGTAGTATTGAAATATATACATTATGATAGTCAATAGCTAGCTAGTGGCAAGTTCTCTAACAGAAGGAGCTCAACCCTGTGCTTTATGAAACCTAGTGGGGAAGGATGAGGTTGGCAGTGGGAAGGAGATTCAAGAGAGAGGGGACGTATGCACACTTAGGGCTCATTCACGTTGTTGTGTAGCAGAAACCAACACAATATTGTAAAGCAATTATCCTCCAAGTAAATTAAAAAAAAAAATATGGAAGGTAAGGTGTGAGAGTATACATCTATCTGTTGATTCAGAAGTTAGAGGAACACAGTCTGTAGCTACACAGTGTGATTGTAATCTGAGAATGTAGATTTATTTGATGCTCTAATTTCATTTCTTTTAAATATACATCTAGAAGTTCCAAACTTTTCCTTTTTTTTTTTTTTTTTGATTAGTGCTTTTCTTTTCTTTCTTTCTTTTTTTTTTTTTTTTTTTTCATAGATCCAGTTCATCAGGTTGAGGAAGTTCCTTTATATTCCTAGATGATCAACAACTTGAACATAAAAGAGTGTTAGATTTTGTCCAGTTCTTCTTCCATATCTATTAGATGATCATTTGGACCATGTCTTTCATTCTATAGATGTATTACACTAGTGTATTTTTAGATGTTAAACCATCTTTGTATTCCTGAAATCAACCATGGATATGCTGTGCAATCTTTTTACACATTACTCTATTCAGTTTGTTATTTTATTGAGAATTGCTTTGTCTGAAAAAATGAGGGATATTGGTTTGTATATTTTTGTGTTATTATTTTCTGGTTATGGTATTAGATTAAATAAATGCTAATAGCAAGAGTTTTGTGAAAAGATCTATACTCTTGTATAAATTGGAAGATTTTGTGTGTGAATGGAATTATTTCATATTTTCCCGTTTTATTAATATATATTGGCATATAATATTGTGTGAAATTAAGGTGTACAGTATGAAAACATATTGTATATATATTTCAATATGATTGTCACAGCTGTGTTAGTTAACACCTTCATCTTGTCACATAATTCTCTCTTTTTTTTTTTTTTTGTGGTGGGAGAATTTAAGATTTCCTCTCTTATAAACTTTCAAGTATATAATGCAACATTGGTAATGATAATCACAATGCATTAAACAACCAGAAATTATTCATCCTCTAATTGGAACTGGAATTACCAATTCAATAGACATGAGTTGAGCAGACTCCAGGAGTTGGTGAAGGACAGGTAACCCTGGTTTGCTGCAGTCCATGGGGTCACAAAAAGTCAGACACAGCTTAGCAACTGAACAACAAGTTTGAAGTATGTACTCTTTGACCAAAATCTCATTTTCCCTGTACTCTAGCTCCTGATAACCATTATTTAATCTCTGTTTCTGAAGTGGATGCAGTATATTCCACATATAAGTGAAATAATACACTATTTGTCTTTTCCTGATTGATTTACTTCATGTAGCAAAATGCCCTCTGGGTACATCTATGTTATTGAAAGTGACAGGGTTTCCTTCTTTTTTATGGGCTTTTATATGGGCTTCCTTGATAGTTAAGTTGGTAAAGAATCCACCTCCAATGCAGGAGACCCCAGTTCAATTTCTGGGTCAGTAAGATTGCTGGAGAAGGGGCTACCCACTTCAGTATTCTTGAGCTTCCCTTGTTGCTTAGATGGTAAAGAATCTGCCTGCAATGAGGGGGAACTGGGTTTGACCCCTGAGTTGGGAAGATCAAACCATGGGGGTTGCAAAAAGTCAGAAATATCCCATTATCTTTTCCATTCATCTGTTTATGGACATTTAAGTTGTTTCCATATCTTGGCTATTGTGAATAATGTTGCAGTAAACATGAGAGTTTACTCATGTAAGTAAGTGGTGGCTGCGTGGGCACAGGAGGACCAAGAGGAATTACTCCATATTCAAGGTCAGGAGGGGCAACGTTTTCCAAGATAAGGAGCAGCAGCTGCACTTTGCTGGAGCAGCAGTGAAAAGATATCCCATGTCCAAGGTAAGAGAAACCCAAACGAGATGGTAGATGGTAGGTATTGTGAGAAGGCATCAGAGGGCAGACATGTTGAAATCATAATCACAGAAAAGTAGACAATCTGATCACATGGACAACAGCTTTGTCTAATTCAGTGAAACTAAGCCACGCCCTGTGGAGCCACCCAGAACAGATGGGTCATGGTGGAGAGATCTGACAGAATGTGGTCCATGGGAGAAAGGAATGGCAAACCACTTCAGTATTCTTGCCTTGAGAACCACATGAACTGTATGAAAAGGCAAAATGATAGGATACTGAAAGAGGAAATCCCCAGGTCGGTAGATGCCCAATATACTACTGAAGAGAGAGAAATAACTCCAGAAAGAATGAAGGGATGACGCCAAAGCAAAAACAATACCCAGTTGTGGATATGATTGGTGATAGAAGCAAGGTCCAATGCTGTAAAGAGTAATATTGCATAGGAACCTGGAATGTGAGGTCCATGAATCACGGTAAATTGGAAGTGGTCAAACAGGAGATGGCAAGAGTGAATGTCAACATTCTAGGAATCAGAGAACTTAAATGGACTGGAATGGGTGAATTTAACTCAGATGATCATTATATCTACTACTGTGGGCAAGAATCCATTAGAAGAAATGGAGTAGCCATCATGGTCAACAAAAAAGTCCAAAACACAATATTTGGATGCATTCTCAAAAAAGATAGAATGATCTCTGTTCATTTCCAAGGCAAACCATTAAATATCATGGTGATCCAAGCCTATGCCCCATTCAGTAACACTGAAGAACCTGAAGTTGAATGATTCTATGAAGACGTAAAAGACCTTTTAAAACTAACACCCCCCAAAAAGATGTCCTTTTCATGAGAGGGGACTGGAATGCAAAAGTAGAGTGTAAGGAAACACCTGGAGTAACAGACAACTTTGGCCTTGGACTACAGAATGAAGCAGGGCAAAAGCTAATAGAATTTTGCCAAGAGAATGCACTGGTCATAGCAAACACCCTCTTCCAACAACTCAAGAGAAGACTCTATACATGGACATCACCAGATGGTCAACACTGAAATCAGATTAATTATATTATTTGCAGTCAAAAATGGAGAAGCTCTATACAGTCAGCAAAAACAAGACTGGGAGCTGACTGTGGCTCAGATCATGAACTCCTTAATGTCAAACTAAGACTTAAGTTGAGAAAATAGGGAAAACCACTAAACCATTCAGGTATGACCTAAATCAAATCCCTTATGATTATACAGTGGAAGTGAGAAATAGATTAAAGGGAACATATCTTATAGACAGAGTGCCTGATGAACTATGGACAGAGTTTCGTGACATTGAAGAGGAGACATGAATCAACACCATCCCCATGGAATATAAATGCAAAAATGCAAAATGGCTGTCTGAGGAGGCCTTACAAATAGCCGTGAAAAGAAAAGAGAAGCAACGGAGAAAAGGAAAGATAAAAGCATGTGAATGTAGAGTTTCAAAGAATAGCAAGGAGGAATACAAAAGCCTTCCTCAGCGATCAGTGCAAAGAAATAGAGGAAAGCAACAGAATGGGAAAGACTAGAGATCTCTTCAAGAAAATTAGAGATAACAAGGGAACATTTCATGCAAAGATGGGCTCGATAAAGGACAGAAATGGTATGGACCTAACAGAAGAAGATATTAAAAAGAGATAGCAAGAAAATACAGAAACACTATACAAAAAAGATCATCATGACCCAGATAATCACAATGGTTTGATCACTCACCTAGAGCCAGACATCCTGGACTGTGAAGTCAAGTGAGCCTTAGAAAGCATCACTATGAACAAAGCTAGTGGAGGTGATGGAATTCCAGTTGAGCTACTTCAAATCCTGAAAGATGATGCTGTCAAAGTGCTGCACTCAAAATGCCAACAAATTTGGAAAACTCAGCAGTGGATGCAGGACTGGAAAAGATCAGTTTTCATTTCAATCTCCAAGAAAAGCAATGCCAAAGAATGCTCAAACTACAGCACAGTCACACTAATCTCACACGTTAGTAAAGTAATGCTCAAAATTCTCCAAGCCAGGTTTAAGCAGTGCGTGAATCATGAACTCCAAGATGTTCCAGCTGGTTTTAGAAAAGGAAGTAGAGATCAAATTGCAAACATCCACTGGATCATCAAAAAGCAAGAAAGTTCCAGAAAAACATCTCTTTCTGCTTTTTTGACTATGCCAAAGCCTTCGACTGTGGACCACAAAAAATTGTGGAAAATTCTGGAAGAGATAGAAATACCAGACGACCTGATTTGCCTCTTGAGAAACCTATATGCAGGTCAGGAAGCAAGGTTAGAACTGGACATGGAACAACAGACCGGTTCCAAATAGGAAAAGGAGTACATCAAGGCTGTATATTGTCACCCTGCTAATTTAACTTATATGGAGAGTACATTATGAGAAATGCTGGGTTGGAAGTAGCACAAGCTGGAATCAAGATTTCTGGGAGAAATATAAATGACCTCAGATATGCAGATGATACCACTCTTATTGCAGAGAGTGAAAAGGAACTAAAAAGCCTTTTGATGAAAGTGAAAGAAGAGAGTGAAAAAGTTGGCTTAAAGCTCACCACATTAAGATTCGTCATCACTTCGATTCCGTCTCATTCCGCCCACATGAACCCACCCCACCCCGCCCCCCTTCCCCCACCCCCCCCCACCCCGTGACCCCCACCCCTCCAGCCCGCCAGGCCTCCCAGCCACTCCTCCAACTCACTCACCCCCCACCCCCCTCCCCTCCCCCCCCCCCCCCCCCCCCCCCCACACTCCCCCCCCCACTCACCCCCCCCCAAGACGTGGTAAACAAACTAGATTCTGTCAGGTCGATAATCCTTCCGAAAAAACACCGCGGTCTTCTCATCCAACATAGGGTCGGGTGGTCCTCGTTCCGGTCCGGAGGAGCTAGACTGGTTCTAACTAACCCACAAGACACTCAGAAAACACTTCTGCGCCGCAGCCACAACTACGAGGCACCGCCCACACCACAAACAAACACGAAAACCAACACCACAATCAAGGACAAAAAAAAGAATGGAAAAGTAGAGCTGCTCTTTTTTATACTATATATGTTGTCTCTCTACATTTTAATTTACAGTGGGTAAGTTATTTCTTTTTTTTTTTTTTTTTTTTTTTATTTTTTTTTTTTTTATTATTTTTTTTTTTAATTATAGACACAATAAAAAATAACAAGAAGAAATAAAAAAAATATAATGAAAAAATTTTAATATGATAATATTAAATTTGAAAAATTAAAAAATTTAAAATATTAAAATATAATTCTATCAAATCTCTCCCCCCCCCCCTCCCCCCAGACTCTAGTCCCATACACTACAGTACAGTTTTTTTTTTTTTTTTTCTTATGTTGTTATTTTTTTAACTTTTTTTTTATATTTAAAATATATATTTAAATAATATTTTTTTTTTTTTTTTTTTTTTTTTTTTCTCTCTCTATAACTTTCTATTCTGTTCCACCCCCCACTACACAATTAAAACAAATTTTTTATTTTAATTTTTTAATATTAATCAGTATATATATATCAAAAATATTTACATTACCTATCTTCTTTAGGCAGTCAACGGTGGTTTTCCCTCTTTCTTCCTTCTACAAACTGTTGTTTAAAAAAAAATGGGCAAAGAGTTTTTCTTTTATTTTTTTTTTTTTCGGTTATTGTCCCGGCAGTGGAATTGCTGGACTAAAAGGCATTTTAATTGGAGTTTTTTTGGGAATTTCCAAAACGTTTCTCAAAGCGAACGTAACAGTTTGAATTTCCAACAACAACTAAAGAGGGTTCCCTTTCTCTCTGCCCCCTCCACCATTTATTGCTTTTGGACTTTTGGATAGCAGCCATACTGATTGGCGTGAAATGGTATCTCATAGTGGTTTTGATTTGCATTTCTCTGATAATGAGTGATATTGAGCATCTTTTCATGTGTTTGTTAGCCATCTGTATGTCTTCTTTGGAGAAATGTCTATTGAGTTCTTTGGCCCATTTTTTGATTGGGTCATTTATTTTTCTGGAATTGAGCTGTAGAAGTTGCTTGTATATTTTTGAGATTAGTTGTTTGTCAGTTGCTTCATTTGCTATTATTTTCTCCCATTCTGAAGGCTGTCTTTTCACCTTGCTTATAGTTTCCTTTGTTGTGCAAAAGCTTTTTAAGTTTGATTAGGTCCCATTTGTTCATTTTTTATTTTATTTCCAATATTCTGGGAGGTGGGTCATAGAGGATCCTGCTGTGATGTAAGTCAGAGAGTGTTTTGCCTATGTTTTCCTCTAGGAGTTTTATGGCTTCTGGTCTTACATTTAGCTCTTTAATCCATTTTGAGTTTATTTTTGTGTATGGTGTTAGAAAGTGTTCTAGTTTCATTCATATGGAGGGGTCTTGTTTTTGTATCCATTCAGCCAGTCTCTGTCTTTTGGTTGGGGCATTCAACCCATTTACATTTAAGGTAATTAATGATAAATATGATCCCGTTGCCATTTACTTTGTTGTTTTGGGTTTGAATTTATATATCCTTTTTGTGTTTCCTGTCTAGAGAATGTCCTTTAGTATTTGTTGGAGAGCTGGTTTGGTGGTGCTGAATTCTCTCAGCTTTTGCTTGTCTGTAAAGGTTTTGATTTCTCCTTCATATTTGAATGAGATCCTTGCTGGGTACAATAATCTGGGCTGTAGGTTCTTTTCTTTCATCACTTTAAGTATGTCTTGCCATTCCCTCCTGGCTTGGAGAGTTTCTATTGAAAGATCAGCTGTTATCCTTATGGGAATTCCCTTGTGTGTTATTTGTTGTTTTTCCCTTGCTGCTTTTAATATTTGTTCTTTGTGTTTGATCTTTGTTATTTTGATTAATATGTGTCTTGGGGTGTTTCGCCTTGGGTTTATCCTATTTGGGACTCTCTGGGTTTCTTGGACTTGAGTGATTATTTCCTTCCCCATTTTAGGGAAGTTTTCAACTATTATCTCCTCTAGTATCTTCTCATGGTCTTTCTTTTTGTCTTCTTCTTCTGGGACTCCTATGATTCTAATATTGTAACGTTTAATATTGTCCTGGAGGTCTCTGAGATTGTCCTCATTTCTTTTAATTCGTTTTTCTTTTTTCTCCTCTGATTCCTTTAATTCTGCCATTCTATCTTCTAATTCGCTAATTCTATCTTCTGCCTCTGTTATTCTACTATTTGTTGCCTCCAGAGTGTTTTGGATCTCATTTATTGCATTATTCATTATATGTTGATTCTTTTTTTATTTCTTCTAGGTCCTTGTTAAATCTTCCTTGCATCTTCTCAATGCTTTTTTCCAGACTATTTATCCATGATTCCATTTTGCTTTCCAGATTTTGGATTAATTTCACGATCATTATTTGGAATTCTTTATCAGGTAGGTTCGCTATTTCTTCCTCTTTTGTTTGGTTTGGTGGGCTTTTATCCTGTTCCTTTACCTGCTGGGAATTCTTCTGTCTTTTTCATCTTGTTTAAATTGCTAAGTTTGGGGCGTCTTTACTGTATTCTGGTAGTCTATGGAGTTCTCTTTATTGTGGCGTTTCTGCACTATATGTGGGTTTGTACCGGTGGCTTGTTGAGGTTTCTTGTTTATGGAAGCTTGTATCGGTGTTCTGGTGGGTGGAGCTGGATTTCTTTTCTCTGGGGTGCAGTGGAGTGTCTAGTAGTGAGTTATGAGATGTCTATGCTTTTGGGGTCGCTTTGTGTAGCCTGTGTATTGGAGCTCAGGCTGTGTTCTTGTTTTTCTGGAGAATTTGCTTGGTATGTCTTGTTGTGGAACTTGCTGGTCTTTGTGTGATGCTTGGTTTCAGAGTAGGTATGGAGGCTTTTAATGAGCTCCTGTCAATTAGTGTTTCGTGGGATCAGGGTATGGACTTAAGCCTCCTGGTTCCAGTTATTGGTCTTATTTTTACAGTAGTCTCAAAAACTTCTTCTTCTATAATGCATTCCACAACTGGACTGCTCAGAGATGTTCACGGAATTATACATAGAAGGAAAAAGGGAGGAAGGAGACAGAGGTGGTCAGGAGGATAAAAGGAGGGAGTGTGAAGGAGAGAGACAGATCTAGTCAGTAATCATTAAAGAAAAGAAAAAAGGAAAGGAAAAAAGCAAAGGACAAAAAGGAAAAAGGAAAAAAAAAAAAAAAAAAAACAGGGTCGCAAAAGTTATATCTAAACGTGGAGATTAAAGAAGTACTAGAGGATAAAAAAAATAATAATAATAAAAAAATAAAAGAAACAAAACAAACAACAACAAAAAAAAATTAAAAGGGAAAAAAATTTTTGTTTTCCTTTTTCCAATTAAAAAATAATAAAAATTTAAAAAATATATATATATTAAAAAAAGAAAAGAAAAAAAAAAGGAAATAATGATGGGAAAAATAGTAACAATATATATAAGAGTTTCTCTATTATTGTTGTGGGTTCAGTTCATTTTCAGCTAGTTCCTTGTTCCGGCTTAAATTTCTCAAGATCTATAGGCCCCTTTCTCTGTGGTTGTTCTGTATAGTTCTTTGTTCTGTGCACGGTTCGGCGGTGTTCTGGGCCAAGGCCCGCCACTCGTGTGGTCGGCGCTGCACAATCTGGATTGCCGGCCCAAACTACTCCAGTTAGGCAGCACTCCAGACAATCAGGCAAACGAAGTCTGCGCTGAGGCCCGCAGAGGGGGGGAGGGGCCGGCGACGGGAATGGCGGGCGGGCGGGTGGGGGGGGGGATGGGGTGGCCCTCGTGGGAGCCGCCGGCACAGCGGGCGGGGGCACGCCTGCGCGGGAGTGGCCGGCGGGGGAGCGTCCAGTGGGGGAGAGTCCCGCGGGGGAGCGTCCCTCTGGGGAGCGCCGGCAGCGGAGCGTCCCGCGTGGGAACGGCCAAGGCGTCTCCCTGCCCAGCCCCGGCTCCCCAATGGCAGATGCGGGCGTTTGCAGCGGTGCTTTTCCGCTGCGGAAGTTACCGCAGGGCCCGCAGTCTGTGGGTTCTAATTGCTCAACTGTTCTCCTCCCTGTTATGATAGTCTCCGTGTTTCCCAGGTTCGGCGCAGATTCCGCAGGGAGAGTGTTTCCTGGTGTTTGGAAACTTCTCTTTTTGAGACTCCCTTCCCCGGACAGAGGTCCGCCCCTCCCTCTTTGTCTCTCTCTGGCTTCTATATTCTTTCCTACCTCCTTTAGAAGGCAGTGAGTTGCTTTTCTGGGTGTCCGACGTCCTCCGCCAGCACTCCGAAGCTGTTTGTGGTATTTACTCGGCGCCCAGATGTCCCATTGATGAATTTGTGGAGGAGAAAGCGTATTCCCCGTCCTAATCCTTCGCCATCTTAACCGGAAGTCTGTTTTTTTTTTTAATACACAATTTTGTCATATATTTTTTATAATTTTTCTTTCAATGTATTTTTTTTTTTTTTTATTTATTATTTTATATTACAACAAAAAAAATCATTGCTTCCACATTTTTCTCTTTTATTTTCCTTAATGTTATGGGGCGGATAGGGATGATTTTAGTTTTGGAATGTTGAATTTTAAACAATTTTTTCACCCCTTTTTGAGAACCTCATCAAGAACCTCATCAATACCTCATCAAGAGGTTCTTTAGTTACTTTTCACTTTCTGCCATTGGGGTGGTATCATCCGCATATCAGAGGTTGTTGCTAGTTCTCCTAGCAATCTTGAGTCCAACTTATGATTCGTCCGGTCCAGCATTTCGCATGATGTACTCTCCTTTAGAAGGCAGTGAGTTGCTTTTCTGGGTGTCCGACGTCCTCCGCCAGCACTCCGAAGCTGTTTGTGGTATTTACTCGGCGCCCATATGTCCCATTGATGAATTTGTGGAGGAGAAAGCGTATTCCCCTTCCCTAATCCTTCGCCATCTTAACCGGAAGGAGTAAGAGTCTTTTAATTTCATGGCTGCAGTCACCATCTGCAGTGATTTTGGAGCCCAGAAAAAGAAAGTCTGACACTGTTTCCACTCTTTCCCCATCTATTTCCCATTAAGTGATGGGACCAGATGCCATGATCTTTGTTTTCTGAATGTTGAGCTTTAAGCCAACCTTTTCACTCTCCACTTTCACTTTCATCAAGAGGCTTTTGAGTTCCTCTTCAATTTCTGCCATAAGAGTGGTGTAATCTGCATATCTGAGGTTATTGATATTTCCCCCAGCAATCTTGATTCCAACTTGTGCTTCTTCCAGTCCAGCATTTCTCATGATGTACTCTGCATATAAGTTAAATAAACAGGGTGATAATATACAGCCTTGACGTACTCCTTTTCCTATTTGGAACCAGTCTGTTAGTCCATGTCCAGTTCTAACTGTTGCTTCCTGACCTGCATATAGATTTCTCAAGAGGCAGATCAGGTGGTCTGGTATTCCCATCTCTTTCAGAATTTTCCACAGTTTATTGTGACCTACACAGTCAAAGGCTTTGGCATAGTCATTAAAGCAGAAATAGATGTTTTTCTGGAACTCTCTTGCTTTTTCTATGATCCAGCGGATGTTGGCAATTTGATCTCTGGTTCCTCTGCCTTTTCTAAGACCAGCTTGAAGATCAGGAAGTTCATGGTTCACATACTGCTGAAGCCTGGCTTGGAGAATTTTGAGCATTACTTTACTAACATGTGAGATGAGTGCAATTGTGCCGTAGTTTGAGCATTCTTTGGCATTGCCTTCTTTGGGATTGGGATGAAAACTGACCTTTTCCAATCTTGTGGCCACTGCTGAGTTTTCCAAATTTGCTGGTATACTGAGTGCAGCACTTTCACAGCATCATCTTTGAGGATTTGAAATAGCTCAGCTGCAATTTCATCACCTCCACTAGCTTTGTTCCCATCACTTCATGGGAAATAGATGGTGAGACAGTCTAAACCATGTCAAACTTTATTCTGGGGGGTCTCCAGAATCACTGCACATGGTGATTGCAGCCATGCAATTAAAAGACACTTACTCCTTGGAAGGAAAGTTACGACCAACCTAAATAACATATTGAAAAGCAGAGATATTTATTACTTTGCCAACAAAGGTCTGTCTAGTCAAGGCTATGGTTTTTCCAGTGTTCATATATAGATATGAGATTTGGACTGTGAAGAAAGCTGAGCACCAAAGAATTGATGCTTTTGAACCGTGGTGTTGGAGAAGACTCTTGAGAGCCCCTTTGACAGTAAGGAGATCCAACCAGTCGATCCTAAAGGAGATCGATCCTAGGTGTTCATTGGAAGGACTGATGCTGAGACTGAAACTCCAATACTTTGGCCACCTCATGTGAAAAATTGAATCACTGGAAAAGACCCTGATGCTGGGAGGGATTGGGGGCAAGAGGAGTAGGGGACAACAGAGTATGAGATGGCTGGATGGCATCACCAACTCGATGGACATGAGTTTGAGTGAACTCTGGGAGTTGGTGATGGACAGGGAAGCCTGGGGTGCTGGGATTCATATGGTCACAAAGGGTTGGACACGACTGAGCGACTGAACTGAACTGAACTGAAATATGAGAGTGCACATCTCTTTTATGTCTTATTTTCATTTCCTTTAAATATATATGCACTCATCATGTGTAATTAACTATACTATAGCATTTACAATGCTAAAAGATCTGAAGGGAGAACCAGACAATAACATAAGAGTGCCATGCCATGCCTTGCTAAGGCTTTCTCTACATCTATTGAGATAATCATATGATTTTTATTTTTCAGTTTGTTAGTGTGGTGTATCACATTGATTACTTTGCAAATATTGAAGAATCCTTGCATCCCTGGGATAAAGCCCACTTGATCATAGTGTATGATCTTTTTTTATATGGTGTTTCATCCTGTTTGCTAGAATTTTGTTGAGGATTTCTGCATCTATGTTCATCAGTGATATTGGCCTTTTGTTTTCCTTTTCTGTGGCATCTTTGTTTGGTTTTGGTATTAGGGTGATGGTGGCCTCATAGAATGAATTAGGGAGTTTGCTTCCTCTGCAATTATCTGAAAGAGTTTGAGTAGGATATGTGTAGATGCTGCTGCTTCTAAGTCGCATCAGTCGTGTCCGACTCTGTGTTTCCCTCTAGACGGCAGCCCACCAGGCTCCCCCGTCCCTTAGTTTCTCCAGGCAAGACAACTGGAGTGGGTTGCCATTTCCTTCTCCAATGCATGAAAGTGAAAAGTGAAAGTGAAATGGCTCAGTCGTGCCTGACTCTTTGTGACCCCATGGACTGCAGCCCACCAGGCTCCTCTGTCCATGGGATTCTCCAGGCAAGAGTGCTGGAGTGGGGTGCCATTGCCTTCTCAGGATAGGTGTTAGCTCTTCAGCAAATCTTTGGTAGGGTTCACCTGTGAAGGCATCTGGTCCTGGGCTTTTGTTTGTTGGAAGATTTTTTATTACAGTTTCAATTTCCGTGGTTGTGATGGATCTGTTAAGATTGTCTATTTCTTCCTGGTTCAGTTTTGGAAGCTTTTCTAAGAATCCGTCCAATTCTTCCAAGTTGTCCATTTTATTGGCATATAGTTGCTGAAAAAATATATTTTAGAAAAGTTTTCTTCTAGTTCTGTGAAAAATGCCATTGGTAATTTATAAGGATTCCATTGAATCTGGAGATTTCTTTGGGAAATATTTAATGTTTATATTATTAATTCTACCAATCCAAGCACATGGTATATCTCTCCATTGGTTGGTGTCATCTTTGATTTCTTTCATCTGTAGCTTACAGTTTTCTGCATACAGGTCTTTTGTCTCCTTAGGTAGGTTGATTCCTAGGTGTTTTACACTGTTTGTTGAAATGGTGAGTGTGATTGATTCATTAATTTCTCTTTTTGACTTTTAATTGTTAGTGTATAGGAATTCAAGAAATTTCTGTGTATTTTGTATCTTGAAACTTTACTATACTCATGGATTAGATCTAGTAGCTTTCTGTTGGCATCTTTAGGATGTTCTATATATAATATCATACCATCTGCAAGCAGTGACAGTTTTACTTATTTTCTTATTAGAATACTTTCGTTTTAATTTCTTATCTGATTTTTGTGGCTAGGCCCTCCAAAATTATATTAAATAATGATGGTGAGTGTGGGCACCCTTGTCTTGCTAATGATATTAGATGAAATGCTTTTAATTTTACACCATTGAGAATAATATTTACTGTGGGTTTGTCATCTTTGACCTTTATTATGCTGAAGTGTGTTCCTTCTAGGTGTCCTTTCTGGAGAGTTTTTTTCATAAATCAGTGTTGGATCTTATCAGAAACTTTCTCTGCATCTATTAACATGATAATATGTTTTTTATCTTTCAGTTTGTTATTATGGTGTATCCCATCCCATTGATTGACATATACATATACATATGTGCATATATATATATATATATACACACTTTATCTATTTATTATTGAACAATAAATGCTTTACAGAATTTTGCTATTTTCTGTCAAACCTCAACATGAATCAGCCATAGGTATACATATATCCACATTGCTTTGAACCTCTCTCCCATCTCCCTCCCCATTCAACTGCTCCAGTTTGATACAGAGCCCATGTTTGAATTTCCCGAGTCATACAGCAAATTCCTGTTGACTATCTACTTTACGTATGGCAATATAAGTTTTCATGTTACTCTTTCCGTACATCTCACCCTCTCCTTCCCTCTCTCTATGTACATAAGTCTATTCTCTATGTCTGTTTCTCCATTGCTGCCCTGTAAATAAATTTTTCAGTACCAATATTTTTAGATTCCATATATATGCATTAGAATACAGTGTTTATCTTTCTCTTTCTGACTCACTTCACTCTGTATAATAGGTTCTAGGTTCATCCACCTCATTAGAACTGACTCAAATGTGTTCCTTTTCATGGCTGAGTAATATTCCATTGTGTATATGTACCACAGTTTCTTTATCCATTCATCTGTCAGTGGGCATCTAGGTTGCTTCCATGTGCTAGCTATTTTAAATAGTGCTGCAATGACATGTGTCTCTTCAATTTTGGTTTCCTCAGGGTATATGCCTAGGAGTGGGATTGCTGGGTCATATAGTGGTTTTATTCCTAGTTTTTAAGGACTCTCCAAACCATTTTTCATAGTGGCTGTATCAATTTACATTCCCTCCAACAGTGCAAGAGAGTTCCCTTTTCTCCACAACCTCTCCAGCATTTATTGTTTCTAGACTTTTTAGATGAGGGCCATTCTGACAGGTGTGAGGTGATATCTTGTACTTTTGACTCGCATTTCTCTAATAATGAATGGTGCTGAACATCTTTTCATGTGTTTGCAAGCCATCTACATGTCTGCTTTAGAGAAATGTCTGCTTAGGTCTATTTCCCACTGTTTTATTGGATTATTTGTTTTTCTGATATTGACTTGTATGAGCTGCTTGTACATTTTGGAAATAAATCCTTTGACAGTTATTTCATTTGCTATTATTTTTTTTTCCCCATTCTCAGCATTATCTTTCACCATGCCTATAGTTTCCTTTGCTGTGCAAAAGCTTTTAAATTTAATCAGGTCTCACTTATTCCATTACTCTAGGAGATGGGTCATAGGGGATTTTGATTTACGTCATCGAGTTGTCTGCTTATGTTTTCCTCTAAGAGATTTATAGTTTCTAGTCTTACATTTAGGTCTTTAATCCATTTTGAGTTTATCTTTGTGGATGGTGTTAGGAGGAATTCTAATCTCAAACTTTTGCATATAGATGTCCAGTTTTCCCAGCACCATTTATTGAAGAGGCTATCTTTGTCCCATTGTATATTATTGCATCCTTTGTCAACAATAATGTGCCAATAGGTTCATGGGTTTATCTCTGGGCTTTCTATTTTGTTCCATTGGTCTATATTTCTGTTTTAATGCCAGTACCATACTGTCTTGATGACTGTAGCTTTGTAATATAACTTGAAGACAGGAAGGTTAATTCCTCCAGCTCCGTTCTTCTCTAAAGACTGCTTTGGCTATTAGAGATCTTTTGTGTTTCCGTATGAATTGTGATTTTTTTTTTTTTGTTCTAGTTCTGTGACAAATGCCATTGGTAATTTGATAAGGATTGCATTAAATCTGTAGATTGCATTTGGTAGTCATTTTCACAATATTGATTCTTCCTACCCAGGAATATGGAATATCTCTCCATCTGTTTATATCATTTTTGATTTCTTTCATTGAGTTTCTTATCATTTTCTGTGTACAGTTCTTTTGTCTCCCTAAGTAATTTTATTTCTAGATATTTAATTCTTTCTGTTGCAATGGTGAATGGGATTGATTCCTTATTTTCTTTTTCTGATTTTTCATTGTTAGTATATAGAAATGCAAGTGATTTCTGTGTATTGATTTTTTATCCTGCAACTTTTCTAAAATCATTGATTAGCTCTAGTAATTTTCTGATACTATCTTTAGGGTTTTCTATGTACAGTATCATGCCATCTGCTAACTGTGGGAGCTTTGCTTCTTCTTTTCTGATCTGGATACCTTTTATTTCTTTTCCTTCTCTGATTGCTGTAGCTAGGACTTCTAGAACTATGTTGAATAATAGTGGTGAAAATGGACACCCTTGTCTTATTCTTGATCTTAGGGGGAATACTTTCAGTTTTTCACCATTGAGAATACTGTTTGTTGTAGGCTTACCATATATGGACTTTAGTATGTTGAGATAAGTTCTTTCTATGCTCATTTTTTGAAGAGTTTTAATCATAAATGGGTGCTTCATTTTGTCAAATCCTTTTTCTTCCTCTACTGAAATTATTATATGTTTTTTATCTTTTAATTTTTTAATATGGTGTATTGCATTGGTTGATTTCTGTATATTTAAGAATCCTTTCATCCCTGGAAGAAATCCAACTTGATCTTGGTGTATGAGCTTCTTGATGTGTTGCTGAATTCTAAATGCTAAAATTATGTTGAGGATTTTTGCATCTATGTTCATGTGTGATATTGGCTGACAGTTTTCTTATTTGTGTTGTCTTTGGTTCTGGTATTAGGATAATTGTGGCCTTGTAGAATGAGTTTGGACGTTTTCCTTCCTCTGAAATTTTTTGAAAGAGTTTTAGAAGGATAGGCACTAGCTCTTCTCTAAGTGTTTGATAGAATTCTCTTGTGAAGCCATCTGGTCCTGGGCCTTTATTTCTTTTGGATATTTTTGATCACAACTTCAATTTCAGTGCTTGTAATTGGGTTTTTAATAATTTCCATTTCTTCCTGACTTAGTCTTGTAAGTTTGAACTTTTCTAAGAATCCATACACTTCTTCCAGTTTATCTATTTTATTGCCATATAGTTGTTCATAATATTCTCTTATAATGCTTTGTATTTCTGCATGGCCTGTTATAACCTCTCCTTTTTCATTTCTAATTTTATTAATTTGATTCTTCTCTATCTTCTTTTCTTGATGAGTCTGGCTAAAGGTTTGTCAATTTTATTTATCTTCTCAAAGAACCAGCTTTTCGTTTTATTAATCTTTACTATTGTTTCTTTCATTTGTTTCTGTTTGGAGCTTTATGATTTCTTTCCTTCTACTAATTTTTTTCTTGTTCTTCTTTTTCCAGTTGTTTTAGGTGTGAAGTTAGGTTGTCTATTCGACGTTTTTCTTGTTTCATGAGGTAGGATTGTATTGCTTTTAACTTCCCTTATAAAACTGGTTTTGCTGTGTCCCATCGGTTTTGAGTTGTCGTGTTTTCATTGTCATTTGTTTCTAGAATTTTTTTTAATTTCCGTTTTGATTTCTGCCATAACTTGTTGTTTAGAAACATGTTGTTTAGTCTCCATGTATTTGTCTTTCTTATACTTTTTTTTTTTATTGTAACTGATATCTAGACTCATAGCATTGTGGTTAGAGAAGATGCTTGATACAATTTCAATTTCCTTAATTTACTGAGGTTTGATTTGTGACCCAAGATGTGGTCTATCCTAGAGAATGTTCCCTGTGTGCTTGAGAAAAAGTTGTGTTCTTCTGCAATTGGATGGAATGTCCTTAAGATATATCAAAGTGAACCATCTCATCTAATCCATAATTTAAGACTTGTGTTTCCTTATTAACTTTCTGTTTTGATGATCTGTTCATTGGTTTGAGTGGAGTGTTAAAGTCTCCTACTATTATCATGTTACTTTTAATTTCTCCTTTTATATATGTTAGTGTTTGTCTTATGTATTGAGGTGGTCTTATGTATTGAGGTGGTCTTATGTTGAGTGAATAGATAATTACAATTGCTGTGAATAGATAATTACAATTGCTATGTTTTCCTCTTGGATTGATCCACTGATCATTATGTAATGTCCTTCCTTATCTCTTCTAGTGTGTTTTATTTTAAGGTCTATTTTTGAAATGGCAACCCACTTTAGTGTTCTTGCCTGGAGAATCCCAGGGACAGGGGAGCCTGGTGAGCTGCCATCTCTGGGGTCACACAGAGTCGGACACTGCTGAAGTGACGTAGCAGCACTCCAGCTTTCTTTTGCACAGAGTATATTTTTCCATCATCTCGCTTTCAGTATATATGTGTCTTGAGATCTGAATTTTTTTTTTTTTTTTTTTTTTTTTCTGGATGGCATATATATGGGTCTTGTATTTGTATCCATTCATACAGTCTGTGTCTTTTGGTTGTAGCATTTAATCCATTTACATTTTAAGTAATTATTGATACATATGTTCCTACTGCTATTTCCTTAATTGTTTGAGATTTATTTTGTGGATATTTTGTCTTCTCTTGTATTTATTTTTCTTTTATTTTTTAAATATAAATTTATTTATTATACTTGGAGGCTAATTGCTTTACAATATTGTATTGGTTTTGCCATACATCAACATGAATCCGCCACAGGTGTACATGTGTTCCCCTCCTGACCAATCCATTGACCCCCCTCCCCATACAGTCCTTCTGAATTATCCCAGTGCACCAGCTCCAAGTATCTGGTTTCATGCATCGAACCTGGACTGGCAATTCATTTCATATATGGCATTATACATGTTTCAATGCCATTCTCCCGTATCATCCCACCCTCGCCCTCTCCCACAGAGTCCCAAAGAGTGTTCTATACAACTGTGTCCCTTTTGCTGTCTTTCATTGCCAATGGTGATTGAAGCCATGAAATTAAAAGATGCCTACTCCTTAGAAGGAAAGTTATGGCCAACCTAGATAGCATATTCAAAAGCAGAGACATTGCTTTGCCAACAAAGGTCCATCTGGTCAAGGCTATGGTTTATCCAGTGGTGATGTATGGATGTGAGAGTTGGACTGTG
Organism: Tragelaphus eurycerus; assembly: GCA_935064755.1. Taxonomy (NCBI): domain Eukaryota; kingdom Metazoa; phylum Chordata; class Mammalia; order Artiodactyla; family Bovidae; genus Tragelaphus; species Tragelaphus eurycerus. The sequence goes on along the minus strand of CAKXYN010000046.1, from coordinate 11,344,648 downwards.
AAGAAAGCTGAACGCCGAAGAATTGATGCTTTTGAACTGTGGTGTTGGAGAAGACTCTTGGGAGTCCCTTCGACTGCAAGGAGAATCAACTATTCCATTCTAAAGGAGATCAGTCTTGGGTGTTCTTTGGAAGGACTGTTGCTGAGGCTGAAACTCCAATACTTTGGCCAACTCATGTGAAGAGTTGACTCATTGAAAAAGACTCTGATGCTGGGAGGGATTGGGGGCAGGAGGAGAAGGGGACGACAAAGGATGAGATGGCTGGATGGCATCAACGACTCGATGGACATGAGTCTGGGTGAACTCCGGGTGTTGGTGATGGACAGGTAGGCCTGGCGTGCTGCAGTTCATGGGTCACAAAGAGTTGGACACGACTGAGTGACTGAATTGAACTGAACTGATACAGGGTTATCGTTACCATATTTCTAAATTCCATATATATGCGTTAGTATACTGTATTGGTGTTTTTCTTTCTGGCTTACTTCACTCTGTATAATAGGCTCCAGTTTCGTCCAGCTCATTAGAACTGATTCAAATGTATTCTTTTTAATGGCTGAGTAATATTCCATTGTGTATATGTACCACAGCTTGCTTATTCATTCATCTGCTGATGGACACCTAGGTTGCTTCCATGTCCTGGCTATTATAAACAGTGCTGTGATGAACATTGGAGTACACGTGTCTCTTTCAGTTCTGGTTTCCTCAGTGTGTATGCCCAGCAGTGGGATTGCTGGATCGTATGGCAGTTCTATTTCCAGTTTTTTTTTAAGGGATCTCCACATTGTTCTCCACAGTGGCTGTACTAGTTTGCATTCCCACTAATAGTGTAAGAGGGTTCCTTTTCTCCATACCCTCTCCAGCATTTATTGCTTGTAGACTTTTGGATAGCAACCATTCTGACTGGCTTGAAATGGTACCTCACTGTGGTTTTGATTTGCATTTCTCTGATAATGAGTGATGTTGAGCATCATGTGTTTGTTAGCCATCTGTATGTCTTCTTTGGAGAAATGACTGTTTAGTTCTTTGGTCAATTTTTTGATTGGGTCATTTATTTTTCTGAAATTGAGCTGTAGGAGTTGCTTGTATATTTTTGAGATTAGTTGTTTGTCAGTTGCTTCCTTTGCTATTATTTTCTCCCATTCTGAAGGCTGTCTTTTCACCTTGCTTATAGTTTGCTTTGTTGTGCAGAAGCTTTTAATTTTAATTAGGTCCCCTTTGTTTATTTTTGCTTTTGTTTCCAATATTCTGGGAAGTGGGTCATAGAGTATCCTGCTGTGATTTATGTCAGAAACTGTTTTGCCTATGTTTCCTCTGGGAGTTTAATAGTTTCGAGTCTTACATTTAGAGCTTTAATCCGTTTTGAATTTATTTTTGTGTATGGTGTTAGAAAGTAATCTAGTTTCATATTTTTTTTTTTTTTTACAGGTGTTTGACCAGTGTTCCAAGAACCTCTTGTTAAAGAGATCATCTTTTCTCCATTGTATATTTTTGCTTCCTTTGTCAAAGATGAGGTGTCCATAGGTGCGTGGATTTATCTCTGGGCTTTCTATTTTGTTCCATTGATCTATTTTTCTGTCCTTGTGCCAGTATCATACTTTCTTGATGACTGCAGCTTTGTAGTATAGCCTGAAATCAGACAGGTTGATTCCTCCAGTTTCATTTTTCTTTCTCAAGATTGTCTTGGCTATTTGAGGTTTTTTGTATTTCCATACAAATTGTGAAATTATTTGTTCTAGTTCTGTGAAAAATACTGTTGGTAGCTTGATAGAGATTACATTGAGTCTATAGATTGCTTTGAATAGTATACTCATTTTCAATATATTGTTTCTTACAATCCAGGAACAAGGTATATATATATTTATATCTTTGTGTTATCTTTGATTTCTTTCATCAGAAAGAAATATTTTTATAGTTTTCTATATACAGGTATTTTGTTTTATTAAATAGACTTATTCCTAAGTATTTTATTCTTTTTTGTGCAATAGTGAAAGGAATTGTTTCGTTGATTTCTCTTTCTGTTTCTCATTGTTAGTGTATAGGGATGCCATGGATTTCTGAGTGTTAATTTTATATCCTGCAACTTTACTCTATTCATTGATAAGCTCTAGTAATTTTCTGGTGGAGTCTTTAGTGTTTTCTCTGTAGAGGATTATGTCATCTGCATACAGTGAGAGTTTTACTTCTTCTTTTCCAATCTGGATTCCTTTTATTTCTTTTTCTGCTCTGATTGCTGTGGCTAAAACTTCCAAAACTGTGTTGAATAGTAGTGGCGAGAGCATGCACCTTTGTCTTGCTCCTTACACTAGGGGAAATGCTTTCAATTTTTCACCATTGAGCATGTTTATTGTGGGTTTGTCATATATAGCTTTTATTACGTTGAGATATGTTCCTTCTATTCCTGCTTTCTGGAGCGTTTTTATCATAAGTGGATATTGAATTTTGTCAAAGGCTTTAATTGCATTTATTGATATAATCATATGGTTTGTATATTTCAATTTGTTAATGTGATGTTGATTTGCAGGAATCCTTGCATCCCTGGGATAAATCCCACTTGGTCATGATGTATTATCTTCTTTATATGTTGCTGGTTTTTATTTGCTAGGATTTTGTTAAGGATTTTTACATCTATTTAATCAGTGATATTGCCATGTAATTTTCTTTTTTTGTGGCATATTTTTCTGGTTTTGGTATTAGGGTGATTGTGACCTCATAGAATGTGTTTGCAACTTTACCTTCCTCTGCAATTTTCTGGAAATATTTGTGTAGGATAGGTGTTAGGTCTTCTCTAAAATTTTGATAGAATTCATCTGTGAAACAGTCTGGTCCTGGGCTTTTTTTTTTTTTTTTTGCTGGAAGTTTTCTGATTACAGTTTCAATTTCTGTGCTTGTGATGGGTCTGCTGAGATTTTCTATTTCTTCCTGGTTCAGTTTTGGAAAGTTGTACTTTTCTAGGAATTTGTCCATTTCTTCCAAGTGGTCCATTTTATTGGCATATAGTTGCTGATAGTAATCTCTTATGATCCTTTGAATTTCTGTGCTGTCTGTTGTGATTTCTCCATTTTCATTTCTAATTTTGTTGATTTGATTCTTCTCCCGTTTTTTCTTGATGAGTCTGGCTAATGGTTTGTTAATTTTATTTATCTTCTCGAAAGAACCAGATTTTATCTTTGTTGATTTTTGCTATGGTCACTTTTCATTCTTTTGCATTTATTTCTGCCCTAATTTTTATGATCTCTTTCCTTCTACTAACGCTGGGGTTCTTCATTTCTTCCTTTTCTAGTTGCTTTAGGTGTAGAGTTAAATTATTTACTTGACTTTTTTCTTGTTTGTTGTGGTAAGCCTGCATTGCTATGAACCTTCCACTTAACACTGGTTTTACAGTGTCAAATATGTTTTGAGTTGTGTTTTCCTTTTCATTCGTTCTATGCATATTTTGATTTCTTTTTTGATTTATTCTGTGATTTGTTGGTTATTCAGAAATGTGTTGTTCAGCCTCCATATTTTGGAATTTTTAATAGTTTTCTTTCCCTGTAATTTACATCTAATCTTACTGCATTGTGATCAGAAAAGATGCTTGAATGATTTCATTTTTTTTTTTTTTTAATTTGCCAAGACTACATTTATGACACATAATGTGATCTATCCTGGAGAAGGTTCTGTGTGCACTTGAGAAAATGGTGAAATTCATTTTGAGGTGGTGAAATGTCCTATAGATATCAATTAGGTCTAACTGATCCATTTTATCATTTAAAGTTTGTGTTTGCTTTTTAATTTTCTGTTTAGTTGATCTATCCATAGGTGTGAGTGGGGTATTAAAGTCTCCCACTATTATTGTGTTACTGTTAATTTCTTTTTCAGACTGTGTTAGCATTTGCCTTACATATTGTAGTGCTCCTGTGTTGGGTGCGTATATAACTGTTATGTCTTTTTCTTAGATCGATCCTTTGATCATTATGTAGTGTCCTTCTTTGTCTCTTTTCACAGCCTTTATTTCAAAGTCTATTTTTTCTGATATGAGTATTGGTACTCATGCTTTCTTTTGGTCTCCATTTGTGTGAAATATCTTTTTCTAGCCTTTCACTTTCAGTCTGTGTGTGTCCCTTGTTTTGAGGTGGGTCTCTTGTAAACAACATATATAGGGGTCTTATATTTATATCCATTCAGCCAGTCTTTGTCTTTTGGTTGAGCCATTCAACCCATTTACTTTTAAGGTAATTATTGATAAGTATGATCCCATTGCCTTTTACTTTGTTGTTTTGGGTTTGAGTTCATACACATTTTCTGTGTTTCCTTTCTAAATAAGATCCTTTAAGCTGGTTTGGTGGTGCTGAATTTTCTCAGCTTTTGCTTGTCTGTAAAGCTTTTGATTTCCCTTCATATTTGGATGAGATCCTTGCTGGGTACAGTAATCTGGGTTGTAGGTTTTTCTTTTTCATCACTTTAAGTATGTCCTGCCGTTCCTTTCTGGCCTGAAGAGTTTCTATTGAAAGATAAGTTGTTATCCTTATGGGAATCCCCTTGTGTGTTATTTGTTGTTTTTTTCCTTGCTGCTTTTAATATTTGTTCTTTGTCCTTGATCTTTGTTAATTAATATGTGTCTTGGGGTGTTTCACCTTGGGTTTATCCTGTTTGGGACTCTCTGGGTTTCTTGGATTTGGGTGGCTTTTTCCTTCCCCATTTTAGGGAAGTTTTAAACTATTATCTCCTTAAGTATTTTCTCGTGGCCTTTCTTTTTGTCTTCTTCCTCTGGGGCTCCTATAATTTGACTGTTGGGACGTTTGACATTATCACAGAGGTCTCTGAGGTTGTCCTCATTTCTTTTAATTCTTTTGTCTTTTTCCTCTCTGCTTCATTTATTTCCACCATTCTATCTTCTACCTCACTTATTCTATCTTTTGCCTCTGTTATTCTACTGTTGGTTCCCTCCAGAGTGTTTTTGATCTCATTTATTGCATTACCCATTATTAATTGATTCTTTTTTATTTCTTCTAGGTCCTTGTTAAACCTTTCTTGCATCTTCTCAATCCTTGTCTCCAGGCTATTTGTCTGTAACTCCATTTTGTTTTCAAAATTTTGCATCATTTTCACTATCATTATTCTGAATTCTTTTTCAGTTTGATCCCCTATCTCCTCCCCTTTTGTTTGGTTTGGTGGGCATTTATCATGTTCCTTTACCTGCTGAATATTTCTCTAACTTTTCATCTTTTTTAGATTGCTGTGTTTGGGGTGGCCTTTCTGTATTCTGGCAGTTTGTGGTTTTTCTTTATTGCGGAGGTTTCTTCCTGTGGGTGGGGTTGCACAAGTGGCTTGTCTAGGTTTCCTGGTTAGGGAAGCTTGCATCAGTGTTCTCGTGAGTGAAACTGGATTTCTTCTTTCTGGAGTGCAATGAAGTTTCCAGTAGTGAGTTTTGAGATGTCTATGGGTTTGGTGTGACTTTGAGCAGCCTATATATTAAAGCTTAGAGCTATATTCCCACATTACTGGAGATATTGCATGGTATGTCTTGCTCTGGTACTTAGTGGCTCTTGGGGGGAGCTTGGTTTCACTATAGATATAGAAGTTTTGGATGAACTTTTATTGATTAATGTTCCCTGGAGTCAGGAGTTCTCTGATGTTCTCAGGTGTTGGATTTAAGCTTCTTGGGTCTGGTTTTCAGTCTTATTTTTACAGTAGCCTCAAGAGTTTTCCATCCATATAGCACCTATGATAAAACATCTAGGTTAATGGAGAAAGATTTTCTGTAGTGAGGGACACCCTGAGAGGTTATCTGAGATACATGAAGAAGACAAGGGGGAGGAAGATATAGAGTTGACCTGGAGGAGAAAAAGGAGAGTCAAAAGAGGGAGAGAGTAATCACGCTAGTAATCACACTCTTGAGTAAAAACGGATACTGAAGATTAGATTCTTAATGGTACAAAATTGATAACAAATATGAAAAAGTAAAGATTAAAAATCTAGAGTAAGGTTAGACTCTCAAAATACAATATTAAAAAAAATCGCAAACACTATAAAAATATATATGAAGTTTGCTTTAAAAATAGGATTTTTTGCAAGGTAATGGTAGGTTATAGAAATGAAAATTAAATGAGTAATAGAGGATCTAAAAATTAAAAAAAATAATTGATAATAGTAAAAATATATCTAGAACTTCTCTGGAGCTGTTGCAGCAGTGTGGGGTCAGTTTAGTTTCAGTTATTTCCTTGTTCCAGTGCCAAGGTCCAGCCCTGGCTGATCCAGGGAGTTCAAGGCGAGAACGGTGTCACTGAGGATCCAGATACAATAGTTTTAATTAGATAAAGAATAATAGAATGAGGATAGCTCAGTAGGAAAATTCAGTGGAGAAAGAGGCTGAGTAGCTTGGTTTACGCGGGAGACCAATAAAACCTCAAGACAAGAAATTTGCACCACTTGCGTAGGCTGCAGGCATCCTTCCATTCTCCCAAAGGAGAGGAGACACTGAGGCCTCCCCAGTCGGATCTTAGAAGCCCAGGCGTGATTAGCAAGCTTGGTGGGTTCCATGTTCCAGATGGAGACTCAACCAGAATTTGAGAGAGAGAGGCGACATGGGGAGACCAGTCTTTCAAGGAACTGATCCCAATTCTTTATTTTCCATGGTCTACTTTTATACACTGAGATGTTATACAAAAGTCACACAGGGTCAGCAGTCCTGACTTTTATCAAAGTCAGGTGCTTCATACAGATGTATACAGAGGTCTTAGGGGTGTTACATCATCTTCTGGCGAGGGGCCTGCTGACAGTTTATGACCCTCTCCTTGTGACAGTGGTCAGTCAACCAGGACACTTATTTCTCCAGGGGTGATTATTCTTAAAACAGACTCCACTTTCCAAAGGTACCAGATAGAGTTACATTCCTATAGAGTGAGGGTGTTGTGGGTTTTAATTAAGGAAAGAATTTACTTAGCCTAGGGTCAAACGTGATTAATATCAAAGGTTAATACCTATTTCTTCTATATATTCATTAATGTGTGTAAGGGCAGATGACGTGGATACTTAGCAGCAAACATTGGCTCAACAAATGAAAATTTCTAATCAGCCTACTAATAGTTTTCTAACTTCTCTAAAGAACCTGTTTTTAGAAGGTTAAAAGCATTTCATGCTTCCCACGGTTGGGAGGCTGTGAGTAATCACATGTGGCAGGACAAGCCTGTCAGGTAGGCTAGAGAACCTTCAGATGAGTTTGTAGGTTAAAACACTCCTGTCATGCCCAGAAATTTTTATTAACTGGAGCTCTAAGTTAGCTCCTTCTCCGAAATAGGTGGTGGGGGACAGCCCCCCCATAAAGTCAGAGGTGTAGGTGAGAGCACAAAGTAGTAAAGTAAGCAGGCTCTGGTTATGGGGGGTAGATGCTCGAGGATTTCCAGGGAGACTCCTGAGGCTAGACCCCGCTTTGCATATGTCGAGCCTCCTTCCTTATGACCTTTGCCATGGGCGGAGGTCCTCTCGCTGGCTCCCGGCATTCCAGCTTATACTTCTCACGATCTATAGGTCCCTTCCAATGTAGTTGGTGCTAAACACAAAGTTTTAATCTGTTGCACCCATCATTTGCAAAGTAGTTCCCTCTGTGTTTTTTGTTTGTTTGTTTGTTGTTGTTGTTTTTTAGCTTCTTCTGTTTGCAAGTTTCTTCAGTGTCTAATTTCTGCCCTTCCACAAGGGGGGAAGGTGATAACTTATTTAGGCTCACTTGTTCAGTCATGCTGTGGGGAGCAAGGAACACTGCAAACAAATATCACTGATATGTGTGAGGAGTGCTCACAGTGCCTCAACCACACTTGGTTTGCCCTCACTCACAGCGTGTGTGCTTTCCCAGTCTACACTGCTTGGGCTCCAGGTTGCTCTGCAGGGAAATTGTCTAAAGCGGGCCCTTGGTTGGTGCACTTCCCAGGTCTAAGCTGCTTAGGTTCAGGTTCTCAGGTACTCCACAAAGGCGCACACTCGGTTGGGCCTTTGTTTTGTGCCCTTCCTCGCCAAGCAGCTCAGGCGACCAGGTGCTGGGCGAGTGCACACTCTCCAGGTGTGATCAGTCTTGTTGCCTCCCCTGTCTCAGCTGCTCTGTTTCCTGGCTGTGAAGCTGGAGTGCCATCTCAGGTGTGCCATGTATCTCTTCTAGGGAGCTGAACTCTACCTGCCATCATCCTGGTGAATGTTAATCATCCAGGACCCCAGGAAGACTTGGTTAGCAACTGGAAGCCTGCTCGCAGTTTTGTAGGACATGCCATCTCTGAGGCAGAGATTGACCCTTTCCAGCTCTGGCAGTCACCTACTTGCCTCTCTGCTTCCAGCAGGGGATGCCTCCGGCAGTCTGCAGCCAGCTACTTCTCCTCTGGTAGGCTCAGTCCTTTGTTTTGTGAGCGGGCTTGGCATTGCCTTCAGTTCAGTTCAGTCGCTCAGTCATATCCGACTCTTTGTGACACCATGAATCGCAGCACACCAGGCCTCCCTGTCAATCACCAACTCCCGGAGTTCACTCAGACTCACATCCATCGAGTCAGTGATGCCATCCAGCCATCTCATCCTCTGTCGTCCCCTTCTCCTCCTTCCCCCAATCCCTCCCAGCATCAGAGTCTTTTCCAATGAGTCAACACTTTGAATGGCATTGCCTTCAGATCAGATCAGATAAGATCAGTCGTACCGACTCTTTGAGACCCCATGAATCACAGCACACAAGGCCTCCATGTCCATCACCAACTCTCGGAGTTCACTCAGACTCATGTCCATCGAGTCAGTGATAACAACCAGCCATTTCATCCTCTGTCATCCCCTTCTCCTCTTGCCCTCAATCCCTTCCTGCATCAGAGTATTCTCCAATGAGTCAACCCTTCGCAGGAGGTGGCCAAAGTACTGGAGTTTCAGCTTTAGCATCATTCCTTCCAAAGAAATCCCAAGGCTGATCTCCTTCAGAATGGACTGGTTGGATCTCCTTGCAGTCCAAGGGACTCTCAAGAGTCTTCTACAACACCACAGTTCAAAAGCATCAATTCTTCGATGCTCAGCCTTCTTCACAGTCCAACTCTCACATCCATACATGATCACAGGAAAAACCATAGCCTTGACTAGGCGAACCATAGTTGGTAAAGTAATGTCTCTGCTTTTGAATATGCTATCTAAGTTGGTCATAACTTTCCTTCCAAGGAGTAAGCGTCTTTTAATTTCATGGCTGCAGTCACGATCTGTAGTGATTTTTGACACCCCAAAATAAAGTCTGACACTGTTTCCACTGTTTCCCCATCTATTTCCCATGTAGTGATGGGACCGGATGCCATGATCTTCGTTTTCTGAATGTTGAGCTTTAAGCCAAATTTTTCACTGTCCACTTTCACTTTCATAAAGAGGCTTTTTATTTCCTCTTCACTTTCTGCCATAAGGGTGGTGTCATCTGCATATCTGAGGTTATTGATATTTCTCCCAGCAATCTTGATTCCAACATGTATTTCTTCCATTCCAGCCTTTCTCATGATGTACTCTGCATATAAGTTAAATAAGCAGGGGAAAACAGTCTGTTGTTCCATGTCCAGTTCTAACTGTTGCTTCCTGATCTGTATACAAATTTCTCACGAGGCAGATCAAGTGGTCTGGTATTCCCATCTCTTTCAGAATTTCCCACAGTTTATTGTGATCCACACAGTCGAAGGCTTTGGCATAGTCAATAAAGCAGAAATAGATGTTTTTTGGAACTCTCTTACTTTTTCCATGGTCCAGCTGATGTTTCCAATTTGATCTCTGGTTCTTCTGCCTTTTCTAAAACCAGCTTGAACATCAGGAAGTTCACATATTGCTGAAGCCTGGCTTGGAGAATTTTGAGCATTACTTTACTAGCATGTGAGATGGGTGTGTAAGTTTGAGCATTTTTGGCATTGCCTTTCTTTGGGAATGGAATGAAAACTGACCTTTTTCCAGTCCTGTGGCCACTGCTGAGTTTCCCAAATTTGCTGACATATTGAGTGCAGCACTTTCACAGCATCATCTTTCAGGATTTGGAATAGCTCAACTGGAATTCCATCACCTCCACTAGCTTTGTTCATAGTGATGCTTTCCAAGGCCCACTTGACTTCACATTCAAGGATGTCTGGCTCTAGGTCAGTTATCACACCATCGTGATTATCTGGGTCGTGAAGATCTTTCTTGTACATTTCTTCTGTGTATTCTTGCCATCTCTTCTTAATATCTTTTGCTTCTGTTACATCCGTACCATTTCTGTCCTTTATTGAGCCCATCTTTGCATGAAATGTTCCTTTGGTATCTCTGATTTTCTTGAAGTGATCTCTAGTCTTTCCCATTCTGTTGATTTCCTCTATTTCTTTGCATTGATGGCTGAAGAAGGCTTTCTATCTCTTCTTTCTATTCTTTGGAACTCTGCATTCAGATGCTTATATCTTTCCTTTTCTCCTTTGCTTTTCATTTCTCTTCTTTTCACAGCTATTTGTAAGGCTTTCCAAGACAGCCATTTTGCTTTTTTGCATTTCTTTTCCATGGGGATGGTCTTGATCCCTGTCTTCTGTACTATGTCACGAGCCTCATTCCATAGTTCATCAGGCACTCTATCTATCAAATCTAGGCCCTTAAATCTATTGCTCACTTCCACTATATAATCATAAGGGATTTGATTTAGGTCATACTTGAAGCCTTAGTTTAGGGCTTTTCATGGGAAAGTTTCTCTCTCTCTCTCTCTCTCTCTCTCTCTCTCTCTCTCTCTCTCTCTCTCTCATCTCTCTCTCTGGCTCTCCTACAGTTTGGGTTGCCATCTCATGTTAGCTCTCTCAGATTGCCCTCAGGGCATTCAGGTTCAGTCCTTGCCTTAAGCAGTGCAGCTGGCACCTTCCTGTTCAGCCCCCACTTGCTGGTGATGGCTGCGAGCATCTGGACTACTTCTGCACTGGGAGTTGCCATTAGGCACATGCTAAGTTTCTTCAGTCGTACCCGACTCTGTGCGACCCCATAGACAGCAGCCCACCAGGCTCCCCATCCCTGGGATTCTCCAGGCAAGAACACTGGAGTGGGTTGCCATTTCCTTCTCCAATGCATGAAAGTGAAAAGTGAAAGTGAAGTCACTAAATCGTATCAGGCTCCTAGCGACCCCATGGACTGCAGCCTACCAGGCCCCTCCATCCATGGGATTTTCCAGGCAAGAGTACTGGAGTGGGTTGCCATTGCCTTGTCCAATTAGGCACATAGGGTTATATTTATTTATTTATCCTCCTGGTTATGATGCCTTCTGAAATTCCAAAACTCCCCACAGACCCGCCAGTGAGAGGGTTTCCTGGTGTTTGGAAACTTCTCTTTTATGACTTCCTCCTGGGATGGGTCTCCATCTCTTACTCTTTTGTCTCTCTTTTAATCTTTTATATTTGTCCTACCTCCTTTCGAAGACAATGGGCTGCCTTTCTGGTCGCCTGGTGGCCTCTGCCAGCGTTCAGAAGTTGTTCTGTGGAATTTTCTCAGCGTTCAAATGTTCTTTCGATGAATTTGGGGGGAGAAATTGGTCTCTCCGTCCTATTCCTCAGCCATCTTAAGACCACCCCTTGCACCCTCTAGTCTTAATCTTGAACCTCACAATATGAATTCCTTTTCCCAGACCCTATCCACCCATCTCTGTTTATTCTAGGCATATTATGCCTATCTGAATGAACTTCATCTCAAAAAATGCACTAATTGAATTTTTATGGACAGTAACACAATTTCACATGAAGTAATATTTTACCAATTATTCTTTTATCAGCTCTGTTCATTAATCATTCACTATTTCAATACTAATTATTTTACTTAGTGCAATAACTTCTAGATCCATCAATACCACAAATGAAAAGATTTATTAGTTTTTATGATGGAGTAATACTCAATTACTTATAATGTGTGTGGAAAAATCATACAGTGGATTATACTGACCTTTGCCTGCAAAGTCATGTCTCTGCTTTTTAAAATGCTGTCTAGGTTTGTGATAACTTTTCTTCCAAGGAGCAAGTATCATTTAATTTAATGGCTTGCTCTTTGGAAGAAAAGCTCTGACCAACCTAGATCATATATTAAAAAGCAGAGACATTACTTTGCCACCAAATGTTCATCTAGTTAGAGCTATGGTTTTCCCAGTAATCATGTATGGATTTGAGAGTCGGTCTATAAAGAAAGCTGAGCACCAAAGAATTTATGATTTTGAAGTGTGGTGTTGGAGAAGAATCTTCAGCTTTCCTTTGACTGCAAGGAGATCAGACCACTCAATCCTAAAGGAAATCAGTTCTGAATATTCATTGGAAGGACTGATGCTGAAGCTGAAGCTCCAAAACTTTGGCCACCTGATGCGAACAACTGACTCATATGAAAATACCCTGTTGTTGGGAAAGATTGAAGGCAGGAGGAGAAGGGGACGATGGAGGATGAGATGGTTGGATGGCATCACAGTGTCAATGGAAAAAAGTTTAAGTAAACTCTGGGAGTTGGTGATGGACAGGGAAGTCTGTCATGCTGCAGTCCATGTGGTCACAAAGAGTCAGACATTACTGAGCAACTTAACTGAACTGAACTATAATTACTCAGCCATTATAAAAAGAATGAAATAATATGATATACAACAACATGGATGTACCTAGAGATAATCATACTAAGTGAAGTATGTCAGACAGAAACAGGCAAATGTCATATGATATAATTTACATGTGAAATCTAAATAATTATACAAGTGAACTTATTTACAAAACAGAAATGCACTCAGAAATAGAAAACAAACATGGCATCAGATCAGATCAGATCAGTTGCTCAGTCGTGTCCGACTCTTTGCGACCCCATGAATCTCAGCACGCCAGGCCTCCCTGTCCATCACCAACTCCCGGAGGTCACTCAGACTCACATCCATCGAGTCAGTGATGCCATCCAACCATCTCATCTTCTGTCGTCCCCTTCTCCTCCTGCCCCCAATCCCTTCCAGCATCAGAGTCTTCTCCAATGAGTCAACTCTCCGCATGAGGTGGCCAAAATACTGGAGTTTCAGCTTTAGCCTCATTCCTTCCAAAGAAATCCCAAGGCTGATCTCCTTCAAAATGGACTGGTTGGATCTCCTTGCAGTCCAAGGGACTCACAAGTGTCTTCTCCAACACCACACTTCAAAAGCATCAATTCTTTGGTGCTCAGCCTTCTTCACAGTCCAACTCTCACATCCATACATGACCACAGGAAAAACCATAGCCTTGACTAGGCGAACCTTTGTTGGCAAAGTGATGTCTCTGCTTTTGAATATGTGATCTAGGTTGGTCATAACTTTCCTTCCAAGGAGCAAGCGTCTTTTAATTTCATGGCTGCAGTCACCATCTGCAGTGATTTTGGAGCCCAGAAAAATAAAGTCTGACACTGTTTCCACTGTTTCTCCACCTATTTCCCATGTAGTGATGGGACCGGATGCCATGATCTTCGTTTTCTGAATGTTGAGCTTTAAGCCAACCTTTTCACTCTCCACTTTCATTTTCATCAAGAGACTTTTGAGCTCCTCTTCACTTTCTGCCATAAGGGTGGTATCATCTGCATACCTGAGGCTATTGATATTTCTCTCAGCAATCTTGATTCCAACTTGTGTTTCTTCCAGTCCAGGGTTTCTCATGATGTACTCTGCATATAAGTTAAATAAACATGGTGACAATATACAGCCTTGACATACTCCTTTTCCTATTTGGAACCAGTCTGTTGTTCCATGTCCAGTTCTAACTGTTGCTTCCTGACCTGCATACAGATTTCTCAAGAGGCAGATCAGGTGGTCTTATATTCCCATCTCTTTCAGAATTTTCCACAGTTTATTGTGATCCACACAGTCAAAGGCTTTGGCATAGTCAATAAAGCAGAAATAGGTGTTTTTCTGGAACTCTCTTGCTTTTTCCATGATCCAGCTGATGTTGGCAATTTGATCTCTGGTTCCTTTGCCTTTTCTAAAACCAGCTTGAACATCAGGAATTTCACAGTTCACATATTGCTGAAGCCTGGCTTGGAGAATTTTGAGCATTACTTTACTAAGCACAGGCGGTGGCTGGCGGGCATGCTAAAGTGTGGCCGAGAGGAGCCATCCCACATCTGAGGTCAGGGGCAGCGGCCGAGAGTACCAGACTGCGACAGCACAGGAATAGCCGAGAGGAGTTACCCCGCCTCCGAGGTCAGGGGTGGCGAAAAGAGGAGTTACCCCGAGTCTGCGGTCAGGGGCAGCGACAAGAGGAATTACCCCATGTCCGAGGTCAGGGGCAGCGATGAGAGGAGTTACCCCACGTCCAAGATCAGGGGTGGTGGCTCGGAGGAGATACCCCACACGCCCAAGCCTGAGGCCAGGGACGGTGGCCAGGAGGACCAACCCCAGGTCCAAGGAGCTGTGGCTGCATGGGCACTGGAGGGCCTAGAGGAGCTATCCCACATTGAAGGTAAAAGGGCGGCAATGAGGAGAGACCCTCGTCCAAGGTAAGGTGCGATGGCTGTGCTTTGCTGGAGCAGCCGGGAAGAGATACCCCACAGCCAAGGTAAGAGAAACCCAAGTAAGACGGTAGGTGTTGCAAGAGGACATCAGAGGGCAAACACACTGAAACCATACTCACAGAAAACTAGTAAATATAATCACACTAGGACCACAGCCTTGTCTAACTCAATGAAACTAAGCCATGCCCTTGGGGCAACCCAGGATGCGCGGGTCATGATGGAGAGATCTGACAGGATGTGGTCCGCTGGAGAAGGGAATGGCAAACCACTTCAGTGTTCTTGCCTCGAGAACCCCATGAACAGTATGAACAGTATGAAACATGGCATACTAGCTTTTTAATGACTTATTCACTGCCTTTACTATATATTTGCCCTTAAGAGAGAGCTTTTTTTTCCCTTCAAGTATTTTCTTATTTCTTCTTAAGATCTTTTCTTTCTGCTTAAAGAAGACTCTAGTATTTCTTGTAAGGCTGATTTAGTGGTGATCAACTCCTTTATCTTCTGCTTGGATGGAAGAAAAAAAATCTATATTTGTCCTAGTGGGCTTCCCTGGTGACTCAGACAGTAAAGAATCTTCCTGCAATGCAGCAGACTCAGGTTCCATCCTTGGGTTAGGAAGAACCCCTGGAGAAGGAAATAGCAACCTACTCCAGCATTCTTCCCTGGAGAATTCTGTGGACAGAAGAGCTTTGCAGGCTACTGTCCACAGAGTTGCAAAGGATTGGACATGACTGAGGGACTAACATTGTAACTGAAATAATTAATAATAATTTTTCTGCATAGAATATTCCAGGTCACAAGTATTCCCCGCTTCACCACTTTAACTGTATCATGCCATTCCCTTCTGGCTTTTACAGATTTTGCTTAGGAATCAGTTGGTAGTCTTATGGAATTTTCTTTATATGTTATTAGGTTTTCCTTCCTTTTTACTGCCTTTAAGATTCTCTCCTTATCTTTTACTTTTTTTCCATTTTAATTATGTCTCTATATGGATCTCTTTGAGCTCATCTTATTTGTAATTTTCTGTGCTTCCCGGACATGGATTTCTGTTTCCCTCTTCAGACTAGGAAAGTTTTCAGGAATTATTTCCTTAAATCCATTTTATTTCATTCTCTTTCTCCCCTCACGTGGGGCCCTTATAACGTGAATGTTTGTATGCTTGATGTTGTTCCAGAGGTACCTTCAACTCTCATCATTAAAAAAAAAAAAAAAAAAAAAACTTTCTTTTTTGTTGTTCTGATTGGGCGATATTCACAATTTTGTTCTCTAAATCTCTTATCCATTCTTCTGTATCATCTAGTCTACTGTTGATTTCATCTACTGTGTTTTTTTTTTTTTCAGTTATCATAATTTTCATTTTTGATTGATTTTCTTATATTTTCTAAGCCTTTGTTGCAATTTTCATTGAGTTTCTTAATTCTTCTCCTGAGTTTAATGAGCATTTCTATGACTGTTTCTTTACATGCTTTTTCAGCTAATTTATTTATCTCCAATTAATTAGGATTTTTCTGAGGCTTTATTTTCTTTCATTTGAATCATTTTTCTTTGCTTTCTCATTTTGTTTAACTTTTATTTTTTGTTTCTTTGTAGAAATTAGGTGAAACAGTTACCTCTGCTGGTCTTGAATGAGTGCCCTACTGAGGGAGCATCTCCTGTGTAGACTTCTTTTATGTGGCAACTTTGGCAAGCTAGCTGGAACTGGATTAGGCAGGATTAGGGGCAGTCCCTGGTGAGTACTGCCCCAGAGGCCACCTCAGAGGGATGAATGAACTTGTATTTGTCCAGGCCAGAGGCGTTTCCCAGGGAAAATTTCACTTGAGGCTGACTTGGTGAAGTGGCTGGAGTTGGATCAGCTGAAGCTGGAGTGACAGTCCCTTGGGAGTGCATATGAGGCATCCTTAGAGGTAGGACTAGTGCCAGAGAGGTCCAGACTAGAGGTAGGTCCTGGGGAGCAAGCAATGAAGGCTACCTTTGTACAGTGGCAGAGGTGGGAGGGGTTCCTGGGAAATGTTGATGTATGCATGGACTGTGGGGAGTTCTGGGGTCCTCAAGCTGTGGTGCCCCCTAAAACCTTCAATCCTGAAGAAATTGCAGAGAGCTCTAGCAATTACTTGCTCATTTCACAGAAGCTCTAGGGTTAGGAAATGGATATTATTTCTTTGTAGTGTAGGTGACCTTTACACTGCTGTGCTTTTTTTGTGTCTCAGTGTGGGCAAATCCATATAGTTCCTTGGCTATATTCATTCTTACTGCATGAAACCACTGTGGGGATGGAGTTTTTATGGATAATGTTTCTATATTTCTTTTCTATTTCTATGTCATCCTTCCATTTACAGTGGAAGTTCAATCAGTCTTCAGGTCTTCTTCAGAAAAAATTCCTCTATATGTAGGTGTAGATTTGATGTGTCCAATGACAGGAGGTGAGCTCAGGGTCTTACTACTATGCCATCTTGCCCTTTTTTTTTTCTCTTATTTTATAGATTCATCTAGTTAATGTCTTTTTATTGAGGGTATTAATACATTTAAGATAATTATTATTTTATATTTTACAATTTTATTGAAGTATAGCTGATATTTAATACTGTTCATTTCAGCTGTAAGCACAATTATTTAATATTTTTATAGATTATACTCCACTACTGGTTATAACAAGATAATGGGTATAATTCCCTGTGCTACACAGTATATCCTTGCTGCTGATCAATTTTATTTATTTTTGAATTTATTTTTAATTGGGGAAAATGCTTTAAAATGCTGTGTTGATTTCTTCCATACAGCAATTAAAATTAGCCATAATTATACATATATCTCATCCCTCTTTAGCCTCCCTCCTCTCCCCTCCATCCCATCCCATCCCTCTGGTCATTGCAGAGTGCCAAGCTGGGTTCACAGTATTATGTAGCAACTTCTCAGCAGCTATTCATTTACACATGGTAGTATATATATGTCGATGCTACTTTCTCCATTTGTCCCACTCTCTCCTTCCCCCACTTTGTCCACAAGTTCATCCTCTATATCTGAGTTTTCAATTCTTCCTTTCAAGTAGTTTCATCAATACCATTTTTAAGGATTCCATATATGAATTAATATACAATATTTATTCTTCTCTTTCTGATCCACTTCATTTTAGGTTCATCCACCTCACTGAAACTAACTCAAATTTCTTTTTTATGGGAGTGTAATATTCCATTGTATATATAACCAACAAATTCTTTATCCATTAATCTGTTGATGGGCATCTATGTTGCTTTCATGTCCTAGCTATTATAAATAGTGCTGCTATGAACACTGGGGTCAGTTCATTCACTAAGTAATCTCTGACTCTTTGCAATACCATGGACTGCAGCCAGCCAGGCTTCCCTGTCCATCACCAACTCCCAGAGTTTACACAAACTCATGTATATTGAGTTGGTGATGTCATCCAATCATCTCATCCTCTGTCGTCCCGTTCTCCTCCTGCCTTCAATATTTCCCAGCATCTGGATATTTTCAAATGAGTCAGCTCTTCACATAAGATGGCCAAAGAATTGAAGTTTCAGCTTCAGCATCAGTCCTTCCAGTGAATATTCAGGACTGATTTCCATTAGGATGGACTGATTGCATCTCCTTGCAGTCCAAGGGACTCTCAAGAGTCTTCTCCAACACCACAGTTCAAAAGCATCAATTCTTCAGCGCTCAGCTTTCTTCACAGTCCAACTCTCACATCTATAAATGACTACTGGAAAAACAAAAGCCTTGACTAGACGGACTTTTGTTGGCAAAGTAATGTCTCTGCATTTGAATATGCTATGTAGTTAGGTCATAAGCTTTCTACCAAGGAGCAAGCATCTTTTAATTTCATGGCTGCAGCCACCATCTGCAGTGATTTTGGAACCCCACCAAAATAAAGTCTGTCACTGTTTCCATTGTTTCCCTGTATATTTATCATGAAGTGATGAGACCAGATGCCATGATCTTAGTTTTCTGAATGTTGAGCTTTAAACCAATTTTTTGACTTTCTTCTTTCACTTTCATCAAGAGGCCCTTTAGTTCTTCTTCACTTTCTGCCATAAGAGTGATGTCATCTGCATATCTGAGTTTATTGATATTTCTCCTGGTAATCTTGATTCCAGCTCATCCTTCATACACAGTCCAGCATTTTTCATGATGTACTGTGCATATAAGTTAAATCAGCAGGGTGATAATATACAGCCTTGATGTACTCCTTTTGCGATTTGGAATCTGTCTGTTGTTCCATGTCCAGTTCTAACTGTTGCTTCCTGACCTGCATACAGATTTCTCAGGACGCTGGTCAGGTGGTCTGGTATTTCCATCTCTTGAAGAATTTTCCACAGTTTGTTGTGATCCACATAGTCAAAGGATATGGCATAGTCAATAAAGCAGAAGTAGATTTTTCTTTTTTACTGGAATTCTCTTTCTTTTTCAATGATCCAGTGGATGTTGGCAATTTGAACTCTGGTTCCTCTGCCTTTTCTAAATCCAGCTTGCACATCTGGAAGTTCACAGTTCACATACTGTTGAAGCCTGGCTTGGAGAACTTTGAGCATTACTTTGCTAGTGTGTGAGATAAGTGCAGTTGTTCAGTAGTTTGAGGATTCTTTGGCATTGCCTTTCTTTGGAATTGGAAGGAAAACTGGCCTTTCCCTGTCCTATGGCCACTGTTGAATCTTCCAAATTTTGTGTGTTTTTCAATTATGATTTCTTTATGGTATATGTCCAGTAGTGGGATTATTGGGTCATATGGTAGTTTCATTCCTAGTTTTTTAAAGTAATTGCCATACTGTTCTCCATAGTGGCTGTATCAATTTACACCCCCATCAACAGTACAAGAGGGTTGCCATTTCTCAACTTCCTCTCTAGAATTTATTGTTTGAAGATTTTGATGATGGACATTCTGACTGATGTGAGATGATACCTCATTGTAGTTTTGATTTGCATTTCTCTAATAATTCATGATATTGAGCATCTTTTCATGTCTTTACTGACTATATGCATTCTTTGGAGAAATGTCTGCTTATGTCTTCTGCTCTAATCAATTTTATATATAGTAGCTTGTGTCTGTTAATTTTGTACCCTTAATTTGTCCCTCCCATCTTTCTTCTCCCTTTTGTTAACCACAATTTCTTTTCTATATTTGTGAGTCTGTTTCTATTTTTCATATAAATTCATTTATATTTTATTTCAGATTCCACATAGAAGTGATATCACACAGTATTTGTCTTTCTTTGTCTGACTTATTTTGCTGAGCATAATGTTCCCTAGATTCATACATATCACTGCAAATGGCAGTATTTCATTGTTTTTTTAACTACAGAATTATATTCCATTGTATGTATGTGTGTGTATATATGTGTGTGTGTGTGTGTGTGTGTGTGTGTGTGTGTATAATATTTTCTTAATTCAGTCATCTGATGGCCATTTAGGTTGCTACCATGTCTTGACTATTATAAAGAGTAAAGCTGTGAATGTTGGGGCATATGTATCTTTTCAGTTTAGTGTCACTTTTTTCTAGATGTATACCCAGAAGTGGAATTTTCAGTTTTATTACATTGAAAGCCACAGGTAGATTATTTTTCAATATTTATTACCTAAGGAGTGTTTGTGTAGATTTGAAAACTTCAGGAAAAGCACCTAGTTTGATTGTGGAAGTAAATGTCAGAAGATTACAGTTTGTGCATTCTTGTGAAATTTTCCATTTATAAATGAGTGTTTTGCTAATTGTAGGTTTCTTGGTTGAAAGATTCACTTTTTCTAACACTGTGTAGATGTAATCTCCCTGTCTTCTCGTTTTCTAGATTCCAAATGAGAAGTAAGGTTTAAATCTTATTAACTATATCTTTCAATTAACAAATTACATGCTCTTATAAACTTCAAGATTTTATCTTTGTCTTTGAGGTTACTGAAGTATAAATGAAAAAAATTGTACATATTTAAGGTGGACAACTTGATGCTTTCACATGCATATACATTGTGAAATAATCATTACAATCAAGCTAATTAACATATTCTTTACCTTATATTTTTGGAGCAAAATAATTAATATTTATTTTCTTAGCAGATTTCAAGTATTCAATACAATATCATTAAGCATAGTCACTCTGCTGTACGTTAGGCTCCAGAACTTATTCATCTTGCACAACTGAAATTTTGTGATATTTGATCAATATTTTCCCATTTTCCCCCAAGTCCCAAACTCTGGCAAACACCATTTTACTCTGTGTTTCTGAGTTCAATTATTTTAGGTTTTAGATGTAAGTGAGACTATGCAATACTTGTCTTTCTGTGCCTGGCTTACATTACTAAACATAATAACTTCAAGGTTCATTGCTGTCATCACAAATTTGCCTTTACAGATGAAATATATTTCCATTTTCTGTGAGTGTATGTATGCATACAGTGAAAATATCATATACTGTATTTTATTTATCCATTCATTTGTTGATATAATTTAGGTGGTTTTTATATGTTGGCTATGGGGATTAACTCTGCAATGAGGTGAGAGTGAAAATATCTCTTTGATATGCTGATTTCATTTCCTTCAGTTATGTGGCCAGATGTGGGATTTCTGGATCACATGGTAGTTTTACATTTAAAATTTTGAGGAATCTCTGTACTATTTCCCACAGCGGCTTTGCTGATATACACTCTCACCAATAGTGGTCAAGTGTTTCCTTTTCTCCAAATCTGCACTATCACTTATTACCTTTTTCTACTTTTGATGATAACCATCTTAACAGGTATGAAGTAAAAATTAATTGTGGTTTTGATTTGCATTTCATTGATGATTAGTAATGTTGAGCACTTTTCAAATTTAGCATTTTGTATGTTTTCTTTTGAGAAATATCAAGTCCTTTTTTAATTTTTAATTATTTTTGTATTGAGTTGTATGAGTTACTTATGTATTTTAGATGCTAACCCCTTGCAGATATGTGCTTTAAAAATATTATTTTCCCATTCAAAGATTGCCTTTTCACTCTGTCAATCATTTCCTTTGTCCTCAGATACTTTTTAGTTTGATGCAAATGAGATAAATCATCTGCTTTGATGATGTATCTATTATAGAGTAAGGTATTGAAGTCTACTATCATTATTGTATTGCTATCTATCTAGCCTGTCAGATATGTCATTGTTTGCTTTATGTATTTATTTGTTTTCTTATAGGGTACATATATATATATTTAATTGTCATGTCTTCCTTTTAAGTTGACTCTTTAATCATTGTACAATGACTCTGTATGTCTCTCATGATGCTTTAAACTTAGTCTATGTTTGAGTTAAAATAGTAATTTTATTTTTTAAATTTATTTTTTTTAATCAGAAGATAATTGGTTACAATACTGTGTTGGTTTCTGCTATATATCAATATGAATCAGCCATAGGTATACGTAAGTCCCTTCCCTCTTGAACTTTCCCACTCCATCCCATGTCTCTAGGTTGTCACAGAGCATTGAGTTTGAGCTCCGTGCATCATAAAACAAATTCCCACTGGCTCTCTATTTTACATATGGTAATGTGTATGCTTCAATGCCACTCTCAATTTGCCCCTCCTTCTCCTTTCCCCACTGTGTCCACAAGTCTGTTCGCTGTATCTACATCTCCACTGAGGCCCTGCAAGTAAGTTCATTAGTACTATATTTCTAGGTTCTATATGTATGAATTAATATATGATATTTATTTTTCTCTTTTTGACTTCCTTGTATAATAGGCTCTAGGTTCATCCATCTCATTAGAACTGACTCAAACACATTGCTTTTTATGGATGAGTAATATTGTATTCTATATATGTACTGATTATCTGTTGATGGGTGGAGCTGTGTTCCCTCCTTGCTATTTACTTGTGGCCAAACTATGCTGGAGGTAATGAAGCTAAAGATGACCTCATCAAAAGATCCCATGCATACACTGTTACAATCAGTGCCCCCAGTCAAGCAGCAGGCCACCACTGACCCATGCCTCCACTGGAGACTCCTGGATGCTCACAGGCAAGTCTGGATCAGTCTCTTGTGGGATCACTGCTCCTTTTCCTGGGTCCTGGTGAACAAGGTTCTGTTTGTGCCCTCCAATAGTCTATTTCCCACTTCTGTGTAAATTCTGGCAGCTCTATGTTGAGGTTAATGATGACCTCCTCCAAGAGGGCTTATACCATACCCAAGTCTGCTCCACGCAGAGCCCCTGTCCCTGTGGCTGTCTACTGCTGACCTGTACCTCCACAGGAGACACTAAAACACAGTTCTGTCTCAGTCTCTGTGGGGTCCCTGGGTCCTGGTGTGCACAAGATTTGTTTGAGCCCTCTGAGCATCTCTGGCAGGAATGGGGTTTGATTCTAAATGTGACTTTGCCACTCCTATTATCTTGCTGGGACTTCTTCTTTGCCCTTAGATGTGGGGTATTCCTCACAGCCTATGCATTAAAGTGCAGCTGCTGCTCCTGACCTTGGGCATGGGGTATCTCCTCATGGCTGCTGCTCATGATCTTGGAAGTGGGATATCTCCTCTTGGTCGCTCTCCACTCCATCAGAACAAGACCCAGTTTCCCCTTCAGTCAGTCTCTCCAATCACAAAGCTTCCATAAGCCTCTTCTCCTTCTCCATCAGAGGGAAGACAGACTGAAAAACACGATCACAGAAAAGTAAACATTCTGTTCACATGGACCACAGCCTTCGCTAACTCAATGAAACTATGAAACATGCCATGTATTGCCACCAAGATCGACGGGTCATGGTGGAGAGTTCTTACAAAATGTGATCCACTGGAGGAGGGAATGGCAAACAATTTCAGTATTCTTGCCTTGAGAACCCCATGAACAGTATGAAAAGGCAAAAGATAGGACACTGAAAGATGAACTCCCCAGGTCGGTAGGTGCCCAATATGCTACTGGAGATCAGTGGAGAAATAACTCCAGAAAGAATAAAGAGACAGAGACAAAGCAAAAGCAACACTAGTTGTGGACGGGACTGATGATAGAAGCAAGGTCTGATACTATAAAAGAGCAATATTGCATGGAAACTTGGAATGTTAGGTCCATGAATAAAGGCAAATTGGAAGTGGTCAAACGGGATATGGCAAGAGTGAACGTTGACATTTTAGGAATCAGCGAACTAAAATGGATTGGAATGGGTGAATTTAACTCAGATGACCATTATATCTGCTAGGGTGGGCAAGAATACCTCAGAAGAAATGGAATAGCCATTATAGTCAACAAAAGGTTCAAAAATGCAGTACTTGGATGCAATCTAAAAATGACAGAATGATTTCAGATCGTTTCCAAGGCAAACCATTCAACATTACTGTAACCAAGTCTACGCCCCGACCAGTAATGCTGAAGAAGCTGAAGCTGAACAGTTCTATGAAGACCTACAAGACCTTCTAGAACTAACATTCCCAAAAGATGTCATTTTCACTATAGACAACTGGAATGCAAAAGTAGGAAGTCAAAAAAACACCTGGAGTAACAAGCAAATTTGGCCTTGAAGTACAGAATAATGCAGGGCTAAGGTTAATAGAGTTTTGCCAAGAGAACACACAGGTTATAGCAAACACCATCTTCCAACAATTCAAGAAAAACTGTACACATGGACATCATCAGATGGTCAACACCAAAATTAGATTGATTATATTCTCTGCAGCCAAAGATGGAGAAGCTCTATACAGTCAGCAAAGACAAGACCAGGACCTGACTGTGGCTCAGATCATGAACTCCTTATTTCCAAATCCAAACTTAAATTGAAGAAGGTAGGGAAAACCACTAGACCATTCAGTTATGACCTAAATCAAATCCCTTGTGATAATACAGTTGAAGTGAGAAATAGATTTAAGAGACTAAATCTGATACACAGAGTGCCTGATGAAATATGGACAGAGGTTCATGACATTGTATAGGAGGCAGAGATCAAGACCATCTCCAAGAAAAAGAAATGCAAAAAAGCAAAGTGGTAGCTGTGAAAAAAAGAAGAGAAGCAAAAAGCAAAGGAGAAAGGGAAAGATATACCCATTTGAATGTGGATTTCCAAAGAATAGCAAGGAGTGATAAGAAAGCCTTCCTCAGGATCAATGCAAAGAAATAGAGGAAAACAATAGAATTGAAAAGACTATAGATATCTTCAAGAAAATTAAAGATATCAAGGGAACCTTTCATGTAAAGATGGGCTCGATAAAGGACAGAAATGGTATGGACCTAACAGAGGCAGAAGATATTAAGATGCGATGGTAAGAATACGCAGAAGAACTGTACAAAAAAAGATCTTCACGACCAAGATGATCATGATAGTGTGATCACTGACCTAGAGCCAGACATCCTGGAATGTAAACTCAAGAGGGCCTTAGGAAGCATCACTATGAACAAAGCTAGTGGAGGTGATGGAATTCCAATTGAACTATTTCAAATCCTAGAGGATGATGCTGTGAAAGTGCTGCACTCAATATGCCAGCAAATTTGGAAAACTCATCAGTAGCCACAGGACTGGAAAAGGTCAGTTTTCATTCCAATCCCCGAAGAAAGGCAATGCCAAAGAATGCTCAAAGTACCACACAATTGCACTCATCTCACATGCTAGTAAAGTAATACTTGAAATTCTCCAAGCCAAGCCTCAACAATACGTGAACTACCAGATATTCAAGCTGGTTTTAGAAAAGGCAGAGAACCAGAGATGAAATTACCAACGTCTGCTTTATCATCAACAAAACAACAGAGTTCCAGAAAAACATCTATTTCTGCTTTATTAACTATGCCAAAGCCTTTGACTGTGTGGATCACAATAAACTGTGGAAAATTTTGAAAGAGATGGGAATACCAGACCACCTGACCTGCCTCATGAGAAATCTGTATATAGATTAGGAAGCAACAGTTAGAACTGGACATGGAACAACAGACTCATGCCAAATAGGAATAGGAGTACATCAGGCTGTATATTATCACCCTGCTTATTTAACTTATATGCAGAGTACATCATGTGAAATTCCAGGCTGGATGAAGTACAAGCTGGAATCATGATTGCCAGGAGAAATCAAATATGCAGATGGCACCTCCCTTATGGCAGAAAGCAAAGAATTAAAGAGCCTCTTGATGAAATTGACAGAAGAGAATAAAAAAGTTGGCTTAAAGCTCAACATCCAGAAAACTAAGATCATGGCATCCGGTCTCATTACTTCATGGCAAGTAGATGGGGAAACAGTGGAAACAGTGGCTGACTTTATTTTTGGGGGCTCCAAAATCACTGCAGATGGTGATTGCAGCCATGAAATTAAAAGATGCTTACTCCTTGGAAGGAAAGTTATGACCAACCTAGATAGCATCTTAAAAAACAGAGATATTACTTAGCCACCAGAGTCCATCTAGTCAAGGCTATGGTTTTTCCAGTAGTCATGTATGGATGTGAGAGTTGGACTATATAGAAAGCTGAATGCCAAAGTATTTTTGCTTTTGAACTGTGGTTTTGGAGAAGACTCTTGAGAGTCCCTTGGACTGCAAGGAGATCTGACCAGTCCATCCTAAAGGGGAAATCAGTCCTGAATATTCATTGGAAGCACTCATGCTGAAGCTGAAACTCCAATACTTTGTCCACCTGATGCGAAGAGCTGACTCATTTGGAAAAAAAAAAAAAAAACCCTAATGCTGGGAAAGATTGAAGGCAGGAAGAGAAGGGGATGACAGAGGATGCGATGGTTGGATGGCCACCAATGGACCATTGGTGGCCCACTCAATGGACATGAATTTGAGTAAACAGGGGAGTTGGTGATGGACAGGGAGGCCTCGTATGCTGTGGTCCATGAGGTCATAAAAATTCAGACACACCTGAGTAACCACAGCTTCTTTATTCTTTCATCCTGTCTTTGGACCACTAATTTGTTTCCATGTCTTTTTCCCAATTAGGAGTCTTTTTATTTCATGTTCTTATCTGGTTACCATGTCTAAATTCTCCAAAACTATGTTGCATAATAGTGGTAAGTATTGGAAGGAATGATGCTAAAGCTGAAACTCCAGTACTTTGGCCACCTCATGAGAAGAGTTGACTCATTGGAGAAGACTCTGATGCTGGGAGGGATTGGGGGCAGGAGGAGAAGGGGACGACAGAGGGTGAGATGGCTGGATGGCATCACTGACTCAATGGATGTGAGTCTGAGTGACCTCCGGGAGTTGGTGATGGACAGGGAGGCCTGGCGTGCTGCAGTTCATGGAGATGCAAAGAGTCGGACACGACTGAGTGACTGATCTGATCTGATCTGATGGACACTCTTGTCTTGTTTCTGATTTTAGAGGAAATGCTTTTAGTGTTTCACTAAGGGAATGACAGTTCTATGGGTTTGTCTTATATGGCCTTTATTAGGTTGAGGTATGTTTTCATTGACATTTGTTTCTACATATATTTTGATTTCCTTTTTATTTCTTCAGTTATCTGTTTGTTATTTAGAAGAATATTGTTTAACCTCCGTGTATTTGTGTTTCTTATAGATTTTTTTTTTAGTTGACGTCTAATCTTATAGTATTGAGATCAGAAAAGATGCTTGAAATGTGTTCACTTTTTTTTTTTTTTTTTCTTTTTAACTTGACATGCCTTGATTTGTAACCAAGATGTGATCTATCCTGGAAATGTTCCATGTGCACTTGAGAAAAAAGTGAAATCTACTGTCTTTGAATGAAATGCCCTATCGATATCAGTTATGTCCAACTGGTTCATTGTATCATTTAAAGCTTGTATTTCCTTATTAATTTTCTGTCTGGATGATCCGTCCATTGATGTGAGTGAAGTATTAAAGTCTCCCACTATTTGTGTTACTTTTGATTTTCCTCTTAATTGTTGTTACCATTTCCCTTATTTATTGCAGTGTTTCTATGTTGGGTGCATATTTATTTATAATGGTTATATCTTCATCTTGGTTTTATACCTTAATCATTATGTAATGCCCTTCTTTGTCTCTAAAGTCTATTTTTTTCCAATATGAGTATTGCTACTCTTGCTATCTTTTTTTTAAATTTTATTTTATTTAACTTTAGAATATTGTATTGGTTTTGCCACGTATCAAAATGGATCTGCCACAGATTTTCATTTTCATGGAATATCTTTTTCCAGCCCCTCACTTTCAGTGTGTATATGTACTTAGGTCTCTTGTAAACTGCATATATAGAGGTTTTGTTTTTGTATCTATTCAGCTATTCTCTGTCTTTTGGTTGGAATATTTAATCAATTTACATGTAAGGTGAATATTGATATGTATGACCCTTTTACCATTTATTGTTTTGGGTTTGTTTTTGTAGGCCTTTTATTTCTATTTTATTTTGTTTTAGCTTTTTGTCTAGCAAAGTTCTTTTAGCATTTATTGTAAAGCTGTATATTGTCACAATGTTTATTTAACTTATATTCAGAGTACATCATGAGAAATGCTGGACTGGAGGAAACACAAGCTGGAATCAAGATTGCCAGGAGAAATATCAATAACCTCAGATATGCAGATGATACCACCCTTATGGCAGAAAGTGAAGAGGAACTCAAAAGCCTCTTGATGAAGGTGAAGGTGGAGGGTGAAAAGGTTGGCTTAAAGCTCAACATTCAGAAAACGAAGATCATGGCATCTGGTCCCATCACTACATGGGGAATAGATGGAGAAACAATGGAAGCAGTGTCAGACTTTATTTTTCTGGGCTCCAAAATCACTGCAGATGGTGACTGCAACCATGAAATTAAAAGACGCTTACTCCTTGGAAGGAAAGTTATGACCAACCTAGATAGTATATTCAAAAGCAGAGACATCACTTTGCCAACAAAGGTTCGCCTAGTCAAGGCTATGGTCTTTCCTGTGGTCATGTATGGATGTGAGAGCTGGACTGGGAAGAAGGCTGAGCGCTGAAGAATTGATGCTTTTGAACTGTGGTGTTGGAGAAGACTCTTGAGAGTCCCTTGGACTGCAAGGAGATCCAACCGGTCCATTCTGAAGGAGATCAGCCCTGGGATTTCTTTGGAAGGAATGATGCTAAAGCTGAAACTCCAGTATTTTGGCCACCTCATGCGAAGAGTTGACTCATTGGAGAAGACTCTGATGCTGGGAGGGATTGGGGGCAGGAGGACAAGGGGACGACAGAGGATGAGATGGCTGGATGGCATCACTGACTCGATGGATGTGAGTCTGAGTGACCTCCGAGAGCTGGTGATGGATAGGGAGGCCTGGCGTGCTGCAGTTCATGGGGTCGCAAAGAGTCGGACACGACTGAGCGACTGATCTGATCTGATCTGATTGTAAAGCTAGTTTTGTGGTGCTGAATTCTCTAAATTTTTTCTCATCTGTAAGTCTTTTGACTTCTCTTTTGAATCTGAGTGTAATCCTTGCTGGATAGAGTAATCTTGTCTGTAAGATTCTCCTTTTGTTTTTTTTTTTTTAGTATATCTTGTCACTCCTTTCTGTCCTGCAGATTTTCTGTTGAAATATCAGCTATTTATGTTATGGGGATCCCCTTGTATATTATCTGTTGCATTTTCCTTGATACTTTTAATGCTAATATTTGTTCTTTGTGTTTAATTTTGTTAGCTTGATTAATATATTTCTTGGCATGTTTGTCCTTGGGTTTATCCTGTATAGGCCTCTCTGGGCTTTCCTGGACTTGGGTGGCTATTTTCCTTTCTCTTGTTAGGGAAGTTTTCCACTATAATCTCCTCAAATATCTTGTCATGCCCTTCCCTTTTGTCTTCTTCTGGGATCCTTATGATTCTAGTGTTATTATAGTTAATGTACCTGCATAGGAGGCTGCTGGAACCAATTTTCTTTCTTTTCTTTGATCTCTGATACTGTCCTCATTTATTTTTATTATTTTTTCTTTATTCTGCTCTGGTTTGGCTATTTTCATCAATCTAGCTTCTAGCTCACTTATCCGCTTTCTCTGCCTCAGTTACTCTGCTACTGGTTCCCTCTAGTGTATTTTTAATCTCAGTAATTGCATTGTTCACTGTTGATTGTTAACTATTTACTTATTCTAGGTCCCTGTTAAAAATTTCTTGCATCTTCTCAATCCATGCCTCCAGCCTATTTATTTGTGCTCCTACTTTATTTTCAAGGTTTTAGATCATCTTTATCATTACTCTGAATTCTTTTGCAGGTGGACTGCCTATTTCCTCTTCATTTTTTTTTTTTTGTTTGTTTTTTTGTCGTGTGGTTTTTTACCATATTCCTTCATCTGCTGTATATTTCTCTGTTTTTCATTTTGTTTAATTTACTTTGTTTGTGGTCTCCTTTCTGCAGGCTGGAAAGTCATATTTCCTCTTAATTGTGGGATCTGATGCCCCATGAGAGGAGTTGGACCAGTGTCTTGTGAAGGTTTCATCATTCATGAGATTTGTGCCTATATTTTGGTGGATGAAGCTGGATCTTGTCTCTCTGAATGACAGTGACATGTCCAGGAGTGTGTTTTAGGGTATGTATGGATTTGTTATGGCTTTGGACAGCCTCTCTGCTAACATGCAGGATTGTGTTCCTGTTTTGCTAAAGTCGTGGCATGGGACATCCTCACTGGAGTTTGCTGGTCATTGAGTGGGGCTTGGTCTTAGTGTTGAGCCTTTGGGAGAGATCTCATCGATTAAGGATACCTAGGATTAGGAGTTCTCTGGTGGTTCAAAGTCCTGGACTCAAGTTTCATACCTCAGACATTCAGGGCCAGCCATTTACTGTAGCACCAAGACTTTACAAGCCACACAGCACAGAAGACAAAACCCCAAGACTGTTGGTGAAAACAACACGCAACAGCCCAGAACACCCAGAGAAACCCACACCAACGTCATTCAATATTTCTAGGATGGTCTCTGAACCTGTTTGGGGCAGCGTGAGCTCTGCTTAATCTCAGATCTGTCCTTACTCCAGCTTGTACTCACTCCCAAAGCTCACATTAGCCCCTAACATTCAGTCTCAGTCTAATTTGGGGCATGTAATCTTCTGAACCTGTGGCTGCTGGAACTAATTTCCTTTCTTTTGTCACACAGCTCCTGGTCTTCCACTTTGGTTTTGGCCTGTATGCTGCCCTCAGGTGGCTGTACCCTGCTAAGACATAAGGGGTAAAAGATCAGAGATCAGTCGTTCAGTCATGTCTGACTCTTTGCGATCCCATGAATCGCAGCATGCCAGGCCTCCCTGTCCATCGCCAACTCCCGGAGGTCACTCAGACTCACATCCATCGAGTCAGTGATGCCATCCAGCCATCTCATCCTCTGTCGTCCCCTTCTCCTCCTGCCCCCAATCCCTCCCAGCATCAGAGTTTTCTCCAATGAGTACACTCTTCGCATGATGTGGCCAAAGTACTGGAGTTTCAGCTTCAGCATCATTCCTTCCAAAGAAATCCCAGGGCTGATCTCCTTCAGAATGGACTGGTTGGATCTCCTTGCAGTCCAAGGGACTCTCAAGAGTCTTCTCCAACACCACAGTTCAGAAGCATCAATTCCTTGGCGCTCAGCCTTCTTCACAGTCCAGCTCTCACATCCATACATGACCACAGGAAAGACCATAGCCTTGACTAGGCGAAACTTTGTTGGCAAAGTAATGTCTCTGCTTTTGAATATGCTATCTAGGTG
The DNA here is from genome assembly GCA_935064755.1 of Tragelaphus eurycerus. Lineage (NCBI taxonomy): Eukaryota > Metazoa > Chordata > Mammalia > Artiodactyla > Bovidae > Tragelaphus > Tragelaphus eurycerus. Next base: position 11,313,651 of record CAKXYN010000046.1, on the reverse strand, counting down.
GGTCATAACTTTCTTCCCAAGGAGTAAGCATCTTTTAATTTCATGGCTGCAGTCACCATATGCAGTGATTTTGGAGCCCAGAAAAATAAAGTCTGATGCTGTTTCCATTGTTTCCCCATCTATTTCCCATGTAGTGATGGGACCAGATGCCATGATCTTTGTTTTCTGAATGTTGAGCTTTAAGCCAAACTTTTCACTCTCCACTTTCACTTTCATCAAGAGGCTTTTGAGTTCCTCTTCACTTTCTGCCATAAGGGTGGTATCATCTGCATATCTGAGGTTATTGATATTTCTCCCAATAATCTTGATTCCAACTTGTGTTTCTTCCAGTCCAGCATTTCTCATGATGTACTCTGCATATAAGTTAAATAAACAGAGTGACAGTATACAGCCTTGACGTACTCCCTTTCCTATTTGGAACTAGTCTGTTGTTCCATGTCCAGTTCTAACTGTTGCTTCCTGACCTGCATACAGATTTCTCAAGAAGCAGATCAGGTGGTCTGATATTCCCATCTCTTTCAGAATTTTCCACAGTTTATTGTGATCAACACAATCAAAGGCTTTGGCATAGTCAATAAAGCAGAAATAGATGTTTCTCTGGAACTCTCTTGCTTTTTCCATGATCCAACAGATGTTGGCAATTTGATCTCTGGTTCCTCTGCCTTTTCTAAAACCAGCTTGAGCATCAGGAAGTTCACGGTTCACATATTGCTGAAGCCTGGCTTGGAGAATTTTGAGCATTACTTTACTAGCATGTGAAATGAGTGCAATTGTGTGGTAGTTTGAGCACTCTTTGGCATTGTCTTTCTTTGGGATTGGGATGAAAACTGACCTTTTCCAATCTTGTGGCCACTGCTGAGTTTTCCAAATTTGCTGGCATATTGAGGGCAGCACTTTCACAGCATCATCTTTCAGGATTTGGAATAGCTCCACTGGAATTCCATCACCTCCACTAGCTTTGTTCATAGTGATGCTTTCTAAGGTCCACTTGACTTCACATTCCAGGATGTCTGGCTCTAGGTCAGTAATCACACCATCATGATTATCTGGGTTGTGAAGGTTTTTTTTTTGTATAATTCTTCTGTGTATTCTTGTCACCCATTCTTAATGTCTTCTGCTTCTGTTAGGTCCATACCATTTCTGTCCTTTATCGAGCCCATCTTTGCATGAAATGTTCCTTTGGTATCTCTGATTTTCTTGAAGAGATCCCTAGTTCTTCCCATTCTGTTGTTTTCCTCTATTTCTTTGCATTGATCGCTGAAGAAGGCTTTCTTATCTCTTCTTGCTATTCTTTGGAACTCTGCATTCAGATGTTTATATCTTTCCTTTTCTCCTTTGCTTTTCGCTTCTCTTCTTTTCACAGCTATTTGTAAGGCTTCTCCAGACAGCAATTTTGCTTTTTTGCATTTCTTTTCCATGGGGATGGTCTTGATCCCTGTCTCCTGTACAATGTCATGAACCTCATTACATAGTTCATCAGGCACTGTATCTATCAGATCTAGGCCCTTAAATCTATTTCTCACTTCCACTGTATAATCATAAGGGATTTGATTTAGGTCATACCTGAATGGTCTAGTGGTGTTCCCTACTTTCTTCAATTTCAGTCTGAATTTGGCAAGAAGGAGTTCATGGTCTGAGCCACAGTCAGCTCCAGGTCTTGTTTTTGCTGACTGTATAGAGCTTCTCCATCTTTGGCTGCAAATAATATAATCGATCTGATTTTGGTGTTGATTTTCTGGGTGATGTCCATATGTAGAGTCTTCTCTTCTGTTGTTGGAAGAGGGTATTTGCTATGACCAGTGCATTTTCTTGGCAAAACTCTATTAGTCTTTGCCCTGCTTCATTCCGTATTCCAAGGCCAAATTTGCCTGTTACTCCAGGTGTTTCTTGATTTCCTACTTTTGCATTCCAGTCCCCTATATTGAAAAGGACATCTTTTTTTTGGTGTTAGTTCTAAAAGGTCTTGTAGGTCTTCATAGAACCGTTCAACTTCAGCTTCTTCAGTGTTACTCGTTGGGGCATAGACTTGGATTACTGTGACATTTAATGGTTTGCCTTGGAAACGAACAGAGATCATTCTGTCGTTTTTAAGATTGCATCCAAGTACTGCATTTTGGACTCTTGTTGACCATGATGGCCACTCCATTTATTCTGAAGGATTCTTGCCTGCAGTAGTAGATATAATGGTCCTCTGAGTTAAATTCACCCATTCCAGTCCATTTTAGTTCTCTGATTCCTAGAATGTCGACATTCACTCTTGCCATCTCTTGTTTGACCACTTCCAATTTGCCTTGATTCATGGACCTGACATTCCAGGTTCCTATGCAATATTGCTCTTTACAGCATTGGAGTTTGCTTCTATCACCAGACACATTCACAGCTGGGTATTCTTTTTGATTTGGTTCCATCGCTTCATTCTTTCTGGAGTTATTTCTCCACTGATCTCCAGTAGCATATTGGGCCCCTACTGACCTGGGGAGTTTCTTTTTCAGTATCCGATCATTTTGCCTTTTCATACTGTTCATGGGATTCGCAAGGCAAGAATACTGAAGTGGTTAGCCATTCCCTTCTCCAGCGGACCACATCCTGTCAGATCTCTCCAACATGACCCGCCCATCCTGGGTTGCCCCATGGGCATGGCTTAGTTTCATTGAGTTAGACAAGGCTGTGGTCCTAGTGTGATTAAATTTACTAATTTTCTGTGAGTATGGTTTCAGTGTGTTTGCCCTCTGATGCCCTCTTGGAACACCTACCATCTTACTTTGGTTTCTCTTACCTTGGACGTGGGATATCTCTTCCCAGCTGCTCCAGCAAAGCACAGCCATCGCATCTTACTTTGGACGAGGGGTCTCTCCTCACCGCCGCCCTTCCTGACCTTGGAGGAAGGGTATCTCCTCACCGCTGCCCTTCCTGACCTCGATTGTGGGGTAGCTCCTCTCGGCCGCAGTTAGTGTGCTGGTCGCAGCCGCCGAGGCGCTTAGTGCATCAGTCGCAGCCGCCAAAGCGCTTAGTGTGCTGGTCCAAGGCTTATTAAGGCTCACTTGCTCAGTCAGGCTGGGGAGAGGGAAGGGTATGGCAGCCACAATACCTGCACAGGTCTAAAACTGTGAGATGTTGTTACAGTGTGAGACAGGTAGTATTCTCTCCAGAAGAATTGGTCTCAAGTCATGTATTTCTAGGAAGAGCCAAGCTGCTTAGGCTCCCAGCAAGGTGTGGGCAATTACCTGTGCTTGCTTGCAGCTTGGTGGTAGCTTCCAGCTCTGGGGGCAGGACCTCATCAGTGGTATTTTGTCTGCGGCCTCAGACACTTTCCAAAGTTTTGGCAGTAGCTGTCCCTTGTTTCCCCTTCTAAGATCATTAAATTCACTCTCCTTTAATTCCACCTTCTGGGGCTCTGACCACTTTTGGAGGTGGCCAGTGGAATGCAAAGAATTAGAGTGTCCCAGCAACAATGACCTCTTGCCACTCTGGGATGCCCTGTCTTTCCTCTGGTCTCCCTCAGCTGTTGTAGTAGCCTTCTCATGGTATAATCACAGCAGGCAAACCCTGTCCTCTCCCTGGGTTGCTACACCCACATCTGAGCCTCGGCACCCTGAGCATGAATGCAAAGATCTTGTATTGCCATTTTGTTATTTTGGTCTGTTTGATAGTTCTCTCTCTCTCTCTCTCTCTTTTTTTTTTTTTTATTTAACTTTACAATATTGTATTGGTTTTGCCATATATCAAAATGAATCTGCCACAGGTATACATGTGTTCCCCATCCTGAACCCTCGTCCCTCCCTATACCATCCTTCTGGGTCGTCCCAGTGCACCAGCCCCAAGCATCCAGTATCATGCATCGAACCTCAACTGGTGACTCATTTCATATATGATATTATACATATTTCAATGCCATTCTCCGTTCTCTTGTTCCTGTCTTCTCCAGTTATATTTCTTTGCGGTTTGATGACATAGTTGTACTGTGTGCTTTGATTCTCTTCTTTTTACCTTTTTTGTGTCTATTGTATTTTTTGTTACTATGAATTTCCCATCAAATATTTTGGTTATAGTAGTCTTCTTTAAGCAAATAAAAGTGGCTTAGATCATATATAGAAACTCTGCACTTTATTTTGCTCCACAAACTTTATGTAATTAATATTAGACTTTACCTTTTTATACATATTTTGTTTCTACTAACAAATTTCTATGATTATCCTGATTCTTACTGCTTTTGTCTGGTACTTATATTTTCATAGAATCTCATGTTGTTTTTATTTGTTTGTTTGTTTGTTTACATATTTTTTGTTTCAAATAGAACTTCCTTAAGCATTTATTGTAAGACAATCCTGTGTTTGTGTATGTGGGTTCTCATTCATGTCCAACTATTTGGGTTCCCGTGGACTGTAACTGATCAGGTTCCTCTGTCCATGGGATTTTACAGGCAAGAACACTGGAGTGGGCTGACATTTCCTTCTCCAGTGGACCTTCCCAAGTCAAGGATTGAATCTGTGTCTTTTGTGTCTCTTGCATTGGCAGGCAGAATCTTTACCACTGTACCGCCTGGGAAGCCCATAAGGCAAGTCTAATGGTGATAAATCCCCTTAGTTTGTTTGTTTGTTTTTCCCCCTTTCTGGAAAAGTCTTAACCTGTCTTTTATTCACGAAGTACAGTTTTGTAAAGAAAAACATTCTTTTTTTTTTTTTAATAAAAAATAAACTTTTATGGATAAATTTCCTGGTTATAAAACTTGGGGAAAGAGTACAATGAGGCAAAATACATTCTGTGTTACAAGTCAGAAGGTAAGGTATTCTTTTTGGCAATCTTTGAGTACATCCCACTCTCTCCTGTCTTGCAATACTTTTGCTCAAAATTCAAATAAGTTATTTTTCTTGTACTGTTTTCATTTTGGTTTTTTTGTTTGTTTGTTTGTTTTTTTCTTTGTTTTTGACTTACAATAACTGGATTATAATGTGTTTGGGGTAGACTTCTTTGAGTTCATTCAATCTGTTTAGAGATTTTTGTACTTAATCAAGATATCAATGTCTCTGCCTAGAATTGTGAAGTTCTCAGACATTGTTTTTAAATAAACTTTCAGTCCCAGTGTTTTTTTCTCCTTCTTGTATCCCCTTTATGCACATAGTACTACACTTGATGATGTTGCATACATTTTACATTTATTCCTCACTTTTTTTTTCACACTGTCTTTTTAAAAATCATTTTTGCTTCTGTGACTGGATAATTTGAAATGGCCTGTTTTCGAGTTAGCTTATTCTTACTTCTATATGATTGAGTCTGCTATTGAGACTTCTATTTTATTTTTTCAGTTCAGTCACTATATCCTTCTCTTTAAGAATTTTTTAATGGCTTATATTTCTTAATTATGGCTTCCTTAGTGGCTCAATTGTAAAGAATCCACCTGCCACTGCAGGGGATGCTGGTTTGATCTATAAGTCAGGAAGATAACCTGGAGGAGGAAATAGCAACATACTCCAGTGTACTTGCCTGGGAAATCCCATGGACAGAGGAGCCTGGTGGGCTATGGTACAGGAGATCACAAAAAAGTTGGACATGACTTAGTGACTAAACAGCAACAATTTCCTTATTAAATTTCTCATTTTGTTCATGTATTTTATTCTTGATTTTATTTAATCTCTGTCCTATTGTATTGGGTTGGTCAAAATGTTCTATCATTTTTTAAAGTAAAAATAAAAGACACATTTTTCATTTTCACCAAGAACTTTATTGAACAACATATTCACCATTTTCTTCTACTACTTTCTGCCATTTTTCAGGCAACTTTATAATTTCATCTTCCCTAAACTTTTTATCTTTTTGAACAAAGAACTCTTCCAGGTGCTTTTTACAGTCTTCCAGGGAATGCAGTCCTAAAGGGAATCAGTCCTGAATGTTCATTGGAAGGACTGATGTTGAAGGTGAAACATCAGTACTTTGGCCACCTGATGTGAAGAGCTGACTCATTTGAACAGACCCTGAGGCTGGAAAAAAATTGAAGGCAGGAGGAGAAGGGGACAACAGAGGATAAGATGGTTGGATGTTATCACCAACTCAATGGACATGGGTTTGGGTAAACTCCTGGAGTTGGTGATGGACAGGGAGGCCTGGCATGCTGCCGTCCATGTGGTTGCAAAGAATCAGACACAACTGAGTGACTGAACTTAACTGACTGAGGGAATGCATTTTTTTTTTCCATTAAAAAATGCTGTAAAGTCCAAAATAAATGGGCATCTGAAGCTGCAATGTTTGGTGAGTATGGTGGGTGAATCAGAACTTCCCAGCCAAACTGTAACCATTTTGGCCTGGTCATAGCATTAAATTGATAGAAAATTATGCCCTTTATGTTAATTAATTCTGAATGCTTTTCATCAAGTGCTACCTTCAGTGTGTCTAATTGGGAGCAGCAGTGCTGCTGTTGTGCTGTGGGGTCGCTTCAGTCGTGTCTGACTCTGTGCGACCCCATAGACGACAGCCCACCAGGCTCCATCGTTACTGGGATTCTCCAGGCAAGAACACTGGAGTGGGTTGCCATTTCCTTCTCCAATGTAGGAAAGTGAAAAGTGAAAGGGAAGTCGCTCAGTCATGTCTGACTCTTTGCGATCCCATGGACTGCAGCCCACCAGACTTCTCTGTCCATGGAATTTTCCAGGCAAGAGTGCTGGAGTGGGGTGCCATTGCCTTCTGCAAATTGGGAGCAGTATTCGCAATTAATTGGTTTTATGGAAAGAGTTCATAATAGAAGACTCTCTTCCAATCCCACTATATACACATCATTCAACTTTGGCCTATGGTGTGGTTGGCAGTGGTTCATTTCACTTGTCCCACAATTTCTTCCATCCCACATTATTGTACACTATCCACTTTTCATCACCCATTGCAATTTATTTTTAAAGTGAAATGTTTTTGTTATGTTTAAGGAACAAATTGTATGCAGAAATGCCATCAAGAAGGTTTCTTTTTTATTTTTTTTTTCCACTTATCTTATGTGGAACCCAAACATCAAAGCAATGAATATAACCAAGCTGGTACAAATAATTTTCAACACTTGATTTGGATATTTTGAGTATGTTGGCCAACTCCTGATTGATATATAATTGATTGTTCTCAAGTAATACCTCGATTTGATCACTAATTTAAATGGTCTACCAATTGTGAAGCATTGTCCAGTGAGAAATCTCCAGTATTAAACTTTGCAAACTGCTTTTGACATGTTAGTTTAGTCACAGCACCTTCTCCATAAACTGCACAATTTTTTTTTTTTTTTTTTGGTATTTCAGTTGCATTCTTTCCTTTCTTGAAACAATAAAGCATATTATGCCAAAAATGTTACTTTTTCCTTCCATCATCAATATTAAAATTCTACATAAAAGCTAACAAATTTGAATATGATTTTAGTGCAAATTGACATGACAGTTGTCACAATACTATCTAATCATATTTTGTTTTAATTTGTGTATTTAGTTTAATTGGAGGATACTATTTTGAATGAAGTTAAAGACAACCAAGTGCTACTAGAGCCATCTTACTGAATGAAACAATGAAAATTTGGGTCAACCCAATAGTTCGCTGAGCTTTTTTAAGGTAGTTGTTTTTTGTTTGTTTGTTTTTATTTTTACTGGGCTCTAGAAAATGTGTTGGGAAATATCTTCCCAAGTTAGAGAGAGATGTCCATTCTAATATTTCTGGGATAGCTTTGAGAGCTTTGTGTCTTTTTCCTGGAGCTGCTGCTGTCTCTGGCAGTAACCTCCTCAGTTCCACTACTGAGTAACTTCTCCTTGAAAGACAATTTCTTCTTTTAATTGGGGACCCTCTTGTTTCTTGACTCTTCAGAGTCACTAACTGGTTCCTCTTCGGGGAAAGATTTCTTCCTCTTGGGAAGATTCCACTGCCATCTGTTTCTTCAAGATTACTACTAACTCGCTCCTCCTTCGAAAAAGATTTTTTTCTGCAGTTTGGAAAAGGAGGCAGATGGGTCTTCCATCCTCCTGAGAATCCTTCTGAGCCTTTTTCGTTTTCATTTTTGGGATCTTTCACTTGTCTCCTCACACTCCTCCAGGGCACTACTGCTTTCTGAAGATGCCAGGGAAACTGAAGCCAGCCTTTCCTTTTCCTTCTTCAAGCATTTCCTCTCCTGTTTCTCTAGCTTCCTAGTAATCTTAGCTGCTGCTTCATCTGCCTGAATCATTGCCTCCTTCAAGACATCCAGATTCCTTTGTGGAATCTCTCCAGTCTCACAGAAGGACAGACACTCCTCAACATGTTCTCGAAGCTTTTCCCCAAATACACTGGTGGGTGTACCTCAGAGAAGCCATCAATTCGTGAGGCAATACTGCATTTGTTTGCCAGGTATTGGGAACTGTAGGCTTTGTTCTTGGTAGCTGCTTAGTCAATGAAAGTAGAATGGAAAATGAGTTCATATTTTGGGGTGTTACCCATTGTCTTCAAGATTCTGGAAATTTGGTCTCTTTGCTGGGCCCAGAGAATCACTCAGACACCAGGATTGGCCTTAACCCCCATTGCAGAGGTCAGTATAGGTCAGAGAGAAGGTAACTGTTTTGAATCCATTGTTAATCAGTTCATGGATCTCCATTTCTTTAAGGTCAGTTACTAGAGCTTTCTTAGTTACCTTTGATGGTATCATGTTTGTCTGACTCTGTATGACCTGTGTAATTTTGCTTGGATGTCAATACATTGGCAGGTGCAGACAACTTGATCTGCTGGGTCCCTAAACTTACAGGACTACTTCTAGGATCACAGTTGAGTTGAGTTGGAGCCAAGCAACAGTTGCACTGCTGAGTCCACAATTTGGTATGTAATGGTTGGACCTGCTACCAAGGGTATAGGTGGTGTGAGTTCTGCCAGATTTTCTGGCAGATAGGACTGCCTCACAGGCTTTGGTCTAGTGGGGCTCTAGTCCCATAGTTTGTGACAAGGCCAGTTCGGGGACTCCAGTTGGGCTTATGGGCAGCTGGTCCGTTACCATTGATGCAGACAGGTGTGGATCATGCTATGTCCGTGAACAGTCTCTCGCAAGATCTTTGTATATGCTGATAAATAATATGGATAACTAGAACAAGAAAAGAAGTATCAGAAATAAGAAGGGAATGAAATCAGCACCCTGGTGGCATAAGACATCCATCCTACTTTGTTTCCCCTTATAACAACTAATTAGATACCAAAACACAAACAAAAGTGCTATTATGGAGATTGTGTGATCCAGCATCATACACCAAGAGATCTGTGTAGAGTCTCATCTACCAGTGCATCTGCTAGCAAGTATGTAGATTTTAGTATGAGCTGTAGATCCAGAAGAGTCAGCAAACTTGCCCCAGTCCCTCCAAGCCACAGTCAAAGGTGACTTGAGCAGACATTCATGTTTAACAGGGAATTTGAAGAAATTCAGCCTTCCTAAGGGAAGATTTCAGCATGACATTGTATCTTAAAAGAATACCAGTTTGGACATAGCAGAGGAGGAAGAGAAACTTTACTAGTACTACCCATGCTACATGAGAACAGAGTAGAATGCTTAAGTAATTGGCATTGACCTTCTGTGGGGAAAAATAATAGCAGTTAATGAGTGTCCAGCTACCCCAGATGTGTGAGATACTGATGGAGAAATCTGTTTCTCTCTAACTCCACCCAAAGTTCTAAGGAAGGACTGCCATGACTGGGGTTAGGTGGAATATCAGGAAAAAGGCAGATAGGATTATCAAAAGGCTTTAAAGGATATAGTTTTTGCTAACTAAATTCAGGATTTCAGCAAAATTTTTTCCACAAACCTCTATGAGTACCTCACCTGAGGATCACAACACTGGACCTGTGGGTATCCACAATACCCCAAATATTAAATACACACTTTTACTCACCCTACACCTGGATCATTGTGCATGTTTCTGAGTGCTACAGGAGAGCAGGTTTGCTAAATGGAATGCTATTAGAAAAAAAAAAAAAAAAAAAACTAAAATCTGTGGCCAAGGGAGGAACCACAAACTTGTTATAGTGCCATCTTCTGGGAAGCAAAAGAGAGTTTTCCAGCAGATTGTCTGTGAGTGCTAAGAACTGGAGAAGACATAGAAGCCTAAAGAATTCTTCCGCAAGTGGAAGAGCTAAAAGTGGACCAAGTGAACCCATACAAAGGGGGAGAAAATTCCAGATATAATACCACCAATAAACAAAATACTTTATCTGATGGTGGTTAGTAAAGACTTAAGGAGGTGTCTGCTGCTTCAAATATAAAGGCAGCCATACAAAACTACAAGGAATATGGAAATTAAGTAAAAAACCATATCCAAAACATAACAATACTTTTCTAATAACTGAGTCAAAGCATAGAATTTTGCAATCTAGGTTAAAAAAATATATCTGTTTTTAAGAAGCTCAGTAAGCCACAAAAAACTCAGAAGGGCAATTAACTAAATCGTGGAAAAAATACTGGTTCAAAATGTATTTACCAAAGAGATAAATCATAAAAAAGAACCAAGCAACTGATCTGAGTTGTATAACTCAATCAGTTAAATGAAAATGCAATAGAATATAGCAAATGAAAGACAGAATAAATAAACTGGAAGACAGGGATTTAGAAGTGACCCAAAGAAGAACAAAACTAAGAATAAATTAAAAAAAAAAAAAAGAAAGCTTCTGTAATTTATGAGGATGCCTCAAGATAGTAAATAATATAATAATCAGGATTCCAAAAATAAAAAAGAGGAAAATAGGGACCAGAAGTGAAGTCGTGCAGTTGTGTCCAACTCTTTGCGACCCCATGGATTGTAGCCTACCAGGTTCCACCATCCATGGGGGTTTCCAGGCAAAGATACTGGAGTAGGTTGTCATTTCCTTCTCCAGGAGATCTTCCCGACCCAGGAATTGAACCCTGGTCTCCCACATGGTAGGCATTGTAGGCAGATGTTTTACCATCTGAGCCACCTGGGAAGATCAGCGACCAGGGACCAGAAAATTTATTTTAAAAATTTAAAAAATTGCCAAACTTTCTCAAACCTAGGGAGAAATATGGACACCCAAGTTCACAAAGTGAACAGTCATCATAATATCTCAATAGAAAATACCTTCCCTAAGACATATTTTACTGAAATTGTCATAGATAAAGAGGGAATTCTAAAAGTGGACAGAGGAAAAAGTAATTGTAGCCTATAATGGAACCCCCATTAGACAATCTGCAGATTTCTATGGAGAAAATTTACAAGCCAAAAGAATGATATATTCAAAGTTTTGAAAGAAACAAAAATTTATCAGACAAAAATACTGGAGATATATATCTGGCATCTCTTCTTCAGATATGAAAGAGAAATAAACACTTTCCTTAGAAAAACAAAAGCTGAGAGAGTTCATCACCACTATACCTGCCTTGCATTAAATGCTGAAATGAGTTATTCAAGACTAAAAGAAAAGATAGTTTTAGTAACATAAATGCATATGAAAGCATACCTCACATGGATAAAGGTAAATGTACAGATTTTCAAAAGTTCTAATACTCTAATCTGATGATGTATTAATAACTTAACTATAAGGAATAGCATATTAAAAAATACTATAACAGCTAAAAATTTTTAATGAATACATAATAAAAAAGAGGTAAATATTGACCTTGAAAATATAAAAGGGGCAGAGTAAAAGAATCGAACTTTTGTAGGCAATTGAAGTTAAGTTGCTATCAGCTTGGAATGTCTTATCTATAAGATATGTCAGGTAAACCTTGTGGCAACCACAGCACGCATACCTAGACTGCATTCACAATGATAAAGAAAAATAAGATGGATCATACAACCACATAAAGTCACCAACTTAAAAAGGTGGGCAATAACATAGGAAAAAGAAACAATGGAAATACTAAACATGTAGAAGGCAACTAATAAGGTGACATTACATTACATATAAATAAGTACTCTAAATGTGAATGAATTGAATATTTGCCAATGAAAGGGCACAGAGTGACTGGATGAATTTAAAACAAACAAACAAAACATAGGACCTAATTATATGCAGTCTACAGGAGATGCATTTCCATTTTAACACACATAGACTGAATGTAAAGGAATGGAAAATGATACTCTTTGCAAATGGAAACCAAAAGACAGCCAAGGATAGCTATACTTATATCAAACAAAACAGAATTTAAGCCAAAAATGGTAATAAGAGTAAAGTCACTATACTTCATAAGATATTACAAAAATCTCAAACAAACGTTTTGGGCCAACCCAATATAATGATAAAGGAATCAATTCATCAAGAAGATGTAGCAATCAAAAAGACACACACGCAATGTAGGAGCACCTGTATATATCAAGCAAATACAGATCTGAAGGGAGAGGTAGACACAAGTACAATAATAGTAGGGGACTTAAATACTCTACTTTCAGCAATGAATATATCATTTAGATGGATAATCAGTGATGAGACACTGAATCTCAAACTTATATTAGAACAAATGAACATAACAGACATGTATAGAACATTTTATTCAATAGCAATACACTACACTGCAAGGAGATCCAACCAGTCCATCCTAAAGGAGATCAGTCCTGGGTGTTCATTGGTAGGACTGATGTTAAAGCTGAAACTCCAATACTTTGGGCACCTGATACAAAGAGCTGACTCATTTGAAAAGACCCTGATGCTGGGAAAGATTGAGGGCAGGAGGAGAAGGGGACGACAGAGGATGAGATGGTTGGATGGTATCACCGACTCAATGGACATGGGTTTGGGTGGACTCCAGGATTTGTTGATAGACAGGGAGGCTTGGTGTGCTGTGGTTAATGGGGTTGCAAAGAGTCAGACACGACTGAGTGACTGAACTGAACTGAACACTGCATAGTCTTCTCAAGTGCACATTAAACATTCTCCAGGTTATATCTTATGATAGGACACAAAATACATCTTAGCAAATTGAAGAAATTGAAATCAGGCTAAGCATTTTTTTTTTTTTTTTCTGATTACAATGGTAGAAAACAGAAATAAATAACAAGAGTAATCTGGAATGGAGAAGGCAATGGCACCCCACTCCAGTACTCTTGCCTGGAAAATCCCATGTACAGAGGAGCCTGGTGGGCTGCAGTCCACGGAGTCGCTAAGAGTCGGACATAACTGAGCGACTTAACTTTCACTTTTCACTTTCATGCATTGGAAAAGGAAATGGCAACCCACTCCAGTGTTCCTGCCTGGAGAATGCCAGGGATGGGGGAGCCTGGTGGGCTGTCATCTCTGGGGTCGCACAGAATCAGACATCACTGAAGTGACTTAGCAGCAGCAGCAGTAATCTGGAAATTTTACAAGTATATGGAAAATAAACTGGAAAATAAAAACACACTACTGAACAACCAGCAGGTCAAAAAAAGAAATCAAAAAGGAATTTAAAAAAAATTGAAACAAATAAAAATGGAAACACAATATGCCCAGACCCATCTGATACTGCAAAAGCAGTTTTGAAAAGGAAGATTTTATTTATAAATGCTTATATTTAAAAAAGTAAAAGATATCAAATAAGCAACCTTAATTGACACCTCAAAGAATTGAAAATAGAAAAACAAACTAAACCTAAAGTTAGAACAGGAAAAGAAATAACACATATAAGAACAGAAATAAATGGGATTGGGAACAGGGAAACAATAGAAAATATCAACAAAACTAAGAACTTATTTTTGAGCAAAATTGAAAAAACAAACTGTCTAGACTAAGAAAAAAAGAATCAAAAATAAAGCCATATATGAAAAAGTAGAAATTACAACTAATACTACAGAAATATTTAGAATTATACACACTATTATGAACATTTATATGCTGACAAATTGGATAACTTACAAGAAATGAATAAATTCATAGAAACATACAACCTATAAAAACTAAATCAAAAATAAACAGAGAGAGAGAAAAAATCTGAACAGACTCATAGTGGATGCATACACTGAATCAGTAATCAAAAGCTTCCCAACTTAGAAAAACTCAGGACTAGAAACCTTCACTGAATCCTACAGCATATAAAAATAACTGCCTCTAATTTTCTCTCTTTTTTAAATTTATTTTTAAATTTATTTATTTTAATTGGAGGCTAATTACTTTATAATATTGCAGTGGTTTTTGCCATATATTGACATGAATCAGCCATGGGTGTACACTTTGCAAAGTATGTTGAAACATACTTTCAACAAACAGAAGAAGATAAGACATTTTCAAATTAATTCTATAATGTCAGAATTACCCTAATGTCAAAACCATACAAGGATAATAGGGAAAAATTTTACCACTATCCCTGATGAATACGAATGTGAATATTCTCAATGAAATAGTCTCAAATGAAATTCAATGACACATTAAAATGATTATATGCCATGGCCAAATGAGATTTATTCCCAGGCACAAAGATGTTTCAAAACATACAAAAATCAATAAATATGATCTAACATTAATAGAATGAAAAATAAAAATTATAGGGTACTTTAATTAGATGCAGGGTACAATCCATGGGGTCACAGAGTAGGACGTGACTATATGACTAACACTTTCATTTTCAGTAGATGCAGAAAAGTCATTTGACAAAATATATCGTTCTTTCATGGGAGTCAAAAGCTCCCAAAAAGTAGATATAAAAGAAACATACCTCAACATAATAAAGGCCATATATGGAAAACCCAGGCTCATACATACAAACCTCAACATAATAAAGGCCATATATTGAAAACTCAGTGGTAAAGAATCTACCTGCCAACACAGGAGACGCAGGTTCAATTCCTGGATCAGGAAAATGCCCTGGAGAAGGGAATGGCTACCCCTTACAGTATTATTGCCTGGAAAACCCCATGGAAAGAAAAGCCTGGTGGGCTACAGTAAATGGGGTTACAAAAGAGTTAGACGTGACTTAGAGACTAAACAGCAACAACAACAAATGGAAAACACACAGCTAACATCATATTCAATGATGAAAGCTTGAAAGCTTTTCCTTTAAGATAAGGAACATAGACAAGGATGCTCAATCTCACACTAAATACAGTTCTGCAAGTCCTAGCTAGAATAATCAGGTAAGACTAATAAAGAAAAAGCACCCAAATAAAAAATAAAGAAATAAAATTATCATTTGTAGATGATATGGTCTTAAATATAGAAAATCCTAAAGAGTAAACCAAAAATATTGTTGTAATTAATCAGCAAAGAAAGTGTAGTTGAAAGATATAAATTCAACATACAGAAATCAGTTACATTTTTATATACTACTAATGAAACATTTGAGAAAAAATAAAACTCATCCATTAGCAATAACATAAAAAAACAATAAAGATCTTAGCAATAAATTTATCTAGGAAGTTAAAGCCTTCTGTGATGAAAAATACAATACCTTGTTGATCAAAATTGTAAAAGACAAAAATAAATGGTAAGATATCACATTGTCATAAACAGGAAGAATTAATAATGATAAAACACTCATGCTACCTAAAACCATATATAAATTCAATGAAATCCTATTGGAATTTTTCACATAAATATAAAAAAACCAATTATAACATGTGTATGGAACAAAAAACTACCCTGAATACCCAAAGCAATCATGACAAAATCTGGCACATAGTAGTCCTTTAAATTGCCTTCCTGTGTGGCTCAGTGGTAATGAATCTGCCTGCCACTGTAGGAGACATAGGTCCTATTTGTGATCTGGGAAGATCCCAAGGAGTAGGAAATGGTAACACATTCCAGTATTCTTGCCTGAGAAATCCAATGGACAGAGGAGTCTGGAGGATTACATTCCATGGGATTGTAAAGAGTCAGGCACAACTGAGCGACTAAACAGCAAACAATGGTAACTCTATTTTTAACGTTTTGAGGACCTTGGTCCTCTTTGGAAGAATGTCTATTCAGTTCTTCTGCCTATTTTTAAGTCAGAGTGTTTTTTTTTTTTTTTCTTTTTTTGTTGTCTACTTGTGTGAGTATCTTATATATTTTGCATATATTAACCCATTATTTCTGATATATGGTGTGTAAATATTTTCTTCGACTATGTAGGTTGTTTTTTAAATTTTTAATGCCTTTTTTCTTGTGAAGAAGCTTTTTGTTTAATGTAGTCTCACTTTGATTTTGCCTTTCTTGATTATGATTTTGGTGTTATATCCAAAAAAATCATTGACAAGACCAATATCAAGAAACTGCTTGTCCACTATTTTCTCCTAGGAGGTTTACAGTATTAGATTTTGTTTATGTCTTTAATACATTTCAAGTTAATTTTTGTGGGTAGTGTAAGACTGGGACCCATTCTAATTTTTCTATGTGATTTTATTCAGTTTTCCTGGCACCATTTGTGAAGAGAATATCCTTTCCCGTGGAGGCTTGTGTGCTTCCTTGGCAAATATTAGTTGACTATATATCCTTGGATTTATGTATGGGCTTTCTATTCTGTTTAATTAGTCCCTAGGTCTATTTTTATGCCATGCCAGAACCTCCAGCCATACAAGGTAGATTTAGAAAAAGCAGAGGAACTTGAGATCAAATTGCCAATATATGTTGGTCATAGAAAAAGCAAGGAAAAAAAAAAAAACAAAACTACTTCTGTTTCATTGACTTTGGTAAAAACCTTTGACTGTATAGATTACAGCAAACTGTGGAAAATTCCTAAAGAGATGGGAATGCCAGACCACCTTATCTGCCTCTTGAGAAACCTGTATGCAGGTCAAGAAGCAACAGAACTGGACATGGAACAATGAACATTCTCTTTCAAAATTGGGAAAGAGTCACCCTGCTTGTTTAACTTATATGCAGAGTACATCATGCAAAATATAGGACTGGATGAAACTCAAGCTGGAATCAAAATTGCCAGAAGAAATATCAACAACCTCAGATATGCAGATGATACCACCCTAATGGCAGAAAGTGAAGAGGAACTAAAGAGTCTCTTGATGAAGGTGAAAAAGGAGAGTGAAGAACTTGGCTTAAAACTGAACGTTCAAAAAACTAATGTCATGGCATCCAGTCCCATTCAGTTCAGTTCAGTTCAGTTGCTCAGTTGTGTCCGACTCTTTGCGACCCAATGAATTGCAACACGCAGGCCTCCCTGTCCATCACCAACTCCCGGAGGTCACTAAGACTCACGTCCATCGAGTCAGTGATGCCATCCAGCCATCGCATCCTCTGTCGTCCCCTTCTCCTCCTTCCCCCAATCCCTTCCAGCATCAGAATCTTTTCCAATGAGTCAACCCTTCGCATGAGGTGGCCAAAGTACTGGAGTTTCAGCTTTAGCATCATTCCTTCCGAAGAACACCCAGAAGTGATCTCCTTTAGAATGGACTGGTTGGATCTCCTTGCAGTCCAAGGAACTCTCAAGAGTCTTCTCCAACACCACTGTTCAAAAGCATCAATTCTTCGGTGCTAAGCTTTCTCCACAGTCCAACTTTCACATCCATACATGACTACTGGAAAAACCATAGCCTTGAATAGACGGACCTTTGTTGGCAAAGAAATGTCTCTGCTTTTCTAGAAAAAAGCATTTTCTAATATGCTATCTAGTTTGGTCATAACTTTCCTTCCAAGGAGTAAGCGTCTTTTAATTGCGTGGTTGCAATCACCATCTGCAGTGATTTTGGAGCCCCCAAAATAAAGTCTGACTCTGTTTCCACTGTTTCCCCATCTATTTCCCATGAACTGACGAGACCAGATGTCATGACCTTAGTTTTGTGAATAGTGAGCTTTAAGCCAACTTTTACATGCTCCTCTTCACTTTCATCAGGAGGCTTTTTAGTTCCTCTTCACTTTCTGCCAAAATTCAGTATTTGGATGCAATTTGAGAAAAGACAGAATGATCTCTGTTCGTTTCTACAGCAAAACTTTCAATATCACAGTAATCCAAATCTATGCCCCAACCAGTAATGCTGAAGAAGCTGAAGTTGAACGAATCTATTAAGACCTACAAGACCTTTTAGAACTAACACCCAAAAAAGGTGTTCTTTTCATTATTTGGAACTGGAATGCAAAAGTAGGAAGCCAAGAAACACCTGGAGTAACAGACAAATTTGGCCTTGGAATACAGAATGAGGCAGGGCAAAGACTAAGAGAGTTTTGGCAAGAGAACACACTGGTCATAGCAAATAGCCTCTTACAACAAAACAAGACAAGACTCTACACATGGACACCACCAGAGGGTCAACATCAAAATCAGATTGAATACATTATTTGTAACCAAAGACGGAAAAGCTCTATACAGTCAGCAAAAACAAAACCAGGAGCTGACTGTGGCTTAGACCATGAACTCCTTATTGCCAAATTCAGACTGAAATTGAAGAAAGTAAGGAAAACCACTAGACCATTCATGTATGACCTAAATCAAATCCCTTATGATTATACAGTGGAAGTGAGAAATAGATTTAAGGGACTAGATCTGATAGATAGAGTATCTGATGAACTATGGATGGAGGTTCATGACATTGTACAGGAGACAGGGATCAAGACAATCCCCACCCCCCCCCAAAAAAAATGAAAAAATACAAAATGACTGTTTGGGGAGGCCTTACAAATAGCTGTGAAAAGAAGAGAAGCAAAAAGAAAAGGAGAAAAGGAAAGGTATAAGCATCTGAATGCAGAGTTCCAAAGAATAGAAAAAAAGATAAAAAAGCCTTCATCAGTGGTCAATGCAAAGAAATAGAGGAAAACAACAGAATGGGGAAGACTAGAGATCTCTTCAAGAAAATTAGAGATACCAAGGGAACATTTCATGCAAACATGGGTTCGATAAAGGACGGAAATGGTACGGACCTAATATAAGCAGATGATATTAAGAAAAGGTGGCTAGAATACATCGAAGAACTGTACAAAAAAGATCTTCCTGACCAAGATAATCACGATGGTGTGATCATTCACCTAGAGCCACACGTCCTGGAATGTGAAGTCAAGTGGGCCTTAGAAAGAAACACTATGAAAAAGCTAGTGGAGGTGATGGAATTCCAGTGGAGCTATTTCAAATTCTGAAAGATGATGCTGTGAAAGTGCTGCACTCAATATGCCAGCAAATTTGGAAAACTCAGCAGTGATCACAGGACTGGAAAAAGTCAATTTTCCTTCCAATCTCAAAGAGAGGCAATGCCAAAGAATGCTCAAAGTACCCCACAATTGCACTCATCTCCCATGCTAGTAAAAAATGCTCAAAATTCTCCAAGCCAGGCTTAAGCAATACATGAACCGTTGGCTTAAAGCTCAACATTCAGAAAACGAAGATCATGGCATCTGGTCCCATCACTTCATGGGAAATAGATGGGGAAACAGTGGAAACAGTGTCAGACTTTATTTTTCTGGGCTCCAAAATCACTGCAGATTGTGATTGCATCCATGAAATTAAAAGATGCTTACTCCTTGTAAGGAAAGTTACGACCAACATAGATCGCATATTAAAAAGCAGAGACATTAATTTGCCAACAAAGATCTGTCTAGTCAAGGCTATGGTTTTTCCAGTGGTCCTGTATGAATATGAGATTTGGACTGTGAAGAAAGCTTAGTGCCGAAGAATTGATGCTTTTGAAATGTGGTTTGGAGAAGACTCTTGAGAATCCCTTGGCCTGCAAGTAGATCCAACCCTTCCTTCTAAAGGAGATCACTCCTGGGAGTTCTTTGGAAGGAATGATGCTAAAGCCGAAACTCCAGTGCTTTGGCCACCTCATGCGAAGAGTTGACTTGTTAGAAAAGACTCTGATGCTGGGAGGGATTGGGGGCAGGAGGAGAAGGGGACAATAGAGGATGAGATAGCTTGATGGCATCACTGACTCGATAGACGTGAGTTTGAGTGAACTCCAGGAGTTGGGGATGGACAGGGAAGCCTGGCATGCTGCAATTCTTGGGGTCGCAAAGAGTCAGACATGACTGAAGGATTGAACTGAACTGACTAATTCTGTCTTCCCAATGAAGGTTAAGGGTAAGAAGCTTGTGGAAGCTTCCTGATGGGAGGGACTGGGCATCGGGGGAATCTGAGTCTTGTTCTAATGGGCAGGCCATACTCAGTTCAGTTTAGTCGCTTGGTAATATCCGATTCTTTGCAACCCCATGGACAGCAGCAGGCCAGGCTTCCCTGTCCATCACCAACTCCTGGAGCTTGCTCAAACTCATGTCCATTGAGTCAGTGATGCCATCCAACCATCTCATCCTCCGTCATCCCCTTCTCCCACCTTCAATATTTGCCAGCATCACGGTCTTTTCCAATGAATCAGAACTATGCATCAGGTGGCCAAAGTACTGGAGTTTTAGCTTCAGGTTTAGTCTTAGCTTCCAATTAATGTTCAGGACTGATTTCTTTTAGAATTGGCTGATTTCATCCCCTTGAAGTCCAAGGGACTCCCAAGAGTCTTCTCCAACACCACAACTCAAAAGCATCAATATTTGGCACTCACCTTTCTTTATACTCTAACTCATATCCATACATGACCACTAGAAAAACCATAGCTTTGTCTACATGGACCTTTGTTAGCAAATAATGTCTCTGATTTTTAATATGTCATCTAGATTGGTCATAGCTTTCCTTTCAAGGAGCAAACCCTTTTGTTAAATTTCATGGCTGCACTCACCATCTGCAGTGATTTTGGCGCCCCCCAAAATAACGTCTGCCACTGTTTCGACTGCTATAGTTTCTCCATCTATTTGCCATGAATTGATGGGACTGTATGTCATGATCTTAGTTTTATGAATGTTGAGCTTTAAGCCAACTTTTTCACTCTCCTCTTTCACTTTTATCAAGAGGCTCTTTAGTTCTTCTTCACTTTCTGACATAAGGGTGGTGTCATCTGCATATCTGAGGTTATTGATATTTCTCCTGGCAATCTTGATTCCAGCTTGTGCTTCATCCAGCCCAGCATTTCGCATTAAGTACTCTGCATATAATTTAAATAAGCAGGATGACAGTATACAATCTTGACATACTCCTTTTCCTATTTGGAACCAGTCTGTTGTTCCACGTTCAGTTCTAACTGTTGTTTCCTGACCTGGATACAGATTTGTCAGGAGGCAGGTCAGGTGGTCTGGTATTCCCATTTCTTTCAGAATTTTCCACATTTTATTGTGATCCACACAGTCAAGGGCTTTGGCATTGCCAATAAAGCAGAAATGGATGTGTTTTGTTTTTTTTTTTGGAACTCTCTTGCTTTTTTGATGATCCAGCAGATGTTGGCAATTTGATCTCTGGTTCCTCTGCCTTTTCTAAATCCAACTTCTAAATCTGGAAGTTCACAGTTCACATACTGCTGAAGCCTGGCTTGAAGAATGTTGAGCATTATTTTCCTAGTGTGTAAGTTGAGTGAAATTGTGCAGTAGTTTGAATATTTTTTGGTATTGCATTTCTTTGGGATTGGAATAAACACTGAACTTTCCAGTCCTGTAGTCACTCCTGAGTTTTCCAAATTTGCTGGTACATTGAGTGCAGCAATTTCACAGCATAATCTTTTAGGATTTGCAAAAGCTCAACTAGAATTCCATCACCTCCACTAGCTTTGTTCGTAGTAATCCTTTCTAAGGCCCACTTGACTTCACATTCTCGGATGTCTGGTTCTAGGTGAGTGATCACACCATCGAGGTTATCTGGGTCATGAAAATATTTTTAGTCCAATTTTTCTGTGTGTTCTTGCCACCTCTTTTTCATAACTTCTGCCTATGTGAGGTCCATACCATTTCTTTCCTTTATTTTGCCCATCTTTGCATGGAATATTCTGTTGGTATCTCTAGTTTTCTTGAAGAGATCTCTAGTCTTTCCCATTCTGTTGTTTTTCTCTATTTCTTTGCATTGATCAGGGAGGGGGCTATCTTATCTCTCCTTGCTATTCTTTGGAACTCTGAATTCAAATGGGTATATCATTCCTTTTCTCCTATGGCTTTAGCTTCTCTTTTTTCCCCAGATATTGGTAAGGCTTCCTTAGACACCATTTTGCATTTCTTTTTCCTGGGGATAGTCTTGAGCACTGGTTCCTGTACAATGTCACTAACCTCCGTCCATAGTACTTCAGTCACCTTTTCTATCAGATCTCAATCCCTTGAATCTATTTGTCGCTTACTTTGTACAATCATAAGGTATTTAATTTAGGTCATACCTGAAAGGTCTAGTGGTTTTCCCTACTATCACAATTGAAGTCTGATTTTTGCAATAAGGAGTTCATGATCTGAGCCACAGTCATCTCCCATTCTTGTTTTGCTGACTGTACAGAACTTTTCCATCTTTGAGAGCAAAGAATATGATCAATCTGATTTTGGCATTGACCATTTGGTGATATCCATATGTAGAATCATCTCTTGTGTTGTTGGAAGAAGGTGTTTGCTATGACCAGTGCATTCTCTTGGCAAAACTCTGTAAGCTTTTGCCCTGTTTCATTTTGTACTCCAAGGCCAAATATGGCTGTTACTCCAAGCATCTCTTGAGTTCCTACTTTTGCATTCCAGTCCCCTATTAAGAAAAGAACACCTTTTTTGGGTGTTAGTTTTATAAGGTCCTGTGGATCTTCAAGAACCAGTCAGTGTCAGCTTCTTCAGCATTTCTGTTGGGGCATAGACTTAGATTACTGTGATATTGAATGATTTGCCTTGGAAATGAACAGAGACCATTCTGTAGTTTTTGATATTGCATCCAAGTACTGCATTTTGGACTCTTTTGTTGACTATGATGGCTATTCCATTTCTTCTAAGGGATTCTTCCCCACAGTTGCAGATTAAATGCTCATCTGAGTTAAATTTTCTGATTCTAGTCCATTTTAGTTCACTGATTTCTAAAATGTCGATGTTCACTCTTGCTATCTCTTGTTTGACCACTTCCAATTTGCCTTGATTCATAGACTTAACATTCCCGATTACTATGCAATATTGTTCTTTACAGCATTAGACTTTACCTCTATCACCCATCACATCCACAGCTGAGCATTGTCTTTGTTTTGGCTCCATCACTTCATTATTTCTGGATTTATTTCTCCACTCTTCTCCAGTAGCATATTAGACACGTACCGGCCTGGGGAGTTCATCTTTCAATGTTGTATCTTTTACCTTTTTATATTATTCATGAGGTTCTCAAGGCAAGAATGCTAAAGTGGTTTGCCATTTCCTTTTCCAGTGGGGCATGTTTTGTCAGAACTTTCCACCATAACGTGTCCATCTTGTGTGGCCCTACACAGCATGGCTCATAGTTTCATTGAGTTAGACAAGGCTGTGGTCCATGTGGTCTGTTTAGTTTTCTGTGATTGTGGTTTTCAGTCTTTGTGTCTTCTGAGTGATAAGGATAAGAGGCTTATGGAAGCTTTTTTATGGGAGAGACTGACTACGGGGGAAACTGGAACTAGTTCTGATGAGCAGGGCCATGCTCAGTAAATCTTTAATCCAATTTGCTCTTGACAGGCAGGGCTGTGTTCCCTACCTGTTGCTTGACCTGAGATGGAACTATGTTTGAGTTAATGAAGATAATTGAGACCTTCTTCAAAAGGTCCTTTGCAGGCACTTCTGAGCTCAGGACCCCTGACCCTGCAGCAGGCCACCACTGACCCATGCCTCTGCTGGACACTCTTGGACACTCACAGGCAAGTCTGGGTTAGTCTCTTGTGAGGTCACTGCCCCTTTCTCCTGGTTCCTGGTGTGCATGAAGTTTTGTTTGGGCCTTGCAAGAGTCTTTCCCCAGTTCTTTGTAAGATCTGGAGGCTCTATGGTGGGGTTAATGGCGACCTCCTCCAAAAGGGCTTATGCCACACCAAGTTCTGCTGCACCCTTAGTCCCTCTCCCTGCGACAGGCCACTGCTGAGCTGTACCTCCACAGGACACAAACACTCAGAGTCAGGTCTGGCTCAGTCTCTGTGAGGTCTCCTGCTGTGAACAAGGTTTTCTTTGAGCCCTCTGAACATCTCTATGGGTTTTGATTCTAAACGTGATGTTGTCCCTCCCACCATCTTGCTGGGGCTTCTCCTTTGTCCTTGGATGTGGGGTATGTTTTTTGGTGGGATCCAACATTCTCCTGTCAATGGTTGTTCAGTCAGATCAGATCAGATCAGATCAGTCACTCAGTCGTGTCCGACTCTTTGGGACCCCATGAACCGCAGCACGCCAGGCCTCCCTGTCCATCACCAGCTCCCGGAGGTCACCCAGATTCATACCCATCGAGTCAGTGATGCCATCCAGCCATCTCATCCTCTGTCGTCCCCTTCTCCTCCTGCCCTCAATACCTCCCAGCATCAGAGTCTTCTCCAATGAGTCAACTCTTCGCATGAGGTGGCCAAAATACTGGAGTTTCAGCTTTAGCATCATTCCTTCTAAAGAAATTCCAGGATTGATCTCCTTCAGAATGGACTGATTGGATCTTCTTGCAGTCCAAGGGACTCTCAAGAGTCTTCTCCAACACCACAGTTCAAAAGCATCAATTCTTCAGCGCTCAGCCTTCTTCACAGTCCAGCTCTCACATCCATACATGACCACAGGAAAGACCATAGCCTTGACTAGGCGAACCTTTGTTGGTAAAGTAATGTCTCTGCTTTTGAATATGCTATCTAGGTTGGTCATAACTTTCCTTCCAAGGAGTAAGCATCTTTTAATTTCATGGCTGCAGTCACCATCTGCAGTGATTTTGGAGCCCAGAAAAACAAAGTCTGACACTGTTTCCACTGTTTCCCCATCTATTTCCCATGTAGTGATGGGACCAGATGCCATGATCTTCGTTTTCTGAATGTTGAGCTTTAAGCCAACCTTTTCACTCTCCACTTTCACTTTCATCAAGAGGCTTTTTAGCCCCTCTTCACTTTCTGCCATAAGAGTCGTGTCATCTGCATATCTGAGGTTATTGATATTTCTCCCAGCAATCTTGATTCCAACTTGTGTTTCTTCCAGTCCAGCATTTCTCATGATGTACTCTGCATATAAGTTAAATAAACATGGTGACAATATGCAGCCTTGACATACTCCTTTTCCTATTTGCAACCAGTCTGTTGTTCCATGACCAGTTCTAACTGTTGCTTCCTGACCTGCATACAGATTTCTCAAGAGGCAGATCAGGTGGTCTGGTATTCCCATCTCTTTCAGAATTTTCCACAGTTTATTGTGATCTACACAGTCAAAGGCTTTGGCATAGTCAATAAAGCAGAAATAGATGTTTTTCTGGAACTCTCTTGCTTTTTCCATGATCCAGCGGATGTTGGCAATTTGATTTCTGGTTCCTCTGCCTTTTCTAAATCCAGCTTGAACATCAGGAAGTTCACGGTTCACATATTGCTGAAGCCTGGCTTGGAACAAGTTATAATTTTTGTGTTCCCACAGGAGAAGATGAGCACAGGCCCTTCTACTCTGCCATTTTGATGCTCAGTAAATCTTTAATCCAATTTTCTGTTGATGGATCGGGCACTGTTCCCTCCCTGTAGTTTGTCCTGAGGCAAAACTTTGGTAGGGGTAATGGTGGTAATGGCAACTTCCTTCAAAAGAATTTATGCCAGCATGCACTGTGGCTCCCAGGACTGTTGTAGTTTGTGTCTCTGACCCTGTGGCAGGCCACTGTCAATACACATCTCAACCAGATACTCCTGGACACTCACAGGCAAGTCTGGCTCATTCTCCTGTGGGGTCAGGGCTCCTTTTTCCTGGATCTTAGTGGACACAAGTTTTGTTTGTGCCCTCCAAGAATCTGTTTCCTGAGTCCTGTGGAAGTTCTGTAATCAAATCCCACTTACCTTCAATGCCAAATTCCCTGGTGGTTCTCAGTCCCTTTGCTGGATTCCCAAGTTGAGAAATCTATTGTGGGCCCTAGAACTTTTGTGACAGTGCAAGAAATACTTTGGTATAATTGTTCTCCAGTTTGTGGGTAGTATGTTCAGTGGCTCTATGTTAGGGTTCACATGCTGCACCTACAAAATCTGAAGCAACCAGAGCTCCTGTTCCCACAGGAGGCTACTGCTGACGTGTGCCTCCACAGGAGACACTCAAACACTATAGAGGACAACAATAGAATGGGAAAGACTAGAGATCTCTTCAAGAAAATTAGAGATGCCAAGGGAACATTTCATGCAAAGATGGACTCAATAAAGGACAGAAACCGTATGAACCTAATAGGAGCAGAGGACATTAAGAAGAGATGGCAAAAGTACACAGGGTAACTATACAAAAAAGATCTCTTTTACCCAGATAACCATGATGGTGTGATCACTCACCTAGAGCCAGGCATCCTGGAGTGAAAAGTCAAATGGGCCTTAGGAAGCATCACTATGAATAAAGCTACTGGAGGTGATGGAATTCCAGTGGAGCTATTTCAAATCCTAAGATGATGATGTTAGAGTGCTGCATTCAATATGTCAGCAATTTTGGAAAACTCTTCAGTGGCCACAAGAATGGAAAAGGTCAGTTTTCATTCTAATCCGAAAGAAAGGCAATGCCAAAGAATGTTCAAACTACCACACAATTTGACTGATCTCACACCCCAGCAAAATAATGATCAAAATTCTCCAAGCTAGTCTTGAACAGTACATGAGCTGAGAGCTTTCAGATGTTCAAGCTGGATTTAGGAAAGGCAGAGGAACCAAAGATCAAATTTCCAACATCTGTTGTTTTATAAGAAAAGCAAGAGAATTCCAGAAAAACATCTTCTGCTTCATTGACTATGTGGACCACAACAAACTGTGGACAATTCTTTAGATGGGAATACCAGACCACCTTACCTGCCTCCTGGGAAATCTATATGCAAGTCAAGAATCAACAGTTAGAACTGGACATGGAACAATGGACTGGTCCCAAATTGAGAAAGGAATACTTCACGTCTGTATATTGTGACCTTGCTTACTTAACTTATTTGCAGAGTACGTCATGAAAAATGCCAAACTGGATGAAGCACATGTTGTAATCAAGATTTCAGGGAGAAATATCAATAACCTCAGATATGCAGATGACACCACCTTTATGGGGAAAAGCAAAGAGAAACTAAAGATGCTCTTAATTAAAGTGAAAGAGGAGAGTGAAAAAGCTGGCTTAAAACTTAATATTCAAAAAACTAAGATCATGGCATCCGTCCCACCACTTCATGGCAAATAGATGCAGAAACAATGAACACAGTGACAGACTTTATTTTCTTGGGCTCAAAAATCACTGCAAATGGTGACTGCAGCCATGAAATTAAAAGATGGTTGCTCCTTGGAAGAAAAGCTATAACAAACCTAGACAGCATAACAAAAAACTAAGATCATGACATCTGGTCCCATCACTTCATGGCAAATACATGGGGAAAAAAATGGAAACAGTGACAGACTTAATTTTCTTGGGCTCCAAAATCACTGCAGATAGTGAGTGTAGCCATGAAATTAAAAGACGCTTGCTCCTTGGAAGAAAGGCTCTTACAAACCTAGAGAGCATATGAAAATCAAAGATATTATTTTTCTGACAAAGGTCCATTTAGTCAAAGCTCTGATTTTTCTAGCAGTCATGTATGGATGCAAGATTAGCTCTGTAAAGAAAGCTGAGTGCCAAAAAATTGGTGCCTTTTAACTGTGGTGTTGGAGAAAACTCTTGAGGGCCCCTTGGACTGCAAGGAGATCAAACCAGTCAACCCTAAAGGAAATCAGTCCTGAATATTTATTGGAAGGAATGATGCTTGCCACCTAATGGGAAGAACTCATTCATTGGAAAAGATTCCAATGCTGGGAAAGATTGAAGGCAGAAGGAGAAGGAGATGACAGAGGTTGAGATTATTGGATGGCATCACTGACACAATGGGCTTAAGTTTGAGTGAACTCCAGGAGTAGGAGATGGACATGGGGTTGGAAAGAGTCAGACACGATTGAGCAACAGAACTGACTGAACTACAATCATTCAAGTGAGAGATGTTAGTGACATGAACAAAGAGATAGTGAGAAGTGGTGAGACTAAATATATTTTGAAGATAAACTAATGTGGGACATAAGTATAAGTGAGGAATCATGGATGAATGTAAGGTTTGAGGTAAGAACAAAAGATTGCATAGCAATTTAGGGGGCAAGGGAGAATGTCAGATGTTTATTCTTAGATGTATTAAGCTTGAGTGGAGTATTAGACATTCATTCACATTCATATATATATATATATATATATATATATATATATATATATAGTAATTTATGAAAAGTTTGGGGCTGAATATATATTTTTTTAGTAATCAGCATAGATATATTTAAAATCATGAGACAACATGAGATCACCAAATAAAGAGAGTACAGAAACAGAAAAAATGGTAACCAAGAACTGAGCCCTAGCTTACTCCTTGTAAATGTTGCAAAGATAGTAAGTGATGCATCTCTAACTGGAAAACAGATATGTCTAATCCCAGTGTCTGTGTTCTTAGTAGTGAGATATAGTGCCACTACACAAAGTTAAGTTCTATGACACAGGTAATGATCAAGCCTGGCACATATATAGTAAGAGAAGTGATATAACTTTGTTTTCCTAAAACACTATTGTCATTTATACATTTGATAAAAAAAAAAAAAAAAAAAAAAAAACTTAGGTAAATAGTTTCAGAAAGAAAAGAAACATGCAATGAATAGAGTAGTCCTGAGAAGCAAGTAATAACACATTTTTATATAAATAACTCAATAAAGTTGCTCAGGAACATTCTTTTGTCCTATCATGTTCTTTCCCCATGATCTTTCCATCATTTCTGATCCTACACTTATTTTGTAGAAACTGAAAAACCTCTTAAAATAATACTGACAACAATTTTAAGTAAGCTCAGAATGATAACTGAAACCAACTTGTTATCTCATCCTGCTGAGGTTTGGTGGTACAGTAAGTACTAAATTATATATAGTGACACTTAGTGGCAATTGAATTAAGAAATTATCTCTGTTACATTAAAATTGTAATATAACATAAAACAGGCATTTAAGAGCATGAGGAAAATATTAGAATAATTCTGAATTAAAATTCAAATTGAGGTAATTTCTATAGTGTCTATTAAAACATGTCAGCAATTGAACAATGAAAAATAGTTGGAAAATGTAAATGTTAACATGAGTTTTATAGATGAAACTGAGGTTCAGAAAAAGTAAATAACTTTCTAGCAAAATCACAGCTGAGATTTGACTTCAGCTTGATTAACTTCAATGCATTTGCTATCAAATAATATACTCCCCAATGTTATGGTGAAAACATTTGTATTGTTCTACCCCTAGTAGCTCAGACAGTAATGAATCTGCCTGAAATTCAGGGGACCTGGCTATGATCCTTGTGTCAGGAAGATCCCTTGGATAAGGGGATGGCTAGCCCCCCAAGTATTAATGCCTGGAGAATTCCATGAACAGAGGAGCCTGGAGGGTTATAGTATATGGGATCATAGAGAGTAAGACACAACTGACTGACTAACACTTACTTAACACAGTATGAAATACAGTCCAAGAATTCTTATGTTCAACTGACTAATAGAGACTGAAAAAAATGACTTATTTAAATTTGAGATTTATTTTTCTCTTATTTGAATGTGTGACTATAGGCAGTCCAAAGCTGATATGGCAGCTTTGACTCATGCAGTCTTTAAGGATTCAGGGTCTTTTTATCCTAATCCTTCACTGTGTATGGTCTCTATCATCAATCCGTTATATCTGCCTTCAAGTTAGCAAGAAGGATGAAGTGACAAAGGAGAAAAGGGTAAAGATTGTGGGTGTGTCAGCTTTCTTTCAAGGAAAGAAAATTACATAAATTTTGAGTTGTCACAAACAAGAAAATGTATTAATATATAACTGTTTTATACTAAAATCATACTATCCTTTTGCATTATACTCTGTTATTAACTTGCTTAGATCGTTCAAAATCCTGTATAAATCTCATTCTGTCCATGACAAAGGCTTCTAACTCCCATAACTCCACTGCCTGAAGAATGGAATAGTCAAACAAGGTGAATACTCTAATACAATAGTTTTTGTCCCTGTCTACTCAAGTTCTTTCATAGATTTCCTGGCTCAGGTAGCACAAATCTGAGAGAAGAGTAAGTGTTTGCTGAGCAATAAGTGCCCAAAATGGATCATTAATTGAGTGAATATTAAATATTTTGACCATGTGTTAAGCTTCAGGAGAGGCTGCACCTTCCTAAAATCAAGGCACAGAATGGCTCAACCTATTTTTCCCATTTTTTTTTTTTTAATAGGTCAAATCACAGAAGAAATTGGGATACTTAAGGCAGTGCTGTGGTTTTAAAACCATTCAAAATATCAGATCAGATCAGATCAGTCGCTCAGTCGTGTCCGACTCTTTGCGACCCCATGAATCACAACACGCCAGGCCTCCCTATCCATCACCTGCTCCCGGAGGTCACTCAGACTCGCATCCATCGAGTCAGTGATGCCATCCAGCCATCTCATCCTCTGTCGTCCCCTTCTCCTCCTGCCCTCAATCCCTCCCAGCATCAGAGTCTTCTCCAATGAGTCAACCCTTCGCATGAGGTGGCCAAAATAATGGAGCTTTAGCATTCCTTCCAAAGAAATTCCAAGGCTGATCTCCTTCAGAATGGACTGGTTGGATCTCCTTGCAGTCCAAGGGACTCTCAAGAGTCTTCTCCAACACCACACTTCAAAAGCATCAATTCTTTGGCGCTCAGCCTTCTTCACAGTCCAGCTCTCACATCCATACATGACCACAGGAAAGACCATAGCCTTGACTAGGCGAACCTTTGTTGGCAAAGTAATGTCTCTGCTTTTGAATATGCTATCTAGGTTGGTCATAACTTTCCTTCCAAGGAGTAAGCGTCTTTTAATTTCATGGCTGCAGTCACCATCTGCAGTGATTTTGGAGCCCAGAAAAATAAAGTCTGACACTGTTTCCACTGTTTCCCCATCTATTTCCCATGTAGATATAGTTAAACAAAATCTTATACATTTTCTTACTATGTTTCATACTACCATTTTTTAAATACTACTACCAAGAGCAACTTTCTGAATTCAACCAAAAGTGTGACTGTAGACAGATTTGCTCTAGGTGTTCTGCATCTTGGCAGAAGCAGAATTCGAGTACAGGCCAAATGCATAGTGAGTAAAACAACTTGGTATGAGATTTTATACAGAGATAAGAAGACATTTTTCTGAGTGGACATTCAGATCAGTAATGAGTCCTCAAAAGAACAGGTGCCAAATAGAAAGAGGAACAGAAATCATAAGTCTGTGATGTGAAAGTGAATTGGGAATGAGATATGGTGGTGATGTTAACTACAAAGGATGAGAGCCCAAATTCTTGTGAATTCTGTTTAATGGCTTATTTGATGACTTGATGGTTTTCATTGGGCCCGTTGCTTTCACCATAGGGCATGGAAACCAGAAAGCAGATATATGCAAGATGATGTCAAGATGCAGAAACAATCAGATTAGACTAGGATAATAGAAATTCTTGCAATATCCAGGGTATTTTTCACTTTGACTTTATAGTCACTAGTTCCAGTTATCCACTTGACATCAGGTATGTTAATTAATTGGTGGAATATATATGGATAGTGATAAACATACCAGAAAATAATCCACCCCATATTCAAAAATATAACATTTACTCATCCCTGAAACACTATGTTTTTTGTCTTAAAATATATGTTCATGCATTAATACATATTAATATATTTGTCTTTATCTTCTTAAATTACTTAGCTCTGTGTATAGGCTCTAGACTTATCCACCTCATTAGAACTGACTCAAATTCATCCCTTTTTATAGCTGGGTAATATCTCATGTGGATATGTACCACAACTTCTTTTTATGTTCATCTTTAAATGGACATCTAGGTTGCTTCCATGTCCTGTTGTTGTTCAGTCTCTCAGTCTGACTCTTTGTGACTCCATGGACTGCAGCATGCCAGGCTTCCCTGTCCTTCTCCTGGTGATTGCTCAAACTAATGTCCATCAAGTCAGTGATGCATTCCAACCATCTGATCCTCTGTTATCCCCTTCTCCTCCTGCTTTCAGTCTTTCCCAGCATCAGGGTCTTTTCCAATGAGTCAGTTCTTCCCATTAGGTGGCAGGGGTATTGGAGCTTCAGCTTTAGCATCACTCATTCCAATGAATATTCAGGGTTGATTTCATTTAGGATTGACTGGTTTTATATCCTGGTAGTCCAAAGGACTCTCAAGAGTCTTCTCCAACAGCAAAGTTCAAAACCATCAGTTCTTCAGTGCTCAGTCTTCTTTATAGTCCAAACCTCACATCCATACGTGGCTACTGGAAAAACCATAGCTTTGACTATTCAGACATTTGTTGGCAAAGTGATGTCTCTGCACTTTAATACACTTTCTAGGTTTGGCATAGCATTTCTTCCTAGGAGTAAGTGTCTTAATTGCATGCCTAAAGTCACCATCTGCAGTGATTTTGGAGCCCAAGTCCTAACTATTGTTAATAGTGCTGCAATGAACATTGGGGTACATGTGTCTTTTTCAATTATGGTATATGTCCAGTAGTGGGATTGCTAGGTCATATGATGGTTTTATTCCAAGTTTTTTAAGGAATCTCCATACTATCATCTATAGTGGCTATATCAGTTTGCATTTCAACTAACAGTGTAAGAGTGTTCCATTTTCTCTAGCATTTATCATTTTGTTGACTTTTTAATGATGGTAATTCTGACCAGTGTGAAATGATATCTCATTGTAGTTTTGATTTGCATTTCTCCAATAATGTGTGATGTTGAGCATTTTTTCATGTGTTTATTAACTATCTGCATGTCTTCTTTGAAGAAATGTCTATTTAGGTTTTCTGCCCATTTTTTGATTGGGTTGTTTGTTTTTCTGATACTGAGCTGCATGAGCTGCTTGTATATTTTGGAGATTAATTATTTGTCTGTCGTTTCATTTGCTATTATTTTCTCTCATTCTGAGTGTTGTCTTTTCACCTTTCTAACAGTCCCATTCATTGTGCAAAGCTTTTATGTTTAATTAGGTCCCATTTTTTATTTCCATTACTCTATGAGGTAGGTCATGTCTAGAAAGATAGTACTGATGATTCTACATTCAGGGCAGCAAAGGAGACACAGGCATAAAGAACAGTCTTTTGGACATAGTGGGGGAAGGAGAGGATGGGATGACTTGAGAAAATAGCATTGGAATATACACAGTATCATATGTAAAATAGATAGCCAGTGGGAGTTTGCTGTATGGCACAAGGAACCCAAAACTAGTGCTCTGTGACAGCCTAGAGGGGTGGGAGGGAGAGGAAGGTGGCAGGGGGACAAGAAAAAGGGAACATATGTGTACTTATGGCCAATTAATATTGATGTATGGCAAAAAAAAATCCTAATATTGTAAAGTAATCCGACAATTAAAGATAAAATATAAATAAAATTTTTAAAATATGTATTTTTATGAGAGGAAAAACCACCAGTTCTTAACTGAAAGACAGAAAAAGAGTTGTTAAGACTGATATGGATTGAATTAGTTTGAGACTGATAGGTCTCTGGGACAAAGAGACTGTGAAAGAAACATGCAGAGTTTATAGAATGGAAAACAGTAATGCCAAAGATAAACTTTAATTTCTTTACAATTTTGATGGCTGATCCTAGGTTCACTCTATAATCAAAAGAGTTGCTTTGAAGCCACTGCCAGAAAAAAAAAGTTATTTTTTTTTCTTATCAGCATGTGGACACAGCTCTCTAAAAGAAAGAATGCAACCGTTAATTTTTTATACAAATTCCATACAGTTTCCATTAATTTTTTATACAAATTCCATACAGTTTCTGCTATTTCACTCAATGAAAGATTTTTTTTTTACTACAAATATTTTACTACAGATTTTTTTTTTTACTACATGCAGAGTATAAACTACCTAAACTGAATTTGTCTATATAGTACAAAGTAAGTTAAAGATTTGTACTATAAGTTATAGTACAAATTATAGAGCTCCTCCAATAAATGAAGCCAGCAAATCTATATAATTTAGATAAATCACATAAAAAGATTATTTAGTTCAACTAAGATAACTGTAAAATTGCTCAATATCCACTGCATTAGATATGGTGTTGATTCATCCTAACCTGTCATATCTAATTTTCTATGGTTATTTCAACAGACAGTAAAATCTTCAATTGATGCTCTGAAACTAATTATGGAAAATGCTAAAGTTATGTCAACACAGTATCTATACATCCAGGTTAAGAAGGAAAAGCTTATTCCACTGTTTTTTGCGTGTGGGCGTGGTACATTAGACATTTGGAAATTGGTTTTTATTTGGGTTTTCCCTACTTGTGCTTAAAATTGTATGCTTTTCTATTGGAAGAAGCAACAATTGTGTGCAACAGAAAAATCTCTGGACTCAAAGCAAAGAGAAACATCTTTTATCCCAGCCTTGATAGCAATAAATTGAATGACTT
Source organism: Tragelaphus eurycerus (assembly GCA_935064755.1). Taxonomy (NCBI): domain Eukaryota; kingdom Metazoa; phylum Chordata; class Mammalia; order Artiodactyla; family Bovidae; genus Tragelaphus; species Tragelaphus eurycerus. The sequence goes on along the minus strand of CAKXYN010000046.1, from coordinate 11,279,395 downwards.
TTGATAAACTCCTTAACTTCTTCTAGTCTCCATTTGTTTCATTCTACCTGCCTATTTACCTCATTAAGGATATTGTGGTTATCAAAATTGACTCTTAAGTTCAAAATCAATTATAAAAGTCTATTTTTTTAATTTTTTAAAAATTTATTTATTTTAATTAGAGGCTAATTACTTTACAATATTGTATTGGTTTTGCAATACATCAACATGAATCTGCCATAGGTGTACAGGTGTTCTCAATCCTGAACCCCCCTCCCACCTCCCTCTCCATACCATCCCTCTGGGTCATCCCAGTGCACCAGCCCCAACCTTCCAGTATCCTGCATCGAACGTGGACTGGCGACTCGTTTCTTATATGATATTATACATGTTTCAATGTCATTCTCCCAAATCATCCCACCCTCTCCCTCTCCCACAGAGTCCAAAAGACTGTTTTATACATCTGTGTCTCTTTTGCTGTCTTGCATACAGGGTTATTGTTACCATCTTTCTAAATTCCATATACATGCATTAGTATACTGTATTGGTGCTTTTCTTTCTGGCTTACTTCACTCTATATATTCGGTTCCAGTTTCATCCACCTCATTAGAACTGACTCAAATATATTCTTTTTAATGGCTGAGTAATACTCCATTGTGTATCTGTACCACGGCTTTCTTATCCATTCATCTGCTGATGGACATCTAGGTTGCTTCCATGTCCTGGCTATTATAAACAGGGCTGCGATGAACATTGGGGTACATGTGTCTCTTTCAATTCTCATTTCCTTGGTGTGTAAGCCCAGCAGTGGGATTGCTGGGTCATATGGCAGTTCTATTTCCAGTTTTTTAAAGAATCTCCACACTGTTCTCCATAGTGGCTGTACTAGTTTGTATTCCCACCAATGGTGTAAGACAGTTCCCTTTTCTCCACACCCTCTCCAGCATTTATTGCTTATAGACTTTTGGATCACAGCCATTCTGACTGGCATGAAATGGTACCTCATTGTGGCTTTGATTTGCAACTCTCACTGTTTGCAGATGACACGATCCTCTACATAGAAAACTCTAAAGACTCCACCAGAAAATTACCAGAACTAATCAATAAATATAGTAAATTTGCAGGATATAAAATCAACACGGAGAAATCCCTTGCATTCCTAGACACTAACAATGAAAAAAATAGAAAAAGAAGTTAAGGAAACAATTCCATTCACCATTGAAATGAAAATAATAAAATACTTAGGAATATATCTACCTAAAGAAACTAAAGACTTATATATAGAAAACTATAAAACACTGGTGAAGCAAATCAAAGAGGACACTAACAGATGGAGAAAAATATCATGTTCATGGATCGGAAGAATCAATATAGTGAAAATGAGTATACTACTCAAAACAATCTATCAGATCAGATCAGATCAGTCGCTCAGTCGTGTCCGACTCTTTGGGACCCCATGAACCGCAGCACGCCAGGCCTCCCTGTCCATCACCAACTCCCGGAGGTCACTCAGACTCGCATCCATCGAGTCAGTGATGCCATCCAGCCATCTAATCCTCTGTCGTCCCCTTCTCCTCCTGCCCTCAATACCTCCCAGCATCAGAGTCTTCTCCAATGAGTCAACTCTTCGCATGAGGTGGCCAAAATACTGGAGTTTCAGCTTTAGCATCATTCCTTCTAAAGAAATTCCAGGATTGATCTCCTTCAGAATGGACTGGTTGGATCTTCTTGCAGTCCAAGGGACTCTCAAGAGTCTTCTCCAACACCACAGTTCAAAAGCATCAATTCTTCGGCGCTCAGCCATCCTCACAGTCCAGCTCTCACATCCATACATGACCACAGGAAAGACCATAGCCTTGACTAGGCGAACCTTTGTTGGTAAAGTAATGTCTCTGCTTTTGAATATGCTATCTAGGTTGGTCATAACTTTCCTTCCAAGGAGTAAGCATCTTTTAATTTCATGGCTGCAGTCACCATCTGCAGTGATTTTGGAGCCCAGAAAAACAAAGTCTGACACTGTTTCCACTGTTTCCCCATCTATTTCCCATGCAGTGATGGGACCAGATGCCATGATCTTCGTTTTCTGAATGTTGAGCTTTAAGCCAACCCTTTCACTCTCCACTTTCACTTTCATCAAGAGGCTTTTTAGCCCCTCTTCACTTTCTGCCATAAGAGTGGTGTCATCTGCATATCTGAGGTTATTGATATTTCTCCCGGCAATCTTGATTCCAACTTGTGTTTCTTCCAGTCCAGCATTTCTCATGATGTACTCTGCATATAAGTTAAATAAACTGGTGACAATATGCAGCCTTGACGTACTCCTTTTCCTATTTGGAACCAGTCTGTTGTTCCATGACCAGTTCTAACTGTTGCTTCCTGACCTGCATACAGATTTCTTAAGAGGCAGATCAGGTGGTCTGGTATTCCCATCTCTTTCAGAATTTTCCATAGTTTATTGTGATCCACACAGTCAAAGGCTTTGGCATAGTCAATAAAGCAGAAATAGATGTTTTTCTGGAACTCTCTTGCTTTTTCCATGATCCAGCGGATGTTGGCAATTTGATCTCTGGTTCCTCTGCCTTTTCTAAAACCAGCTTGAACATCAGGAAGTTCACGGTTCACATATTGCTGAAGCCTGGCTTGGAGAATTTTGAGCATTACTTTACTAGCGTGTGAGATGAGTGCAATTGTTCGGTAGTTTGAGCACTCCTTGGCATTGCCTTTCTTTGGGATTGGGATGAAAACTGACCTTTTCCAGTCCTGTGGCCACTGCTGAGTTTTCCAAATTTGCTGACATATTGACTGCAGCACTTTCACAGCATCATCTTTCAGGACTTGGAATAGTTCCACTGGAATTCCATCACCTCCACTAGCTTTGTTCGTAGTGATGCTTTCTAAGGCCCATTTGACTTCACATTCCAAGATGTCTGGCTCTAGGTCAGTGATCACATCATCATGATTGTCTAGGTCTTGAAGCTCTTTTTTGTACAGTTCTTCTGTGTATTCTTGCCACCTCTTCTTAATATCTTCTGCTTCTGTTAGGTCCACACCATCTCTGTCCTTTATCGTGCCCATCTTTGCATGAAATGTTCCTTTGGTATCTCTGATTTTCTTGAAGAGATCCCTAGTCTTTCCCATTCTGTTGTTTTCCTCTATTTCTTTGCATTGATCACTGAAGAAGGCTTTCTTATCTCTTCTTGCTATTCTTTGGAACTCTGCATTTAGATGTTTATATCTTTCCTTTTCTCCTTTGCTTTTCGCTTCTCTTCTTTTCACAGCTATTTGTAAGGCCTCCCCAGACAGCCATTTTGCTTTTTTCATTTCTTTTCCATGGGGATGGTCTTGATCCCTGTCTCCTGTACAATGTCACGAACCTCATTCCATAGTTCATCAGGCACTCTATCTATCAGATCTAGGCCCTTAAATCTATTTCTCACTTCCACTGTATACTCATAAGGGATTTGATTTAGGTCATACCTGAATGGTCTAGTAGTTTTCCCTACTTTCTTTAATTTCAGTCTGAATTTGGCAATAAGGAGTTCATGGTCCGAGCCACAGTCAGCTCCTGGTCTTGTTTTTGCTGATTGTATAGAGCTTCTCCATCTTTGGCTGCAAAGAATATAATCGATCTGATTTCGGTGTTGACCATCTGGTGATGTCCATGTATAGAGTCTTCTCTGGTGGTGGGGGGAGGGGGTATGATGGGAGGATTTCAAAAAAAAAAAAATATTAGTTGTCCCTCCCCCTCTTCTGTTGCCAAGGCAAAATTTGCCTTCTCCCCCAGTTTTCTTTACTTCCCTTTTTTTCCATTCCCCCCCGAAAAAAAAAAAGAAAATTTTTGGGGGGTGGTATTAAAAAGATGGGGGTTCAACAAAATTACCAATTCAACTTCCTTTGGCGTTACGGGTTGGGGCATAGACTTGGATTACGGGGAAATTGAAAGGTTTGCCTTGGATACGAACAGAGATCATTCTGTCATTTTGAGATTGCATCCAAGTACCGCATTTCGGACCCTTTTGTTGACCATGATGGCTACTCCATTTCTTCTGAGGGATTCCTGCCCACAGTAGTAGATATAATGGTCATCCGAGTTAAATTCACCCATTCCAGTCCATTTTAGTTCGCTAATTCCTAGAATGTCGACATTCACTCTTGCCATCTCTTGTTTGACAACTTCCAATTTGCCTTGATTCATGGACCTGACATTCCAGGTTCCTATGCAATATTGCTCTTTACAGCATCGGACTTTGCTTCCATCACCAGACATATCCACAGCTGGATATTCTTTTTGTTTTGGCTCCATCCTTTCATTCTTTCTGGAGTTATTTCTCCACTGATCTCCAGTAGCATATTGGGCCCTTACTGACCTGGGAACTTTCTCTTTCAGTATCCTATCATTTTGTCTTTTCATACTGTTCATGGGGTTCTCAAGGCAAGAATACTGAAGTGGTTTGCCATTCCCTTCTCCAGCGGACCACACCCTGTCATATCTCTCCACCATGACCCGCCCATCCCAGGTTGCCCCTCGGGCATGGCTTAATTTCATTGAGTTAGACAAGGGTGTGGTCCTTGTGTGATTAGATTGACTAGTTTTCTGTGAGAATGGTTTTAGTGTATTTGCCCTCTGATGGCCTCTTTCAAGACCTACTGTCTTACTTGGGTTTCTCTTACCTCGGGCGTGGGGTATCTCATCCCGGCTGCTCCTGGCTGCTCCCGGCCAGCGAAGCACAGCCATCGCACCTTACCTTGGACGAGGGGTCTCTCCTCACCGCCGTCCTTCCTGACCTCGGTCGTGGGGTAGCTCTTCTCCACCCTGCTTAGTGCGCTGGCCCTCATCGCCGTCCTTCCTCGATCGTGACGGGTAGTCTCTCCCGCCCGCTCGTGTTGGGGGCGGCGGGGGCGGGGGGCTCCTGAGTTGTGGGCCGGGGGGGGGGGGGGGGGGGCGCTTGAATGAGGGGCGGGGGGGGGGGGGGGGGGGGGCGCCTTTAAAAAACATAAAGATAAAAAAAAAAAAGAAAAAAGAAAAAAAGGAAATTTTAAAAAAAAAAAAAAAAAAAAATAAAAAAATTTTTAAGAAAAAAAAAAAAAAAAAAAAACAAAAAGAAATATGAAAAAAAAAAAAGGAAATGGAGGGATCAACCTGTGTGACTTCAGGCTCTACTACAAAGCCATTGTCCTCAACAGTATGGTACTTGCACAAAGACAGAAATATAGATCAATGGAACAAAATAGAAAGCAAGAGATAAACCCACGCACCTATGGTCATCTTATCTTTGACAAAAGAGGCAAGAATATACAATGGATTAAAGACAATCTCTTTAACAAGTGGTGCTGGGAAAACTGGTCAACCACTTGTAAAAGAATGAAACTAGAACACTTTCTAACACCATACACAAACATAAACTCAAAATGGATTGAAGATCTAAATGTAAGACCAGAAACTATAAAGCTCCTAGAGGAGAACATAAACAAAACACTCTCTGACATACATCACAGCAGGATCCTCTATGACCCACCTCCCAGAATACTGGAAATAAAAGCAAAATAAACAAATGGGATCTAATTAAAATTAAAAAGCTTCTGCACAACAAAAGAAACTATAAGCAAGGTGAAAATACAGCCTTCAGAATGGGAGAAAAGAATAGCAAATGAAGCAACTGACAAACAACTAATCTCAAAAATATACAAGCAACTCCTGCCGCTCAATTCCAGAAAAATAAAAAAACCAATGAAAAAATGGGCCAAAGAGCTCAATAGACATTTCTCCAAAGAAGACCTACAGATGGCTAACAAACACATGAAAAGATGCTCAACATCACTCATTATCAGAGAAATGCAAATCAAAACCACTATGAGGTACCATTTCACGCCAGTCAGAATGGCTACAATCCAAAAGTCCACAAGCAATAAATGCTGGAGAGGGTGTGGAGGAAAGGGAACCCTCTTACACTGTTGGTGGGAATGCAAACTAGTACAGCCACTTTGGAGAACAGTATGGAGATTCCTCCAAAAAGTGGGAATAGAACTGCCTTATGATCCAGCAACCCCACTGCTGGGCATACACACTGAGAAACCAGAATTGAAAGAGACACGTGTACCCCAATATTCATAGCAGCACTGTTTACAATAGCCAGGACTTGGAAGCAACCTAGATGTCCATCCACAGATGAATGGATAAGCAAGCTGTGGTACATATACACAATGGAATATTACTCAGCCATTAAAAAGAATGCATTTGAATCAGTTCTAATGAGGTGGATGGAACTGGAGCCTATTATACAGAGTGAAGTAAGCCAGAAAGAAAAACACAAATACAGTATACTGACGCATATATATGGAATTTAGAAAGATGGTAACAATAACCCTGTTTACGAGACAGCAAAAGAGACACTGATGTATACAACAGACTTTTCGACTCTGGGAATGGGAGAGGGTGGGATGATTTGGGAGAGTAGCATTGAAATATGTATAATATCATATCTGAAACGAGTCGCCAGTCCAGGTACGACGCCTGATACGGATGCCTGGGACTGGTGCACTGGGATTACCCAGAGGGATGGTATGGGGAGGGAGGAGGGAGGAGGGTTCAGGATGGGGAACACATGCATACTTGTGGCGGATCCATCTTGATGTATGGCAAAAGCAATACAATATTGTAAAGTTAAGCAAAATAAAATTTAATTAAAAAAAAAAAAAAAAAAGACTGGGACCACCAGAGTGAAAAGAGTATTCCCACGCAAGACTCTAATGCCACACTCTAACTCCACAAGTGCCTGTAGAAACAAAGACCAGGCCCTACTGAATACTGAAGTAGGGATAAGCAATCTGCAGTATATGGTCTCAGAGACAGAAGAGCAGAGATGTGATTGCCAAAGGTGGAAGTCAAGGGGTGACACACTCATGGTCCCAGAGAGCACAACTACCACAAACCTGTGAGTGCCTGTGTATATCACAACCCACATATTCTTGTGCTGCTCAGTGGCTTGGTTTTTCCAAAGGTGTCACACCCTGGCTCCACCTCCTCTAGGGAAGTACATGATCTGCCTCAGGCTGTGGAGAACCCCTGTGTGCCTCAGCCACAGTTAGTACTCCCCACACACGCTTGTGGCATTTGCAATATCCCTCCTTCCCTATAGCACAACTAAGCAAGTGAGTCCAAGTAAGTGACCACTTTTGGCTCCACATGCCAGGGCAAAGATCAGACACTGGAGAGAGACTTACAAGCAGAGGTGGGACCAAAACAGAAGCAAAACCATGAGGAAAGGTAAGAAGGGTGAAGATCCAGCAGTTTATATTCTCACAACTAATCTGAAACTGAGTAGATTAGTGGCAAGAGTAGACCTTAAGAGCAATTACAAGGGGGAGCCTCCTTCTTGTAACCAAGTACAAGGGGGCCTTCCTTTGTATTTCAATCAGTACAGAATCTGCCTGCAATGCAGGAGACCTGGGTTTTATCCCTGGGTCAGGAAGATCCCCTGGAGAAGGAAATGGCAAATCACTCCAATATTCTTGCCTAGAGAATTAGAGGAGCCTTGCAAGTTACAGTCCATGGGGTCACAAGAGTCAGACATGACATAATGACTAAATCACCACCACCACAAGGAGAGAAAGGGAAGATCTGAGTATGAACTGATTCCACATTGCCCTAAATATGTCCAGAGATCTTCCTAGATATATTGGAAGACTTTCTGTTTGGCAAATTGACTGGAGCATGAAAACGGAGGAATCACTCTTGGACATCCCTCTAACTACCACACTATATATACCTCCTGCTTCAAGTTTTCCTATTTTTTATTATATTGTCCAAATATGGTTATTACTCTTTTAATTTTTATAATAAACTTTTACCTTTAAAAATTATTTTAAAATAAATTTCATATTTTAAAATTTTTGTGTCTGATTATTGTTTTTATTTCATATTTAAAGTCTTTTTTTACATTTATAGTTTTTGTTCTTTGATCTTTTATTTTTAATTTTGTATCTTTGGGACTCTAAATTTTAGTACCCATTTTCACTTAGGGGTTTGCTTATTGACTTGATTGCTATCTTCTTGTTTGACTTTTCCTTTTCTCCTTCTCATCTCCTTTCTCCATATTCTGCTTTCTATATAAGATTGTGAATCTATTTTGGTGTTCTTCTCTTTAGAGAGCTGTTTCATCATTAATCTAGGGATTTTTTCTTCTGTGCTATCTGGCTTCATAAGTTTAGATACTACATAAGAGGTTGGTCCTGAACTCCAAAAGCAGTAGAGTCAAGTACAAGACTTTGGATCATCAGAGAACTCCTGATTTCATGGAACATTAATAGATGAGAACCTGCCAAAGGCCTCCATCTCAACACTGAAAATGAACTCCACCCAAAAACAGCAATTGCCAATGCAAGACACATCATGCCAATACTTCAGCAAGACAGGAACAGAACCCTAAACATTACCAGACAAGATGCCCAAAGCCATATTAAACCCAAAGACACCCAAAAACATATTAATGGACATGGCACAGGCCTCAAGAGAGAGTAAATCCAGTTCCATTCACCAGAACACAGGCACGAGTCCCCCAGCCAAGAAACGTTTAAAACACACTGGTCCAACTCCACCCATTGGGCACAGACTTCACAATTAAGAGGGACTACCACCGTCTAACCTGCAGAAGGGAAACCCCAAACACAGTAAATTGAGCAAAATGAGACAGAAATATGCAGTAGATGATGGAAGATGATAAAAATCCACAAGACAAAACAAACAAGGAAGAAATAGGTAGTCTACCTGAAATAAAATTGAGAGTAATGATAGTAAAGATGATCCAAAAATCTCAAAAACAAAACAGAGGCATCGATAAACAGACTGGAAGCATGGATTGAGAAGATGAAAGAAATGTCTAACAAGAAGATAGAAGAATTAAAGAATAAGCAATCAACAATGAACACTGCAATAATTGAGATTAAAAATACACTGAAGGGAACCAACAGTAGAGTTACTGAGGCAGAAGAACATATAAGTGAGCTGGATGATAGAAATAACTGAAGCAGAGTGGAATTAAGATAAAAGAATAAAAAGAGATGAAGACTGTCTCAGAGACCTCTGGAACAATGGTAAGTAACCCCAACATTCAAATCATAAGCATTCCAGAAAAAGAAGATCAAAAGAAAGTACATGAGAAAATATGTGAGTAGAGTATCATTGAAAACTTCCCCAAAATGGGGAAGGAAATAGCCACCCAAGTCCAGGAAGCCCAGAACATCCCATACAGAATAAACCCAAGGATAAACATGCTAAGACACATATTAATCAAAGTAACAAAAATTAAACACAAAGAACAAATATTAAAAGCAGCAATAAAAAAAGCAACAAATAACACACAAGGGGATCCCCATAAGGCTAACCACTGATCTTTCAACAGAAACCCTGGTGGGAAAAAGGGAGTAGCGGGCTATATTTAAAGTGATGAAAGGAAAATTGTAGAACCAAGATTACTCTGTCCAGCAAGGATGTAATTCAGATTCTAAGGGGAAATCTAAAGCTTTACAAACAAGCAAAAGTTAACAGAATTCAACACTACCAAATCCACTTGTCTCATCAACAAAAGCCTAAGGAATCTCTCTAGACAGGAAACACAAAAAGAAAAGGCTATATAAAAACAAATCCCAACAATAAAGTAAATTGTAGCAGGATCATATTTATCAATAGTTACCATAGATACAAATGGGCTAAATGCTCCAAGGAAAGACACAGACTGGTCAAATGGATACCCCCTATGTATGCTGTCTATGAGAGACCCACCTTAGACCTAAGGATGCATACAGACTGAACATAAGGGGTTGGAAAAAGATACTCCATGCAAGTGGAATAAAAGAATGTGGGTTAACAATACTTATATCAGAGAAAATAAACTTCAAAATAAAGGTAGTCGTAAGAGACAAGAAAGGACACTACATAATGATCAATCCAAAAAGAAGGTATAGCAATTATAAATGTTTATGAAACTCAATACATAAGACAAATCCTTATGAAACTCAATACATAAGACAAATCCTAACAACTGTTAAAGGAGAAATTGAAAGAAACACAGTAATAGTAGGGAACTTTAATAACTCACTCACACCAATGGACAAATCATCCAGACAGAAAATTAACAGGGAAACACGAGGTTTAAAAGTTACATTGGACCAGTAGGAATTAATTGGTATCTACAGGGCATTTCATCCCTTCAAAAAATAGATTTAACATTTTCTCAAGTGCACATGGAACACTCTCCAAGACAGATTATATCTTGGGCCATAAATTAGTCTTTTGTTATTTTTTTAATTGATATAATTTCATGCATTTTTTCTGACCACAATGCTATAAGACTAGATGTCAACTGAAAGGGGAAAAAATATTAAAAAAAAAAAAAAAACAAACACAAACACATGGAGGATAAGCAGTACAGTTCTAAATAAATAACAGATCACTGAAGAAACCAAAAAAGAAATCAAAGTATGACTAGGAAACAAATGACAATGAAAATATGACATAACAAAACCTATGAGACATAGTAAAAGCAGTGCTAAGAAGGAAGTTTATAGTAACACAAGAAAGACATCAAATAAAGAGAAAGACAAGAAACAAGAGAGACATCAAATAAGGAATCTAATGTTACACCTAAAGCAACTAGAAAAAGAACAAAATCCCCCCAAATTAGCAGAATGAAAGCAATCATAAAGATTAGAAGAGAAATAAATGAAAAAGAAATGGAGACAATACCAAAGATAAATGAAACTAAAAGCTGATTCCTTGAAAAGAAAAAAAAAAAGATAAATTGTTAGCTAGACTTATCAAGAAAAAAAAGGGAAAATATTCAAATCAATAAAATTTGAAATGAAAAAAAAAAATACAAGCAACACTGAAATCAAATGATCATAAGAGGCTACTATGAGCCAATATATGCCAATAAAATGGACAACCTGGAAAAAAATGGACAATTTCTAAGAAAACGACAGCCTTCAAAAACTGAACCAGGAAGATATAGAAAATATGAAGAGACCAATCACAATACAGACGTCAAAACTTTAATAAAAAATCTTCTGCCTAACAAAAACCCAGGGCTGTTTGGCTTCACAGTTGAACTTTATCAAAAGTTTAGAGAAAAGCTAACACCTCTCATGTTCAAACTCTTCCAGAAAATTTCAGAGGAAATAAAACTCCCAGACATGTTCTAAAAGCCTACCATCACCTTAATATCAAAACCAGACAAAGAGGCCACAGAAATAGAAAATTATAGGCCAATAATGTGGATGAACATAGATGCAAAAATTGTCAACAAAATTCTGGCAAACAGAATCCAGGAATATATTAAAAAGATCATATATCATGATCACTTGGGTTTTATCTCAGGGATGTAAGGATTCTTCAAATTATGAAAATCAATAAATGTGATATTCCATATTAACAAACTGAATGATAAAAAGCATATGATCATCTCAATAGATGCAGAGCAAGTTTTTGAGAAAGTTTAACATTAATTTATTTTTTAAAAAATCTCTTTAGAAAATATGCATAGAAGGAAAATAGCTCAACATCACATCAGATCAGTCACTCAGTCGTGTCCGACTCTTAGCAACCTCATGAATCGCAGCACACCAGTCCTCCCTGTCCATCACCAACTCCCGGAGTTCACTGAGACTCACGACGATCGAGTCAGTGATGCCATGCAGCCATCTCATCCTCTGTCGTCCCCTTCTTCTCTTGCCTTCAATCCCTCGCAGCAACAGAGTCTTCTCCAATGAGTTAACTCTTCACATGAGGTGGTCAAAGTACTGGAGATTCAGCTTTAGCATCATTCCTTCCAAAGAAATCCCAGGGCCGATCTCCTTCAGAATGGACTGGTTGGATCTCCTTGCAGTCCAAGGGACTCTCAAGAGTCTTCTCCAACACCACAGTTCAAAACCATCAAATCTTTGGCGCTCAGCCTTCTTCACAGTCCAGCTCTCACATCCATACATGACCACTGGAAAAACCATGGTCTTGACTAGACGGACCTTTGTTGGCAAAGTAATGTATCTGCTTTTGAATATACTATCTAGGTTGGTCATAACTTTCCTTCCAAGGAGTAAGCGTCTTTTAATTTCATGGCTGCAGTCACCATCTGCAGTGATTTTGGAGCCCAGAATAATAAAGTCTGACACTGTTTCCACTGTTTCCCCATCTATTTCCTGTGACGTGATGGGACCAGATGCCATGATCTTCGTTTTCTGAATGCTGAGCTTTAAGCCAACCTTTTCACTCTCCACTTTCACTTTCATCAAGAGGCTTTTCAGTTCCTCTTCACGTTCTGCCATAAGGGTGGTATCATCTGCATATCTGAGGTTATTGATATTTCTCCCAGCAATCTTGATTCCAACTTGTGTTTCTTCCAGTGCAGCGTTGCTCATGATGTACTTTGCATATAAGTTAAATAAACAGGGTGACAATATATAGCCTTGACATACTCCTTTTCCTATTTGCAACCAGTCTGTTGTTCTATGTCCAGTTCTAACTGTTGCTTCCTGACCTGCATACAGATTTCTCAAGAGGCAGATCAGGTGGTCTGGTATTCCCATCTCTTTCAGAATTTTCCACAGTTTATTGTGATCCACAGAGTCAAAGGCTTTGGCATAGTTGATAAAGCAGAAGATGTTTCTCTGGAACTCTCTTGCTTTTTCCATGATCCAGCAGATGTTGGCAATGTGATCTCTTGTTCCTCTGACCTTTAAAATCAGCTTGAACATCTGGAAGTTCACGGTTCACATATTGCTGAAGCCTGGCTTAGAGAATTTTGAGCATTACTTTACTAGCGTGTGAGATGAGTGCAATTGTGCAGTAGTCTGAGCATTCTTTGGCATTGCCTTTCTTTGGGATTGGAATGAAAACTGACCTTTTCCAGTCCTGTGGCCACTGCTGAGTTTTCCAAATTTGCTGGCATATTGAGTGCAGCATTGTCACAGCATCATTTTTCAGGATTTGAAATAGCTCAATTGGAATTCCATCACCTCCACTAGCTTTGTTCTTTGTGATGCTTTCTAAGGTCCACTTAACTTCACATTCCAGGATGTCTGGCTCTAGGTCAGTGATCACACCATCATGATTATCTGGGTCATGAAGATCTTTTTTTTACAGTTATTCTGTGTATTCTTGCCACCTCTTCTTAATATCTTCTGCTTCTGTTAGGTCCATGCCATTTCTGTCCTTTATCGAGCCCATCTTTGCATGAAATGTTCCTTTTGTATCTCTGATTTTCTTGAAGAGATCCCTAGTCTTTCCCATTCTGTTGTATTCCTCTATTTCTTTGCATTGATCGCTGAAGGCTTTCTTATTTTTTCTTGCTATTCTTTGGAACTCTGCACTCAGATGTTTATGTCTTTCCTTTTCTCCTTTGCTTTTTGCTTCTCTTCTTTTCACAGCTATTTGTAAGGCCTTCCCAGACAGACATTTTGCTTTTTTGCATTTCTTTTCCATTGGGATGATCTTGGTCCCTGTCTCCTGTACAATGTCACGAACCTCATTCCATAGATCATCAGGCACTCAATCTATCAGATCTAGGCCCTTAAATCTAATTCTCCCTTCCACTGTATAATCATAAGTGATTTGATTTAGATCATACCTGAATGGTCTAGTGGTTTTCCCTACTTTCTCAATTTCAGTCTGAATTTGGCAATAAGGAGTTCATGGTCTGAGACACAGTCAGCTCCTGGTCTTGATTTTGCTGACTGTATGGAGCTTCTTCATCTTTGGCTGCAAAAATATTATCAATTTGATTTCTGTGTTGACAATCTGATGATGTCCACGTATAGAGTCTTCTCTTGTGTTGTTGGAAGAGGGTGTTTGTTATGACCAATGCATTTTCTTGGCAAAAGTTTATTAGTCTTTTCCCTGTTTTATTCTGTATTCCAAGGCCAAATTTGCCTGTTACTCCAGGTATTTCTTGACTTCCTACTTTTGCATTCCATTCCCATATAATGAAAAGGACATCTTTTTGGGGTGTTAGTTCTAAAAGGTCTTGTAGGTCTTCATAGAATCATTCAACTTCAGCTTCTTCAGTGTTACTGGTTGGGGCATAGACTTGGATTACTGTGACATTGAATGGTTTGCCTTGGAAATGAACATAGAGCATTCTGTCGTTTTTGAGATTGCATCCAAGTACTGCATTTCAGACTCTTTTTTTGACTATGATGGCTACTCCATTTCTTCTGAGGGATTCTTGCACACAGTAGTAGATATAATGGTCCTCTGATTTAAATTCACCCATTCCAGTCCATTTTAGTTTGCTGATTCCTAGAATGTCAACATTCACTCTGGCCTTCTCTTATTTGACCACTTCCAATTTGCTTTGATTCATGGACCTGACATTCCAGGTTCCTATGCAATATTGCTCTTTACAGCAGCAGACCTTGCTTCTATCACCAGACACATTCACAGCTGGGTATTCTTTTTGCTTTGGCTCCATCCCTTCATTCTTTCTGGAGTTATTTCTTCACTGATCTCCAGTAGCATATTGGGCCCCTACTGACCTGGGGAGTTTCTCTTTCAGTATCCTATCATTTTGCCTTTTCATACTGTTCATGGGGTTCTCAAGGCAAGAATACTGAATTGGTTAACCATTCCCTTCTCCAGCGGGCCACATCCTGTCAGATCTCTCCACCATGACTCGCCCATCCTCAGTTGCCCTACGGGCATCGCTTAATTTCATTGAGTTAGACAAGGCTGTGGTCCTAGTGTGATTAGATTGACTAGTTTTCTGTGAGTATGGTTTCAATGTGTTTTCCCTCTGGTGCCCTCTTGCAACACCTACCATCTTACTTGGGTTTCTCTTACCTTGGTCATGGGGTGTCTCTTCCCGGCTGCTCCAGCAAAGCACAGCCATTGCTCCTTACCTTGAACGAGGGGTCTCTCCTCACTGCTGCCCTTCCTGACCTGCAATGTGAGATAGCGCCTCTAGGCCCTCCTGAGCCCGTGCAGCCACAGCTCCTTGGATGTGGGGTTGGTCCTCCCGGCCTAGCTCAACATAGTAAAGTCCATATACAAAAAAAGTAGGAAATATTATCCTCAATGGTGAAAGCCTGAAAGTGTTTCTTTTAAAATCAGGAACAATATAATGGTGCTTACTCTCACCTCTATTACTCACCATAATTTTTGATGTCCCAGCCACAGCAATCATAGAAGAAAAAGAAATAAAAATAATCCAGATTGGAAAAGAAGAAATAAAATTCTCAGTCTTTGCGGGTGTTATGATTGTTTACATAGAAAATCTTAAATATGCCACCAGAAAATTGCTAGGTCTAAAAAATGGATATAGTAAAGTCATACGATACAAAATTAATACACAGGAATCACTTTCACTTCTATACACTAACAATGAGTAATCAAAAAGAGAAATTAAGGAAACAATCCCATTCATTATTGCAACTAAAACAATAAAAGACTTAGTGATAAATTTACTGAAATAGACAAAAAACCTGTATGGAGAAAACAATAAGACACTGATGAAAGAAATTAAAGATGACACAAACAGATGGAGAGATATACTTTGGATTGGAAAAATCAAAATTGTGAAAATGACTATTATACCCAAGCAATCTACATATTCAATGCAATCCCTATCAAACTACTGATGATATTTTTCACAGAGCTAGAATAAATAATTACAATTTTTGTATGGAAACACAAAAGACCTCAAGTAATCAAAGCAATCTTGAAAAGGAAGAATGCAGCTGGAGGAATCAACCTTAGAGGCTTTAGCATATACTACAAAGCTACAGTCATCAAGACAGTTTGGTACTGATACAAAAACTGAAATATACTTCAGTGAAACAAAATAGAGAATTTGGAGGTAAATCCACACAACTTTTAACACCTTATTTTTGATAAAGGACACAAAAATGTACAACGAAGAAAAGACAGCTTCTTCAATAAATGATGGTGAGAAAATTGGGCAGATACATATAAAAAATAATGAAATTATAGCACTTCCTAACTCCTTACAGAAAAATTAACTCAAACTGGATTAAATACCTAAATATAAGACCAGAAACTCTAAAACACTTGGAGGAAAACATAGGCGGAACAATATTTGATATAAATCTCAACAAGATTGTCAATAATCCATCTCCTAGATAAATGGAAATAAAAACAAAAAAATAAAAAATGGGATCTAATTAACCTTGAAAGTTTCTAAAAAATTCTTGGGGTCCTTTAATGGACTTGAACCTGGTGGTCCAGAGTTGATGATAAGAATATGAAAGATCCACCAGAACACCGACACAAGCTTCCCTAACCAAGAAACCTTGACAAGCCACCTGTACAAACCCACATACAGTGAGGGAATGCCACAATAAAGAGAACGCCACAAACTGCCAGAATACAATAAGGACACCCAAAACACAGCAATTTAAACAAGATGAAGAGACAGAAGAATTCCCAGCAGGTAAAGGAACAGGATAAATGCCCACCAAACCAAACAAAAGAGGAAGAAATAGCGAATCTACCGGATAAAGAATTCCAAATAATGATAGTGAAATTAATCCAAAATCTGGAAATCAAAATGGAGTCACAGATAAATAACCTGGAGAAAAGCATTGAGAAGATGTAAGAAAGGTTTAACAAGGACCTAGAAGAAATAAAAAAGAGTCAATATATAATGAATAATGCAATAAATGAGATCCAAAACACTCTGGAGGCAACAAATAGTAGAATAACAGAGGCAGAAGATAGAATTAGTGAATTAGAAGATAGAATGGTAGAAATAAATGAAGCAGAGGAGAAAAAAGAAAAACGAATTAAAAGAAATGAGGACAATCTCAGAGACCTCCAGGACAATTTTAAACGTTACAACATTGGAATCATAGGAGTCCCAGAAGAAGAAGCCAAAAAGAAAGACCATGAGAAAATACTAGAGGAGATAATAGTTGAAAACTTCCCTAAAATAAGGAAGGAAATAATCACTCAAGTCCAAGAAACCCAGCGAGTCCCAAATAGGATAAACCCAAGGTGAAACACCCCAAGACACATATTAATCAAATTAACAAAGATCAAACACAAAGAACAAATATTAAAAGCAGCAAGGGAAAAACAACAAATAACACACAAGGGGATTCCCATAAGGATAGCAGCTGACTGTTCAATAGAGACTCTCCAAGACAGGAGGGAATGGCAAGACATACTTAAAGTGATGAAAGAAAATAATCTACAGCCCAGATTATTGTACCCAGCAAGGATCTCACTGAAATATGAAGGAGAAATCAAAAGTGTTACAGACAAGCAAAAGCTGAGAGAATTCAGCACCACCAAACCAGCTCTCCAATAAATATTAAAGGACATCCTCTAGACAGGAAACACAAAAACGGTATATAAATTCGAACCCCAAACAATAAAGTAAATGGCAACTGGATCATACTTATCAATAATTACCTTAAATGAAAATGGGTTGAATGCCCCAACCAAAAGACAGAGACTGGCAGAATGGATACAAAAACAAGACCCCTACATATGTTATCTACAAGAGACCCACCTCAAAACAGGGGACACATACAGACTAAAAGTGTAGTGCTGGAAAAAGATTTCCCATGCAAATAGCGACCAAAAGAAAGCAGGAGTAGCAATACTCATATCAGACAAAATAGACTTTAAAACAAAGGATGTGAAAAGAGACAAAGAAGGTAACTACATAATGATCAAAGGATCAATCCAAGAAGACGATATAACAATTATAAATATATATGCACCCAACATAGGAGCACCGCAATATGTAAGATAAATGCTAACAAGTATGAAAAAAGAAATCAACAATAACACAATAATAGTGGGAGACTTTAATACCCCACTCACACCAATGGATAGATCAACTAAACAGAAAATTAACAAGGAAACACAAATTTTAAACGATACAATAGACCAGTTAGACCTAATTGATATCTATAGGACATTTCATCCCAAAACAATGAATTTCACCTTTTTCTCAAGCGCACACGGAACCTTCTCCAGGATAGACCACATCCTGGGTCATAAATGCAGCCTTGGTAAGTTCAGAAATATTGAAATCATCCCAAGCATCTTTTCTGACCACAATGCAGTAAGATTAGATCTAAACAACAGGAGGAAAACTATTAAAAATTCCAACATATGGAGGCTGAACAACACGCTCCTGAATAACCAAAAAATCACAGAAGAAATCAAAAAGAAATCAAAATCTGCATAGAAACTAATGAAAATGAAAACACAACAACCCAAAACCTGTGTGACACTGTAAAAGCAGTCCTAAGGGGAAAGTTCATAGCAATACAGGCATACCTCAAGAAACAAGAAAAAAGCCAAATAAATAACCTAACTCTACACCTAAAGCAACTGGAAAAGGAAGAAATGAAGCATCCCAAGGTTAGTAGAAGGAAATAAATCTTATAAATTAGGGCAGAAGTAAATGCAAAAGAAACAAAAGAGACCATAGCAAAAATCAAAAAAGCCAAAAGCTGGTTCTTTGAAAGGGTAAATAAAATTGACAAACCATTAGCCAGACTCATCAAGAAACAAAGGGAGAAAAATCAAATCAATAAAATTAGAAATGAAAATGGGGAGATCACAACAGACAACACAGAAATACAAAGGATCATAAGAGACTACTATCAGCAATTATATGGCAATAAAATGGACAACGTGGAAGAAATGGACAAATTCTTACAAAAGTACAACTTTCCAAAACTGGATCAGGAAGAAATAGAAAATCTTAACAGACCTATCACAAGCACAGAAATTGAAACTGTAATCAGAAATCTTCCAGCAAACAAAAGCCCAGGTCCAGACAGCTTCACAGCTGAATTCTACCAAAAATTTAGAGAAGAACTAACACCTATCCTACTGAAACTGTTCCTGAAAATTGCAGAAGAAGGCGAACTTCCAAACTCATTCTATGAGGCCACCATCACCCTAATCCCAAACCTGACAAAGATGCCACAAAAAAAGAAAACTACAGGCCAATATCACTGATGAACATAGATGCAAAAATCCTTAACAAAATTTTAGCAATCAGAATCCAACAACACTTTAAAAAGATCATACACCATGACCAAGTGGGCTTTATCCCAGGAATGCAAGGATTCTTCAATATCCGCAAATCAATCAACGTAATACACCACATTAACAAATTGAAGAATAAAAACCATATGATTATCTCAATAGATGCAGAGAAAGCATTTGACAAAGTTCAACATCCATTTATGATAAAAACTCTCCAGAAAGGAGGAATAGAAGGAACATACCTCAACATAATAAAAGCTATATATGACAAACCCACAGCAAACATTATCCTCAATGGTGAAAAATTGAAAGCATTTCCTCTAAAGTCAGGAACAAGACAAGGATGCCCACTTTCACCATTACTATTCAACATAGTTTTGGAAGTTTTGGCCACAACAATCATAGCAGAAAAAGAAATAAGAGGAATCCAAATTGGAAAAGAAGAAGTAAAACTCTGTTTGCAGGTGACATGAACCTCTACATAGAAAACCCTAAAGATTCCACCAGAAAATTACTAGAACAAATCAATGAATATAGTAAAGTTGCAGGATATAAAATCAACACACAGAAATCCCTTGCATTCCTGTACACTAATAATGAGAAAATAGAAAGAGAAATTAAAGAAACAATTCCATTCACCATTGCAACAAAAAGAATAAAATACTTAGGAATATATCTTCCTAAAGAAACTCAAGACCTATATATAGAAAACTCTAAAACATTGGTGAAAAAAATCAAAGAGAACACTAATAGATGGAGAAATATACCATGTTAATGGATTGGTAGAATCAATATAGTGAAAATGAGTATACTACCCAAAGCAATTTATAGATTCAATGCAATCCCCATAAAGCTACCAACGGTATTCTTCACAGAGCTAGAACAAATAATTTCACAATTTGTATGGAAATACAAAAAACCTTGAATAGCCAAAGCTATCTTGAGAAAGAAGAATGGAACTGGAGGAATCAACCTGCCTGACTTCAGGCTCTACTACAAAGCCACAGTCATCCAGACAGTATGGTACTGGCACAAAGACAGAAATATAGATCAATGGAACAAAATAGAAAGCCCAGAGATAAATCCATGCATATATGGACACCTTATCTTTGACAGAGGAGGCAAGAATATACAATGGATTAAAGACAATCTCTTTAACAAGTGGTGCTGGGAAAACTGGTCAAACACTTGTAAAAGAATGAATCTAGAACACTTTCTAACACCATACACAAAAATAAACTCAAAATGGATTAAAGATCTAAATGTAAGACCAGAAACCATAAAACTCCTAGAGGAGAACATAGGCAAAACACTCTCTGACATAAATCACAGCAGGATCCTCTATGACTCACCTCCCAGAATATTGGAAATAAAATCAAAAATAAACAAATGGGACCTTATTAAACTTAAAACCTTCTGCACAACAAAAGAAACTATAAGCAAGGTGATAAGACAGCCTATAGAATGGGAGAAAATAATAGCAAATGAAGCAACAGACAAACAACTAATCTCAAAAATATACAAGCAACTCCTGCAGCTCAATTCCAGAAAAAATAAATGACCCAATCATAAAATGGGCCAAAGAACTAAATAGACATTTCTCCAAAGAAGACATACAGATGGCTAACAAGCACATGAAAAGATGCTCCACATCACTCATTATCAGAGAAATGCAAATCAAAACCACTATGAGGTACCATTTCACGCCAGTCAGAATGGCTGCGATCCAAAAGTCCATAAGTAATAAATACTGGAGAGGGTGTGGAGAAAAGGGAACCCTCTTACACTGTTGGTGGGAATGCAAACTAGTACAGCCACTATGGAGAACAGTATGGAGATTCCTCCAAAAAGTGGGAATAGAACTGCCTTATGATCCAGCAATCCCACTGCTGGGCATACACACTGAGAAAACCAGAATTGAAAGAGACACGTGTACCCCAATGTTCATAGCAGCACTGTTTACAATAGCCAGGACTTGGAAGCAACCTAAATGTCCATCCACAGATGAATGGATAAGAAAGCAGTGGTACATATACACAATGGAGTATTACTCAGCCATTAAAAAGAATACATTTGAATCAGTTCTAAGGAGGTGGATGGAACTGGAGCCCATTATACAAAGTGAAGTAAGCCAGAAAGAAAAACACAAATACAGTATACTAATGCACATATATGGAATTTAGAAAGATGGTAACAATAACCCTGTTTATGAGACAGCAAAAGAGACACTGATGTACAGAACAGACTTTTGGTCTCTGGGAACGGGAGAGGGTGGGATGATTTTGGAGAATAGCATTGAAATATGTATAATATCATATCTGAAACGAGCCGCCAGTCCAGGTACTCCTGGGGCTGGTGCACTGGGATGACCCAGAGGGATGGTATGGGGAGGGAGGAGGGAGGAGGGTTCGGCATGGGGAACACATGTATACTTGTGGCGGATCCATCTTGATGTATGGCAAAAGCAATACAATATTGTAAAGTTAAGCAAAATAAAATTTAATTTAATAAAATAAATAAATAAAACCAAACTAAATGTAAATATATTAAAAAAATACTTGAAAGATTTTTTGTAAATTATGAAGTTATAATACTGAAGAGGAAACCTGCTCCTTCTGCCTCTATAATACAGCCTGCTCCTTGCAAAGTCTGGATCACTTAGGTCACGCAGTCAGAAAGTGGGGGCTTACAATACTAGGAACTGGAACTTACCTCACTCACCCCTGTCCTGCTCTTTGCAATTGCCCAGCCCCTGCAGACCTGTTTATTCATGCCTGTCCGTGTATAGGTCAGGCATCCCCTCTCCATCTTGACTGCTGTTCCCACGGAAGCACAAAACCCTAGTTTAAACCAGCCTGTTAGCAGCTGGTTTTGCCCACTACAGTCTATAAAAACTCTGTAACCCCTTTGTTCAGGGCTCAGAGCTTGTAATGTTAACTCCTCTGGGCTCACCAGCATAATAAACCTGAGTTCTCCAACAACAACAACAACAAAAAAGAATATGAAAGAGAGAGAGAAAGAAATAAAGAAAGAAAGGCACGGGGACCCAAGCTCTTATGGAGCAAAGGTATTTTATTAGCAGAAATGCAGGCTAATATATCTTTAGTAAGATGATTACTCAGCTATTACACAGGGTGAAATTTTATCAATAGCCACAATATGGACAGTCTAATACATAGAAGGTCACTGATGCTGAAAAGCATCACTGAAGGGAGTTACTGAAAGGAATCCAAGCAGATACCATTTCTCATAATCTCAGTCCTGAGAGCTGCATGCAGCTTTACTTGTTCTCAGAATATGAACTGATAAGGAACAGAGAATTTATGAGAAACAGCACATCGGAATCCTCCTGTTAAACATTCCCTGACACACAGTGAAGGAAACTATAAGCAAGGTGAAAAAAGAGCCCTCAGAATGGGATAAAATAATAGCAAATTAAACAACTGACAAAGGATTAACCTGAAAAAAAAATAAGAAGCTCATGCAACTAATACCAAAAAAAACAACCCAATGAAAAAGTGGGCAGATCTAAACAGACATTCCTCCAAAGAAGTCACAAAGATTGCTAATAAACACATGAAAAATCTTCAGATTGCTCATTATCAGGGAAATGTAAAGCAAAACAACAAAAAAGTATCATCTCACACTGGTCAGAATGGTAACCATCAAAATGTCTACAAATATATAGCAGAACACAGAATGATATTGAAAGCAATTATCTTTCAATTAAAAATAAATACATTAAAAGAATCTACAAACAACAAATGCTGGAGATAGTGTGGAGAAAACAAAACCCTCCTGCACTATGGCTGGGAATACAAAATGACATAGCCACTATGGAGAGCACGGAGACTTTTTCAGTTCAGCTCAGTTCAGTCACTCAGTAGTGTCTGACTCTGCAACCCCATGAATCACAGCACTCCAGGCCTCCCTGTCCATCACCAACTCTCTGAGTTCACTCAAACTCATGCCCATTGAGTTGGTGATGCCATCCAACCATCTCATCCTCTGTCATCCCCTTCTCCTCCTGCCCCCAATCCCTCCCAGCATCAGGGTCTTTTCCAATGAGTTAATTCTTTGAATGAGTTGGCCAAAATATTGCAGTTTCAGCTTCAGCATCAGTCCTTCCAATGAACACCCATGACTGATTTCTTCTAGGATGGACTGTTTGGATCTCCTTGCAGTCCAAGGGACTTTCAAGGGTCTTCTTCGATCAGATCAGATCAGATCAGATCAGTCGCTCAGTAGTGTCCAACTATTTGAGACCCCATGAATCGAAGCACGCCAGGCCTCCCTGTCCATCACCAACTCCCGGAGTTCACCCAGGCTCACGTCCATCGAGTCAGTGATGCCATGCAGCCATCTCATCTTCTGTCGTCCCCTTCTCCTCTTGCCCCCAATCCCTCCCATCATCAGAGTCTTTTCCAATGAATCATCACTTCCCATGAGGTGGCCAAAGTACTGGAGTTTCAACTTTAGCATCATTCCTTCCAAAGTAATCCCAAGGCTGATCTCCTTCAGAACGGACTCGTTGGATCTCCTTGCAGTCCAAGGGGCTCTCAAGAATCTTCTCCAACACCACAGTTCAAAAGCATCAATTCTTCAGCACTCGGCCTTCTTCACAATTCAACTCTCACATCCATACATGACCATACAAAGAACCATAGCCTTGACTAGATGGACCTTTGTTGGCAAAGTAATGTCTCTGCTTTTGAATAGGCTATCTAGGTTGGTCATAACTTTCCTTCCAAGGAGTAAGCGTCTTTTAATTTCATGAGAATACCACAGTTCAAAAGCATCAATTCTTCGGCTGTCAGCTTTCTTCACAGTCCAACTCTCACATCCATACATGACCACTGGAAAAACCATAGCCTTGACTAGACGAACCTTTGTTGGAAAAGTAATATCTCTGCTTTTCAATATGCTCTCTAGGTTGGTCATAACTTTCCTTCCAAGGAGTAAGCATGTTTTAATTTCATGGCTGGAATCACCATCTGCAGTAATTTTGGAGCCCAAAAAAATAAAGTCCGACACTGTTTCCACTGTTTCCATATATATATGCCATGATTTGATGGGACCAGATGCCATGATCTTAGTTTTCTGAATGCTGAGCTTTAAACCAACTTTTTCACTCTCCTCTTTCACTTTTATCAAGAGGATTTTTGTTCCTCTTCACTTTCTGCCATAAGGGTGGTGTCATCTGCATATCTGAGGTGATTGATATTTCTCCCGGCAGTCTTGATTCCAGCTTGTGCTTCTTCCAGCCCAGCGTTTTTCATGATGTACTCTGCATATAAGTTAAATAAGCAGGATGACAATACACAGCCTTGATGTACTTCTTTACCTATTTGGAACCAGTCTGTTGTTCCATGTCCAGTTCTAACTGTTGCTTCCTGACCTGCATAGAGGTTTCTGAATAAGCAGGTCAGGTGGTCTGGTATTCTCATCTCTTTCAAAATTTTCCACAGTTTATTGTGATCCACAGAGTCAAAGGCTTTGGCATAGTCAGAGCAGAAATAGATATTTTCCTGGAATTCTCTTGCTTTTTCAATGATCCAGTGGATGTTGGTAATTTGATCTCAGTTTCCTCTGCCTTTTTAAAAACCGGCTTGAACATCTGGAAGTTCATGGTTCATGTTTTGTTGAAGGCTCTCTTGGAGAATTTTGAGCCTTACTTTACTAGCATGTGAGATGAATTCAATAATATGGTAGTTTGAGCATTCTTTGGCATTGCCTCTCTTTGGGATTGGAATGAAAACTGACCTTTTCTAATCTTGTGGCCACTGCTGATTTTTCCAAATTTGCTGACATATTGAGTGCAGCACTTTGAGCGCATGACCTCTTAGGATTTGAAATAGCTCAACTGAAATTCCATCACCTCCACTAGCTTTGTTCATAGTGATGCTTCCTAAGGCCCACTTGAGTTCACATTCCAGGATGTCTGGCTCTAGGTCAATGATCACACAATTGTAGTTATCTGTGTCATTAAGGTCTTCTTTTGTAATAGTTCTGTGTATTCTTGCCACCTCTTAATATATTCTGCTTCTGCTAGGTCCATACCATTCCTGTCCTTTATTGTGCCCATATTTGCATGAAATGTTTCCTTGGTATCTCCAATTTTCTTGAGGAGATCTCAAGTCTTTCCCATTCTATTGTTTTCCTCTATTTCTTTGCACTGACAACTGAGGAAGGCTTTCTTATCTCTTCTTGCTATTCTTTGAAACTCTGCATTCAAATGAGTATATATTTCTTTTTCCTCTTTGCTTTTCACTTCTCTTCTTTTCACAGCTATTTGTAAGGCCTCCTTAGACAGCCATTTTGCTTTTTTGAATTTCTTTTTCTTGGGGATGGTCTTGAGCCCTGTCTCCTGTACAATGTTTCGAACCTCTGTCCATAGTTCATCAGGCACTCTGTCTATCAGATCTAAGTCCCTTAAATCTATTTCTCAATTCCACTGTATAATTGTTCGGGATTTGATTTAGGTCATACCTGAATGGCCTAATGGTTTTTCCTACTTTTATCTATTTAAGTCTGGATTTGGCAATAAGGAGCTCATGATCTCAGCCATAGTCAGGCCTCAGTCTTGTTTTTGCTGCCTATATAGAGCTTCTCCATCTTTGGATGCAAACAATACAGTCAATCTGATTTCGGTGTTGGCCATCTGGTGATGTTCATGTGTAGAGTCTTCTCTTGTGTTGTTGGAAGAGGATGTTAGCTATGAGTAGTGTATTCTTTGCCAAAATTCTGTTAGCCTTTGCCCTGTTTCATTCTGTACTCCAAGGTCAAATTCTCCTGTTAATCCAGGAATTTCTTGACTTCCTATTTTTGCATTCCAGTCCCCTATAATGAAAAGGACATCTTTGGGGGTATTATTTCTAGAAGGTCTTGTTAGTCTTCATAGATCCATTCAACTTCAGCTTCTTCAGCATTACTGGCTTGGTCATATACTTGGTTTACTGTAATACTGAATGATTTGCCTTGGAAATGAACAGCTATCATTCTGTCATTTTTGAGATTGCATCCAGGTACTGCATTTAGGACTCTTGTTGACTATAATGGCTACTTCATTTCTTCTAAGTGATTCTTCCCCACAGTGGTAGATAAAATTGTCATCTGAGTTAAATTCACCTATTCTAGTCCATTTTAGTTCATTGATTCCTAAAATGTCGACATTCACTCTTGTTATCTCCTGTTTGACCACTTCCAATTTGCCTTGATACATGGACCTAACATTCCAGATTTCCTATGCAATATTTTTCTTTAGAGCATCACACATTGCATCACAGTCACATGCACAACTAGGTGTTGTTTTTGCTTTGGCTCCATCTCTTCCTTCTTTCTGGATTTATTTCTCCACTGATTTCCAGTAGCATATTGGGCACCTACTGACCTGGGGAGTTCATCTTTTTGTGTCCAATCTTTTTGCCTTTTCATACTGTTCAAGGAAAACTCAATAGACACTTTATTAAGCACATCTTATTTGACCTCTCAGCAACAGTCAGTACTGTTGATTACCCACTCCCTGATATAGTGTTTCCCTTGAATTCTTTGATACTATTTTTTTCTAGTTTTTGTACTATCTTCAGCTTTTGTTTGAGACTCATTATCTATGGCCTTTTCATATTTTATCCCTTTACCCATTCATTAAATGTAGCAATTTATCAAGGTTTGGTGTCTTTACTCAGTCATTAAACACAGTTATTTCTCAAGGTTTGGGGTTAGAAACTTTATTATTTTTATAAATAATATTTTTATTATTTAAATATTATTTATATAACTAATATTTTTATTATTTTTACATTTTATCTCTCTGTAGCCAGGATCACTAATATCCCTTCATCAATTTAGTAGTAACCTATTGTACTGTTACATTTAACTTCAAATTGGCTGATTAAGGATGTATTTCTTGGAAGAACAATTGCAAAGATTTATAACAAGCTAGTCTTCTAATTTTCAAGTTCAAATGTTTGGCTTTAACAGTCCAAGAGTTGACCAAATTCTGGTGAATTGATTTATACTCACTCACGAATCATATGAACTGATAACAATGAATTCCTATTTATTAATTTATACTGGTAAGAATACTTATATTTGCTCCTTAGGGAAAACTGTTCATGTATCTAAGAACCATGGAAATGAATTTGCAGGATATAAAATCAACACACAGAAATCCCTTGCATTACTGTACACTAATAATGAGAAAATAGAAAGAGAAATTAAGAAACAATTCCATTCACCATTTCAACAAAAAGAATAAAATACTTAGGAATATCTATCTAAAGAAACTAAAGACCTATATATAGAAAACTATAAAACACTGGTGAAAGAAATCAAAGAGAACACTAATAGATGGAGAAATATACCATGTTCATGGATTGGAAGAATCAATATAGTGAAAATGAGTATACTACCCAAAGCAATTTATAAATTCAATGCAATCCCTATCAAGCTACCAATGGTAATCTTCACAGAGCTAGAACAAATAATTTCACAATTTGTATGGAAATACAAAAAACCTCGAATAGCCAAAGCAATCTTGAGAAAGAAGAATGGAACTGGAGGAATCAACCTGCCTGACTTCAGGCTCTACTACAAAGCCACAGTCATCAAGACAGTATGGTACTGGCACAAAGACAGAAATATAGATCAATGGAACAAAATAGAAAGCCCAGAGATAAATCCAGGCATATATGGACACCTTATCTTTGACAGAGGAGGCAAGAATATACAATGGATTAAAGACAATCTCTTTAACAAGTGGTGCTGGGAAAACTGGTCAAACACTTGTAAAAGAATGAAACTAGAACACTTTCGAACATCATACACAAAAATAAACTCAAAATGGCTTAACGATCTAAATGTAAGACCAGAAACCATAAAACTCCTAGAGGAGAACATAGGCAAAACACTCTCTGACATAAATCACAGCAGGATCCTCTATGACTCACCTCCCAGAATATTGGAAATAAAATCAAAAATAAACAAATGGGACCTTATTAAACTTAAAACCTTCTGCACAACAAAGGAAACTATAAGCAAGGTGAAAAGACAGCCTTTAGAATGGGAGAAAATAATAGCAAATGAAGCAACAGACAAACAACTAATCTCAAAAATATACAAGCAACTCCTACAGCTCAATTCCAGAAAAATAAATGACCCAATCAAAAAATGGGCCAAAGAACTAAATAGACATTTCTCCAAAGAAGACATACAGATGGCTAACAAACACATGAAAAGATGCTCAACATCACTCATTATCAGAGAAATGCAAATCAAAACCACTATGAGGTACCATTTCACTCCAGTCAGAATGGTTGTGATCCTAAAGTCTACACGGAATAAATGCTGGAGAGGGTGTGGAGAAAAGGGAACCCTCTTACACTGTTGGTGGGAATGCAAACTAGTACAGCCACTATGGAGAACAGTGTGGAGATTCCTTAAAAAACTGGAAATAGAACTGCCATATGACCCAGAAATCCCACTGCTTGGCATACACACTGAGGAAGCCAGAATTGAAAGAGACACGTGTACCCCGATGTTCATCGCAGCACTGTTTATAATAGCCAGGACTTGGAAGCAACCTAGATGTCCATCAGCAGACGAATGGATAAGAAAGCTGTGGTACATATACACAAAGGAGTATTACTCAGCCATTAAAAAGAATACATTTGAATCAGTTTTAATGAGGTGGATGAAACTGGAGCCTATTATACAGAGTGAAGTAAGCCAGAAAGAAAAACACCAGTACAGTATACTAACGCATATATGTGGAATTTAGAAAGTTGGTAACAATAACCCTGTATACAGAGACAGCAAAAGAGACACTTATGTTTACAACAGTCTTTTGGACTCTGTGGGAGAGGGAGAAGGTGGGATGATTTGGGAGAATGGCATTGAAACATGTATAAGATCATATATGAAACGAGTCACCAGTACAGGTTTGATGCACAGTACTGGATGCTTGGAGCTGGTGCACTGGGACTACCCAGAGGGGTGGTATGGGGAGGCAAGAGGGACGAGGGTTCAGGATGGGGAACACATGTATACCTGTGGCAGATTCATTTTGATATATAGAAAAACCAATAAAATGTTGTAAAGTTAAAAAATAAAATAAAAAAAATTTAAAAAATGCGTCTTGGTGTGTACAGAGAAGAGAAATTCCTGTTGAAATGGGAGATATTTCTTTCAAAATGATAGTGCTCCCTTTAGTATAATTTTTTTTTCTTCTCTGGTGATTAAAACACTTGCATCAACCAGACACATTAAAATCTTTCCACTCTTACCCTGTTCTGACAAAGTTCATCTTCCAACTTTCCTTTTTCTAGATTCCAAAAATTCTACCTGTCTCTATGTCTTCATTAACATGTTACAAATATTCAGTAGTACCCTATACATCATATTTAATTGAACGGTAAGGCAAATGCTTCCTACAACCTTAATTGCACAAATAAATTATTTTGAAGCCACAAGCTTTAATAAACTATAATTATTGTCTTTATTTCTCTGTTGATTCTGAATAACATTAGTTTTAAGCCAGAAATAAAAACACCAATACAGTACATTAACGCATATGTATGGAATTTAGAAAGGTGGTAACAATAACCCTGTATACGGAGACAGCAAAAGAGACACTGATGTATAGAACAGTCTTTTGGACTCTGGGAGAGGGAGAGGGTGGGATGATCTGGGAGAATGGCATTGAAATATGTATAATATCATATATGGAATGAGTCACCAGTCCAGGTTTGATGCACAATACTGGATGCCTTGGGCTGATGCACTGGCACGACCCAGAGGGATGGTATGGGGAGGGAGGAGGGAGGAGGGTTCAGGATGGGGAACACATGTATATCTGTGGCAGATTCATTCTGATATATGGCAAAACCAATACAATGCTGTAAAGCTAAATAAAATAAAATTAAAATAATAATAAAAAAAGAGAAGTGACATTTCTTAACTTTGACCCCATATTTTTAGGAATATATATAATTTGTGAAACTTTGGTTCTCTAAAACCACTGAAACCATTACACTTTCCACCTGTGGTTATCATACTTGTTTTCATATTTAATGCTTCCACTTTCATCTCTACAAAAGCTCCTATTCTTTTTAAATTTTATTAATTAGAAAGCAGTTATATCATAAAATCATTTTAAAAAGATAAATCATTTATTCTTTCAAACATATGAGAATATGTTAATTCAGCTAAAGATTGTATCTCATTTCAAGAGACAATGGTGCAGGTGGGCTTCCAAAGTTTAGGCTACATGGTGCAAGTATTTGAACAGGTTATTTACTAAGAGACATTTTTATGATAACAACAACAAAAAATCTTAATAATGATTGAAACAGACTAAAATCCCATTTTTTGAGTTCTGAAGGCAGCCAGGGATTTTAGATGTCAGGCTCAAAGCATCCTCAGATGGAGCAAGGGCAGGCCGTGGCAATCAGATACATTTTCCTGGTTTGCAGTTTGAATGTCTCTGGTGATCTTTCTGACTGGCCCATGTAACAGCAGGCGTGAAGACTGTCCGTCCATACATGAGCTATTTTGGTAATTTCTCTGACGTTTTTGTCAAGTTTTCCCAATTTAGAATATATGCTTTCTTCAAAAGGGCATATTTAGTTCTTGATTATTAAAAATCTCAAGGGTGGGAGAAAACCTGGACACATTAGTTTGGAGAATTGTACCCCAATATCAGAGGAAATGAGAACAATTCAGTATCCAGTCCAGTTATAGGTAGAGAAACAACACCACAAATACAATCAACAGCACTGGAATTAGATATCCAGAGGTGTAAAAACATAATTTTTCTCTCTACAATCACCCCCATTTCTATCAGAGATAAGGTAGCGCTAGTGATAAAGAACCCACCTGCCCATGCATGAGATATAAGAGACACAAGTTTAATCCCTGGGCTGGGAAGAACCCTTAGAGAAGGAAATGGCAACCCACTCCAGTATTCTTATCTAGAGAATCCCATGGACAGCTGGCAGGCTACAGTCTATACAGTCGCATAGAGTCGGACACACTTTAGTAAATGACTTAGCATGTGCTCTCATCCCAGAAAACATCTTAGGCCTGTTCTTCCAAATAAGACAAGTTTGTTTATAAAATAAATCAATCTAATTGCACGTGGCCTGGCTATTTACACTAAGTGCAGAAAGACTATCGATTGACATACCAATAATCCAATAAAACTTTGTCTCTTTAATAGAGAGAAAAAAATAAAATTATAATTTTGTACCAGTGTACTTTTAATGTTAAATTTAATTCATCACTTTGAAAAAATTTACTTATATCCATTACAAAACATCTTAGCTTGATTACACTTAAAATTCCTTTCCAAAGTTTCCTTTATTTTCATGAATTTTCTGTAACCATCTATGTCCATTTTGGCTTGTTCCTTGTTTTTTTTTTCCATTCTGAAATAACCAACTTTACCTTGGAACAAAATTATTTTAGTTTCCGTCAACAAAAATGCATCTCCATTCTTCTCAATTTCTTTAAAAAAAAAAAAAATACAATTTACTTTTGTGCATACAGAGATGTTTCCCTTATTATATACAGTGTTTTAGGCTACATATATTAGAATTTTAACCCTTAGAAACCATAGTTTCTAGCAAAAACCAAGAAGTAAGAGGTTGCAAATTGTTGGACCAGCATTCTTCAGGTTGGAAAACTTATCATTTTGTATTTCTAGAAGCATACACTTATTCATAGTACCATATTTTAACATAGCACAAAGCATTTTTACTAACAAATTAAAATTTATCTTCAGTTTCCCTGTAATAAGGAAGCCACAGTTAGATAAACCTATTTTCAGTAATTAATGATTCATGATTTAATCTTATTTAGAAACAATTTAGATATTCTATAAATTTCCATCATTTAATAAAACTCAAAAATTTAACATTACTGGAAACATTTTGGAAGTAATTTTAAAGTGCACATACAATTGAATAGAATTATCTCTAAAAGTTCACTTAAAAATTCTTATGCCACTTACATCTATCTAAATTATTTGCTTCCAAAGATTGTGTTTTAGACCAGGAGTCCCCAACCCCTAGGCCACATGATAGGAGGCTTGCGGTGGGCAAGTGAGTGAAGCTTCAACTGAGACAATCTTCCATGAAACCAGTCCCTGGCACCAACAAGGTTAGAACTGGGCATTGCTGTTTCAAACTGCTCATGAGAGCTTCATGAGACTTCGGACAATGTCAGTCAAAACATTTGTTAAACTATTTTTCTTGCCGAAAAATTAGCAAAGTTATTTTTTTTTCTTGCTGACTGATTTTGTAACAGAGATAACATGAACTTATTTGATTGATAAATCCAGGTAGAATAAAAGTTGTTTATCTGCATTTATTTAATACTGATAAATTCTGATCAGATCAGATCAGATGAGTCGCTCAGTCGTGTCCGACTCTTTGCGACCCCATGAACTGCAGCACGCCAGGCCTCCCTGTCCATCACCAGCTCCCGAAGGTCACACAGACCCGGATCCATCGAGTCAGTGATGCCATCCAGCCATCTCATCCTCTGTAGTCCCCTTCTCCTCCTGCCCCCAATCCCTCCCAGCATCAGAGTCTTCTCCAATGAGTCAACTCTTCGCATGAGGTGGCCAAAATACTGGAGTTTCAGCTTTAGCATCATTCCTTCTAAAGAAATTCCAGGATTGATCTCCTTCAGAATGGACTGGTTGGATCTTCTTGCAGTCAAAGGGACTCTCAAGAGTCTTCTCCAACACCACAGTTCAAAAGCATCAATTCTTCGGCGCTCAGCCTTCCTCACAGTCCAGCTCTCCCATCCATACATGACCACAGGAAAGACCATAGCCTTGACTAGGCAAACCTTTGTTGGTAAAGTAATGTCTCTGCTTTTGAATATGCTATCTAGATTGGTCATAACTTTCCTTCCAAGGAGTAAGCGTCTTTTAATTTCATGGCTGCAGTCACCATCTGCAGTGATTTTGGAGCCCAGAAAAACAAAGTCTGACACTGTTTCCACTGTTTCTCCATCTATTTCCCATGCAGTGATGGGGCCAGATGCCATGATCTTCATTTTCTGAACATTGAGCTTTAAGCCAACCTTTTCACTCTCTACTTTCACTTTCATCAAGAGGCTTTTTGGCCCCTCTTCACTTTCTGCCATAAGAGTCGTGTCATCTGCATATCTGAGGTTATTGATATTTCTCCCAGCAATCTTGATTCCAACTTGTGTTTCTTCCAGTCCAGCATTTCTCATGATGTACTCTGCATATAAGTTAAATAAACATGGTGACAATATGCAGCCTTGACGTACTCCTTTTCCTATTTGGAACCAGTCTGTTGTTCCATGACCAGTTCTAACTGTTGCTTCCTGACCTGCATACAGATTTCTCAAGAGGCAGATCAGGTGGTCTGGTATTCCCATCTCTTTCAGAATTTTCCATAGTTTATTGTGATCCACACAAAGGCTTTGGCATAGTCAATAAAGCAGAAATAGATGTTTTTCTGGAACTCTCTTGCTTTTTCTGAAGAAGTATGCATTTCCATAAAATCAACAAAATTCAACTACCTTTTATTTAATAAGTATTATTCCAGATCACATGAACTTCAAAAAACATTTGGATTAGTTTCTGTATTTCTGAGTTTTAGGAATACTTAATTATAAGTACTTAACTTTAATCCTATTAAATTGAGCTGTTTACAAATCAATTTTGGAAATACCATCTGGAAGTATAAAAATGTCATGCATCTACAACATACATATGTACAGCACACAAACCTATAGAAAATGCAACCAGAGATCTTACAGCTTTAGTTCTAAAATTTTAGACCTGAGTAACATATAATAATATAAAACTCACTAGTTTATAAATAGTTGGATTCTTTTTTTTTTTTAATTTTAATCTTATACCAAGTGTGGGTATTGTTTCATTTACTTCCTGGAGTGACTTTATTTCAAAGACATGATAAGAGTTACATTATCAAGGAACAGGGAAAGAATGTCAGTTTTCTCCTAGGAGTCTTCATGCCTTTTGAATGTTTTGGCAGTCCAAATTAAAACATAGTATTACCACCTTCTAATAGGGATGGTTCTCTGTAACAAATAATTCTCTGGACTCAGGGTCAAATAGGGTCTCTCCAGGGTTGCAAATGAAGAAGGATTCATTTGGGTTACTATGGTATTGGAAGTAATATACCCATTGAACTATACCAATTTCATGCAGCATCAGATGAGCTCCATCTTAATGTTTTACGTTCACTGTGAACCCTAACAGTGAATAAATATCCAAGTCAGCAGAATGAGGGTCCAGGTGTGAATATCAGTATCTTTAAGGTCCTTTACTTTCCTTTTTCTTCTTTTCTCATCACCAGGGGCTTCAATAACCCTGTCAGCTTTTCTCTTGTCTTATTCAGGGATGCCTCATGAGGCATGTTTCTTAGTTCTGTCCTATTCAGAGAAACCAAAGGGGAATCAGAATCTGTGGCATGTTGGAGTAAATAAGAATATAGCCCAAATTACTACAGTATTCTTGACCAAATGGCTCAAAATCCTTAACTCACAATTTCTCCATATATTTAAAAGGGAAAGTCAAACCTACACATATGAGTTTATGGTGAAGACTATAATACTTGATATATAAAAAGCGTTTAGCATAAGTACAGTTATAGTTCAGTCACTCAGTCATGTCAAACTCTTTGCAACTCTATGGACTGCAGCATACCAGTCTTCCCTGTCCATTACCAACACCTGGAGCTTGCACAAAGTCATGCCCATCGAGTTGGTGATGCCATCTAACCATCTCATCCTCCGTTGTTCCCTTTTCCTCTTGCCTTCAGTCTTTCCCAGCATCAGGATTTTTTCCAATGTGTCAGTTCTTCACATCAGGTGACCTAAGTATTGGAGCTTCAGCATCAGTCCTTCCAGTGAATATTCAGGACTGATTTCCTTTAGGATTTACTTGTTGGATTTCCTTGCAGTCCAAGGGACTGTCAAGGGTCTTCTTCAACACCACAGTTCAAAAGCATGAATTCTTTGGCACTCAGCTTTCTTTATGGTCCAACTCTCATATCCATACACGACTACTGGAAAAACCGTTGATTTGACTAGATGGACCGTTGTCTGTAAAGTAATGTCTCTGCTTTTAAGTATGCTGTCTGGGATTGTTATAGCTTTTCTTCCAAAGAACAAGCCTCTTCTATTTTCCTGGGTGCAGTCACCATCTGCAGTGATTTTGGAGCCCAATAAAATAAAGTCTATTACTTCTTCCATTGTTTCCCCATCTATTTTCCATGAAGTGATGGGAACCCACATCTCCTATGTCTCCTGCAATGCCAATGCAGATGGATTCATCACCCACTGAACCACTGGGGGAAGCCCAAAATTGCCTTAGATGTGTACAATGTCATTGATAGTCATTTTAGTTAATGCACTTTTTATTGTGTTATTTTAATGAATGACAGAATCATTATTTTAATACCTACCACTTCCATGTCTTTCAAAGATTCACTTTGACAAGAATTCCCATAAGAATTTTTTTTACCACAAATTCTTCAGAGCTGTTTTTGAAGCTTTAGTTTAGCTTCTAGT
This sequence comes from Tragelaphus eurycerus, assembly GCA_935064755.1. NCBI lineage: Eukaryota > Metazoa > Chordata > Mammalia > Artiodactyla > Bovidae > Tragelaphus > Tragelaphus eurycerus. Next base: position 11,243,820 of record CAKXYN010000046.1, on the reverse strand, counting down.
TAGTTGTAGATTATGCGCTGTAGAAAACCATAGCTTCTCTGTGTTTCATTCAGTTTCCTCTCTTAAACAACAGAAATAATACTACTAAATCTATATAAAGTTGCTGTGAAAATAAAATGTCATGATAGAAATAAAAAGGATAATGCAAACTCTATGCTTTTCTAAGTGTTTTTTTTTTAATTTCTTCATAAAATATAAAAGTAGTTTCTCTCTCTAATTCAACATTTGTTTAAAAAGACTAAAGCTATTTTTTGATTTGAGAAGAGGCTGTTCTTAAGGTGTTTTTTCTTTCTTTGTTGATAATTTTTTCCCAGTGTTATTAAGATACAAGTGACATAAAATTGTGTAAGTTTAAGGTGTATAATGTGATCATTTCATATACATATATGTTATAAAATGATTACAACAATAAAGTTGGTTAACAGCTCCATCACTTCACTAATTATCACTTTGTTTTTGTAGTGAATGCATTTAAGATACATTCTCTTAACAATTTTCAAATGTATAATACAATATTGATGGCTACAGTTAACATGTTGCACATTAGATCCCCAAAGCTTGCACATCTTATAACTAGAATTTTGTGCCCTTGGACCAAAATTTCCCCATTTCTCTGCTCCTAGTCCCTGGCATCTACCATTCCATTCTCTATTTTCATGAGTTCAACTTTTTCAGATTTCAAATGTAAGTGAAATCATGTTATTTCTCTCTCTCTGTGTCTGACTTATTTTACTCAACATAATGCTATCAAGATACATCTGTGTTGTCACAAATGGCATGATTTATATCATATGCCTAAAGAATTCCATACACACACACACACACACACACTTTTTTTAATCATTTCACCCAATTATGTACTTTACAACTCAGTTTTCTGGGTAAGGTTGAAAAAATAAGTTTCTTTAGCAGTACCACACACAGCTGGTGAGGCCAGTCACTCACAGGCTCACTTTCTGCTGAGGGAGAAATTGCTTGCCAATAGGGCCTCTAATGACACTGAATTGTGTAGCCTTGATGGAAGTGTAGCACAAGTAAACTGAAGCACAAGTTCCTTTTACACACTTCAGTGAGTCCAGTCTTAGATTTTTTAAAAATTAAGGTTATGGCATTGTTTTTTAAAGTCAAAGTACAGCATAATTCAATGTACAAAAATATAGTTGTGTTCAGGTGGTAAAACTGAGGAAGATTTTTAAATTCTCTTATTTTTTTCATCTATTTAATTTTTAATTAATTTATTTTAATTGGAGGATAATTACTTTACAATATTTTGACTGCTTTTTCCATATATCTACATGAATCAGCCACAGATGCACATATGCTCAGCCCCTACCTGAATCCCCCCTCCTTCCCTCCCTACCCCATCTCTCTGGGTTGTCCCAGAGCATCAGCTTTGAGGACCCTGCTTCTTTAACTCCAGTGGTGTACTAGAACTTCTCTGCTGGATTCTTGGACTCTGATAAAAGAGTTGTCTGTGGGTGATAGTAAAATTAGTGTTTTGATGGGGGAGTGGGGAAAAAATGGTAGTAACTTTTAATTTTTCCAAGTTGATAATTTCTTACACTTACTTGATAATTCTGATTCAGATTTGGATTTGGTTTTCATACACCCTAGATGATAAAATTGTAAAATATGGGAAGAATTCTAAAGTCTGTGTGCTTTGTTTCAATATCCCCCATGGAGTAGCAACCATTATCATTATTACTATTTGTTGAAATAGGCATTATATTTTAGAACAGATTTGGAGTTAAAAATGATTGAAAAGATATTACAGAGAAATCTCATATATCCTGCATCTAATAGTGCTCAGAATTAATGTCATGTTATTATAGCTTTGCTATGACTATTAATCCTATATTGATATATTATAAACTAATCTCCTTATTATATTCTTATTGAAATATAGCTGATTTACAATATTATATTAGTTTTAGGTGTACAACACAGGAATTCAGCAATTTTATAGATCATGTAATTTTATAGAAAAAAAAGTTATATTTACATGTGCTGTACAATATATGCTTGTTTCATATCTCTTTGCTTGTATTAGTTTCTTGCCCTTTCATATCTTGCCCTTCCTCCTTCTCTCTACTAGCTGTTGTTGACCAATTTCTTTTCTGTACCTGTGAGTCTGTTACTCTTTTGTTATACACATTCATTTCTATTATTTTATTTTTATTTGATTGATTATGTCTTAAATTTATTTTTAGTTGGACAATAATTGCTTTAAAATATTGTGTTTCTGCTACATGGCAAGAATGAATCAGCTATATGTATGTTTATATTCCCTCATTCTTGAGCCTCCCTCCAGCCCATGCCACCCCAATCCTCTAGGTTGTCATAGAGCATCAACCTGAGCTCCCTGTGCTACAAACTGCTTCCCATTAGCTATCTGTTTTACAAATGGCAGCATGTATATGTCAATATTATTCTCTGAATTCCACCCTTTCCTTCCCCTGCTGTGTCCACAAGTCCATTCTCTACATCTCTATCCCTGCCCCACAAATTGTTTCATCAGTACCATTTTTCTAGATTCATATATATGTATTAATATATGATATTTGTTTTTCTCTTCCTGACTTAGTTCATTTTGTGTAATAGGCTATGGGCTCATCCAGCTCACTACAACTGACTCAAATTATTTCCTTTTTATGAGTAATATTATGTTGCATATACCATAAAATCTTTATCCATTCATATGTCAATGGATATCTAGGTTTCTTCCATGTCCTGCTTATTGTAAATAGTGCTGCTGTGAACGCTTGGGTACATGTATCTTTTGGGATTATGGTTTTCTCAGGGTATATGCCCAGCATTGGGATTTACGGGTCATAAAGAAGTTTTTCTCCACGTTTTAAAGGAATCTCCATCTTGTTTTCCATAGTGGTTGTATCAATTTACATTACTACCAACAGTGCAAGAGGGTTCCCTTTTCTATACATCCTCTTCAGGACTTGTTTGTAGATGCTTCATCATGATCATTCTGACCAATGTGAGGTGATACCTCATTGTAATTTTGATTTGCATTTTTCTAATGATGAGCAATGTTGAGCATCTCTTCATGTTTTTCTTGGCCATTTGTATGTCTTCTTTGTAGAAATGTCTGTTTAGGACTTCTACTCATTTTTTAATTGGGTTGTTTTTCTGAAACTGAATTGCATGAACTTTTTGTGTACTTTGGAGATTAATCCCATGTCAGTTGCTTCATTGTCAATTAATTTGTCTCATTCGGAGGGCTGATTATTTTCATCTTGCTTATGGTTTCCTTTGCTTTGCAAAAGCTTTTAAGTATAATTAGGTCCCATTTGTTTATTTTTGTATTTCTTTCCATTACTTCAGGATGTGGGTCAAAAGGATTTTTCTGATTTTTATGTCAGAGAGTGTTTTTCCCATGTTTTCCTATAAGAGTTTTATAGTGTCTGGCCTTACATTTAGGTCTTTAATCCATTTTGAGTTTATCTTTGTGTATGGTGTTAGGAAGTATTCTAATTTCATTCTTTTACATGTAGCTGTCCAGTTTTCTCAACACAACTTATTGAAGATACTGTCTTTTCTCCAATGCATTGTATATTCTTGCCCCCTTTGTCAAAAATAAGATGCCCCTAGTTGTGTGGGTTTATCTCTGGGATTACTATCTTATTCCACTAATGCTTATTTCTATTTTTATTTCAGTACCATACTGTCTGGATTACTGTAGATTTGTAGTATGATCTGAAGACAGGAAGGTCGATTCCTCCAGTTCTCCTTTTCTTTAGATCCCACATATAAGTAGTAACATACAGTATATTTCCTTATCTGCCTGAATTATTTCACTAAGAATAATAGTCTTAGGTCCATCTATATGCTTTTAAGGGCAGAATATCATTATTTTTTATGACTAATATCCTATTGTGTACACACACACACACACACACATACATATACATGCATGTGTGCTCGGTCATGTTTGACTCTTTGTTGCGATCCCCATGGAATGTAGCCTGCCAAGCTCCTTTGTCCAGGGAATTTTTCCAGCCCAGAATACTGCAGTGGGTTGCCATTTCCTACTCCTGGAGATATCTATATATACACACAGACATACACAAAAGAATATATACACATATATAAAAGAATATATTCATATACACAAAAGAATATATATATATACCAACATTCAGAAAACGAAGATCATGGCATCTGGTCCCATCACTACATGGGAAATAGATGGAGAAACAGTGGAAACAGTGTCAGCCTTTATTTTTCTGGGCTCCAAAATCACTGCAGATGGTGACTGCAGCCATGAAATTAAAAGACGCTTACTCCTTGGAAGGAAAGTTATGACCAACCTAGATAGCATATTCAAAAGCAGAGACATTACTTTACCAACAAAGGTTCGCCTAGTCAAGGCTATGATCTTTCCTGTGGTCATGTATGGATGTGAGAGCTGGACTGTGAAGAAGGCTGAGCGCCGAAGAATAGATGCTTTTGAACTGTGGTGTTGGAGAAGACTCTTGAGAGTCCCTTTGACTGCAAGGAGATCCAACCAGTCCATTCTGAAGGAGATCAATCCTGGACTTACTTTGGAAGGAATGATGCTAAAGCTGAAACTCCAGTATTTTGGCCACCTCATGTGAAGAGTTGACTCATTGGAGAAGACTCTGATGCTGGGAGGGATTGGGGGCAGGAGGAGAAGGGGACGACAGAGGATGAGATGGCTGGATGGCATCACTGACTCGATGGATGTGAGTCTGAGTGACCTCCGGGAGTTGGTGATGGACAGGGAGGCCTGGCGTGCTGCAGTTCATGGGGTCGCAAAGAGTCAGACACGACTGAGCGACTGATCTGATCTGATCTGATATATATAACACATCTTTACACTCATCTTTGATGTACTCTTGGCATGCCTTTACATGCCAAGCTATTGTAAAGCTGCTATGACTACTGTAGTACTTATATATTTGAATTACTGTTTTTACATTTTTCAGATATAAACTATGGGCCATATGGTACTACTATTTCAGTTTTTTGAACAATTCCATTTAGCTTTTCATTTTGGGTACACCAATATACATTCCCACCAACAGTGTAAAATGGTTCAGTTTTCTCCATATAGTCACCAACACTTTTATTTGTATACATGTTATGACAGCAATTCTGTTAAGTGTTAAGTGATCACTCGTAGTTTTGATTTGCATTTTTCTATTAATTAGAGATGTTGAACATCCTTCCTGTGCCTGTTGTTCATATATATATATATATATATATATATACATATAAAATTTGGGAAAATGTCTATGCAGTTCTTCTATCAATTCTTCAATCAGATTGCTTGTTGGTTCAATTGTTTTTTATAATGATCCATATGACCTGTTTATATATTTGGAACATTAACTCCTTATCAGCTGTATAAATGGTAAATATTTTCTGACATTCAAAAGGTTATTTTTCATTCTGTTGATGGTTTCCTTTGCTGTGAAAAAGCTATTAAGTTTATTTCAGATCAGATCAGTCGCTCAGTCATGTCCGACTCTTTGCGACCCCATGAATCACAGCATGCCAGGCCTCCCTGTCCATCACCAACTCCCGGAGTTCACTGACATTCACGTCCATCGAGTCAGTAATGCCATCCAGCCATCTCATCCTCTGTTGTCCCCTTCTCCTCCTGCCCCCAATCCCTGCCAGCATCAGAGTCTTTTCCAATGAGTCAAATCTTCACACGAGGTGTCTAAAGTACTGGAGTTTCAGCTTTAACATCATTCCTTCCAAAGGACTCTCAGGGCTGATCTCCTTCAGAATGGACTGGTTGGATCTCCTTGCAGTCCAAGGGACTCTCAAGAGTCTTCTCCAACACCACAGTTCAAAAGCATCAATTTTTCGGTGCTAAGCCTTCCTCACAGTCCAACTCTCACATCCATACATGACCACTAGAAAAACCATAGCCTTGACCACAAGAACCTCTGTTGGCAAAGTAATGTCTATGCTTTTGAATATGCTATCTAGGTTGGTCATAACTTTCCTTCCAAGGAGTAAGCACCTTTTAATTTCATGGCTGCAGTCATCATTTGCAGTGATTTTGGAGCCCAGAAAAATAAAGTCTGACACTGTTTCCACTGTTTCCCATCTATTTCCCATGAACTGATAGAACCAGATGCTATGATCTTCATTTTCTGAATGTTGAGTTTTAAGCCAATTTTTTCACTCTCCTCTTTCACTTTCATCAAGAGGCTTTTGAGTTCCTCTTCACTTTCTGCCATAAGGGTGGTGTCATCTGCATATCTGAGGTTATTGATGTTTATCCCGGGCAATCTTGATTCCAGCTTGTGATTCTTCCAGCCCAGTGTTTCTCATGATGTACTCTGCATATAAGTTAAATAAACAGGGTTACAATATACAGCCTTGACGTACTCCTTTTCCTATTGGGAACCAGTCTGTTGTTCCATGTCCAGTTATAACTGTTGCTTCCTGACCTGCATAAAAATTTCTCAAGAGACAGGTCAGGTGGTCTGGTATTCTCATCTCTTTCAGAATTTTCCACAGTTTATTGTGATCCACACAGTCAAAGGCTTTGGCATAGTCAATAAAGCAGAAATAGATATTTTTCTGGAACTCTCTTGCTTTTTCCATGATCCAGCAGATGTTGGCTATTTGATCTCTGGTTTCTCTTCCTTTTCTAAAAGCAGCTTGAACTTCAGGAAGTTCACGGTTCACATTTCAGATCAGCTGAAGCCTTGCTTGGAGAATTTTGAGCATTACTTTAGTAGCGTGGGAGATGAGTGCAATTGTGCTGTAGTTTGAGCATTCTTTGACATTTCCTTTCTTTGGGATTGGAATGAAAACTGACCTTATCCAGTCCTGTGGCCCCTGCTAAGTTTTCCAAATTTGCTGGCATATTGAGTGCAGCACTTTCACAGCATAATCTTTCAGGATTTGGAACAGCTCAACTGGAATTCCATCACCTCCACTAGCTTTGTTTGTAGTGATGCTTTCTAAGGCCCACTTGACTTCACATTCCAGGATTTCTGGCTCTAGGTCAGTTATCACACCATCGTGATCATCTTGGTCGTGAAGCTCTTTTTTGTACAGTTCTTCTGTGTATTCTTGCCTGTTTATTTTTTGTCTTTATTCCTTTTACCTTAGAAAACAAGAAAAATATTTCTGTGATTATTGCCAAATTCAGACTGAAATTGGAAAAAGCAGAGAAAACGGCTAGACAATTCAGGTATGACCTAAATCAAATCCCTTATGACTATACAATGGAAGTCAGAAATAGATTTAAGTGACTAGATGTGATAGACTGAGTGCCTGATGGACTATGGACAGAGGTTTCATGACATGGTACAGGAGACAGGAGTCAACACCATCCCCAAGAAAAATAAATGCAAAAAAGCAAAATGGCTGTCTGAGGAGGCCTTACAAATAGCTGTGAAAAGAAGGGAAGCAAAAGCAAAAGAGAAAGGGAAAGATATACCCATTTGAATGCAGAGTTCCAAAGAATAGCAAGGAGAGATAAGGGAGCCTTCCTCAGTGATCAATGCAAAGAAATAGAGGAAAACAAAAGAATGTGAAAGACTACAGGTCTCTTTAAGATACTTAGAGATGCCAAGGAAACATTTTATGCAAAGATGGGCTCAATAAAGGACAAAAATGGTATTAATCTAACAGAAGCAGAAAATATTAAGAAGAGTTGGCAAGAATCCACAGGAGAACTGTATAAAAAATATCTTCACAACCCAGATAATCAGGATGGTGTGATCACTCACTTAGAGCCAGACATGCTGGAATGTGAAGTCAAGTGGGCCTTATGAAGCATCCCTACGAACAAAGCTAGTGGAGGGGATAGAATTCCAGTTGAGCTATTTCAAATCCTGAAAGATGATGCTGTGAAACTGCCGCACTCAATATGTCAGCAAAATTTGGAAAACTCAGCAGTGGCCACAGGACTGGAAAAGGTCAGTTTTCATTCCAATCCCAAAGAAAGGCAATGCCAAAGAAAGCTCAAACTACTGTAGAATTGCACTCATCTCACACGCTAGTAGAGTAATGCTTAAAATTCTCCAAGCCAGGCTTCAGGAATACATGAACTGTGATCTTCCAGATGTTCAAGCTGGTTTTAAAAAAGGCAGAACAATCAGGTTAAATTGCCAACATCTGCTGGATCATAGAAAAAGCAAGAGATTTCAGAAAAAAAAAAACATTTATTTCTGCTTTATTGACTATGCCAAAGCCTTTGATTATGTGGATCACAATAAACTGTGGGAAATTCTGAAAGAGATGGGAATACCAGACCACCTGACCTCCCTCTTGAGAAACCTGTATGCAGGTCGTGAAGCAACAGTTAGAACTGGACATGGAACAACAGCCTGGTTCCAAATAGTAAAAGGAGTTCGTCAAGGCTGTATGTTGTCACCCTGCTTATTTAACTTCTATGCACAGTACATCATGTGAAATTCCAGGCTGGAGGAAGCACAAGCTGGAATCAAGATTGCTGGGAGAAATATCAATAACCTCAGATATGCAGATGACACCACCCTTATGGCAGAAAGTGAAGAACTAAAAAGCCTCTTGATGAAAGTGAAAGAGGAGAGTGAAAAAGTTGGCTTAAAGATCAACATTCAGAAAACTAAGATCATGGTATCTGGTCCCATCACTTCAAGGGAAATAGATGGGGAAACAGTGTCAGACTTTATTTTGGGGGGCTCCAAAATCACTGCAGATGGTGATTGCAGCCACGAAATCAAAAGAAACTTACTCCTTGGAAGGAAAGTTATGACCAACCTAGAAAGCATATTAAAAAGCAGAGACATTACTTTGCCAACAAAGCTCTGTCTTGTCAAGGCTGTTTTTTCCAGTGGTAGTGTATGGATGTGAAATTTGGACTATAAAGAAAGCTGAGTGCAGAAAAATTGATGCTTTTGAACTGTGGTGTTGGAGAAAACTTGTGAGAGTCCCTTTGGCTGCAACGAGTTCCAATCAGTCCATCTTAAAGGAAACCAGTCCTGGGTGTTCTTTGGAAGGACTGATGCTGAGGCTGAAACTCCAGTACTTTGGCCACCTTATGCAAAGAGCTGACTCATTTGAAAAGACCCTGATGCTAGGAAAGATTTAGGGCAGAAGGAGAAATTTACAACAAAAGATGAGATGGTTGGATGGCATCACCTACTCAATGGACATGGGTTTGGGTGGACCCCGAGAGTTGGTGATGGACAGGGAGGCCTGGCGTGGTTCATGGGGTTTCAAAGAGTCAGACACAACTCAGCGACTGAACTGAACTGAACTGATGTCAAATAGTGTCTGCCTATGTTAATTTCTGGAAGTTTTATAGTTTCAAATCTTATATTTATGTCTTTAGTACATATGGATTTATTAATATATATGGCATAGGGAAATGTTCCAATTTCATTCTTTGACAAGTAGCTGTCCAACTTTCCAAGCTCAACTTATTGAACAGACTGCATTTACTCGATTGTATATTCTTTCCTCCATTGTCAATGATCAATTGACCCTATTCTGCTCCATTGAGCTATGTGTCTTTGTGCCAGTTCCATGCTGTTTTGATTGCTGTGGCTTTGTACTATACTCTGAAGTTTGATAGACTGATGTCTGCAGTTTCCTTTTTTTGGTCTTCAGATTGCTTTTGCAATTCGGGATCCATTGTGGTTTCATATAAAGTTTCATATAAACTTTAATAATATTTTAATTTTATGAAAAATGTCAGGGGTATTTTGATAGGGATTGCATTAAGACTGTAGATTTCTTTCGGTAGTATAAACATTTTAAAAATATTAATTCTTCCAAGTCAAAAACACAAGAAATTGTTCCATTTTTGTATTACTTTCAATATCCTCAAATAATGTGTTAAAGTTTTCAGAGTAAAGGTCTTTTGCCTCATTGGTTAATTTTCTCTCTAGATATTCAATACTTTCTGATGAAATTTTAAATGGGATGTGTTTGATTTCTCATTTTTATAGTTCATTATCAATGTGTAACAAAACAAGAAATTTATGTATATTGATCTTGTATTCTGCAACTTTACTGAATTTATATATTAGTTTTAATAGCTTTTGCTGGCAACTTTAAGCTTTTCTATATATAATAACTCCTCCAGGGATTAGATTTGATAAAAAGAATGTCTGAAAAACTATGGACGGAGTTTCACAGTGTTGTATAGGAGGCAGAGACCAAAACCATCCCAAAGAAAAGAAATGGAGGAAGCAAAGTGGTTATCTAGTAAAAGTTGCTCAGTTGTATCTGACTCTTTGTGACCCTATTGACTATACAGTCCATGGAATTCTCCAGGTAAGAATACTGAGTGGGCAGCCGTACCCATCTCCAGGTGATTTTCCCAATCCAGGGATATAACCCAGGTCTCCCACACCCCAGGAGGATTCTTAACTGCTGAGCCGCCAGGGAAGCCCGGGTATCTGTGAGATCTATGCAAATAGCTGAGAAAAGAAGAGAAGTGAAAGGCAGGGGCAAAGGGAAAGATATACCAGCTAAATACAGAGTTCCAGCGAATAGCAAACAGAGATAAGAAAGCCCTCTTAAGAGAATAATGAAAAGAAATAGGGAAAACAATAGAATGGGAAAGACTAGAGATCTCTTCAAGAAAACGAGATATCAAGGGAACATTTCATGCAACGATTGTGATGGAAAAGGGAGAGAAATGGCAAGGACCTAACAGAAGCATACCGTTCATGGGGTTCTCAAGGCAAGAATACTGAAGTGGTTTGTCATTCCCTTCTCCAGTGGACAACGTTTTGTCAGAACTTTCCACCATAACCCATCTGTCCTGGGTGGCCCTACATGGCATGGTCATAGTTTCATTGAGTTAGATAAGGCTGTGGTCCATGTGATCAATTTGATTAGTTAACTGTGGTTGAGGTTTTCATTCTGTCTGCCCTCTGATGAATAAGGATAAGAGGCTTATGGAAGGAAAAGATGCTTCCTGATGGGAGAGACTGACCAGCTAGGCTGGATGAAGCACAAACCGGAATCAAGATTGCCAGAAGAAATATCAATAACCTAAGATATTCAGATGACACCACCCTTATGGCAGAAATTGAAGAGGAACTAAAGAGCCTCTTGATGAAAGTGAAAGAGTAGAATGGAAAAAGCTGGCTTAAAATTCAACATTCAAAAAACTAAGATCATGGCATCTGGTCCCATCACTTCATGTCAAATGAATGGAGAAACAATGGAAACAGTGACAGAATTTTTTTTTTTTTTTTTTTGGAGGGGGGTGGGCGCTCTAAATTCACTACAGATGGTGACTGCAGCCATGAAGTTAAAAGACTGTTGCTCCTTAGAAGAAAAGCTATGACCAACCTAGACAGCATATTAAAAAACAGAGACATTGCTTTGCTGACAAAGATCTATCTAGGCAAGGTTATGGTTTTTCCAGTAGTCATGTATGGATGTGAGAGTTGGACCATAAAGAAAGATGAGTGCTGAAAAATTGATGCTTTCTAACTGTGGTGTTGGAGAAGACTCTTGAGAGTCCCTTGGACTGCAAAGAGATTCAACCATTCCATCCTAAAGGAAATCATTCCAGAATATATATTGAAGGACTGATACTGAAGCTAAAGCTTCAATACTTTGGCCACCTGTTGTGAAGAACTGACTCATTGGAAAAGACGCTGATGCTGGGAAAGAGTGAAGGCAGGAGAAGGGGTCTACACAGGGTCAGATCGTTGGATGGCATCACCGACTTGATGCACATGAATTTGAGCAAACTCCAGCAGTTGGTTATGGACAGGGAAGCCTGGTGTGCGGCAGTCCATGGGGTTGCAAAGACCAGATTCAATTGAGCAACTGAAGTGAACAGGAAAAAAAAAAAAAAAAGCGATTAAGAAGAGGTGACAACAATACACAGAAGAACTATGCAAAAAAAGGTCTTAATGACTCAGATAGCCATGATGGCCACATGGTCAAATACCTAGAGCCAGAAATCCTGGAGTGTAGTAAACTGAGTCTCAGGAAGCATTACTAAAAACAAAGCTAATGGAAGTGATGGAATTCTAACTGAGTTATTTAAAATCCTAAAAGATGGTACTGTTCAAGTGTTGAACTTAATATGTCAGCAAATTTGGAAATCTCATGAGTGGCCACAGGGCCAGAAAAGTTTAATTTTCATTACAACCCCAAAGAAGGGCAATGCCAAAGAATGTTCATACTACCATAAACTTGTGCTTGTCTCACATGCTAGGAGGGTAACATTCAAAATCCTTTAAACCAGGCTTCATAGTAAATGAACTGAAAAAATCAAATCCAGACGTACCAGCTGGATTGAGAAAAGGCAGAGGAACCAGAGATTAAACTGCCAACATTTGTCAGATGATAGAGAAATCAAGGGAATTCCAGGAAAATACCTACTTCTGTTTCACTGACTATGCTGAAGCCTTTGACATTGTGTATCACAACAAATTGTAGAAAATTCTTAAAGAGATGGGAGTACTAGACCACCTGTCATGTCTCCTGAGAAAGTTGTATGTGGTTCAAGAAGCAAGAGTTAGAAACAAACATGGGAACAATGGACTGGTTCAAAACTGGGAAAGGAGTAAGAAAGGATGTATATTGTCACTTTGTTAATATAACTTATATGCAGAGTTCAGTTCAGTTCAGTTCAGTCGCTCAGTAGTGCCTGGACTCCTTGTGACCCCACGAATTGCAGCACGCCAGGCCTCCCTGCCCATCACAAACTTCTGGAGTTCACTCAAACTCATGTCCATCGATGGTGATACCATCCTTCCATCTCATCCTCTGTCGTCTCCTTTTCCTCCTGCTCCCAATCCCTCCCAGCATCAGAGTCTTTTCCAATGAGTCAGCTCTTCACATGAGGTGGCCAAAGTACTGGAGTTTCATCTTTAGCATCATTCCTTCCAAAGAACACTCAGGGCTGATCTCCTTCAGAATGAACTGGTTGGATCTCCTTGCAGTCCAAGGGACTCTCAAGAGTCTTCTCCAACATCACAGTTCAAAACCATCAATTCTTTGGCGCTCAGCTTTCTTCACAGTCCAAATCTCACATTCATACATGACCAGTGGAAAAACCATAGCCTTGACTAGACGAACCTTTGTTGGCAAAGTAATGTCTCCGGTTTTCAATATGCTATCTAGGTTGGTCATAACATTTCTTCCAAGGAGTAAATGTCTTTTAATTTCATGGCTGCAGTAACCATCTGCAGTGATATTGGAGACCAAAAGTATAAAGTCTGACACTATTTCCACTGTTTCTCATCTATTTTCAATGAAGTGACTGGACCAGATGCGATGATCTTCGTTTTATGAATGTTGAGCTTTAAGCCAACATTTTCACTCTCCTCTTTAAATTTCATTAAGAAGCTTTTCAGTTCCTCTTCACTTTCTGCCATAAGGGTGGTGTCATCTGCATATCTGAGGTTATTGATATTTCTTCTGGCAATCTTGATTCCAGCTTGTGCTTCTTCCAGCCCAGTGTTTCTCATGATGTACTCTGCATATAAGTTAAATAATCAGGGTGACAATATACAGACTTGATGTACTCCTTTTCCTAAATGGAACCAGTCTGTTGTTCCATGAACAGTTCTAACTGCTGCTTCCTGACCTGCATACAGGTTTCTCAACAGGCAGGTCAGGTGGTCTGGTATTCTCATCTCTTTCAGAATTTTCCACAGTTTATTGTGGTCCACACAATCAAAGGCTTTGGCATAGTCAATAAAGCACAAGTAGATGTTTTTCTGGAACTCTCTTGCTTTTTCCATGATCCAGTGGATTTTGGCAATGTGATCTCTGGTTCCTCTGCATTTTCTAGAAATGGCTTGAACCTCTGTAAGTTCATGGTTCACGTATTGCTGAAGCCTGGCTTGGAGAATTTTAAGCATTACTTTACTAGCATGTGAGATGAGTGCAATTGTGTGGTAGTTTGAGCCTTCTTTGGCATTGCCTTTCCTTGGGATTGGAATGAAAACTGACCTTTTCCAGTCCTGTGGCCACTGCTGAGTTTTCCAAATTTGCTGGCATATTGAGTGCAGCACTTTCACAGCATCATCTTTCAGGATTTGAAATAGCTCAACTGGTATTCCATCAAATCCATTAGCTTTGTTCATAGTGATGCTTTCTAAGGCCCACTTGACTTCACATGCCAGGATGTCTGGCTGTAGGTGAGTGATCATACCATCGTGGTTATCTTGGTCATGAATGTCTTTTGTGTACAGTTCTTCCATGTATTCTTGCCACCTCTTCTTAATATCTTCTGCTTCTGTTAGGTCCATAACATTTCTGTCCTTTATCGAGCGCATCTTTGCAGGAAATATTCCATTGGTATCCCTAATTTTCTTGAAGCGATCTCTAGTCTTTTCCATTCTGTTGTTTTCCTCTATTTCTTTGCATTGATTGCTGAGGAAGTCTTTCTGATCTCTTCTTGCTATTCTTTGGAACTCTGCATTCAGATGCTTATATCTTTCCTTTTCTCCTTTGCTTTTTACTTGTCTTCTTTTCACAGCTATTTGTAAGGCCTCGCCAGACAGCCATTTTGCTTTTTTGCATTTATTTTCCGTGGGGATGGTCTTGATTCCTGTCTCCTGTACAATGTCATGAACTTCCATCCATAGTTCATCAGGCACTCTGTCTATCAGATCTAGTCCCTTAAATCTATTTCTCACTTCCACTGTATAATCATAAGAGATTTGATTTAGGTCATACCTGAATGATTGGTCTAGTGGTTTTCCCTACTTTTTCAATTTAAATATGAATTTGGCAATAAGGAGCTCATGATCTGAGCCACAGTCAGCTCTTAGTCTGTTTTTTTGCTGATTATATAGAGCTTCTCCATCTTTGCCTGCAAAGAATATAATCAATCTGATTTTGGTGTTGACCATATGGTGATGTCCATGTGTAGAGTCTTCTCTTGTGTTTTTGGAAGAGGCTATTTGCTATGACCAGGGCGTTCTCTTGGCAAAACTCTATTAACCTTTTCTCTGCTTCATTCCATATTCCAAGGCCAAATTTGCCTGATACTCCAGCTGTTTCTTGACTTCCTATTTTGCATTCCAGTCCCCTACAATGAAAAGGACCTTTTTTTTGGGGGGGGGGGGTGTTAGTTCTAAAAGGTCTTGTAGGTCTTCATAGAACCATTCAACTTCAGCTTATTCAGCATTACTGGTTGGGGCACAGACTTGGATTATTGTGATATTACATATCATGTGAAATGCTGGGTTGGATGAAGCACAAGCTGGAATCAAGATTGGTGGGAGTAATGACAATAAACGCAGATATGCAGATGATACCACTCTAGTGGCAGAAAGTGAAGAGGAATGAAAAAGCCTGTTGACAGGGTGAAAGAGCAGGATGAAAAAGCTGGCTTAATACTCAACATTCAAAAAATGAAGATCATGGGATCCAGTCCCATTGCTTCATGGCAAATAGAGGGGGAAAAGTGGAAGAAGACTCTTGAGAGTTACTTGGACAACAATGAGATCAATCCAGCCAATCCTAAAGGATATCAACCCTGAATATTTATTGGGAGGACTGACTTTGAAGCCAAATCTCCAATATTTTGTCCACTTCGTACGAAGAGCTGACTTATTGGAAAATGCTCCGATGTTGATAAAGACTGAGCACAGGAGGAGAAGTGTGCAATAGAGGAGGAGATGTTTGGATAATGTCACTGAGTCAATGGACATGAGTTTGATCAAACCCCAGGACATAGTAGAGGACAAGGAAGCTTGGAGTGCTGCAATCTTTGAGGTCACAAAGAGTTGGACACCACTTAGTGACTGAACAAGAACATATATTGTACCAGGATATGTGCAACTAGTGATAATTTTATTTCTTCCCTTACAGATTGGATGATTTTGTTTCTTTTACTTGTCTGATTTCTGTTCCTAGGAGTTCTAATGCAATGCACACTGTTGTCTTGTTCATGATTTTTAGAGGAAAACTCAAATTTTCGCTATTGATTTTGATGTTAGTTATGAATTTGTCATAAATGATCTGTACTATGTTGAAAAATTTCCCTGTATACCAAATTTCAAGTCTCTTTTCATCTTGAATAAATTTTAATTTTTATAAAATGTGCTTTTGCCTTGTTTGGGAAAATCATGTAAATTTTATCTATTTTCATGGTTAATATAGTGTATTACATGGATTGATTTTTAAATATTGAACCATCCTTGCATTAAAGAAAGAAAAAAAAAAAAAACAGTTCTCCAAAGAAGACATATGATTGACCAACAGGCCCATGAAAAAAAAAAAAAAATGTTCAACATTGGTAATTATTAGAGAAATGCAGGTCAAAACTACAATGAGGAATCACTTCATATCATTTTGAATAGCCATCATCAAAAAGTCTAAATAAATTCTAGAAAGGACATAGAGAAAAGGGAATCCTCTTACCCTGTTTGTGGGAATGTAAATTTGCACAGTTACTATGGAACAATATAGAGGTTCCAAAAAAAAAAAAACAAAAACCTAATCTATCTTTAATTTTGCCATTTTAATTGTGGTGTATATTGGTGTAATCAGTTTGGATTCGTCTTGTTTGGGACTCTATGTGCTTCTTGTACTTAGATATGTTTTCTTCTTAAGTTCTGGGATATTCTCAGTCATAATTTCATTAAGAATATTTTTGTCCATCTTTTTTCTCCTCATTTTGGAATGCATATGATGCAAATTTTGCTATGCTTGTTATGATTCCAGAGATCTCTTAAAGTCTTTACATTTTTTGCTTTTCTTTATGCTTTTTTAATTGAATGTTTTCCATTACTCTATCTTCCATATCACTAATTCATTCTTCTGTATCACTTAGTCTGGTGTTAATATCATTTTGTCTGTTTTTCATTTTAGTTGTTTTATTCTTCAATTC
Source organism: Tragelaphus eurycerus (assembly GCA_935064755.1). Lineage (NCBI taxonomy): Eukaryota > Metazoa > Chordata > Mammalia > Artiodactyla > Bovidae > Tragelaphus > Tragelaphus eurycerus. The sequence continues at coordinate 11,227,001 of CAKXYN010000046.1, read as the reverse complement.
TTTTTTAAAATTTCTAATGATTTGTTAACACTCTCATTGTGTTAATCTATTATTTTCCCTAATTCAGTTACACTTCTTATGACTATTGACCCAGTAAATTATTTATATTTAACTGTTTATTTTTCAGTATTTTTCTCATGTTCTTTCAACTGAGAATAGTTCCTTGGTTCTCATTTTGCTTAACTATCTGTCTCTATAAATTTAGGTAAAATGGTTACTCAATTCAGTCTTGAATGCATGTTCTTATGTGCGAACACTCATATACAGCCTGCATGTGAGCAATACCTTTGGTTGGAGAGATGGATTTAATGTAAACAGAGGTCACAACTTTTTTCATGGTGTACTGGCAGCTATCACGTTGACAGTACTTGAAGCTAGAGAAGGAGGGGCTAGGGCCAGAGTTAGGTTTGAGATGGGTCTTACCCTCTGCTTCGTGGCCATTATCACCTTATCAGTTCAGTTCAGTTTCAGTTCAGTCTCTCAGTTGTGTCTGACTCTTTGGAACCCCATGAATTGCAGCACGCCAGGCCTCCCTGTCCATCACCAACTCCCAGAGTTCACTGAGACTCACATCCATCGAGTCAGTGATGCCATCCAGCCATCTCATCCTCTGTCATCCCCTTCTCCTCTTGCCCTCAATCCCTCCCAGCATCAGAGTCTTCTCCAATGAGTCAACTCTTCACATGAGGTGGTCAAAGTACTGGAGTTTCAGCTTTAGCATCATTCCTTCCAAAGGAATCCCAGGACTGATCGCTTTCAGAATGGACTGGTTGGATCTCCTTGCAGTCCAAGGGACTCTCAAGAGTCTTCTCCAACACCACAGTTCAAAAGCATCAATTCTTCGGAACTCGGCCTTCTTCACAATTCAACTCTCACATCCATACATGACCATACGAAGAACCATAGCCTTGACTAGATGGACCTTTGTTGACAAAGTAATGTCTCTGCTTTTGAATAGGCTACCTAGGTTGGCCATAACTTTCCTTCCAAGGAGTAAGCGTCTTTTAATTTCATGGCTGAAATCACCATATGCAGTGATTTTGGAGCCATCCAAAAAATAAAGTCTGACACTGTTTCCAACGTTTCCACTGTTTCCCCATCTATTTCCCATGAAGTGATGGGACCAGATGCCATGATCTTCATTTTATGAATGTTGAGCTTTAAGCCAACTTTTTCACACTGCACTTTCACTTTCTTCAAGAGGCATTTGAGGTCCTCTTCACTTTCTGCCATAAGGGTGGTGTCATATGCACATCTGAGGTTATTGATAAATTTCTCCCAGCAATCTTGATTCCAGCTTGTGTTTCTTTCAGCCCAGGGTTTCTCATGATGTATTCTGCATATAAGTTAAATAAACAGGGTTACAATATACAGCCTTGATGAACTCCTTTTTCTATTTGGAACCAGTGTATTGTTCCATGTCCAGTTCTAATTATTGCTTCTGGCCTGCATAAAGATCTCTCAAGAGGCAAGTCAGGTGGTCTGGTATTCCCATCTCTTTCAGAATTGTCCACAGTTTACTGTGATCCACACAGTCAAAGGCTTTGGCATAGTCAATAAAGCAGAAGTAGATGTTTTTTTGGAACTCTCTTGCTTTTTCCATGATCCAGCAGATGTTTGCAATTTGACCTCTGGTTCCTCTGCTTTTTCTAAAACCAGCTTGAACATTGGGAAGTTCATGGTTCACGTACTGCTGAAGCCTGGCTTGGAGAATTTTGAGCATTACTTTACAAGCGTGGGAGATGAGTGCAATTGTGCGGTAGTTTGAGCATTCTTTGGAACGGCCTTTCTTTGGGATTGGGATGAAAACTGAAATTTTCCAGTCCTGTGGCCACTGCTGAGTTTTCCGTATTTGCTGGCATATTGAGTGCAGCACTTTCACAGCATCATCTTTCAGGATTTGAAATAACTCAACTGGAATTCCATCACCTCCACTAGCTTTGTTTGTAATGATGCTTTCTAAGGCCCACTTGAGTTCACATTCCAGCGTGTCTAGCTCTAGGTGAGTGATCACATCATCATGATTATCTGGGTCATGAAGTTTTTTTTTTTTTTTTTGTACAGTTCTTTTGTGTACCAAAGGAATATTTCATGCAAAGATGTGTTTGATAAAGGACAGAAATGGTATGGACCTAACAGAACCTAACAGAAGCCGAAGATATTAAGAAGACATGGCGAGAATACACAGAAGAACTGTACAAAAAATTCTTCACGACCCAGATAATCATGATGGTGTGACCTAGAGCTAGACATCCTGGAATGTGAAGTCAAGTGGGCCTTAGAAAACATCACTACCAACAAAGCTAGCTGAGGTGATGGAATTCCCATTGAGCTATTTCAAATCCTGAAAGATGATGCTGTGAAAGTGCTGCACTCAATATGCCAGCAAATTTGGAAAACTCAGCAGTGGCCATAGGACTGAAAAATTTCAGTTTTCATTCCAATCCCAAAGAAAGGCAATGCCAAAAATTGCTCAAACTACTGCACAATTGCACGCATCTCCCACGCTACTAAAGTAATGCTCAAAATTTTCCAAGCCAGGCTCCAGCAGTACATGAACTGTGAACTTCCTCATGTTCAAGCTGGTTTTAGAAAAGGCAGAGGAACCAGAGGTCAAATTGCAAACATCTGCTGGATCATGGAAAAAGCAAGAGAGTTCCAAAAAAACATCTACTTCTGCTTTATTGACTATGCCAAAGCCTTTGACTGTGTGGATCACAGTAAACTGTGGACAATTCTGAAAGAGATGGGAATACCAGACCACCTGATCTGCCTCTTGAGAAATTTGTATGCAGTTCAGGAAGCAACAGTTAGAACTGGACATGGAACAATACACTGGTTCCAAATAGAAAAAGTTCATCAAGGCTGTATATTGTCACCCTGTTTATTTAACTTATATGCAGAGTACATCATGAGAAATGCTGGACTGGAAGAAACACAAGCTGGAATCAAGATTGCCGGGAGAAATATCAATAACCTCAGATATGCAGATGACACCACCCTTATGGTAGAAAGTGAAGAGGAACTAAAAAGCCTCTTAATGAAAGTGAAAGTGGAGAGTGAAAAGCTTGGCTTAAAGCTCAACATTCAGAAAATGAAGATCATGGCATCTGGTCCCATCACTGCATGGGAAATAGATGGGGCAACACTGGAAACAGTGTCAGACTTTATTTTTCTGGGCTCCAAAATCACTACAGATGGTGACTGAAGCCATGAAAATAATTCTTTGGCGCTCAGCCTTCTTCACAGTCCAGCTCTCACATCCATACATGACCACAGGAAAGATCATAGCCTTGACTAGGCGAACCTTTGTTGGCAAGGTGATATCTCTGCTTTGGAATATGCTATCTAGGTTGGTCATAACTTTGCTTCTAGGGAGTAAGCGTCTTTTAATTTCATGGCTGCAGTCACCATCTGCAGTGATTTTGGAGCCCAGAAAAATAAAGTCTGACACTGTTTCCACTGTTTCTCCATCTATTCCCCATGTAGTGATGGGACCAGATGCCATGATCTTCGTTTTCTGAATGTTGAGCTTTAAGCCAACCTTTTCACTCTCCACTTTCACTTTCATCAAGAGGCTTTTGAGTTCCTCTTCACTTTCTGCCATAAGGGTGGTATCATCTGCATATCTGAGGTTATTGATATTTCTCCCGGCAATCTTGATTCCAGCTTGTGTTTCTTCCAGTCCAGCATTTCTCATGATGTACTCTGCATATAAGTTAAATAAACATGGTGACAATATACAACCTTGACGTACTCCTTTTCCTATGCTATTTATTTTTCTCTATCTGGCTTATTTCACTCTGTATAATAGGTTTTAGGTTCATCCACCTCATTAGGACTAACTCAAATTCATTCCTTTTTATGGCTGAGTATTATTACGTTGTATATGTGCACCACATTTTTTTTAATCCACTCATCTGATAAAGGACAAATGGGTTGCTTCCATTTCCTAGCTATAGTAAATAGTGCTGCTATGAACATTGAGGTGCATGTGTATATTTCAATTTTGATTTCTTCAGGGTATATGCCAAGTACTGGGATTTCTGGGTCATAGGGTAGTTCTACTCCAAGTTTTTTAAAAATCTCCATACTGTCTTCCATAGTGGCTGTTTCAATTTACATTCCTACCAAAAATGCAAGGCAATTCCCTTTTTGGACAGCATTTTTTGTTTGTGGTTTTTTTGATGATGGCCTTTCTGACTGGCATGAGGTGATATCTTATTGTAGTTTTAATTTGTATTTCTTTAATAATGAACAATGTTGCACATCTTTTCATGTGTTTATTAGCCTATTGTATGTATTCTTTGGAAAAGTATTTGTTTATGTCTTTCCCCCACTTTTTAATTGGGTTGTTTGTTTCTTTTGTATTCAATTTTATGAACTGCTTGTAGATTATGGAAATTAACCCTTTGTTAGCTTCACTTGTTATTGTTTTTTCTCATTCTAAATGTTGTCTTTATAGGCTATATACAACAGACTAGCAACAAACATTATTCTCAATGGTGAAAACCTGAAAGCATCCCCTCTAAGATCATGAATTCAGATCACAATACTATGACACTAGGTATCAATTTCAGGAAAAAAATACAAACACATGGAGATTAAACAATACATTTATAAATAAAGAGCAGGTTATGTAAGAAATCAAAAGGGAAATCACAAATTTCCTACAAATGAATGACAATGAAAACATGACAATTCAAAACCTGTGGTATGCAGCAAAAGTGGATCTAAGAGGGAAGTTTATAGAAATACAATCCTACCTCAGGAAACAAGAAAAGCATGGAAAAGACAACGTAACTTTACACATAAAACAACTGGAAAAAAGAGTACAACAATGACAACAACAAAAACTCAAAGTGAGCAGAAGATCAGAGCAGATATAAAATAAAAAGAGATGAAAGAAATAATAGTAAAGATTAATTAAAATAAAAGTTGGTTTTATGAGAAGATAAAAAGAAATTGACAAAACTTTAGCCAGACTCATCAAGAAAAAAAGAAGAATCAAATCAACAACTGACAAATAAAGAAGGAAAGGTTACAACAGACAATGCAGAAATACAAAGTTTCATAAGAGACTATTATGAACAACTATATGTTGTCACGACCCTGCTTATTTAACTTATATTCAGAGCACATCATGAGAAACTCTGGGCTGGAAGAAGCACAAGCTGGAATCAAGATTGCTGGGAGAAATATCACTAACCTGAGACATGCAGATGACACCGCCCTTATGGCAGAAAGTGAAGAGGAACTAAAAAACCTCTTGGTGAAAGTAAAAGAGGAGAATGAAAAAGTTGGCTTAAGGCTCAACATTCAGAAAACCAAGATCATGGCATCTGGTCCCATCACTTCATGGGAAATAGATGGGGAAACAGTGGAAACAGTGTCAGACTTTATTTTTCTGGGCTCCAAAATCACTGCAGATGGTGACTGCAGCCATGAAATTAAAAGATGCTTACTCCTTGGAAGGTAAGTTATGACCAACCTAGATCACATATTCAAAAGCAGAGACATTACTTTGCCAACAAAGTTTCGTCTAGTCAAGGCTATGGTTTTTCCAGTGGTCATGTATGGATGTGAGAGTTGGACTGTGAATAAAGCTGAGCACCGAAGAATTGATGCTTTTGAACTGTGGTGTTGGAGAAGACTCTTGAGAGTCCCTTGGACTGCAAGGAGATCCAACCAGTCCATCCTAAAGGAGACCAGCCCTGGGTTTTCATTGGATGGACTGATGCTGAAGCTGAAACTCCAGTACTTTGGCCACCTCATGCGAAGTGTTGACTCATTAGAAAAGACCCTGATGCTGGGAGGCATTGGGGTCAGAAGGAGAAGGGGACGACAGAGAACGAGATGGCTGGATGGCATCACTGACTCAATGGACATGGGTTTGGGTAAACTCCAGGAGTTGGTGAATGACAGGGATGCTTGGCATGCTGCAATTCATGGGGTCACAATGATTCTGACATAAGTGCGTGACTGAACTGAACTGATATACTAATAAAATGAACAAACTGGAAGAAATGGGCAGATTATTAGGAAAATTCAATTTTCCAAGGCTGAACCAGGAAGAAATAGAAATTATGAACAAGCCAATTACAAGAACTAAAATAGAAATTGTGATCAAAAATCTCCCCAGAAACAAAAACACAGGGTCCAATGGCTTCACAGGTGAATTATACTAAACATTTGGGGATGAACTGATGCTTATCCTTCTAAATGTTTTTCAAAAAATTGCAGAGGAAGGAACACTTCCAAACTCATTCTATGAGGCCACTATCACCATGATACCAAAACCAGGCGGAGACAACACGAAAAATCAAATTACAGGTCAATATCACTGATGAACATAGATTCAAAAGTCCTCAATAAAAGTCTAGCAAACAGAAATTAACAGCACATTAAAAAGATCATACACCATGGTCAAGTTGGATTTATCTCAGGGATGCAAGGATTCTACAATGTATGCAATGCAACCAATGTGATCCACTATATTAAAAAATTGAAATATAAAAAATTTATGATAATCTCAATAGATTTATAAAAAGCATTTGACAAAATTCATCAACCGTTTATGATTAAAAAAAGACTCTTCAGAAAATGGTCATAAAAAGAAATCTGCCTCAACAGAGTAAAGGCCATATATGATAAACCCACAGCAAACATTTTTCCCAATGGTGAAAAATTGAAAGCATTCCCTCTAAGATCAGAAATAAGAAAAGGGTGCCGACTCTCACCAATGTTATTCAACATAGTTTTTAAAGTCCTTTCTACAGCAATCAGAGAAGAAAAATAAATAAATGCAATCCAGATCATAAAAGAAGAAATAAAACTCTCATTGTTTGGAGACAACCAGATACTATATATGCTATGCTAATGCTAAGTCGCTTCAGTCATGTCTGACTCTGTGCGACCGTGTCCCTGGGATTCTCCAGGCAAGAATACTGGAGTGGGTTGCCATTTCCTTCTCCAATACATGAAAGAGAAAAGTGAAAGTGAAGTCGCTCAGTCATGTCCGACTCTTAGCGACCCCATGGACTTCAGCCCACCAGCCTCCTCTGTCCATGGATTTTCCAGGCAAGATTACTGGAGTGGGGTGCCACTGATACTATATATAGAAAACCCTAAAGATATTATCAGAAAATTGCTACAGCTAATCAGTAAATTTAGCAAAGTCTCAGGACACAAAATCAACACACAGAAATCACTTGCACTCCTAAACACTAACAGTGAAAAATCAGAAAGAGAAATGAAGGAATCAATCCCACTTATCATTGCAACAAAAATAATAATAAACGTACCTAAGGAGACAGAGGAGCTATGTGCAGAAAACTATAAGACACCGGTGAAAGAAATAAAAAATGACATAAACAGATGGAGAGATATTCCATGTTTCTGGTTTGGGAGAATCAATATTGTGAAAATGACTATTACTACTAAATGCATTCTACATATTCGATGTGATCCTTACCAAATTACCAATGGGATTTTTCACAGAACTAGAAGAGAAAATCCCCACAATTCATATGGAAACACAAAAGACCCCGAATATTCAAAGCAATCTTGAGAAAGAAAAATGGAGCTGGATGAATCAACCACCCTACCTTTAGACTATACTACAGAGCTATAGTCATCAAGCCAGTATGGTACTGGAACAAAAAGAGAAATATAGACCAATGGAACAAGATAGCCCAGCAATAAATCCACACACCAATGGGCACCTTATATTTAAAAAAGGAGGCAAACATTATACAATGGGGAAAGGATAGTCTCTTCAATATGTGCTGCTGGGAAAATTGGACAGCTAAATGTTGAAGAATGAAATTAGAACACTTCCTAACACCATACAGAGAAAATAAACTCAAAATGGATTAAAAACTTAAATACAAGATCAGACACTATAAAGCTCTTAGATAAAACATAGGGATAACATTGTATGACACAAATCACAACAAGATCCTCTATGACCCACTTCCCAGAGTAATGGAAATAAAAGCAAAAATAAATAAATGGGACCTAATTAAACTTAAAAGCATTTGCACAACAAAGGAAACTATAAACAAGGTAAAAACACAGTGTTATATTTAAAATAGATAATCATCAAGTATCTAATGTATAGCACAGGGATTATGCCTAATACTCTGCAATAATCTAAACAGGAAAAATTAAAATTAAATATATATATATATAAACAAAAATTAAAAAATAATGAAAATTGTTAACTGCAACTTTTCCCCACAAGGACAAAATTAGGCTTCTCTCATACCCCTTTATATTTCTTTTCACACTCAGTCTTTGTGCTCTTCAATGACATGCCCTTTTGCTCCCATGAGAGCACATTTAAATTTGTCCTGATTTTATTTTGTGACTATAAAATTGTGACTTGTTTTTTTCTTTAATCTGGAAAAGTTTTTAAATATCAAATTTTACTAAGCTATTTGTTCAGTGTTCTCATACCTTTAGTATAGTCTTTGGAATTTTCTATTGCTGAAGTAGTTATTTCAAAAAAAAGGGGGGGTGGATTTTACATAAACCTGAGCCATTGAATGTTGTGATATTTTTAGCCTTTATCATTTGAATCTCTACTACTCTGCTAAGTCGCTTCAGATGTGTATGACTCTTTGCAAGCTCACCAAACTCCTCTGTCTATGGAATTCTCCAGGCAAGAATACTAGAGTGGGTTGCCATGCCCTCATCCAGGGGATTTCCCTGAACAAGGGATCATACCCATGTAAGTGTCCAACTCAATGTGTTTTGACAAATTATATTACTTTGTAACCATAACCCAAAGTAAGATTTAAAAAAAAAAAAAAAAATGCCCATCTAGCAAGTTCCCTTATACCCCTTTCCACTCTATTTTTCCTCCCAAACTGCGATCATTATTCTGATTTATTTTACCATATATTAGATTGGTCTTTTTTTTTTTTTTTTTCTTTTTTAAGTTCATTATAAATGGAATCCTAAAGCAGATACTCTTCTATGCTAACCACGTATTTCTGGGATCCTGGATGGTTCATATCTGCCAGGAGTGTCACAGCCTGAGACCAGCTTCCCTGAGGAGACGTATGGCCCACCTGGGACTGTGCCCTGGCAGAACACCCAGAAGCCTATGTGGCTTGGACCTGGGAAGTGCATGCAGCCTTGGACTATGTTGACCCCCATGTGGTCCATCTACTTCCAGCTTTCTCCACATATTTCAGTGGTGTTTGTTTTCAGTGTCCCTCCCTCTTCTCAGCACAACTAAGCAAGCAGGCCCAGATAAGTGGCTATTTTTGCCCCCTCATTTTGGGGTGGAGATTAGTCACTGAAGAGACTTGGGAGCACGGGAGGCCAACCTAAGAAAAGAAAAGACAGGAGAACCACCCCAGAAGTGGCAGGTGCAGCAAATTAAAATCCTTCAGTTAAGCTGAGACTGCATTTGAAGGGTAACTGTATAATTTGAGAACAAGTATAAACAAGAACAAGGCATTATTTGACACTGAAATGACCCGACACTGTCCACAAAAGCTCCAGAGAAAGTCCTAGATACATTTTTCTAAATTATTACTATTTTTTAATTTTAAAAAATTTACTATTCTTTACTTTCTTTTAATTTTCTAATTCTATTTTCTCTCTTTTTTCTTTTCTTTCTTCCCCATCCTCTTTTTCTTTTTTCAATCCTACTGTCCTAATATGGTTCTTTATGTTCGAGCTCATTTTTTTTATATCATACTTTTGAGAGTTTAATTTTTATTGTAAGTTTTTAATTTTTTCTTTTTATCTTTTGTTACTACTTTGTATCTTTAAGAGTTTAAATTTTAATATCCATTTTCACTTAGGGATTTGATGACTGGCTTGATTGCTCTCTTCCTTTTTGACTCTCCCTTTTCTCCTCCTGCTCACCTCTATCTCCTTCCTCCCTTTTCTCATCTCCATATAACTCTGTGAATCTCTTTGGTTGTTCCTTGATGTGGAGAATTATTTCACCACTAACTAAGGGTTTTTTTCTTCTGTGCTGTGTCAACAGAGAACTCTTAATACTACCGTAAGAGGTCAGGACCAAAATCCAGACAGGAGGTTCAACACCATAACTTTTGACCATCACAGAACTCCTGACCCCAGGGAACTTTAATAGATGAGATCCCACCCAAACACCTCCATACCTTCACTGAAACTAGGTTCCACTCAAGAGCCAGCAAATTCCAGTGCAAGACACCCCACACTAATCCTCAAACAAAACAGGAAGGAAACCTTGAAAATTAAAAGACATGCTGCCAAAAGCCATAGCAAACCCATAGACACACCAAAACTTACTATTGGACACTGTACTATCCTCCAGAGAGATGAGATCCAGCTCCATCCATCAGAACACAGACACAAGTTTCCCCAACCAGGAAATCTTCTCAAGTCACTAGTCCAATCCCACCCACAGGGAGGAGACTCCACAATTAAATTAAACTATGACCCTCCAGCCTGCAAAAGGAGACCCCAAACAAAGCAAAGTAAACGAAATGAAAAGGCAGAGAAATATCCATCAGATGAAGGAACATGATAAAAACCCATCAAACCAAACAAAAGAGGAGGAGATAAGGAGTCTAACAGAAAAAGAGTTAAGAATAATGATAGTAAAAATGATCAAAAATCTGGAAAACAAAATGGAGATACAGATAAATAAACTAGAAATACAGATTGAGAAGAGGCAAGAAATATTTGACAAAGAGATAGAAGAAATAAAAAAAATATTCAATCAGTAATGAACAGTGCAATCATTGAGATTAAAACATTCTGAATGGCACCAACAGTATAGTAAATGAGACAGAAGAAAGAATAAGTGAGCTGAAAGATAGAATGATGGAAATAAATGAAGCAGCATGAAAAAAAGAATAAAAAGAAATGAGGACAGTCTCAGAGACCTCTGGGACAATGTTAAGCAACCCAACATTCAAACCATAAACATCCCAGAAGAATAAGACAAAAAGAAAAGACATGAGAAAATATTTAAGAAGATAATAGTTGAAAACTTCCCTAAAATAGGGAAGGAAATAGCCACCCAAGTCAAAGAAGTCCAGAGAGTCCCATACAGGATAAACCCAAGGAGAAACATGCAAACACACATTAGTCAAACTAACAAAAATTAAACACAAAGAACAAATATTAAAAGCAGCAAAAGTAAAATCAACAAATAATATACAAAGAGATCTCTCTAAGAATGACAGCTGATCTTCAGCAGAAACTCTGCATACCGGAAGGGAATGACAGGATTTACATAAAGTGATGAAAGGGAAAACCTACAACCAAGATTACCCAGCAAGTATCTCATTCAAAGGAGAAATAAAAAGCTCTGCAGACAAGCAAAACCTGAGAATTCAGCATCACCAAATCAGCTCTTCAACAAATGTTCAATGATCTATCTAGTCAGGAAACAAAGAAAAGATTTATAAAAATTAACCCAAAATAATAAAGTAAATGATAAGTGGATCATACTTATCAATAATTACCTTAAACACAAATGGGTTAAATGCTCCAATCAAAAGACCAAGACTCGCTGAATGGGTGCAAAGACAAAACCCCTATATGTGCAGTCTACAAAAGACTCACCTCAATCCTAGGGACACATACAGACTGAAAGTGAGGGATAGAAAAAAGGCATTTCATGCAGAGACAAAAATAAATTGGCAGTAGTAATACTCATATCGGATAAAATAGACTTTAAAATATAGACGGTTTTAAGAGACAAAGAAGGACACTACATGATGATCAAGGGATCAATCCAATAAGAAGATATCACAATTATAAATATATGTGCACCGAACATAGGAGCACGTCAGTACATAAGGCAAATTTTAGCAATTATTAAATGGGAATTTGATAGAGACACAATAATAATTGGGGACTTTGATATCCCACTCATACCAATGGACAGATCATCCAGATAGAAAATTAACAAGGAAACACAAGCTTTAAATACTACATTGGACCAGTTATGCCTAATAGATATCTGCAGAGCATTTCACCCCAAAGCAATGGATTTTGGCTTTTTTTTCAAGTACACATGGAACATTCTCCATGATCTATCACATCACCATATCCTCGGCCACAAAGTTAGCCTTGGTAAATTTTTAAAAATTGAAATCACTTCAAGAATCTTTACTGATCAAAATGCTGTAAGATTAGACTTCAACTGGAGGGTAAAAAACTATAAAAGCACAAACATATGGAGGACAAACAATACTGTTCTGAATAGCAAATGGATCACTGAAGAAATAAAAAATGAAATCAAAATATAGATAGAAACAAATGATAATTAAAACACAACCCACAACCTATGCAATTTGTGAAATAGTTCTAAGAAGGTAATTAATAGCAATACAAACATACCTCAAAAAAAATGAGGAACACCAAATCAACAACTTAATTTTAAACCTAAAGCAACTAGAAAAAGAACAAACAAAAAACCCAAAGTTAGTAGAAGGAAAGAAATCATAAAAGTCAAAGCAGAAATAAATTAAAAACAAATGAAGGAGAGTACAGCAAAGATCAATAAAACTAAAATCTGGTTCTTTGAGAAGATGAACAAAATAGACAAACTCTTAGCCAGAATTATCAAGAAAAAAGGGAGAAGACTCAAATCAATAAAATTATAAATGAAAATGGAGAAATTACAACAGATAACACAGAAATACAAGCAATTATAACAGACTGCTACAACAAACTATATGCCAATAACACAGACAATGTGGAAGAAATGGACAAATTCTTAGAAAAGCATAACCTTCAAAAACTGAACCAGAAAAAAATAGAAAATTTGAACCAGTCAACCACAAAGTGGGAAATTGAACTAATAAAAAAATCTTCCAACAAACAAAAGCCCAGGTCCAGATGGCTTCAAAGGAGAATTCTACCAACAATTTAAAGAAGAGCTAACACCTATCCTACTCAAAGTTTTCCAGAAAATTGCAGAGGAAGTTAAACTGTCAAACTCATTCTATGAGGCCACCATCACCCTGATACCAAAACCAGAAAATTATGCCACAATAAAAAGAAAACTACAGGTCAATATCACTGATGAACATAGATGCAAAAATCCTGAAAAAAATTCTAGCAAATAGAATCCAACAATATATGTAAAAGATCAGACTTTATGATCAAGTGGGCTTTATTACAGTGATTTAATGATTCTTCAATATTCACAAATTGCTCAAAATGATACAGCATATTAACAAATTGAAGTATAAAAATCATATGATAATTTCAATAGATGTAGAGAAAGCCTTTGACAAAATTCAATACTCATTTATTATAAAAACCCTCCAGAAAATAGGCATAGAAGGAACATACCTCAGGGTAATAAAAGCAATATAAGTCATATCAACAGCAAACATAATTCTCAATGGTGAAAAATTGAAATCATTTCCTTTAATATCATAAACAAGGCAAGAGTGTACACACTCAGCAGTACTATTTAACAGAGTTTGGAAGTCCTAGTAACAGCAAACCAAGAAGACAAAGGAATAAAAGGAATCCATATTGGAAAAGAAGAAGTAAAACTCTCACTGCTTGCAGATGACCTGATCCTTTACATAGAAAACCCTAAAAATATCACCAGAAAATTACTAAATAAATCAGTGCACAAAGTCAAGCCACAGGATATAAAATTAATACACAGTATTCTCTTGTATTCCTATATGCTAACAATGAAAAATCAGAAAAAAATAAGGAAACAATTATATTTACCATTGCAACAAAAATAATGAAATAATTAGGAATAAATTTACTTAAAGAAACAAAGACTTACATACACAAAATTAAAAAACACTGATGAAAGACATCAAAGATAACACAAATGGAAAAATATACCATATTCTTGGATTGGAAGAATCAATATAGTGAAAATGAGTATGTTACCCAAAGCAATCTATAGACTCAATGCAATCCCTATCAAACTATCAATGGTATTTTTCACAGAACTACACTAAATAATTTCACAGTTTGTATGGCAATACAAAAGACCCTGAATACCCAAAGCAATTTTGAGAAAGAAGAATGGAACATGAAGACTCAAACTTCCTGACTTCAGACTATACTACAATGTTGCAGTCATGAAGACAGTATGGTACTCGCACAAAGACAAAAATAAAGGTCAGTGGAACAAAATAGAAAGTCCAGAGATAAATCCTATCTTTGACAAAGGAGGCACAAATATACAATTGAGCAAAAACAGTCTCCTCAACAAGTGGTGCTGGGAAAACTGGTCAACTATTTGTGAAAGAATGAAACTAGAACACTTTTTAACACCATACACAAAAATAAACCCCAAATTGATTAAAGACCTAAATGTAAGGCAAGAAACTGTAAAAAGCCTAGAGGAAAATGTAGGCAGAACCTTCACTAATATAAATCACAGCAAGATCCACTATGACCTACCTCCCAGAGTAAGGGAAATAAAAACAAAAATAAACAAATGTGACTAAATTAAACATAAAAGATTTTGCACAATGTAAGAAACTATAAACAAGCTGAAAAGACACCCTTCAGAATGGGAGAAAATAATAGCAAATTAAAAAATGACAAAGAAGTAATCTCCAAAATATACAAGCTGCTCATGCAGCTCAATGCCATAAAAAATGAACAACCCAATCAAAAAGTGGACAAAAGACCTAAACTGACATTTCTCCAAATAAGGCATTCAGATGGCTAGTAAACTCATGAAAAGATGCTCAACATCACTCATTATCAGAGAAATGCAAATCAAAACCACAAGGATGTATCATCTCACACTGGTCAGAATGGCCATCATCAAAAAGTCTACAAACAATAAATGCTAGAGAGTGTATGGAGAAAAGGGAACTCTCTTACACTGTTGGTGGGAATGCAAACTAGTACAACCACTATGGAGAACAGTGTGGAGATTTCTTAAAAAACTGGGAATAGAACTGCCATATGACAAATCAAATCCAATGCTGGGCCTATACTCCAAGGAACCCAGAATTAAATGAGACACATATACCTCAATGTTCATTGCAGCACTATCTTCAATATCTAGGAAATGGAAGAAACCTTGATGCCCATCGGTAGATAATGGATAAAGAAGTTGGTGTACATATTCATGATGGAATATTCAGTTCAGTGAATCGCTCAGTCGTGTCCAAATCTTTGCGATCCCATGAATCACAGCACATCAGGCCTCCCTGTCCATCACCAACTCCCATAGTTTACCCAAACTCATGTTCATCGAGTCGGTGATGCCAACCACCCATTTCATCCTCTGTTGTCCCCTTTTCCTCCTGCCCTCAATCTCTCCCAGCATCAGGGTGTTTTCAAATGAGTCAGCTCTTCTCATCAGGAGGCCAAAGTATTAGAGTTTCAGCTTCAACATCAGTCCTTCCAATGAACACCCAGGACTGATCTCCTTTAGTATGGGCTGGTTGGATCTCCTTGCAGTCCAAGGGACTCTCAAGAGTCTTCTCCAGCACCACAGTTCAAAAGCATCTATTCTTCGGTGCTCAGCTTTCTTTACAGTCCAACTCTCACATTCATACATGACCAGTGGAAAAAACATAGCCTTGACTAGATGGACCTTTGTTAACAAAGTAATGTCTCTGCTTTTTAATATGCTGTCTAGGTTAATCATGGCTTTTCTTACAAGGAGCAAGCTTCTTTTAATGTCACCATCTGCAGTGATTTTGGAGCCCAAAAATACAGTGTCTCTCACTGTTTCCATTGTTTCCCCATCTATTTGCCATGAAGTGATGGGACCAGATGCCATGATTTCGTTTTTTGAATATTGAGTTTCAAGCCAACATATTCCTTCTCCTCTTTCACTTTCACTTTTCCTCGCTTTCTGCCATAAAGGTGGTGTCATTTGTGTATCTGAGGTTATTGATATTTCTCTCGACAATCTTGATTCCAGCTTATGCTTCATCCAGCCTAGGAGTTCACATGATGTACTCTGCATATAAGTTAAATAAGCTAGATGACAATATACAGCCTTGATGGTATCCTTTCCTGATTTGGAACCAATCTGTTGTTCCATGTCCAGTTCTATCTGTTGCTTCTTGACCTGCATACAGATTTCCCAGGAGGCAGGTAAGGTGGTCTGCTATTCCCATCTCTTGAAGAATTTTCCACAGCTTATTGTGATTGGCACAGTCAAAAGATTTGATGTAGTCAATAAAGCAGAATTTAAGCAAAAGAATGTATTTCAGATAAATAAATAAAATAAAACTCAATCCGAACTATCAATGTGTTATGTGTATATAGCCAATCTATTCAGAGTAAGGATTGTAGAGATGATCAAAGAATTTGGGAACAGAATGAATGCACAGATGAGACATTAGAAGGTTTCTTTAACAAGACAATTAGCAAATATAAAGAAAGTCAAACAGAATTAAAGAATGCAATAACTTAAATGAAAATACACTAGAAGAAATCAATAGTAGACTAAATGAAATAGATTAAGAGATCAGTGAGCTGTAAAACAGAAATTACACATCACTGAAATCACTGTGACCAAACAGAAGAATCAGAAAAGAATGAAAATAAACAAATACTGTTTAACAGACCTCTGGGAAAATATCAAACAGGCTAACACTTGCATCATACAGGTTCTAGAAAGAGAAGAGAGAGAGAGAGAAGAGGCCTGAGAATACATTTGAAGAGACAATAGGTACCCTGGGGAAGGAAATATTCACCAAATTCCAGGAAGTGCAGAGTCCCATACAGGATTCATCCACAAAGGAATTAACCACAACATGCTATAATCAAAATGACATAATCAAAGATAAACAGAGACTATTAAAATCAAGAAGATTAAAGTTAGAAATAAGGTACTAGGGCATTCCCATAAGGCTATTAGCTTTTCTTTATGTAGAGGGTGGAGAAGGAAATGGCAACCCACTTGAGTATTCTTGCCTAGAGAATCCTGTGAACAGAGGAGCCTGGTGGGCTGCTGTCCATAGGGTCGAATAGAGTCAGACACGACTGAAGCAACTTAGCATGCTTGCATGCTTTGGAGAAGGAAATGGCAACCCACTCCAGTATCCTTGCCTGGAGAATCCCAGGGACAGAGGAGCCTGGTAAGTTGCCATCTATGGGGTCACACAGAGTCAGATATGACTGAAGTGACTTAGCAGCAGTAGCAGCAGCATGCCAGAGGGAGTGGCAAGATATACTTAAGATCATGAAAGAGGAATATCTGCAAATAAGAATAACCAGCTAAGCACTCATTCACATTTGATAGAGAAAAATTTTTACAGACAAGCAAAAGCAAAAAGAATTCAGCACCATCAAACCAACTTTATGACAAATGCTAAACAAGCTTCTCTAGAGACAAAAGAAAAGGCCACAACTAGAAACAAACAAAAAATAAATAAATAATATAAAACAGAAAAGCTCACTGATAAAGGTAAAAATACAACAAAGGTAGGGAACCATCCACTCACAATAGTTAAAAGCCAAAAGTAATGAAATATTTGTATTCACAATAAAGATTTAACAGATACATAGAATAACTAGATGTAAATTATAACACCAGAAAGCATAATCATGAAGGGAGGGGAGAACAAATGAAGTGATCTAAAATGTGCTGAAGAATTGATGCTTTTGAACCTTGGTGTTGGAGAAGACTTTTGAGAGTCCCTTGGACTGCAAGGAGATCCAACCAGTCCATTCTAAAGGAGATCAGTCCTGTGTGTTCACTGGAAGGACTGATGTTGAAGCTGAAACTCTAATACTTTGGCCACCTGATGAGAAGAGCTGACTCATTTGAAAAGACCCTGATGCTGGGAGAGATTGAGGGCAGGAGGAGAAGGGGACAACAGAAGATGAGATGGTTGGATGGCATCACCGACTCAATGGACATGGGTTTGGGTGTCCTCCAGGAGTTGGTGATGGACAGGTAGGCCGGGCATGCTGCAGTTCATGGGGTTGAAAAGAGTTGGACATGACTGAGTGACTGAAGTGAACTGAACTGAAATTAGAAATCTAGTGTTCTGTTCATACTAAGTCAAACAAGTGGGCTCAAAATGTCATAAATTTTATAGCTAGGCAAAAATTCATAATTTTCTAAAAATATATATATATATTATACACACTGCATTATATAGTATGTGTATAAAAAACTTTTCTACTACTCATGATAAAGGCTTGAGGAATAACAATAACAAAAAGTGTCAGAGAAATTGTAAAACTTAAACTAAATGAAATAAGAGCACTAAATATGAAATGGATAAAGTGAAAAGACTAGATAAAAGTTAAAGATCATCATATAAACTACTTATTTTTAAATGTTGATGCTCGCACATCTGGAGCTATGGATAAGAAAAGCAATACCTGGGCATTTGTATTTTTCAAAAATTTCCTAGATAATTCTGATATGCATCTAGATTTTCAAAAGTGATTGCAGGTTTTTATACTAAATAGTAGTTTTATTGATACAGAATTTCTATTATTTTCTGTTAACCATTCATGATAAAATGGTATTAAGCAAATAATAGTTACATAATCACAATCATGAAAGATAATTATCAGACTTCACAATCAACAGCCAGAAAAATATATAATTACAATTTCAAGTCATAATGGAAATAGGATTAACCTAACAATATAAAACAATTGCCTACAATTAGGGGGATTAAGTAGGGTGATGTGGTAAGTAGAAGTGCATATATACACATGTTTTGCTTCTGCCCAGTCAGGCTATGTCTTTTGTTTGGTGCATTTAAGCCATTTACATTTAAGGTAATTATTAATATGTATGTTCCAATTACAATTTTATCAAGCGTTTTTGGCTTATTTTTTGAAGATCTTTTCCTTCTCTTTTGTTTCCTGCCTAGAGATGTTCCTTTAGCATTCTTGTAAAGATGGTTTGGTGGTGCTAAGTTCTCTTAACGTTTATTTATTTGTAAAGCTTTTGATTTCTCCATCAAATCTGAATGAGGAGAGTCTTGTTGGGTAGAGTATTCTTGGTTGTAGATTATTCCCTTTCATCACTGTAAATATATTATGCCATTCCCTTCTGGATTCTAGAGTTTCTGCTGAGAAATCAACTGATAACTTTATGGGGATTCCCTTATATATTATTTATCGTTTTTCCCTTATTGCTTTTAATATTTTATCTTTGTGATTGATTTTCATCAGTTTCATTACTATGTGTCTTGGTGTACTCTTCCTTGGGTTTATCCTGCCTGGGACTCTCTGCACGCCTTTTGCCATGTTAGGGAAGTTTCCAGCTATTATCTCTTCAAATATTTTCTTGGGTCCTTTCTCTTTCTCTTCTTTTTCTGGGACTCCTATAATATGAATGTTTGTGAATTTAATGTTGTCTCAGAGGTCTTTTAGGATGTTTTCATTTGTTTTCAATCTTTTTTCTATATCCTGTTCTACTGCAGTGATTTCCACTGTTCTGTTTTACATTTCACTTATCCATTCTTCTGCCTCTATTATTCTGCTATCAACTCCCAGTGTATTGCTCATCTCTGTGCTTTAGTTCATTTAGGTCTTTAGTAAACCTTTCCTGCATCTTGTCCATTCTGTTTCTGAGATCCTGGACCATCTTAATTGTCATTAGTCTGAAATATTTTTATGGAAGGTTGCCTATCTCCACTTCATTTAGTTTTTTTTTTTTTTTTTGGGGGGGGGGACTTTATCTTGTCCCTTCATCTGTGACATAACCCTCTGCTTTTTCATTCTGATTAACTTCCTTTGAGATAGTTTTCGTTTTAGTCACTGCAGTATTGTGGTTCTTCTTGCTTCTTCTGTCCACCCTCTGGTGGATGAGGCTAAGAGCCTTGTGTAAACTTTGTAGTTGGAGGAACTGGCAGTGTGAAAACCTTGGTCTTGCTCTGTTGGGCAGGGCCAAGCTCAGTAAAACTTTAATCAATTTATTTGCTGGTGGGTGGGATTGCAATTCCTCCCTGTTAGTTATTTGGCCTGGGGTGACACAGTCCTGGGGTATAAGGCAGGATCAATGGTGAACTCCAAGAGAGCTTATGCCAAGGGGCACCTTCCAGGACTGCTGCTGCTAGTGCCTCTGTCCCCACAGTGAGCCATTCCTGACCCACGCCTCCACAGGAGACTCTCCAAAATTAGCAGGTAGGTCTGCTTCAGTCTCCTGTGGGGTCACTGCTACTTTCCTCTGTTCTTTGTGTGCACAAGAATTTCTTTGTGCCATCCAAGAGTGGAATCTCTATCTCCCCTAGTCCTGTGAAAGTTCTGTGATGAAATACCAGTGGCTTTTAATGTCAGATTTCTTGGAGATTCCCAGTCCCTTAACAAGATGCCCTGGCTGTGAAGCCTGACATTGGGCTCAAGACCTTCACAACAGTGGAAGAGCTTCTTTAGTATTATTGTTCTCCAGCTTGTGAGTCAGCTATTCAAGGGGTACGGGACTTGATATTTTCATGATTATACCCATCTTGCCATCTAACTGTGGCTTCCTTTTTGTCTTTGGCCATGGGGTAACTTTTTTTAATAGGTTCCAGCATCCTTATTTTGATGGTTGTTCAACAGCTAGTTGCAATTTTGGAGCTCTTGCAGAAGATGAGCACACTTCTTTCTTTTCTACCATCTTAAAATTCTGAGCTAAAATCACTTTCCAAATCTATGCTAAGGCTTGAAAATGTTATGATAAGATTAGGTATACTTAGAAAGTAATTTATTAAATCTATATAAAATATCTGTCAAAGTAAAAACATATATTACCTTAATGATTGAAAAGTTTTATACTTCTAAACTTATAAAATACAAAGTATTTTTATATATAACAAGATTATTTCTGGGTATAATATATCTCCCAGAAAATATTGCCTCTGGAAATTATAAAGTGTAAAAATTGTATGCATGCTCTCATAAAAAACAGAAAATATTGAGGCTTTACTCAGTTGATATCACATACACACATAAATTGGAAACATGAAAAAACATGTTTCTTATTTATATACATAGTCACACAAACACACAATCCTCTACATATGTATGCAAAAAAACATATACAAAAGTATGGACTTTTTGAAAACATCAAAAGAACTACAGTTCAGACAGGGCTTTCAGGCTATACTTGCACAGAGATATAACATTTGTCCTCAATAAATTAAGCTTCACCTGCAAATTCAACACTTCATGTGATACTTGAAAAATAAATAAAAATCTTTAAGGTTTTCACTGTAATTAAACTAGACACTGATTAAATATCCATTATGTTAGGTCACTAAAATGATTGACACAGGTTCAGGAATACATAAGCCCACTTCACATTGCCAATGGTCCATAAGAATAAGGAATACATACAGAAAAGCTCCACAATTTCTAACGTTAACTACTAAGAGTTATTCTCTACATGTTTTGAATATTCTACTGTCTTATTACAAGGTTAGAAAATATTTTTGCTTTAGCTGTGTTTGATTTTACTGCTAAAAACAGAGATATAGTTCCTCTCTGTTTACATCTTACATTGAGAATAAATTTGGTTAGTAGGAGTATGTGCCAAACCATATATTACTTCAAAGCTTGATACATGATTCAGTTGTGTAAAATGACCAAACTGAGAGGCCAATCTCTTAAAATAATTAATAACTAACTACATATTGATTCTAAATTGCAAACTACATCAAATAAGCAAAGCAAAGCAAAGAAAGAGTTCCTGCTCAAAGAATTATCATCCACTAATCTGTGACTGTGAAGAAAGCTGAGCACCGAAGAATTGATGCTTTTGAACTGTGGTGTTGGAGAAGACTCTTGAGAGTCCCTTGGACTGCAAGGAGATCCAACCAGTCCATTCTGAAGGAGATCAGCCCTGGGTGGTCTTTGGAAGGAATGATGCTAAAGCTGAAATTCCAGTACTTTGGCCACCTCATGAGAAGAGTTGACTCATTGGAAAAGACTCTGATGCTGGGAGGGATTGGGGGCAGGAGGAGAAGGGGACGATAGAAGATGAGATGGCTTGATGGCATCACTAACTCGATGGACGTGAGTTTGAGTGAACTCTGGGAGTTGGTGATGGAGAGGGAGGCCTGGCGTGCTGTGATTCATGGGGTCACAAAGAATCGAACAGGACTGAACGACTGAACTGAACTGAACTGAATCCAAATATAAACCACTACATGTAAATAATAGCAGAGATATAAATCAAACTCTTCAGTTGATACTTGTGGAGTAGGATGGAAATGTACAAAGAATTAGTATTTACTGAAAGAATATCCCCAAGAATATTGTAAAGTGAGAAAACTATAAAACATGAAGAAAAAAAAAAGTAATGTTTAGAATTCTGTTTCCATTTTAGGCACATTAGCACATGGTTTCCCTGAGCTTTCCTGGGTAGAGTTCACTTCAGAATTAATCTTGCTTTTTAAGAGCCATTGTCTTCCTCTTAAGCATGCATTATATATAAATAAAATGATCATGAAACTTCATTAGGATAAAGTAAACTGGAAGATAAAACTAAAGCTGTGCTTAGGATGCAACATTTGAGAATAGAGAGGAAAATGATCTCACACAAATCAGAATAAAATACTATGTATTTGTGCCAATGTTTGCTTAGTCTTTGAGATATTTTGAAATGAAAGATTTGTCTCTAAAATGTTTTAATGATTTAATTTGATAATGGGCCATAATTTAATCCAAATAGTCAAAATGTCTTTGGTGAAGCATCTTAAGCATGTGTTTATAAAAGACAGAGCCTTGGACTTCCCCTGTGGTCCAGTAGCTAGGAATCTACATGCCAAAGCCGAAGACACAGGTGCAATCCCTGATTTGGAAAGATTCCACATGTCTTGGGGCATCTAAGCCCATGTGCCAAAACAAGAGAACCCACCACAATGAGAAGCCCATGGACCACAACTAGAGAAAACCCTCATGCAGGAACAAAGGCTCAGCCAAAAATAAATAAACTAATTTCAAATTTTTATTTTAAAAATGACAGGGCCTTGAAAACATGTTAATTAATCCAATAAATTTTAATGAATACAAAATTTTCACTATAAAATTATTTTATGTTTGTCAAATACAAGTACACATTCTTGTATTGCTTTAGACTATTTCTACTATGTTTAATATCATAAGTTCACTACCCTAAAGTTTATCCCTTCCTTCATTGATGTTAAATGTTAAAAATATACTTAAAATTTTAACTAACAGAAGGATATTTGTTGAAATAAATTTTGTTTCAAGTAATATATATATATAATATCATAGTAAAATTTTATTTTTATCACTTTATACTTTTGAGATTTATTAATTCCAACCTTGTATTCATCCCATAAATTTTCAGCAATATAAATTCAAAATGTCCTAATAATTGGCTATTTCTGTAAATTTCCAAATATACTTTACATAGAAGATATTTATTACATATTATGCATGTATTTTTAAAACTGTCATATTCTGAAATAAACTCTGTAAGCTCTACTTATAACAGTAATTTTTGCTGAATTCTAAACTTGTTTTATTTTCTAATGACAACTGTCCTTTTATGAATAATACTTTTATGCAGACAGTACTATATATACCTTGTACCAAACAAAGGCATCTTTCTTAAAGTGGAATCAGGTATCCAGGTAGGTAGCTGGCACACAACAGACTACATTATTGTGAGAGGGAATTTTGACCATTGAAATATGGCTAGTTTCCCTGTGTGTATATTATTCTGACAAAATGCAGGACCTCAGTGCTTATGATGATAAGTGAAAAATATTCCAACAGTCAAGCTTCAGAGAATTCATTTATCTACACATTTCAGAGAATAAATCAACTATGATGAGTTTTTTAAAATGTATTATAATAATGCTCTCTTAAGGGCATCCCTCATGGCTCAGTTGGTAAAGAATCTGCCTGCATTGCAGGAGATCCCTGTTCGATTCTTGGGTCAGGAAGATCCAGTGGATAAGGGACAGGCTACCCACTCTAGTATTCTTGGGCTTCCATGGTGGCTCAGATGGTAAAGAATCCACCCACAATGCAGGAAACCTGTGTTCGATTCCTGGGTTGGAAAAATCCCTTGGGAGAGATCCCTCACTAGTTTTCTGACCTGGAGAATTCCATTGACTGTATAGTCCATGGGGTCACAAAGAGTCGGACACGACTGAGCGACTTTCACAATTTAAATACTACTATTAAAAGTATTTCTAACCCCCAGGTGATGGCCCATAATCATAGTGCTTTGTTGACCTGGTTACATGAAGATTTGGTGTATAAATATGAGAGAGTAAAGTAAATAGTTATTGCCAATCCAGTCACAAAATAGTCATTCACATAGATGGAAAACAAAACAAAATATTCCATATTATGTAATATGAAAACTGTGCAAAGAGAATACAAAAGTAGCAGAGCCCAAACTTCAGTCTAATGTCAAAGTACAGTAAGAAAACAGTATGTTTGTAGTATTTTCTTTCAAAGAAAAGTGAAAAACAGTGAAAATAGCTGACTCTGACAGGAAGAATGGTTATCTAGGCAAAGGTGTTTTATCCTTATTCAAATTCTTAAAAATAATTATGTCTATGCATTGTGTTTAAATTGAAAATGCTTTTGAAATTTCACTCATGTATTTCAAACTTCTTTTGATAACTCCAAATGAAAATAAAATCCCAATATTTAGTATCAAGCAATTAATGTAGGGGCTTCCCTGGTGGCTCAGTTGTAAACTGCCTGCAATGCAGGAGACACAGGAGACAAGGGTTCATTCCCTTCAGGAAGATCCCCTGGAGGAGGGCACAGCAACCCACTCCAGTATTCTTGCCTGGAGAAAGAATCCCATTAACAGAGGAGCCTGACAGGCTACAGTCCATAGGGTCACAAAGACTCAGACACAACTGAAGCAACTGAGCATGCACACACAATTAATGTATGCCTTTAATGTCAAAAGTAATACAATTCAATCATTTTACCTTTTACTAATATTACTGTATGACCACTTGAGACATTGTTTTCCTGCTTCTCAAATGCGTTTTCTAGTTTTTTTCCCCTCTCAGTCATTTCAAAAATGAATGGTTAAGGGCTGAATTTTACCACAGGAAGCTAGCAAATTCCTATTTATTACAACTAATAACGAAACTGGAGCTTCCCTGGTGGCTCAGACAGTAAAGTGTCTGCAATTCAGGAGACCGGGTTCGATTCCTGGGTTGGGAAGATTCCCTGGAGAAGGAAACGGCAATCCACTCCAGCACTCTTGCCTGGAAAATCCCATGGACGGAGGAGCCTGATAGGCTGTGGTCCATGGGGTCGCAAAGAGTCAGACACGACTGAGTGACTTCACTTTCACTTAGTAACCAAACTAACCTCTTTTAACCACATTCATCAGATGAATCAAAACTTATCAAGATAATTCAATCCTTCTACCATGCTCCCTATTATCTTGATTGTGATAAATAACCAGTTAAGTATTGGTTAAATTGCAGTTAAAGCTATAGCAATTCAAGAGGGTTGGCAAGTGGAGGAAAAAAAAAAAAAAAAAAAAGGAGTGGTGATGGAAGAAAGGAGCAATTAAAAAAAAAAAAAAAAAAAAACTGGTACTTGAATGTTTATAGCAGCTTTACTTTTAATCACCAACAGTGGAAAACAACTGAATGGCTTTCAATAGGTGAGTGATTAAATAAATTATGTACATTGATACCATGGGTATATCACAATAAAAAAGAACAATCTATTGTTATACACAACAACTTGGAGGAATCTCCAAAAAAATATGATAAATGAAAAAACTCAATCCCAAATGATTACATGTTGCAGACTTCATTTATGACAAGGGGGCTGGAGGCATTAAGGTATAATTATTAAAAAGCAGCATGAGGAATCATTGTAATTGAATGATTCTATATTGAATAGAACCATTGTATATATTGAACCATTCTATATACTGTATATATTGAACCATTCTATATATTGAACCATTCTATATATTGACCGTGGTGGTGATCACATCAACCTTCAGATCAGATCAGATCAGATCAGTCGCTCAGTCCTGTCCTACTCTTTATGACCCCATGAATCACAGCACGCCAGGCCTCCCTGTCCATTACCAACTCCCGGAGTTCACTGAGACTCACGTCCATCGAGTCAGTGATGCCATCCAGCCATCTCATCCTCTGTCGTCCCCTTCTCCTCTTGCCCTCAATCCCTCTCAGCATCAGAATCTTTTGCAGTGAGTCAACTCTTCACATGAGGTGGCCAAAGTACTGGAGTTTCAGCTTTAGCATCATTGCTTCCAAAGAAATCCCAGGGCTGATCTCCTTCAGAATGGACTGGTTGGATCTCCTTGCAGTCCAAGGGACTCTCAAGAGTCTTCTCCAACACCACAGTTCAAAAGCATCAATTCTTTGGTGCTCAGCGTTCTTCACAGTCCAACTCTCACATCCATACATGACCACAGGAAAAACCATAGCCTTGACTAGACGAAGCTTTGTTGTTAAAGTAATGTCTCCACTTTTCAATATGCCAACTAGGTTGGTCATAACTTTCCTTCCAAGGAGTAAGCGTCTTTTAATTTCATGGCTGCAGTCACCATCTGCAGTGATTTTGGAGCCCAGAAAAAGAAAGTCTGACACTTTCCCCATCTATTTCCCATGAAGTGATGGGACCAGATGCCATGATCCTCTTTTTCTGAATGCTGAGCTTTAATCCAACTTTTTCACTCTCCTCTTCCACTTTTATCAAGAGGCTTTTTAGTTTCTCTTCACTTTCTGCCATAAGGGTGGTGTCATCTGCATATCTGAGGTTATTGATATTTCTCTGGGAAATCTTGATTCCAACTTGTGTTTCTTCCAGTCCAGTGTTTCTCATGATGTACTCTGCATATAAGTTAAATAAACTGGGTGACAATATACAGCCTTGATGAACTCCTTTTCCTATTTGGAACCAGTCTGTTGTTCCATGTCCAGTTCTAACTGTTGCTTCCTGACCTGCATACAAATTTCTCAAGAGGCAGATCAGGTGGTCTGGTATTCCCATCTCATTCAGAATTGTCCACAGTTTATTGTGATCCACACAGTCAAAGGCTTTGGCATAGTCAGTAAAGCAGAAAGAGATGTTTATCTGGAACTCTCTTGCTTTTTCCATGATCCAGCGGATGTTGGCAATTTGATCTCTGGTTCCTCTGCCTTTTCTAAAACCAGCTTGAACATCAGGAAGTTCACGGTTCACATATCGATGAAGCCTAGCTTGGAAAATTTTGATCATTACTTTACTAGCATGTGAGATGAGTGCAATTGTGTGGTAGTTTGAGCATTCTTTGGCATTGCCTTTCTTTGGGATTGGAATGAAATCTGACCTTTTCCAGTCCTGTGGCCACTGCTGAGTTTTCCAAATTTGCTGTCATATTGAGTGCAGCACTTTCACAGCATCATCTTTCAGGATTTGGAATAGCTCAACTGGAATTCCATCACCTCCACAAGCTTTGTTCGTAGTGATGCTTTCTAAGGCCCACTTGACTTCGCATTCCAGGATGTCTGGCTCTAGGTCAGTGATCCCACCATCGTGATTATCTGAGTCATGAAGATCTTTTTTGTACAGTTCTTCTGTGTATTCTTGCCACCTCTTCTTAATATCTTCTGCTTCTGTTAGGTCTATACCATTTCTGTCCTTTATCGAGCCCATCTTTGCATGAAATGTTCCCTTGGTATCTCTAATTTTCTTGAAGAGATCTCTAGTCTTTCCCATTTTGTTCTTTTCCTCTATTTCTTTGCATTGATCACCAAGGAAGGCTTTCTTGTCTCTTCTTGCTATTCTTTGGAACTCTGCATTCAGATGCTTATAGTTTTCCTTCTCTCCTTTGCTTTTCGCTTATCTTCTTTTCACAGCTATTTGTAAGACCTCCCCAGACAGCCATTTTGCTTTTTTGCATATATATTTTTGTTGTTATATAATCATGCATAAAGAGTTTAAGGGAAAATATATAATTGAGCAAGATTAGTTGCTTTGTTGCACAATCATCAGCTCTGGGCTTAAAGAAAAACACATTTTTTCTTTCCTCCTCCTTGAGAACTCCAGACCTCTATCTCCTCCTCAAAGGGTCCAGACCCCTTTCTCCTCCTCAGGAACTGCAGACTTCTTATCAACCTGCCTATGACTTGACTCTCTCATGAGCAGTGCTCTTGGAAGCTCACTGAAGAGCTGGAGATTGGCAAACTGGCTCTACCACTAATATAATTTTTCTAGGCTTCCACTGCTTTATCTGGGCAGTGGGGAAATGAAATTACCTACTTCATTTCTTATTGTTGCTGTTAAGATTATATAAAGCAATAACAAATAGTAATCTTAAAAAAAATGGCAGTGATTATTTTTAGAGACTCCACACCTGGGTTCAGTGTTGGGACAGAATTCTATTAAGATCCCCTGAACTGTGAAAAGTCAAGCCTCTGTTTTTTTCTAATCACAAGTATGGCTTGTTAGGAGCAACCAGGAATTGAGGGCACCTGCTGAAGTCATGCAGAGAAGGCAATGGCACCCCACTCCAGTACTTTTGCCTGGAAAATCCCAGGGACGGGGGAGCCTGGTGGGCTGCCATTTATAGGATCACACAGAGTCGGACATGACTGAAGCGGCTTGGTAGCAGCAATAGCAGCAGCAGCTGAAGCCATGAGGGGAAACAGCAGTTTCTTTGGAATGTCAAAATTTGTCCCCAGTTTAAGATCATTGCAGCATCTGTGCAGGCAGAGTATACCTAGAACTTCCTCTGTCCTAGGTACATTGAGGTGGGTTTCTGGCAAACACTTGTCCTCTGGCTACCTATGTGGTTCTGTGGATCATCAAGCCTGATCTTCCAGAATTCCTCTTCCCAAAGGCTAAAAGTGAAGTATCCGCTGATTAGTACTGGAGGTATAGATCAAAGCCAAGCACTATGGACTCACAGCAGAGAGTGATGGGAGGGAAAAGGACTCAGGTCTCTTGAATTGCCTGGGTGGGATTGTTGACAAGACAGCCACAAGTCTCTTCTGCTCTAGATGGCTGTGACCTGCAACTGCAGGATCTTCTCTTTACTTGTGTTCACTCAGCTCCCTCTCAACATGGACCCACCCCCCCCCCCAAAAAAAAAAAAAAAAACAGCTGACTCATCGAGGTTCCAGTAAAGACAGTTTGCTGTGTGGGTCCTAGCCCCGCTGGTGCTCACCAACAAAGAAAACTCTATTTCACTTATAAATAATTGCCTTCTATGTTCATTACTGCAGAAGAAAAATAGTTACACATTTCTTTGTTTTGCTTGGGAAGTGATCAGCTTTGGTTTAGTAATTGCCTGCCTGATCAAGAGCCATTTTCTTCATAGTTAGCTAAACATCAACTGAGTGGGGCTCGTTTTAAATATCACCAAAAGTGAATAGCCCCAATTAGAATAGGAAACACATTTTCCAACATGAAACCAGGACCAGAGACAGATTTGAGAGTGTTTCAAAATTCCTCTTTAAGGGATGTGAAATGATCCCACTGGAAATTCTTGTTTCTGAGTTCTCTTCAAAAATGGCTGGAACCTGTTTCCTACATTGATTTTAGGGCTTAAAACACAAAATAAAATGAACAATTAACTTATAAATGAAAAATAAGATTATTTTCACTTTCCTTGAGAGAAAGGAGAAATAGTCACCAGAAAAAAAAAATAGTTTAGAACAATTTTCTTTAAACAATTATAACTTGCACAGGAAATCATCTAAAGCAACTGCATTTATGAGTGGTTGACTGTGAGTTGAAATATAAGCAACTCGAGAATACACTGCACTCTCATAATTTAGTATCAGATTTTGATATATAAAGTGTAGCACTCCTTGTCCGCTGGTTTACCAGGGAAGACCTCACTTTACCTGGCTCACTGGTTTCAATCTAGAGGCCTCTGGTTCTTCTAGTGAACCAGTGAAGTTGCTCAGTCCTGTCTGACTCTTTGCGATCCCATGGACTGTAGCCTACCAGGCTCCTCTATCCATGGAATTTTCCAGGCAAGAGTACTGGAGTGGGTTGCCATTTCCTTCTGCAGGGAATCTTCCCGACCCAGAGACTGAACCCAGGTTCCCGCATTGCAGGCAGATGCTTTACCATCTGAGCTACCAGGGAAGCCCCCAGATAACACAAAAAAAAGACCTCACAGTAGTGTAGCCAAATGTGGGCTTGCTGGGGTTTCCCTCAGTCCTCTAAAAGTTAAGCTCTCCTGCTCCTAGCAGTGGAAAAGAATGCTCTCTAACGTTCATTCAATTAAACCACACTGATTTGAAATCTGTCTTCTCAGGGAAACACCCCCACTAGAGGATAAAATAAGCATTAATTTTCTAGTCCCCATAGATTGCTTGGCACTAGTAAAGCCTTCCAGCTTAGAGCATTAGCCCTTTTCAATTCTCTCTGAGATACTCTCAAGAAATAAATCAAGTAAAAATCAAACATTCTAGTCTGCCTCTGGAAAATATACCGACCAACTCATTTGTGAGATTCCCTAGAGATTAGTGTGATGCTGCTACTGCTGTTGCTTAGTCACTTCAGTCCTGTGTGACTCTGTGCGACCCAATGTATCCAGCCAGGCTCCTCTGTCTGTGGGATTCTCTAGGCATACTAGAGTGGGTTGCATGCTCTCCTCCAGGGGACCTTTCCAACCCAGGGATTCTTTACCACTGAACCACCAGGGAAGCTCTAGTGTATGATAGTGTATATATCTCCTCCTAGGAAAGCCCTGACTCTTTCCTTTGGGAAGTGCAGGGTTTGGTGATGAGGGACCATGGCCCCTGAGAGTTTCTGAGCTGTCTAAAGGACATATCATTGGCTGCCTGTGTGGGCTGCCTGTATGAAATTGCTGAGACTGAATGGGTCCATAGGTAGACCACCTGGAAACAGAGAAGACTGCTGGACCCCACAGGCAGAGCTACTGAGCTGCTGTTGATTGGGATTTGAAAAGGGTTTTCCAGCTGCTAGGGATGGGGATGGGGCGATTCAACTTGTATGGTCAATCTACTTCTGGTTAGGAGGCGTGTTCCCAAGAAGCATTTGCCTGCAGCTCGGGCGAGCCTGGTTGGCTGCAGTCTATGGGGTGACACAGAGTTGGACACAACTGAAGTGACTTAGCCGCAGCAACAGATCAGAGCACAACCAAGCCAGATTCCTAGAGAGGCTGAGGAAGGAGGCAAGGAGCCTGAAACCTTGCTGCCCTAAGTGCTGAAATCAAAGATTGTCATTGTGCTTTTCTGGCTTGCCTTGAGTCAAGGCAGGTCTTCTGCATGGAAAAAGGTGCAGGACCAGTCCAATTCAGGAAGTACCAAATGCAGTAGCTGGGGGGCCAGAACATAGGGTTCTCATTACTTTGGCTCTGAGCCACTCTCCTCTGGACTCTGGAGACAGTTGGTACCGGCATCTGTGGAGTTAATGAGCCCAGCCTTAGAGTTGACTTTTAAACCAGGGTCCTGCCTGGCATCTTGATGCAGTGGCCAACCATTTCTTGCCACCCAGGTAAAATTTTCTGCCTTACTGGTCACGCTGTGGGTTTTCTTTGGGGACCTTAGCTGAAAGGATTCTTCTCAGTATCTGCATTTCCTATTAACTATCACTTGGCAAATCCATAAAGTTAAGGAAGTCCAGCTTAAATCATAATTGTTGGTTTCATCTTCTTCAACTCGGGGCTATATAACAGGAATCCTGAAACCTCTACTTCTCAGGAAACATGAAGTGGAATGTTAATCTTTTAAAATGAATAAAGGTTAGACTTGTCCTGTCTTTTGAGGGTATGCAGTGACACAGAAATGACCCAATAATAAGTCCTTTTCCTGGGCAAGGTTGCTGTGGGAAGGCTCCTGGGGACCCACGAAACTTCATGTAGGGCAAATTTAAAGAGCAAAAGGAAGAAGCTTGCATGCCTTGCTGGAAGATGAGGATTGACCTGTGATGAGGTCAGATCTGAGAGAACCATACTGAGTTGAGTGGTAAATGTCTAGCACTAAGAGGGGGCAAGAGGGCTTTGAGCTGTGATATTTTCTCCCCAGGCCCTTCTCCAAGGAGCTCCAAATCATTAAGCCAGAAGAATTTTTCTGAGTTCATCTTGACTTTAGTCCCTAACACTATGGAGGAGGCCTGACACCTCAAAATGTGCGGCATTGACCATCCTTAGAGGAGGGAAGAAGGAGAAGCTGGGTGTGCCAGAAGATACCTTTTTTTAACTCATTCCTGCTTTTTCTCACCAGAGCTTTAGTTAAGACAGTGTGTTGTGAAACCACACATAAACACATGCCACATACCTGCCTTCAAGCTAAAAACATGTGACTACAGAGGGCATCTGAGTGAAAAAGATGTCAAGAGGTTGCTGTAAGGTGGTACAGTTGCTTCTGTACAGTACTCTCCTAGTAATACAGGCCTTCTTGGGTTATTGATAGGAGGAGAATATAAGGGGCAGAGACACGGAGAGGGAAAAAGAGGGCTAAACAGAAAAAAGAGAGAAAAAATTAGGAAGAGAAAAGGAGCAATAAAGGCACAAATTAATTCACAGAGACTGAGAGAGACAGAAACACACAGGGAGAAAAATTCAACTGGTACAAAAAAGAGACACACAGAGAGACATAAAGATACACAAGGAAACTGGGAGGGTGGAAGGAGTAGAGACCCACTAAGTCTTCTATCAGATGCCTCCATGACAGCTTGACTTAGTCTGGCTTATTGTTTCAAGAGAACTTGATAAAATGCACTGAGATCTCTTTCAAACCAAAATCCTCAACTCAAGCCATCTCTGGTGCCTTGGGGAGCTCAAACATTCTGTGGTGGCTCCAGTTTATTAGGACACATCTAGAGGAAAAATAAATGGTGAATCCATGTTTAAACTCACTGTCACCAAAAAAGAACATTCAAAACTGACTTTTTAATTTTTTCAATGACAAAATAAAATTATGGGGAATGGAGGGTGGAACATCTGTTTGCTTTTTTTTTTTTTTTTAAGAAATCACTCATGAGGAAAATACTTCATACTACTCTCTACATGTGTCCTTAAGCATTCTTACTTAAAAATTCAAATACACACAAAAAAACATACATACAAACAAATGCTTTTTGGAAAAATTTCTTCCAGCCATAAAAGCTTATTAAAACATTGAGACATTCTAGCTAGTCCTTGGAGAAGGCAATGGCAACCCACTCCAGTACTCTTGCCTGGAAAATCCCATGGACAGAGGAGCCTGGAAGGCTGCAGTCCATGGGGTCGCTGAAGGTCGGACATGACTGAATGACTTCACTTTCACTTTTCACTTTCATGAATTGGAGAAGGAAATGTCAACCCACTCCATTGTTCTTGCCTGGACAATCCCAGGGACGGGGGAGCCTGGTGGGCTGCCATCTGTGGGGTCGCACAGAGTCGGACATGACTGAAGTGATTTAGCAGCAGCAGCAGCAGCTAGTCCTTAGACAAGGGAAAAGAGAAGAGGATGTATGTGTGTGTCCGTGAAAATGACCGTAGTTTTAAGCTTGCCAAAATGGAAAGTAACGACTACATTTCTGTTTAAGCTAAAGTTCTCAGAAGTCATTTCCTTGTAATAAAATAAGTCAGAACAGGACCATAATCTGTGAATAGAAATCAGTTGTGAAGTGATACCAAGTGTTTTGGTATTTATTAAAATGCTAGCATACTAAACCTCCTAATCCAATTGTTTTCCAAAGAGTTACTGGCCATTGCCTTGAAAAAATTCAACAATCACTTTCCATTAGAAACCTGCACACACACGATTTAAACAGCTGTGGATTCACCATCACAAAACACAAAAATAAATGTGTTTTACAGCTTTCTATCTACTTTTTTTTCTTTTTTCTTTCTTTTTTTTTTTGGTGCTGTCAGGTGAGTCAAGTTTTAAGCTGGAGGTACAAATTCCAAGGCTTAAGAAGCGGCAATTATTTAACTGGCTTCACTGAGTGGCTTCCCTCATAGCTCAGTCAGTAAAGAATCTGCCTGCAATGCAGGAGACCTGGGTTCGATTCCTGGGTTGAGAAGATCCCATGGAGAAGGAAATGGCAATCCACTCCTGTATTCTTGCCTGGAAAATCCCATGGACAGAGGAGCCTGGCGGGCTACAGTCCATGGGGTCGCTAAGAGTTGGACATGACTTAGTGACTAAACCACTCACTGAGATGATTTAGTCAGTCCCCTAACTGAGCAGTGACCAGAGTGAGTTTTAGCCAGGGTGCACATCATGGTTCTGTGGACCCAGTTTATTAAAGGCTGGCATTCATTTGATAATAGACAAACCCATTGACTTTGCCTTTCCTTCATGCTCTTTCTTCCCCAGTACTTAAAACATGATGGATTTGGATAGTCGGATCCTTGTTGTTTTCAGTACTGCCTCTTTTGTATATGTCCTTGGGTATTAAGGCCAGCACTTTTGCCCCTTGGAAGTATTGATCAGGGTGTCCTAACTCTAGAAACATTTATTTCATGCAGAAGCAGTTTTTTGTCTAGTAATATTAACATAGGAACCCTGGGATGGCAGATAATTGGTGAAAGTAACATAGTTTGGCTTTAAGCATAGACAAGGTAGGTGTTTGCCTGCTTTTCATGCTGATGGACTTAGGGACAATCTCTCAGCCCACTACCAAATATTTCCCATTAGTACTTCTGTAAATGTTAGATATTAATTTTTAAAATTGTCATATAGTAGTCTAAAATACTAGAACAGACATTGCAACAAAAATGTTTGCCTTATTTTTACAGAAATCTGGTATTTAAAAAACAAAAAGTACCAGGCAAAGCTCCTTGATACACAAGGCAATTAATTTCCTGCTTTTTAGCAGTAAACTGAGCCAGGGTTCAAAAATAAGAAAGTGCCCATATTAGGAGACACCACTGCAAGTGATACATTGTGATTAACACTCAAAATTTTAAGAAAAGAACTCTTAATTTTTCTGTTTCTAAGCTGTCTTTTAGCTATGAACATACAATGGATTATATATAATCCATTGTATGTTCATGATATGTATGTGTGTGTGTGTGTGTGTGTGTGTGTGTATATATATATATATATATATATATAGTAAGAAGGGATGAGAAAACGCATTAATATCCTCCCCTCTGCTTTAATGGCTGCAGAATGAGATAAATACCTATGGAGATGTATCCAAGATTACAAGTGGACTTGGCTCTTTTCCAGCTCAAGTGCCTTGTATATTTCTCTTGCAATGAGCTACACACTGTGCCTCTAAGGTAGGGATAGTGCCTTTCCCAGCCCTGCAGGGTGAGCAGGTTACTGAACCAAACAATTCAACAACATTCAGATTGTATTTAACCATTTGCCATAATATCAGAGATCATCAGATGCTTAAATTTGTACCTGATTTCTAAAGATCTCCTTTCCATGGACTAGTTGGATGCAGTCCTAGCTGCCTTTGGCCGGGCATGCAATCACTATAGAGTAGGGCCACTTCTGGGCTTATTATTTTTGGAAGGGAGGGTTATTTTTTTTTATTTCCTTCATCTTCTCTGCCCCAAATTACTTAAGGTCAAAGTTGTTCTCATATTTCTGAGGGCAAACTTCCTAGAACCAACCTTTTTAAAAAGACCACCAGTAATGTTATAAATCGAGTAGAACAATGGGAAAAATTGCATACCTTTGATATCAAATTCAATGAGGATAAGGAGTATAATAAAACCAAAAGCAATGTTATAATTATTATCACAGGAAGGCCTTCATCACTTGATAACAGACATTTGATGAACACATGAAATGATTAAATTCAAAGGAATAAATTTCCCTTCACCTAATGTTTGTCAAGTATAAGCATTTAAATTCCCAATCCTCACCATGAAAGTGCAAGAAACATAGATAAGAATTTGTTTTCCTACTCTTTCTTCCTCCACTCTACCTAAGAACATTTATTTCAAAGTTTGATTTGTATAGCACAATTGCTGGATACATTAAAATACCAAGTTATTGAATGAGAATATTGAATTAAGCTTATCCAATGCTAATAAAGTAATGCTCAAAATTCTCCAAGATACGTGAACCGTGAACTTCCAGATGTTCAAGCTGGTGTTAGAAAAAGCAGAGGAATCAGCGATCAAATTGTCAACATCTTCTGGATCATGGAAAAAGCAAGAGAGTTCCAGAAAAACGTCTATTTCTGCTTTATTGACTATGCCAAAGCCTTTGACTGTGTGGATAACAATAAACTGTGGGAAATTCTGAAAGAGATGGGAATACCAGACCACCTGATCTGCCTCTTGAGAAGCCTATATGCCAGTCAGGAAGCAATAGTTAGAACTGGACATGGAACAATAGACTGGTTCCAAATAGGAAAAGGAGTCCGTCAAGGCAAGGCTGTATATTATCACCCTGCTTGTTGAACTTATATGCAGAGTACATCATGAGAAACGCTGGGCTGAAAGAAGCAAAAGCTGGAATCAAGATTGCTGGGAGGAATATCAATAACCTCAAATATGCAGATGACACCACCCTTATGGCAGAAAGTGAAGAGGAACTAAAAAAAACCTCTTGATGAAGGTGAAAGAAGAGAGTGAAAAAGTGAAGGC
The DNA here is from genome assembly GCA_935064755.1 of Tragelaphus eurycerus. Lineage (NCBI taxonomy): Eukaryota > Metazoa > Chordata > Mammalia > Artiodactyla > Bovidae > Tragelaphus > Tragelaphus eurycerus. Next base: position 11,190,574 of record CAKXYN010000046.1, on the reverse strand, counting down.
TTAAAGTTCAACATTCAGAAAACGAAGGTCATGGCCATCTGGTCCCATCACTTCATGGAAAATAGATGGGGAAACAGTGGAAGCAGTGTCAGACTTTATTTTGGGGGGTTCCAAAATCACGGCAGATGGTGATTGCAGCCATGAAATTAAAAGACGCTTACTCCTTGGAAGGAAAGTTATGACCAACCTAAATAGTATATTGAAAAGCAGAGATATTACTTTGCCAACAAAGGTCTGCCTAGTCAAGGCTATGGTTTTTCCACTGGTCATGTATGGATGTGAGAGTTGGACTGTGAAGAACGCTGAGCATCAAAGAATTGATGTTTTTGAACTGTGGTGTTGGAGAAGACTGTCGAGAGTCCCTTGGGCTGCAAGGAGATCCAACAAGTACATTCTGAAGGAGATCAGTCCTGGTTGTTCATTGGAAGGACTGATAATGAAGCTGAAACTCCAATACTTTGGCCACCTCATGTGAACAGTTGACTCACTGGAAAAGACCCTGATGCTGGGAGGCATTGGGGGGAGGAGGAGAAGTGGACAACAGAGGATGAGATGGTTGGATGGCATCACTGACTCAATGGACATGAGTTTGGGTGAACTCCGAAAGTTGATGATGGACAGGGATGCCTGGCGTGCTGTGATTCATGGGGTCACAAAGAGTCAGATATGACTGAGTGACTGAACTGAACTGAATGTTGAAGGATTCAGTGTGAGAATTATTTTTAATATTAATTGGACCTGCTTCCTTAATTTTCTGGAGTGAGAACACAGCTATATGTTTGAGGCCTATAATTAATAAATTTTATCTACTTACCATAAGAAGAACATACATTCACATTGAATTGGTAAAATATCAAAAATATCTTTTCAAGTTCAAGAAAATGGAATCAGAATAGAATATGTATTCTAACAGATGTATTTCCCATGGATTTGGAAACTGAAATGCAAAATTTTTGCTTAATTCACTGGCTGAATTTATTAAAATGATTCTCAAATTAAGAAACTTTATTACTTTATAAAGACTTCTGAACTTTTGAATCTGCTTTATGATTTAAACAAAAGTTGAAGGTGCCAATATTAGTGTAAAGTTCTTCAGTTTCTAATGGCTGGGCACAAAGGATTTATAACTATATAGTTAATGTAAATATTAATACATTCTTGAAATTAATCTCTATCATTTCTTTAATGTTGAAAACAGCTGTGAGTACTTACTGTGTTCCAGGCATTATGCTAAGTGGTTTGTGTATATCATTTTACTAACCCTCAGATACATACTCTTACAGAAACATAGTCTATGAAGTTATTAAAAGTAAAAACTGAAATATTAGAAGAAAGAGAATAAATGTTAAAAAAAGACTTGTGTAAGGTCTCTCAGATAGAAAGTAGCAAAGTCAGAATTTGAATGAGTTCTGTATTAACCCAAAGTCTGTCTTCCTATATGCTCTATTCTTGAGCCTTATTCCTTTTTGTTAATTATCATAGTCCTAGTAATTTATGTAGAAAGTCAAATTTTCTTCCAGGTTTTTGTATTCTAGCATAGTGTGTAGCATGTAATTTCCTAGTTCACAGAATCAGTGGTATTGAAGAAGGAGGAAGAGGAAAGAAAGAAGAATCAGGGGGGAAAATTTAATTTTTCCAAATTTTTATCAAGATGAATGCATTTATCAGGATTCTTTTCCTTGCAAGTGATAGAAAGCCAGCTGAAACTCACTTGAGTAAAGATGATTTATTTGTGTAAGCAACTTAGCTAGTTCAGACAAAGTGGAATTCAGGTACTCAAATGATGTGAGGAAACTGATTCTCTGCACTTCTTGACTTTTGTAGGCAGGCTTTTCCCAAGAAATGGCAACAATGATCATAAGCAAATTATTTAAGACTCACATTCTACAAGCTTGGTAATGTGCCAAAATATCTTAACCATGGGGAATGAGGATCAAGGGAGAGAAGGAAGAATAACTCTTGGAGGAAATAATCTCTATCATGAAGTTGCTTGTAGTTTTACCAGTGTGACACTAGGTATGACCAGTCTCAAAGTATTTTATTTTATTTTATTTATACTTGCAGATGGTGACTGCAGCCATGAAATTAAAACACGCTTACTCCTGGAAGGAAAGTTATGACCAACCTAGATAGCATATTCAAAAGCAGAGACATTACTTTGCCAACAAAGGTCCATCTAGTCAAGGCTATGGTTTTTCCTGTGGTCATGTATGGATGTGAGAGTTGGACTGTGAAGAAGGCTGAGTGCTGAAGAATTGATGCTTTTGGACTGTGGTGTTGCAGAAGACTCTTGAGAATCCCTTGGACTGCAAGGAGATCCAACCAGTCCATTCTGAAGGAGATCAGCCCTGGGATTTCTTTGGAGGGAATCATGCTGAAGCTGAAACTCAGCATCATTGTACTTTGGCCACCTCATGTGAAGAACTGACTCATTGGAAAAGACTCTGATGCTGGGAGGGATTGAGGGCAGGAGTAGAAGGGGACGACAGAGGATGAGATGGCTGGATGGCATCACTTACTCGATGGACATGAGTTGAGTGAACTCCGGGAGTTGGAGATGGACAGGGAAGCCTGACATGCTGCGATTCATGGGGTCACAAAGAGTCGGACATGACTTAGCGACTGAACTGAACTGAAGGGCTTCCCAGGCAGCACTAGTGGTAAAGAACCACCTACCAATGCAGGTAGACATAAAGAGACATGAGTTTAATCCCTGGTTTTAGAAGATCCCCTGGAGGAGGCCATGGCAACCTGCTCCAGTATTCTAGCCTGGGGAATCCCATGGACAGTGGAGACTGGCAGGCTATACAGTCCAAAGGGTCACAAAGAGTGGGACACAATTGAGGACTTAGCACACATGCATGAACAATATAGGTATATATTTGAAAATTTTATTTCATTAAGTATGCTTCATTCCTTCTTTTATAAATTAAAAGTGGCAGTTGGGATCCTTTCACATGAGTTTGACATAATCTCTTTGGTTAGTAAATACTGAAGAACATGAGATTTTTTTTCCTTCAGTGAGATTTAGTTTTTTATGCATACTTTTTTCCAAATAACCCATATTGCCTATATAGAAAAGTAGAAAGGCCATGAATCTTTGCACTTTTCATTTCATAAATATCCGAGAAATGTAACATTTTCAGAAACAAACTTACATCTGAACATTTATTTTAACACACATACAGTTCATCAGAAGCAATATTTTCAGGGTTGACCTTATTTTGTGCATGTGTTAAATACATATTTATTTGTTGTTGTTTAGTTGCTCAGTTGTGTTTGACTCTTTTGTGACCCCATAATATCTATTTATAGTGATTAATAAAATATTAGATTTTTATTAGAGAATTAAAAACTGCTTTCTCTCTCCTTAAAGCAAGTTCAGATTTCATGTTCAATAAGAGCTTTTAAAACCATATATACCTTAAGGCGCATCTATATTCTCTGTATCTCCTTAGACTTTGAGACTATTTGATTTGTATTAAATACAAATTTAGTTTTCCTTCAAGAGATAAATTCTGTACGTGTTCCTAGTTGTAACATTTTTTTGGCAATTCAAAATCAACATTTTACTGTAAGGATTGTCCAATTGTCAACCAAAAATCTTTGTTTCTAATGTGGACACCTATGGGTTCCAGAGCCCCCCTCCCCCCACCTCTCTCTGTCTCTGCATGTTCCATGTGGGCTGAAGAATCTCTTATAAAGGTTTATGAGTGTTTCTGGTTGAAATAAAGAGAATATTCAAAGCAGACTTTCAGCAGTGGAAAAAAGAACTTCTATCATAAATGCATGTCCGTCATGCCTCAGGTAGCTGACAGCCTAGTGCTTTGGCAGCTGAACAGATCAGAGAGCTGGTTCTGAGGCTTGCAAAAACTTTACTCTCAGGAAAAAAGTTAACATGACTTAACCACAACGTAGTTCAGTACACATGGGAGAGTTCAGCTCTCTGAAAAGCTGAAAATGTCAGGAGTTAGGATGCAGTTTGCAAGAGAGCCCAGGAATGCCTGATGAAAAGTGTATGATTAAATCCCAAGCACACAGGCAGGCCTCTCAGGTCTGCATGCATAAACACATTCCTTGGATGTGGTAGGCAAGTTGCTTTTTGACACAAAAAAGGTGACTTTATCCATTTTCAGGAAAAGAAAACTTAGCCCAGGAGGATATTTCAGGAGACAATTGAATCAGTTACTAAGCACAACATTTTGAGGTGCCACATCGTTGGAAGCACAATTCTGATTGGTGCTCTACTTGTGGCCCTGGAATTCTTAGGCTGTGTTTGTTAATTAAACCGTGTAAGAGGCTGTATGTGGGAATATTGGGCACAGTAGAAGCAGGGATTGAAGGCCCAGGTTTGTTCTTCATCATTGAAAGTGGTCATCTGGGAGCTTCCTGCCTGCACTCTCTTATCTCCCCACCTAGATAAGGAGGTCAGACCAGCACAGGGCCCACCTAGTTTGAGATCCAGACTGCAGAACAGACAGGCCCAGAAAGCTTGTGCTGCTCTTTGTTTCCCTAGTGTACTCACTTAAGAACAAAAGACTCCTATATTCTTCTCTGGATCTGGTTAAATCACAGTTTCACTTTTGTTGGAAAAGTGGTCTCCCGTGGGCAATTACTTTGCATATCTTCAAGTTTCACAATTTAATGTAAAACAGTAAATTTGTATACCCCTCCTCCTCATTAGACTATCCTGAATTCCTTTCCAGTCAACCTCCACCCACTTTTATCCCTACACTCCCACCGCCCCCTCCCTGTCAGACTCTGAAGTGTCACTCACAGTGTTTTTTTTCTTTTTCTTTTTTTTCTTTTTCTTTTTTTTCTTTCTTTCTTTTTTTTTTTTGTTATAGTGAGTAGTTTTTATTCTGTTGTAAAATGCTTCCAACAGTTTCCAAAACAAACAGTAGAGGCTAGGAGCAGCCGACCAGCTGGGTATTCACTGAGTCGGATGCAACAGTATCTCCCAATCCGAGCAGCCTGAGCCGCCATTGGCGGCGGGTCTGCTCCCTAAAAGGGCTGTGCTTGCCAATCTCTGAGCTCTGACAAGTCCCGAAGCAGGGATCTGAGGACTGATGGTCTGCACACGTCCACTGGGAGGGGAGGAGACCACAAAGGGGACTAGAATCCAGAGGACTTTAGCTCCAGTTTAATCTTCTTCCATTCTGTCTATTCAAAGAACATTTATATGTATATATATAAAAATTATACATTTTTTCCTCCTGTATATAGATTTAGAAAAATTTTTCTGAGTTCTCAGTTTTTCTGATTTTCCCGCTTTCCCTCCTTTGCCTATCCTCGGCGCCCTTCCACCCTCTCCCTCCCTAACCCAGCTCAGGTTCAAACTTTGCAGAGTACAGTTTTCTTCAGCCTCTCCAGGGATGGCTCTGAGCTCTCGGGCGCATGCCTTCTCGGTGGAAGCCTTGGTGGGGAGATCCAGCAAAAGAAAATTACGAGACCCTAGAGAAGAGACGCAACCTGAGCTGCTTGAGAAAAAGGGTGGAGAGGAGGAGGAGAGAAGGAGCAGCACCACTGCAGGGAGGAAGGGCGAGCCGCCTGGTAAGTACCCCTACCGCAGCCCAAATCCCTGCCCCGGCTACCCTTCTTTGCTGGGTCCGAAAGTCTCAGGCTGGCCCCTCAAGGCTGCTTAAGGGCAACTAGCCCAATCAAAGGATGTCTTAGCCCTATCAAAGGATATCTTGGCCCAGCTGTTGGCCGCGTTCCGGGCTGCAGGGATATCTCAGCCATCGGGCTGTTTCAAAGCCTCCAAGTTCAGCCCATAGTATTGTGGTTCATTTGCGGTGAAGGGTAAATCCCCACAGGTTTGTGAAGTGAGTCTGCCCAACCTCCTGGAAACCCTGAGAGCCAGAGGGTGGCTGTTGCTCAGAGTAAGAAGCAGGGCAAGGACCCAGATCCCCAGGTGACTCAGCATCAGGGACCAAAAGTCTCCAAAAGAGATGAGAGTGGGAAAATTTGAAGAAGGGTCATGCATTTCATAGGGGCACGACCTGGGTTCCCTTTTCTCCATCAAGGGGGACACAGTGGGTATTTTGAGGAACTTGCAAATTAGTCACCAAGGTTCCCAGGAAAGAGACAGGGCTGGTCTGTTCTGAGACAGGCGTCAGTGAGAAGGGAGTGCACGGCTGCGAAGCTCTCTAAAACTCTGGGTGTCTATTTCCCACAGAGAAGCGAACCAAAACAGATCCTTTAGCAACTACTTTCAGCTTTAACAGCTTTGGAAGTCTGGAAGAGAAAGATATTATTCAAGTGGAACTTCAAGGATCTGAGCTGTGGAAGAGATTCCATGACATTGGGACTGAGATGATCATTACAAAGGCTGGCAGGTTTGGCTTTGCCCAAGTTGTTCAAGGGCTTCACACAGTAGGCACTTAATGTTCTTATCGCATAAAATGAGCACCTCCAATTTTATGCTCTTGTACCCCTCTCCCCATATCTACACCCCAGAAAAGTATTAGGAACCACTGTCTCTTAGTTGACCAGAGTAGGCCTTGCCTAGCCATTGTTAGTGGCTCATCCTTTCTTTCCTGTACACCCTGTTCTAAGAATTCATTCTCTCAGCTTCTGCCTGTGTAGTAAACGATAAAAATTAGACCTGCCAAGGCAGGTGCCAGATGCCACCCCCACGTCTTAAGCTACAGTCAGGCCCTTCTGTTAAAGCCTCACAGTTATTACTGAACAATATCCCATCAAGCAGGCCGACTAAACTGAGCCCAAGTCAATTTGAGACTGGTCTTTCCCTCTTCCTGTGGGACAGTTTCCTCACATCACCTGGGTAATTTTTGTGTATGTGAATCTTCTTAATTTCAGTCTTTCCCAAATCTGCCTCACAGAAAGCACCACTGATGGGAGGGGCACAGCTTTTTCTCTCCTATTTTTCTTCTATATGGTGGTGGTGGTGGGAAGTGGGGCAGACGAAAGCTTTGTGGTAAGAATATTCTGCTCCACTCAGAAATCTTGAGTTTGTTCAATCAAATATATAACCAGAAATCTTTCTTCATGAACCAAATGTCATTCCTGAACCTGTCTAGAATGAGAAGAGTATTGTGAATGCCTTTGATTTTCATTTGTCCCCAACCTCGCCCCGGCTCCAAACATTTCTAATCGCTCAGGTCAGTCGCTGTTTTCTCTCCCATAGGCGGATGTTCCCCTCTGTTCGGGTCAAAGTGAAAGGACTGGACCCAGGGAAACAGTACTATGTGGCCATTGATGTGGTGCCAGTAGATTCCAAACGCTATAGGTAATTGGGACCAAAGGAGGGTACTACAGGCCTGGAATGGGTATCAGATCCATGGAACCTGACAGCACTGTTTTGAAAACTCTACCATTGAAGGGGGAATTATTCTTCTGTGGGCTTTGAGAGTTGAGTTTTCTCCCTCAGACTGGAGTTCAGGGAGTTCAGACTGAGAAAAAGAAGACTTGTTTTTCTTTTCTCTCATTCCTGGCACACAGATTTCAACTGGGACTTCAGTGTACCCCAAACCTCTCACCGACCCTCTATCCTAGCCTTGACTCCACAAACTGCAGAGGGTATGGGCTCAACAACTGGGAGGGAAGCTGTTTAAAGGAATTTGGGGAGAAATGCTGGGGTTTCTGGGGCTCTACCGGGCTCTGGACTGTGCTACTTTAGGGCAGGGTCCTTGAACAATATTCTAATTTGCCACCCAAAGCTAGTCAAGCAGTTATCTTACCCAGATCCATGTTTTTTCTTCCTTCCTTAGCCTCTTCCCTGAAGCAGAGGCCAGGTCCCAGAGAATACAAGTAACGTTTCTCTTAATGTAAGCTCTCTACTTAAAGCAGGCTAAAAGTGACCACACTGAACTAAAGCTAAGAGACTCTTCTTAGCTAGCAGCCCAGAAGCTGGGGTCTTTGCATGCTTTAACTCAAGGGTTTGGGGGTTGGGTGGCAGCCCCTGCCCTCACTCAGCCAAATGAGCATTCGACTGAAACGAATGTCTAGCCTTTCTAGGAAACAGCCTGCATAGCACCCAGTGCTGGGTGTGAGAGGCAAGAATTAGGCTAGGCTGGAGAACCTGTTAGGACTGTAACCCTAAAATAGCAGAACAAGCTGCTTTTCATTCTTGAGCTGGTTTGGGAATTTGGCACATAACTAAGCCATTAAGATTGGAGACAATGGAGAAACAGACATAGAGAATAGACCTATGGACATGGGGGAGGGGGAGGATCGAGAGGGTGAGATGTATGAGAGAGTAACATGGAAACTTACAATACCATATGTAAAATAGATAGCCAATGGGAATTTGCTATATGACTCAGGGAACTCAAACAGAGGCTCTGTGACATCTAGAAGGGTGGGATAGGGAGGGTGATGGGAGGGAGGTTTGGGAAGGAGGGGACATGGGTGTACTTGTGGCTGATTCTTATTGATGTATGACAGAAAAACCACAAAATTCTGTAAAGCAATTATCCTTCAATTAAAAACATTAAGTGGAAAAAAAAAAGATTGGAGACAATGGGAAAATCAAGACCACAGTGGGCAGAGTTCCTTTAGGGTATTCTGATATAAAGCATTGTGGCAAAAGGGGTTTTCACAACTGCTAGTGGCAGTGGGCCACACCGATACTTTCCTCACCCCTCTGCTTCTTCCTTGACACTTGTGGGACAGGAGGATTTTTTGGGTGTCTCTGCATGGTGAAACAAGTTAGATCAATTTTTGTTGCAGTTTCTGTGAGGAGATACAAACCAGACTATGAAATCCCATGACATTATACTTGCCCTGCCACTTGGCAGCATTTTAATGACATATGCTTATATATAGTTTGCTTTCTATCCCTGGATGCTCTCTGGAAATCATGTTAAATCCAGCGGCCCAGTGATAAAGAAACCCTCTGCAGTTCAGGAGACACAGAGATGTGGGTTCCATCCCTGGGTTGGGAAGAGACCCTAAAGAAAGAAATAACAACCCACTCCAATATTCTTGCCTGGAAAATTCCATGGACAGAGAAGTTTGGTGGGCTACAGTCCACGGGGTCACAAAGAGTGGTACACAGCTGAGCTACTGAACACTCCCACTCACTTTGAGATTAGCAGGCAAAACTTGACAAAGTTCTTTAGAACCAGATCACAACAGCCCCTACCCCTGGCTTTGGCCGGTGGCTAAAGTCACACTCCACTCATTTTCAGGTATATCTATCACAGCTCCCAGTGGATGATAGCCGGGAATACAGACCACTCATGCATCACTCCCAGGGTCTATATTCACCCAGACTCACCTTGTTCGGGAGAGACATGGATGCGCCAGATCATCAGCTTTGATCGTGTGAAACTCACCAACAATGAGATGGACGACAAAGGTCATGTAAGTGTGCACAATCCTTTGTCCCAAGGAGAAGAGGATGCCAAGGCGTCAGCCAGAGGTTCACCTTGGAAAGGCCAAGAAGGTGTCCCCCAGATGTGCTAGTTGTGGTCTTCAGGAACTGTCCAAGTTCTGGGCCAGTGACCAAAGTAGCTCTTGTGACTTTTGTTTGGCATCTGAGAATGCTGGGGGTTGGAGATGGTGAGTAAGAGAAATTTGAGGACTGAATGTGACTTGTTTAAACCAGGATGTCTGGTTGGGAGAGTGAAAGGGAACTCTTACCTGAGCAATCTGGCAGTTTAGCTTTCCTGGCAATCACTGTGGGCTCTGATTTCCTTCCCCTGAGGTGCACCTTCTGTGTTTCATGGTATGGTGGAAGTCTTCTCCACAACCCACCTGCATGGAAGGCCTTTCAGGTCACATAGACCTTGAACCTTCTTCCCAGGTGCACATCACCTCTGGCCTGCGTGACCTGCCACAGTGCTAGCCACAAAAGGAAGAAGGATTCTTCTTGGTTTAGGAGATGGGGAGGGTCAAATAGTTTCCCATCAGTTAAATAAGCCCAGGGAACTTATGGCAGGCAGTTGGATCTCAATGACACTTGGGAACATTACATGGTCACCCACATTTGGAAGCAGGAAAAGACGCCAACTGGAAATGGAACCACTGCTTACTGGTGCCACTGTGGTGTCCATTTCCTAAAACCCCTTATACCTGAGGATCACTGTCTAGTGTCAAATGGCACAGAAAAGTGGGGTTAGCCTAGGTTTTCTGGTTTAGCTTCACTTTTGTGTGGGAAGGTTCAGGGTGCTGATGAGAGAGGACCAGTGTAGGGAAGGGGAAGCCAATTACTAGGCATAATTTGATTATTTCTCCTCCAGATCATTCTGCAGTCCATGCACAAGTACAAGCCCCGTGTGCACGTGATGAAACAAGACAGCAGGGTTGACATGCCCCGGATTCAGTCTCTGCCTGCTGAAGGGGTTAAAACATTCTCCTTTAAAGAAACTGAATTCACCACTGTGACAGCTTACCAAAACCAGCAGGTAAAGCCAACTAGGTCCCAGGCAAGCAGGAATGGCTCTGGAGAAGCTTTAGGGACAGAGTGAAGTTGTCCTATATGGATTCAATTTTCCACAATTAAAAAGAAATCCATTAAAAAGAATCCATAGTCTTATTGCTAGTAATCAAGGCACGTTTGATTATGAGTTTTGTGGATCTTTTATTAAAGAAGAGCAGGACAAAGAGTGCCAGGAGAGAAAGGTGATAAACATTCCAAATTTGACTTAACAATATGCTTAATGTTTATTTAACATGCTATATTACACTTTGGAAGGTTTTGCTGTTGTTGTAACCATTAAAAGCAACAACGACAATGACAGTGTTTTCTACTGAGGTCACTGACTTTATCTTTCTTTTTCTTCTGAATCCTTAGATAACCAAACTGAAAATAGACAGGAATCCTTTTGCTAAAGGATTTAGAGATCCTGGAAGAAACAGGTAAGCAATATAACAGTCACATCTAATATTTATACAGCCCTTTTCACAAGTACTACAGCTAAAGAAACTGTGACTCAGAAGCCCAGAGTCCCTGCATTTTGTAACTAGTAGGTAGTAAGAAAGAAACCTAGATATTTTATCTCTAAAATCTTGCCTCCTCCCAACCCCCCCAACCCACTTTTAAGATATTATTTATTCTAGATTCTTGGGCTTTTATTTAGGGATAAACACTGGGAATTTTATTCACTCTTAAAAACTATAACAAAATAACTCAAAAGTTTACATAAATTATTATTTTCAAAATTTGCATTCTCAACTTGCTAAAGGTTGTACATCTTTTTCAGGGGTGTACTGGATGGACTTTTAGAGATCTACCCATGGAGGCCTTCTCTCACTTTGGATTTTAAAACTTTTAGTGCAGACACACAAAGTAAGATGTTTCATTAATTTTTATTTTTAAATGTTAATGAAATAATGACTGTCAGAAGCTCTGTACAAATACTACACAAGAATATAAGTACATACTAGAAAATGTGTGCTTACAATCAAGTGAGTGTATATTTATCTTGATGAGGAGATAAGCAAAAAGTGAGAGAAACAGGAAAGATGGTAAAGAGCGTAAACATGATAATTAATGGTGGATTTACTGACTTGTATCTTCTGGAGTTACCATACATCCTGAGAGCTGTAGAAATCACCTGGGTCTTTCAGCAGCTCACTATCTCATATTCTTTAGAATCTGCCTGTGATACACTGAATTGAAGTGAAGTGAAGTGAAAGTTTCTTAGTCATGTCTGACTCTTTGCGACCCCATGGACTATACAGTCCATGGAATTCTCCAGGCCAAAATACTGGAGTGGGTATCCTTTCCCTTCTCAGAGGGATCTTCCCAACCCAGGGATCAAACCCAAGTCTCCCACATTGCAGGCAGATTTTCTTTTTAATATAAATTTATTTATTTTAGGAAGTTAATTACTTTACAATATTGTATTGGTTTTGCCATACACCAACATGAATCCGCCACAGATATACACGTGTTCCCCCCTCCTTCCTCCTTCCTCCATCCCTCTGGGTTGTCCCAGTGCACCAGCCCCAAGCAACCAGTATCATGCATCGAACTTGGGCTGGTGATTTGTTTCATATATGATATTATACATGTTTCAATGCCATTCTCCCAAATCATCCCACCCTCTCCCTCTCCTACAGAGTCCAAAAGACTGTTCTATACATCTGTGTCTCTTTTGCTGTCTTGCATACAGGGTTATCATTACCATCTTTCTAAATTCCATATATATGTGTTAGTATACTGTCATTGCAGGCAGGTTCTTTACCACACCCCAAGTATATAGGAGTGGGTAACCAATCCCTTCTCAGTGGATCTTCCTGACCCAGGAATCAAACCTGGATCTCCTGCATTGCAGGCAGATTCTTTACCAACTGAACTATCAGGAAAGCCCTGGGGTACACTAGTGGCCTTATTTTCAAATATGTTAGATATTAAAATAAATATTTTATATTTTATGAGATACTTTCAGCACATCATAAAAATGACTTCCATTAAATTTCATCATCACTTGGCTTCAATTTTCCTTTTATTGTTAGTAGGAAAAATAAATGTCAAAAACAATACTAAGCTATTCCAATTTGCTTAATTGCCATAAACACTCAAAATAGTTGCAGATCATTTGTTGTCAGGTAGTACATCACCTGACTAAATAATAATTTGACAATGCAGGCTTTCTGGTAGAAGAATGCATACCTTCATTTAATATGATATTCAATTAAAAAGTCTTTATTCATGAGCAATATGGAATTATTTTACCCTTTTTGTCTTTACTGCATTAAAGTTGTTTGACTTTAAACATTAATTGAAAGTTACAGTTACATTATAGTTAGGTTAAATTTTACATAAAGATATCATAACAACTAATTGAAATGTAAAGAAATCAAGTCTAATTATTTAGTGAACTATTTCACTGAATTGACTGTATTAATTTGGTTCAAGTTGCCTAGAAAAATATGAACATTTACTTAATAGTATCACTTTAATAGCATCTAGGCAGGATGATTTTAAATTATCCAAGTCAACACAAAACACATTAATTTGTAAAAAGCTAAAGATGATCATTAATAATTTAAAATATATATTTTTCTCAATTATTTAAGATGTCCAAACAGTTCTCAAATTACAAAGAAAAGGAGTACCATTTTTGTTTAAATAATATTTGGATGTTTAATTATAAAAATATTTGCCACCCTGTTGATAAAGGATTAAGCTATGTTTACACATAAAAATGGGCTTCTGTGGTGGCTCAGCAATAAAGAGTCCCCCTGCAATGCAGGAGACATGGATTCAATCCCTGGGTTGGGAAGATCACCTAAAAAAGAAAATGGCAATCCATTCCAGTATTCTTGCCTGAACTATCTCATGAACAGAGGGGACTGGTGGGTTACAGCTCATTGGGTTGAAAAGAGTCAGACATAACTTAGCAACTGAACAACAAAAAGTATTTTAAAATAGTTAAGAAAAATTGCAGGCAGATTCTTTACCAGCTGAGCGACCAGGGAAACACTAAGAAAAATAGTAGCCCCTAAAAAACTCCACAAAAACTTGATCAAGTTCAGTCAATAACCATTTTTTAAAAAATTATATAATTACAAATATAAGGTGTAGAATCTAGATTTTCCTGGACATTATATTTATCCCTGATTTTAGTAGATGCTAGGCAACCATAAAGGATCACCTAACAACTTTGGTATGAACAGTTTCATTTTCATCTTGGTATTTTTAACCTGTAAAACTGTCTTTAATTCTTGATATAGTGCACCATAGACCTTTCCCCATCTGTGATTTTCACATAAGAGAAAACCTAATATATTAAATGTTCTTTTTTTTAATTTATAAGATTACTTTCATATGCAGTGATTTTTTTTTAATCAACTAAAGCTTTCTATAGAATCTCAACCAACTTGTTCAATTTAATCTAGAACTTATTTTAGTAATTTTTTTAAAGTTAAAATAAAAACTTTTATTTGTAAGATATAATTGGTTCTGGATCATATTTAATTAAGCTTATTTTGTAATTCATTGAATGAATGTTGCTCAAGTACCTGGTATAGTTCTAGAGCATAAAGAATGCTCAATGTATGATACATAATAGTAGTGTTAAAAGTAATAGTGGTAGCAATAGAGATACCATATTCAACTTTGATCAGAGGAATGGTCTTTTCCAAAGGAGTCAAAATAACTGTGGCTTCCATGGTGGCTCAGTGGTAAAGAATCTGTCTGACAAGCAGGACACACAAGTTCGTTGCCTGGATTGGGAAGATACCCTGGAGAGGGAAATGGAAACCCACGCCAGTATTCTTGCTGGGAAATCTCATGGGCAGAAGAGCCTCGAGGGCTACAGTGCATGGGTTCTTAAAAGAGTTGGACATAACTTAGTGACTAAACAGCAACAACAAAATAACTCTGAACTTGCAAGGAAAGCTAATCTAAGAATGAAGCAGGGATAGCTATGGACATGATTACTGATTCAGTAGGAATATATAGTTCATTGTTCATTGATTGACATGTCATTCACAGGTGGAAGCAGCAGCTCATCCCCAGTGACCTCTAGTGGAGGGGCTCCTTCTCCTTTGAACTCTTTGCTTTCTCCACTTTGCTTACCTCCTACATTTCACATTCCTACAAGCTCCCTTGGAATGCCCCGTCCAGAGGTGTACCTACACAGTATCAACCTGCCACTTTGCTACAAGATTTGCCCAAATAATTTTTGGCAACAGCAGCCTCTTGTCTTGCCTGCTCTTGAAAGTCTAGCAAGCAACAACAGTTCTCAGTCTTCAGCCCCACTCATGCTGGAAGTTCCCATGTTATCTTCTTTGGGAGTCACCATTTCAAAAAATGGCTCATCTGGAGACTTAAATGGACAGTGTCTACAAGTACCTAATTCTTCCAATCAAATGTATGAATTACAGGCACTTGAAAATATTTTATCACCAAACCCCATTGCTCGGGAAGCAATTGCTTGCTCTTTCCATCCTTCCTATTGCTTTTATAGGTACAACTTCTCTACACCACCTAGACTGGTAAATGCTGCCAACCATCTTAAAGTGAATGACAACAGTCAAGTTTCTTTCATAGAAGGCAAATACAATCACTCTCATTGGTATCCAAAAATTAGCCATTGCCTTTAATGGAATAGTCATGTTCATAGAATGATTGCATGTAAGCACATATTTTCTTTATGTGTTGCCAAAAATGGTCAAAATCTAAAGGGCTTAAAAAGCTTCATTATCAGAAGGATATTCCTCTGTTAAAGTGCCTTATGACATGCCATAAGTCAGATATGACCTATAGCAATCTCTGATTACAGTAGCCTTAGGTCTCAAAATAAGATACTCAATAAATATTGTTTGATGAGATAAGATTACCAGTGAAAAATGACTTCAGGTAACAAAGTCCCTAATAATAGTGAAGCCTGTTTACCACAAATGCCTCTTAAATATTGACAATGACCAAAAGAAGATAGATTTAATTCCTGTGAAAGCAGTGAAACAATTTCAACTTTACCTATGCATAATGGTATCGTTTTAATTATCTATCTCGTAACTGTAGAACATTTCATTGTTCATTTGCCTTATACGTTTATACTCTGCTGTTGGGACATTAACATTCTAATACTAATATTTGCAGCCTATGGAACATTTAATCCTGAAGGAACATGAAGATTAAATCACCAACAAAATATTCTAAATAAATTTGATCTTTTATGCTCTTTTATTTTTTAGATCATTCTCAGGTAGTGTTTGTTTACTTAGTACTTTAGCAAACCTGGAATTTTATGTACAAAGTTTACAAATTGTTGTAGTCCTTCAAAAAGACTAAAAGTTATGATTTGAATTGTGAGAATATATTTGAATCCATAAATATGAAACTAGCATTCAGATCAGATCAGATCAGTTGCTCAGTCGTGTCCGACTCTTTGCGACCCCATGAACTGCAGCACGCCAGGCCTCCCTATCCATCACCAGCTCTCGGAGGTCACTCAGACTCACATTCATCGAGTCAGTGATGCCATCCAGCCATCTCATCCTCTGTCGTCCCCTTCTCCTCCTGCCCTCAATCCCTCCCAGCATCAGAGTCTTCTCCAATGAGTCAACTCTTCGCATGAGGTGGCCAAAATACTGGAGTTTCAGCTTGAGCATCATTCCTTCCAAAGAAATCCCAGGGCTGATCTCCTTCAGAATGGACCGGTTGGATCTCCTTGCAGTCCAAGGGACTCTCAAGAGTCTTCTCCAACACCACAGTTCAAAAGCATCTATTCTTCGGCGCTCAGCCTTCTTCACAGTCCAGCTCTCACATCCATACATGACCACAGGAAAGACCATAGCCTTGACTAGGTGAATCTTTGTTGGCAAAGTGATGTCTCTGCTTTTGAATATGCTATCTAGGTTGGTCATAACCTTCCTTCTAAGGAGTAAGCGTCTTTTAATTTCATGGCTGCAGTCACCATCTGTAGTGATTTTGGAGCCCAGAAAAATAAAGTCTGACACTGTTTCCACTGTTTCCCCATCCATTTCCCATGTAGTGATGGGACCAGATGCCATGATCTTCGTTTTCTGAATGTTGAGCTTTAAGCCAATCTTTTCACTCTCCACTTTCACTTTCATCAAGAGGCTTTTGAGTTCCTCTTCACTTTCTGCCATAAGGGTGGTGTCATCTGCATATCTGAGGTTATTGATATTTCTCCCGGCAATCTTGATTCCAGCTTGTGTTTCCTCCAGTCCAGCATTTCTCATGATGTACTCTGCATATAAGTTAAATAAACATGGTGACAATATACAGCCTTGACGTACTCCTTTTCCTATTTGGAACCAGTCTGTTGTTCCATGACCAGTTCTAACTGTTGCTTCCTGACCTGCATACAGATTTCTCAAGAGGCAGATCAGGTGTTTGGAATAGCTCCACTGGAATTCCATCACCTCCACTAGCTTTGTTCCTAGTGATGCTTTCTAAGGCCCACTTGACTTCACATTCCAGTATGTCTGGCAATGGTACAATTTAATTTCACTTTTCTGCATCAATCATGGTAAATTATACAACATTAGCATAAATGAGACTTAATTTTAGTTTATAAAGTTGAAAAGTTTCCATTCACCTGGTCTTAAATTTTCTGGAGAGATTTGTTAAGTATAACCTCTATATCCTTAAGATGACTTGGATTTTAATTTTAATTTGGTGCTGCTAGCTTTACAATTTATAAGCCAAGGCCCTTCACATCACAATGGTATGACTTGAAAAACTACACTGAAAAACTGCTTTTTAAAAACTTTTCCAACACATATTAGGGAGCATGGTCAGTCACTCAGTCATGTCTGACTCTTCATGACCTATGGACTAAAGCCCTCTGGGCTCTTCTGTCTATGGAATTTTTCAGGCAAGAATACTATTGTAGGTTGCCATTTCCTTCTCCAGGGGATCTTTCCAGCCCAGGAATCAAACCCAAGTCCCCTGTGGCTTCTGCATTGACAGGCAGATTAGTTACCACTGCGCCACTTGGAAAGTCCCATATTAGGGAAGGCATATCATTATTGGACTTTCCAGGTGGCACTGTTCTAAAGAATCTGCCTGCCAATGCAGGAGATGCAAGAGATGTGAATTTGATCCTTAACTGAGGAAGATCCCCTGATGGAGCAAATGACAACCCACTCCAGTATTCTTGCCTGGAAAATTCCATGGACAAGGACCCTGGTGAGCTGCAGTCCATGAAGTTGCAAAGAGTCAGACATAACGAAGCACACACACACGAGTCAACATTATTTATTTTGCTCAAAATAGTTTTTATTCTCAAATGTACCTTATAAATACACCTTCTTATAGATGCATTAAAATTATATGCCCCTTCACTTCTGGGCATAGGGATAGAACAGCACATAGTTACATTCAAACTGAGTAGTCTAGTCAAAATGAAAAATTATTTATTCCCCAAGTTAATTAGGTACCTGTTATAAAAGTCTTTGAGGCAGAAAACCTGTACCACTCAAGTTTATCAAATCAAGGTTTAAAGTAGCAAGCACACTATTCCTGTCTACTCTTAAACAGGAAAGCTGTAGGCTAAATTTTACTGCCAAAAGAATGATTTTTTTTAAGCAGAAACTCCCAAGTCAGATTATAATAAAACCTATTCTGATGACTTACATGGCAGATACTTAGCAACTAAAGCCATAAAGTATTTGGCTGAAAAATCTTGAAAATTTCTGGGTTACTTAAAAATTTTTTATTATTTATTTATTTATTTTTACTTTACAATATTGTATTGGTTTTGCCATACATCAACATGCATCCACCATGGGTGTACACGTGTTCCCCATCCTGAACCCCCCTCCCACCTCCTTCCCCATACCATCCCTCTGGGTCATCCCAGTGCACCAGCCCCAAGCTTCCTGTATCCTGCATCAAAGCTGGACTGGCAATTCATTTCTTATATGGTATTATACATGTCTTAATGCCATTCTCCCAAATCATCCCCCCTTTCCTCTCCCACAGAGCCCAAAAGACTGTTCTATATACCTGTGTCTCTTTTGCTGTGTCGCATACAGGGTTGTCATTACCATCTTTCTAAATTCCATATATATGCGTTAGTATACTATATTGGTATACTAATATATACCTATACTATATTGGTATATATTGGACTTCACTTTCACTTTTCGCTTTCGTGCATTGGAGAAGGAAATGGCAGCCCACTCCAGTGTTCTTGCCTGGAGAATCCCAGGGACAGGAAGCCTGGTGGGCTGCTGTCTATGGGGTCGTACAGAGTCGGACACGACTGAAGCGACTTAGCACTTAGCATACTATATTGGTGTTTTTCTTTCTGGCTTACTTGACTCTGTATAATAGGCTCCAGTTTCATCCACCTCTGGTGAACCACTTGTAAAAGAATGAAACTAGAACACTTTCTAACATCATACACAAAAATAGACTCAAAAGGGATTAAAGATCTAAACATAAGACCAGAAACTATAAAACTCTTAGAGGAGAACATACTCAAAACACTCTTGGACATACATCATAGCAGGATCCTCTATGACCCACCTCCCATAATATTGGAAATAAAAGCAAAAATAAACAAATGGGATCTAATTAAAATTAAAAGCTTCTGAACAATAAAAAAGAAACTATAAGCAAGGTGAAAAGACAGCCTTCAGAATGGGAGAAAATAATAACAAATGAAGCAACTGACAAACAACTAATCTCAAAAAATATACAAGCAACTCCTGCAGCTCAATTCTGGGTTACTTTTTAATGGTTATTTAAGAAAAGGCATTGATTTTGTGGCTGCTCAAGTACATATACACCATACTTTATATTTCAGATAATTTTTCTGTGTATAATCCATATACAATTGCTAATACAAACTATATTGGGAAAGGTGATTTATATTAAGGGGAAAACATTTAAAGGTTAGAACCCAGGCATCTACTTTAAGCTGTTTTTATATAATATTTGCAAATTATCATTCAATACTTTTAATTGAGTAAGAAACCAAGGGAAAACCTTTATAGAAAATTAAACTTGGAAGAGACCTTAAGAAGTTCAGTAAGCAGTCCTCTATTTTCTGAACAAGTTTCTCATCTGTGGGAAATTGCTATCATTCCTAATTCATGTACAATTCATATGTAGTACCCTTACTATGTTATATTAAATAAATTCTTATTACCAAATAGGATGTTGCAAAACTTGGGTAACTTGGTAAGTTGAGGCTAATGGTTATGGAGTGAAAAACAGAATGCTATGAAATTATATTAATTTCAGCTGTGTCAACTGAATATTAGGTTTGCTTTTAAAACCTACAAAAATCAAAAGTCACTCAAGTTAGACAAAGTATGAAGTACCAAATGAAAGTGACCAAATGATACATAGTAGACTCCCAAGTCTAATAATTAAAACTGCTATTTCCATTTGGTTTGACCATATATATAC
The DNA here is from genome assembly GCA_935064755.1 of Tragelaphus eurycerus. Classification (NCBI taxonomy): domain Eukaryota; kingdom Metazoa; phylum Chordata; class Mammalia; order Artiodactyla; family Bovidae; genus Tragelaphus; species Tragelaphus eurycerus. The sequence continues at coordinate 11,170,761 of CAKXYN010000046.1, read as the reverse complement.
ATCTAGGCTTCCCTCGTGGCTCAGTGGTAAAGAATTCGCCTGCAATGCAGAAACCACAGGAGATACAAGTTCAATCCCTGGGTTGGAAAGATCCCCTGGAGGAGGGAATGGCGATCAACTCCAGGATTCTTGCCTGGAGAATCCTATGAGCAGAGGAGCCTGGCATGCTACAGTCTACAGGGTAGCAAGGAATCAGACACTACTGAAATGACTTAGCATGCATGCATACATCTACTTCATCCCATTAAAGAAAAAGCATTTTAATTTAGTTATCAGAAGCAGTTTAATTCTGTTATCTAGATAAAAATCTGATTATATGACCCAAATAAATCTAGAGAAAATAAACTTTCATCTACTCTATAAGATTTGTACATTGAATCAGGAAATGAGTGAGTGTTGCTTTATCTTTGCAACTTAGCTTAGTCAAGCTAAGACCCGGTGTCAAGAAGTATTTCTACTTTGTGGAACAGTCAGTCAAATTGAAATCAAGGGCTTGAGTTCGAATTTGAGCCTGTTTGCAGAACACATGTCAAAGTGGAAAAATCCTATATTCATTACATTTTAATAACCAAAGTATATTTTTAGGTAACACACTTAGCATCAAAACTTTTTTTTCATTAAATAGAGCAAGTTTGCCCTCTGGACATTGTATTTTAAAGTCTAATACATAATATTAGAGTCAAACATGAATATCATTACTCCTATTTGCTATATTATAAACATAGTTGTATTTTCTTCAAGCTACGAATTTAGATGTTCATGATATTTCACTGCTATTAGGCAGTCTAGGAGTAGACACGACTTCTTCTTTGTGAGGTTGAAGTGAGTCTATGGCACACAAAAAATGAAAAATTAGAATCAACAAGTGATGAATCAGTGAATCTGACTTTGGATGATCACAGTTCTAAGTGCTGACAACTTGAAAAAGTGCCAACTGACAATGAATAAAGACAAGCATCTTTATTGGATATTATGGAAGAGTTGCCTTTCATTATCCTAATCATTTATAGTATTCACCTTAAAGAAAATCACGGTGCAGATAAAGCTGATAATATGTATCCTTTAACTGTTACTGATGCAATGGTAAGCCAGAATATGATTGAAATAAATTTGTACAAATATTTTAAATATATTTTACAAAAATCTACAAACATTGTGATGAAAAATCTAGATGCTTTGAAACAATATGTCCACATTTACAGTAGGGTAATATACAGTTATCATTGTTTTAAATCTCAGTAGCAAATCTTTTCCTTATTTGAAGATGCAATTTGCTAATTTCCAGATGTCACACTGTAATTCATATAACCAGTGGGGTTTTAGTTTCATTTTGTTTTAAAATAATTTATACTATATTGCTTTTTCTCCCTACTCTTCTCAAAAAAAGGATGCTACAAGACATCTAATCATTGCATTCTTATACTATTAATTATGTATTCTTATATGGAAAGACAGATTTAAATATACTTAGAAATGTCTAATTGCATGTACTGCATTTTGTGAATTGACTTGACAGGGTGAATTGAATTGCAGTAAAAACCTTTTATGGAAGTACAATGTTTTTACTCCAATTTAGAGATATGTTGCCTTTGTGCTGAAAAATCTTTATTTAGCCAAAATAACAATAGTATCCTGGCATATAGCAGTAGTTTACTAGTCAATTTCACTGGAATTTAACATGTTTATTGGAACAATTTAAAACAAACCAAATGCATAACTTAGGCATCAGTGACTGTTGCTTTGATATAGGTGCTTTAATATACATTTAATCTTCTCAGGTTTGGTCTGCAATTAAATGATAATTTGTATTAAAATTGTGCAAATAAACATGGTTTGAATGTCAACATAGAGCAAATAAATATACAGAATGCTTGAAACATATCCAGTATTAAGACTATTTACATGTGTGATGCTGGCCAACATTTGACATGCTGTTTCAATAAAATATTGAGAGGAAAAAGACTAGTGTCATTTCCTTTCAAAGTTTTGTATGTTCATGCTTACAAATTTGTACTGCAAATTAATATGTAAACAAGCATTATAGTGAGCAGATGTTCAAAGAATAGTGATAGGATATTTCTACTTAGTTGAAATGTACACATATATACTGGATTTATTTTTTCAAAGTATCTAAAAGAGTTATAAAATTTGAAATTAAACCTAATGGAAAACCTTTAAGTTATAGTACAAGTTGCATCATTAAACTCTTTTATCAAATGATCATTGACTTGTTATTGTTAAAGATGAAAGATTTATTATTTTGAATTCAAGATCACATACAGTCATGACAAATTATAATATAACATTGTGGATATAAAAGTTAATTCAGAATTTTACTAGAATATGAAGGGAATAAAATCACATGTTTCTATTAGATAATATTAATGTATTTAAAAATATTTTTGTTAAACACATAATTCAGTTTCCCATTTTTATGTTAATTTTTGGAAAGTGTTGATGGTTTAGTATTTTGCCTTTATTTAATTTTGCCTAAAATCGAACTTTCATATTTCTTTTATGACCTGAAGATCTTGTGACCTCTTATCTATTATTCTAATGTGTAATCATGCTGGATTTTTGCTTTATTGAAATTTGTAAATTTTAGGAAAAACTTTTTCATAGACGCATCAACAAATATTACTCCTTGAAAGAGTCATATTTTCTTAGTTAAGACTCCAGTTAAACTGGCAAAATTACTCACTACTGCACTTGCACAGATATTTATCTGGCATTCTTTACAGGAATTCATGTACAAGTCAAATACTTCATGTTTAAATACTATATTAATAATTCTGTTTTCAAAACTCAGATTGGATCATCATCAAACTCTTATGCCAAGAAGAAAGAACTATTTAGCAAATGTACCATGACTTTGTTAACTATGAACATGATTCTTTTCTGTAGTTGCAACATTCATTAAGCTGGGATGGAGATAGGGTGTTCCATTTCATAAAGGCTCTGCAAGCCATAGTACCACACATAAGGGATTAAGATAAACTGACCCAACATTTACTCTCAATTGTTGTTGCCAATTTCAGCAGTCCCTTGGGTGAGTTGAATTAGGGCAGTTGACCTGAGCTCTTGGCTAGTTAAGATTCAGAGCTGTCTAGTGCGTGAGGGCTCTATAGCTGATAATAACAAAGATGTGAAACTTACACACATATTATACCACGTTTTACTTTAGTTGTTCACATGCATATATCTCCTACATGACTTAAGTGGGGGAAGGAAAGCATGCGTGTGTCCTAAGTTGCTTCAGTTATGTCTGACTTTTTGTGACCCTGTGGACTATAGCCCACCAGGCTCCTCTGTCCATGGGATTCTCCAGGCATGAATACTGGAGTGGGCTACCATGCTCTCCTCCAGGGTATCAGGCAGGCAGGGAGCAGCCAGAGCCAGAAAGGGGCAATCTCGGCCCCCCAGAGGCATCCTCTACCAAAATGCAAGCAGGCTCCGTTGCTAACCAAGACTTCTTATTCTGAACCTTTGACATCTCCTGGGAGGGTCACAGCCAGAGATCAGCTCCCCAGAAGAGACACACAGCACCTGAGAAGATGCACCTGCTGCGCACCCAGGACACTGAAGGGCTGGGACTGGGGAGTTGATAAGACTCACTCCCCACCTGGGGAGACTGTGCTCGCCAAGCACCTGGTCGCCTGAGCTGCTCGGACCTGGGAAGGGTACAAAATGCAGGCCCAACCGAGTCTGTGTGGAGTACCTGAGAACCTGAACCTGAGCAGCTTAGACTGGGGAAGTGCACTCAACCCAGGGCCCACCTCAGACAGTTTCCCAGCAGAGCATCCTAGAACCTAAGAAGTGTAGACCATGAAAGCACACATGTTGTGAGCTAGGGCAAAGCCAGTGCAGCCCAGACACTGCAAGCACTCCCCCCACACACCAGTGATATTTGTTTGCAGTGTTCCTCCCTCCCAAAAGCATGACTGAACAAGTGGTTCTAAATAAGTGACCACCTTCGCTCCTTTGTGTCACGGTGGAAATTAGACAGTGAAGAGATCAGCAAACAGAATCCAAAATAAACAGAGGGAACTGCTTTGGGAGTAGATGCAACAGATTAAAACCCTGTAGTTAGCACTGACTACATTGGAAGGGGCTTATAGATATTGAGAAGTGTAAGCCGGATCAAGGAACTATCTGAAACTGAACTGACCCGAAACTGTCCACAACAGCTCCAGAGAAATTCCTAGATATATTTTTACTATTATCACTTTTTAAAACTTTTAAGTCCTTTATTATTCCTTTAATTTTCATTTTAGTAACGTACTCAGATCAGATCAGATCAGATCAGTCGCTCAGTCGTGTCCGACTCTTTGCGACTCCATGAACCGCAGCACGCCAGGCCTCCCTGTCCATCACCAGCTCCCAGAGGTCACTCAGACTCGCATCCATCGAGTCAGTGATGCCATCCAGCCATCTCATCCTCTGTCATCCCCTTCTCCTCCTGCCCTCAATCCCTCCCAGCATCAGAGTCTTCTCCAATGAGTCAACTCTTCGCATGAGGTGGCCAACTATAACCTTGCAAAAAAAGACTCTATTTTTAAACCAACTTCATATACATATTTTATAATTTTTCTGACTTTGTTTTTTTTTTAATATTTTAATTTTGAGAGTCTAACCTCTACTTTAGATTTTTAATCTTTGCTTGTTGGTATTTGTTATCAATTTTGTACCTTTAAGAATCCAATCTTCAGTACTCTTTTTACTTGGTAGTGTGATTACTGGCTTCATTGCTTTCTATCCCTTTTGACCCTCCTTTTCTTCCACCAAGTTGCCTCTATCTCCTCTCTCTCCCCCTTCTCTTCTCTACCCAACTCTGTGAATCTTTTTGTGTGTTCCAGGCTCTGGAGAACATATATGGAACTGATTACTGCCTAGATCCATCTCTCTCCTTTTGATTCTGCCATTTTCTGCACCTGGTCACCTCTGTATCCATCCTCCTTCTTCTCTTCTCTGTGTAACTCTGTGAACATCTCTGACGGGTCCAGACAGTGGAGAGAACATAGAGGATTGATTACTGGCTAGCTTGTTCTATCCCCTTTTGATTCTCCCTCTTCTCCTCCTGGTAACCTCTATCTCCCTTATCCCTCTTCTCTTCTCCATGTAATTCTGTGAACGTCTCTGGGTGTCCCTCACTGTGGAGAAACTTTTCATCTTTAACCTAGATGTTTTATCAAAAGTGCTGTATAGATGGAGAAGTATTGAGGCTACTGTAAGAATAAAACTGAAAACCAGAGGCAGGAGGCTTAAGTACAAAACCTGAGAACACCAGAGACCTCCTGACTCCAGGAAACATTAATTGATAAGAACTCATCCAAGTCTCCATGCCTACACTGAAACCAAGCACCATCCAAGAGCCAACAGTTTTCAGATCATGACATACCACACAAAATGTCCAGCAACAGAGGAACACAGCCCTGATCTTCAATATACAGGCTGACCAAAGTGACCCCAAACCCACAGACATCTCAAAACTCACTACTGGACACTTCATTGCACTCCAGATAGAAGAAATCCAGCTTCACATGCCAGGACACTGACACAAGCTTACCTAACTAGGAAACCTTGACAAGCCACCCATCCAACCCTACCCACAGGGAGGAAGCTTCAAAATAAAGAGGAACCACAAACTACCAGAATAAAGAAAGGCCACCCCAAACACAGCAATCTAAACAAGATGAAAAGGTAGAGAAATACTCAGCAGGTAAAGGAAAATGAAAAGCCCACCAACCAAACAAAAGAGGAGGAGATAGGGAATCTATCTGAAAAATAATTCAGAGCAATGATTGTAAAAATATTCCTGAATTTTGAAAACAAAATGGAGTTACAGATAAACAGCCTGGAGACAAGGATTGAGAAGATGCAAGAAATGTTTAACAAGGACCTAGAAGAAATAAAAAATAGTCAATATATAATGAATAATGCAATAAATGAGATCAAAAACACTCTGGAGGGAACCAAGAGTAAAATAACAGAGGCAGAAGATAGGATAAGAGAGGTAGGAGATAGAATGGTAGAAATAAATGAAACAGAGAGGAAAAAAATAAAACAGAATTAAAAGAAATGAGGGCACCTCAGAGACTTCTGGGACAATGTTAAACGTCCCAACATTTGAATCATAGGAGTCCCAGAAGAAGAAAGCAAACAGAAAGACCATGAGAAAATACTTGAGGAGATAATAGTTGAAAACTTCCCTAAAACAGGGAAGGAAATAGTCACCCAAGTCCAAGAAACTCAGAGATTCCTAAACAGGATAAGCCCAAGGCAAAACACTCCGAGACACATATTAATCAAATTAATAAAGACCAAACACAAAGAACAAATATTAAAAACAGCAAGGGGAAAACAACAAATAACACACAAGGGGATTCCCAGAAGGATAACAGCTAATCCTTTAATAGAAACTCTTCAGGACAGAAGGAAATGGCAGAACATACATAAATGGAAGAAAGAGAAAAAATTACAACTCAGATTACTGTACCCAGAAAGGATCTCATTCAAATATGAAGGAGAAATCAAAAGCTTTACAGACAAGCAAAAGCTGAGAGAATTCAGCATCACCAAACCAGCTCTCCAACAAATGCTAAAGGATCTTCTCTAGACAGGAAACACAAAAATGGTGTAAAAACTCGAACCCAAAACAACAAAGTAAATGGCAATGGGATCATACTTATCAATACTTACCTTAAACATAAATGAGTTGAATGTCCCAACCAAAAGACAAAGACTCGCTGAATGGATACAAAAACAAGACCCCTATATATGCTGTCTACAACAGACCCACCTCAAAAGAAGGGACACATACGGACTGAAAGAGAAGGGTTGGAAAAAGTTATTTCACACAAATGGAGACCAAAAGAAAGCAGGAATAGCAATACTCATATCAGATAAAATAGACTTTGAAATAAAAGCTGTGAAAAGAGACAAAGAAGGATACTACATAATGATCAAAAGATCAATCCAAGAAGAAGATATAACAATTATAAATATATATGCACCCAACAAGGAACACTGCAATATGTAAGGCAAATTATAACAAGTATGAAAGAGGCCATTAACAATAACACAATAATAGTGGGAAACTTTAATACCCCACTCACATCTATGGATAGATCAATTAAACAGAAAATCAACAAGGAAACACAAACTTTAAATGATACAATAGACTAGACTTAATTGATATCTATAGGACATGTCACCACAAAACCATGAATTTCACCTTTTTCTCAAGTGCACACAGAACCTTCTCCAGGATAGATCACATACTGGGCCATAAATCTAGCCTTGGTAAATTAAAAAAAAAAAAAAATGAAATCATTCTAAGAATCTTTTATGACCACAATGCAGTAAGTTTAGATGTCAATTGCAGGAGAAAAACTATTAAAACTTCCAATCTATGGAGGCTGAACAACACGCTGCTGAATAACCAACAAATCACAGAAGAAATAAAAAAAGAAATCAAAATATGCATAGAAATGAATGAAAATGAAAACACAATAAACAAAAACCTATGGGACACTGTAAAAGCAGTGCTAAGGGGAAGGTCCATAGAAATACTCTTTATCTCAAGAAAGAAGAAAAAAGTCAAATACATAACCTAACTTTACACCTAAGGCAACTAGAAAAAGAAGAAATGAGGAACCCCTGGGTTAGTAGAAGGAAAGAAATCTTAAAAATTAGGGCAGAAATAAATGCAAAAGAAACAAAAGACACCATAGCAAAAATCAACAAAGCCAAAGGCTGGTTCTTTCTGAAGATAAATAAAATTGACAAACCATTAGTCAGACTCATCAAGAAACAAAGGGAGAAGAATCAAATCAATAAAATTAGAAATAAAAATGGAGAGATCACAACAGACAACACAGAAATACAAAGGATCGTAAGAGACTACTATCAGCAACTATATGTCAATAAAATGGACAACTTAGCAGAAATTGATAAATTCTTAGAAAAGTATAACTTTCCAAAACTGAATCAGGAAGAAATAGAAAATCTTAACAGACCCATCACAAGCATGGAAATTGAAACTGTAAACAGAAATCTTCCAGCAAACAAAAGCCCAGGTCCAGATGGCTTCACAGGTGAATTCTACCAAAAATTTAAAGAAGAGCTAACATCTACTCTACTCAAACTCTTCCGGAAAATTGCAGAGGAAGGTAAACTTCCAAACTCATTCTATGAGGCCACCATCACCCTAATACCAAAACCTGACAAAGATGCCACATAAAAAAGAAAACTACAGGCCAATATCACTGATGAACATACATGCAAAAATCCTTAACAAAATTCTAGCAATCAGAATCCAACAACACATTAAAAAGATCATACATCATGACCAAGTGGGCTTTATCCCAGGAATGCAAAGATTCTTCAATGTTTTAAAATCAATCAATGGGATACACCACATTAACAAATTGAAAGGTAAAAACCATATGATTATCTCAATAGATGCAGAGAAAGACTTTGACAAAATTCAACATCCATTTATGATTAAAAAAAAAACCTTCAGAAAGCTGCCACAGAGGGAACATACCTCAACATAATAAAAGCTATATATGACAAACCCACAGCAAACATTATCCTCAAGGGTGAAAAATTGAAAGCATTTCCCCTAAAGTCAGGAACAAGACAAGGGTGCCCATGCTCACCACTACTATTCAATGTAGTTTTGTAAGTTTTGGCCACAGCAATCCTAGCAGAAAAAGAAATAAAAGGAATCCAGGTTGGAAAAGAAGAAGTAAAAGTCTCACTGTTTGCAGATGACGTGATCCTCTACATAGAAAACCCTAAAGACTCCACCAGAAAATTTTAGAGCTAAACAATGAATATAGTAATGTTGCAGGATTTAAAATTAACCCACAGAAACCCCTTGCATTCCTATACACTAATAATGAGAAAACAGAAAGAGAAATTAAGGAAACAATTTCATTCACTATTGCAATGAAAAGAATAAAATACTTAGAAATATATCTACCTAAAGAAACTAAAGACCATTATATAAAAAATTATGAAGCACTGATGAAAGAAATCAAAGAGGATACAAATAGATGGAGAAATATACCATGTTCATGGAACAGAAGAAACAATATAGTGAAAATGAGTATACTACCCAAAGCAATCTATAGATTCAATGCAATCCCTATCAAGCTACCAATGATATTTTTCACAGAACTACAAGAAATAAATTCACAATTTGTATGGAAATACAAAAATCTTAGAATAGCTTAAGCAGTGTTGAGAAAGAAGAATGGAACTGGAGTAATCCACCTGACTGACATCAGGCTATAAGATAAACTACAGTCATCAAGACTGTATGGTACTGGCCCAAAGACAGAAATATCTATCAGTGGAGCAAAATAGCAAGCCCAGAGATAAATCCATGCACCTATGGACACTTTACTTTTGACAAAGGAGGCAAAAATATACAATGGAGAAAAGACAATTTGTTTAACAAGTGGTGCTGGGAAAAATTGTCAACCAATGTAAAAGAATGAAACTGAAACACTTTCTAACACCATACACAAAAATAAACTTAAAATGGATTAAAGATCTAAATGTAAGACCAGAAACTATAAAATTCCTAATAGAAAACATAAGCAAAACACTCTCTGACATAAATCACAGCAGGATCCTCTATGACCCACCTCCCAGAGTAATGGAAATAAAAGCAAAAATAAACAAAAAGGACCTAGTTAAACTTTAAAGCTTTTGCACCACGAAGGAATCTATAAGCAAGGTGAAAAGACAGCCTTCAGAATGGAAGAAAATTATATCAAAGGAAGCAACTGACAAAGACTTAATATCAAAAATATATAAGCAACTCCTGCAGCTCAATTCCAGAAAAATAAATGACCCAATCAAAAAATGGGCCAAAGAACTAAACAGACATTTCTCCAAAGAAGACATAGAGATGGCTAACAAACACATGAAAATATGTTCAACACCACTCATTATCAGAGAAATGCAAATCAAAACCACAATGCAATGAGGTACCATTTCATGCCAATCAGAATGGCTGCTATTCAAAAGTCTACAAACAATAAATGCTGGAGAGGGTTGGAAAAAATCAGAACCCTCTTACACTTTTGGTGGGAATGCAGTCTAGTACAGCCACTATGGAGAACAGTGTAGAGATTCCTTAAAAAGAAATTGGAAATAGAACTGCCATATGACCCAGAAATCCCACTGCTGGGCATACACACTGAGGAAACCAGAGTTGAAAGAGACACCTGTACCCCCAATGTTTATAATAGCCAAGACATGGAAGCAACCTAGATGTCCATTAACAGATGAATGGGTAAGAAAGCTGTGGGACATATACACATTGGAATATTACTCAGCCATTAAAAAGAATACATTTGAATCAGATCTAATGAGTTGGATGAAATTGGAGCCTATTATACAGAGTGAAGTAAGCCAGAAAGAAACACCAACACAGTATACTAACACATTTATATGGAATTTAAGAAAGATGATAATGATAACCCTGTATGCGAGACAACAAAGGAGACACAGATGTATAGAAAAGACTTTTGGACTTTGTGGGAGAAGGCTAGGGTGGGATGACTTGAGAGAATAGCATTGAAACATGAATATTATCATATTTGAAACAGATCACCAGTCTAGGTTTGAAGCATGAGACGGGGTGCTCAGGGCTGGTACGCTCGGATGACCCAGAAGGATGGTATGGAGAGGGAGGTGGGAGGTGGATTTAGGATGGGGAATACATGTACACCCTTGGCTGATTCATGTCAATGTATGGCAAAACCACTGCAATATTGTAAAGTTATTAGCCTCCAATTAAAATAAATAAAAATTTTAGAAAAAGACAGAAGTGTTATAGGCATCTGGATAAAAATGTTGGGGGAGTTACAATTTAAAGACTCCATTTCCTTAACATTAAATTAAAATAAGATGTAGTATAATAAAGTACAATAATCATTATGATTCTAAGATAAGTCATTATCCGATTAAGACAACTAAAATATTGGTGGGTGGTTATGCTTTCATTGAATTGTATTCCATGAGGTGGACATACCACAGTTCATTTAACTATTGACCTATGGATGAATAAATAAGAAGAATTCATTTTTTGGCTATTAAAAGATAAAGCTATTATGCATTTCTCTAATAATTAGCAATCTTGAACACTTTTCTCATCTGCCTCAGCCATCTCTATGTCTTCTTTAGAATAATATCTATTTAGGTCTTCTGTCTTTTTTTTGCCTGTGTTTTCATTGAGTTGTTTACTTATATATATATATTTTTATATTGATGGGCATGATCTCTATGTAAATTTTGGAGATTAAAGCCTTGTCAGTCTCCTCTTTCACAAATACATTCTTCCATTCTATGGGTTGTTTTTCTATTTTGCATTATAATTTCCTTTGCTATGCAAAAGCTTTGGTTTTAGTTAGATGATGTTTTTTAATTTTTGTTTTTATTTCCCTTACTCTAGGAGACAGATTGAAAAAATATTGTTGCACTTAATGTCAAAGAGCGTCCTGCTGATGTTTACTTCAAGAGTTTTTTTTTTTTTTAATATAAATGTATTTATTTTAATTGGAAGCTAATTACTTTTCAATATTATATTGGTTTTGCCATACATCAACATGAATCTGCCTGATGTATAGCAAAACCAATACCTCAAGAGTTTTGTAGTATCCAGACTTATATTTAAGTCTTTAGTCCATTTTGATTTTTTTTTAATATTGGAGTATATTAGATTTTCAATGTTGTGTCAGTTTTTTAGATTCTTTTCCCATATATACCATTAAATAGTATTGAGTAGAGTTCTGTTTGCTATACAGTAGGTCCTAATTAGTTATCTGTTTTATATATGGTAGTGTATATGTCAATCACAATCTTCCAATTTATCTCTCTCTCTTCCTTACCCTGTGGTAACCATAAGTTTATTTTCCAGATCTGTAACTCTATTTGTTTTCTAGATGAGTTCATTTGTACTCTTTGTTTTTTTAGATGCCACATATAGGCCAAATCATATGAAATTTGTCTCTCTGTCTGACTTACTTCACTCAGTAGGGCAGTCACTAGATCCACCTATGTTGCTTCAAATGGCATAGTTTCATTCATTTTTTATGACTGAGTAATATTCTGTATATATGTTCCACATCTTCTTTTAGCTTTCCTCTGTTGATGAGCATTAACATTGCCTCGTTGTCCTGGCTATTGTAAATAGCATTGCAATGAACATTCAGGTATAGTGTATCTTTTTGAATTATGGTTTCTCCAGACATATGCCCAGGAGTGGGATTGCTGGATCAAATAGTATATCTATTTTTAGTTTTGAAGAAACGTCCATACTGTTCTCCAAAGGGGCTGTACCATTTTAAATTCCCAACCGTGTAGGAGGGTTACCTTCTCTACACACCCGCTCCAGCATTTATTGTAGTTTGTTTTTTTTGTTGTTGTTGTTTGTTTGTTTTTTACAATGGCCATTCTGAGTTGTGTGAGGTAGTGCCTCATTTGCTGTTTTGATTTTTCTAATTATTAGTGATGTTGAGAATCTTTTCATGTACTTTTTACTCATGTGTATGTTTTGTTTAAAGAAATATCAATTTAAATATTTTGCTTATTTTTTATTGGGTTGTTTATTATTTTGATATTGTGCAGGATGAGTTTTATATATTTTGAAGTTTAATTGCTTGTTGGTTGTTTCATTTGCAGTATTTTCTCTGAATCTACGGGTTGTCTTTTCATTTTGTTTATGGTTTCCATAGCTCTGCAAAAGCTTTTAAGTTTGGTTAGATCCCATATGTATACTTTTGTTTTATTTTCATTACTCTAGGAGGTAGGTAAAAAAAAAAAAAATATTGTTATGATTTAGGAGAAAATGATGGTGGAGGAGTAGGTGGATGTGGAGTACATCTCTCTCCACAGATACATGAGGAATATACTTCCAGACACAGAAGATCTTGCAGAACACCAGCTGAGACCAGGCAGGAGTACCTGACAACTGGAAAATATATATAAAATCACACAAAATTCAGTAGGATGGAGGGAGTAAGGGGAAAAAGAGGAGAGTGAGTAGTACTGCACCTGACCTTGGTGGGTGAGGGAACTGAATCAGGCCTCTGATCCCTACATTGGAGCAATTGTTTGGGACAGAGGAGAAACATTTGAGTCTGTGAGTGAAGCAGCTGATCTGTGATACTCTAAATGGAATAAGAATCACACAGACAATCCTTGCTGCTGCCATTCGTACCCCTGGCAGGGGTGCAAGTCCCCTAAAAAGCATACTTGCTGGGAGCTAGAGCATATGAACTGGAGAGCAATCCCCAGGGCAAGGTCTTGTGAGGGAAGAGATGGTGGTGGGAAATGCCTTTGGAGGAACCTGGATTCCATGAAAGCAAGGTGATACTGCTGAGTCATGCATAGGGGATAGTGACATAACTGTAGCCTCTCTCTCCCCACACACTAGTACCAGCAACTGAACAATAAAGACTCCAGAGAAGCTGGCTTTTTCAGCACCTGTTGCACAGAAAACAGAGATGGACCCCAGACAGTGTGGCCATTTAAATGCTTGAATAGGCTGAGCAACAAAAAAGGACCAGCCAAAGAGGCCCTCTGATTGCCAGCTGCCAGAATCTAGAAAGACTCTGATAGGGCCATAGCTCCTATGGCTGAGAGAGTCAGTGTCCCTGCACACTTGGTGCTACCACGGTCCCCATGACCCAGGCAGTTGCATTACCTTCATGCTCAGTCCTCAATGGGGCAGAGCTGCTGTAGGCTAGAAAAACGCCTAAATAGCACCGTATCTCCTGCGACAATAATTGCCAACATCCCTGGGTAGCCAGCACTTCCCGGGTCTCCATAATCCAAACAACTACACCACCTTAAAACATCCCCCACTGGGACAGAACTGTCAAAGGCTAGAAAAAACTTAAGAGCATCACATTACCTGCTCACCTTCACAACTGGTCCTCACTGAGTCAGACCCACATTCCTCCAGGGCAGCCCCAGGAGCAAAACCCTGTGGATGAGTCACATGCAGAGATGGAGATAAAACCACAACTGAAACCCAGAGGGTGGTACAGCTAAAGAAGAAGACCCAAAACTTCCCCACAAACTGTACAAGATTCAGATTAAATCCACATGATAAACTAGGCAGGTTCTGTGTCTGTGGAATATATAAAAGGACAATAAGACTTCCCACAAAAGAGAATGCACTAGTTCTGACAGCTGTGGACATTGGAGGCAAGAACACATAAGAGTAGGATGAGATTACCATCTGAGCTGCCCCCACAGCAAGTCCAGAGACCAGACCAGTATTGGAGAGCAACCTAGGGAGATGAAGTAGACTGTGACTCATAGCAAGGGAAACAATGCTGACAGCTGACATTCAAGAAAAACATTTATTATTCTTATATTTTGACTTGTTCTGTAGTTGTTTCTGGATTTTTTCATGTTTCCCTTTGTTGTTGTAGTTTTTTTTTATTTTATTAGCACTATTAAATCTATTTAAACATTAAAGAATCTTTTTTTAATCACATTTTTAATTTATTTTATATATTTTTGACTCTACACTGGCCTTTTGCAGTTTTGTGGGGTTTTTCCTTTTTTAATTTTTTTTTAAATTTATTTTTATTTTTCTACACTTATCCTTTCATTTGCTTTTCCTAATGTACTTTTCCTATTGTAGTTATTATTTAATATATGTAAATCTTCTTTATCTCCCTCTATTTAACTTTGCCTTTCTATTCTTTCTTTTCTTACCTTTCGTTCTTTTTCTCACCTTGTTTATTAGGTTGTTTTGTATTTGTTGCTTTATTCTCCAGTTGGCACCTTGCTTTGTATTTATGTTCCACTTGGTGCTTTATGTAGTTATGTTTTTAACCAGTTGATATCATATTTGATTTCCTTTGCAGCTGCATCAACCTATTTTATTTTATTTTTGACTGTTTTGCTTTTGTTTATGGGTGTATATGTATGTGTGCACATTTCATTATTTTTGCTATTATTTGTCTGATTTTTGTATTTGCCATTTGTCTTGGGTACATCCTTTGTTTCTTGTTTTTGAGTGTTTGTTTTAACCCCATTTAACACCATAAAAAAACACCTATGGAATCTTCAGTTGCTGGCCAGAGATTAGGCCCTGAGCCTTTGGAGTGGTAAGGTTGACTCTAAGGTCCTGGGCTGCTAGAAAACCCCTTACTCTAAGGAGTATCAACTAGTAAGAACTCCCACAAAGGCATCCACCTCTATTAAGACCGAACTACTGGAAGCACCCAGTTCATGATGCCTCATCCAAATGAGAGAGTCAATTCCTAGGCAGATTGATAAGAAGTCCAGGGGTCCCCAAGGAGAGAGGGATGTGGAATTCTCAAGGAGGAAGAAAAGGCAAACTCCCCCTGCCACATTTCTTAGGATTATATAACAATAATGTATCCTGTTGAAGACAGTCTCAGGAAAAAAATCTTTTGGCTAATCCTGTTATATTAAAATGTAAATTATGGGAGTAGGTCTGGTGAGGCCTTTACAACCTCCAGACATTCTTTTGATTCATTGTAAGAACTAATTGGAGGGTATATCTTTGATTTCTTTCATCAGCGTTTTATAGCGCAGGCAGCTGTGACCCGCGCATTTAGCTCGGGTGGCTGTGACTGCGGCTGAGAGGAGTGACCCCACGTCTGAGGTCAGGGGCAGAAGCCGGGAGGACCCCATGCCGGAGGGGAGGTGGCCAAAAGGAGCTACCCCACATTGGATGCCAGGGGCAGCAGCTGGGAGGAGCAACCCCACCTCCAAGGAGCAGTGGCTGCATGGGCGCAGGAGGGCCTAGAGGAGCTATTCCACATTCAAGGTCAGAAGGGGCAGCAGTGAGGAGATACCCCTGGTCCAAGGTAAGGAGTAGCAGCTACGCTTTGCTGGAGCAGCTGTGAAGAAATATCCCATGTCCAAGGTAAGAGAAACCCAAGGCAGTAGGTGTTGCAAGTGGCATCAGAAGGCATACACACTTGAAACTATACTCAGAAAACTAGTCAATCTAATCACACTAGGACCACAGCCTTGTCTAACTCAGTGAAACTAAGCCATGCCAGTGGGGTCACCTAAGACAGGCGGGTCATGGTGGAGAGGTCTGACAGAATGTGGTCCACTGGAGAAGGGAATGGCAAACCACTTCAGTACTCTTGCCTTGAGAATCCAATGAACAGTATGAAAAGGCAAAATGATAGGATACTCAAAGAGGAACTCCCCAGGTCAGTAGGTGCCCTGTATAGAGCACTGGAGATCAGTGGAGAAATAACTCCAGAAAGAATGAAGGGATGAGGCCAAAGCAAAAGCAATACCCAGTTATGGATGTGACTGGTGATAGAAGGAAGGTCCGATGCTTTAAAGAGCAATATTGCATAGGAACCTGGAATGTTAGGTAGATGAATCAAGGCAAATTGGAAGTGGTCAAACAAGAGATGGCAAGAGTGAATGTCGACATTCTAGGAATCAGTGAACTCAAATGGACTGGAATGGATGAATTTAACTCAGATGACCATTATATCTACTACTGCAGGCAGGAAGCCTTTAGAGGAAATGGAGTAGCCATCATGGTCAACAAAAGAGTTTGAAATGCAGTACTTGGATGCAATCTCAAAAACGACAGAATGCTCTCTGTTTGTTTCCAAGGCAAACTATTCAATATCCCAGTAATCCAAGTCTATGCCCCAACCAGTAACGCTGAAGAAGCTGAAGTTGAACGGTTCTATGAAGAACTACAAGATCTTTTAGAACTAACATCCAAAAACGATGTCCTTTTCATTATAGGGGACTGGAATCCAAAAGTAGGAAGTCAAGAAACACCTGGAGTAACAGGCAAATTTGGCCTTGGAATACGGAATGAAGCAGGGCAAAGATTAATAGAGTTTGGCCAAGAAAATGCACTGGTCGTAGCAAACACCCTCTTCCAAAAACACAAGAAAAAACTCTACACACGGACACCACCAGATGGTAAACACCAAAATCAGATTGATTACATTCTTTGTAACCAAAGATGAAGAAGCTCTATACAGTCAGCAAAAAAAAAAAAAAAAAAAGACTGGGAGCTGACTGTGGCTCATATCATGAACCCCTTATTGCCAAATTCAGACTGAAATTGAAGAAAGTAGGGAAAACCACTAGACTGACCATTCAGGTATGACCTAAATTAAATCCCTTATGATTATACAGTGGAAGTGAAAAATAGATTTAAAGGACTAGATCTGATAGATAGAGTGCCTGATGAACTATGGAATGAGGTTCATGACACTTTACAGGAGACAGGGATGAATACCATCCAAATGGAAAAGAAATGCAAAGAAGCAAAATGGCTGTCTGAGGAGGCCTTACAAATAGCTGTGAAAAGAAGAGAAGTGAAAAGCAAAGCAGAAAAGGAAAGATCTAAGCATCTGAATACAGAATTCCAAAGATAGCAAGAAGAGATAAGAAAGCCTTCCTCAGTGATCAATGCAAAGAAATAGAGGAGAACAACAGAATGGGAAAGACTAGGGATCTCTTCAAGAAAATCAGAGATACCAAGGGAACATTTCATGAAAAGATGGGCTCGGTAAAGGACAGAAATGGTATGGACCTAACAGAAGCAGAAGATATCAAGAAGAGGTGGCAAGAATATATAGAAGAAATGTACAAAAAAGATCTTCATGACCCAGATAATCACGATGATGTGATCAATCACCTAGAACAAGACATCCTGGAATGTGAAGTCAAGTGGGCCTTAGAAAGCATCACTACGAACAAAGCTAGTGGAGGTGATGGAATTCCAGTGGAGCTATTCCAAATCCTGAAAGAGGATGTTGTGAAAGTGCTGCACTCAATATGCCAGCAAATTTGGAAAACTCAGCAGTGGCCACAGCACTGGAAAAGGTCAGTTTTCATTCCAATCCCAAAGAAAGGCAATGCCAAAGAATGTTCAAACTACCACACAATTGCACTCATCTCACACGCTAGTAAAGTAATGCTCAAAATTCTCCGAGCCAGGCTTCAGCAGTACATGAACTGTGAACTTCCAGATGTTCAAGCTGGTTTTAGAAAAGGCAGATGAACCAGAGACCAAATTGCCAACATCTGCTGGATCATGGAAAAAGCAAGAGAGTTCCAGAAAAACATCTCTTTCTGCTTTATTGACTATGCCAAAACCTTTGACTGTGTGGATCACAATAAACTGTGGAAAATTCTGAAAGAGATGGGAATACCAGACCACCTGATCTGCCTCTTGAGAAATTTGTATGCAGGTCAGATGAGATCAGATCAGATCAGTCGCTCAGTCGTGTCCGACTCTTTGCGACCCCATGAACTGCAGCACGCCAGGCCTCCCTGTCCATCACCAACTCTCGGACGTCACTCAGACTCACATCCATCGAGTCAGTGATGCCATCCAGCCATCTCATCCTCTGTCGTCCCCTTCTCCTCCTGCCCTCAATCCCTCCCAGCATCAGAGTCTTCTCCAATGAGTCAACTCTTTGCATGAGATGGCCAAAATACTGGAGTTTCAGCTTTAGCATCATTCCCTCCAAAGAAATCCTAGGGCTGATCTCCTTCAGAATGGACTGGTTGGATCTCCTTGCAGTCCAAGGGACTCTCAAGAGTCTTCTCCAACACCACAGTTCAAAAGCATCAATTCTTCAGCACTCAGCCTTCTTCACAGTCCAGCTCTCACATCCATACATGACCACAGGAAAGACCATAGCCTTGACTAGGCGAACCTTTGTTGGCAAAGTAATGTCTCTGCTTTTGAAAATGCTATCTAGGTTGGTCATAACTTTCCTTCCAAGGAGTAAGCGTCTTTTAATTTCATGGCTGCAGTCACCATCTGCAGTGATTTTGGAGCCCAGAAAAATAAAGTCTGACACTGTTTCCACTGTTTATCCATCTCTTTCAGGAAGCAACATGAACTGGACATGGAACAACAGACTGGTTCCAAATAGGAAAAGGAGTCCGTCAAGGCTGTATATTGTCACCCTGCTTATTTAACTTATATGCAGAGTACATCATGAGAAATACTGGACTGGAAGAAACACAAGCTGGAATCAAGAATTCTGGGAGAAATATCAATAACCTCAGATATGCAGATGACACCATCCTTATGGCAGAAAGTGAAGAGGAACTAAAAAGCCTCTTGTTGAAGGTGAAAGAGGAGAGTTAAAAAGTTGGCTTAAAGCTCAGCATTCAGAAAACGAAGATCATGGCTTGTGGTCTCATCACTTCATGGGAAATAGATGGGGAAATAGTGGAAACAGAGTCAGACTTTATTTTGGGGGGTCCAAAATCACTGAAGATGGTGACTGCAGCCATGAAATTAAAAGATGCTTACCCCTTGGAAGAAAAGTTATGACCAGCCTAGATACCATATTGAAAAGCAGAGACATTACTTTGCCAACAAAGGTCAGTCTAGTCAAGGCTATGGCTTTTCCAGTGGTCATGTATGGATGTGAAAGTTGAACTGTGAAGAAAGCTGAGTGCTGAAGAATTGATGGTTTTGAACTGTGGTGTAGGAGAAGACTCTTGATTGTCCCTTGGACTGCAAGGAGATCCAACCAGTCCATTCTGAAGGAGATCAGTCCTGGGATTTCTTTGGATGGAATGATGCTGAAGCTGAAACTCCAGTACTTTGGCCACCTCATGCGAAGAGTTGACTCATTGGAAAAGACTCTGATGCTGGGAGGGATTCGGGGCAGGAGGAGAAAGGGACGACAGAGGATGAGATGGCTGGATGGCATCACTGACTCGATAGACGTGAGTCTGAGTGAACTCCGGGAGTTTGTGGTAGACAGGGAGGACTGGCGTGCTGCGATTCATAGGGTCCCAAAGAGTCGGACACGACTAAGTGACTGAACTCAACTGAACTTCTTTTGGTTCACTGTAATAACTAGAGAATATATAACTCCATTGATACCACTAGCAAGGGGGTACTCTTTCTGCACCTTTCTGATGTCTATGTCAGAAGCTTTCTCTGTCCCTTTTATACTTTAATATAACTCTATTGCACAAAAGCTCTGAGTGATCAAGCCTCGTCTCTGGCCTCGGATTGAATTCTTTTCCTCCAGAGGCCTAGAATCCCGGTGTCATTTTTGTGGTTCAGCAACAAGCTTTCACAAACAACAAATCAAAAATACTAACCAAATCATCAGTAGACATGACTGCTACCTCACAGCCCTGCCCAGAGAGGGAGAAGAAAACGTACCTCCTTCCACCAGCAAGCAAGCACAAATCACACCCAACATGAAGCTTTTACAAACAACTAGAGCAACCATACCTACTGAGTGAAGAAACCAAAAGGAAAAAGATATTTGACCTCAAAGCTTGAGAAAAGGAAGCCTTAAACACAATTTTAAAAAAAATAAAAACATGAAAAAGCAGATAAATATTGCAAAAATTAAGGAGCAACCTAGAAAAAACACAAGTCCAAATAAACAAAGACAAAATAGGCAAACTCTCTGAAAAAGAATTCAGAGTAATGATAGTAAAGGTGATCCAAAATCTTGAAAATGCAATGGAGAAAATGCAAGAATCAATTAACACATTTAACAAACACCTAGAAGAAATAAAGAATAAACAGAGACAAACAATGCAATTACTGAAATTAAAAATACTCTATAAAGGATCAATTGAAGAATATCTGAGGCAAAACGGAAAAGTGAGCTGAAAGACAGAATGGTAGAAATAACTGCTGAACAGCAGAATATAGGAAAAATAATTAAAAGAACTGAGGATAGTCTCAGAGCCCTCTGGGACAATATTAAAGCACCAACATTCATATTATAGGGGTACTGGAAGAAGAATAGGAAAAGAAAGAGTATGAAAAAATTCTTGAAGAGATGATAGTCAAAAATTTTCTCAAACTGGGAAAGGAAATGGTCAATTAAGTCCAAGAAGCACAGAGAGTCCAATACACGGTAAACCCAAGGAGAAAAACGACAAGAAACATACTAATCAATTTTTAAACAATTTAAGACAAAGAATATTAAAAGTAGCAAGGGAAAAGCAGCAAGTAACATACAAGGGAAATCCCATATGTTTAACAGCTGATCTTTCAGCAGAAGCTCTGCAGGCCAGAAGGGAATGGCAGGATATATTTAAAGTACTAAAAGGGAAAAATCTACAACCAAGATTACTCCACCTAGCAAGGACCCCTTTGAAAACTGATGGAGAAATCAAGAGATTTACAGACAAGCAAAAGTTAAATGAATTTAGTATCTCCAAACCAGTTTTACAATAAATGATAAAGGAGTTAGATAGACAGGAAACATAAAAGAAGAAAAAGACCTACAGAAACTAATCCCAAGCAATTAAGAAAATGGCAATATGAGCACTGTTGTTGTTTAGTCACACAGTCAAGTCCAGCTATCTGAGACCCCATGGGCTGAATCATGCCAGGCTTCCCTTCACTACCTCCCAGAAATTGCTCAAACTCATGTCCATTGAGTTGGTGATGCCATCAACCATCTCATCCTCTGTCATCCCCTTCTACTCCTGCCTTCAATCTTTCCCATCATCAGGGTCTTTTTCAACAAGTCAGCTCTTTCCATCAGAAGACCAATTGTAGGTTCAGCTTCAGTATCAATCCTTCAAGTGAATATTCAGGGTGGATTTCCTTTAGGATTGACTTGCTTGATCTTGACATAAAGGCTGTATATGGAAAATCCACAGCAAACATTTTTCTCAATGGTAAAAAATTGAAATCATTTCCTGTAAGATCAGGAACAAGACAAGGGTGCTGCTCTCACCACTATTATTCAACATAGCTTTGGAAATCCCAGCTATGGCAATCAGAGAAGGAAAATAAAAGGAATTCAGCATGGAAAAGAAGAAATACAACTCTCACTGTTTGCAAATGACATGATACTATACATAAAAAACCCTAAAGATACTATCAGTAAATTACTAGAGCTAATCAATGACTTTAGCAAAGTTGCAGGATACAAAATCAATATAGAGAATTTACTTGCATTCCTTTGTGAGTTTTCAGTTCAGTCACTCATTGGTGTTCGAATATTTGTGAGCCCATGGAATGTAGTATGCCAGGCTTCCCTGTCTATCAGCAACTCCCAGAGCTTGCTCAAACTCATGTCCATAAAGTCAGTGATGTCCTCCAACCATATCATCTTCTGTCATTCCCTTCTTCGCCTGCCTTCAATCTTTCCCAGCATCAGGGTCTTTTCCAATGAGTCAGTTCTTCTCATAAGGTGGCCAAAGTATTTGAGCTTCAGTTTCAGCACCATCCTTGCAATGAATATTTAGGACTGATTTCCTTTAGGATTGAATGGTTTCATCCCCTTGCATTCCAAGAGAATCTCCTTTATACTAACAATGTAAGGAATCAATCCCATTTACCACTGCAACAGAAAGAATAAAATATCTAGCAATAAACATACCTAAGGAGAAAAACAATCTATATACAGAAAAATATAAGACACTGAGGAAGGAAATCAAAGACCATATAAACTGATGGAGAGATATACTATGTTACTGGATTGGAAGAATCAACATTGTGAAAATGACTATACTACCAAATGCAATCTACACACTCAATAAGATCCCTATCAAATTACAAATGGCATTTTTCACAGAACTAGAACAAACAATTTCATAATGCGTATGGAAACACAAAAGACCACAAATAGCCAAAGCAATTTTGAGAAAGAAGAATGATGCTGGAGGAGTCAACCTTCCTGATTTCAGACAGTATTACAAAGCTACAGTTATCAATACAGTATGGTACTGGTACAAAAACAGAAATATAGACCAATGGAACAAAATAGAAAACCCAGACATAAGCCCACAAACCTATGGGAAAATCATCTTTGTCAAAGGAGGCAAGAATATACAATGGGGAAAAGATAGTCTGTTCAATAAGAGGTGCTGGGAAAACTGGACAGCTACATGTAAAAAAAAAAAAAATGAAATTAGAATACTTCCTAACAACATACACAAAGATAAAATCAAAATGGATTAAGACCTAAATGTTAGACCAGAAACTAAAACTCTCAGAGGAAAACATTGGCTGAAAAAGGTATGATAATTGACAGCAAGATCTTCCATGACCCACCTGCTAGAGTAATGGAATTTAAAACAAAAATAAAAAAGTGGGACCTAATTAAACATAAACACTTTTGCATAGCAAAGGAAACTATAAACAAGGTGAAAATACAACCCTCATAATGGAAGAAAATAATAGGAAATGAAACAACTGACAAAGGACTAATTTCCAAAATATACAAGCAGCTCATACAAGTCAATACCAGGAAAACAAACAACCCAGTCAAAAAGTAAGATAAGAATATAAACAGACATTTCTCCAAAGAAGACATACAAATGACTAATAAACACATGAAAAGATGTTCAATATATCTCATTATTATAGAAATACAAATCAAAACTACAAAGATATATCATCACATCAGTCAAAATGGCCATCATCAAAATGTCTAGAAACAATAAATGCTGGAGAGGGTATAGAGAAAAGGGAATCCTCTTGCACTGTTGGTGGGAATGTAAATTGATACAGCCACTATGGAAGACAATATGGAGATTCCTTAAAAAACAAGAAATAAAACCACTGTAGGATTGTATATCCAATTTCTAGCCATATACCCTGAGGAAACCAAAACTGAAACAGACAGATGTACTCCAATGTTCATTGAAATACTATTTACAATAGCTGGTACATGGAAGCAACCTAGATGTCCATCGATAGATGAATGGATAAGAAAACAGTGGTACATATATATAATGGAATATTATTCAGCCGTCTCAAAGTCTTCTCTGGGAACATACAAGACAAGGATTTCAAACCCAAGCTAATATGTTTTCAGCAACCTTACTTCTTGCAGCTCCAGTGATATTTCATTGGAAAGAACTCATGGAACTAAGTGTGACACTTCAGATTTTGCCTTTATAAGGCTACCTCATGCCCACTTTGTAGTCCAGTGGAAGACAATTCAAGTGCTTCTGAAATCTGTGTGTCCCAGCCTCTAGCTTTCACTTTTGCTCAAATAAAACTCTCTTCTTCTATTCTTATTTTGAACTGCATGATGATTATTTCCATGGACAAAATAGAAAGTAAATAATTCAAATGGAAAGGAAAACAAAATAGAGTAAATAAACAACAACAAAATAGAACAAGACAAACCAACTCAAAATCTTAAGCTTTGTCAACTGGAAAATATTATTAATTAGATTAAATTGGAAGTGTTTGCAAATGAATGTACCATTTCGTGAAACTACATGTTAGGACTTTTAGTAGAGAAACTATCCTTGAGCAATACGACAGACAACAGGGCCAGCAACTTCTATTTCAATTTCAAGAAGAAAAGCAAAATAAAATGTCCAAGCCACTCTCACTCTTCTTGTCCAATTGATTCCTGAAAATTTTTCCTCAGCAAAATCTGTCCCTGCAATCTTGGTGGTCATTTATATATTTGTGAACAATTCTGGAAGAGAATCAACGCATCTAGATGATCCAACAACAAAGCCTTGATATGCTCAACAAATCCGTGGTGGGAAAACCAACTGGATTGCATAGAAACTGCTGGCAAACTGTATATTTTTAAAAACTGAGATAAGCATTTAAGATCTAGCCCTTAGCTAGTCAATGCATAATATAGTATCATTAACTATAATCACAATGCTATATATTAGATCTCCAGAGATTATTCATATCCAAACTGCAAGTTTGTATACTTTTATCAACATCTCCCCATTTTCCCCATCCCTCAACCCCTGATAGCCACCAATCTACTCTCTGATTCTATGAGTTTAGCTTTTTTAGCCTTTACATAGAAATGATATTGTCTTTCTCTGTCTTAGTTCACTTAGCATAATTCCCTCAAGATTCATACATGGTGTTGCAAATGGCAGGACTTTTTCTTTCTCTCTCTCAATTAACTAGTAGGTAGGTATGTAGATAGATAGACATCACTGCTCAGTCACTAATTCCTGTCAGACTCTGCAACCCTATGGATGCATGCATGCCAGGCTTCCCTATCCATCACCATTTCCTGGAGTTTGTTCAAACTCATGTCCATTGAGTTGGTGATGCCATCCAACCATCTCATCCTCTGTCATCCCCTTTTTCTCCTGCCTTCAGTCTGGAATTCCCTTGCTTTTTCTATGATCCAACAGATATTGGCAATTTGATGTCTGGTTCCTCTACCTTTTCTAAACCCAGCTTGTACATCTGGAAATAAGTTAATATCTGAAATATATAAAGAACTAATAAAGTCAATAAAAAAGAAAGCCTTAACAATCCAATTAATAATAGACATTGCCTCAAAGAAGACATATAAATGGTAAACAAGTAAATTAAAAGATATGTAATAGCATTAATCATCATGGAAATGCAAATTAAAACCACAAGGAGATATCAGTTAATACTTGTTAGAATGACTATTGTCAAAAAGACAAGAGATAACAAATATTGATGAGAATGTGAAAAAAAGAAACTGTTGTGCACACTGGTGAGAATATAAATTAATTGACTCAACCAATATGGAAATTTCTCAAAAAAATAACAGTAGAACTACCATATGATCCACCAATCGCATTTCTCTGTGTATATCCAAAGTAAATGAAAACAGGTTATCAAAGAAAAAAATCTACATTCCCATGTTTATCACACCATTAGTCACAATAGTTAAGATATGGTAACAACTGTATCATATACACTGATTATGATAACATATCCATCAGCCAATGGACAAATGGATAAAGAAGAGAATTCCAGAAAAAACATCTACTTCTACTTCATTGACTATACTAAAGCTTTTGACTGTGTGGATCACAGCAAACTGTGGAAAACTCTTAAAGCCATTGAATAGCAGACCAACTTAACTGCCTCCTAAGAAACCTGGTCAAGAAGCAACAGTTAGAACCAGATGTGGAACAATGGACTGGTTCACAATTGGGAAAGGAGTATGCCAAGGCTATATATATTATCACCCTGCTTATTTAACTTACATGCCAATAATATCATCTGAAATTCTAGGCTGGATGAATCACAAGCTGGAATCAAGATTGCCTGGAGAAATATCAACAACCTGAGATAATGCATGTAATATCACACTAATGGAAGAAAGAGAAGAGGAACTAAAGAGTCTATTTAAGAGGTGAAGGAGGAGAGTGAAAAAGCTGGCTTAAAATTCAATATTAAAAACAAACAAACAAACAAACAAACAAAGATCATGGCATCTGGTCCCATCACTTCATGGGAAATAGACGGGGAAACAGTGGAAACAGTGTCAGATTTTATTTTTGGGGGCTCGAAAAACACTGCAGATAGTGATTGCAGCCATGAAATTAAAAGATGCTTACTCCTTGGAAGGAAATTTATGACCAAACTAGATAGCATATTCAAAATCAGAGACATTACTTTGCCAACAAAAGTCCGTCTAGTCAAGGCTATGGTTTTTCCAGTGGTCACATATGGATGTGAGAGTTGGACTGTGAAGAAAGCTGAGCACCGAAGAATTGATGCTTTTGAACTGTGGTGTTGGAGAAGACTCTTGAGAGTCCCTTGGACTGCAAGGAGATCCAACCAGTCCATTCTAAAGGAGATCAGCCCTTGGTGTTCTTTGGAAGAACTGTTGCTAAAGATGAAACTCCTACTTTGGCCACCTCATGTGAACAGTTGACTCATTGGAAAAGACCCTGATGCTGGGAGGGATTAGGGGCAGGAGGAGAAGGAGACAACAGAGGATGAGATGGCTGGATGGCATCACTGACTTGATGGACATGAGTTTGAGTGACCTCCGGGAGTTGGTGATGGGCGGGGAGGCCTGGCGTGCTGCGATTCACGGAAGTCACAAAGAGTCGGACACGACTGAGCGACTGAACTGAACTGAACTGAACTGAATTTCTGGCATATAACTCTATATTTCAAATATTGTAATTCCTTATCATTTTATACTTTATTTAGCAGTTCATTTCAGTCGCTCAGTCATGTCCAACTCTTTGCGACCCCATGAATCACAGAATGACAGGCCTCCCTGTCCATCACCAACTCCCAGAGTTCACTCAGACTCACGTCCATCGAGTCAGTGATGCCATCCAACCATCTCATCCTCTGTCGTCCCCTTCTCCTCCTGCCCCCAATCCCTCCCAGCATCAGAGCCTTTTCCAATGAGTCAACTCTTCGCATGAGGTGGCCAAAGTACTGGAGTTTCAGCTTTAGCATCATTCCTTCCAAAGAAATCCCAGGCCTGATCTCCTTCAGAATGGACTTTATTTATAATACCCTATTAATTGACAACAACCCTGTACTGACTTCATCTTATTCCATCCTCCAAGCATAGTTAAAATACAATTTGTAATTGACTTAGTAGTAATTTACAATATCATTATGGCTGTGCAAGTGCTGTTCATGACTGAGCCAAAGGGCATACAATAATTATATTTCTTTTTATGTAATTTTTTGCTTTTCCAAGTGTTTAAAATGGTGTTTGTATTTACCACAGTAATTTTCTGGGATTGATAATTGCCCCATTTAAAGATTTTCATTTTTTAATTTTCCTTTGTATCTATTGTTACCCTTCCCTCCATCTCCAATAGCATCTCAATACACTTTTCCACATAGTCAATAGTATCTGTTTATTAATTATTGTTTTTTAAATTTTGTTTCCATTTTTGTTCTGATAATACTTGCATCTAGATACATCCATTTTCCTGTTGTCTGGACTATTTGCTCTTCAAGCCTACTGCACAATTGTAATCCTGGCAATTTCTTTACCTTTCTCCTAATTCCCTCCATACTATATTTTCTGCTGTCTTGCTTTACTCCTCCTTTTTGCTGAAGCACATCCTGTATGATCTTCATAAGGAATGGTGCAATGATGATAAATGTTGAGCCCTTGTGCATCTGAATATCCATTTATCATACTTTTGCTTAATTTAGTTTGCCTGGATATTAACTTTTAGATGGAAAAATAATTTTACCTCAGAGTTTTTAAAAACTTGCTACATATCATTATAACTTCCAATTATGCTTCTTAGAAATATGATGTTATTTTAATTCCTTTATAAGTAACATGCTTATTTTTGAAACTCTTAAAAGTTTTTGCAATTGTTTCTTTATCCCTGATATACTCAAATGACTTTCAGGTTATTCTTTATGTCATTTATCATGTTGTACACTATGTCAGTTAAGTTATAGTTATGCTATTTATTTGTATTTAATTTTTTATTTAAAATATATGCACATATAAACATATTTAATTATATATATATATATATATATATATATATTCACAAATATGACTTAAATCATATATTGCTCTGAGGGCAAAGAACCTGGATTCATATCCTATCTGCATTATTTACCATTTATGAGACCTTGGTAAAGTCATAAAATTTCTCTATTTCTCAGTTTCACCCTCTGTATAATGAAGCATGTATATCATATTGTCAGTAAGAAATGAGTTTATACATATAAAGAAATTAGTGCATGGCATATGTGAATTATTTAATATATGACTTTAAGTGTATCTCTTATTAAAGTGTATATTTTTTCTTGCCTCCTCCCACCCAATTTTTTCTCCACTTTTTCATAACTATAGTCATGACCTAGTATATATTCTCTTATTTTACTCTATGCTCATAAAAGCACATATAGACAGCAATCATTTTATTGACATTCTGCTGGTGTTGAATTTTCTTATTTGTCCTTTAATTTCAGAATAATTTTTCCTTCTCTCTTATAAGATACTATTGTTTGATATAGAATACTTAGGTGGTAGGTTTTCTTAAACTATTTTGGCTAGTATAAAAATGCTGAGTCCTCTTGTTTTATATTTTCTGATTGGAAGACATATGGATGTAAATCAATTAAATTCTGAATGTAATGACTTATTTTTCTCTGCCTAATATTGATAGAGTCAATTCCTAGGCAGGTTGATAAGAAGTCCGGGTGTCCTCAAGGAGAGAGGGGTCTGGAATTCTCAAGGAGGAGGAAAGGACATTTTTTTTTTTTTTTTCTCTACATTCCTTAGGATTATATAACAATAATGTATCCTGCTTGAGAAGAGTTTCTAGAAAAAAACCTCTGACTAACCCTCTTGATGAAAGTGAAAGTGGAGAGTGAAAAGGTTGGCTTAAAGCTCAACATTGAGAAAACAAAGATCATGGCATCTGGTCCCATCACTACATGGGAAATAGATGGAGAAACAGTGGAAAGAGTGTCAGACTTTATTTTTCTGGGCTCCAAAATCACTGCAGATGGTGACTGCAGCCATGAAATTAAAAGACGCTTACTCCTTGGAAGGAAAGTTATGGCCAACCTAGATAGCATATTCAAAAGCAGAGACATCACTTTGCCAACAAAGGTTCGCCTAGTCAAGGCTATGGTCTTTCCTGTGGTCATGTATGGATGTGAGAGCTGGACTGTGAAGAAGGCTGAGCGCTGAAGAATTGATGCTTTTGAACTGTGGTGTTGGAGAAGACTCTTGAGAGTCCCTTGGACTGCAAGGAGATCCAACCAGTCCATTCTGAAGGAGATCAGCCCTGGGATTTCTTTGGAAGGAATGATGCTAAAGCTGAAACTCCAGTACTTTGGCCACCTCATGCGAAGAGTTGACTCATTGGAGAAGACTCTGATGCTGGGAGGGATTGGGGGCAGGAGGAGAAGGGGACGACAGAGGATGAGATGGCTGGATGGCATCACTGACTCAATGGATGTGAGTCTGAGTGACCTGCGAGAGTTGGTGATGGACAGGGAGGCCTGGCGTGCTGCAGTTCATGGGGTCGCAAAGAGTCAGACACAACTGATTGACTGATCTGATCTGAATCCTGTTATCTTAAAATGTAAATTATGGGAGTGGGTCTAGTAAGGTCTTTACAACCTCCAGACACTCTTTTGATTCACTGTAATAACTAATTAAAAGATGTATAACTCCAATTCTAACACTAGCAAGGGTGTTCCCTTTCTGCCCCCTTCTGATATTTGTGTCAGAAACTTTATTTATTCCTTTTATACTTTAATAAAACTTTATTACACAAAAGCTCTGAGCAATCAAGCCTCATCTCTGGCCTTGGATTGAATTCTTCTCCTCTGGAGGCCAAGAATTCCCAGCATCTTTCGTGGTTCAGCAACAACCCTTCATCTTGGGGTCTTGTCTGGGATTCTTCAGGACAAGGTAAAGATGCTTGGAGCTTTAGTTCTTTGTTGTCCTAACAAATACGTTTTCTGCTGTATTTTACTAACCCTACAGTTTGCTTGTGTGAATGAATGACATGCCCTGTGCAAAGCAAGTGAGGAGCCCTGCTCTGTGGTTCTGCAGTGACCTCATACAGTTTATGGCAGAAACCTGTGGGGGGATTATACTGACCTGCCAATGCCTCCAAAGGCACCAAATGTCTCCTTCGGGACTGACCAGAAATGGGCAAAGCGTGTGGACCAAATTTTCCTTTCTCAGTCAAACTTTCCGGTCTCTTTGACCATTTCATAACTTCTTGGGAATTAGAACTACTAACCTATCTGTTGGATCATAGACTTTCAAGGGACTTGTGATCTATTCTGTTACTGTGTACTGTTACTTAGGTCCCAAACTTGGACTAGTAGTCAGGAAGCACCTAGCCTCATTAAAAATTCAAAGTTCAGAAGCTAGATGGAGCTCTAGCTTCAAGAGCATCTCTGAGGTTAAAGATTACTCAGATTGGAAGTACAGTGAGTTTCTTCCTTTGGTAACACTAGCTCTTAGTAGACCAGAGGAGGCTTTCCAGTGGCTTTTGTCCCAAGTCCTTAGATATTCTTTCTGTGGAATCTGTGGGAATGAAATGGAAGGACTGGCCCTAATAACTCGAGAACAAAAATCACTTTCTCCTCACTGTCCAGCCCTTCACCATCTCTTTTGCTATCGCTTATACTGATGTGGTGACACTTGGAAGGAACATCTGTTTTATTTTCGTACCAGTCTTATTGTGGTCAGAAATATACTCAGGGCTGTGCACAGGCACTCAGGTGACAAATGTTTCCCCCAGAAGTCTTAGACTAGGAGGCATTCAAGAAGGTTACTTTGATTGCACCCTGGGTGGCATCAGAGGCAAGCAAGGTTTTAATGTTGAGGAACTGGACATCAGTCTGGGATGCCATCAGGTCTACCTCTGGTGCATCTCCACCTCATCTCAATGGGAGGGACAAATATGGCAAGTAATGGGCAGATTAAGTCCAAACAGGGAAGGAAAGTTTCAGTGTAAAGTCTGTCTATACCCGCATCTATAGCAGGGAGGGATGCCTCCAGTAGAAAGATGGCACTTGTCCCTTTCTTTCTTTCTTACAGATGGGAGCTAACAATTCCATCCTCACTCCTTTGAATGTATCCTGAAAAACTGGGATAGATTTGATCCTCAGAGCTTAAAGAAGACACGCCTGATCTTCTTCTGTGATACTGAATGGCCACAGTATTCTTTAGAAGATGGGGAACACTGACCTGTTGAAGGATCTGAATTATTACTGTTCTACGATTAGACTGGTTCTGTAGAAAACAAGGAAAATGGTTAGAAGTAGCATACATGTTGCCCTTTTTCTCTCTGCAAGGTATGCCATATTTATGTCCTAAGGGTATAGATTTGGGTGTGAAACCTTCAGTTCCCTCCTGTCCTCCTACTTTGCCCCCATACCTGGGGCTCAAAACTTAGCAAGCTGAAAGTCAGAGAACCACCCCCCCCCCCCAAGAAGGGTTGCCTTCATCTTAGTAGAAACCCAAGCTAAGATTCAAATGGCCCAAGTAGAGGTCCAAACAACTCCTGTCTCAGTATGACCTCAGACTACTCTGGTTTCAATAGAAACTCAGACAATCGAAGTAAGAGAAGCTCAGACAGCAAAAATTAAGGGTGAAATACAGGACAAAATGGAGGACACAAAACAGAGAGATCAAGAAAAGCAGGTTTCTCCAACCTATCCCTGGGATTGTATGCACAGAGCAGCCAGAGAGACTTAGGAACAGCCACACAAGCTGTTGCATCTTCATGAAGCACCCACCAGGAGAAATAATCAGTCTATGAGAGTTAACAAGCCCTTTTCTTAACAAGAACTACAAAGAATCAAGGATGATCTGAGAGACTATTTAGAGGACCCAGAAAAATATATTAGAGCTTTTAAAGGTGTTACTCTGCTTTATGAACTTACTTGAAAAGATGTGATGTATATCTTGGGACAAACATTGACTCCTGACTCAAAAACTCAAGATTTGGGAAAAGCGGTTGCTTATGGAGATGAATAGCTTGGTGATGAATCAGTAGAGAAGAGGGAGGATGAGATAGCCACCCTACCCATTGGGAATCAGGCAATCCCGACCATAGAACCAGACTGGGACTATAACACTGCTAAAGGAAGATGAGGTCAGAGTCATTTTGTCAGATGTATTCTTGAAGGACTAAAAGCAAGTGCTTGCTAAAACTTTAAGCCAAATTGGCAAACATAGAACAGAAGGAGAAGGAAGCTCCTGGTAAATTCCTAGATAGACTGAGAGAAGCCCTTCACAGATGCACTGAGATTGATCCCGAAAGTGAAGAGGGGAAAGTGATCTTAAAAGATAGATTTCTCACTCAGTCAGCTCCAGATATCCACCATAAGCTATTAAAACAGGCGTATGGTCCAAATCAGTTTTTAGATAATCTGTTGCAACTGGCTCAAACAGTCTATTATGGTAGGGAATATGAAGAAAAGAAAGAAAGGCAGAAGAAGACAAAGGAACAGGTGGAAGCCCTTGTAATAGCTGTCAGAACCATTCTTAAACAGCCTGAGAAAAATGCCCAGAGGGAACAAGGTGAAAAGGGGTGAGTTTGCTATTACTTTGGAAAGGTGGGGCACCTCAAGCAGGATTGCCCTCAGGCATCTAAGCTGCCCCCCAACTCCATGGCCGGTCTACAAGGGACCACACTGGAGGAGAGACTTCCCTCAGAGGTGTAGGTTTCAGGGGTTGGACTCAAGACAATCAGGACTGAAAGTGCCCAGGGATCCCCACAACAGCTCCCATCCTAATTACACATCAGGGACCCCGGGTATTAATAACTGTGGAAGGCCAATCCATCGATTTCCTTTTAGACACTGGGGCAACTTTCTCTGTGCTTACTGAAGCCCCTGGCCCACTTTCTTCCTGATCCGCCTCCATATTGGGACTGTCTGGATAAGCCAAAAGGTATTATTTCAGTTGTTCTTTAACTTGTAACTGGGACACTGATATTTTCACATGAGTTTCTGATCGTGTCAGAGTCTCCGTCACCCTTTTTGGGGAGGGATATACTAAGAAAGAGCCATGCCTCTGTTTTCATGAATATGGAGCCCTCATTTTTTCTCCCTTTAATTGAACAAAATGTAAATCCTAGAGTGTGGGCTGATGGAAAATCTGTGGGTCGAACACAAAATGCTATTACTGTAGTTGTCAATATCAAAGATCTGCACTTATTTCCACATAAGAAGCAGTATTCACTGAAACCTGAGGTTAAGGACGGGTTAAAATTCGTAATTGAGAATTTAAAGGAGCAGGGGCTATTAATTCCCTGTAACAGTAGATGCAACACTCCGATTTTGGGTATAAAGAAATCAAATGGTAAATGGAGACTTTTAACGGCTATATATTGTACTAAAGAAGTAGCTGTTACGCATTTTAAAGGGCACAGAAGAGATGGGAGTAAAGTAGCCGAAGGTAATCAGCTGGCTGACTGTAAAGCCAGAAAAGCTGCATTTTATGAAACCCCTTCACTGCAGACACCTTTGATCTGGACAGGTCCTGTGGAACAGGAAAAGCCACAATATACTTAGGAAAGATATGAGAAAAGAGCAGCAAAGATTACTGATAAAGGATGGTTACAGTCCATGAATGGATGATTAATAATTCCTGAAAATGCCCAATGGAAAAGTTTTTCCTAAAGCCTTAGAATTAACTAATTATGTAATTCAGCTCTCAGCTCTTCAACAGGCTTTAATGGAACTACAGGAGGTGACTCCTGACCCAGCCTCTGAATCAAGCAAGCCTCTATTTGAGCAAAGAACCAAAGTCCTGGTAAAAACATTGGGATCTGGGGCCAATCCCTCAAGCCCCTCTGGGAAAGCCCTTGCCAGCTTATTATTTCTTCTCCCATATCTGTCAAATTGCCAGGAATTGATTCATGTGTGCATCACACTCGAGTTAAGAGGTGGCACCATGACCAGAACTAAGTGATATCATTTTATATCTTTACTTTATATGCTCTGACTTTGTACTTTCCAAATGGGCCTGATAATCTATGTGAGCCTACTTCTGCTGACATCAAAAGTCCTGAGTCTGCCATTTGACCATCAAGACAATGCCTTCCTGTCCTGCACTCATGCCTATGCCACATTCCACAATCGGTTTAATTGCTGGGTCTGCAGAGCACTCTCCTCCTCATCAATTGAAGACTTCCCATAGTGGATTTCTCCACATCAAAGAAAGGACTCTCTTCAACTCTGTGATGACATCTAAGAATCCTCAGATGGACTGATGTAAATATGGACATAATGTGACTTTTAATTTTGATTTTAACTTGGTTTAATGACTATTTTGCCTTACATCTGTAACTGTATAATGGGGTTTGTTTCTAGCCATCTGAAAGCTTTTAAGTCACAAATGGTTGTCCAAGCTCCTACGAGTGCCACAGCCTCATCCAACTATTATTTACCAGGATCCCTGGACCAGAGACCCTCAATATGAAGGTTAGGAAAATATGTTGCCTCACCAATTTAGGGACAATGCCCCTTATCAGCTCGGGAGCAGTTATGGAACGAAAATGACTCCCATTTTCCTTGAAAATATAATTCTCCTAAAAGAAAAGTGGGGGTGAGAGAGTCAATTTCTAGGCAGCTTGATAAGAAGTCTGGGGGTCCCCAAGGAAAGAAGGATCTGGAATTCTCAAGGAGGAGGAAAGGACATTTTTTTTTCCTCTACATTCCTTAGGATTATATAACAATAATGTATCCTGCTTGAGGACCGTTTCTAGAAAAAAATCTTCTGGCTAACCCTTTTATTTTAAAATGTAAATTATGGGAGTGGGTCTAGTAAGGTCTTTGCAACCTCCAGACATTCTTTTGATTCACTGTAATAACTAATTAAAAGGTATATAACTCCATTGCTAACACTAGCAAGGGGGTCCTTTTCTGCCCCCTTCTGATGTCTATGTCAGAAGCTTTCTCTATCCCTTTTATACTTTAACAAAACTTTATTACACAAAAGCTCTGAGTGATGAAGCCTCATCTCTGGCCCCAGATTGAATTCTTCTCTGCTGCTGCTACTGCTGCTACTAAGTCGCTTCAGTAGTGTCAACTCTGTGCGACCCCATAGATGGCAGCCTACCAGGCTCCCCTGTCCCTGGGATTCTCCAGGCAAGAATACTGGAGTGGTTTGCCATTTCCTTCATCTCTGGCCCCAGATTGAATTCTTCTCCTCTAGAGGCCAAGAATCCCAGCGTCTTTCATGGTTCAGCTGCAACCTTTCAACATTTTCTATTTATATTTGTGTTTTAGTATTTTGTATTTCACTTATTTATTCAAGGTTTTCTTTTCTTGAAAAGCAGGCTTATTGAGGTATATTTGATATATTTTTAAAAACTGTACATGTTTAATATATGCAAATTGATGAGTTTGGATATGTGCATACATCTGTTAAACCATCTTCACAATCAATGCAATAAGATATATTTATTACATTCAAAAGGTTACTTGTGTCCATTGTGTGTGTGTGTTTGTAGTGAGAATACTTAACATGAGATCAACACTCTTAATGAAATGTTATGTGCATACACAATACTATTGACTTTATCATTAAATTATACAGCAGATCCCTAGAACAAATTCATCTTTCATAATTGAAGTTTAATCAGGTACCTCATGTTGCTTCTCTAGTGGCTTAGATGGTAAAGAATTTGCCTGCAATGCAGGAGACTCGGGTTCAATCCCTAGGTTGGGAAGATCCCTTGGAGAAAGGAATGGCAACCCATTCCAATATTCTTGCCTGGAGAATTTCATGGACAGAGGAGCCTGGCCATCTACAGTTCATGGGTTCACAAAGAATCAGAAACACACACACACACACACACACACACACACACACACACCTCATGTTAGTGGAGTCATGCTGTATTTATTCTTCTATGACTGACATTTCTTTTTGCATAATACCATCCAGATTCATCCATGTTATTGCAAATGGCAGAATTTCATTTTTTAGGGTTTACTAAAGTGTTATTGAACATTTTTGTATATTATACTCCATTTACAGTTATTATAAAATATCAGCTATTTTCCCTGTGCTGTACAATACTTTTTATCTTATATATTTTACATTTAGTAGACTATGCCTCTTAATTCCTTTCACCTGTCTTGCCCATCCCCTCACTGCTCTTCCTATGGGTAACCACTAGTTTCTTCTCTCCATCTGTGAGTCTGTTTCTGTTTGTTATATTCATTTTTTTAATTCCTCATACAAGTAACAATAACTACTATTTGTCTTTCTTTCTTTGACTAATTCACTAAACATAATACACTCCATATCCATCCATTTTGTCACAAATGACAAAATTTCATCTGTCTTATGGATATTAAATATTAAATCATGTGTATACACACACACACCACAGCTTCTATATCCATTCATCTGTTGATGGACATTTAGGTTGAATTCACCTCTTGGTTATAATGGCAAAAAGTGAAAAGGAAGTAAAGAGCCTCTCAATGAAGGTAAAATAGGAGAGCAAAAAAGCTGGCTTAAAACTCAACATTCCAAAAAACTAAGATCATGGTATCCAGTTCCAACACTTCATGACAAATAGATGGGGGAAATAAGGAAACAGTGACAGGATTTATTTTGGGGGACTGCAAAATCACTGTGGATGGTGACTGCAGCCATGAAATTAAAAGATATTTTCTCCTTGGAAGAAAAGCTCTGACAAGTCTGGACAGTGTGTTAAAAAGCAGAGATGTCATTTTGCCAACAAAGTTCCATCTTAGTCAAAGCCATGGGTTTTCCAGTAGCCATGCATGGATGTGAGAGCTAGACCATAAAGAAGCCTGAATGCCTAAAAATTGATGCCTTTGAGCTATGGTGCTAGAGAAGACTCCTGAGAGTCCCTTGCACAGCAAGAAGATAACCAGTCAATACTAAAGAAAATTAACATTAAGCAGTCATTGAAAGGACTAAGGATGAAGAGGAAGCTCCAATTTTTTGACCACCTGATGAGAAGAGCTGACTCATTGGAAAAGACTGTGAAGCTGGGAAACATTAAGGGTGGGAGGATAAGGGGATGACAGAGGATGAGATGATTAGATGGCGTCATTGACTTAATGGATATGAGTTTGAGCAAATTCCAAGAGATAGTGAAGGAAGCCTGGTGTACTGCAGTCCATCGGGGTGCCCCCCACTGGGACATGACTAAGTGACTGAACAACAAAATATATATGTATATATGCATGTGTGCTCAGTCGTGTCCAACTCTTTATGACCCTATGGACTGTAGCCCTCTAGACTCCTATATCCATTGGATTTTCCGGGTAGGAATATTGGAGTGGGTTGCCATTCCCCACCCCCCCACCCCCAAAGCAATTTCCCAACCCAGAGATCAAACCTATGTCTCTTGTGCTTCCTGCATTAGCAGCTGTATTTTTTATTACTTAGCCACCCAGGAAACAGTGGTATGAAGCTAAAAATCAATTGTTTTTCAGTCACTTAGTCATGTCCAGCTCTTTGCAAACCCATGGACTGCAGCATGCTAGGTTTCCCTGTCCTTCACCTTCTCCTGGAGTTTGCTGAAACTCATGTTCAATGAGTCGATGATGCCATCCATCCATTTTATCCTGTATCACCCCCTTTTCCTCCTGCCCTCAATTTTTCCCAGCATCAGTATCTTTTCCAATGAGTCAGCTATTCCCATTAGGTGGCCAAAATAATGGAGCTTCAGCTTCATCATCAGTCCTTCCAATGAATATTCAGGATTGATTTCCTTTAGGATTGACTGGTTTGATCTTCTTGCTGTTCAAGGGAATCTCAACAGTCTTCTCCAGCACAACAGTTCGAAGGCACTTTTTGTGGTTCAATTCTCACATCCATACATGACTACTGAAAAACCCATAGTTTTGACTAGACAGACCTTTGTAGGCAAATGATGTCTCTGCTTTTCAATATGTTGTCTAGGTTTGTCATAGATTTTCTTCCAAGGAGCAAGCATCTTTTCATTTCAAGGCTACAGTCAACATTCACCGTGATTTTGGAGCCCCCCCCCCCCAAAAAAAAATATATGTCACTGGTTCCATTTTTCCCTATCCATTTGCCATGATGGAATGGGACCAGATGGCATGATCTTCATTGTTTTGAATATTGAGTTTTAAGCCAACTTTTTCACTCTCCTCTTTCACTTTCATCAAGAGGCTCTTTAGTTCTTCTTTGCTTTCTGCCATTAGGGTGGTGTCACCTGTATATCTGAGGTTATTGATATTTCTCCAGGGAATATTGATTCCAGCTTGTGCTTCATGATTCTTTATTCCAGCCTAACAGTTCACATGATGTCCTCTGCATATAGGTTAAATAAGCAGGGTGATGATATACAGCCTTGACATAGTCCTTTCATAATTTGGAACCAGTTCATTGTTCCATATCTAGTTCTAACTGTTGCTTCTTGGCCTGCATACAGGTTTATCAGGAGGTAGGTAAGGTGGTCTGGTATTCCCATCTATTTAAGAATTTTTCCCAGTTTGTGTGTTCCAGAGAGTCAAAGGCTTTAGCATAGACAATGAAACAGAATTTTTTTTTTCTGGAACTCCCTTGCATTTTCTATGATCCCAGAGATGTTGGCAATTGGATCTATAGTTCCTCTGTCCTTTCTGAATACACCTTTTACAACTGGAATTTCTTGGTTCACGTACTGTTGAAGCTTAGCTTGAACAATTTTGAGCATTACCTTGCTAGCATTTGTGGTTATAAAAGATGTAATTTCTATTGTTTTAAATTTGTTGAGACTGCCTTCTATTCTGTTAATATCATGTAATCTATTATGGAGAATGTACCATGTACACTTGAAAAAAAATGTGTATTCTGACTGGAATTGGATGGAATCTCCAGTAGATATCTGTTAAGTCTAACTGGTCCAATGTATCATTTAAGACCATTGTTTACTTATTGATGTTCTGTCTAGATGATGCATCCATTAATTTAAGTGGGATATTAAAGTTCCCTACTATTAGTATATTTTTATCAATTTCTCTTTTTATGTCTGTTAATATCTGCTTTACTTACTTAATATTTTCTTACTTTTCTATACACAAGGGTACCTCCATAGGACTATAAGAAGCTTTTTCAGTGGACTCTTTGCAGTCCAGAAGGGAGTGGCATGATTTATTCAAATTATGAAAGAAAAAAAAAAACTTCAACCAAGAATACTGTCTACCAAAGTTATTGTTAAAAAATTGAATGAAAGATAAAGAGTTTTCTAGACAAACAAAAGCTAAAGAAGTTTACCACCACTAATTGGCCTTACAAAAATGTTAAAGGGACTTCTTTAAGTTGAAAATTAAAGGTGTGACTGGTAACAAGAAAACATTTGAAAGAATATATCTCACTGAAAAAGTAAATAATATAGTAGAAGTATTGGATTAATCATACATAAAAGATACGTAAAGGATCTGGAGAAGATGGTGGAGGAATAAGATGGGGAGATCACTTTTCTTCCCACAAATACATTAAATAAATCTGGATATGGAATAACTCCTGCAGAACACTTGCTGAATGCAGACAGAAAACTCCAGTTTTCCAAAAAGAGAAGTCAATCTCCTCAGAATGAGGTAGGCCAGAAGAAAAAGATAAAAAAGAGGCAAAGGATTTCAGGATGGGGGCCTGTGCCCTGGGGAGGGAGTCCTGAAGGAGGAAAAGTTTTCACATCTTGGCAATACCTTCACAGTCAGGGATGGGGGTAGGGGAGAAGGGAGCTGTAGAACCTCAGAAGGGAACTCAGCAACAAGTGCCAGGAAGGGAAAACAGAGAGAATTCATCACAGAGATCTTTAAGGAAAAGCACTTCCCAGCCAAAAAGCGGTTTACATTGCCCATAACAAGAGGGGCCTGTGTGCTGAGGTTCACGCTGTGGGGATCAGACTCCAGGGAGAGGTCCAGTGTTGGCTGCCATGAAAATACTCTTGAGAGAGCTAGAACACAGCTGAGGGAATCCAGGGAAAAGCCTGGGCTTGTCAGAGAGGCAAGAGATTGTTGACACAGGGACCCTCTAATTCCTCACAGATCTCAGGAATTCCTCTAATTCCTTGCAGATCTCAGGAACCTGCCTTCATAATTGCCATAGGTGGTAGGAACAACAGCTATGAATTTCCCATAGAGAACATAGAGATGTTCAGAAAAACTGGCGGGAAAGGCAGAGGTGGAGCTAGATGCAACTGCAGTTTACAGTCCCAGAGTGAGTAACTCAAACTGAGTGACTACTACCAAAGCCAGGGAGAATGCCCGAGACAGTGGACAAAATACTACTGCTGTGGTTCCAGCTCTGGAAGTAGCAGCGACCACCAAGTCATGGGCAGGCACAAGCTATAGCCCACACGTTCCTGGGAGCCAAAGCAGCTAGGCTTTTTCTATGGACCCATGATCTGGGAGGGATTGAGGGCAGGAGGAGAAGGGGACGACAGAGGATGAGATGGCTGGATGGCATCACTGACTCGATGGATGCGAGTCTGAGTGACCTCCGGGAGCTGGTGATGGACAGGGAGGCCTGGCGTGCTGCGGTTCATGGGGTCGCAAAGAGTCGGACACGACTGAGCGACTGATCTGATCTGATCTGATCTGATGATCTGGGATCAATTCCTCTGGGAGATTTCATGATCTGCCTCAGACTATAACAACATCAATCAGGTCTCTGCCACTGCAGGCATTCCCTGGTACATTCCAATTGTGGCTGCCATACCTGGTCCTCTCCCCAGCCTGACTGAGCTAGTGAGCTTTAATAAACCTCAGCCTTCATCCCCTTTTCTCTGGGCAGGGAACAGACACTGGAGGGTGGCCTACAAGCAGAGGCAGTCCCAGAACTAAAGTCAAGCACCATGGGCTGCATGACAAAACAAGAGGTAGGGAATTAGCACTTGAAGCCACAAGTTCAGCAGATTAAATCCCCACAAATAGCTCAAGAGTGTGAACTTTGGGATAATTGTGGACTTTGAGAGCAAGTAAAAGCTGGCTAAGGGCAAATCTGAGGCTGAGCAGACCCCATAGTGCCCTCAGCATGTCCAGACACCTTCCTAGAATTATTGGAGAACTTCACGAGCACGCAGATTAGCTGGTGCTCACTGCATGAAGAGGTCAATGGAGGAGTAAGGAAGACATTCTTCTTCAGATCAGTTCAGTTTCCCAGTCTTGTCCAACTCTTTGTGACTCCAGGCCTCCCTGTCCATCACCAACTCCCAGAGTTCATGCAAACCCATGTTCATCGAGTCGGTGATGCCATCCAACCATCTCATACTCTGTTGTCCCCATCTATTCCTGCCATCAATCTTTCCCAGCATCAGAGTCTTTTCTAATGAGTCAACTCTTCGTATGAGGTGGCCAAAATACTGGAGTTTCAGCTTTAGCATCATTCCTT
Source organism: Tragelaphus eurycerus (assembly GCA_935064755.1). Taxonomy (NCBI): domain Eukaryota; kingdom Metazoa; phylum Chordata; class Mammalia; order Artiodactyla; family Bovidae; genus Tragelaphus; species Tragelaphus eurycerus. The sequence goes on along the minus strand of CAKXYN010000046.1, from coordinate 11,129,170 downwards.
CCAAAGAAATCCCAGGGCTGATCTCCTTCAGAATGGACTGGTTGGATCTCCTTGCAGTCCAAGGGACTCTCAAGAGTCTTCTCCAACACCACAGTTCAAAAGCATCAGTGCTCAGCTTTCTTCACAGTCGAACTTTCACATCCATACGTGACTACTAGAAAAACCATAGCCTTGACTAGACGGACCTTTGTTGGCAAAGTAATGTCTCTGCTTTCTAATATGTTGTCTAGGTTGGTCATAGCTTTCCTTCCAAGGAGTAAGCATCTTTTAATTTCATGGCTGCAGTCACCATCTGCAGTGATTTTGGAGCCCCCCCCCCAAAAAAAATAAGTCAGCCACTGTTTCCACTGTTTCCCCATCTATTTCCCATGAAGTGATAGGACCAGATGCCATGATCTTAGTATTCTGAATGTTGAACCTTAAGCCAAACTTTTCACTCTCCTCTTTCACTTTCATCAAGAGGCTTTTAGTTCCTCTTCACTTTCTGCCCTAAGGGTGGTGTCATCTGCGTATCTGAGGTTATTGATATTTCTCCTGGCAATCTTGTTCCAGCTTGTGCTTCTTCAGCCCAGCGTTTCTCATTATGTACTCTGCTTAGAAGTTAAGTAAGCAGGGTGCCAATACACAGCCTCGACATACCCTTTTTCCTATTTGGAACCAGTCTGTTGTTCCATGTCCAGTTCTAACTGTTGCTTCCTGACATGCATATAGGTTTCTCAAGAGGCAGGTCAGGTGGTCTGGTATTCCCATCTCTTTCAGTTTATTGTGGTCCACAGTCAAAGGTTTTGGCATAGTCAATAAAGCAGAAATAGATGTTTTTTCTGGAACTCTCTTGCTTTTTCCATGATCCAGTGGATGTTGGCAATTTGATCTCTGGTTCCTCTGCCTTTTCTAAAACCAGCTTGAACATCAGGAATTTCATGGTTCATGTATTGCTGAAGCCTGGCTTGGAGAATTTTGAGCATTACTTTACTAGTGTGTGAGATGAGTGCAATTGTGTGGTAGTTTGAGCATTCTTTGGCCTTGCCTTTCTTTGGGATTGGAATGAAAACTGACCTTTTCCAGTCCTGTGGCCACTGCTAAGTTTTCCAATTTTTCTGACATATTGAGTAAGGATTGTCAGAGCTTCATGTTTCAGGGTTCGAAATAGCTCAACTGGAATTCCATCACCTCCACTAGCTTTGTTCATAGTGATGCTTCCTAAGGCCCACTTGGCTTCACATTCCAGGATGTCTGGCTCTAGGTGAGTGATAACACCATCGGTACAACCACTCTAATATAACTTTATTTTTCTTTTATTTCTTCTTTTTCATGCTATTCTAATATTTTTTATTATTCCTTTAATTTTTACCTTACATTTTTCTTTTTTAAAATATCTACATCTGTGCCAGATTCCTGTTGATGTATGGAAAAACCAATGCAATATTGTAAAGTAATTAGCCCCCAATTCAAATAAATAAATTTTTAAAAATCTAATTTTTAAATAAACTTGTTTTAGTTTATGTTTTTCCTATTTTTACGGTACTATTCAGTTATATTGTATTTTCTCCATATTTATGATTTTGTATTTTTGCTATCTAGTTTTTACTGTTTTTATTTATGAGTTTATTGGCTTGATTGCTCTTTTCTTCTTTGATTCTTGTTTATATGCTTTTTCTTTTTGTAAGTTTGTGAATTGCTTTGGATGTTCTTGGCTGATGAATGTTGCTTTCACTATTAATCCTGGTGTTTTGTCTTATCCCCTCCCTCTTGAGTCTTTCTCCCCATTCAATCCAACAATTATTGGATGAAATGTCCTACAGGTATCAATTAGTGCCAACTGGTTCAATGTATCATTTAAGGCTTATGTTTATTAATTTTACATCTGGATGATACTGACTATGGGGTTACTTTGTAGGTTGTAAATAAATATATATTAACTCTTCACTAAATAAATAGTAACTAAATACAGTAGTTCTTTCTATGATATGCCATGGATCATACAATATTTCTTTCACTTTTTAAAAATACCTATTCTTTTTCCTCTGTGTAACTTAAAAGTATCTTCTGTCTCACATATTCTTTCATCTGTCTGGTCTGTTCTATTCTTGATGCTCTTTCTTGCATTTTTTTTTTCTTATTTCAATCATTGGATTCTTTAACTCCAAAATTTTACATTTTTTGTTTCTTTCTTTATTTAAATATAAATTTATTTATTGTAATTGGAACCTAATTACTTTACAATATTGTATTGGTTTTGCAAAACATCAACATGAATCTGCCACGGGTGTACATGTGTTTCCCATCCTGAAACCCCCTCCCACCTCCCTCCCCATACCATCCCTCTGGGTCATCCCAGTGCACCAGCCCCAAGCATCCTGTATCATGCATTGAAACTGGACTGGCAATTCATTTCAGATATGATATTATACATGTTTCAATGCTATTCTCCCAAATCATCCCACCCTCTCCCTCTCCCATAGATTCCAAAAGACTGTTCTATACATCAGTGTCTTTTTGCTCTCTCACATACAGGGTTATTACCGTTTTTCTAAATTACATATATGTGCATTACTATACTGTATTGGTGTTTTTCTTTCTGGCTTTCTTCACTCTGTATAATAGGCTCAAGTTTCATCCAAATCATTACAACTGATTAAAATGTATTCTTTTTAATGGCTGAGTAATACTTCATTGTGTATATGTACCACAGCTTTCTTATCCATTCATTGGCTGATGGACATCTAGGTTGCTTCCTTGTCCTGGCTAATATAAACAGTGCTGCAATGAACATTGGGGTACACGTGTCTCTTTCAATTCTGGTTTCCTCAGTGTGTACGCCCAGCAGCGGGACTTCTAGGTCATATGTCAGTTCTATTTCCAGCTTTTAAGGAATCACCACACTGTTCTCCATAGTGGCTGTACTAGTTTGCATTCCCATCAACAGTGTAAGAGGGTTACGTTTTCTCCATGCCCTCTCCAGCATTTATTGCTTGTAGATTTTTGAATAGCAGCCATTCTGACTGACATGATATGGTACATCATTGTGGTTTTGATTTGCATTTCTCTGATAATGGGTGATGTTGAGCATCTTTTCATGTGTTTGTTAGCCATCTGTATGTCTTCTTTGGAGAAACGTTTGTTTAGTTCTTTGGCCCATTTTTTGATTGTGCCATTTATTTTTCTGGAATTGAGCTGCAGGAGTTGCTTGTATATTTATAAGATTAGTTGTTTGCCAGTTGCTTCATTTGCTATTATTTTCTCCCATTCTGAAGGCTGTCTTTTCACCTTTCTTAGAGTTTCCTTTGTTGTGCAGAAGCTTTGAATTTAATTAGATTCCATTTGTTTATTTTTGCTTTTATTTCCAGTATTCTGGGAGGTGGGTCATAGAGGATCCTGCTGTGGTGTATGTCGGAGAGTGTTTTGCCTATGTTCTCCTCTAGGAGTTTTATAGTTTCTTGTGTTACATTTAGATCTTTAATCAATTTTGAGATTATTTTTGTGTATGGTGTTAGAAAGTGTTCTAGTTTCATTCTTTTACAAGTGGTTGACCAGTTTTCCCAGCACCACTTGTTAAAGAGATTGTCTTTCTCCATTGTATATTTTTGCCTCCTTTGTCAAAGTTAAGGGGTCCATAGGTGCGTGGATTTATCTCTGGCTTTCTATTTTATTCCATTGATCTATATTTCTGTCTTTATGCCAGTACCATACTTTCTGGAAGACTGTGGCTTTGTAGTAGAGCCTGAAGTCAGGCAGGTTGATTCCTCTAGTTCCATTCTTCTTTCTCAAGATTGCTTTGGCTACTCGAGGTTTTTAGGATTTCCATACAAATTCTAAAATTATTTGTTCTCGCTCTGTGAAAAATACTATTGGTAGTTTGATAGGGATTGCATTGAATCTTGGAAAAGGCAATGGCACCTCACTCCAGTACTCTTGCCTGGAAAATCCTATGGGTGGAGGAGCCTGGTAGGCTTCAGTCCATGAGGTCACAAAGAGTCCGACACGACTGAGTGACTTCCCGTTCACTTTTCACTTTCATGCATTGGAGAAGGAAATGGCAACCCACTCCAGTGTTCTTGCCTGGAGAATCCAAGGGACGAGGAAGCCTGGTGGGCTGCTGTCTATGGGGTCACACAGAGTCAGGCACGACTGGATTGACTTAGCAGCAGCAGCAACAGCATTGAATCTATAGATTGCTTTGCGTAGTGTACTCATTATCACTATATTGATTCTTCTGATCCATGAACAAGGTATATTTCTCCATCTATTAGTGTCCTCTTTGATTTCATTCACCAGTGTTTTATAGTTTTCTATATACAGGTCTTTTATTTCTTTAGGATAATTATACTCAAATGTTTTATTCTTTTTGTTACAATGGTGACAATTAAACAATTAGAGAAACAATTAGTTTCTCTTTATATTTTCTCATTATTACTGTATAAGAATGCAAGGGATTTCTGTGTGTTGATTTTATATCCTGTAACTTTACTATATTCATTGATTAGCTCTAGTAATTTTCTGGTGGAGTCTTTAGGGTTTTCTATGTAGAGGATCATGTCATCTGCAAACAGTGAAAGTTTTACTTCTTTTTTTCCAATCTGGATTCCTTTTATTTCTTTTTCTGCTCTGATTGCTGTGGCCAAAACTTTCAAAACTATGTTGAATAGTGGTGGTGAAAGTCAACACCGTTGTCTTATTCCTGACTTTAGGGGAAATGCTTTCTATTTTTCACCATTGAGGATATGTTTGCTGTGGGTTCGTCATATATAGCTTTTATTATGTAGAAGTATGTTCTTTCTATTCCTGCTTTCTGGAGAGTTTTTATCATAAATGGATGTTGAATTTTGTCAAAGATATTCTCTGCATCTATTGAGATAATCATATGGTTTTTACCTTTCAATTTGTTAATGTGGTGTATTACATTGATTTGTGGATATTGAAGAATCCTTGCATACCTGGGATAAAGCCCACTTGATCATGGTGTATGATCTTTTAAATGTGTTTTTGGATGCTGATTGCTAGAATTTTGTTAAGGGTTTTTGAATCTAAGTTCATCAGTGATATTGGCCTATAGTTTTCTTTTTTTGTGTGGCATCTTTGTCAGGTTTTGGTACTATAGTGATGGTGGCCTCATAGAATGGGTTTGGAATTTTACCTACCTCTGCAACTTCCTGGAAGAGTTTGAGTAGGATATGTGTTAGCTCTTCCTTAATTTTTTGGTAGAATTCAGCTGTGAAGCCTTCTGGTCCCGGGCTTTTGTTTGCTGGAAGATTTCTGATTACAGTTTCAATTTCTGTGCTTATGTTGGGTCTGTTAAGATTTTCTATTTCTTCCTAGTTCAGCTTTGGCAAGTGGTACTTTTCTAAGAATTTGTCCATTTCTTCCAAGTTGTCCATTTTATTGGCATATAACTGCTGATAGTAGTCTTTTATGATCCTTTGTATTTCTGTGTTGTCTGTAGTGATCTCGCCATTTTCATTTCTAATTTTATTTATTTGATTTTTCTCCCTTTGTTTCTTGATGAGTCTGGCTAATAGTTTGTCAATTTAATTTATTCTCTCAAAGAACCAGCTTGTGGCTTTGTTGAATTTTGGTATGGTCTCTTTTGTTTCTTTTGCATTTATTTCTGCCCTAATTTTTAAGAGTTCTTTCCTTCTACTAATCTTGGGGTGCTTCATGTCTTCCTTTTCTAGTTGCTTTAGGTGTAGAGTTAGGTTATTTATTTGGCTTTTTTCTTGTTTCTTGAGGTATGCCTGTATTGCTATGAACTTTCCTCTTAGGACTGCTTTTACAGTGTCCCACAGGTTTTGGGTTGTTGTGTTTTCATTTTCATTCATTTCTATGCATATTTTGATTTCTTTTTTATTTCTTCTGTGATTTGTTGGTTATTCATCAGCGTGTTGTTCAGCCTCCATATGTTGCAATTTTTAATAGTTTTCCTCCTGTAATTTAGATCTAATCTTACTGCACTGTGGTCAGAAAAGATGCTTGGAATGATTTCAATTCTTTTGAATTTACCAAGGCTAGATTTATGGCCCAGGATGTGATCTATCCTGGAGAAGGTTCCATGTGTGTTGAAGAAAAAGGTGAAAGTCATTGTTTTGGGATGAAATGTCCTATAGATACCAATTAGGTCCAACTGGTCTATTGTATCATTTAAAGTTTGTGCTTCCTTGTTAATTTTCTGTTTAGTTGATCTCTCCATAGGTGTGAGTGGGGTAATAAAGTCTCCCACTCTTATTGGGTTATTCTTAATTTCCCTTTTCAGACATGTTAGCATTTGTCTTATATACTATGGTGTTCCTATGTTGGGTGAAAATATATTTATAATTGTTATCTCTTTTTCTTGGATTGATCCTTTGATCATTATGTAGTGTCCTTCTTTGTCTCTTTTCACAGCCTTTGTTTTAAAGTCTATTTCATCTGATATGAGTATTGCTACTCCTGCTTACTTTTGGTCTCTATTTGTGTGGAATAGCTTTTGCCAGCCCTTCACATTCAGTCTGTATGTGTCCCTTGTTTTGAGATGGGTCTCTTGTAGACAACATATAAAAGGGTCTTGTATTTGTATCCATTCAGCCAGTCTTTGTCTTTTGATTGGGGCATTCAACCCGTTTACATTTAAGGTAATTGGTCAGGAAGCAACAGTTAGAACTGGTCATGGAACAACAGACTGGTTCCAAATAGGAAAAGGAGTATGTCAAGGCTGTATATTGTCACCATGTTTATTTAACTTATATGTAGAGTACATCATGAGAAATGCTGGACTGGAAGAAACACAAGCTGGAATCAAGATTGCCAGGAGAAATATCAATAACCTCAGATATGCAGATGACACCACACTTATGGCAGAAAGTGAAGAGGAACTCAAAAGCCTCTTGATGAAAGTGAAAGTGGAGAGTGAAAAGGTTGGCTTAAAGCTCAACATTCAGAAAACGAAGATCATGGCATCTGGTCCCATCACTACATGGGAAATAGATGGAGAAACAGTGGAAACAGTGTCAGACTTTATTTTTCTGGGCTCCAAAATCACTGCAGATGGTGACTGCAGCCATGAAATTAAAAGACGCTTACTCCTTGGAAGGAAAGTTATGACCAACCTAGATAGCATATTCAAAAGCAGAGACATCACTTTGCCAACAAAGATTCGCCCAGTCAAGGCTATGGTCTTTCCTGTGGTCATGTATGGATGTGAGAGCTGGACTGTGAAGAAGTCTGAGTGCCAAAGAATTGATGTTTTTGAACTGTGGTGTTGGAGAAGACTCTTGAGAGTCCCTTGGACTGCAAGCAGATCCAACCGGTCCATTCTGAAGGAGATCAGCCCTGGGATTTCTTTGGAAGGAATGATGCTAAAGCTGAAACTCCAGTATTTTGGCCACCTCATGCGAAGAGTTGACTCATTGGAGAAGACTCTGATGCTGGGAGGGATTGAGGGCAGGAGGAGAAGGGGACGACAGAGGATAAGATGGCAGGATGGCATCACTGACTCGATGAATGTGAGTCTGAGTGACCTCCGAGAGCTGGTGATGGACAGGGAGGCCTGGCGTGCTGCAGTTCATGGGATCACAAAGAGTCGGACACGACTGAGCGACTGATCTGATCTGATCTGATTGATAAGTATGATCCTATTGCCATTTACTTTATTGTTTTTAGTTCAAGTTTATACACCCTTTTTGTGCTTCCTGTCTAGAGAAGTTCCTTTAGTATTTGTTGGAGAGCTGGTTTGGTGGTGCTGAATTATCTCAGCTTTTGCTTGTCTGTAAAGCTTTTGATTTCTCCTTCATATTTGAATGAGATCCTTATTGGGTACAGTAATCTGGGCTGTAGGTTATTTCCTTTCATCACTTTAAATAAGAGTTTCTATTGAAAGATCAGCTGTTATCCTTATGGGAATTCCCTTGTGTGATATTTGTTGCTTTTCCCTCGCTGCTTTTAATATTTGTTCTTTGTGCTTGATCTTTGTTAATTTGATTAATATGTGTCTTGGTGATGGACAGGGAGGCCTGGCGTGCTGCGGTTCATGGGGTCGCAAAGAGTCGGACACGACTGAGCGACTGATCTGATCTGATCTGGGATTTTTTGCCTTGGGCTTATCCTACTTATGACTCTCTGGGTTTCTTGGACTTGGGTGACTATTTCCTTCCCCATTTTAGGGAAGTTTTCAACTATTATCACCTGAAGTATTTTCTCATGGTCTTTCTTTTTGTCCTCCTCTTCTGGGACTCCTATGAATCGAATGTTGGGACCTTTAACACTGTCCTGGAGGTCTCTGAGATTGTCCTCATTTCTTTTAATTCATTTTTCTTTTTTCCTCTCTGATTCATTTATTTCTACAATTCTATCTTCTACCGCACTAATCCTATATTCTGCCTCGATTATTCTACTATTTGTTCCCTCCAGAGTGATTTTTATCTCATTTATTGTATTATTCACTATATATTGACTCTTTTTTATTTCTTCTGAGTCTTTGTTAAACCTTTCTTGCATCTTCCAATCCTTGTCTCCAAGCTATTTATCTATGATTCCATTTTCTTTTCAAGATTTTTGATCATTTTCACTATCATTATTCAGAATTCTTTATCAGGTATATTCCCTCTCTCATTCTCTTGTTTCATTTGGTGGTCGTTTAGACCTACAAGACCTTTTAGAACTAACACCCAAAAAAGATGTCTTTTAGGGTGGGGAGGAGGAGCTAAGATGGCAGACGAGTAGATGGGGAGAATACTTTCTCCTCCACAAATCCATTAAAAGAACATTTGAATGCTGAATAAACTCGATAAAACAACTTCTGAATGCCGGCAGAGGACATCAGGCACTTAGAAACACAGCTCATTGTCTTCAAAACGAGAAAACGAGCCCTGCGGTAACTCTTTTTGCGGAGAAGTGGCGCGGACACCAGCATTTGCTATTGGCAAGTGGGGGCTGGGCTAGGAGGAGTGGCGAGGCCTGCATTGCTTTGAGAAAGGATTTGGCCTGGCTATCTCGGGCACTATCTGAGTGAAATAACCAGACTGTCGGTTATCTACTACATCAAAAGACAGCCCTAACTTAAGACACCACCAGGACTACCTACGGAACAAAGGGCTGCACAGAGTTGGCCGGCTGCAGGCCGTCCCACTCCAGTGACAGGCAGCCAGGGCCGGAAGCGGGCAATTATAGCCCTAGAGAGACACTGTCTAATGGAACTGTGAGTAGGTTTCTGTGCTGACTCACGCTTCTTGGGGCTCTGGATGGTCAACATCTGCCTGAGAAAGTGCGCTGTTTGTATACCCAGAAAACTGAGCAGCCGAGAGGCGATAAGTCGCAGCACCTGTGCTCGCTGAACATTTCATCACCTGTGCTACTCGGATCTGGGAAGGGCATAAAACACAGACTCAACCAAGTCTGTGCTTCTGAGGATTATCTGAGTGCCTGAACCTGGCCGGCTTAGATTTGGGTGTTCATCTCCGCCCCCTTTGTAACAAGGCAGAGATCAGATATTGAAAAGACCTGTAAACCGCCTCAATAAAGAGAATTCAACAAACTACCAGAATATAGTAAGGACACTCTAAATTTGGCAATTTTAACAAAATGAAGAGACAAAAGAATACCCAGCAGCTAAAGGAACAGGATAGATGCCCACCAAACCAAACCAAAGAGGAAGAGATACGGAATCTACCTGATAAAGAATTCCAAATAATGATAGCGAAATTAATTCAAAATCTCGAATTCAAAATAAAATCACAGTTAAAGAGTCTGGAGACAAGGATTGAGAAGATGCAAGAAAGGTTTAACAAGGACCTAGAAGAAATAAAAAAGAGTCAACACATAATGAATAACGCAATAAATGAGATCCAAAACACCCTGGAGGCAACAAATAGTAGAATAACAGAGGCAGAAGATAGGATTAGTGAATTAGAAGATAGAATCCTAGAAATAAATGAATCAGAGGAGAAAAAAGAAAATCATATCAAAAGAAATGAGGACAATTTCAGAAACCTCCAGGATAACATCAAACGCTACAACGTTCGAATCATAGGAGTTCCAGAAGAAGAAGATAAAAAGAAAGATCACGAGGAAATACTTGAGGAGATATTAGTTGAAAACTTCCCTAAAATGGAGAAGGAAATTACTACTCAAGTTCAAGAAATCCAGAGACTCCCTAACAGGATAAACCCAAGGCGAAACACCCCAAGACACATATCAATCAAATTAACAAAGATTAAATATAAAGAACAAATATTAAAAGCAGCAAGGCAAAAACATCAAATAACTCACAAGGGAATTCCCATAAGGATAACAGCTGATCTTTCAATAGAAACTCTCCAAGCCAGGAGGGAATGGCAAGACGTAATTAAAGTGATGAAGGAAAATAACTTACAGCCTAGATTATTGTATCCAGCAAGGATCTCATTCAAATATGAAGGAGAAATCAAAAGCTTCACAGATAAGCAAAAGTTGAGAGAATTTAGCACCACTAAACCATTTCTCCAACAAAAACTAAAGGACATTCTCTAGATAGGAATCACTAAAAGGGTGTATAAATTCGAAACCAAAACAATAAAGTAAATCTTATTTATCAATAATTGCTTTAAACGTTCATGGGCTGAATGCCCTAATCAACAGACAAAGACTGGCCAAATAAATACAAAAACAAGACCCCTACATACCTTGTTTACAAGAGACAACCAAAAGACTAAAATGGTCAAATGGATACAAAAACTAGACCCCTATATATGTTGTCTACAAGAGAACCACCTTAAAATACGGGATATATACTGACTGAAAATGAAGGCCTGGAAAAAGATTTTCTATGCAAATATGGACCATAAGAAAATAGGAGTAGCAATACTTATATCAGATAAAATTGACTTTAAAGAACTTGAAAAGGAGAAAATGAAGGTTACACATAATGACTTAAAGGAACAATCCAAAAAGAAGTTATAACAATTATAAATATATATGCACCCAACATTGGAGCATTGATATATCTAAGACAAACATTAATTAATATGATAGAAGAAATATGCAGCAATACAATAATAGTGGGAGACTTTACTACCCCACTCATATAATCTGGCTGTAATAGACAAAGTAAAGAGCAAAACATATTTACTTATGAGCCTCAAAAAATTCAGTTCACTCAGGCGAGTTAAACAAAAAAAAAAAAGACTTACTTGTTCACTCTGTAAAGGTTTACTGACTATTTTATGGGTTTGGTACCACTTTGGGTAGTAGGGAGGAAGAGGTGACAAATGTGATCCTGTCCTAAATAATATATTGTAGTAAAGATAGACTTACCAATACAAAATACCAAGATGTGCCTAAAGATGAGGACACCCAAACTGGACTTTTTGTTTCCTGAACTTTTCATTTTGAGAACAAACCTCCTAATATAAGATGAATTCAACATGATTTTTTTTTTTAAGTGTTCTTTGTGATTAAAAACAGAAAGCCATTGGTTAAGAAATTACATATACTCCTCCCCACCATGACTCCCCCTTCTTTCTTCCCATTTCCCTCCCACCCTCATTGATCCTTTCCTTTGTCCATTTTCCCCTGAAAAAAAAAATATTGATGTAAAATATGATAATGAAAAGACTGCTTCCCCCTTTTACAAAAAAAAAAAAAAAAGATGTCTTTTTCATTATAGGGGACGGAAATGCAAAAGTAGGAAGTTAAGAAGCACCTGGAGTAACAGGCAAATTTGGCCTTGGAATACGGAATGAAGCAGGGCAAAGACTAACAGAGTTTTGCCAAGAAAAGACACTGGTCATAGCAAATACCCTCTTCCAACAACACAAGAGAAGACTCTATACATGGACATCACCAGATGGTCAACACCAAAATCAGATCGATTATATTCTTTGCAGCCAACGATGGAGAAGCTCTATACAATCAGCAAAAACAAGACCAGGAGCTGACTGTGGCTCAGACCAAGAACTCCTTATTGCCAAATTCAGACTGAAATTGAAGAAAGTAGGGAAAACCACTACACCATTCAGGTATGACCTAAATCAAATCCCTTATGATTATACAGTGGAAGTGAGAAATAGATTTAAGGGCCTAGATCTGATAGATAGAGTGCCTAATGAACTATGGAATGAGGTTCGTGACATTGTACAGGAGACAGGGATCAAGACCATCCCCATGGAAAAGAAATGCGAAAAAGCAAAATGGCTATCTGGAGAGGCCTTACAAATAGCTGTGAAAAGAAGAGAAGTGAAAAGCAAAGGAGAAAAGGAAAGACATAAACATCTAAATGCAGAGTTCCAAAGAATAGCAAGAAGAGATAAGAAAGCCTTCTTCAACAATCAATGCAAAGAAATAGAGGAAAACAACAGAATGGGAAAGACTAGGGATCTCTTCAAGAAAATCAGAGATACCAAAGGAACATTTCATGCCAAGATGGGCTCGATAAAGGACAGAACTGGTATGGACCTAACAGAAGCAGAAGATATTAAGAAGAGGTGGCAAGAGTACACAGAAGAACTGTACAAAAAAGAGCTTAACAACCCAGATAATCATGATGGTGTGATCACTGACCTAGAGCCAGACATCCTGGAATGAGAAGTCAAGTGGGCCTTAGAAAGCATCACTACGAACAAAGCTAGTGGAGGTAATGGAATTCCAGTGGAGCTATTCCAAATCCTGAAAGATGATGCTGTAAAGGTGCTGCACTCAATATGTCAGCAAATTTGGAAAACTCAGCAGTGGCCACAAGATTGGAAAAGGTCGGTTTTCATCCCAATCCCAAAGAAAGGCAATGCCAAAGAATGTTCAAACTACCAAACAATTGCACTCATCTCACACGCTAGTAAAGTAATGCTCAAAATTCTCCAAGCCAGGCTCCAGCAATATGTGAACCGTCAACTTAAAAGGCAGAGGAACCAGAGATCAAATTGCCAACATCCACTGGATCATGGAAAAAGCAAGAGAGTTCCAGAGAAACATCTATTTCTGCTTTATTGACTATGCCAAAGCCTTGGACTGTGTAGATCACAATAAACTGTGGAAAATTCTGAAAGAGATGGGAATACAAGACCACCTGATCTGCCTCTTGAGAAATCTGTATGCAGGTCAGGAAGCAACAGTTAGAACTGGTCATGGAACAACAGACTGGTTCCAAATAGGAAAAGGAGTACGTCAAGGCTGTATATTGTCACCATGTTTATTTAACTTATATGTAGAGTACATCATGAGAAATGCTGGACTGGAAGAAACACAAGTTGGAATCAAGATTGCTGGGAGAAATATCAATAACCTCAGATATGCAGATGACACCACCCTTATGGCAGAAAGTGAAGAGGAACTCAAAAGCCTCTTGATGAAAGTGAAAGTGGAGAGTGAAACGGTTAACTAAAAGCTCAACATTCAGAAAACGAAGATCATGGCATCTGGTCCCATCACTACATGGGAAATAGATGGAGAAACAGTGGAAACAGTGTCAGCCTTTATTTTTCTGCGCTCCAAAATCACTGCAGATGGTGACTGCAGCCATGAAATTAAAAGACGCTTACTCCTTGGAAGAAAAGTTATGACCCACCTAGATAGCATATTCAAAAGTAGAGACATCACTTTGCCAACAAAGGTTCGCCTAGTCAAGGCTATGGTCTTTCCTGTGGTCATGTATGGATGTGAGAGCTGGACTGTGAAGAAGGCTGAGTGCCGAAGAATTGATGCTTTTGAACTGTGGTGTTGGAGAAGACTCTTGAGAGTCCCTTGGACTGCAAGGAGATCCAACCAGTCCATTCTGAAGGAGATCAGCCCTGGGATTTCTTTGGAAGGAATGATGCTAAAGCTGAAACTCCAGTATTTTGGCCACCTCATGCGAAGAGTTGACTTATTGGAGAAGACTCTGATGCTGGGAGGGGATTGAGGGCAGGAGGAGAAGGGGACGACAGAGGATGAGATGGCTGGATGGCATCACTGACTCGATGGATGTGAGTCTGAGTGACCTCCGAGAGCTGGTGATGGACAGGGAGGCCTGGTGTGCTGCAGTTCATGGGGTCGCCAAGAGTTGGACACGACTCAGCGACTGATGTGATCTGATCTGATCTATCCTGTCCCTTTACCTGCTGGGTATTCCTCTGTCTCTTCATCTTGTTTGTATTGCTGTGTTTGGCTTGACTTTTCTGTATTCTGGTAGTTTGTGGAGTTCTCTTTATTGTGGAGTTTCCTCTCTGTGTGTGGAGTTGTACATGTGGCTTGTCAAGGTTTCTTGGTTAGGGAAGCTTGTGTCAGTGTTCTGGCAGTTGGAGCTGGATTTCCATTCTCTGGAGTGCAATGAAGTGTCCAGTAATGAATTATGATATGTCAATGGGTTTGGAGTGACTTTGGGCAGCCTGTATATTGAAACTCAGGGCTATGTTCCTGTGTTGCTGGAGACCTTGCCTGGTATGTCTTGCTCTGGAACTTGTTGGCCCTTGGGTGGTGCGTGGTTTCAGTGTAAGTATGGAGGTGTTTGATGAGCTCCTATTGATTAATTTTCCCTGGAGTCAGGAGTTCTCTGGTGTTCTCAGGATTTGGACTTAACCCTCCTGCTTCTGGTTTTCAGTCTTATTTTTATGATAGCCTCAAGACTTCTGCATCTATACAGTACCATTGATAAAACATCAAGGTTAAAGATGCAAAGTTTCTCCACAGTGAGGGACACCCAGAGATATTCACAGAGTTACATGGAGAAGAGAAGAAGGAGGAGGTTATAGAGGTGACCAGTATGAGATGAGGTGGAGTCAAAAGAGGAGAGAGCAAACTAGCCGGTAATCACTTCCTTATGTGCACTCCACAGTCTGTACCACTCAGAGATGTTCACGGAGTTATACAGAGAAGAGAAGGGAAGAGGAAGGAAGGAGACAGAGGTGGCCAGGAGGATAAAGAGGGGAATCCAAAGGAGAGAGATGGATCCAGCCAGTAACAAGTTCCCTAAGTGTTCTCCACCACCCGGAACACATAAAGAGATTTACAGAGTTGGGTAGAGAAGAGGGAGGGAAGAGATAGAGGCGACCTGGTAGAGAAAAAGGAGAGTCCAAAGAGGGAGAGAGCAGTCAAAACAGTAATCTCACTCCCAAGTAAAAAATGGGTACTAAAGATTGGATTCTTAAGGGTACAAAATTGATAACAAATACCAGAAAGCAAAGATTAAAAATCTAGAGTAGAGGTTGGATTTTCAAAAATACAGTATTAAGGAAAAGAAAGAAAAATGTCACAAAAATTGTTATATATATATATATATATGAAGTTTGCTTTAAAAAATAGAGTCTCTTTTTTTGGCAAGGTAATAGTAGGTTATAAAAATGAAAAATAAAGAGTAATATAGGACTTAAAAATTTAAAAAAAATAAAGAATGATAGTAAAAATATATCTAGGACCTTCTCTGGTGGTGTTGTGGGCTGTGTGGGGTCAGTTCATTGTCAGATAGTTCCTTGATCCAGCTTATATTTCTCAAGACCTATAGGCCCTTTCCTATATAGTCGGTACTAACTACAGGTTTTTAAACTATTGCACCTGTCACTTCCAAGGTGATGCCCTCATTTTTAGTTTCTTCTGTTTGCTGTTCTCTTCAGTGTGTAATTTCCCCCCTGACACAAGGAGGCGGTGGTGGACACTTTTTAGGCTCACTTGTTCAGTTGTGCTCTGGGGAAGGAGGGATGCTATAAACAAATAAGACTGGCATGTGCTCGCAGTGTCTTGGGCACACTGGGTTTGCCCCCACTCACGGCATGTGTGCTTTCCCTGTCTACATTGTTTAGGCTCTATCTGCTCTTCCAGGAACTGTCTGAGGCCAGCCCTGGGTTGTGTGCATTCCCAGGCCTAAGCCACTCAGGTTCAGGTACTAAGGTAGTCCTCAGAGGTGCAGACTTGGTTGGGCCTCCATTTTGTGCCCTTCTCAGGTTCGAGCAGCTCAGGTGATCAGGTGTTTGACAAGTGTGATCGCTGCGACTTATCACTTCCCCCATTCCTGCTGCTCTGTTTTCTGGGTGTACAACTGGCGCACCTTCTCAGGCAGATGTTGACTGTCCAGAATCCCAAGAAGTTTTGTTAGCAATGAAGCCTGCTTGAAGTTTGGTAGATAATGCCTCTCTGGGGCTGCGATTGCCCCCTTCTGGCTCTGGCTGCCTGTCACCAGAGCTGGATGGTCTGCAGCCGGCTAGCTCTGCTCAGTCCTTTGTTCTGTGAGTGGGCCTGGCAGTGTCTCAGGTTAGGGCATTTTGTGTGGTAGCTATCCCACAGTCTGGTTTGCTAGCCCAAGCTAATTCACTCAGATTGCCCTTCGGGCATTCAGGCCCAGTCCTTACTCTAAGCAATGCAGCCCACGCCTTCCTGCCCAGCCCCTGCTTGCTAGTGGTGGATACAGGCATCTGTGCTGCCTCTCCACTGGAGGAGTTACCACTGGGCATGTAATCTGTGGGTTTTATTATTTTTTTTTTCTTTCTCCCAATTATGTTGCCCTCTGTGGTTCCAAGGCTCGGCACAGACTCAGCAGTGAGAGTGTTTCCTAGTGTTTGGAAACTTCTCTCTTTTTAAGACTCCCTTCCCTGGATGGAGCTCCATCCCTACCTCTTTTGTCTTTCTTTTTGTCTTCTATATTTTTCCCTACCTCTTTTCTAAGACAATGGGCTGTTTTTCTGGGTGCCTGATGTCCTCTGCCAGCATTCAGAAGTTGTTTTGTGGAATTTACTCAGCCTTTAAATGTTCTTTGATGAATTTGTGGGAGAGAAAGTGATCTCCCCATCCTATTCCTCTGCCATCTTAAGACCACCTCTTATGTTTGCTTCTTATTTTGAAAACTTCTCTGTTAAATTTATAATTTTATTCATATATCACTGCAGATGGTGACTGCAGCCATGAAATTAAAAGACGCTTACTCCTTGGAAGGAAAGTTATGACCAACCTAGATAGCATATTCAAAAGCAGAGACATCACTTTGCCAACAAAGGTTCGCTTAGTCAAGGCTATGGTCTTTCCTGTGGTCATGTATGGATGTGAGAGCTGGACTGTGAAGAAGGCTGAGCGCCGAAGAATTGATGCTTTTGAACTGTGGTGTTGAAGAAGACTCTTGAGAGTCCCTTGGACTGCAAGGAGATCCAACCAGTCCATTCTGAAGGAGATCAGCCCTGGGATTTCTTTGGAGGGAATGATGCTAAAGCTGAAACTCCAGTATTTTGGCCACCTCATGCGAAGAGTTGACTCATTGGAGAAGACTCTGATGCTGGGAGGGATTGAGGGCAGGAGGAGAAGGGGACGAGAGAGGATGCGATGGCTGGATGGCATCACTGACTCAATGAATGTGAGTCTGAGTGACCTCCGAGAGCTGGTGATGGATAGGGAGGCCTGGCATGCTGCAGTTCATGGGGTCGCAAAGAGTCGGACATGACTGAGCGACTGATCTGATCTGATCTGATCATTTTACTAATTTCATTGAATTTTCTGTGTGTCTTTTTTTTTTAGCTTATTGATTTTCCTCAAAATGGCTACTTTAAATACTTTCTGTTGTAAATTATAAATCCCATGTTTTGGGATTGGTTTACTAAAGATTATTGTGAACCTTTGTTTATGTCATGTTTATTTTCTCATGTTTCTTAGAGATTTGTGTTACTGTCTTTGCACTTGAAAACCCGTCTGCATTTGAAAAAGCTGTCACGTCCTCTTATCTTTACTAACTGTTTTCATAGGAGAAACAACTTCTCTAAGTCTAGTTATACAGCTCATGGAATTATGCATGCCATAATACTAGATTGGGAAGCCTTTCCTTTCTCCAGGGGATCTTCCCAAGCCAGGGATCAAACCCACGTCTGCCACATTGCAGGAGGATTCTTTACCAGGTGAGCCACCAGGGAAGTCCAAGAATATAGGAGCAGGTAGTCTATCCCTTCTTCAGGAGATCTTCCTGACCCAGGAATTGAAACAGGGTCTCTTTCATAGCAGGTGGATTCTTTACCAGCTGAGCTACCAGAGAAGCCTAGAGATTCATAGGCTTTCTCAGAACTTGTATGGATACATCTACTCCACACTACTTGTTCTTCTTGTGGCAGAATTCTTCAGCTTATATAATTTCTCTCAGACTTACAACACACCAGGCCAACTTCTGAGACCATCTCTATTCCCAAACATGGTACTACAGCTGCAGTTTATGGTTTCTACTGGTCTGTGGACCCTGGTCTGATTTTTATGTGTTCTCCTGAACTGTCTACTAAAACTTACTCTTGCCACTAACTTCAGGAGTGTTCACAGGGGACAGTTGCAGAGGGGGTGTATAGGAGTGAAGCACATGGGATACTGTATTTTCCCAAGGCCATTTGGAGAGATCTGAGTGTTTGGCTTTCCTTGTATTTCATGGGCAGTCTTTCTGATAAATTTCACAGGGCAGTAAGAAGAGACTGAATCCTTTTAATGCTTTCTGCAATATTATCTGCCTCTCTCTTGTCTGTCCCCAGTCAGGAAGCTTCTGATTTATTGTAGAGACTTATATAGAGAATTCAGTCCTTTTTATAGTGTCTTGCCAGCAATGGAAGCCAGACACTCACTATCCTGAACTCTCTTCCTCCTGTGGGAAACGTCTTAGTCTTTGAAGATCTCATTTAGCCTTAACTGTGCAATTTGGTGGAGGGGCGATGCTGCATAGTTAGATTCTTTATCTTATCCACCCCATTTAGTCAAAATTTGTATTTCTTGTTCTAGATGTGGGCTGGAACTTATCATCATGATTTTCTACAGGGATCACTCATCCATAAGTGACTGCCAAAGTCAATGTTCTTCATGTGCTTCCAGAAATGGTTAAGAGAGGATGGAACAAATTCACAGTCTACTGCAAGGTCCACAATCAAATCCACCACAAAACAAGTATTTGTCACTCATTTACAAACAAACTGCCTCAGTAGGAGTTGTGAGATACAACACATGCACAAAAGGACCGAAAAAGACTCACACACATATGCATCAGGGAATAGACAGGCAGCAGTTACTGTAATTTTTTTTTAATGATGGCTGATCTGACTGGTATGAGCTAGTAACTCATTGTAGTTTTGATTTGCACTTCTCTAACAATGAGTGTGTTTCAAGAGGTGTTGCAAGAGGGCATCAGAGGGCAGACACACTAAAACCATAACCACAGAAAACTAGCCACTCTAATCATACTAGGACCACAGCCTTGTCTAACTCAATGATACTAAGACATGCCTGTGGGGCCACCCAAGATGGATGGGTCGTGGCAGAAAGGATTGAGAGAATGTGGTCCACTGGAGAAGGGAATGGCAACCCACTTCAGTATTATTTCCTTGAGAACCACATGAAGAGTACGAAAAGGCAAAATGATAGGATACTCAAAGAGGAACTCCCCCGGTTAGTAGGTACCCAATATGCTACTCGAGATCAGTGGAGAAATAACTCCAGAAAGAATGAAGGGATGGGGCCAAAGCATAAACAATACCCAGTTGTGGATGAGACTGGTGATAGAAGCAAGGTCCAGTGTTGTAAAGAGCAATATTGCATAGGAACCTGGAATGTCAGGTCCATGAATCAAGGCAAATTGGAAGTGCTCAAACAAGAGATGGCAAGAGTGAACATCGACATTCTAGGAATCAGTGAACTAAAATGGACTTGATGGGTGAATATAACTCAGATGACCATTATATCTACTACTGTGAGTAGGAATCCCTTAGAGGAAATGGAGTAGCCATCAGGGTAAACAAGAGTCCAAAATGCAGTATTTGGATACAATCACAAAAACAACAGAATGATCGCTTTTTGGTTCCAAAGCAAACCATTCAATATAACAGTAATCCAAGTCTATGCCCCAACCAGTAATGCTGAAGAAGCTGAAGTTTAATGCTTCTATGAAGACCCACAAGACCTTTTACAAATAACACCTAAAAAAGATGTACTTTTTATTATAGGGGACTGGAATGCAAAAGTAGGAAGTCAAGAAACACCTGGAGTAATAGGCAAATTTGGCCTTGGAATACAGAATGAAGCAGGGCAAAGACTAATAGACTTTTGCCAAGAAAATGCAATGGTCATAGCAAACACCCTCTTCCAAAAAGACAAGAGAAGACTTTACACATGGACATCACCAGATGGTGAACACCAAAATCAGATTGATTATATTCTTTGCAGCCAAAGTTGGAGAAACTCTACACAGTCAACAACAACAAAAAAAGACCAGTAGCTGACTGTGGCTCAGATCATGAACCCCTTATTGCCAAACTCAGATTTAAATAGAAGAAAGTAGGGAAAACCACTAGATCATTCAGGTATGACCTAAATCAAATCCCTTATGATTATAGAGTGGAAGTGAGAAATAGATTTAAGGGCCTAGATCTGATAGATAGAGTGCCTGATGAACTATGGAATGAGGTTCCTGACATTGTGCAGGAGACAGGGATCCAGATCATCCCCAAGAAAAAGAAATGCAAAAAGCAAAATGGCTATCTGAGGATGCCTTACAAATATTTGTGAAAAGAATAGAAGCAAAAAGCAAAGGAGAAAAGGAAATATATAAGTATCTGAATGCAGAAAGAATAGCAAGAATAGATAAGAAAGCCTTCCTCAGTAATCAATGCAAAGAAATAGAGGAAAACAACAGAATGGGAAAGACTATAGAGCTCGAAATTGAAGAAAGTAGGGAAAACTATTAGACCATTCAGGTATGACCTAAATCAAATCCCTTATGATTATACAGTGGAAGTGAGAAATAGATTTAAGGGCCTAGATCTGATAGATAGAGTGCCTGATGAACTATGGAATGAGGTTCGTGACATTGTACAGAAGACAGGGATCAAGACCATCCCCATGGAAAAGAAATGCCAAAAAGCAAAATGACTGTCTGGGGAGGCCTTACAAATAGCTGTGAAAAGAAGAGAAGCGAAAAGCAAAGGAGAAAAGGAAAGATATAAACATCTAAATGCAGAGTTACAAAGAATAGCAAGAAGAGATAAGAAAGCCTTCTTCAGTGATCAATGCAAAGAAATAGAGGAAAACAACAGAATGGGAAAGACTAGGGATCTCTTCAAGAAAATCAGAGATACAAAAAAAAAAAATAAAAAAAAAAGAGGGGCAAGAAAAAAAAAAAAAAAGGAAGGAACAAAAGAAAAGAAGAAGAAATAAAGAAGAGGAGAAAAGAAAAAAAAGAAGACTGAAAAAAAGAGCTTCACAGCCCAGATAATCATGATGCTGTGATCACTGACCTAGAGCCAGACATCCTTGAATGTGAAGTCAAATGGGCCTTGGAAAGCATCACTATGAACAAAGTTAGTGGAGGTGATGGAATTCCAGTGGAGCTATTCCAAATCCTGAAAGATTATGATGTGAAAGTGCTGCACTCAATATGCCAGCAAATTTGGAAAACTCAGCAGTGGCCACAAGATTGGAAAAGGTCGATTTTCATCCCAATCCCAAAGAAAGGCAATGCCAAAGAATGCTCAAACTACCAAACAATTGCACTCATCTCACACGCTAGTAAAGTAATGCTCAAAATTCTCCAAGCCAGGCTTCAGCAATATGTGAACCCTGAACTTCCTGATGCTCAAGCTGGTTTTAGAAAAGGCAGAGCATCAAATTGCCAACATCCGCTGGATCATGGAAAAAGCAAGAGAGTACCAGAAAAAACATCTATTTCTGCTTTATTGACTATGCCAAAACCTTTGACTGTGTAGATCACAATAAACTATGGAAAATTCTGAAAGAGATGGGAATACCAGACCACCTGATCTGCGTCTTGAGAAATCTATATGCAGGTCAGGAAGCAACAGTTAGAACTGGTCATGGAACAACAGACTGGTTCCAAATAGGAAAAGGAGTACGTCAAGGCTGTATATTGTCACCATGTTTATTTAACTTATATGCAGAGTACATCCTGAGAAATGCTGGACTGGAAGAAACACAAGTTTTGAAAGAAAGATGGGAGGAAAAAAAAAAAAAAACAAAAATAAGGAAGACACAACATTTATATAAGAAAAAGAAAAGGGGTGAAAAAACCCCTGATGAAAGAGAAAGTGGAGAGTGAAAAGGTTGGCTTAAAGCTCAACATTCAGAAAATGAAGATCATGGCATCTGGTCCCATCACTACATGGGAAATAGATGGAGAAACAGTGGAAACAGTGTCAGACTTTATTTTTCTGGGCTCCAAAATCACTGCAGATGGTGACTGCAGCCATGAAATTAAAAGACGCTTACTCCTTGGAAGGAAAGTTATGACCCACCTAGATAGCATATTCAAAAGCAGAGACATCACTTTGCCAACAAAGGTTCGCCCAGTCAAGGCTATGGTCTTTCCTGTGGTCATGTATGGATGTGAGAGCTGGACTGTGAAGAAGGCTGAGCGCCGAAGAATTGATGCTTTTGAACTGTGGTGTTGGAGAAGACTCTTGAGAGTCCCTTGGAGTGCAAGAAGATCCAACCAGTCCATTCTGAAGAAGATCAATCCTGGAATTTCTTTGGATTGAATGATGTTAAAGCTGAAACTCCAGTATTTTGGCCACCTCATGCGAAGAGTTGACTCATTGGAGAAGACTCTGATGCTGGGAGGGATTGAGGGCAGGAGGAGAAGGGGACGACAGAGGATGAGATGGCTGGATGGCATCACTGACTTGATGGGTGTGAGTCTGAGTGACCTCCGGGAGCTGGTGATGGACAGGGAGGCCTGGCGTGCTGCAGTTCATGGAGTCGCAAAGAGTCGGACACGACTGAGCGACTGATCTTTATGATCTTAAAAAAAACATTTCATGCAAAGATGGGATCGATAAAGGACAGAAATGGCATGGACCTCGCAGAAGCAGAAGATACTAATAAGAGGTGGCAGGAATACACAGAAGAACTGTACAGAAAATATCTTCACGACACAGATAATCACAATGGTGTGATCACTCACCTAGAGCCAGACATCCTGGAATGTGAAGCCAAGTGGGCCTTAGAAAGCATGACTATGAACAAAGCTAGTGGACGTGATGGAATTCCAGTTGAGCTATTTCAAATCCTGAAAGATGATGCTGTGAAAGTGCTGCACTCAATATGTCAGCAAATTTGGAAAACTCAGCAGTGGCCACACGACTGGAAAAGTTCAGTGTGCATTCCAATCCCAAAGAAAGGCAATGCCAAAGAATGCTCAAACTACTGCACAGTTACACTCACCTCACACGCTAGTAAAGTAATGCTCAAAATTCTCCAAGCAAGGCTTCAGCAGTATGTGAACTGCGAACTTCCAGATGTTCAAGCTGGTTTTAGAAAAGACAGAGGAACCAGAGATCAAATTGCCAACGTCCACTGGATCATGGAAAAAACAAGAGAGTTCCAGAAAACATCTATATCTCCTTTATTGACTATGCCAAAGCCTTTGACTGTGTGGTTCACAATAAACTGTGGAAAATTCTGAAAGAGATGGGAATACCAGACCACCTGACCTGCCTCTTGATAAACCTATATGCATGTCAGGAAGCAACAGTTAGAACTGGACATGGAACAACAGACTGATTCCAAATAGGAAAATGAGTACATCAAGGCTGTATATTGTCACCCTGTTTATTTAACTTCTATGCAGAGGACATCATGAAAAACGCTGGGCTGGAAGAAGCTCAAGCTGGTATCAAGATTCCTGGGAGAAATATCAATAACCTCAGACATGCAGATGACACAACTCTTATGACAGAAAGTGAAGAGGAACTAAAAAGTCTCTTGATGAGAGTGAAAGAGGAGAGTGAAATGTTGGCTCAACATTCAGAAAACGAAGATCATGGCATCCAGTCCCATCACTTCATGGGAAATAGATGGGGAAACAGTGGAAACAGTGTCTGACTTTATTTTTCTGGGCTCCAAGATCACTGCGGATGGTGAATGCAGCCATGAAATTAAAAGACGCTTACTCCTTGGAAGAAAAGTTATGACCAACCTAGGTAGCATATTCAAAAGCAGAGGCATTACTTTGCCAACAAAGTTCTGTCTAGTCAAGGCTATGGTTTTTACAGTGATCATGTATGAATGTGAGTGTTGGACTGTGAAGAAGGCTGAGTGCCGAAGAATTGATGCTTTTGACTGTGGTGTTGGAGAAGACTCTTGAGAGTCCCTTGCACTGCAAGGACATACATCCAGTCCATTCTGAAGGAGATCAGCTCTGGGATTTCTTTGGAAGGAATGATGCTAAAGCTGAAACTCTAGTACTTTGGCCACCTCATGGGAAGAGTTGACTCATTGGAAAAGACTCTGATGCTGGGAGGGGATTGGGGGCAGGAGGAGAAGGGGACGACAGAGGATGAGATGGTTGGATGGCATTACTGACTCGATGGACATGAATTTGAGCAAGTTCTGGGAGTTGGTGATGGACAGGGAAGCCTGGCATGCTACAGTCCATGGGGTTGCAAAGAGTTAGACATGACTGAGCGACTGAACTGAACTGAAGTGAATATTGAATGATATTGGGCATGTGTTTATTGGCCATCAATATGTCTTCTTTAGAAAAGTGTCTGTTTAGGTCTTCAGTTCAGTTCAGTTCAGTTCAGTCACTCAGTCAAATCTGACTCTTTGCAACCCCATGGACTGTAGCATTCCAGGCTTCCCTGTCCATCACCAACTCCCAGAACTTGCTCAAATTCATGTCCATCGAGTCAGTGATGCCATCCAACCATCTCATCCTCTGTTGTCCCCTTCTCCTCCGGCCTTGAATCTTTCCCAGCATCAAGGTCTTTTCCATTGAGTCAATTCTTTGTATGCTGCTGCTACTGCTAAGTCGCTTCAGTCATGTCTGACTCTGTGCGATCCCATAGATGGCAGCCCACCAGGCTCCCCTCTCCCTGGGATTCTCCAGGCAAGAATACTGGAGTGGGTTGCCATTTCCTTCTCCAATGCATAAAATAGTGAAAAGTGAAAGTGAAGTCGCTCAGTCATGTCCAACTCTTAGCGACCCCATGGACTAAAGCCTACCAGGCTCCTCCATCCATGGGATTTTCCAAGCAAGAGTACTGGAGTGGGGTGCTATTGCCTTCTCCATTACGTGGCCATATTATTGGAGCTTCAGCTTCAGCATCAGTACTTTCAATGAATATTCAGGACTGATTTCCTTTAAGATTGATGGGTTGTATCTCCTTGCAGTCCAAGGGACTCTCAAGAGTCTTCTCCAGCACTACAGTTCAAAGCATCATTTCTTTGATGTTCAGCTTTCTGTATAGTCCAACTCTCAGATACATACATGACTACTACTTCTCCTGCCCATTTTTTTTTTTTTTGTTTTGTTTTGATTGGGTTGTTTTTCTGATAATCCTGCATGAATTACTTAGATACTTTGGAGATCAATTCTTTGTCATTTGTTTGGTTTGCAATTAATTATTTTCTCCTATTCTGAAGGTTGTCTTTCATCTTGTTTATAGTTTCTTTTGCTATGTAAATACTTTTAATTTTAATTAGGCACCATTTGTTTATTTTTTATTTCTGTTACTCTAGGAAGTGGATAAGAGAGGATAATGCTGCAATTTTTGGCTTCTTTTTTAAAATTTTATTTTATTTAACTTTACAATATTGTATTGGTTTTGCCATATATCAAAATGAATCTGCCACAGGTATACATGTGTTCCCCATCCTGAACCCTCCTCTCTCCTCCCTCCCCATACCATCTCTCTGGGTATCAAAGAGTGTTATGTCTATGTTCTCCTCTAAGAATTTTCTAATTTCTTACACATGGTCTTACATTTAGCATTTAAGTCTATAATTCATGTCCTAATTTCATTCTTTTATATGTAACTCTCCAGTTTTCCCAGCACCATTTATTGAAGAGGCTATCTTTTCTACATTGTATTTTCTTGCCTCTTATGTCAAAGAAAAGTTGTCCATACAAGCATGGATTAATTTCTGGGCTTTCAGTCTGGTTCCATTGATCTATATTTCCATTCTGTGCCAATATCATGTTGTTTTGATGACTGTAGCTTTGTAGTACAGTCTGAAGTCAGAAATGTTAAATCCTTCAGCTCCATTTGTCTGTCTTAATGTTGCTTTGGCTAGTCAGGTTCATTTGTGTTTCCATACAAACTGTGAAATTATTTGTTCTGGTAAAGTACTGTTGGTAATTTGCTGGGGATTGCACTGAATCTGTAGATTACTTTGGCTTGTATGGTAATTTTACAATATTAATTTTTCCAATCCGATAACATGGTATATTGCTCTGTCAGTTTGTGAGATTTTTTATTTCTTTCATTGCTGTCTTATAGTTTTCTGCAGGTATGTCTGTTGTCTCTAGGTAGGTTTATTTCTAATTTTTTTTTGCTGTTGAAATGGTGAATGGGATTGCTTCCTTTTTTCCTGATATGCATTGTTTGTGTATAGGAATGCAAGAGATTTCTTTGTATGACTTTTGTATCCTGCAACTTAATTGATTAGCTCTAACAATTGTCTAGTGTTCAGTCCCAAAGAAAGGCAATGCCAAAGAGGGCTCAAACTACCGTACAATTGCACTCATCTCACACGCTAGTAAAGTAATGCTCAAAATTCTCCAAGCCAGGCTTCAGCAATATGTGAACCGTGAACTTCCTGATGTTCAAGCTGGTTTTAGAAAAGGCAGAGGAACCAGAGATCAAATTGCCAACATCTGCTGGATCATGGAAAAAGCAAGAGAGTTCCAGAAAAACATCTATTTCTGCTTTCTTGACTATGCCAAAGCCTTTGACTGTGTAGATCACAATAAACTGTGGAAAATTCTGAAAGAGATGGGAATACCAGACCACCTGATCTGCCTCTTGATAAATCTGTATGCAGGTCAGGAAGCAACAGTTAGAACTGGTCATGAAACAACAGACTGGTTCCAAATAGGAAAAGGAGTACGTCAAGGCTGTATATTGTCACCATGTTTATTTAACTTATATGAAGAGTACATCATGAGAAATGCTGGACTGGAAGAAACACAAGCTGGAATCAAGATTGCCGGGAGAAATATCAATAACCTCAGATATGCAGATGATACCACCCTTATGGCAGAAAGTGAAGAGGAACTAAAACACCTCTTGATGAAAGTGAAAGTGGAGAGTGAAAAGGTTGGCTTAAAGCTCAACATTCAGAAAACAAAGATCATGGCATCTGGTCCCATCACTACATGGGAAATAGATGGAGAAACAGTGGAAACAGTGTCAGACTTTATTTTTCTGGGCTCCAAAATCACTGCAGATGGTGACTGCAGCCATGAAATTAAAAGACGCTTACTCCTTGGAAGGAAAGTTATGACCAACCTAGATAGCATATTCAAAAGCAGAGACATCACTTTGCCAACAAAGGTTCGCCTAGTCAAGGCTATGGTCTTCCCTGTGGTCATGTATGGATGTGAGAGCTGGACTGTGAAGAAGGCTGCGCACCGAAGAATTGATGCTTTTGAACTGTGGTGTTGGAGAAGACTCTTGAGAGTCCCTTGGACTGCAAGGAGATCCAACCAGTCCATTCTGAAGGAGATCAGCCCTGGGATTTCTTTGGAAGGAATGATGCTAAAGCTGAAACTCCAGTATTTTGGCCACCTCATGCGAAGAGTTGACTCATTGGAGAAGACTCTGATGCTGGGAGGGATTGGGGGCAGGAGGAGAAGGGGACGACAGAGGATGAGATGGCTGGATGGCATCACTGACTGGATGAATGTGAGTCTGAGTGACCTCCGAGAGCTGGTGATGAATAGGGAGGCCTGGCGTGCTGCGGTTCATGGGGTCGCAAAGAGTCGGATACGACTGAGCGACTGATCTGATCTGATCTGATCTTCAGGGTTTTCTATGTATAGTATTCTGTCATCTGCAAGCAGTGAGAGATTTAATTCTTTTTCCATTTGGATTTCTTTTCTTTTTATTCTCTGATTGCTTTGGCTAAGAATTCCAAAACCATATTGGATAATAGTGGTAAGACTGGGCACACTTGCCTTGCTAATGATCTTAGAGGAAATGCCTTTCAGGTTTTCACTGTTGGGAATAATGCTTCCTGTGGCTTTGTTGTATATGAACTTTATTATATTGAGGTATTTTCATTCTATGCTGATTTTGGGGGTGTTTTTTTTTATTTTTTAATCACAAATGGGTGTTGAATTTTGTTGAAGGCTTTCTTTGCATCTGTTGAGATGATCATATTGTTTTCACCTTTCCATTTGTTAACATGATGTATCTCATTGTTTGATTTGCATATATTGAAGAATTCTTGCACCCTTGGGATAAACCGTACTTGATCATGGTCTATAATCCTTTTACTGTGTTACTTGATTTTGTTTGCTAGAATTTGGTTGAGGAATTTTACATCTATGCTCATCAGTGATATTTGCATGTATTTTTTTTAATGTGATACCTTTTTTTCTTTTTATTTTAATTGGAGGGTAATTACTTTACAATATTGTAGTGTTTTTTTTCCACACAGTGACATGAATCAGCACTGGATGTACTTGTGTTCCCCATCCTGAATGCCCCTCCCATCTCCCTCCCCATCTCATCCCTCAGGGTTATCCCAGTGCACGAACTCTGAGCACCCTGTCTCATTCATCAGATCTGGATGGGCAAACTGTTTCACATATGATAATATACGTGTTTCAGTGTTATTCTCTCAAATCATTGCACCCTTGATTTCTCCCACAGAGTCCAAAAGACTGTTCTATACATTTGAGTCTCTTCTGCTGTCTTGCATATAGGGTCATTGCCCCATCTTTCTAAATTCCAGATATATCCATTTTTTATACTGTATTGGTGTTTTTCTTTCTGGCTTACATTACTCTGTATAATAGGCTCCAGTTTCATCCACCTCATTAGAACTGATTCAAATGTATTATTTTTAATGGCTGAGTAATATTCCATTGTGTATATGTACCACAGCTTTCTTATCCATTCGTCTGCTAATGGACATATAGATTGTTTTCATGTCCTGGATATTATAAACAGTGCTGTGATGAACATTGAGGTACAAGAGTCTCTTTCAATTTTGGTTTCCTCAGCGTATATGCCTAGCAGTGGAGGGATTGTTGGGTCATATGCCAGTTCTATTTCCAGTTTTTTTGTTTTTTTTTTTTTCTTAAGGAATCTCCATACTGTTCTCCATAGTGGCTGTACTAGATTGCATTCCCACCAACAGTGTAAGAGGATTCCCTTTTCTCCACACCCTCTCCAGCATTTATTGTTTATAGACTCGGATAGCATCCATTCTAACTGGCATGAGATGGTACCTCATTGTAATTTTGATTTGCATTTCTCTGCTAATGAGTGATGTTGAGCATCTTTTCAAGCATTTGTCAGCTATCTTTATGTCTTCTTTGGAGAAACTGTTTAGTTCTTTGGCCTATTTTTTGATTGGGTCATTTATTTTTCTGGAATTGAGCTGCAGGAGTTGCTTGTATATTTTTGAGAATAATTCTTTTGCTGTTGCTTCATTTGCTATTACATTCTCCCATTCTGAAGGCTCTTTTCACCTTGCTTATAGCTTCCTTCATTGTGCAAAAGCTTTTAAGTTTAATTAGGTCCCATTTGTTTATTTTTGCTTTCATTTCCATTACTCTGGAAGTGGGTCATACAGGATCCTGCTGTGATTTATGTCAGAGAGTGTTTTGCCTATGTTTTCCACTAGGAGTTTTAGTGTTTCTGGTCTTACGTTTAGATCTCTAATTCATTTTGAGTTCATTTTTGTGTATGGTGTTAGAAAATGTTCTAGTTTTATTCTTTTACAAGTGGTTGACCAGTTTTCCCAGCGCCACTTGTTAAAGAGATTGTCTTTTCGCCACTGTATATTCTTGCCTCCTTTGTTAAAGATAAGGTGTCTGTAGGTATGTGGATGTATCTTTGGGCTTTCTCTTTTGTTCCATTGATCTATATTTCTGTCTTTGTGCCAGTACCATACTGTTTGGATGAGTGTAGTTTTGTAGTAGAGCCTGAAGTCAGGCAGGTTGATTCCTCCAGTTCCATTCTTTTTCTCAAGATTGCTTTGGCTGTTTGAGGGTTTTTGTATTTCCATACAAGTTGTGAAATTATTATTTGTTCTAGCTCTGTGGAAAATACCATTGGTAGCTTGATAGGGATTGAATTGAATCTATGAATTGCTTTGGGTAGTATACTCATTTTCACTCTATTGATTCTTCCAATCCATGAACATGGTATATTTCTCCATCTATTAGTGTGCTCTTTGATTTCTTTCACCAGTGTTTTGTAGTTTTCATATATAGGTCTTTTGTTTCTTTAGGTAGATTTATTTCTAAGTATTTTATTATTTTCTTTGCATTGGTGAATTGACTTGATTCCTTAATTTCTCTTTCTGTTTTCTCATTGTTTGTGCATAGGAATGCAAGGGATTACTGTGTGTTTGTTTTATATGCTGCAACTTTACTATATTCATTGATTAGCTCTAGTAATTTTCCAGTGGAGTCTTTAGGGTTTTCTATGTAGAGGATCATTTCATCTGCAAATAGTGAGTTTTACTTCTTGTTTTCCAATCTGGATTCCTTTTATTTCCTTTTCTGCTCTGATTAATATGGCCAAAACTTCCAAACTATGTTGAATAGTAGTGATGAGAGTGGTCACCCTTGTCTTGTTCCTGACTTTATAGGAAATGCTTTCAAGTATTCACTATTGAGGATAATGTTCGCTGTGGGTTTGTCATATATAGCTTATATTATGTTGAGGTATGTTTCTTCTATTCCTTGTTTCTGAAGGTTTTTTTTAATCATAAATGGTTGTTGAATTTTGTCAAAAGCTTTTCTCTGCATCATATGTTTTTTGTCTTTCAGTTTGTTAATGTGGTGTATGATATTGATTGATTTGAGGATATTAAAAAATCCTTGCTTTCCTGGGATAAACCCCACTCGGTCATGATGTGTGATCTTTTTAATATGTTTTTGGATTACATTTTATAGGATTTTGTTAAGGATTGTTGCATCTATGTTTAACAGTGGTATTGGCCTTTAGTTTTCTTTTTGTGTGTCATCTATGTCTGGTTTTGGTGTTAAGGTGTTCTTGGCCTCATAGAATGAGTTTGGAAGTTTACCTTCCTTTGCAATTTTCTGAAAGAGTTTGAGTAGGATAGGTGTTAGCTCTTCTCTAAATTTTTGGTGGAATTCAGCTGTGAAGCCATCTGGACCTGGGCTTTTGTTTGTTGGAAGATTTCTGACTATAGTTTCAACTTCTGCGCTTGTGATGGGTCTGTTAAGATTTTCTATTTGTTCCATGTTCAGTTTTGAAAAGGTATACTTTTCTAAGAATTTGTCCATTTCTTCCAAGTTGTCCATTTTATTGTTATATAGTTGCTGATAGTAGTCTCATGATCCTTTGTATTTCTGTGGTGTCTGTCGTGACTTCTCCATTTTCACTTATGATTTTGTTGATTTGATTCTTCTCCCTTTGTTTCTCGATGAATCTAGCTAATGGTTTTTCAATTTTTTTTTCTTCTCAAAGAACCAGCTTTTAGGTTTTTTGACTATGGTCTTTGACTTAGGTTTCTTTACTATGGTCTCTTTTGTTTCTTTTGCATTTATTTCTAACCGAATTTTTATGATTTCTTTCCTTCTAGTAACGCTAGGGTTCTTCATTTCTTCATTTTCTAGTTGCTTTAGATGTAGAGTTAGGTTATTTATTGGACTTTTTTCTTGTTTCTTGAGGTAAGCCTGTATTGCTATGAACCTCCCCTTAACCCTGTTTTTACAGTGTCCCATAGCTTCTGGGTTGTTGTGTTTTCATTTTAATTTGTTATTATCCATATTTTAATTTCATCTTTTATTTCTTCTGCGATTTGTTAGTTATTCAGAATTGTGTTGTTTAGCCTCCATATGTTGGAATTTTTAATAGTTTATTTTCCTGTAATTGACATCTAATCTTACTGCATTGTGGTCAGAAAAATGCTTGGAATGATTTCAATTTTTTTTGAATTTACCAAGGCTAGATTTATGGCCCAGGATGTGATCGATCCTGGAGAAGTTTCCATGTACACTTGAGAAAAGGTGAAATTCATTGTTTTGGGGTGAAATATCCTATAGATATCAATTAGGTCTAAGTGGTCCATTGTATCATTTAAATTTTGTGTTTGCTTGCTAATGTTCTATTTTGTTGATCTATCCATAGGTGTGAGTAGGGTATTAAAGTCTTACACTATTATTGTGTCACTGTTAATTTATCCTTTCATACTTGTTAGCATTTGCCTTACGTATTGTGGTGCTCCTATGTTTGGTGCACATATATTTATAATTGCTATATCTTCTTGGATTGATCCTTTGATCATTATTTAGTGTCCCTCTTTGTCTCTTTTCACAGTCTTTATTTCAAAGTCTATTTTATCTGATATGAGTATTTCTACCCCTGCTTTCTTTTGTTTTCCACTTCTGTGAAATAACTTTTTACAGCCCTTCACTTTTAGTCTGTATATTTCCCTTGTTTTGAGGTGGATCTCTTGAAGACAGTATATACAGGGGTCCTGTTTTTGTATTCGTTCAGCCAGTCTTTGTCTTTTGGTTGGGGCATTCAACCAATTTGTATTTAAGGTAATTATTGGTAAGTATTATCCTGTTGCCATTTACTTTGTTGTTCTCAGTTTGAGTTTATACACTTTTTCTGTTTCCTGTCTAAGGAAGATACTTTAGAATTTGTTGAAGTGCTGGTTTGGTGGTGCTGAATTGTCTCTGCTTTTGCTTGTCTGTAAATCATTTGATTTCTCCTTCATATTTGAATGAGATCCTTGCTGGGTATAGTAATGTTGGTTTTAGTTTTTTCTCTTCCATCACTTTCTAAGCATGTCCCACCTTTCCTTTCTTGTCTGAAGAGTTTCTATTGAGATATCAGCTGTTATCTTTATGGGAATCCCCTTGTGTGTCTTTTGTTGTTTTTTCCTTGCTGCTTTTAATATGTGTTCTTTGTGTTTGATCTTTATTAGTTTGATTAATATGTGTCTTGGGGTGTTTTGCCTTAGGTTTATTTTGTTTGGGACTCTCTAGGTTTCTTGAACTTGGGAGACTATTTCCTTCCCCATTTTGGGGAAGTTTTCAACTATTATCTCCTCAAGTATTTTCTTATGGCCTTTGTTTTTGTCTTCTTCTTCTGGAACTCCTATGATTTGAATGTTAGGCGTTTGAAATTGTCCTAGAGGTCTATGAGGTTTTCCTTATTTCTTTTAATTCTTCTTTTCTTTTTTCCTCTCTGCTTCATTTATTTCCACCATTCTATTTTCTACCTCACTTATCCTATCTTCTGCCTTAATTATTCTACTGTTGGTTCCCTCCAGAGTGATTTTTATCTCATTTATTGCATTATAAATTACTGACTGTGTCTTTTTTATTTCTTCTAGGTCCTTGTTAAACATTTCTTGCATCTTCTCAATCCTTGTCTCCAGACTATTTATCTGTAACACCATTTTGTTTTCAAGATTTTGGATCATTTTCGCTATCATTGTTCTGACTTCATTTTCAGGTAGACTCCCTATCTCTTCCTATATTGTTTGGTTTGTGGGCATTTGTCATGTTCCTTTACATGCTGAGTATTTCTTTGCCTTTTCATCTTGTTTATATTGCTGTGTTTGGGATGGCCTTTCTTTATTCTGGCAGTTTTTGGTTGCTCTTTACTGTGGAGGTTTCTCCCTGTGAGTGGGGTTGGACGAGTGGCTTGTCAAGGTTTACTGTTTAGGGAAGCTTGTGTCAGTGTTCTGGTGGGTGGAGCTGGATTTCTTCTATCTGGAGTGCAGTGAAGTGTCCAGTAGTGAGTTTTGAGATGTCAGTGCGTTTGGTGTGCCTTTGGGCAGCCTGCATATTAAAGCTCAGGTCTATTTTCCTGCATTGCTGGATAATTTGCAAGGTATGTCTTTCTCTGGAACTTGTTGTTTCTAGGGTGAAACTTGGTTTCAGTGTAGGTTTGGAGACTTTTGGATGATCTTTTACTGATTGATGTTCCTGGAGTCAGGAGTTCTCTGGTGTTCTTGGGGTTTGGACAAAAGCTTCCTGCCTATAGTTTTCAGTATTATTATTACAGTAGCCTCAAGAATTCTCCATCCATAAAGCACCAATGATAAAACATATAGGTTAATGAGAAAATATTCTCTGCAATGAGGGACACCCAGAAAGGTTCACTGAGTTACGCAGAGAAGAGAAGAGGGAGGTGGGAGACAGAAGTGACCAGGAGGACAAGAGGCGAAATCAAAAGAGGAGAGAGCCATCTAGCCATTAATCAAATCCTTATGTGTTCTCTGCAGCCTAGAACACCCAGAGAGGGCCACGGAGTTACACAGAGAAGAGAAGAGGGAGGAAAGAGATAGAGGTGACCAGGAGGAGAAGAGGGGCAGTGAATAGAAGAGAGATAGATCTAGCCAGTAATCAGTTCCCTAAGTGTTTTCCACAGCCTGGAATACCCAAAGAGATTCAGAGTTGGGTAGAGAAGAGAAGGTGGAGGAGGAGATAGAGGTAACCTAGGAGAGATAAAGGAGGGTCAAAAGAGGGAAAGGGCAACCAAGCCAGTATTCACACTCCTAAGTAAAAATGGGTACTGAAGATTGGATTATTAAAGGTAAAAAAATTGAAAAAAAAAAAAATCCAAAAGGCAACGATTAAAGATCTAGACTAAACGTTAGACTTTCAAAAATACAATATTAAAAAAATCACAAAAATTATATATATATATATATATATATATATGAAGTTTGATTTAGAAATAGGGTCTTTTTTTACAAGGTAATAGTAGATTTTAAAAATAAAAATTAAAGGTGTAATAGAGGACTTAAAAATTTTAAAAAAATTAAAAATTATAATAGTAAAAATATAATACACCAAAGAACTATACAGAAAAGATCTTCATGATACAGATAATCACGATGGTGTGGTCATTCACCTAGAGCCAGACATCCTGGAATGTGAAGTGAAGTGGGCCTTAGGAAGCATCACTATGAACAATGTTCATGGAGGTGATGAAATTTCAGTTGAGCCATTTCAAATCCTGAAAGACGATTCTGTGAAAGTGCTGCACTCAATATGTCAGCAAATTTGGAAAACTCAGCAGTGGCCACAGGACTGGAAAAGGTCAGTTTTTATTGCAGTCCCACAGAAAGGGAATGCCAAAGAATGCTCAAATACACAGTCTCACTCATCTCACATGCTAGTAAAGTAATGCTCAAAATTCTCCAAGCAAGGCTTCAACAATACATGAACTGTGAATTTCCAGATATGCAAGCTGGTTTTAGAAAAGGCAGAGGAACCAGAGAGCAAATTGCCAACATCCACTGGATCATGAAAAAAGCAAGAGAGTTCCAGGAAAACATCTATTTCTGCTTTATTGACTATGCCAAAGCCTTTGACTGTGTGGATCACAATAGCCTGTGGAAAATTCTTTAAGAGATGGGAATACCAGACCACCTGACCTGCTTCTTGAGAAACCTATATTCACGTCAGGAAGCAAAAGTTAGAACTAGACATGGAAAAACAGACTGGTTCCAAATAGGAAAAGGAGTACGTCAAGGCTGTATATTGTCACCCTGCTTATTTAACTTCTATGCAGAGGACATCATAATAAACGCTGGGCTGGAAGAAGCACAAACTGGAATCAAGATTGCCAGGAGAAATATCAATAACCTCAGATACGCAGATGACACCACCCTTATGGCAGAAAAGTTGGCAGGAGGAGAAGGGGACGACAGAGAATGAGATGGCTGGATGGCATCACTGACTCAATGGACGTGAGTTTGAGTGTTCTCCAGGAGTTGGTGATGGACAGGGATGCCTGGCGTGCTGCAACCCATGGGGTCACAAAGAGTCAGACATGACTGAGTGACTGAAATGAACGGAATTATGGCAGAAAGTGAAGAAGAACTAAAGAGCCACTTGGTGAAAGTGAAAGAGGAGAGTGAAAAGTTTGGCTTAAGGTTCAACTTTCAGAAAACTAAGATCATAGCATCCAGTCCCATCAATTCATGAAAACTAGATGGGGAAACAGTGGAAACAGTGTCTGCCTTTATTTTTCTGGGTTCCAAAATCACTGTAGATGGTGATTGCAGCCATGAAATTAAAAGACGCTTACTCCTTGGAAGGAAAGTTATGACCAACCTAGACAGCATATTAAAAAGCAGAGACATTACTTTGCCAACAAAGGTCTGTCTTGTCAAGTCTATGGTTTTTCCAGTGGTCATGTATAGATGTGAGAGTTGGATTATAAGGAAAGATGAGCGCCGAAGAATTTATGCTTTTGAGCTGTGGTGTTGGAGAAATTCTTGAGAGACACTTGGACTGCAAGGAGATCCAACCAGTCCATCATAAAGGAAATCAGTCCTGGGTTTTCATTTGAAGGACTGATGTTGGAGCTGTAACTCCAATACTTTGGCCACCTGATGTGAAGAGCTGACTCATTTGAAAAGACCCTGGTGCTGGGAAATATTGAGGGCAGGAGGAGAGGGGGATGACAGAGGATGAGATGGTTGGATGGTATCACAGACTCACTGGACATGTGTTTGGGTGAACTCTGGGATTTGGTGATGGACAGGGAAGCCTGGTGTGCTGCGGTTCATGGGGTTGCATAGAGTCGGACATTACTGAGCGATTGAACTGAACCGAAAAATATATCTAGGAATTTCTCTGGAGCTGTTGTGGGCAGTGTGGAGTCAGTTCAGTTTCAGATAGCTCCTTGTTCCAGCTTATACTTCTCAAGATCTATAGGCCCCTTCCTATGTAGTTGGTGCTAACTACAGGATTTTAATCTGTTGCACCTGTTACTTCCAAAGAGGTTCCCTCTGTTTATTTTGGCCTCTTCTTTTTGCATGTCTCTTCATTTTCTAATTTCTGCCCTGACACAAGGGGGCGAAGGTGGTCACTTATTTAGGCAGACTTGTTCAGTCGTGCTGAACAAACAAATATCACTGATGTGTGTGGGGAGCGCATGTGGTGTCTCAGCCACACTGGGTTTGCCCCCACTCATGGTGTGTGCATTTCCAGTTTACACGTCTCAGGCTCCAGGTTGCTCTGCAGGGGAACTGTGTAAAGCAGGCCCTGGTTTGCACTCACTTCCCAGGTTTTAGCTGCTAAGGTTCAGGTTCTCGAGTACTCCACAAATGCTCAGACTTGGTTGAGCCTGTGTTTTATGTCCTTCCCAAGTCCGAGTAGCTCAGACTACCAGGTGCTTGCTGAGCACACACTCCCCAGGTGTGGTGCATCTTATGGCCTCCCCAGTCCCAGCTGCTCAGTTTCCTGAGTGAGCAGTGGGAGTGCCATCTCAGGTGCACTGTGTGTCTCTTCTGGGGAGCTGATCTCTGGCTGCAACCCTCCTGGTGGATGTGAACAGTCCAGGATACCAGGAAGATTTGGTTAGCAAATGGGAGCCTGCTTATAGTTTGGTAGAGAATGCCATCTCTGGGGCCTAGATTACACCTTTCCAGCTCTGGATGTTGCCCGCCTGCCTTCTTGCCTCTGGCAGAGGATGGACCACTTTGCTGCCAGCTAACTCTCCTCTGGTATTCGCTCAGTTCTTTGTTCTGTGAGCAGGGCCAGCAGTGCCTTAGGTTAGGGCTTTTTGTGGGAAAGTTCTCTCTCTCTCTTTTTTCTCTCTCTTTCTGGCTATCCCACAGTTTAGCTTGCTATCTCACATTAGCTCCCTCAGAATGCCCCTCAGGACATTCAGGCCTGGTCCTTAGCCTAAGAAGTGCAGCCTGTGCCTCCCTGTTCAGCCCCCGGTTGCTGGTGGTGGATACTAGTGCTGGGAGTTGCCATTAGGCATGTAATCTGTGGGTTTTATTTATTCATTTATTTATTTTTCCTCCCAGTTATGTTGCCCTCCGAGATTCCAAAGCTCCTCACAGACCTGCCAGTGAAAGAGTTTCCTGGTGTTTGGAAACTTCTCTTCTTTTACAACTCCCTCCCAGGATAGGTCTCCATCCCTGATACTTTTGTTTCTCTTTTTATCTTTTATAGTTTGCCTTACCTCATTTCAAAGACAATGGGCTGCCTTTCTGGGTGCCTGGTGCCCTCTGCCAGAATTCAGAAGTTGTTTTGTGGAATTTTCTCAGTGTTCAAATGTTCTTTCAATGAATTTGTGGGGGAGAAAGTGGTCTCCCCGTCCTATTACTCTGCCATCTTAGGACCACCCCCAATGTGATATATTTGTCTGGTTTTGATATCAGGGTGATGGTGGCCTTGAGAGAGTCAGTTCCTAGGCATGTTGATAAGAAGTCCGGGGTCCCTATGGATGAGGAGAAAGGGGTCTGGGGCTCTTGAAGAAATAAGTGTCTGGAATTCTCAAGGAGGAGGAAAGGACAAAGTTTTTTTTTTTTTTTTTTTTTCTACATTCCTTAGTCTTAGTAAAGATTATATAACAACAATGTATCCTGCTTGAGGACAAGTTTCTTCGTAAGAACCTTCTGATTAATCCTGTTATCTTAAAATGTATATTATGGCAGTGGGTCTAGTAAGATCTTTACAACTTTGAGACATTCTTTTGATTTATTGTAATAACTAGTTAAAAAAATTATATCACTCCCTTGCTAAAACTAGCGAGGGGGGCACTCTCCATCCCCCTTCTGATGTCTATGTCAGAAGCCTTCTCTGTTCCCTTTCACTTTAATAAAACTCTGGTATACAAAAGCTCTTGACCGATCAAGCCTGGTCCCTGGTTCCAAAGCTAAATTTTCTTCTTTGGAGATCACAAGCCAATGTCATTCACCATAAGCTATCATCTTGGGGGCTCATCCAGGATCTTCAGGACAAGGTAAGAACACTCAGAGCTTTAGCCTCTCTGCTTTCTCAGTATACACATTTTCTGCTTTACTTTACTAAATCTATAGTGTGTTTGTGTGAATGATCTACATGCCCTGCTCAAAGCAAGAAATGAGCCATGCTCTCTGGTTTCATGGTGCTTTGTGATGACTGAAGGCAGTCTCAGAAAGGGGATCCTTGTCAGGGGCTTTATAACAACCTGCCAATGCCAAGAGACACCCAATATCCCTGTGAAGGGAGAGGCCAGAAATGGGCAAAGCATGTGGACTGAACTTTCTTTTCTCAGTCTCCTTTTACTGGTCTCTTTGACCATTTCATAATTGTGGGGGGAATTAGAACTACTAACCTACTCTGTCGGTTCATAGACTCCCTAGGGACTGGTGATTCATGCCGTTAATGTATACTTTTACTTAGACCCCTGTATGGAAGCACCTAGCCTTGCTAGGAGCTGAAAGTTGCAAGAGCATGTTTGGGAGTGAAGCGGAGCTCTGCCTCAAGGGCCACCAACCTGAAAGTGAATCTTTGCTGTGGCTGTGCTTTTGATCTGTGTGGATACAAGCATTGCTGTTGACCACTGGGTTTTGTTTGTTTGTTTGTTTTTTTAATTTTATTTTATTTAACTTTACAATATTGTATTGGTTTTGCCATACATCAAAATGAATCCACCACAGGTATACACGTGTTCCCCATCCTGAACCCTCCTCCCTCCTCCCTCCCCATACCATCCCTCTGGGTCGTCCCAATGCACCAGCCCCAGGCATCCGGTATCAGGCATTGAATCTGGACTGGCGACTCATTTCAAATATGATATTATACATATTTCAATGCCATTCTCCAAAATCATCCCACCCTCTCCCTCTCCCAGAGTCCAAAAGACTATTCTATACATCGGTGTCTCTTTTGCTGTCTCGTATACAGGGTTATTGTTACCATCTTTCTAAATTCCATATATATGCGTTAGTATACTGTATTTGTGTTTTTAGGTTTTTAAGGACACATATCGGGCATTGCAGGATCTGGTCAGATTGGAAGTGTAGCGGGTTTCTTCCTTTGGTAGTGCTAGCTCTCGGCAGACAAGAGAAAGCTCTTGAATGGCTTCTGTCTCAACTCCTTAGATATTTCTTTTGTGGAAGCTGTGGAAATGAACTGAAAATATTGGCCCTAGTAGCTTGAGGGCAAAAATCACTTTTTGCTCACTGGCCAATCTCTTTTGCTGTCACATATACTGTTGTGGTTACACTCAGAAGGGACATCTTTGTTGTTCATCCCTTTATGACTCACTACTTCTACTGTGATCAGGACTGTACTCAGGAATGTGTGTAGGCATACAGAACATGGATGCTTCCCGTAGTAGTCCTAGCTTGGGAAACATTCCAGAAAGCTACTCTGCTCCACCATGGGTGGCATCAGAGGAAAGGGGAAAATCAAAGGTCTTGGTAAGGAACTGAAAATCAACTGGGATACCATTAGGTCTACTTCTGATGCATCTCCACCCCACCTCAGTGGTAGAACCGGGAGAGACAAGTAAGGCACCTGTGTCAGTAAGGGACAGACTAAGTCCAACCAGGAAAGGAAAGCTTAGGCGGAAAGTATGTATATGCCCCCATCTAAAGCAGGGAGGGACACCTCCTGTGGAAAGAAAACCACAGCTGTAGATGTTGTTTTTTTTCCCTCTTACAGATGGGAGCTAATAGTTCCAGAACCACTCCTTTAAAATGTATTCCAAAAAAATAAAATAATATAAAACTAGGAGAAGTTTGATCCCCAAATTTTAAAAAAGGCACACCTGATCATCTTCTGTGATACTTAATGGCCACAGTATCGTTTGGAAGACGAGGAACACTGGCCAGTTGAAGGGTCTCTTAATTATAATACTGTTTTACAATTATACCAATTCTGTAGAAAACAAGATAAATAGTTATAAGTGCCATATATGTTGCTCTTTATCTCTCTGTGAGACATGCCAGACTTGTGTCTTAAAGGTACAGATTTGAGTGTGAAACCTACAGCTGACTCCTGTCCTCTTACTTGGCTCTAGTATCCAAGGCTCCTAACTGAACAGGCTGAGAATCAGGGCACCCTTCCAGAAGAGGTTGCCTCAGTCTCAGTAGAAATTCAAGCAGTCCCAATTGTGGTCGAGACTATTTGCTGCTGCTAAGTCGCTTCAGTCGTGTCCGACTCTGTGCGACCCCAAAGACAGCAGCCCACCAGGCTCCCCCATCCCTGGGATTCTCCAGGCAAGAACACTGGAGTGGGTTGCCATTTCCTTCTCCAATGCATGAAAGTGAAAAGTGAAAGTTAAGTCACTCAGTCGTGTCTGACTCTTAGCGACCCCATGGACTGCAGCCCACCAGGCTCCTCCATCCATGGGATTTTCCAGGTAAGAGTACTGAGTACTAGAGTGAGGTGCCATTGTCTTCTCCCGAGACTATTTAGATGATCCAAAAAGTACATAGAAGCCTCTACAAGGCTAACTTTATGACCTGACCTTACTTGGAGAGATGTAAAGTATGTCTTAGGACAGGTGCTGCTGACTCCTGATTCGAGAGCTTGAGTTCTGGGGAAAGTTACTACTTTTGGAGATGAATGGCTTGAATGTGAGACAAGGGGAAAGAGGAAACACGAAATAGCCCTCCTTCCTACTGGGAGTAAAGCAGTTTTCATAACAGAGCCACTTTGTCAGATGTATTCTTAAAGGACTCAAGCAAGTGCACACTAAGACTTTAAAATTATGCTAAGTTGGCTGACATAGAACAGGGATAAACTCCTAGTAAATTCCTAGATAGACTGGAGACTCTCCACAAGTTTATTGTCATTGATTCTCAAAATTCAGAGGGAGAAATAATCTTCAAAGATAGATTTATCACTCAGTTGACTCCAGCTATCTGTTGTAAGCTACTAAAACAGGCATTTGGACTGAATCAGTCTTTAGGAAAACTGTTGCAGCTGGCTCAGACAGTATAGTATGATAGAGAATATGAGGAGGAAAATAAAAGGCAAAAAAGAACCAGGCAAAGACTGAAGCCCCAGCTGTTAGATACACTCTGAAACAGCCTGAGGAAAAATACCCAGAGGGACCCAGGTGATAAGGGATGGACTTGTTATTACTGTGGAAAAGAGGGACATCTAAGCTAACCCTGCTCCATGTCTGGTCTGTAAAGAACCATACCTGAGGAGAGACTGCCCTCCAAGACATAGGCCCCAGCAGTTGGACTCTCAAGGCAATTAGGACTGAAGGTGCCCAGGGGTCCCCACAGAAGCTCCCATCCTAATTACACCTGAGGAACCCCAAGTATTAATAACTGTGGGGGCCAATCATTTGATTTTATTTTGGACACTGGGGCAACTTTCTCTGTCCTCACTGAAGCCCCTGGTCTGCTTTCCAATCGACTACCTTAATGGGGCTGTCTGGATGAGCCAAATGTTATTGTTTCAGTTGTCCTTTAAGCTGCAACAAGGACTCTTGTGCTGTTTTCTCACGAGTTTCTAATTGTGCCAGAGTCTCCCTCACCCCTTTCAGGGAGGGATATACTGATCAAGGTCCAAGATGGGTGTGGCCTCTGTTTTCATGAATATGCAGCCTACTCTTTCTCTCCCATTAATTGAACAAAATGTAAATCCTAAAGTGTGGGCTGATGGAAAAACTGTGGCTCGAGTACAAAATGCTGTTGCTGTCATTATCAAGCTCAAAGACTCCCACATAGTTCCACATCAAAAGCAGTACCAACTAAAGCCTGAGGATAAGGGTTAAAACTCATCATTGAAAATTTAAAGGAACAGAGGCTATTAACTTTCTGTAATAGTCCATACACCACTCCTATTTTGGGTGTGAAAAAGTAAAATTGTAAATAGAGACTAGTTCAAGATTTATGAATAATAAATGAAGCTGTGGTTCCTTTTACTCATATGCCAAAAACAAATGATTTTCTTGCTTACAGGTCTGGGTGGACACTTTTACTGAATGGATTGAGGCCTATCCCTACTGTAATGAACAGGCTAAGGAAGTTATAAAAATTTTAATCCATGAAATTATTCCCGGATTTGGGCTCCCACGGAGCCTCCAGAGCAACAATGGCTATGCCTTTAAAGCTGCTGTAACTCAAGGGGTGTCAAAAGCTCTAGAAATAGAATATCACTTCGACTGTTCCTGGAGACCCCAATCTTCAGGAAAGGTAGAAAATGCTAATGACATTATTAAGAGACATCTGCATAGAAAGAAACACAAGAAAGTTAGTTTAAAGTTATACCCATAGCTTTAATGATGTCTTGAACTGCCCCTAAAAAGAAGGGACTGTCTCTATGACAGACTGTTTTTGCACAGAGATATCGTCGTAGATCCTAAAGCCTTAGAATTAATTAACTAGTGAGCTTTCAGCTTTTCGACAGA
Organism: Tragelaphus eurycerus; assembly: GCA_935064755.1. Classification (NCBI taxonomy): domain Eukaryota; kingdom Metazoa; phylum Chordata; class Mammalia; order Artiodactyla; family Bovidae; genus Tragelaphus; species Tragelaphus eurycerus. The sequence continues at coordinate 11,086,193 of CAKXYN010000046.1, read as the reverse complement.
CATGAGAACTCTGGGAGGTGACCCCTGACCCAGCCTCCATAATCCATCTAATTTCTGGGTCTGTGGACTGGTCCTCCTCCTCATCTACTGAAGGATTCCCATGGTGGGCTTCTCCATTTCAAGGAAAGGACTTTCTTCAACTCTATGCATATGTTCCCCAATAGCAATCATATGTGATGCCTCTTCTTGATCCAATAACATCTAGCAATCTTAAGATGGACTGATGTAACTATGCACATAATGTAACTTTTAATTCTGATTATGTTTTAACTTGGTTTAATGACTATTTTGCTGTACATAAGAAAGTGAATGAGTCTAGATCTGGTGGTTTTCTACCTGATGCTTATCAAATATGGGATGAGGCCATATGGCTAACTCCTGAAAAGGGACACCTACAATCTAACACTCCCATATGCTGGGAACTAACAGAGCCATCCCTGGAAGTTAGCTGACAACTTAATTATAATGACTGGAAACAATTGGGACTTTTTGACCTCAAGAAATATGCAATGTAATCATTCCTGTGTTTTTCAATCCCAGTTCAGGTCATCCTTTTGCCTGGCCAGACACTGATTGGGACTGGATTCCTCAGTCGTGCTGGTTTGCTCCAAACGGGACCTACTGGACATGTGGCTCTTATCTATGGGTGTGGCTTCCCCCTGGCTGGATAGGGACATGAACGCTAGGTCTAGCTTTTACTCATGGCTTGATATTTTCAGAGTTTCCAGAAAAGCCTGCAGATCTGCCATACCTTAAAACTAATTGGGTAAAGTCTGTATTTCACTGGTATGATTATCTGGCTGCAATATTTGTTCTCTCTCTGAGAACTACACGTTTTATGCTATGAGTTCATGCTCTAACTTTATTCAACAGGCTTAACAAGATTCTCAAAAAGCTATTTCAGCCCTTAACACACAACAAATACAAATTAGAAAGGTGGTTTTACAAAACAGATTGGCCTGAGATATTCTATTGGCTGCACAAGGAGAAACTTGTGCTATTATTCATACCCAATGCTGTACATATATACCAGATATGAATACTAATGTTACTCAGTTTACTAAACACATGAACAAGATTATTCAAGCTATGGATTCTCCTGAAGCCTCAGTCACCTCACTTTGGGAAACATTAACTAGCTACCCATGGTGGAAAACTATCTTAATCATAATAATTCTAATGTTCTGTTTTTATTGTTTGATCCCTGCATCTGTAAATGTGTAATTGGATCTGTTTCTAAACATCTGAAAGCTTTTAAGTTACAAATGGTTGCCCAGGCTCCTACGAGTGCCACAGCCTCCTCCAACTATTACTTGGTGCCCCTGGATCAGAGACCCTCAATATGAGGTTTAGGAGAATATGTTGCCTCAAAAATTTAGAGATGATGCCCCTCAGAGCAGGAAGTAGTTATGGAATGAAAACGATGCCCCTTTCCCTTGGCAACATAATTCTCCTAAAAGAAAAGGAGGGGCTGAGAGAATCAATAGGCAGGTTCATAAGAAGTCCGGGTTCCTCAAGGAGGAGGAGAAAGGAGTCTGGGGCTCTCAAGGAGGAGATAAGGGTCTGGAATTCTCAAGGAGAAGAAAAGGAAAAACTTTTTTTTTTTTTTTCTACATTCCTTAGTCTTAGTAAGGATTATATAACAACAATGTATCCTGCTTGAGGACAAGCTTTCTCCTTTTTGAGAACCTTCTGACTAATCCTGTTATCTTAAAATGTATATTATGGGAGTGGGTCTGGTAAGATATTTACAACCTTGGGACATTCTTTTGATTTATTATAATAACCAGTTTCAAAAAGTATATAGCTCCCTTGCTTAGACTAGTGAGGGGGGCTCTCTCTGTCCCCCTTCTGATGAAGTTTTCTCTGTCCCTTTCCACTTTAATAAAACTCTGCTACACAAAAGCTCTTGAGTAATCAAGCCTGGTCCCTGGTCCTGAAGCTAAATCTTCAGAGATCATGAGTCCAACATCATTCACCATAAGCTTTCAGCCTTATTGAATTACTTGGTGTGTGTTCCTCCCTCTGCAATTTTTTCTTTTTAATCAGCAGGATTTTATTACAAAATCAACAGGGAATTGTGACCTGAGTGACTCATGCTGGAGTGCATAGCTGTTCTTAGCTTACCTAAAAAGGAAGAAGAGTTCATTAAAGTTCAAGTGTTGAGAATACATATTTGAAAGTCTAGGTTTTTTTTTTTTTTTTTTTTAATTTATTTATTGTAGTTGGAGGCTAATTGCAATATTGTATTGGTTTTGCCATACATCAACATGAATCCACCATGGGTGTACACATGTTCCCCATCCTGAAACCTCCTCCCACCTCCCTTCTCGTACCATCCCTCTGGGTCATCCCAGTGCACCAGCCCCGAGCATCCTGTATCCTACATCGAACCTGGACTGGCGATTCATTTCTTATATGATATTATATATGTTTCAATGACATTCTCCCAAATCATCCCACCCTCTCCCTCTCCCACCTCTGCAATTTTTTTAAATGAGTTTGAGCCTGATATGTATTCAGTTCAGTTCAGTCATTCAGTCGTGTCTGACTCTTGGCGACCCCATGAATTGCAGCACGCCAGGCCTCCCTGTCCATCACCAACCCCCGAGTTCACTCAGACTCACATCCATCGAGTCAGTGATGCCATCCAGCCATCTCATCCTCTGTCGTCCCCTTCTCCTCCTGCCCCCAATCCTTCCCAGCATCAGAGACTTTTCCAATGAGTCAACTCTTCGCATGAGGTGACCAAAGGACTGGAGTTTCAGATTTAGCATCATTCCTTCCAAAGAAATCCCAGGGCTGATCTCCTTGCAGTCCAAGGGACTCTCAAGAGTCTTCTCCAACACCACAGTTCAAAAGCATCAATTCTTCAGTGCTCAGCCTTCTTCACAGTCCAGCTCTCACATCCATACATGACCACAGGAAAGACCATAGCCTTGACTAGATGAACCTTTGTTGGCAAAGTAATGTCTCTGCTTTTGAATATGCTATCTAGGTTGGTCATAACTTTCCTTCCAAGGAGTAAGCGTCTTTTAATTTCATGGCTGCAGTCACCATCTGCAGTGATTTTGGAGCCCAGAAAAATAAAGTCTGACACTGTTTCCACTGTTTCTCCATCTATTTCCCATGTAGTGATGGGACCAGATGCCATGATATTCGTTTTCTGAATGTTGAGCTTTAAGCCAACCTTTTCACTCTCCACTTTCACTTTCATCAAGAGGCTTTTTAGTTCCTCTTCATTTTCTGCCATAAGGTTGGCATCATCTGCATATCTGAGGTTATTGATATTTCTCCTCGCAATTTTGAATCCAGCTTGTGCTTCTTCCAGTCCAGCGTTTCTCATGATGTACTCTGTATATAAGTAAATAAGCAGGGTGACAATATACAGCCTTGATGTACTCCTTTCCTATTTAGAACCAGTCTGTTATTCCATGCCCAGTTTTATCTGTTGCTTCCTGACCTGTATAAATTTTCTCTAAAAGTTTGACAAAATTCAGCTGTGAAGTCATCAAGTCCTGGGGTTTTGTTTGTAGGAAGATTTTTTGTTGCAGTTTTCATTTCATTGCTTGTGATTGTTCTGTTCATACTTTCTATTTCTTCCTGGTTCAGTCTTGGAAGGTTACACTTTTCTAAATATTTGTTCATTTCTTCCAGTTTTTCCATTTTATTGGATATAGTTGCTCAAAGTAGTCTCTTATGATCCTTTGTATTTCTGTGTTATTTGTTCTAACTTTTCATTTTTTATTTCTAACTTTATTGACTAAAGTTTTCTCCTTTTTTCTCTTGATGACTCTGACTAATGGTTTGTCAATATTATCATTCAAAGAACCAGTTTTTAATTTTTTTGATCTTTCCTATTGTTTCCTTCAATTTTTTCATTAATTCCGTCTATGATCTTTATGATTTATTTCATTCTGATAACTCCAAGGTTTTATCATTATTATTATTATTGTTCTTCTTCTTTCTGCTTTAGTTGTAAGATTACATTTTATTATTTGATGTTTTTTTCTCATTTCTTGAGGTAAACTTTTATTTTTATAAATTTCCATCTTATCACCATTTTTGCTGCATGCCATAGACTTTGACTTGTCATCTTTTCATTTTTGTTTCTTTCTAGATATATATATATTTTTTTATTTCCTGGTTGATTTCTTCTATGATCTCTTGATTATTTAGATGTATGCTGTTTGGCCTCTGTGTGTTTTTATATTTTTTCTGTACTTGATATCTAATCTTATAGTGTCATGGTCAGAAAAAATGCTTGATACAATTTCAGTTTTCTTAAATTTACCAAGGCTTGATTTGTGACCCAGGAAGTGATCTATCCTGGAAAATGTTCCATGTGTGCTTGAGAAAAAAATGTATTCTACTGTTTGGGATTGTAATTTCCCATAGATATCAATTAGGTTCTCCTGTTACAAGCTGTTATTTAAGATGTGTGCTTCTTTATTAATTTTATCTGATATGAGTATTGCTACTCCAGCTTTCTTTTGATTTTCATTTCCACGGAATATCTTTTTCCAGCTCCTCACTTTCAGTCTGTATGTGTCGCGAGGTCTGAAGTAGGTCTCTTGTAAACAGCATATATACAGTTCTTATTTTTCTATCCATTCAGCCAGTCTGTGTCTTTTGGTTGGAACATTTAATCTATTTACATTTAAGGTAACTATTGTTATGCACACTCCTATTACCATTTACTTTTTTGTTTTGGGTTTGTTTTTGTAGGTCTTTTCTTTCCTTGTGTTTCCTGTCTAGGGAAGTTCCCTTACCATTGGTTTTAAAGCTGGTTTGGTGGTTTTGAATTCTTCTAACTTTTGCTTATCTATAAAGCTTTTGATTTATCTGTTAAATCTGAATGAAATCCTTGCTACATAGAGTAATCTTTGTTGTAGTTTTTTTTCCCTTTCATCATTTATATTTATATATATTTATATGTATATGTGTGTATGTGTATGTATGTATGTGTATATATATATATACTGCCACTCCCATCTGGCCTGAAGAGTTTCTGCTGAAAGATCAGCTGTTAACTTCTGGGGATACCTATATATGTTATATGGTGTTTTACCCTTGCCACCTTTAATAATTTTTTTTTTTTTTTTTGCTTAATTTTTGTTACGTTTATTTTTTTTTTTTTTTTTTATCACATAATATATTTTATTTTTTGGTTTAAATCACTTTTGCCTTTCTAGTGCAGTTTATATTTTTATTTTTTTTTTTTTTTTTTTTTTTTTTTTTTAGATTTGATTTTAGTTTTTATATTCTTTATCAGGTATAATACACATCATGTGCCTATGAGTATAGATACACACAATTTAATGGTATTAAGGTAGTAGTATATCTTTATATTATCTAACAGTATGAATACAAAATTTCAAATTTTTTACCATATTGTACATTTATGTGCACATATATAGGTAATTGTTACGTTTATTAATATGTGTCTTGGAGTGTTTCCCTTTGGGTTTATTCTGTATGGGACACTTTGGGCTCCTGAGACTTGAGTGGCTATTTCCTCTCTCATGTTAGGTAAGGTTTTTGACTGTAATCTCCTCAAATATTTTCTCATACCCTAACTTTTCTCTTCTTCTTCTGAGACCCCCATAATTTGAATGTTGTGCTTAATGTTGTCCCAGAAGTCACTAAGCCTGTCCTCATTTCTATTAATTCTTATTTCTTTATGCTGTTTTGCTTCAATTATTTCCACCATTGTATCTTCCAGCTCACTTATACACTCTTATTCCATAGTTATTCTTCTATTGGTTTCCTGTAGTGTATTTTTTTTTTAATTTTGGTTATTGTGATGTTCATTGATGATTGTCTGTTCCTTATCTCTTCTAGTTCCTTTTAAGACTTCCTTGTGCCTTCTCAATCTGTGCCTTTGTTCTGTTTATCTGTACTTCCACTATATTTCTGAGGTCTTAGATCATCTTTGCTATCATTACTCTTGATTCTTTTTCAGCTAGATTGTCTATTTCCTCTTCATTTTTTTGGTCTTGTGGGGTTTTAGCATATTCCTTCACTGTGGCATGTTTCTCTGTCCCTTCATTTTAATCTACTGTGTTTTGGGTCTCCTTTCCACAGGCTTCCAGATTATAGTTCCTCTTACTTGTGGAGTCTGTTCCCAGTTGGTGGTGTTGGACCAGTGTCTTATGACGGTTTCCTGATTTGGGAGACTGGCACTTGTATCTTGGTGAGTGGAGCTGGATCTTGTCTCTCTGAAGGGCAGTGCCACATCTAGTGGTATGTTTTGATGTGTCTGTGGGTCTGTTATTGCTTTGGTCAGCCTGTCTGCTGGGCTTCCCTGGTGGCTCAGCAATAAAGAATTGGCCTACAATGCAGGACACCCAGGTTCAATCCCTAGGTCAGGACCATCCCACGGCATGGCAGCCCACTCCAGTATTCTTTCCTGGAGAATCCCATGGTCAGAGGAGCCTAGCAGGCTTGCAGAGTTGGACATGACTGAAATGACTGAACACACACACACCCTGTCTACTAATGGGTAGGATCCAGTTCCTGTTTTGCTAGCTGTTTGACATGCATAATCTGGCACTGGACCTTGCTGGCCTTTGGGAGTGACCAGATCTTAGTTGTTGAGATGCAGACCTTTGGGAAATATTAAACCAATTAATATTCTGTGGGGTCGGAAGTTCTCTATCGTTTCAGTCTCTTAAACTCGGTTCTACCACTTTAGATCTTCAGGCCCATCTCCTGGGCAGTGCTCCAAGACTTCCTCTCCTTTTTATTTTATCTTCATTATTGGACAAAATGGATTAAGATATATAATATGCCTCTAAGCTGAATTTTTTTTTTTTTTATGAACCTGAAGTGGCTCCCCTACTATCTCTTTCCATTTCTGCCTACTGAAGTAGAAGACTCAGTGTTTAGAACAGAGCAGTACTCCTCAACATTGTTAAGGTCAAAAAATGAGGAAAGTATGAGAAATTGTCACAGCCAAGAGGCACCAACAGAGACATAAAGACTGAATGTAACACTATATCCCAGCTTATCACACTCCACTGTGGGGATGTGGAGGCCTTTGTAATTTAGAAAGTCTCCTTCACAACAGCAGTTATCTTTTCCTTTTGTTTATTGTTTTCTTTGCTATGTAAAAGCTTTTAAGTTTAATTAAGTCCCATCGGTTTATCATTGTGTTTACTTTCATACTCTAAAAGGTAAATTTAAAAAGATCTTTCTATGATTTATCTATAAGGGTGTTCTGCCTATGTTTTCCACTAAGATTTTTTATAGTATTTGGCCTTATATTTGATCTTTAAACAATTTCCAATATATTTTGTGCATTTTTAAAATTTATTTTAATTGGAGGCAAATTCCTTTACAAAATTCTGGTGGTTTATTTTGTCTTACTTTCACATGAATCAGCCATGGGTTTACATGTGTTCCCCATCCTGACATTGCCTCCCACCTCCCTCCCCATCCTATCTCTCAGGGTCATCCCAGTGCACCAGCCCTGAGTAACCTGTCTCATACAATGAACCTGGACTCGTGGTCAATTTCACATATGATAATATACATATTTCAATGCCGTTGTCTCAAATCTTCCCAACCTTGACTTCTCCCACAGAGTCCAAAAGTCTGTTCTTTACATCTTTGTCTCTTTTGCTATCTCACGTATAGGGTCATCATCGCCATCTTTCTAAATTCTATATCTATGCATTAATATACTGTATTGGTGTTTTTCTTTCTGACTTACTTGACATAATATAATAGGCTCCAGTTTCATCTACCTCATTAAAACTGATTCAAATGCATTCTTTTTAATAGGTGAGTAATATTCCGTTGTGTATATGTACCACAGCTTTTACTCATTCGTCTGTCAATGACCATCTAGGTTGCTTCCAATTCCTGGCTATTGTAAACAGTGCTGTGATGAACATTGAGGTACACTTGTCTTTTTCTATTCTGGTTTCCTGGGTGTGTATGCCCAACAGTGGGATTGCTGGGTCATATGGCAGTTTGTTTTCCAGTTTCTTAAGGAATTTCCACACTGTTCTCCATAGTGGCTGTACTATTTTTTATTCTCAGCAACAGTGTAAGAGGGTTCTTTTTCTCCGCACCCTCTCCAGCATTTATTACTTGTAGACTTTTTGATAGCAGCCATTCTGACTGGCTTGAGATGGTACCTCATTGTGGTTTTGAGTTGCATTTCTCTGATAACGAGTGATGTTGAACATCTTTTCATGTGTTTGTTAGCCATTTGTATGTCTTCTTTGGAGAAATGTCTGTTTAGTTCTTTAGCCCATTTTTTGATTGGGCCGCTTATTTTTCTGGAATTGAGCTGCAGGAGTTGCTTGTATATTTTTGAGATTAATTCTTTGTCAGTTGCTTCATTTGCTATTATTTTCTCCCATTTTGAAGGTTTTCACTTTGCTTATAGTTTCCTTTGTTGTACTAGAGCTTTTAAGTTTAATTAGATCCCATATGTTTATTTTTGCTGTTGTTTCCATTACTCTGGGAGGTGGGTCATAGAGGATCCTGCTGTGATTTACATCAGAGAGTGTTTTGCCTATGTTTTCCTCTAGGAGGTTTATAGTTTCTCGTCTTACATTTAGAACTTTAATCCATTTTGAGTTAGTATTTGTGTATGGTTTTAAAAAGTGTTCTAGTTTCATTCTTTTACAAGTGGTTGACCAGTTTTCCCAGCATCACTTGTTAAAGAGATTGTCTTTTATCCATTGTATATTCTTGCCTCCTTTGTCAAAGGTAAGATGTCCATAGGTGCATGGCTTTATCTCTGGGCTTTCTGTTTTGTTCCACTGATCTATGTTTCTGTCTTTGTGCCAGCGCCATACTGTCTTTATGACTGTTGCTTTGTAGTAGAGCCTGAAGTCAGGCAGGTTGATTCCTCCAGTTCCATTCTTTTATCTCAAGATTCCTTTGGTTCTTCCAGGTTTTTTCTATTTACATACAAATTGTGAAATTATTAGTTCTAATTCTCTGAAAAATACCGTTGGTACCTTGATAGGTATTGCATTGAATAGTATAATTGCTTTGGGTAGTATACTCATTTTCACTCAATTGATTCTTCTGATCCATGAGCATGGTATACTTCTCCATCTATTTGGGTCCTCTTTGATTTCTTTCATCAGTGTTTTATAGTTTTCTATAGGTAGGTCTTTTGTATCTTTAGGTACATTTATTCCTAAGTATTTCATTCTTTTTGTTGCAATGGTGAATGCAATTGCTTCATTAATTTCTCTTTCTGTTTTCTCATTGTTAGTATACAGGAATGCAAGGATTTCTGTGTGTTGATTTTATATCCTGAAACTTTACTATATTCATTGATTATCTCTAGTAATTTTCTGGTGGAGTCTTTAGGGTTTTCTATGTAGAGGATCGTGTCATCTGCCAACTGAGAGTTTTATTCTTTTCCAATCTTTATTACTTTTTTTTTCTTTTTCTTCTCTGATTGCTGTGGCTAAAACTTCCAAAACTGTGTTGAATAGTGGTGGTTAGAGTGGGCTCCCTTGTCTTGTTCCTCACTTTAGGGGAAATGCTTTCAATTTTTTTACCATTGAGGATAATGTTTGCTGTGGGTTTATCATATATGGCTTTTATTATGATGATATATGTTCCTTCTATGCCTGCTTTCTGGAGAGTTTTGTTTTGTTTTTATCATAAATGGATGTTGATTTTTTTCCAAAGCTTTCTCTGCATCTATTGGGAAACTGATATGGTTTTTATTTTTCCAGTTTGTTAATATGATATATCATATTGATTGATTTGGGAATACTGAAGAATCTTTGCATCCCTGGGATAAAGCCCACTTGGTCATGATGTATGATTTTTTTAATATGTTGTTGGATTCTGTTTGTTAGAATTTTGTTAAGAATTTTTGCATCTATGTTCATCAGTGATATTGGCCTGTAATTTTGTTTTTGTTTGGCATCTTTGTTTGGTTTTGGTATTAGGGTGATGGTGGCCTCATAGAATGTGTTTGAAAGTTTACCTTCCTCTGCAATTTTCTGGAAGTTTGAGTAGGTTAGGTGTTAGCTTTTCTCCAAATTTTTTGTAGAATTCAGCTGTGAAGCATCTTGTCCTTGGCTTTTGCTGGAAGATTTCTGATTACAGTTTCAATTTCCATGCTTGTGATGGTTCTGTTAATATTTTCTATTTCTTCCTCATTCAGTTTTGCAAAGTTATACTTTTCTAAGAATTTATCCATTTCTTCCAAGTTGTCCCTTTATTGGCATATTGTTGCTGATCGTAGTCTCTTATGATCCTTTGTATTTCTGTGTTGTCTCTTGTGATGTATCCATTTTCACTTCTAATTTTGTGACTTGATTCTTCTCCCTTTGTTTCTTGATGTGTCTGGCTAATGGTTTGTCTATTTTTTTTTATCTTCTAAAAAAAACAGCTTTTAGCTTTGCTGATTTGGCTATGGTCTCCTTTGTTTTCTTTTGCATTTATTTCTGCCTTAATTTTTATAATTTATTTCTTTCTGCTAACACTGGGGTGCTTCATTTCTTTTTCTAGTTGCTTTAGGTGTAGGATTAAGTTATTTATTTGATTTCTCTCTTGTTGCTTGAGTTAGGCTTGTATTGCTATGAACCTTCCCCATAGCACTGCTTTCACTGAATCCCATAGTTTTGGGGTTGTTGTGTCTTCTTTGTCATTCATTTATATGCATATTTTAATTTCTTTTTTGATTTCTTATGTGATTTGTTGGTTATTTAAAAGTTTTTTTATTTAGCCTCCATATGTTTGTATATTTTATAGTTTTTTTCCCTGTGCTGCTGCTGCTGCTAAATCACTTCAGTCGTGTCTGACTCTGTGCGATCCCATAGACGGCAGCCCACCAGGCTTCCCCGTCCCTGGGATTCTCCAGGCAAGAACACTGGAGTGGGTTGCCATTTCCTTCTCTGATGCATGAAAGTGAAAAAAAAAAAGTGAAGTCACTCGGTCGTGTTCGACTCTAGCGACCCCATGGACTGCAGCCCACCAGGCTCCTCCATCCATGGGATATTCTAGGCAAAAGTACTGGAGTGGGGTGCCATTGCCTTCTCCGAGTTTTTCCCCTGTAGTTGACATCTAATCATATTGCATTTTGGTAAGAAAAGTTGCTTGGAATGATTTCAATTTCTTTGAATTTATCAAGGCTAGATTTATGGCCCAGAATGTGATCTATCCAGGAGAAGATTCCATGTGCACTTGAGAAAAAGGTGAAATTCATTGTTTTAGGGTGAAATGTCCTATAGATATCAATTAGGTATAAGTGGTCCATTGTATCATTTAAAATTTGTGTTTCCTTGTTAATTTTCTGTTTTGTTGATCTATCTATAAGAGTGAGTAGGGTATTAAAGTCTCCCACTATTTTTTTGTTACTGTTAATTTATCCTTTCATACTTCTTAAAATTTGCCTTATATATTGTGGTGCTCCTAGTTGGGTACATATATATTTATAATTGTTACATCTTCTTCTTGGATTGATCCTTTGATCATGTTGTAGTGCCCTTCTTTGTCTCTTTTCATGGCCTTTATTTAAAAGTCTGTATTATATGATATGAGTATTGCTACTCCTGCTAACTTTTGGTCTCCATTTCTGGAAAATATATTTTTCCAGCTCTTCATTTTCAGTCTGTATGTACACCTTGGTTTGAGGTGTGTTTTTATTCAGTTCAGTCGCTCAGTCATATCTGACTATTTGTGACCCCATGAGCCGTAGCATGACAGGCCTCCCTGTCCATCACCAACTCCCGGAGTCCACAAAACCCATGTCCATTGTGTTGATAATGCCATCCAACCACCTCAGCCTCTGTCATCCCCTTCTCCTCCTGCCCTCAGTCTTTCCCAGCATCAGGGTCTTTTCAAATGAGTCAGCTTTCTGCATCAGGTGGCCAAAGTATTGCAGTTTTAGCTTCTATACCAGTCCCTCCAATGAACACCCAGGACTGATCTCCTTTAGGATGGACTGGCTGGATCTCCTTGCTGTCCAAGGGACTCTCAAGATTCTTCTCCAACACCACAGTTCAAAAGCATCAGTTCCTCAGTGCTCAGCTTTCTTTATAGTCCAACTCTCACATCCATACATGACTACTGGAAAAACCATGGCCTTGATTAGACGGACCTTTGTTGGCAAAATAATGTCTCTGTTCTCTTGTAGACAGCATATATAGGGTTCTTGTTTTTGTATCCATTCAGCCAGTCTTTGTCTTTTGTTTGGGGCATTCAACCCATTTACATTTAATTAATTATTGATAAGTATGAGATGGCTGGATGGCATCACTGACTTGATGAACATGAGTCTCAGTGAACTGCGGGAGTTGGTGATGGACAGGGAGGCCTGGCGTGCTGTGATTCATGTGGTCACAAAGAGTCAGACACGACTGAGCAACTGATCTGATCTGATGATCCTGTTGCCATTTACTTTGTTGTTTTGGGTTCAAGTTTATAAACCTTTTCTGTTTTTCCTGTCTATAGAAGATCCATTAGCATTTGTTGACAAGCTGGTTTGGTGGTGCTGAATTCTGTCAGCTTTTGCTTGTTTCTAAAGCTTTGGATTTCTCCTTCATATTTGAATTACATCCTTGCTGGGTACAGTAATCTAGGTTGTAGGTTTTTCTCTTTCACCACTTTAAGTGTGTCCTTCCATTCTTTTCTGGCCTTAAGAGTTTCTATTGAAAGGTCCACTTTTATCCAGATGGGAATCTAAGTTATTTGTTTTTCCCTTTCTGGTTTTAATATTTATTCTTTGTTTTTGATTATCATTAAATTGATTAATATGTGTCTTGGGGTGTTTCACCTTAGGTTTGTCCTGTTTAGGACTCTCTGGGTTTCTTGGACTTGGGTGGCTATTTCCTTCCACATTTTAGGGAAGTTTTCAACTATTAACTCCTCAAGTATTTTCTCATGGCCTTTCTTTTTATCTTCTTCTGGGACTCCTATGATTCGATTGTTTGGATGTTTAACATTGTCCCAGAGGTCTCTGAGGTTGTCGTTATTTCTTTTAATTCTTTTTTCCTCTCTGTTTCATTTATTTCCACCATTTTGTCTTCCACCTCACTTATCCTATCTTCTACCTAAGTTATTCTACTGTTGGTTCACTCCAGAGTGCTTTTGATCTCAGTTATTGCATTATTCATTACTGACTGACTCTTTTTTATTTCTTCTAGGTCCTTGTTAAACTTTTCTTGCATCTTCTCAATCCTTATCTCTAGACTATTTATCTGTAACTCCATTTTGATTTCAAAATTTTGGATCATTTTTACTGTCATTATTCTGAATTCTTTTCCAGTTAGACTCCCTATCTCCCCCTCTTTTGTTTGCTTTTTTGGGCTTTTGTCATGGTCCCTTACCTGCTGAATATGTCTCTGCCTTTTCATCTTGTTTTGGTTGCTGTGTTTGAAGTGAAAGTTTGTGGTTCCTCTTTATCGTGGAGGTTTCTCCCTGTGGGTGGTGTTGGATGAATGGCTTGTCAAGATTTCCTGGTTAGGAAAGCTTGTGTCTGTGTTCTGGTGGGTAGAGCTGGATATCTTCTCTCTGCAGTGCAATGAAGTGTCCAGTAGTGACTTTTGAGATGTCAGTGTGTTTGGTGTGACTTTTGGCTCCCTGTATTTTGTGCTGAGGGTTATGTTCCTGCTTTGTTGGAGAATTAGCTCGGTACGCCTTACTCTGAAACTTCTTGGCGCTTGGGTATAGCTTGGTTTCATTGTAGGTATGGAGGCTTTTGGAGGAGGTCTTGTTGATTAATATTCCCTGGAGTCAGGATTTTTCTCATGTTGTCAAGTTTTGGATTTAAGCCCCTGTCTCTAGCTTTCAGTCTTATTCCTACAGTATCCTCAAGACTTCTCCATTCATACAGCACTGATGATAAAATATCTAGTTTAATGGTGAAAAGATTCTCCACAGTGAGGGACACCTAGAGAGGTTCACAGAGTTACATGGAGAAGAGAAGTGGGAGGAGGGAGATAGAGGTGACCAGGAGGAGAAGAGGAGGAGTCAAAAGGGGAGAGAGGAATCTAGCCAGTAATCAATCCCCTATTGTTCTCCACAGTCTGGAACACTCAGAGAGGTTCACGGAGTTCCATAGAGAAGAGAAGAGGGAGGAAGCAGATAGAAGTGACTAGGAGGAGAAGAGGGGGTGTCCAAATGAGAGAGGCCAGTCTAGCCTGTGATCAATTCCCTAAGTGTTCTCCACAGCCTGGAATACCCAAAGAGATTCACAGAGTTAAGTAGAAAAGAGAGGGGAGAGGGAGGAGATAGAGGTGACCTCAGGGAAAAAAAGAGTGTCAAAAGGAAGAGAGCAATCAAGCCAGTAATCATGCTCCTAAGCAAAAATTGATACCAAAGATCGGATTCTTAAAGGTTCAGAATTGATAACAAATACCAAAAAGCAATAATTAAAAATCTATAGTAGAAGTTAGTCTTTCAAAAATACAATATTAAATAGACAAAATAAAACCGTGAAAGTTATTAAAAAATATGAAATTTGCTTTAAAGATAGGGTCTTTTTTTTTTTTTTTGCAAGATAATGAAAAATAAGTAATAAAGAACTTAAAATTTAAAGAAAATTTAAAAATGGCAATAGTAAAATATATTTAGGATTTTCTCTGGAGCTGTTTAGGGCAGTGTAGGGTCAGTTCAGTTTCAGATAATTCCTTATTCCAGCTTATACTTCTTCTCAAGGTCTATAGGTCCCTTCCAATGTAGCAATGCTAACTACAGGGTTTTAATTTGTTGTACCTGTCACTTCCAAAGAGGTTCCCTCTTCTTTTATTTTGGCTTCCTCTGTTTGCAAGTCTCTTCTGTATCTAACTTCTGCCTTGATACAAGGGGCTGAAGGTGGTCATTTATTTAGGCTCACTTGTTCAATTGTGTTGCAGGGAAGGAGAAACACTGCAAACCAATATCACTGGCATGTGGTGGGAGTGTTGGCAGTATCTGGGCTACAATCGGTTTGCCCCCGCTCATGGCATGTGTTCTTTCCTGGTCTACACTGCTCAGGCTCCAGGTTGCTTTGCAGGGGAACTAAGGCGGGCCCTGGGTTGCATGTACTTCCCAGGTCTAAGCCACTCAGGTTCATGTTCTCGGGTACTCCATAAAGGTGCAGACTTGGTTGGGCCTGCGTTTTGTGCCCTTCCCAGGTCTGAGAAGCTCAGGCGACCAGGTACTTGTGAACATACTCTCTCCAGGTGGGAGGTGCGTCTTATCACCTCCCCCATCCCAGCTGCTCAGTTTCCCGGGTGCACAGTGGGAATGCTGTCTCAGGTGTGCTGTGTGTCTCCTCTGGGGAGCTGATTTCTGGCTGTGACAATCCTGGCAGAAGTCACCCATCTAGGATCCTATGAAGACTTGATTAGCAACTGGAAGCCTGCTCACAGTTTGGTCGAGGATTCCATCTCTGGGGTCTAATTTGCCCCTCGCCTTCCACCTCTCACTGTCAGTCACGTGTGGTAAATTTCTTTTAGTGGTAAATTTATCTCTCTCCTCTTTTTTTTCTCTCTCTCTCTGGCTATCCCACCGTTTGGGTTGCTATCTCATGTTAGCTCCCTCAGATTGTCCTCAGGGCATTCAGGCCCTGTCCTTACCCTAAGCAATGCAGCCCATGCCTCCCTGTTCAGCCCCCACTGCAGACTCAAGCGTCTGGGCTACTTCTCCACTGGGAATTGCAGTTGGCACGTAATCTATGGGTTTTATTTATTTTTTCCTTCCAGTTATGTTGCTCTCTGAGATTCAAAACTCCCCACAGACCCACCCGTGAGAGGGTTTCCTGGTGTTTGTGAACTTCTCCTCTTTTAGGACTCCCTCCCCAGGACAGGTATCCATCCCTAACTCTTTTGTCTCTGTTTTTATATTTTATATTTTGTCCTACCTCCTTTCAAAGATAATGGGCTGCCTTTTTGGGTGCCTGTGTCCTCTGTCAGCATTCAAAAGTTGTTTTGTGGTATTTGCTCAGTGTTCAGATGATCTTTGCATGGCGGAGAAAGTGGTCTCCCCATCCTATTCCTCTGCCATGTTTTACCTTCCCCTCTGCATGGTTTTTTGATTGTTCTAATTTCATTCACTTACTTGTAGTTGTCCAGTATTCCCATAACCACTTATTGATTAGATAGTCATTCCTCATTGCAGAGTCTTGCCTCCTTTGTCCTCTATAATGTGACCATAGGTGTATGGGCTTATCTCTGGACATTCTATCATATTCCATTGATCTATATTTCTTCTTGTGTGCCAATATCATGCTGTTTGGATGACTCAGGCTGAGATCATAGAAGCTGATTTACCCAGCTTTGATTTTTTTGTTTGTTTGTTTGTTTGTTTTTTGTTTTTTCCTTTCTCGAGAGTACTTTGGCTACTTGGGGTCTTTTGTCTTTCTATACAAATTGTAAAATTTGTATATCCTATTTATATATCCTAATTCAATGAAAAATGTCACAGGTAATTTGATAGGGAACACATTGAATCTGTAGATTGTTTTAGGTAACATAGTCATTTTGAAAATACTGACCCTTCCAATCCAAGGACATGGTATATTTCTCCATATGTTTGTCTTATTTTTGAATTATTTCATCAATGTCTAATAGTTTTCTAAATATAGGTCTTTTGCCACCTTACGTAGGTTTATTCTTCAGTATTTTATTCTTTAAGATATAACGGCAAGTGAGATTGTTTTGTTAATTTTTTCTTCTTGAATTTTAATTGTTAGTTTATAGTAATGAAGTGATTTCTGTTCATTAATTGTGTATCCTGCAAATTTACAAAATAGCTTAATGAGCTCTAGTAGTTTTCTTGTAGCACATTTAAGACTTTCCATGTATAGTATCATGTCATCTGCAAATAACTTTATTTTTTCTTTTACAATTTGGATTACTTTTAGTTCTTTTTATACTGATTGCCATAGCTAGAACTTCCAAAATTATGTTGAATAAGAGTACAAAGAGTGTACATCCTTGCCTTCTTTCTGATCTTAGAAGAAATATTTTCAATTTTTCCACCTTTGAGGATGTTTGTTGTTAATTTGTCATATACAGCATTTATTATGTTGAGGTAGGTTATCTCTGTGCCCACTTTCTGGAGAGTTTTTATTGTAAATAGGTGTTAAATTTTATCAAAAGTATTTTCTGCATCTACTGAGATGATCATATGGTTTTTATTCTTCAGTTTGTTAGTGTGGTATATCACATTAATTGATTTGTTTATATCAAAGAAATTTTATATTACCTGGAATAAATGTCATGTGAGCAAGGTTTATCATCCTTTTAGTATGCTGTTATATTTGAATTGCAGGTACATTCTTGAGGATTTTTGTATTTATGTTCATCAATGATATTGGCATGAGATATTCTTTTTTTGTGATATCTTTGTCTGGTTTTGATATCAGGGTGATGGTGGCCTCATAGTTTCAAAAGGGTAGGTGTTAACTACTCTCTAAATGTTTGATATAATTAATCTGTGATGCCATTTGGTCCTGGACTTTTGTTTGCTAAATCATTTTAATCACAGTTTCAATTTCATTCTTATGATTGGTGTGTTCATATTTTCTTTCTTTTAGGTTCAATCTTGGAAGGTTTTACCTTTCTAAGAATTTGTCCGATTTTCCTAGGTTGTCCTTTTTATTGCCATATAGTCGCTTGTAGTAGTCTCAATTCATTGTATTTCTTTGGTGTATGTTGCACCTTCTTTTTCATTTCTAATTTTAGTGATTTAAGTCCTCTCCTTTCTTTCTTGATTAGACTGACTAAAAGGGTTTATCAATTTTGTCTGCATGCTCAAAGAATTAGGTTTAAATTTCATTGATATTTTTCATTATTTCCTTTGTCTCTGTTTCATTTTATCTGCTTGATCTTTATGATTTCTTTTCTTCTACTACCTTTGAGTTTTATTTGTTCTTCTCTCTCTAGTTGCTTTAGGTGAAAATTTAGGTTGTGTGAGGTTTTTTTCTTATTCCCTGAAGTAATATTATATTGTTAAAAACTTCCCTATTTGAATTGCTGTTGTTCCCTCCCATAGGTTTTGGATCATCATGCTTTCATTTTCATTTGCCCCTAGGCAGTTTTTATTTTCCTCTTTGATTTCATCAGTGACTTATTGGTTGTTTAGTGTGTATGGATGTGAGAGTTGGACTGCGAAGAAGGCTGAGCACCAAAGAACTGATGCTTTTGAACTGTGGTGTTGGAGCAGACTCTTGAGAGTCCCTTGGACTGCAAGGAGATCCAACCAGTCCATTCTGAAGGAGATCAGCCCTGGGTGTTCTTTGGAGGGAATAATGCTGAAGCTGAAACTCCAGTACTCTGGCCACCTTATGTGAAGAGTTGACTCATTGGAAAAGACTCTGATGCTGGGAGGAATAGGGGACAGGAGGAGAAGGGGATGACAGAGGATGAGATGGCTGGATGGCATCACTGACTCGATGGACATGGGTCTGAGTGAATTCTTGGAGTTGGTGATGGACAGGGAGGCCTGGTGTGCTGCGATTCATGGGGTGGCAAATAGTTGGACACAACTGAGCAATTGAACTGAACTGAACTGAACTGAACATAGAGTTCGGTGTCCATGTGCCTGTGTTTTTAACATTTTTTTCTCCTATAACTGATTTCTAAGCTCACATTGTGGTGTTAGGAAAAGATGCTTGTTATGAGTTTAATTTTCTTAACATTACCAAGGCTTGATTTGTTGCCCAAGGTGTGATCTGTTCTGGAAAGTATTCCACGTGAGTTTTAAAGGAAAACATATTCTACTGCTTTTTGTTGGAACATTCTATAGATATCAGTTAAGTCTATCTGGTATAATGTATCATTTAAGGTTTTTGTTTCCTTATTAATTTTCTGTCTGGATGATCTGTCTGTTGATGAATGTGGGGCGTTAAAGTCCACCCATAATTATTTTGTTACGGTCATTTGTCTTAAAAAATTGAGGTGCTGCTATGTTGGGTTCATATATATTTACAATTGTTGCATATTTTTCTTGGAATGATCCCTTGATCATTATATAGTATCCTTTGTTATCTCTTGTAGCAGTATTTATTTTCTTTTTTGTCAAATATGAGTGTTGCTATGCCAATTTTCATAGACACACCTAGACAGTGTGTTAAAAAGCAAAGGCATAAATTGCCAACAAAAGTCCATATAGTTAAGTTTGTTTTTTCCCGTAGCTGTGTATGAATGTGAGAGCTGGACCATAAAGTAAGCAGCATGCTGAAAGATTGATGCTTTTGAAGTGTGCTGCTGGAGAAGACTCTTGAGAGTCCTTTGGACAGTAAGGAGATCAAACCAGTCAATCCTAAAGGAACTCAACACTGAATATTCATTGGAAGGACTGATGCCATTGATGAAGCTCTAATACTCTGGCCACCTGGTACAAAGAGCTGAGTCACTGGAAAAGACCCTGATGCTGGAAAAGATTGAAGGCAAATGGAGAACAGGATGATAGAGGAAGAAATGGTTAGATAGTATCACTGACTCAGTGGATATTAATTTGAGCAAACTCTGGGAGATTGTGATAGGCGAGGAAGCCTGGTACACTTTAGTCCGTGGATTCACAAAGAGTCATTCATGACTCTGTGACTGAACAAAAACATTAGGGTCTTGTTTTTGTATCTGCTCAACCAGTCTGTGTCTTTTGTTTGAAACATTTAATCCACTTACATTTAAGATGAGTATTAATATATATTTTTATATTTCCAGTTTGTTTTACATTTGTTTTTATAGGCGTGTTTTCTCACTTGCTATTTTGTTCGTTTTTCTTGTGGTTTGATAATCATCTTGTGTCATTTTTGGGTTTTTGTTTCTTTTTGGCGTGTGTATCTATTGTTTTATTTTGGTTCGCATTTCCCAATAGGATTTGATATAGCGATCTGTATATATTCAAGTTATTTTAAGTTTTTGGCCCCTCAATTTGAAATGCAATTCCTTTGCTACATTTTTACTCTCTTCTTATCATGGTTGCTGGTATTAATATTGTATTTTTGTATGGATAGTATCCTACTTTTACAGTATATTAGTCTTTTGTAATTGCTGTTAGTTATAAAGTAGTATCTGAATATTTACAACATCATGGACAGTAGAACGGCAGGCTCCTCTGTTCTCCACTATCTCCCAGACTCATTTTCATGTTCATTGAATCAGTGATGCTCCTCTGCCCTCCTTCTTCTTTCGGCTTCAATCTTTCCCAGAATCAGGGTTTTTTCCAGTGAGTCACCTCTTTGAAATAGGGGGCCAAGGTATTGGAGCTTTAGCTTCACCAACAGTCCTTCCAATAAATATTCAGGGTTGATTTCCTTTAGGATCGACTGGTCTGATCTTGTAGTCCAAAGAACTTTCAAGAGTTTTCTGCAGCACCACAATTTGAAAGCATCAGTTCTTCAGTGCTCAGTCTTCTTTATGGTCTAGCTCTCAAATCCATACATTACTACTGGGAAAACCATAGCTTTGACTATATGGACATTTGTCAGCAAAGTGGTGTCTCTGCTTTTTATTATGTTGTCTAGGTTTGTCATAGCTTTTCTTCCAAGAAGCAAGTGCCTTTTAATTTCATGGCTGCAGTTACCATCCACGGTGATTTTGGATCTCAATGAAGTGGTGGGAAGGAGGAGGAAATCTGTCATTGCTTGCACTTTTCCCCCTTCTATTTGCCTGTGAAGGGATGTAACCAGATTCCATGATCTTCATCTTTTGAATGTTAAGTTTTAAGCCAGTTTTTTTCACTCTCCTATTTTACCTTCATCAAGAATCTCTTTAGTTCCTCTTTACTTTATGCCATTAGGATGGTGTCATTTGTATATCTGAGGTTGTTGATATTTCTGGCAATCTTGATTCCTGCTTGTGCATGATCCAGCCCAGCATTTCTTGTGATGTACTCAGTAAAAGCAGGGCAACAGTAGACAGCTTTGAAGTACTCCTTTCCCAATTTGGAACCAGTCCATTGTTCTATGTCCAGTTTTAACTATTGCTTATTGTCATGCATACAGGTTTCTCAGGAGGTAGATAAAGTGGCATGGTATTCCCACCTTATCAAACATATTCCACAATTTGTTATGATCCACATAGTCAAAGGCTTTAGTGTAGTCAGTGAAGCAGAAGTAGAATTTTTGCAATTCCATTGCTTTTTCTGTGATCCAGCAGATGTTGGCAATTTGATCTCATATTCCTCTGCCTTTTCTAAGTCCAGCTTGTACATTTGGAAGTTCTCAGTTCACATACTGCTGAAGCCTAGCTTGAAGGAATTTTTTAGCATAACCTTGCTAGCATGTGAAATGAGTGCAATTGTACTATAGTTTAAACATTTGACATTGTCTTTCTGCAAGATTGGGAGGAGAAAAGCTGACCTTTTCCAGTACTGTGGCACTACTGAGTTTTCCAAATTTGCTGGCATATTGAGTGTAGCACTTTGATGGCATAACCTTAGGATTTTGAATAGCTCACCTGGAATTCCATGACCTCATGAGCTTTTTTCATAGTAACGCTCTTAAGGCCCACTTAATTCACACCCCAGTTTGTCTGGCTCTGGGTGAGTGACAATGCCATCATAGTTTCTGGATCATTAAGAACTTTTTGTATAGTACTTCTGTGTATTCTTGCCACCTCTTCTTAATCTCTTCTCCTGTAAGGTCCTCACTGTTTTTGTCCTTTATTCTGCCTAACTTTGCATGAAATACTCCCTTGGTGTCTCCAATTTTCTTGAAGAGAACTCTAGTCTTTCCCATTCTATTATTTTCCTCTATTTCTTTGCATTGTACACTTAAGGCTTTCTTATCTCTCCTTGTTATTCTCTAGAACTCTGCATTCAAGTGGGTGTATCTTTCTCTTTCTTCTTTGCCTTTCACTTTTCTTCTTTTTCTCGGCTGTTTGTAAGGCCTCTTCAGCCAACCACTTTGCCTTCTTGCATTTCCTTTTCTTAGGGGTGCTTTTGGTCACCACCTCCTGTACAATGTTATGAACCTCCATTCATAGTTCTTCAGGCACTCTGTCTACCAGATCTAGCACCTTGAATCTATTCATCACCTTCACTGTATGACCATAAGGGATTTCATTTAGGTCATACCTGAATGGCCTAGTGGTTTTCCTTGCTTTCTTCAATTTCAGCCTGAATTTTGCAATAAGGAGCTGATGATCTGAGCCACAGTCAGCTCCCGGTCTTGTTTTTGCTGACTGTATAGAGCTTCTCCATCTTTGGCTGCAAAGAATATAATCAATCTGATTTCAGTATTGACCATCTGGTGATATCTATGTGTAGAGTTGTCTTGTGTTGTTGGAAGAGGTTGTTTGCTATGACTAATGTGCTCTTTTGCTAAAACTCTGTTAGCCTTTGCCATGGTTCTTCTTCTGGGACCCCTATAATGTGAATGTTAATGCAATTAATGTTTTCCCAGAGGTCTCTGAGAATTTCCTCGTTTCTTTTCATTCTTTATTCTGTTCTGTGTCACTGATTTCCACCATTTTGTCTTTCATCTTACATCTGTTTTCTGCCTCCATTATTCTGTTAATGCTTCCTTCTAGTGTATTTTTCATTTCTGTTATTGCATTATTCCTCTCTATTGTTTGTTCTTTAGCTCTTCTAAGCCTTTGTTAAACATTTCTTTTTTAATCAATTATTTTAATTGAAGAATAATTACTTTAAAATATACACATTTTGAATTTAATTTAATTTAATTTTTTAACTTTACAATATTGTATTGGTTTTGCCATATATCAAAATGAATCTGCCACAGGTATACATGTGTCCCTCATCCTGAACCCTCCTCCCTCCTCCCTCCCCATACCATCCCTCTGGGTCGTCCCAGTGCACCACCCCCAAGCATCCAGTATCGTGCATCGAACCTGGACTGGCGACTCATTTCATATATGATATTATACATGTTTCAATGTCATTTTCCCAAATCGTCCCACCCTCTCCCTCTCCCACAGAATCCAAAAGACTGTCCTATACATCAGTGTCTCTTTTGCTATCTCGTATACAGGGTTATGGTTACCATCTTTCTAAATTCCATATATACTTTAAAATATTGTGGTTGTTTTTGCCATACATCAATAACAGGTTCCCCCCACTTGTTGCCCCCATCTTGAATCCCCCTCACCTCCCTCCCCACCATGTCCCTTTGTGTTGTCCCAGAGCACCAGCTTTGGATGCTGCCCTGTCTCATGCATTGAACTTACATTGGTCATCTGTTTTACATATGGTAATGTACATGTTTCAATGCTATACTCTCAAATCATCCCACCCTGCCTTAAATATTTCTTGTATTTTCTGTATCTGTCCCTCTTCCACTTTTGAAGATATCAGATCTTATTTACTATCATTACTCTGAATTCTTTTTCAGGTCAATTGGTGATCTCTTCATTTAGTTAATCATGTTGGTGTTTATCTTGTTCCTTTGCCTGCAATAGATTTCTGTGTTGTCTCATTTTGTCTAACTTACTGCATTTGTGCTCTCCTGTTCACAGGCTGCAAGATCATAGTTAATCTTGCTTCTGGTGTCTCCCCCCATGTAAGTTAGATTGGTTCAGAAACTTGTGCGATTATTTCTTAAATAGGGGGTTTGACATGTGTTGTGGTGACTAGGGCCTGCCCTGGATGTTGTTCTGTGGTTGTCACTGTCCTGTCAGGGGAAAGGTCTGCTTACTAGTCTGTTGGAGTAGAGGCCCACAGGTCTTCTTCTTAGCTGTGTTTCTTATCTCTGGTGCAAAGTAGGTGGGAGTAGGGCACTCCCATGTCAGAAGAAGCCACCAACTATTCCTTCTCTGGAGCTGTTCAGTTCTGAATCTGCTCTGTTGTGTCCCCTTTCACCCACTGTGTGGGTTCACAGAATATACCATTGTTTGCAGTGCTCTCGGTCCCACATTTACTACAGATATGCCAGCAGTTCACCGTGGTGAAACTCAGGCATAGTTTTCACTGGGCCAATGGAGCAGATCCACTGAGGTCAGGTCCCAGGACTGCAAGATTCATGCACCTGGACTAGCTATGGGAACTATAGAGACAGTTCAGCCTCTGGTCTGAACCAACTCCAATGTGTACATGCCCACAATGCCCACAGCTACTAAAGCAAGACCTGTCTCAGCTATAGGTATAATTGTTTTAATTTTTGATGCCCTGCAGGCATTGGATTTAAGAATCTGTCAGCAGATGTGTAACCCCAAGGTTTGAGCAATCACAAGGAGAGACTTCAGCTCTTCTTCCTTACTCATATGACACCTGGGGCTCAGCTGTGATTTCAGCCTCACATCTTTGTGTGTTTCTCCCACTGAAGCCTTCTTCAGAGGTTGCTAGAGCACAGGAGCTCATCAGGCAAGAGGGGGTTAAGGTGAGATCAGAGATAGTGAGCTGCCTACATGGGAAGGGTGCTGGGTTAGTGGTTGGAATGCAACCCATCAGGTGTGGGAGACAGAAGAGGTGATGGTGGGGGTATACAAGCTGGTTTCAGCTCCAGAGGGAGCCCTTCTTAGGGGATGGCACAGGAGGAGAGAAGCTGCAAAGGGGGCCTAGTCCTTCGCATGTCACTCAACAATGGTGCTTGGATTCTATGGCAGTCCAGGTTTCCTTCACGAGCATTCTGGGTTGTCAAGCTCCTCACTTCCATCCTATCAAGGTTGTCTGCTGATAGCCAATAGCAGTTGCCTCCCCAGATCTGCTCTCCAGATCCCATGTTCCAGTGCTCAGTCCTTGTTCACTGGTGGTCACCAGTCTCAGGCCAAGGCATGCAGGACTGTGGCATAGACCAACTATGTAGGTCTCACTCTATCCTGCCTGCCACACACTGGCTGCTGGGCTCACCTTTTAGCCTCCAAATCTCCCCTCCTGTCGAAGCTGATTTCCTCATCAATGAAGGTGCTTCCCCAGATGAAGGACCTTCTCCTCATCTTCAGCTCCCTGTCAGGGGCACAGGTCTTGTCTTGCCTCCTCTCCTCTTCCTTTTCCTTTTTTCTTTCTTTCATCTTTCCCAGCTATATGGGAATCTTTCCCATCCTTTTGTGGTCTGAGGTCTTCTGCTAGTGTCCAGCAGGTACTTTGTGAGAATTGCCCCGTTTGTAGATGCACTTTTGAGAATAGATTAACTGCCTGTCTTCCTACTCATCTGCCATGTTGAGGATCCTAGATCTAATTTTTCAGGTGTGTTTGGGTCCTATTTAGGTTATCATAACTGGAAACTAGTTGTTGGGATTCCAAAAGCTATGATTTACATAAATTAAGCACTTTGTTATGCATGAAATAAGCACTGAGTTATAAAGATTCTCTTTGTACTCTTTAGATTTTTCATCATCTAAGTTAGCAAGACTTTTTCTTAGTGACACTTATTTCTCTCATAGTTCTTGCCCTATGTCTAATGACACAGTCTTCCATGTACTAGTGTCAGAAGAAACTTATGAAGTTATAGAATTACTGAGTCAAGCCTAGAACTTAATACCCTCCTCTGATCAAATGTAATGGAACAACAGATGATTCAGACTCAGTTGTTTTTCTGAACTAGACTCTAGCAAAAAAGGTCCTCCTCTATTCTCATCAGGGGCTTCCCTGGTGGCTCAGAGGTTAAAGTGTCTGCCTGGAATGCGGGAGACTCAGGTTCAATCCCTGGGTTGGGAAGATCCCCTGGACAAGGAAATGGCAAACCACTCCAGTACTCTTGCCTGGAGACTCCCATGGAGCGAGGAGCCTGGTAGGCTACAGTCCATGGGGTCGCAAAGAGTCAGACACGACTGAGCGACTTCACTTTCACTTTTTATGCTCATCATGGCCAACTAGTCTATTGAATTTTTCATTCTACTTTTGGAAGGGTATCTAATTTCCTGGAGAAGGTTATACCTTGGTTATTTTAAAGCAAGATGAGCAAGAAAGTCAAGCATTCCAGGAAGGAGAAAGAGAACAGCTTATGTAGAGATAGTGTGATGAAAGAGATCATAAGACTTTTTCAAGGCATAAGTTTTATTTAATTTTAATTGATAAGTCAATGCAATAAGGATTATTACTCTTTATTAGTAGAAGTTTAGTTTCTTCAAAGCATAGATTCCACAAAAATTTAGATGCAACTTTCTTGTGTTTAAAAAAGCAGTCCCTCAAATTTTGGGGATGATCAAGATAGTGATGAAAAGAGAAGTCTCCAGACATCTAGACAACTGTCATCACTGCAATATGAATTTCCCTGTACTTTTCACAGATGTGCTGAACAGATGCCATCATCTGTCAATGTGTCCATTATATATATATTTAAGCTTGGAAAGCAGTAGCTTAGAGAATTAAGTGTCTTAAGTAAGAGATAGGGCCATAATTGGAATCTAGGAATTCTGACTCTGTGCCTAGGGCCTTTTCCCTACCTCACAACATACTTTGTATTAGGAAAGATTTTTTCTCAGGACACTGGAACTTTACACTCCTACCAAGTTAGAGTATTTTCTTTTTAATATTTGATAAGATGGAAGACATTAATATTGAACTTTATAGGTCATGTGGACTCACACTTTCCTGAACATGAAATAGAGGGACGAGAAATGGCTTTTTAACAATTATTTAATGCAGCTTGTAGAATTATTTTTAATTAAGAATATTTTGTACAACTAATAATAAATATTTTGTAATAACTATTTTTAAAACATTTTAAAATTGTAATATTATGTTTTTCATTTTAAAGTAATTTTTATTGGATTATAGTTGATTATATTTTTTGCAGCCAAAGATGGAGAAGCTCTATACACTCAGTAAATACAAGACATGGAGCTGATTGTGGCTCAGATCATACATGTGGGGAAAGTTGCTTCAATCATGTCTGACTCTTCGTGATCCTATGGACAGTAGCCCTCCAGGCTTCTCTTTCTATTGGATTCTCCAGGCAAGAAGAGGAGTGGGTTGCCATGCCCTCCTCCAGGGGATCTTCCTGACCCAGGGATCAAACACTTGTCTCTGGCATCTACCTGCATTGACAGGCAGGTTCATTATCACTAGTGCCACGTGAGAAGCCCGTGGGTCAGATTATTAGATCCTTATTGCAAATGTCAGGCTTAAATTGAAGAAAAGGAAAACCATTAGGCTATTCAGGGTTGACTTAAATAAAATCCCTTATGAATATACAGGGGAGGTGATGAATTGATTCAAGGGATTAGATCTGATAGAAATAGTGCCTGACGAGCTATGGATGGAGGTTCAAAACACTGTTCAGGAGGCAGTGACCAAAGCTATACCAAAGAAAAAGTTATGCGAGAAGGCAAAGTGATTATTTGAGGAGGCCTTACAAATAGCTGAGGGGAGTAGAGAAGTGAAATAGAAATGAGAAAGGGAAACATATACCCAACTGAATGTAGAGTTCCAGAGATAGTAAAGAGAGATACAAAGTCCTTCTTATATGAACAATGAAAAGAAATAGAAAAAAAAAATTAGAATAGTAAAAACCAGAGATCTCTTCAAGAAAGTTGGTGATATCAAGGGAACATTTTGTCCAAGGATGAGCACAATAAAGGACAGAAACACTAAGCACCTAACAGAAGCAGATGAGATTAACAGATGGTGGCAAGAATACACAGATGAACTATACAAAAGAATCTTAATGACCTTGATAAACATAATGGTGTGGTCACTCACCTAAAGCTGAACATCCTGGAATGTGAAGTCAAGTGGACCTGAGGGAGCACTAATATGAACAAAGCTAGTGGAAGTGATGGAATTCCAGGTGAGCTATTTAAAATTCTAAAAAGCAATGCTGTTAAAGTCCTGCACTCAATATGTCAGCAAATTTAGATCAAATTGACAACAGTCTTTGGATCACAAGAAAACAAGGGGATTCCAGAAAAATGTCTACTTCTGCTTCATTGACTATGCTAAAGCCTTTAACTGTGTCGAGACAACAAACTTTGGAAAACTTAATGAGATGCAGGTGCCAGAGGACCTGCATAAGAAACTTTTATGTCGGTCAAGAAGTAACAACTGAAGGTGGAACAACTGACTAGTTCAAAATTGAAGAGGAGTATGACAAGGCTGTATATTGTCACTCTACTTATTTAACTTCTATGCAGAGTACATTATGAAAAATACCAGGCTGGATGCATCACAAACTGGAATTAAGATTTCTGGGAGAAATATCAACAATCTCAGATATGTAAATGATACCACTATAATTCCCAAAAGTGAATAGGAACTAAAGAGTCTCTTGATGAGGGTGAAAGAAGAGACTAAAAAACTTGGCTTAAAGTGCAACATTAAAAAAAAAAAAAACTAAGATCATGGCATCCGGTCCCATCACTTCACGGAAAATAGCAGGGGAAAAAGTGCAAGAAGTGACAGGTTTTATTTTCTTGGGACCCAAAATAAATGCAGATGATGGCTACAGTCATGAAATAAAAAGAAGCTTTTTCCTTGGAAGGAAAGCTATGACAAACCTAGACAGCACAGTAGAAAGCAGAGACACCACTTTGCCCACTAAGGTCTGTATAGTCAAAGCTATATTTTTTCCTGTAGTCATGTATGGATGTGAGAGTTGGACCATAAAGAAGACTTAGTGTTGAAGAATTGATGCTTTCAAGTTGTAGTACTAGAGAAGACTCCTGAGAGTCCCTTGAACTGCAAGAATATCCAACCAATAAATTCTGAAGAAAATCAACCCTGAATACTCATTGGAACAACTGTTGATAAAGCTGAAGCTCCAATATTTTGGCCACCTGGTGGGAACAGACTTATTGGCAAAGACCGTGGTGCTGGTAATGATTAAAGGCAAAAGGAGAAGAGGGTGGCAGAAGATGAGATGCTTAGATAGCATCACTGGCACAATAGGCATGAATCTGAGCAAACTCTGGGAAAACGTTGAGAACAGAGGAGCCTGGCGCGCTATAGCCCATGAGGTCACAGAGCTGGACACTACTTAACGACTGAACAACAGCAACAACATAGCTGATTTACAATGTTATTATGCTTTCTGCTGTAAAACAAAGTGAATTCATTATACATATACATATACCCACTCTTCTTTAGATTTTTTCTCCCTATACGTCAATTCAGAGTATCAAGTAGAGTCCCCTGGGTTATACAGAAGGTCTTTGTTATTTATGAATTTCGTATATACTAGTTGTCAATCCTAATCTCCAAATTTATCCCTCTGGCCCCATCCCCCTTGGTAACCATAGTTTTTTTTGTTTTGTTTTTTTCCTACAACTCTGACTCTTTTTGAAATGTTTATTTATATCATTTTTAAAGATTCTACAAATAAGCAATATGTAAAATTAGCTTTTCTCTGTCTCACTTCATTCAGTATGACAATCTATGTCAAACCACGTTGCTGCAAATGGCATTATATCATTCTTTTTAAGGCTAATACTCCACCTTATATATGTACCACATCTTTATCCATTCATTCATTGACGGACATTTAGGTTACTTCCATTTAATAGCTATTGTAAATAGTGTTACAATGAACACTGAGGTGCATATACTATTTCAAATTATGGATTCCTCTGTATATATGCCTAGGAGTTGGATTGCAGGGTCACATGGTAACACTCTTTTTAGTTTTTTAAAGGAAAATCCATACTCTTCTCCATAGTAGCACTATTAACTTACATTTCCACCAACAGTGTAGGAGAGTTCGCTTTTCCTCAAACCCTCTCCAGCATTTATTGTTTGTAGACTTTGTAGATTTTGATGCTGACCATTCTAAATGGTGTGAGGTGATATCTCATTGTAATTTTAATTTGCATTTTTCTTTTATTAAAAATGTTGAGCATCTTTTCTTGTGCCTCTTGGCCATCTGAATGTCTTCTTTGGAGAAAAGTTTACTTGTGTCTTCTGCCCAGTTTTGATAGGGTTGTTTGTTTGTTCATTTTTTATATTGAGCTGCATATGCTGTTTGTACATTTTGAATATTAATCTCTTGTCATTTGCTACTTTTTCAAATATTTTATCCCATTCTATGGATCACCTTTTTCTTTTAACTATAGTCTCCTTTGCTATGCAAAATCTTTTATGCTTCATTAGGTCCCATTTGTTTAATTTTGTTTTTATTATCATTATTCTAGTAGGTGGGTCAAAAAATATCTTGCTACAATTTATATCAGAGAGTGCGTTGTCTATGTTTTCCTCTAAGAGTTTTATAAGTATCCAGTGTTATATTTACATCTTTAATTCATTTTGAATGTATTTTTGTGCATGATGTTATGGAGTTATCTAATTTAATTCTTTACCATGTAACTGTTCAGTTTTACCATCACCACTTATTGAAGAAACTGTCTTTTCTCTATTGTATATTCTTGCCTCATTTGAAATACATTAGGTGATCATAGGTGTGCTGGTTATTCTCTGTACTTTCCATTCTGTTTCATTTATCTACCTTCCTTTTTTGTGCCTGTACCCTACAGTTTTGATGACTCTAGCTTCGCAGTTAGAAGTCAGAGTCAGATTCCTTCAGCTCTGTTTTTCCTTCTCAAGATTGCTTCAGCTATTTGGGGTCTTTTGTTTTTCCATATAAATTGTAAAAAAAATTGGATATAGTTCTGTGAAAAATATCCTTGATGATTTTATAAGGATTCCATTAAATCTGTGGATTCTTTCAGTAGTATAGTCATTTTCACAATACCAATTCTTACAATGCAAAAACATGGTGTATCTTTTCATCTGTTTGTGCCATCTTTGATTTTCTCCATCAGCATCTTATATTTTGCTATGCTTTTTCCATAGTCATGGACAAATGTGAGAGTTGGACCATAAAGAAGGCTGAGTGCCAAAGAATTGATGCTTTCAAACTATGGTGCTAGAGAAGACTCTTGAGAGTTCGTTGGACAGTAAAGTGATCAAACCAGTCACTCTTAAAGGAAATCAACCCTGAATATTCATTGGAAAGACTGATACTGAAGCTGAGTTCCAAAACATTGGTCACCTGATGTGAAGAGCTGACTCACTGGAAAAGACCCTGATATGGGGAAAGATTGAGGGCAGGAGGAGAAGGGGCTGACAGAGGATGAGATGGTTGGATGGCATCATCAGTGCAATAGGCATGAGTTTGAGCAAACTCTGGGAGATAGTGATCAGGGAAGCCTGGCATGCTGCAGGGCATGGGATCGTGAAGAGTTGGACATGATTGAGCAACTGAAAAACAACAATCTTATAGTTTTCAGAGTACAGATTTTTTGCCTCCTTAGGTAGTTTTATTTCTAGGTATTTTATTCTTTTTTATGTGGTGGTAAATTGAATTATTTTCCTAAGTTCCCTTTCTGATACATTGTTTTTAGTATATAAAAATGCAAGAGATTTCTGTATATTAATTTTGTGTCCTGCCACTTTACCAAATTCATTGATGAGCTCTAGTAGTTTTCTGGCAGCCTCATTAGGATTTTGTGTGCATAGTATCACGTCATTTACAAACAGTGTCAGTTTTACTTCTTTTCCAATTTAAATTTTTTCTTTATTTTTCTTCTTTGCGATGTCTAGGCTTCCAAACCTATGTTGAATGAAAGTGCAGAGTAGACATTCTTGTTCCTAATCTTGAAGGAAACATTTTCAGTTTTTCCCCAGTGAGAATGATGTTGACTGTAAATTTTTTATATGTGTCCTTCATTATGCTGAGGTATGTTCCCTTAAGGGGCTTCCCTTGTGGCTCAGCTGGTAAAGAATCTGCCTACAATGCAGGAGACATGGGTTTGATCCCTGGGTTGGGAAGATCTCCTGCAGAAGGGAAAGATTACTCACTGTAATATTCTGACCTGGAGAATTCCATGGACTGTAGCTCAGTTTATAAATAATCTGCCTGCAATGCAGGAGATCTGGGTTCAATCCCTGGGACGGAAGGATCCCCTGGAGAAGGAAATTGCAGCCAACTCCAGTATTCTTGCCTGGAGAATTCCATGGACAGAGGAGCCTGGCAGGCTACAATTCATGGGGTCACAAGAATTGGACATGACTTAGCAACTAAACCACCATATTCCATTTATGTCCATTTTCTGGATAGATTTTTTTAAATCATAATTGTGTATTGAATTTTATCAAAAGCTTTTTCTGCATCTATTGAGAATGATCATATGGTTTTTATTATTCAATTTGCTGATGTGATGTGTCACATTGATTGATTTACATATATTGAAGTATCCTTGCATCCCTGGGATAAATCCAGTTAATCATTTTATATGATTTTAATATGCTGTTGGAATTTTTTGGCTAGTATTTGGTTGAGGAATGTTACTTTTATGTTCATCTGATATTGGCCTGTAATTTTTTTGTCTGTGATATGATTTTCTGCTTTTGATATCATCGTAACTGTGATCTTATACAATGAGCTTGGGAGTGTTCCTTCCTGTGCAATATTTTGCAGTCGTTTGAGAAGTATAGGGGGAACTCTTCTCTAAATGTTTGATAGAATTCAACTTTGAAATCACCTGGTCTCAGACTTTTGTTTGTTGAAAGTTTTTACATCACAATTTCATTTTAAGTACTAGTAATTGGTCTGTTCATAATTTCTATTTCTTTCTGCTTCAGTCCTAGAAGGACTTATATTTCTAAGAATTTGCCTATTTATTCTTGACTTTCCATTTTAATTGCATAGAGTTGCTTGTAGTAGTCTCATGATCCTTTGTATTACTCTGATGTCCATTGTTATTTGTTTCATTTCTAAATTTACTGATTTGAGTTTTCTCTCTTTTTTCTTGATTACTGTGGGAAAAGTTTTGTGTTTGTCTTCTCAAAGAATTATCTTTTAGTTTCATTGATCTTTGCTATTGTTTCTTCATCTCTTTTTCATTTATTTCTGCTCTGATCTTTATAATTTATTTTTCTTTTACAAACTTTGAGTTTTGTTTGTTCTTCTTTCTCTTGTTACTTTAGGTGCAATATTAAGTTGCTTGAGTTTATTTTTTCTGATGTAAGATTATATTGCTATAAACTTCCCTCCTAGAACTATTTTTCTATATCCCATAGGTTTTGGATCATTGTGTTTTCATTTTCATTTGTCTCTAGGTGATGTCTTTTTTCCTCTTTGATTTCGTTGGTTATTATTTGTTTAGTAACATGTTGTTTACCCTCCAAGTGTTTGTGTTTTTTACTTTTTTTTTTCTGTAATTGACTTCTAATCTTGTACTGTTATGGTTGGAAAATACACATGATATAATTTCAGTTTTCTTACATTGATCATTGTTTATTTGTGGCTCAAGATATGATCTATCCTGGAGGTTGTTCCATGTGAGTTTGAAAACAAAGTGTCTTCTGCTGCTTTTTGGTGGAATGTCCTGTAGATATCAACTAAGTTTATCTGATCTAATGTGTCATTTAAGGCTTTTGATTCCTTAGTAAATTTCTGTCTGGATGATCTGTCTGTTGATTTAAGTGGGGTGCTTAAGTCCCCCACTATCATTTTGTTACAGTAGATTTCTCCCCTTATAGATGTTAAACTTGCTTTGTAAATTGAGATACTCCTGTGTTGGGTGCATACATATTTACTTATTGTTTTATCTTCTTCTTGGATTGATACCTCGATCAGTTTGTAGTTTCCTTGTCTCTTTTAACAGTCTTTATTGTACATTTTATTTTGTGTCAAATAAGTAGTGCTACTCTAGCTTTAATTGTTTCTCATTTACATGGAATATCTCTTTGCATCCCCTCATTTTCAGTCTATTTGTGTCCCTAGGTCTGAAGGGGACTTATAGACAGCATACATAAGGTTCTTGTTTTTATATATTCACTCAGTCTCTGTCTTTTTGTTGGAAGGTCTAATCCACTTACAATTTAGGTAATTATCAATAAGTATGTTCCTATTGCCATTTTCCTAGTTGTTGTGGGTTTCTTTTTTTTTTTTTTTTCCCCTTGCTACTTTGGTCTTTTACAGTTTGATGACAATTTTTAGTGTTGTGTTTGGGTTGTTTTTTCTTGTGTGTGTGTATCTTTTGTACTTTTGAGTTTGCTCTTCTAATGAGGTTTTGACATAGCAGTCTATATATGTATAGGCTTCTTTTAAGTTGCTAGTCTCTTTCTCACCTAGAGAAGTTCCTTTAGCATTTGGTATATTGTGGCTTGTTGGTCCTGAATTTTCTTGGCTTTTGTTTGTCTGTGAATATTTTAATTTCTTCATGTAATCTTAATAGGTTTTCACAGGTGGCTCAGTGGTAAATAATCTACCTGCAATGCAGGAGATACAGGATACTCAGGTTTGATCCCTGGGTAGGAAAGGTCTCCTGGAGGAGGAAATGGCAACCCACTCCAGTATACTTGCCTGGGAAATCCCATGGACAGAGTAGCTTGATGTGCTACCGTCCATGGGTTCACAAAGAGTTGGAAACAACTTAGTGACTAAACAACAACAATCTTAATTAGAGCCTTGTTGGGTAGATAATTGTTATTTTTTCTTCTTTTCTCTTCATTTATTTAATCTTATGTCATTTTGGGGGTATATTTGGTACATTTCTTTCACATTTCTTTGCAAATGGCATTTTTCAATTTATTTTTTAAAAATTTATTTGTTTTAATTGGAGGATAATTACTTTACAATATTGTGATGAATTTTGCTATACATCAGTATGAATCGGCCATAGGTATACATGTGTCCCCTCCATTCTGAAACCCCACCTCTCTTCCTTCCCCACTCTATGCTTTCAGGTTGTCACAGAGCATAAGCTTTAGGTGCCTGGATTTATACATCAAACTTGCACTGGTTATCTATTTTACATGTAGATTATGTCTCAATGCTATTCTGTCAAATAATCCTGCCCTCTCCTTGTCCACCAAGTCCAAAAATCTGTTCTTTATGTTTGTGTCTCCTTTACTGCCCCATACATAGGATTGTTGGTACCATCTTTCTAGATTCCATATATATATATTAACACATGGCATTTGTCTTTCTCTTTCTGAATTATTTCACTCTGCATAATAGACTCTAGGGTATTCCACCTCATTAGAACTGACTCAAATGTGTTCCTTTTTATACCTGAGTAATATTTCATTCTGTTTATGTACCACAACTTCCTTATCCATCCAGGTCTATAGACACCTAGGTTGTTTCCATGTCCTAGTTGTTGTAAAGAGTGCTGCAATGAACACTGAGGTACATAATGTCTTTTTCAATTCTGGTTTCCTCAAGGTATATGCCTAGTAGTGGGAGTGCTAGGTCATATGGTAGTTTTAATCCTAATTTTTAAAGGAATCTCCCTAATGTTCTCCATAGTGGTTGTATCAGTTTTCATTCCCACCATCAATGTAAGGGGTTCCCTTTTCTCTACACCCTCTCCAGCCTTTATTGTTTGTGGACTATATGATGATGACCCTTCTGAGCAGTGTGAGATGATAACTCATTGTGGTTTCAATTTGCATTTCTCTAATAACGAGCACTGTTTAGTATCTTTTTATGTATTTATTAGCCATCCATATGTCTTCTTTGGAGAAATGTCTGTTTAGGTCTTATGCTTACTTTTTGACTGGGCTGTTCAGGTTTCTGTTTTTCAGCTGCCTGAGCTCTTTGTACAGGTTGAAGATTAATTGTCAGTTGTTTCATTTGTATTATTTTGTGCCATTTTTAGGGCTGCCTTTTCACCTTGCTTATATTTTCTTTTGCTGTGCAAAAGTTTTTAAGTTTAATTAGGTCCTATTTTTTTTTTTTTTAATTTTTGTTTTAACTTGGAGGTGGGCCACCTAGGATCTTGCTGTGATTTATGCCAGAGTGTGTTCTGCCTATATTTTCCTCTGAGAGTTTTATAGTTTATGGTCTTATATTTTGGTCTTTAATCCATTTTCAGTTTATTTTTGTGTAGGGTGTTAGAAAGTGTTATAATTCCATTCTTTTACATGTAATTGATCAGTTTTCCCAGCACCACTTGTTGAAGAGACCGTCTTTCCTCCATTGTATGAAAGATAAGGTGTCCATAGGTTCATGGATTTCTCTCTGGGCTTTCTATTTTATTCCTTTGATCTATATTTCTGCTTTTGTGCAATTACCACACTGTTTTGATGACTGTAGCTTTGTCATATAGTCTGAAGTCAGGACCATTGATTCCTCTAGTTCCATTCTTCTTTCTCAAGATTTCTTTGGCTATTCATGGTCTTTTGTGTTTCCATACAAATTATAAAATTATTTGTTCTAGTTCTGTGAAAACTGCTGTTAGTTGTTTCAAAGGGATTACATTGAATTATAGATTGCTTTGGGTAGTATAGAAATTTTTATTATATTGAATCTTCCAACCAAAAAACATGGTATATTTCTCCATCTATTTGTGTTATCTTTGATTTCTTTCATCAGTGCTTTATAGTTTTCGAATATAGTTCTTCTGTCTCTATTCAAATTTATTCCTACACATTTTTTTGTTGTTGTTGTTGCAGTGGTGAATGGGATTGTTTCCTTAATTTTTATTTCTCATTTTTCATTGTTAGTGTATAGGAATGCAGGGATTTCTGTGAATTAATTTTATATCTTGCGACTTTACCATATTCGTTGATTAGCTCTCATAATTTTCTGGTGGCATCTTTAGGGTATTCTGTGAAAAGAATCATGTCATCTGCAAACAGTGAGAGTTTTACTTCTTCGTTTCCAACTTCAGTTCAGTTCAGTTCAGTCACTCAGTCGTGTCTGGCTCTTTGCAACCCCATGAATTACAGCACACCAGGCCTTCCTGTCCATCACCAACTCCCAGAGTTTACCCAAACTCATGTCCATCGAGTTGATGATGCCATCCAGCCATCTCATCCTCTGTCGTCCCCTTCTCCTCTGGCCCCCAATCGCTCCCAGCATCAGGGTCTTGTCCAATGAGTCAATTCTTCACATGACATGACCAAAGTATTGGAGTTTCAGCTTTTGCATCAGTCCTTCCAATGAACACCCAAGACTGATTTCCTTTAGGATGGACTGGCTGGATCTCCTTGCAGTCCAAGGTACTCTCAAGTGTCTTCTCCAACAACACAGTTCAGTAGCATCAATTCTTTGGCACTCAGCTTTCCTCACAGTCCAACTCTCACAACCATACATGACCACTGGTAAAACCATAGCCTTGACTAGACGTGTTGGCAAAGTAATGTCTCTGCTTTTTAATATGTTATCTAGGTTGGTCATAACTTTCCTTCCAAGGAGTAAGCGTCTTTTAATTTCATGGCTGCAATCACCATCTTCAGTGATTCTGGAGCCCCCCAAAATAAAGTCTGACACTGTTTCCACTGTTTCCCCATCTATTTCCCATGAAGTGAAGGGACCAGATATCATGATCTTAGTTTTATGAATGTTGAGTTTTAAGCCAACTTTTTCACTCTCCTTTTTCATTTTCATCCAGAGTCTTTTTAGTTCCTCTTCACTTTCTGCTGAAATGCTATACTTGGATGCAATCTCAAAAATGACAGAATGATCTCTTTTTGTTTCCAAAGCAAACCATTCAATATCATGGTAATCCAAGCCAATGCCCCAACCAGTAATGCTGAAGAAGCTGAAGTTGAATGGTTCTATGAAGACCTACAAGACCTTTTAGAGCTAACACTCAAAAATAAGTCCTTTTCACTATAGGGGACTGGAATGCAAAATAGAAAGTCAGGAAACACTTGGAGTTACAGGCAAATTTGACCTTGGAGTATGGAATGAAGCAAGGAAAAGGCTAATAGAGTTTTGCCCAGAGAACTAGCAAACACCCTCTTCCAACAACACAAGAGAAGATTCTACACATGGACATCACCAGATGGTCAACACCAAAATCAGATTGATTATATTCTTTGCAGCCAAAGATGGAGAAACTCTATCAGATCAGATCAGATCAGATCAGTCGCTCAGTCATGTCCGACTCTTTGCGACCCCATGAACCACAGCACGCCAGGCCTCCCTGTCCATCACCAGCTCCCGGAGGTCACTCAGACTCGCATCCATCGAGTCAGTGATGCCATCCAGCCATCTCATCCTCTGTTGTCCCCTTCTCCTCCTGCCCTCAATCCCTCCCAGCATCAGAGTCTTCTCCAATGAGTCAACTCTTCGCATGAGGTGGCCAAAATACTGGAGTTTCAGCTTTAGCATCATTCCTTCTAAAGAAATTCCAGGATTGATCTCCTTCAGAATGGACTGGTTGGATCTTCTTGCAGTCCAAGGGACTCTCAAGAGTCTTCTCCAACACCACAGTTCAAAAGCATCAATTCTTCAGCGCTCAGCCTTCTTCACAGTCCAGCTCTCACATCCATACATGACCACAGGAAAGACCATAGCCTTGACTAGGCGAACCTTTGTTGGTAAAGTAATGTCTCTGCTTTTGAATATGCTATCTAGGTTGGTCATAACTTTCCTTCCAAGGAGTAAGCGTCTTTTAATTTCATGGCTGCAGTCACCATCTGCAGTGATTTTGGAGCCCAGAAAAACAAAGTCTGACACTGTTTCCACTGTTTCCCCATCTATTTCCCAGGCAGTGATGGGACCAGATGCCATGATCTTCGTTTTCTGAATGTTGAGCTTTAAGCCAACCTTTTCACTCTCCACTTTCACTTTCATCAAGAGGATTTTTAGCCCCTCTTCACTTTCTGCCATAAGGGTGGTGTCATCTGCATATCTGAGGTTATTGATATTTCTCCCAGCAATCTTGATTCCAACTTGTGTTTCTTCCAGTCCAGCATTTCTCATGATGTACTCTGCATATAAGTTAAATAAACATGGTGACAATATACAGCCTTGACGTACTCCTTTTCCTATTTGGAACCAGTCTGTTGTTCCATGACCAGTTCTAACTGTTGCTTCCTGACCTGCATACAGATTTCTTAAGAGGCAGATCAGGTGGTCTGGTATTCCCATCTCTTTCAGAATTTTCCATAGTTTATTGTGATCCACACAGTCAAAGGCTTTGGCATAGTCAATAAAGCAGAAATAGATGTTTTTCTGGAACTCTCTTGCTTTTTCCATGATCCAGCGGATGTTGGCAATTTGATCTCTGGTTCCTCTGCCTTTTCTAAAACCAGCTTGAACATCAGGAAGTTCACGGTTCACATATTGCTGAAGCCTGGCTTGGAGAATTTTGAGCATTAGTGAGAAATAGATTTAAGGGACTAGATCTGATAGGCAGAGTGCCTGATGAACTATGGACGAAGATTCATGTCATTGTACAGGACATAGGG
Organism: Tragelaphus eurycerus; assembly: GCA_935064755.1. Classification (NCBI taxonomy): domain Eukaryota; kingdom Metazoa; phylum Chordata; class Mammalia; order Artiodactyla; family Bovidae; genus Tragelaphus; species Tragelaphus eurycerus. Next base: position 11,047,229 of record CAKXYN010000046.1, on the reverse strand, counting down.
ATCAAGACCATCCCCGTGGAAAAGAAATGCAAAAAGCAAAATGGCTGTCTGAGGAGTCCTTACAAATAGTTATGAAAAGAAGAGAAGCAAAAAGCAAAGGATAAAAGGAAAGATTTAAGCATATGAATGCAGAGTTTCCAACCTAAACTCCTTTTATTTATTTTTCTGATTGTTTTGGCTAGGATGTCACAAAAGTCAGGCAAGACTTAGTGACTTAACAACAACAGTCTTAATTAGAGCCTTGTTGGGTAGATAATTCTTGATTGTAGGTTTTTCCCTTCCATCATATGAAATATATTATTACGCTTCCTGCTGTCCTGCAGAGTTTCTGCTAAAAAATCAGAAGATAACCTTATAAGGATTCCCTTGTACATTATTTGTTGTTTTTCCCCTTGTTACTCTTAATATTTTCTCTTTGCCTTTAATTATCATGTATTTGATTTATGTGTGTCTCAGCATTTTCCCCCTTGGGTTCATTCTGCATGAGATGCTCTGCACTTCCTGGGCTTGAGCTTTTCTTTTTCTGTTGTTTGGGAAGCTTTTGTATATATCTTCAATATCTTTTTTTTTTTCTCCTCCTGGAACCCCTATATTGCAGGTGTTAGTGTATTTAATGTTTTCCCAGAAGACTCTGAGATTTGTCATTTCTTTTCAGGTTTTGTTTGTTTCTGTTTATGGCAGTGTTTTTCACACAACAACTTCCAGCTCACTTATTCATTATTCTGCCTCATTTATTCTGCTATTGATTCCTTCTAGCATATCTTTCATTTAAGTCATCTTATTGTTCATCTTCTATTTCTTTGCATTGATCGCTGAAGAAGGCTTTCTTATCTCTTCTTGCTATTCTTTGGAACTCTGCATTCAGATGTTTATATCTTTCGTTTTCACCTTTGCTTTTCGCTTCTCTTCTTTTCGCAGCTATTTGCAAGGCCTCCCCAGACAGCCATTGTGCTTTTTTGCATTTCTTTTCCATGGGGATGGTCTTAATCCCTGTCTCCTGTACAATGTCACGAACCTCATTCCATAGTTCATCAGGCACTCTATCTATCAGATCTAGGCCCTTAAATCTATTTCTCACTTTCATTATATAATCATAAGGGATTTGATTTAGGTCATACCTGAATGGTCTAGTGGTTTTCCCTACTTTCTTCAATTTCAGTCTGAATTTGGCAATAAGGAGTTCATGGTCTGAGCCACAGTCAGCTCCTGGTCTTGTTTTTGCTGATTGTATAGAGCTTCTCCATCTTTGGCTGCAAAGAATATAATCGATCTGGTTTCGGTGTTGACCATCTGGTGATGTCCATGTATAGAGTCTTGTCTTGTGTTGTTGGAAGAGGGTATTTGCTATGACCCAGTGCATTTTCTTGGCAAAACTCTGTTAGTCTTTGCCCTGCTTCATTCCGTATTCCAAGGCCAAATTTGCCTGTTACTCCAGGTGTTTCTTGACTTCCTACTTTTGCATTCCAGTCCCCTATAATGAAAAGGACATCTTTTTTGGGTGTTAGTTCTAAAGGTCTTGTAGGTCTTCATAGAACCGTTCAACTTCAGCTTCTTCAGCATTACTGGTTGGGGCATAGACTTGGATTACTGTGACATTGAATGGTTTGCCTTGGAAACGAACAGAGAGCATTCTGTCGTTTTTGAGATTACATCCAAGTACTGCATTTCGGACTCTTTTGTTGACCATGATGGCTACTCCGTTTCTTCTGAGGGATTCCTGCCCGCAGTAGTAGATATAATGGTCCTCTGAGTTAAATTCACCCATTCCAGTCCATTTTAGTTCGCTAATTCCTAGACTGTCAACATTCACTCTTGCCATCTCTTGTTTGACCACTTCCAATTTGCCTTGATTCATGGACCTGACATTCCAGGTTCCTATGAAATATTGTTCTTTACAGCATCAGACTTTACTTCTATCACCAGACACATCTACAGCTGGGTATTCTTTCTGCTTTAGTTTCATCCCTTCATTCTTTCTGGAGTTATTTCTCCACTGATCTCCAGTAGCATATTGGGCCCCTACTGACTTGGGGAGTTTCTCTTTGAGTATCCTATCATTTTGCCTTTTCATACTGTTCATGGGGTTCTCAAGGCAAGAATACTGAAGTGGTTTGCCATTCCCTTCTCCAGCGGACCACACCCTGTCAGATCTCTCCACCATGACACGCCCATCCTGGGTTTCTTCAGCGATCAATGCAAATAGAGAAAAACAACAAAATGGGAAAGACTAAGGATCTATTCAAGAAAATCAGAGATACCAAAGGAACATTTCATGCAAAAATGGGCTCGATAAAGGACAGAAATGGTATGGACCTAATGGAAGCAGAAGATATTAAGAAGAGGTGGCAAGAATACACAGAAGAACTGTACAAAAAAGAGCTTCACGATTCAGATAATCATGATGGTGTGATCACTGACCTAGAGCCAGACATTCTGGAATGTGAAGTCAAGTGGGCCTTAGAAAGTATCACTACGAACAAAGCTAGTGGAGGTGATGGAATTCCAGTGGAGCTATTCCAAATCCTGAAAGATGATGCTGTGAAAGTGCTGCACTCAATATGCCAGCAAATTTGGAAAATTCAGCAGTGGCCACAAGATTGGAAAAGGTCAGTTTTCATCCCAATACCAAAGAAAGGCAATGCCAAAGAGTGCTCAAACCACCGCACAATTGCACTCATCTCACACGCTAGTAAAGAAATGCTCAAAATTCTCCAAGCCAGGCTTCAGCAATATGTGAACCGTGAACTTCCTGATGTTCAAGCTGGATTTAGAAAAGGCAGAGGAACCAGAGATCAAATTGCCAACATCCGCTGGATCATGGAAAAAGCAAGAGAGTTCCAGAAAAACATCTATTTCTGCTTTCTTGACTATGCCAAAGCCTTTGACTGTGTAGATCACAATAAACTGTGGAAAATTCTGAGAGAGATGGGAATACCAGACCACCTGATCTGCCTCTTGAGAAATCTGTATGCAGGTCAAGAAGCAACAGTTAGAACTGGTCATGGAACAACAGACTGGTTCCAAATAGGAAAAGGAGTACGTCAAGGCTGTATATTTATTGTCACCATGTTTATTTAACTTATATGCAGAGTACATCATGAGAAATGCTGGACTGGAAGAAACACAAATTGGAATCAAGATTGCTGGGAGAAATATCAATAACCTCAGAAATGCAGATGATACCACCCGTATGGCAGAAAGTGAAGAGGAACTAAAAAGCCTCTTGATGAAAGTGAAAGTGGAGAGTGAAAAGGTTGGCTTAAAGCTCAACATTCAGAAAACGAATATCATGGCATCTGGCCCCATCACTACATGGGAAATAGATGGAGAAACAGTGGAAACAGTGTCAGACTTTCATTTTCTGGGCTCCAAAATCACTGCAGATGGTGACTGCAGCCATGAAATTAAAAGACGCTTACTCCTTGGAAGGAAAGTTATGACCAACTTAGATAGCATATTCAAAAGCAGAGACATCACTTTGCCAACAAAGGTTCGCCTAGTCAAGGCTATGGTCTTTCCTGTGGTCATGTATGGATGTGAGAGCTGGACTGTGAAGAAGGCTGAGCGCCGAAGAATTGATGCTTTTGAACTGTGGTGTTGGAGAAGACTCTGAGAGTCCCTTGGACTGCAAGGAGATCCAACCAGTCCATTCTAAAGGAGATCAGCCCTGGGATGTCTTTGGAAGGAATGATGCTCAAGCTGAAACTCCAGTATTTTGGCCACCTCATGCGACGAGTTGACTCATTGGAGAAGACTCTGATTTGGGGTGGGGGGGGGGGGGGGGGGGGGGGGAGGGGAAGAGAAGATGGCTGGATGGCATCACTGACTTGATGAATGTGAGTCTGGGTGACCTCTCAGAGCTGGTGATGGGTAGGGGGGCCTGGCGTGGTGCACTTCATGGGGTCGCGACAAAAAAAACACAAAAGAACAACTGATCTGATTGTTCATCTTATCTGTTTTTTTAATTTTTTATTTCCTTTTTACCATTTTTTTTATTTTATCAACCTTTGCTCCCCTTTTTTTTAGATTTTGAATCATCCTTAGTATCATTTTTCTGAATTCTTTTTTAGATAAGATTCCTTATCTCTTCTTCATTTAGTTGTTCTTGATAGTTTTTATCTTATCCCTTCATTTGCAAGTATTTCTTTGTTATCTCATTTTGTCTAATTTTCTGTGTTTGTGGTCTCCTTTCCACACGTTTCAGGATCATAGTTTCTCTTGCTTCCAGTGTCTTCCCCCTGGTGGTTTAGGTTGGTTCAGGGGCTTGTGCAGGCTTCCTGTTGGAAAAAACTGATGTCTGCCTCTGGTGGGTAGAGCTGGGTCTTGTCCCTCTGATGGGCAGCACTGTGTCAAGTTATATGTTTTAAGGTGGCTATGAACTCAGTTTGACTATAGGCAGCCTGTCTTCTGAAAGGTATAGGTTTATTTCTATGGTTTTGGCTATTTGACATAAGGATTTTCAGCACTGGAGCCTGCAGGTTTTTGTGTGGGATCAAGTCTTGGTACACTCAGAAAACTAAGATCATGGCATCTAGTCCCGTCACTTCATGGGAAATAGATGAGGAAACAGTGGAAACAGTGTCAGACTTCATATGTTTGGGATCCAAAATCACTGCAGATTGTGATTGCAGCCATGAAATTAAAAGACGCTTGTTCCTTGGAAGGAAAGTTATGACCAACCTAGACAGCACATTGAAAAGCAGAGATATGTTGCCAAAAAAGGACCATCTAGTCAAGGCTATGGTTTTTCCAGTGGTCATGTATGGATGTGAGAGTTGGACTGTGAAGAAAGCTGAGTGCTGAAGAATTGATGCTTTTGAACTGTGGTTTTGGAGAAGACTCTTGAGAGTACCTTAGACTGCAAGGAGATCCAACCAGTCCATCCTAAGGGAGATAAGTCCTGGGTGTTCGTTGGAAGGACTGATGCTGAAGCTGAAACTCCAATACTTTGGCCATCTCATGTTAAGTGTTGACTCATTGGACAAGACCCTGATGCTGGGAGGGATCGGGGGCAGGAGAAGGGGACGACAGAGGATAAGATGGCTGGATGGCATCACCAACTCGATGGACATGAGTTTGAGTGAACTCCGGGAGTCGGTGATGGACAAGGAGGCCTGGCGTGCTGTGATTCATGGGGTTGCAAAGAGTCGGACACAAATGAGCAACTGAACGGAACTGAAGTCTTGTTACAACAATATGGACCTCTGAGAAAATTCACTCAGATAATTGTCCCCTGGGGTTTCCACCACCAGTGTCCTTTTCCCCCAAAGAGAGCTATATTTGACCTTTGCTTCCACAGGAGATCCTTCAAGACTCCTTGGTAAATGTAGTCCAGGTTTCTATGGAGATACTTAATTGTGCTGCATCCCAGTGTACTTAAAACATTGTGTGTGCCCTCGAAGAGTGGATTCTCCATGTTCCTCAGCCATGTGGAGCTCCTTCATGCAAGGCCCCCTTGCCTTCAAAGCTAAATGATGAGTTTGTTTTTGTTTTTGTTTTTGTTTTTCCTCCTGATGCCAAAACTTTTATCTTGAAGCACAATTTTTATGTGGAAACATCCCTGTGTAGCCTGTAGGTGTTTAATATTTTTGACGAAAGGGCTGTTTTTTCTTCCACTTCTTTTTTTGTGTGTGAATGAAGACTGTTATCCTCTTGATAGGAGGTGTGACTGATATTGTGGTGACCAGAGTCTGCACTCGGTATTGAGCAGGGCCTCCCTGATCAATGGTTTTCTTTGCTCTGTGATTGTCACTGCCCTGTTAGAAGTGGAATCTGCTCTCTAGTTGTTGGAACAGAAGTGCCCAACTGTTTTTGATCTGTGGTGCTAGATAGGTGGGACTGGAGCATTCCCACTGGAAGAGAAGCCAGAGTATCCTTTGTCTGGAGTTGTTCACCTCTGAGTATGCGCTGTTCTGTCACCTTTCACCTGTTGTGTGATCTCTCAGATTACATTGTTATTGGTACTGCCCTCAGCCCCACCTAAAACATAGGTATGTTGGCAGTTGCCCTGATATATGTCACATGTTTTTTGTTGTTGCTGTTGTGTTTTGTTTTTTAACCAGGCCATCAGCATAGATCCATTGGAGTCAGATCCCAGGATTGCATTAATCATGGATCTAGACCCACTGTGGATGCTAGGGGGCAGCTCAAACTCTAGTGAGCTCAATTCCCATGGATATGCGCCCACAACATCTACAGCTACTAAAGCTAGGCCTGTCTTGTCTACAGGAGCGCTTGCTGTCCATTAAAATGTTGTGTAGGCACTGAACTTACAAAGCCAGTCAGTGTGTCAATTTGCAGTTTTCACATGCAGAGATGTCAGGTTTTCTTCCTTAGTTGCATAGCCTCTGGGGCTCAGTTGTGCTTTCAGCCCCACTTCTGTGTGTGGGTCACCCATAGAGTTCTGCTCCAGATTCTTCCACAGAGCACAAAAGTTCTGTGCAGCAAGGAAGAGGTGCAGAACCAGCAGCCTCTGGGTTTGCAGGAGCCCTGGTGGCGAAAGCTATCATGGGGAAGCTGATGAATGCATGCACAGGAGACTCATCCCTTGCAGGGATGTGAGAATTCTGGCCCTGGCAGAAGCTCTTCTTAGTACCCAGGGAAGCAGGGATCAGCTCACGGGGACAGAGGCTGCCGTAGTGCTCCCCCACTTCTTGTCTGTCACTCAACAATGGATCTTCATTGTTACTGTGGTCTGGGTTTCCTCCACAAGCATTCTTCATTGGAGATTTCCCCACTCCCATCCCCTCAGGCTGTCTCATTGCAACCAACAGCAATCTTCTCTCCATGTTTGCCCTCTAAATTCCACGTTCCAGCACCCAATCCTCATAAGCACTGACAAGCATATATCTCAGGCTAGGTCACACAAGGCTGTGGCATGCACCATCTGTGTATGTCTCACTCTGTCTTCTTGCTTACCACAGACCAGTTGCTGCAGTCTCCTCTGACAGTCCCCAAAGTTCCCCTTCTGTCCCATCTGGTCTCCCTACTTTTGAGGGAGTTTCTCTGCATGCAGAACCATTCTTCTCCTTCAGCTCTCTCTTTTCTTTCATCTTACTCTATTATGTGGGGATTGTTCTTGTCCTTTTCAGTGTCCAAGTTCTTCTGCTAGTGCTCAGCTTGTTATCTGTGTGAATGGTTCTATTTGTAGATATATTCTTGATGAATTTGTAGGAACAGATGATCTCCACACCCTTTTACTCCTCCACTATCTTGATTTCTCTAAAATTGCAGGTTTTTTAATTTAAAATTTTCATTCTATTGTTATAGTCACATTATAAAAGATTACTTTTCCTCTAGTTTTTCACAGAAAACAGTAAATCAAAAGTGGTACTTTAAAAGGAAGTTAGATCAACATAATCAGTTTTTATTATAAAGCAGATCTTGTAAACGTTTATTCTATTAATAACAGAGTATAAAGGGGCCTATCCAACCCTACCTACAAGGGACAGGTTTTAAGGAACACTAAACGTGTTTCATGATCCCATAAAACAGCCTTTGATTTACCTTGAGACCAAATTTATTTTCAGACTACCCGTAAAGTGTAGCCCCACTAGAAATACTACAAGGGAAAAGTATTTTCATGTGTATTACTATGGGTAAAATAATCACAAAAATTATATCAGAACAATTTCTAGACTACCTGTCTTGAATGTTCACAGTAAAGTGAAGTTTTATCAGGAGGCCATAGTCCTAATGTACCTTTCTTAATGATTGCTTGTATTGCTGTGGAAGGTCAATACACTTTTTTACCCATCAACCAAACTGTACTACATATTGTTAATCAAACATTGACTATGCATTACTGCCTTCAGGCCACACTCTCACAATTCTTCCAGACTGTAAGGAGGACTCTTCTCTCATTCCCACTCATTCAAGCAAATTTACCTATCCTTCAAGGTTTATATCCGTGTTCCCCATCATGAAGCCTTCCTTAACCAAATGCATACACACTTGGAATTATTACCTCTTATGAATGTCTATATATTTATCATACCTATTTTATTTTTATTAAATATTTTATTTTGTCTTAAAAACATAGTATTATTTCATTGATATGTTTTATTCTTCCCTTACTACATAGTTATTTGAACATAGGATCCTGTGTGTATCCTTCACAACACAGATTACCTCATACTGAGTTCTGTACAAATAGATTTTTGATAAATAAGTTTGTTGAATTGAGATTTAACAAAATACCTAGATGACATGGTTGCCTCCAGTATTAAACTCAGGCTCCAAAACACTCTATGCTATGCTAAGTCACTTCAGTCGTGTCCGACTCTGTGTGACCCCATAGACGGCAGCCCACCAGGCTTCCCCGTCCCTGGGATTCTCCAGGCAAGAACACTGAAGTGGGTTGCCACTTCCTTCTCCAATGCATGAAAGGGAAAAGAGAAAGTGAGGTCGCTCAGTCCTGACTCAGCGACCCCATGGACTGCAGCCTACCAGGCTCCTCCGTCCGTGGGATTTTCCAGGCAAGAGTACTGGAGTGGGGTGCCATTGCCTTCTCCACCAAAACACTCTAGATTTTGAAGATTTCTCTGTAGTTCAAAACACTCTAGGTTTCGAAGATTTCTCTGTAGTTCATCAGTATTACAGGAACATGAAAGCGATATTCTATTTTGGTTATCATTGTAGAGGCATATTTATGCGATAAATATGCTCTGTAGTTTAACCTTGACAACTTCTTTGATCTCTATATCTCTACATACAGAAAGTAAATATTTTCGTATGTCAGTCTATTTGTCTGAGTAATATTACTAGTAAAATATTAAATGACAAAACTTTTTAACATCAAATAAGTTGGGATCTGTGTATTAAGATGAAAGGAACATCAAGCTTGGAATCATGAGGCATCAAAGATTCATTCTATCAATAATTATCATGTCAATTCAATAAAATTTTGAGCTGCAATTTTATTATATGTTAAAATAAATTCTCTGAAGACTACTAAAATTACATCAATTCATTCATCAAATATTTACTGAGGGCTTACTTTATGTCAGACACTTGTAGGAACAAGGGAAATAAACAATGAATACAAGATAAAAGCTCGACTCTCATAGATTTATATTCTAATTGGGAAAAAGATAATGAACTATCAAACAATAAGATATAAGGTAGCTTATTTTATAATAAATAACAAATTTATAATAATATTTCAGTCTATTTTTCTTATTAAATTTATTGTTACCTTATATATTATTGGTTATTGTTTGATAGCTTATTATCTTTTTCCCAGTAGAATGTAGATCCATGAGAGCAGTGATTTTTATTAGAAAGTGACCAGGGGTAAACACTAATTGAGACCGAGTGCCCAGATAAGTCCTAATTAATGGTACATTTAAACTGAGACCTGACTGAAAAGAAGAGCAAGTATTGTGAATAACTGATTGCAGAATATTTCAGATAGAAGTAAAAATGTGCAAAGAATGTTAGGTGAGAATAAGTTTGATATGCTATTAGTAAAAAGGTATGGTCATTTTGGACAGAACAGAGTTATGAAGACAGTGGCAGAAAATGAAGAAAGAGAGATAAGCCTAGTCCAGATTACTTAAGGCCATATATGCCAAAGTAATTGGTTTAAATTTTATTCTAGATATCATGGGGAGCCAATAGATGATGTTAAGCTGAGGAGTAATGAAATCTTATTTATATTTTAAAAATATTACACTGATTGTGGGAAATGAGTTAAGTTGTCAACTGGCAGCAGATTGTTCTATGCAGATGCTAACTACCTATTAGTCGTTCACTTTTCACTCCCCAAACACAGAAATGTTAAATACAATTTTCAATTTTATCAAAAAAGTTAAGACATAGATGAGCTCAAAAGTAAAGAAATGCTCAAATATCAGAACATAAATGTGAATGTCAAAACCAGAGTGCTGAATACATAATACCAGTTGATGTTTTAATAATCTAGCAAGATAAAGTCTAGGGTTTTCAAGTGGCCTTGGATTTGTATAAAAAACTGGAATCATTTGTATAAACACTGAAGGACTGCTAACTTCATGAAAAGCAGACCAGAAAATCCCATCCTCACATGTGAGGCAATTAGGCAGTTATCATATGGTCACTCTTATGAAAGGGGGAAAATAAAATGTTTCTATAAGAAATCGAAGCTACAAAACTGTGCCATGATTGGTTATAGGATTCATATTTAAATTACCTTTATGATTTTGGAAACTGAAGGCAAGAAACTAGTAGGAAAACTGACCTAAGACCAGTGAAACCACTGGGACAATGGCAGAAGCAAACATAGCAGCGTTCTGTTGGGACTATTTAAAAATCCAGGGATTTCTGACATGCATTAAAAAAAAGTAAGCAAAAATAACAGAAGCTTATATTTTTAAACTAAGCATGACTCTTCAGGAGAAAAATAAAGGGACCAAAATAAATAAAATCAGAATGAAAAAGAAGTTGCAAACAACATAACGGAAACACAAAGCATCATAAGAGATTACTAAGAAAAAGTATATGCCAATTAAATGGACAACCTAGAAAAAATGCATAAATATCTATAAATGTCTATTTTCCCAAGATTGAATTAAAAATATATATATAAAAATGAACACAGTGGTTACCCGTAATGAAATTGAGTCAGTAATAAAAAGAAATTCCCAACATACAAAAGTTCAAGATCAAATGGCTTCACAGCTGAATTCTACGAAACATTTTGAAAAGAATTACCACCTATGTACCTCAGATTATTAAAAAAAAAAAAAAAAACTGCAAAGGAAGAATGCTTACAAAGTTGTTCTAAAAAACAAGACTATGAAAAAGAAAATAACAGATTAATACCATTGATGAGTATAAATGCAAAAATCTTCAACAAAATATTAACAAAATTAAATCAACAATATATTAGGAGAATCACACAACATGATCAAGCAAGATTTATCCAAAATATTGCAAGTATGGTTCAATATCCAAAAATCAGTCAAAATAATACACCACATTAATAAATGAAAAATAAAAACCACACAATCATCTTAACAGATACACAAAAAGCTTCTAACCAAATTCAACATTCGTTTATGATAAAAACTCAACAAAATGTGTATAGATCAGATCAGATCAGATCAGTCGCTCAGTCGTGTCCGACTCTTTGCGACCCCACGAACCGCAGCAAGGCCTCATCTAGCAAACCTATAAGCAGCATCATACTTAGTGTGAAAAGCTGGATGCACTTTTTTTAACATCAGAAAAAAAAGGATGGCCACTCTCACCACTTTATTCAACATAGTCTTGGGAGTCCTAGCCACAGCAAACAGATAAAAAAAAGAAAAAGAAAGAAAGGATTCCAAATTGGAAAAGATGAATTAAAACTGTCACTGTTTGCAGATGGCATGATAATACATATAGGAAATATAAAGAATTCACTAAAAATATATCAGAACTGATAAATAAATTTAGTAAACATGCAGGATGTATAAAATTATTAATAATATACAGAAGTTTACTGCATTTCTATACACAAATTACAAACTATCAGAAAAATTTTGAGAACAATCCAGCACTCAATTGCATGAAAATGAATAAAATACCTGGGAATAAATCTAACCCAAGATGTGAAAAACCTATATTTGGAAAATTACAAGTTGTTAATGAAATAAATTAAAAGTGAAACAGCCAAATAGAAAGATATACTGTGCTTATGAATTAGAAGTATCAATACTGTCAAAATGACCATACCACACAAAGCAATCTGCATATTCAATGCAATCTGTATCCAAATACCAATGGCATTTTCACAGAACTATAACAAATGATTCTACGATTTGTAAGGAATAAAGCCCACAAATACTCAAAACAATCAAAGAAAAACAAAGCTGAAGGTATCACATTTCCTGGTTTCAAACTATGTTACAAAGATATATTAATAATAACCCAAACAGTATTGTAGTGGCACAAAAAAAAGACAAATATTATCAATGGAACAGAATAGATCACTCAGAAATGAGCTGACACTCAAGTGCTCAAATAATCTTTGACAAAAGAGGCAAGCATATACAATGGGGACAATGGGGAAAAGATACACTCCTCAACAAATTATGTTGGGAAAACTGGTCAACTACATGCAAAATAATTAAATTGAACTACTTTCTCATGCCATTTACAAAACATAAGCACAAGGCCTGAAAGTAAAACTTTTAGAAGAAAATGTAGTACACTTTTGATATTGGTCTTGGCATATTTTGGGGGGTATATCTCCTCAGGAAAGAGAAAAAAAAAAAGGCAAAAATAAGCAAGTAAGACTACATCAAACTCAAAAGTTTTGCATGGCAAAGGAAACTATCATCAACACAAAAAGTCAGTCTATTGAATGCAATAAGATATTTGCAAATGATATCTCTGATAAGAGGTTAATATCCAAAATATACAAAGAACACCACTCAACATTAGGAAAACAAACAACCCTATTCAAAATGAGCAAAGAACTTGAATAGACACTTTTTCAAGGAATACACATAGACGGCCAACAGGCAAATAAAAAGATGCTCAACATTACTCATTATCAGAAAAATGCAAATCAAAACCACCATGAGATGTCACTTCATACCTGTCATAATGACTGATATCAAAAACACAGCAATAAATGTTGGTGAACTTTTGTGCACTGTTACTTGGTGTAGTTGCTCTGGAAAACACTGGAGTTTTCTCAAAAAATTAAATAGAGCTAATATAAAACTCAAAAATTCCACTTTTAAGTTTTTATCAGACAAAAACAAAAACACTACTTCAAAAAGATATATGCAGCATTCTTCACAATATCCAAGCTATGAAGCAACCTAAGTGTCCTCATTAGAGAAGGTACACACACACACATATATAAGTGCACACACATATATATATTAATATATATTATATATTTATATAAATTACACACACAATGGAATCTTCAGTTCAGTTCAGTTCAGTCACTCAGTCGTGTCTAAGTCTTTGTGACCCCATGAATCGCAGCACGCCAGGCCTCCCTGTCCATCACCAACTCCCGGAGTTCACTCAGACTCATGTCCATCGAGTCAGTGATGCCATCCAGCCATCTCATCCTCTGTCGTCCCCTTCTCTTCCTGCCCCCAATCCCTCCCAGCATCAGAGTCTTTTCTGATGAGTCAACTCTTCGCATGAGGTGGCCAAATTACTGGAGTTTCAGCTTTAGTATCATTCCTTCCAAAGAAATCCCGGGGCTGATCTCCTTCAGAATGGACTGGTTGGATCTCCTTGTAGTCCAAGGGACAATCAAGAGTCTTCTCCCACACCACAGTTCAAAAGCATCAATTCTTTGGTGCTCAGCCTTCTTCACAGTCCAACTCTCACATCCATATATGACCACTGCAAAAGCTATAAAAAAGAATGAAATTTTACCACTTGTAGGAATATGGATGGACCTAATAGCTGTTATGCCAAGTATAATAAGTTGGACAGAGAAAGAAAAACAGTATGATTTCACTTATATGTGAAATCTGGAAAATGAAACAAACATAGCAAAACAGAGACTGAGTCATAGATACAGAGAACAAAAAGTTCTTCTAAGAAGGAGGTGGGTGAGGGGTTGAGTGAAATAAATGGATGAGTTTAAGAGAGATAAAGTTCAAGAAACAAAATAAATGAGTCATAGGGATGAAATGTACATTGTGGAGAATATATTCAATAATAAAATAATATATTTAATGGTGATGAAGGAGCTCAATAGGTACAAATATTCAGGTATAAGCTAAATACTATGGATGTAATATAAAACATAATTAGTATAATTAACACTGCTCTGTTATATATATGTGTATATGTATACATATATATATGCATATAAGAAATTCTAACAATTATTAAATCAAGGAAAAATTATTTTTTTTTCTTTTATTTTGTTCCTCTATAAGATGATGGAAGTTCACTAAATATGTTGTGGTAATAATTTCATGATTGTTGTTGTTGTTCAGTCATTCAGTGGTCTCTTTGTGACCCTATGGACTGCAGCACGCCAGGCTTCCCTGTACTTCACTAACGCCTAGAGCTTGCTCAAACTCATGTCCATTGATTCAGTGATGCCATCCAACTATCTCATCCTCTGTTGTCCCCTTCTGCTGCTTTCAATCTTTCTCAGCATCAGAGTGTTTTCTAGAGAATCAGCTCTTCCCATTTGGTGGCCAAAGTATTGGAGCTTCAGCATCAGTACTCCCAATGAATATTCAGGATTTATTTCCTTTAGGATTGATTTTGATACCCTTGTTGTCCAAGGGACTCTCAGGAGTCTTCTCCAACACCACAGTTCAAAATCATCAATTCTTTGGTGCTCAGTCTTCTTTATGGCCCAACTCTCACATACATACATGACTACTAGAAAAAGCATAGCTTTGACTAGATGGATCTTTGTTGGCAAAATAATTTCTCTGCTTTTTAATACATTATCTAGGTTTGTCATAGCTTTTCTTCCAAGGAGCAAGTGTCTTTCAATTTTATGGCTGCAGTTGCCATCTGCAGTTATTTTCAAGTCAAGAAAATAAAGTCTGTCACTGTTTCCATTGTTTCACCATCTATTTTCCATGAAATGTTAGGACTGGCTGCAGTGATCTTAGTTTTTTGAATGTTGAGTTTTAAGCCAGCCTTTTCACTCTCCTCTTGCACTTTCATCAAGAGGCTGTTTAGTTCCTCTTCACTTTCTGCCATAAAAGTGGTGTCATCTGCATATCTATTTCTTCTGGAAATCTTCATTCCTGCCTGTGCTTCATCCACCCCAGCATTTCTCATGATGTACTCTGCATATAAGTTAAATAAGCAGAGTGACAATATACAGCTTTGACACACTCCTTTCCCAACTTTGAACAAGTCCATCGTTCCATGTCTGCTCTCAACTGTTGCTTCTTGACATGTATACATGTTTATCAGGAGGCAGGTAAGGTGGTCTGGTATCCCCATCTCTTTAAGAATGTTCCACAGTTTGTTGTGATCCACACAGTCAAAGACTTTAGCATAGTCAGTGAAGCAGAAATAGAAGCTTCTCTGGAATTCTCTTGCTTTTTCTATGATTCAAAGGGTGCTGGCAATTTGATCGTTGATTTCTCTGCTTTTTTGATATCTAGCTTGAACATCTGGAAGTTCTCAGTTCATGTACTATTGAAGATTAGCTTGAAGAATTTTGAGCATTACTTTGCTAGCATGTGGCAATTGTGCAGTAGTTTGAACATTCTTTGGCATTGCCTTTCTTTATGATTGAAAATAAAACTGACCTTTTCAGTCCTGCAGCCATTGCTGAGTTTTTCAATTTTGCTGGCATATTGAATGCAGCACCTTAACAGCATCATCTTTTAGGATTTTAAATATCTCAGCTGGAATTCCATCATACCCACTAGCATTGTTCATAGTGATACTTCCTAAGGCCCACTTGACTTTGGATTCCAGGATGTCTGGCTCTAGGTGAGTGATCACTCCATTGTGGTTATCTGCATCGTTAAGATCTCTTTCATATAGTTCTTCTGTGTACATCATTTCATTATGTATGAAGCCAAATCACTGTACACCATAAACTTGTACAGTGCTGTGTGTCAACTCCATTTCAGAAAAATTGGAATTAAAACATCAAATAAATTTTCAGATATAAACTATCCATGAGATTATATACATACACATGTACACAGAAAAAATGACAATAATTTGAATGAATAGAATATTCTAAGAGAGATTCTGAAGTAAATATAGTTAAAATTATAATGGAATTCAAGAGGAAATGTAAGCCATAATGGAAAAGAATAATACTATGCAAAATGCATATTTGTAAAGGAAAATTTAAAATCTAATAATGACAGATGACAAAATTCTGTGAAGCAATTATCTTTCAATAAAAACATAAATTTAAAAACATTAAATTCAATAAACGTAAGCAGAAGTTTGATATAGTCAGAAAGAAAATTAGTAATTTGAAAGGCATGAAAATATGTGAAATTACAGAGTGCAACCCAGAAAGTAAAAAGTGGAAAATAGGAAAGAGTTTGAGGTCTGGAAAATACAATAAGCAAGTCAAATATCCATGTAGACTGAATGTGCCCCATCAAAAATTAATATATAGAAGCCCTAACTTCCATTGTGATGGCATTTGGAGGTAGGGCCTTTGGGAAGTAATTAGATTTAGATTAGATCATTTGATTTAAATTAGGACCCTCATAAAGGGATAAGTGCTGTTAGAATAAGAGGAAGAAATATTTCTCTCTCTGTCCCTTCCTCCCTCCATCCCTCCCCATGTGTATGTACTGAGAAATGCCATGTACACACACAGTAAAAAGATAACCATCTTCAAGGTATGAAAAGGGCTCTCACTGGAACTTGACTATGCTGCCATCCTGATCAGGAGCTTTTAGCCTCAAGAAATGTTAGAAAAAGACTGTCTATTGTTTAAGTGACACAATCTATCCTGCAGCCCAAGCAGACTGATAGTATATCTAAAAGAAATTTAGATAGAACAGAAACAACCAGAGAAAGATTTTCTAAAATTAAAGAAATACCAGTGTCCTCAAATTGAATAAGGGTATTGATTACTGACTATAATAAATATAAATACATATTAAACTAGACATATTGTGTTATATCCAATATAGAACAACAATAACTAAGAAAATATTGAGAGCCTTTAAGAAACAGTTTATCTAAAAGGAACAATTAGACTGATAGTAAATTATTAACATTAATTTATTCCAGCAGACAATATAATAATATTGTCAAAGCCTTAAAGGAAAACAATTATCATCTTAGAATTATATACCAGCCAGTTTATCATTCAAGAGTAATAGTTAAATAACTAGAATTTCAGACAGAAAAAGTTTACAGAGTTTAACACTTACTGACCTTTCCTGAAAGAGATATTGAAGGCTATACTTCATTAAGAAATACATTGAAATTCAGAAGGAGGGGATGGAAACAAGATCAATAAGGAACAAATAAACTGGAAATATGTGAGTAAATCTAAATATTAATGAACATGTCACAAAACTAAAATTATCATAATAACTATGGGAGGTCATAAAGTGGAATTGAAACACTAGACATGTAAAATAAAATTGAAGATGGGAGGGTGAAAAAATAATGTCAAATTTTTAAAAGGCCTTTTAGCTTTTTTTCAGGATAATATTACAGATATTAATTGATTTGTAAAAGTTTAATCATTTGAAAGATTTAATATATAAATTTCAAACCAGCAGAGGATAAAAAGAATGTAATAAAGAAAATAATGAATCCAATGGAAGACAGGAAAAGAGAAAAAAACAAAAAACAAAGAGGAAACAGAGTGAGATGGCAGAAATAAGTCAAAATATATCAGTAGTCACATTAAATATAACTAACAAAATTTATATATAAAGAAAATACATTGTAATACACTAGAGTAAGATCACTAATGTTATTGCAGATTTTATATAATGTGAGACGTATGGATTCCATGCAAGAAAAAAGAAAATGTTGAATTGCTTTAACATCATGGATGAACCTTGAGGATATTATGCTAAGTGTAATAAGACAGAGAAATACAAACACTAGATGATTCATTTATATGTGGAACATGAAAAATGAAACAAACAAGTAAACAAAACCAGATTCATAAATAGAGAGAACAGATTGGTGGTTACCAGAGGGCAGGGGCATTATGCATGCTAAGTCATTTCAGTCATGTCTGACTCTTTGCAACCTATGAACTGCAGCCCAACCAGGCTCCTCTGACCATGGGATTCTCCAAGCAAGAATACTGGAGTGGGTTTCCATGCCCTTCTCCAAGGGGATCTTCCTGACTCGGGATCGAACCTGTGTCTCTTACATCTCCTGCACTGGCAGGCAGATTCTTTACCTCTAGCACCACCTGGGAAGCCCAGAGACATTGAGGGTGGGCAAAATTGGTGAAGGGGATCAAAAGGAACAAACTACCACTTATAAAATATAAATATGTCATGGAAATGTAATTTTCAGCATGGCGAGTATAGTAAATAATAGAACATTAATTTGTATGGTGACAGATGAAAACTAGACCTACTATGGTGATCATTTCACAATGTATATAAATGTTGAATCACTAGTTTGAACACCTAGAACTAATATAATATTGTATGTTAATTATAATTAAAAATAGGAAAGTGAAAAATTATTCACAACAGTTTTATTTAGAACAAAACTTGAAAATGAATGTTAACAAAGGAATAACTAAATAAGCTGTGATAAATCATGTAAGGGAATTCTGGCTAACACTTTAACTGAAGTTTAATAGGCAATATGCATTACACTGGAAATTTCATCAAAGGGGAGATTAAAAGAAAGTTTTAGAGTGATGTTTATTATGTTACTGTTCATGGGGTTCTCAAGAATAATGGAATGGTTTACCATTCCCTCCTGAAGTGGGCCATGTTTTGTCAGAACTCTCACTATGACACATCTGTCTTGGTGGCCCTACATGGCATGGCCCATGCTTCATTGACTTATGCAAGCCCCTTAATCATGACAATGCTGTGATGCATGAAGGCGGTCCCCAGGTTGAAAGGTGTCAAATATGATACAAGAGTGGAGAAATAGCTCCAGAAAAATGAAGTGGCTGAGCCAAAGGAGAAATGATGCTCAGTTGTGAATTTGTTTGGTGGTGAAAGTAAAGCTCAGTTCCATAAAGAACAATATTGCATAGGATCCTGGAATGTTAGGCCCATGCATCAAGATAAATGGGATATGATCAACCAGGAGATGGGTAATTTAAAGTGGATGGGAATGGGCTAATTCGATTGGGTTCATCAATACATCTACTACTGTGGACAACAATCCCTTAGAAGAAATGGAGTAGCCCTCATAAAAAAAAAAAAAGTCTGAAATGCAGCAATTGGGTGCAATCTCAGTTCATTTTCAAGACAAACCATACAACATCACAGTAATAAAACTCTATGCCCCAAACACTGTTGCTAAGGAACCTAAAGTTCACTGGTTCTATGAAGACCTACAACAATTTCTAGAACTAGCACCCATCCTTTTCATCATACAGAATTGGAATACAAAAGTAGGAAGTCAAGAAATACCTAGAGTAACAGTAAAGGATGACCCTGGAGTACAAAGTGAAGCAGGGCAAATGCTAACGGTTTTATCAAGAGAACATGCTGGTCATAGGAAATACCGATTTCCAATAATTCAAGAGATGACTCTACACATGGATATCACAAGATGGTCAATACCAAAATCAAATTGATTATATTCTTTGCAGCTGAAGATAGAGAAGCTCTATACAGTCAGCAAAAACAAGACCTGGAAATGACCGTGGTTCAGATCATGAATTCCTTGTTGCAACCTCAGGCTTAAACGAAGAAAGCAGGTAAAACCACTAGGCCATTCAGGTAGGACATAAATCAAAGCACTTATGACTATACAGTGAAGGTGGCAAACAGATTCAAGGGATTAGATCTGGTAGGCAGAGTGCCTGAAGAACTATGGATGAAGGTTTATAACAATGTACAGGAGGCAGTGACCAAAACCAACCCCAAGAAAAAGAAATGCAAGGAGTCGAAGCTGTTGTATGAAGAGACTTTACAGTTAGGTGAGAAAAGAAGAGAACCAAAATACAAGAGAAAAAGGGAAAGGTACACCCAACTGAATGCAGAGTTCAAGAGAATAGAAAAGACAGATAAGGAAACTTCTTAAGTGAACAGTGCAAAGAAATAGAGGAAAACAATAGAATGGGAAAGACCAGAGATATCTTCAAGAAAATTAGGGATATCAAGGGAAATTTTCATACAAGGATGGGCAGCATAAAGGACAGAAACAGTGGGGACCTAACAGAAGCAGAAGAGATAAAGAGATGACAAGAATACACAGAACTCTACAACAAAGGTCTTAATGACCTGGATAAAAACAATGGTGTGATCACTCACCTAGAGCCAGATATTCTGGAGTGTGAAGTCAAAGAGGTCTTAGGACACATAACTATGAACCAACCTAGTGGAGGTGAGGGAATTCCAGCTGAGTGATTTAAAACCCTAAAAGATGATGCTGTTACAGTGCTACACTCAATATGCCAGCAAATCTGGAAAACAGCAGTGGCCATAGGACTGGAAAATTTCAGTTTTCATTCCAATCACAAAGAAGGGCAATGCCAAATAATCTTCAAACTACTAAACAACTGCACTTACTTCACATGCTAGCAAAGTTATGCTCAAAATCTTTCAAGCTAGGCTTTAGCAGTATGTGAACCAAAAATTTCCAGATATGCAAGTGAAATTTAAAAAAGGTAGAGGAAACAGAGATGCAACTGCCAACATCTGTTGGATCATAGATAAAGAAAGGTAATTTCAGAAAAACAAAATCTACTTCTGCTTTAGTGACTATGCTAAATTTTTTGACTGTGTGGATCACAACAAAGAGAAAAAATTCTTAAAGAGATGGGAGTATCATATCACCTTACCTGCCTTCTGAGAAACCTACATGCAGTTCAAGAAGCAACAGTTAGAACTGGAATGATGGAATGATTCAAAATTGGGAAAGGAGTACATCAAGGCTATATATTGTCACACTGCTTAATTAATTTATATGCAGAGTACATCTTGCGAAATGCCAGGCTGGTTGAATCACAAGCTGAAGTCAGCATTTTCCAGGAGAACTAGAAACAATTTCAGATATGCAGATGATATCAAGCTAATGGCAGGAATTGAAGAGGAACTATACGGCCTCTCAATGAGGGTGAAAGAGAAGAGTGTAAAAGATGGCTTCAAATTCAACATTAAAAAATACTATGATCATGGCACCTGGTCCTAAAACTTCATGGCAAATAGAAGTGAAAAAAGTGGAAGCAGTGAAATATATTTTATTTTCTTGGGCTCCAAATCACTACAGATGTTGGCTACAACCATGAAATAAAAAGACGATTTCTCCTTGGAAGGAAAGCTATGACAAACCTAGACAGCATATTAGAAAGTAGAGACATCATTTTGTCGACAGTTTCATATAGTCAAAGCTATGATTTTCCTAGTAGTCATGTACAGATGTGAGAGTTAGACCATAAAGAAGGCTGAGCGCCAAAGAATTGATGGTTTTGAACTGTGGGGTTGGAGAAGACTCTTAAGAGTCCCTTGGACTGCAAAGATATCAAACCAGTCAATCCTAAAGGAAATATTCAACACTGGGTGTTTATTGGAATGGCGGAAGCTGAAGCTCCAATACTTTGGCCACTTGATTCAAAGAGCCAACTCATTGGAAAAGATTCTGATGATGGGAAAGAATGAGGGCAATAGGACCAGAGTGTAACAGAGGATGAGTGGTTGGGTAACAATACTGACTCCATGGACTTGAATTTGAGCAAATTCCAGGAGATGGTGAAGGATAAGGAAATCTGACATACTGCAGTTCATGGGGTCATAAATAATTGAACACAACTTGGGGACTGAACAGCAAGAAAAACAATATGTTTATGATAACAATTATTTTAAATTACCTACACATTTAATCTGAGGTGAAACCATGTGAAGTGCTCAGTATTTTGATTACTAAATATAGCAATTTTATATAATTCAATCTAATTATTATATAGCTTTATGGGTACATATATGTGTCTATGTGTTTCCCTGATGGCTCAAATGGTAAAGAATCCACCTGCAATGCAAGAGACCTGGATTCGATCCCTGGGTTGGGCAGATCCCATGGAGGAGGGCATGGCGATCCACTCCAGTACTTTTTCCTGGAGAATCCCCATGGACAGATGAACCTGGTGGTCTACAGTCCATGGGGTCACAAAGAGTCAGACATGACTGAGCAATTAAGCACAGCACAGCATATATACATCTATGTAGCCATAGACACATGTACGTGCCTGCAGTCACAGAGTTGGACATGACTGAGAAATGCAGCAACAACAATATGTGTATAAATTAATAGAAAAAGCTCTGAAAAGATACATATTCAAAATGGTAGACACAGCAGGGGATGGTAGACTTACATGTAATATATTAAACTTTTGACAAGGAAAATATATTCTGTTATTTTATACATAAGTTTTCAAATATTGCTTCATTACATCTATTGAGTGATTATTATGGGAAAATCACATTGCAGCAAAATTTTGCTATATTTTTACCTTGCTCTATTGTCCTCCAAACAAAGAATTTTTAAGAGTTTAAATAATGTGGCCTAATAGTTTATTCCATAGGGCATTTGGTCTGCCTTTCCAATTGTAATCACACACAAATCTTGCAGAGCTGGATAGGTTTACCAATTAAATGCAACATTTTAAAATAAAATTTACTGAGTTACCATTCAAGCCCTCTTCACAAAGTTGCAGTAATGCTCCATATTTCCTAGAAAAGTCTTACATTAGTGGAAAAAACAAGTTTTCAATGGGGATTCAAGTAGAGAAAAAAATCAGCATCCATCCAAATAGCTGCTAGGGTGAGAAGGACGTGAACGTCAGAGTGAGCTGTCAGCAACTCACTAGAAATTGAAGGAGCCCAACAAAAGCTTTCAAAAGACAAAGATCATGGCATTTGGTCCCATCAATTCATGACACATGGCACATGGGGAAACAATAGAAACAGTGACAGACGTCATTTTCTTGGGCTCCAAAATCACTACAGATGGTAACTGCAGCCATGAAATTAAAAGACACTTGCTTCTTGGCCAACCTAGACAGCATATTAAAAACTGATACATTAATTTTCTGACAAAGATCTATCTATTCAAGGCTATGGTTTTTCCAGCAGTCACATATGGATGTGACACTTGGACCATAAAGAAACCTGAGAGCTGAAGAATGATGCTTTTGAACTGTGGTGTTGGAGAAGACTCTTGAGAATCCCTTAGACGGCAAGGAGATCCAACCAGTCCATCCTAAAGGAAATCAGTCCTGAATATTAATTGGAAGGACTGATGCTGAAGCTGAAACTCCAATACTTTGGCCACCTGATGCGAAGAACTGACTCATTTGAAAAGACCCTGATGCTAAGAAAGATTGAAGGCAGGAGGAGAAGTGGATGACAGAGGACAAGATGGTTGGATGGCATCATCAAGTCTATGGACATGAATTTGAGCAAGCTCCAGGATTGGTGGTGGACAGGGAAGCCTGGCATGCTACAGTCTATGGGCTCACAAAGAGTTGCACAAGACTGAGCATTTGAACTGGAACTGGAACAACTGCTCCATGTATTCTGATCTCTGCTGTCAATCACCATTCACCAATAGCTCATTCTTTTTATTAAATTGTCATCTGTGCCAAGATATAAACTTTTGGATATAATTTTTGTAGACTATAATTTATCATTGCTGCTGCTAAGTCACTTCAGTCGTGTCCAACTCTGTGCAGCCCCATAGACAGCAGCCCACCAGGCTCTCCTGTCCTTGGGATTCTCCAGGCAAGAACAATGGAGTGGGTTGCCATTTCCTTCTCCAATGCATGAAAATGAAAAGTGAAAGTGAAGGCACTCAGTCGTGTCCTACCTTCAGCGACCCCGTGGACTGCAGCCTTCCAGGCTCCTCTGTCCATGGGATTTTCCAGGCAAGAGTATTGGAGTGGGGGTGTCATTGCCTTCTCCGGTAATTTGTCATTGTTTGGGAATAAATATAAAGCATAATTTGGAGTGAGTTGTTGCTATTCAGTTGCTAAGTTCTGTCTGATTCTTTGAGACCCCACAAACTGCAACACACCAGGCTTCCCTATCCATCACCATCTCCTGGAACTTGCTCAAACTCATGTCCATTAAGTTGGTGATACCATCTAATCATCTCCTCCTCTCATCCACTTCTTCTGCTTTCGATCTTTTCCAGGATCTTTTTCAGTGAGTCGACTTTTTGCATCAGGTGGCTAAGGTATTGGAGCTTCAGCATCAGTCCTTCCAGTGTGTATTCAGGATTACTTACCTTTATGATTGGCTGGTTTAATCTCCTTGCTGTCTAAGGGACTCTCAAGAGTCTTCTCCAGCACCACAATTCAAAAGCATCAATTCTTCAGCACCCAAATTTCTTTATGGTCCAACACTTACGTCTGTACATGACTCCTGGAAAAACCATAGCCTTGACTAGATGGGACCTTTGTCAGAAAAGTAATGTCTCTGCTTTTAAATAAGCTGCTAGGTTTGTCAGAGCTTTTCATCCAAGGAGCAAGTGTCTTTTAATTTCATGGCTGTAGTCATGGTCTGAAGTGATTTTGGAGCCCAAGAAAATAAAGCCTGTCACTGTTTACATTGTTTCCCCATCTATATGCCATGAAGTGATGAGACTGGATGTGATAATCTTAATTTTTTGAATGTTGAGTTTTAAGCCAGCTTTTTCACTCTCCTCTTTCTGCACCTTCATCAAGAGACTCCTTAGTTTCTCTTTGCTTCCTGCCATAAAATGGTGTCATTTGCATATCTGAGTTATTCATATTTCACCCAGAAATCTTGATTATAGCGTGTGCTTCATTCAGCCTGGCATTACATGATGTAATCTGATTGTAAGTTAAATAAGCAGAGGGTGACAATATACAGCTTTGATGCACTCCTTTCCAAATTTTGAACCAGTCTGTTTCTCCATGTTCAGTTCTACCTGTTGCTTCTTTATTCGCATACAGGTTTTGCAGAGGTAGGTATGGTGGTCTGGTATGCCCATCTCTTTAAGAATTTTCCACAGTTTATTGTGATCCACAGGGGTAAAGGTTTTACCATATTTAATGAAGTGTAAGTAGGTGGTTTTCTGGAAATACTTTGCTTTTTCTATGATCCAATGGATATGGGCAATTTGATCTCTGGTTCCTCTGTCTTTTCTAAATCCAGCTTGAACATCTGGAAGCTCTTGGTTCACATACTGTTAAAGCCTAGCTTGATGAATTTTGAGCATTACCTTGCTAGCATGTGATATGAGTGCAACTGTGCAGTACTTTGAAGATTCTTTGGCATTGCCCTTCTTTGTGAATGGAATGAAAACAGACCTTTTCCATTCCTGTGGCCACTGCTGAGTTTTCCAAATTGGCTGACATACTGAGCAAAGCACTTTAACAGCATCATGTTTTAGAATTTGAAAGAGCTCACATGGAATTCCAAAACAACCACTGGCTTTATTTGTAGTGATGCTTCCTAAGGCCTTTTTGACTTCACACTTCAGGATGTCTGGCTCTAGGTGAGTGACCACACCATCGTGGTTAGTATCAATATTAGTTCAGTCACACAGCCATGTCTGAATCTTTTCCAACCCATGAACTGCAGCATCCCAGGCCTCCCTGTCCATCACCAACTTCTGGAGTTTACCCAAACTCATGTCCATTGAGTCGGTGATGCCATCCAACCATCTCATCCTCTGTCATCTCCTTCTCCTCCTGCCTTCAATCTTTTCCAGCATCAGGGTCTTTTCAAATGAGTCAGCTCTTCGCATTAGGTAGCCCAGGTATTGGAGGTTCAGCTTCAACATCGGTCCTTCTAATGAACCCCCAGAGCTGGTCTCCTTTATGATGGACTGGTTGGATCTCCTTGCAGTCCAAGGGACTCTCGAGAGTCTTCTCCAACACCACAGTTCAAAAGCATCAATTCTTCTGCACTCAGCTTTCTTGATGGTCTAACACTCACATCCATACATGTCTACTGGAAACACCATAGCCTTGACTAGATGGACTTTTGTTGACAAAGTAATGCCTCAGCTTTTTAATATGCTAAGTTGATCATAACTTTCCTTCCAAGGAGTAAGCGTCTTTTAATGTCATGGCTGCAATCACCATCTGCAGTGATTTTGGAGCCCAAAAATATAAAGTCAGCCACTGTTTCCACATCTATTTGCCATGAAGTGATGGGACCAGATGCCATGATCTTAGTTTTCTGAATGTTGAACTTTAAGCCAACATTTTCACTCTCCTCTTTCATTTTCATCAAGAGACACTTTAGTTCTTCTTCACTTTCTGCCATAAGGGTGGTGTTATCTGCATATCTGAGGTTACTGATATTTCTCCCTGCAATCTTGATTCCAGCTTGTGCTTCCTTCAGCCCAGCATTTCTCATGATGTACTCTGCATATAAGTTAAATAAGTAGTTAAATAATAAGTGACAATATACAGCCTTGACATACTCCTTTTCCTATTTGGAGCCAGTCTGTTGTTCCATGTCCAGTTCTAACTGTTGCTTCCTGATCTTCATAGAGGTTTCTCAAGAGGCAGGTCAGGTTGTCTTGGTTATCTGGGTCATTCAGATCTTTTTCGTATAGTTCTTCTGGGTTTTCTTGCCACCTTTTCTTTTATTAAAAAATAATTAATTTTAATTGTAGGATAATTAGTTTACACTATTTGATGTGTTTGCCATACATCAATATGAAGCAGCCACAGATGCACATTTGCCACCCATCCTTAAACCCCTCCCATATCCCTACCCACCCCATCCTTTTAGTTGTCTCAGAACACCAGCTTTGAGTACCCTGCTTCATGCATCAAATTTGCATAGGTCCTCTATTTTATATATGGTAATATACATGTTTCAATGCTATTCTCTCAAATCATCCCACCCTTGCCTTCTCGCACAGAGTCCAAAAGTCTGTTCTTTACATATGTGTCTCTCTTGCTGCCTTATATATAGGATAATTTCTATTTCTGTTAGGTCCATACTGTTTCTTTCCTTTATTGTTCCTATCTTTGTAGGAAATGTTCTCTTTGTATCTCCTATTTTATTAAAGAGATCTCAGGTCTTACATATTTTATTATTTTCCTCTATTTCCTTGCATTGTTCACTTAGGAAGGCTTTCTTTCTCTTCTTGCTATTCCTTGTAAGTCTGCATTCAGAGGGGGTATATCTTTCCTTTTTTTCATTTGCCTTTCACTTGTCTTCTTTTCTCAGCTATTTGTAAGGCCTCCTCAAACATTTTGCCTTGTTATATTTCTTTTCCTTAGGGATGATTTTGATCACTGTCTCCTGTACAATGTTATGAACATCCATTGATAGTTCTTCAGGCACTCAATCAGATCTAATCCCTTGAATCTATTTGTCACATCCACTTTATAATCATAGGGATTTTATTTAGATCTTACCTTAATGGCTTAGTGGTGTTCTGTACTTTAAATTAAAGTCTGATTTTTACAATAAGGATTTCATGATCTGAGCCTCAGTCAGCTTCTGATCTTGTTTTTGCTGACTTTAGAGCTTCTCCCAGAGAAGGCAATGTCATCCCACTCCAGTACTCTTGCCTGGAAAATCCATAGACGAGAAGCCTGGTAGGCTGCAGCCCATGGGATTGCTAAGAGTCAGACACAACTGAGCGACTTCACTTTCACTTTTTACTTTCATGCATTGAAGAAGGAAATGGTAACCCACTCCAGTACTCTTGCCTGGAGAATCGCACGGATGGTGGAGCCTGGTGGGCTGCCATCTATGAGGTCGCACAGAGTCGGATAGGAGTGAAGCGACTTAGCAGCAGCAGCAGCAGCAGAGCTTCTCCATCCTCAGCTGCAAAGAATATAATCAAACTGATTTCACTGTTGACCATCTGGGGATGTCCATGTGTAGAGTATTCTCTCGTGTTGTTGGAAAAGCATTTCTGCTATGACCAGTGTGTCCTCTTGGCAACAGTTTGTTAGCCTTTTCCCTGCTTAATTTTGTACTGAAAGGCCAAACTTGCGTGTTACTCCAGGTATCTCTTGAATTCCTACTTTTGAATTTCAGTCCCCTATGATGAAAACGTCATCTCCTTTGGGTGTTCTACAAAATCTTGTAGGTCTTCACAGAATGGTTCAAGTTCAGCTTCTTCACAATTACTGTTGAGGCGTATACTTGGATTTAATAGTTTGCCTTGGATATGAACCAAGATAAAATTGTTGTTTTCAAGATTGCACAGAAATACTGCATTTCTGAATATTTTGTTGAGTATTAGGACAACTCCATTTCTTCTAAGAGCTACTCCATTAGAAGAAATGGAGTACTAATGTTTATGTCTGCCCAGAGTAGTAGATATAATGACTATCTGAATTGAATTTGCCTGTTTCAGTCCAGTTTAATTCACTGATTCCAAAAACGTTGATGTTCACTCTTGCCACCTCCTGTTTGACCACTTCCAGTTTATCTTGATTCATACACCTAACATTCCAGATTCCAATGCAATATTATCCTATTGTATGGCATTCTTTGGTATGTCTGATTGTACAGCCTTGAACTTTGCTTTCACAACCAGTTCAGTTCAGTCACACAGTCATGTCTAGGTTTTGCAACCCCATGGACTATAGCATGCCAGGATTCCCTGTCCATCACCAATGTCTGGAGCTTGTTCAGACTCTTGTCCATTGCGTTGGTGATGCCATCCAACCATCTCATCCTTTGTTGTCCCCTTCTGCTCCTGCGTTCAATCTTATCCAGCATAAGAGTCTTTTCTACTGAGTTGACTCTTCACATCTGGTGGCCAAAGTATTGAGCTTCAGTTTTGGCATTAGTCCTTCCAATAAATATTCAGGATGGGTTTCCTTTAGGATTGACTGGTTGGATATCCTTGCAGTCCAAGGGACTCTAAAGAGTCTTCTCCAATACTAAAGTTCAGAAGCATCAATTCTTCAGCTCGCAGCCTTCTTTATGGTCCAGCTCTCACATCCATACATTGCTACAAGAAAAACCATAGCTTTGACTAGATGGACATTTGACAGCAAAGTAATGTCTCCACTTTTTAATATGCTGTCTAGGTTTGCCATAGATGTGCATCCAAGGACCAAGTGTCTTTTAATTCCATGGCTGCAGTGACCATCTGCAGTGATTTTGGTGCCCAAGGAAATAAAGTTTCTCCCTGTTTCTATTGCTTCCAAGTCTCTGTCATGAAGTGATGGGACTGGATGCCATGATCTAAGTTTTTTGAATGTTGGATTTTAAGCCAGTTTTTCATGCTCCTCTTGCACTTTCATCAGGGGACTCTTTATTTCCTCTTTGATTTCTGACATAAGGGTTGTGTCATCTGCATATATGAGGTTATTGATGTTTCTCTTGGCAAACTTGATTCCAGCTTATGCTTCATCCAGCTTGGCATTTCACACGATATATTCTGCATGTAAGTTAAATAAACAGGGTGACAATATACAGCTTTGACATATTCCCTTCCCAATTTGGAACCAGTATGTTGCTACTTGTCTGCTTCTTGACCTGCATACATATTTCTCAGGAGGCAGGTCAGGTGGTCTGGTATTCCCATCTCTTTAAGAATGTTCCACAGTTTGTTGTGATCCATACAGTCAAAGGTTTTGGCATAGTCAATAAAGCAGAAGTAGATGTTTTTCTTGAATTCTCTTGCCTTTTCTATGATCCAACAGATGTTGGCAATTTGATATCTGGTTCCTCTGCCTTTTCTAAACCTAGCTTGAACATCTGGAAGTTCTCACTTCATGTTAAGTTGAAGCCTAGTATGGAGAATTTAGAACATTACTTTGGGAGCATGTGAGATGAGTGCAATTATGCAGTAGTTTGAACATTCTTTGTCATTGCCTTTCTTTGGGATTGGAGTGAAACCTGACCTCTTCCAGTCCTGTGGTTACTGCTGAGTTTTCCAAATTTGCTGGCATATTGGGTGCAGCACTTTCACAGCATCATCTTTCAGGATTTTGAAAAAGCTCAACTGGAATTCCATCACCTCTCCTACCTTTGTTCGTAGTCATGTTTCCAAAGGTTCATTTGACTTTGGACTCCAGGATGTCTGACTCTAGGTGAGTGATCACACAATCATGGTTATCTGGGTCATTAAGATCTTTTTTGTATAGTTCTTCTGTGTATTCTTGCCACCTCCTCTTAATATCTTCTGCTTCTGTTAGTTTCATCCCATTTCTGTCCTTTATTGTGCCCATCTTTGCACGAAATGTTCCCTTGGTATCTCCAATTTTCTTGAAGATATTTCTTGTCTTTCCCATTGTATTGTTTTCATCTGTTTCTTTGCATTGTTCACTAAAGAAGGCTTTCTTATCTCTCCTTGCTATTTTTTGAAACTCTGCATTCAGATAGATATATCTTTCCTTTTCTCCTTTGCTTTTTTGCTTCTCTTCTTTCCTCAGCTATTTATAAGGCCTCCTCAGACAACCATTTTACCTTTTTCATTCCTTTTTCTTGGGGATGGTTTTTATCACCGCCTCCTGTACAATGTCACAAACAATGTCTATAGTTCTTCAGGCACTCTATCAGATCTAATCCCTTGCATCTATTTGTCACTTAGACTGTATAATTATAAGGAGTTTGATTTAGGACATACCTGAATGATCCAGTGGTTTCCCCTACTTTCTTCAATTTGAGTCTGAATTTTGCAATGAGGAGTTCATGCTCTAAGCCACAATCAGCTCTCAGTCTTGCTTTTCTGGCTGTATAGAGTTTCTCCATCTTCAGCTGTCAAGAATATAATCAATCTGATCTGGTATTTGGCATTGATCATCTTTTGATGTCCATTGCAGAGTCATCTCTTGTGCTGTTCGAAGATGGTGTTTTCTATGACCAGTGTGTTCTCTTGGAAAAACTGTTAGCCTTTGCCCTGCTTCATTTTGTACTCCAAGGCCAAACTTGCCTGTTTACTCCAGGTGCATCTTAGCTTCCTACTTTTGCATTCCAGTCCCCTACGATGAAATGGACATCATTTTTTGGTATTCGTTGTAGAAGTTCTTGTATTTCCTCACAGAATCATTCAATGTCAGCTTCTTTGGCATTAGTGGTTCGGGCATAGACTTGGACTACTGTGATGTGCTGGTTTTCCTTGAAAAGAAACAGAGGTCATTCTGTCATTTTTTAGATTGCACACACGTACTGCATTTTGGACTCTTTTGTTGACTGTGAGCACTGCTCCATTTCTTCTAAGGGATTCTTGTCCACAGCAGTATACGTAATGGCCATCTGAATTAAATTCACCCATTTCTGTCCATTTCAGTTCACTAACTCCTAAAATTTCGATATTCACCTTTGCTGTCTCCTGTTTGACCACTTCCAATTTACCTTGATTCATGGACGTAACATTCCAGGTTGCTATGCAGTATTGTTCTTTACAGCATCGAACTTTACTTCCATCATCAGTCACATCCACAACTGTGTGATGTTTTTGCTTTGACTCCATCTCTTCATTCTTTTGAAACCATTTCTCCAGTCTTCTCTAGTAGCATATTCACCACCAGACACATCCATAACTGTGTATTGTTTCTATTTTGGTTTAGCCTTTTCATTCCTTCTAGAGCTATTTCTCTGTTTTTCTCCAGGAGCATACTGGGCACTTGTTTACCTTGGGAGTTCATCTTGCAGTGTCATATATTTTTGCCTTTTCATACTAGTCATGACATTCTCAAAGCAAGAATGCTGAAATGGTTTCCCATTCCCTTCTCCGGTGGACCACATTGCACAATGTTATAACCCTCAATTCATAGTTCCTCAGGCACTCTGCTTACCAGATATAATTCCTTGAATCTGTTCATGACCTCCACTATATATTGATAAATATCTTGATTTAGGCCATACCTGAATGATCCAGTGGTTTTCCCTACCTTCTTCAATTTAAGTCTGAATTTTCCAATGAGGAGTTCATACTCTGAATCACAGTCAGTTCCAGTTTTTGTTTTTACTGACTGTATAAAGCTTCTCCATCTTCAGCTGCAAAGAATATAATCAATCTGATTTTGACATTGACCATCTGGTTATGCCCATGTATAGAGTCATCTATTGAATTATTGGAAATTGGTGTTTTCTATAACCTGCACATTCTCTTAATAAAACTGTGTTAGCCTTTGCCTTGCTTCATTTTGTACTCCAAGGCCATACTTTCCTTTTCTTTGGGGTATCTCTTGGCTTCCTTCTTTTGCATTCCAATCATATGTGATGAAAAGGACATCTTTCCTTTGGTGTTAGTTCTAAAATGTGTTGTCAGTTTTCATAGAACTGGTCAACTTCAGCTTCTTTGGCATCTGTGGTTTGGGCATAGACTTGGACTAGTGTGATGTTGAATGGTTTACCTTGAAAATGAACCAAGATCATTATCTTTTTTTTTTTTTTTTTTTGAGGTAGTACCCAAGGAATGCATTTTGAACTTTTTATTGACTGTGAGTGCTACTCCATTTCTTCTAAGGGATTTTGGCTCACAGTAGTAGATATAATGGTCATCTGAATTAAATTGGCCCATATCCCGTCATTTTAGTGTACTGATTCTTAAGATGTTGATGTTCAATCTTGCCTTCTTCTGCTTGACTAGGACCAATTTACCTTGATTCAAGGATCTAACCTTCCCAGTTCCTATGCAGTATTGTTCTTTATAGCATCAGACTTTACTTTTACCGAAGCATCCCTGGTGGCTCAGAGATTAAAGCATCTGCCTGCAATGTGGGAGACCAGGGTTCGATCCCTGGGTTGGGAAGATTCCCCTGGAGAAGGAAATGGCAACCCACTCCAGTATTCTTGCCTGGAGAATCCCATGGATGGAGGAGTCTGGTGGGCTACAATCCACGGGGTCGCAAAGAGTCAGACATGACTGAGAAACTTCACTTTCACTTTACTTTTACCACCAGATATATCCACAACTGTGTTTCATTTCCACTTTGGCCCAGCTGCTTCATTCTTTCTGGAGTTATTATTAATTGCCCTCTGTTCTTCCCCATTAGCATATTGGACCCTTCCAACCTTGGGGACTCATCTTTCAGGGTCATATATTTTTGCCTTTTCATACTGTTCATGGGGTTCTTGCAGCAAGTATACCAGAGTGAGTTGCCATTTCCTTCTCTAGTGAACCATATTTAGTCAGAACTCTTAACTATGACCCGTCCATCTTGGGTAACCCTGTGAGGCATAGCTCATACCTTCATTGAGTTATGCAAACCCATTAGTGATAACAAGGCTGTCATCCATGAAGGAGCAATGTGCCTAGCACTGGACATGTTCTCAATTCAACTCTCTAGCCAAATTATTTTTCTCATCCCCTTAAAATGGGTTTTGTTTTAAATCTCCAAGGTCCATGCTGTTTTCAATTTTGAAGAAAGATGAAGACTTCCTACATCCATTTTACAAAGAAACTTGTTCCTTGAGATAATAGTCTAGAGGATTGGGAAATTATAGGGAATTATTCTAAATATTCCAATTGCTTCTGTATGTAGCTGTACTCCCACAGTAAAGTATGCTTTCATATTACCCCTGGTAGTCTTGTCATTTTTTGTTGATCTTTATACTACAAAATTTATTTATATAGCATTTTCTTCTTCAAAACTTTCCAAACATTTTCCAGATATAACCTCATGAATTTAGGGGTTGTTATTGCCATTATATGGCTGAATGAAAAACACAAAGAAATGTATTTGCATACAAAAGCCTACTCAAAGCAGAAATTCAATCATAGAACCTCATGACATAAAGAGATGGGAGGGATTTTAAAAATTACTTCTTCCCACAGTTTATAGAGAAGGAATTTGAGAGTTAGCGAAGGTGAGTTGTTTAACTTTACACAGCTTAACCTCAACTCATCATGACAAAGCTGAAGCTATAATTCAGAACTTCAGACTCCTACACTAGTTATCCACGACAACATGGTAAGCAAAAGTGTGTGGGAGGAAAAAAAGGGAAAAGAGAGAAATAAAGGAGTTTCTTTTGTACCATTTTAGGACACAATATCGACATGAATATTAAAGGTATTCAGTCTGAAAAATGTTTCAAAACTGATATGGAAAATTCAACTCCTATGTATTTAAAGCTTACCTCAAGAGAAAGGGAGGAAGACAATGATTTAAGAAGCTCTAAGGGCTTCCCTGGTGGCTCAGTGGTAATGAATCCACCTGCCAATGCAGGCGACACGATTTCAGTCCCTAGGTTGGGAAGATCCCTGGAGAAGGAAATGATAACCCACTCCAGTATTCTTGCCTGGAGAATTCCATGGACAGAGGAGTTTCGCTTGCTACATGGGGTTAGCTTGGTCCATGGGGTTGCAAAAGAGTCAGACATGAATTAGCAAACAAACATCAACAACAAAAAAAGCTCTAGTCATCACAAAATAATCAGAAGTCAAAGGTTATTTATATAAAATTGCCAAAGTTACTGTCACATCTGGCACAGTAACATGTAACAATATTCTATAGTTTAAACCGTCAATTTACATTAATTTTCAGAAGCACAAATAGTACCTTCTTCTGCTATTTGCAGGGAGACTACTGTAGTATTTAGAAGAACAGCTAGAATGAAGAGGATTTTGCCTTCTGACATCTTGCATGTTAGATGAACTATAAAGAGAGAGCATAATGAATATTTGGGTTCATATATAAGTAATTATTCTTCAAGACTAAATATTGGATAAATAAAGGGCAGTCCCTAGAGGATGTGCCTTGCAACAGAATGAAGATGTCTTACCTGTTGTATGCAATTCATAATTACTTCTAACTGTGGTTCCCAAACTGTGCAATGAGACACTCTGTGACATCTCAGCAAACCAACAGGGGTGTCATAGGTTATTTTACATTTTTGAGGGAAACACAGCAGTAGTAAATGCACTTGAGATAAATATGTTTTCAACATTAGATTGTGTCCCATTATTTTGGTTATGTAATTTCTTTGCAAAGCAACGTTTTCTGCATCTGATGTGACAAAAGTAAATACCATTAGGGATAGGGAGTTGATAGGGGATAACACAGGGAGTTCCTTTGTAGCGATGGAACAGTTACATATTTTGATTGTGGGAGTGGTCACATAAATCAATACGGAAGACAAAATTATACAGAACTATGAATATATACACTAATGAATGCCCATAAAAACTGGTAGATTCTACTTAAAGTTTGTTGATCCCACCAATATAAATATTCTGTTTTTGATGTTGTACTGTATCAAAAATATTTTATGTATTATATATATTATATAACTGCATATATATTATACATAAGACATATAATATGTTGTTGTTGTTGTTCAGTCGTTCAGTCGTGTCCAACTCTTTCCGACCCCATGGACTGTGCATGCCAGGCTTCTCTGTCCTTCACCATCTCCTGGGGCTTGCTCAAACTCATGTCCATTGAGATAGTGATGTCATCCAACCATCTCATCCTCTGTCTCCCCCTTCTCTTCCTGCTCTCAATCTTTCCCAGCATCAGGGTCTTTTCCAATGAGTCAGCTCTTTTCATCAAGTGGCCAAAGTATTAGAGCTTCAGCCACAGCGTCAGTCCTTCCAATGAATATTCAGGATTGATTTCCTTTAGGATTGACTAGTTTGATCTCCTTGCAGTCCAAGGACCTCTCAAGATTCTTCTCCAACACCACAGCTCAAAAACATCAACTCTTTGGCATTCAGACTTCTTTAGGGTTCAACTCTTACTTCCATACATGACTACTGGAAAAATCATAGTTTTGACTATATGGACCTTTGTTGGCAGAGTATTGTCTCTGCTTTTTAATATGCTGTTTATGTTTGTCATAGCTTTTCTTCCAAGGTATGTATATTGTGTATATCTTACAATATATAACATGTGGAAGTGAAAGTCGCTCAGTCATGTCCAAGTCTCTGCGACCCCAGGGACTATACATTCCATGGAAATCTCCAGGCCAGAATATTGCAGTGGGTAGCTGTTTCCTTCTCCAGGGGATCTTCCCAACCTAGTGATTGAACCCAAATCTTCCACATTACAGGTGGATTCTTTACCGGCTGAGCCACAATTATGTAACTTGTAAGATATTGTTATTAAGGAAAACAAGGTGAATGGCTAACAAGATCTCTTTATATTTTTAAAACATATTTATTGAGAGATATTCTAACTCGTTACACTTCTTCTTTTTAAAGCATATCAGTAAATTCTGTGTAGTATATAGAGAATTGTGCAACCAT
The DNA here is from genome assembly GCA_935064755.1 of Tragelaphus eurycerus. Taxonomy (NCBI): domain Eukaryota; kingdom Metazoa; phylum Chordata; class Mammalia; order Artiodactyla; family Bovidae; genus Tragelaphus; species Tragelaphus eurycerus. Next base: position 11,011,511 of record CAKXYN010000046.1, on the reverse strand, counting down.
CAACAAAATCAAATTTTTAAAATTTCCATCACCCCTAACAGAAAGCTTCTACCCTTTAGCTGTCACCTATGAACTCTCCCACATTTCCCCACTCTAGCTAGCCACTATTTTATGTATCCATAAATTTTCCTGTTTCAGAAATTTTACATGCATGGGATAATGCAATACATTGGCTATTATAACTGGTTTCTTTCACCTTAACATAGTTTTCAAAGTTCATCCATCTTGTAGAAGTACTTCATTTCTTTTATTGCTGGATATTACTTCATTGTATAGATATGCATTTGTTTCATTTATCAGTTTATGGGGTTTATATTTTTATATTTTCTCACACTTTTAAATATTAAGAATAATGCTATTATGAATATTACATCCTCTACAAGTTTTTGTGCTGGTATATTCTTTCAATTCTCTTTGGTATATACCTAAGCTAGAACTGTTGACTCATATAATACTTTGTTTAACCTGTTGAGGGTTATCAGCCTATTTTCCAAAGTAGCTATACCATTTTATATTCTTACCAGCAGTGTATGCAGGTTTCAATCCATCCTCATTCTCTTCAACACTGCTTATTATCTATTTTTAAAATTATATCTATCCTAACATGCATGAAGTGTTTTCTCACTGCTTTCATTTGGATTTCCCTGATGACCTAAAGTTTAAGCATCCTTTGTGTGCATGTTGGCCATTGGTATGCCTTTTTTTGAAATATGCCTACTCATATACTTTGTCCATTAAAAAAAAAAATATTAGAGTATAGTTGATTTACGATGTTGAGTTAATTTCAGGTGTACAGCTAAGTGAATCAGATATACATATTACTTTGTCCAGTTTTAACTTCAATGTTTCTTTTCTTATTATTGACTTTCTATAGTTCTTTATATATTCTAGACACAAACATCTTTTCAGATATTTGATTGTACATATTTTCCCCCACTCAGTATTTTTTCTTTTCACTTTCCTAATATTATCATTTGATACTGAAAATTCTCAAATTTTGGTGGCCTCATTCCTCTATTTTTTTTTTTTTTTTTTTTGCCCCTTTGGTTAACTCTATTTTTTTTTTTTTAAATTTAATTATAGACCAGGAGTGAAATTGCTGGGTCATATGGTGGTTTTATTCCACCATATGGAATAAATTTTCCCTTTTAAGGAATGGAATATCCATTTTTTAAAGGAATCTCCATACCATCTTCTATAGTGGCTGTATCTATTTCCATTCCCACAAACAGTACAACAGGGTTCCCTTTTCTCCATCCTGAGGAAATATAAATTTAAAAAGACACATGTGCCCCAATGTTCATTGCAGCACTATTTACAATAGCTAGAATGTGGAAGCAACCTAAATGTCCATCAATAAATGAATAGATAAAGAAGTTCTGGTACATATACACAATGGTATACTACTCAGCAATAAAATGGAGAACATTTGAGTCAGTTATAATGAGGTGGATTAACCTAGACCCTATTATACAGAGTGAAGTAAGTCAGAAAGAGAAAGATAAATATCATATACTAATGCATATATATGGAATCTAGAAAGGTGATACTGAAGACTTTATATGCAGGGCAGCAATGAAGACACAGACATAGAAAACAGACTTATGGACATGATGAGAGGGGAGGAGAGAGTGAGATGTATGGAGAGAGTAACATGGAGACATATCACCATATGTAAAATAGATAGCCAATGGAAATTTGCTGTAAGTCTCAGATAATTCAAACAGGGGCTCTGTATCAACCTAGAGGGGTGGGATAGGGAGGAAGATGGGAAGGAGGGAGGGGACATACATATACCTATGCCTGATTCAAATTGAGATTTGACAGAAAACAGCAAAATTCTGTAAAGCAATTATCCTTCAAAAAAAATAAATTAATTTAAAAAATTCTGTAAAGCAATTATCCTTCAATTAAAAAATTGAAATATAGTCAATTTGTAACATGCCAATCTCTGCTGAATGGCAAGGTGACTCAGTTATGCACATATATATATATATATATTCTTTTCCATTATGTCTTATCAAAGGAAATTGAATATAGTTCCCTGTGCTATACATAAGACCTTATTTTTTATCCATTCTAAATGGAATAGTTTGAATCTACCAATTTCAAACTCCTAGTCCATCCTTCTCCCTTCCCTCTCACCCTTGGCAATCACAAGTCTGATCTCTATGTCTATGAGTCTATTTCTGCTTTGTAGATAGGTTAGTTCATGCCATATTTTATATTCCATATATAAGTGATATAACATGGCATTTTTCTTGCTGACTTGCTTCATTTAATGATAATCTCTAGTTGCATCCATGTTGCTGCAAATGCTAACATTCATACTTTTCATGGCTGAGTAGTAGTATTCCATTGTATATATGTACCATATCTTTTTTATCCATTCATCCATCAATGAACATTTCATTGATAATATTTTTTTAGCTATTATTAATAGTGTGCTGCTATGAACATAAAGGTGAATATTATCTTTTTGAATTATAGTGTTTTGGGTAAATGCCCAGGAGTGGAATTGCTGGATCATATGGTAATTCTGTTTTCTGAGGTACAGCCACTCTGTTCTCCATAGTTGCTGTGCCAATTTACACTCCCATTAACAGTGGAGGAGAGTTTCTTTTTCTCCACAATCTCTCCAGCATGTGCTATTTGTAGACTTTTTAGTGATGGCCATTGTGACCGGTGTGAGATGCTGTCTCACTGTACTTCTGATTTGCATTTCTCTAACAAATTATTGATGTTGAGCATATTTTCATGTGCCTACTGGCCACCTGTATATCTTCTTTGGAAAATGTATATTAAGATCTTCTGCCCATTTTTTTGATTAGGTTAGTTGTTTTTCATTGTTCACTTGTATAATCTATTTGTATATTTTGGAGATTAAACTTTGGTTTGTAGCACTATTTGCAAATATTTTCTCCCATTCTCTGTATTTTATTTATTTATTTATTGGTTTTCTTTGTTATGCAGATTCTTGCAAGCTTGAATTAAGTTCCAGTAGTTTATTTTTTATTTTATGTCTGTAGCCTTGGAAGACTGTGAAGCGAAAGTTGCTTAGTCATGTCTGACTCTAGTTATCCCATGGACTACACAGTCCATGAAGTTCTCAAGGCCATAATGCTGGAGTGGGTAGTCTTTCTCTTCTCCAGGGCATCTTCCCAACCCAGGGATTGAACCCAGATCTCCCACATTGCAGGTGGATTCTTTTCTAGCTGAACCAGAAGGGAAGCTCAAGAATACTGGAGTGTGGAGCCTATCCCTTCTCCAGCAGATCTTCCTGACCCAGGAATCAAACCAGGGTCTCCTGAATTGCAGGCAGATTGTTTACCAACTGAGCTACCAGGAAAGCCCCTGGGAGACTGATGGAATGTTAAAAAAATCTTATAACAATTGCACTAAAAAATACCTAGGAATAAACTTGATCAAGGAAGTGAAAGACTTTTACACTGAGAACTATAAAACACTATTAAAGAAAATTAAAGAGGATTCAAAGGAATAGAAATACATTCCATGCTCATGCTTGGAAGAATTAATATTGTTAAAATGGCAATACAACCCAAAGCAAGCTCTGGATTTCATGTGATTCTTATCAAATTACTCATGACATTTTTTCATAGAACTAGAACAAATTCCAACAATCTATATAGAACCATTAAAAAACAGCATTGCCAATGAAATCCTGAGAAGAAACTAGAATGAAGCAGGAGGTATAACTTCCTCAGACTTCAGACATCATTACAAAGCTACTTTAATCACAACAGTGTGGGACTGGTGCAAAAACAGACATATGGATCAATGGAACAGAATATAAAGTCCACAAATAAGCCCACATATCTATAGTAAATTAAACTTTGACAAAGTAGGCAAGAATTTAAAATGAGAAAAAGACAGTCTGTTCAGCAAGTGGCACTGGGAAGCTGGGATGCTGTTGCTGCTGCAAAGTCGTTTCAGTCATGTCCAGCTCTCTGCGACCCCATAGATGGCAGCCCACCAGGCTCCCTCATCCCTAGGATTCTCCAGGCAAGAACACTGGAGTGGGTTGCAATTTCCTTCTCCAATGCATGAAAGTGAAAAGTGAAAGTGAAGTCGCTCAGTCATGTCCGACTCCTAGTGACCCAATGGACTGCAGCCAACCAGGCTCCTCCATCCATGGGATTTTCCAGGCAAGAGTATTGGAGTGGGGTGTCATCGTCTTCTCCTGGGATAGCAACATGTAAATCAAAGTAGTTGGAACACACCATCATACCATACACAAAAATACACTATAAATGGATTGAAGACTTAAGATAAACCATGACACCATAAAACCCATAGAAGACAGCATAGACAAAGCATTCATCAACATAAATTGTAGCAAGTTTTCTTTTTAAAGCTTTATTTTATATTTGATAATAGTTGATTAATAACATTGTGTTAGTTTCAGGTATAAAGCAAAATGATTCAGTTATACATGTACATGTATCTATTTTTCATAAAATCTCATAAAAATCATTAACAACAAACAGAAACAAACAACTCAATTAAGAAATAAGCAGATGAACCAAATAGACTTTTTCCAAAGAAGACATACAGGTGACCATCAGGGACACAAAAAGATGTTCAGCACCACTAAGCATTAAGGAAATGAAAATCACAACCATAATGAGATATCATATCACAGTTGACAGAATGGCTGTTATCAAAAAGGCAAGAAATAACAAGTGCTGGTAAGGATGTGGAGAAAAGTGAACACTCATACACTTCTGGAGAGAATATTAACTTGTGTAGCCACTATAGAAAACAGAAGAAGAGATTAAGGAGAGGTGGCAAGAAAGCACAGAACTCTACATAAAAGGTCTTAATGACCCAGATAACTGTGATGATGCAGTCACTCACCTAGAGATGAACAACTTGGAGTGTGAAGTCAAGTGGACGTAGGGAGCATTACCTCAAAGCTGGTGGTAGTGATGATATTCCAGCTGAGCTATTTAAAATTCTAAAAGAGGATGCTGTTAGAGTGCTGCACTCAGTATGTCACCAAATTTGGAAAACTCAGCAGTTGCTATAGGACTGGAAAAGGTCAGTTTTCATTCCAATCCCAAAGAAGGGAAATGTCAAAGAATATTCAAACTACCACACAATTGCACTTATTTTACATGCTAGCAAGTTTATGCTCAAAATCCTTCAAGCTAGGCCTCAGCAGTACCTGAACCAAGAACTTCTAGGTGTATAAGCTGGGTATCTTTCTATTTTTTTTTTTTATTTTAGTTATTTTAATTTGAGGCTAATTACTTTACAATATTGTAGTGGTTTTTGCCATACACTGACATGACTCAGCCATGGGTGTACATGTGTTCCTGCCTGAACCCCACTCCCACGTCCCTCCCCATCCCATCCCTCTGGGTCATCCCAGTGCACCAGCCCTGAGCAACCTGTCTCATGCATTGAACCTGGACTAGCGATCTGTTTCACATATGATAATACACATGTTTCAATGCTATTCTCTCAGATCATCCCACCTTCACCTTCTGCCACCGAGTCCAAAAGACTATTGTATATATCTGTGGCTCTTTTGCTGCCTCGCATATACGGTTATTATTACCATCTTTCTAAATTCCATATATATGCGTTAGTATACTCTATTGGTGTTTTTCTTTCTGACTTGCTTCACTCTGTATAAAAGGTTCCAGTGTCATCCAACTCATTAGAACTGGTTTAAATGTATTCTTTTTAAAGGCTGGGTAATATTCAATTATGTATATGTACCATGGCTTTTTTAAAAATTTTATTTTATTTTTTAACTTTACAATATTGTATTGGTTTTGCAATATATCAAAATGAATCCACCACAGGTATACATGTGTTCCCCATCCTTAACCCTCCTCCCACCTCCCTCCCCATACCATAACTCTGGGTCGTCCCAGTGCACCACCCCCAAGCATCCAGTATTGTGCATTGAACCTGGACTGGCGAGTCATTTCATATATGGTATTATACATGTTTAAATGCCATTCTCCCAAAGCATCCCACCCTCTCCCTCTCCCACAGAGTCCAAAAGACTGCTCTATACATCAGTGTCTCTTTTGTCTCATATACAGGGTTATTGATACCATCTTTCTAAATTCCATATATATGCATTAGTATACTGTATTGGTGTTTTTCTTTCTGGCTTACTTCACTCTGTATAATAGGCTCCAGTTTCATCCACCTCATTAGAACTGACTCAAATGCATTCTTTTTAATGGCTGAGTAATACTCCATTGTGTATATGTACCACAGCTTTCTTATTCTTTCATCTGCTGAAGGACATCTAGGTTGCTCCCATGTCCTGGTTATTATAAACAGTGCTGCAATGAACATTGGGGTACATGTGTCTCTTTCAATTCTGGTTTCCTCAGTGTGTATGCCCAGCAGCGGGATTGCTGGATCATAAGGCAGTTCTATTCCCAGTTTTTTTTTTTTAAGAAATCTCCACACTGTTCTCCATAGTGGCTGTACTAGTTTATATTCCCACCAACAGTGTAAGAGGGTTCCCTTTTCTCCACACCCTCTCCAGCATTTATTGCTTGTAGACTTTTGTATCACAGCCACTCTGACTGGCATGAAATGGTACCTCATAGTGGTTTTGATTTGCATTTCTCTGATAATGAGTGATGTTGAGCATCTTTTCATGTGTTTATTAGCCATCTGTATGTCTTCTTTGGAGAAATGTCTATTTGGTTCTTTGGCCCATTTTTTGATTGGGTCATTTCTTTTTCTGGAATTGAGCTGCAGGAGTTGCTTGTACATTTTTGAAATTAGTTATTTGTCAGTTGCTTCATTTGCTATTATTTTCTCCCATTCTGAAGTCTGTCTTTTCACCTTGCTTATAGTTTCCTTTGTTGTGCAGAAGCTTTTAAGTTTAATTAGGTCCCATTTGTTTATTTTTGCTTTTATTTTCAATATTCTGGGAGGTGGGTCATAGAGGATCCTGCTGTGGTGTATGTCAGAGACAGTTTTGCCTATGTTCTCCTCTATGAGTTTTATAGTGTCTGGTCTTACATTTAGATCTTTAATCCATTTTGAGTTTATTTTTGTGTATGGTGTTAGAAAGTGTTCTAGTTTCATTCTTTTGCAAGTGTTTGACCAGTTTTCCCAGCACCACTTGTTAAAGAGATTGTCTTTAATCCATTGTATATTTCTACCTCCTTTGTCAAAGATAAGGTGTCCATATGTGCATGGATTTTTCTCTGGGCTTTCTATTTTGTTCCATTGATCGATATTTCTGTCTTTGTGCCAGTACCATACTGTCTGGATAACTGTGGCTTTGTAGTAGACCCTGAAGTCAGGCAGATTGATTCCTCCAGTTATTTTCTTCTTTCTCAAGATTGTTTTGGCTATCTGAGGATTTTTGTATTTCCATACAAATTGCGAAATTATTTGTTCTAATTCTGTGAAAAATACCATTGGTAGCTTGATACGGATTGCATTGAATCTATAGATTGTTTTGGAGAGTGTACTCATTTTGACAATATTGATTCTTCTGATCTATGAACATGGGGTATTTATCCACCTATTTGTCTCCACTTTGATTTTTTTCATCAGTGTTTATGGTTTTCTATATGTATGTCTTTTGTTTCTTTAGGTAGATATATTCCTAAATATTTTATTCTTTTTGTTGCAATGGTGAATGGAATTGTTTCCTTAATTTATCTTCCTGTTTTCTCATTGTTAGTGTATAGCAATGCAAGGGATTTCTGTGTGTTGATTTTATATCCTGCAACTTTACTATATTCATTCATTAGCTCTAGTAATTTTTCTGGTGAAGTCTTTAGGGTTTTGTATGTAGAGGATCATGTCATCTGCAAACAGTGAGAGTTTTACTTCTTTTCCAATCTGGATTCCATTTATTTCTTTTTATTCTCTAACTGCTGTGGTCAAAACTTCTAAAACTATGTTGAATAGTAGTGGTGACAGTGGGCATCCTTGTCCGGTTCCTGAATTTAGGGGAAATGCTTTCAATTTTTCACCATTGCAGGTAATGTTTCCTGTGGCTTTGTCATATATTGCGTTCATTATGTTGAGGTAGGTTCCTTCCATTCCTGCTATTTTGGAAGATTTTTATCATAAATGGATGTTGCCTTTTGTCAAAGGTTTTCTCTGCTTCTATTGAGATAATCATATGCTTTTTATCATTCAATTTTTAATGTGTTGTATTACATTGATTGATATGTGGATATTAAAGAATCCTTGCATTCCTGAGATAAAGCCCACTTGGTCATGATGTATGATCTTTTTAATATGTTGTTGGATTCCATTTGCTATTTTGTTAAAGTTTTTGCATCTATGTTCACCAGTGATATTGACCTGTAGTTTTCTTTTCTTTTTCTTTATTTTTGGGTGTGGCATCTTTGCCTGGTTTTGGTATTAGGGTGATATTGGGCTTATAGAATGAGTTTGGAAGTTTATCTTCCTCTGCAGTTTTCTGGAAGAGTTTGAGTAAGGCAGCTGTTAGCTCTTTTCTAAATTTTTGGTAGAATTCAGCTGTGAAGCCATCTGGTCCTGGGCTTTTGTTTGCTGGAAGATTTCTGATTACAGTTTCCATTTCTGTGATTGTGGGTCTGTTACGATTTTCTATTTCTTCCTGGTTCAGTTTTGGAAAGTTATACTTTTCTAGGAAATTGTCCATTTCTTCCAAGTTGTCCATTTTATTGGCATATGGTTGCTGATCATAGTCTCTTATGACCCTTTTTATTTCTGTGTTGTCTGTTGTGATTTCCCCATTTTCATTTCTAATTTTGTTGATTTGATTCTTCTACTTTTGTTTCTTGATGAGTCTGGCTAATGATTTTTCAATTTTATTTATCTTCTCAAAGAACCATCTTTTAGATTTGCTGACTTTTGCTATGATCTCTTTTGTTTATTTTTCATTTATTTCTGCCCTAATTTTTAAGATTTCTTTCCTTCTACTAACCCTGGATTTCTTCACTTCTTCCTTTTCTAGTTATTTTAGGTGTAGAGTTAGGTTATTTATTTGACTTTTTTATTGGTTCTTGAGGAAAGCCTGTATTGCTATGAACCTTCCCCTTAGCACTGCTTTTACAGTGTCCCACAGGTTTTGGGTTGTTGTGTTTTCATTTTCATTCATTTCTATGCATATTTTGATTTCTTTTTTGATTTCTTCTGTGATTTGTTGGTTATTCAGCAGTGTATTGTTCAGCCTCCTGTAATTTTCTCCTGTAATTGACATCTGAGTACATCTAATTACATCTAATCTTGCTGCATTATGGTCAGAAAAGATGATTGAAATGATTTCAATTTTTTTTAAAATTTACCAAGCCTAGGTTAATGGCCTAGGAGGTGATCTATCCTGGAGAAGGTTCCATGTGCATTTGAGAAAAAGGTGAGATTCATTGTTTTGGGGTGAAATGTTCTATAGATATCAGTTAGGTCTAACTGGTCCATTGTATCACTTAAAGGTTGTGATCCCTTGCTAATTTTCTGTTTAGTTGATCTATCCATAGGTGTGAGTGGTATATTAAAGTTTCCTACTATTATTTTGTTGTTGGTAACATCCCCTTTCATACTTGTTATCATTTACCTTACATATTGTGGTTCTCCTATGCTGGGTGCATATATATTTATAATTGTTATATCTTCTTCTTGGATTGATCCTTTGATCATATGTAGTGTCCTTCTTTGTCTCTTTTCACAGCCTTTATTTTAAAGTCTATGAGTATTGCTACTCCTGCTTTCTTTTGGTCTCTATTTGCATGAAGTAAATTTTTCCAGCTTTTCACTTTCAGTCTGTATATGTTCCTTGTTTTGATGTGGGTCTCTTGTAGACAGCATATATATGGGTCTTGTTTTTGTATCCATTCAGCCAATCTTTGTATTTTGGTTGGGGCATTCAACCCATTTACATTTAAGGTAATTATTAATAAATGTGATCACATTGCCATTTACTTAGTTGTTTTGAGTTCGAGTTTATACACCCTTTCTGTGTTTTCTGTCTAGAAAAGATCCTTTAAAATTTGTTGGAGAGCTGGTATGGTGGTGCTGAATTGTCTCTGCTTTTGCTTGTCTGTAAAGCTTTTGATTTCTCCTTCATATTTGAATGAAATCCTTGATGGGTACAGTAATCTTGGTTGTAGGTTTTTCTCTTTCATCATGTTAAGTATGTCCTTCCATTCCTTTCTGGCCTAGAGAGTTTCTATGGAAAGATCAGCTGTTATTCGTATGGGAATCCCCTTGTATACTGTTTGTTGCTTTTCCCTTGCTGCTTTTACTATGTATTCTTTGTGTTTGATCTTTGTTAATTTGATCAATATGTGTCTTGGGGTGTTTCACCTTGGATTTATCCTGTTTTGGACTCTCTGGGTTTATTGGACTTTGGTGATTATTTCCTCCCCCATTTTAGGAAACTTTTTAACTATTATCATGTCAGGTATTTTCTCATGGCCTTTCTTTTTGTCTTCTTCTTCTGGGATTCCTATGATTCGAATGTTGGGGCATTTAACATTGTCCTAAAAGTCCCTGAGATTGTCCTCATTTCTTTTAAGTATTTTTTTTCTCTCTGCTTCATTTATTTCTACCAGTCTATCTTCTACCTCACTTAGCCTATCTTCTGCTTCCGTTATTCTACTGTTGCTTCCCTCCAGAGTGTTTTTTTACCTCATTTATTGCATTATTCATTATTGACTGACTTTTTTTTTTATTTATTCTAAGTCCTTGTTAAACAACTCTTGCATCTTCTCAATCCTTGTCTCCAGGCTATTTATCTGTAACTCCATTTTGTTTTCAACATTTTGGACTATTTTTACTATCATTATTCTGAATTCTTTTTCAGGTAGACTCCCTATCTCCTCTTCTTTTGTTTGGTTTGGTGGGCTTTTATCATGATCCTTCACCTGCTGAGTATTTCTGTTTCTGCATCTTGTTTATATTGCTGTGTTTGGGGTGGCCTTTCTGTATTCTGGTAGTTTGTGGTTCCTCTTTATTGTGGAGGTTCCTCACTGTGGGTGGGTTTGGACGAGTGGCTTTTCAACGTTTCCTGGTTAGGCAAGCTTGCATCGGTATTTTGGTGGGTGGTACTGTATTTCTTCCCTCTGGAGTGCATTGCAGTGTCCAGTAGTGAGTTTTGAGATGTCTATGGGTTTGGTGTGACTTTGGGCAGCCTGTATATTGAAGCTCAGAACTATGTTCCTGCGTTGCTGGAGAATTTGTGTAGTATGTCTTGCTCTGGAACTTGTTGTCCCTGCGGTGGTGCTTGATTTCAGTGTAGATATGGAGGCTTTTGGATGAGCGCTTATCAATTAATGTTCCCTGGAGTCAGGAGTTCTTTGGTGTTCTCAGGTTTTGGGCCTACCTCCTGCCTCTGGTTTTCAGTCTTGTTACAGTAACCTCAAGACTTCTCCATCCATATGGCACTGATGATTAAACATCTAGGTTAATGGTGAAAAGATTCTCCACAGTGAGGGACACCCAGAGAGGTTCAGAGAGTTACATGGAGAAGAGATGAGGGAAGAGGGAGATAGAGGTGACCAAGAGGAGAAGAGGGGTAATCAAAAGGGGTGAGAGTAATCTAACCAGTAATCAATTCCCTATGTGCTCTCCACAGTCTGGAACCCTCAATGAGGGTAATGGAGTGACATAGAGAAGATAAGAGGAAGGAAGGAGATAGAGGTGACCAGGAGGATAAAATGGGGAATCAAAAGGAGAGAGATAGATCTAGGCAGTAATCAGTTCCCTAAGTGTTCCCCACAGCCCAGAACACACACAGAGATTTACAGAGTTGTCTAGAGAAGAGAAGGGGGAGGGAGGAGATAGAGGTGACCTTGGGGAGAAAGAGAGTCAAAAGGGAGAGAGAGTAATCAAGCCAGTAATCACACTCCTAATTAAAAATGGATACTGACAATTGGATTCTTAAAGGTAAAAAAATGATAACAAATATCAAAAAGCAAAGATTAAAAATCTAGAGGGTAGACTCTCAAAAATACAATATTAAAAAAGCAAAGCAAAATAACAAAAATTATAAAAAATACATATGAAGTTTGCTTTAAAAATAAGGTCTTTTTTTGCAAGGTAATAGGCTATAAAAATGAAAATTAAAGGAGTAATAGAAGACTTAAGAATTTTAAAAAATTAAATTTAAAAAAATGGTAATAGTTAAAATATATCTAGGAATTTCTCTGGAGCTGTGGCAGGCAATGTGGGATCAGTTCAGTTTCAGATAGTTCCTTGTTCCAGCTTATACATTTCAAGATCTATAGGTCCCTTCCAATGTAGTCGGTGCTAACTACAGGGTTTTAATATGTTGTACCTGTCACTTCCAAAGTGGTTCCCTCTGTTTATTCTTATTTCTTCTTTTTGCAGGTCTCTTCAGTGTCTAATTTCCACCCTGACACAAGGGGGTGAAGGTGGTCACTTATTTAGGCTCACTTGTTCATTCATGCTGTGGGGAAGGAGGAACACTGCAAACAAATATCACTGGTGTGCGTGGGGAGTGCTTACAGTGTCTTGGCCACACTGGGTTTGCCCCTGCTCACAGCGTGTGTGCTTTCCCAGTCTATACTGTTTAGGCTCCAGGTTGTTCTGCAGGGGAACTGTCTAAAGCAGGCTCTGGGTTGCATGTACTTCCCAGGTCTAAGCTGCTCAGGTTCAGGTTCTCAGGTACTCCCCAAAGGCTTAGACTTGGTTGGGCCAGCGTTTTGTGCCCTTCCCAGGTCCAAGCAGCTCAGGCAACCAGGTGCTTGGTGAGTGCACTCTCCCCAGGTGAGAAGTGAGTCTTATCACCTCCCCATTCCCAGCCATTCAGTTTCCTGGGTGGCAGCATGCACTCTGTCTCAGGTGTGCTGTGTGCCTCTTCTGGGGAGCTGATCTCTGGCTGCAACCCTCCAGGTGGTTGTCAACCATCGAGCATCCCAGGAAATCTTGGTTAGCAACTGGAAGCCTGCTCGCAGTTTTGTAGGGGATGCCATCTCTGGAGCCAAGTTTGCTCCTTTCTGACTCTGGCTGCTGCGCACCTGCCCTCCATGCTTCCAGTGGGGGATGGGCTGGTGTGCAGCTGGCTAGCTCTCCTCTGGTATTCCCTCAGTCCTTTGTTCTGTGAGCAAGCCATGCAGTGCCTTAGGTTAGGGCTTTTGATGGGATAGTTCGTTCTCTCTCTCTCTCTCTCTCTCTCTCTCTCTCTCTCTCTCTCTCTCTCTCTTTTCCTCTCTCTCTCTGGCTATTCCACAGTTTATGTTGCTATCTCATGTTAGCTTCCTCAGATTGCCCTCAGGACATTCAGACCCAGTCCTTACCCTAAGCAATGCAGCCCGCTCCTCCCTGTTCAGCCCCTGCTTGCTAGTGGCGGATGTGAGTGTTTGGGTTACTTCTTTGCTGGGAGTTGCGATTAGGGATGTAATTTATGGGTTTTATTTATTTATTTTTCCTCCAAGTTATGTTGCCCTCTGAGATTCCAGAACTCCCCATAGACCCATCAGTGAGAGGGTTTCCTGGTGCTTGGAAATTTCTCTTTAAAGACTCCCTTCCCAGGATGAGTCTCCATCCTTACCTCTTTTTGTCTCTCTTTTTATCATTTGTATTTTGTCCTATCTCTTTTCAAAGACAATGGGCTGCCTTTCTGGGTGCCTAATGTACTCTGCCAGGGTTCCGAGGTTGTTTTGTGAAATTTTTTCAGTGATCAAATGTTCTTTCAATGAATTTGTGGGGGAGGAGGTGGTCTCCCCATCCTATTTCTCCGCCATCCTAAGCTGAGTTTCAAAGAGGCAGAGGAACCAGAAATCAAAATGTCAACATCCATTGGATCATGGAGAATGTAAGGGAATTCCAGAAAAATATCTACTTCTGCTTCATTGACTACCCTAAAGACTTTGACTATGCAGAGTACAACAAACTGTGGGAAATTCTTAAAGAGATGGGGATACCAGAACACCTTAACTGTCTTCTGAGAAACTTGTATGCATGTCAAGAAGCAACAGTGAGAACCAGACGTGGAACAACTGACTGGCTCAAAATTGGGAAAGGAGTACAACGGGCTGTATACTGTTACTCTGCTTATTTAACTTCTATGCATAGTACATCAAGCGAAATACCAGGCTTGATGAATCACAAGCTGGAATCAAGATTTTCAGGAGAATTATCAACAACTTCAAATATACAGATGATGTTACTTGAATAGCAGCAAGTGAAGAAGAACTAAAGCACCTCTTGATGAAGGTGTATGAGGAAAGTAAAAAAGCTGGCTTGAAACTCAACATTAAAAAAAAAAAAAAAACTAAGGTTATGGCATCTGGTTCCATCACTTCATGGCAAATAGAAGAGGGAAAAGTGGAAGCAGTGACAGATTTTCTTTTCTGGGCTCCAAAATCACTGTAGACAGTGGCTATAGCCATGAAATTAAAAGACTCTTGCTCCTTGGCATCAAAGTTATGGCAAACCTAGACACCATGTTCTGGAGAAGGCAATGGCACCCCACTCCAGTACTCATGACTGGAAAATCCCATGGATGGAGGAGCCTAGTAGGCTGTAGTCCATGGGGTCGCTAAGAGTCAGACACGACTGAGCAACTTCACTTTCACTTTTCACTTTCATTACATTTCATTACATTACATTTCACTTACATTAGAGAAGGAAATGGCAACCCACTCCAGTGTTCTTGCTTGGAGAATCCCAGGGACGGGGGAGCCTGGTGGGCTGCCATCTATGGGGTCGCACAGAATCGGCCACGACTGAAGTGAATTAGCAGCAGCAGCAGCAGACACCATATATATATACACACACACACATAAGATGGGTCGCACAGAATCGGCCACGACTGAAGTGAATTAGCAGCAGCAGCAGCAGACACCATATATATATACACACACACACACACACATAAGATGGGTCGCACAGAATCAGCCACGACTGAAGTGAATTAGCAGCAGCAGCAGCAGACACTATATATATATATATATATATATATATATATATATATATATATATACACACACACACACACACACACACATAACTTTGCTGACAAAGGTCTGTATAATCAAAGCTATGGTTTACCCTGTCATCATGTGAGTTAGACCATAAATAAGGCTGAGCACCAAAGAACTGATGTTTTTGAATTGTGGTGCTGGAGAAAACTCTTAAGAGCCCCTTGGACTGCAAGGAGATCAAACCTGTTAATCCTAAAGGAAATTAACTCTGAATATTTACTGGAAGGATTGATGATGAAGTGGATGTTCCAATACTTTGGCCACATGATGCAAAGAACTGACTCATTGGAAAAGGCCTTGATGCTGGGAAATATTTAAGGCAAAAGGAGAAGAGAACAGCAGAAGATGAAATGGTTAGATAGCATCACCAACTCAACAGGCATGAATTTGAGCAAACTCCAGAAGATAGTTGAATACAGAGGAGTCCGTCATGCTGCAGTTCAAGGAGTTGAAAAGAGTAAGACACAATTGAGCAACTGAACAACAACAAGGTAGACAA
Organism: Tragelaphus eurycerus; assembly: GCA_935064755.1. Taxonomy (NCBI): domain Eukaryota; kingdom Metazoa; phylum Chordata; class Mammalia; order Artiodactyla; family Bovidae; genus Tragelaphus; species Tragelaphus eurycerus. Next base: position 10,996,058 of record CAKXYN010000046.1, on the reverse strand, counting down.
CACTATGGAGATTTCTCCAAAAATAACTAAAAATTAAACTGCTGTATGATCCACCTATTCCACTTCTGGATATTTATCTAAAATATACAAAAACACTAAATTTGAAAAGATATATGCTCCCCTATCGGACACGACTGAGCGACTTCCCTTTCACTTTTCACTTTCATGCATTGGAGATGGAAATGGCAACCCACTCCAGTATTCTTGCCTGGAGAATCCCAGGGACGGGGGAGCCTGGTGAGCTTCTGTCTATGGGGTCGCACAGAGTCGGACACGACTGAAGCGACTTAGCAGTAGCAGCAGCATGTTCATTGTGCCCTTGTTTACAATATCCAAAATATGGAAACTATGTAAGTGCCCATCAACAGATGAATGGATAAATAAGATATGGTATGTATAAATGAACACTATTCAGCTAGAAGAAAAGGTAAAATGTTGCCATTTGTGACAACATAGATGGACCTTGAGATTTTATGTTCAGTGAAAATGTCAGACAGAGGAAGACAAATATCTTCTTTTACAAAATTTAGTGTTAACATTCCTCTGCCACTGTTAAATTATTCATATTAGTTTAGTTCAGTCACTCAGTCATGTCCAACTCTTTGTGATCCCATGAGCTGCAGCACGCCAGGCCAACCTGTCCTTCACCAACTCCCAGAGTTTACTCAAGCTCATGTCCACTGAGTTGGTAATTCCATCCAACCATCTTGTCCTCTGTTGTCCCCTTCTCCTCCCACCTTCAATCTTTACCAACATCAGGGCCATTTCAAATGAGTCAGTACTTTGCATCAGGTGACCAAAGTACTGGAGTTTCAGCTTCAGCATCTGTCTTGCCAATGAGTATTCAGGACTGGTTTCCTTTAGGATGGACTGGTTGGATCTCCTTGTTATCCAAGGGACTCTAAAGAGTCTTCTCCAACACCACAGTTCAAAAGCATCAGTTCTTTGGTGTTCAGCTTTCTTTATAGGCCAACTCTCACATCCATACATGACTACTGGAAAAACCATAGCTTTGACTAGATGGAACTTTGTTGGCAAAGTAATGTCGCTTTTTAATATGTCTAATTTAGTCTTAATTTTTCTTCCAAGAAGCAAGTGTCCTTTAATTTCATGGCTGCAGTCACCATATGCCGTGATTTTGGAGCCCCCTCAAAAATAAATAAAGTCTGTCACTGTTTCCACTGTTTTCCCATCTATTTGCCATGAAGTAATGGGACCAGATTCCATGATCTCAGTTTTCTAAATGTTGAGTTTGAAGCAAACTTTTTGCTCTCCTCTTTCACTTTCATCAAAAGGCTCTTTAGTTCTTTGCTTTCTGTCATAAGGGTGGTGTCATCTGAATATCCGAGGTTATTTATATTTCTTCTGGCAATCTTGATTCCAGCTTGTGCTTCATTCAGCCCAGCATTTCTCATGATGTATTCTGCATATAAGTTAAATAAGCAGGATGACAATATACAGCCTTGAGGTACTCCTTTCCCTATTTGGAACCAGTTTGTTTTTCCATGTCCAGTTCTGTTGCTTCCTGACCTGCATACAGGTCTCTCAAGAAGCAGTTCAGGTGGTCTGGTATTCCGATCTCTTTAAAAATTTTCCAGTTTATTGTGATCTACACAGTCAAAGGCTTTGGCATAGTCAATAAAGCATAAGTAGATGTTTTTCTGGAACTTTCTTGCTTTTTCGATGATCCAACGGATGTTGGCAATTTGATCTCTGGTTCCTCTGCCTTTTCTAAAACCAGTTTGACCATCTGGAATTTCATGGTTCACATACTGTTGAAGCCTGGCTTGGAAAATTTTGAGCATTACTTTGCTAGCGTGTGAAATGAGTGCAATTGTGCGGTAGTTTGAACATTCTTTGGTATTGCCTTTCTTCGGGATTAGAATGAAAACTGACCTTTTTCCATTCCTATGGTCACTGCTGAGTTTTCCAAAGTTGGTGGCATATTGAGTGCAGCACTTTCACAGCATCAGCTTTTAGGATTTGAAATAGCTCAACCGAAATTCCATCACCTCCACTAGCTTTGTTCGTAGTGATGCTTTCTAAGGCCCACTTGACTTCACATTCCAAGATGTCTGGCTCTAGGTGAGTGATCACACCATTGTGGTTATCTGGGTCGTGAAGATCTTTTTTGTACAGTTCTTCTGTATATTCTTGCCACCTCTTCTTAATATCTTCTGCTTCTGTTAGGTCCATACCATTTCTGTCCCTTATTTTGCCCATTTGTGTGTGAAATTTTCCTTTGGTATGGCTAATTTTCTTGATGATATCGCTAGTCTTTCCCATTCTATTGTTTTCCTCTATTTCTTTGCATTGATCAGTGAGGAGGGCTTTCTTATCTTTCCTTGATATTCTTTGGAACTCTGCATTCAAATGGGTATATTTTTTCTTTTCTCCTTTGCCTTTTGCTTCTCTTCTTTTCATAGATCTTTATATGGCCTCAGACAACCATTTTGCCTTTTTGCATTTATTTTTCTTGGGGATTATCTTGATCACTGTCTGTTGTACAATGTCACAAACCTCTGTCCATAGTTCTTCAGGCACTCTGTCTATCAGATCTAAGGGATTTGATTTATGTCATACCTGAATGGTCTAGTGATTTTCCCTACTTTCTTCAATAGAAGTCTGAATTTGGCAAAAGGGTGTTCATGATCTGAGCCACAGTCAGCTCCTGGTCTTGTTTTTGCTGACTGTATAGAGCTTCTTCATCTTTGGCTGCAAAGAATATAATCAATCTGATTTCTGTGTTGACCATCTAGTGATATTCATGTGTAGAGTCTTCTCTTGTGTTGTTGGAAGAGGGTGTTTGCTATGACCACTGTGTTCTCTTGGCAGAATTCTATTAACCTTTGTCCTGCTTCATTCTGTACTCCAAGGCCAAATGTGCCTGTTACTCTAGGTATTTCTTGATTTCTTACTTTTGCAATCCAGTTCCCTATAATGAAAAGGACATCTGTTTTTTGGGTGTTAGTTCTAGAAGGTCTTGTAGGTCTTCATTGAACTGTTCAACTCATCCAACTTCTTACCATCAAAAATAAATCCCTTTTTAAGGGAGGGTATATATATATACCTATGGCTGGTTCATGTTGAGATTTGACAGCAAACAACAAAATACTGTAAAGCTATTATCCTTCAATTAAAAAGTAAACTATTTTTTTTAAAGACCTGCCTCCCTTTTTATTAGAGGCATTCAAAATACCTGTCTGATCTGATGTACTGATTGATGTACTGTACCTATTTCTAAGCAGTTCTATTGAGCATTCTTAATCCAAAAGTCATTTTTTTGTAATTTATTTTGTAAATTTAGTTTTTTTTCTCTCTCTCCTCTAATCCCAGGAACCTATGAAAATGTTACCTTGCATGGCAAATCAGACTTTTTTGTTGCAGGTATGATTAAGGGCATAGAGTTTGAAATTATGCACTTATTGTGAATTACTTGAGTGGATAAAATCTAATTACACATGTTCTTAACATTGGGACAACCTTCATGGGCTGGGGTCAGAAGGAAATGTAATTGAGGAATGATGGTCAGAAATATGTAGTATTGCTGGCTTTGAAGTTAGGAGGAAGTGGCCCTAAGCCAAAGAATGTAGGTGGCCTCTAGAAACTAGAGATGGTAAGGAAATCTAATTTCCCCTACAGCCCACTTTAGCTTGAAACTTGAAAAGCTAAAAACAAAAAAATGGTGAAAATCCCTCGCTTTAGCTTAGTGAGACCCATGTCTGACTTTTGACCTACAGAAATTTGCAGTTGCAAAGACAGAATATTTGGGCAAAAATTGCTCTTAACCTCTCTTCTCATATCCATCCAGGAAAATAAAACTAATGTTTGCCTCAAGATAGAATGACTACACCAAGAGGAAGTAGACTAGACTTCTATTCTCAAATAAAGAGGCAATATGGTCTTACACCTTCTCCTTTCTTTCCTTATTCCTCTTTAGTCCTATAACTCTCAATCCATTACTGAACCATAGCCAACATCCAACTTTGAGCATTTTCATGCCTAATTATTCCTTTGATGATGGTCTCCACCTAGATCTCAAAAGGTCAATTTTACTATTAATAGAATTTTCCTCTTTGTTTTGACTTCACAAATGCCCCTAATAATATATTGGGAACTTGTCCCAACTTTTCTCTTCCTCTGCTAGGATTTTCAGCTTAACAAGAAAGAGACACCCAGGCAGCAGAACAGTTATGAGGTTTTTAAAGTTACATTTCTTTGCTCCACAGGGTCAAAAGGCCTGTGGGGGCAACTTCCAAACACATCTGTGCCCTCTCTTTACTAAACTCAGTTGGTGGGATTATGGAATAAGAAAATTATCTTCTTCAATATCTGCCTGGAAGCCAATTCAAATTTCTTCCCTACCAGCAGGGCTAGCTGCAAATTTAACCTTTGGAAAGAGTTCTAAACTAAGTATATCTCAGAGAGACATTTCAACTGCAAGCATAGCTTCTATCCCCTTTCCATTTCCCACTCTCTCCACTTAATCTTTCTCTTCCCTTCAAGTATCCTCTCATTATTCCTTCGTTTCCTCTTCCCTCCTTTGTTCTTTCCTTTCTCCTCTCACTTAACTTTCTTCTATCCTTTGAGTTGAAAGTCACTGGATGAAAGCTTGTGATCGCCATCTACTGATTGTAGGATGTAAGTACAGGTTGTGGCTGTGTATTCATCAATATTTGCATGTTTGACTATTGTCTATCTCTCTGAGGTTATAGGGAGAAGGCAATGGCACCCCACTCCAGTACTCTTGCCTGGAAAATCCCATGGATGGAGGAGCCTGCTGGGCTGCAGTCCATGGGGTCGCTAAGAGTCGGACACGACTGAGGGACTTCACTTTCACTTCTCACTTTCATGCAGGGAGAAGGAAATGGCAACCCACTCCAGTGTTCTTGTCTGGAGAATCCCAGGGACGGGGGAGTCTGGTGGGCTGCCATCTATGGGGTCGCACAGAGTCGGACACTACTGAAGTGACATAGCAGCAGCTGAGGTTATAGAAAGAGGCAAAGAATCTGCCTGCAGTACATGAGATCTAGGTTAGATCCCTGTATTGGGAAGATCACCTGGAGAAGGGACTGTCAGCCCACTACAGTATTCCTGCCTGGAGAAACTCATGGATAGACCATGGGGTTGTGAAGTGTTGGACACGACTGAGTGACTAACAATTTCACTAAGGCTATAATTTTCCTTTTTGATTGCACAGTGTAAAATTATTTCTTGACAAAGGTAAACATTTATCATGTCTTACTTTTTCAGAGAATGTGTTTCTAAGAGATTTTAATGTTATAATTATTAAATTATAATTTACTAAGCCCCTGCAGAGAGGGACTTTCCAAGTGCCTGGCCCATAGTAAGAATTTTGTGGGTATTTTTTGAATGAATATTAGTTGAATTGGTCCCTTGACACAGAAACAAAATCTGTGGGAGGGTGGGTTGTCCATGTCAACTGGCTATTGTAGTTGCAGCCTAACTAGATCCGTTGCCTTTATTCCATTCCTCTCTAATCCATTCTACATTTGTTGATAAGTTAGTTTTCCTGAAGTTGTGCTCTCTATTCATTAAAAAAAAAAAAAATTATACGTTGGCAATAACTTTCCATTTCCCACAGAATGAGATTCAAAATCATCGGCCTCACATCCAAATCTTTCATTCTTCAAATCTGAGTTCATCCTAATTTGTTAATTTCCTATAGTCCCCTTCACAACAACAACAACAAAAAAAATGAATTAACTGTCACTTGCAAAACAGACTATGTATTTCACTGTCTCTGTACCTTCTTTTAGATTATGATTTCCCTTCCTGCTCCACATTTCACAGGGTTTCCCAAGTGGTGTTAGTGGTAAAGAACCTGCCCGCCAATGCAGGAGATGTAAAAGATGCCAGTTTGACCCCTGGGTCAGGAAGATCCTCCTGGAAAAAGGAATAGCAACCCACTCTAGTATTCTTACCTGGAGAATCCCATGAACAGAGAATCCTGCTGGGCTATAGTCCATAGGTTCACAGAGTGTAAGATGCAACTTAGCACGCACATCCACATTTTGCAACATTTACCTTCTTTTCCATTTTCCCTTAAGCATAAGTGGCTATCTCTTTTAAACCTTCTTTCATTATCAGTGGCATATATGCTGTCACAGCAGAAGTGCTCTCTTTCTTCTGAAGTCCCCAGTTACTTCATCTTATTATTTCTCGTCACTTTTAACTTTCTACTTTGTATTCTAATTATCTGTGTACATGTTGTATTCCCTCTACTGATTGTGAGAATCACAATCAAAATAGATATTGTTAATATTATTCATGCTTATGGAACACTTATAAGTCAGGATTACTGAGCGGTAATATAGAACTGAATATGTAGTAAAGGCCAAATAAGTGTTCAGTTCAGCTCAGTCATGTCTGACTCTTTGCGACTCCATGAATCACAGCACGCCAGGCCTCCCTGTCCATCACCAACTCCTAGAGTTCACTCAAACTCACGTCCATTGAGTCGGTGATGACATCCAACTATCTCATACTCTGTTGTCCCCTTCTCCTCCTGGCCCCCAATCCCTGCCAGCATCAGAGTCTTTTCCAATGAGTCAATTCTTTGCATGAGGTGGCCAAAGTACTGGAGTTTCAGCTTTAGCATCATTCCTTCCAAAGAACACCCAGGGCTGATCTCCTTTAGAATGGACTGATTGGATCTCCTTGCAGATCTAGGGACTCTCAAGAGTCTTCTCCAATACCACAGTTCAAAAGAATCAATTCTTTGGTGCTCAGCTTTCTTCACAATCCAACTCTCACATCCATACATGACCACTGGAAAAACCATAGCCTTGACTAGACAGACCTTTGTTGACAAAGTAATGTCTCTGCTTTTGAATATGCTATCTAGGTTGGTCGTAACTTTCTTTCCAAGGAGTAAGCGTCTTTTAATTTCATGGCTGTAGTCACCATCCACAGTGATTTTGGAGCCCCCAAAATAAAGTCGGACACTGTTTCCACTGTTTCCCCATCTATTTCCCATGAAGTGATGGGACCAGATGCCATGATCTTCATTTTCTGAATGTTGAGCTTTAAGCCAACTTTTTCACTCTCCACTTTCACTTTCATCAAGAGGCTTTTTAGTTCCTCTTCACGTTCTGCCATAAGGGTGATGTCATCTGCATATCTGAGGTTATTGATATTTCTTCTGGCAATCTTGACTCCAGCTTGTGTTTCTTCCAGCCCAGCGTTTCTCATGATGTACACTGCATAGAAGTTAAATAAGCAGGGTGACAATATACAGCCTTCACGTACTCCTTTTCCTATCTGGAACCAGTCTGTTGTTCCATGTCCAGTTCTAACTGTTGCTTCCTGATCTGCGTATAGGTTTCTCAAGAGACAGGTTAGGTGGTCTGGTATTCCCATCTCTTTCAAAATTTTCCACAGTTTATTGTGATCCACACAGTCAAAGGCTTTGGCATAGTCAATAAAGCAGAAATAGATGTTTTTTCTGGAACTCTCTTGCTTTTTTGATGATCCAGCAGATGTTGGCAATTTGATCTCTGGTTCCTCTGCCTTTTCTAAAACAAGTTTGAACATCTGGAAGTTCATGGTTCACATATTGCTGAAGCCTGGCTAGGAGAATTTTGAGCATTCCTTTACTAGCATGTGAGATGAGTGCAACTGTGCAGTAGTTTGAGCATTCTTTGGCATTGCCTTTCTTTGGGATTGGAATGAAAACTGACTTTTCCAGTCCTCTGGCCACTGCTGAGTTTTCCAAATTTGCTGGCATATTGAGTGCAGCACTTTCACAGTGTCATCTTTCAGGATTTGAAATAGCTCAACTGGAATTCCATCACCTCCACTAGCTTTGTTCGTAGTGATGCTTTCTAAGGCCCACTTGACTTCACATGCCAGGATGTCTGGCTCTAGGTGAGTGATCATACCATTGTGATTATCTTGGTCATGAAGATTTTTCTTGTTCAGTTCTTCTGTGTATTCTTGCCACCTCTTCTTAATATCTTCTGCAAGTGTTAGCTATCATGAATTTTATTGTTGTAGCTCATTTTTATGGAGAAGGCAATGGCAACCCACTCCAGTACTCTTGCCTAGAAAATCCCATGGACGGAGGGGCCTTGTGGGCTGCAGTCCATGGAGTCACTAGGAGTCAGACACGACTGAGCGACTTCACTTTATTTTTTCACTTTTATGCATTGGATAAAGAAATGGCAACCTACTCCAGTGTTCTTGCCTGGAGAATCCCAGGGACGGGGGAGCCTGGTGAGCTGCCATCTATGGGGTCGCACAGAGTTGGACACGACTGAAGTACTTAGCAGCAGCAGCAGGAGCAGCAGCAGGTCATTTTTAAAGAAAATTTCCACTGCTCTTGCAAAAATACTCACCTTCATAAGTCATAAGCAATCCAGTACTGCCTTTCATCATCCAAAGTTTTTTTTTCTTTTATGGAATTGTCTTTTGAAAATCCTGGCAGACAACAATCAGGGAACCACCATCTTTGTTTGTCCCCAAGATTTGCCACTTTATAGTTACATGACCTGAGGCAAGTCAATCCTCCTTTGCTTCAATTTATTCATCTCTAAAATAAAGATAATAATGGTATCTACTTCATGGGAACATTTTGATTATATAAGTTAATATAAATAATTGCTTATAACAATATATACACCCTAGTAAATGATATATAACTTTTATTTTTGTTATTATTATTACTTTGGAGCAATATTATGAAACAGCCACTTTGACTTACATTGTCTCATTTATTTTTCAGAACAACACTATGAGATAATAATTATTTTTTATGTTTTACAGATGAAAAGACTTAAACTCAAGAAAGTTAAATACTTTTTGAAGTCTTCATACATAGTAAAAGTCAGAGCAGGATTCAAAACCAGATGTGTTTGCTACACCCTAGAAAGTTAAGGAAGCACTGTTATCAATGTTCTGAAGAATTAAGAACATTTGTAAATGTAGAAAAAGGAGACACTTATCTGAAAAGTATGATTTGAAGGCAGCCCTCCCATAAAATTCCTCCCCTTACTTCAGTACTACAAGGTCGTTAAAACAATTGTTAAAACTTTATTCTATGGGTTAGGCATTGCCCTCTCTAGACTCTTGAAAGAAAGCACCTTGGTACAAACATTGGAAGGACTAATACTGAAGCAAAAACTCCAATACTTTGGCCACCTGATGCAAAGAACTGACTCATTTGAAAACACCCTGATGCTGGGGAAGATTGAAAGCGGGAGGAGAAGGGGATGACAGAGGATGATATGGTTGTATAGCATCATGGACTCTATGGACATGAGTTTGAGTAAACTCTGGGAGTTGGTAATGGACTGGGAAGCCTGGCATGCTGCAGTTCATGTGGTTGCAAAGACTCAGACATGACTGAGTGACTGAACTGAACTGAATGAACGAGTTTATCACCCTCATTAATACTGATAGAATTGCTTAAAATCAGGAATCCCCAGAGTGGAGTGGAGTCGCTCAGTCGTGTCCAACTCATTGTGACCCCGTGGACTATAGCCCACCAGGCTCCTCCGTCCATGGGATTCTCCAGGCAAGAATGCCGGAGTGGATTGTCATTTCCTTCTCCAGGGGAATCTTCCCTACCCAAGGATCAAACCCTGGTCTTCCACATTGCAGGCAGACGCTTTAACCTCTGAGCCACCAGGGAAGAGTATTGCTTAAAATCAGGAATCCCCAAAGGTGAACCCTTTTTTAGGCCAATTTTGATATAGTGTACCATAGTCAGAGAACCTGATTTAACTTGGGTTCGCCATATAACTTTAGAAACAGCAAGTTTGGGGTAACAGGCCCTAGATTCAAATCCCCCGCTTTGCTACATCTTAGCTGTCTGACCTTGGGCAAATCACTGATGCTGTTTCCTTATCTGTCAAATGGGGCTTCCCAGGTGGCTCAATGGTAAAGAATCCACCTGCAATGCAGGAGACACAGGAGACTTGGGTATGATTCCTTGGTCGGGAAGATTCCCTAGAGGAGCAAATGGCAACCAGTGCAATGTTCTTGCCTGGGAAATCCCAAGGACAGAGCAGCCTGGCAGGCAATAGTTATGGGGATGCAAAGAGTCAGACACGATTGAGCATGAGCAAACACATTTCTACTTTTGAAGTGAAATGAAAGTCACTCAATCCTGTTTGATTCTTTGTGACCCCATGGGCTTTACAGTCTCCAGGCCAAAATACTGGAGTGGGTAGCCTTTCTCTTCTCCAGGAGATATTCCTGACCCAGGGATCGAAGCCAGGCCTCCCTCATTGCAGGCAGATTCTTTACCAGCTGAGCCACAAGGAAAGCCGAAGAAAACTGGAATGGGTAGCCTATCACTTCTCCAGCGGATCTTTTTGGCTCAGGAATCAAACCAGAGTATCTTGCATTGCAGGTGGATTCTTTACCAACTGAGCTATTTGAGAAGCCCTCTACTTTAGAAAGTTGTAGATATTAAATGAATTGATGCACATAAAGGCTTAGTGCAGTTCTTGGCACATGGCAAATGCTTAAATAACGTTAGTTGTTTTATTCTAGCTTCTGTTGGCTCCTGGGCAGGGCAAGCCTGTAGCCTTGTGTCCTCTACAAAAGGAGCTTTATCATCTATTCAAATAGGGTTAAAATAATAATAATTTTATGCATAATCCTAATATTTGGATACCTTTAAGCTTTCAATGAAGTACTTGTAAATATCTTGGGACCCTGCACAGTTGAGAAAGACAAATATATTATTATCCTCACTTTACATGTGAAGAAGTTGAGGCCCTTTGAAAACGTTTAGTGACTTACTCAAGGTTACAGGTTTACTGAGCAACAGAGAAGATGAAACTAAGATCTCTTGACTGGTACTTCCTCATTTGAATCAAATTATCTCTAAAGGACCAGGATGGAACCTCAAAGTTTAGTACATAGTTCCTTTACTTGCTGGCTTTGCCTCTCATGTATGAATGCTTTTACATCCTCTGTCGGTTGCCCTTCTTTTTTATTTTCTTAACAAAATCATCTCATCTTTTCCATTTCAAGGAAAACTGTGAGAGACCTAAATTTTGATAGTCACTTTCTTTTTTTATGTTCAATAGAGTGTACAATCACAGATCCATTTCTTGATAAGTTTCAAATCCTGTGAGAGAGCATGCATATCACGTATTCAAAAATATTTCTCAGCAATGTGGAAACAGGAAGACTACCAGGATGAAAATGGCCCATGACTTTCAGTAAATAAAATTGAGTAGCAGAAATTGACGAAGAAATAAAGGTTTTCCTTCATATTGTTGGTGCTTTTCTTTTTCTCTTTAAACTGTTTTCATTCTCTCCTTTGTTCTGTTTATTCTCCAAACATCAGAGGAAGAAGAAAGTCACCCCAAATATTTATTTACCTGACTTTTGTCATTTGAAGCACAATATTACATTCCTTAAACATTATCTAGACCTCTTTACCAACAAAGGTTCGCCTAGTCAAGGCTATGGTCTTTCCTGTGGTCATGTATGGATGTGAGAGCTGGACTGTGAAGAAGGCTGAGTGCCGAAGAATTGATGCTTTTGAACTGTGGTGTTGGAGAAGACTCTTGAGAATCCCTTGGACTGCAAGGAGATCCAACCAGTCCATTGTGAAGGAGATCAGCCCTGGGATTTCTTTGGAAGGAATGATGCTAAAGCTGAAACTCCAGTATTTTGGCCACCTCATGCGAAGAGTTGACTCATTGGAAAAGACTCTGATGCTGGGAGGGATTGAGGGCAGGAGGAGAAGGGGATGACAGAGGATGAGATGGCTGGATGGCATCACTGACTTGATGGGTGTGGGTCTGGGTGACCTCCGGGAGCTGGTGATGGACAGGGAGGCCTGGCGTGCTGCGGTTCATGGGGTCGCAAAGAGTCGGACACGACTGAGCGACTGATCTGATCTGATCTGATACAGAGTGTTCAATTGCCCCATTACTAACATCTGGGCCTTGTTACATGGCTTTCCTTTTTGGCACATGAAATCATGTTGCAATTTGACACAAGTCATAGTACAATGTTTTTCTTCTTTTCTTTTTAAAAAGTTTTTTGATTAGTAACTAACAAAGGAAATAGCTAGCCAAATAGAGATAATTTTCAAATGATCAATTATCCAAAGGAAAGGGTAGAGGGGGGCATATGCTATGCTAACATTTTCTTTTCCTCACTAGTAATGCATCAATGGAATTAAAACAAGTAGATGCTGGCCTTCACAAATCCATGCCAGATGAGTTTCATGACTGTCTGTTTACTGTGTCTCACTTTAATCTATTATTTAATATTAATCAAATATTTGGAAGCTTCTAATAGCAGTGCTGAATAACACAAGTCTATGATTTACTGTCTGATTCTTTCAGCTCCTGTTTTTCTTTTGTTTGGCTTTCATATGGAATAGTAGAGGTCAATAATCCTAGGAGTTCTGAATAGTCCTTCCAGCTTCACTTGTTGGTATTAGTCCATCCTTATGACTCTCTTCACAGACTTGCAAGAAATGTCCCCACTCATCAACACTGAGATGACAATTTATTTGTAGAAGCCCATTCTTCAGTTCCATTTAGGAGATCGCCTACCAAGTTTGCTGTTCATTGTCAAAGGGAATTCAATTAATACACCATAAGTGTGACAGTCTTCAATGTTCAATATTGTTACCAGTGGTTTTGAAGTTTCTGGACCATCAGTTTTTGGCTACCCAGGGAGACCCAAGAATAATGGAAGAACTCTTCAAATATTTTTTTTTTCTTTTTCTCCTTCTCTTTCTCTAAATTTCCTTTTTTTACCAACCTAATGAGAAATGGTCCAATTTATGCATCTGAGAGTCATACATTAATATGATCAAAGGGGTAAAAATTGAATTCCCTATTAAAAGCAAAAGTAAACTCTAAAAACAATTTAATGAACACAATATTATTACTGAATTGTAAGCTAAACAGTGTGTGTCTGAGCATTCGTCAACATATTTCATGTGTCCTGTATGCTGCCAAAGAATTTAATAAATCTGTAGCTTTTCCTAATTCCCATGTTTCTCTATAAAGAACAAAGGTGGTATACATTTATAAAGTGCCCAGCTGGAGTTTAAAATAATATTTGGAATACATTCCCAAATTAAATATTATACTCTGTCTATCCCTCTCTGAGATCCTTAATGCTTCCTTATTGGATTTTGTTCAAACAATAGTCTGTGCCTTCTACATGAGGGTGAATATAATAACATCTTTTAAAATTAAAAAAGAAAACAAAGATTAAACAAATAAGTTGTGACTCACTGAGTCCCCTAAAGTTGACATACCATAGTTTGAAAATTTGTGTCTGGAAACTTCTGATATCACACTTATACTAGAGAGTAGGAAGATGTATTGTGAATTAACTTCAAGAGAAAATTGTATTTGCTTCATTGACTTAAGATTTTTAGCAAAGTCTTTGGCTGAATTAATTTGTCAACAAAATTTGAGTTTAAAGAAAAAGATACCAGCAGCATTTTACCTTGATTAGATTTTACCTAAATTAGATTAGAATTTGTTTTCCATAGGTCACAAGTCAAAGAAATTTCTTAAGATTAGATGCCTTCCTACCCATTTTTAAACATAGAATTAGAAGCAGAAGCCATACATAGGTTTTTGTCCCAGTGCTGTCAGTTTCCAGCTGTATGGCCCCAAGGCAAGGAAATGTGAGCTGTTCCCATAGCCAAATGCTTCAGTTGAAAAAAAAAAAAAAGACAGCCTTATTTTTTTTCTGTCAGATAAAATGTATTTTTTGTTTACTTCTATTTTTTACTGTAACATTTGAGAGTAATTTGCAAAAATGATGACACTTCACACTTCACCCTAACTATTTCAGTGTGTATTTCTGAAGAATAAATATCTTATATAAAATAGTACAATTATCAAATACATGGCAAGGAACACTGATGCAATTCTAGTAACCTATGTACAACCCATATTCAAATATTGCTATGCTATGCTACGTTATGCTAAGTCACTTCAGTCGTGTCCGATTCTGTGTGACCCCATAGACGGCAGCCCACCAGGCTTCACCGTCCCTGGGATTCTCCAGGCAAGAACACTGGAGTGGGTTGCCATTTCCTTCTTCAATGCCTGAAAGTGAAAGGAGAAAGTGAAGTCGCTCAGTCATGTCCGACTCTTAGTGACCCCATGGACTGCAGCCTACCAGGCTTCTCTGTCCATGGGATTTTCCAGGCAAGAGTACTGGAGTGGGGTGCCATTGCCTTCTCCATCAAATATTGCTAATTATAGAAAAAGTTACTTTTTAAATGAACCTATTAGAAGGAAGAAATAGCATCATTACGTCAGAGGAGGAGGTAATATTATTGTAAGGATTGTGTGAATCTGAGAAGTTTCAGTTTGTCTCAGTTTACCCTCATTTAAGTGAAGAGGGGCTAAAAAGCCTCTTGATGAAAGTGAAAGTGGAGAGTGAAAAGGTTGGCTTAAAGCTCAACATTCAGAAAACGAAGATCATGGCATCTGGTCCCATCACTGCATGGGAAATAGATGGGGAGACAGTGGAAACAGTGTCAGGCTTTCTTTTTCTGGGCTCCAAAATCACTGCAGATGGTGACTGCAGCCATGAAATTAAAAGACGCTTACTCCTTGGAAGGAAAGTTATGACCAACCTAGATAGCATATTCAAAAGCAGAGACATTACTTTACCAACAAAGGTTCGCCTAGTCAAGGCTATGGTCTTTCCTGTGGTCATGTATGGATGTGAGAGCTGGACTGTGAAGAAGGCTGAGCACCGAAGAGTTGACTCATTGGAGAAGACTCTGATGCTGGGAGGGATTGAGGGCAGGAGGAGAAGGGGACGACAGAGGATGAGATGGCTGGATGGCATCACTGACTCGATGGATGCGAGTCTGAGTGACCTCCGGGAGCTGGTGATGGACAGGGAGGCCTGGCGTGCTGCAGTTCATGGGGTCGCAAAGAGTCGGACACGACTGAGCGACTGATCTGATCTGATCTGACCCTCATTTAAAATGCTCTTCATAGTATATTTTGGATATCTGTTTCTCTTTCCCTTTTGCTCTCTCCTTCTTTCCCTTCCCCATAAGCTAAAGTGAGATTCTGTAGCAAGGAAAGGGGAAACTGCTGGTGAAGTAAAGATACCAGATAAAGTCATTACGGCTGAACTCTTAATTTTATTTACTTATTTTTATTGAATTTTATTTATTTTTTAAAAAAATTTAATTGTAGATAGAATTGAGAGGGTAACAGGCATGAAGGCAAGGGGTCTCCAAACGGAGGAAATAGGCTGCAAGTGTCAGACATTTTTTATTTCTCTTAAGAGGCAGGAGGAAACTAGCGATATTTTTTTTTCCCTTCTCTATACAAATTTAAAAGGAGGTTTTTCTTAAAATATTATGTTGCCATAATAACACCTGGTTTCACCTGAAGTTAATTATTTTCAAACCTTGAGTTAACCAATGCGTTTTTCTTATGGAAATGTTTGTCTGAAGCTATGTTAATATACTATACATTTACCCCAGACTCTGTCTTCAAGTCAGATCAGATCAGATCAGTCGCTCAGTTGTGTCCGACTCTTTGCGACCCCATGAATCGCAGCATGCGAGGCCTCCCTGTCCATCAACAACTCCCGGAGGTCACTCAGACTCACATCCATCGAGTCACTGATACCATCCAGCCATCTCATCGTCTGTCGTCCCCTTCTCCTCCTGCCCTCAATCCCTCCCAGCGTCAGAGTCTTCTCCAATGAGTCAACTCTTCGCATGAGGTGGCCAAAATACTGGAGTTTCAGCTTTAGCATCATTCCTTCCAAAGAAGTTCCAGGGCTGATCTCCTTCACAATGGACTGGTTGGATCTCCTTGCAGTCCAAGGGACTCTCAAGAGTCTTCTCCAACACCACAGTTCAAAAGCATCAATTCTTCGGCACTCAGCCTTCTTCACAGTCCAGCTCTCACATCCATACATGACCACAGGAAAGACCATAGCCTTGACCAAGCGAACCTTTGTTGGCAAAGTAATGTCTCTGCTTTGGAATATGCTATTTAGGTTGGTCATAACTTTCCTTCCAAGGAGTAGGCATCTTTTAATTTCGTGGCTGCAGTCACCATCTGCAGTGATTTTGGAGCCCAGAAAAAGAAAGCCTGACACTGTTTCCACTGTTTCCCCATCTATTTCCCATGCAGTGATGGGACCAGATGCCATGATCTTCGTTTTCTGAATGTTGAGCTTTAAGCCAACCTTTTCACTCTCCACTTTCACTTTCATCAAGAAGCTTTTTAGTTCCTCTTCACTTTCTGCCATAAGGGTGGTGACATCTGCATATCTGAGGTTATTGATATTTCTCCCAGCAATCTTGATTCCAACTTGTGTTTCTTCCAGTCCAGCGTTTCTCATGATGTATTCTGCATATAAGTTAAATAAACATGGTGACAATATACAGCCTTGATGTACTCCTTTTCCTATTTGGAACCAGTCTGTTGTTCCATGTCCAGTTCTAACTGTTGCTTCCTGACCTGCATACAGATTTCTCAAGAGGCATGTCAGGTGGTCTGGTATTCCCATCTCTCAGAATTTTCCACAGTTTATTGTGATCTACACAGTCAAAGGCTTTGACATAGTCTTCAAGTCAGTTCTGCCTAATGGCTCAGAACCTACTGTGACAAACCATTATGTTAAACTCAGACATTGTTCCCCTAATCTATGTAAATGAAACTATTTGTATGGTAATCTGACCTTCTACAAGATGTAAACCAATAGTTTTATGGCCCAGGATGATTCATCTGGTGCCAAGATTATCCAAAAATACATCCTATGGATGAGGGGCTTGGTGCCATTCTGAGATTTAAGACATTCCTTTCTTTCATTAACCAACTGCTGCTGCTGCTGCTGCTGCTGCTAAGTTGCTTCAGTCGTGTCCAGCTCTGTGCAACCCCATAGATGGCAGCCCACCGGGCTTCCCCGTCCCTGGGATTCTCCAGGCAAGATAACAAACTGCTAGTGACTCTATAACATCCAGGTGAAGACTAACAGGGGGTGTACTCTTTCTGCCCGCTTCTGATGCCTATGTCAGAAACTTTCTCTATCTCCTTTATACTTTAAAAAAACTTTATTACACAAAAGCTCTGAGCGATCAAGCCTAGTCTCTGGCCCTGGATTGAATTCTTCTCCTCCAGAGGCCAAGAATCCTGGCATCTTTTCGTGGTTCAGCAACAACCTTTCAGAATCACATATCAGCAGACTTACCATCATGTGGTTAGCCCTCTAGTCTTTGAAAACTAACTTTAAAGTTAACTACATTGGTATTAAGAATTCACTGAAACAGAACAATTTTAAATAATATGAAAAAAGTGAAGAATAAAGATTCCTCCTTGGATCAGCAACAAAGACTGAATGCTTCAACTCCAAAGTGCACCATTGCCTTTTAAAACACTTTCTTGTTTTTATCCAATGTTTAAGGAGATGCACAAATGAAATCATGTCCTTAGCTAGGGTAGGACCCCAAACAACGCTGGCAGATGCCCCATTGTGTTTGCAGAATGCACTGATTAGTGCCAAAAGGGGCTGCCTCAGACATCCTATAAATGTAACTGACTAGAGGGGAAAATGGGTGAGAAGACTATCTACACATTAATTATGTCTCCTAAAATACCCAAAGTCTTTCATGGTCAATAATATCTATATTCTACCCTAAGGGCTAGGAGAAATGAAATTATGTTGATGAGGGACTACCAACCAAACATTTATTTAGGGCCTAGTCATCCTGTGAGGGTCTCAGGAAGATCTCTAGGAATACTTGTAAGCCAAAACAGAGGAATAAAATTTTAGTCTGGATGCATGTGTCTTTATAGGAGTCATCATCTCTTTTACCTTCTGCAATGTAGTGGTTAAATATGTGGATTGTGAACCCAAGCTGGTACAAATTCAAGCTTTACACTGTAGCTGTTTAATGCTGAGCATTTACTGTCACTGTGTCTCAGTTTTATTGTCCAAAGAATGGGAATAATAACATATTTTTATCTCATAAAGTCATTATGCAAAACCACTATGAGGTACCATTTCATGCCAGTCAGAATGGCTGCGATCCAAAAGTCTACAAGCAATAAATGCTGGAGAGTGTGTGGAGAAAAGGGAACCCTCTTACACTGTTGGTGGGAATGCAAACTAGTACAGCCACTATGGAGAACAGTATGGAGATTCCTCAAAAAACTGGGAATAGAACTGCCTTATGATCCAGCAATCCCACTGCTGGGCATACACACTGAGAAAACCAGAACTGAAAGAGACACATGTACCCCAATGTTCATCGCAGCACTGTTTATAATAACCAGGACATGGAAGCAACCTAGATGTCCATCAGCAGATGAATGGATAAGAAAGCTGTGGTACATATACACAATGGAGTATTACTCAGCCATTAAAAAGAATGCATTTGAATCAGTGCTAATGAGGTGGATGAAACTGGAGCCTATTATACAGAGTGAAGTAAGGCAGAAAGAAAAACACCAATACAGTGTACTAACGCATATATATGGAATTTAGAAAGATGGTAACAATAACCCTGTACACGAGACAGCAAAAGAGACACTGATGTATAGAACAATCTTTTGGACTCTGGGAGAGGGAGAGGGTGGGATGATTTGGGAGAATGGCACTGAAATAAGTTTAATATCATATATGAAACAAGTCGCCAGTCCAGGTTCAATGCCTGATACCGGATGCCTGGGGCTGGTGCACTGGGACGCCCCAGAGGGATGGTATGGGGAGGGAGGAAGGAGGAGGGTTCAGGATGGGGAACACATGTATATCTGTGGCAGATTCATTTTGATACATGGCAAAACCAATACAATATTGTAAAGTTAAATAAAATTAAAAAAAAAAAAAAGAAAATTAAATAGGCTAATATTTTTAAATGATCAGTGCTGACATTGAAAGAACTATAAGACTGTTTCCTAATTAAATAACTTTGCATTTTGTAGAACAGATTCTTTAAAGTAAATGTTAATGTGACAATTATCAGAAATATGATAAAAATATATTGGAGAATGCCAAGTAAAAGCAAGAGTATGACGCATGTAAAGAAGTTAGTAAAAGGTGGCGTGTTTTGTGTGTTAGCTTATTCACCAATCAGTGATGTAGGCTTTGCCTCACTCTCAGTCTTGCCTATGCCTCAAGCTGGATGATGGCAAAAAAAAAAAAAAAAGGATAAAGTGATCATGAAACAAAATTCCTGGGGAGTGACTATGGTGGAAAATGAATATAAAATTCAACAGCCAAGGAGTGTCTGGTTAAGATGTTATCAGCAAGTTCAAGAGAACCAGGCAGATTAACTCATCATTTCCTACTTCTCTCCTGGAGAGCCAGACTTTCTCAAATCTATTCTGTCCCTTTGCTCTAGCTCCCTTGCTACTTGAAATATCCTCCTTTTCATCCAGCTCTCATTCTGAAAGGTTCATTTTCTTCACAAATCTCTCTCAGCGTCTCAGCTTCCTCAGAGTCACAACTGTAGTGTCAGTTCAGTTCATTCACTCAGTGGTGTCCAACTCTGTGACACAATGGAATGCAGCACACCAGGCTTTCCTGTCCATCACTAATTCCCAGGTCTTGGTCAAATTCATGTCCATTTTGTCAGTGATGCCATCCAACCATCTCATCCTCTGTCATCCCCTTCTCCTCCTGCTCTCAATCTTTCCTAGAATCAAGGCCTTTACCAATGACTCATCCCTTCACATCAGGTGACCAAAGTATTGGAGCTTCAACATCGGTCCTTCCGATGAATATTCAGCGTTGATTTCCTTTAAGATTGACTGATTTGATCTCCTTGCAATCCAAGGGACTCTCAAGAGTCTTCTCCAGCATCACAGTTTGAAAGAATCAATTCTTCATCACTCAGCCTTCTTTATGGTACAACTCTCACATCCACACATGACTATTGGAAAAACTATAGCTTTGACTATATGGACGTTTGTGGTTGTTATTCAGTCATCCAGTCATGTCTGACTCTTTGCCATCCCATGGACTGCAACATGCCAGGCCTCTCTGTTCCTAACCATTTCCCAGAGTTTGCCCAAGTTCATGTTCATTGCATTGGTGATGCCATCCAGCCATCTCATCCTCTGATGACCTCTTCTCCTTCTGCCCTCAATCTTTCCCAGTATCAGGGACTTTTCCAGTGGGTCATCTGTTCTCATCAGATGACCAAAAAACTGGCACTTCAGATTCAGCATCAGTCCTTCCAGTGAATATTCAAGGTTTGATCTCCCTTAAGGTTGACTGGTTTGATCTCCTTGCTGTCAAAGGGACTTTCAGCAGTCTTCTCCACCACCACAGTTCAAAGGCATAAATTTTTTGGTGTTCTGCCTTCTTTTCAGTTCATCTATCACAACTGTAGATGACCACTGTGAAGACCATAGCTTTGACTATATGGACCTTTGGTAGCAAAGTAATGTCTTTGCTTTTCAAGCACACTGTCTAGGTTTTTCATCGTTTTCCTGTCAAGAAGCAATTGTCTTCTGACTTCCTGGCTGTAGTCACTATCTGCAGTGATTTTAGAGCTTAAGAAGAAGAAATCTGTCACTACTTCCACCTTCTCCCCTTTGATTTTCCAGGCAGTAATGGGGCCTGATGCAATGATCTTAGTTTTTTTGTTTTTCGTAATATTAATCTTAAGCTAGCTCTTTCACTCTCTTCCTTCACGCTCATCAAGAGGCTCTTTAGTTTCTCTTTGTTTTCTGCCAGTAGATTGGTATCCTCCACATATCTAAGGTTGTTGATGTTTCTCCTGCCTATAATTCCAGCTTGTAACTCATCCAGCCCAGCATTTCTCATATGTGCTCAGCATATAGGTTAAACAAGCAGGGTGACAGCAGACAGCCCTGTTGTACTCCTTTTCTAAACCAAATATCTAGGGTTTATAGGGCAGTAATTCTGATTGGCCAGATCTGGGTCATGTGAAAACCTTACTTGCTACAGAGTGATGTCAGCCATACTGGACTCACACACACTGAGAGTAAGAAAGAGATGTTTCCTCAGATGAAAATTAGTATGTGAGACTATAAAAATAAGAAATGGATGATAAAAAAATAAAAATAATACTGACATGTAAACTACACACTCTCATAAATGTTGAAGGCCTCATAGCAAATATTCTTAATCTCCTGCAATCAGTCTCATTCTACGTGGCCTTCAAGTCCATATATACACTAAAACAACATACTGCATAGCTATAAAGGTAAATATCTTAAAGCATCTATCTTGGATATCAGATCACATTGAATTCCATCAGCTTCCACTTCTGGTCAAAGTACAGTAACAGGGACAAGGTTTACTCTCCTGCTTGAAAGAAGCAAGAAAGATAGACAAATTATAAAAAATACAGCTTTTAAAATACTGTACATCAGACAACAAAAGACAGTGAATTCTGAGATGTGAAAAAAAAGTTAACAAGTTGCCCCTAGGTTATTATTTGAGAGAGTTTCCAGGCCACAGCTTCCCAGGTTGCTCAGTGGTAAAGAATTGGCCTGCCCAGCAGGAGACGTGGGTTTAATCTCTGGGTCAAGTTCTTTGGAGAAGGAACTGGCAACCCATTCCAGTATTCTTGCCTGGAAAAATCCCATGGACCGAGGAGCCTGGTAGACTACAGTCCATGGTGTTGGAAAGAGTCACACAAAACTAAGCGACTAAACCACCACCACCACCAGGCCATAGAACAAAGGGAGGGAACACAGGCAAAGAAAACTCCCTGTGTTGAGGAAATGGAGTTCAAAGTCCAGGGAGATCAAAATCAAGTGGGCTAGAGTTCACAAAACAAAGTGCCAGAGGGGAAAGAGCTACAGAGAAAGGACTCTGGAGAGTTGCAGAGGGTGTTTAGCAGAGTACACATCAGTGAATGAATGTAAGTAAACTACTGGAGAAATAACTATCTAATAGGATTAGAAAGAAGAGTGCTCACAAAGGGCTAGAATTAGTGCCTATTACTGCCAGTAATATTAACAAACATAATTTATAGTCAAATAAGTACTCAGAAGGCATTTGCCTCAGTGGCGACAAATAATGAGTATTGAGTCTATGCCAGATGAAATGCTGTTCTTGTCTTGCCTAACAAATTTTACAGTGAAAGTGAAGACCTGGAATGATACAGACTCTTTTCAAGTAACTTAATGGTAGCCTAGAGTAAGGTTGAAGAATATTTATAAGAATACAAAAATATCCAACATTCTAAAAGGTAAAATTCACATTTGATATCCAATCGAAAAGTATGAGGCATGACAAAAGCAAGAATATGCATGTCATAAATGAGAAATATTAATCAATCAAAAATGATTAAGAACTGACACAGATACTAGAATTATCAGAAAAGGTATTAACATAGTTATTGCAACCACATTTCATATGTTTAAAAAGTTAAGTGGAAATAAAAAAAAATAAAAAGTTAAGTGGAAACATGAATGATATAAAAAAATACTCAAGTTAAGCTTCTAAAGATGAAAATTACAATTCTTGAGATTTAAAATTCACTGTCTGTGATTAGTAGCAAATTTAAAAATTACACATTTCAGAAGAAAAAGTGGATTTGAAGACACTGCAATACAAACTATTCCAAATAAAACACAAACAGAAATTAGAATTTGAAAAATTGAAAAGAATATCAAGAAGTGGAGGCAGAAAAATATTTGAAGAAATAATGGCTGAAAAGTGCTTAAGTTGTTAATATCATACAAGTTTTGTTGTGAGGGGAAACAGAAAAGTTGTTATTTTCACAATGTGTGCTTTTACAAGTCAGTAAGAAAAGTGGTCATTTTGATTCAATGCAATAGTAGAAGCAAATAAAATTTTAACAACAAGCTCTCTGAAGACAAATAAAATGAAAATGTCCTGATTTGTCTTGGTATATGTGTTCCCATCATGACTAATTTCATGCTAATTTCCTAAAAATTTAATAATAAGCTCTCATGAACCCATCCCATCCAGCTTCAGCATACCACTGATTCCATCTTATCAAGGTATGAATATATAGTTATCTATTCCTGCCAAATGGTTGTATTTTGAAACAAACATATTTAGAACAGCTTTCTTTAAAAAAAAAAATTAAACTTTGAAAAATTATAGGGCACACATATGAACTAGAGGCTATAAATGAACATGCATGAACATGCTATAACTTTGAGATGGGATTTCCAGTGACATTTCATGTTCCCTTCTTGCTTATTAAATAATTTAGTCTTTCTTTTGGCCTTAATAAATCTAAGCACCTGCTACCCAAATCAATAGAAATCTGGTAGGACATTAAAATTTCACCATAGAAATTGAGTATGTTTGCAAAAGATGAGAGGCCAGGCCTTTTGGAATGCCCGAAGTGACTATGTGTTAAATTTCTTGAAAGAAATTCTAGTATAATTGTAATAGATTTTATCAACTTCTGGGTTAGCAATTCATCTCAGATCTTTCTAACAGACTGGAACTAATATGTAACACTGTTAGAGGGCAAATTAAGGTTTCTCGTGACGACTTTTAAAGGAAATATTCATATAGATTTATTTTTAACTAACTCATTATTTAATTTTTTTTAGTGCATGTATCAGGCAAATAGATTGGGAATTAATTTCTTTTGGATAAAAATGTTTAATTAATTAATTAAATTTAATTTTAATTGGAGGCTAATTACTTTACAAGATTGTAGTGGTTTTTGCCATACATTGACAAGAATCAGTCATGGGTATATATGTGTCCACATCTTGAACACCCCTCCCACCTCTCTCCCCATCCCATCACTCAGGGTTGTCCCAGTGCACTGGCTTTGAGTGCCCTGTTTCTTGCATGGAACCTGGACTGCTGATCTATTTCACATATGGTAATATACATGTTTCAATACTATTCTCTCAAATCATCCCAACCTCACCTTCTCCAAAAGAGTCCAAAAATCTGTTCTTTATATCTGTGTCTCTTTTGCTGTCTCACATATAGTGCCATCATTACTATCTTTCTAAATTCCATATATATATATATGTTAATATATTGTATTGGTGTTTCTATTTCTGACTTACTTCACTCTGTATAATAGGCTCAAATTTCATCCACCCCATTAGAACAGATTCAAATGCATTCTTTTTAATAGCTGAGTAATATTCCATTGTGTATGTGTACTACAACTTTCTGATCCATTCGTCTGCCAATAGACATTTAGGTTGCTTCCATGTCCTAACTATTATAAACAGTGCTGCGATGAACATTGCGGTACATGTGTCTCTATCAATTCTGGTTTCCTCAGTGTGTATGCCCAACAGTCAGATTGCTGGGTCGTATGGCAGTTCTATTTCCAGTTTTTTAAGGAAATTCCACACTGTTCTCGATACTGGTGTAGTAGTTTGCATTCCCACCAACAGGGTAAGAAGGTTCGCTTTGCTCCACACCCTCTCCAGCAATTTATTGTTTGCAGACTTTTTGATAGCAGCCATTCTGACCAGGGTGAGATGGTACCACATCGAGGTTTTGATTTGCATTTATCTTATAATGAGTGATGTTGAGCATCTTTTCATGATTTGTTAGCCATCTGTATATCTTCTTTGGAGAAATATCTGTTTGCTTCTTTGGCCCATTTTTTTTTTTTAATTGGGTCGTTTATTTTTCTGGCATTGAGCTGCATGAGCCGCTTGTATATTATTGTGATTACTTCTTCTTCAGTTGTTTCGTTATTATTTTCTCCCATTCTGAAGGCTCTCTTTTCACCTTGATTATAGTTTTCTTCACTGTGCAAAAACTTTTAAGTTTAATTAGGTCCCATTTGTTTATTTTAACTTTTGTTTCCATTACTCTGGGAGGTGGGTCATAGAGGACCCTGCTGTGATTTATGTCAGAGTGTTTTTGCCCATGTTTTCCTCTAGGAGTTTTATAGTTTCTGGTCTTACATTCAGATCTTTAATCCATTTTGAGTTTATTTTTTAGTATAGTTTTAGAAAGTGTTCTAGTTTCATTCTTTTACAGGTGGTTGATCAGTTTTCCAAGCATGATTTGTTAAAGAGATTGTCTTTTCTCCATTGTATATTCTTGCCTATTTGTCAAAGATAAAGTGTCCATAGGTGTGTGGATTTATCTCTGGGCTTTTATTTTGTTCCACTGATCTATATTTCTGTATTTGTGCCAGGACCATACTGTCTTGATGACTGTAGCTTTGCAGTATAGTCTGAAGTCAGGCAGGTTGATTCCTCCAGTTCCATTCTTCTTTCTCACGATTGCTTTGGTTATTCAAGATTTTTTGTATTTCCATACAAATTGAGAAATTATTTGTTCTGCTGCTGCTGCTAAGTTGCTTCAGTCGTGTCTGACTCTGTGCAACCCCATAGATGGCAGTCCACCAGGCTCCCCCATCCCTGGGATTCTCCAGGCAAGAATACTGGAGTGGGTTGCCATTTCCTTCTCCAACGCGTGAAAGTGAAGTCGCTCAGTCATGTCCGACTCTTCGCAACCCCATGGACTGCAGCCCACCAGGCTCCTCCATCCATGGGATTTTCCAGGCAAGAGTACTAGAGTGGGGTGCCATTGTCTTCTAGTTCTGTGAAAAATACCGTTGGCAGCTTGATAGGGATTGCATTGAATCTATAGATTGTTTTAGGTGCTGCTGCTGCTGCTAAGTCGCTTCAGTCGTGTCCGACTCTGTGCGACCCCATAGACGAAGCTCACCAGGCTCCGCCGTCCCTGGGATTCTCCAGGCAAGAATACTGGAGTGGGTTGCCATTTCCTTCTCCAATGCATTAAAGTGAAAAGTGAAAGTGAAGTCGCTCAGTCGTGTCCGACTCTTAGCGATCCCATGGACTGGAGCCTACCAGGATCCTCCGTCCATGGGATTTTCCAGGCAAAAGTACTGGGGTGGGGTGCCATTGCCTTCCCCGGTTTTAGGTAGTATACTCATTTTCATATATTGATTCTTCCAATTCATTAACATGGTATGTTTCTCCATCTATTTGTGTCTTCTTTGATTTCTTTCATCAGTGTTTTATACTTTTCTATATATAGGTCTTTTGTTTCTTGAGGTAGATATATATTCCTAAGTATTTTATTATTTTTGTTGCAATGGTGAATGGAATTGTTTCTTTAATTTCTCTTTCAGTTTTCTCATTGTTAGTGTATAGGAATGCAAGGGATTTCTGTGTGTTAATTTTATATGCTTCAATCTTACTATATTAATTCATTAACTCTAGTAATTTTCTGGTGGTGTCTTTGGTGTTTTCTTTTTTCAGTTTTTTTTTTAGTTTTTCAACATTTTACATGTTCTTTTTTTAAATTTAAATTTATTTATTTAAATTGGAGGCTAATTACTTTACTGTATTGTATTGGCTTTGCTATACATCAACATGAATCCACCACAAGTGTACATGTGTTCCCTATCCTGAACCCCCTCCCACCTCCCTCACTGTGCCATCCCTCTGGGTCATCCCAGTGCACCAGCCCCAAGCATCCTGTATCCTGTATCAAACCTGGACTGGCAATTTGTTTCTTATATGATATTACACATGTTTCAATGCCATTCTCTAAAATCATCCCACCCTCTCCCTCTCCCACAGAGTCCAAGACCAGAAACTATAAAACTCCTAGAGGAGAACATAAGCAAAACACTCTCTGACATAAATCACAGCAGGATCCTCTATGACCCACCTCCCAGAATATTGGAAATAAAAGCAAAAATAAACAAATGGGACCTAATTAAAATTAAAAAGCTTCTGCACAACAAAGGAAACTATAAGCAAGGTGGAAAGACAGACTTCAGAATAGGAGAAAATAATAGCAAATGAAGCAACTGACAAATAACTAATCTCAAAAATATACAAGCAATTCCTGCAGCTCAATTCCAGAAACACAAACGACCCAATCAAAAAATGGGCCAAAGAA
This sequence comes from Tragelaphus eurycerus, assembly GCA_935064755.1. Lineage (NCBI taxonomy): Eukaryota > Metazoa > Chordata > Mammalia > Artiodactyla > Bovidae > Tragelaphus > Tragelaphus eurycerus. Next base: position 10,969,223 of record CAKXYN010000046.1, on the reverse strand, counting down.
CTAAACAGACATTTCTCCAAAGAAGACATACAGATGGCTAACAAACACATGAAAAGATGTTCAATATCACTCATTATCAGAGAAATGCAAATCAAAACCACAGTGAGGTACCATTTCACGCCATTCAGAATGGCTGTGATCCAAAAATCTTTGGTGTTTTCTATGTAGAGGATCATGTCATCTACAAACAGTGAGAGTTTTACTTATTCTTTTCCAATCTGTATTCCTTTTATTTATTTTTCTGCTCTGATTGCTGTGGCCAAAATGTCCAAAACTATGTTGAATAGTAGTGGTGAGAGTGGGCACCCTTGTCTTGTTCCTGACTTTAGGAGAAATGCTTTCAATTTTTCACCATTGAGGATAATGTTTGCTGTGGGTTTATCATATATGTCTTTTATTATGTTGAGGTATGTTTCTTCTATGCCTGCTTTCTGGAGGATTTTTATCATAAATGGATGTTGAATATTAACAAAGGCTTTCTGGGCATCTTTTGAGATAATAATATGGTTTTTGCCTTTCAATTTGTTAATATGGTGTATCATATTCATTGATTTGTGAATATTGATGAATCCTTGCATCCCAGGGATAAAGCCCACTTGGTCATGATGTATGATCTTTTTAATATGTTGTTGGATTATATTTGCTAGAATTTGGTTGAGAATTTTTGCATCTATGTTTATCAGTGATATTGGCCTGCAGTTCAGTTCTGGAAGGTTATACTTTGCTAAGAATTTGTCCATTTCTTCGAAGTTGTCCATTTTATTGGCATATAATTGCTGATAGTAATCTCTTATGATCCTTTGTATTTCTGTGTTGTCTGTTGTGATTTCTCCATTTTCATTTCTAATTTTGTTGATTTGATTCTTCTACCTTTTTTTCCTTGATGAGTCTGGCTAATGGTGTGTCAATTTTTTTTTTTTTTAATCTTCTCAAAGAACCAGCATTTAGCTTTGTTAATTTTTGCTATGGTCTGCTTTATTTCTTTTGCATTTATTTCTGCCCTAATTTTTAGGATTTCTTTCCTTCTACTATCCCTAGGGGTCTTCATTTCTTTTTTTTCTAATTGCTTTAGGTATAAAGTTAGGTTATTTATTTGATTTTTCTCTTGTTTCTTGAGTTAAGCCTATATTGCCTATATTGAACTTTCCCCTTAGCACTGCTTTTATTGAACCCCATACATTTTCATTTTCATTTGTTTCTATGCATATTTGCATTTCTTTGTTGTTGTTTTTTTATTTCTTCTGTGATTTTTTTGTTATTCAGAAGTGTGCTGTTTAGCCTCCATATGTGTGCATTTTTCATAGTTTTTTTCCTGTAGTTGACATCTAATCTTACTGCATTGTGATAAGAAAAGAGGCCTGAAATGATTTCAAATTTTAAGAACTTACTAAGGCTACATTTATGACCCAGAATGTGGTCTATCCTGGAGTATGCTCCGTGTCCACATGAGAAAAAAATTAAAATGCATTGTTTTGAGGTGAAATGTCCTATAGACAATATTAGGTCTAACAGGTCCATTGTATCATGTAAAGATTGTGTTTCCTTGCTAATTTTCTGTTTGGTTGATCTATCCATAGGTTTTATGGGGTATTAAAGTCTTCCACTATTATTGTGTTACTGTTAATTTCCCCTTTCATACATGTTAGCACTTGCCTTCCATATTGCAGTGCTCCTATGTTGGGTGCATATATATATTTATAATTGTTATATCTTCTTCTTGGACTGATCCTTTGATCATTATGTAGTATCCTTTGTCTCTTTTTATGGCCTTTATTTCAAAGTCTATTTTATCTGATATGAGTATTGCTAGTCCTGCTTTCTGTTCATCTCCATTTGCATGAAGTAAATTTTTCCAGCTTTTCACTTTCAGTCTGTATGTGTCCCTTGTTTTGATGTGGGTCTCTTGTAGATAGCATATATAGGGGTCTTGTTTTTGTATCCATTCAGCCAGTCCGTCTTTTGTTTGGGGCATTCAACCCATTTACATTTAAGGTAGTTATTGGTAAGTATGATCCCATAGCCATTTACTTTGTTGTTTTTGGTTTGAGTTTATAAACCTTTTCTGTGTTTCCTGTCTAGAGAAGATCCTTTAAAATTTATAGAAGAGCTGGTTTGGTGATGCTGAATTGTCTCTACTTTTGCTTGTCTGTAAAGCTTTTGATTTCCCTTTCATATTTAAATGAGACCCTTGCTGGGCATAGTAATCTGGGTTTTAGGTGTTTCTCTTCCATCACTTTCTAAGTATGTCCTGCCATTCATTTCTTGTCTGAAGTGTTTCTATTGAGAGGCCAGCTCTTATACTTATGGGAATCCCCCATGTGGTATTTGTTGCTTTTCCTTTGCTGCTTTTAATGTTTGCTCTTTGTGTTTCATCTCATTATCTTGTTTAGTATGTCTTGAGGTGTTTCAGCTTGGGTTTATCCTGTTTTGGACTCTCTAGATTTCTTAGATTTGGGTGGTTATTTCCTTCCCCATTTTAGGGAAATTTTCAACAATTATTTCTTCACTTATTTTTTCATGCCCTTTCTTATTGTCTTCTCCTGGGACTCCTATGATTTGAATGTTGGGGCATTTATCACTGTCCAAGAGATATGGCACCCCACTCCAGTACTCTTGCCTGGAAAATCCCACGGACGGAGGAGCCTGGAATGCTGCAGTCCATGGGGTCGTTGAGGGTCGGACACTACTGAGCGACTTCACTTTCAATTTTCACTTTCATGCATTGGAGAAGGAAATGGCAACCCACTCCAGTGTTCTTGCCTGGAGAATCCCAGGGATGGGGGAGCCTGGTGGGCTTCCATCTATGGGGTCACACAAAGTCAGACATGACTGAGGTAACAGAGCAGCAGCAGGAGCAGCAGCAAGAGATTTCTGAAGTTGTCCTCATTTCTTTTAATTCTTTTTTTCTTTTTTCCGCCTTACTTCATTTATTTCCATCATTCTATTTCACCTCGCTTATCCTCTCTTCTGCCTCAGTTATTCTACTGTTGGTTCCCTCCAAAGTGTTTTTGATCTCAGTTATTGCATTATTCATTATTGATTGATGCTTTTCTAAATTTCTCCTAGGTCCTTGTTAAACATTTTTTTGCATCTTCTCAATGCTTGTCTCTAGTCTATTTACCTGTAACTCCATTTTGTTTTCAAGATTTTGAATCATCTTTACTCTTATTATTCTGAATTATTTTTTAGGGAAACTCCCATCTCCTCCTCTTTGGTTTGATTTGGTGGGTTTTATCATGTTCCTTTACTTGCAGAATACTTATCTGCTTTATCATTTTGTTTAGATTGCTGTTTTGGGGTGGCCTTTCTGTAGGCCTGAAGTTTGTGGTTCTTCTTTATTGTGGAGGTTGCTCCCTGTGGATGGGGTTGGACTAGTTTTTTGTAAAGGTTTCCTAGTTAGGGAAGCTTGCATCTGTGTTATGGTGGGTGGAGCTAGATCTATTCTCTCTGGAGTAAAATGAAGTGTCCAGTAGTGAGTTTTGGGGTGTCTATCGGTTTGGCTTCACTTTGGGCAGGCTGTATTTTAATGCTCAAATCTGTTCCTTCATTGCTGGAGAATTAATGTGGTATGTCCTGTTCTGGAACTTGTTGGTTTTTGGGTGGAACTTGGTTTCAATGTAGGTATGGAAGTTTTGGATGAACTCTTGTCAATTAATGTTCCCTAGTCAGGAGTTTTCTGGTGTTCTCAAGTTTTGGATTAAAGCTTCCTGCCTCTGGTTTTCAGCTTTGTTTTTTAAGTAGTCTCAAGATTTCTCCATCCATACAACACAGATGATAAAACATCTAGGTTAATGGTGAATCTATTCTCCACAGTAAGGGACACCCAGAGAAGTTCACAGAATTACATGAAGAACAGCAGAGGGAGGAGGGAGATAGAGGTGACCAGGAGGAAAAGATGGGGAGTCAAAATGGGAGAGAGCAATCTAGCCACTAATCAATTCCCTATGTGTTCTCCACGTTCTGGAACACCCAGAGAGATTCACAGAATTAAGTAGAGAAGAGAAGAGGAGGGAGGAGATAGATGTGACCTGGAGTAGGGGAAGGGAGAGTTAAAAGGGGAGAGAGCAATCAAGCCAGTAATCACACCCCTAAGTGAAAATAGATTCCGAAGATTAGATTTTTAAAGGTACAAATTTGAAAACAAATACCAACAAAGGTCCGTCTCGTCAAGGCTATGGTTTTTCCAGTAGTCATGTATGGATGTGAAAGTTGGACTGTGAAGGTTAAGCGTGGAAGAATTGATGCTTTTGAACTGTGGTGTTTGAGAAGACTTTTGAGAGTCCCTTGGACTGCAAGGAGATCCAACCAGTCCAATCTTAAGATAAGTCCTGGGTGTTCTTTGGAAGGAATGATGATGAAGCTGAAACTCCAGTACTTCGGTCACCTCATGCGAAGAGTTGACTCATTGGAGAAGACTCTGATGTTGGCAGGGATTGAGGGCAGGGGGAGAAGGGGACGACAGAGGATGAGATGGCTGGATGGCATCACTGACTCGATGGATGTGAGTTTGAGTGAACTCTGGGAGTTGGTAATGAACAGGGAGGCCTGGCGTGCTGCAGTTCATGGGGTCGCAAAGAGTCAGACACGATTAAGTGACTGAACTGAACTGAACCAATAAACAAAGATTAAAAATCTAGAGTAGAGGTTAGACTCTCAAAATTACAATATTAAAAATACAAAACTCAATCACAAAAAGTATAAAAAATATATATGTGAAATTTGCTTTAAAAATAGCGTATTTTTTGCAATGTAATAGTAGGTTATGAAAATGAAAATTAAACAAGTAATAAAAGACTTAAACATGTTTAAAAATTTAAAAATTATAATAGCAAAAATATATCTAGGAATTTCTCTGGAGCTGTTGTGGGCAGTGCAGGGTCAATTCAGTTTCAGGAAGTTCCTTGTTCCAGCTTATACTTCTTCTCAAGGTCTGTAGGCCCCTTCCAAAGCTCAGTCAATGCTAACTACAGGGTTTTAATCTGTTGCATCTGTCACTTCCAGAGCAGTTCCCTCTTTGTTTATTTTGGCTTTTTCTGTTTGCAAGTCTCTTCAGTGTCTAATTTCTGCCTGACACAAGAGGGTGAAGATGGTCACTTATTTAGGCTCACTTGTTCAGTCATGTAGTGGGGAGGGAGGAACACTGCAAAGGAATATCACTGGCATGTGTGAAGTGTCCTCACATGTATCGACCACACTGGGTTTGCCCCAGCTCATGACAGTGTGTGCTTTCCAGGTCTACACGTTTAGGTTCCAGGGTCCCCTGCACGGGTACTGTCCAAAGCAGGCCCTGTGTTTCATGAACTTCCCAGGTCTAAGCTGCTCAGGTTCAGGTTCATGGGTACTCCGCAAGGGCAGAATCAGTTGGGCATGCGTTTTGTGTCCTTCCCAGTTCCGAGCAGCCAGGAGACCAGGTGCTTGGCAAGCACACTGTCCCAGGTGGGCAGTGTGTCTTAATCACCTCCCTGGTCCTGGCCACTCACTTTCCTGTGTACACTGCAAAAGCACTGTCTCAGGTGTGCTATGTGTCTCCTCTGGGGAGCTGATCTCAGGCTGCGACTCTCTTGGCAGATGTCTATTATTCAGGATCCCAGGAAAAGTTGGTTAGTAACTGGGAGCCTGCTCACAGTTTGGTGGAATTTGCCGGTTTCTGGGACTGAGATTGCACCTTGCCTTCTGGCTGTGTTTGTCGCACTCCTGCCTCTCTGCTTCTAGCTGGGAGTGGGAGGGAGGGGCCTGTACGCAGCTGGCTAGCTCTCCTTTGGTGTTTGCTCAATCCTTTGTTTTGTGAGCTGGCCAGGCTGTGTATTAGGTTAGAGAATTTTTTATGGGAAAGTTCTCTCTGTCTCTCTTTTTTTCTCTCTCTGGCTATTCCACAGTTTGCGTTGCTATCTCACATTAGCTCCCTCAGATTGTCTTCAGGGCTTTCAGATCTGGTCCTTACCCTAAGCATGCAACCTGAGTCGCCCTGTCCAGTCTCCGCTTGCTAGTGGCAGACGCAATCATCTGGGCTACTTCTCTGCTGGGAGTTGCAGTTAGGTGTGTATTCTCTCTCTCTCTCTCTCTCTCTCTCTCTCTCTCTCTCTCTCTCTCTCTCTCTCTCTCTCTCTCTCTCTCTCACCTGGTTTTGTTGACTTCTGAGATTTCAAAATTCCCCTTGAACCTGCCAGTGAGAGGGTTCCCTGCTGTTTGGAAACTTCTCCTCCTTCACGACTCCCTCCTCAGGATGGGTCTCCATCCCTAACTCTTTTGTCTCTCTTTTTGTCTTTTATATTTTGTTCTATCTCCTTTCAAAGAGAATAGGCTGCCTTTCTGGGTGCCTGATGTCCTCCACCAGTGTTCAGAAGTCGTTTTGTGGAAGTTTCTCATCATTCAAATGATCTTTTGATGAATTTGTTGGGGAGAAAGTGGTTTCCCTATCCTATTCCTCCTCCATCTTGGGACTGCACCCTAGATTTATTTTATTTTATTTGCTACTGTTAAATTATTCTTGCACAGGTACTAGGTGCTTTCACACATACAATCTCAGATAATAGATAACTTTGTGACTCCAGGCACTATCACAGAGTTTATCTTAAAAGTCAGGAAGATAAACTCTCATAAATGTGACTTTTAAGTAACCACACGTAACCCTGCATTTTCAACCCTGCATTCTTCTGCCTTATCTGGCATAAGACCAGCCTTAACTTTAGGATTTGACACACCATCCTCCCTTCAAACCACCTCTAAACTTCAAACAGTGAATTTTTAAAACTATCATCTCACCTGACCAGAAACAATAACTATCATGTCTCATCTGTAAACTTCATAAGAGAGGGGAAATGGCCTGTTCTGAGTATGCAAGTTTTATATTTAGCATGTTTAGGAAGTTGAGACCAGAGTGTTCTAGCTGAGTGAAGTTCCAAGGTACAGACTATATTTTTTCTTTTTTAATTTTTTAAAATATAAATTTATTTATTTTAATTGGGAGTTAATTACTTTGCAGTATTGTATTGGTTTTGCTATACATCAACATGAATCTGCCACAGGTATACACGTGTTCCTCAAATGCCACCTTCACTTCTCACACCAGATTGTCACACTTCTCAGCACCATCTTCTGCATGGAAGAGAAGTCCTTCCCCTGCCTCGAGGTGGCTGCTGCTTCCACCAGAGGTGGTCTCTGGTGGTCCACAAGTGTAGCCCCGGGGTCCAGAACTGTAGCCCTAGATCTGCCATAGGGATGCATAGCCAGAAAGGCCAGGCCCTTGAGAACAGGAAGGACTGTGTAAGTTTGTTTCATTTCAAGTAGGGGGTCCAGAAAAGGGAAGGAGCCCCCTGGTCATACAGGGTAGAGTCAGAACTAAAACCCAGTCTCTTGTTACACAGAGCTGAACTTTAGTGTATTCTACCATGCTGGCTTGGGGCAGGATATAGCAACCCACTCCAGCATTCTTGACTAGAGAATCCCATAGACAGAGGAGCTTGGCAGATTACACCCCATGGGGTTGTAAAAAGTCAGACACTACTGAAGCGACTTAGCATACACCTTCACTTCTCAGTTTAGAAGAACACCCTAAGTTCCTGACTCAGCCAGGTTGTGCTGTAAACAGTCTATAAGGGGAAATCATAGTTTATCACATTAGTTCTATGGCTTCTAAAAAGCAGCACTCCTGCTATTTAATGGTGTGTGGCAGCTCAACCTCCATGCTTATGGTTCAGAACATGAAGAGCAAGACTTGAGCCCTAGAGGTGGTGGCGAAGGCAGGGAAACAATTGTGGCAAAAATTATAGGCAAAACTGTAGCAAAAAGTCTAGGAGCCAGAATCAGTATGCCTGGGATTTCCTCTTAACCCTAACACTAACTTCTGGAGAAGTCTTTTTTCCTCTCTGCCTTACATTTATATCACCTGAACAATGAAAATGTTGGACTAGTGGTTTCTAAAAGCCTTTCTAGCCACAATATTCAATGATTTGGGGGACTCCTTTAACACCTCTGACTTTACATTAAGGAAAGTGAAAGAACTCACAACGTCTTCAAGCTACATGGTCTAGTTCAGCTCACAAAGTGCTCTCTTTCACTGCAATGTGTTTTGATCTTGGCAACAGCCTTCTGAAATAGGTAGAGTGGGTATGTTCACCCTCAGTTGACAGACAAAGAAACTGAGGCTCAGAGGCTATATAATACTTATTGACCACTTGTTTTTTGTCAGTGTGTTAAGCATGTTATATGGATCATCTCAATTAGTCCTTTCAATGACCTTTTGAAGACCTTTACCATAGGTAATACAATTATTCACATTTTACAGATAAAGACATTGTTGTACAAAGAACTTCAATGATTTGCACATAGTCACCTGGTAGCAAGTGCCAGTCTGATTTCTAAGACTTGCACTTAAACAATTACCATGTATAGTCATTGTCTCTCTCATAAGAGCACAAATGGAGTCTTGCCTTCTTTGAGAATAGGAGATAAGAATTAGAGAAGAAACACCAAGAATTAGAGAACAGATGGGTGGGTTATAAACCTGCATTGGGCAAGCTGACCATTGGCAAAATTCTAAATACAGCTTTTATTTGTTGCCACCTGATATGTCCCTCCTCAAGAGGCTCCAACACCTATTAAGGCCAATTTCCATAGGCCCTACTCTCTAAAGCTGAAGGAGGTGGTAAAATGGTTTGTACAACAGGGGTTTTCAATCCTCATTGGTTAAGTGGGATTCTTTAAACATTACATTAAATTGGGGAAATTTAGATTCAATTTTTAAGCTTTCCAGGTGATTCTAATGTGCACTCAAGGCTCAGAACAAATGTTCAGTCTTGGGTGCACATTGAAACAGTCTTGCTGTTGTTGTTCAGTTGCTGAGTACTGTTTGACTCTGCTGCATCATGGGCTGCAGCACACTAGGCTTCCCTGTATTTCACTATCTTGCAGAGTTTGCTCAAACTCATGCCCATCAAACTGCTGATGCCATTCAATCATCTCATTCTCTGATGCCCCTTTATCCTCTTACCCTCAGTCTTTCTTAGCATCAGGGTATTTTCCAATGAGTTGCCTCTTCACATCAGGTGGACAAAATATTGGAGCTTCAGCTTCAGCATCAGTCCTCCTAATGAATATTTAAGGTTGATTTCCTTAAGGATTAACTTGTTTGATCTCCTTGGTGTCTAAGGGACTTTTCAGAGTCTTCTCCAGCAACACAATTCAAAAACATCAATTCTTCAGTGCTCAGCCTTCTTTATGGTACAACTCTCACACCCATACACGACTAATGAAAAAACTACAGCTTTGACTATATGGACTATGGTCAGCAAAGTGAGGTCTCTGCTTTTTAATACACTGTCTAGCCTTACCATAGCTTTTCTTCCAAGAAGCAAGCATCTTTTAATTTCATGGCTGCACCCACCTCACAGTCTGCAGTGATTTTAAAGTCCAATAAAATAAAATAAAATCTTATTGTTTCCACTTTTTCCATGAAGATACCACCCTAATGGCAGAAAGCAAAGAGGAACTAAAGAGCCTCTTTATGAATGTTAAAGAGGAGAGTGAAAAAGCTGGCTTAAAACAAGAATCAACAAACTAAGATTGTGGCATCAGGTCCCATCACTTCATGACAAATAGATGGAGAGAAAGTGGAAACAGTGACACATATTATTTTCTTAGACTTCAAAATCACATCAGATGGTGAGTGCAGCCATGAAAGTAAAAGATGCTTGCTCTTGTAAGAAAAGCTATGACAAAACTAGACAGGCTATTAAAAAGCAGAGACATCACTTTACCAACAAAGATCTATTTAGTCTAAGCTATGTTGTTTGTTTTTGGTTTTTTTTTTCCAGTAGTCATATATTAAAGTGAGAGTTCGACTATAAAGAAAGCTGAGCATGGAAGAATGCTTTCAAACTGTGGTGCTAGAGATGACTCTGGAGGGTCCCTTGGACAGCAAGACGATCAAACCAGTCAACCCTAAAGGAAATCAGCCCTGAATATTCATTGTAAAGACTGATGCTGAAACTGAAGCTCAAAGAGTTTGGTCATCTGATGTGAAAAATTAATTCATTGGAAGAGTGCCTGATGCTGGGAAAGATTGAAGTCAGGAAGAGAAGAGGGCAGCAAAGCATGAGATTGTTGGTTGACATCACCAACTCAATGGACATGAGTTTGAGCAAAATAAAGCTCAACATTCAGAAAACAAAGATCATGGCATCTGGTCCCATCACTACATGGGAAATAGATGGAGAAACAGTGGAAACAGTGTCAGACTTTATTTTTCTGGGCTCCAAAATCACTGCAGATGGTGACTGCAGCCATGAAATTAAAAGACGCTTACTCCTTGGAAGGAAAGTTATGACCAACCTAGATCGCATATTCAAAAGCAGAGACATCACTTTGCCAACAAAGGTTCGCCTAGTCAAGGCTATGGTCTTTCCTGTGGTCTTGTATGGATGTGAGAGCTGGACTGTGAAGAAGGCTGAGTGCCGAAGAATTGATGCTTTTGAACTGTGGTGTTGGAGAAGACTCTTGAGAGTCCCTTGGACTGCAAGGAGATCCAACCAGTCCATTCTGAAGGAGATCAATCCTGGAATTTCTTTGGAAGGAATGATGCTAATGCTGAAACTCCAGTATTTTGGCCACCTCATGCGAAGAGTTGACTCATTGGAGAAGACTCTGTTGCTGGGAGGGATTGAGGGCAGGAGGAGAAGGGGACGACAGAGGATGAGATGGCTGGATGGCATCACTGACTCGATGGATGTGAGTCTGAGTGACCTCCGAGAGCTGGTGATGGATAGGGAGGCCTGGCGTGCTGCAGTTCATGGGGTCGCAAAGAGTCGGACACGACTGAGCGACTGATCTGATCTGATCTCAAGTACAGGGAATGTGGCATACTGCAGTCCATGGGTATGAAAAGAGTCAGACACGACTCAGCTACTAAATAACAACACATTTGCTGTGAAGTGATAGGACTGAATGTCATGATCTAAGTTTTTTGAACACTGAGTTTTAGTTCAGCTCGCTTCAAGAGGGTTTTTAGTTCCTCTTCACTTTGTACAACTCAAGTGGTACCATCTGCATATCTGAGCTTATTATTCCTCAAGACAATCTTGATTCCAGCTTGTGAATCATCCAGTCCAGCATTTCACATGATGTACTCTGCATAGAACTTAAATAAAACAGGAAGACAGTATACAGCCTTGATGGAATCCTTTCCCAATTTTGAACCAATTCATTGTTTCAAATCCAGTTCTAATTGTTGCTTCTTGACCTGCACATGGGTTTCTCAGGAGAGAGGAAGATGGTCTGGTATTCCCATCTCTTTAAGAATTTTCCACAGTTTGTTATGATCCACACAGTTAATGGCCTTAGCATAGTTAATGAAGCAGAAATAGATGTTTTCTAGAATTCCCTAGCTTTTTCTATAATACAACAGATGTTGGAAATTTAATCTCTGGTTCCTCTGCCTCTTCTAAATCCAGCTTCTACATCTAGAAATTCTTGATTCACATACTGCTGAGGTCTAATTTGAAGGATTTTGAGCACTACCTTGCTAGCATGTGAAATGAGTGCAATTGTGCAGTAGTTTGAACATTCTTTGGCATTGCCTTTCTTTGGGATTAGGATGAAAACTGACATTTTCCAGTCTGGTGACCACTGCTGAGTTTTCCAAATTTTATGATATATTGAGTGCAACACTTTAATAGCATCATCTTTTAGTATTTGAAATAGCTCAGCTGGAATTCCATCACCTCCACTAGCTTTGTTCATAGTAATGGTTCCTAAGGCCCATTTGACTTCACACTCCAGGATGTCTGGCTCTAGGTGGGTGATCACACCATAGTGGTTATCCCAGTCATTAAAACTTTTTTTGTAGAGTTCTTTTTTTATGTGTATTCTTGCCACCTCTTTTTAATTACTTTTGCTTCCTTTAGGTCCTTACAGTTTCTGTCCTTTATTAAGCCAATCCTTGCATGAAATTTTGCCATGATATATCCAATTTTCTTGAAGAGATATCTAGTCTTTCCCATTGTATTGTTTCCTCTATATCTTTGCATTATTCATTTAAGAAGGTTTTTGTATCTCTCCTTCCTATTCTCTGGAACACTGCATTCAGTTGCATATATCTTTCCCTTTTTCCTTTCTCTTTCACTTTGTTTCTAAGCTATTTGTAAGGCCTCCAGAGACAACTAGTTTGCTACTTGCTTTTGTTTTGTTTCTTTGTTTGTTTGTTTTTGAGATGGTTTTGGTCACCGCCTCCTGCATTGTGTTCTGAACCTCTGTGCATAGTTCCTCAGGTACTCTGTCTGTTAGATCTAATCACTGCATCATCATAAGAGATTTGATTCGGCTCATATCTGAATCGCCTAGAGGTTTTCCCTACTTTCTTCAATTTAAGCCTAAATTTTGCTGTAAGGAGCTCATGATCTGAGCCACAGTCATCTCTAGGTCTTGTTTTGGCTGACTTAATAGAGCTTCTCCATCTTTGGCTGCACAGAATATAATCAATCTGATTTCAGTGTTGACCATCTCGTGATGTCCATGTGTAGAGTCCTCTCTTGTGTTGTTGGAAAAGGGAGTTTTCTATGACCAGTATGTTCTGTTAGCAAAACTGTTAACCTTTTGTCCTGCTTAATGTTGTACTCTAAGCCCAAGTGAAAGTGAAAATCGCTCAGTTGTGTCCAACTCTTTGCAACTCCATGGAATGTACAGTCCATGGAATTCTCTAGGCTAGAATACTGAATTGGGTAACCTTTCCCTTCTCCAGGAGATCTTCACAACCCATTGATTAAACCCAAGACTCCCGCATTACAGGTGGATTCTTTACCAGCTGAGCCACAAGGGAAGACAAGAATGAAGGAGTGGGTAGCCTATCCCTTCTCCATGGCCAAGCTTGCCTGTTACTCCAGATATCTCTTGACTTCCTACTTTTGCATTCCAGTCCTCTATGATGAAAAGTGATTGTGAACTTGCGACCCCATGGACTGTAGCCTACCAGTCTCCTCAGTCCATAAAACTTTCCAGGCAAGAATACTAGAGTGGGTTGCCATTTCCTTCTCCAAGGTATCATCCCTACCCAGGGATTGAACCCGGGTCTCCCACATTGCAGGCAGAAGCTTTACAGTCTGAGCCACCAGAGAAGCCCCCTATGATGAAAGGGACATCTTTTTTGGTGTTAGTTCAAAGAGGTCTTGTATGTCATCATAGAACCTTTTGACTTCATCTTCTTTGGCATTAGTGGTCAGGGCATAGACTTGGATTACCGTGATACTGAATGGCTTGCCTCGGAAAAGAACCAAGGTTATTCTGTCATTTAAAAAAAAAATATATTAATTTTCAATTGAAGGATAATTGTTTTACAGTATTGTGTTGGTTTCTACCAAGCATCAACATGAATCATTCATAGGTTTACCCATGTCCACTCCCACTTGAACATCCTTCCCTCCCTATTCCACCCCTCCAGGTTGTTACCAAGCCCCAGTTTGAGTTCCCTGAGCCATACAGCAAAGACCCATTGGCTATCTAATTTAGATATGGTAATGTATGTCTCCATGTTATTCTCTCCATACATTCCACCCACTCCTTCCTGCCCACACCAGCTGTGTCCATAAGTCTGTTCTCAATGTCTGTGTCTCCATTGCTGCTATGCAAATAAGTTCATCAGTACTATCTTTCTAGATTTCATATATATGCATTAGTATACAGTATTTGTTTCTCTCTTTCTGACTTACTTCATTCTGTACAATAGGCTCCATGTTCATCCACCTCAGGACTGATTCAAATGAGTTCACTTTTATGGCTGAATAATATTCCATTGTATATATATACCACAGTTTCTTTATCCATTCATCTGCTGATGGGCATCTAGGTTGCTTCCATGTCCTAGCTATTGTAAATAGAGTTGCAGTGAACATTGGGGTACAAGTGTCTTTTTCAATTTTGGTTTTCTCAGGGTATATGCCTAGTAGTGGGATTTCTGGATCATATGTGGTTTCATTCCTAGTTTTCAAAGGAATCTCCATACTGTTCTCCATAGTGTCTGTATTAGTTTACATTCCCACCAAGAGTACAAGAGGGTTCCCATTCTGTCATTTTTGAGTTTGCACCCAAGTGCTGCATTTCCGACTCTTTTGTTGATTGTGAGGGTTACTCCAAAAGATTATTGCACAAAGTAGTAGATATAATGGTTATCTGAATTAAATTCACCCAGTCCCATCCATTTTAGGTCACTGATTTCTAAAATGTCGATATTCACTCTTGCCATGTCCTACTTGACCACGTCCAGTTCACCCTGATTCATGGACCTAGTATTCCAGGTTCCTATGCAATACTGTTTTTTACAGTATCGGACTTTATTTTCACCACCAGACACATCCACAACTGAGAATTGTTTTTGCTTTGGCTCAGCCTCTTCATTCTTTCTGGAGCTATTTCTCCACTCTTCTCCAGTAGCATATTGGAGCATATCGACCTGTGGTCTCATCTTCCAGTGTCATATCTTTTTGTCTTTTCATACTATTCATGGGGTTCTCAAGGCAAGAATGCTAAAATGGCTTGCCATTCCATTCTCCAGTGGACCATGTTTTCTCAGAACTCTCCACTATGACCCATCCATCTTGAATGGCATTGCATGGCATGGTTCATAGTTTCACTGAGTTATACAAGGCTGTCATCTATGATCCATGTTATCACTTTGGTTAGCTTTCTGTATTATGGCTTTCATTCTGGAGGCTGTAGGATTTAAGATCTTGCTTTTTCTTTCTGTACCCTGATGAGTGAGGATAAGAAGCTTGTTCAAGCTTTCTGATGGGAGGGACTGGCTGTGTAGAAACCTGTGTCTTGTTGGTGGGCAGTGCCATTCTCATTAATCCTCAATCCAGTTGTCTACTGATGGGTGGGTCTCTTCTCCCTTCCTGTAGTTTGGCCTGAGGCAGCCCAGTCCTTGAGTCTGCAAGCTCTATGGTAGGGCTAAAGTTGACCTCCAAAAGGATTTATGGCAACACCTGCCTCCCAGGACTGCTGCTGCCAGTGCCCCTGTCCCTGAGATGGGTCACTGCCATCCCATGCTTCCACAGGAGACACTCAAACACTCACAGGCAGGTCTGGCTCTGTCTCCTGTGAGGTCTCTGCTCTTTCCTCTTGGATCCTGTTGCACACAAGGTTTTGTTTGTGCCCTCCAGGAGCCTCTGTTTCCCTCAGTCCTTGGGAGTTCTGTAATCAAATCCTGCTGACCTTCAAAATCCGATTCAGTGATTCCAAGATGGCAGAGAAGAAAGACGTGTGCTTATCTTCTTCTGCAAAAACACCAAAATCATAATTAGCTGCTGAACAATCATCAATAGGAGGATGTTGGAACACACCAAAAATGATAACCCACATTCAAGGACAAAGGAAAAGTCATGATGATATGGTAGGAGGGGTGCAATCACATTAAAATCATATCCCATACTGCCAGGTGCATGACCTACAAACTGGAGAACAATAATACCAAAGAAGTTCTCACACAATTGTGAAGTTTCTAGGCCCCACATCAGACTCCCCAACCTGGGGATCTGGCAAAGATACTTGGAATTCCCAGAGAATCTGACTTTGAAATCATTTAGAGCTTTTAAAAATTATCCAAGTATGACCACTGACTTGATAATTACTTTACAGTACATTTACCAAGCATGTCCTCTGGGCCTCAAAGTCCCCATCTGTTCCTTGAAGGGGCAAGAGATCCAGGCATTCACAGATAGCACAGTTTTCTGGGTATTCATAGGGAGGAAAGAAACCTTAGATGAAGAAGGCTGCCAACACAGCCTCCCTTCCTGTCCAGAAAGGATAGCCTGAGGGCCATAGAAAAAATAGTGACCCTTTGTAGGGGCCTGTACTCTGGACAGAGGCCATATGGAGAACCCTGGGTGGCTCACTGTTGCCTTCTCCCAGTGAGCTGCTTTCAGTGGAAGACTCACAAATTCTAAAGACATACCAGGGCAGTGAAACAGTGGTCCACACTGGCTCACAGCTCCAGGTAGCAAGTATGAAATGATTTCTCAATTAACAGAAAATTAATTTGCTGTTATTCTTGGAGTTGAAATGATCCAGAATCACTTCTCTTTGAATCATCCAGTGGGTAAAAGAAGCAGCTAATTTACAGGAGAGCCCTGCTGTATTTGCCCTGGTATCTACAACCCTCATCCTCCATGTCCTAGTACTGAATTAACTGAGTAGAGACTGTTTATACAAAACGTAAGAAAACAAAGCTCTGTGTTCAACCTTAAAGGCCCTTACAGCCTACCATCGTCAGAAAAGCAGTGACTCCTAGCTGGTCAGTTTCCATGGTTATCTAGCACAAATTGCTCCAGGTGAAAAAACAAAGTGCTGCAAAGAGTACATGATTATATTTGCATAAGGTGGGCATCAAGAGTAGTTCGCTGTTGAAACAGAGGCTAATTTAGGGAATGAGACTGGGCAAGCGAATAACAAAGAACAAGTGCCTGTGTGCTCAGTCACTCCTGATTCTCTGCTATCCCATGGACTGTAGCCTGCCAGGCTCATCAGTCCCTAGGAGTCTCAGGGCAAGAATACTGGAGTGGGTTGCTGTTTCCTCCTCTAGGGGATCTTCTCCACCCAGGGATTGATCTAGCATCTTCTGTATTGGCAGACAGATTATTTTACCACTGAGCCACCTGGGAAGCCTGTAACAGAGAACCTGTTTCTAAAATGTTTATCTCCACTTAAGTAAGAGGAGGGATAGTTCAAACAGTGATACCTTTAAAAATAGATTGATTATGTCTTCCACTGAAAAATATCTTCTTGTAAGCCTTGAAATCATACCTCAAATTCAATTGGCAGTACTTGTGTTAAGCATTTCCCTCTTCCTAAGTCCGTAAAGGAGCAGGAAATGGCAAGCCACTCAAGTGTTCTTGCCTGGAAGATCGCATGGACAGAGGAGCCTGGCAGGCTACAGTCCATAGGGTCACAAAGAGTCAAACATGACTGAAGCGACTTCAGATCAGATCAGTCGCTCAGTCGTGTCCGACTCTTTGCGACCCCATGAACTGCAGCACGCCAGGCCTCCCTGTCCATCACCAGCTCCCGGAGGTCACTCAGACTCGCATCCATCGAGTCAGTGATGCCATCCAGCCATCTCATCCTCTGTCGTCCCCTTCTCCTCCTGCCCTCAATCCCTCCCAGCATCAGAGTCTTCTCCAATGGGTCAACTCTTCACATGAGGTGGCCAAAATACTGGAGTTTCAGCTTTAGCATCATTCCTTCCAAAGAAATTCCAGGATTGATCTCCTTCAGAATGGACTGGTTGGATCTTCTTGCAGTCCAAGGGACTCTCAAGAGTCTTCTCCAACACCACGGTTCAAAAGCATCAATTCTTCGGCGTTCACCCTTCCTCACAGTCCAGCTCTCACATCCATACATGACCACAGGAAAGACCATAGCCTTGACTAGGGGAACCTTTGTTGGTAAAGTAATGTCTCTGCTTTTGAATATGCTATCTAGGTTGGTCATAACTTTCCTTCCAAGGAGCAAGCGTCTTTTAATTTCATGGCTGCAGCCAACATCTGCAGTGATTTTGGAGCCCAGAAAAACAAAGTCTGACACTGTTTCCACTGTTTCCCCATCTATTTCCCATGCAGTGATGGGACCGGATGCCATGATCTTCGTTTTCTGAATGTTGAGCTTTAAGCCAACCTTTTCACTCTCCACTTTCACTTTCATCAAGAGGCTTTTTAGCCCCTCTTCACTTTCTGCCATAAGAGTGGTGTCATCTGCATATCTGAGGTTATTGATATTTCTCCCGGCAATCTTGATTCCAACTTCTGTTTCTTCCAGTCCAGCATTTCTCATGATGTACTCTGCATATAAGTTAAATAAACATGGTGACAATATACAGCCTTGACGTACTCCTTTTCCTATTTGGAACCAGTCTGTTGTTCCATGACCAGTTCTAACTGTTGCTTCCTGACCTGCATACAGATTTCTCAAGAGGCAGATCAGGTGGTCTGGTATTCCCATCTCTTTCAGAATTTTCCATAGTTTATTGTGATCCACACAGTCAAAGGCTTTGGCATAGTCAATAAAGCAGAAATAGATGTTTTTTCTGGAACTCTCTTGCTTTTTCCATGATCCAGCGGATGTTGGCAATTTGATCTCTGGTTCCTCTGCCTTTTCGAAAACCAGCTTGAACATCAGGAAGTTCACGGTTCACGTATTGCTGAAGCCTGGCTTGGAGAATTTTGAGCATTACTTTACTAGCGTGTGAGATGAGTGCAATTGTTCGGTAGTTTGAGCACTTCTTGGCATTGCCTTTCTTTGGGATTGGGATGAAAACTGACCTTTTCCAGTCCTGTGGCCACTGCTGAGTTTTCCAAATTTGCTGACATATTGAGTGCAGCACTTTAACAGCATCATCTTTCAGGACTTGGAATAGTTCCACTGGAATTCCATCACCTCCACTAGCTTTGTTCGTAGTGATGCTTTCTAAGGCCCATTTGACTTCACATTCCAAGATGTCTGGCTCTAGGTCAGTGATCACATCATCATGATTGTCTAGGTCTTGAAGCTCTTTTTTGTACAGATCTTCTGTGTATTCTTGCCACCTCTTCTTAATATCTTCTGCTTCTGTTAGGTCCACACCATCTCTGTCCTTTATCGTGCCCATCTTTGCATGAAATATTCCTTTGGTATCTCTGATTTTCTTGAAGAGATCCCTAGTCTTTCCCATTCTGTTGTTTTCCTCTATTTCTTTGCATTGATCACTGAAGAAGGTCAGGTCCATGAATCAAGGCAATTGGAAGTGGTCAAACAAGAGATGGCAAGAGTGAATGTCGACATTCTAGGAATTAGCGAACTAAAATGGACTGGAATGGGTGAATTTAACTCGGATGACCATTATATCTACTACTGTGGGCAGGAATCCCTCAGAAGAAATGGAGTAGCCATCATGGTCAACAAAAGAGTCCGAAATGCAGTACTTGGATGCAATCTCAAAAATGACAGAATGATCTCTGTTCGTATCCAAGGCAAACCATTCAATGTCACAGTAATCCAAGTCTATGCCCCAACCAGTAACGCCGAAGAAGCTGAAGTTGAAAGGTTCTATGAAGACCTACAAGACCTTTTAGAACTAACACCCAAAAAAGATGTCCTTTTCATTATAGGGGACTGGAATGCAAAAGTAGGAAGTCAAGAAACACCTGGAGTAACAGGCAAATTTGGCCTTGGAATACGGAATGAAGCAGGGCAAAGACTAATAGAGTTTTGCCAAGAAAATGCACTGGTCATAGCAAATACCCTCTTCCAACAACACAAGAGAAGACTCTATACATGGACATCACCAGATGGTCAACACCGAAATCAGATCGATTATATTCTTTGCAGCCAAAGATGGAGAAGCTCTATACAATCAGCAAAAACAAGACCAAGAGCTGTCTGTGGCTCGGACCATGAACTCCTTATTGCCAAATTCAGACTGAAATTGAAGAAAGTAGGGAAAACTACTAGACCATTCAGGTATGACCTAAATCAAATCCCTTATGATTATACAGTGAAAGTGAGAAATAGATTTAAGGGCCTAGATCTGATAGATAGAGTGCCTGATGAACTATGGAATGAGGTTCGTGACATTGTACAGGAGACAGGGATCAAGACCATCCCCATGGAAAAGAAATGCAAAAAAGCAAAATGGCTGTCTGGGGAGGCCTTACAAATAGCTGTGAAAAGAAGAGAAGTGAAAAGCAAAGGAGAAAAGGAAAGATATAAACATCTAAATGCAGAGTTCCAAAGAATAGCAAGAAGAGATAAGAAAGCTTTCTTCAGTGATCAATGCAAAGAAATAGAGGAAAACAACAAAAGAAGCGACTTAGCAAGGTCTTAAAATGGAAAGCAGTGATTAACAAGTTTCTAATTGGAACTCAGCTATTTACAAAGTTGATTAATTTCTCTAAAGTTCAGTTTCGTCATCTTAAGAAAGAGTAAAGAATAGTACCTCCCTCGAAGGGTTGTTATGATGATTAAAGGATAATATTATTTTTCCACTCTGTTTTTAAACTTTTAATTTATTTTTAATTGAATGATGATTGCCTTACAATATTGTGCTGGTTTCTGCCCAATATTAACACGAATGAGCCATAAGTATACCTATGTACCATCCCTCTTGTATCTCCCTCCCACAAGAGATAACACTCTTAAGTGCATAGTACAGTTCTTAGCACTTATAAAGTTGTTGTTTTTTTTTTAATAGCAGGTGTTATTATTACCTAAAATCCAAAATCTCTTGAAGGATATTTCCCAAAGTCTTCATGAGTGAGTTTGGTTGATGCCTTTTTCAGAGACAGTTTAGTAGAGTGTAAACTTTGGATTCATATATGGGCTTAAATCTGGGCTCTCTAGGTCCAGCTCTGAGGCTCCTATTAAATTACTTTACCTGTCTGAACCTCAGGTCCAGCCTATTGTAAAATGGGGATTAACATCTCATTTTATGGGACTGTTGTGAGAATTAAAAGATATGTGTGACATGCCTGGTAAACAGTAAGTGCTTAAAATATTAATTTCTTCTAAGGAAAGTAATGGTCTCTGACACATGATGAGAGGAAGTGTGCTGAAAGTAGGGCAATGGGTGTTAAAATGAAAGGCAGGAAACGAGACAAACTTATGCCTTCTGGGTTTGACCTGAGATTTTAGCACTCTACTATCAAGGTAATGGAAAAGGTTTAAGGACCCAGTGATATAAAAATGTTAGTACACTGTAATAATAATAAAAAAAAGATAGTTACATGATATACATGGTATATCTATATATGAGTTTAGGGATCATTGTACAGGATAGGGCATTTAAAGTGTTTCCCATTCTCATTTCATCATTCTTGTCTTAAAAGCCCCATGAACAATATGAAAAGACAAAAAGATATGACACTGGAAGATGAACTTCCCAGGTTGGTAGGTGCCAGATATGCGACTAGAGAAGAGTGGAGAAATAGCTCCAAAAGGACTAAAAGAGGATGAGCCAAAATGGAAACAATGAGGAGTTCTGGATGTGTCTGATGGTGAAAGTAAAATCAGATGCTATATAGGAACACAGAATGTTAGGTCCATGAATCAAGGTAAATTGGAAGTGATCAAATAGGAGATGGCAAGAATTAATATTGACATTTTAAAAGTCAGCAAGCTAAAATGGGCCAGAATGGATAAATTTTATGCATATAATCATTATATCTACTACTGTGGGTAAGAATCTCTTAGAAGAAATGGAGTAGAATTCATAATCAACAAAAGAATCCGAAATGCATTCAGATCAGATCAGTCGCTCAGTCGTGTCCGACTCTTTGCGACCCCATGAATCGCAGCACGCCAGGCCTCCCTGTCCATCATCAACTGCTGGAGGTCACTCAGACTCACATCCATTGAGTCACTGATACCATCCAGCCATCTCATCCTCTGTCGTCCCC
Organism: Tragelaphus eurycerus; assembly: GCA_935064755.1. Lineage (NCBI taxonomy): Eukaryota > Metazoa > Chordata > Mammalia > Artiodactyla > Bovidae > Tragelaphus > Tragelaphus eurycerus. The sequence goes on along the minus strand of CAKXYN010000046.1, from coordinate 10,947,813 downwards.
TTCTCCTCCTGCCCCCAATCCCTCCCAGCATCAGAGTCTTCTCCAATGAGTCAACTCTTCACATGAGGTGGCCAAAATACTGAGGTTTCAGCTTTAGCATCATTCCTTCCAAAGAAATCCCAGGGCTGATCTCCTTCAGAATGGACTGGTTGGATCTCCTTGCAGTCCAAGGGACTCTCAAGAGTCTTCTCCAACACCACACTTCAAAAGCATCAATTCTTTGGTGCTCAGCCTTCTTCACAGTCCAGCTCTCACATTCATACATGACCACAGGAAAGACCATAGCCTTGACTAGGCGAACCTTTGTTGGCAAAGTGATATCTCTGCTTTTGAATATGTGATCTAGGTTGGTCATAACTTTCCTTCCAAGGAGTAAGCGTCTTTTAATTTCATGGCTGCAGTCACCATCTGCAGTGATTTTGGAGCCCAAAAAGAAAGTCTGACACTGTTTCCACTGTTTCCCCATCTATTTCCCATGAAGTGATGGGACTGGATGCCATGATCTTCGTTTTCTGAATGTTGAGCTTTAAGCCAACCTTTTCACTTTCCACTTTCACTTTCATCAAGAGGCTTTTTAGTTCCTCTTCACTTTCTGCCATAAGGGTGGTGTCATCTGCATATCTGAGGTTACTGATATTTCTCCTGGCAATCTTGATTCCAACTTGTGTTTCTTCCAGTCCAGCGTTTCTCATGATGTATTCTGCATATAAGTTAAACATGGTGACAATATACAGCCTTGACGTACTCCTTTTCCTATTTGGAACCAGTCTGTTGTTCCATGTGCAGTTCTAACTGTTGCTTCCTGACCTGCATACAAATTTCTCAAGAGGCATGTCAGGTGGTCTGGTATTCCCATCTCTTGAAGAATTTTCCACAGTTTATTGTGATCTACACAGTCAAAGGCTTTGGCATAGTCAATAAAGCAGAAATAGATGTTTTTCTCAAACTCTCTTGCTTTTTCCATGATCCAGCAGATGTTGGCAATTTGATCTCTCATTCCTCTGCCTTTTCTAAAACCAACTTGAACATCAGGAAGTTCACAGTTCACATATTGCTGAAGCCTGACTTGGAGAATTTTGAGCATTACTTTACTAGCATGTGAGATGAGTGCAATTGTGCGGTAGTTTGAGCATTCTTTGGCATTGCCTTTCTTTGGGATTGGGATGAAAACTGACCTTTTCCAATCTTGTGGCCACTGCTGAGTTTCCCAAATTTGCTGGCATATTGAGTGTAGCACTTTCACAGCATCATCTTTCAGGATTTGGAATAGCTCAACTGGAATTCTATCACCTCCACTAGCTTTGTTCGTAGTGATGCTTTGTAAGGCCCACTTGACTTCACATTCCAGGATGTCTGGCTCTACGTCAGTGATCACACCATCATGATTATCTGGGTTGTGAAGATCTTTTTGGTACAGTTCTTCTGTGTATTCTTGCCACCTCTTCTTAATATTTTCTGCTTCTGTTAGGTCCATACCATTTCTGTCCTTTATCAAGCCCATGTTTGCATGAAATGTTCCTTTGGTATCTCTGATTTTCTTGAATAGATCCCTAGTCTTTCCCATTCTGTTGTTTTCCTCTATTTCTTTGCATTGATCGCTGAAGAAGGCTTTCTTATCTCTTCTTGCTATTCTTTGGGTCTCTGCATTCAGATGTTTATATCTTTCCTTTTCTCCTTTGCTTTTTGCTTCTCTTCTTTTCACAGCTATTTGCAAGGCCTCCCCAGACAGCCATTTTGCTTTTTTGCATTTCTTTTCCATGGGGATGGTCTTGATCCCTGTCTCCTGTACAATGTCACGAACCTCATTCCATAGTTCATCAGGCACTCTATCTATCAGATATAGGCCCTTAAATCTATTTCTCACTTCCACTGTATAATCATAAGGGATTTGATTTAGGTCATACCTGAATGGTCTAGTGGCTTTCCCTACTTTTTTCAATTTCAGGCTGAATTTGGCAATAAGGAGTTCATGGTCTGAGCCACAGTCAGCTCCTGGTCTTGTTTTTGCTGATTGTATAGAGCTTCTCTATCTTTGGCTGCAAAGAATATAATCGATCTGATTTTGGTGTTGACCATCTGGTGATGTCCATGTGTAGAGTCTTCTCTTGTGTTGTTGAAAGAGGGTGTCTGCTATGACCAGTGCATTTTCTTGGCAAAACTTTATTAGTCTTTGCCCTGCTTCATTCCATATTCCAAGGCCAAATTTGCCTGCTACTCCAGGTGTTTCTTGACTTTCTACTTTTGCATTCCAGTCCCCTATAATGAAAAGGACATCTTTTTTGGGTGTTAGTTCTAAAAGGTCTTGTAGGTTTTCATAGAACCGTTCAACTTAAGCTTCTTCAGCACTACTGGTTGGGGCATAGACTTGGATTACTGGGATATTGAATAGTTTGCCTTGAAAACGAACAGAGATCATTCTGTTGTTTTTGAGATTGCATCCAAGTACTGCATTTCAAACTCTTTTTGTTGACCATGATGACTACTCCATTTCTTCTAAGGGCTTCCTGCCTGCAGTAGTAGATATAATGGTCATCTGAGTTAAATTCACCCATTCCAGTCCATTTTAGTTCGTTGATTCCTAGAATGTCAACCTTCACTCTTGTCATCTCTTGTTTGACCAATTCCAATTTGCCTTGATTCATGCACCTAACATTCCAGGTTCCTATGCAATATTGCTCTTTACAGCATCGGACCTTGCTTCTATCACCAGTCACATCCATAACTGGGTATTGCTTTTGCTTTGGCCCCATCCCTTCATTCTTTCTGGAGTTATTTCTCCACTGATCTCCAGTAGCATATTGGGCACCTACTGACCTGGGGAGTTCCTCTTTGAGTGACCGATCATTTTGCCTTTTCATACTGTTCATTGGGTTCTCAAGGCAAGAAGACTGAACTGGTTTCCCATTCCCTTCTCCAGTGGACCACATTCTGTCAGATCTCTCCACCATGACCCGCCTGTCTTAGGTGACCCCACTGGCATGGCTTAGTTTCACTGAGTTAGACAAGGCTGTGGTCCTAGTGTGATTAGATTGACTAGTTTTCTGTGAGTATGGTTTCAGTGTGTATGCCTTCTGATGCCACTTGCAACACCTACTGTCTTGGGTTTCTCTTACCTTGGACATGGGATATCTCTTCATGGCTGATCCAGCAAAGCGCAGCCACTACTCCTTACCTTAGACGAGGGGTATCTCCTCACTGCTGCCCCTTCTGACCTTGAATGTGGAATAGCTCCTCTAGGCCCTCCTGCGCCCACGAAGCCACTGCTCCTTGGAGGTGGGGTTGCTCCTCCCAGCTGCTGCCCCTGGCCTCCAATGTGGGGTAGCTCCTTTTGGCCACCTCCCCTCTGGCATGGGGTCTTCCCGGCTTCTGCCCCTGACCTCGGACGTGGGGTCACTCCTCTCAGACGCAGTCACAGCCGCCCGAGCTAAATGCGTGGGTCACAGCCGTCTGTGCTATAAAACACTGATGAAAGAAATCAAAGATATACTCTCCAATTAGTTATTACAATGAATCAAAAAAATGTCTGGAGGTTGTAAAGGCCTCACCAGACCTACTCCCATAATTTACATTTTAATATAACAGGATTAGCCAAAAGATTTTTTCCAGAGACTGTCTACAAGCAGGACACATTATTGTTATATAATCCTAAGGAATGTGTGTGGGGGGGAGTTTGCCTTTTCTTCCTCCTTGAGAATTCCACACCCCTCTCTCCTTGGGGATCCCTGGACTTCTTATCAATCTGCCTAGGAATTGACTCTCTCATTTGGATGAGGCATCATGAACTGGGTGCTTCCAGTAGTTGGGTCTTAATAGAGGTGGATGCCTTTGTGGGAGTTCTCACTAGTTGATACTTCTTAGAGTCAGGGGTTTTCTAGCAGCCTAGTACCTTAGAGTCAACATTACCACTCCAAAGGCTCAGGGCCTAATCTCTGGCCAGCAACTGAAGATTCCATAGGTGTTTTTTTATGGTGTTAAATGGGGTTAAAACAAACACTCAAAAACAAGAAACAAAGGATGTACCCAAGACAAATGGCAAATACAAAAATCAGACAAATAATAGCAAAAATAATGAAATGTGCACACATACATATACACCCATAAACAAAAGCAAAACAGTCAAAAATAAAATAAAATAAAATAGGTTGATGCAGCTGCAAAGGAAATCAAATATGGTATCAACTGGTTAAAAACAAAACTAAATAAAGCACAAACTGGAACATAAATCCAAAGCAAGGTGCCAACTGGAGAATAAAGCAACAAATACAAAACAACCTAATAAACAAGGTGAGAAAAAGAAAGAATAGAAAGGCAAAGTTAAATAGAGGGAGATAAAGAAGATTTACATATATTAAATAATAACTACTATAGGAAAAGTACATTAGGAAAAGCAAATGAAAGGATAAGTGTAGAAAAATAAAAATAAATTTAAAAAAAATTAAAAAAGGAAAACCCCCACAAAACTGCAAAAGGCCAGTGTAGAGTCAGAAATGTATAAAATAAATTAAAAGTGTGATTAAAAAAGATTCTTTAATGTTTAAATAGATTTAATAGTGCTAATAAAATCAACAACTACAACAACAAAGGGAAACAAATGAAAACATCCAGAAACAACTACAGAACAAGTTAAAATATAAGAATAATGAATGTTTTTCTTGAATGTCAGCTGTCAGCATTGTTTCCCTTGCTGTGAGTCACAGTCTACTTCATCTCCCTAGGTTGCTCTCCAATACTGGTCTGGTCTCTGGACTTGCTGTGGGGGCAGCTCAGATGCTAATCTCATCCTACTCTTACGTGTTCTTACCGCCAATGTCCACAGCTGTCAGAACTAGTGCCTTTTCTTTTCTGGGAAGTCTTATTGTCCTTTTATATATTCCATAGACACAGAACCTGCCTAGTTTATCATGTGAATTTCATCTGAAGCTTGTACAGTTTGTGGGGAAATTTTGGGTCTTCTTTAGCTGAGTTTCAGTTGTGGTTTTATCTCCATCTCTGCATGTGACTCATCCACAGGGTTTTGCTCCTGGGGCTGCCCTGGAGGAATGTGGGTCTGACTCAGTGAGGACCAGTTGTGAAGGTGATATAACAGATTGGGTCACGGGAACCCTGGCAGCACTGGGTACTCAGGGGAGCCAAAAGCTAAGGCAGCAGGTAATGTGATGCTCTTAAGTTTTTCTAGCCTTTGGCAGTTCTGTCCCAGTGGGGAATGTGTCAAGGTAGTGTAGTTGTTTGGATTATGGAGACCCGGGAAGTGCTGGCTACCCAGGGATGTTGGCAATTATTGTCGCAGGAGATACGGTGCTATTTAGGCCTTTTTCTAGCCTACAGCAGCTCTGCCCCATTGAGGACTGAGCATGAAGGTGATGCAACTGCCTGGGTCATGGGGACCGTGGTAGCACCAAGTGTGCAGGGGCACCGACTCTCTCAGCCACAGGAGCTATGGCCCTATCAGAGTCTTTCTACATTCTGGCAGCTGGCAATCAGAGGGCCTCTTTGGCTGGTCCTTTTTTGTTGCTCAGCCTATTCAAGCACTTAAATGGCCACACTGTCTGGGGTCCATCTCTGTTTTCTGTGCAACAGGTGCTGAAAAAGCCAGCTTCTCTGGAGTCTTTATTGTTCAGTTGCTGGTACTAGTGTGTGGGGAGAGAGAGGCTACAGTTATGTCACTATCCCCTATGCATGACTCAGCAGTATCACCTTGCTTTCATGGAATCCAGGTTCCTCCAAAGGCAGTTCCCACCACCATCTCTTCCCTCACAAGACCTTGCCCTGGGGATTGCTCTCCAGTTCATATGCTCTAGCTCCCAGCAAGTGTGCTTTCTAGGGGACTTGCACCCTTGCCAGGGGTACGAATGGCAGCAGCAAGGATTGTCTGTGTGATTCTTATTCCATTTAGAGTATCACAGATCAGCTGCTTCACTCACAGACTCAAATGTTTCTCCTCTGTCCCAAACAATTGCTCCAATGTAGGGATCAGAGGCCTGATTCAGTTTCCTCACCCACCAAGGTCAGGTGCAGTACTGCTCACTCTCCTCTTTTTCCCTTTACTCCCTCCATGCTATTGAATTTTGTGTGATTATATATATATTTTTCCAGTTGTCAGGTACTCCTGCCTGGTCTCAGCTGGTGTTCTGCAAGATCCTCTGTGTCTGGAAGTATATTCCTCGTGTATCTGTGGAGATAGATGTACTCCACATCCACCTACTCCTCCACCATCATTTTCTCCTAAATCATAACAATATTTTTTTTTTTTACCTACCTCCTAGTGTAATGAAAATAAAACAAAGTATACATATGGGATCTAACTAAACTTAAAAGCTTTTGCAGAGCAAAGGAAACCATAAACAAAATGAAAAGACAAGCCTTAGATTCAGAGAAAATATTGCAAATGAAACAACCAACAAGCAATTAATCTTCAAAATATATAAAAACTCATCCTGCTCAATATCAAAATAATAAACAACCCAATAAAAAATAAGCAAAATGTTGAAATTGTTATTTCTTGAAACAAGACATACACATAAGTAAAAAGTACATGAAAAGATTCTCAACATCAGTAATAATTAGAATTTTTTATATTTTATTTTTATTTTATTTTACTTTATAATATTGTATTGGTTTTACCATGTATCAAAATGAATCTGCCACAGGTATACATGTGTTCCCCATCCTGAACCCTCCTCCTTCCTCCCTCCCCATACCATCCCTCTAGGTCGTCCCAGTGCACCAGTCCCAGGCATCCGGTATCAGGCATTGAACCTGGACTGGCGACTCATTTCATATATGATAATATACTTATTTCAATGCCATTCTCCCAAATCATCCCACCCTCTCCCTCTCCCAGAGTCCAAAAGACTGTTCTATACATCAGTGTCTCTTTTGCTGTCTTGTAAACAGGGTTATTATTACCATCTTTCTAAATTCCATATATATGCATTAGTACACTGTATTGGTGTTTTTCTTTCTGGCTTACTTCACTCTGTATAATAGCCTCCAGTTTCATCCACCTCATTAGCACTGATTCAAATGTATTCTTTTTAATGGCTGAGTAATACTCCATTGTGTATAAGTACCACAGCTTTCTTATCCACTCATCTGCTGATGGACATCTAGGTTGCTTCCATGTCCTGGCTATTATAAACAGTGCTGTGATGAACATTGGGGTAGATGTGTCTTTTTCAGTTCTGGTTTTCTCAGTGTGTATGCCCAGCAGTGGGATTGCTGGATCATAAGGCAGTTCTATTCCCAGTTTTTTGAGGAATCTCCATACTGTTCTCCATAGTGGCTGTACTAGTTTGCATTCCCACCAACAGTGTAAGAGGGTTCTCTTTTCTCCACACCCTCTCCAGCATTTATTGCTTGTAGACTTTTGGATCACAGCCATTCTGACTGGCATGAAATGGTACCTCATAATGGTTTTGATTTGCATTTCTCTGATAATGAGTGATGTTGAGCATCTTTTCATGTGTTTCTTAGCGATCTGTACGTCTTCTTTGGAGAAATGTCTATTTAGTTCTTTGGCCCACTTTTTGATTTGGTCATTTATTAAAGTTTAATTAGGTCCCATTTGTTGTTTTTTTTATTATTATTTTATTTTACTTAACTTTACAGTATTGTATTGGTTTATTTTTGATTTTATTTCCAATATTCTGGGAGGTGGATCATAGAGGATCCTGCTGTGATGTATGTCAGAAAGTGTTTTGTCTATGTTTTCCTCTAGGACTTTTATAGTTTCTGGTCTTACATTTAGATCTTTAATCCATTTTGAGTTTATTTTTGTGTATGATGTTAGAAAGTGCTCTAGTTTCATTCTTTTATAAGTGTTTGACCAGTTTTCCCAGAACCACATGTTAAAGAAATTATCCTTAATCAATTGTATATTCTTGCCTCCTTTGTCAAAGATAAGATGTCCATATGTGCATGGATTTATCTCTGGGCTATCTATTTTGTCCCATTGATCTATATTTCTGTCTTAGTGCCAGTACCATACTGTATTGATGACTGTAGCTTTGTAATAGAGCCTGAAGTCAGGCAGGTTGATTCCTCCAGTTCCATACTTCTTTCTCAAGATAGCTTTGGCTATTCGAGGTTTTTTGTATTTCCATACAAATTGAGAAATTATTTGTTCTAGCTCTGTGAAAAATACCATTGGTAGCTTGATGGGGATTGCATTGAATCTATAAATTGCTTTGGGTAGTATACTCATTTTCACTATATTGATTCTGCCAATCCATGAACATGGTATATTTCTCCATCTATTAGTGTCCTCTTTGATTTCTTTCACCAGTGTTTTATAGTTTTCTATATATAGGTCTTTAGTTTCTTTAGGTAGATATATTCCTAAGTATTTTATTCTTTTTGTTGCAATGGTGTACTCCTGCCTTTCTCAATCACTTTCCTTCATTTATTTTGTTGTTGTTGTTGTTAATATAAATTTATTTATTTTAATTGGAGGTTAATTACTTTATAATATTGTAGTGGTTTTGCCATACACTGACATGAATCCGTCATGGATATACATATGTTCCCCATCCTGAACCTCCCCTCCCACCTCCTTCCCCACCTTATCCCTCTGGGTCATTCCAGTGCACCAGTCCCGAGCAACCTGTCTCCTGCATCGAACCTAGACTGGCGATCCATTTCACACATGATAGTATACATGTTTCAATGCCATTCTCCCAAATCATCCCACCCTCAGCCTATCCTACAGAGTCCAAAAGACTGTTCGATATATCTGTGTCTCTTTTGCTGGCTCACATATAGGGTTATCGTTACTATCTTTCTAAATTCAATATATATGCGTTAATATAGTGTATTGCTGTTTTTCTTTCTAGCTTACTTCACTCTGTATAATAGGCTCCAGTTTCATTCACCTCATTAGAACTGATTCAAATGTATTCTTTTTAATGGCTGTGTAATGTTCCATTGTGTGTATGTACCATAGCTTTCTTATCCATTTGTCTGCTGATGGACATTATAAACAGTGGCTATTATAAACAGTGCTGCGATGAACATTAGAGTGCATGTGTCTCTTTCAATTCTGGTTTCCTCGGTGTGTATGCCCAGCAGTGGGATTATTGGATCATAGGGAAGTTTTATTTACAGTTTTTTTAAGGAATTTCCACACTGTTCTCCATAGTGGCTGTACTAGTTTGCATTCCCACCAACAGTGTAAGAGGGTTCCCTTTTCTCCACATCCTCTCCAGGATTTATTGCTTGTAGGCTTTTGGATAGCAGCCATTCTGACTGGCGTGAAATGGTACCTGATTGTGGTTTTGATTTGCATTTCCTTTCTTTCTTATCACAAGCTAGCTGAATCTATGTACAGAGGTTTTTAAGAAAATACTAGGATGATTTGAACATATTCACATTTGTATGAGCATGACGGAGCTGGATGTTCTAAATGTCCTTGAAGCATTAAATTCTAAGATCAAAACCCTAATTGTGGTGGTAAAGACAAATATTTTCATTTGCATTATGTAATTGTAGGACTTACAGATATTAAATCAAGATTATCCAAAAGGTCTGAATGAATTCTTACCCAGCTTCATCTGCCATTTCTTGAAGCAGCATATCCACTTGATTCCAGAAATTTTTTTTATTAAATTTTATTTTGCTTAACTTTACAATATTGTATTGCTTTTACCATACATCAAGATGGATCTGCCACAAGTATACATGTGTTCCCCATCCTGAACCCTCCTCCCTCCTCCCGCCCCATACCATCCCCCTGGGTTGTCCCAGTGCACCAGCCCCAGGCATCCGTTATCAGGCGTCGTACCTGGACTGGCGACTCATTTCAGATATGATATTATACATATTTCAATGCTACTCTCCCATATCATCCCACCCTCTCACGTTCCCAGAGTCCAAAAGTCTGTTCTATACATCAGTGTCTCTTTTGCTGTCTCGTAAACAGGGTTATTGTTACCATCTTTCTAAATTCCATATATATGCGTTAGTATACTGTATTTGTGTTTTTGTTTCTGGCTTACTTCACTCTGTATAATAGGCTCCAGTTTCATCCACCTGATTAGAACTGATTCAAATGCATCCTTTTTAATGGCTGAGTAATACTCCATTGTGTATATGTACCACCGCTTTCTTATCCTTTCATCTGTGGATGGATATCTAGGTTGCTTCCATCTCCTGGCTATTATAAACAGTGCTGCTGTGAACATTGGGGTACACGTGTCTCTTTCAATTCTGGTTTTCTCAGTGTGTATGCCCAGCAGTGGGATTGCTGGATCATAAGGCAGTTCTATTCCCAGTTTTTTGAGGAATCTCCATACTGTTCTCCATAGTGGCTGTACTAGTTTGCATTCCCACCAACAGTATAAGAGGGTTCCCTTTTCTCCACACCCTCTCCAGCATTTATTGCTTGTGGACTTTTGGATCACAGCCATTCTGACTGGCGTGAAATGGTACCTCATAGTGGTTTTGATTTGCATTTCTCTGATAATGAGTGATGTTGAGCATCTTTCCATGTGTTTGTTAGCCATCTGTATGTCTTCTTTGGAGAAATGTCTATTTAGTTCTTTGGCCAATTTTTTGATTGGGTCATTTATTTTTCTGGAATTGAGCTGTAGGAGTTGCTTGTATATTTTTGAGATTAGTTGTTTGTCTGTTGCTTCATTTGTTATTATTTTCTCCCAATCTGAAGGCTGTCTTTTCACCTTGCTTATAGTTTCCTTTGTTGTGCAGAAGCTTTTAAGTTTGATTAGGCCCCATTTTTTTTTATTTTATTTCCAATATTCTGGGAGGTGGGTCATAGAGGATCCTGCTGTGATGTAAGTCAGAGAGTGTTTTGCCTATGTTTTCCTCTAGGAGTTTTATGGTTTCTGGTCTTACATTTAGATCTTTAATCCATTTTGAGTTTATTTTTGTGTATGGTGTTAGAAAGTGTTCTAGTTTCATTCTTTTACAAGTCTTCGACCAGTTTTCCCAGCACCACTTGTTAAAGAGATGGTCTTTAATCCATTGTATATTCTTGTTTCCTTTTTCAAAGATAAGGTGTCCATAGGTGCGTGGATTTATCTCTGGGCTTTCTATTTTGTTCCATTGACGTATATTTCTGTCTTTGTGCCAGTACCATACTGTCTTGATGACTGTGGCTTTGTAGTATAGCCTCAAGACTGGCAGGTTGATTCCTCCAGTTCCATTCTTCTTTCTCAAGATAGCTTTGCCTATTCGAGGTTTTTTGTATTTCCATACAAATTGAGAAATTATTTGTTCTAGCTCTGTGAAGAATACTGTTGGTAGCTTGATGGGGATTTCATTGAATCTATAAATTGCTTTGGGTAGTAAACTCATTTTCACTATATTGATTCTTCCAATCCATGAACATGGTATATTTCTCCATCTATTAGTGTCCTCTTTGATTTCTTTCACCAGTGTTTTATAGTTTTCTATATATAGGTCTTTAGTTTCTTTAGGAAAATATATTCCTAAGTATTTTATTCTTTTCATTGCAATGGTGAATGGAATTGTTTACTTAATTTCTCTTTCTTTTTTCTCATTATTAGTGTACAGGAATGCAAGGGATTTCTGTGTGTTGATTTTATATCCTGCAACTTTACTATATTCATTGATTAGTTCTAGTAATTTTCTGGTGGAATCTTTAGGGTTTTCTACGTGGAGGATCATGTCATCTGCAAACAGTGAGAGTTTTACTTCTTCTTTTTCAGTTTGGATTCCTTTTATTTCTTTTTCTGCTCTGATTGCTATGGCCAAATCTTCCAAGACTATGTTGAATAGTAATGGTGAAAGTGGCCATCCTTGCCTTGTTTCTGACTTCAGAGGAAATGCTTTCAATTTTTCACCATTGAGGATAATGTTTGCTGTGGGTTTGTCATATATAGCTTTTATTATGTTGAGGTATGTTCCTTCTATTCCTGCTTTCTGGAGAATTTTTATCATAAATGGATGTTGAACTTTGTCAAAGGCTTTCTCTGCATCTATTGAGATGATCATATGGTTTTTATTTTTCAATTTGTTAATGTGGTGTATTACATGGATTGATTTGCAGATATTGAAGAATCCTTGCATTCCTGGGATAAAGCCCACTTGGTCATGGTGTATGATCTTTTTAATGTGTTGTTGGATTCTGATTGCTAGAATTTTGTTAAGCATTTTTGCATCTATGTTCATCAGTGATATTGGCTTGTAGTTTTCTTTTTTTGTGGCATCTTTGTCCGGTTTTGGTATTAGGGTGATGGTGGCCTCATAGAATGAGTTTGGAAGTTTGCCTTCTGCAATTTTCTGGAAGAGTTTGAGTAGGATAGGTCTTAGCTCTTCTCTAAATTTTTTGGTAGAATTCAGCTGTGAAGCCGTCTGGACCTGGGCTTTTGTTTGCTGTAAGATTTCTGATTACAGTTTCAATTTCCGTGCTTGTGATGGGTCTGTTAAGATTTTCTATTTCTTCCTGATCCAGTTTTGGAAAGTTGTACTTTTCTAAGAATTTGTCCATTTCTTCCATATTGTCCATTTTATTGGCATATAATTGCTGATAGTAATCTCTTATGATCCTTTGTATTTCTGTGCTGTCTGTTGTGATCTCTCCATTTTCATTTCTAATTTTATTGATTTGATTTTTCTCACTTTGTTTCTTGATGAGTCTGGCTAATGGTTTGTCAATTTTATTTACCCTTTCAAAGAATCAGCTTTTGGCTTTGTTGATTTTTGCTATGGTCTCTTTTGTTTTTTTTTGCATTTATTTCCGCCCTAATTTTTAAGATTTCTTTCCTTCTACTAACCTTGGGGTGCTTCATTTCTTCCTTTTCTAGATGCTTTAGGTGTAGAGTTAGGTTATTTATTTGGCTTTTTTCTTGTTTCTTGAGGTATGTCTGTATTGCTATGAACTTTCCCCTTAGGACTGCTTTTACAGTGTCCCATAGGTTTTGGGTTGTTGTATTTCCATTTTCATTCGTTTCTATGCAGATTTTGATTTCTTTTTTTATTTCTTCTGTGATTTGTTGGTTATTCAGGAGTGTGTTGTTCAGCCTCCATATGTTGGAATTTTTAATAGTTTTTGTCCTCTTATTGAGATCTAATCTTACTGCATTGTGGTCAGAAAAATGCTTGGAATGATTTCAATTTTTCTGAACTTACCAAGGCTAGATTTATGGCCCAGGATGTGATCTATCCTGGAGAAGGTTCCGTGTGCGCTTGAGAAAAAGGTGAAATTCATTGTTTTGGGATTAAATGTCCTATAGATATCAATTAGGTCTAACTGGTCTATTGTATCGTTTAAAGTTTGTGTTTCCTTGTTAATTTTCTATTTAGTTGATCTATCCATTGGTGTGAGTGGGGTATTAAAGTCTCCCACTATTATTGTGTTATTGTTGATTTCTCCTTTCATACTTGTTATTATTTGTCTTACATATTGCGGTGCTCCTATGTTGGGTGCATATATATTTATAATTGTTATATCTTCTTGGATTGATCCTTTGATCATTATGTAGTGACCTTCTTTGTCTCTTTTCACAGCCTTTGTTTTAAAGTCTATTTTATCTGATATGAGTATTGCTACTCCTGCTTTCTTTTGGTCCTTATTTGTATGGAAAATCTTTTTCCAGCCCTTCACTCTCAGTCTGTATGTGTCCCCCGTTTTGAGGTGGGTCTCTTGTAGACAACATATGTAGGGGTCTTGTTTTTGTATCCATTCAGCTAGTCTCTGTCTTTTGGTTGGGGCATTCAACCCATTTACATTTAAGGTAATTATTGATAAGTATGATCCTGTTGCCATTTGCTTTACTGTTTTAGGTTCGAATTTATATACCCTTTTTGTGTTTCCTGTCTGGAGAATGTCCTTTAGTATTTGTTGGAGAGCTGGTTTGGTGGTGCTGAATTCTCTCAGCTTTTGCTTGTCTGTGAAGCTTTTGATTTCTCCTTCATATTTGAATGAGATCCTTGCTGGGTACAATAATCTGAGCTGTAGGTTATTTTCTTCCATCACTTTAAGTATGTCTTGCCATTCCCTCCTGGCTTGGAGAGTTCCTATTGAAAGATCAGCTGTTATGCTTATGGGAATTCCCTTGTGTGTTATTTGTTGTTTTTCCCTTGCTGCTTTTAATATTTGTTCTTTGTGTTTGATCTTTGTTAATTTGATTAATATGTGTCTTTGGGTGTTTCGCCTTGGATTTATCCTGTTTGGGACTCTCTGGGTTTCTTGGACTTGAGTGATTATTTCCTTCCCCATTTTAGGGAAGTTTTCAACTATTATCTCCTCTAGTATTTTCTCATGGTCTTTCTTTTTGTCTTCTTCTTGTGGGACTCCTATGATTCGAATGTTGTAACGTTTAATATTGTCCTGGAGGTCTCTGAGATTGTCCTCATTTCTTTTAATTTGTTTTTCTTTTTTCTCCTCTGCTTCATTTATTTCTACCATTCTATCTTCTAATTCACTAATTCTATCTTCTGCCTCTGTTATTCTACTATTTGTTGCCTCCAGGGTGTTTTGGATCTCATTTATTGCATTATTCATTATATATTGACTCTTTTTTATTTCTTCTAGGTCCTTGTTAAACCTTTCTTGCATCTTCTCAATGCTTTTCTCCAGGCTATTTATCTGTGATTCCATTTTGATTTCCAGATTTTGGATTAATTTCACTATCATTATTCTGAATTCTTTATACTGTAGATTCGCTATTTCTTCCTCTTTTGTTTGGTTTGGTGGGCTTTTATCCTGTTCCTTTACCTGCTGGGAATTCTTCTGTCTCTTCATCTTGTTTAAATTGCTGAGTTTGGGGTGTCCTTACTGTATTCTGGCAGTTTGTGGAGTTCTCTTTATTGTGACGTTTCCTCACTGTGTGTGGGTTTGTACAGGTGGCTTGTCAAGGTTTCTTGGTTAGAGAAGCTTGTGTCGGTGTTCTGGTGAATGGAGTTGGATTTCTTCTCTCTGGAGTGCAATGGATTGTCTAGTAATGAGTTATGTGATGTCTATGATTTTGGGGTCACTTTGGGTAGCCTGTAAATTGGTTTGGTTTCAGTGTAGGTTTGGAGGCATTTGATGAGCTCCTGTGAATTAATGTTCCGTAGGATCAGGGTTTGGACTTAAGCCTCCTGCTTCCAGTTATCGGTCTTATTTTTACAGTAGTCTCAAAAACTTCTCCTTCTATACTGCACTCCACACCTGGACTCCTCAGAGATGTTCACGGAGTTATACAGAGAAGAAAAGAGGGAGGAAGGAGACAGAGGTGGTCAGGAGGATAAAAGGAGGAAATGAAAAGGAGAGAGAGAGATCCAGTCAGTAATAGGCACAAATTGATTACATATACCAGAAAGCATAGATTAAAGATCTAGATTAGAGTTTGGAGTTTCAGGACTACAATGTCAAAGAAAAGATGAAGAGATAGAAAGAGGGAGGAAAAAAAATAAGAAAAAGTCACAAAGGTTATATTTTAAAAAATGAATAGGTAAAAAATTGATAGCAATTACCAATAAGCTAAACTTATGAATCTAGAGCAGAGTTTGGAGTTTCAAAAATACAATGTTAAAGGAAAGAAAAAAAGAAAAGACAAAAAGAAAAAAAAAGGTTGCAAGAGTTATAAAAAATATTCTAAAAGTGGAAATTACAGGAGTACTAGAGGATAAAAGTTAAAAAACAAATTTTTAATAAAAATATATATATATAAATATATATATGAAAAAAAGAAAGAAAGAAAGAATGATGGTAAAAATAGTAACAATATATATAAGACTTTCTCTGTTATTGTTGTGGGTATTGTGGGTTCAGTTCATTTTCAGCTAGTTCCTTGTTCCAGCTTAAATTTCTCAAGATCTATAGGCCCCTTTCTCTGTAGTTGGTACTAACCACGGGGTTTTAGTTTATTGCCTGTCGCTTCCATGGCGGTTGCCTCTGTTATAGCTTCTTCTGTTTGCTGGTCTCTTCAGTGTGTGATTTCCGCCCTGATACAAAGAGGGCGGTGGTGGACACCTTTTTTTTTTTTTTTTTTTTTTTTTAGGCTCACTTGTTCAGTCGTGCTGCGGGGAGGGAGGGACGCTGCAAATAAATACCATTGGCGTGTGCTCGCAGTGACTCAGCCACACTGGGTCTGCCCCTGCTCACGCCGCGTGTAGCCTCCCTGCCCACTCTGCTTAGGCTCTCTGTTTCCCCGCCAGAACCATCGGCGACCGGCCCTGGGCTGCTTGCCCCTTCCAGGTCTAAGCCGCTCAACTTCAGGCACTCCGGTAGTCCTCCGAGGCCCAGGCTCGGTTGGGCCTGCATTTTGTGCCCTTTGCAGAATCCAGCAGTGCAGGTAATGAGGTGTTTAGCAAGCTCGGATTCTGCGACTTATCACCTCCCCGCCACTCAGTTTTCTAAGTGTACCACTGGTGCACTTTCTTAGGCAGATGTTAGCTGACCAGAGCCCTAAGAAGTCTTAGTTAGCAAAGAAGCCTGCTTACAGTTTTGAGGATAATGTCTCTCTGGGGCTGCGATTGCCTCCCTCCGGCTCTGGCTGCTTGACACCGGAGGGGGACAGACTGCAGCCAGCTATCTCTGTAAAGTCCTTTGTTCTGTGCGCCGGCCTGGTGGTGTCTTGGGTTAGGGCTGGCTTTTCGTGTGGTAGGTATCCCACAGTCTGGTTTGCCAGCCCAAATTATTCCGCTCAGGTAGTGCTCGGGATATTCAGGCCAATGCAGCCCGCGAAGAAGCGGCCTGCGAAGTGGTTCACGAAGAAGCGGCACGTGGCACCTACCTGCCCAGCCCCCTCTTGCTAATGGCGGATGCAGGCATTTGTGCTGTTTCTCCGCTGGGGAAGTTATCGTGGGGCTCGTAGTCTGTGGGTTTTAATTGATTATTTATTTTCCTCCCTGTTATGATGGCCTCCGTGCTTCCCAGGTTTGGCACAGACTCAGCTGCTGCTGCTGCTAAGTCGCTTCAGTCATGTCCGACTGTGTGTGACCCCATAGACGGCAGCCCAACAGGCTCCCCCATCCCTGGGATTCTCCAGGCAAGAACACTGGAGTGGGTTGCCATTTCCTTCTCCAATGCATGAAAGTGAAAAGTGAAAGTGAAGTCGCTCAATCAGGTCCGACTCTTAGTGACCCCATGGACAGCAGCCCACCAGGAACCTCTGTCCATGGGATTTTCCAGGCAAGAGTACTGGGGTGGGGTGCCATTGCCTTCCCCACAGACTCAGCAGTGAGAGTGTTTCCTGGTGTTTGGAAAGTTCTCTTTTTTTTTTAAGACTCCCTTCCCTGGACAGAGGTCTGTCCCTCCCTCTTTGTCTCTTTTTTGTCTTTTATATTTTTTCCTACCTCCTTTAGAAGGCAATGAGTTGCTTTTCTGGGTGTCTGATGTCCTCTGCCAGCATTGCAAAGTTGTTTTGTGGAATTTACTCGGCATTTAGATGTTCTTTTGATGAATTTATGGAGGAGAAAGTGTTTTCCCCCTCCTATTCCTCCGCCATCTTTCAGAATTTTTTTTTTTTTTAATGAGAATTTGTATTTAGATTTTATTTGGGTTTGAGTAGTTATTTTTTTTTCTGATCTAGTTTTAAAAAGGAAAACTGGTCAACAATTTTTAAAAGAAATTAAAAAAATTTTTTCCACCATAGGGAGCTGAATTATAAAATGATTTATTTCTGAATAATGTGAAATTACATAGCCTTAAACTGTGAGGTTATGTGAAAACTATTTACAGTTATATTCATATATAATTTGAATATAATATATATATATTCAGGGTGAACCAATTTATAAATCTCTGTTATTACTCACTTTGCTTGTATTTAAAATGCAATACATTTAATTATAGGTTAATCATAACTGTCCTTCTGCTAGTTGATGCAAATTTTATATTAAAGATTACTCTTTTAAAAAATCTAAAGATGAATAAAATATAAATACTGAGATAGTTAAAACAATAACGGAGATCTCAAGGAATAGAGTCCAATTAATCAAAAAAAAATTTTTTAACTCAGTTAAAATATTTTGAGCATACAGATGGGAATGCTAAGATATAGTTATAGCTCTACCACTATGGAGAAGGAAATGACAACCCACTCCAGTGTTCTTGCTTGGAGAATCCCAGGGACAGGGGAGCCTGGTGGGCAGCTGTCTCTGGGGTCACACAGAGTCAAACACGACTGAAGGGACTTAGCAGCAGCAGTAGCAGCTACCACTAACAAGATACATTATTTTAAGCAAATCTCTAATAAAGCCACTGGGACTTAGTCTCTCTTGTTTTCCATTCACCTTCAAAATATACAGAATTCAGAAAATAATATATCAAATATTAATGTAAATTTAGATGGCATTGTTTCAGTTCAGTTCAGTTGCTCAGTTGTGTCCGACTTTTTGCGACCCCATGAATCGCAGCATGCCAGGCCTCCCTGTTCATTACCGACTCCCAGAGTTCACTCAGACTCATGTCCATCAAGTCACTGATGCCATCCAGCCATCTCATCCTCTGTCGTCCCCTTCTCCTCCTGCCCCCAATCCCTCTCAGCATCAGAGTCTTCTCCAATGAGTCAACTCTTCGCATGAGGGGCCAAAATACTGGAGTTTCAGCTTTACCATCATTCCTTCCAAAGAACACCCAGGGCTGATCTCCTTCAGAATGGACTGGTTGGATCTCCTTGCAGTCCAAGGGACAATCAAGAGTCTTCTCCAACACCACAGTTCAAAAGCATTAATTCTTCAGTGCTCAGCCTTCTTCACAGTCCAGCTCTCACATCCATACATGACCACTGGAAAAACCATAGCCTTGACTAGACGGACCTTTGTTGGCAAGTAATGTCTCTGCTTTTGAATATGCTATCTAGTTGGTCGTAACTTTCCTTCCAAGGAGTAAGCGTCTTTTAATTTCATGGCTGCAGTCACCATCTGCAGTGATTTTGGAGCCCAGAAAAATAAAGTGTGACACTGTTTCCACTGTTTCCCCATCTATTTCCCATGAAGTGATGGGACCAGATGCCATGATCTTCGTTTTCTGAATGTTGAGCTTTAAGCCAACTTTTTCACTCTCCACTTTCACTTTCATCAAGAGGCTTTTAGTTCCTCTTCACTTTCTGCCATAAGGGTGGTGTCATCTGCATATCTGAGGTTATTGATATTTCTCCCAGAAATCTTGAATCCAGCTTGTGTTTCTTCCAGCCCAGAATTTCTCATGATGTACTCTGCATATAAGTTAAATAAGCAGGGTGACAATATACAGCCTTGACATACTCTTTTTCCTACTTGGAACCAGGCTGTTGTTCCAAGTCCACTTCTAACTGCTGCTTCCTGACCTGCATATAGGTTTCTCAAGAGGCAGGTCAGGTGGTCTGGTATTCCCATCTCTTGAAGAATTTCCAGTTTATTGTGATCCACAGGGTCAAAGGCTTTGGCATATTTAGTAAAGCAGAAATAGATGTTTTTCTGGAACTCTCTTGCTTTTTCCATGATCCAGCAGATGTTTGCAACTTGATCTCTGGTTCTTCTGCCTTTTCTAAAACCAGCTTGAACATCAGGAAGTTTACGGTTCACATATTGCTGAAGCCTGGCTTGGAGAATTTTGAGCATTACTTTACTAGCGTGTGAGATGAATGCAATTGTGCAGTAGTTTGAGCATTCTTTGGCATTGCCTTTCTTTGGGATTGAGATGAAAACTGACCTTTTCCAGTCCTGTGGCCACTGGTGAGTTTTCCAAATGTGCTGGCATATTGAGTGCAGCACCTTCACAGCATCATCTTTCAGGATTTGGAATAGCTCCACTGGAATTCCATCACCTCCACTAGCTTTGTTCGTAGTGATGCTTTCTAAGGCCCACTTGACTTTACATTCCAGGAAGTCTGGCTCTAGGTCAGTGATCACACCATTCTGATTATCTGGGTCGTGAAGATCTTTTTTGTACAGTTCTGTGTATTTTTGCCATCTCTTCTTAATATCTTCTGCTTCTGTTAGGTCCATATAATTCCTGTCCTTTATCAAGCCTATCTTTGCATGAAATGTTCCTTTGGTATTTCTGATTTTCTTGAAGAGATTTCTAGTCTTTCCCATTTTGTTGTTTTCCTCTATTTCTTTGCATTGATCATTGAAGAAGGCTTTCTTATCTCTTCTTGCTATTCTTTGGAACTCTGCATTCAGATGTTTATATCTTCCCTTTTTTCCTTTGCTTTTTGCTTCTCTTCTTTTCACAGCTATTTGTAAGGCCTCCTCAAACAGTCATTTTGCTTTTTTGCATTTCTTTTCCATGGGGATCGCCTTGATCCCTGTCTTCTATACTGTGTCATGAACCTCTGCCCATAGTTCATCAGGCATTGTACCAGATCTAATCTGGTAAATCTATTTCTCAGTTCTACTTTATAATTGTTAGGGATTTGATTTAGGTCATACCTGAATGGTCTAGTGGTTTTCCCTTCTTTCTTCAATTTAAGTCTGAATTTGGCAATAAGGAGTTCATGATCTGAGCCACAGTCAGCTCCTGGTCTTGTTTTTGCTGACTGTATAGAGCTTCTCCATCTTTGGCTGCAAAGAATATAATCAATCTGATTTCGGTATTAACCATCTGGTGATGATGACCAAATGTACCTCGCAAGAAACAAAATTAGGTCTGACATATTTAAAGGCTTAGTGAGCACAGAGACTGGTGAACACAGGTAAATCCAGAGAAGTGCTGAGTACAAGAAAATCATAAGGTCTAATTCTGGAGGTGAAAAAGGGAGAACAAGTAAAAATTAGACGATAAACATCATATAAGATAGAGGATGTGGTGACTTGTTATATGTTTAAAAATTCAAGAAAAGATTTTATATTTAGACATTAAATTAAGTGTTCATGTAAAAATGTGAAGGGTACTACTAAGGAAATAGCATGTTTCTTCTAAAATAATAGAGGAAAAAATGGGGTAAACCACTTAATAAATCCAAAAGAAGGTAGCAAAATTGAATCACTGAGAAAACAGAATAAACAGAAATCATAAAATAAAAAGAAACATCCCCAAAATATCAGGATATTTTAAAAAATAATGAAACAAATTAAAAATATGTACTTTAGACATGATTTTGAATTGTAACAACTGGTTGGATGTTAAAAGTCAGGAAAAATTGTCAACCCATGGACTGTAGCCTGCCAAGCTTCTTTGTCCATAAACACTAACCTAAGAAGACAGTTGTAGCTTTAGCAATAAAAGCATACTATCTAAAAGCATTAAAATTTTTTCAAAAATGTGGGTCACTATAAAATGATAGAGAGTAAACTTACAAACTGAAATAATTCTAAACTTTCATGTTCCTCTGTGCTGTACTTAGTCATTCAGTCATATATGACTCTTTGCAACCCCATGGACTATAACCTGCCAGGCTCCTCTGTCCATGGGGATTCTTCAGGAAAGAATACTGGAGTGGGTTGTCATGCCCTCCTCTAGCAGATGTTCCCAACCCAGGAATCAAACCGGGGGTCTCCTGCATTGCAGGTGATTCCTTACCAGCTGAGCTACCAGGGAAGCACTCATGTTCCTCCATATAGCCTCAAAGTGTGTTTGTATGGATATATATAAAACTGACAGAGGAAATTATTAACCTTGGTGGAATTTCACAAAATTCTCTCAGTACCTGACAAAACTAAGATTAAAGAAATTACAAAAGACCTGATTAAGTATCTTAAGCAACTCCTACAGTTCAATTCCAGAAAAATAAATGACCCAATCAAAAAAATGGGCCAAAGAACTAAATAGACATTTCTCCAAAGAAGACATACAGATGGCTAACAAACACATGAAAAGATGCTCAACATCACTCATTATCAGAGAAATGCAAATCAAAACCACTATGAGGTACCATTTCACGCCAGTCAGAATGGCTGTGATCCAAAAGTCCACAAGCATTAAATGCTGGAGAGGGTGTGGAGAAAAGGGAACCCTCTAACACTGTTGGTGGGAATGCAAACTAGTACAGCCACTATGGAGAACAGTATGGAGATTCCTCAAAAAACTGGGAATAGAACTGCCTTATGATCCAGCAATCCCACTGCTGGGCATACACACTGAGGAAGCCAGAATTGAAAGACTCGTTTGAACCCCAATGTTCATTGCAGCACTGTTTATAATAGCCAGGACATGGAAGCAACCTAGATGTCCATCAGCAGATGAATGGATAAGAAAGCTGTGGTACATATACACAATGGGGTATTAGCCATTAAAAAGAATACATTTGAATCAGTTCTAATGAGGTGGATGAAACTGGAGCCTATTATACAGAGTGAAGTAAGCCAGAAAGAAAAACACAAATACAGTATACTAACACACGTATATTGAATTTAGAAAGATGGTAACAATAACCCTGTATATGAGACAGCAAAAGAGACACTGATGTATAGAACAGTCTTTTGGACTCTGGGAGAGGGAGAGGGTGGGACGATTTGGGAGAATGGCATTGAAACATGTATAATATCATATATGAAACGAGTCACCAGTCCAGGTTTGATACACGATATTGGATACTTGGGGCTGGTGCACTGGGATGACCCAGAGGGGTGGTATGGGGAGGGAAGAGGGAGGAGGGTTCAGGATGGGGAACTCATGTATACCTGTGACAGATTCATTTTGATATATGGCAAAACCAATACAATATTGTAAAGTTAAATAAAATAAATTTTAAAAAAATAAATTGAAAAAATAAATAAAAAATTAACATATAGACAATTATAATGAAACCTGTGCCCATTAATTTGTGAATACACATCTATTATAAGCATACAACACATGAAACTGATCATACACTGTGACATAAAGCAGATATAACACATATCAGACAAATCTACTGCCTAACCACAGTTCAATAATGAATTACTATGAGAATTTGCTTCAGAATTTTTTTGTAAGACTCTAAAACTGTTCTAAGAGTTAAAGTTTATTAAAAATACATATATAGGCATACATATATTTGGAAAAGACATATGTATGAAGTTAACAAACTTTTTTTTAAATTTATTTTGTTTTTTTTTCCCTAGTTTTTTTTCTTTGTTTGTTTTTGTTTTTACAATATTGTATTGGTTTTCCATACATTTAAATTTTAAAAGAGTTGCAATTGAAAGACAAAGAAATAAGTGGAATGTGGCTTGTGGGATGTAAAGCTAATGTCATACTTAGAATTTTCTGTACTTAAAAACTCACTTTAGAAAGGAAGGTAAGCTAAAAATTAACTCAATAAGCATTCATCTCACTAAGTCAGGAAAAACAGAGAATAAATCTGTAGGAGGTATAAGAAAATAATCTCAGAGGTAAAAAAAATAGAAATATAAAAGGATCAAAATTTTAAAGTTGAGTTCTCTGTAAAGACTAATAACATACCTCTACAGAAAGTAATAAGGCATAAAAAGACAAGGCATAAACAAAGTACAGAAATAAAAGTAGAATAGTAGCTGCAGATGAAGTTACTTTAAAATGATAAATTATGAACAGTATGCCAATAAACTGGAATTAGAAAAAATGGACATATCGTAGGACAGCATTTCTGAAATAAACTAAAAACAGTTAAATAGTATTCTAAATTTTGATTAAATATGTTAAAACATATAAGCAAATTAATTAACAGCAGACACAGTACCAAATGTTTTTACT
This sequence comes from Tragelaphus eurycerus, assembly GCA_935064755.1. Lineage (NCBI taxonomy): Eukaryota > Metazoa > Chordata > Mammalia > Artiodactyla > Bovidae > Tragelaphus > Tragelaphus eurycerus. The sequence goes on along the minus strand of CAKXYN010000046.1, from coordinate 10,924,271 downwards.
GGTACATTACATTTACTGGTACATTACTGGTACGTTACATCAATCATTTGAGAAAAGAGCAATTCTTATCTTAAACAAACTCTTCCAAAGAATAGAAAATATAAAGAACATTGCCAAACTTTTGATACCCAAAACAAAAAAAGGATACTACTATAAATGAATGGACAATTACAGACTAAACTCACTGGAAAACAGAGAGGCAAAAATACTATACAAAAGATTATCAATGAAGCAGTATTCCTCCTCATTCCCTGTGGAATTTTTTCATGCACTTTTAATGAATGAACATAAGCCTGATCACTTCAATTAATTACTCCAGTAGCTGCCAAGACTCTAAAAACATCATGGAACAATGCTTTAAAAAGTTTTTTTCATCATTCAGAATCAAAGTGTGGGAACTGAGAAAAAAATTATTCAAGCACTGTATCAAAAATACTTCATGATGAATTTAGCCTAGAAATGTAAGCATAGTTTAATATTTGAAAAATGGATCTATGTATTTTAACCATATTATGAAGTTAAAGAAAAAAACACAAATGATAACCTGAACATAAAGAGATAAAACATTAGATAAAATCCAACACTTGATGTATTCAACAAACCAACTTTCAGATGAATGGTTCATGACCTAACATCTAGTAAACTAGGATGGGAAAACAAAACATTCATGAAAACTGAGGATCAACTAACAGATTTGCATATTCAGAGATATAGATAGATATAGAGATATTAAATTAAGCATTGTTCTGTATTCCTACTAAACATAAGAAAAATAAAAGGTATATAGATTACAATGGAAATCAACAAAGAATCATTACTTGAAAATGCCTATAGTCGCTAACCCAGCAACCCCACTCAAGTATATTCCCTAGAGAAACTGTCGTCAGCACAAGAATGACCATAGAACTATTATTTGTAATGACAGAAAACTATGGAAACAGCCTAAATGTACATCAGTAAATAGAATGGATAAATTGTGTGATATTTCTACAATAAAAAACTATACTGAGGTGAAAGTGAAAATGACATAATGAATCAGAAGAATCATCTTGAATAAAAAAGAAAGAAACATGACACCACGCATATAAAATTGGAAAATATACAACATAAATTGTACCTTTTTTGAACTTATATTTAAATGGAGGATAATTGGCTTTACAATGTTGTGCTGGTTTTTGCCACACATCAACATGAATTAGTCATAGGTGTACATATTTCCCGGAGAAGACAATGGCACCCCACTCCAGTCTTCTTGCCTGGAGAATCCCAGGGATGGGGGAGCCTGGTGGGCTGCCATCTATGGGGTCACACAGAGTTGGACATGACTGAAGCGGACTTAGCATGACTTAGCAGCAGCAGTAGCAACATACATATTTCTTCTCCCTTTTGAACCTCTCTTCCACCTCTCACCCCATCCCATCCCTCTAGGTCATCACAAAGCACCAGGCTGAGCTCCCTGTGACATATAACAATTTCCCACTAGCTAACAGTTTTTTTTTTTTAATTTTATTTTTTAACTTTACAATATTGTATTGGTTTTGCCATATATCAACATGAATCTGCCACTTCACCCCAAAACAATGAATTTCAACTTTTTCTCTAGCTAACAGTTTTACACAGGGTAATGTATGTATTTCAATGCTACTCTCAATTCATCCTACCTTCTCCTTCCCCTGCTATGTCCTCAAATTCTCCCTCTATGTCTGTGTTTTTATGCCTTCCCTGCAAATAAGTTAATCAGTAACATTTTTCTATCTTTCATATATATGCATTAACACATTGTATTTTTCTCCTTCTGACTTACTTCACTCTGTATAACAGGCTCTAGGTTCATCCATCTCAGTTCAACTGACTCACATTAGCTCCTTTTTATGGCTGAGTAATATTCCCCAGCAAAGAGTTACTCATGGTTTTTCCCCACAACGTTCTGAGTTTTAGTGTGGAGAGCTGGGAAGAAAAAAACAAGACACCCAAATAATAATAACAACAAAAATAACAACAATTGTCATAAAAAATTAAAGGATGAGTGAACTGGTTTTAGATAAGCAGACCACACATGGTATGAAGTGATATGGGGTGGGAGGATCATTGGTTCTGATTCATCTTCACCGAGAGAAAATAAAACCTCATTTTGAAACTGTTTCACACATCCCTAATATAGTTAAAAATCTTATATACCTCAACATTTCTCCTTTCATATGTAAAGATACCGCTTTTCATCAAGAACACACAGCTTCCTTTGAAGACTGGGCAGGTGGATTTTGGCCACCAGAAATTGGTGAGGAAGTGGAGGGGGTAGGGGGTCCATGTGGTGAGCACAAATCTATGGACAGAGGAGTCCTGAGTCCCAGGAGGTCTGAGGCACCGAGGCTGTGGGGTCCTGGGGTCTGACTGGAGAACAGGCTGCTGAGCACAGCCCAGCTACAGTACGATCAGTTTCTAGTCACTGCTAGCAGCTAAAGTGAGGAGGACTATTGCTCGCATACAATGCTCAGGAAAGAAAATCCACGTCTGTGTGCCCACCCCAACTCTATGCTAGGGTGAGATGTAGCAGCAACCAGCCCAGCAATGCACCTGAGGCTGCTACTCACAATAATCACTGTTGATTTAAAGCTTTATTTAGGCTTCATCTGTACCCTCATAGTCAATAAGGTTTTGCCACATTTTATTAGTGAGGTTGAGAGATGTATCATTTGTTTCTTCTGTCCCTTCCCCCAATATTAAACTATGAAATTTGTGATTTGTTTAAACTCTGGGTGAATCATAGCTTAGTTTGCATGCCCAGGGGCTCAGGCAATTCAGGAACTAGTGACAAGGTGTTTATCTTCAAGCACCAAATCCAGATTACAGGAGGGTAAACACACACCTATTTTTCCTCTTCAGTCTCACATTACCAGTAGTAGAATTTTCTCACTCTGCAAAGGACAGGAGTGCAGGCAGGTGAGGCCTGGGCTGGGTTTGGCAGGAAAACTTGGTGAGCAACAGGTATTGCTGCCTGGCTTTCTCAAAAACCCCGGCACCCACCTAGCCTCCTCTTCCCTCCCAGCTGCCCCCAGGCCCCTGAGTGGGCGAAGGACCACACAATCCCTGCTGGGTTCTTCAGTCACACAAGAGAGGCTTGTCTAAGTAGAGTAGAAGAGCTGCCATCTGAGGGAGACAAGGAAAAACTGTGGGCAGACACTCAAAAGGAGACCTGGGTGGGGGTGGCTCAGATCTCCCAGGACAAATTGATGACCATCAATTTGTAGACCATCAAATTGATGACCTACAAATAATAATAATACATAAACTAAAAAGAGGGTGGGATCAGATATATGACATCTATGCATGTTTTTCGTCAGTTCAGTTGCCGGGGGATTCTTCTCTGTCTGGAGACTGCAACAGTAATGGCATGTCTAATGCTGAGAGAGTAGAAACATGTACGAGGTTGAAGCTAGAATCTTTCCTGGTTTTGGCTTGAACCAAATTGGAAGCCTTCATCAACCACATTCTGCAATACACTGAGGACCAAATTACAGATCCACCATGTAGCAAACAGAATAAAACAAAAAAAAAAGTGTATTTGAGAAATGATCATCTCTTCCACATATCCTCTGGGAATTTACATGAAATTCACATCACTTTCTTCCAGTTATTGGCCATAGGTAACCAAGGGCATTTTTTTTCCCTCTTGTTTCCAGCTCACAGAACAAACGTTACTATCACAGACTCACAAAAGCAAGCTCATACACACCAAGATAGAAGGTAAGATTAATTCTTAAAAGATCCTCTCCAAATAATTTATTAAAATATATTCTTTGTTTTTCAAAAAGTCATTTTGGGAACACACAACACCCAGGACAACTCCAATGGGCTGGTAAGTAGTTAAGGCACTCGAATAGCATATGCTGCATCTCTGCATGGTCAGTAAGGCTATGCCACAGAGGAGGCGGCTGCCCTTCTCCCTCTCTCTCTTTTTGTCCCACAAATCGCTGAAGGACACTAAGGATACCTCAGAAAACATAGATTCAGGACACTTTGCTCTGCTGGCTTTCATCTGTGGGCTTGGGGGCAGGCCAGGCGATCATTCCAGGCACAGGAGAAAGGCATCGTATGCAGCAGCCAGGAAAGGGTGGGCGGGCCTCTGGCTGGACAGCTTTAGCACATCCTGCATAAGGGGAACTGGGCTCTCCTGGCCAGGGTCGCCCTGACATGCCAGCTCCTCGGGGCTGCCCACAGTGGTGGCCCTGGGAGCACTCCTACTAGCCTTGGCCTGGCTGGTGATGGCGTTCCAACCTGCTGCCCTCTCCTCATGGTGGCCATGCTCTCCTGGCTCTGGGTGACTGCCATGTGGTTGCTGGCAAGTAGGCCCAAGTCCGCCTCACTCTCTGACATGTGGATGATGCCACTGTGGGTAAACTCATTCTTGCTGTCCTCCCTGGCCTCCCTTTCACTGTCCTTGTTGTGGTGCTCGGTATGCCAGGCCTTCTGGTGGACCCCTGGTGGTGCACCAGGCTGTGCTTCAAGGAAAAGGTCCACTCGCAGGTCTTGGACTTGTACAGCCTCTCTCCTGTGTGTGAACTCATGTGCTGCATCAGGTCCTGCAGGGAACAGAACCTCTTGCAACACATGCTGCACATCTTCTTCCTCTTGTCTGCCTTGCTGGCTGTGCTCCTGGGGGAGCCTGTCTTTGGGTTCTTGTTGTTGTCACTCTTCTCCAAGGACTTCTTCTCTGCAGCCCTCCACCCTACTCCTCCCCCCACATGGTCAGAGGGCCCCTTGACCTCCTCGTTCTGCTTATCTTCCGGGGCTTCAGGTCTGGCCTCCACCTTGGCCAGGGGCTCCAGGGTCTGGGGCTCAGCTGGCCTGGGCAGTGGCTCAGTGGTGGTCCCTTGGGCTCCTGGGAGACAGTGCTTTTGCCCCAGGCTCCTCGGGGCCCTGTGACTTACAGAGGTGGCTGAGGGTCCCAAGGAACTTGAAGCTCTTCCCACACACGTGGTAGGCATACTTGTGGTTCTGTGCACCTGCTCCCACCTTCTCCTTGGCCAGCTTGAAGCCCATCACCTTGTTGGCAAGGTTGAGGTCCAGGCTCTTGTTGCTGACCATGCCCTCCTCAGAGCCGTCAGCATCCTTATCCTACTACTCCCCAGTGTGGCCCTCCTCTTCCTCAGCCACCACTTGCTTCACCATGCACTGCACTGCCACTGGGGGCTCCTCCAGAACCAGGATGGGAACCAGGCTGGGCTTGGCAGCTCCTGCTCCCAGGCGATGAGGTCCAGCACTTCGTTGCTGGCCAATGAGGCCTCTGTGTCCAACTGGCTGTCAGTGTGGGTTAGCATGTGCCTCTGCAGTAGCTCCCAGCATCTTAATCATCCTTTGAATATGTATGGATTGTAGAGTTTGGAAACACAGAAACTCAAGATCTTCAAAATTGAAAGAAAACTTAGAGATCACTTGTCAACTTCCCTCATTTGACAAACGTGAAAACTGAAGCTCAGAGATAGATAATCGAGTAACTGATGAATAGAAGAACAGAAGGAAGGAAGAATTCAAAGCCAGCTCAACTATTATTTCTCTCTTGCATTCTAAATTTCATAGTGACTTTGAGTTGAGCTGGCACTGAATTTCTCCTTCCTCCCTGTTCTTCTATTCAGCAGTTAATTATCCATCTCTAGGCTTCAGTTTTCACATCTGTAAAATGAAAGAATTTGACAAGTTCATCAAATGATGAACCATAAGCAATCCTTATATGCAATACTTTTTATAAGATACATTTTCTACTAGTTAGCTAGGACATAAATCATAAGACTACTTTCAAGTGATATTGAAAAACAAAATTTGAAATATTAATAATATTGGGGTTAAAAAATGTATTTGTCAATAATAGCAAAGCCTCAGAGACTCTGATATGTAATTCTGCTTTAGCATGTAAAGCCATTCACAATGGAGAGCATTTGTAAGGTAGCTGGCAACTTTTGCCTATAACACAGTCTCAACTTTTAGGTGACTACAAAAGGAGACAATGATACCAGTCCAGTTCACAACATCCCTTTCTTTACTCTTATGTCTATAGTACCTATCATCTACTTCATTGATTCTCAACCTTTTCCAGGTTAGAGTCCCTTGCAGAAACAAATGTCAACAATAGACATTTTCCCCAGGAAAAGACATATAGTAATATACAAAATTTTACATACAATTTCAAGCTTAGTAAGTCCACACATGGGATTAAGAATTGCTGTTTTAGCATTCATTTTCTTATATGTCCTGGTTCAATTAAATCAAAAGTTGCTTGAAATTGGGAATGGGTCCTATAAATCTCTGTACTGACATCCTAGATGCACTGCCTCAGCCCATAGTAGAGACTCAATAAGTGTTAATTCTTAGCAGGTCATCTGCTCATTTGTTTTGCTCACTATGGGCCAAGTGCTGTGTGAGAAAATGAGGATTCAATGAAAAAAGGTAAGAACCCCATCCTCAAGGAACTCAGTCTAATGAAAGAGATAAGTAAACATATGATTATAAAGGTAAAAAAAGGGGGGGTTCTAAAATGGAAAGGAAACAGATGGGTAAAGGAGGAAAGAATAGGGATTTGTGGGAAATTGTGCTTTCAGACAGAGAAGGCAATGGCACCCCATTCCAGTACTCTTGCCTGGAAAATCCCATGAATGAAGAAGCCTGGTGGGCTGCAGGTCATGGGGTTGCGAAGAGTCGGACATGACCGAGTGACTTCACTTTCACTTTTCACTTTCATGCATTAGAGAAGGAAATGGCAACCCACTCCAGTATTCTTGCCTGGAGAATCGCAGGGATGGGGGAGCCTGGTGGGCTGCCATCTATGGGGTCACACAGAGCTGGACACGACTGAAGCGACTTAGCAGCAGCAGCAGTGCTTTCATATTTGGTTTGTTGGGATGATGGGTTAGGAGATTAGGTAGATAACCTGGAAGGCTCTCTGGAAATGAATATGTTTTAACTAAGTCCAATAACAACAACAAAAAAAAACAAAAAATGTCAGAACATTTTCCTAACCTCAACCTCATTGCTTAAGGGATAACACAGTAAAATGGTAGAAACTTAGAGAAGCAAAAAAGGAAAAAAAAGAACATTGGGGTACGGAAATATCCTTCAATTCTTTCCTTGTTTCATCAAGTATTACTCTTGAAACGATGTTCATATTGCACACATATTGCTATTAACTGTATACTTGTAAAACATCTACATGAACACATTACAAAAAATAAATCTGGCTACTCCATCAAACTATTTAAAATGAAACTGGATCTAATGTAACATGATTACTTCAATGTATTTAACTGCCTGAAGACAGAATTCACAATTACCATGCTAATTCGATTGTGGTAGCACATTTATTCTTTTTGCATACTGCAACAATGAGATTTCTGCATTTTATATAGGTGACAAATAAATGTTACTCAAGTTTCAGTTCAAGTTATTTATTTATGAAAGATAGGTCTGAGTCCATGTCATTTTCTTCTTCCTCTACTCAAAGGAAAAGGTCTATTTATTAAAAAAAAAAAAAAAGAATCAAGAGAACTAATCACTGCCAGATGGTATGATTCAAGTTAAACCTCTTCACTTCCTTTGATGCACTGAAGAGTTGTTAGTAGTTCATTTTTGTTAGGTACTAAACTACTGATAATAGTATCATTAATTTAAATTATAGGCAGGCATACATACTTCACAGTGAAAGAAAATTATTAACTATCTTATTAATGGAAATCACATAGTGAAGGCTTTTAGGTAGAGCAAAAGTAACCTGTATTATTAAAGTAGAAAATAAAAGCAATGTTAAAGCTATTACCTCAAATTCCTCCAAAAGATCTGGGGAAAGAGACAGCAATTTGTACTCTACTTCTTAATGCTTAACATGTTTCAAAACTTTACAATATGGTGAGCCCTTACATTTCATTTTATCTTCACAAAAGCTTTAAAAGTTTGGCAGATCAAAATGTTTACAGAGTAAACATTACATGACAAAGACTATATGACATGTCTCAACAAATGTTTCTTAAAAGGCAGAAATGAGATTGGAAATTGACTTTCCGACTCATGGTCCAGCGCTCTTTCTTTTATGATGGTACTTTAAAAAAATTATCTAACACAACTACACTTCTGTAAATTATATCCTTTAAAGTGAGCCTTTCAGTTACCTACTCTGTTCATGAAATGATCTATTTCTGCATCTCCACAAAGGTTCATATTTTATTCTTGGTTTATCTTGGCCAGTTCAGCACAAAATATTACCAATATTCTCAGTATGGTTTACATTATTTAATCCTCTCACCAAATATCTTTCTATATTTCAGATTTACAAATTAATAAAGGTAAAATAGTTTTAATATGAGCTATCAAAGAATTACTCTGACCCGCATTTTGTTATTTTGCAAAGTTCCCTTCAATAGCAAGATACCAAACTACTCTGTTTCTGTGATAACAATTTCTGGAAGAACAGCTACATGGAAATTCTGTGATGGCATTTCAGTTGTGAAAAACAATCTCATCCTTCTTCAATTCAGGGCTTCCCACAGGTTCGTTCCTAACCTCAACCTCATTGCTTAAGGCATAACACAGGTGGCACTGATGAATTTTCGTAGCTTTAGGAACTGTGATTTTTTCACGTGTTAAATCAGATTATTAAAAAGCAAGCACTCAATTTAGTTCAGATGACTGCTATTAAGAACCGTAACTCATTACCAGTCACCTCCATCCAGAAAAAGGAAGAAGTACCTCAAAAACTAAGTTCAGTTCACTCAATCATGTCTGACTCCTTGTGACCCCTTGGGCTGCAACACGCCAGGCTACACTGTCCACAAAAACTATTTGCCCTAATTATCCATTCAAAACCTATACCTCTGCCCCAAACCTCTGGACAACTTCTGTCACCTGTTTCCACAACACCGTACTTCGATTTCTTAGGAGTGGATAAATTCACAGAAAAAAACAGGTAACAGTAGTCCTCAACAAGCAAGGGTTCACGTTCAGGAAGCTTCTCAAACCAGTCCCGCGACTCCTGACTCTTGCCAAAGCAGTCCCCTGTCTCCTGATTCTAGGATGGATGCAGCTAACAGGGAAACAATAACAAAACAAGCTGCCAGCACTGTCAGAGCCCTCAAACCTCCTCAACTAGACCTGAAAAGGTCTCCACTAGCCACTTTCAGGGCTCCCAGCCCTCCCCTTCCCCGCTTCCTTAAGCCATAGCAGCAGTTTTTAAAACAGGAAAGAATACTCTATATGGTCCCATGACTTTCGTGGAGTGCAACAGCCACGAACAGCTTCAAATCCTTGGTAGCAGCAAGGATTTGAAGGCGCTCAGAGCGTGGTTCCAGTCCACAATTGCTACTCGCCCTGCTCCAAGGTCGGAGAAGGCAATGGCACCCCACTCCAGTACTTCTGCCTGGAAAATCCCATGGACGGAGGAGCCTTGTAGGCTGCAGTCCATGGAGTCGCTGAGGGTCGGACACGACTGAGCGACTTCACTTTCACTTTCCACTTTCATGCGTTGGAGAAGGAAATGGCAACCCACTCAAGTGTTCTTGCCTGGAGAATCCCAGGGATGGGGGAGCTTGGTGGGCTGCCGTCTATGGGGTCAAACAGAGTCGGACACGACTGAAGTGACTTAGCAGCAGCAGCAGCAGCTGCTCCAAGGTTCGCAATTCAGCTTCCTGTTTCTGCTCAGGTTGGGGGAGGAGCTGTCTGCGTCGGAGGGGCGTGGCTGGGGCAAAGTCAAAATGGCTGCCGTTCTGAGAAGCCGTTAGCATGCACGGCAGTCACTTGGGGGCGTTAGGGAGCTTGAGGGCAAGAGATCACGCCCCTCCCCCTTGTGTCTTTAGCGTCCCCAGCGCCTAGCGGTTTCCTCACCCAGCAGACATAGTTCTTCCTCTCGTCCTACTCCATACTCTGTTTAACCTTCTGGCACACTTCTTTCCTCAGATTTCATACTATCTTTGACGCCTCACTTCTGTTCTCAGAGCTTAAGTTTTACGGATGAAGGAAAAAGGTATACGGATTTTAAAGTACTTTAAAAAAATTATACTTGTATGAAATAAGGATCTGAGGGATTCGGGGCTGGTGATTTTGATTTTTTAGGTTAGACAGGGAGGACAAAAAAAGTAAGCCTAGAAGTTTAAGAGATGAAGTTACTGTGAAATATATCTTAGTAATAGATTGTTTTTTATAATAAATGGTGTAAAATAGGAAAGCTGCTATGAAATCTATAGTGAGCCGGAGGTTAATAGAAATGCTAAATGGTGATTAGCATTTATATGTGATTTATTAATATGCCCAAAGGTAATTTACTAGACACTAAATCTTTAGATTTATGGGAAGGATCTTTGGCATTGGCGTCGTGTTTCAATTCAGAACTCTTAGAAATTCCAGGAAAGTGCTAATATATATTACTTTAGGGGAAAAAATACCCATAATACTTATATTTTTAGTGGGAAATTTTATGTGTGATGTTAACGTTTTTCTTATCTTTAATATTTAACTATGTGGGGAAAATAATGAACAAATAATTTGGTAAGCTTCTTTTTATCTTAAGGATCATTTCCTACTGAACCAAAATGGTTCAAAACGATACTGTTTATTCTTTTGTGTTGATGATTATTAGGCTTCAGACTGTTAACTAATTCTAAACCCATAATGCTGGAAAAACAATCCTTTTTGTGAATAGTTCTGAGGAAGAATAATCTGTAAACCACTTCCATAGGTGAAACTGTATAAAGATTTTTATTTATATCTCTCCACATGTATGTATTTGGGATGCAAGATTTACTTCTCTGGCGACAAAATTTGGCAGATTTCATTATTATTTTACTTGCTAGATAAACAATTGTATTTCACAGTTTGAGGACTTTTTTGGTGAAAAGGTAAAAAAGAATGTTTCTAAAAATTCTTTGCTATGTTTTTAATATGTACTTATACAGTTCTTTCAATAAATCCATATGTAGACCAGAACAATGCACCAAAGCTTAAGCATTTCTAAGTTTTATGTAAAGTACTTTAGTTATGGGGCTTCCTTTGAGGCTCAGCTAGTAAAGAAACTGCCTGCAATGCGGGAGACCTGGGTTCGATCCCTGGGTTGGGATGATCCCCTGGATAAGGAAAGGGCTAACCACTCCAGTATTTTGGCTTGGAGAATTCCATGGACTGTATAGTCTGTGGAGTTGCAGAGTTGGACACGACTGAGTGACTTTCACTTTCACTTTACTTATGTTCTTCTAAAAAAGAGCAAATCTTTTTTTTTTTTTAAAAAGTCTTTTAAAAGTGTTTTTGCATATTGTGGATCTTAAGAGAGGGATATTAGGATAGGATCAGGTTTTTGGTAAAAATAAGATCTGAAGATATTTGTCCAGTTAGTAAGTTTGTTACTGTTGTCCATCTTAAGTTAAAAAAAAAAAAAAAAAAGAGTTCTAAACTAATTTTGATTCCAAAAATTGCACTTGTATTATCCTTGAATTTCTTTTTTTCTTAAAGTTAGATTTAATATTTTTTAAAAAATATTAGGCACAGTAATAGAACTATAAACACATGTGTTAGTCACTGAGTCATGTCTGACTCTGTGACTCCATGAATTGTAACTTTCCAAGCTCCTTTATCCATGGGATTCTCCAGGCAAGAATACTGGAGTGTGTAGCCATTCCCTTCTCCAGGGGATATTCCTGACCAAGGGATTAGACACAGGTCTCCTGCATTGATGGCAGATTCTTTACCATCTGAGCCACCAGCATATTCAGTTATAACTGCTGCTGTTGAGAACAAAGAACTGAAATCTGTTAATCATATACTTGTTTTATGGAAGAGCAAATGTATTACAGAGAAACGAAATACATGAAATTTTAATTTGTTTTAAACGAGTACCTGTAAAATAATATTTGTAAAACATGAGTGCAGAATAACAAACTCCCGTGATTGAGTATCCATTATGAGAAAAGAAAATTATCATTTGCCATTAATTCTCTTGTGTAATCCTTTCCTAATCACATTCCTTTCCTTCCCTCTTTAGAGGCAACTATTATCTCAACTTTATATATAGAATCCCTGTTGGTTTTTTTTAATAGTTTTACCATAGTATTTGCATTCCTAAGCAGTATGTTCTTTAGTGTTAAGTGTTTTTGAACTTTGTGTTGATGAAATCATAACAACTTTTCCTTCTTCTTTGACTTGCTTTTGTAACGCATCACTGACTTGATGGGTGTGAGTCTGGGTGACCTCCAGGAGCTAGTGATGGACAGGGAGGCCTGGCGTGCTGAGGTTCATGGGGTCACAAGGAGTCGGACACGACTGAGCGACTGATCTGATCTGATCTGATCTGATAATGTTCCTTATTTATGTTACTACATGTAACCATAGTTCATTCATTTTCACTGCAATAGAGTTTTCTGCTGTATAAATATATCATGATTTATTCATGTACTGTCCTGAGGATGGTTATTTGGGTTGTTTCCAAATTAATATAGTCTCTAAAAATACATTAATGTTATATTAACACATAATCCAATTAAACACTTAAGATCCCTGGACTTATTGTACTCTCATAAAAAAGTTAGTATGAAATCTGGAAATGTTTAGTTTATAAATGTTAGTGTTTTTAAAAGCTAGATGTAATCTTCAAAATACAATTTTACACTCTAGGCACACCCTAGGCACACCCTAGGCACAATTATTCATTCATTGTTCATTGTCAGATCAGATCAGATTAGTCGCTCAGTCCTATCTGACTCTTTGCGACCCCATGAATGGACGCACGCCAGGCCTCCCTGTCCATCACCAACTGCCAGAGTTCACTCAGACTCACGTCCATCAAGTCAGTGATGCCATCCAGCCATCTCATCCTCTGTTGTCCCCTTCTCCTCCTGCCCCCAATCCCTCACAGCATCAGAGTCTTCTCCAATGAGTCAACTCTTCGCATGAGGTGGCCAAAGTACTGGAGTTTCAGCTTTAGCATCATTCCTTCCAAAGAACATCCAGGGCTGATCTCCTTCAGAATGGACTGGTTGGATCTCCTTGCAGTCCAAGGGACTCTCAAGAGTCTTCTCCAACACCACACTTCAAAAGCATCAATTCTTTGGTGCTCAGCTTTCTTCACAGTCCAGCTCTCACATCCATACATGACCACAGGAAAAATCAAAGCCTTGACTAGATGAACCTTTGTTGGCAAAGTAATGTCTCTGCTTTTGAATAAGCTATCTAGGTTGGTCATAACTTTCCTTCCAAGGAGTAAGTGTCATTTAATTTCATGGCTGCAATCACCATCTGCAGTGATTTTGGAGTCCAGAAAAATAAAGTCTGACACTGTTTCCGCTGTTTCCCCATCTATTTCCCATGAAGTGATGGGACCAGATGCCATGATCTTCGTTTTCTGAATGTTGAGCTTTAAGCCAACTTTTTCACTCTCCACTTTCACTTTCATCAAGAGGCTTTTTAGTTCCTCTTCACTTTCTGCCATAAGGGTGGTGTCATCTGCATATCTGAGGTTATTGATATTTCTCCCAGCCATCTTGATTCCAACTTGTGTTTCTTCCAGTCCAGCGTTTCTCATGATGTATTCTGCATATAAGTTAAATAAACAGGGTGACAATATACAGCCTTGACAAACTCCTTTTCCTATTTGGAACCAGTCTGTTGTTCCATGTCTAGTTCGAACTGTTGCTTCCTGACCTGCATACAGGTTTCTCAAGAGGCAGATCATGTGGTCTGGTATTCCCATCTCTTTCAGAATTTTCCACAGTTGATTGTGATCCACACAGTCAAAGGCTTTGGCACAGTCAATAAAGCAGAAATAGGTGTTTTTCTGAAACTCTCTTGCTTTTTTCCATGATCCAGCGGATGTTCGCAATTTGATCTCTGGTTCCTGTGCCTTTTTAAAATATAACTTGAACATCTGGAATTTCATGATTCATGTATTGCTGAAGCCTGGCTTGGAGAATTTTGAGCATTACTTTACTAGCTTGTGAGATGAGTGCAGTTGTGCAGTATTTTGAGCATTCTTTGGCATTGCTTTTCTTTGGGATTGAAATGAAAACACCTTTTCCAGTCCTGTGGCCACTGCTGAGTTTCCCAAATTTGCTGACCTATTGAGTGCAGCACTTTCACATCATCATCTTTCAGGATTTGGAATAGCTCAACTGGAATTGTATCACCTCCACTAGCTTTGTTCGTAGTGATGCTTTCTAAGGCCCACTTGACTTCACATTCCAGGATGTCTGGCTCTAGGTCAGTATCACACCATCGTGATTATCTGGGTTATGAAGATTTTTTTGTACAGTTCTTCTGTGTATTCTTGCCACCTCTTCTTAATATCTTCTGCTTCTGTTAGGTCCATACCATTTCTGTCCTTTATTGAGCCCATCTTTGCATGAAATATTCCTTTGGTATCTCTGATTTTCTTGAAGAGATCTCTAGTCTTTCCCATTCTGTTGTTTTCCTCTACTTCTTTGCATTGATCACTGAAGAAGACTTTCATATCTCTTTTTGCTATTCTTTGGAAGTCTGCATTCAGATGTTTATATCTTTCCTTTTCTCCTTTGCTTTTTGCTTCTCTTCTTTTCACACCTATTTGTAAGGTCTCCTCAGACAGCCATTTTGCTTTTTTGCATTTCTTTTCCATAGGGATGATCTTGATCCCTGTCTCCTGTACAATGTGATGAACCTCATTCCATAGTTCATCAGGCACTCTATCTATCAGATCTAGGCCCTTAAATCTATTTCTCACTTCCACTCTATAATCATAAAGGATTTGATTTAGGTCATACCTGAATTGTTCATTGTATTTAGTAGTATTTCTTTTTGTTTTCGGTTATCTTAGATACTGGTTTTGTTTCTTCCATTCTACCAGATTTAGTAATACCTCCTACCCTGTCTAACCTAAATAGGCAACTGTGTTTTTCTTTTTTCATCCTTAGAACATGGCTAAAGTGATAAAGGTGATAAGTATAGGGCCTCCCAAACTGTTCTTTTGGGACTTTAAATAACAAGGTTTAACTGAAACAACAGAAGTCACATATTGATAAACTCAGATATGGTAAATTTCACCTATGAAACTTAGAGAGATATGTTCTGAGATCTTGAATTTTTACTGGAATAATTGAGATGTAAAGAACCAATACAGTCTCTTAACTCAGGAACTATTTGATGTGTTAAGCCCTGGCATGAATAAAGTTAATTTGGTAATTATAATTCCCCCCAGGATATTGAGTTGTTTTCATAATTCTTCATTATTAAGTTCTCTATTTTTCAATCCATTGTAATACAAACAAGCTTTCCTTTTTAAAGTTAAAAGCATTTATCAGACAATTTTAGTTGAAATCTAAATTACTTTTTAAAATTTAATTGAGATTGTTTTGTGACAACACAATAGCATTTTCGTTGTATTTTAGCAAACAACTTAAAGATGATAAGAAAATTCAATGTTATAAAACAGTTAAACTTTCCTTAATGTAGGAAAAAAAAAGAATATGCCAGAAAACAGAATGATGTACTATTAAAAATGAGTTAGTAGCTCAGTCATGGAGAGGGCAATGGCACCCCACTCCAGTACTCTTGCCTAGAAAATCCCATGGACGGGGGAGCCTGGTAGGCTGCAGTCCATGGGACCGCAAAGAGTCAGACACAACTGAGCAACTTCACTTTCACTTTTCACTTTCATGCATTGGAGAAGGAAATGGCAACCCACTCCAGTGTTCTTGCCTGAAGAATCCCAGGGATGGGGAAGCCTGGTGGGCTGCCGTCTATGGGGTCACACAGAGTTGGACACGACTGAAGTGACTTAGCAGCAGCAGCAGCTCAGTCGTTTCTGACTCCTTGCAACCTCATTGTCTGTAGCCAGCCAGACTCCTCTTTCCATGTGATTTGCCAGGCAAGAATACTGGAGTGTGAAGTACCTCTCAAACTTTACTGTTCTTGCTAAAAATACAAGTGTTTGGGACTTGCCTCTACAGATTCTGATAGAATAGATTTGGAGCAGGCCTCAGAAGTCTGTATTTTGCCTCTGGTGTGTAATGGAAAAGAAAGTTCTAATATAGAGGAATAAAAATCTCATTATACTGCCTAAAATAACTCAGTTTGGATGGAACTTTATAGTTTAAAAAGTACTTCTTGTATATCATTTTGTTTGATACTTAGTAATCTGAGAAATAGATTTAAGGGGCTAAATCTGATAGATAGAGTGCCTGATGAAATATGGACAGAGCTTCATGACATTGTACAGCAGACAGGAATAAAGACCATCCCCATGGAAAATAAATGCAAAAAAGCAAAATGGCTGTCTGGGGAGGCCTTACAAATAGCTGTGAAAAGAAGAGAAGTGAAATGCAAAGGAGAAAAGGAAAGATATAAGCATCTGAGTGCAGAGTTCCAAAGAATAGCAAGGAGAGGTAAGAAAGCCTTCCTCAGTGATCAGTGCCAAGAAATAGAGGAAAACAACAGAATGGGAAAGACTAGAGATCTCTTCAAGAAAATTAAAGATACCAAGGGAACATTTCATGCAAAGATGGGCTGGATAAAGGACAGAAATGGTATGGACCTAACAGAAGCAGAAGATATTAAGAAGCAGTGGCAAGAATACACAGAAGAACTGTACAAAAAAGATCTTCATGACCAAGATAATCATGATGGTGTGATCACTCACCTAGAGCCAGACATCCTGGAATGTGAAGTCAAGTGGGCTTTAGAATGCGTCACTATGAACAAAGCTAGTAGAGGTGATGGAATTCGAGTTGAGCTATACCAAATCCTGAAAGATGATGCTGTGAAAGTGCTGCACTCAATATGCCAGCAAATTTGGGAAACTCAGCAGTGGCCACAGGACTGGAAAAGGTCAGTTTTCATTCCAATCCCAAAGAAAGGCAATGCCAAAGAATGCTCAAACTACCGCACAATTGCACTCATCTCACAAGCTAGTAAAGTAATGCTCAAAATTCTCCAAGCCAGGCTTCAGCGATACATGAACTGTGAACTTCCATATATTCAAGTTGGTTTTAGAAAAGGCACAGGAACCAGAGATCAAATTGCGAACATCTGCTGGATCATGGAAAAAGCAAGAAAGTTCCAGAAAAACATCTATTTCTGCTTTATTGACTATGCCAAAGCCTTTGACTGTGTGGATCACAATCAACTGTGGAAAATTTTGAAAGAGATGGGAATATCAGGCCACCGGACCTGCCTCTTGAGAAACCTATATGCAGGTCAGGAAGCAGCAGTTAGATGTGGACTTGGAACAACATCCTGGTTCCAAGTAGAAAAAGGAGTATGTCAAGGCTGTATATTGTCACCCTGCTTATTTAACTTATATGCAGAGTACATCATGAGAAACGCTGGACTGGAAGAAACACAAGCTGGAATCAAGATGGCTGGGAGAAATATCAATAACCTCAGATATGCAGATGACACCACCCTTATGGCAGAAAGTGAAGAGGAACTAAAAAGCCTCTTGATGAAAGTGAAAGTGGAGAGTGAAAAAGTTGGCTTAAAGCTCAACATTCAGAAAACGAAGATCATGGCATCTGGTCCCATCACGTCATGGGAAATAGATGGGGAAACATTGGAAACCATGTCAGACTTTATTTTTTGGGCTCCAAAATCACTGCAGATGGTGATTGCAGCCATGAAATTAAAGATGTTTACTCCTTGGATGGAAAGTTATAGCCAACCTAGATAGCATATTCAAAAGCAGAGACATTACTTTGCCAACAAAGGTCCATCTAGTCAAGGCTATGGTTTTTCCAGTAGTCATATACTGATGTGACAGTTGGACTGTGAAGAAAGCTGAGCGCCAAAGAATTGATGCTTTTGAACTGTGGTGTTGGAGAAGACTCTTGAGAGTCCCTTGGACTGCAAGGAGATCCAACCAGTACATTCTAAAGGTCAGTCCTGGGTGTTCATTGAAAGGACTGGTGCTAAAGCTGAAACTCCAATACTTTGGCCACCTCATGTGAAGAGTGTACTCATTGGAAAAGACTCTGATACTGGGAGGGATTGGGGGCATGAAGAGAAGGGGACAACAGAGGATGAGATGGCTGGATGGCATCACCGACTCGATGGACATGAGTTGGAGTGCCCTCCAGGTGTTGGTGATGGACAGGGAGGCCTGGTGTTCTGCGATTCTTTAGGTCACAAAGAGTCAGACACGACTGAATGACTGAACGACTGAACTGAACTGAAATGAATCTGAGTCAAACTGTCAGGTATTATTATCCTCTTCTTACCAATTAAAAATAAAGAAAATCAATCTCAGAAAGATTATATGATTTGCCAAAGCAAGTTTTGAGCAAATGGAGGACTCTGATTCAATTCAGGATTCTGATTCCTCATTCACTACTTTCAAATGCACATAGCTGAATGGCAAGGAGGAATCATAAATAAGACCACTTCTGCTTCTCTTTTCTGTAGTTCAGTTACCCATTTATCAGTTTAAAATGAAGAATTATTCCAGCTTGCACACAGTCTTTCTAATCTCTCTAAGAAGAATGTTTGGTTTCCTGGAAATTGTAGTACAGTATAAATGAGGGTCTTTCCTGTTTATAATATAAAAATATTTTCCCTAGGAGACAGAGAATATCTTGCTGGTTTTATTGTTCTGCTGTTTTTTGTTTCATTTTCAAAAATTTGTACAAGTGACAGGTGAAAGAGATTAGGGCTACAGATGAGGTAAAGCCCTTTTAGCTGAGGCAAATAGAAGATTAAGTGGCTATGGTCTTTCCTGTGGTCTTGTATGGATGTGAGAGCTGGACTGAATTGAGCACGGAAGAATTGATGCTTTTGAACTGTGGTGTTGGAGAAGACTCTTGAGAGTCCCTTGGACTGCAAAGAGATCCAACCAGTCCATCCTGAAGGATTTCAGCCCTGGGATTTCTTTGGAAGGAATGATGCTAAAGCTGAAACTCCAGTATTTTGGCCACCTCATGCGAAGAGTTGACTCATTTGAGAAGACTCTGATGCTGGGAGGGATTGGGGGCAGGAAGAGAAGGGGACAACAGATGATGAGATGGCTGGATGGTATCATTGACTCTATGGATGTGAGTCTGAGTGACCTCCGGGAGTTGGTGATGGACAGGGAGGCCTGGCGTGCTGCGATTCATGGGGTCGCAGAGTCGGACACGACCGAGCGACTGATCTGATCTGATCTCTGAGAAGTTTAAAGACAAAAATAATGGTTTTAAGTGGCTGCCATAGGTGACTTTAAAAGGTATCCAATTTGCACTTATAATTAGAAAGGGAGAGATGAATAAAAGGAAACAAGATGAGAATCTGGATGCAAGATTTAAGTGAACCAGAAAATAATGAAAAAATAGTCTTGAATAGTTAGGAAAAATACATCTACATATTTACCATTTCTATATGTTAAATTTCTAATATTTCATTATGACTTTAATAAGAAGTGATAATATTTGGTAATTAAAATATATAGTTATCCAAAAGACCATTTCTCTAGAAACCTTTACTGTGACAGAACACTCAACACTTTAAAATTTAACTTTGCCAGGAAACCTTTTTAAAACTTGAATAGTCAGGTGAGTTGATTGAGTCTTAAAGGATAACATTATGAGAAAGAACAAAGCATTTGCTACTGTTAGAGATACTTTCTGGAGAAGGCAATGGCACCCCACTCCAGTACTCTTGCCTGGAAAATCCCATGGATGGAGGAGCCTGGTGGGCTGCAGTCCATGGGGTCGCTAAGAGTCGGACATGACTGAGCGACTTCACTTTCACTTTTTCGCTTTCATGCATTGGAGAAGGAAATGGCAACCCACTCACGTTTTCTTGCCTGGAGAATCACAGGGCCAGGAGAGCCTGGTGGGCTGACGTCTATGGGGTCACGCGGAGTTGGACACGACTGAAGTGACTTAGCAGCAGCAGCAGTAGCAGCAGAGATACTTTCCACTTCAGATATCGAAACAGTTTAGAGAGTTGTATGAGTCAGAAATTCTTTAATATAAGTGTAAGTGTCCATATAGAAACTTTTTAGTTTTCTTTTTTATTGAAGTTTAGGTGATAGTTTCAGAAGTACAACATAAGTGATTCAACATCTTTATATATTGTACTTCATTTAATGTTATAAAATATTGGCTATATTCCCTGTTCCATACATTATACCCTTGTAGGTTATTTTATACATAGTAGTTTTACTTAATCTGCTACTCCTTCCCTCTCCCCAGTGATAACCAATGCTTTGTTCTGCATATTTGTGAGACTTTTTATGTTTTGAAGATTCCATTCATTCATTGATGGACACTTAGTCTGCCTCCATATCATGGCTGTTGTAAATAATGCCTCTGTGAACATTGGTGTACATACATCTTTTTTGAATTGGTGTTCCTTTTTTTTTTTTTCAAATATTTACTCTGGGCTGGGATAGATGGATCATATGGTAGTTCTATTTTTAGTTTTTTGTGCAGCCTTCATATTATTTTCAATAGTGGCTGTAAGCAATTTATATTCCTATCAACAGTGTATTAGTGGTCCCTTTTCTCTATATCCTCTTGGACATTTATTATTTGTTGTCTTTTTGATGACAGTCATTCTGACAGATGTGAGGTCATATTTCATTGGTATTTTTATTTGCAGTTCTCTGATGATTAGAGATGTGGAATGTCTTTTCTTGTGGCTATTGGACATTTATATGAGTTTTTTAAAATGTCTATTTAGGTGTTCTCTCTTTAATTTTTGATATTAAGTTGTATGAGCTGTTTATATATTTTGGATATAAATCCTTTATTAGACATTATCATTTACATGTATTTTCTCCCATTCAGTAAGTTGTATTTTTATTTTGTTTATGGTTTCCTTTGTTGTGTAAAAGCTTTTAAGTTTGATTAGGTCTTATTTGTTTCTTTTTGTTTCTGTGTCCCTTGCTTTAGGAGACAGATTGCTAAGACTTTTGTCAAAGAGTGTACTGCCTGGTTTCTTCTAGGAGTTTTATGGTTTCCAGCCTTACATTTAGACTTTAAATCTATTTTGAGTTTATTTTTATATGATATGAGAAAAATTTCTAATTCTATTATTTTACATACAGCTATCTAGTTCTCCCAGCACCACTTATTGAAGAGATTGTCTTTTCTCCAGTGTGTTCTCCAATATATTTTTGCCTCCTCGGTTGTTGATAATTGACCAAAATGCATGAGTTTACTTCTAGGCATTCTATTTTGTTTCATTGATCTATATGTTCACTTTTGTGCTAGTTCCACGCTGTTTTGACTACTGTAGTTTTGTTATATAGAGTGAATGCAAGAGCATTATCCTTCTAGCTTTGTTCTTTTTTTCCCTCAAGATTGCTTTGGCAGTTCAGGTTCTTTGTGGTTCTTTATGAATTTTAGGATTACCTGTTCTAGTTCTGTGAAAAATACCATGGGTGTTTTAATAGGAATTGCTTAAATCTGTAGATTGCTTTGAGTAGTATGGACATTTTAATAATAACAATTCTTCCAATCATGAACACAGGATATCTTTCCATTTCTTTGTATCATCTTCAATTTTTTTCAGTGTTTTATAGTTTTTAGAGTGTAGGTCCCTCATCTCCTTGGTTAAGTTTATTCCTAGGTATATATATGTATTTTTTTTTTCTAATGCAGTTTTAGATGGAGTTCTTTTCTTGCTTTCTCTTTCTGATAGTTCATTATTATTGTACATAAAAGCAATGGATTTCTGTATAAAAATCATGTATCCTGCAACTTTACTGAATGCATTAATTAGTTCTAGTATATTTTTGGAGACTTCAGTTTTTCTGTGAATAATATGTCATCTGCAAAAAGTGACAGTTTTACTTATTTACTTCCATTTTGGATGCCCTTTATTTATTTTTCTTTTCTGATTGCTATAACTAAGACTTCCAGTACTATGTTAAATAGATACGTTGAGAGTGGACATCCTTGTCTTATTCCTGATTTTAGAGGAAAACCTAAGAAGCTCATTTTAAATAAACCTTTTCCTTATCTCTCTTATTTTAGCATATAGGAGCTATTTGGACAAAACCCTTAAAAGAAAAAGCAAAAAATAAGAGACTTTTATCATAAAAACAGATGAATGCATTTCAAAAAGCAAACAAACAAAATACCTGCTCTCTTAACAACAACAACAACTCTCCTCGACTCATGTACCCTATTTTACTGGCCACAGAACCTATACACTTAGCTCCAGATACTGCTTATTTAGTATAACTGTCTTACTACTCTTCATCCCACATCAATTTTGGAATTTCAAGTCAAAATTCTGTCAAAATCCTTCACCTGGTTTTAGAACTTTCAGTCAGTTCAGTTGCTCAGTCGTGTCCAACTCTTTGTGACCCCTTGGACTGTAGCACGCCAGGCCACCCCTGTCCATCACCAACACCTGGAGCTTGCTCAAGCTTGTGTCCATTAAGTCGATGATGCCATCCAACCATCTCAACCTCTGATATCCCCTTCTCCTACTACCTTCAGTCTTTCCCAGCATCAGGGTCTTTTCCAATGAGTCAGTTTTTCACATCAGGTGGCCAAAGTACTGGAGTTTCAGCTTCAGTATCAGTCCTTCCAATGAATATTCAAGACTGATTTCCTTTAGGATGGACTGGTTGGCTCTCCTTGCAGTCCAAGGGACTCTCAAGAATCTTCTCCAACACCCACAGTTCAAAAGCGTCAATTTGTCAGCTCTCAGCTTTCTTTATGATCCAACTCTCACATCCATACATGACTACTGGAAAAACCATAGCTTTGACTAGACACACTTTTGTTGGCAAAATAATGTCTCTGCTTTTTAATGCTGTCTAGGTTTGTCATAGCTTTTCCTCCAAAGGTCAAATATTTTTTTTAATTTCATGGCTACAGTCATGATCTTCAGTGACTTTGGAGCCCCCAAAATAAAGTCTGTCACTGTTTGCATGTTTCCCCATCTATTTGCCATGAACTGTTGGGACTGGATGCCATGATCTTAGTTTTTTGAACATTGAGTTTGAATGTAAACTTTAGAACTGTAGTGATTGGTTAAAGCTAAGTTAGCATGATTTGTAACATCCTCTATATTTTAATAAATATATTATTTGATTTTTTTAATATTGTTTTCTTCAAATTCAGCTATAATTGTGGTACACATTTATTACCTCTAAATCAAAGTTTCTCAACCAGCATTGTAGACATTTTGGGCTGCTCAATTATTTGTATTGGGCACTGTTCTATATGTTATAGGATGCTTAATGGTATCCTTGACCACTCTACTCTCAGATCAGATCAGATCAGTTGCTCAGTCATGTCCGACTCTTCACGACCCCATGAATCACAGCACGCCAGGCCTCCCTGTCCATCACCAACTCCTGGAGGTCACTCAGACTCACATTCATCGAGTCAGTGATGCCATCCAGCCATCTCATCCTCTGTCGTCTACTCTAGATACCTGTAAATCCCCTGCAACTTGTGATAACCAAAAATATCTCCAGAGATTGCTAAATATCCTATAGAGGCTAAGATAACCTCTAGTTATAAACTACCACTGTAGCTCTAGAATTATCTAACACTACCTTTATATTAAACTGATAAACCCACAACAGTAGCAACAAAAATAAGCTTACTCTTTTTCAGGAACAACCATAGCAGGATAAAGAAACAATATCTCTAAGTTTTGAACCATTTTATTCTTAATATAATTAGTAAAATTAATGCCAAAAAATTTTTCAATTTTTGCAACATTTTCATTTTATAGGCAGTGGAAAGAGCAAGGCATTTGGAATCATTCAGAGCTAGGTTCAACTTTCTGATTCTTATAATGAATGGCTGCTTTTCTTGGACAAGTTATTTAACATCTTTACATATCAGTTTCCTCATGTGCAAAAACAGATAGTAGCATTGATTTCCTAAGTTTGTTGTGAGATTATCTTGAAAGTTATGAGTTAAAAGAGGCACTCAGACAATCAGATATAGTAGTTAAGTAATGTCTTCTCTAGCCAAAAAAAGAAAAAAGATACCCCCCTAAAAACCCCAAAGACAAAAGTGAAAACAAAACAAACAAAAAATACCTCAACAAAGAGGTAAATATCATCTAGAAAAGTACTTGAAACAAAAGAGAAAACTACAGAGTTGAGGTAAAAACATGTCCTTGGTACTTGGAAAAAATGGGGCATTTATGATAACCACTCGTTAAGGAAGAATTAATGTGACAAGAGAGGTTAGAGGAGACAATTACAAATACCAGAGGGACTTTTATAAGAATATACTGTTTAATATTCTTCTGTATAGAAAGAATGGGTAAATGTTGATTTAATCAGTTTGTAAAATCAAGGAGCATATAGATAGAGTAGGGCTTCCAAGGTGGTGCTGTGCTGTGCTTAGTCACTCAGTTCTGTCTGACTCTTTGTGACTCCATGGGCTATAGCCCACCAGGCTCCTCTCCATGGGGATTCTCCAGGGTCAAGAATATTGAAGTAGGTTGCCATGCCCTCCTCCCGGGGAATCTTCTCAACCCAGGGGTTGAACCAAGGTCTTCCACATTGCAGGTGGATTCTTCACCATCTGAGCCACCAGGGAAGCCCAAGAATACTGGAATGGGTAGCCTATCCCTTCTCCAGGGAATCTTCCTAACCTAGGAATTGAACCAGAGTCTCCTGCATTGCAAGTGGATTCTTTACAAGCTGGGCTATCTGTTTGTAAAATCACAGAGTGTATAGGTAGAGTAGGGCTTCCCAGGTGGCACTAGTGGTAAAGAATCCACCTGACAATGCAGGAGATACAAAAGATATGGGTTTGATCCCTGGGTTGGGAAGATCCCCTAGAGTAGAAAATGGCATCCTAATCCAGTATTCTTGCCTGAAAAATTCCATGGACAGAGGAGCCTAGCAGGCTACATTCCATGGGACCATAGAAATTTGGACATGTTTGAGCACGTGCATGTGCACACACACACACACACACACACACACACACACACACACACACACACACACGTAGAGTAAATGTAAATTTGCTTCTAGAATCATTTTTTAATTATTTTTTTTTTAAATTGGAGAATACAATATTGTGATAGTTTTGGCTATACATTAACATGAATCAGCCACAGGTATTCGTGTCCCCCTATCCTAAAACCCTCCCTCCTCCCTCCCACACTATTCTTCTGGGTTGTCCCAGAGCATTGGATTTTGGGTGCCCTGATTCATGCATCAAACTTGCACTGGTCATCTGTTTTACATATGGTACATGCTTCACTGCTATTTTCTCAAATCATCCCACCCTCACCTTCTCCTGATTAGTCGAAATGCCTGTTCTTTACATCTATGTCTCCTTTGTTTCCCTGCATGTATGATCATTGGTACTGTCTTTCTAAATTACATATATATATATATGCATTAATATACAGTATTTGTCTTTCTCTTTATGACTTATTTCACTCTGTATAATAGGTTCTAGGTTCATCCACCTCATTAAAACTGATTCAAATGAGTTCCTTTCTATAGCTGAGTAATATTCCATTGTGCATATGTACCACAACTTCTTATCCCATTCATCTGCTGATGGAAATCTAGGTTGCTTCCATGTCCTAGCTGTTGTAAATAGTTCTGCAATGAACATTAGGGTACATGTGTCTGTTTCAATTCTGCTTTCTGCAAGGTGTACACACAGCAGTAGGATTTCTGGGTCATATAGCAGTGTCAGAAGATATCTCATTGTGATTTTTATTTCCATTTCTCTAATAATGAGTGATATTGAGCATATTTTCATATGTTTATTAGACATCTATATGTCTTCTTTGGAGAAATTTCTGTTTAGGTCTTTTGCCCATTTTGTGATTGGGCTGTTCATTTTTCTGGTATTGAGCTTCATGAGCCGTTTGTTTATTTTGGAGATTAATTCTTTGTGATTTGTTTTGTTTGCTATTATTTTTTCCCATTCGAAGGGCTTTATTTTCACATTGCTTATAGTTTCCTTCATTGCACAAAACTTTTAAGTTTAATTAGGTCACATTTGTTTATTTTTGTCTTTATTTCCATTACTCTGGAAGGTGGGTCATAGAGGATCTTGCTGTGATTTATGTCATAGAGTGTTCTGCCTATGTTTTCCTCCAAGAGTTTTATAGTTTCTCATCTTACATTTAGGTTTTTAATCCATTTTGAGTTTATTTTAGTGTGTAGTATTAGAAAGTTATTCTAGTTTCATTCTCTTACACGTGGTTGACCAGTTTTCCCAGCACTTGTTGTGGAAACTGTCACTTCTCCATTGTATATTTTGGCTTCTTTTGTCGAAATAAATTGTTTATAGTTGCATGGATTTATCTCTGGGCTTTCTACTTTGTTTCATTGATCTATGTTTCTGCATTTGTGCCACTACAATACTGTCTTGATGACTTTATCTTTGTGATATAGTCTCAAGTCAAAATTATTAATTACTCCAGTTCCATTCTTCTTTCTCAAGATTGCTTTGGCTATTCAGGTCTTTTGTTTTTCCACAGAAATTGTGAAATTATTTCTTCTAGTTGTGTGAAAAATACCATAAGTAGTTTGATAGGGATTGCATTGCATATAGACTACTTTGGGTAGTATACTCATTTTCCCTATATTGATTATTCCAATACAATAACATGGTGTATTTCTCCATCTATTTGTGTCATCTCTGATTTCTTTCATCAGTGTTTTATAGCTTTCTGTATACAGATCTTTTTTCTTTAGGTAAATTTGTTCCTAAATATTTTATTCTTTTTGTGGCAATGGTAAATGGGATTGTTTGCTTAATTTATCTTTCTTATTTTTCTTTGTCAATGTATATAAATGCAAGGGATTTATGTGTATTGATTTTATATCTTGCAGTTTTACTATATTCATTGATTAGCTCTAGTAATTTTCTGGTGGCATCTTTAGGGATTTCTATGTAGAGAATATAGATGAAGTTGAGGTCTCCCTTGACCACACTAATCTTATTCTTTATACTCCCTCCTGAAAACAACTACTTTCATGAGGTACTGTGTATCCTTTTACATGTATAAATATACAGTCATGGGTAGTATACAATATTTTGTATGCATTCTTAATTTATATAAATATTGCACCTAGTATATGTCCAAGTTCTATTCTTTTTCCTCAGCTTTGTTTTTGAGACCTATCTGTGCTGACGTATCTACATTTGTATATGTAATAACCCACGATATCAATATACCACATTTTATTTATCTATTCCAATCTTGATGCACATTTATAAACTGCTTTCATTTTTTTTCCAGTTATAGGCAGTGCTACTGTGACTCATTGTGTCTCACTGTACACGTTTGCAAGAGTTCTCTAAGGTCTATACTAAAATTGGAACTACTTGGACATTAGGGTAGAAATAGCTATTTTGGAATGAATAAGAGAAGTACCATTTTATATGTTAAAAGGTTTTATATACTGAAAAAATGAAGATTCAGAAAGGAATTAACTTTGAATGCATTTTATGGAAGAGCTAGCTTTTCTTTGGGAATTAGTGCCTTAGAAATCACACATGCCTGCTTATTTCAAGAACAGTACAGTGAAATAAGATTGCCTACTGTGTGCTCAGTATTATAAAACTGTCATTATCAGTAACATTACTGAGCTGGATGGACTCTGAATCTGATCCAGAATGCCCTTTATTATGCTTTATTCAATTAGAAGGAAAAATTATCTACAGAACAAGATCAATGTATCAGGCAAAAGTCTACAAAGACTAAATATATCAGGTTAATTGCATATTTGATTTGCATAGCTCTGGTGTAGAATGTTTGTCAGGGACTTCCATCTTCTCTGAACTTCGCAATTTTAAAGACTATTGTTAGTTGCAGCTGAGCTATACTAAAAATTAATATTTCCATGTATATATTAATAACTCCTTCCTAAAATGGGGTATTGGGTAAGGCATGTGAAGATATATAGGAAAATATATATTACTTGATTCACAAGAAAACTAGAATAAAAGAGGCAGCCAGTTTAAAAAAATTCTCATAAGGATGTAAAGAAAATTAAGAATTTATGAAAAAAAAATCAAAGTATAAAAAGCCAATCCTATGGACACTCAAGACAGTAACTTGTTCAAATGGTATTAAACAGACTTTTCATAGAACTTTTCATTGAGATAGCCACTCTGACTACAATATGTCTCAAATTTTGTATTTGGTTAAAAAGAAGACAACCAAAAATTAAAAAAAGCAGCTCTTATTATTCTAGACTTTGTGTATCTCAGTTGCCTGAAAACAAAACAGTGACTTTCAATGGCAACCAAATTCATGTGACCAACTTCCAAGTCAGGTCCTATGCCAAAGCTTAATCAGAACTGGCAATTGTCCAGATTACACAAAAATTAATTACTGTCTGTTTCTGTTTTTCAGATTTAATTCTTTGTGAAAAAGAGACCATCTGATATTTGACATCTATATAACTGAAGTTTCACTAACTGAAGGTAAGATAGAAAGTTTAGAGAGATGCAAGTTTACAAATTAGAGGGGAAAAGAGTGGTTATATAACTTGATAAATACTGTATATCAGTTTGGTATTAATTAAGCATTTCATTCTTTATTTTGCCCTTCAAATCACACATCATTTAAGATGCATTTATGAACAGGGTAGAGGATCATCTTGAAAATTCCCTTTGATAATAATAATAAATAAAGTATGATTTTCATAAATAGTTGTTCAACTTTGGATAGAAGAAAGATTACAGATATACACTTGACAAGCATATGCTCCATTATATTATTCTTTTGCATTTCTTTTTTTGTTTAAACTTATATTTCTCTATTAGTATCCTTTTCTCCTTTGTTATTAACTTTATCTATTTTTTTTTAATTTTCATATTCATCTGCAGTACAACTCTTTTGGATAATTCAAAAATTATACTTGACCAAGGAATCTCAAGCTCAACGTAGCTTTTTATACTTTAAACCTGAAGGAATTTACTGGAGCTTGTAGGATGCAGTGCACTTAAAATGAAGTTTTAGTTCATAGTCTTATGCCAAGTGCATGAGTGTGTAAGTGTCCTAGAAGCCTATCAACTTCTGAAAAGATGCCATTAAAATTTAATATCAAACATTCAGAGTGATGTGGGTTTTCCATGTGGTGTTAGTGATAAAGAATGTGCCTGCCATTGCAGAAGACAAAAGAAACACAGTTCAGTCCCTAGGTCAAGAAGACACCCTGGTGGAGCACATGGCAACCTACACAAGTATTCTTGCCTGGAGAATCCCCATGGACAGAGGAGCCTGGCAGGCTACAGTCCATAGGGTCACAAAGAGTAGGACACGACTGAAGTGACTTAGCACACATGCATTCAGAGTGATATAATCACTGTGGTAATTACACTGGTAAACAAGTTGGCTTACTACCTAATTTATTATTATTATTATTGTTTGTGTGTGTGCCTTTTTATTTTTTTATTTTTGTCACCAAGTTATGTACGACTCTTTTGCAAACCCATGGATTGTAGCCTTCCAGGCTCTTCTGTCCATAGAATTTTCCAGACAAGAATACTGGAGTGGGTTTCCATTTCCTTCTCCAGCGAATCTTCCCAACCCAGGGATCAAACATGCATTCTTGCATTAGGCAGATTCTTTACCACTGAACCACTTGGGAATACCTATGTGTGCATTAACTCTTCAATTAATTTATAATCTTCCTTAGGAACAGGTCATTTTATTCCTTATGTGACATTGACCCTGGAACCAACTGATTAACCTGCACATAGTTGAAATTTATTTAGTACACATTTAATGTTGATGAGGTGTTATTATTATCTTTAAAAATAGAATAGTTTTATTCAGAGAGCTATCTTCATATCCTGTTATATTTCTTTTATTGAAAGAAATATGCAAATGTTTGAGAAGTAAGTTATTTATAACAGATAATTGCTGAAAAGAAAAGAGAAACTCTTAGGCTATTTTCAATAGCCAAAAATGTCTGTTAAAATCATCTTTCTCCTTAAGTGAACAGTATATCTAAAGTTGAGAACTGCTTGTTTAATACAAATAGCAGATGCTTTATATCTTAACATATTACTTACTTTTGATACCAGTCAGTAACTGAGCATGAATCAACTTCCCACAGAATTAGCAGTGGAAAATACTCTCTTAATGAACCTTGGATGTCTTTGGGCTGATAGTGATAAAACAACATAATTTTGGTACTAGCAAAGCTGATCATGATTTTGTGAATGATATAATTATAACTTAATTGACCGATGATCCTGAAACTTTATAGTTATTGAGTTCAGTCACTCAGTTGTGTCCAACTCTTTGCAACCCCATGGGCTGCAGCACGCCAGGCCTCCCTGTCCATCACCAACTCCCGGAGTTCACACAAACTCATGTCCATTGAGTCAGTAATGCCATCCAACCATCTCATCCTCTGTTGCCCCCTTCTCCTCCTTCCTTCAGTCTTTCCCAGCATTAGGGTTTGTTTTTTTTTTTTTTCAAATGAGTCAGCTCTTCGCATCAGGTGGCTAAAGTATTGGAGTTTTAGCTTCAACATCAGTCCTTCCAATGAATATTCAGGACTGACTTCCTTTAGGATGGACTGGTTGGATCTCCTTGTAGTCCAAGGGGCTCTCAAGAGTCTTATCCAACACCACAGTTCAAAAGCATCAATTCTTCAGCACTCAGCTTTCTTTATAGTCCAACTCTCACATCCATACATGACTACTGCAAAAACCATATTCCATAAACCATATTCCAAATAAACCATATTCCAAAACCATTATAGTTATTAAATATCATATATTAAACTGTCCTTCTGGTTACAATTCCTTTCAAGAGAAATGTGTCCTCCCCAACCACAAAAAACAATATTCATTATAAGTAGCTGAAAAAGAAGACCCTGTCAAAATACCATGCAGTTACATGTTACAGCAAGGAAGCCAGCAAGTCCTATTTTATTATTATCTTAAACTGTATATGAAGCATTTTACTGATATTTAATATAAAGAAATGTGGTAAGAACTTTTAAATACTATCCCTCTCTAAAATGAAGTAGATAAAGAGCTGTCTTCCAGCTTGTAATCATAGAAAAATTGAGATCACAGACTTCACAGAGAACACACCGATTTTATCACAACCAATAGTTTTCTCCATGAAGCAGACTATGGTTTTAATTACTTGTAGGAATTTTTTCTTTGTAGATAGGCTTTCCCTATAAAGTCTTTATACTAATGACATAATAGGGAATATCTTTGCTGAATCTAATTAATCAGTTAGTACACATTGATGGATACCTTCTATTTCCCCACACTCTGGGTGAAAAAGAAATGTAAGACATGAATTATGTCCTCAGGGAAGTTACAACTCAGTTGTAGGAATCAAGCCAGCATATATTACATAATTAGATAGTATCAAATGTCAACTTCACAGCTCTGGCATAGAAGAGATCAATGTTGATTAGAATGATCAAGGCTTTATGCAAGACCTTATGCTTAAAGGATTAGGATAGGCCAAGGGGAAAAGGAAAGTAATTCCAGATTGGTAGAATGACAATAATGAAAACAGAGAGGTAAGAATTAATACCTGTTTCCACTCCAGGGGTATACCTGTGTTGGTTTGGTCAGTAACTCCACCTTATATCCTAACTGGGAGACTATGAAACTCTAAATTTTGTATAATATCTTAATAACATTTCCCCAGTTAATTCTGTTCTAAGTAGTAGAGATTAAAGATGGAAATCTTTAAAATATAGCTCAGAGCTGTATATTAAAATAGTTTTACAGGTTTCAGAACCAGATGGGTGAGACTGAGAAATCCGTTGTCCCTTTCTTATCAGTTGATATTTATGGCATCATTACGCTTGTATGCTTAATCACTCAGTTATGTCTGACTATTTTCTACCCATTGGATTGTAACTCACCAAGCTCTTCTGCCCATGGGATTGCCCAGGAAAGTATACTGGAATGGGTTGCTCTTTCTTTCTCCAGGAAATCTTCCCGACCCATGGAACAAACCCATGTCTCCTGCATTGGCAGGCAGAGTCTTTACTACTAAGCCACCATAGAAGTCCATTTTACAGATAAGCAAACACAAATTGTTAGAGACTTTACTGTATTACCTATAGTTACATCAACATTTTTTCACTTTTCAGCTAATATAACAGAAAACAATGATACCACAGTAATGTCCCATTATTACTAAAGAACTCAATGGTGTAAAAATAATGAGATAGTTGACTAGTTGTGAAGAAAACTGAGGTTGTTAGTATTTAGAGATGAATTCTTTTTATCTTTTCTCTTGAATAAATTTCAAATTAATACTGTCTTATTAGATGGGATATCAACTACCACACAGTTCTAATAGAAGAGTAAAGATGAACCCAATTTAGGCATTTGAAGCAAAAGAAATGCCATTTGATTCAGGTATATTTGGAAAATATTTTGACAGTTTGAATCATTCATTTTAAAAATTGGTAGCCTTGCTTCCTGTTCAGACTGATTAACTATACAGATTTAAAGCAGAATTTTGGTGTAAACAAAATTAATTTTAGATTTGGTAAACTTCAACTAAAAAACTGGTTTTAGTAAATCATGATCTTTCCCCCTTAAGTACAGAATAGAGTTCAACACAATTTCTTGGCCTTTGGAGGTATAGGAGGATTGCAGATTGTTGGTTGCACATGATAATTGGATAAGAGTGGTGTGTGACATTTGATAGTTTGTGATCAGAGAGGTTACAGAGCAGTAGCCCAACTTCTCTGGATGTTTGAGATAAAGGTATGTATATTAGAAGAACCATTGATAATACTACATATTGAAACATAATTGAACATTTTAATAGCTCCAAGTCAAGCAAAGTAGTTTTGTAAAGTATCCTTGTTATTGCTTACCTGTATATGTAGAATGTGCTGTGCTTAGTCACTCATTCATGTCCCAACTCATTGTGACTCCATGGACTGTAGCCCGCCAGGCTCCTCTGTCCATGGGGATTCTCCAGGCAGGAATACTGGAGTGGGTTGTCATGCCCTCCTCCAGGGGACCTCCTAATACAGAGATCAGACCCAGGTCTCCCACATTACAGGTGGATTCTTTATCATCTGAGCCACCAGGGAAGCCCAAGAATACTGGAGTGGGTAGCCTATCTCTTCTCCAGGGGAGCTTCCCAACCTAGGAATCAAACCAGGATCTCCGGCATTGCAAGCAGATTCTTTACCAACTGAGCTACTTGGGAAGCCCATATGTAGAATAGAACTATATAACGTTTAAGATGCTAAGGCTTTTAATGATCTAGTTTAACCCTTTCATTTTACCCAGGAGGATACTGAGGTACAAAGTAGTGAGGTGATTACCAAGTCTCACACTCAATATTAGGGTCAATATTAAAATATAGATATCCTCCCTTCCAATCTAGTCCTTTTTGTTTGTTTTATAACATATTGCCTACATGATACAGTATGATTGAAAGGTTGTTGTTAAAGATGCTAACCTCAGTAAATCCTATCATTGTTCCTCTCATACACCAGAAAATTTCAGTATCAGTAATTCTGTTTTAATATTCCCTAGAGAAATTAACGCTTCCCTGGTGGGTCAGATGGAAAAAAAAATCTGCCTGTAATGCAGAAGATTCAAATTCTATCCCGGGGTTGGGAAGCTCCCCTGGAGAGGGAGATGTCTACTCACTCCCATATTCTTGGATGGAGAATTTCACAAGCAGAGTAGCCGGGCAGGCTACAGTCCATCAAGTCTCAAAGAGTAGGACACGACTGAGTGACTAACATGCTTTTCAAAGAGAATAACGTATAGCTAGCAACCACTGGACCAAAGGCTTTCAGGAATCAAATCCTTTTTCCCCCTAGTAATAATGATTCATTACTTGCTAATTCAGTGTTTAGCAAATGAAACATAATTAATGCAAATAATGAGAATCAACTGTATGTATTCTTAACTGTGTTTGTGGTGCTTTCAAATTCTGACAGGAAATGGGTCTTCTTTTCTGTATGGTTTTAAATTATTTCTTCCTGGCCGATTGATAACATAT
This sequence comes from Tragelaphus eurycerus, assembly GCA_935064755.1. Classification (NCBI taxonomy): domain Eukaryota; kingdom Metazoa; phylum Chordata; class Mammalia; order Artiodactyla; family Bovidae; genus Tragelaphus; species Tragelaphus eurycerus. The sequence continues at coordinate 10,890,368 of CAKXYN010000046.1, read as the reverse complement.
AGTTTCTCTGAATCTTTAGTACATCTGTTGAGTTATCTCTCCATTTTTTATTTTACGTTCTCATTTAACAAATTTTTGATGATCACTTTATTCAGTATCGAAGAAGGCAATGGCACCCCACTCCAGTACTCTGGCCTGGAAAATCCCATGGACGGCAGAACCCGGAAGGCTGCAGTCCATGGGGTCGCTGAGGGTCGGACACGACTGAGCGACTTCCCTTTCCCTTTCCTTTTATTCAGTATGTGTTTACTGTGGAATAAAATATAAATTGCCCCCAAATTTTTAAATTTATAATGTTATGTGACCATGTAAGTGAGCTGAGTTGTGTCAGATGCTTTTATTATTTCAGTGTCATATAATGTAAATACAACCTTTGAGCATATGTCTAAAGCAGTAACAAAGCTCAGTCATATTTTTAAAGTAAGCATTCTAGTTCTTTTCTACTCTCTTCCTCGTAGAAGGCTTCCAGCATTCAAAGAGTTTTGTCTTGGCCTTCTTGATTCCCTCACATTAGCTCTCTTTTGACAGTTTTCTACATCTAACTAGCTCTTTGTCAACTGATCCTATCCTTCCTAGAACCTCTACCTTAAAAGAAAAAAAAAATAATAAAACAGCTCTTTTTGGTATAGGAGCTCCTTATTTCTTTCATTCAATCAAGAAATTCCAACAGCATTTGTTAAGGGATTATGAAATAAAACATAAATCAGCCAAATGCCTTAGACAATCCTTATTTGCAGTTAATAAGTCTCAGTGTCATCTTGTATTGTCAGAAAAAAAGATGGCATTTCTAGATAAAGAAAATTATAAAAAGATAAACCTGAATGAAAATTTCAAACCTGTCTCAAGATGGATAACATATAGATAAATACAATATATTGTTATGTGAACCAATCTAGTCATGCAGTGAGATTTTCATTTTGCTTAAGCTGTTATTTAGTAGAAGCCATATAATTTTGATCAGAAATTTTAGAGGTGTTAAAGAGTACTAAACCATTGGTAATACAGAGGGAAACATGGGTCTTTAAGATTCTTGTTTTAATTTTTTTTTAATTTTATTGGAGTATAGTTGATTTGCAATTTTGTGTTAGTTTCAGGTGAATAGCATAGTGATTCAGTTATACATATGCATGTGTATTCATCCTTTTTCAGATTCTTTTCCCATATAGGTTATCATAGAATATTGAGTAGAGTTCCTTGTGCTTCAGAGTAGGTCCTTGTTCGTTATTAGACTTAAATTGAAGAAAGTGGGGAAAACCACCAGACCATTCAGGTATGACTTAAATCAAATACCTTATGACTATACAGTGCAAGTGATAGATTTAAGGGACTAGATCTGATAGACAGAGTACCTAATGTCATGGAGGTTCATGACATTGTACAGGAGACAGGAATCAAGACAATCCCCAAAAAAAGAAATGCAGAAAAGCAAAATGGCTGTCTGATAGGCCTTACAAATAGCTGTGAAAAGAAGAGAAGTGAAAAGCAAAAGAGAAAAGGAAAGATATACCCATTTGAATGTAGAGTGTCAAAGAATAGCAAGGAGAGATAAGAAAGCTTTCCTCAGCAATCAATGCAAAGAAATAGAGGAAAACAATAGAATGGGAAAGACTAGATATCTCTTCAAGAAAATTAGAGATACCAAGGGAATATTTCATGCAAAGATAGGTTCAATAAAGGACAAAAATGGTAGGGACTTAACAGAAGCAGAAGATATTAAGAAGAGGTGGCAAGAATACACAGAAGAACTGTACAAAAAAGATCTTCACGACCCAGATAATCATGATGGTGTGATTACTCACACTCACCTAGAGCCAGACATCTTGCAATGTGAAGTCAAGTGGGCCTTAGGAAGCATCACTACAAACAAAGCTAATGGAGCTGATGAAATTCCAGTTGAGCTAGTTCAAATCCTAAAAGATGATGCTGTGAAGTGCTGTGCTCAATATGCCAGAAAATTTTGAAAACTCAGCAGTGGCCACAAGACTGGAAAAGGTCAGTTTTCATTCCAATCTCAAAAAAAGGCAATGCCAAAGAATGCTCAAACTACCACACAATTACACACATCTCACACGCTAGTAAAGTAATGCTTTAAATTCTCCAAGCCAGGCTTCAGCAATACGTGAGTCAAGAACTTCCAGATGTTCAAGCTGGTTTTAGAAAAGGCAGAGGAACCAGAGATCAAATTGCCAACATCTGCTGGATCATTGCAAAAGCAAGAGAGTTCCAAAAAAACATCTATTTCTGCTTTATTGACTATGCCAAAACCTTTGACTGTGTGGATCACAATAAACTGTGGAAAATTCTTAAGGAGATTGGAAAACCAGACCACCTGACCTGCCTCTTGAGAAACCTGTGTGCAGGTTAGGAAGCAACAGTTAGAACTGGACATGGAAAAACAGACTGGTTCTAAATAGGAAAAGGAGTCTGTCAAGGCTGTATATTGTCATCCTGCTTATTTAACTTATATGCAGAGTATATCATGAGAAATGCTGGGCTCGGGGAAGCACAAGCTGGAATCAAGATTGCCGGGAGAAAAATCAATAACCTCAAATATGCAGATGACACCACCCTTATGGCATAAAATGAAGAACTGAAGAGCCTCTTGATGAAAGTTTAAGTGGATAGTGAAAAACTTTGCTTAAAACTCAACATTCAGAAAACAAAGATCATGGCATCTGGTCCCATCACTTTATGGCAGATAGATGGGGAAACAGTGGCTGACTTTATGTTTTGGGCTCTAAAATCACTGCAGATGGTGATTGCAGCTATGAACTCTTTGAAAGGAAGTCATAGACCTAGACAGCATATTGAAAAGCAGAAACATTACTTTATCAACAAAGATCCGTCTAATCAAGGCTATGGTTTTTCCAGTAGTCATGTATGGATGTGAGAGTTGGACCATAAAGAAAGCTGCGCATCAAAGAATTGATGCTTTTGAACTGTGGTGTTGGAGAAGACTCTTGAGAGTCCCTTGGACTGCCAGGAGATCCAATCAGTCCATCCTAAAGGAGATCATCTTGGGTGTTCATTGGAAGGACTGATGTTGAAGCTGAAACTCCAATACTTTGGCCACCTGATGCGAAAAGCTGACTCATTTGAAAAGACCCTGATGCCAGCAAAGACTGAGGGCAGGAGAAGAAGGAGATGACAGAGGATGAGATGGTTAGATAGTATCACTGACTCAATGGACATGGGTTTGGGTGGACTCTGGCAGTTGATTATGGACAGGGAGGCCTGGCGTGCTATGGTTCATGGGGTCACAAAGAGTCGGACACAACTGAGCGACTGAACTGAACTGTTGGTTATCTATGTTATATATAGTAGCGTGTAGTAGTGTGTATATGTTAATCCCAAGCTCCTGATTTATCCCCCCACCCCCTGATATTTCCCTTTTGGTAACCATAAGTTCATTTTAAAAGCCTGATAATCTGTTTCTGGTTTTTCAATAGATTAATTTATATGATACTTTTAGATTCCACATATACTTTATATCAGATGCTATTTGTCTTTCTCTGTCTGACTTCTTTCACTTAGGATGATACTATCTAGGGTCATCCATGCTGCTGCAAATGGCATTATTGCTTCCTTTTTACAGCTGAGTAATACCCAATTGTATATATGTACCACATCTTTTTTTCAGATTAATTTTTATTGGCATATAATTGATTTACAATATTGCATTACTTTCTGCTATATAACAATTTAAATCAGTTTTAGCTATACATATATCCACTCTTTTTGGATTCTTTTCTATATAGATCATTGCAGTGTACTGAGTAGAGTTCCCTGTGCTACACAGTAGGTCCCCATTAGTCATCTATTGTATGTATGCTAAGTCATGTCAGTCGTGTCCGACTCTCTGCGACCCCATAGATGGCAGCCCACCAGGCTCCCCCGTCCCTGGGATTCTCAAGGCAAGACCACTGGAGTGGGTTGCCATTTCCTTCTCCAATGCAGGAAAATGAAAAGTGAAAGTGAAGTCGCTCAGTCGCGTTTGACTCTTCGCAACCCCATGGACTGCAGCCCACCTGGCTCCTCCGTCCATGGGAGTTTCCAGGCAAGAATACTAGAGTGGGTCGCCAGTGTATGTATAGTAGTGTGTATATATCAATCTAAATCTCTCAGTTTATCCCTCCCTTCTCTCTCCCTTGGTAACCATAAGTTTGTTTTCTACATCTGTGACTATTTCTGTTTTGTAAATAAGTTCATTTGTATAATTTTTTAAAGATTTCACACATAAGTGATACCAAATGATATTTTCTTTGTGTGACTGACTGCACTCAGTGTGAGAATCTCTAGGTCTATCCTGCTGGTGCTGCTAAGTTGCTTAAGTTGTGTCCGACTCTGTGCAACCTCATAGACGGCAGTCCACCAGGCTCCCCTGTCCCTGGGATTCTCCAGGCAAGAATACGGGAGTCGATTGCCATTTCCTTCTCCACTAGGTCTATCCATATTGCTGCAAATAGCATTATTTCACTCTTTTTAATGGATGAGTAATATTCCATTATATACTTGTACCCCATTTTATCCTTTTGTCAGTCAATATTTAGGTTGGTTCCATGTATTGGTTATTGCAAATAGTGCTTCATTGAACATTGGGGTGCATGTACCTTATCAATTATGATTCGCTCTGGATATATGCCCAGGAGTGGGATTACTGGATCATATTTATTTTTTAACCAGCTTTAGCATTCCTTTTCTGTTCTTGACAGAATTGATGCTTTGTTAATTGAATATTTTAAAATGCCATGACATTTTAATACATAATTATTAACTTCATGGTGCTGTGTATTCCTAACTTCCAGCATTAACTTTTAATGCCTTGAATATAAAGTCAGAGTTTCTTGTTGTATTAATATCCTGAACACAAAATGGAGCATGATGGCCAGAGTTTGTTTGCTTCCTGTTTTTGTCAAGAAAGAAATCCTGTGTGTGGAGTTCATGGCAAGTTCCTCACTTCTTGTGGCTACTTTTCTTTATTAGGAAGTCTTTGGTGTCTTCCTTCAGCCTGGCCTCATTTACCATGTCAAACAAAAATTCCTCAAAGTTTATTTCTGATATTGTTCCAAAATTTCCAGGGTTAGACCTGTTTTATTTAATTTATTTTAATTAGAGGCTAATTACTTTACAATATTGTATTGGTTTTGCCATACATCAACATGAGTCTGCCACAGGTGTACACGTGTTCCCAATCCTGAAACCCCCTCCCACCTCCTTCCCCATTCCATCCCTCTGGGTCATCCCAGTGCATCAACCCCAAACATCCTGTATCCTGCATCAAACCTGGACTGGCGATTCATTTCTTATATGATATTATACATGTTTCAATGCCATTCTCCCAAATCATCTCCCCTCTCACAGAGTCCAAAAGACTGTTTTATACATCTGTGTCTCTTTTGCTAACTCACATACAGGGTTATTGTTACCATCTTTCTAAATTCCATATATATGCATTAGTATACTGTATTGGTGTTTTTCATTCTGGCTTACTTCACTCTGTATAATCAGCACCAGTTTCAACCACCTCATTAGAACTGATTCAAATGTATTCTTTATAATGGCTGAGTAATAGTCCATTGTGTATATGTACCACAGCTTTCCTATCCATTCATCTGTTGTTGGACATCTAGGTTGCTTCCATGTCCTGGCTATTATAAATAGTGCTGTGATGAACATTGGGGTACATGCGTCTCTTTCAATTCTGGTTTCCTCGGTGTGTATGCCCAGCAGTGGGATTGCTGGGTCATAAGGCAGTTCTATTTCCAGTTTTTTAAAGAATCTCCACATTGTTCTCCATAGTGGCTGTACTAGTTTGCATTCTCACCAACAGTGTAAGAGGGTTCCCTTTTCTCCACATCCTCTCTAGCATTTATTGCTTTTGGATCACAGCCATTCTGACTGGCATGAAATGGTACCTTATAGTGGTTTTGATTTGCATTTCTCTGATAATGAGTGATGTTGAGCATCTTTTCATGTGTTTGTTAGCCATCTGTATGTCTTCTTTGGAGAAATGTCTATTTAGTTCTTTGGCCCATTTTTTGATTGGGTCATTTATTTTTCTGGAATTGACCTGCAGGAGTTGCTTGTATATTTTTGAGATTAGTTGTTTGTCAGTTGCTTCATTTGCTATTATTTTCTCCCATTCTGAAGGCTGTCTTTTCACCTTGCTTATAGTTTCCTTTGCTGTGCAGAAGCTTTTAATTTTAATTAGATCCAAATTGTTTATTTTTGCTTTTATTTCCAATATTCTGGGAGGTGGGTCATAGAGGATCCTGCTGTGATGTATGTTGGAGAGTGTTTTCCTATGTTCTCCTCTAAGAGTTTTATAGTTTCTGGTATTATGTTTAGATCTTTAATCCATTTTGAGTTTATTTTTGTGTATGGTGTTAGAAAGTGTTCCAGTTTAATTCTTTTACAAGTGGTTGACCAGTTTTCCCAGCACCACTTGTTAAAGAGATTGTCTTTAATCCATTGTATATTCTTGCCTCCTTTGTCAAAGATAAGGTGTTCATAGGTGCCTGTGTTTATCTCTGGGCTTTCTATTTTGTTCCATTGACCTATATTTCTGTCTTTGTGCCAGTACCATACTGTCTTGATGACTGTGGCTTTGTAGTATATCCTCAAGACTGGCAGGTTGATTCCTCCAGTTCCATTTTTCTTTCTCAAGATTGCTTTGGCTATTCGAGGTTTTTTGTATTTCCATACAAATTGTGAAATTATTTGTTCTAGCTCTGTAAAAAATATCGTTGGTACCTTGATAGGGATTGCATTTAATCTATAGATTGCTTTGGGTAGTATACTCATTTTCACTATATTGATTCCTCTGATCCATGAACATGGTATATTTCTCCATCTATTAGTGTCCTCTTTGATTTCTTTCACCAATGTTTTCTAGTTTTATATATATAGATCTTTAGTTTCTTTAGAAAGATATATTCCTAAGTATTTTATTCTTTTCATTGCAATGGTGAATGGAATTTTTTCCTTTATTTCTCTTTCTATTTTCTCATTATTAGTGTACAGGAATGCAAGGGACTTCTGTGTATTGATTTTATATCCTGCCACTTTACTATATTCATTGATTAACTCTGGTAATTTTCTGGTGGAGTCTTTAGGGTTTTCTATGTAGAGGACCATATCATCTGCAAACAGTGAGAGTTTTGCTTCTTCTTTTCCAAATTGGATTCCTTTTATTTCTTTTTCTGCTCTGATTGCTGTGGCCAAAATTTCCAAAACTATGTTGAATAGTAGTGGTGAGAGTGGGCACCCTTGTCTTGTTCCTGACTTTAGGGGAAATGCTTTCATTTTTTCACCATTGAGGATAATGTTTGCTGTGGGTTTGTAATATATAGCTTTTATTATGTTAAGGAATGTTCCTTCTATTCCTGCTTTCTGGAGAGTTCTTATCATAAATGGATGTTGAATTTTGTCAAAGGCTTTCTCTGCATCTATTGAGATAATCATATGTCTTCTATTTTTCAATTTATTGATATGGTGTATTACATTGATTGATTTGCGGATATTGAAGAATTCTTGCATTCCTGGGATAAAGCCCACTTGGTCATGGTGTATGATCTTTTTAGACCTGGTTTTTATACCCTGACTCTGGCACCTGTGACTTTTGGAAAGTTAGTTTCCTCATCTATAAAATGAAGATAGTTATATTTTCTTCTTAGAGTTGTAAAGATTAAATGAGATAGTATACTTTATAACATTTAACAGACCACAGGAAACAGTTAAAAATTTAATAAAAATCGAACATTTTATTGTCAAGAGCAGCAGCAGTAGAATAATTTTAACAGTAGTTGTTGTTCTTGTTGCTATACTACCTTTTGCCATAGCAATATGTTGTATCATAGCAAATGTGCACATTTAGTTCACTGATTAATCCACGCCTCAAAATTAATTCTTAGGTCTATGCCTTTTGATCGTTTATCATGGTATTTTAAGAAAAGTTGAAATTATTTTGACTTTCATTATTTATAAAACTACATAGGTTGCTCTAATGATATGTAAGAGGGAGAGAGTGTGTGTGTATTTTTTATGGAAATTATTCCACAACTTTAATAATGAAAAAGTGTCATTTTTGAGAAAATAATACAACTGTTTTGTTTTTCTGGCACTTAATCTTTAACATAGATTTTATGTTGTTTACTTTATAAACTAACTTTAAGATTTCGCTCTTTTATTACAGTGTACTTAAAGTAGGAATATTTTCACAAAAAAGTAAAACATGGTATTGTGGGCTGTAGTTTATTATTTTATTTTTTTTTGAATAAGGATTTTCTCAGTTATCCTTTGTCTTATAGAAGACATAAGAACTAATTATTTTTATAGTGTCATATCAGATATACACTTTTCTAAAAGTTATAGATTCCATTTGATTTTTAGGTAAGGTTAAAAAAATGGATATTTTATTGAATGCTCACTTTGTATTTTCTCATTTGCTGCTGCTAAGTTGCATCAGTCATGTCCGACTCTGTGCGACCCCATAGACAGCAGCCCACCAGGCTTCCCCGTCCCTGGGATTCTCCAAGCAAGAACACTGGAGTGGGTTGCCATTTCCTTCTTCAATGCATGAAAGTGAAAAGTGAAAGTGAAGTCGCTGAGTCGTGTCTGACTCTAGCGACCTCATGGACTACAGCCTACCAGGCTCCTCCATTCATGGGATTTTCCAGGCAAAAGTACTGGAGTGGGGTGCCATTGCCTTCTCCAATTTTCTCATTTAATCATCAAATAAATATATGAAGCTCATTATCATCATTATTCCCATTTCATAGGTAATAGAACTAAAGTATAAATATCAAGTAACTTATTTACCATAATGTAGTTTATAAGTTACAGATACCGATTTAAGCCCTGGCATGTTAGAATTCTGAGACTGTCATATTCTTTTTCTACTATATCATTCTGGTTTTGTTATTTACTGAAAAATCTATAGCTTTTGAAGTACCATGCTGGGCACTTTCATAGTGCATTCTCTCATATTAATTTTCATAGCATCCATGTGGAGATAAAGGTTATATGTTTTATAGAGGAGAGACTTAAGAATTTAAGTAATTTACTCATGATTCCAAAAGGGAGAGGGTAAATGTATACCTATGGCTGATTCATGTTGAGGTTTGACAGAAAACAGCAATATTCTGTAAAGCAATTATCCTTCAATAAAAAATAAATAAATGTTTTAAAAACATTTATTAAATAATTGAAGTAATATACTCATGGTTCCATAGCTATTAAGTAGCAGACCTAGAATTTGAATTTATATCACTTTAGCAATTCCAGAGCCTAAAATCTATCAGGTTTCAACCCAGATAGCTAATAAGAAAGCATCACAAACCAGTAATCTTTGTGTTGCTAATCATAATGTAACATGACCCTTTTATTGCAAATTTTATAATGTCTCTCATATCAGCAGTTCAAATCTGGTTGGAATTCTGATTTTATATTTCTTAATTCATTTAACACGGTACAGAGATTAATAATGCCTTAAGAAAAAAATGGTTTCAGAAGAATTCTCAAATATATCAAGAGGTTCTTTTGTCTTATAAAATGGTTTTATTATTTTAAGACATTTAGTAATTTCCAGTGTTGTTAAATGTGTTATGTATTGTAGTCAAAATGACTTTATGCACAATGATGAAATGCCCACTAAGTAAACCCACTATAAAAGTTCAAAAAAAGTCCAGAAAATATAGGGGAGAGAGAATGAATGAATGAATTCTTAATATGCTTTTTCTTTCCTGGCCTTGAAATTTAGAATCACAAAGTAAAAATGGCTAAAAACATACCCCCCATAAACTCTTTTAACATGTTTTTCTTTTTATTACTGTGGATTTTAAGAGTCAATAGAATTTTCTAGACAGTCTATGTAAATGCTAAAATATATCTGATGCACTGGTATACAATTAGTTTTTCACGCTTTCTGATATATTTGTTATTATTGCATCACATGACATTTCCCCACCTAGTAATTTAATTTTGACATATAAAAAGATTGTTCAATGTCATATAGTCATTGAGGTATATGCTAATTTTCTGATGTTCTCAATTTCTGATTAAGGAAAATTATTTTGCTTGATAGTACAATGTACACAATTACAAACATGATTATAACAGCTAATAATAATACCTAAAAATGGATTCTCAGACTAAATTTAAGCTTCTATAGCTGTATTTGTGTTGATTATAGTGATCATTTACTATGGATTTCTCATAAAGAGTGACAGCGAAAGACTGAGGATACAAAGGTTTTAAAGACTACACTTGCTAAAATAAGACTATCCTTAAAGAAGGAATAATATTTTAAAAATATTAATTTATTTATTTATGATTGTGTTGGATCTTCGTTGCTCCACGTCGGCCTTCTGTAGTTGTGGAGAGCAGAAGCTAACTAGTTGCAGTGTGCAGGCTTCTCACTATGGGGGCCTTGTCTTGTTGAAGAGCACAGGCTCTAGAGAGTGGGTGCTTCAGTAGGAGAGGGGTATTTTATTCATATTTTGTGACAAGTACAGTCACCTAACAGTATTTTGAAAGTGGTAAATCATAGTGGAAAGATTGATAATGTCTAGAGAGCTCAAAAGATTTTAAAATTTCAAACTGATATCAGAGAATGCACTTGGTACTAGAATAAGAAAAGATATGGTGTTAATAGGAATCCTGGGAAAGATTGAAAGCAAAAGGAGAGGAGGGTGACAGAGGATGAGATGGTTAGATAGCATTACTGACTCAGCAGACATGAATTTGAGCAAACTCTGGGAGACAGTGAAGGACAGGGAAGCCTGGCATGTTGAAGTCCATGGGGTCACAAAGAATCAGATATGACTTAATGTATGAACAACAAAAATCAACAGAAAAACAAAGTATTCAGAACTAGCTATGAGGTTTTAGCCAAATTTACCCATTAAGAAAATAGAGATACCAAGGGAACATTTCATGCAAATATGGGCTCGATAAAGGACAGAAATGGTATGGACCTAACAGAAGCAGAAGATATTAAGAAGAGGTGGCAAGAATACACAGAAGAACTGTAAAAAAAGATCTTCATGACCCAGATAATCATGATGGTTTGATCACTGACCTAAAGCTAGACATCCTGGAATGTGAAGTCAAGTGGGCCTTAGAAAGCATCACTATGAACAAAGCTAGTGGAGGTAATGCAATTCCAGGTGAGCTATTTCAAATCCTGGAAGATGATGGTGTGAAAATGTTGCACTCAATATGCCAGCAACTTTGGAAAACTCAGCAGTGGCCACAGGACTGGAAAAAGTCAGTTTTCATTCCAATCCCAAAGAAAGACAATGCCAAAGAATGCTCAAACTACCACACAATTGCACTCATCTCACACGCTAGTAAAGTAATGCTCAAAATTCTCCAAGACAGGCTTCAGCAATACATGAACCATGAACTTCCAGATGTTCAAGTTAGATTTTAAAAAGGCATAGGACCCAGAGATCAAATTGCAAACATCCGTTGGATCATCGAAAAGGCAAGAGTGGTCCAAAAAAATATCTCTTTCTACTTTATTGACTATGCCAAAGCCTTTGACTGTGTGGATCACAATAAACTGTGGAAAATTCTGAAAGAGATGGGAATACCAGACCACCTAATCTGCCTCTTGAGAAACCTGTATGCAGGTCAGGAAGCAACAGTTAGAACTGAACGTGGAACAACAGACTGGTTCCAGATAGGAAAAGGAACATGTGAAGGCTGTATACAGTCACCCTGCTTATTTAACTTATATGCAGAGTACATCATGAGAAACGCTGGACTGGAAGAAGCACAAGCTGGGATCAAGATTGCCAGGAGAAATATCAATAATCTCAGATATGCAGATGACACCACCCTTATGGCAGAAAGTGAAGAGGAACTAAAAGCCTCTTGATGGAAGTGAAAGAGGTGAGTGACAAAGTTGGCTTAAAGCTCAACATTCAGAAAACGAAGATCATGGCATCTGGTCCCATCACGTCATGGGAAATAGATGGGGAAACAGTGGAAACCATGTCAGACTTTATCTTTTTGGGCTCCAAAATCACTGCAGATGGTGACTGCAGCCATGAAATTGAAAGACGCTTACTCCTTGGAAGGAACGTTATGACCACCCTAGATAGCATATTGAAAAGGAGAGACATTACTTTGCCAACAAAGGTCTGTCTAGCCAAGGCTATGATTTTTTTCCAGTGGTCATGTATGGATGTGAGAGTTGAACTGTGAAGAAAGCTGAGCACTTAAGAATTGATGCTTTTGAACTGTGGTGTTGGAGAAGACTCTTGATTGTCTCTTGGACTGCAAGGAGATCCAACCAGTCCATTCTAAAGGAGATCAGCCCTGGGTGTTCTTTGGAAGGAATGATGCTAAAGCTGAAACTCCAGTACTTTGGCCACCTCATGCGAAGAGTTGACTCATTGGAAAAGTCTCTGATGCTGGGAGGGATTGCGGGCAGGAGGAAAAGGGGACGACAGAGGATGAGATGACTGGATAGCATCACCGACTCGATGGACATGAGTTTGAGTGAACTCCGGGAGATTGTGATGGACAGGGAGGCCTGGCGTGCTGCGATTCTTTGGGTTGCAAAGAGTTGGACACGACTGAGTGACTGAACTGAGCTGAACTAAACCATTAAGAGCAGGATAGGAATTAAATTAAACTGCAAGTTATAAGCACCTAGACTGAAAAACTGGAGAAGGCAATGGCACCCCACTCCAGTACTCTTGCCTGGAAACTCCCATGGACAGAGGAGTCTTGTAGGCTGCAGTCCATGGGGTTGTGAAGAGTCAGACATGGGACATGACTGAGCGACTTCACTTTCACTTTTCACTTTCATGCATTGGAGAAGGAAATGGCAACCTACTCCAGTGTTCTTGCCTGGAGAATCCCAGGGACCTGGGAGCCTGGTGGGCTTCCATCTACGGGGTCGCACAGAGTCAGACACTACTGAAGCGACTTAGCAGCAGCAGACTGAAAAACAAAGATAAGATGGGAAAATATGAAAAATCTTAAATTTAGAAAAACTAATGGAAAACTCAGGTTCTTGGTGAGAAAGTCCAAAAGAGATAGAGATGTGTATGATATGCTGAGCCTGAGACTTGATTTCCTAGATGGACTCAGGAAAGAACATTTCCAAATTGAGGAAGCAATAAAACAGATAAAAACATGAAATAATGCCTTGGCATTTGCTAGAATTATATGGATTAACTGGTCAGTAAATGATGAAACTTCATGTTGAGGTCTGAGCACGTAAAAGTTGTGCACAGTAATAGCCGTAACTATGTAGTTTGGTTCATCTCATAACCAGAGAAATTAGATATAGTATTATTGATGTCATGTAAAACTAAAGATACATGAATCAATATCTGATTATTTTCTAACTCACTGTATGATCTCATACAGCTTTGGAAAGTCATTTTTGTAGGAATCAGCTCATGTATGTAGCTGCTGTAGGACACGCTTTATTTATTTTATTTTATTTATTTATTTATTTTTTGACTGGTGACTCATTTAACAAGCACCATTTCAAATTACACATTATGGAATACATGGCATTCAGAATAAAAGCAGAAAGAGTACTCAGAGTCTCTAAATTTGAAGGGACCCTAAAAGCACAGTAGGCATTTGAATAATGTGGGGGGTAGAGGTTCCAAACCTCTATGCAGTTGAAAATCTGCATTTAACTTTTGACTCCCCCTGAACTCAGTTACTAATAGTGTACTCTTGACCCAAAGACTTACCTATAAGTTAAACAGCCTATTAACACATATTTTGTATGTTATTAATATATGTATTATGTACTCTATTCTTAAACTAGAGAAAAGGAATATTAAGAAATTCATAAAGAAAACGTTTACACTACAGTATCAATACAGTTTAACAGTTTACAATTTGTAAAATTTTAAACTATTTACAAAGTGAATCATCTGTCAGTACCCAATCAATATTGTCTTATATGATAGAAAACACTATAGATGTTACACATAATACTAGCACTCAGCATCAAAAGTGAAAAGATAATATGAAAAGAAATCCGTATTTATTTATAGGTTAAAGATTCATGCATGAATAAGCATCAATATGATTAATTTGTGGTTGAAAGTGAAATCGCTCAGTTGTGTCTGACTCTTTGTGATCCCATGAACTGTAGTCTACCAGGCTTCTCTGTCCATGGGATTTTCCAGGCAAGAGTACTGGAGTGGGTTGCCATTTCCTTCTCCAGGGGATCTTCCTGACTCATGGATCAAACCCAGGTCTCCTACATTGCAGGCAAATGCTTTACCCTCTGAGCCACCAGAGAAGCCCTAATTTGCAGTTAGCCTAATGCAAACAATATAATTGCCTTACAGTAGCTTAGTCTATACACTAATATATGAATCGTTATAAAAATTTTATGGCACATACTATTACAGACATATTCATAATAAAATATTGGGAACATGGTTATATTTTTTTTTAAGAACCACTTGTGATTATAGACTGATATGCAGTTTCTGCAATTGAGAGAAAAAGCACATGGTACAGTAAGGTAATTGTTTGAAAGCTATGTTAAAATCATTAACAAAACTAACACATTATTAATTTTATATTAAATATTGCTTTTATTACACCTATGTGATGATAGGACTGTCTTCTTCAATATAGACCTTGCACATGATGTTCTTCATGATGAATGCTTAGGCAAGGATGATGATGATGACAGGAAAATGTCTCATACAGTTCTTGCCATACAGTGATTAGATTTTCACACAGACACACATATACAACAAATAAATGTATTATCAATATGGAATGAGAGCTGGACTGTGAAGAAGGCTGAGCACCGAAGAATTGATGCTTTTGAACTGTGGTGTTGGAGAAAACTCTTGATTGTCCCTTGGACTGCAAGGAGATCCAACCAGTCCATTCTGAAGGAGATCAGCCCTGGGATTTCTTTGGAAAGAATGATGCTAAAGCTGAAACTCCAGTACTTTGGCCACCTCATGCGAAGAATTGACTCATTGGAGAAGACTCTGATGCTGGGAGGATTGACGGCAAGAGGAGAAGGGGACGACAGAGGATGAGATGGCTGGATGGCATCACTGACTCGATGGATGTGAGTCTCAGTGACCTCTTGGAGATTGTGATGGACAGGGAGGCCTGGTGTGCTGTGATTCATGGGGTCGCAAAGAGTCGGACACGACTGAGTGACTGATCTGATCTGATCTTATATGGAATGATCATTATTTACTATTCATTAAGTGGAAATGAATCATCACAAAGATCTTCATTCTCTTCATGTTGAGTAGGCTGAGAAGGAGTTCAGTTCAGTCAGTTTGGTTGCTCAGTCATGTCCGACTCTTTGTGACCCCATGGACTGTATCACACCAGACTTCCCTGTCCATCACCAACTCCTGGGGCTTACTCAAACTCATGTCCATTGAGTTGGTGATGTGAGTTGGTGATGTCATCCAACCATCTCATCCTCTGTCATCCCCTTCTCCTCCCACCTTTCCCAGTATCAGGGTCTTTTCAGATGAGTCAGTTATTCGCATCAGGTGGCCAAAGTATTGGAGTTTCAGCTTCAGGATCAGTCTTTCCAATGCATATTCAGGACTGATTTCCTTTAGAATGAACTGGTTGGATCTCCTTGTAGTCCAAGGGACTCTCAAGAGTCTGCTCCAACACCACAGTTCAAAAGCATCAATTCTTCGGTACTCAGCTTTCTTTGTAGTCCAACTCTGACATCCTTAAATGACTATTGGAAAAAACCATAGCTTTGACTAGATGGACCTTTGTTGGCCAAGTAATGTCTCTGCTTTCCTGTCTAGGTTGGTCATAACTTTTCTTCCAAGAAGTAAGGGTCTTTTAATTTCATGGCTGCAGTCACCATCTGCAGTGATTTTGGAGCCCAAAAAGATAAAGTCTGTCACTGTTTCACCATCTATTTTCCATGAATAGATGCAAAGATGGGCACAATAAAAGCTGAGAATTGGTTTTCCTGTCTCACAGATGGCAGAAGAGAAAGTGGAAGTGGAGGCAGGAGAGAAAGGCACACTTGGTGGTGTAACTATGAAAATATAATTTCTTACATTTTTCCTTTTCCATTTATCTAAAATTGTTTCTATTTGGTACCAATACTTTTCCCATGATTTGCTTTAGTTTCAATGTCTGTATCATAGAAGTGTTGTAAATGAAGTCAAAAACAATCTTGAATACTCACAACCCCTCTACCAGATTGTCATAATCTGTGTGTTTGTTGCCACTGCTTTTAGTATGTCTTCTTCATCATCTGTCATTAGTTTTGAAGCACTTATTCTGTATCAAGCTGTGTTCTGTTTTTGTTTTAAACTTTTCATTTTGTACTGGAGTATCACTACGAACAAAGCTAGTGGAGGTGATGGAATTCCAGTTGAGCTATTCCAAATCCTGAAAGATGATGCTGTGAAAGTGCTGCACTCAATATGCCAGCAAATTTGGAAAGCTCAGCAGTGGCCACAGGACTGGAAACAGTCAGTTTTCATTCCAATCCCAAAGAAAGGCAATGCCAAAGAATGCTCAAACTACTGCACAGTTGCACTCAACTCACACGCTGCTGCTACTGCTAAGTCACTTCAGTCGTGTCCGACTCTGTGCGACCCCATAGACGGAAGCCTACCAGGCTCCCCCGTCCCTGGAATTCTCCAGGCAAGAACATTGGAGTGGGTTGCCATTTCCTTCTCCAATGCATGAAAGTGAAAAGTGAAAGTGAAGTTGCTCAGTCGTGTCCGACTCTGTGAGACCCCATAGACGGCAGCCCACCAGGCTCCCCCGTCCCTGGGATTCTCCAGGCAAGAACACTGGAAAGGGTTGCCATTTCCTTCTCCAGTGCATGAAAGTGAAAAGTTAAAGTGAAGTCGCTCAGTCATGTCTGACTCTTAGCGACCCCATGGACTGCAGCCTACCAGGCTCCTCCATCCATGGGATTCTCCAGGCAAGAGTACTGAAGTGGGGTACCATTACTCAAAATTCTCCAAGCCAGGCTTCAGCAATACATGAACCGTGAACTTCCAGTTGTTCAAGCTGGTTTTAAAAAGGCAGAGGAGCCAGAGACCAAATTGCCAACATCTGCTGGATCATGGAAAAAGCAAGAGAGTTCCAGAAAAACATCTATTTCTGCTTTATTGACTATGCCAAAGCCTTTGACTGTGTGGATCACAATAAACTGTGGAAAATTCTCAAAGAGATGTGAATACCACACCACCTGATCTGCCTCTTGAGAAATCTGTATGCAGGTCAGGAAGCAACAGTTAGAACTGGACATGAAACAACAAACCTGTTCCAAATAGGAAAAGGAGTACATCAAGGCTCTATATTGTCACCCTGTTTATTTAATTTACATGCAGAGTACATCATGAGATATACTGGACTGGAAGAAACACAAGTTGGGATCAAGATTGCCAGGAGAAATATCAGTAACCTCAGATATGCAGATGACATCACCCTTATGGCAGAAAGTGAAGAGGAACTAAAGAGCCTCGTGAGGAAAGTGAAAGAGGAGAGTGAAAACGTTGGCTTAAAGCTCAACATTCAGAAAACGAAGATCATGGCATCTGGTCCCATCACGTCATGGGAAATAGATGGGGAAACAGTGGAAACAGTGTCAGACTTTATTTTGGGGGGCTCCAAAATTACTGCAGATGGTGACTGCAGCCATGAAATTAAAAGATGCTTGCTCCTTGGAAGAAAAGTTATGAGCAACCTAGATAGCATATTGAAAAGCAGAGACATTACTTTGCCAACATAGGTCCGTCTAGTCAAGGCTATGGTTTTTCCAGTGGTCATGTATGGTTGTGAGAGTTGGACTGTGAAGAAAGCTGAGTGCTGAAGAATTGATGCTTTTGAACTGTGGTGTTGGAGAAGACTCTTGATTGTCCCTTGGACTGCAAGGAGATCCAACCAGTCCATTCTGAAGGAGATCAGCCCTGGGTGTTCTTTGGAAGGAATGATGCTAAAGCTGAAACTCCAGTACTTTGGCCACCTCATGCGAAGAATTGATTCATTGGAAAAGACTCTCATGCATAGAGGGATTGGGGGCAAGAGGAGAAGGGGACGACAGAGGATGAGATGGCTGGATGGCATCACTGACTCGATGGATGTGAGTCTCAGTGAACTCCAGGAGTTGGTGATGGACAGGGAGGCCTGTCATGCTGCAATTCATGGGGTGGCAAAGAGTCAGACACGACTGAGAGAATGAACTGAACTGAACTGATAGCTGATTAACAATATTGTGATAGTTTCTTTTGGAAAGCAAAGGGACTTAGCATTAATATATGTATCAATTTCCCCCCAATTCCCCTCACACCCAGGTTGTCACGTAACACTGAGCAGAATTCCCTGTTCTATACAACAGTATTACCTTGTTGCTAATCTATTTAAAATATAGCAGTGTGCACTTGTCCACCCTAAACTCCCTAACTATCCCTTCCCCTCTTCCTTTCCCCAAAACAACCATAGGTTCACTAAGTCTGTGAGTCTGTTTTGCAAATAAGTTCATTTGTATCACGTCTTTTTAGATTCCACATAACGTGGATGTTGTATGATGTTTCTCCTTCTCTGTCTAACTTACTTCACTCCGTATGACAATCTCTAGATCTTTGCATGTTGCAGCGAATAGCATTATTTCACTCCTTTTGATGGCTGAGTAATATTCTGTCATATATAAGTACTACATCTTCTTTATCCATTCCTCTGCCATTGGACATTTAGATTGCTTCCATATCTTGGCTACTGTAAACAGTGCTGCAATGAACACTGGAGTGCATATACCTTTCATACCATGTATGTCTCCAAATATCTGCCCAGGAGTGGGATTGCAAGGTCATATGGTAGCTCTATTTTTAGTTTTTGTAAGGAACCTTCATATTCTCCATAGTGACTGTACCAATTAATTCCCATCCAATGGTATAGAAGGTTCCCTTCCCTCCACACCCTCTCTAGAATTTATTGTTTCTAGATTTTTCAATGATGACCATTTTCACCAGTGTGAGGTGATATCTCAGTGTAGTTTTCATTCGTATTTCTCTATTAATTGACGATGTTTAACATCTTTTCATGTGCCTGTTGATCACCTGGTTGTCTTCTCTGGAGAAATGTCAATTTAGATCTTCTGCTCATTTTTGACTAGTTAGTTTGCTTTGATGATGTTGTGCTTCATGAGCTGTTTGTAGATTTTGTAGCCTAATTCCTTGTTGGCCACATCATTTGCAAATATTTTCTCCCAGTCTGTTGATTGCTTTTTGTTCTGTTTATTTCTGCCTTTGCTGTGAAAAAGCTTTTGAGTTTTAGTACATCCCATTTATATTTGTTTTTATTTCCATCATTCTGGGAGATGAATCAAAAAAAAAAAAAAAAGATATTGCTGCAATTTATGTGACAAAGTGTTCTGCCTGTGTTTTCCTGTAGGTGTTTATAGTGTCCGGTCTCACATTTAGGTCTTTGATCCATTTTGAGCTTATTTTTGTGTATAATGTTAAAAAAGGATCTAATTTTATTTTTTACATGTTGCTGTAAAAAACACAGGACCATTTGTTGAAGAGAAGGTCTTTCCAACATTGTGTAGTCTTACCTCCTTTGTTTTAAATTAATTGACCATAGATACTGGGTTTATTTCTATTATTTGTATCCTGTTCCATTGATCTATATTTCATTTTTGTGCCAATGTCATATTGTTTTGTAGTCTAGACTTATATCAGGGACTCTGATTCCTCCAGTTCCACTTTTCTTTCTCAAGATTGCTTTCACTATTGGAGGTCTTTTGTGTCTTAATACAGATTATAGAAATTTTTGTTCTAGTTCTGTGAAAAATGCCATTGGTAATTTGATAAGGATTGGAATGATTCTGTAGATTCAATAAATATTATTTTGATGATATTTATTCTTCCAGTCTGCAAACACGGTATATCTTTCCATCAGTTTGTGTCTTCTTTGATTTCTTTCATCAGCGTCTTACACTTTTTTGGAGTACAGGTCTTTTATTTCCTTAGATAGATTTATTCCTAGGTATTTTAATTCTTTTTGATGCAGTGGTAAATGGAATTGTTTCCTGAATTTTTCTCTCATCTTTTGTTATGGCTGTACAGAAATGCAACATATTTTTGTGTAGTAGTTTATTAACTTGCAAAAATTTACCAAATTCATCAATGAGCTCTAGTAGTTTTCTGTCAACTTCTTTAGAATCTTCTGTGTGTAGTATCATGTCATCTGCAAATAGTGATGGTTTTACTTCTTCTCCCATTTGATTCCCATTATTTTTCTGCTCTAATTTCTGTAGCTAGGACTTCCAAAACTATGTTGAATAAAAGTGGCAAGAGTGGACATCCTTGTCATGTTCCTGATCTTAGAGGAAATGCTTTCAGCTTTTCACCATTGAATATGATGTTAGCTGAGGTTTGACATATATGGCCTTTATTATGTTAAGGTATATTCCCTCTATGCCTACTTTGGGGAGAGTTTTTATCATAAATGGGTGCTAAATTTTGTCAAAATTTTTTTCTGTATTAAAATGATCATATGATTTTTACCCTTCAATTTGTTGATGTGGTATATGACACTGATTTATTTGTAGATAATGAACAATTTTTGCATCTGTAGGGAAAATCCCTCTTGATCATGGTATATGATCCTTTTAATGTATTGTCAGCTTCTGATTGCTAGTATTTTGTTGAGGATTTTTGCATCTGTGTTCATTAGTGATATTGACTTTTAATTTTCTTTTTGTATGGTATCTTTCTCTGGTTTTGGTATCAGGTTGATAGTGGGCTTGTAGAATGAGTTTGGGAGTGTTCTTTTCTCTGCATATTTTGAAAGAGTTTAAGAATAGGTGTTAGCTGTCCTCTAAATGTTTAATAGAATTTGCCTGTGAAGCCATCAGGTCCTGGACTTCTGTTCGTTGAGACTTTTTAAATCACAGTTTCAATTTCGATGCCTGTGATCGGTCTGTTCATATTGTATATTTCTCCTTGTTTCAGTCTTGGGAGATTGTACCTTTCCAAGAAATTTTCCATTTCTTCCAGTTTGTCCATTTGGCATACAGTCGCTTGTAGTAGTCTCATGATCCTTTTGTATTTTTGGGGTGTGAACTCTAAATTCTTTTTCATTATTAATTTTATTGATTTAAGACCTCTCCCTTTTTTTCTTGGTAAGTCTTGCTAAAGGTTTATCAATTTTGTTTATCTTTTCAAAAAACTTGCTTTTAGTTTCATTGAAGTTCGATATTGTTTTCTTTGTCCTTATTTATTTCTCCTCTGATTTTTATCATTTCTTTCTTTCTACTACCTTAAAATTTTGTTTTTCTTTTTTCTCTAGTTGGTTTAAGTGTAAGATTACAGGGTTTATTTGAGATTTTTCTTGTTTCTTGAGGTAAGATTGAATTGCTATAAACTTCCCTCTTAGAACTGCTTTTGCTGTATTACCTAGGTTTTGGATCATTGTGCTTTTATTTTCAGTTTTCTTTTTTTTTTTTTAATGTCATTATTCCTAGTTTACTTATTTATTTATTTTTAATTAATTAATTTTAATTGGAGGCTAATTACTTTACAATATTGTAGTGGTTTTTGCCATACATTGACATGACTCAGCCATGGGTGTACATGTGTCCCCCATCCTGAAACACCCTCCAACCTCCCTCTCCATCTCATCCCTTAGGATTGTCCCAATGCACTGGCCCTGAGTGCCCTGTCTCATGCATCAGACCTGGACTAGCGATCTATTTCACATATGGTAATATACATGTTTCAAAGCTATTCTCTCAAATAATCCTACCCTCGTCTTCTCCCACAGAGTCCAAAAGTCTGTTCTTTACATTTGTGTCTCTTTTGCTGTCTCCCATATAGGGTCATCATTACCATCTTTCTAAATTCCATATATATGTGTTAAAATACTGTATTGGTGTTTTTATTTCTTACTTCACTCTGTATAATAGGCTCCATTTTCATCCATCTCATTAGAGTAATAGTTGATTGTATGTATGTACCACAGCTTTCATATCTATTCCTCTGCCAGTGGACATCTAGGTGTTTTTCATGCCCCAGCTATTGTAAACAGTACTGCGATGAATATTGGGGTACATGAGTCTTTCAGTTTTGGTTTCCTCAGTGTGTATGCCCAGCAGTGGGATTGCTGGGTCGTATGGCGGTTGTATCTCCCATTTTTAAAGGAGTCTCCACACTGTTCTCCATAGTGGCTGTACTAGTTTGCATTCCCACCAACAGTGCAAGAGGGTTCACTTTTCTCCACATCCTCTCCAGCATTTTTTTGTAGACTTTTTGATAGCAGCCATTCTGACTGGCCTGAGATGGTATCTCATTGTGGTCTTGATTTGCATTTCTCTGATAATGAGTAAGGTTGAGCATCTTATCATGTGTTTGTTAACCATCTGTATGTTTTCTTTGGAGAAACGTCTGTTTAGTTCTTTGGCCCATTTTTTGACTGGGTCATTAATTTTTCTAGTATTGAGCTGCATGCGCTGCTTGTATTTTTTTGAGATTAATTCTTTGTCAGTTGCTTAACTTGCTATTATTTTTTCCTGTTCTGAAGGCTGTCTTTTCACCTTGCTATGGTTTCCTTCGTTGTGTGAAAGCTTTTTAAGTTTAGTTAGGTCCCATTTGTTTATTTTTGCTTATATTTCCATTACACTGGGAGGAGGGTCATAGAGGATCCTGCTGTGATTTATGTCAGAAAGTGTTTTGCCTATGTTTTCCTCTATGAGGTTTATAGTTTCTGGTCTTATGTTTAGATCTTTAATCCACTTTGAGTTTATTTTTGCGTATGATGTTATAAAGTATGCTAGATGCATTCTTTTACAAGTGGTTGACCAGTTTTCCCAGCACCGTTTGTTAAAGAGATTGTCTTTACTCTATTGTATAGTCTTGCCTCCTTTGTCAAAGATAAGGGGTCCATAGGTGTGTGGATTTATCTCTGGGCTTTCTATTTTGTTCCACTGATCTATATTTCTGTCTTTGTGCCAGTACCATAGTGTCTTGATGACTGTGGCTTTGTAGTAGAGCCTGAAGTCAGGCAGGTTGATTCCTCCAGTTCCATTCTTCTTTCTCAAGATAACTTTGGCTATTCGAGGTTTTTTGTATTTCCATACAAATTGTGAAATTATTTGTTCTAGTTCTGTGAAAAATACTGTTGGTAGCTTGATAGGGATTGCACAGAATCTATAGTTTGTTTTGGGTAGTGTACTCATTTTCACGATTTTGATTCTTCCAACCCATGAAAATGATATATTTCTCCATCTTTTTGTGTCCTCTTTGATTACTTTCGTCAGTGTCTTATACTTTTCTATATATTGGTCTTTCGTTTCTTTATGTAGATTTATTCCTAAGTATTTTATTTTTTCATTGTAATGGAATGCAATTCCATTGGTGAATGGAATTATTTCCTTAATTTCTCTTTCTGTTTTCTCATTGTTAGTGTATAGGAATGTAAGGGATTTCTGTGTGTTAATTTTATATCCTACAACATTACTATATTCATTGATTAACTCTAGTTATTTTCTAGTTGTGTTTTACGGTTTTCTATGTAGAGCATCTTCCCATCTGCAAATAGTGAGTGTTCTATTTCTTCTTTTCCAATTTGGATTCTTTTTATTTCTTTTTCTGCTCTGATTGCTGTGGCCAAAACTTCCAAAACTGTGTTGAATAGTAGTGGTGAGAGTGGGCACCCTTGTCTTGTTCCTGACTTTAGGGAAAATGCTTTCAATTTTTCACCATTTAGGGTAATGTTTGCTGTGGGTTTATCATATATGGTTTTTATTATGTTGAGGTATGTTCTTTCTATGCCTGATTTCTGTAGTGTTTTTATCATAAATGGATGTTGAATTTTGTCAAATGATTTCTCTGTATCTATTGAGATAATCATATGGTTTTTATCTTTCAATTTGTTAATGAGGTATATCACATTGACTGATTTGCAAATATTGAAGAATCCTTGCATCCCTGGGATAAAGCCCACTTGTTTGTGGTGTATGATCATGTTAATATGTTCTTGGATTCTGTTTGCTAGAATTTTCTTGAGGATTTTTGCATCTATGTTCATCAGTGATATTGGCCTGTAGTTTTTTTGTTTGTTTGTTTGTGGCATCTTTGTCTGGTTTTGGTTTTAGGGTGATGGTGGCCTCATAGAATGAGTTTGGCATTTTACCTTCCTCTGCAATTTTCTGGGAGAGTTTGAGTACAAAAGGTGTTAGCTCTTCTCTGAATTTTTTGGTAGAATTCACCTGTGAAGCCATCTGGTCCTGGGCTTTGGTTTGTTGAAAGTTTTTTTTTATTATATTTTTTATTTCCATGCTTGTGATGGGTCTGTTAAGATTTTCTATTTCTTGCTGGTTAAGTTTTGGAAAGTTATACTTTTCTAAAAATTCATCCATTACTTCCACATTGTCCATTTTATTGTCATGTGGTTGCTGATACAATAGTCTTTTATGATCGTTTGTATTTCTGTGTTGTCTATTGTGATTTCTCCATTTTCGTTTCTAATTTTATTGATTTGATTCTTCTCCCTTTTTTGCTTCATGAATCTAGCTAATGCTTTGTCTATTTTATTTATCTTCTCAAAGAACCAGCTTTTAGTTTTGTTGATTTTTGCTATAGTCCCCTTTGTTTCTTTATCATTTATTTTTGCCTTTTTTTTTTTTAGATTTCTTTCCTTCTACTAACTCTGGAATTCTTTATTTCTTCTTTTTCTAGTTGCTTTTGGTGTAAAGTTAGGTTATTTATTTGATTTTTCTCTTGTTTCTTGAGGTAAGCTTGTATTGCTATGAACCTTCCCCTTAGCACTGTTTTTACTGAATCCCATAGGTTTTGATTTGTCATCCAGTTACGTTATTTGGTTTTTTGTTGTTGATTTGTTTGTGTATTTTGTAAATTAAGCCCTTGTCTGTCACATCATTTGCAAATATTTTCTTCTATTTCATAGATTGTCTTTTCATTTCTTGTGGTTTCCTTTGCTATGCAAAACCTCATAAGTTTTATTAGGTTCCATTTGTTTATCTTTGTTTTTTTTTTTTTCCACAAAGTAGAAGATGTCTGTGGTAGATCTACTAAGATACTGAATAAATGAACTATCTTATCCATCATAACTGAGAAATTGTTTCTTGTCTATTCAGTTTATTCCACTATCTATTTTAGTAGAGAGCCTGTCTTTCTCTGCAATCCTATCACTCATGTCTCTACATAGCATAAAATGTTTTCCTCTTTAGCTTCTTTTTCTCCAAACACAAATATTCACATTTATATCAAATTCTGAAAGTTAGTCTCAACACCTTTGTTACAGTCCATGCCTACTGTTTGGCCGTAAAGAAGTCATTTAACCTTTTTGAAACTCATTTTTTTCTTATATAAATTGAAAAGATGGCATATTTTTGTACATATATACTTGCTTGCTTTACACACACACACACACACAGACCTAACATTTACAGTATTCAAGGTACTGTCCTAAGTACTTTATATATACCTTATGTGTGTGTCTGCTAAGTCATTTCAATCATTTCTCACTCTTTGTGACCCTATGGACTGTAGCCTGCCAGGCTCCTCAATTTATGGGATTCTCCAGGCCAGAATACTGAAGTGTGGTGCCATTTCCTACTTCAGGGGATCTTCCCAACCTAGGAATAAAACCCACATCTCTTATGTCCCCTGCATTGGCTGGCAGGTTATTTCCCACTAGTGCCACCTGGGAAGCCCATATAATTCATATAATCTTGAAAATACCCTATGAAGTACAAATACTATTTTTCTCATTTTACAGATATTGAAACTTATTCAGAGGATTACAAAACAACTACCTTAAGGCAAAACATCTAGTACGTGCTAGAACCTGGAAGTAAATCCAAATATACTTCAGAATCTCACACCCACTTTTACTGCTATGTTATACTACCTCTTCAAAATTTATTAACTCTACATTTTTGTCTTTCCATTTTCTACGCATTTCTCCCCCCATCTGCCTCCACTCTTCCCCCTTCTCCTCTTTCCTTATTTTCTTTCCTCCTCAGGTCTTGCTTTTGTCTTATCTCTGTAATGTTGTCCCCTTTCTTCTTTCATTTGGGTTTCTGATTCCATACAACACTGGTTCAAAATTCTCATTTTCAAGGATGTGTTTCTTGGTAAACACCACCATATTCTAAACATTCCTTTATGGACACTTATAAAATGATTTTAAGTGTTATTCTCTTATTTATTTATTTATGGCTGCATCGGGTCTAGGGTGAGCAAGGGCTACTCTTTGTTGCTGTGCTCTGACTTCTCATTGCAGGGCTTCTCTTGTTACAGCTCACATGCTCTAGAGCAGGAACCTGGACCAGGGATTAAACCCATGTTCCTATCAATGCAAGGGGGATTCTTAACCTCTGGACCACCAGGGAAGTCCTATATAATGTTTTAGTACTATATGACTTGGTTCATTTCTGTTTGCTTGTTTTTAATTGGATTTCCATCATTGCCAGGTATAGTTTTGTCTCATCTGCAGTTTATGCACTTTATTTTAACAAATGTGAAAAAAAAAAAGTTTTAGTAGAATTACAATTTAAATTAATGGGGGAACTCACTAAAGAAACACATGAGGAAATATTTTCTAATATAATTACCCAGTAGTTCATCTATTTTGTCAGAGAAGGCAATGGCACCCCACTCCAGTACTCTTGCCTGGAAAATCCAATGGACGTTGGAGCCTGGTAGGCTGCAGTCCATGGGGTCGCAAAGAGTCAGACACAACTGAAGTGACTTAGCTTAGGTTAGCTTTCATCTATTTTGTAAATATTTTGTTTGATTATGGAAAAACCAAACTGTATATTTGTTTGCACCATATTTTGTACAAACAGATATATAAACAGAACTTGTCATTAATCAATGGAAAAATTTTAGTATGTAATATAGGTTGTGTTTTTAGTTGAATCTCATATATTTCATCTTTTTTTTTTAACTGAAGTTGATTTACACTTCATTTTTTTTTCTGTTTATTTTTTATTTTTTTTTGCAGGGGAAAATGGACAAAGGAAAGGATCAATGAGGGTGGGAGGGAAATCGGAAGAAAGAAGGGGAGTGATGGTGGGGAGGAGTATATGTAATTTCTTAACTAATAGCTTTCTGTTTTTAATCACAAAGAACACAAAAAAATCATGTTGAATTCATCCTATATTAGGAGGTTTGATCTGGAAATGAAAAGTTCAAGAAACTAAAAGTCCAGTTTGGGTGTCCTCATCTTAGGCACATCTTGGTATTTTGTATTGGTAGGTCTGTCTTTACCACAATATATTATTTAGGACAGGATCACATTTGTCACTTCTTCCTCCCTACTACCCAAAGTGGTACCAGTCCCATAAAATAGTCAATAAAGCTTTACAGAGTGAACAAATAAGTCAATATTTTTTTTTAACTCTCCTGAGTGAACTGAATTTTTTGATGCTCATAAGTGAATATGTTTTCCTCTTTACTTTGTCTATTACAGCCAGATTGTATGAGTGGGGTATTAAAGTCTCCCACTATTATTGTATTGTTGCATATTTCTTCTATCATATTAATTAATATTTGTCTTAGATATATCAATGCTCCAATGTTGGGTGCATATATATTTATAATTGTTATAACTTCTTTTTGGATTGTTCCTTTAAGTCGTTATGTATAACCTTGATTGTCTCCTTTTCAGGATCTTTAAACTCAATTTTATCTGATATGAGTATTGCTACTCCTGTTTTCTTTTGGTCCATATTTGCATAGAAAATCTTCTTCCAGCCCATCATTTTCAGTCAGTATATATCCCCTATTTTAAGATGGTTCTCTTGTAGACAACATATATAGGGGTCTAGTTTTTGTATCCATTTGACCCATTTAAGTCTTTTGGTTGTCTCTTGTAGACAAGGTATGTAGGGGTCTTGTATCGATTCGGCCAGTCTTTATCTGTTGATTAGGACATTCAGCCCATTAACGTTTAAATGAATTATTGATAAATAGGATTTACTTTATTGTTTTGGGTTCAAATTTATACACCCTTTTAGTGATTCCTATCTAGAGAATGTCATTTAGTTTTTGTTGGAGAAATGGTTTAGTGGTGCTAAATTCTCTCAACTTTTGCTTCTCTGTGAAGCTTTTGATTTCTCCTTCATATTTGAATGAGATCCTTGCTGGATACAATAATCTAGGCTGCAAGTTATTTTCTTTCATCACTTTAATTATGTCTTGCCATTCCCTCCTGGCTTGGAGAGTTTCTATTGAAAGATCAGCTGTTATCCTTATGGGAATTCCCTTGTGAGTTATTTGATGTTTTTTCCCTTGCTGCTTTTAATATTTGTTCTTTATATTTAATCTTTGTTATTTTGATTAATATGTTCTTGGGGTGTTTTGCCTTGGGTTTATCCTGTTAGGGACTCTCTGGATTTCTTGAACTTAAGTGGTAATTTCCTTCTCCATTTTAGGGAAGTTTTCAACTATTATCTCCTAGTATTTCCTCATGGTCTTTCTTTTTATCTTCTTCTTCTGGAACTCCTATGATTCAAATGTTGTAGCGTTTAATGTTATCCTGGAGGTCTCTGAGATTGTCCTCATTTCTTTTGATTCATTTTTCTTTTTTCTCCACTGATTCATTTATTTCTAGGATTCTATCTTCTAATTCACCAATCCTATCTTCTGCCTCTGTTATTCTACTATTTGTTGCCTCCAGGGTGTTTTGGATCTCATTTATTGCATTATTCATTATGTGTTGACTCTTTTTTATTTCTTCTAGGTCCTTGTTAAACCTTTCTTGCATCTTCTCAATCCTTGTCTCCAGACTCTTTAACTGCAATTCCATTTTGATTTCGAGATTTTGGATTAATTTCACTATCATTATTTGGAATTCTTTATCAGGTAGATTCCCTATCTCTTCCTCTTTGGTTTGGTTTGGTTTGGTGGGCATCTATCCTGTTCCTTTAGCTGCTGGGTATTCTTTTGTCTCTTCATTTTGTTAAAATTGCCAAGTTTAGAGTGTCCTTACTATATTCTGGTAGTTTGCTGAATTCTCTTTATTGAGGTGATTTACTGGTCTTTTCAATATCTGATCTCTGCCCTGTTACAGAGGTGTAAATTTTACACCCAAATTTAAGCCGGCCAGGTTCAGGCACTCAGATAATCCTCAGAAGCACAGACTCAGTTGAGTCTGCGTTTTACGCCCTTCCCAGATCCAAGTAGCGCAGGTGATGAAGTGTTTAGCGAGCGCAGCTGCTGCGACTTATCACCTCCCCGCTGCTCAGTTTTCTGGGTATACAACCGGCGCACATTCTAAGGCAGATGTTGACCATCCAGAGCCCCAAGAAGCGTGAGTCAGCACCAAAACCTACTTACAGTTCTGTAGACAGTGTCTCTCTAGGGCTGTGATTGCCCTCCTCTGGCCCTGGCTGCCTGTCACCAGAGTGGGACGGCCTGCAGCCGGCCATCTCTGTGCATTCCTTTGTTCCGTACATAGTCCTGGTGGTGTCTTAAGTTAGGGCTGGCTTTTGATGTAGTAGATAACCGACAGTCTGGTTATTTCACTCAGATAGCACTCGAAATAGCCAGGCCAAATCCTTTCTAAAAGCAATGCAGGCTCCACCACTCCTCCTAGCCCAGCCCCCGCTTGCTATTAGCAAATGCTGGTGTCCGCGCTGCTTCTCCACAAAAGGAGTTACCGCAGGGCTCGTGTTCTCCTTTTGAAGACAATGAATTGTCTTTCTAAGTGTCTGATGTCCTCTGCCAGCATTCAGAAGTTGTTTTATAGAATTTATTCAGCAATCAAATGTTCTTTTAATGGGTTTGTGGAGGAGAAAGTATTCTCCCCATCCTACTCGTCCACCATCTTAGCTCCTCCTCCCATATGGTTTTTTGAAGACAGAAAAATGGTCTATATTTCTCACAAACCATCTAACCTAGAAAAGGCAATGAGCATATAGAGTAGTGGTCCTCACTCTTTGCTGCACATGAGAATCATCTGGGAGCGTGTAGTATTCTCAGTTACCAGGCCAATTCCATCAGAATCTTTCCTAGGGGACCCAAACATCAGTGCATTTTAAACTCTGAAGGTGCTTGTTGCAGCAGGTGCTCAGTGAAAGCTTCTAACAAAGATAAAGTATGATGCAGGGAACCCAAAGCCAATGCTTTGTGACAATCTGGAAGGATTAGGTGGGGAGGGACATGGGAGAGGGATTCAGGCAGGAAGAAGCACGTGTATGCCTGTGGCTGATTCGTACTGATGTATGGCAAAAGCAAAAAAATATTGTAAAGTAATTATCCTCCAATTAAATAATTTTTAAAGAATAGATAATTATATTATAATTAGCCTCCAATTAAAATAAATTAATTAGTTTTAAAAATAATAGATAATGATAATGAAGAAAAGTATAGATAATTATGCTGAAGAGTATTTGTGTTCCCATGTACCTTCATTAAATCCCTGGTAGCCCATTAACTAACTTATTTTAGTTACTCCTCTGCATCTTGGTTTGCACGTTGTACTGGAAATAGTATATATCGAGTGGGGTTGCTGTGAGATAAATGGGACAATATGTGTAAAACATTGAGAACCGTGCCTGTGAATATTAATTGTTCAATACTAACTTCCTATTAATGCATAGATGTTTACTTCATATTAAAAATGAGTTTGGTTTTGTCACAATGCTGTGATCATATTATTTTGATGTGTTACAAAATTTAAAGTGAAAAGTGAAGTCACTCAAGTTGTGTCTGACTCTTTGCAATCCCATTAACTGTAGCCTACCAGGCTTCTCCATCCATCAGATTTTCCAGGCAAGAATACTGGAGTGGTTTGCCATTTCCTTCTCCAAGGGATCTTCGTGACACAGGAATTGAACTTGCATCTCCTACATTGCAGGCGGATTCTTTGCTGCTGAAACATTGGGGAAGCCCTTCCGTTTGCTTTATACTTCCTCAAAACTCATTTGTGCTATATTTATTGTAGTCATATGCTTCTCTTTAAAAGTCTTTGTAAATATTAGCTATTACTGATTTAAGAGGCAACAACTACCTGTGTGTGAAATTAAGCAGCAATATTGGGGGCATACATAACATAGAGAAGTATTGTTAATTCTTTGTGAATCATTCAACAATCAATTTGATTTAAATTATTGGGACTAGAGCCAGACATCCGGGAATGTGAAGTCAAGTGGGCCTTGGAGAGTGTCACTACCAACAAAGCTAGTGGAGGTAATGGAATTCCAGTTGAGCTATTTCAAATCCTAAAAGATGATGAAAGTGCTGCTCTCAATATGCCAGCAAATTTGAAAAACTCAGCAGAGGACACAGGACTGGAAAAGGTCAGTTTTAATTCCAATCCCAAAGAAAGGCCATGCCAAAGAATGCTCAAACTACCACACAATTGCACTCATCTCACATGCTAGTAAAGAAAAACTCATAATTCTCCAAGCCAGGCTTCAGCAATACGTGAACTTTGAAATTACAGATGTTCAAGCTGGTTTAAGAAAAGGCAGAGGAACCAGAGATCAAATTGCCAACATCTGCTGAATCATCGAAAAAGCAAGAGAGTTCCAGAAAAAATATCTGTTTCTGCTTTATTGACTATGCTAAAGTCTTTGACTGTATGGATCACAATAAACTGTGGAAAATTCTGAAGGAGATTGGAAAACCAGACCACCTGACCTGCCTCTTGAGAAACCTGTGTGCAGGTCAGGAAGCAACAGTTAGAACTGGACATGGAACAGCAGACTGGTTCCAAATAGGAAAAGGAGTACGTCAAGGGTATATATTGTCACTCAGCTTATTTAACTTATATGCAGAGTACATCACGAGAAACACTGGGCTGGAAGAAGCTCAAGCTGGAATCAAGATTGCCGGGAGAAATATCAATAAACTCAGATATGCAGATAACACCACCCTTATGGCAGAAAGTGAAGAGGAACTAAAAGCCTCTTGATGAAAGTGAAAGAAGAAAGTGAAAAAGTTGGCTTAAAGCTCAACATTCAGAAAACTAAGATCATGGCATCTGGTCCCATCACTTCATGGCAAATAGATGTGGAAACAGTGGCTGACTTTATTTTGGGTGGCTCCAAAACCACTGGAGATAGTGACTGCAGCCATGAAATTAAAAGATGCTTACTCCTTGGAAGGAAAGTTATGACCAACCTAGACAATATTTTAAAAAGCAGAGACATTACTTTTGCAGCAAAGGTCCATCTAGTCCTGGCTATGGTTTTTCCTGTGGTCACGTATGGATGTGAGAGTTGGACTGTGAAGAAAGCTGAGCATCAAAGAATTGATGCTTTTGAACTGTGGTGTTGGAGAAGACTCTTGACAGTCCCTTGGACTGCAAAGAGATCCAACCAGTCCATTCAGAAGGAAATCAGTCCTGGGTGTTCATTGGAAGGACTGATGTTGAAGCTGAAACTCCAGTATTTTGGCCACCTGATGCAAAGAGCTGACTCATTTGAAAAGAAAAGACTGATGTTGGGAAAGATTGAAGGCAGGAGGATAAGGGAACGACAGAGGATGAGATGGTTGGATGGCATCACTGACTCAATGGACATGAGTTTGGGTGAACTCAGGGAGTTGGTGATGGACAAGGAGGCATGGCGTGCTGTGGTTCATGGGGTCACAAAGAGTCGGACATGACTGAAAGACTGAACTGAACTGAACAGTAGAAACTAACATAACATTGTAAAGCTTCTATATTCCAATAAATATTAATTTAAAATAGGTGATTAAAAATAGAAAAATACTTTAATATCAGTATAGTGGATTTGTTTTATGTTAATCTTTTAAAAGCTAATCTACTTTGTTGTAAAGAGTCATTTATCTGATATTCAACCATTTCTTCAGTTTAACTTTAGTTTGTCTATAAATTAAGTAAAATTAATATAATATTTTATTTAAAGTAATGTATGATCCTTTTGTAGTAAAATCATTTATTTGTAACCTTCCATATGATATATGCACAGAGGGAACAAAGTATTCCAGGGTGTGTTTCTTCAAATTTTAGCACTAGTAGGATTCAAGGTAATTTTTTTTTTCTTTTTTTTTTTTTTAACATTACAATATTGTATTGGTTCTGCCATATATCAAAATGAATCTGCCACAGGTATACATGTGTTCCCCATCCCGAACCCTCCTCCCTTCTCCCTCCCCATACCATCCCTCTGGATCATCCCAGTGCACCAGCCCCAAGCATCCAGTATCGTGCATCAAACCTGGACTGGCGACTCGTTTCATATACGATGTTATACTTATTTCAATGCCATTCTCCCAAATCATCACACCCTCTCCCTCTCCCACAGAGTCCAAAAGACTGTTCTATACATCAGTGTCTCTTTAGCTATCTTGTATACAGGGTTATTGTTACCATCTTTCTAAATTCTATATATATGCGTTAGTATACTGTATTGGTGTTTTTCTTTCTGGCTTACTTCACTCTGTATAATAGGCTCCAGTTTGACCCACTTCATTAGAACTGATTCAAATGTATTCTTTTTAATGGCTGAGTAATACTCCATTGTGTATATGTACCACGGCTTTCTTATCCATTCATCTGCTGATGGACATCTAGAAGCAACAGTAAAAAATACAACTAAGATATAAAAAAAAATTATTCTAAACAAAATAATTTTTTTGTATCTTAGTTGTATTTTTTACTGTTGTTTAAATATTTAAGTGAACACATGTCACTTTTACTAAAGTGAAATCACTGTTCTAAAAAATCAATTAAATGCATTTTAAACTGATTCTTTCTTAGACTTAAAAAAGTTGAATCTACCACAAAAATCAGTATGAGAACAATGTGAAATACCTTTAATAGACTCTTAATTACTGTCTAACATGCTATTATTTTCCTTTCTTAAACCAGAAATTTCTGAGTGTTTTACAAAGTGGAATCTTAAGTTTTAGAGACCTTGGTATCCCTTACTAGAAATACTTCTCATTGAATTCATTGAATCTAAGTAAATGATTGTGTGCTTCCTAATAGCAAAAGAGTTTCTCAACCTTGGCACTATTGATATTTAGGCTGGATAATTCATTTTTGTTGGAAGCTGCCTTGTGCTTTGTAAGATATTTAGATTCCTAGCCTCTATCCACTGCTGCTGCTGCTGCTAAGTCACTTCAGTCGTGTCTGATTCTGTGCGATCCCATAGACAGCAACCCACTAGGCTCCTCTGTCCCTGGGATTCTCCAGGCAAGAATACTGGAGTGGGTTGCCATTTCCTTCTCCAATGCATGAAAGTGAAAAGTGAAAGTGAAGTCACTCAATCATATCTGACCCTTAGTGACCCCATGGACTGCAGCCTACCAGGCTCCTCCATCCATGGGATTTTTCAGGCAAGAGTACTGGGGTGGGGTGCCATTGCTCTACCCACTAAGTACCAGTAATAATTCCCTGCCCAGTTGTGACAACCAAATAAATCTCCAGAAATTGCCAGATATACTCTGGGGGTGGAGGAAATTATTCTTTATTGAGGACCACTGTGATAATAACACTTTGGAGGAACTATTTATTTTTCCATGGTTTTAATAATTGAAGAAAAGTTATGGTATTTTATCTCACTGACTCTATCATTAGCCATAACTGAGGGAGAACTTCAATAAATTCTTGCCCCAAACCTTCCTCTAACATTATTATATGATCATATTATATCACATTTTACTTTCAATTTATCATCATATGTCTTGCTATTTTCATGCTTAATTCCCCCTCAATAGATTATAAAAGCTCAGAAGTTAAGAATGGTCATCTGCTTCTATATACATAACTTAGCTTTTTACCTTACATATTATATAACTTCACCAAATGTTTGTAGGTTCAGATCAACATATTCTTATTGAGAAAAGCATCATGTTAGTCCTGAGAATTCCATGGACAGAGAAGCCTGGCAGGCTACAGTCCATGGGGTCCCAAAGAGTTAGACACTACTGAGCAACTTTCACGTTCACTTTC
Organism: Tragelaphus eurycerus; assembly: GCA_935064755.1. NCBI lineage: Eukaryota > Metazoa > Chordata > Mammalia > Artiodactyla > Bovidae > Tragelaphus > Tragelaphus eurycerus. The sequence continues at coordinate 10,855,451 of CAKXYN010000046.1, read as the reverse complement.
AGGCCTTGAAGAGTATACATATATGGGAAAGACTATTCCCTCATAAAGCATATTAGTATCAGAAGTAAAAATAAATATGTTAAAAACTAATAGAAAGGAAAATATGCTGAAAGCCATAAAAAAGATACAAGCAAATGTCAAAGGTAAGAGATCAGGAAAGGCTTCAAGGATGAAATGGTCTTGAAATGCACCTAAAGGATGGCGCCTAACGGTTTAAGGAGACTAGAGAGTAGAGAAGAGCTTTATAGGCATAGTTTAAGGGAAGTGTTCAGGAGAAAGGAACAAATTATTGGAGATAAAAAAGCTTTTAAAAATATGTTTTGGAAATACCAAAAAGTGATGATGTAAATACCATTAAATCTTGCTTGGTTAAAGTCATGTTCTTTTTTTTTTTTTTTTTGTTTCTGCCAAACATAAAACTTTCTGCCATCAAAGAGATCATGATGTTTTATGTAAAGGATTTGTATTAATTTGCTAGAAGTTTTATTAGTATAGTGAACTTTTGGAATAATATTAAAGCAAAGGGGTTCTCATGAGGCTTTATTTTTTATCTAATGTTTTAAAAAGTTATTTAAAATCATCCATTATGAGTTTTATATAGTTTTTCTTTCTGCATATTTCTCTAGTTAATTTAAAATTATTAATATACACAGTGAACCATGATTTTGTTTACTAAATATTTTCTGTTCATTTTTCTCTCACATTTAATGTGAATTTGTTCATCCAAGTGGCAGTAGAGAATAACACAGCTCTGGTGTATAGATGAATTTGGAAATAGAAAATAGCTATTAAATTGTAGCTCCCCTTTTCCCATAGGAAAAACAGCAAAAATATTTCTGTTCAACAAAAGTATTTAAAATGTCATTAAATAAAGCATACAGGAACCTAAACTAAGCTTTGGGTGCAAATAAAAGCCAGTGAAAAACTCATGCTTTTAGTTATAGTGCTTTTGAGTCGCTTTCAAAGTGTAGGCCAAGGATGCCTAAGAAGCCCAAAGATACTTCTGGAGATCCATGAAATCAAACTGTTTTCATAATACTAAAACACTATTTGCATTATGTACTATGTTGGCATTTGCACAATGATGCAAGAACAATAAGTAAAACTACTAGTGCCTTAGCATGAATCAAAGCACTAATACTAAACTGTAGTATTAATTTGTATTATTCATCACAATGCACTCAGAGGAGGAAGAAAAGCCAGTTTTGCTTAATGCCTTTCATTAAGCAGTAAAAATATTAATTTTATTAGATTTAGACCCTTGAGTATACATCTCTCTAATAATTGGTACAACAGGATGAAAAGTAGGCAGAAACCACTTCTTTCACTTACCAGGGATATGGTGGTTATCTCCAGAAAAAAACAGTTATAAGATTGTTTGAATTGTGAAACCTTCCTAACTGCCTTTTTCGTGAAACACCATTTTTACTTGGAAGAACTGGTGACAAACAATGGTCATTCTGATTTGGTTATTTGACAGATTTCTTTTTTTCAAAAATGAATGATTTGAATTTTTTGCTTCAAGAAAGGCAGCTGATGATGTTCATTGCCAATAACAAAATGTAACCCTTTAAGCGAAAATTGGAATTTTTAAAAAATTTCTGTTTTCAGGTTTGCAATATTATATTACTTTCAAGATATACAGGAAATAACTGTTATACATAAATATTTTCAAGTTACTTTTTATTATAGGGTATTGCAAACTATTAAATATAATACCCTGTGTTATATGATTAATCCTTGTTGCTTATCTATTTTATGTATCAAATCAGACCAGATCAGATCAGTCGCTCAGTCGTGTCGGACTCTTTGCGACCCCATGAACCGCAGCACGCCAGGCCTCCCATTTTATGTATAGTGGCTTGTTAAGCCTATACTAATTTATCCCTCCTCCTCTTTTTCCCCTTTGATAACTGTAACTTTGGTTTCTATGTCTGTTATGTATAATTTATACATTCATTTGCATTATTTTTTAGATTCTACATATAAGTGATACCACATAATATTCATCTTTGTCTGATTTTCTTCACTTAGTATGATATCCATTAGTATGATATCATGGTCCATCCATGCTGCTTCAAATGGCAATATTTCATTATTTTCATGGCCAAATACTATTTCGTTGTGCATATATACCATATCTTCTTAAACTAATGTTCTGTTGATGAGCACTTGAGTTGTTTACATCTCTTGGCTATTGTAAATAGTGATGCTGTGAACATTGAAGTGCATGTATCTTTTCGAATTAGTTTTCTCTTTTTCAGATAAATGCCCAGGATTGGGATTGATAGACCATATAGTAACTCTATTTTTAGGGTTTGTTGTTGTTGTTGTTATTTTTTTAATGAGCCTCAGTACTGTTTTCCATAGTGGCTGCACCAGATTACATTCTCATCAACAGTACACAAGGGTTCCCTATTCTCCACAACCTGCTCAACATTTATTGTTTGTAGACTTTTGATGATAGCCGTGTGAACAAAAGATGCTTACTCCTTGGAAGAAAAATTATGATCAATCTAGACAGCATACTAAAAAGGAAAGACATTACTTTGCCAACAAAGGTCCATCTAGTCAGACCTATGGTTTTTCCAGTAGTCATGTATGGATGTGAGAGTTGGACTATGAAGAAAGCTGAGCACTGAAGAATTGATGCTTTTGAACTGTTGTGCTGGAGAAGACTCTTGAGAGTCCCTTGGCCTGCAAGGATATCCAACCAGTCCATCCTAAAGGAAATCAGTCCTGAATATTCATTGGAAGGACTGATGTTGAAGCTGAAACTCCAATACTTTGGCCACCTGATACAAAGGACTGATTCATTTGAAAAGACCCTGAGGCTGGGAAAGATTGGAGGCAGGAGGACAAGGGGACGACGGAGGATGAAATGGCTGGATGGTGTCACCAACTCAATGGACATGAGTTTGAGTAAACTCCAGGAGTCAGTGATGGACAGGGAGGCCTGCTGTGCTGCAGTGCATAAGATCAAAAAGAGTTGGACACAACTGAGCGCTTGAACTGAACTGATTCTGAACAATGTGAGGTGATACCTCATTGTGGTTTTGATTTGTATTTCTCTAAGAAATACCGGAGTTAAGCATCTTTTTATGTGTTTGTTGGCCATCTGTATGTATTCTTTGGAGAAATGTCTATTAAAGTTTTCTGCCCATTTTTTGATTGTTTTTTTTTTTTTTTTTAATATATATATAGAGTTATAGGAGCTCTTTTTATATTTTGGATATTAACTTCTTGTCAGTCGCATCATTTTCAAGTATTTTCTCCCATTCTAAGGGTCGTCTTTTTGTTTCATTGATCGCTTCCTTGGCTATGCAAAAGCTTTTTAAGTTTGATTAGATCCCACATGTTTATTTTTCCTTCTATTTATTTTGCCTTAGGATATTGATCTAATCTATATTGCTACAATTTATACTGGAGAATGTTTTGCCTATTTCATGTATCATATTTAGGTCTTTAAACTATTTTATTTTTATGTATGGTGTGAGGAAATGTTCTAATTTCATTGAATTACATGTAGCTGTCTGGCTTTCTAACACAGCTTTTTGAAGAGACTCTTTTCTCCACTGTATGTTCTTGCCTTCTTTGTTGTAGATTAATTAGCCATAGGTATGTAGGTTTATTTCTGGGCTTTCTATTCTATTTCATTGATCTACATGTATCTTTTTATGCCAGCATTATGCTGCTTTTATTACTGCAGCTTTGTAGTATAGTCTGAAGTCCAGAAGGATTGTGCCTCCAGCTTTATTATTTTTCCCTTTTGATTAATTTCACAATTCTGTGTCGTTTGTGATTCCATACAAATTTTTGATTTCTTTGTTCTAGTTCTGTGGGAAAATGTCATGAATATTTTATAGGAGTTGTGCTAAATCTGTAGATTGCTTATGATAGTATGGCTATTTTGACATTACGAATTCTTCCAATTCAAGAGCATGGGATACATTTCCATTTCTTTGTATTATCTTCAGTTTCCTTGATCAATGGCTCGTAATTTTTAGCATATAGTTCTTTCATCTCCATGGTTAAGTTTACTCCTAGATATACTTTAAAGTGATTTTAAATGGGATTGCTTTTTATTTTATCTTTCTGGTATTTCATTGTTAGTGTAAAGAAATGCAGCAGATTTCTGTATATTAATCTTGTATTTTGCCATCTTGCTGAATTAATTAGTTCCAAGTCTTTGTGTGGAACTCAGTTTTCATTTCTAATGGGTAAATCTGGATAAATATAACCCATGTAAACAAAAGCTTTTCATTTCCTCAATTCTTTAGAGTGCATAAACATCCTAAAGCCAAAATGCCTTGAGTATTGCTAGTCCACTGCATTAACTACCTTAGAGATACCAAGGGAATATTTCATGAAGAGATGGGTACAATGAAGAACAGAAAGAGTATGGACATAACAGAAACAGAAGATATTAAGAAGACATGGCAAGAACACACAGAAAAACTATACAAAAAAGATCTAAATGAAACAGATAACTACGATGGTGTGATCACTCACCAAGAGCCAGACATCCTGCAGTGAGAAATCAAGTGGGCTTTAGGAAGCATCACTATAAACAAAACTAGTGGAGGTGATGGAATTCCATTCGAGCTATTTCACATCCTGAAAGATGATGCTATGAAAGTGCTGCACTCAATATGCCAGCAAATTTGGAAAACTCAGCAGTGGCCCCAGGACTGAAAAACATCAGTTTACATTCTAATGCCAAAGAATGTTCAAACTAGTGCACAGTTTTGCTCATCTCACATGCTAGCAAGGTAATGTTCAAAATCCTTAAAGCTATGCTTCAACAGTATGTGAACTAAGAACTTACAGATGTACAAGCTGTATTTAGAAGAGGCAGAGGAACCAGAGATCAAATTGCCAGCATCTGTTGGATCATAGAAAAAGCAAAGTAATTCTAGACAAACATTGACTTCTGATTCATTGACTACACCAAAACCTTTGACTGTGTGGATCACAACAAACTAAAAAAATCTTAAAAGACATGAGAGTACCAGTCCACCTTATCTGCGTCCAGAGAAACCTGTATGCAGGTCAAGAAGTAACAGGTAGAACCAGACTCCTTTCACATTTGGGAAAGGAGTACGTCAAGGCTGTATATTTTCACCCTGATTATCTAACTAGTATGCAGAGTACAGCATGCAAAATGCCAGGCTGGATGAATCAGAAGGTGGAATCAAGACTGCACAACCTAAGATATGCAGATGATACCACTTTAATGGTAGAAATTGAAGAGAAACTAAAGTGCCTCTTGATGAGAGTGAAAAAGGAAGGTGAAAAAGCTGGCTTAAAATTCAGCATTCAAAGAACTAAGAACATGTCATCCAGTCCCATCACTTCATGACAAATACATGGGGAAAAAGCAGAAACAGTGACAGATTTCATTTTCATGGTCTCCAAAATCACTGCAGAAATTGACTACAGTCATGAAATTAAAAGACACTAGCTCATTGGAAGAAAAGCTATGAAAAGAGTGTATTAAAAGCAGAGATATCACTTTGCCAACAAAGGTACATATACATTGTTTTTTCCAGTTGTCATGTATGGATGTGAGGGTTGGACCATAAAGAAGGCTGAGCACCGAAGAATAGATGCTTTCAAATTGTGATGCTATAGTTGACTCTTGAGAGTCTCTTGGAGGGCAAGGAGATCACACCAATCAGTCTAAAAGGAAACCAACCCTGAATGTGCATTTGAAGGACTGACACTAAAACTGAAGCTCCAATACTTTGGCAACCTGATGCAAAGAGCCAACTCATTGGAAAAGACCCTGATACTGGCAAAGATTGAGGGCAAGAGGAGAAGGGAGTAACAGAGAATGAGATGGTTGGATGGCATCACTGACTCAATAGATATGAGTTTGAGCAAACTCATGGAGATAATGAAGTACAGGGAAGCCTGGTGTGCTACAGTTCATGGGGTTGCAAAGAGTCACACACAACTTTGCAACTGAACAACAACAACAAATTCATCTGTATATGTTATTTTTTTTTTACTATTTTTTATTGAAGTAAAAATAACTTGAGAAATGTTTTTAATCCTTAATATGTCCAATGTAGCATTGTTTTATTTGAGACTTGGAAATCATAATTGTCTCATATAAAATGCTCATTTGAAAATACTCTTAACTATAATAGTGGTAATGATGCAACAATGATATTCTTGGTCTCCTGGCAACAGTATCCATGTGACTGTTGCAAGTGAGGTACAGAGAATGTGAAGAGATCAGTTTATGGGGAACTCTGGAGAAGAAAGTTGGTCTTCAGAGAAGGTGGTGCTAAATTCAACAAAGTGTTCTAACAAAAGACCTGGTAGGAAATCTCATAGAAAGGGAATGTTATTACTTTTACTTTCAGCTGTGTGTAAACATTGAAATTATGTTTTATTCAAAAACTGATTTTATTCAACTAAAGTATGTATACTGAATGTCTTATAAAATTAGCTCTTTTATTAATAATTGTGTCAATATGGCTCTGGTAAAATTGAGCACAGTTAATGTGCTGAAAAAAAGCATCAGTTTCAGTTTCTGTGCTAAGTCAACAGTAATAAATGGCAGATATAACATGTTCATTCAGTATCAATAATTATGTTTATTTGCAAACCTAAGGTAAAGGAAATACAAAACCTCCAGATTAATTGACTAACACATTGACATCTCAATAACCTGATAGTGAATGTTTTTCAAAATTTAACTTCATAGATTTCTAAAATGAAGTATTAAAGTTCTGTACTTAATTTTTTCTTTATATATCAAGTATGTTTAAGTACTACATATCAGTGAATGAAAGTTAAAACTAAGGTGATCAATAATCAAGTATGTTTGTGTGTGTGTGTGTGTGTGTGTCTGTGCGTGTCTGTGTGTGTGTGTTTGTGTGTGAGAGAGAGAGAGAGTTAATCGCTCAACCGTATCTCTTTGCAACTCCATGGATTGGGGCCTGCCAAGCTCCTCTGTCCATAGGATTTCCCAGGCAAGAATACTGGAGTATGTTGCCATTCCCTTCTCCAGGAGATCTTCCCAAGGCAGGGATAGAACCCAGGTCTCCCACATTGCACTCTTTACTGCTTGAGCCACTAGGGAACATTCAATTTTATTCCTATAAAGCACTCATTCGTTATCTCTTTTGCACAGTCTTTCAGTACCTTGAAAGTGAAGTCTTATTTTTGTGCTAGTAGAACAACTAAATAATTTGTTAAATAATTGTTAATAACCTTTATTACAAGCAAAGGTTAGAAACAATAGTCAGATTAATGAATTTAATATCACTAATCATAGCTTAGTATATTTCAGTAGTGTTCAGTTCAGTTGCTCAGTCACATCTGGCTCTTTATGGAGCCATGGATTACAGCACATTAGGCTTCCCTGTCCATCACCAACTCTTGGAGCTTACTCAAACTCATGTCCATTGAGTTGGTGATGCTATGAAAACATCTCATTCTCTGTCTTCCCATTCTTCTGCCTTCAATCTTTCCCAGCATCAGGGTCTTTGCAAATGAGTCAGTTCTTCGCATCAGATGGCCAAAGTATTGGAGTTTCAGCTTCAGCATCAGTCCTTCCAATGAATATTCAGGACTTATTGCCTTTAGGATAAACTGGTTGGATCTCCTTGCAGTCCAAGGGACAATCAAGAGTCTTCTCCAACACCACAATAAAAAAGTATCAATTCTTCGGCACTCAGCTTTCTTTATAGTCCAACTCTCACATCCATGTATTACTACTGGAAAAACCATAGCTTTGACTAGATGGACCTTTTTTGGCAAAGTAATGTCGCTGATTTTTAATATGCTATCTAGGTTGGTCATAACTTTTCTTTCAAGGAGCAATAGTCTTTAAATCTCATGGCTGCAATCACCATCTGCAGTGATTTTGGAGCCCAGAAAAATAAAGTCTGACACTGTTTCCACTGTTTTCCCCTCTATTTCCCATGAAGTGATGGGACCAGATGCCATGATCTTCGCTTTCTGAATGTTGAGCTTTAAGCCAACTTTTTCGCTCTCCACTTTCACTTTCATCAAGAGGCTTTTTAGTTCCTCTTCACTTTCTGCCATAAGGGTGATGTCATCTGCATATCTGAGGTTATTGATATTTCTCCCAGCAATCTTGATTCCAGCTTGTGCTTCATCCAGTCCAGCATTTGTCATGATGTACTCTGCATATAAGTTAAATAGCAGGGTAACATATACAGCTCTGATGTACTCCTTTTCCTATTTGAAACCAGTCTGTTGTTTCATGTCCAGTTCCAACTGTTTCTTCTTGACCTGCATACAGATTTCTCAAGAGGCAGGTCAGGTGATCTGGTATTCCCGTCTATTCAAGAATTTTCCACAGTTTGTTGTGATCCACACAAATGCTTTAGCATAGTTAATGAAGCAGAAATAAGTGCATTTCTTGAATTCTCTAGCTTTGTCTATGATCCAGTGGATGTTGGCAATTTGATCTCTGGTTCCGCTGCCTTTTCTTTTTTTTTTTTTTTTTTTTTTTAGGTATCAAGAATCTCTTTTATTATCAGAAACATTACAAACATCTAATATGAACAAATTGTAACATGACAGTGATTAGTTTGAATAATTAATACATTTCAGATATAATATTATACATATTTCAATGCTATTCTCCCCAATCATCCCACCCTCTCCCAGTCCCAGAGTCAAAAAGTCTGTTCTATACATCAGTGTCTCTTTTGCTGTCTCGTAAATAGGGTTATTTTTACCATCTTTCTAAATTCCATATATATGCATTAGTATACTGTATTTGTGGTTTTGTTTCTGGCTTACTTCACTCTGTATAATAGGCTCCAGTTCCATCCACCTCCTTAGAACTGATTCAAATGTATTCTTTTTAATGGCTGAGTAATACTCCATTGTGTATATGTACCACAGCTTGTTTATCCATTCATCTGTGGATGGACATCTAGGTTGCTTCCACGTTCTGGCTATTGCAAACAGTGCTGCTATGAACATTGGGGTACACGTGTCTCTTTCAATTCTGGATTTCTCAGTGTATATGCCCAGCAGTGGGATTGCTGGATCATAAGACAGTTCTATTCCCAGTTTTTTGAGGAATCTCCATACTGTTCTCCATAGTGGCTGTACCAGTTTACATTCCCACCAACAGTGCAAGAGGGTTCCCTTCTCTCCGCACCCTCTCCAGCATTTATTGCTTGTGGACTTTTGGATAGCAGCCATTCTGATTGGCGTGAAATGGTATCTCATAGTGGTTTTGATTTGCATTTCTCTGATAATGAGTGATGTTGAGCATCTTTTCATATTTTTTTTTGCCCTTTTTTTTTTTTTTTTGGGGAAATTTTTATTTAGTTCTTTGGCCCATTTTTTGATTGGGTCATTTATTTTTCTGGAATTGAGCTGTAGAAGTTGCTTGTATATTTTTCAGATTAGTTGTTTGTCAGTTGCTGCATTTGCTATTTTTTTCTCCCATTCTGAAGTCTGTCTTTTCACCTTGCTTATAGTTTCCTTTGTTGTGCAGAAGCTTTTTAAGTTTGATTAGGTCCCATTTGTTCATTTTTGATTTTATTTCCGATATTCTGGGAGGTGGGTCATGGAGGATCCTGCTGTGATGTAAGTCAGAGAGTGTTTTGCCTGTTTTCCTCTAGGAGTTTTATGGTTTCTGGTCTTACATTTAGCTCTTTAATCCATTTTGAGTTTATTTTTGTGTATGGTGTTAGAAAGTGTTCTAGTTTCATTCTTTTACAAGTGTTTGACCAGTTTTCCCAGCACCACTTGTTAAAGAGATTGTCTTTAATCCATTGTATATTCTTGCCTCCTTTGTCAAAGATAAGGTGACCATATGTGCGTGGATTTATCTCTGGGCTTTCTATTTTGTTCCATTGATCTATATTTCTGTCCTTGTGCCAGTACCATAGTGTCTTGATGACTGTGGCTTTGTAGTAGAGCCTGAAGTCAGGCAGGTTGATTCCTCCAGTTCCGTTCTTCTTTCTCAGGATAGCTTTGGCTATTCGAGGTTTTTTGTATTTCCATACAAATTGAGAAATTATTTGTTCTAGCTCTGTGAAGAATACTGTTAGTAGCTTGATGGGGATTGCATTGAATCTATAAATTGCTTTGGGTAGTATACTCATTTTCACTATATTAATTCTACCAATCCATGAACATGATATATTTCTCCATCTATTGGTGTCCTCTTTGATTTCTTTCGGGGAAGGCAATGGCACCCCACCCCAGTACTTTTGCCTGGAAAATCCCATGGATGGAGGAGCCTGGTAGGCTCCAGTCCATGGGGTCGCTGAGTGGCTTCACTTTCACTTTTCGCTTTCATGCATTGGAGAAGGAAATGGCAACCCACTCCAGTGTTCTTGCCTGGAGAATCCCAGGGATGGGGAGCCTGGTGAGCTTCCGTCTATGGGGTTGCACAGAGTCAGACACGACTGAAGTGACTTAGCAGCAGTAGCAGCAGTTGATTTCTTTCACCAGTGTTTTATAGTTTTCTATATATAGGTCTTTAGATTCTTTAGGAAGATATATTCCTAAGTATTTTATTGTTTTCATTGCAATGGTGAATGGAATTGTTTCCTTAATTTCTCTTTCTATTTTCTCGCTATTAGTGTACAGGGATGCAAGGGATTTCTGTGTGTTAATTTTATATCCTGCAAATTTACTATATTCATTGATCAGTTCTAGTGATTTTCTGGTGGAATCTTTAGGGTTTTCTACGTAGAGGATCATGTCATCTGCAAACAGTGAGAGTTTTACTTCTTCTTTTCCAAATTGAATTCCTTTTATTTCTTTTTCTGCTCTGATTGCTATGGCCAAAACTTCCAAAACTATGTTGAATAGTAATGGTGAAAGTGGGCATCCTTGTCTTGTTCCTGACTTTAGAGGAAATGCTTTCAATTTTTCCCCATTGAGGATAATGTTTGCTGTGGGTTTGTCATATATAGGTTTTATTATGTTGAGGTATGTTCCTTCTATTCCTGCTTTCTGGAGAGTTTTTATCATAAATGGATGTTGAACTTTGTCAAAGGCTTTCTCTGCATCTATTGAGATAATCATATGGTTTTTATTCTTCAGTTTGTTAATGTGGTGTATTATGTTGATTGATTTGCGGATATTGAAGAATCCTTGCATTCCTGGGATAAAGCCCACTTGGTCATGGTGTATGATCTTTTTAATGTGTTGTTGGATTCTGATTGCTAGAATTTTGTTAAGGATTTTTGCATCTATGTTCATCAGTGATATTGGCCTGTAGTTTTTTTTTGTGGGATCTTTGTCAGGTTTTGGTATTAGGGTGATGGTGGCCTCATAGAATGAGTTTGGAAGTTTGCCTTCCTCTGCAATTTTCTGGAACAGTTTGAGTAGGATAGGTGTTAGCTCTTCTCTAAATTTTTGGTAGAATTCAGCTGTGAAGCCGTCTGGACCTGGGCTTTTGTTTGCTGGAAGATTTCTGATTACAGTTTCAATTTCCGTGCTTGTGATGGGTCTGTTAAGATTTTCTATTTCTTCCTGATCCAGTTTTGGGAAGTTGTACTTTTCTAAGAATTTGTATTTCTTCCACATTGTCCATTTTATTGCCATATAATTGCTGATAGTAGTCTCATGATCCTTTGTATTTCTGTGCTGTCTGTTGTGATCTCTCCATTTTCATTTCTAATTTTATTGATTTGATTTTTCTCCCTTTGTTTCTTGATGAGTCTGGCTAGTGTTTTGTCAATTTTATTTACCCTTTCAAAGAACCAGCTTTTGGCTTTGTTGATTTTTGCTACGGTTTCTTTTGTTTCTTTTGCATTTATTTCTGCCCTAATTTTTAGGATTTCTTTCCTTCTACTAACCTTGGGGTGCTTCATTTCTTCCTTTTCTAGATGCTTTAGGTGTAGAGTTAGGTTATTTATTTGGCTTTTTTCTTGTTTCTAGAGGTATGCCTGTATTGCTATGAACTTTCCCCTTAGGACTGCTTTTACAGTGTCCCACAGGTTTTGGGTTGTTGTGTTTTCATTCGTTTCTATGCAGAATTTGATTTCTTTTTTGATTTCTTCTGTGATTTGTTGGTTATTCAGGAGTGTGTTGTTCAGCCTCCATATGTTGGACTTTTTAATAGTTTTTCTCCTGTTATTGAGATTTACTCTTACTGCATTGTGGTCAGAAAAAATGCTTGGAATGATTTCAATTTTTCTGAACTTACCAAGGCTAGATTTATGGCCCAGGATGTGGTCTATCCTGGAGAAGGTTCCGTGTGCGCTTGAGAAAAAGGTGAAATTCATTGTTTTGGGATGAAATGTCCTATAGGTATCAATTAGTTCTAACTGGTCTATTGTATCGTTTAAAGTTTGTGTTTCCTTGTTAATTTTCTGTTTAGTTGATCTATCCATTGGTGTGAGTGGGGTATTAAAGTCTCCCACTATTATTGTGTTATTGTTGATTTCTCCTTTCATACTTGTTAGTATTTGTCTTATATATTGCGGTGCTCCTAATTTGGGTGCATATATATTTATAATTGTTATATCTTCTTCTTGGATTGATCCTTTGATCATTAGGTAGTGACCTTCTTTGTCTCTTTTCACATCCTTTGTTTTAAAGTCTATTTTATCTGATATGAGTATTGCTACTCCTGCTTTCTTTTGGTCTCTATTTGCATGGAAAATCTTTTTCCAGCCCTTCACTCTCAGTCTGTATGTGTCCCCTGTTTTGAGGTGGGTCTCTTGTAGACAACATATGTAGGGGTCTTGTTTTTGTATCCATTCAGCCAGTCTCTGTCTTTTGGTTGGGGCATTCAACCCATTTACATTTAAGGTAATTAATGATAAATATGATCCCGTTGCCATTTACTTTGTTGTTTTGGGTTTGAATTTATATATCCTTTTTGTGTTTCCTGTCTAGAGAATGTCCTTTAGTATTTGTTGGAGAGCTGGTTTGGTGGTGCTGAATTCTCTCAGCTTTTGCTTGTCTGTAAAGGTTTTGATTTCTCCTTCATATTTGAATGAGATCCTTGCTGGGTACAATAATCTGGGCTGTAGGTTCTTTTCTTTCATCACTTTAAGTATGTCTTGCCATTCCCTCCTGGCTTGGAGAGTTTCTATTGAAAGATAAGCTGCTATCCTTATGGGAATTCCCTTGTGTGTTATTTGTTGTTTTTCCCTTGCTGCTTTTAATATTTGTTCTTTGTGTTTGATCTTTGTTAATTTGATTAATATGTGTCTTGGGGTGTTTCGCCTTGGGTTTATCCTATTTGGGACTCTCTGGGTTTCTTGGACTTGAGTGATTATTTCCTTCCCCATTTTAGGGAAGTTTTCAACTATTATCTCCTCTAGTATCTTCCCATGGTCTTTCTTTTTGTCTTCTTCTTCTGGGACTCCTATGATTCGAATATTGTAACGTTTAATATTGTCCTGGAGGTCTCTGAGATTGTCCTCATTTCTTTTAATTCGTTTTTCTTTTTTCTCCTCTGATTCATTCAATTCTGCCATTCTATCTTCTAATTCACTAATTCTATCTTCTGCCTCTGTTATTCTACTATTTGTTGCCTCCAGAGTGTTTTGGATCTCATTTATTGCATTATTCATTATATATTGACTCTATTTTATTTCTTCTAGGTCCTTGTTAAATCTTTCTTGCATCTTCTCAGTGCTTTTCTCCAGGCTATTTATCCATGATTCCATTTTGCTTTCCAGATTTTGGATTAATTTCACAATTATTATTCGGAATTCTTTATCAGGTAGGTTCACTATTTCTTCCTCTTTTGTTTGGTTTGGTGGGCATTTATCCTGTTCCTTTACCTGCTGGGAATTCTTCTGTCTCTTCATCTTGTTTAAATTGCTGAGTTTGGGGTGTCTTTACTGTATTCTGGTAGTCTGTGGAGTTCTCTTTATTGTGGCGTTTCTGCACTATATGTGGGTTTGTACCGGTGGCTTGTTGAGGTTTCTTGTTTATGGAAGCTTGTGTCGGCGTTCAGGTGGGTGGAGCTGGATTTCTTTTCTCTGGGGTGCAGTGGAGTGTCTAGTAGTGAGTTATGAGATATCTATGATTTTGGGGTTGCTTTGTGTAGCCTGTGTATTGGAGCTCAGGGCTGTGTTCCTGTTTTTCTGGAGAATTTGCTTGGTATGTCTTGTCGTGGAACATGCTGGTCTTTGTGTGATGCTTGGTTTCAGTGTAGGTATGGAGGCTTTTGATGAGCTCCTGTCAATTAATGTTTCGTGAGATCAGGGTATGGACTTAAGCCTCCTGGTTCCAGTTATCGGTCTTATTTTTACAGTAGTCTCAAAAACTTCTTCTTCTATAATGCATTCCACAACTGGACCGCTCAGAGATGTTCACGGAGTTATACAGAGAAGGAAAAAGGGAGGAAGGAGACAGAGGTGGTAGGAGGATAAAAGGAGGGAGTGTGAAGGAGAGAGACAGATCTAGTCAGTAATCGGTAAAGAAAAGAAAAAAGGAAAGGAAAAAAGCAAAGGACAAAAAGGAAAAAAGAAAAAAAAAAACAGGGTCGCAAAAGTTATATCTAAATGTGGAGATTAAAGAAGTACTAGAGGATAAAAAAAAAATAAAAATAAAAGAAACAAAACAAAACAAACAACAACAAAAAAATTAAAAGGAAAAAAAAATTTTGTTTTCCTTTTTCCAATTAAAAAATAATAAAAATTTAAAAAATATATATTAAAAAAAGGAAATAATGATGGTAAAAATAGTAACAATATATATAAGGGTTTCTCTATTATTGTTGTGGGTTCAGTTCATTTTCGGCTATTTCCTTGTTCCGGCTTAAATTTCTCAAGATCTATAGGCCCCTTTCTCTGTAGTTGGTCTGTATAGTCCTTTGTTCTGTGCACGGTTCGGCGGTGTTCTGGGCCAAGGCCGGCCACTCGTGTGGTCGGCGCTGCACAATCTGGACTGCAGGCCCAAACTACTCCGATTAGGCAGCACTCCAGACAATCAGGCCAACTCAGTCTGTGCCGCGGCCCGCAGAGGGGAAGGGGCCGGTGAGGGGGGTGGCTCGCACGTGGCGGGCGGGTGGGGGGGGCGGGGTGGCCCTCGTGGGAGCCGCCGGCACAGCGGGCGGGGGGCACGCCTGCGCGGGAGCAGCTGCGGCCCGTGCGGGAGCGGCCGGCGGGGGGAGCGTCTAGCGGGGGAGAGTCCCGCGGGGGAGCGTCCCTCAGGGGAGCGGCCGGCAGGGGAGCGTCCCCCGTGGGAGCGGCCCGCGGCGTCTCCCTGCCCAGCCCCGGCTCGCCAATGGCAGATGCGGGCGTTTGCGGCGATGCTTCTCCGCTGCGGAAGTTTCCGCAGGGCCCGCAGTCTGTGGGTTCTAATTGCTCAACTGTTCTCCTCCCTGTTATGATAGTCTCCGTGTTTCCCAGGTTCGGCACAGATTCCGCAGGGAGAGTGTTTCCTGGTGTTTGGAAACTTCTCTTTTTAAGACTCCCTTCCCAAAGAAAGGCAATGCCAAGGAGTGCTCAAACTACCGAACAATTGCACTCATCTCACACGCTAGTAAAGTAATGCTCAAAATTCTCCAAGCCAGGCTTCAGCAATATGTGAACCGTGAACTTCCTGATGTTCAAGCTGGTTTTAGAAAAGGCAGAGGAACCAGAGATCAAATTGCCAACATCCGCTGGATCATGGAAAAAGCAAGAGAGTTCCAGAAAAACATCTATTTCTGCTTTATTGACTATGCCAAAGCCTTTGACTGTGTGGATCACAATAAACTATGGAAAATTGTGAAAGAGATGGGAATACCAGACCACCTGATCTGCCTCTTAAGAAATCTGTATGCAGGTCAGGAAGCAACAGTTAGAACTGGTCATGGAACAACAGACTGGTTCCAAATAGGAAAAGGAGTACGTCAAGGCTGTATATTGTCACCATGTTTATTTAACTTATATGCAGAGTACATCATGAGAAATGCTGGACTGGAAGAAACAGAAGTTGGAATCAAGATTGCCGGGAGAAATATCAATAACCTCAGATATGCAGATGACACCACCCTTATGGCGGAAAGTGAAGAGGGGCTAAAAAGCCTCTTGATGAAAGTGAAAGTGGAGAGTGAAAAGGTTGGCTTAAAGCTCAACATTCAGAAAACGAAGATCATGGCATCTGGTCCCATCACTGCATGGGAAATAGATGGGGAAACAGTGGAAACAGTGTCAGACTTTGTTTTTCTGGGCTCCAAAATCACTGCAGATGGTGACTGCAGCCATGAAATTAAAAGACGCTTACTCCTTGGAAGGAAAGTTTTGACCAACCTAGATAGCATATTCAAAAGCAGAGACATTACTTTACCAACAAAGGTTCGCCTAGTCAAGGCTATGGTCTTTCCTGTGGTCATGTATGGATGTGAGAGCTGGACTGTGAAGAAGGCTGAGTGCTGAAGAATTGATGCTTTTGAACTGTGGTGTTGGAGAAGACTCTTGAGAGTCCCTTGGACTGCAAGAAGATCCAACCGGTCCATTCTGAAGGAGATCAGCCCTGGGATTTCTCTGGAAGGAATGATGCTAAAGCTGAAACTCCAGTATTTTGGCCACCTCATGCGAAGAGTTGACTCATTGGAGAAGACTCTGATGCTGGGAGGGATTGAGGGCAGGAGGAGACGGGGACGACAGTGGATGAGATGGCTGGATGGCATCACTGACTCAATGGATGCGAGTCTGAGTGACCTCCGGGAGCTGGTGATGGACAGGGAGGCCTGGCGTGCTGCGGTTCATGGGGTCGCAAAGAGTCGGACACGACTGAGCGACTGATCTGATCTGATCCCCGGACAGAGGTCTGCCCCTCCCTCTTTGTCTCTCTCTGGCTTCTATATTCTTTCCTACCTCCTTTAGAAGGCAGTGAGTTGCTTTTCTGGGTGTCCGACGTCCTCCGCCAGCACTCCGAAGCTGTTTGTGGAATTTACTCGGCGCCCAGATGTCCCTTTGATGAATTTGTGGAGGAGAAAGCGTATTCCCCGTCCTAATCCTCTGCCATCTTAACCAGAAGTCCCCGCTGCCTTTTCTAAATCCAGCTTGAACATCTGGAAGTTCACAGTTCATGTATTGTTGAAGCCTGGCTTGGGGAATTTTGGACATTTCTTTACTAGCATGTGAGATGAATGCAATTATGCAGGTTTGAGCATTCCTTGGGATTGCCTTTCTTTGGGATTGGAATGAAAACTGACCTTTCCCAGTCCTGTGGCCATTGCTGAGTTTTCCAAATTTGCTGGCATATTGAGTGCAAAACTTTCACAGCATCATCTTTTAGGATTTGCACTAGCTCAACTGGGATTCCATCACCTCCACTAGCTTTGTTCATAGTGATGCTTCCTAAGGCCGACTTGACTTCACATTCCAGGATGTCTGGCTCTAGGTGACTCATCCCACCATCGTGGTTATCTGGGTCATGAGGATCTTTTTGTATAGTTCTTCTGTGTAGTCTTGCCACCTTTTCTTAATATCTTCTGCTTTTGTTAGGTCCATAACATTTCTGTCCTTTATTGAGCCCATCTTTGCATGAAATGTTCCCTTAGAATCTCTAATTTTCTTGAAGAGATCTCTAGTCTTTCCCATTCTATTGCTTTCCTCTATTTCTTTGCATTGAACACTGAGTAATGCTTTCTTATCTCTCCTTGCTATTCTTTGGAATTCTGCATTCAAATTGGTAAATCTTTCCTTTTCTCCATCGCCTTTCACTTCTCTTCCTTTCACAGCTACTTATAAGGCCTCCTCAGATACCCATTAAAGTAATTCTTCTTTAATCATTCATTAAAGTAGTTATACTTTAAACTGTCAAAGATAGAATTTTGAAATTGTGTCTTTAAGGAATGCCATCCACCTGTTTTCACTTATGAGAGGTGGCTAAAGATATAAAGAAAAATATAAGGACCTAAAGTATTTCTAGCAAAACAAAGAACAGATGGTGTTAAAGTAAGGAGGGAACTCATGATAAAGAGAGTTTAAAAACCCACTTTTTTTCAGAAATATTGCCTTCTGAATTTAAGTTTGTGTTTGTGTTGACAAAGATTAAAGTGGGTGAGTTCCTCATTTGTGTGTCATAGGAGGAGTTGGATGAGTGAAAGGTAGGAATGACAAAAGCAATACACTATTTATGGGAATGAGAAGAAATCCCCCTTCCTTTTAGGGGAAGGAAGAAAAGGAGTATTACTCCACTGGATAAAGTTCAGCACTAAAGAAAAAAGGAAAGTAGTGGAGCGATCACCAGCCTGGTATAGGAGGTACTCATGACTCAATATTACAGACGACCTTTTGTGTGATTACAGATTACCATGGAAATTTTTTTTTACTCTACAGAGCAAGTTCAGCCTGGCAGGAAGGGGAATCTGTGGAGTGAGTGAATGGGACTAGAGGAGTGTATTGGGGGAAGTAATTTCAGCACCCATTTGCCTTTGAACAGCAGCAGTTTAGCAGCCTTGGCAGTTGCTGCAAGTGCTTGCTCTCTTTGCTCTTCCTTCCTTCCTTAATTTCTTTTCTTTTTCTTTCCTTCTCCCCTTATTTATTTATTTTTGTTTTAATTTCTTCATTTTTATATCTCTCTATTTGACACCCTTCCCATTCTCCTGTGTGATTACCAGTAGGCCCCCTCCAGAGCCTCACTCTAGTGCCACATCCCTGCCTGCTTCAGTTGCTCCTTGCCTGGAAGAAACTGAAGAGAGTAGCAGTTGTTTGAAGTGAGTTCTTGCAGCCTGCCAGAGGGTTCAGTGAGGGGAGAGGTGGGAAGAGATGCAAACAAAGAGATTTTTTTTCTTCTAAGCTGTGGCTTTTTCCTTGAGCATTCTGGTGAGTTCCTACTATCCTGCTTCTTCAGATAGTGTTCCTGAGTCATGTGGAAGGTATATATGTCATTGACTATAATGCTGAGGTCTCCTTCATTCTCTGGAGAATCCTTGATCCCTTCAGTGTTGGCAGTGTTATCCACAAAGGGATAAGAGATCTGGAATGATGAAGGGAATGCTTACCTGGTTACTGGATTTATTATAATAAATTTATTATTTATTATCATGAGGCGCTGAACAGGGTCCAGTGTAGACAGTATGGCCATTTAGAATCATTAGGTAGCTTTAGCCTACAGCTTTCCCAGAAACCCATTGCACTTTAGAGTCGTCTCAGTGATATCCCCTCCCAGTCACTCCCTCCAAAGGAAACTAGAGTTCTCCCTGGCCAGCTCCCTTCACTGAGGTTAATGGCAGATTGGAGAGTCAGGAAGTCTTTTCATTAGGTATGTCAGAAGTCAAATAGGCCTGATTTGGTGGCCCATTGAATTTGCATAGCTATCAGCCTCTGTCAACCAAGTAAGGAAATATGGGAAAGAAGGAGGAGGCAGTGCCTCCAGCTCTCGTACTTCCCACTGTAAAGGATTGGCACTAAAACTGAAAGGAGTTGGGAGACAATTTCTTTAGAATAATGCATGCTTTTAAAACTGAAAAGCAATAAACAATATCCATAACAACACAAAAAAAATAAAAATGAATATAACAGTGTATGTATGGGGGTTGGGGCAGAATGGGAAGAAAGTGATAAGATTTCTCAGGGATCAGGGGCAGAGGTTTAACTTGGGAGAAGGCAGTTCCTTTTTCAGCTTCTATAAATCATGCCTTTAAATTGACAGCTGCTTCTCTTTGGGACCTTTGTGTTCTTTTCTCTAGGTGACTGCCATGTTTATCTTTATTGTCCCAATGCACTTTTCACCTGAGCTTTTCCACGCAAAAGACCGTCTTTTAGCATGGTGCCACCCATATATAAGAATTTCATGAACAAGTTATTTCCTTTTCATCAGTGGCAAAAACTGAGAATTCATGTAAATTTTCAGTCAGTAAGAACACTGAATTTTAGAATGTCAAATGGAGTTAAGCATAGTATTTGAAGAGAGATGGTCATAAAATGGAGAGAATGACAGATCAGGATATGAATAACACTGAAACAAACTATATGTGTGCCTTGTTCTAGGTCTGAATGAAAGCTTGCACACTTCCACTATTTTCTGGTACAAGAGAAATGGATGTTCTCTTTTCTTTCCCTCCGTGGGTCAAGCCTAATTACAATAAGCACAGCAACATCTCTTAGCATTTTATCACTTCTAGTAGTTGAAAATTTTTATTAAATACATTTTAAAATTGGCTTAAAATGTCATTTTAAAAATTATGAAAATTAAAAAATAAAAACTTTTTCTAAAGCTTCATAATCATCTGAGGTACATTTGTAAGAAGTTATAAATTTGGAAAATGAAAGTGAATCTTTGCAAATGCAGTGTTTTGTGAGTTGACCTAGACTGTAACTGTTTTAGTATTAGAAATAATGTGACTTATTCTTCAGAACCAAATTTGAAAATAACTAATGCTAAAAATGAACAGGTGTTGAGAACTCCCTCCTGAATCTTTAAATGCTATAAACTTTTAAACTAAACAATGTATTATGGCATAAGTGGTACATGTTGTAGGACTCAAGTACTGAGATCAATTACAAATCTGCTAAAATAGCACAGATCAATATTGTAATTCTAAATCAATAATATATAAATTAAATATTGGAATGTTATCTGTATTAAAAACTTTGAAAATGTGCAGTTTTAAAGGTATACGTTTTCACTTAAAACATTTGTCTGTTGCCACATTTTAACCTGAAATATGTTTTAACATTGCTTTGTAGCTAATATTTTGAATGTAATTAGCTAACAGAAAAGTTCACAAGGAGGAAAAAATGCTTTATCTTAATAATTTTTAGTCAAGATATTTATTTTGAACAGATTTTAAAATAATTGTCTATTAGAGCAACTGATAAACACATTGTGGTTATGGTGTTTATAAAAAATTTCATAGATTTCCCACAGAACTTAATGTTAGTACTAGTTTTTATAGAAAATGTCATTTGTCAACAATTTGACTCAAAACACAGGTTTATTTGTATCCTTATATGTAAAACATACTCCAATTTTAGTGGAACAAGTAACTAATGAATCTCATTGAAAGGAAAAACAAGTGCTTTGGAATTGTCTAACTTCAGTTTTACTTTATACACACTTTTAAAACTTCAGCCATCCCCAAGCATCCTCCAATACTGTAAAGTAATTAGCCTCCAATTAAAATAAATAAATTTAAATTAAAAAAAAAAAAAAACTTCAGCCATCACACTTTAAAAACTTCAGTTATCACAGGCATAAAAATTATTATGACAGCCAAAGAGAAAGAGTCTACCTCAAGGTGTTGCAGCTAAGAATTTTTATTTAAAGATGTATTAGACTGCGTGAGGTCAACCTTAAGTACATCTATCTTTATTTTCTTACATTCTGCAACTAGTTTCATCTGTCATGTACAGGCCTATCTCATTTTATTGTTCATTGCTTTATTGCACTTCAGAAATACCATATTTGTTTTATTACAAATTGAAGGTTTGTGGCAACCATTCTTTTTTTAAATTTATATTTTAATTGAAGGATAATTGCTTCACAGAATTTTGTTGATTTCTGTCAAGCCAACATCTATCAGCCATAAGTATACATATGTCCCCTCTCTCTTGAATCTCCCTCTCATCTCCCTCCCCATCCCACTCCTCTAAGGTTGATACAGAGCTCCTGTTTGAGTTCCCTGAGAGGTACAACAAATTCCCATTGGCTATCTATTTTACATATGGTGATGTAAGTTTCCATGTTACTCTCTCTATACATTTCACCCTCTCCTCCCCCTCCCTATGTCCATAAATCTGTTCTCTATGTCTGTGTCTCCATTGCTGCCCTGCAAATAAGTTACTCAGTACCATCTTTCTAGATTCGTTAGTATATATGCATTAGTATACAATGTTTTCTTTGGAAGGAATGATGCTAAAGCTGAAACTCCAGTACTTTGGCCACCTCATGCAAAGAGTTGACTCACTGGAAAAGACTCTGATGCTGGGAGGGTTTGGGGGCAGGAGGAGAAGGAGACGACAGAGGATGAGATGGCTGGATGGCATCACTGACTCCATGGACATGAGTCTGAGTGAACTCCGGGAGTTGGTGATGGACAGGGAGGCCTGGCGTGCTGCGATTCATGGGGTTGCAAAGAGTCAGACAGGACTGAGCAACTGAACTTAACTGAACTGATACAATGTTTATCTTTCTCTTTCTGACTTTCTTTGCTCTGTATAATAGGCTCTAGGTTCATCAATCTCATTAGAAATGACTCAAATATGTTCCTTTTTATTGTTGAGTAATATTCCATTGTGTATATGTACCAGACCTTCTTTATCCATTCATCTGTCGATGGACATCTAGGTTGCTTCCACAGTCTAGCTATTGTAAGTAGTGTTTCAATGAACAATGGGGTACATGTGTCTGTTTGAATGTTGGTTTCCTCAGAGTATATGCCTAGGACCCATATATTGTGGGGTCATATGGTGGTTTTATTCCTAGTTTTTTTTTTTTTTTTTTTTTTTTTAAGGAATCTCCATACTGTCTTCCATAGTGGCTGTGTCAATTTACATTCCCACCAATGGTGAAAGAGGATTCCTTTTCTACACACCATCTCCAGCATTTATTGTCTGTAGACTTTTTGAAAGTGGCCATTCTGACCAGTGTGAGGTGATATCTCATTGTAGTTTTGATTTGCATTTCTCTAATAATGATCCATGTTGAGCATTTTTTCATTTTTTTGTTAGCCATCTGTATTTTTTCTTTGGGGAAATCTCTGTTTAGGTCTTTTTTCCCACTTTTTGATTGGGTTGTTTATTTTTCTGGTATTGAGTTGTATGACCTGCTTCTATATTTTTTAAATTAATCCTTTGTCAGTTCTTTCATTTGCTATTATTTTCTCCCATTCTGAGGGTTGTCTTTTCACCTTGCTTATAGTTTCCTTTGCTGTGCAAAAGCTTTTAAGTCTAATAAGGCCCCACTTGTTTACTTTTGTTTTTATTCCCATTACCCTAGGAGGTGAGTCATAGATGATCTTGCTTTAATTTATGTCTTCTAGTGTCCTGCCTATGTAACCATGCTTTAAATGAGTATATTGGCATCATTTTTCCAACAGCAGTTTCTCACTTTCTGTACCTGTCACATTTTGTCAATTCTTGCAATATTTCAGACTTTTCATTGTTATTATATATGGTATACTGTGATTGGTGATCTTTGATGTTACTGTTATAATTGTATTGGAGCACCAAGAACAGTGACCTTATAAGGCTATGAACTTAATTGATAAATGTTGTGTGCGTTCTGAGTACTCCACTGAACAGCCTTTCCCCCATATGTCTCACTTCCTCAGACCTTCCTATTCCATGAGACATAACAATGTTGAAATTAGGCCAATTAATAACCCTATAATGACTTCTCTAAGTGTTCACTTGAAAAAGTCACACATCTCTCACTTTAAATCAAAAGCTAGAAATGAGTAAGCAAAGTGAGGAAGGCAGGTAGAAAGTCCAGATTAATTGAAAGTTAGACTTCTTACACCAAACAACCAATTCATGAATGCAAAGGTAAAGTTCTTGAAATTTAAAATGCAGCTCCAGTGAAGAAATCAGATCAGATCAGATCAGATCAGTCGCTCAGTCGTGTCCGACTCTTTGCGACCCCATGAACCGCAGCACGCCAGGCCTCCCTGTCCATCACCAGCTCCCGGAGGTCACCCAGACTCGCATCCATCGAGTCAGTGATGCCATCCAGCCATCTCATCCTCTGTCGTCCCCTTCTCCTCCTGCCCTCAATCCCTCCCAGCATCAGAGTCTTCTCCAATGAGTCAACTCTTCGCATGAGGTGGCCAAAATACTGGAGTTTCAGCTTTAGCATCATTCCTTCCAAAGAAATCCCAGGATTGATCTCCTTCAGAATGGACTGGTTGGATCTCCTTGCAGTCCAAGGGACTCTCAAGAGTCTTCTCCAACACCACAGTTCAAAAGCATCAATTCTTCGGCGCTCAGCCTTCTTCACAGTCCAGCTCTCACATCCATACATGACCACAGGAAAGACCATAGCCTTGACTAGGCGAACCTTTGTTGGTAAAGTAATGTCTCTGCTTTTAAATATGCTATCTAGGTTGCTCATAACTTTCCTTCCAAGGAGCAAGCGTCTTTTAATTTCATGGCTGCAGTCACCATCTGCAGTGATTTTGGAGCCCAGAAAAAACAAAGTCTGACACTGTTTCCCACTGTTTCCCCATCTATTTGAAAAGCAAAGGAGAAAAGGAAAGTGAAGAAATAGATTATAATAAAGCAAAACAGCCTTGTTGCTGATATGGAGAAATGTTTAGTTTGGATGTATTAAACAACCGATTTTCAATGTAGATGAAACAGTTTTTGTACTGGAAAAAAATGCCATCAAGGTCTTTCATAGTTGGAGAGAATCAGTGCTTGACTTCAAAGGTTCAAAGGGAAAAATTGACTCACTTGTTTAGGGGCTAGTGGATATGGTGACTTTAACCTGAAGCCAATGCTGATTTACCATGCTGAAAATCCTAGGACCCTTAAGAATTATGCTAAATCTATTCTGCTTGCATCTATAAATGAAACAACAAAGCCTGGATGACAGTACACCTGTTTACAGAATGGTTTGCTGAGTATCTTAAGCCCATTGTTGAAACTTACCATTCAGAAAAAAAAGTTTCCTTTCAAAATATTACTACTCATTTGCAATGTTCCTGGTCACCAAAGAGCTCTGATGGAGATATACAAGATTAATACTGTTTTCATGCCTGTCAAGGCTATGGTTTTTCCAGTGGTCATGTATGGGTGTGAGAGTTGAACTGTGAAGAAAGCTGAGTGCCGAAGAATTGATGCTTTTGAACTCTGGTGTTGGAGAAGATTCTTGAGAGTCCCTTGGACTGCAAGGAGATCCAACCAGTCCATCCTAAAGGAGATCAGTCCTGGGACTGATGCTGAAACTCCAGTACTTTGGCCACCTGATGCAAAAAGTAGACTCATTGGAAAATACCCTGATGCTGGGAGGGATTGGGGGCAGGAGGAAAAAGGGGACGACAGAGATGAGATGGCTGGATGGCATCACTGACTTGATGGACATAAGTTTGAGTGAATTCCGGGAGCTGGTGATGGACAGGGAGGCCTGGCGTGCTGCAATTCATGGGGTCACAAAGAGTCAGACACGACTGAGCAACTGAACTGAACAAAATATCCATCCTGTAGCCCATAGACTTATTTTGATTTCATGTTTTGTTATTTAAGAAATGTCTTTTTTAAGACTGTAGCCACCATAGTGGTTCTTCTGATGGATTTTGGCAAAGTAAATATAAAACCTTCTCGAAAGGATTTACCATTCTAGATGCTATTAAGGACATTAGTGATTCATGGGAAGAGGTCATGATATTAACATTTAATAGGAGTTTGAAATAACCAACCCTCATGGGTGACTTTGAAGGATTCACGATTTCAGTGAAGGAAGTAACTGCAGATATGGTAGAAATAGCAATAGACTTTGAATTAGAAGTGGATCCTAGAGATGTGACTGAATTGCTGCAGTCTCATGATAAAACTTTAGTGGATGAAGAGATAATTCTATGGATGATCAAAGAAAGTGATTTCCTGAGATGAAAGCTATCCCTGAGGAAGATACTGTGACGATTGTTGCAATGACAGCAAAGGATTTTAGAATATTACATAAACTAAATTGATAAAGGGTTTCAGAGGATTGACTCCAATTTTGAAAGAAGTTCTATAGTGAGTAAAATGCTGTCAATCAGAATTGCATACTACAGAGAAATCATTCATGAAAGGAAGAGTCAGTTGATGTGTCAAAACTTCATTTTCTTAGGAAATTGCCATAGGCACCCCAATCTTTAGCAGTTACCACCCTTATCAATCAGCAGCCATTAACATTGGGGGCAAAATCCTCCACCAGCAAAAGATTATGATTCACTGAAGGCTCGGGTGATGGTTAGTGTTTTTTAGCAGTAAAGTATTTTTAATTAATATATGCACTTTTTTTAGACAATGCCATTGCACACTTTAATAAATTACATGCATGCATGCTAAATCGCTACAGTCTTGTCTGACTCTTTGTGACCCTATGGACTGTAGCCTGTCAGGCTCCTTAGCCTATGAGATTCTCCAGGCAAGAATACTGGAGTGGGTTGCCATTTCCTACTCCATTAATAAACTACAGACCAGTGTAAATACAAAATTCATATGTACTGAAAACCAAAACATACATGACTTGCTTTATTGCAATGTTTGCTTTATTTAGTAAGATAGACCTAGCTTCTCATTTAACCTAAGGTCTTTATTAATCTCACCCTACATGGCTGTCTATATTTTTTCTAGCTCCAAGAGTTCAGAATGAAGGAGGAGTGGCTCCATCTTGCCCCACACTACAAGGCTTGTGGGATCTTAGTTCCTTGACCAGGGATTGAACCTGGGCTCTTGATGTTGAGAACCCAGAGTCCTAACCATGGGACTGCCAGTTCATTCCCAATATTTGCTTTATTGTGGTTGTCTGGAACCAAACTCACAATATCTTTGAAGTATGCCTGTAATCTGAAATATTATGTGGAATCATCCCTATCTCTATAAAGGAATATTTGTTCTGATTTGGTGACCATTCTAAGCATTGCCTTAAGATGATATAGGTGGATATTGTAGGAATTTAGAAAAAGAAATATGCATGATTACTGTGGACTCAAGGTAGTTGAGATATATAGATAAATTGTTGATATGTAGTGATAACTGCAAAATACTCATGTCTTTCAAGGCAAAGTGAGTTAAAAGTGCATTAATCTTCAATCTCAGTCCTACCGATATTATGCATATTATAAACAGACTTACTGTAATCAGGCAACTAAATCACTGAAGCTCTCTACTGTCACAGAGATCACTTTTATCCCATTTAAAGCAACTCACTTACTTTGCCTTTCACTGCTTTTTTTTGAATTTTATTTTATTTAACTTTACAATATTGTATTGGTTTTGCCATACATCAAAATGAATCTGCCACAGGTATACACGTGTTCCCCATCTGGAACCCTCCTCCCTCCTCCCTCCCCATACCATCCCTTTGGGTCATCCCAGTGCACCAGCCCCAAGCATCCAGTATCATGCATCGAACCTGGACTGGCAACTTGTTTCATATATGATATTATACATATTTCAATGCCATTCTCCCAAATTGTCCCACCCTCTCCCTCTCCCAGAGTCCAAAAGACTGTTCTATACATCAGTGTCTCTTTTGCTGTCTTGTATACAGGGATGCTTTTATTTCTTAAATTATTTTATTTTTTAAATTGGAGGATAATTACAATATTGTGGTGATTTTTGCCATGCATAGACATGAATCAGCCATGGGTATATATGTCCTCCCATCGTGAACCCCCATCCCATCTTATTCCCCACCCTGTCCCTCTGGGTTGTCCTAGAGCACTGTTTTTGGGTTCCCTGCTTCATGCATCAAACTTGTGCTGGTCATCTGTTTTACATATGGTAATATACATGTCTCAATGCTTTTTTCTCAAATCATCCCACCCTCACCTCCTCCCACAGAGTCCAAAAGTCTGTTCTTTATATCTGTGTCTCTTTTGCTTCCCTTTCATGTAGGATCATTGTTACCATCTTTCTAAATTCCATATGCATGTGTTAATATATAGTATTTTTGTTTCTCTTTCTGACTTACTTCACTCTGTATAATAGGTTCCAGTTTCATCCACCTCATTAGAAATGACTCAGATATTTTTATTACCTCTAACTGGTATCACATGCTATGGGTTAGCACAATAATTAAGCAAAAAAAAAAAAAATATATTCTCTGCTGGGAATTTTTAAAAATTAATTTCTATTGGAGTATAGTTCTCTTATAATGTTACATTAGTTTCTATTGTTCAGCAAAATGAATCATCTATGCATATACAAATATCCCCCTCCCTTTTGGATTTCCTTCCCATTCAGGTCACCATAGTGCATTAGAGTCCCCTGTACTATACAGTATGTTCTTATTAGTTATCTATTTATCAATGGTGTATATGTGTCAATCCAAATCTCCAAATTAAAAAAAAAAAAAAAGTCTGTTAAGATACTGATAGTTTACAGTGTTTAGTGAATGGTGCTGCCAGATTGATGGTCTCTGAAGAAGATTTAACTCTGGGACCAAAGACATGGTCTCAATCACTCAGAGCTTTTGTGTAGCAGACACAACTGGCTAGTTGGGCTAGGGCCATGGTTTTCACTTCAGTCATGAGAGGTCCCAGGTTCATATCCTGGATGAGCCCCCAAGATGATAGTTTAGCATATGGTGAATGGTGGTCGATGCCAGATTTGTAGTCTCCAAAGAAGATTTAATTCTGGGACAAAAGATGCAGTCTCAATCACTGAAGAGCCTTTGTGTAGCAGGGATTTTATTAAAGTGAAAGTGATAGAAAAGGCTTTTGGCATAGATATCAGAAGGATGTAGAAAAAGTACCTGCCTCACTGGTTTAAGCAGAGCATTATATACTTTTCTGTTAGCTGTTGAAAATAGATAAAAGGAATGCCTCAAGGTTTTGAAAATTTTCCCCCAGACCCTTTCCTGTAACATACATTCTAAGATGACATCAGCATGAGATTAGCCAGAAAGAATGGGTTAACACAGAGCTCAAGGCTGTGAAAGTTTTATCCAGACCTTTTTTCATAACATACATTTTGAAATAACATTGTTTCAAGACTAGCCAGGGAGAGCTTGATCTGAGCAGCATGTCCCTATGTGAGAAATATTGTTTGTAACCATTAGCTCTTGACCTAAAGAAAGCTAGTTTTTAGGCAAGATAGATTGTTGTCATAGTAACACAGAGCTTAAGCAAAACATGTCCTATGTGAATAAGGCAAAAGCATGTATGAATTTAAAAAAACATTTACTGCCTCCTCCTTATTGGGGGTCCTAGACTCTCAAAGACTCCCTGTCAACCTGCTCTCTCGCTCCCTGCTTTTTTCTTTTAGGAGAATATTGCTGCTGAAAGGAAAGAGGCAAAGAAATCTGTCTATAACTGCTTCCTGCTGGTGAGCAGTGCTGACCCTAAATTGTTGAAGCAACATATTCTCCTTACCCTTTGATTTAGGGTCTCTGATCTAAGAGCCCTAAGTAATAACTAGAGGAGGCAGTAGAAACTGCAGGGGGATGAACAATCATTTGTAATTTAAAAGCTTTCAAACGGTTAGAAACAAATCCCATTATACAGATACAAATGTAAGGAGCAAACAGCAGGAATAAGATGATTACAATTTTTATAGTCAAGATAGTTTTTCGCCAAGGAGAGCTTGTAAACAAAGATTATATATGTGACTAGAGTGGAACATCAGGGGAGTCCATTTTGAAGAGTGACCAGAATCTCTGTATCACTGTTATTTTGTCTAGGAAGTTGTTGTATCCATTAGAAAGTAAAAAGGCAGACACCCAAAACCAGTAGAAGAATTATTGTAATCAGTGGTCCAAACAAGAATAAGAATCAGGTTACATTTGGTAGTAATTTTGATCCTGGTCTAGATAGAGTCAACACTTGGGTTGCCGTTTATAAGAATGGAACAAATCCAGTTATAAGTAGTTGAAACAATGACAACCTGAACTTTAACAGACAAATCTTATAACAATTTTAGTGTTTTTTTGATGTATGAGAAGATGTAAGAACTTGGGCTCAAGAAAAATTGTTTTCCTGAAAATATCTGACTGTCTAAAGGCCTGTTTTGTCCATTTTTCCCAGAGTACAGAGTGAGTGCCTAATTTCTGATTTCTACCTGAATTCCTCTCAGGGGATGTTGCCATGTTTTAATCTTTGTAGAGGCAGAGAGCAGAGAAGGCAATGGCACCCCACTCCAGTACTCTTGCCTGGAAAATCTCATGGACGGAGGAGCCTGGTAGGCTGCAGTCCATGGGGTCGCTGAGAGTCGGACACGACTGAATGACTTCACTTTCACTTTTCACTTTCATGCATTGGAGAAGGAAATGGCAACCTGCTCTAGTGTTCTTGCCTGGAAAATCCCAGGGACGGTGGAGCCTGATGGGCTGCAGTCTATGAGGTAGCACAGAGTCGGACACAACTGTAGCGACTTAGGAGCAGCAGCAGAGGCAAATAGCAAATGCCAGTTTTCAATCACAGGGCCCCTTTGTTGCTATGAGTTTGACCATGGTTTAGGGACATTTTATGACCATCTTGTAGGAAGGTTCATTCCCAGGTCTGTTGAAGATTTCACTGATAGGCCACTCAGTGTGCTGTTACTGGACTAGGCCCTTTGAGTAGCAAATGTTTCTGGACCACACCTGTATTACTAGCCTCTTGGTCTAGGAAAATAGTCTCTCTTGTTGCTTCTTCTCATATATAGAGTCACTCTATTACAATCATTGTCACACACTTGATAATGTAAGGGACAACACTTTCGAAACAGGCAACATTATAAGAACTTAATTTAAGAACTCCATTAGGTATGGCCCAGTGATATCTCCAGGTTATCTGATTTAGTTTGTTAAATGACTATAGCCTGTTGTTAATCTCCTGGTTGTAGATCTTGCAGCATCTGATCTTTATTTACAGATTGGTTACTGAGATAAGTTTTAAACTGAAAGTGTCTTTTTAATAATTTAATTAAACCTCTTGGCAATATAACATATCAAAAGCCATATTCTAAGAAAACTTTGTTCTTTTAATAGGGAGAGAAAACCAACTTCTAGTTTGGTACCGGCTTATATTCAATGTGAAACAATAGTTATACTTAGCCGAAGTAATAATAAAATATTAAAAAGGCAGTTTAATGTCTTAAAGTACTTATGCCATGCACAAAACTCTCTTCCACCACTTGTCACATACTTTTTGTATACTTGCTACAAACCTTTTTTACACTTTCTGAATTCATCATTTTATTTGCCCATTCAGAGAACAATCACCTATAAGTCAGACTTAACTTCCTTTTCCTTTAATAGAATGTAATTACATCCCTTATGTCTGTTTATTAAAAACACACATCTTACTTTCCTTCAGCAACTATGACAAATTAACCTCAGCAATATTATCCAAAGACAAAGACCACTGAGACATACATAAATCTGCACGAACAGAGATCTCACAGCTTTTCGCTTGAGATTTAAAATGTCTCTTTTCCTTTTTTTCCCCTTGGCTTGAAGGTCTGCTAATTTGCTCACAGCTGGAGTTTCAGACAGGGTGGGCTGAATCTCTCAAGGACATGGAAAGTTAACTTCAGGATTTTTCTAGGCATGTTTTTGCTTCTCAGACAGGATCATAGTTCCAAAAAAAAAAAAAAAGTATTTTAACAAGCTAGCTTTTTCCTAATTGTACATGTAAAAGGAACCAGTTTTGCTGTTTTAAAAAGATTTTATTTTAATCAATTTTCACTGGATTCTAAAGAATATCATGGCCATCCAGTGTCAAAAATGTCATCTCTCCTTCATAGCTAAAATTTAAACCAAATTGGCTCTGATTACAGGGGCAGACTGACTGATAAGATGTTGTTCCAGCAGGGACTGTCTCTCTGGGGAGATTAGGTCTTCTCTTAAATCAAAGAATGCCTGTATATAAGGGACTTTTTAGGCTCTGGGGATCAAACTTGTCCCAGTTTTTGAAGATGCAATCTAAAGGGGTTAGTACTGGAACTATATGAAGCTCCCATCTATAAGAGAGAAAAAGCAGCATCCAGCACTTTTGTTTCTCTACCAGAGGCATCCTTCCCTGCTCTAGATGGGGAAGAGGTAGATTCTCCACCAAAATCTTCCTCTTTCTGACCATCTGGTTGGACTTTATCTACCTTACTGACACAGGTGCATTGTTTGTTTCATCTGGCCCTCCTCGTTATACCACTGAGCAAGGGTGGAGATGTGCCAAGGGTAGACCCTGCAGCATCCCAAAATGTATGTTTATGTCCACCCTTCCTCTTTCCACAAATGGGGAGGTGGGTGGAGATGCACCCAGGGGTGGACCTGGGAGCATCCCAAATTGATGACCAGTCCTTTATCATCAAGATCTTTATTTGATTTCCCCTTTTTCCCCTGATGCCACCTGGGGTGTTACAGAGTAGCCTTTTGGTGTGCTTTCCATGTACCCAAATCTTGGATTCCATGATTTGTATTCTCAGAAATCTCATGTTTGCTAGCATTGCCTCTATCCATATAGTCCAGAGGCATGAGCATGACAAGGACTCATCTCTCGGTTTCTGGGATCTCATGCAGGCCGCCAGGAGAGTGATTTCTTGCCAAGGAGATGTTCCTAGAGCTAGAGCTCCACCTAGCTCCCTAATGTGTTCCTGCCTGCAGTATATAAGAAAACAGCTGAGATGTAACTTTTGATCTCTAATAAGGTTAGGTACTATAGTAATAGCAAAACTTGAGATAGGGGTCTAGCTAGAAGAACACAACAGCATGGATTGAAAAATCCTCCAAAAATCTACAATCTGGCATACAGGGTTAGTAGCTTCAATTCCCTCAAGGTTAGTAGCTTCAATTCCCTAAGCAGTTATGAAATGGTCAAAGAGCCCAGGAAAAGTTGACCAGGAAAGGAAAGTCCAGACGATACGCTCATCCATTTTTTTGCTGCTCTCCTCATGGGGACAAAGGACACCTCTTGACATTGGCAGGATTGTATAAACCCCATGTCAGAATCCCCCTTCGGGGCTTCCTTAAGCAATATGAAGCACATCCATGGAACCGTGGAGCCAGACACAGCTATCACTCTGTGCTTGGTTGTACATCTCAGGCTCAGGGCATTCACACAAACAGGATACCTTAGTGTTACTAAACTGGAGGTTTTACAGTAAAAGAGCACTGGTTTCCTGTCCAGGCTGTAACAAATTGCTTATTTTTGGTTGGTTTTATTTACATATATCCTGGAAACTTTTGTATGGAAACAAATTTGATAACTTCAGTAATGTCAGTATAGCAATGTAAATAATCTTTATTTTCAGATTGTTAGTGATTAGAAGTAGGGATTAAATGAAGATTGTAAGTGTGTGGTTAGGCCATTGATTTATTTTTCCTTTTTGACACATTACATGGCTTGTGGGATCTTAGTTCCCTGACTAAGGATTGAACCCAGGCCTTAAGAAGTGAGAGTACGTAATCATAACCAGTGGGTCGCCAGGCCGTTCCCTCGGACATTGAGTTTTTAAATTTTACCTAATATTTAACAGGAAATTTGCCATTACATAAAGAAAATTTTCCGTTTGCAAAATAAATTTGCATTTAAAAAAGGATTTGTGGAACGTATAGCACACCAGGGTTCCCTGTCCTTCACTATCTTAAAGTTTTCTCAAACTCATGTCCATTGAGTTGGTGATGCCATCCAACCATCTCATCCTCTGTCACCTCCTTCTAATCCTGCCCTCAATCTTTTCCAACATCAGGGTCTTTCCCAGTGAGTCATTTCTTCATATCAAGTAGCCCAATTATTGTAGCTTCAGCTTCAGCATCAGTACTTCCAATGAATATTCAGGGTTGATTTCCTTTAGGATTAACTGGTTTGGTCTCCTTGCAGTCCACAGGGACACTCAAGAGTCTTCTCCAGCACCACAATTTGAAAGCATCAATTCTTTGGTGCTCAGCCTTCTTTATGGTCCAACTCTCACATTTGTCCATGACTACTGGAAAAAACATAGCTTTGACTATGTGGACCTTTGCTGGCAAAGTGATGTCTCTGCTTTTTAATATGCTGTCTAGGTTTGCCATAGCTTTTCTTCATGGCTGCAGTCACCATCCACAATGATTTTGGAGCCCAAGAAAATAGTCTGTCCCTGTTTCCATTTTTCCTCCCTCTATTTGCCATGAAGTAATGGGACCAGATGCCATGATCTTAGTTTTTTGAATGTTGACTTTTAAGCCTGCTTTTTCACTTTCCTCTTTCACCCTCATCAAGAGGCTCTACAGTTCCTCTTCAATTTCTTCCATTAAAGTGGTGTCATCTGCATATCTGAGGTTGTTGATATTTCTCCTGGCAGTCTTGACTCCAGCTTGTGATTCAAACAGCCCAGCATTTTGCATAATGTACTCTGGATATAGTTAAATAAGCAGGGTGACAATATATAACTTCGACATATTCCTTTCCCAATTTTGAACCAGTCCATTTTACATATACAGTTCTAACTGGTGCTTCTTGACCTGCATACAGGTTTCTCAGGAGACAGATAAGGTGATCTGGTATTCCCATCTCTTTAAAAATTATCCACAGTTTATTGTGATCCATACAGTCAAAGGCTTTAGTGTAGTCAATGATTCAGTAGATTTGAAATAAGATTATTCTATTTGCTATAGTTCTACTGGGGAAATACACAACATAAAAGGCTAAATATTTAAACTCTGTTCTAATAGCTCCCTAGTTAAGCCAAGTATGAATACTGTCTATATAAATCTGTCTTAAGCTCTGTGTAATTTTTATTTCTGGAATTCTGAAAATAATGTCTAAACCCAAATCTATGTCTATAATGAACTTCATTTACTAGGTTTATTGTTTAAATAGCTTTAAGAAAGTATTTGAAGATACATGTAATAACTATAAATGTACCTAATTAGATCATAATATAATTAGATTTAGTTATATTTATAATGTCTATAATTTTAACTTCATAATATTCTCCCAAGTATAAAATTTTCTAAGCATGTCATATTACACATCTGCAGAAATCAAAATTAGGAATCTTATGCTTTTGTATATAATTGTTCTCATTTTTGAGACAAACATAGTAGTAGAATTTCTTTTTTAATGACATTCTTTATTTTCTTCAACCAGCATTTCTTTAACAACTACCAGGAATATTGAAGAGGTTTTGCATTAGGTACTCTCCTTACCCTCAAGCAATTCAAGGAGTTCATACTGTAATAATGAACTTTAGTAATTTTCTTAAAAATGAGAGTAACAATATATATATGAAACAATAATAGAATGATGCTTTTGGATTAAAGATGCTATATATTGCTTTTAAATATTATTATGTTCAATCAGTTGTGTCTAACATACACAGACATGCTATCTGATCTCACTTTAAATTCATGACAGTTAACCTCTATTATATACCATGGTCATCTTGTGAACAACATTTATACCACCAAAAATACTCATTATAGTGTTTATAAAGAAAGATTGACAAAGTGCACAATTTCACATCAAAAATAATTACAACTCTAACACATCTGTGAGAATGTTTGTTTATATGAACCAATCAATCTAACAATTTTGACACAATCAGAGTGGCCTTTATTTCACTTATATATTTGAACACAGATGCACTGATAATTTACTGTCTAGTATTAGTTTTATTTATGTTTAAGGTAAGTCTATACTTGACTTTTCATATGCTTTAGCTAAACGCTGATTTCAAGATGCTAAATTTCTTCTCAATATTTTGTTTACTTTCTAGTTGATCTACTGACCTCATAATGTCTGAAATCAGATTCAGCAATCTCACTTGGGATCAAGTTATAACACTGGATAAAGTATTAGATGAAGTAATTCCAGTTCATGGAAGGGGAAATTTCCCCACATTGGCAGTAAAACCAAAAGATATTATTCATGTTGTGAAAGATCAACTGATAGAGCAAGGAATTATTGTTAAAGATACTCGATTGAATGGTTCCACAGCAAGTTACATACTTGCAAGCCACAATGGAATCAGCTATAAGGATCTGGATGTCATTTTTGGTGTTGAACTACCAAGTGATCAAGAATTTCAGGTTGTTAAGGATGTAGTTCTAGGTTGTCTATTCGACTTTTTACCAAAAGGTGTAAAAAAGGATAAGATCACCCTGAACATCATGAAAGAGGCTTATGTGCAGAAGATGGTTAAAGTTTGCAATAAGCATGATCGTTGGAGTCTCATCTCTCTGTCAAATAACACTGGAAAGAATGTCGAGCTAAAATTTGTTAATTCACTCAGACGACAATTTGAATTTAGTGTAGATTCCTTTCAAATTGTCTTGGATTCCATGTTAGATTTCTATAGTGACAAAAATGGTAACCTAACCAATGAATGCTATCCTATTGTGGTAGCTGAAAGCATGTATGGAGATTTCCAAGAAGCAATGACACATTTACAGTACAAGCTTATATCTACCAGAAAACCTGAAGAAATTAGAGGTGGTGGTCTTCTGAAATACAGCAACTTGCTGGTCCGTGACTTTAAACCAGCTTGTGAAGCAGAAATGAAGATCCTGGAACGTTATATGTGTTCTAGATTCTTCATTGATTTTCCTGATGTGGCAGAACAGCAAAAGAAGATTGAATCATACCTCCACAACCATTTCATAGGTGAAGAAAAGAGCAAGTATGACTACCTCATGACCTTGCATGGAGTCGTGAATGAGAGCACGGTTTGCCTCATGGGACATGAAAGAAGGCAGACCCTCAATATGATTGCCCTTATGGCTTTAAAAGTACTTGGAGAACAGAATATCCTACCTAATACAGACAACGTAACTTGCTTTTATCAGCCTGCTCCATACTTTGTTGCTGAAGGAGGGTACCCTACTTATTATGTAACATCTGGACCACCACCTATATTCTTTCAGCCATACCACCCACTGCACTTTCATGTGCCAAATGGTATGATTTAAACACACACACACAATAGAAACTTTGCTTTAATTAAACACCTTCTAAAAGCAAGTTTCCAAATTTATGCAGTTACCAACTATTTTATAATTTATAGCTTAAACCATCATAGTAAATACAATATCATCTATGAACTGACCTTTTTAAATGATCTTCAAAAGTTATTGATGGGCTATAACAACTTTCAAATATTGTGGACCACCTAAAATGATTTTCAAATCTGACTGACTACTTATGACTCAAATTTGCTATGGCAAATACATTAGAGATGACTGAATATTTAATTAAAATATAAAAGAACAGGCTCATGTTTTAAAATCCAGAGGTACAGAAAAAACCAGTGCCAACAATTCTGTATTCAGTCAGTTCCTTTGCTACCTTTACTTCATTTCTTTTTCTAGTGAATAGTACCATCAGTGAATTTTCAATGCCTAACAAAAATGCCTAATTTCAAAGACAACAGATTCAGAAGACATTAAAATCCTAGACTTTGCAAGCATATATTTTGTTTCCTAATTGAATTGATTTAGATACAAACTCTTACTATAATTTTAAGGAACACTGAAAAAAAATTATTCTGAAAAACACTGGACATTAGTAATTTATCAACTATCAAGTTGATTTGTGGATCTGAAGAATAATACACCCAGCTGGACAGCCAATACTGTGACCATTTATACAGATTTCTTCATTTTTTTCTCCCAAACAGTTGAAAAGAATGAAAATGACCAACTCTGAATGTGAAGTTTTCTATTATCCTCTGGTTAAAAAAAAAAAAAAAGACTCTAAATGTCAAAAAGCAAAAAGCTGACAGAGGATTTTATCCATGGCATTTACCATTTTTATGACCTATATGACCAATGTCTTAATATGTGGAGATTTTAGTGTTAATAAGTAAGTGAATATATTTTCATTATTACTCACTAAAGCTTTTTTCCATCTTGCCCTTACCAAAGATATTTCTAACATGACAGTCAAGTGCGTCCTCATGTGAGATTTTGCATAGTGCTGGAATTTATTCAACAATTTTATATGTTCATCAACTATCTGAATATCTACTCCCTATATCACATATTCTGCTAGCAATATGCCAATGGAATAAAGCAATATTTTCTTCCTATAATGAAGAAAAGGATCCATGACCAATATTACCTGGGATGACAGGAGGAACTATCCTGAATGAATATAAATAAGGCCCTCAGATAACTTCACTATTTTTACTTGCTTCTGAATTTTTATTAGTTTCCATCTCAGTTTTCATTGGCCATTACAAGTTTTTCCATCACAGCATGATCCAACAGGCATAGTCTGAGAATTTGTCACTTAAACGACTGTCCTTAATCCATCTTCTCTGTATTACGTTATTGGACTCAAGAAGTACACCAAAGATGGCATTTTCAAATGACCAATATTTATGAGATGTTTTTTTTTATCACAGTGCCTTTGACTATTAGTATATTTTTAAAGAGTTAGATTATTCATATATATGAATATGAATATATATAAATACTATATATGTATCTCACAAGCATGAAGCTTTAAAACATTGTATGTATTCAATTCCTTGCTTGGAACAAATAAAGAATTTACAATTGCTATATTAAAAAGAAAATTCAGTAGTCTATTGGCAGCATAATGTATTGGCTAAAAATGACTGATTTTTCTGTCTTTATATACGCTTTAGTTTTCAGTTAATGAGAGTGCTTGTGTGTTAAACTGATGGATCATATGCTATATTAACAGTACCCTCCAAAAAAAAATTACAAGATGTATGCTGCTGCTGCTGCTAAGTCACTTCAGTCATGTCCAACTCTGTGCGACCCCAAATACAGCAGCCCACTAGACTTCCCTGTCCCTGGGATTCTCCAGGCAAGAACACTGGAGTGGGTTGCCATTTCCTTCTCCAATGCAGAAAAGTGAAAATGAAGTCGCTCAGTCGTGTCCGACTCCTAGCGACCCCATGGACTGCAGCCTACCAGGCTCCTCTCTCCATGGGATTTTCCAGGCAAGAGCACTGGAGTGGGGTGCCATTGCTTTCTCAAACAAGATGTACAGGAAAAGTATTTAAGAATAAAATAACTATGATAGGGATGAGTCACGGGTAAAGGTTCAGTATATTCCAGAGTAACATTTTATGATGAATAACAGAATTTTGAAGCTATTTGGAAGCACATCTTATCACCCATGTGCTTCCTTAACTTCCTTTGGTCCTACTGAGTTGTTTTTTTTTTTTTTTTTTTTTTTTTAATTTTATTTTGCTTAACTTTAAAGTATTGTATTGCTTTTGCCATACATCAAAATGAATCCGCCACAAGTATACATGTGTTCCCCATCCTGAACCCTCCACCCTCCTCCCTCCGCATACCATCCCTCTGGGTCGTCCCAGTGCACTAGCCCCAGGCATCTGTTATCAGGCATCGTACCTGGACTGGAGACTCGTTTCAGATACGATATTATACATATTTCAATGCTATTCTCCCAAATCATCCCACCCTGTCCCTCTCCCAGAGTCCAAAAGACTGTTCTATACATCAGTGTCTCTTTTGCTGTCCTTCCCTAAAAAGTGAATTCCCTGTGATATTCTCCTAAAGCTTTAAATACTGCTAGAAGAATGACCTGAGAGCTGCATGTTTCCTCCTAACATGTCAAGCATGTGTTTCCATTATAACAGAAAAGTTTCAGAATTGGCATTTTGGAGGAGTGTCAAATACTTTGTGATTTATGTCAAAGAATATTTTGTCTATGTTTTCCTCTAAGAGTTTTACGGTGTCTGGCCTTGCATTTAGGTCTTTAATCCATTTTGATTTTATTTTTGTGTCTGGTGTAAATAGAAATAGAACTACC
Organism: Tragelaphus eurycerus; assembly: GCA_935064755.1. Lineage (NCBI taxonomy): Eukaryota > Metazoa > Chordata > Mammalia > Artiodactyla > Bovidae > Tragelaphus > Tragelaphus eurycerus. The sequence continues at coordinate 10,816,171 of CAKXYN010000046.1, read as the reverse complement.
ATATGACCCAGCAATCCCACTACAGGGCATATACCCTGATAAAACCATAGTTTGAAAAGGCACATGTACCTGAATGTTCATTGCAGCACTATTTACAATAGCCAGAACATGAAAATAACCTAAATGTCCATCAACAGATGAATGAATAAAGAAGATTTGATACACACACACACACACACACACACACACACACACACATTATGGAATATTACTCAGCCAAAATAGGAATGAAATTGGATCATATATAGCGATGTGTATGAACCCAGAGTCTGTCATACAGAGTGAAATCAGAAAGAGAAAAACAAATATTGTATAGTAACATATGTATATGGAATCTAGAAGAAGGAATCTACATGAACCTATTTCAGGGCAGGAATAGAGATGCAGATGTGGACAATGGACTTCTGACACAGCAAGGAAGAGAGTGTAGGACAAATTGATAGAGTACATTGACATATATATATATATATACACACACACACTCCATGCTAAGTTGCTTCAGTCACGTCCAACTCTTTGAGGGCCCCATGGAATTTAGCCCTCCAAGCTCCTATGTCCATAAGATTCTAAAGGCAAGAATACTGGAGTGGGTTTCTATGCCCTCCTCCAAGGGATCTTCCTGACCCAGGGATCAAACCCACTTCTTTTATGTCTCCTGCATTGGTGGTTGTGTTCCTTAACTTAGCGCCACCTCGGATGCCCATACACTAACATATGTAAAATTGACAGCTAGTGGGAAGCTGTCTTATAGCACAGGGAGCTCAGCTCTGTGCTCTGTGATGACATAGAGGGGTAGGATGGAGAGTTTCAGGGAGGCTCAAGAGGTAGGGGAGATATGTATACATATAGTTTATTCATTTTTTATACAGCAGAAACTAACACGTCATTGTAAAGCAATTATACTCTAATAATAAAAGTTTTTAAAATGATAATAAATAAGTAAACTAGAAAATAATAAAATTAATGATTTGGGGGTTGCACAACAACCTACATTTACTTAATATCACAAAACTGTACACTGAAAATGTGGGATTCCTGCCCACAGTAGTAGATCATCTGAGTTAAATTCACCCATTCCAGTCCATTTTAGTTCGCTGATTCCTAGAATGTCAATTTTCATTCTTGCCATCTCCTGTTTGATCACTTCCAATTTGCCTTGATTCATGGACCTAACATTCCAGGTTCCTATGCAATATTGCTCTTTACAGCATCGGACCTTGCTTCTATCACCAGTCACATCCACAACTGGGCATTGTTTTTGCTTTGGCTCCATCCCTTCATTCTTTCTGGAGTTATTTCTCCACTGATCTCCAGTAGCATATTGGGCACCTACTTACCTGGGGAGTTCCTCTTTCAGTATCCTATCATTTTGCTTTTTCATACTGTTCATGGGGTTCTCAAGGCAAGAATACTGAAGTGGTTTGCCATTCCCTTCTCCAGTGGACCACAGTCTGTCAGACTTCTCCACCATGACCCACCCGTCTTGGGTGGCCCCACAGGGCATGGCTTAGTTTCATTGAATTAGACAACGCTGTGGTCCTAGTGTGATTAGATTGACTAGTTTTCTGTGATTTGGGTTTCAGTGTCCACCTTCTGATGCCCTTTTACAACACCTACCATCTTACTTGGGTTTCTCTTATCTTGGACGTGGGGTATCTCTTCATGGCTGCTCTAGCAAAGCGCAGCCACTTCTCCTTACCTTGGATGAGGGGTATCTCCTCACTGCTGCCCCTCCTGACCTTGAACGTGGAATAGCTCCTCTAGGCCCTCCTGTGCCCGTGTAGCCACCACTCTTTGGATGTGGGGTTGGTCATCCTGGCCACCACCCCTGACCTGGACATGGGGTAGCTCCTCTTGGCCGCTGCCCCTCGGGCATGGGGTCTTCCTGGCTTCTGGTCCTGACCTTGGACATAGGGTAGCTCCTCTTGGCCGCACTTGTGCACCATTGCAGCCCCCTGTGCTTGTGTGCCATTGATGTTGATGAAAAACATCAACATCCTTAAATTCTTTATAGGTTCTTCACAATTCCCATCAAAGTATCCAGAGTCTTATTAATTGCAAAACTAGTCCTCAAATTTATACAGTGGTTCAATGTACTCAGAATAATAAAAAATGATCCTGATATAAAGGAGAAAGTTAGAAGACTCACCTTTCCAAAGTTTAAAACTCACTACAAAGAAACAGTGACCAAAAAAAAAAAAAAAAAAAGAAGAAGAAGAAGAAGAAAATTCTAGAATTGACATAAAGGTAAACATATAGATCAATTATATTGAACTCAGAATCTAGAAATAAACTTTAACATTTACAGTAAATTGATTTTCGACAAGGGTACTAAGGCAATTGAATGGAGAAGGAACTGGTTTTTTTTGTTTGTTTGTTTGTATGTTTCAAAAATTGGTGCTAGGGCAACTGGATATCCACATGCAAAAGAATAAATTTCTTTTATTCACTATAAACAAGACCTACCTCACACCATAAACAAAAACAAACTCAAAAATGGGACAAAGAACTAAAGGGAGAACTAAAACTAGTAAATTCTTGGAAGAAAACCTAGGTGTGAATTTTCATGACCTTGGCTTGGATGATGGTGATGGATATGATACCAAAATCACAAGTAACAAAAGAAAAAATAAATAAATTATACTGCATCAAAATTTTTAAAAATGTAGGCTTCAAATGATACCATGAACAGTATTAAAACATAGCTCACAGATTGGGGAAAATTTTTTGCAAATTATGTGTCTGATAAGGGCACTGTATATAGAACATAAAAAAAACTCCTAACCTCAAGAACAACAGTCAATTACAAACTGGGCAAAGGATTTATATATATAGAGAGAGAGATAGTTGATTTAAAATGTTATGATAGTGCTTGCTTCGGCAGCACATATACTAAAATTGGAATGATACAGAGAAGATTAGCATGGACCCTGCACAAGGATGACATGCAAATTCGTGAAGCATTCCATATTTTTTTGTGTGACTTTTTTTTTCTCTTTTTCTTTACTATTGTATTTTTGAAAATCCAACTTGTACTCTAGATTTTTAATCTTTGCTTTTTGGTATTTGTTATCAATTTTGTACCTTTAAGAACCTAATCTTCAATACCCATTTTTACTTGAGAGCGAGATTACTGGCTTGACTGCTCTCTTCCCCTTTGGACTCTTCTTTTTCTCCACCAAGTTGTCTCTATCTCCTCCCTCCCCCTTCTCTTCTCTGCTCAACTCTGGGAATCTCTTTGTGTGTTCCAGATGGTGGAGAATACTTAGGAGACTGATTACTGGCTGGATCTGTCTCTCTCCTTTTGATTCCCCCCTTTATCCTCCTGGCCACCTCTGTCTCCTTCCTCCTTCTTCTCTTCTCTGTATAATTCTGTGAACATCTCTGAGTGGTCCAGACTGTGGAGTGCACATAAAGAAGTGATTACTGGCTAGCTTGCTCTCTCCTCTTTTGATTCCACCTCATCTCATCCTGGTCACCTCTATCACCCTCCTCCCTCTTCTCTTCTCTATGTAGCTCTATGAACCTCTCTGGGTGTCCCTCACTGTGGAGAAACTTTTCATCTTTAACCTAGATGTTTTATCAACAGTGCTGTGTAGATGGAGAAGTCTTGAGACTACTGTAAAAATAAGACTGAAAACCAGAAGCAGGAAGCTTAAGTCCAAATCCTGAGAACACCAGAGAAATCCTGACTCCAGGGAAAATTAATTGACAGGAGCTCATCAAACACCTCCATACCTACACTGAAACCAAGCACCACCCAAGAGCCAATAAGTTCCAGAGCAAGACATACCATGCAAATTCTCCAGGAACACAGGAACATAGCTCTAAGCTTCAATATACAGGCTGCCCAAAGTCACTCCAAACCCATTGACATCTAATAACTCATTACTGGACACTTCATTACACTCCAGAAAGAAGTCCATCCCCACCCACCAGAACACCTACACAAGCTTCCCTAATCAGGAAACCTTGACAAGCCACCTGTAGAACCCCACCCACGGCGAGGAAACTCCACAATAAAGAGAATTCCATAAACTGCCAGAATACAGAAAGGCTACCGCAAACACAGCAATATAAACAAGATGAAGAGACAGAGGAATAACCAGCAGGTAAAGGAACAGGATAAATGCCCACCAAACTAAGCAAAACAGGAAGAGATAGGGAATCTACCTGATAATTCCTAATAATGATACTGAAAATGATCCAAAATCTTGAAAACAAAATCAAATCACAGATAAATAGCCTGGAAACAAGGATTGAGAAGATGCAAGAAAGGTTTAACAAGGACCTAGAAGAAATAAAAAAGAGTCAATATATAATGAATAATTCAATAAATGAGATCAAAAACACTCTGGAGGGAACCAACAGTAGAAAAACAGAGGCAGAAGATAGGATTAGTGGGGTAGAAGATAGAATGGTAGAAAAAAATGAACCAGAGAGGAAAAAAGAAAAACGAATTAAAAGAAATGAGGACAATCTCAGAGACCTCTGGGACAATGTTAAACACCCCAACATTCGAATCATAGTAGTCCCAGAAGAAGAAGACAAAAAGAAAGACCATGAGAAAATACTTGAGGAGATAATAGATGAAAATTTCCCTAAAATGGGGAGGGAGATTATCACCCAAGTCCAAGAAACCCAGAGAGCCCCAAACAGGATAAACCCAAGGCAAAACACCCCAACACACATATTAATCAAATTAACAAAGATCAAACACAAAGAACAAATATTAAAAGCAGCAGGGGAAAAACAACAAATAACACAAAGGGATCCCCATAAGGATAACAGATGATTTTTCAATAGAAACTCTTCAGGCCAGGACAGAATGGCAGGACATACTTAAAGTGATGAAAGAAAATAACCTACAGCCCAGATTACTGTACCCAATAAGGATCTCATTCAAATATGAAGGACAAATCAAAAGCTTTACAGACAAGCAAAAGCTGAGAGAATTTAGCACCACCAAACCAGTTCTCCAACAAATGCTAAAGGATCTTCTATAGACAGGAAACACAAAAAGGGTGTATAAACTTGAACCCAAAACAATAAAGTATATGGCAATGGGATCATACTTATCAATAATTACCTTAAATGTAAATGGGTTGACTGCCCCAACCAAAAGATAAAACTTGGCTGAATGGATACAAAAAATAAGACCCCTATATATGTTGTCTATGAGAGACCCACCTCAAAACAAGGAACACATAAAGACTGAAAGTGAAGGGCTGGAAAAAGATATTCCACACAAATAGAGACCAAAAGAAAGCAGAAGTAGCAATACTCATATCAGATAAAATGGACTTTAAAACAAAGGCTGTGAAAAGAGACAAATAAGAACACTACATAATGATCAAAGCATCAGTCCAAGAGGAAGATATAAAAATTATAAATATATATGCACCCAGCATAGGGGCACCACAATATGTAAGACAAATGCTAATAAGTATGAAAGGGGAAATTAACAATAACACGATAATAGTGGGAGATTTTAATACCCCACTCACACCTATGGATAGATCAACTAAACAGAAAATTATCAAGGAAACACAAATTTTAAATGATACAATAGACTAGTTAGACCTAATTGATAACTATAGGACATTTCACCCCAAAACAATGAATTTCACCTTTTTCTCAAGTGCACACGGAACCTTCTCCAGGATAGATCACATCCTGGGCCATAAATCTAGCCATGGTAAATTCAAAAAAATTGACAGCATTCCAAGCATCTTTTCTGACCACAATGTAGTAAGATTAGATCTCAATTACAGGAGAAAAACTATTTAAAAATCCAACATATGGAGGCGGAACAACATGCTGCTGAATAACCAACAAATCACAGGAGAAATCAAAAAAGAAGTCAAAATATGCATAGAAATGAATGAAAATGAAAACACAACAACCCAAAACCTGTGGGATACTGTAAAAGCAGTGCTAAGGGGAAGGTTCATATCCTCTCCCTTTTGAATCTCCCTCCCATCACCCTCCCCATCCCACCCCTCTAGGTTAATACAGAGTCCCTGTTTGAGTTTCTAGAGCCATACCGCAAATTCCCATGGGCTATCTATTTTACATATGGATTCATGTTGAGGTTTGACAGAAAACAACAAAATTCTGTAACGCAATTATCCTTCAATAAAAACCAAATTAATTTAAAAAAAACCTGCACTTTAGTAGTGTGTATCTTACTGCACTGTACATATCTTCTATCTTCTTCATGAGAGTGTGAGCTCCTTGAAGATGGTATATGTCTTTGCACCCAAACATACTAAACATAGATATTCAACAAATGTTTTTAGGAAGAAAGCAGAGTAAAGCTAATCTGCAGCCTTAGGTTTATTTATATCATATTATTACAAACTGTACTGAGAAATGTCGTGGAGGGGGAGGACTATGCAAGCAGTTCAAAACTCTCGATTCAATTATCTATATACTTCCTATCTAAAGTGAAAAGATCATTGGACAGAGAGGTTAGAATACCCAGATCCTTTCTTGCAATGGCATTTAGGGATACAAAGGGATACTAGTTAATGCTAAAAAGCTAATGCACACAGTATAGACATAACAATAGATGGCCGCAGAAGAAACATTGAAAAGGCAGTATTCCGTTCAGTTCAGTTCAGTCGCTCAGTTGTGTCCGATTCTCTTCGACCTCATGGACTGCAGCATGACAGGCCTCCCTGTCCATCACCAACTCCCAGAGTTTGCTCAAACTCATGTCCATCGAATCGGTGATGCCATCTAACAATCTCATCCTCTGTTGTCCCCTTTTCCTCCTGTCCTCAATCTTTCCCAGCATCAGGGTCTTTTCAAATGAGTCAGTTTTTTCCATCAGGTGGTCAAAGTATTGGAGTTTCAGCTTCAGCATCAGTCCTTCGAATGAATATTCAGGACTGATTTTTATTAGGATGGACTGGTTGGATCTCCTTGCAGTCCAAGGGACTCTCAAGAGTCTTCTCCAACACCACAGTTCAAAAGCATCAACTCTTTGGCACTCAGCTTTCTCTATACACGACTACTGAAAAAACCATAGCTTTGACTAGACGGACCTTTGTTGGTTAGGTAATGTCTCTGCTTTTTATATGCTGTCTAGTTTGGTCATAGCTTTCCTTCCAAGGAGCAAGCGTCTTTTAATTTCATGACTGCAGTCACCATCTACAGTGATTCTGGAGCCCCCAAAAATAAAGTCAGCCACTGTTTCCACTGTTTCCCCATCTATTTGCCATGAAGTGATGGGACCAGATGCCATGATCTTAGTTTTCTGAATGTTGAGTTTTAAGCCAACTTTTTCACTCTCCACTTTCACTTTCATCAAGAGGCTTTTTAGTTCTTCTTCACTTTCAGCCATAAGGGTGATGTCATCTGCATATCTGAGGTTATTGAGATTTCTCCCAGGAATCTTGACTCTAGCTTGTGTTTCTTCCAGTCCAGCGTTTCTCATGATGTACTCTGCATATAAGTTAAATAAACAGGGTGACAATATACAGCCTTGACGTACTCCTTTTCCTATCTGGAACCAGTCTGTTGTTCCATGTCCAGTTCTAACTGTTGCTTCCTGACCTGCATACAGATTTCTCAGGAGGCAGGTCAAGGGGTCTGGTATTCACATCTCTTTGACAATTTTCCACAGTTTGCTGTGATCCACACAGTCAAAGGCTTTGGTGTAGTCAATAAAGCAAAAGTAGATATTTTTCTGGAACTCTCTTGCTTTTTTCTATGATCTAACGGATGTTGGCAATTTGATCTCTGGTTCTTGTCCTTTTTCTAAATCCAGCTTGAACATCTGGAAGTTCATGGTTCACGTACTGTTGAAGCCTGGCTTGGAGAATTTTGAGCTTTACTTTGCTAGGGTGTGAGTTGAGTGCAATTGTATGGTAGTTTGAGCATTCTTTACATTGCCTTTCTTTGGGATTGGAATTAAAACTGACCTTTTCCAGTCCTGTGGCCACTGCTGAGTTTTCCAGATTTGCTGGCATAATAAGTGCAGCACTTTCACAGCATCATCTTTTAGGATTTGAAATAGCTCAACTGGAATTCCATTAACTCCATCAACTCCACTAGCTTTGTTTGTAGTGATGCTTCCTAAGGCCCACTTAATTTCACATTTCAGGATGTCTGGCTCTAGGTGAGTGATCACACCATTGTGGTCATCTGGGTCATGAAGATCTTTTTTGTACAGTTCTTCTGTGTATTCTTGCCACCTCTTCTTAATATCTTTGGCCTCTGTTTAGCCTATGCCATTTCTGTCCTTTGTTGTGGTCATCTTTGCATGAAATGTTCCCTTAGAATCTCTGATTTTCTTGGTATTAGGTGATGTATATTAATATTAGTCCACTGCTGCTCTTCATTTGGCTACAGAGCTCAATTAACATCATCCTGGAGTGTGAAGTATATTAAAGGTATGGTGCTATAGGCCTTATCCAGTTTTTATCACAACTAAAAAGTAGCCAAATCTTGGCAACTGTTTATTTAAGCGATTATTGTTCTGTCTTTTAGTTTCTACTTTTAATTTGTTCCTTCTGATTATGAAATGGAGATAGAGTATTATTTTAGAGTTGCTTAAATATGAAACTTTTAAAACTTAAAAATTAGCCTGATGAATATTGTTTTGTTATGAAAGTGAATACCTTGAGGGAGAAGAGGAGTGGACAGGGGAATGTTGTCCTTTTTTCCCCTGCTTTTCAGTCTTTCTGCTGCTGCCATCTAGTGTTCTGTCTTATACTGCTTGCATTTGCTTTACCACATCTGGGATAAGATAAAGTAGAACTCTGATCATAACAACTGTAGCTGTCATTTGTGATGGTCTCTGTAGTTTACAAAATACTTTCACACATGTGTAATCATAGATTACTCCTAAGCAGCATTTCAGTGATCCTATAGCTAGCCCAGTGATTTTCAAGTCATTTTTCTCTCTGTCTTAGAGGTCCAGGGAAGTGACTTGGTGGTAGAGGCAGGGGTAATGGGACTTCTTCCCCTCACGCCTACCACCATAAAATATACCTCCTTTATATATTTATATATAGCACAGTTTCATTTATATGTTTTATCTATCTGGGTACTAATATGATTTTATTTTTCAGTATGAGGTTTTGTCCACTGCCATGATTCTACTACCTAAAAGTAAGAATTGATAATTCATACAGATGAGAAAACTGAAGCTCAGAGAGTTTCAGTCATAAGTCAAAGATCACACAGCTAATAAGTAGCAGAGCAAAATCTGCCTGATTCCAAGGCCCAAGTTGGCTTCCCAGACTATAGAGTTGCTTATAATGAAGTAGATTAAATCCAGATTGGTAAAAGAAAGGAAAGATCAAACAGATGACTGTTTAAAAACTGTGGTAAAATATATATAACATAAAATTTACCATTTTAATCATTAAGTTTATAATTCAGTGTCACTAAGTACATTTACAATGTGCATCCACATTGAATTCACCACTATTTCCATAACTTCTTTTGTCATCCCAAAAAGAAACTCCATACCCATTAATCAATAACTCCCCATTCTCCTCTCGATCCAGTCCTTGGAGACCAACAGTTATTCACTGTGTCTATGAATTGGACTGCTCTAGGAACCGCACATAAGTGGAATTATACAATATTTGTCCACCTGTGACTGACTTATTTCAGTTAACATAATGTCTTCAAGGTTCATCCATGTTGTAGCATGTGTTGGAATTCCCTTCTTTTTTAAGCCTGAGTAATATTACATTGTATGTTATATACTACATTTTGTTTAGTCATTCATCCATCAATGGATATTGGATTGTTCTCTACTGTTGAATGTTGTCAATAATACTGCTGTGAATATTGGTGTACAAATATATGTGACTCCCTGATTTCATTTACTTTGGTTATACCTGAAAATAAAACTGCTAAATCATGCAGTCTTTCTATATTTAACTTTTTACAAAACTACCAAATTGGTTTTCACATTGAAGTATATTTTTTCTTTTATTCATTAAAAAATTGTTTTTGTAGTATAGTTTATATACAAAGTTGTGTTAGTTTCAGGTGTATAGCAAAGCTCCCCTTATAGTTCAGTTGGTAAAGAATCCACCTGAGATGCAAGGGACCCCGGTTTGATTCCTGGATTGGGAAGATCCACTGAAGAAGGGATAAGCTACCCACTCCAGTATTCTTGGGCTTCCCTTGTGGCTCAGCTGGTAAAGAATCCATCTGCAATGCGGGAGACCTGGGTTCAATCCCTGGGTTGGGAAAATCCCCTGGAGAAGGGAAAGGCTACCCATTCCAGTATTCCAGTATGGAGAACTCCATGGACTGTGTAGTCCATGGGGTCGCAAAGAGTTGGACATGACTGAGCAACATTCACTTTCATATATATTTATATATATATTTCCCTGGGTATATTTGATTCCTGAGTCAGGAAGATCTCCTGCAGTAGGAAATGGCAACCATCCACTCCAGTATTCTTGCCTGGAAAATTCCATGGACAGAGGAGTGTGATGGGCTACAGTACATGAGGTCGCAAAGAGTTGAACACAACTGAGAAAATACAACAGTATATGTCTCTGTATATATATATATTCTTTTTCATTTTCCTGTGCTATGCAGTAGGTCCGTATTATCTATTTATATGATATTACTTATATGTGGAATCTAACAAAAATGATACAAATGAAATTATTTACAAAAGAGACTCACAGTTCTCAAAATCAAATTTATGGTTATCTATGGGGAAAGGTGAGGAGAAGTGATAAACTAGGAGATTAGAATTAACATATACATATTGAAGTATTTTTAAAAGCAATGGATTATAAATTCAGACAATATGTTTTCTAAATAATTATTTATCACTGCCAATATAGATTTTCCTTTTATGTTAAACTGTTTTTTCATAGAAGATTGTTGTCTATAATCAAGAAGACCTTATGTGTTGACGGATGACAGATTAAAAAAAGTGGTATACACGTACAGTGGAATATTTTTCAGCCTTAAAAAGGAAGGAAGTTCTGGCACATCTACAACATGGGTAAACCTTGGGGACATTTTGATAAGTCAAATAAGCCAGACACAAGAGGACAAATGTGTGAATCCACTCAGGTGAGGTATCTAGAGGAGTCAGATTCTTGGAATAGAAAGCACAATAATAGTTCCTGGAGTTTAGGGCATGAGAATTGTTTAGTGGGACAGTGTTTCAGTTTTGCAAGATGGAAAGAATTCACAAGGTTGGTTACACAACAACATGAATGTACTTAGTACTGAACTGTACACTTAAAAATGGTTAAAATGGTAAATTTTAGGTTCTGTGCATTTTACCACAGTTAATTCTTTAATAAAAAGAAATTTAAAAGGGGAAAAAAAAAACACCTTATGTGGTTTTTATCATTGCTTACACGAAGATTCTCTTGCTCTGCATATAGTTACAGTGAATTGAATTTTTTGATAATTATTGCTGAAGTTATAAATCCTATGCTGTCTATGAAGATGCATTTCTTTACAACCTCTTCCTTTTTGTCAACCTTCCCTAACTTATTTTGGCAGGGCCCTAATCTAATAGCAATTCTGACAATTCATCTAAGCACATATGCCTCCAAAAGATGGAAGAATAAAACAAATATATCACGCCATTTTTTTTGAAGTTGCTCCAGATAAATTAAATGTCCCTTTCTCAGTGTTAAGTCTTCAGGTTTCCTAAAGCATAATTTTTTTAATTAAATTTTTTTCACTTAGATCCATTAATTAATGAACTGAATGATCAATTTACAGTATTATGTCACAATGTCTCCTTTACCTGAAGTAACTTTATGGTACAAATAAAATGTCCTTTTTATTTTTAACCCCAGCACATAATGTGAAAAGTTTCCAGTGGATGCATAATATGAAAACAAGTTGACCAGGATTAATTCTATCATTATTGCTAATATCAGTGAATATGACAAAAATAAATTTGCTTGAAGGAAGTATTAGTAGACAAATTGATTCCTAAAAAATAACTCTACCAACATACTGAAAGGTTCAGGCAATTAATTAACCAAATTTTTGCCCAAGATCTACTAATCTTCTGAGTTAACAAGAAAGGATGATCCCTGTTTTCATGGAGGTTCTAGTCTAGTGCCATGAGACAGACAAAGCACAAATAAGTATAAAATAGATTAAAATAGTGACAAGTACTAGCTGGAAAGAGCTATTCTTTAGGTAAGATGGCCAGGGAAGACTTTTCTGAAGAAATATTTGAGCTGACACCTGAATAGCAAGTAGGAGGCAGCCATTCAAAATATGATCCTGGCAGAGGGAATGGAAAGTGTTAAGACCATGAGGTAGGAGAGGAAAGGTACATATTTATGAGATCATGTAGGATCTTGAAAATCACAAAAAGAAGTTTAAACTTTGATCTCAGTTCAACTTATATCAATACAGTAGAATCACCAGGTATATAATCTACTAGGAAAGTGTTTAAATCTTGATTCAGCCTTTTACAGGAGAATTTGCAATTTCCCTCATTCCTGTGGTGGAGGACAAGTCATTAGAAGTAAATCCTAAGATCAAAAAGTAGTCATAACTTTGTACCTTTATTACTACAAATTTATGGTTGGACACTACTGATGAAAAGGTAGGAAAATAGGTCAGTGGTATTGCTGCATTTTTGTGATGCTCTCAAGTAAAGTGTGTTGCAATAAGAGAAAACAGGGGATTTGATTTCGAAGAATTTGAAAGCCACATGATTTTATGGTTCAAGCCTGAGACACTTTGGGCCAGGGAGAAATAGCAAACCAATTATGACTTTCAATGCAAACCTAAAGGGTAAAAAATTTGCAACTGATTCTTATTCTTTGGAACAAATGAGGTTTGGAGTTGGTGAAAGGAAATATGGACAGTCATCGGAGTTTTGCTGTTTTTATGGCACTTTCCTACCTTTCCACTCAAGTCTGCTCGCTACTTCCTATACTGCTTCAGGAGAAAAGTTTAAAAAAGGTAAAAATGTTACCTTAGAAAAGGACCAGAATTCCTAGTAACCAGAGGGATGATTTTTTTTGCAGTTGAAGATGGAGAAGCTCTATACAGTCAGCAAAAACAAGACTGGGAGCTGACTGGCTCAGATCATGAACTCCTTATTGCAAAATTCAGACTTGAAGAAAGTAGGGAAATCCACTAGACCACTCATGTATGACCTAAATCAAATCCCCTATGATTATACAACAGAAGTGACAAATAGACTCAAGGGATTAGAACTGGTAGACAGAATGCTATCAGATCTGGTAGAAGAACTATGGACAGAGGTTTATGACATTGTACAGGAGGCAGTGATCAAAAGCACCCCCAAGAAAAAGAAATGCAAAGAGGCAAAATGGCTATATGAGGAGACCTTACAAATAGCTGAAAAGAGAAATGAAAGGCAAAGGTGAAAAGGAAAGATACACCCATCTGAATGCACACTTCCAAAGAATACCAGAGAGAAATAAGAAAACCTTCCTAAGTGAACAATACAAAGAAATAGAGGAAAACAAAAGAATGGGAAAGACTAGTGATCACTTCAAGATAAATAGAGATACCAAGGGAAAATTTCATGCAAAGATGGGCACAATAAAGGACAAAAAGGGTATGGACTTAACACAGGCAGGAGATATCAAGAAGAAGTGCCAAGAATACACAGAGGAACTATACAAAAAAAGATCTTCATGACCCAGATGGAGAAGGAAATGGCAAGCCACTCCAGTGTTCTTGCCTGGAGAATCCCAGGGACAGGGAAGCCTGGTGCGCTGCCATCTATGGGGTCACATAGAGTCGCACACGACTGAAGTGACTTAGCAGCAGTAGCAGCATGACCCAGATAACCAAGATAATGTGATCATTCACCTAGAGCCAGACATCTTGGAGTGTGAAGTCAAGTGGGCCTTAGGAAACATCACTACAAATGAAGCTAGTGGAGGGGATGGAACTCCAGCTGAACTATTTCAAATTCTAAAAGATGATGCTGTGTAAGTGCTGCACTAAATATGCCAGCAAATCTGAAAAACTCATCAGTTGCCACAGGACTGAAAAGGTCAGTTTTCATTCCAATCCCAAAGAAGGGTAATGCCAAAGAATGCTCAAACTACCACACAATAACATTCATTTCACATGCTAACAAAGTAATGCTCAAAATTCTCCAAGCTAGACTTCAAAAGTATGTGAACTGTGAACTTCCAGATGTTCAAGCTGGATTTAGAAAAAGGAGAACCAGAGATCAAATTGTCAACATCCACTGGATCATAGAAAAAGCAAGAGAGTTCCAGGAAAATATCTACTTTTGCTTTATTGACTGCACCAAAGCCTTGACTGTGTGGATCACAACAAACTGTGGAAAATTCTTCAAGAGATGGCAATACCAGACCACCTTATCTGCCTCATGAGAAACCGGCATGCAGGTCAAGAAGCAAGAGTTAGAACCAGACATAGAACCACAGACTGGTTCCAAAATGGGAAAGGAGAACATCAAGGCTGTATATAGTCACCCTGCTTATTTAACTTCTATGCAGAGTACATCATGTGAAGTGCCAGGCTGGATGAAGCAAAATCTGGAATCAAGATTGCTGGGAGAAATATCAATAACCTCATATATGCAGATGACATCACCTTTATGGCAGAAAGTGAAGAAGAACTAAAGAGCCTCTTGATCAAAGTGAAAGAGGAGAGTAAAAATGTTGGCTTAAAACTCAGCATTCAAAAAATGAATATCATGGCATCTGGTCCCATCACTTCATGGCAAATAGATAGGAAAACAATGGGAACACTAAGAGACTTCATTTTGGGGGGCTCAAAAATCATTGCAGATGATAACTGCAGCCATGAAATTAAAATATGCTTTCTCCTTGGAAGAAAAGCTGTAACAAACATAGACCACATGTTAAGAAGCAAACACATTACTTTACCAACAGCCTGTATAGTTAAAGTTATGGTTTTCCCAATAATCATGTATGGATGTGAGAGTTGGACCAAAAAGAAGGCTAAACACTGAAGAATTGATGCTTTTGAGGTGTGGTACTAGAATTGATGCTTTTGAACTGTGGTGTTGGAGAAGACTCTTGAGAGTCCCTTGGACTGCAAGGAGATTCAACCATTCCATCTTAATGGAGATCAGTCCTGGGTGTTCATTGGAGGGACTGATGTTGAAGCTGAAACTCCAATATTTTGGCCACCTGATGTGAAAAGCTGACTCATTTGAAAAGACTCTGATGCTGGGAGAGATTGAGAGCAAGAGGAGAAGGAGACTACAGAGGATGGGATGGTTTGATGGCATCACCGACTCAATGGACATGATTTTGAGTACTCTGGGAGTTGGTGATGGACAGGAGGCCTGGCGTACTCCAGTTCATCTGGTCACAAAGAGTTGGACATGACTGAGCAACTGAACTGAACTGAACTGAACTCTAGAGTCCCTTGGACTGCAAGGAGATCAAACTAGTCAATCCTAAAGGAAATCAATCTTGAATATTCACTAGAAGGACTGATTCTGAAGCTGAAGCTCTGATACTTTGGCCACTTGAAATGAAGAACTGACTCACTGGAAAATACCCCGATGCTGGGAAAGATTGAAGGCAGGAGGAGAAGGGGATGACGGAGGATGAGATGGCTGGATGGCATCACTGACTCAATGGACAAGGGTTTGAGAAAGCTCTGGATGATGGTGAAGGACAGGGAAGCCTGGCGTGGTGCAGTCCATGGGGTCTCAAAGAGTTGAACACTATTGAGCAATTGAACAACAACTACAGAATGATGATGGAAGTGTGTGGGCCTTAAAGAAATGCCACTTCATCTGATTAAGGCCTAGATGTAAGGCCAGAACTATAAAATTCTTAGAGGAAAACACAGGCAAAACAGTCTTTGACATAAATTGCAGCAGGATCCTCTATGACCTACCTACTAGAGTAATGGAGATAAAAACAAAAATACACAAATGGGACCTGCTGCTGCTGCTATGCCAAGTCGCTTCAGTCATGTCCTACTCTCTGCAACCCCATAGACGGCAGCCCACCAGGCTCCCCCGTCCCTGGGATTCTCCAGGCAAGAACACTGGAGTGGGTTGCCATTTCCTTCTCCAATGCATGAAAGTGAAAAGTGAAAGTGAAGTTGTTCAGTCATGTCCGACTCTTAGCGACCCATGGAGTGCAGCCTACCTAATTAAACTTAAAAGCTTTTGCACATCAAAGGAAACCACAAACAAGATGAAAAGACAACCCGTATAATGGGAGAAAATAATTGCAAATGAAGCAACTGGCAAAGATTAATCTCCAAAATATACAAGCAGTTCATGCTGTTCAAAATGAGAAAATCAAACAACTCAACCAAAAAAAATGGACAAAAGACCTGAACAGACATTTCTCTGAAAGATGACATACAGATGGCCAACAAACACATGAAAAGATGCTCAGCATCACTTACTGTTAGAGAAATGCAAATTAAAACTACAATGTAGTGTCACCTCACACAAGTCCAAATGGCCATCATCAAAAAAATCTACAAATAATAAATGCCGCAAGTATGTGGAGAAAAGGGAACCCTCCTGAACTGTTAATGGGAATGTAAACTGACACAGCCACTATGGAAAACAATATGGTGATTCCTTTTAAAACTAGAAATAAAACTATCATATCACCAGCAATACCACTATGGGGTGTATACCCTGAGAAAATCATAATTCAAAAAGACACATGTACCCCACTGTTCATTGTGGCAGTATATACAGTAGCCAAGACATAAAAGTAACCTAGATGTCCATCAACAGACGAATGGATAAAGAATTTCTGGTACATATATACAATGGGATAATACTGCAGTAATTGGTTGCAGTCTCAAAAGTGACAGAATGATCTCAGTTCATTTTCAAGGAAAAACATTCAACATCACAGTAATCCAAGTCTATGCCCCAACCATTAATGCTGAAGAAGATGAAGTTGAATGATTATATGAAGATCCACAAAATGTCCTAGAACTAACACCAAAAAAAAAAAAAAAAAAAATGCCCCTTTCATCATAGGGGACTGGATTGCAAAAGTAGGAAGTCAAGAGATACATGGAGGAGCAGGAAAGTTTGGCCTTGGTGTACAAAATAAAGCAGGGCAAAGGCTAACAGAGTTTCACCAAGAGAACACACTGGTCATAGCAAACACGCTCTTGCATGAACACAAGAGATGACTCTACACAGGAACATCACCATTCATTTGGTCAATACCAAAATCAGATTGCATATATTATTCACAGTGGAAGATGGAGAAACTCTATACAGTCAGCAAAAACAAGACCTGGAGCTGACTGTGGCTCAGATCATGTGCAAAATTTAGGCTTAATTTGAAGAAAGGGAAAACCACTAGGCCATTCAGGTATGATCTAAGTCAAATCCCTTATAATTTATACAGTGGAGATGACAAATACATTCAAGGGGCTAAATCTGGTAGACAGAGTACCTGAAGAACTTTGGATAGAGGTTCATAACATTATACAGGCAGTGGTGACCAAAACCATCCCCAAGAAAAAGAAATGCAAAAAGGTAAAGTGGTTGTCTGGGGAGGCTTTACACATAACTGAGGAAAGAAGAGAAGCAAAAGGCAAAGGAAAATGGGAATGATATATCCAACTGAATGTAGAGTTCCAAAGAATAGCAAGGAGAGATAAGAAAGCCTTGTTAAGTGAACAATGCAAAGAAGTAGAGGAAAACAATAGAATGGGAAAGACTAGAGGTCTCAAGAAAATTGAGACACCAAGGGAATATTTCATACAAAGATGGGCACAGTAAATGACAGAAACAGCAAGGACCTAACAGAACCAGAAGAGATTAAGAAGAGGTGGCAAGAATACACAGAAGAACTATACAAAAAATCTTAATGAACTGGATAACCACATGGTGTTGCCACTCACCTAGAGCCAGACATACTGGACTGTGAAATCAAGTGGGCCTTAGGAAGCATTACTACAAACAAAGCTAATGGAAGTGATGGAATTTCAGCTGAGCTATTTCAAATCCTAAAAGATGACGCTGTGAAAGTTCTGCACTAAATGTGCCAGCAAATTTGGAAAACTCAGCAGTGGCCACAGGACTGGAAAGGGTCAGCTTTCATTCCAATCCCAAAGAAAGTCAATGACAAAGAATGTTCAAATTACTGTACAATTGCACTCATATAGCATACTAGAAAAGTTATGCTCAAAATTCTTCAAGCTAGGCTTCAGCAGAATGTGAATGGAGAACTTCCAGATGTTCAAGCTGGATTTAGAAAAGGCAGAGGAACTAGAGATCAAAATTGCCAACATCTGCTGAACCATAGAAAAAGCAAGGGAATTAAAAAAAAAAACAAAACTTCTTTTTCATTGACTATGCTAAAGTCTTTGACTGTATGGATCACAACAATCTTGGAAAAAAATTTTTTTTTTCTTTTTTCCCAGCTTTATTAAGATATAATTGACATAAAACATTGTGTAAGTCAAAAGTACATAATGTGATGATTTGATACATGTGTCCTTTGCGAAATAATTACCACAACAAGGTTAATGAACACTTCCATCACCTCACATAATTACAATATTTTATAGTGAATACATTTAAGATCTATTGTCTTAGCAACTTGAAAGTATTGTTAACTATAGTAAGCATACAATACATTAGAGTCCTCAGATATTATTCATCTTATATCTGGAAAGTTGTACAGTTTAATCAGTATTTCTTGAATTCCTCCACTCCTCAGCCCTTCATAACTATCATTCTATTCTCTGTTTCTATGAGTTCACCTTTTCAGTCTCCACGTGCAAGAGAAATCATACAGTATTTGTCTTTCTCTGTTCGACTTATTTCATTTAATATAATGCCTTCAAAGTGCATTTAATTTGTTGCAAATGTCAGGATATTTTCTTTTTATGGCTATATATATATACACATACACACACACACACACACACACACACACATATATATATATGTCCATATTGTATGTATACACACACTATTCAATCCATTTGCATTAACTTTTCTGAATGATGTAAGATAGGGGTCCAATTTTAACCTTTTGCATATGACAATCCAGTTTGCCCAGAGCCATTAATTGAAGAAACTATCATTTCTCCATTGAATGTTCTTGGCTCTCTTATCAATATTAGTTGATGTATATGTATGGATCCATTTCTGGGCTCTCAATTCTGTTCCATTGGTCTACATGTCTATTTTCATGCCAGTACCATACTGTTCTAATTACTATCAATTTGTAACATGGTTTGAAATCATGAGGTGTGATACTTCTGGCTTTGCTCTTATATCTTGAGGTTACTTGGGCTCTTTGGGATCTTTTGTGGTTCCATGTGAATTTTATGGTTGTTTGCTCTATTCATATAAAAAATGCCTGGAATATTGACAGGAATTGCATTGACTCTATAGATGGTTTTGGGTACTACAGACATTTTAACACTATACACTTGGTGTTAGGATACATGAGAAAGCAACTCTCTCTGCAGAAAGAACAGTAACAAAACTTACCTGATACAACTATGGTTCTGGATAGGAGAAAGGAAAATATCATCCTTGTGAAATAATAACCACAAATTGGCCCTCATGTGAGCATTCAGCTAGGATTGTAGTCCAGACAAAGCACAGGCAGGCTTTCTTCTTTAATGTGGACCTAGGTTGATAGTGACCAGAAGGCACTGGGAAAAGGAAAGACCAATCCTCACTGGGGAATGGAATTTCAAGTTAGGCCTCAAAGAGTTCCCACTAAAATGTTTCAAAGAATATACAAGCACAGTCAGAAATCACCAAACACCCACCTCTGCCCAAAACAAGCAACTATAAGTAAGCCAGCAGGAGAAAGAGAGAGAGACAATAGAATTAGACTCAGAGACTTCAGATGGTGGAGATTTAGATACTTAATACAAAATATGTATATTTAAGAAGTAAAGGGGGACTGAGAATATTAGCAAATAGTAAGAAGTTATGAAAATGATTATGCATATTTTAAAATAGAAACAATCAGAGATTTTCTGGAAATAAAAATATAATAATTATAGTGAAATAATCATTAGATGCATTTAACAGTAAAATGGGTACAGCAGACGTTTAGTGAGCTGGAAAATATGTTCATATAGCTGATCAAGAATGAAGCTTAATGAATAAAATATTGTAATTAGCCTCTAATTAAAATAAATAAATTTAAATTAAAAAAGAATGAAGCTTAAAGAGATAAATAGATGACAAGTATGAAGTTCAATTTAAGAGACATGGAGAACAGAATATTAAGGTGTAATAAATTCTAACCAGGATTAGAGGAGATAGTGAAGGGAATAGAAACATATAACATTCAAGAAATATAGGGTTGATAATTGTCCAGAAATGTTGAAAGTTGCTGATCCTCAGATTCAGAAACCTATAGCTTGCCTCCTTAAGGAATAAGATTCTAGAAAGAATGTTTGACATACAAGAAGAAATTGTGAGTAAAATATTGAGAAGTATGTGAGTAAATAAAAATAAACGTTGAATAATGTAGCATGATAATGTCTAATTTGAAGGTTAAATAGTTAAGTAGAACTAAAATATGAGACCATAATAATATCTAAGTTGGGATGATGGACCTTGAAGTGCTCTATGAACATCGTGTCCTTGGTATCTGTTTTGTGTCCAAATTTACTCTTCCTATTTTTTAAAATTAAATTTATTTATCTATTTTTTAAATGAAACAAAGATGAGTATATTAATGATGAAGAAGAAAGTTAAGTGAAAGCCACTCAGTTGTGTCCAGCTATTTGTGACCCCATGGACTGTATAGTCCATGGAGTTCTCCAGGGCAGAATACTGGAGTGGGTAACCTTTCCCTTCTCCAGGGGATCTTCCCAACCCAGGGATCAAACCCAGGTCTCCCGCACTGGAGGAAGATTCTTTTACCAGCTGAGCCACAAGGGAAGCCCCTTATATTTCTTCTGATTTTTGCTTTATGCATCCCTAATGATACATAAAGCAAAAATCAGAATAAATATAAAGGAAAAGAAAAATATATAATCATGTGAAAGTGAAATCTGAGAATATTTTATCAAGTGTAGAAAAAATAAGAATCAGAGCATTTTGAATGATGTCATTAATAATTTAACTGTAGTAGATTCCTACTTACATTAATTTGTATTAATCTTATATCCTACACATATACACTTAAAATTTTGTATCTCATGCAATGTCATTAGGTTTCCATAGGATATTTAGAAAAACTTGCAAAAAGATAAACTACTAAATTTCAAAATATAGAATTCTTTTTTTATTCAGTTATACAGATATATTATTTTTGAAAGTATTTCCATTATAGGTTATTACAAGATATTGAATATAGTTCCCTGGGCTATACAGTAAACCTTTGTTGCTTGTTGCATATCGATTTTTTAAATTAGAAATCTAGCATTCTAGCCACACTAAGTCAAACAAGTTGAATCCAAATGTCATAAATTTTTACTTAGGAAAAAAATCCATGTTTTCTAATATATATATATATTATACATATTATTTATATGTATATATAGAAGAGTTTTTCTACTATGCTTGATAACAGTTTGAGAAAGAACATAAAAAGAAGAGATGGAGAAATTGGAAAGCATAAACTAAATGAAATGGGAGCATTGACATGAAATAGAAAAAGCGAAACAAAGTAAATAAAAGTAAAATATCCTCATATAGTCCAATTGTTTTTAAACGTGACTGCTCTCTAGAAACATATCTGGAGCTGTAGCCAAAAAAAAGCAATATTTGAGCATTTGTATTTTTCAACAAATTCAAAGATAATTCTGATATGCATTTGGACTTTTAAAAGTGATTACAGGTTTTCGTATTAAATGGTAGTTTTAGTGACACAGAATTCTATTATTTTTCTGTTGATCAATCATGGTACAATGGTATTAAGTGAATAATAGTTCAGTCAGTTCAGTTCAGTTGCTCAGTCATGTCCGACTCATTGTAACCCCATGGACTGCACCACACCAGGCTTCCCTGTCCATCACAACTTCCGGAGCTTGCTCAAACTCGTGTCCATTGAGTCTGTGGTGCCATCCAACCATCTCATCCTCTGCCATCCCCTTCTCCTGCCTTCAGTCTTTCCAAGCATTAAGGTCTTTTCCAATGAGTCATTTCTTTGCATCAGGTGGCCAAAGTATTGAGTTTCACCTTCAGCATTAGTCCTTCCAACGAATATTCAGGACTGATTTCCTTTAGGATTGACAGGTTTGGTCTCCTTGCAGCCCAAGGGATTCTCAAGAGTCTTCTCCAAAACCACAGTTCAAAAGCATCAATTCTTCAGTGCTCAGCTTTCTTTATGGTTCAACTCTGACATCCATACATGACTACTGGAAAAACCATAGCTTTGACTAGACAGATATTTGTTGGCAAAGTGAGAGTCCCTTGGACTGCAAGGAGATCCAACCAGTCCATTCTGAAGGAGATCAGCCCTGGGATTTCTTTGGAGGGAATGATGCTAAAGCTGAAACTCCAGTATTTTGGCCACCTCATGCAAAGAGTTGACTCATTGGAGAAGACTCTGATGCTGGGAGGGATTGGGGGCAGGAGGAGAAGGGGACGACAGAGGATGAGATGGCTGGATGGCATCACTGACTCGATGGATGTGAGTCTGAGTGACCTCCGGGAGTTGGTGATGGACAGGGAGGCCTGGCGTGCTGCAGTTCATGGGGTCGCAAAGAGTCGGACATGACTAAGCGACTGATCTGATCTGATCTGATGTCTTCTTTGGAGAAAAGGCTGTTTGGTTCGTTGGCCAATTTTTGATTGGGTTGTTTGTTTCTCTTGTATTGAGCTGCATGAGCTACCTGTATATTTTTGAGATTAATTCTTTGTCACTTGCTTCATTTGCTATTATTTTCTCCCATTCTGAAGCCATCTTTTCACCTTGCTTATAGTTTCCTTCGTTGTGCAAAAGCTTTTAAGTTTAATTAGGTCCTATTTGTTTATTTTTGCTTTTATTTCCATTACTCTGGGAGGTGGGTCATAGAGGATCCTGCTGTGATTTATGTCAGAGAGTGCTTTGCCTATGTTTTCCTCTAGAAGTTTTATAGTTTCTGGTCTTACATTTAGATCTTTAATCCATTTTGAGTTTATTTTTGTGTATGGTGTTAGAAAGTGTTCTAGTTTCATACTTTTACACGTGGTTGACCAGTTTTCCCAGCACCATTTGTTAAAGAGATGGTCTTTTCTCCATTGTGTATTCTTGCCTCCTTTGTCAAAGATAAGGTGTCCATATGTGCATAGATTTACCTCTGGCCTTTCTGTTTTGTTCCACTGATCTATATTTCTGTCTTTGTGCCAGTACCATACTGTCTTAATGACTTTAGCTTTGTAGTATAGTCTGAAGTCAGGAAGGTTGATTCCTTCAGTTCCATCCTTCTTTCTGAAGATTGCTTGGTTATTCGAGGTTTTGTATTTCCATACAAATTGAAATCATTTTTTATAGTTCTCTGAAAAATACCATTGGTATTTTTCATATACATAGGGATTGCATGGAATCTATAGATTGCTTTGGGTAGTATACTAATTTTTCACTATATTGATTCTTCTGGTCCATGAACATGGTATATCTCTCCATCTATTTGTATCATTTTTTTTTCTTTCATCAGTGTTTTATAGTTTTATATATATATAGGTCTTTTGTTTCTTTAGGTAGACTTATTCCTAAGTATTTTTTCTTTTCATTACAATGGTAAATGGAATTTTTTCAGTTTTTTCATTGTTAGTTTATAGGAATACAAGGAACTTCTGTGTTTTAATTTTATATCCTGCAAATTTATTATGTTCATTGATAAACTCTAGTAATTTTCTGGTGGTGTTTTTAGGGTTTTTGATGTAGAAGATCATGTCATCTGCAAACAGGGAGACTTTTACTTCTTCTTTTCCAATCTGAATTCCTTTCATTTCGTTTTCTTCTCTGATTGCTGTGGCTAAAACTCCCAAAACTATGTTGAATAGTAGTGGTGATAGTGGGCACCCCTGTCTTGTTCCTGACTTTAGAGGAAATGCTTTCAATTTTTCACCATTGAAGATAATGTTTGCTGTGGGTTTGTCATATATGGCTTTAATCATTTTGAGGTATGTTCTTTCTATGCCTGATTTCTGGAGTTTTTTTTTTTTTTTTAATCATAAATGGATGTTGAATTTTGTCAAAGGCTTTCTCTGCATCTATTGAGATAATAATATGGTTTTCATATTTCAATTTGTTAATGTGGTTTATCACATTGATCGATTTGCAAATATTGAAAAATCCTTGCATCTCTGTGATAAAGCCCACTTGGTCATGATGTATGATCATTTCAATGCTGTTAAATTCTGTTTGCTAGAATTTTGTTAAGGATTTTTCATCTATGTTCATCAGTGATATTGGCCTGTAGTTTTATTTTTTTTGTTGCTTCTTTGCCTGGTTTTGGTATTAGGGTGAAGGTGGCCTCATACAATGAGTTTGGATGTTTACCTCCTTCTGCAGTTTTCTGGAAGAGTTTGAGTAGGATAGGTGTTAGTTCTACTCTAAATGTGTGGTAAATTCATCTCTGAAGACATCCAGTATTTGGCTTTTGTTTGTTGGGCAACTTTTAATCACAGTTTTGATTTTTGTGCTTGTGATGGGTCTGTTAAGATTTTCTATAAATTCCTGGTTGAGTTTTGGAAAGTTATATTTTTCTAAGATTTTGTCCATTTCTTCCAAGTTGTTCATTTTATTGGCATATAGTTGCTGAGAGTTGTCTCTTGTCATCCATTGTATTTCTATTGTGTCTGTTGTGATTTCTCCATTTTCATTTCTAATTTTGTTGATTAGATTCTTCCTTTTTTTCTTGATGAGTCTGGCTAATGGTTTGTCTATTTTATTTATCTTTTCAAAGAACCAGATTTTACTTTTGTTAGTTTTTGCCGTAGTCTCCTTTGTTTCTTTTGCAATTCTTTCTGCACTAATTTTTAAGATTTTTTTTCATTCTACTAACCCTGGGGTTCTTCATTTCTCTTTTTCTAGTTGCTTTAGGTGTAAAGTTAGGTTATTTATTTTATTTTTCTCTTGTTTCTTGAGGTAAGCTTGTATTGCCATGAACCTTCCCCTTAGAACTACTTTTACAGTGTACCATCCTGGAATGTGAAGTCAAGTGGGCCTTAGAAAGCATCACTACGAACAAAGCTAGTGGAGGTGGTGGAATATCAGGTGAGCTATTTCAAATCCTGAAAGATGATGCTGTGAAAGTGCTACACTCAATATGCCAGCAAATTTGGAAAACTCAGCAGTGGCCACAGGACTGGAAAATGTCAGTTTTCATTCCAATCCCAAAGAAAGGCAATGCCAAAGAATGCTCAAACTACCGCACAATTGCACTCATCTCACACTCTAGTAAAAGTGATGCTTAAAATTCTCCAAGCCAGGCTTCAGTAATACGTGAACCGTGAACTTCCAGATGTTCAAGCTGGTTTTAGAAAAGGCAGAGGAACCAGAGATCAAATTGCCAACATCTGCTGGATCATAGAAAAAGCAAGAGAGTTCCAGAAAAACATCTATGTTTGCTTTATTGACTATGCCAAAGCCTTTGACTGTGTGGATCACAAGAAACTGTGGACAATTCTGAAAGAGATGGGAATACCAGACCACCTGACCTGCCTCTTGAGAAATCTGTATGCAAGTCAGGAAGCAACAGTTAGAACTGAACATGGAACAACAGACTGGTTCCAAATAGGAAAAGGAGTACGTCAAGGCTGTATATTGTCACACTGTTTATTTAACTTATATGCAGAGTACATCATGAGAAACGCTGGACTGGAAGAAACACAAGCTGGAGTCAAGATTCCTGGGAGAAATCTCAATAACCTCAGATATGCAGATGACATCACCCTTATGGCTGAAAGTGAAGAAGAACTAAAAAGCCTCTTGATGAAAGTGAAAGTGGAGAGTGAAAAAGTTGGCTTAAAGCTCAACATTCAGAAAACGAAGATCATAGCATCCAATCCCATCACTTCATGGGAAATAGATGGGGAAACAGTGGAAATAGTGTCAGACTTTCTTTTTCTGGGCTCCAAAATCACTGCAGATTGTGATTTCAGCCATGAAATTAAAAGACACTTACTCCTTGGAAGGAAAGTTATGACCAACCTAGATAGCATATTCAAAAGCAGAGACATCACTTTGCCAACAAAGGTTCGTCTAGTCAAGGCTATGGTTTTTCCTGTGGTCATGTATGGATGTGAGAGCTGGACTGTGAAGAAGGCTGAGCGCCGAAGAATTGATGCTTTTGAACTGTGGTGTTGGAGAAGACTCTTGAGAGTCCCTTGGACTGCAAGGAGATCTAACCAGTGCATTCTGAAGGAGATCAGCCCTGGGATTTCTTTGGAAGGAATGATGCTAAAGCTGAAACTCCAGTATTTTGGCCACCTCATGCGAAGAGTTGACTCATTGGAGAAGACTCTGATACTGGGAGGGAATGGGGGCAAGAGGAGAAGGGGACGACAGAGGATGAGATGGCTGGATGGCATCACTTACTCGATGGATGTGAGTCTCAGTGACCTCTGAGAGTTGGTGATGGACAGGGAAGCCTGGCATGCTGTAATTCATGGAGTCGCAAAGAGCCGGACACAACTGAGTGACTGATCTGATCTGATCTGATAGGTTTTGGGTTGTTTTGCTTTCATTTTCACTTGTTTCTATGCGTATTTTGATTTCTTTTTTGATTTCTTCTGTGATTTTTTTGTTTATTCAGAAGCGTGTTGTTTAGGCTCCATATGTTTGTATTTTTAATAGGTTTTTTTCCCCTGTAGTTGACATCTAATCTTACTTCATTGTATTAAGAAAAGATGCTTGAAATGATTTCAGGTTTTTTTTTTTTTTTTTATTTACCAAGGCTAGATTTATGGCCCTGGATGTGACCTATCGTGGAGAATGTTCCGTGTGCACTTGAGAAAAACGTTAAATTCATTGTTTTCGGGTGAATTGTCCTACAGATATAAATTAGGTCTAACTGGTCTCTTGCATCATTTAGAGTTTGTGTTTCCTTGCTAATTTTGTTTATTTATTCTATCTTTAGGTGTGAGTGGTGTGTAAAAATTTCCCACTATTACTGTGTTACTGGTAATTTCCTCCTTCCTACTTGTTAGCATTTGCCTTATTTATTGTGGTGCTCCAACATTGGGTGCATATATATTTATAATTGTTATATCTTCTTCTTGGATTGATCCTTTGATCATTATGTAGTGTCCTACTTTGTCTCTTTTCATGGCCCTTATTTCAAAGTCTATTTTATCTGAAATGAGTATTGCTACTCCTGCTTTCTTTTGGTCTCCATTTGTGTGAAATAACTTTTTCCAGTGCTTCACTTTCAGTCTGTATGTATTCCTTGTTTTGAGGTGTAGACAGCATATATAGGCGTCCTGTTTTGTATCCATTCAGCCTGTCTTTGTCTTTTGGTTGGGGCATTCAGCCCATTTACATTTAAGGTAATTATTGATAAGTATGATTCTGTTGTCATTTACTTTGTTGTTTGGGTTTTGACTTTATCAACCTTTTCTGCGTTTCCTGTCTAGAGAAGATCCTTTAGCATTTGTTTAAGAAATGATTTGGTGGTGCTGAATTGTCTCAGCTTTTGCTTATCTGTAAAGCTTTTGATTTCTCCTTCACATTTGAATGAGATCCTTGCTGGGTATAGTAATGTGGGTTGTAATTTTTTCTCTTTCATCCCTTAAATATGTCTGGCCATTCCCTCCTGGCCTGAAGAGTTTCTATTGAAAGATCAGCTGTTATCCTTATGGGAATTCCCTTGTGTGTTATTTGTTGTTTTTCTCTTGCTGCTTTTAATATTTGTTTTTTTGTGTGTGTGTTTGATCTTTGTTAATTTATTAATATGTGTCTTGGGGTGTTTTGCCTTGGGTTTATCCTGTTTGGGGCTCTCTGGGTTTCTTGGACTTGGGTGGCTATATCCTTCCCCATTTTAAGGAAGTTTTCAACTATTATCTTCTCAAGTATTTTCTCATAGCCTTTCTTTTGTCTTCTTTTTCTTGGACTCCTATATTTCTAATGTTGGGTCGTTTCACATTGTTCCAGAGGTCTCTGAGGTTGTCCTCATTTCTTTTAATTCTTTTTTCTTTTTTCCTCTCTACTTCATTTATTTCCACCATTCTATCTTCCACCTCACTTATCCTATCTTCTGCCTCAGTTATTCTACTGTTGGTTCCCTTCAGAGTGCTTTTGATCTCAGTTATTGCATTATTCTTTATTGATTGACTCTTTTCTTATTTCTTCTCTGTACTTGTTAAACATTTCTTGCATCTTCTCGATCCTTGTCTCCAAGCTATTTTTCTATAACTCCATTTTGTTTTCAAGATTTTGGATCATCTTTACTATCATTATTCTGAATTCTTTTTCAGGTACACTCCCTATCTCCTCCTCTTTTCTTTGGTTTTGTGGGCATTTATTATGTTCCTTACCTGCTGAATATTTCTCTGCCATTTCCTTTTGTTTAGATTGCTGTGTTTGGGGTGGCCTTTCTGTATGCTGGAAGTTTGTGGTTTCTCTTTATTGTGAAGATTCCTCATTTTGGGTGGGGTTGGACTAGTGTGTTGTCAAGGTTTCCTGGATAGGGAAACTTGCATCTGTGTTCTGGTGGAGCTGAATCTATTCTCACTGGAGTGCAATGAAGTATCCTGTAGTGAGTTTTGAGGTGTCTATGGGTTTGTTGTGACTTTGGGAAGCCTGTATTTTAATGCTCAGGGCTATGTTCCTGTGTTTCAGGAGAATTAGTATGCTATGTCTTGCTCTGGAACTTGTTGGCTCTGGGGTGGAGCTCGGTTTCAGTATAGGTATGGAGGCTTTTGGATGAACACTTGTCGATTAATGTTACCTGGAGTCTGAAGTTTTCTGGTGTTCTCAAGTTTTGGATTTAATCCTCCTGTCTCTGGTTTTCAGTCTTATACTTACAGTAGCCTCAAGACTTCTCCATCCATACAGCATTGATGATAAAACATCTAGGTTAATGGTAAAAAGATTCTCCACAGTAAGAGGCACCCAGAGAGGTTCACAGAGTTACATAGAGAAGACAAGAGGGAAGAGGGAGATAGAGGTAACTAGGAGGAGAGGAGGGGCAGTCAAAAGGGGAGAGACCAATCTAGCCAGCAATCAGTTCCCTAAGTGTTCTCCACAGCCTGGGACACCTAGAAAGATTCACAGAGTTAAATAGAGAAGAGAAGGGGAGGGAGCAGATAGGCTGGCCTGGGGGAGAACAGGGAGAGTCAAATGGGGAGATAGGAATCAAGCCAGTAATCACACCCCTAAATAAAAATGGGTACTGAACATTAGATTCTTAAAGGAACAAAATTGTTAACAAATATCTAAAAGCAAAAATTAGAAATCTAGTGTAGAGTTTAGACTCTCAAAAATACAATATTAAAAATACAAATCAAAATCAATCACAAAAATTATAAAAATATATATATGCAATTTGCTTTAAAAATAGGGTCTTTTATGCCACAAAAAGAGAAAACTACAGGCCAATATCACTGATGAACATAGATGCAAAAATGCTTAACAAAATTCTAGCAATCAGAATCCAACAACACACTAAAAAGATCATACACCATGACCAAGTGGGCTTTATCCCAGGAATGCAAGGATTCTTCAATATCCGCAAATCAATCAACATAATACACCACATTAACAAATTGAAAAATAAAAACCATATGATTATATCAATTGATGCAGAGAAAGCCTTTGACAAAGTTTAACATCCATTTATGATAAAAATTCTCCAGAAAGCAGAAATAGAAGGAACATACCTCAACATAATAAAAGCTATATATGACAAACCCACAACAAATATTATCCTCAATGGGGAAAAATTGAAAGCATTTCCTCTAAAGTCAGGAACAAGACAAGGATGCCCACTTTCACAATTACTATTCAACATAGTTTTGGAAGTTTTGGCCACAGCAATCAGAGCAGAAAAAGAAATAAAAGGAATCCAATTTGGAAAAGAAGGAGCAAAACTCTCACTGTTTGCAGATGACATGATCCTCTACGTAGAAAACCCTAAAGATTCCACCAGAAAATTACTAGAACTAATCAATGAATATAGTAAAGTTGCAGGATATAAAATCAACACACAGAAATCCCTTGCATTCCTGTACACTAATAATGAGAAAATAGAAAGAGAAATTAAGGAAACAATTCCATTCACCATTGCAATGAAAAGAATAAAATATTTAGGAATATATCTACCTAAAGAAACTAAAGACCTATATATAGAAAACTATAAAACACTGGTGAAAGAAATCAAAGAGGACACTAATAGATGGAGAAATATACCATGTTCATGGATTGGTAGAATCAATATAGTGAAAATGAGTATACTACCCAAAGCAATTTATAGATTCAATGCAATCCCCATCAAGCTACCCACGGTATTCTTCACAGAGCTAGAACAAATAATTTCTCAATTTGTATGGAAATACAAAAAACCTCAAATAGCCAAAGCTATCTTGAGAAAGAAGAATGGAACTGGAGGAATCAACCTGTCTGACTTCAGGCTCTACTACAAAGCCACAGTCATCAAGACAGTATGGTACTGGCACAAAGACAGAAATATACGTCAATGGAACAAAATAGAAAGCCCAGAGATAAACCCACGCATATATGGACATCTTATCTTTGACAAAGGAGGCAAGAATATACAATGGATTAAAGACAATCTCTTTAACAAGTGGTGCTGGGAAAACTGGTCAAACACTTGTAAAAGAATGAAACTAGAGCACTTTCTAACACCATACACAAAAATAAACTCAAAATGGATTAAAGATCTAAATGTAAGACCAGAAACCATAAAACTCCTAGAGGAAAACATAGGCAAAACACTCTCTGGACATACATCACAGCAGGATCCTCTATGACCCACCTCCCAGAATACTGGAAATAAAAGCAAAAATAAACAAATGGGACCTAATTAAACTTAAAAAGCTTCTGCACAACAAAGGAAACTATAATCAGGGTGAAAAGACAGCCTTCAGAATGGGAGAAAATAATAGCAAATGAAGCAACAGACAAACAACTAATCTCAAAAATATACAAGCAACTCCTACAGCTCAATTCCAGAAAAATAAATGACCCAATCAAAAAATGGGCCAAAGAACTAAATAGACATTTCTCCAAAGAAGACATATAGATGGCTAACAAACACATGAAAAGATCACTCATTATCAGAGAATGAGTGATCAACATCACTCATTATCAGAGAAATGCAAATCAAAACCACTATGAGGTACCATTTCACGCCAGTCAGAATGGCTGCGATCCGAAAGTCCACAAGCAATAAATGCTGGAGAGGGTGTGGAGAAAAGGGAACCCTCTTACACTGTTGGTGGGAATGCAAACTAGTACAGCCACTATGGAGAACAGTATGGAGATTCCTCAAAAAACTTGGAATAGAACTGCCTTATGATCCAGCAATCCCACTGCTGGGCATACACACTGAGAAAACCAGAATTGAAAGAGACACGTGTACCCCAATGTTCATAGCAGCACTGTTTATAGTAGCCAGGACTTGGAAGCAACCTAGATGTCCATCAGCAGATGAATGGATAAGAAAGCAGTGGTACATATACACAATGGAGTATTACTCAGCCATTAAAAGGAATACATTTGAATCAGTTCTAATGAGGTGGATGGAACTAGAGCCTATTATACAAAAACACAAATACAGTATACTAATGCGTATATATGGAATTTAGAAAGATGGTAACAATAACCCTGTTTACGAGACAGCAAAAGAGACACTGATGTATAGAACAGTCTTTTGGACTCTAGGAGAGGGAGAGGGTGGGATGATTTGGGAGAATAGCATTGAAATATGTATAATATCATATTTGAAACGAGTTCCCAGTCCAGGTACGATGCCTGATAACGGATGCCTGGGGCTGGTGCACTGGGACGACCCAGAGGGATGGTATGGGGAGGGAGGAGGGAGGAGGGTCAGGATGGGGAATACATGTATACTTGTGGCGGATTCATTTTGATGTATGGCACAAGCAATACAATATTGTAAAGTTAAGCAAAATAAAATTTTAAAAAAATAGGGTCTTTTTGGCAAGGTAATAGTAAGTTATAAAAATGAAAATTAAAGGAGTAATAAAGAACTTAAAAATTTTTTAAAATTTTATCTGGGAATTTCTCTGGGCTGTTTAGGGCAATGTGAGGTCAGTTCAGTTCCAGATACTTCCTTGTTCCTTGTTCTTCTCAAGATCTTCAGGGACCTTCCCATGCTTGGTCTTTTGCACACAGTTTGGTGGGGGATGCCATCACTGGGGCCAAGATTGCCCCTTTTCTTCCAGCTTTTTTGCCCACAGTTTGGTGGGGGATGCCATCACTGGGGCCAAGATTGCCCCTTGCCTTCCAGCTCTTGCTGTCACCCACCTACTTGTCTGCCTCTGATGAGGGAATGGGCTGGTCCGCAGCCAGCTAGCTCGCCTTTGGTTTTCGCTCAGTCCTTTGTTCTGAGGGGTCCCAGATGTGCCTTATGTTAGAGCTTTTCACGGGTAAGTTCTCTCTCTCTCTCTTTTTTTTTTTTTTTTTCTGTCTCTCTGGCTATCCCACAATTTGGGTTGCTATCTCATGTTAGCTCCCTCAGATTGTCCTCTGGGCATTCAGGCCTGGTCCTTACCCAAAGCATGCAACCCATGCCTCCCTCTTCAGCTCCCACTCGCTGGAGGCAGACAGGAGCATCTAGGCTACTTCTTTGCTGGGAGTTGTGGTTAGGCGTGTATTCTGTGGGTTTTCTTTTTTCCTCCCACTTATGTTGCCCTCTTAGATTCCAAAACTCCCCACAGACCTGCTGTTTGGAAAACTCTCCTCCTTCATGACTCCCTCCCTGGGATGGGTATCCATCCCTCTTTTGTCTCTCTTTTTGGTTTTTATATTTTATCCTCTCTCCTTTCCAAGAGAATGGGCTGCCTTTTTGGGTGCTTGGTATCCTCTGCCAGTGTTCAGAAGTTATTTTTTGGAAGTTGCTCAGCATTCAAATGATCTTTTGATGAATTGTGGGGGAGAAATTGTTCTCCCCATCCTATTCCTCTGCCATCTTAGGACTGCCCCTCAGAAATATAGTTATTTTTTTAATACTTATCATGTATCATGCAAACTTGGTGTACTCATTCGTCCTAATACTTTTTATATTCATTAGGATTTTTAATATACAGAATGATGTAATTTGCAAATGGAGATAGTTTTACTTCTTTTCCACTCTGGTTGCCTTTTTTGTTTCCTTACACAAACACCCATGGGAGGACACAGAAGACAGTGTTGAATAGAAGTGGAAGAGGAATAAATCCTTTCTTCTTGATCTTAAGTAGAATGTATTCAGTATTTCTCTATTAAGTATAATATTAACTGGGTTTTTTCATAGATATCCTTCATCAGGCTGAGGAAATTCCCTTTTGTTTGCTGCACATTTTTGTCAAAAATTGGTGTTGAATTTTATCAAATGATTTTATTAATTCTAATGACAAGATAATGTAGTTTTCATTTTATTCTATTAATATGGTGCATTCAGTTCAGTTCAGTCGCTCAGTCGTGTCGGACTCTTTGCAACCCCATGAACTGCAGCATGCCAGGCCTCCCTGTCCATTACCAACTCCTGGAGTTCACCCAAATCCATGTCCACTGAATCGGTGATTCCATCCAACCATCTCATTCTCTGTCGTCCCCTTCTCCAGCCCTCAATCTTTCCCAGCATCAGGGTCTTCTTAAATGAGTCAGCTCTTCACATCAGGTGGCCAAAGTATTGGAGTAGCAGCTTCAACATCAATCCCACCAATGAACACCCAGGACTGATCTCCTTTAGGATGGACTGGTTGGATCTCCTTACAGTCCAAGGGACTCTTAAGAGTCTTGTTCAACACCACAGTTCAAAAGCATCAGTTCTTTGGCACTCAGTTTTCTTTATAGTCCAACCCTCACTTCCATACATGACCACTGGAAAAACCATGGCCTTGACTAGACGGACCACTGTTGACAATGTAATGTCTCTGTTTTTCAGTATGCTGTCTAGATTGGTCATAGCTTCTCTTCCAAGGAGTAAGCATCTTTTAATTTCATGGCTGCAATCACCATCTGCAGTGATTTTGGAGCCCAGAAAAATAAAGTCAGCCACTATTTCCCCATCTATTTTCCATGAAGTGATGGGACCAGTGATGATCTTACTTTTCTGAATGTTGAGCTTTAAGCCAACTTTTTCACTCTCCTCTTTCACTTTCATCAAGAGGCTCTTTAGTTCTTCACTTTCTGCCATAAAGTTGGTGTCATCTGCATATCTGAGGTTATTGATATTTCTCCTGGCAATCTTGATTCTAG
This sequence comes from Tragelaphus eurycerus, assembly GCA_935064755.1. Taxonomy (NCBI): domain Eukaryota; kingdom Metazoa; phylum Chordata; class Mammalia; order Artiodactyla; family Bovidae; genus Tragelaphus; species Tragelaphus eurycerus. Next base: position 10,781,858 of record CAKXYN010000046.1, on the reverse strand, counting down.
CCTGTGCTTCCTCCAGTCCAGCGTTTCTCATGATGTACTCTGCATAGAAGTTAAATAAGCAGGGTGACAATATACAGTCTTGACGTACTCCTTTTCCTATTTGGAACCAGTCTGTTGTTCCATGTCCAGTTCTAACTGTTGCTTCCTGACCTGCATATTGGTTTCTCAAGAGGCAGACCAGGTGGTCTGGTATTCCCATCTCTTTCAGAATTTCCCACAGTTTATTGTGATCCACACAGTCAAAGGCTTTGGCATAATCAATAAAGCAGAAGGAGATGTTTTTCTGGAACTCTCTTGTTTTTTCAATGATCCAGTGGATGTTGTGAATTTGATCTGTGGTTCCTCTGCCTTTTCTAAATACAGCTTGAAGTTCTTGGTTCACATACTGTTGAAGCCTGACTTAGAGAATTTTGAGCATTATTTTCTAGTGTGTGAGATGAGTGCAATTGTGGAGTAGTTTGAACATTCTTTGGCATTGCCTTTCTTTAGGATTGACAGTTCTGGAGGCTGGAAAGTCTAAGATCAATGTAATGGGAAATTCAATAGCTGGTGAGTGTCATCTTCCTGGCTTGCAACAGCCATCTCTTATTGTATCCTTACATGTATATAGAGCAAGGCTCTAGTCTCTCCTCTTATAAGGACACTATTTTTTAGCAGGTTAAAATTTTATTTATTTTTTGGGCTACATCAGGTCTCAGTTGAGGCAAGTGACATCTTCATCACATCATGCAGGATATTTTGTTGTGGCATATGAACTCTCTACTTGTAATGCATAGGTTTCAGTAGGTGTGGTGCATGAGCTTCAGTAGTTATGAAGCACAGGTTTAGTTTCTCTGAGGCACGTGGAATCTTAGTTCCTTGACCAGGGACTCAACCCATATCTTCTGCATTGCAAGGTGGAGTCTTAACCACTAGGCAACCAGGGAAGTCTCAACAGATGAAAATTTAATTGCACATGTACAGTATTCTTGCCTAAAAAATTCCATGGACAGAAGAGCCTTGCAGGCTACAGTTCATAGGGTCACAGAGTCAGACATGACTGAAGTGACTTAGCATGCACAAGGGGCTCCACAAAGACAATGAGACCTAAGGACAAGTTGGGCAGTTGAGGTTTATATGCCATGTTGAGGGATTCCAAAGTGACTCAGTGGTAAGAATTCACCTGCTGATGTAGGAAACTTAGGTTCGATCCCTAGGTCAGGAAGATCGCCTGGAAGAGGAAGTGGCAACTCATTCCAATAATATTGACAGGAAAATGTCATGGACAGAGGAGCCTGGTGGGCTACATTCCATGGGATCACAAAGAGTTGGACTCAACAGAGCAACTGAGCATATGCCATGTTGAGCTAAGGAACGGGATTAGGGCCTGGACCTTCAAAGGGGAGGTGGGTGATTCACAGTACTGTATGGGAAGAAGATGATTGGTAACTAGATGTTTATTCTGCCATACAAATCAGTCATTCAGAGAAAAAGTGATCTCTTGGAAATAAATATTTCACAGGGCAGGCCCACTATCTGCCATACAAATCAGTCATTCAGAGAAAAAGTGATCTCTTGGAAATAAATATTTCACAGGGCAGGCCCACTATCTAAATAACTTTAGGTATCTAAGGGAGAGGTAAAATTTTTTAAGTCTTCTAGTTCTTGATTGCCTTAAGCTCAAAATAGTTTACATTCTAATGTGCCATATTTTTGGGAGATTCATTCTGAACTCCTTCAGGCTCATTCATGTTGTTACCAGTCTTGTCTTGCATGGTAACAAAAATCACTTAAAGTAAATCCACCATCTGTTGCTGCTTTTGCTTTGGCTGACTCAAAGTTTAATTAGTCTCTCCCAAAACTTTTAAGTTCAACTTAATAAACCAAACTCAAGTCAGATGTTTTTTGAATTAAAAGATATCTAGGAGATAGGAATAACCTGAAGTAGCTTTAATTGACAGCATATTAGACAGTGTATTAAATACTAGACAATGTACTAAAAAGCAGACACTACTTTGCTGACAAAGATTCACCTAGTCAAAGCTATGGTTTTTCCAGTAGTCATGTACAGATGTGAGAATTGGACCATAAAGAAGGCTGGGCACCAAAGAACTGATGCTTTCAAACTGGTGCTAGAGAAGACTCTTGAGAGTTCCTTGGACAGAAAGGAGATCAAACCAGTCAATTCAAAGGGAAATAAACCCTGAATATTCATTGGAATGACTAATGATGAAGCTGAACCTCCAATACTTTGCCAGCTGAAGAGCTGACTCGCTGAAAAAGTCCCTGGTACTGGGAAAAACTGAAGGCAGAAGAGGGTGACAGAGGACGAGATAGTTGGATGGCATCACTGACTTGATTGATATGAGTTTGAGCAAACTCCGAGAGAGATAGTGAAGGACTGGGAAGCCTGGTGTGCTGCAGTCTATGGGGTCACAAAGAGTCGGACATGACTGAGCAACTGAATAGCAACATACTTCAATTGAAAAGAGATTTCAATGTATTCTGGGATTCTGACTGCTAGTGATGGAGGGTCTCCTGTGGTGGCATGGGTTGGCAGTGACTCACTTCACGGACAGGGGCACTGGCAGCAGCAGTCCTGGGAGGTGCCCCTTGGATAAGTCCTCTTGGAAGTCACCACCTACTATAGAGCCTGTAGACTCCAGGGCTGGCTTTGCTCAGGTCAAACAACTCTTCAGTTCAGTTCAGTGCAGTCGCTCAGTCATGTCTGACTCTTTGCAATCCCATGGACTGCAGCACGCCAGGCCTCCCTGTCCATCACCAACTCCCAGACCTTGCTCAAACTCATGTCCATTGAGTTGGTGATGCCATCCAACCATCTTATCCTCTGTCATCTCCTTCTACGGCCTTCAATCTTTCCCAGCATCAGGGTCTTTTCAAATGAGTAAGCTCTTTGCATCAGGTGGCCGAAGTACCGGAGTTTCATCTTCAACATCAGTCCTTCCAGTGAATATTCAGGGCTGATTTCCTTTAGGATGGACTGGTTGCCGTCCAAGGGACTCTTGAGTCTTGTCCAACACCACAGTTCAAAAGCATCAATTCTTCAGTGCTAGCTTTCCTTATAGTCCAACTCTCACATCCATGCATAACTACTGGAAAAACCATAGCCTTGAATAGATGGACCTTTGTTGGCAAATGTCTCTGCTTTTTAATATGCTGTCTAGGTTGGTTATAACTTTTCTTCCAAGGAGTAAGCGTCTTTTTATTTCATGGCTGCACTCACCATCTGCAGTGATTTTGGAGCCCCCAAAACAACTCTTATAAGAACCCTATTATTATCATGAGGGCCTCACCCTAATCAACTCACCTAAACCTAATTACGTCCTAAAAGCATCACCTAATATCACCCTGCAGGAGTTTCGGTTTCAACATGTGAATTTCTGGGAATCAGAAACATTAAGTCCATAACACTTGCTAAACTTCTATTTGGATTTTCTATTTATTCTGTCAGTTTGGACAGTTTGTGTCATTTTAAGAATTTGTGCATTTAATGTGTTATCTAATTTGTTGGTATGCAGTTGTTATGGATGGAATTGTGGACTCCTGCCCTGTATGTTGAGGACATAACCCCTAGTACGACTGTATTTTGAAAGGGTCTTTAAGGAGGCAATTAATGTCAAATGAGGTCACAAGGATGGGGCCCTAATACAGTATGATTGATGTCCTCCTAGGATGAGAAAGAGCCACGAGGGATGCATGCTCCTTAGTGTGAGGAAAGAGCAAGAAGTCTTCCATTTGTAAGCCAGAGAGAGAGGCCTCAAAGAAAACATATCTGCCAGCACTTTGGTCTTCTAGTCTCTACAGCTGTGAAATTTCTATTGTTTAAAGCCCATGGTCTGTGGTATTTTCTTATGGCAGACATAGCAGACTAATACACCATTATTCATGGAGTATTCAGTTCAGTTCATTCACTCAGTCGAGTCTGACTCTTTGTGACCCCATGAAACCCAGCATGCCAGGCCTCCTTGTCTATCACCAACTCCCGGAGTCCACTCAAACCCATGTCCATTGAGTCAGTGATGCCATCTAACCATCTCATCCTCTGTCATCCCCTTCTCCTCCTGCCCTCAATCATTCATAGCATCAGGTTCTTTTTCAAATGAGTCAGCTCTTCGCATCAGGTGGCCAAAGTATTGGAGTTTCAGCTTCAACATCAGTCCTTCCAATGAATACCCAGGGCTGATCTCCCTTAGGATGGACTGGTTGGATATCAGTGCAGTCCAAGTGACTCTCAAGAGTCTTCTCCAACACCACAGTTCAAAAGCATCAATTCTTTGGCGTTCAGCTTTCTTTATAGTCCAATTCTCACATCTGGACATGACAATTGGAAAAACCATAGCCTTGATTAGACAGACCTCTGCTGACAAAGTAATGTCTCTGCTTTTTAATATGCTGTCTAGGTTGGTCATAATTTTCCTTCCAAGGCATAAGCGTCTTTTAATTTCATGGCTGCAATCACCATCTGCAGTGATTTTGGAGCCCCGAAAAATAAAGTCTGACACTGTTTCCCCATCTATCTGCCATGAAGTGATGGGACCAGATGCCATGATCTTAGTTTTCTGAATGTTGAGTTTTAAGCCAACTTTTTCACTCTCCTCTTTCACTTTCATCAAGAGGCTCTTTAGTTCTTCGCTTTCTGTCATAAGGGTGGTGTCATCTGCATATCTGAAGTTATTGATATTTCTCCCGGCAATCTTGATTCCAGCTTGTGTTTCTTCTAGCCCAGTGTTTCTCATGATGTACTCTGCATAGAAGTTAAATAAGCAGGGTGACAATATGCAGCCTTCTCATACTCCTTTTCCTATTTGGAACCAGTCTGTTGTTCCATGACCAGTTCTAACTGTTGCTTCCTGACCTGCATATAGGTTTCTCAAGAGGCAGGTCAGGTGGTCTGGTATTCCCATCACTTTCAGAATTGTCCACAGTTTCTTGTGATCCACACAGTCAAAGGCTTTGGCATAGTCAATAAAGCAGAAATAGATGTTTTTCTGGAACTCTCTTGCTTTTTCCATGATCCAGCAGATGTTGGCAATTTGATCTCTGGTTCCTCTGCCTTTTCTAAAACCAGCTTGAACATCTGGAAGTTCACGGTTCACATATTACTGAAGCCTGGCTTGGAGAATTTTAAGCATCACTTTTACTAGAGTGTGAGATGAGTGCAATTCTGCGGTAGTTTGAGCATTCTTTGGCATTGCCTTTCTTTGGGACTGAAATGAAAACTGACCTTTTTCAGGCCTGTGGCCAGTGCTGAGTTTTCCAAATTTGCTGGCATATTGAGCACAGCACTTTCACAGCATCATCTTTCAGGATTTGGAATAGCTCAACTGGAATTCCATCACCTCCACTAGCTTTGTTCATAGTGATGCTTCCTAAGGCCCACTTGACTTCATATTCCAGGATGTCTGGCTGTAGGTGAATGATCACACCATCGTGATTATCTGGGTCGTGAAGAATTTTTTTTTTTTTTTGTACAGTTCTTCTGTGTATTCTTGTCACTTCTTTTTAATCTCTTCTGCTTCCATCAGGTCTATACAATTTCTGTCATTTTTTGAGCCCATCTTTGCATGAAATGTTCCCTTGGTATCTCTAATTTTCTTGAAGAGATCTCTAGTCTTTCCCATTCTGTTGTTTCCTCTATTTCTTTGTATTGATCACTGAGGAAGACTTTCTTATCTCTCCTTTCTATTCTTTGGAACTCTTCATTCAAATGTGTATATCTTTCCTTTTCTCCTTTGCTTTTCGTTTCCCTTCTTTTCACAGCTATTTGTAAGGCCTCTTTAGACAGCCATTTTACTTTTTTGCATTTCTTCTTCTTGGGGATGGTCTTGATTCCTGTCTCCTGTACAATGTCATGAACCTCCATCCATAGTTCATCAGGCACTCTGTCTATCAGATCTAGTCCTTTAAATCTATTTCTCACTTCCACTGTATAATCATTAAGTGATTTGATTTAGGTCATACCTGAATGGTCTAATGGTTTTCTCCACTTTCTTCAATTTCAGTCTGAATTTGACAATAAGGAGCTCATGATCTGAGCCACAGTCAGCTCCCAGTCCTGTTTTTGCTGACTGTGTAGAGCTTGTCCATCTTTGGCTGCAAAGAATACAATCAATCTGATTTTGGTGTCAACTATTTGGTGATGTCCATGTATAGAGTCTTCTCTTGTGTTATTGGAAGAGGGTGTTTGCTATGACCAGTGCATTCTCTTGGCAGAACTCTTACTCTTTGTCCTGCTTCATTCTGTACTCCAATGCAAATTTGCCTGTTACTACAGTTCTCTCTTGACTTCCTACTTTTGCATTCCAGTTCCCTATAATGCAAAGGACATCTTTTTTGGGTGTTAGTTCTAGAAGGTCTTGTAGGTCTTCATAGAACTGTTCAACTTCAGCTTCTTCAGCATTATTGGTTGGGGCATAGTCTTGGATTATTTTGATATTGAATGTCTTGCCTTGGAAACGGAGAGAGATCATTCTGTTGTTTTTGAGATTGCATCCAAGTATTGCATTTCAGGCTCTTTTGTTGACTATGATGGCTACTCCACTTTTTCTAAGGGATCCTACTCACAGTAGTAGATATAATGGTCATCTGAATTAAATTCGCCCACTCCAGTCCATCTTAGTTCACTGATTCCTAGAATGTTGATGCTCACTCTTGCCATCTCCTGTTTGACCACTTCCAATTTGCCTTGATTCATGGACCTAACATTCCAGGTTCCTATGCAATATTGCTCTTTACAGCATTGAACCTTGCTTCCATCACCAGTCACATACACAACTGGGTTTTGTTTTTGCTTTGGCTCCATCCCTTCATTTTTTTTCTGGAGTTATTTCTCCACTGTTCTCCAATGGCATATTGGGCACCTACCGACCTGGGGAATTCATCTTTCAATGTCCTATCTTTTTGCCTTTTCATACTGTTCATGGCATTCTCAAGGCAAGAATACTAAAGTAGTTTGCAATTCCCTTCTCCAGTGGACCTCATTCTGTCAGATCTCTCCACCATGACCCATCTGTCTTGGGTGGCCCCACACAGCATGGCATAGTTTCACTTAGACAAAGCTGTGGTCCATGTGATCAGATTGGCCTGTTATCTGTAATTGTAGTTTCAGTCTGTCTGCCCTCTGATGCCTTCTCAGTACCTAGTGTCTTACTTGGATTATTCTTACCTTGGATGTGGGATATCTCTTCATGGCTTCTCCAGCAAAGTGCAGCTGCTGCTCCTTACCTTGGACTAGCTCCTTTCTGCTGTCACCCCTGGCCTCGGGCGTTGGGTAGCTATTCCCTAATAATCCTTTGGATTTCTTTAATGTAGAAGGTAAAGTCTTAAACTTTTGATTTTAGTAGTTTGAGTCTATCTCATTTTTTTCTTAGTGTAGCTAAAGGTTTGTCAGTTTTGTTGATCCATTCAGAGAGTTGACATTTTGTTTAATATTCTCTATTGTTTTCTTTTTGCTGGGTATTCTTTTTGCTTTGGCTCCATCCCTTCATTCTTTCTGGAGTTATTTCTCCACTGATCTCCAGTAGCATATTGGGCCCCTACTGACCTGGGGAGTTTCTCTTTCAGTATCTTATCATTTTGTCTTTTCATACTGTTCATGGGGTTTTCAAGGCAAGAATACTGAAGTGGTTTGCCATTCCCTTCTCCAGCGGACCACACCCTGTCATATCTCTCCACCATGACCCGCCCATCCCGGGTTGCCCCACGGGCATGTCTTAACTTCATTGAGTTAGACAAGGGTGTGGTCCTGGTGTGATTAGATTGACTAGTTTTCTGTGGTCATGTATGGATGTGAGAGCTGGACTGTGAAGAAGGCTGAGCGCCGAAGAATTGATGCTTTTAAACTGTGGTGTTGGAGAAGACTCTTGAGAGTCCCTTGGACTGCAAGGAGATCCAACCAGTCCATTCTGAAGGAGATCAATCCTGGAATTTCTTTGGAAGGAATGATGCTAAAGCTGAAACTCCAGTATTTTGGCCACCTCATGCGAAGAGTTGACTCATTGGAGAAGACTCTGATGCTGGGAGGGATTGAGGGCAGGAGGAGAAGGGGACGACAGAGGATGAGATGGCTGGATGGCATCACTTACTTGATGGATGTGAGTCTGAGTGACCTCCAGGAGTCGGTGGTGGACAGGGAGGCCTGGCGTGCTGCGGTTCATGGGGTCGCAAAGAGTCGGACACGACTGAGCAACTGATCTGATCTGATTGTTTTCCTATTCTCTATTTCATTTATTTCCACTCTAATCTTTACCATACCCTTCTTCCCCCTTGCTTTGGGTTTAGACTGTTCTTTTTCTAATTTCCTAAAGTTAAAGGTTAGGTTATTGACTTGAGAGCTTTCTTCCATTTAATATATATTTATTATTTTTGGCCTGCTGTGTAGCATGCATGATCTTAGTCCTGCAACCTAGGATTGAATCCATGCCCTTTGCATTGGGAATATGAAGTCTTAACCACTGAACTGCCAGTAAAGTCCCTCTTCCATTTTATATAGGTATTTACAAGTATAAATTTTCCTTTGAGTACTCCTTTTGCTGGTTTTATGTTTCATTTTTTCTCATATCAGTTATTTTCCAATTTCCCCTATAATTTCCTTTGGTCTATTGGTTATTTAAGAGTGTTATTTTACTTCTACATAAAATTTTCAATTTCCTCCTGTTGCTTGCTTTCAATTTCATTCCATGATGGATGTGAGTCTGGGTGACCTCCGGGAGTTGGTGATGGACAGGGAGGCCTGGCGTGCTGCAGTTCATGGGGTCGCAAAGAGTCGGACATGACTGAGCGACTGATCTGATCTGATGGTGGGGGGACATACTTTGCATGATTTAATCCTTTAAGTCTATTAAAACTTGTTTTATGTCTTTGCATGTGGTATATTCTAGAGAATATCTCATGTGTCCTTGAAAATAATGCATATTCTGCTGTTACTAGATGGTGTTCTATATGTCTGTTAGGTCAAATTGGAGTAGAGTGTTGCTTGAGGCTTTTGTATCTTTAATTTTCTTCCTAGTTAGTCTATTCATTATTGAAGGTGGGGAACTGAGTCCCAAAATACTGTTTAATTATCCTTTAATTCTGTCACTTTTTGCTGCATGTGATTGGGGCTGTTGTTAGGTACATGAAGATTTATAATGATCTTAAAGACTGACCCTTTTATTATTCTAAAATATATCTTTTTATTGCTAGTACGTTTTTGTCTTAAAGTCTACTTTTGCTTATATTTACTATACCCTCTCTACTTTTTGCCATCCTTCTACTTTTCATGTTTGTATCTTTATATCTAAAAATATTTCCTGTATACAATGTATAGTTGTTGTTGTTTTTTAAATCTAGTCCAGCATATCTACCTTTTGACTGTATTGTTTAATCCTTTCACTTCTAAGGTCACATATACAGGTGAGTTTATTTTTGCCATCTGCTTTCACTTTTTGTCTCATGACTATTTTGTTGGAAACTGGACATTTAAAACAATATATTGTAGCAACTCTGGGCTTGTTAATGTTACTTGCTTATTTGTTTAGTAACTGATTAGATGATTTTAATGAGGTCTATTTCTCCTCCAAGTCTTAAGAGTCTAATGTTGTGGCTCAGGGAGTTTATTTCTAGTATGCCTATAATCACTCTGGGATGACAGCGATTTGAGAAGGGGTCTCTTCCTCTTTCCCTCACTGCACTCAGCTGTTAAACTCCACTAATTAGATTGATGATTCAGTTCTTTTCAACAAGGCCTATTTGCATAAATTGCTCTACAAACTAAAGATTTTGAAGTTTGTGTTTGATATTTGCCCTGACCTAAAGAATTCTCATTCCCCAGCTCTCTCCTGCAAACTAGCCTGCCTATGTATTGGCCTGATTTTTTTTTTTTTTTTTCCACCCGAGTTCTGTATTTTAATTTTTTATTTGAGTATAACTGCTTTACAATATAGTGTTAGTTTCTGCTGTACAACAACGTGAATCAGCTATATGTATACATATTTCTCTCCGTCTTGAGCCTCCCATGGTCATGCTAAAAATTAATTGTTAAAATTCTTTCTTTACACTTAAAATTGTATTTTATAAGCCTTCCTTTATGAAAACGGAAACATCCTAAAGTAGTTCAGATATTTGTCTTCAAATGAATAACTTTAATCCATACAATATAAGGGTTATCAAAAATCTAAGAAAATCAAGTCTCCAATGAAAGTATATTTTAGAGATTAGGAAAATGCATAACGAATATGCAAAAAAATTGAGAATAAACTCACAAAGACCTTAGAAATCATTTAGTGATCAACTTCACCCTTGTATAGCTAAACAAAACTGAAACCAAGAAAGAAAAGGAAATTGGCCAAAGCCATTTAGTCAGTCTCTGAGAGATCTAGGGTTAAAATAGACCAATGGGAAGTGGCATGTGTAATAACAGTTAAGTATATATACAGGCTTTGGAAACAGATCTGAGTGTAAACTCTGCCATTTATTAGCTGTGTGATATTGGGCAAGTTGTTTGCTTTTCTACACCTCAAGTTCCCTCATTTGCAAAATAGGGCCAAAAATACCTTCTCAATAGTGTTGAGCTCTCAAGAAATCTATCACTAATGTATCAATTCTGACATTAAAATCTCACCCATCACAAACAATCCCTTTCCAACCCACTCCCTACAAAAAAATAAAACTCCGATAGAGCTTCCCCTAAACCTGTTTCTGAGGCTGCTGCACTTGAAGGTATCGGCACGTAAATCCTAAACACTTGGTGTTCAGTTGCGAAGTCTGTCTGACTCTGTGAACCTATGGACTGTAGCACACCAGGCTCCCCTGTCCTTCACTATCTTCTGGGGTTTGCTCAAATTCATGTCCATTGAGTTAGATAGTGATGCTATCAAATCACCTCTGCTATCCCCCATCTCCTTTTGCCTTCAACCTTTCCCAGCATCAGGGTCTTTTCCAATGAGTCAGGTATTTGCATCAGGTGGTCAAAGTATTGGAGCTTCAGCATCAGTCCTTCCAATAAATATTCAGGGTTGATTTCCTTTAAGATTGACTGGTTTGATCTCCTTGCAGTCCAAGGGACTTTCAAGAGTCTTCTCCAGTACTATAATTTGAAAACATCAATTCTTGGGTGCTTAGACTTCTTTATGGTCTTTATGGTTCAACTCTCACATCTGTACATGACTATTAGAAAAAATATATTTTGACTAGCTAGACCTTTGTCAGCAAAGTGATGTCTCTGCTTTTTAATATGCTTTCTAGATTTGTCATAGCTTTCCTTCCAAGGAGTAAGCATCTTTTTTAATTTCATGGCTGCAGTCACTATCCACAGTGATGTTGGAGCCCAAGAAAATAAAATTTGTCACTGATTCCACTTTTGCCCCTTCTGTTTTTCATGAAGTGATGGGACCAGATGCCATGATCTTAGTTTTTTAATGCTGAGTTTCAAGCCAGCTTTTTCACTCTCCTCTCCCACCCCATCCAGAGGCTCTGAAGAGCTTCTAAAGTTACTCTTCACTTTCTGCAATTAGAGTGGTATTATCTGCATATTTTAGGTTGCTATCTTATCTGGTATCATTGGCAACCTGAACACTATAGAGAATTTTATTCCTTATTAACACAACAAATCCCATTCCTCTCTCTCCTCTAGTTAAGATGATTTAGAAATTTCTAAGTTTCCCCTCAGCTTCCCTTTCTCCCCTTACCCTCCATCATAACCACACTACCTGACTCTAGAGTCAGACTGTTTCCATCAAAACACACATTAAGCATACAAGCTAGGCCACAAAATGGTGTCCAACCACAGCACAAGGCCTCAACCTCAGGTTTCTAGGTTATATTATCCTAATGCAAGCAAAGATTATCATAGGTATACTAAGTTAGCCAAACCAGACTTGCTCTATTTAGCTAGAAAATAAATTTTTCATTTTGATGCCCAAAATAAAGTAGAATTGACCTACTAGAAATTAGGCACCAAGCCCAAAGAAAATTAATATATTCTATTTTTTACTCTCTTTCTGTTTGATTTTTACAGTAATCTTTGTTGACAAAAGAACTGAATAGTCAATCTGTTAGAAATCAACATATCTGTTCCTTGAATGACAATGAATGGAATGTGGTTAGAAAAGGTGGCATGATAAAATATGAATGAGACCAATGTAAAATGCCATAACAAAATGGAACTCAGGCAGTCCTAATGGCTTTTCAAAACCCAAAGAAGAATTCCATTACTTAAGAATAACAAGGGGAGATCTACTATGTAACAAAGACATTAGCTCTGAGTTCTTGAAGCTTTCCCCCCAATAATCATATAAACAGAACTGCTATAAAAATAAAATACAAAAACTGTTCAAAAATTCAAATTAGCAGGGGTTCAAATTCAGTTTTACTATACTTATACAGCTACTTGAAACCCACCAAATCATCCCTGATCCAAAGTCTTACAAAAAAATCCAAATTAAAATGGTACAAAAGAGGTATGAAAGATGGGTTAAAAAATGTTTCCTTTCTGAAACAGTCTTATTTTTCCTAGACATTTTTGATTTAAGAATTTTTTTTTTTAAATGAGGGTAAAAGAGAAGAGTGACAAATTAAATGAGTGAAACTTAGAAGTGATTCAAGGAATGAAAACAAAAAATGAAAAACAAATGAAAACACTTAACTAAATTAAACCCATGGCTTAAACCAGGAACCTTCCTATATTCTCTGAGAACTGTACTTAAAACTCATTCAAACTCCAAAGGAAAAAGAAAGTCTAGGTTTTGCAGCTGGAAAGAGACCACATTGTGTAAAGTAGCGGTAACCAATAAATTTTGTATCATGCACTGAAAAGGATACTTGTACAGACTATTAGCAGAATTAATCCTTAAAATAAGATATAAGTAAACTCTTTGATTTTCCTTGGATATTACCTTTGTGTAAATATGCATAAGATATGTATTTTCCTACTTATAAATCTAATATCTTTAAAATTTTTAGCTCTTAACTACCACCTCCCCAAAGTACTAAGAGGCATAAAGATCCACATCTTAATGTCTCCTTTATTAAATAATCTTAGCCAAAAACAAAAAGAAATGTGACCTTCAAAGTACACACTGTATGACTTTGCAGCCTTCATTTCATGGACAATGGAAAAGAGGAAAATGGAACCAAATATTACCCCATTAATACGATACAAAAGTTAAGACTAGAAACCTAGAAGCAGATAGTCTGGATTAATCAAGGCTTTTCTATTTATTAGCCATGTGACCTTCAGCAAATTACTAGATTTCACTGAAACTCACTTTTTTTTGATCTGAAAAACAGAATTTACTGATAGTATCATTCTGGTGCTTGAGTATATACTTAAAGATGAAATTTGTAAACTGCAAAGTTCTTTTAAAAAAATCACAATGCTTGGCACATGACAAGTACTCAGTAAAGGCTGAAATTAATACATGTTGACTGAATTAATAAAACAAACAAATAAACAAGCCTGAGAAGGAATAAATCAGTCTTCTTTTAGCCACCTCTTATCATTGATATGAAGAATATAGGCTATACATTCTTGGTGGTAAGTATCTTCTTTATGAAGGAGATCTTCATATGTATCTGGAAAAAGAATGTAACTCATTATCTCAGATTTTTTTTCCAACAACTTTTACCTGAATAATTAAGCTAAGTGATAAAAGATGAATATTTTGACAATGTTGAAACGTATTTGCCAGTCATATTTTTGAGGTGACTGGAGAGTAGAAATTTATCACTTAATAAGTATTTTCCTATATTGTGATAACTACTCAACACAATTAATAATAAAAATGAATAGCATCCTTCAAAAGTGAAAGGCAATGTGACTACAATCAAGCACTTACTACTCCATAACATCAGACTAGATAAAATTAACACTTATGTTTTTTTATACAAGGTGTGCTCTAATTTATAAATTAAAATGTAACAAATAGGGACTTCCCTGGTGGTCCAGTGGTTAAGACTCTGTGCTCCCAATGCAGGGGCCCGGGTTTGATCCCTGGTCAGGGAACTAGATCTCGCATGCCTCAACTAAGATCTGGAGCAGCCAAATTAAAAAGAAAAAATATTAACAAACAGAAACAATTCAGAATTACCAGTATGTCATTAATGTTTTAGGTGAACAATACCCAACAGTTACAAAAAAATCCTCTAATAAATGAGTTAATGTATAATTTGGGCTGAAATATCTCATTTAAGCATGATATTCTAAACTTTTTCTAAAAAGCAGAGAAAAAAGAAATTAAACAACACCTTCAGAGTTTTAATACCTTAAATTACTTGACAGAATACACAAAATACCAAATATAAATTAACATTGCACTATACAAGTAATACTTAGAACTGTAACATGACAAAAATCAAGCACAAAAGCATTCTTAAAAATGAATAAATTCCACCAAGTAATATTAGTAACCTAAATCAAACAATTTAAAATGTTTTTATTTCTTCATATATTTACTATAAAACTTATTCTCTGAAGAACATAAACATGCTGAGAAGGCAATCTAACAGTATATAAAGTTTACAAATTAAAGGATAGTAGTTTCAAAGTTGTTTTTAAAAGTGCTCCAATGTCAAATTAAGGCTTAATTTGTTAATAATTAATAAAAGTTAGAATTATTTATTAGCTGTTTTATAATTGATAGGTGAGAGGTAACTTTATTAAGGCAACTGACATAGCTGGAAAATACTAAAGTTACAAAAATAGGAAAAAAAATTTTCTTCAAAATTCAGTAAAACATTGATACCATAAAAAGTTCTTTTTTATTAATGATATATTTGGTTTACTGACAATAAGTAGCATTAAAAAAATCCTTTTAAGTACTTATATAAAAGCCCTAAGAAAGCAACCGTAAGTGTACAGGCTTAAGTATCCAAAGAGAACCAACCCACAGGCTTAATAGATAGGCTTTAATTTATTTTGTGCCTTTATGGAAAGTAATTTTAAATTATTGCTAATGCTAATGCTAAGTCGCTTCAGTCGTGTCCGACTCTGTGCGACCCCGTCCCTGGGATTCTCCAGGCAAGAATACTGGAGTGGGCTGCCATTTCCTTCTCCAACACATGAAAGAGAAAAGTGAAAGTGAAGTCGCTCAGTCATGTCCGACTCTTAGCGACCCCATGGACTGCAGCCCACCAGGCTCCTCTGTCCATGGATTTTCTAGGCAAGATTACTGGAGTGGGGTGCCATTGCCTTCTAGGGACATATAACTCAAGAATAAGGTAGAGAGCACTCTGTCCTTGACTTTCCCAACTAGGAAAAAAATGGATCCTCTGAATACTGCTGTAAAATTTTGTTATAAAAAATTATTTACTTTTTCTGTCTTAAACGGGCTTCCCCGTTGGCTCAAAGGTAAAGAATCCACCTGCAATGCAGGAGAGGAGGGGCTCAATCCCTGGGTCAGGAAGATCCCCTGGAGAAGGAAATGGCAACATACTCCAGTATTTTTGTCTGGGAAATCCCATGGACAGAAATGATGGGCTACAGTGCATGGAGTCACAGAAGAGTCTGACAAGACTTAGTGACTTAATAACAACAATCTTAAAGACATGGAAACAACCTAGATGTCCATCAGCAGATGAATGGATAAGAAAGCTGTGGTATATATGCACAATGTAATATTACTCAGCCATTAAAAAGAATACATTTGAATCAGTTCTAATGAGGTGGATGAAACTGGAGCCTATTATACAAAGTGAAGTAAGCCAGAAAGAAAAACACCAATACAGTATACTAACGCATATATATGAAATTTAGAAAGATGGTAACAATAACCCTGTATGCGAGACAGCAAAAGGGACACAGATGTGTAGAACAGTCTTTTGGACTCTGTGGGAGAGGAGGGGGGATGATTTGGGCGAATGGCATTGAAACATGTATAATATCATATAAGAAACCAATTGCCAGTCCAGGTTCGATGCAGGATACAGGAAGCTTGGGGCTGGTGCCCTGGGATGACCCAGAGGGATGGTATGGGGAGGGAGGTGGGAGGCAGGTTCAGGATTGGGAACACATGTACACCCGTGGCGGATTCATGTTGATGTATGGCAAAACCAATACAATATTGTAAAGTAATTAGCCTCTAATTAAAATAAATAAATTTAAATTAAAAAAAAAAAAAAACCTATCAGGTGAAGTCAGAAAACATCAGAGCCTGTTAATAATTTTTAAGGTACACTTCTGTATCTTTAAAGAGGGCCATCTTTAACCAATCAAGCAACTACACATAAATACCAAACAATGTACCTCCACTTCAATCTCCAAATATTGCAAAAATGTGGACTACTCCCATAGCCATAGGATGATGCTGGAAGGCAAAGGTAGTAATTTTTTCTAAATACCTTATTTCTTAATTCTAAATGCACAAAATACAGTGCATGTATAAAACATACAGTCCAGTCTTTAGCCAGCTTACTTACCTTGAAGCAAATGGAGTTCTGACCATTGGGAAGAAAATTCTCAGCAACCATTTAGTTGCAGAAGTGGAATATTCTTGTTAAACGACCCTTCACTTCCTGGCTCAAAAGTTACCTCTGACCTTACTTCTCTCCCCCTTTCATGTACATTGAATCAAAGCACCATTTATAATAGAGTTAAGCCTCTGTGAGCAATTTTACTACAAATAAGAATGGTGGAGATTCACAAGCTCAGCTGCTACAACATGTAAGAAGCTTTAAACACATTAGAAATATATTCATTTCAAAGAGCTCTCTCTATAAAACAAAATGTGAAATAAAGCTTTGCAGCTGTTTTTTAATGCACCAAGCAGCCCACATTTGAAATGTTAACATAGTTATTACCTAAAAATGACCCAAAGAATATGTGAAACAACTAAAGAAAAAAAAAAAAAAACCTTAATTTTCTTTGATAGGAAGAAGCACCCTAGTTTCTTAGACTAAAATAATAAGAAAATACTATATGACACAAAACAAGAAAGGAAAGGCCTAAGAGTTACATGTTACAGTCTCTGAAGCTGGATAATGGAAAGGTAACTCTATATTTCTTTCTTCTTGTAAATTTATCTCCAGTATCTGAGTTGAAGCACAAAGCAGCAAGAGTGCAACTGATTCCAAACAACTTGGAATTTTATTGTAAACATCCCATAAAGAATGGCAACAAATTAGTCCAGTTTTTCTTTGAAGATAATTGCTTATAATGACTAATAACTGCCAAACAAAACATCTTTTATAAACCAAGCCAGTTTAGTTTACCTTTCTTTACTGAATTTTAGTTTAATGGACATTTCGTCCATATACAACATCACATCAACTATTAACTGAATGATTTTCCACCTTAAAATTTACGGATACTAAGAACAAACATAAGGTACAATTTTGTTAATACTTTGTTAGGAATTACAAAAGACAAGGATGATAAGTTACAGGACAAAGAAATAAATTACTGATTGCCATCACCACAGTATTGTTTAAAGAATTAACATTTGTAGTACTGCCTAATATGTATCTGGTGACACATGTAAACCACATTTCCCAAGTGGGTTTCTAAATATTCTTGTATGTGATTTCAAAAGTCAATTACCAATGGCAATTTTAATATGTATCAATAGTTTTATTTTTAGAAAATACTTACAATGCTTTTATGTCAAAGTATCATATTCTAAATTTAATTAAGATAGGTCTAAGAGTAACAAATGGGCACACATATAAATAAACAAACACATCTTAACTCTAAACTGCAGGGCCTTTCTACTGTACTTCTCCCATCAATGAATCATAAATTGCCAGTTTTGTTGAAGTTTGCTAAATTAGGTACAGTCTTCATTGCAGAAAGAGAAATGAAGGTAAGAGCAAGCAGGAGAGAAATGATGGAATAGGAAATAAGGATAAGACTATATGAGAAATAAATGTCAAGAAATTTGAGGACAGTAGATATTATACAAAATACAGCACCATAAATATAATTTAACTTCATAATTAAAATTTAATCAAAACTTGTTAAATTTGGGAAAATGATCTTTGAATATTCTACTTTCAATAACTTTCATAAAGCCTCACGTAACACAAAAATGTTGGGGATGGAATTAACATATAAAACAATGAACTTTAAATGTTAAAAGTTCCATTTCTTCCCCCAGAAGTAATGATGTATTTCCCAACTCAAAATGTTGGTTATTGTTTAAAAGGCAGGATATCAAAGTATACTGAAAATTATGTAGTTAAGTCTCCCTTCTGTGGATGTGAAAATTCCAACTTAAAAAGAAAACGCCAACTTTAAACCTAAGTACCAGTTGATAAATGTGCATAAAATAATTCCCGAGATATATAAGCAAGTAATAGATGTTTAATTTTATCACTACAAGATACAAATTTTGAAAAATTCTCCAAAAAGTTTTTATCAAAAGTTAGAAGTGGCATACACATCTTTCTATTTCAATCATTCTGTTATTATCTGATGACAATCTAGGATTACAACAAAAGCAATGACAAAGATAAATCACTCAAATTTACTTTAAAATATTGGAAGGCTGAGTTAGATATCTGAGCACACAGTTGTGCAGAATAAGATCTAATAATTTTACTCAGTTTCCTAGCCTCTGGGTGAAACAAAGTGCTGTATGGAAGAATTCGAGTACAAGCCTGATCTCTGGGAAAGGAAACAGACAAAGAAACACATGAAAGAAGGGCAAATTAAATTTTAAAAATAGGGCATATGTACACAACAAAATGTAGATTGTTTATCTAGAAGGCATGATGATATGGATAATCAAGCAGTATATATACAGGGTAAGTGCTTTACAACAGAAGCAATGAATTGGTAGACAGTGAATACAGCTGTCTTCCATATAAACTTTTTCTTAATGTCTGAGATAAAACATGTTAAATTGAGGGAAAAAAATTTACATATAGATCTGTGCACACACACACATGAGTGTATGCATGCACGCACACACACACAAATTTAGTCATTACACTAAGAGGCCAGTGAATGTTTTAGAGAGCATCCTGTTGCTGGAAGAGATATACACAGCAAGCCATAGAAGCAACACAATCTGTTTCATAAACAGATACACATGCTAGAATCTTAAAGCTGGGAATTTAAACATTATTAGCATTCATGAGAAACATTACAATTCATTGACTATTAATATCTAGAATGGGAATAGGCTTGTACATGTATATGCTCTCATGGACCTAAATGTAACTTTTTTCTTAGAAATTCATTTAAAATTTAGACTTTTTTTTTTTTTTTTTTCCAAATTTCTTAGCTCATTTCCTACTTGCTTTGCTATGGCTAAACCCAGATCTTATTTAGGTTTAAAGAACCTCTAAAAAATTAAAGTGATAAAATATCAATGCAATACAAATACAACACATTCACAAGAGGTGATATTACAAAAAAAAAAAAAAAAAAGCAAAGTATAAATTGGGGGGTGGGAATCCAGATATAAAAGTAAAAACACTGTCTTCCAAACTTTTATTTTTACACTTATTAAAATAATTTGCATGCAAACAGAAAATTATCTGTTTTGTAGTAAGTGAAAACTATGCTCATCTAACATACCCTGGTGACTAACTCTTTACATCCTAGTAACTGAAATCAACATTACAGCAAAATGCTGTTCACTAGTATTTTCACAGTATCTCACTACATATAAAATATTCTTTAAAATGTCTTCACCCTTTTTATTCTAATTATCTAAACCTAGAAAATCTTGACATTTGGGAAATAAATGTGCCATTTTTATTTTTCAAAATAAATTATAAATAAAGCTTGAGATAGCTAAACCACACAAATGGCAATTCTTCTACATTTCAAGAGGTCAGCTCTTCATAGAAGAATGTCAAAAAAATTTTTCACACAACAACGATATACATGATACACATTTGGATATATCCATGAATTTAAGTAACTATGTTACTTTGAATAGGGTAGGCCAAAGTGTTATCAGTTTCAGAAAAACACAGGCACAAATTTAGTCTAAATGTCCAAGATATGAATAACTAAAATAGTACATTTTATCAAAAATCAAATGTAGTTTTAAACATGAATGTTTTTAAATCTATATTATGGGTTAAAAGTGGCAGCTGAGTTACAACCAGAAGTAATTTTGGTTTAGTGAAAAGTAGACTACAATAACAAAAAATAAACTTGATCTACTGTCAGGAAATATAATTTAGTTCCATTAATGATTTGCAATACTTTCTTAAAGCCTGAACATCATTTCTACTGCAAGTGAAAATTGCTTAAAGATGTTAGTCCAAGAAAATCCCCTACCCAACCCAACCAAAAAAGCAATGCTATGTGTGTACTCCTTCCTCTGCACTTAAGGATCTTCAGATGCATGAAATGAATGAAAACATGAGACAAATACATTAGCTTAAGAAATATCCTGGGATTACTAAGCATATATTAAGAAGTTCCTTTTATTCCATAAGTTTGATCTATGGGCAAACTGGTTGTTACAAAAACAGAGATCAATATTATGCTTACCTCAAAAATCTAGGTTATCTAATGAATTAGCAAATTTGCAATCTCTCAAATTTGAGGAGTAAAATTGATCTTGGAACTCAAGCTCACTTATGGAACCAATGTGCACTCTACTGCTGTAAACAAGACCATAAGGTTTATTTTTAATCTATAAAATAATGACTCAAAATATCAGTGTGCAGTGCAACCAGGTTCTATTCTGAAAGATTAACAGAAGAACCCTTTGGAATGGTATGAGCTGAACCTACATTGATTCAAAATATTAGCTAGCTAAAACATTCCAACTCAAACTAGGTGCTGTGCTACATTTTAAAATTCAATACCAGTCACTCACAGCTGTTAAATAGCAAGTGGTAGCAGGGATATATAAGCAGTAGATCAAGTCTACTTACACAAATATGCTCTAAGAAAAGCCTAATAAGGTAGAGCTTATGATACTTGAGAAAATTTAAGTACAACTATTCATTTGAGAGCCAATACAATTATCAACAACCTCTCAGCTTATGAGTATTCATTCCTACCATGCTTGTTCTATTTCTCCTTAGTTAGTAATGAATAACAGCATCTATTTTTCTTAATGTTTCCAGTAGTTGTAGTTAATAGAGGTAGCTGAGCTACTATTCAGTTATTCTTTGTGGATGAGGATTTTTCAAATATTTAAGTTATTCTTTAAGCTACACAAGTTCTATTAATGCAATAAAATATAACAGAAAAAAAGAAAATGGATGCAAGAAACTTTTGCATTTGGCACCTTGTCTAGATTGATACCTCAAGTATTCTTTTTTAATAAAGTTAATGCACACATCAGGACACACCACAAAGATCTGCTACATATTTACAAGGCACCAACCCTTTCTCACCTTTAACATGAATTAAGCAAATCAATGAAAAGCATATTAAGAACCCCCCACCCCCCAAAAAAACTGTAGTATAAATATATACTTCAGTTCAGTACAATTCATGAAAGTTTGGCCTGGGAAGAGTAAAATAATCCAGATCGTTCTTACAATATAGAAACTGTAAACATTTAATAGCTGCCTTTAGGATTGGTGTATTGTGCAAAAGTTATTATTACAGGTACAAGAATCAAAATGGCAAAAACAAACTATATAAAACTCTGTAAGAAGGTGCTATACTTCTGTGATACAAAAGCAAAAGAGGGATATTCCATTTAGATAAAAATGTCATGCTACTCTTAAGAAGCTGAATGCTCCCTTAATGTAGTAAATCTGTAGTGTGTCTGTGGTTTGTGTGTGTGTGTGTGTGTAGAATTTTTTTTTTTAAATTTAAGGCCTAATGAGTAAGGCTTGTTTGAACAAATGAAGTGTGGAGATCAAAAGTCTTGAAACAAATGTATACTGGCATAATGGAAAAGCACCAATGTGAAAGGAAGCAGAAGTCCCCACACAACTTGCTTTGTAGATTTCCTGGTAAATTCCCTGCAGTAGAAGGCCATTGAATTTTTAAAATTATTCTAAATTTATTAACTGCTAATAATTCCATCCCATGAGATGGCTAACCCTGGCTTTTTCTGTCATTTTACGCACTCTGCCTGATCTGGATGTACCAAGATTCAGAGGATCTTCAGTGGACACAAAATTGTCATTATCAGAATCATCATTATATAAAACAGTCCTCCTGCCTTGATTTCTTGTTTTAATTCGAGGCAGTCTACTGAAGCGTCCTGAAAACATAGTATCAAATTCATCATCTGTAATACGTGCACGTTTGGCTCTGGTGGCTCCTCTAGAAGCACCTCTTCCACCTCTCCCTCTTCCTCTCCCTCTCCCACCTCCTCCACCTCTTCCTCGACTGCCTCGTCCCCTGCCTCCTCTTCCTCTGCCTCCTCTACTCCATCTACCCCATCTGCCCCATCTGCCCCTTCCTCCCGTGCCTCTCGTTTTCCAGTTTCTTTTTCCATTGGCATATTGCTTTCTGAGTTTTCTTTTAGGCCTAGTTTGTATGAATTTGCTATAATCATGGTCTCCATCTACATAATCTTGATCTGTTCTGGAAGTTGATTCAGAGTCAGAATCAGAACCACAGGTACTTTCAGAACTTAAACTGGATTCTAACTCTCCACTCTCTGAGGAGGATAAATGTGATTTCTCTTTTGTTTCTTTTTTTCTTTCTCTTCTCTTCCCATGATTTCATCTTCTTCTGATGCACTAAGTAGTTTTCTCTTGATTCCTGTCCGGGGCTCTCTGCCATCACCATTTGTAAGGGGTCCATCAATGGAGTGATCTAAATCAAGATGAATAATTTTTTTTAAAGTTAAGCTTTTACACTGATAAGATGATTATTTATGTTCAAAAATTAAGAAACTATCAAAAAATATTTGGTGCCCAAGTATATAGATGGGGTAAAACCATACAGAGTGCTGGAGTATGAATTTAAATCTGTTTGAAATGGAAGATGTTGTTGTTGTTTAGATGCTAAGTCATGTCTGACTCTTTTGCAACCCCATGGACTGCAGCCTGAAAGGCTCCATTGTCCATGGGATTTCTCAAGCAAGAATACTGGAGTGAGTTGCAATTTCCTCCTCCAGAGGGTCTTCCTAACCCAGGGATCGAACTCACATCTATTGCATTAGTAGGCAGATTCTTTATCACTAAGCCACCAGGGAAGCTCCTGAAATGGAAGATACTAAGGTTTTTATTTTTGTCTGACGAACTTTTGCAGGGATGAAGGGACTGTGTAGGGATGACAGGGGATGAAAAAGCTAGGCAAAAATTTAAGGGCTTGAACTCTAGGAGGGAACATGGGCACATGTTCAGAATAATCTTACGCATTCACTCAACAATTATTAATGACTACTTACTATCAACTAGGCATTGCATTGGAATTGGCATTGATGGAATGCCAATGGAATATGGCATTGGAATATGGCAATGGACATTGGAATATGGCAATGATGAGACAAAGTATTTAGTCCTTGAATTTATATTTTATATTTTAGTGCGAAACCCTGATAGACAATGAAGCAGACAAATAATTTCAAGTACTAAAACGGATTATAAAGAAAAGGAAAAGTGGGTAAAGAAAAGAGTGTGAATGTATGTATAATAGCTAGGGAAGACTTTTCAGCTGAGGCAGTATTTGAGAAAAAAACTGAATGAGGTGATATCTGGACTTTAACTGGAGGAAATAGCAACCAGTAAAATTAATAAGAGTAGAAGAGAGAAACAGGAAATAAGTTGGAGATGACAGCCAATGTAGAATTTTAAAGCTAGAGAATGACAGGATTCAATTTACATTAAAAGACTGCTATGGTTGCTATCATCTGAGTTAATATTAGCCATTCTAGTTCATTTTAGTTATATGATTCCTAAAATGCTGACGTTCACTCTTGCCATCTCCTATTTGACCACTTCCAATTTGCCTTGATTCATGGACCTAACATTCCAGGTTCCTATGCAGTACCGCTCTTTACAGCATCAAACGTTGCTTCCATCACCAGTCACATCCACAGCTAGGTGTTGTTTTTGCTTTGGCTCCATCTCTTAATTCTTTCTGGAGTTATTTCTCCACTGATCTCCACTAGCATACTGGGGACCTACTGACCTGGAGAGTTCATCTTTCAGTGTCCTATCTTTTTGCCTTTTCATACTGTTCATGGGGTTCTCAAGGCAAGGATACTAAAGTGGTTTGCCATTCCCTTTGAAGTGCACCACATTTTGTCAGAACTCTCCACCATGACCCATCTATCCTGGGTAGTCCTACACGGCATGGCTCATAGTTTCGTTGAGTTAGACAAGGCTGTGGTCCATGTGATTAGATTGGTTAATTTTTTGTGATTGAAGGCAAGAATCCCTTAGAAGAAATGGAGTAACCATCATAGTCAACAAAAGAGTCTGAAATGCAGTAGTACTTGGATGAAATCTTAAAAACGACAGAATGATCTCTCTCTGTTTCCAAGCCAAACCAATCAATATCATGGTAATCCAAGTCTATGCCCTGACCAGTAATGCTGAAGAAGCTGAAGTTGAATGGTTCTATGAAGACCTAAAAGGCCTTCTAGAACTAACATCCAAAAAACATGTCCTTTTCATTATAGGGGAGTGGAATGCAAAAGTAGGAAGTCAAGAAACACCTGGAGTAACACAAAAATTTGGCCTTGGAGTACAGAATGAAGCAGGGCAAAGGTTAATAGAGTTTTACCAAGAGGACACACTGGTCATAGCAAACATCCTCTTCCAGCAACACAAGAGAACACTCTACACATGGACATCACCAGATGGTCAACAACAAAATCAGACTGATTGTATTCTTTGCAGCCAAAGATGGAGAAGCTCTATACAGTCAGCAAAAACAAGACCGGGAGCTGACTGTGGCTCAGATCATGAACTCCTTATTGCCAAATTCAGACTTAAAGCGAAGAAAGTAGGGAAAACCACTAGACCATTCAGGTATGACCTAAATCAAATCCCTAACAATTATACAGTAGAACTGAATAATAAATTTACCGGATTAGATCTGGTAGAGTGCCTGATGAACTATGGACAGAGGTCCATGAAACAGTATAGAAGACAGGGATCAAGGCCATCCACAAGAAAATGAAAAGCAAAAAAGCAAAATGGCTGTCCGAGAAGGCCTTAAAAATAACTGTGAAAAGAAGAGAAGCAAAAAGCAAAGGAGAAAAGGAAAGATATACCCATCTGAATGCAGAGTTCCAAAGAATAGCAAGGAGTGATAAGAAAACCTTCCTCAGTGATAAATGCAAAGAAATAGAGGCAAACAATAGACTGGAAAGACCAGAGATCTCTTCAAGAAAATTAGAGATACAAAGGGAATATTTCATACAAAGATGGACTTAATAAAGGACAGAAATGGTATGGACCTAACAGAAGCAGAAGATATTAAGAAGAGGTGGCAAGAATTCACAGAAAAAGCATACAAAAAAGATCTTCATAAACAAGATAATCACAATGATGTGATCACTCACCTAGAGCCAGACATCCTGGAATGTGAAGTCAAGTGGGCCTTATGAAGCATCACTATGATCAAAGTTAGTGGAGGTGATGGAATTCTGGTTGAGCTACTTCAAATCCTAAAAGATGATGCTGTGAAAGTTCTGCACTCAATATGCCAGCA
Source organism: Tragelaphus eurycerus (assembly GCA_935064755.1). Taxonomy (NCBI): domain Eukaryota; kingdom Metazoa; phylum Chordata; class Mammalia; order Artiodactyla; family Bovidae; genus Tragelaphus; species Tragelaphus eurycerus. Next base: position 10,756,342 of record CAKXYN010000046.1, on the reverse strand, counting down.
AATTTGGAAAACTCAGCCGTGGCCACAGGACTGGAAAAGGTCAGTTTTCATTCCAATCCCAAAGAAAGGCAATGCCAAAAAATGCTCAAACTACCGCAAAATTGCACTCATCTCACATGCTAGTAAAGTAATGTTCAAAATTCTCCAAGCCAGGCTTCAACAATGTGAACTATGAATTTCTAAATGTTCAAGCTGGTTTTACAAAATGCAGAGGAACCAGAGATCAAATTGCCAACATTCCCTGGATCACTTAAAAAGCAAGAGAGTCCCAGAAAAACATCTTCTGCTTTAATGACTATGCCCAAATTACTGTGTGGATCACAAGAAACTATGGAAAATTCTGAAAGAGATGGGAATACCAGAACACCTGACCTGCCTCTTGAGAAATCAGTATGCAGATCAGTAAGCAACAGTTAGAATTAGACATGGAATAACAGACTGATTCCTAATAGGGAAAGGAGTACGTCAAGGCTGTATATTGTCACCCTGCTTATTTAACTTATATGCAGAGTACATCATGAGAAACACTGGGCTGGATGAATCACAAGCTGGAATCAAGATTGTGGGGAGAAACATCAGTAACCTCAGATATGCAGATGACACCACCCTTATGGCAGAAAGTGAAGAAGAACTAAAGAGCCTCTTGATGAAACTGAAAGAGGAGAGTGAAAAAGTTGGCTTAAAGCTCAACATTCAGAAAATGAAGATCACGGCATCTGGTCCCATCACTTTATGGCAAATAGATGGGGAAACAGTGGAAACAGTGGCAGATTTTTATTTTTATTTTTCTGGGCTCCAAAATCACTGCAGATGTTGACTGCAGGCATGAAATTAAAAGACGCTTACTCCTTGGGAGAAAAATTATGACCAACCTAGACAGCATATTAAAAAGCAGAGACATTACTTTGCCAACAAAGTTTCATCTACTGAAGGCTATGGTTTTTCCAGTAGTCATGTGTGAATGTGAGAGTTGGACTATAAAAAAGCTGAGTGTTAAAGAATTGCTGTTTTTGAACTATGGTGTTGGAGAAGACTCTTCAGAGTCCCTGAACTGCAAGGAGATCCAATAGTCCATCCTAAAGGAAATCAGTCCTGAATATTCATTAGAAGGACGGATGTTGAAGCTGAAACTCCAATACTTGGGCCACCTGATGTGAAGAGCTGACTCATTTGAAAAGACCCTGATGCTGGTAAAGATTGAAGGCGGGAGGAGGAGACGACAGAGGATGAGATGGTTGGATGGGATCACTGACTCAATGGACATGAGTCTGGGTAAATTCCAGGAGTTGGTGATGGACAGGGAGGCCTGGCGTGCTGCAGTCCATGGGGTCGCAAAGAGTCAGACACGACTGAGTGACTGAACTGAACTGAACTGAGGGTTGCTGTGCTATGGCAAATAGTTGTGGAAACAATGGAAACAGTGACAGACTTTATTTTCTTGGACTGCAAAATCACTGCAGGTTGTGACTGCAGCCATGAAATTATAAGACACTTGCTCCTTGGAAGGAAAGCTATGACTAACCTAGACAGCATATTAAAAAGCAGAGACATTACTTTGCCAACAAAGGTCCATCTAGTCAAACCTATGGTTTTTCTAGTAGTCATGTATGGATATGAGAGTTAAATCATAAAGAAGGTTGAGTACCTAAGAATTGATGCCTTTGAACTGTAGTGTTGGAGAAGACTTAGACAGCAAGATCAAACCAGTCAATCCTAAAGGCAATCAACCCTGGAATATTCATTGGAAGGACTGATGCTGAAACTGAAATTCCATTACTGTGTCCATCTGTTTCAAAGAGCCAGCTCTTTAGAAAAGAGCCTGATGTTGGGAAAGATTGAAGGCTGAATGAGAAGGGGATGACATAGGACGAGCTGGTTGGATGGCATCATCACTGAGTCAATGGACATGAGTTTGAGCAAGCTCCAGGAGATAATGAAGGACAGGGAAGCCTGGCATTCTGCAGTCCATGGGATCGCAAAGGGTTGGACATGACTGAGCATCTGAACGCCAACAGTTGCTGTTCAGAGAACAGAACAGAGAAGGGGCAAGACTGGAAGCAGAGATCAATTGACAGTACACTGTAATAGACATGATATGTAAGATATTATGAGATTTACCAATTGAGGTGATGAGAAGTGATTGGATTTACATATTTCCTTCTGGAGAAGCTATCAGAACCAACATTTATAGTTCGAACTGACAGGATTTGTTGACTGACTGGATATGAAATGCTAAGTAAAAAGGAAAGTCAACTCCAAGGTTTTATGGCCTGTTGGAGATATTTTGCTTGGTTAGAGAACAATGAAGGAGAATAGGTTTGGGCAAGCTGTTGAAAAAAATAGATTCCAGATTTAAATACTACCAGAAATCTTAAGGCATTTTAAGAAGAAAAAGAAAATTAGGTGGATATAGCAGTCTAGAAATCAAGGGAGACTTGAATAGAGCTGGAGATATAGTTTTGGAAATTTTCAGTAAAGAAGTAACATTTACAGTGAAGAGAACTGAGAAAGCTTACCAAGAGAGCAAGAAGGTGACTGAGGACTGAGATTTGATATATTTCAACATTTAAAGATAAAAAATAATTGGCAAAGATAAGCAGGGTAGGAGGAAAACAGGAGAGTGGATTGGAAAAACTGGAGAGAACAAAGAGTAGGGTTGTATGGTAATCATAACTACAAGATTGGCATAAGTGTTATGGACTTAATTTTGTGTGCCCTCCCACTTTTGCCAAATACATATGTTGAAGCCCTAGCCGCCAATATGACTGTATTTTGAGACAAGGCCCTTATAGAAATAATTAAAATTAAAAGAAATCCTAAGGGTAGATGGGCCCTAATGCACTAGGACTGGCATCCTTAGAAGAGAAAGACACACCAATGCTTTCTGGCTCTCCCTGACTGTGTATAGAGAGAAAAAGCCACATGAGGACACAGGGAGAAGGTAGCCATCGGCATGCAAGGAAGAAAAGTCCTCACTAGACACCAATCCTGCTGGCACCTTGATCTTGGATTTTGAGCCTTCAGAACTGTGAGAAAATAATGTCTATTGCAGACTTATGAAAAGGTGCACAACATCTCTAATCATCAGGGCAATGAAAATCAAAACTACAATCAGGTATCAGTTCACAACTGTTAGGATGGCTAATATTGAAACGATAAAGATTGGCAGTGGTTAAGACTACACACTTCCAATGCAGGGGGTGTAGGTTCAACTCCTGGTTGGGGAACTAAGAACCCACATGTTGCACAGCACAGCTAAAAATTTCTAAAAACTAAATAATAAAATACAAAATTGAAAAAAGATAAGTGTTAGGGAGGATAAAGAGAAAAGGGAACCCTTGCACACTGTTGGAGAGAAAGTAAATCAGTACAGCCATTATGGAAATCAGTAAAGATGTTCCCTAAAACAGAACTACCATTTGATTCAGCAATCCTACTTCTGGGCATATATCCAAAGAAATAGAAATCAGGATCTTGAAGATACGTCTGTATTTCCACGTTCAATATAGCAGTATTCATAAGAGGCAAGACATGGAAACAGCCAATCTTCCTACAGATGAATGGATAAAAGAAAGAAATCCTGCCATTTACAACATGCATGGAACTAGAAGACATTATGCTAAGCAAAATAAGCAACATACAGAAAAAGAAATATTGCACAATATCATTTATATGTATAATTTAAAAGTCATACTCATAGAGGCCAAGAGTAGGATGGTGGCTGCCAGGAGCTGGAGGGTGGAAAAATGTGGAGGTGTTGGTAAAAGGGTACAGAGATTCAGTTATTCTGGATGAATAAATTCTGGATATCAAATATACAGCATGGTGACAACAGTTAATACTGTATTGTACACCTGAAATTCACTAAGAGTCTAGACTTTAAATCTTCTCCACACATGCACGCACGCACGCACGCGCACACACACACACACACACACACACACACACACACACACACACGTGGCTACGTGAGGGATAATGTTAGCTTGACTCTGGTGGCCATTTCTCAGTGCATATATATATATAACAAAATATCAAGTGGTACACTTTAAACATACAATTTTTAAATGTCAAATGGTATCTCAATAAAGCTGCTAAAAAATGAGTGTCTGTTGTTTAAGCTACCCAGTCTGTAGTATCTCATTGTGACCAGCCACGTTGACTACTAGACTAGGCAAAAAACTATGGGGATAGCAATATGAACTATAGACAAGAGATTTAAGTGATATTAAAAAGTTGTAGAATTTACAAAACTTAGAAAGTGACACTTATGAGGGATAAAAGGTGAGTCAAAGAATGTTGTTAAGATTTTAAGCAGGATGACTCAGAAGATGACGGTGTCATTAAAATAGTGAGTGCAGAGAAAGAAGCACAATTGAAACAGAAAAATGGATGCTAAGCAAACCAGGGAAATTCTTTTAGGAAGTACTATAAATTATACTGATAGAACAAACAGATGTTAGGGCTAGATACATGAATTTGGAGTTACTAGCATAAAGACCAGAGAAGGCAATGGCACCCCACTCCAGTACTCTTGCCAAGAAAATCCCATGGATGGAGGAGCCTGGTAGGCTGCAGACTGTGGGGTCGCTAAAAGTCAGACATGACTGAGTGACTTCACTTTCACTTTTCACTTTCATGCACTGGAGAAGGAAATGGCAACCCACTCCAGTGTTCTTTCTTGGAGAATCCCAGGGATGGGGGAGCCTGGTGGGCTGCCGTCTATGAGGTCACACAGAGTCGGATACAACTGAAGTGACTTAGCAGCAACATAAAGATGACTGATGTAGTTATTAGAGTCCTTTATTTGTAGAAGACAAAAAAAAAAAAAAAAAGTGAGAAACTGCAAATAGGAGGCATGAAGGACCAAAGAAAAGACAAAATATAGAAATATAGGCAAAACAGAGATATACAATCAGTAGAGTATAGAAGCTAAGCAGTGGAATTCCTAAAGCAGGTAGTCAATAGCATGCAAAGATATAGAAAGATCGAGGAGTTGGGGTACTAAGAAAAGGACACTGGTCGGTCACTGAAGATTACTGGTGATTCTGAGGAGAATAGCTTTTAGGGAGTGGTGGCAGCAAAGGTAAGACTACAAAGGATAAGGGGATGTTTAGATTGAAAGAAAACAGAGGTGGAAAGTAGAAGCTATACTTTCTAAAAGCTTGACAGTGAAGGAAAGGACAAAAAGAGAAGTGGCAATGAATATACAATGTATAGCAGGATCAAAGGTGAAGGTAAAGATATAGACTGGGAAAAATGAAGCCACTAATTATTTTAAAGTAATCAGATGCTTCAATATTTGCCTTATAACATAAAATATAACTTTAGAATATATATTTTAAGTTATTTAATACTTTAATAATAATTAACAATTTAATCTTTCATTAAAATTTATATAAATTAGAATGTACATATTCCAAAAAAAAAAGATATTTGTAGAAGAATATTAATCATTCTTCCAAACTTCAAATGGATGACTACATCAGAACTTCCTTTGAACATGGTCAGGGTCTACAACATAAAGTTTGCATAACATTCAGTATTTATAACTGATGCAGCCAGACATGGTCCAAACTGGATGTACATGATAATGAATTATTAGGTCAATGATTTCCTTTTTAGCAATGAAAATTATTCTTCAAATGAAAGCTATATGAAAGCTCAAAGCTCATCATATGAAATTAAAAAAAAAAAAAAAAGAGTTGTTCTGGTTGAATGGAGAAAGTTCTGTGACTTTCTGAAATACCTCTGTGGATTACCAAGAAATAGGTAGAGCAGTCTGAAAACCCCTGAATTATTGAGACAGCAGGCCCCGAAGAAAAATAATATTTGAGTTATATAACTGGAAAACAAAAAGAAGGTTTCAAAAGTGGGGCTTGACTGAAAGAAGGCTCATTTCTCGACATACACCCTTTGTAAAATACGGGTAGCCCTTAGAAATATTAGGCCTATTTAAAGATTATACTGATTTTTTTTCCTTTTTTCTTAATGTAGTTTAATAAAATGAACAATCTTAAATACATCAAACAGTCTGGGTTTTATATGCTCAGGGAAAGATAACTTTATTTAGTTTTTCTTCCCTACTCATTTTATATTCTATTTTAAAAAACTAAGATATGTTTGGAAATGTGCATATGAAATCCTATCTGACTCAAATTTGACAATATTGAAATCCTCATTAATTTTAAGGACATGCTAAATTTTACTACCTAAATATATCAGCTTTTAAAGGATTTGTGATAAAGGAACAAAGAATAAATGCCCTGTTCATATTTATTTCTTACCTTGCTTAGTTGGCAAAACTCTATTTCGAAATGATTTGGCTTTCCCTGGGTCATGGCTATTTCCACTTCGGTTATATCCACTGAAGCTCGATGAAGAAAATGGCCCATCTGGTTCATCATCAAGTAAATACAGTGAAAGCCCTTCAGCAGCATCTGAAACTTAACATTTAAAAAAAAGACTATAATGTTAACATAATTATGCTTTCATAAAAACTAAAAAGGCTGCTTTTAAAACTATAGCACACTCAGTTATTTCACTCTAACATCAAAATTACAAGTTGTTTGAAAAAAAATATGAATATTTTGAGAACAAATGTTTTATTACATCATTAAATTTTCAGGCTCCACCCATCAACACAAAATTGGATTAAAGATTTACTAAGCATAGCCCCTCACATCAGAATATGACCCAGTTTCTCCTTCAGTCAGTCTCTCCCAACAGGAAGCTTCCATAAGCCTCTTATCCTTTTTCATCAGAGGGCAGACAGACTGAAAACCACAATCACAGAAAACTAACCAATCTAATCACATGGACCACAGCCTTGTTTAACTCAATCAAACTATGAGCCATGCCGTGTAGGGCCACCCAAGACGGATGGGTCATAGTGGAAAGTTATGATAAAATTTGGTTCACTGGAGAAGGGAACGGCAAACCACTTCAGTATTCTTGCCTTGAGAACCCCATGAACAGTATGAAAAGGCAAAAAGATAGGACACTGAAAGATGAACTCCCCAGGTTGGCAGGTCCCCAGTATGCTACTGCAGATCAGTGGAGAAATAACTCCAGAAAGAATGAAGAGACAGAGCCAAAGGAAAAACAACCCCAAGTTGTGGATGTGACTGCTGATAGGAGCAAAGTGTGATGCTGTAAACAGCAATATTTCATAGGAACCTGGAATGTTAGGTCCATGAATCAGGTTAACTGGAAGTGGTCAAACAGGAGATGCCAAGAGTGAATGTCAACATTTTAGGAATCAGCGAACTAAAATGGACCGGAATGGGTGAATTTAACTCAGATGACCATTATATCTACGAATGGGGGCAAGAATCCCTTAGAAGAAATGGAGTAGCCATCATAGTCAACAAAAGAGTACAAAATGCAGTACTTGGATGCAATCTAAAAAATGACAGAATGATCTCTGTTCGTTTCCAAGGCAAACTATTCAATATCCTGGTAATCCAAGTCTATGCCCTGACCAGTAATGCTGAAGAAGCTGAAGTTGAATGGTTCTATGAAGACCTACAAGACCTTCTAAAACTAACACCCAAAAATGATGTCCTTTTCATTATAGGGGACTGGGATGCAAAAGTAGGAAGTCAAGAAACACATGGAGTAACAGGCAAATTTGGCCTTGGGATACGGAATGAAGCAGGGCTAAGGATAATAGAGTTTTACGAAGAGAAAGCACTGGTCATAGGAAACACCCTCTTCCAACAACACAAGAGAAGACTCTACACATGGACATCACCAGATGGTCAACACCAAAATCAGATTGATTATATTCTTTGCTGCCAAAGATGGAGAAGCTCTACATAGTTAGCAAAAAGAAGACTGGGACCTGACTGTGGCACAGATCGTGAACTCTTTATTGCCAACTTCAGACTTAAATTGAAGAAAGTAGGAAAACCACTAGGCCATTCAGGTATGACCCCAATCAAATCCCTTATGATTATACAGTGGAAGTGAAAAAAAGATTCAACGTATTAGATCTGACAGACAGAGTGCTTGAAGAACTATTGACGGGGGTCGAGACACTGTACAGTAGACAAGGATCAAGACCATCCCCAAGAAAAAAGAAATGCAAAAAAGTAAAATGGCTGTCTGAGGAGGCCTTACAAGTAGCTGTGAAAAGAAGAGTAGTAAAAGGCAAAGGAGAAATGGAAAGATATAAGCATCTGAATGCAGAGTTCCAAAGAATAGCAAGAAGAGATAAGAAAGCCTTCCTCAGCAATCAATGCAAAGAAATAGAGGAAAACAACAGAATGGGAAAGACTAGAGATCTCTTCAAGAAAATTAGAGATGCCAAGGGAACATTTCATGCAAAGATGGGCTTGATAAAGGACAGAAATGGAATGGACCTAACAGGAGCAGAAGATATTAAGAAGAGGTGGCAAGAATACACAGAAGAACTATACAAGAAAGATCTTCATGACCCAGATAATCATGATGGTATGATCACTCACCTAGAGCCAGAGATCCTGGAATGCGAAGTCAAGTGGGCCTGAGGAAGCATCACTATGATCAAAACTAGTGGAGGTGATGGAATTCCAGTTGAGCTATTTCAAATCCTATAAGATGATGCTGTGAAAGTGCTGCACTCAATATGCCAGCAAATTTGGAAAACTCAGCAGTGGCCACAGGACTAGAAAAGCTCAGTTTTCATTTCAATCCCAAAGAAAGGCAATGTCAAAGAATGCTCAAACTGCCGCACAATTGCACTCATCTCACACGCTAGTAAAGTAATGCTCAAAATTCTCCAAGCCAGGCTTCAGCAATATGTGAACTGTGAACTTCCTGATGTTCAAGCTGGATTTAGAAAAGGCAGAGGTACTGGAGATCAAATTGCCAAAATCCGTTGGATCATCAAAAAAGCAAAAGAGTTCCAGAGAAACATCTATTTCTGCTTTATTGACTATGCCAAAGCCTTTGACTATGTGGATAACAATAAACTGTGGAAAACTGTTCAAGAGATGGGAATACCAGACCACCTGACCCACCTCTTGAGAAATCTGTATACAAGTCAGGAAGCAATAGTTAGAACTGGATATGGAACAACAGACTGGTTCCAAATAGGAAAAGGAGTACGTCAAGGCTGTATATTGTCATCCTGCTTATTTAATTTATATGCAGAATACATCATGAGAAACACTGGGCTGGAAGAAGCACAAGCTGGAATCAAGATTGCAGGGACAAATATCAATAACCTCAGATGTGCAGATGACACCACCCTTAAAGCAGAAAGCAAAGAACTAAAGAGCCTCTTGATGAAAGTGAAAGTGGAGAGTGAAAAAGTTGGTTTAAAGCTCAACATTCAGAAAACTAAGATCATGGCCTCTGGTCCCATCACTTCATGGCAAATAGACAGTGAAACAGTTGAAACAGTGACAGATTTCATTTTTTCAGCTCCAAAATCACTGCAGATGTTGCCTGCAGCATGAAATTCAAAGACACTTACTCCTTGGAAGAAAAGTTATGACCAACCAAGTCAGCATATTAAAAGTAGAGACATCACTGCCAACAAAGGTCCATCTAATCAAAGCTATGGTTTTTCCAGTAGTCATGTATGGATGTGAGAGTTGGACTATAAAGAAAGCTGAGCACTGAAGAATCGATGCTTTTGAACTGTGGTATTGGAGAAGACTCTTGAGAGTCCCTGGAGAGTCAAGGAGATTCAACCAGTCCATCCTAAAGGAAATCAGTCCTGAATATTCATTGGAAGCACTGATGCTAAAGCTAAAACACCTTGGCGTCCTGATGCGAAGAGCTGACTCATTTGAACAGACCCTGATGCTGGCAAAGACTGAAGATAGGAGGAGAAGGGGCCAACAGAGGATGAGATGGTTCGATGCCATCACCGACTCAGTGGACATGAGTTTGAGTAAACTCCGGGAGTTGGTGATGGACAGGGAGGCCTGGCATGCCGCAGTCCATGGGGTCGCAAAGAGTAGGATACAACTGAGCTGAACTAAAACTGAAACTTTCAAGCACAGAATGTCAAAAAATGTTTCCAAGAAAACTACTTCCTCACATAATGATTTTTCTGGAGAAGGAAATGGCAACCCACTCAGTGTTCTTGCCTGGAGAATCCCAGGGACAGAGGAGCCTATTGGGCTGCTGTCTATGGGGTCACACAGAGTCGGACATGACTGAAGCGACTTAGCAGCAGCAGCATAATGACTTTTCAATTTTTATGTTGGAAAATATATTGCAGATGTGTGGTCTGAGATATTTCAGATGTTAAAAATCATAAAGACATAATTTTAAAGTTAAGTTATTTTAAAATTCATCTAGTCTTAACACCCTCACTTTAAAAATAAAGAAACTATGACCTAGTATCTTACCTAGGGCCACAGAGATAGAAGAACTAGGGGTAACATGCAACTTTTCTATATCCAAATCCATTGCCCTTTGCATTATAAACCACTCTGCCTCTTCTATATTCCTAGTATTTAGCTAAAATACAGAATACCAAAAATAAAAGACATATTTACCAGGAGATGAGAAAGGAGTGCTATTCCTGGCATAAGACACTGAGGTATTCTGGTCATTTTTAGGCTGCAGCTTCATTTGCTTCTGTTTCCCTTTTGGACTATAAGTAAAAATAAATAATAATGAGCAGTTTTTTCTAGTAGCCATATGTTATGATAGATAGTATGTTACAAAATGCTTAAACTAAGCATAGAAGAAATGCAATATAATTTAATGAAATACTTCAAACTAGTAATAGGACAAAGTTAAATTTCAATCATTAAAAATTTTTTTACAAAGGTTTTGGTATAGTAAAATTCATATAAACAAAGCTTTAGGTTACCAGCTCCATCTTTATATAGGTTTAAGAGTTGTTAAAAAAAAAATAAATAAAAAACCTCTTGAGTGTTGAGATTCCCTCAAAGTAGTTAATAAACTTTAAGAAGTAAGGTAATACAAAATATTTTGAAAACTAAACTGCTACATTAATGTAATATACCTAGGAGCTCTGCTACTAGATAATGAACTGCTGCTGCTTCTTAGACGTTTTCTGTACCGTGGTCTTCTCCTCTTCTGACTCTGGATTGCTGACTTATATTCAGAGATGATATTTTTAATACGACTTTCAAATAAGGCAGACAATCGCAGTGTCATGCTATAGATCTGCAAAGTTAGAAATTAGTCTTGTTTTACCAACCACTTTAATTATATAAAAATAAAAGGTTATAAACATGCTTGAACAATATCAGCATCATCCTTTCAGATATAATATATGTGCTACTTCTACACTTGAAAAATTCTTCCTGAAGAATTAAAACAAGAAACCATTTTTACCTACAAATAATACGGATTTTTAAAAGATAATATCCAGTGTTGGGAAGGGTAAGAAAAAACATTCTTATACATTGCCAGTGGATATTTTAACCTGAACAACTTTTTAAAGACAATTGGCTATACCTGTAAAAACCCTTAAAATATACACATCCTTTGGCTAATAATTTCTTCACTAGGAATTTATCCTATGGTAACATCAGAGCATTATACATGCTCATCATGTTCAAGGATGTTGCAGATGTTAGCCACAGCATTATCCATTTAAAGTGAAAAATTAAAAACAACCTGTATCTCTAGCAATAGGATGATGATTAAACAACACAAAATCACCTGTATGGTGGAATACAATGAAGACATTAAAACTTGTGCTTTCAAAAAGTAATGATAAAATTGGAAAATGTTCATTATGTATTTTTAGAAATGCTTCAAAATGTAAAACCTACTAAAAGATATATAAACATTTATAAGTACGCATGTAAATGTAGAAAATAAATCTATATTTATTTTATAAATATGCAGAAAATATAGGGAAAATATGAAAAATTATGTTCAGAAATCAGTAAAAATTCATTTTATATGAAGTAGAACTGACCATGTATATACCTACTGTGAAAGTGATTTAAAAGTTAATCAGATACTAGTGATAAAAAAACATGAAAATTACATTACTCTTAAGAAGTGTAAGTTATGATAGAACATAAAAAACTATTACATTAAATGTGATTATGAATAAAGTTATAATTTCCCAATATTGTTCACTAATTTGTTATAATAAAGGAAACATAAATATTCAGAGCTAAATACTTCATATAAATTAATCCTCCCAATCATTTTTATTAAATTATTTATTGAACATATTAAAGAATACTCAAATTTCTACTATTCCTTTCTTTGACTTCTTTTTGGCAAATATAGGTGTTATATAAGAGTAAAGAAGAGGCAAGTAGGAGAAAGCAAGAGGGGCAGCTTAATTTCTCTTTAATGCTTGCTTGATAAACTGTTTCAGAGAAAGTACTGAGAATCAAACTTCAGAAACTACATCAGAATGATAGTACATACTTATTTAGCAATTTTAAATCTGGTTATAGAAAACTGCCTGATATGTAATTAAATGCTTAGGTAATTAATCCACCTAATAATGGTTCTTCATACCCGTGACTTTTTATTAGAGGTGTAAGCTTTGGAGTTGCTGAATATTTGGCGAACATCCTTATAAAATTCCAGAGGACTACCATAGTTTCCTGTTTCCAATGTTTCTTTCACAGTGCTGAAGTCCATAGGAGTGTCTATAACATCATGATAATCCTACAAAGAAGAATGTGTTATTAAACACAAAGGCTAAGTAACAATACTACACAAAACAATGGGACTGAGATTTGCATTGCCATGAAATAAATATACTGCTCTTTAATCTGCGACTTACCTTTTCCTAGCCCCCAAATCATCTATTTAATAGAGGTCTTTTGGTGGCTCAGGGAAATAGTAGGGTTCTGTGGAAGAGCCTTAGCCCTCACCCTTCAATGAAAAATCATTATGACTCTCCCAAGGGACAGAGCAGAAAATTCAGAGCCACTGACTTCATCACTACCTAGCTTAGAGTATCTTGAAAACAGATAGCTAATTTGTGACATCAAATTATTTAATTCTGTGTTAATAATCCCATTTTCTAGTTTCATTGAGCAATTTGCCAGGGAGTTGGCATGAGGGCATTGTCCCTAAACTGTCATTAGTTGAAGGTTATAATCAAATTGGTCATGTCTGTGTATTTCTCCTTTTTGTTTTTTAATAAATGTGACACTTTTGCTTCATATAAAGTCTTCAGTCTCAGATTCATAATTAGTTTGATTTTTATTTGGTTGGCCAAAAAGTTCCTTCAAGTTTTTTGTAACGCCTTATGAAAAACCCAGACAAATTTTTTGGCCAACCCAATAGTTAAAGGTGGGAGAAGATTCTCTCTATTTTAGCCTAAATATTTCAAGTTTACTTAAGATGTTCCTAGGGTTATTATATGGAATTACATCTGGAACTTATATCTTATATATACCACTACCACCAGTAATAAACATGTTTTTGAGTGAAAACCATAAGCAATACTAACTCCTTCATCCTATTTAGAATCATTAAGAAGTAAAAGCACATTTCTCTCAAAAGGAGAAGCCAAAGGGCCAGAAGACGGGGCAGAAGAAAGGTATTATAAAAAGAGGGCAAAAATATTTTTCTAAGTACAAGAAAACACAATTGATCTTATTACATTAATATATTTTCAATTTTTGGCTTAAATAAAAAAAGTGTATTCCAATATAATATGGTGTATGAAACAAAGATTTCTCTTAGAGAAAAATTATAGGTAATTTGTATAACATGATAGCCAAAACTCAAAAGACCCACTCAGCCAGCTGAATGAAGTCCTACTCAGAATAATCAGCTGCAATTACAGACATAGTTATGTTGGGTAATTGATGTTTTCTACTCTGCTACAGTAGCTTTAGACCTATATAAACAAACACCTGCCTAGATGCTACAATGAACTCTTGAGAACATGTGCTATTAAAAAAAAAAAACAACAACCAAAAGCTTCAGAGATCAGATCAGATCAGTCACTCAGTCGTGTCCGACTCTTTGCGACCCCATGAACTGCAGCACGCCAGGCCTCCCTGTCCATCACCAGCTCTCGGAGGTCACTCAGACTCACATCCATCGAGTCAGTGATGCCATCCAGCCATCTCATCCTCTGTCGTCCCCTTCTCCTCCTGCCCCCAATCCCTCCCAGCATCAGAGTCTTCTCCAATGAGTCAACTCTTCGCATGAGGTGGCCAAAATACTGGAGTTTCAGCTTTAGCATCATTCCTTCCAAAGAAATCCCAGGGCTGATCTCCTTCAGAATGGACTGGTTGGATCTCCTTGCAGTCCAAGGGACTCTCAAGAGTCTTCTCCAACACCACAGTTCAAAAGCATCAATTCTTCGGCGCTCAGCCTTCTTCACAGTCCAGCTCTCACATCCATACATGACCACAGGAAAGACCATAGCCTTGACTAGGCGAAACTTTGTTGGCAAAGTAATGTCTCTGCTTTTGAATATGCTATCTAGGTTGGTCATAACTTTCCTTCCAAGGAGTAAGCGTCTTTTAATTTCATGGCTACAGTCACCATCTGCAGTGATTTTGGAGCCCAGAAAAATAAAGTCTGACACTGTTTCCACTGTTTCTCCATGGCAGTGAGCAAAGTTGGAAAATAGCTTTACAAATTACAAGAGGTTTATTTACAGTATGGAAATTTTAAAAAGTAAAATAATACAAAAACAATCAGAACATATATACCTTTTAAGAGATTACTACACATACCTTTTCACTTTCATGCATTGGGGAAGGAAATGGCAACCCACTCCACTGTTCTTGCCTGGAGAATCCCAGGGACGGGGGAGCCTGGTGGGCTTCCTTCTATGGGGTCGCACAGAGTCGGACACGACTGAAGCGACTTAGCAGTAGCAGCAGTACACATACCTCACAAAGAGATGAATCTTGTTGTTGTCCTGGAATAACAGACTCAGAGGATTCACCCTCATGCTCTTGATGGCCCTATTAAAGTAAAAAAGATATATTGTGTTTCAAGACTACCACAACAAAATATCAAAATTTATAATACAATTATGATCTAATGCACAAAGATCCATAAATTGGAATGTTTTTACTGACTGAAATTTAAGATGAAGGAGGAATTCTACATTCACCATTCTATTATGAAAAACACAGGACTAATTTATTTTACCTAAATCCACTGCAAAAAACAAATCAAGCTTTGTTGAACATAATTTTAATCCTTATTTGAATGACATTTTCCCCCAACAGAAACCAGTGGATACAGAGAAAATACTGATGCTTACTAATTTCAGAGGATGGTCTGATGGTATTTCTGAAATATTGCTGTTATCATTTTTCTGAAAAACTTAAACAGATTTGCTATCTGTAATAAAGGTTATTCAACATATAAATAGCTAAACTTCTAGAAAAGGTATCCTATAATTTAAAGATCTCATGCTTTTATTTTTGATGAAAAGTAATATGGTATACTGGTTATTCAATAAGTGACCATATTGAATAACATGTTTTTTACAAATTAAATAAGGCTGACATATGTTATGAATGGACTCTAGTATGTAGGAGTGTATTAGAAGTTAGCAAAAAGCATTAAATAAATATCCAAAATAAAAGTAGGAAGGAAATGCAAAGATATTTAGATTAGAATTTGGTTTACAATTGTGTATTTATACACAAAGTATGGCAGCCGTTTTAAAAAGTCAGGACTAATCACACTACTCACTTTCACAATTCAGAGATGCACTAACAAAGAAGAAGGAAGGAAAGAAGAAAGGGGAGGAAGAGCTTTTAACTGGACCTTAGCATAGTCATTTATGGGAAATTAAAATACATATTGGTAATTATTTAAATAACTATGCTTACTGGGTAGGAAAGAGGATCAGATGGTTGTCGAAATGGCTCTGAGTCTTCACGTTCATAAATGAGGCCCAATAGTTCTTTGCACTGTTTTCTCCAAGCATCAGGATTAAACCTTAAAGACTGTCTTCTGCCTCGGCATTTGACCTGTAGATTTAGAAAGAATTATATTTAAAAGCTCTTTCCTTAAGTCTTTATTGATTTTTCTCCTGTCTTCCTAATGTTAATATATCTATATAAGATAGAGCACCTGATAGGGCCCACATGTGGTCTCATTGAAAAGATGGCTCATCATGTTGACTTCGCAAACAAAGAATAAATCACAGTGATCTGTGAGACTGACTAAATTTCCCAAATGGCATCCTGTTATCTCACTGATGCCTATTTTCTCAAAGCTGCAAGACCACCAGATTCCAGACCTCCAGCTATGTGACCATCCCTTCAGAGAATTTTTCATTGGTGGACTCCATCAGAAAGGGAGAATGCTGGTTTTCCTTAAGAGCCAGTCACCCTCTCTTTTCCCTCTACTAAATTTCCTTTTCTTGCCTGACTGCCCAGCTTGCTCTTTTTCTCTGCACTCGCCTTGCATTCTGGTGCCAAAACCCAAGAGGGAAGATCCACCACAACTGGGTGGGCTCCTCTCACGAGCCCATCTGCAGTGGTCCCCTCCCTTGGACCTTGCCGAGAAACTGAGACGAGCTCTGGAATGGGACTCTCCACTTGCCTTGCTGGATTGATATTCACACACTGGCCCACATTTCATCCATTGGTTACA
Organism: Tragelaphus eurycerus; assembly: GCA_935064755.1. Taxonomy (NCBI): domain Eukaryota; kingdom Metazoa; phylum Chordata; class Mammalia; order Artiodactyla; family Bovidae; genus Tragelaphus; species Tragelaphus eurycerus. The sequence goes on along the minus strand of CAKXYN010000046.1, from coordinate 10,739,806 downwards.
AGGGGGAGTGAAATCCCATTCCCTCAGATCCTCTCTCTTTTAGCCTAGTTTCCAAGTCCTAGGGCTAGGTGGGAGGTTCTCTATGGCCCTCAAGACCTCAGCCTTGTGCCCTGTCTGACTTTGAAATAGGGAACGCCCATTTCAAAGCAGACTATTACTACTCTTCGGAGAAGGCAATGGCACCCCACTCCAGTACTTTTGCCTGGAAAATCCCACGGACGGTGGAGCCTGGTAGGCTGCAGTCCATGGGGTCGCTAAGAGTCGGACACGACCAAGCGATTTCACTTTCACTTTTCACTTTCATGCAGTGGAGAAGGAAATGGAAACCCACTCCAGTGTTCTTGCCTGGAGAATCCCTGCGACGGGGGAGCCTGGTAGGCTGCCGTCTTTGGGGTCACACAGAGTCGGACACGACTGAAGTGACTTAGCATAGCATAGCATTACTACTCTCTGAGAAAGTCCTGAGAATGGGGATGCCTTTTCTCTGGGACCTTGCTCCTTGCTTTCTCTTGCCCTTGTCTAAACTCCCTATTCTGCCACAATGGGAAATTCTCAATCCAAGCCCTCAAAATCTACTCCTCTAGGATGCCTTCTATGAAATCTAAAAAGCCTTGGGCTTCCAAGGGGCGATAAGACCAAAAAGACTTATTTACTATTCTAACATGGTCTGGCCACAATACAGATTGATAACAGGTCCCAATGGCCAGAAAACAGAACTCTCAATTATAACGTTCTAAGGGACCTCGGTAACTTCTGCGGCTGCAATGGCAAGTGGTTCAGTTCAGTTCAGTTCAGTCGCTCAGTCGTGTCCGACTCTTCGCGACCCCATGAATCGCAGCACGCCATGCCTCCCTACCATCACCAAGTCCCAGAGTTCACCCAAACTCATGTCCATGGAGTCAGTGATGCCATCCAGCCATCTTATCCTCTGTCATCTCCTTCTCCTCCTGCCCTCAATCCCTCCCAGCATCAGGGTCTTTTCCAATGAGTCAATTCTTCTCAAATTGAAAAGAAGAGACATTACTTTGCCAACAAAGGTCTGTCTAGTCAAGGCTATGGTTTTTCCAGCGGTCATGTATGGATGTGAGAGTTGAACTGTGAAGAAAGCTGAGTGCCAAAGAATTGATGCTTTTGAACTGTGGTGTTGGAGAAGACTCTTAAGAGTCCCTTGGACTGCAAGGAGATCCAACCAGTTCATTCTAAAGATCAATCCTGGGTGTTCTTTGGAAGGAATGATGCTAAAGCTGAAATTCCAGTACTTTGGCCACCTCATGCAAAGAGCTGACTCATTGGAAAAGACTCTGATGCTGGGAGGGACTGGGGGCCAAGGAAAAAGGGGACAACAGAAGATAAGATGGCTGGATGGCATCACCGACTCGATGGATGTGAGTTTGAGTGAACTCTGGGAGTTGGTGATGGACAGGGAGGCCTGGTGTGCTGCAATTTATGGGGTCGCAAAGAGTTGGACACAACTGAGCGACTGAACTGAACTGAACTCTTCACATGAAGTGGTCAAAGTATTGGAGTTTCAGCTTTATCATCAGTTCTTCTAATGAACACTCAGAACTGATCTCCTTTAGAATGGACTGGTTGGATCTCCTTGCAATCTAAGGGACTCTCAAGAGTCTTAATCCCTTATGTTCAGGCTCTTTGCTCTTCACTCTCGACCCTCTCTTTGTGAATGCTGTTCTACTTCTCAAATAACTCTTAGCCGACTCTGGGCCACATCCTCCTAATACAATGTCTCCTCATACCTGTTCAAACGTTTCTTCTTCCTTCAACCCTTCTGACCACAGCTCACCCCCTATCGCTCCCAATCCCCTTGCAGCCACTCCAGATCCAGTTCCACAACCTCCACCCTACATCCCGTCCTCCCTCCCCTCCTTCTCAAGCAGGCCTCTGCCACTGCCAAGCTCCCAAACCCCTCCCCAGCCTGTCCCTGAGATAAGCTCTGAGACCTCAGCCTCACCCTCAACACTGAGGGTCCCAAGGCTTTACCCTGACCTCCCTAGATCTCCTCCTTGTACCTGGTCCTGAACAACTTTAAACAGGAAACTTCACCGCAGGATCCCACTTCTTCCCCTGCTCCATCCTATCTTTACAGGAAGTAGCTGGAGCAGAAGGCATTGTTTGGGTTCATGTCTCATTCTCCCTTACTGAACTATATCAGATTGAAAAGCGTCTTGGCTCCTTCTCCTCAGACCCAGTTAATTATCTAAAAGAATTCAAGTATCTTACCCAGTCTTATGACTTAACCTGCCATGATATTTACAGCATCCTTTCTTCCACTTTTCTCCCTGAAGAGACAGAATGAGTATGGCAAGTCTCTCAGGCACATGCTGATGAGATAGACAGGACAGACAACACTAAGCCTGCATAGGAACCTGGAATGTTAGGTCCATGAATCAAGGTAAATTGGAAGTGATCAAACAGGAGATAGCAAGAGTGAACGTCGACTTTCTAGGAATCAGTGAACTTAAATGGACCGGAATGGGTGAATTTAACTCAGATGACCATTATATCTACTACTGCGGGCAGGAATCCACTCAGAAGAAATGGAGCAGCCATCATGGTCAACAAAAGAGTCCAAAATGCAGTACTTGGATGCAATCTCAAAAATGACAGAATGATCTCTGTTCATTTCCAAGGCAAACCATTCAATATCACAGTAATCCAAGTCTATGCCCCAACCAGTAATGCTGAAGAAGCTGAAGTTGAATGGTTCTATGATGACCTACAAGACCTTTTAGAACTAACACCCAAAAAAGATGTTCTTTTCATTATAGGGGACTGGAATGCAAAAAGTAGAAAGTAAAAAAAAAAAAAAAAAAACCAAAAAAAACAAAACACGTGGAGTAACAGGCAAATTTGGCCTTGGAATACAGAATGAAGCAGGGCGGAGGATAATAGTTTTACTAAGAAAATGTACTCATCATAGCCAATACCCTCTTCCAACAACACAAGAGAAGACTATACATATGGACATCACCAGATCAGATCAGATCAGTCGCTCAGGCGTGTCCGACTCTTTGCAACCCCATGAATCGCAGCACGCCAGGCGTCCCTGTCTATCACCAAGTCCTGGAGCTCACTGAGACTCACATCCATTGAGTCATTGATGCCATCCAGCCATCTCATCCTCTGTCGTCCCCTTCTCCTCTTGCCCTCAATCCCTCTCAGCATCAGAGTCTTCTCCAATGAGTCAAATCTTTGCATGAGGTGGCCAAAGTACTGGAGTTTCAGCTTCAGCATCATTCCCTTCCAAAGAAATCCCAGGGCTCATCTCCTTCAGAATGGACTCGTTGGATCTCCTTGCAGTCCAAGGGACTCTCAAGAGTCTTCTCCAACACCACAGTTCAAAAGCATCAATTCTTCGGCGCTCAGCCTTCTTCACAGTCCAGCTCTCACATCCATACATGACCACAGGAAAAACCACAGCCTTGACTAGACAAACCTTTGTTGGCAAAGTAATGTCTCTGCTTTTGAATATGCTATCTAGGTTGGTCATAACCTTCCTTCCAAGGAGCAAGCATCTTTTAATTTCATGGCTGCAGTCACCATCTGTAGTGAGATGGTCAACACCAAAATTAGATTGATTATATTCTTTGCAGCCAAAGATGGAGAAGGTCTATACAGTCAGCAAAAACAAGACTGGGAGCTGACTGTGGCTTAGGTCATGAACTCCTTATTGCCAAATTCAGACTTTAATTGAAGAAAGTAGGGAAGACCACTAAATCATTCAGGTATACCCTAAATCAAATCCCTTATGATTATACAGTGGAAGTGAGAAATAGATTTAAGGGACTAGATCTGATAGACAGAGTGCCTGATGAACTATGGACTGAGGTTCGTGACACTGTACAGGAGACAGGGATCAAGAGCATCACCAAGAAAAAGAAATGAAGAAAAGCAAAATGGCTGTCTGGGGAGGCCTTACAAATAGCTGTGAAAAGAAGAGAAGTGAAAAGCAAAAGAAAAAAAGGAAAGATATAAGCATCTGAATGCAGAATTCAAAGAATAGCAAGAAGAGACTTTCTCAGCAATTAAGAAGAAAGCCTTCCTCAGCAATTAATGCAAAGAAATAGAGGAAAACAACAGAATGGGAAAGACTAGAGATCTCTTCAAGAAAATTAGAGATACCATGGGAACATTTCATGCCAAGATGGGCTTCATAAAGGACAGAGATGGTATGGATCTAACAGAAGCAGAAGATAGTAAGAAGAGGTGTTAAGGATACAAAAAGAACTGTACAAAAAATCTTCATGACCCAGATAATCATGATGGTATGATCACTGACCTAGAGCCAGACATCTTGGAATGTGAAGTCAAGTGGGCCTTAGAAAGCATCACTACGAACAAAGCTAGTAGAGGTGATGGAATTCTAGCTGAGCTATTTCAAATCCTTAAAGATGATGCTGTGAAAGTGCTGTGCTCAATATGCCAGCAAATTTGGAAAACTCAGCAGCGGCCACAGGACTGGAAAAGTTCAGTTTTCATTCCAATCCCAAAAGAAAGGCAATGCCAAGAATGCTCAAACTATCACACAATTGCACTCATCTCACACGCTAGTAAAGTAATGCTCAAAATTCTCCAAGCCAGGCTTCAGCAGTACGTGAACCGTGAACTTCCAAATGTTCAAGCTGGTTTTAGAAAAGGCAGAGGAAACAGAGGTCAAATTGCCAACATCCGCTGGATCATTGAAAAAGCAAGAGAGTTCCAGAAAAACATATATTTCTGCTTTATTGACTATGCCAAAGCCTTTGACTATGTGGATCACAAGAAACTGTGGAAAATTCTTCAAGTGATGGGAATACCAGACCACCTGACCTGCCTCTTGAGAAATTTGTATGCAGGTCAGGAAGCAACAGTTAGAAATGGACATGGAACAACGGACTGGTTCCAAATAGGAAAAGGAGTACGTCAAGGCTATATATTGTCACCCTGCTTATTTAACTTCAATGCAGAATACATCATGAGAAACGCTGGGCTGGAAGAAGCACAAGCTGGAATCAAGATTGCTGGAAGAAGTATCAATAACCACAGATATGCAGATGACACCACTCTTATGGCAGAAAGTGAAGAGGAACTAAAAAGCCTCTTGATGAAAGTGAAAGTGGAGAGTGAAAAGTTGGCTTAAAGCTCAACATTCAGAAAACAAAGATCATGGCATCTGGTCCCATCACTTCATGGGAAATAGATGAGGAAACAGTGGAAACAGCGTCAGACTTTATTTTGGGGGGCTCCAAAATCACTGCAGATGGTGACTGCAGCCATGAAATTAAAAGACGCTTACTCCTTGGAAGGAAAGTTATGACCAACCTAGATAGCATATTCAAAAGCAGAGACATCACTTTGCCAACAAAGGTTCGTCTAGTCAAGGCTATGGTTTTTCCAGTGGTCATGTACAGATGTGAGAGTTGGACTGTGAAGAAAGCTGAGCACCAAAGAATTGATGCTTTTGAACTGTGGTGTTGGAGAAGACTCTTGAGAGTCCCTTGGACTGCAAGGAGATCCAACCAGTCCATTCTATAGGAGATCAGCCCTGGGTGTTCTTTGGAAGGAATGATGCTAAAGCTGAAACTCCAGTACTTTGGCCACCTCATGCAAAGAATTGACTCATTGGAAAAGACTCTGATGCTGGGAGGGATTGGGGGCAGGAGGAGAAGGGGACGACAGAGGATGAGATGGCTGGATGGCATCACTGACTCAATGGACATGAGTTTGAGTGAACTCCGGGAGTTGGTGATGGACAGGGAGGCCTGGCATGCTGCAATTCATGGGGTCGCAAAGAGTCTGACACGACCGAGTGTCTGAACTCAACTGAAGCCTGTAGGGGCAATGGCTTTCCCCTGAGAAGATCCCATTTGGGATTATCAGGAAGGGAGACCTGGATGAGCAGCCCATAATCACATGGCTGCTTGTCTCATTGTGGGCCTTCAAAAGACGGGGCATAAAGCCATCAACTTTGATAAGCTCCGGGAAATAGCTCAAGGGCTAGGCAAAAACCCAGCTCAATTTCTAACCAGGTTAACTGAAATGCTATAAAAATATACAAAATTAGACCCTACTTCAGCAGAGGGCACCATTGTCCTCAACACCTATCTCCCAGTCTTCCCCAGATATGTGGAAGAAATTACAAAAGGCAGAAGGCCCTCAAACCCCTCAAGACCTTTTAAATTTAGCCTTTATCATTTTCAATAACCAGGAAGAACAGGCAAAGTTAGAGAAGGCCCAAAGAGATAAGGCCAAATACCATCTTTTAGCCACTGCCCTAATTGCTCCAAGCCTCCATCAACCAACAAAGAAAGGAAGCCACCTGGGCCCTGCTTCAAATGTGGCAAAGAAGGCCACTGGGCCTGCTCATACCTAAAGCTAAGGCCCCCTTTAGGTCCATGTCCCAGCTGTGGCATTAAGGGACATTGGAAGGTCGACTGCCCAAATTCCCTTCCAGGGATCCAGATATCTCCTCCTGGTCTTCAGCAGGAGTCCTCCAACCCAGCTCTGCCCAGCCTACTCGGACTCATTGCTAAAGACTGAAGGTGCCCAGTACCCCAGCCCCCCAACTCTGATCACCTCTACGGAGCCCAGGGTAACTCTTACAGTGGCAGGTAAGCCAATCTCCTTTCTCATTGACATGGGGGCCACTTACTCTGCTATGCCTGCCTACTCCAGAGAAACCAAGGTCTCTCATGTCTCTGTTATGGGGGCTGACTGTTTAATATCTATACCACTAATAATGGAGCCTCTACCTTGCACACATTGCTGCTGCTGCTGCTAAGTCGCTTCAGTTGTGTCTGACTCTGTGCGACCCCATAGACCGAAGCTCACCAGGCTCCCCTGTCCCTGGGATTCTCCAGGCAAGAATACTGGAGTGGGTTGCCATTTCCTTCTCCAATGCATGAAAGTGAAAAGTGAAAGTGAAGTCGCTCAGTTGTATCCAACTCTAGCGACCCCATGGACTGGAGCCTATCAGGCTCCTCCGTCCATGGGATTTTCCAGGCAAAAGTACTGGGGTGGGGTGCCACTGCCTTCCCCTTGCACACATTAAGATACCCCATTTTCCCATTCTTTTCTCATACTCCCAAAATGCCCCACTCCTATTCTTGGGAGAGACCTTCTCTCAAAATTCAAAGCCTCTATTACTATCCCAAGCCTACCCTCTGATTTAGCCTGGTTACTGCTCCTTAACACCCACCACTCCTGACGTTTGTCTACAACAATAGACTCCTTTCTGTTTTACCGGACAAAACTCTATAAAACAATTCTTACCCCCAACTAGGAACTATACTGCTGCACCTCTGTAATCACACTTTACATCTCTCTATCATGTCTCAGGAACTGCAGGACATTTTCTTACTTTCTCAGGACGACTCCCTTCTGCATATTGTGTAAATACTCTTCTTGTAGGGGTGACACTGGCAAATTCATTGTCAATTTCAGAGACTACTAACACGTTCCCAGAAAGACTCCTATTTCCTATCAATTTCAGCTGTTGTCTTCTAACTCCTGGAATTTTTTTTTCTTATGTGGCCTACTACTTATTTATGTCTTCCCACTAACTGGACTTCCCTTATGGCTCAGCTGGTACAAAATCTGCCTGCAATGCTGGAGACCCCAGTTTGATTCCTGGGTCGGGAAGATCCCCTGGAGAAGGGAAAGGCTACCCACTCCAGTATTCTGGCTTGGAGAATTCCATGGACTGTATAGTCCATGGGGTCACAAAGAGTTGGACATGACTGACTAACTTTCACTTTTCACTAACTGGACAGGAACATGGACCCTGGTATATCTGGCCCCAGATATTTCTATTGCTCCTAACAATCAGACCCTTCCTATTCCACTAATGCATAACCGACCCAGACAGGCAATTCTATTCATTCCTCTATTAATCAATTTAGGAATAGCCACTGTGATTAGGACAGGGACTGCAGGACTCACAACTTCTTTAAATTACTATCAAAGCCTTTCTAAAGACCTCACTGACAGCCTAAAAGAAATACCTAGCAGCATTATCACTATCCAAAACCAGCTAGATTCCCTGGCTGCCGTAGTCCTCCAAAACAGAAGAGGACTAGACCTCCTCACAGCAGAAAAAGGAGGCCTATGCCTATTTTTGGAGGAAGGCTGCTGTTTTTATGCCAATAAATCAGGTGTTGTAAAGGAAGCAGCAAGAAATTTGACAAACAAAGCCTCAAGAATACGCCAACACCTCAGTAATTCATGGGAAAACTGGTTAAGCAATTGGAATTGGATGCCTTGGGTCCCAACTTCTAGGCCTTCTCCTTCTACTTACCCTTATTCTAACTTTTGGCCCATGTTTAATGAATCTTATTTCAAAATTTCTTCAGGACCACTTACAAGCCTTCACCAACTGAACCATCCACGAGCTACTGCTAACTCATTCACATTATCAAAAACTTTGACTCCACACAAATCCCCTTGATCTGCAATTCAGCCTTTTCTATATTACCCCCACAATGCCCCTGTCCCATTACAGAAGATTGGCAGTTACAGAAGATTGACTTTCGGCCCTTATCCTAAATCAAAAAGATTGGAATGATAGGACCCACATGGGGTCTCATTGATAAGATGGCTCATTATGTTGACCTTGCAAACAAAGAATAAATAACAGTATCTGTGAGACTGACCAAACTTCCCAAATGGCATCTTGTTATCTCATTGGCGCCTATCTTCTCCAAGCTGCGAGACCACCAGATTCCAGACCTCTGGCTATGTGACCACCCCTTCAGAGAATTTTTCATTGGTGGGGTATAAGAAGGACTCCATCAGAAAGGGAGAATGCTGGTTCTCCTTAAGAGCCAGTCACTCTCTCTTTTCCCTCTAATAAATTTCCTTTTCTTGCCTGACTGCCCGGCTCGGTCTCTTTTTGTCTGCACTCACCTTACAGCACCCATTTAAAAGTTTCTTGTTTTGATTAAGTATCATTCCCCCTTGCAAAAAATGTAAACAACAACTAGATTATTATATTCACAGAAACAGCAAGAACACTAGTATTCTGAATTCTTATTTTGAGAAAATCCAAATCTTAAACACAGAGGAACAAATTTTTCCTGTACAAGGGCAACAATTTTAATATCTTAATCTTTGCTGGTAGTTAAGAATATTTGACAATGGCACCATAATTTTCTCAAAATAACACTTGAACAATATGTATATTCTTAAAGTAAATTCTTTGTCATCAGAATATACTCTGCTGCTGCTGCTAAGTCGCTTTGGGCATGTCCGACTCTGTGCAACCCCATAGACAGCAGCCCACTAGGCTCTTCTGTCCCTGGGATTCTCCAGGCAAGAATACTGGAGTCAGTTGCCATTTCCTTCTCCAATTAATGAAAGTGAAAAGTGAAAATGAAGTTGCTCATTTGTGCCTGACTCAGCGACCCCGTGGACTCCAGCCTACCAGGCTTCTCCGTCCATGGGATTTTCCAGGCAAGACTACTGGAGTGGGGTGCCATTGCCTTCTCCAGAATATACTCTAGCCTTTACTTTCTTTATGTCTTTTGTATACATTCTCTTTCAGTATATGAAAGGAAATATTTTCCTTATATATAACAAATGTTTGTCTAATTATCATAGAGTAGAAGTGTGCAGAACAGAGTTAACATAAAAGACCTGAGGCTATCTTTAACAGGCCTTGCTTCTCAGGTTAGCTCTTGACTGATGTCTACGAACTTGGGACTTGAACTCTTTCTTAAATGATAAAAGTAGTTTACTCTGCCCAAGTTAGTACAAACAATGCTATTTGTGCTGAATACCCACTTTCCTGTAAACTTCCGGTGCTTTCCTGCTTTCTGAGTCTGGAATCTTCGCATGGACTAGTCAGATGAGGTAGACATAACAAGTTCCCAATAAATTCTTTGGGAACTGAGTCTCTAGTAACTCACATATTGCTACATTTTCATTGTGGGGAAAGAGCATACTCTGTGTGGCCTTTCAGAGGAGAGTGAATGCATAAGGAAACCTGCACACAGATTCCTCCAGGCTCTGCCAGTATCTTTTTCCCTGTGTTCCAGCTTTGCATCTTTACTTTGTCACTGTCATAAACCTTAGCAATGAATTAACAAATATACATAGGGCTTCCCTGGTGGTTCAGTGATAAAGAATCCACCTGCCAATGGAGGAGACACGGGCTTGATTGCTAGGTTGAGAAGATCGCCTGGAGAAGGAAATGGCAACCCACTCCAGTATTCTTGCTTGGGAAATCCCATGGATAGAGGAGTCTGTCAGGCTAGAGTTCATGGGGTTGCAAAAGACTCAGACACGACTTGGTAACTAAACAACAGCAACAAGTATATATACTAAGTTCTATAAGTCTTTCTAGCAACTCTCCAAATTTGTGGAGTTGGTCTTAGGGATTCTTGATGCAGGAAGCTTGAATTTTTTCTTATTAGCAGTTCATTTATCCACTCACCCTTCTTCCAGATGAAGTACCAGGTCCATCTGAATCTAAATCAACCATTTCTGTATCCTAAAATTAAAAGGGAAGAGTGGGAGAGATATTGTTATATTTAGTCTTATAAACTAGATAAATATTTACAAAGAAACGGCAAATACAATCATAATTAACTCCCTCATTGAAGCAGGCAGCAGAACAGAGGTGGGAGAAAGATTCACTCTAAAATTCAGCTGCATGCTATAATCTTTTGCTACTTCAAGAAAAAAACCTCTTTTCTATAGGCAAAATAAGAATATGTATTAAAAAATAAGATACAGTGAAGTATCACCCCGAGGGATGGTTTTTTAATACAAAGAGACAAATCCCACACACCACTACTAATCTGGTGATGGTGAAGCACATAGGTAATGCTTGCTGCTGCTAAGTCACGTCAGTCACGTCCGACTCTGTGCGACCCCATAGACAGCAGCCCACCAGGCTCCCCCGTCCCTAGGATTCTCCAGGCATGAACACTGGAGTGGGTTGCCATTTCCTTCTCCAACGCATGAAAGTGAAAAGTGAAAGTGAAGTCGCTCAGTTGTGTCCAACTCTTAGCGACCCCATGGACTGCAGCCTACCAGGCTCCTCCGTCCATGGGTGTTTCCAGGCAAGAGTACTGGAGTGGGTCGCCAGTGCCTTCTCCATAGGTAATGCCTAGGAGAATCTAAAACAATGCTACAAATAAGTTTATCTACAAAACAGAAATAGAGCTATAGGTTTAGAAAATATACTTATGGTTACCAGGGGTAAAGGGGTGGGATAAATTGGAAGATTGGGACTAACATATACATACTACTATATATATATATATAATAACTAATAAGGATCTACTGTATAGCACAGGGAACTCTATTCAATACTCTGAAATGGCCTATATGGGGAAAGAATCTAAAAAGAGTGGGTCTACATATATGTACAACAGATTCTCTTTGTTGTATACCTGAAACTAACACAACATTATAAATCAACTATACCTTAATGAATTTTTTTTCAAAAAGAAGAGAAGTAGCTCACAAGCCATTAGTTTCCCTTTCTGAAGTTGCTGAATTTCATTTTAATTTTCTATTCTAAACCAGAATGCTATTCTGTGGAGAGCAATATCCATCCATGATATAAACTCTCAATAAAATAGGTATAGAGGGACTGTATCTCAACATATAAAAAGGCCATATAGGAAAAACTCACAACTAATTTATGGTCAATTGTAAAAAGCTGAAAACTTTTCCTCTAAGATAAGGAACAAGACACGAATGCTCGCTCTTTTATTGTATTTAACATAGTATGAAAGTCTTAGCTGGAACAGTTAGTCAAGAGAAAAAAATTTAAATCAAAAAGGAAAAATTGATAGTGTCTCTATTAGCAGATGACATGATATTACGTATAGAAAAGTCTAAATACTCCACCATACAACTGCTAGAACTAATGAACAAATTCAGTAAAATTGCAGGATACAAAACCATCATACAAAAATAAGTTATGTTTCTGTATACTAACAGTGGACTATCAGAAAGAAAAATTAAGAAAACAATGCCATTTATACTTACATCAAAAAGAATAAAATACTAGGAATAAATTTAACCAAGGAGTTGAAAGATCTGTACACTGAAAACTATAAGACATTGGTGAAATAGAATATACAAATAAATGGAAAGATATTACATGCCACAGATATGAAAAATTAATGCTGGTAAAACATCTGTACTATTTAAAGCAATATACAGATTCAATGCAAGCCCTACCAAAATCCCAACAGTATTTTTTGCAGAAATAAAAAAACAATCTTAAAACTCTTATAGAACCACAAAAAAGAATTCTAATAACCATCTTGAGAAAGAATAAATTTGGAGGCATCACACTTCTGATGCCAAACTGTATTACAAAGTTATTATAATCAAAATGTATGATATTAACATAAAATATATAGATCAAGGGAACAGAAAGTACACAGAAGTAAACCATGCATATTGGTCAATTAATTTACAACAGAGGAACCAAGAATATAAAATGAAGAAAGGATAATTTCGTCAATAAATTGTGCTGGAAAAACTGGAAAAAAAAAATCCACCTGCAAAAGAATGAAACTGGACCCCATCTTACACCATACATTAAACACAACTCAAAATGGATTAAAGACTTGGATACAAGACATGAAACCATAAAACTCCTAAAAGAAAACACAGGGGTAAGCTGCTTGACACTGGCCTTGGCAATGATTTTTTTGGATTTAACAAAAATCCAAAGGTCATAAAAGGCAACAAAAGCAAAAAATAAAAAATTGGGACTACATCAAACTACAAAGCTCTTCACAGCAAACAAAATGAAGGCAATATACCAAATGTGATAAAATATTTGCAAATCATATACAAGGAGTTAATACTTAAAATATATAAACAACTTGATAGCAGGAGAACACATAACCTAATGAAACATGTACAGAGAAACTGAATAGACATTTTTACAAAGGGGACATCCAAATGGCCAATAGGTATCTGAAAAGGTACTCAACATCTCTGATCATCAGGGAAAAGCAAATAAAAACCACAATGAAATATCACCTCTCACCTATTAGAATGGTTATTATCAGAAAGACAAAGAAATAAGTGTTGACGAGGAAGTGGAGAAGAGAGCCTTTGTGCACTGTTGGTGGGAATATAAATTGGTACAGCCACTATGGAAAACAATATGGTAGTTCCTCAAAAAATTAAAAATAGAACTATTAACACCATATGATCCAGCAATTTCACTTTTGTAAATAATACTGCTACTGCTAAGTCACTTCAGTTGTGTCCGACTCTGTGTGACCCCATAGATGGCAGCCCGCCAGGCTCCCCCATCCCTGGGATTCTCCAGGCAAGAGTGGAGAATCCGCTGGATTCTCCGCTGGAGTGGGTTGCCATTTCCTTCTCCAATGCATGAAAGTGAAAAGTGAAAGTGAAGTCGCTCAGTCATGTCCAACTCTTAGTGACCCGATGGACTGCAGCCTACCAGGCTCCTCTGCCCATGGGATTTTTCAGGCAAGAATAATGGAGTGGGGTGCCATTGCCTTCTCTGCTATAAATAATAACAAGATATCAAAGATATAAAGTTGCACTCCCATGTTCACTGAAGCATTACTCACAATAGCCAAGATGTGGAAACAATCTAAGTATCTGTCAACAGATAAATGGATAAAGAAAATATGGTGTGTATACACACACACACACACACACACACACACACAAATATACACCGTGGAATATTATTCAACCATAAGAAAGAAGGTACTTCTGCCATTTGTGACAATGCAGATGGAACTTGAGGGCATTTTGCTAAATTAACTAAGTCAGATAGAGTAAGACAAACACAGCATGGTATCACTTATATGTAAAATTTTTTTTTTTTTTTTTTTTTAGGTCAAACTCAGAAATAGAATACAGAAATGTTGTTGGGTAGTGGACTGATGGTGGGAGGGGACAGGGAGAAGACACAAACTTCTAACTATAAGTTGAATAAAGTCTCAAAGAACATGGCATCCGGTCCCAGCACTTAATGGGAAATAGATGGGGAAACAGTGGAAACAGTGTCAGACTTTATTTTTCTGGGCTCCAAAATCACTACAGATGGTGACTGCAGCCATGAAATTAAAAGACGCTTACTCCTTGGAAGGAAAGTTATGACCAACCTAGATCACATATTCAAAAGCAGAGACATTACTTTGCTGACAAAGGTTCACCTAGTCAAGGCTATGGTTTTTCCTGTGGTCATGTATGGATGTGAGAGCTGGACTGTGAAGAAGGCTGAGCACCGAAGAATTGATGCTTTTGAACTGTGGTGTTGGAGAAGACTCTTGAGAGTCCCTTGGACTGCAAGGAGATCCAACCAGTCCATTCTGAAGGAGATCAGCCCTGGGATTTCTTTGGAAGGAATGATGCTAAAGCTGAAACTCCAGTACTTTGGCCACCTCATGTGAAGAGTTCATTCATTGGAGAAGACTCTGATGCTGGGAGGGATTGAAGGCAAGAGGAGAAGGGGACAATAGAGGATGAGATGGCTGGATGGCATCACTGACTCGATGGATGTGAGTCTGAGTGACCTCTGGGAGTTGGTGATGGACGGGGAGGCCTGGTGTGCTGCGATTCATGGTGTCGCAAAGAGTCGGACATGACTGAGTGACTGATCTGATCTGATCTGAAAATATAAGGATCTAAGGTAAAACATGGTGACTCTAGTTGATAACACTGTATTGTATAACTGCAATTTGTTTAAAGCGTAGAACTTAAATGTTGGAAGGAAGGGAGAGAAAGAAAAAGAAAAAATAAGCTTGCTGAATTATATTTTACTTTACTTTCCTATTCTAATCCAAGTTATATTATTTTGAGGAGAAATCTTGCTACATCAAATTCTGAGTCAAAATGCATTTATATTAAAGGTTAGAGAAAATATCAGGTATAAGAATGATAAATTTTTTATTAGTTTCAGGAGGATAATATCTAATTGGCATATCTGAGTTGTCTTTAATATGTAAATAACATTTAATTTCAATAATACTTACAATATTTTATAGTCAAACACATTTTTGTAAAATGGAAAAACTATTAGAGATTTACCATTTTGAGAATTAACAGTACAGAAAATATAAACATGTAAAATACCTCTGTATAATCACAGCCACTGCAATAAAATCCAGCATATTTGAGTCACTTATCCCTGGGACGAATTGTTTTCCATAAAATATTTTTGAATTGTCACTTTCCATTATTGTTTCAGCCTCTTAACCTGGTTTTTGCTTCTATCATAGCCTCTAGTCAAAAATAACTTAATATAAATTAGGGATATGACTGGGTGGGGAAATAAGATACATGAGGGTCTGCTAACAATACTAATTCATTTCATTAAGAAAAACTGGTTTATGTTTATAAATTTCCACAAAGGAAATCAAACAGCAATTTCACAAAACTACTAAACATAGACACTTTCAAGTTCAAAATTATAAAATACTTTAATATTATATATATACATATATACATGCATATATATGTATGTAGTATAGAAAATTAATCCCTATTAAAATTTCCATCAACTAACCATTCTTTTAAAACACAGTTTAGTGCTTTGTCCTGTTTTCAAGGGCTGGAAAATAAAGTATTGATTTCTCAACATTAAAAACACTGTCCCAAAGGATGAATGGCCACCTCTCTCTGACCAAACACTGCAGCACCACTACATTTTTGGTATACACTATCTAAATATAGGTTAAAGAGCTTAATACAAAAAGATGCAGGTGTTCAGCGAGCTTTCAGAAATCAGATTCATTGCTAATACCGTTACAACACTTATGTACAATACCTAATGTACTTTAAATGACAGAAAAAGAATTAATGCCTACTGGTCATGCTGTGATTCTTACCTCCTCTGCATCAGTACTGTTTAGTTCTTCTGCTTTAATTTTATTGTAAGTATCCAGTATATCAGTACAGCTCTGATCCCTGAGAAACAAGGTAAGTTAAAATACACTTCAATAAATTTTAAAAACTCAGAAGTCAGCCTCTATAGAAGATAAAACTGTTTCTTACCCAATAAATCGAAGTAAGACATCAGTTACAGTTTTGGCTGCTTTAACTATAGGACTGTCTGGCTCATTGAAAGTCCTAGCATTATGCTCAATATAGCGTACTTCCCACATTAATGCTGATATTCTCCTATGAAAGCAAAAATACCCCTGTTACTTTTGGTCGATAATATTTAAAGTCTATTCTAGAATTAGACAATATAGAACAACTAGGCATTTAATCATGAAACATCAAAGGTGTTCAATATATGTTTGTGACTCAATATATCTGTGTGACTAATATGCACCAATAAAAGTATATAGTTACAGTATTTGAAGCACAGGCAAGAATTCAGAATCACTGGATTATAAACTTGGATATTAAAACCTGAAAGAGAACTGACCCATGACATTATGGGTAAATAATGATTTGACCAAATACAAAGAAACAAATAGAAACAAAGAGTGCTTTGATAAAGTCAACAAAAAAATGTTTAGTTTTCAGAGAAGACCAAAAATCAAGAAGCCAGGGTGTAGAAAAGGACACATATTTTAATGCAGTTGCTGTTATGATATTATACTACTAAAGAAATTATAGGTAATGTTATAAGATACACCCACATGGTATTATTTATAACAATTTCATGGAATAATTGTTGTTAGGGTTAGGACGCAGTAGACTTGAGGGTGAGAGAGAGAACAAAAGCTGCCCTCCACCGCCTCCCCATAATCGTTAACTTCCAGCAAAACCAAAGAAAAAAATAGCTTGATTTTTTTTCTTTACACATTTTGGAGGTGGTGATTAAATCTAATTAACTGCTGCCTAATTTCCCAACAGGGGATTTAAAACATGCTCAAAGCTCTGGAGCACCATAATCATATGAATCCACAAACCACTGAATCTGCCTTTAATAAACTAAGAGTTAACTGTAATTATTGTTTCATTTGTGACTTGTACTAGCCATAATTTTCTCCCTGTCCATACTCCTTTTTACCCTGGAAGACAGAATCTCCTGAAGGAAAGGAAATCAATTGTTCCAAATTTTCAAAAGAAATTTTGAGGTGGGTTTTCCGAGTGGTTATTTTACACTATGAAAACAAAGATCTCAGTGTATTGTCATGCAAAAACGAAAGCAAAAGACATAAAGCTATAAGTTTTATAGGAAATGGTAAAAACTAAACAAACCTGTAAAAGCGATTTTCAAGTCTCCGCCTGATGGTGTTGAGGTCAGTTGGATAAGCAACTACAGTACAATACAAGGGGTAGGCACTGAGATCCACGGGAACAGCAAAAGGGCTGGCAAAATCTACAATATTTACAAAATCAGAAAAGATAGTTATAAATAACACTAACATCTCAAGTTAACAAACAAAAACCACATATAAACAGGAAGTGTGGGCAATATAAAACTATATTACTAAAATGAGATGATTAAATTATGCAAAAATTAGACCAATACTATTATAATGTTATTCTTTTTATTTGGACATATTATCTATGAATCATGCATGATACACTGGTTCAAGTCAGATAAAAACAAGACAAAATTATTGGAGAACTGTTTTTAACTTCAAATTTATGTCTTTTCTGGATAAATGCCAAATGTCTCATGTGATATACTTCAGAAAATATAACTAGTCATGGAGTAAAACTGATTACTCCACACACAGTCTTTACCAAAAAATCCATCCAAAGTTAGGCTTAGGGAATAGCTAGAGAGCCAAAATGACTCACAAAAGTAAAAAGACACTTATATGTCTTCACTATTATAACCCCATAACTAAAAAGGTTTGCAAGTCATTACTTTGACCAAACATACAAAAATATTATTAAAACTAGAATCCCTGTGCCTTTTGAGTTACAAGTATATAGTGAAAAACTGCATTTCCTTTTACAGAACTTAAAATTTTGCTGGTTTTCCTTATTCCTTCTCATCTTCCTAATATTCTTTTCTCATCTTCTTAATATTCTTTCACATTCACCATACCCAGGGAAAGAAGGTGGTTGATTCCCGAATAACTCGTTCACATTCCTCATCTCTGGAATGAGCCCCCCACTCTCCTTCCTGAGGTTTGTATAGCAAAGCAGTCAGTTCCTCCTGGGACACAGGAACACCAGCACCAACTTCATCTGGAAAAGCAGCTATGCATAAGGTGAAAAATCAGAAATAATTAGTTTTCAGAATAATGTTATTGCCATTCTTCTTTTAGAAAAATTATAATTCATTTTTAAAAGCATATTTACTTCCTTCTGGAATTGGCTCCATATCCCAGGGGCTCATCTTTTCTCTCTCATTATTGTCCCAGCTATTAAAAAATAACAAGATATAAATCAAATTAACATGATACTTTTACATACTAGCATAATTTGGAGGACTTCTTGGGGGTGAAATCTGGAAAGGGGCAGTACAATTTCTTTAAAGTATAACTTTACTTACACAAAGATAACGATAACCCTCTAACAGAGAAACATGGTCCACTAATATGAAAGTTAGAGAGCCCTAAGCTTATTCTTAGTTCTGTTTTTTTTTTTTTTTTTTTTAAATTCCAACCAAGCATACATTCATTGTTAAGCCAGGGTACAGAATAAAAAGTTCTCCCTGGAAAATTCCTTTTAGGTTAAAAAATCAATTTAATGTATCACTTATTTCTGTGAGATAACCTACTTTTTTCTATCAGGTTGACTATTATACCTTCTCCAAATGTTTACTATTCCCTTTTGATCTACAATATGAAGACTAAAAGTCAATCTTCACAGAATAAACATACGTTTTATTATTCTTAAGAAGAAAGTTGTATTTATTAGGAATCTTACAACTCTAGTATTTCATGAAGAACAAAAGTAAATGTAGACAAATAGTATCAATATATCCAAAAGTAATGCACTCACCCTTGACTAGAACTTAAAAGACTATATAAATATTCACTATTATATTCCAGCTGAAACAATTACTTTAAACACTGAATTAATTCCAGTATTCTTTATGAAATAATAGTTGTAATTCTTATCTAAAATAGAAATATTTAAGAGAAAACACAGGAATTAAGGAGGCAGAAATAAGTATTCAGTTTCTGCTTTGTTTTAGCATGCATATTGCACCAGAAAGTTTATCATCAAATTCCTTCCTTAAAAGTACTCTGATTCCTTCCTTACAGGTACAGGTCTTATAAGACTAGGTAAGGCAGGGTTTACAGAAAGTCCATATAGTACTAAAGTATTTTATCAGGTGTAAAAGACCATAACTGTACTTACTGAACACTGTAACACTGGAAAGAACTATCAGGATACTCTGGTTGAAAAGGTTGCTGACTTTCCACAGTCCCAAACCACCAGGCATCATCTATTATACTGCGGAATCTATCACCTACAATGTTTTTAAAAAAATTCTTAAAAGAGTGTTCTTGAGAATAATTGCTATGTTCCCAGTCTAAACTATATATTTTGATGAATACAATAGCATCATTGTATCCAGCATTATTACAGATTTCAATCTGAGTATTCCATATTACTCTTTTCAAGGATTTTGATTTCCAAGTGTTAATAATTATTATGAAAGAAAATCACAGATCACCACATATAATTTAACTTCTTTCAATTACTTGGAATCATCATTAGACAGTCTGCTTTTTGTACTGCACATATAATACCACAGTTGTTTCTTATTTTTTTCCTTCCTCTTATTTTTTGTTTTACCATTGTGTTTCTAAAAATATCTTCATACTAGTTTTGTGCCTCTAAATGGCTAAGGAATATAAAACCAACCATGTGGATAAAAATGTTTCTTTCACATTAGAAAAGATAGAAGATACTAATAGGAAAAAAAAAACTACTAATAGCAGATAATTATACAGTGTTTGCTCTGTGTCTGGTACATTTTAAGTTCTTTCTACATATTATTTATCATTCATATCAACCTTATAGGTATGTTCAGACGTGATTCCCATTTTACAGATAATGGAAGTGAGGCACAGAGAGGTTAAAATCATGCCCAAGATTAAATAGCTAGAGAAGATAGAAGGAATAGACAGGGAGACAACAGGTGGGGTAAAGAGAGAAAGGGAGAAAAAGGAGAGAGAGGTGGAAAAGGCGAGAGAGAGAGACAAAGCCACAATCAGTAAAGGTCTGTTAAGAGCCCAAGTGGTAAGTACTACATGTGAAGGCAATTGAAACTTCAGATTTTCATTTTAATTTAGATTTGTATTCTAATAGACTAGATATTCACAGATAAGGTTTTATAACACATACAAAGTACATAAAATCACAAAAAACATAACTGAAAATAAAAATTTAATTTTTCTAATTTGGCTAACAGCTTTTTCAGTCTAAAGTTTCTCAATGTTAATTCAGTTTAAAAGTTACTCTGCTTCAAACAATATTTAAGTGGGAATTCTATATTTACCTATCTGCCAGTTCCTTTCTTTGGCTTCATTATAAAACTGATGTAGCACAAGGAAGTCAATGACATCTGGCATGTCATGATATCTGAAGAGAAAACAAAGTACATGTGATTCAGTATACAGATACAACAGTATATGTCACTTTCTAAATATCCAGGGATATATATGCTTAATGCGGAGCTATTGAGGAAACTGTTGCAAACCTCAAGATCCTTACAAATGCTTTTAATTAAATTAAACCCCATGTGTTTTATCTGTTGGTTTTAAATATTTACTTATGACCTTAAATCACTAACAATGACCAACCTAGATAGCATATTCAAAAGCAGAGACATTACTTTGCCAGCAAAGGTTCGTCTAGTCAAGGCTATGATTTTTCCTGTGGTCATGTATGGATGTGAGAGCTGGACTGTGAAGAAGGCTGAGCGCCGAAGAATTGATGCTTTTGAACTGTGGTGTTGGAGAAGACTCTTGAGAGTCCCTTGGACTGCAAGGAGATCCAACCAGTCCATTCTGAAGGAGATCAGCCCTGGGATTTCTTTGGAAGGAATGATGCTAAAGCTGAAACTCCAGTACTTTGGCCACCTCATGCAAAGGGTTGACTCATTGGAAAGACTCTGATGCTGGGAGGGATTGGGGGTAAGAGGAGAAGGGGACAACAGAGGATGAGATGGCTGGATGGCATCACTGACTCGATGGACATGAGTCAGTGAACTCTGGGAGTTAGAGATGGACAGGGAGGCCTGGCGTGCTGCGTGCGATTCATGGGGTTGCAAAGAGTCAGACACGACTGAGCGACTGATCTGATCTTATCTGATCTGATATTACTTTTATCCTATCTTGTAAGACTGTTATTTCTATATTATCCAATGTGTAAGTATATCTCCAACAAAACTAATGATGCCTAAATGTCTTGGGACAATTGATCATATACTGTGTTGGCCAAAATCTTCCTTCTGTTTTAAAGTAAAAATTAAACGCCCATTTTTCCTTTTCACCAAGAACTTGAAGTGTATCGCCATTTTGTTCCACTACCTTCTGCCATTTTTCAGGCAAATTGATAATTCCATCTTCCCAAAACTTTTCATTTTTTTTGAACAAAAAAATGTTTCATATGCCTTTTACAGTATTCTAGGGAATTAAAATATTTTCCATTCAGGTAATTTTGTAAAGACAGAAATAAATGGACATCTGAAGGTGCAATGTCCGGTGAATACAGTGGATGAATCAGAACTTTCCAGCCAAGCTGTAACAGTTTTTGCCTGGTCATTAATGGAACATGTGGTCTTGAGTTATCCTGATGGAAAATTATGCGTTTTCTGCTGACTAATTCTGGAAGCTTTTTGTCACGTGCTGCTTTCAGTTGGTCTAACTGGAAGTAGTACCTGTTGGAATTAATCAGTTGGTTTTCTGGAAGGAGCTCGTAATTCCCTTCCAATTCCACTCTATGTACATAACCTTCTTTGGAATGAAGACCAGCCTTTGGTGTGGTTGTGTGATAGTTCATTTCTCTTGCCCCATGATCTCTTCCATTCCACATTATTGTACAATATCCACTTTTCATCATCTGTCCCAATTTGTTTAAAAAACAGAGCATTTTTGCCTCTTTTCAGTAGAGAATCACATGCAGAAGTACAGTCAAGAAGTTTTTTTTCACTTATGTGGAACCCAAATATCAGAGTGATTAACATTACCAAGCTGGTGCAAACAATTTTCAACACTTGATTTGGATATTTTGAGAATGTCTGCTATTTCCTGTGTGGTATAACTTTGATTGCTCTCAATTAATGTCTCAATTTGATCACTATCAACTTCAACTGGTCTAACTGACCACGGAGCACTATCTAACAAGAAATCTTCAAAACAAAACTTCGCAAACCACATTTGCTATGTTTGATCAGTCACAGCACCTTCTCCATATATTGCACAAATCATTTTCTTTTGCCTTTCTTGAAACAATAAAGTATCATATGCCAAAAATGTTCCTCTTTTTCTTCCATCTTCAATAATATAATGGCTACACAAAAATTCACCAGTTTGATGTTTTGTTTTTTTTTTTAATGCTCATTGATATGATAGCTGTCACAATACAACCTAACAAAACTGTTCTGAATGAAGTTAAAGACAATGAGAGTCATATTATGGGGAAAAAAAAAAAAAGAACTCTGGCTATCCCAATAAAAGAATCAAGTCATTAGCCACTGTAGTTGTTGACCTATAGTTCACCCTGAAAGGAATTCAAGATGAAGCATTCTGTTTTGGATATATGGACTCTTAGATAGTTAAGATGCATATGTAAGGAAGAATTTCAATGACCCTGGACTCTTGCATCTTTCCATATATAGAACACTAAAATCACTGAGATATTTGATCCTCGTGACTACCAATAACTAGCAAGATGTATGCTTGACTACATGTACTTCACAGCCAAAAAATTTCAAATATACCCTGGCTCTGCCCCTGCTACCTCTTGAGAACATCTTGTCAGAGTTGTCTAAGGCTATCTCCCAGACTATAGTCCTCAGCAAGCTCCCAAATAAAACTGAAACCCATAGGTCTCATGCTGTGTTTTTATTTCAGTTGATCTATCTATCTATCTATCTATAGTGTGCATGCTAAGTCGCTTCAGTTGTGTCCGACTCTTTGTGACCCCGTTAAGTGGAAAAACAAAATAAGAATTAAACATTAAACCATGGTGTTTAAAACTCTAAAGCCCATAGTGCTGTCATGTTTTCTTTACCATCAAGAATATATGTTAGGAATTAAAATACACACACACACACATGAGCCAGCATAGATACTCACTTAATGGAAAAAGATTCTCCAGTCATTTTGCCTGAAATGGGGTCCAGAAATGCAAGCTTCAAGCAGCAAAGTGTAGGTGGTCCAACCTCATATTTGATTCCTACAATCTTAACAAACTCTTGTTCCTATTCATGAGAATACCAAAAAATTATTAATTTCAATATAAATAATTGCCTAACATTTGCATATTATTTCATTATTATTTGAACAATTTAAAAATTATCTGAAACATATTGTAAATCAACTATACTCCATTAAAATTTTTAAAATTATCTGATAAATTTTATTTTAAAATTATTAAATTTTAAAATTATCTGAATACCCACCAGATTTGAGGCATTCCACTAAGTATTAAAGGTAAATAAGACATGGCTCTTGACCCCTTAACAGCAATTTGTAGTTTAGTGCATGGCTCTAAACCAAGGATAAGCAGAAGAATCCCCTTGGTAATCTTTTTTTAAAATTCATGTTCCTAAACCATACTACTATGGAACTGAGTTCACTATATCTAGGGTAAAGCTCAGTCATATGTATTTTGAACAAATTTCCCAGGTTTTCCTCTGGAGAGTTAAGAAGTTTTCTGCTGGTTAAGAATCACTCCTCTAGTCACTACTTCTCCCTTGGACTCCTTGGTAGTCTGTTGGTGTGAAATCTTTGTGGCTGTCCCCTCACCTCCTCAAGTCCCACAGAACCCTACAAGTTTCATTCATGCATGAGTACATCTTAATCCACATTGGCCAGGCTGTGGACAGACGGGCAATGCCTATTGGGAGCTCTACTGCTTGGAACATGGCATCTAGCCTGATGGCCAGATGTCAAGTGATAAGACCACTGGAGGAGGAAAAGACTCCTTCAACACCTTGTTCAGTGAGACAGACAATGGCAAGCATGTGCCCAGGGCAGTGTTTGTAGACCTGGAACCCACGATCACTGATGAAGTTGGTACTGGCACCTATCGCCAGTTCCTCCACACAAAGAAGCTCATCAGGGCAAGGAAGATGCTGCCAATAATTATGTTCACAGTCACTACTTGATTGGCAAGAAGATCACTGACCTCCTCTTGGACTGAATTCAGAAACTGGCTGACCAATGCACAGGTCTTTAGGGCTTCTTGCTTTTCCACAGCTGTGGTAGAGGAACTGGTTCTGGGTTTACCTTCCTGCCGTTGGAACATCTCTCTGTCAATTATGGCAAGAAGTCCATGCTGGAGTTCTCCATTTACCCAGCCCCCAGGTTTCCACAGCTATAGTTCATTAACCCTACAACTCCACCCTCACCAACCACACCACCCTGGAACACTCTCTATCTTCATGATAGACAATGAGACTGTCTATGACATCTGTCGTAGAAACCCCGATATTGAGTGCCCAATCTATACTAGTCTTAATTGTCTCATAAGCCAACAAGTAGTGTCTTCCATCATTAGTTCCCTGAAATCTGATGGAGCCCTAAATGTAGATCTGACAGAATTACAGACCAACCTGTAATTCTGTACAGTACCCTATCCCTGCATCCACTTCCCTCTGTCCACATATGCTCCTGCCATTTCTGGTGAGAAAGCCTAAACTGAACAGCTTTCTGTAGCAGAGATCACCAATGCTTGCTTTGAGCCAGCCAACCAGATGGTGAAATGTAACCCTCACCAAGGTAAATACATGGCTTGCTACCTGCTGTACCGTGGTGATATGATTCCAAAAGATATCAGTGCCACCACTGCCACAATCAAGACCAAGTGCAGCATTCAGTTTGTGGACCAGTGCCCTACTGGATTCAAAGTTGGCACTAATTACCAGTCTCCCACTGTGCTACCTGGTGGAGACCAAGCCAAAGTACAATGAGCTTTGAGCATGCTGAGGCCTGGGCTCACCTGGATCACAAATTTGACCTGATGTATGCCAAGTTTGCCTTTGTTCACTGGTATGTGGGTGAGGACATGGAGAAAGAAGAGTTTTCTGAGGCCCATGAAGACATGGCTGCCTTTGAGAAGGATTATGAGGAGGTTGCAGTGCATAAGACTGAGGGAGAGGATGAGGTTAGAAAATATTAACCTATTACAACGTTAAACTCTTGGGACTGTCTAATTTGTGTTCTGTGGAGCTTCCCATTGTGGCCCTAACTTGTCATAATATTAAATTCTATTGATAAGTCTATTAAAAAAATCATTCCTCTAGCAGAAATACAGTCTGTAATTAGGCAGGTGGACATATTATGTATATGTTTGGGAAAAGGACTTAAAATTTTGAGTGCTACAATATTATTTTAAATACCATCCTTAAACACTGTTATTAATCACATTTAATGATGACAAAACAGAGCCTCATGGATACAGTGGTGTTTTTAGAGTTACACACTTGTATATAGCAGAGCTGAGATTGGAATTCAGATCTTATTCCAAAGTCCAGGGTCTTATACCACAAGTAAGTTGACTTCTAAAATTTACTATAACCACAGGGTTAGAATTTAAAATAAGAAATCACACAGGCTCAGTGAACTGCTGCTGGATGCCCAGTAGGCCAGGCTGAGCACTCAGAAATGGCCTTCCTTGGGGGTCAGTATGATCCTGACTCCACCATGACCTTGGTGACCCGAGGCGTCCGACTTGCAGGCACTGGGTCCAATGCCACTCAGTCCGAGGGTGTGGCTTCATGAGGCTGTGGGCTCTGGGCTGTGAAGACAAACCCCACACATCCTGGTGACAGAAACACCCCATGAGGGTGTGTCCTCTCTCCTGATTAGTATTTATTTCAGCACTTTGTTAATGTGGTTGTTTTATTTTCTACCTATTGCACTGTTGTGACTTGTTCGCCATTATTTTATTTTTGTATGAATAAAAGCTTTGTTACAGAAATCAGCATACTATTTTTTTAAACCTGGAGAGAAGGTATTATGGTGACTGAAAGTTGTAAAGTAATTAGCCTCTAATTAAAATAAATAAATTTTTAAAATAATAATAATTAAAAAAAGAAAGTGTGGTCAGGTGTCAAATATAAATGTATAAAAGCCAAAAAAAGAAAAAAAGAAAACATATGGTTTATTCATTCCTATAATTCTAAAAAAAATCTCATTTTTCACCTAAATCACAATAGATGGTAGTACCCCTATTTTCCAGGAAATGATTATGTAAAGCTCACTTTATTTTTAGTACCTTAGAGCCTTAATACAATTTTTAGAAGTTCCTAAATCTTTATTTCAATAAATACATACATTCTCTTTTCTACCCTTCCTGTTAAGCATCATTACAAAACAACTAAAGAATGTGCTAATAATTAGACAATTGTACTCATCTCCAATACTAGTAAGGTCATGCTTAAAATCTTGCATGCTATGCTTCAGCATTATGTGAACCAAGAACTTCCAGATATTCAAGATGGATTTAGAAAAGGAAGAGGAACCAGAGACCAAATTGCGAACATTCACTGGATTATAAAGAAAGCCAGGGAATTACGAAAAAACATCTACCTCTGTTTCAATGACTATGTCAAAGCTTTTGACGGTGTGGATCATAATAAACTGTGGAAAGCTCTTAAAGAGATGGGAATACCAAACCATCTCACCTGTCTCCTGAGAAACCTGTATACATGTCAAGAAGCAACAATTGGAATCCTGTATGGAACAACTGATAGGTTCAAGATTGAGAAAGGAGTACAACAGGGCTGTCTGCTGTTACCCTGTTGGTATAATCTATATGCTGAGCACATCATGAGAAATACCAGGCTGGATGAGTTACAAGCTGGAATCAAGATGGGCGGGAGAAACATCAACAACCTCAGATATGTGGATGATACCACTCTAATGGCAGAAAGTGAAGAGAAACTAATGAGCCTTTTGATGAGGGTGAAGGAAGAGAGTGAAAGAGCTGGCTTAAAACTAAATATTAAAAAAAAAAAAAAAAAAACAAAACTAAGATCATAGCATCCAGCCCCATTACTTCATGGCAAATATAGAGGGATAGGTGGAAGCAGTGACAGATTTCCCTTCTTGGGCTCTAAAATGATTGCAGATGATGACTGCAGCCATGAAATCAGAAGAAATTTGCTTCTTGACAGGAAAGCTATGACAAACCTAGATAGCACGTTGAAAAGCAAAGACATTACTCTGCTGACAAAGGTCCGTACAGTCAAGGCTATGATCTTCCCAGTGGTCATGTACAGTTATGAGAGCTGGACCATAAAGAAGGTGGAGCACTTAAAAAATTGATGCCTTTGAACTACAGTGCTGGAGAAGACTCCTTAGGGTCCCATGGACAGCAAGGAGATCAAATCAGTTAATCTTAAGGGAAATCAACCCTGAATACTCATTGGAAGGATTGATGCTGAAGTTGAAATTCCACTATTTTGGTCATCTGATGTGAATAGCTGTCTCACTGGAAAAGTCCCTGATGCTGGGAAAGATCAAGAGCAGAATCAAAAGAGGTCATCAGAGGATGAGATGGTTGGATGGTATCACCAATGCAATGGACATGAACTTGGGCAAACTTTGGGAGATGATGAGGGATAGAGAGACCTGGCATGCTGCCATCGTCCATGAGGTCACAAAGAGTTGGACACAACTGGGTGACAGAACAACAATAACAACCAAGTTATAGGTTTCTTAGGATTTATGATATTTACTATATCCTAAAGCTGCCAGAATCTTGAGGGTGTCTGTGGTCCACACATGCAGTCAATTTATAGAGCCTTCAGAAAGCACAAAGCTGCTAAGGAAAATATCCACACCATGGAACTACTGCACTGCTCGAAGTACATGGTATACACAAGAGAACCTGAAGCCTGAAGGAAATTAGGTCAGATAAAGATAACAGGTGGCATACAAATTCCAGGAAACAAAATGCAGCCCACAACATTCAGCTGTACAGGAGTATGGTACATCACCTTATCCTGGGCATACAATCAACACTGAAATATCCAGAAACTGAGAATAAGCATACAGGACAGTAACTTAATTCCAAGATACTTCAAGTACACAGCTTATTACTTTGGCAAACTTACCCTGAGATCCATTTTATTCCATGGCTGTTTTTGTAAATTAACGCTGTATGTTTTTGATTTTCTTACAGCCCGTACATAAGCTTCATGTCCTTGCCTAAAATATATAAGCTAAAACAAAAAAGAATGAGTTATTAAACAGCAGCATCCCATTTAGCCACTCTATACATCCCAATATATTCCCACAAATGTCCTCTTTGATTAACAAAATATGTAATTCTAATTTTGAAAAAAAAATACAATAAAGTTACTTGTCAGCATCAAATAATGTTCATTCAGTACTTACACTTACGCAGCCCTGCACTAAGCACTGCATAATAAAAACAGAGAGAAAGTGAAAGTTGCTCAGTCGTGCCCAACTCTTTGAAACCCTGTGGACTATACAGTCCTTGGAATTCTCTAGGCCAGAATACTGGAGTGGGTAACCTTTCCCTTCTTCAGGGGATCTTCCCAACCCAGGGATCGAACCCAGGTCTCCTGCATTTCAGGTGGATTCTTTACCAGCTGAGCCACCAGAGAAGCCCAAGAATATCGGAGTGGGTAGCCTATCCCTCCTCCAGGGGATCTTTCCGACCCAGGAATTGAACTGGGGTCTCCTTCATTGCAGGTGGATTCTTTACCAACTGAGCTTTCAGGGAAGCCCAAAAACACAGTTCTCCTCCATAAATTTCTGAAGAAACAGACTAATGACAAATGTATACAAAAGCAGTCATCTTTTAAAATAATATATTTCAAACTATAATTGACATTCTAAAACATCAACATCTTAATAGTGAGCCCATGTATGTGTGTGAACACACACATTTGTTGTTGCTATTTAGTCGCTAAGTCTTATCCGATTCTTTTGCCACCCCATGGACTGTAGCCCACCAGGCTTCTCTCTCCATGTGAACTTCCTGGCAAGAATACAGGAGTAGGTTGCCATTTCTTCCTCCAGGGAATCTTCCCAACTCGAGGATTAAACCTGTGTCTCTTTTGTCTTCTGCACTGACACAGGAGGAGTTCTTTACCATTGAGCCACCTAGGAATATATATATATACACACATACATATATATAAGTGTGTGTGTGTGTGTGTGTGTGTGTGTGTGTGTGTGTGTGTGTGTCATTTAGTCACGTCCAACTCTTTGCAATCCCATGGTCTGTAGCCCACCAGGCTCCTCTGTCCATGGAATTCTCCAAGCAAGAATACTAGAGTGGAAAAAATAGAAAAGGAAACAGTCCCATTCACCGTTGCAACAAAAAGAATAAAATACTTAGGAATAAAGGTACCTAAAAAAACAAAAGATGATGAAAGAAAGAAAGAAATCAAAGATGACAAAAATAGATGGAGAAATATACCATGTTTGTTGACTGGAAGAATCAATATAGTGAAAATGAATATACTACACAAAGCAATCTATAGTTTCAATGCAATTCCTATCAAGTTACCAATAGTATTTTTCACAGAACTACAACAAATAATTTTACAATTTGTATGGAAACACAAACAAACTTGAATAGTCAAAGCAATCTTGAGGAAAAAGAATGAAACTGGAGGAATCAAGCTTCCTGACTTCAGACAATATGACAAACATACAGTCATCAAGACAGTATGGTACTGGCACAAAGGCAGAACTATAGATCAATGGAACGAAATAGAAAGCCCAGAGAGAAATCCGTGCACCTATGGGCTCCTTATCCTTGACAAAGGAGGGGAAAATATAAAATCTCCGAGAGGAAAACAAAGGCAGAACACTCTCTGACATAAATCACATCAAGGTCCTCCCAGAGGACTCACCTCCCAGAGTAATGGAAATAAAAACAAAAATAAACAAATGGGACCTAATTGAACTTAAAAGCTTTTTCACAACATAGCAAACTATAAGCAAGGTAAAAAGACAGCCTTCAGGATGGGACAAATAGTAAACAAAACAACTGACAAAGAATTAATCTCCAAAATATGCAAGCAGCTCATGCAGCTGAATACTAGAAAAACAAACAGCCCAATCAAAAAGTGGGCAAAAGACCTAAACAGACATTTCTCCAAAGAAGACATACAGGTGTCTAATAAACACATGAAAAGATGCTCAACATCACTCATTATTAGAGAAATGTAAATCAAAACCACAATGAGGTATCATCTCATGCTGGTCAGAATGGCAGCCATCAAAAAGTCTACAAACAATAAATGCTGGAGAGGGTGTGGAGAAAAGGGAACCCTCTTACACTGTTGGTGAGAATGCAAAGTGGCACAGCCAATATAGAGAATGGTATGGAGATTCCTTAACAAACTGGAAACAGAACTGCCATATGACCCAGCAATCTTACTGCTGGGCATACAAATCGAGGAAATCGGCACTGAAAGAGACACACATACCCCAATGTTCATTGCAGCACTATTTACAATAGCTAGGACATGGAAAGCAACCTAGATGTCTATCAGCAGACAAATGGATAAGGAAGTTATACATACATATACACAATGGAATATTACTCAGCTATAAAAAGAACATATTTGAGTCAGTTCTAATGAGGTGGATGAGACTGGAGCCTATTATACAGAGTGAAGTAAGTCAAATAGATAAATACCAATACAGTATATTAACACATATATATATGGAATCTAGAAAGATGGTAATGACGATCCTATATGCTAGGCAGCAAAAGAGACACAGATGTAAAGAACAGACTTTTGGACTATGTGGGAGAAGGCGAGGGTGGGATGATATGATAGAATAGCATTGAAACATGTATATTACCATAATGACCAGTGCACGTTTGATTCATGAAGCAGAGAAGCTGGTGCTCTGGGACAATCCAGAGGGATAGGGTGAGGAGGAAGGTGAGAGCGGGGGTGGGGGGTGGGGGGGCGGTGGTTCAGGATGATGGGACACGTGTGTGCACCTGTGGCTGATTCATGTCAGTGTATGGCAAAAACCGCCATAATATTGTAAAGTAATTATTCCCCAACTAAAAATTATTTTTAAAAAAAGAATACTAGTGTGGGTAGCTATTCCCTTCTCCAGGGGATCTTTCCAACCCAGGGATTGAACCAGGGTCTCCTGCACTGTAGGCAGATTTTTTACCATCTGAGCCACCAGGGAAGCCTGTCTTTGTGTGTGTATACCACAGTCTACTGCTAAATACAGTAATTTCCCAATTAAAATTATTCTTTTTCAAAAATAACATCAGAACTGGCATAGTATGAAAGAAAAATTAATCCAAGTGTTTGGTAAAACCCTTTGCCTCCTTAAGACAGCATTCACTATCATATAGATTTATTAAAAAAGTTTCTTTCCCACAGTAATTCTTTTTCAACCTCACACCCTACTGACAGGTTTGAATCACCTCCCAACCACAAAAGTCTTAGTTTCCTTTAAAGCTAGGAATACTAGATCTGACTAAACAATCAGCAAACATTTCACAAGTGAGTGCCACCCTGGATACAGATTATCATCCCAAGCATATGCCTACCAGGGTAGAACAATGCCAGAGTGAATGGCCTTGCACAGTATTGGTCCTCAAATACCCCTGGGGGCACTCTGTACCTGAGAAGCTAAAGATCAGCTTACATGTAAAATAGGTAAGTAGTTCTACCCTTCTTGTACATGTAGCTACTCCCTAATAGCAGACCCATTTTGGAGACATTTTTCCCACTCTACTTCATTAACTTATTATTACTCCAAATACCTCACAATCATTACACAGAGGCAACTCTAGGGACAGGGAAAAAGTCAGGAGACCTGACTGCTCTTCGTGCTACCTTTATAGGCCATGTGACTCTGGTCTTTCACATGCTCATCTATCAAATGAAGAGAACATTCTGTTGCCAGGTGTGTTTTAAAGATTGATAACAATAACAAGAGATAGAGAAGCATGCCTCAGGTATTATCCTAAATGACTTACAAATATCCATTAATTTAATCCTTCTCAGAACCCTATAAGGTAGATACCTTTTATCCCCATTGTACAGTTGAGCAAACTAGGGCACAGAGAGGTTAAGTAATTAGTCAAAATTTGGTCAAAATCTTATGTTTCATGCACCTCAATGTTCACTGCAGCACAATTTACAATAGACAGAACATGGAAGCAAACTAAATGCCCATCAACAGTGGAATGGATTAAGAACATGTGGTACATATATGCAATGGAATATTAATCATTTATAAAAAAAGAATGAAATAACGCCATTTGCAGCAACATGTATGAACCTAGAGATTATACTCAGTGAAGTAAGTCAAACAGAAAGGCAAATATCATATCACTTATTTGTGGAATCTAAAAAAGATACAAATGAACTTAATTATAAAACAGAAGTAAAGTCACAGATACAGAAAACAAACTTATGGTTATCAGGGATAAGGAGGAAATGGATAAATTGGGAAATCAAGACTGACATATACATATACTATATATAATATAGATAACTAATAAGAACCTACTGCATAGCACAGGAAATACTACTCAATACTCTGTAATAGCCTATATGTAAAAAGAATCTGATAAGAAAAGTGGATATATGTATAACTGATTCAATTTGCTGTACACTTGAAGCTAAAACAACATTGTAAATCAATTACATTCCAATAAAAATTTTTAAAAAGTAAAAAAAAACATGTTTATACAATAATTTTAAAGTGGTGTAGAGATAAACAGAAGAAAGTAACACAAAAAATGCCATACTATACAGATTTCTAAAATACTCTGACATATATCTATCAACACTAAGTCAGAATTTCTAATAGTTAAAAATACAGGTAAATTTTTTTTTTTTTTTTTTGCAGGGGAAAATGGACAAAGGAAAGGTTCAATGAGGGTGGGAGGGAAATGGGAAGGAAGAAGGGGAGTGATGGTGGGGAGGAGTATATGTTATTTCTTAACTAATGGCTTTCTATTTTTAATCACAAAGAACATTTAAAAAAATCATATTGAATTCATCTTATATTAGGAGGTTTGATCTGGAAATGCAAAGTTCAGGAAACTAAAAGCCCAGTTTGGGTGTCCTCATCTTAGGCACATCTTGGTATTTTGTATTGATAGGTCTATCTTTACAACAATATATTATTTAGGATGGGATCACATTTGTCACTTCTTCCTCCCTAGTACCCAAAGTGGTACCAGACCCATAAAGCAGTCAATAAACATTTACAGAATGAACAAATAAGTCTATTTTTTTAAAAATTCTCCTGAGTGAACTGAATTTTTTGAGGCTTATAAGTGAATATGTTTTTCTCTTTGCTTTGTCTATTACAGCCAGATTGTATAAGTACGAGTGGGGTATTAAAGTCTCCCATTATTATTGTGTTGTTGTATATTTCTTCTTTCATACTAATTAGTGTTTGTCTTAGATATATCAATGCTCCAATGTTGGGTGCATATATATTTATAATTGTTATAACTTCTTTATGGATTGTTCCTTTAAGTCATTATGTATAACCTTCATTGTCTCCTTTTCAGGACCTTTTTAAAGTCAATTTTATCTGATATGAGTATTGCTACTCCTGTTTCCTTTTGGTCCGTATTTGCATAGAAAATCTTTTTCCAGCCCTTCATTTTCAGTCAGTATATATCCCCTATTTTAAGGTGGTTCTCTTGTAAGCAACATATATAGGGGTCTAGTTTTTGTATCCATTCGACCCGTTTTAGTCTTTTGGTCGTCTCTTGTAGACAAGGTATGTAGGGGTCTTGTTTTGTATCAATTCGGCCAGTCTTTGTCTGTTGATTAGGGCATTCAGCCCATTAAGGTTTAAAGTAATTATTGATACATAAGATTTACTTTATTGTTTGGGGTTTGAATTTATATACCCTTTTAGTGATTCCTATCTAGAGAATGTCCTTTAGTTTTTGTTGGAGAAATGGTTTAGTGGTGCTAAATTCTCTCAACTTTTGCTTATCTGTGAAGCTTTTGATTTCTCCTTCATATTTGAAAGAGATCCTTGCTGGATACAATAATCTGGGCTGTAGGTTATTTTCTTTCATCACTTTAATTATGTCTTGCCATTCCCTCCTGGCTTGGAGAGTTTCTATTGAAAGATAAGCTGCTATCCTTATGGGAATTCCCTTGTGAGTTATTTGATGTTTTTCCCTTGCTGCTTTTAATATTTGTTCTTTATATTTAATCTTTGTTAATTTGATTAATATGTGTCTTGGGGTGTTTCGCCTTGGGTTTATCCTATTAGGGACTCTCTGGATTTCTTGAACTTGAGTGGTTATTTCCTTCTCCATTTTAGGGAAGTTTTCAGCTATTATCTCCTCAAGTATTTTCTCATGGCCTTTCTTTTTATCTTCTTCTTCTGGAACTCCTATGATTCAAATGTTGTAGCGTTTAATGTTATCCTGGAGGTCTCTGAGATTGTCCTCATTTCTTTTGATTCGTTTTTCTTTTTTCTCCTCTGATTCATTTATTTCTAGGATTCTATCTTCTAATTCATTAATCCTATCTTCTGCCTCTGTTATTCTATTATTTGTTGCCTCCAGAGTGTTTTGGATCTCATTTACTGCATTATTCATTATGTATTGACTCTTTTTATTTCTTCTAGGTCCTTGTTAAACCTTTCTTGCATCTTCTCAATCCTTGTCTCCAGACTATTTAACTGTGATTCCATTTTGGTTTCAAGATTTTGGATTAATTTCACTATCATTATTTGGAATTCTTCATCAGGTAGATTTCCTGTCTCTTCCTCTTTGGTTTGGTTTGGTGGGCATTTATCCTGTTCCTTTAGCTGCTGGGTATTCCTCTGTTCCTTCATCTTGTTAAAACTGCCAAGTTTAGAGTGTCCTTACTATATTCTGGTAGTTTGTTGAATTCTCTTTATTGAGGCAGTTTACTGGTCTTTTCAACATTTGATCTCTGCCCTGTTACAAAGGGGACGAAGATGAACACCCAAATCTAAGCCGGGCAGGTTCAGGCACTTGGATAATCCTCAGAAGCACAGACTCTGTTGAGTCTGCGTTTTGTGCCCTTCTCAGGTCCGAGTAGCGCAGGTGATGAAGTGTTTAGCGAGTGCAGCTGCTGCGACTTATTGCCTCCCCACCGCTCAGTTTTTTGGGTATACAACTGGCACACCTTCTCAGGCAGATGTTGACCGTCCAGAGCCCCAAGAAGCGTTAGTTAGCACAGCAACCTGCTTACAGTTTTGTAGATAATGTCTCTCTAGGGCTGTGATTGCCTGCTTCCGGCTCTGGCTGCCCGTCACCAGAGTGGGACGGTCTGCAGCTGGCTATCTCTGTGCAGTCCTTTGTTCCGTACATAGGCCTGGTGGTGTCTTAGGTTAGGGCTGGCTTTTGATGTAGTAGATATCCGACAGTCTGGTTATTTCACTCAGGTAGTGCTCAGGATAGCCAGGCCAAATCCTTACTCAAAGCGATGCAGGCCACACCGCTCCTCCTAGACCAGCTCCCGCTTGCTAATAGCAACTGCTGGTGTCCGAGCTGCTTCTCTGGAAAAGGAGTTACCGCAGGGCTCATAATCTGCTTTCAAAGACAATGAATTGTCTTTCTAAGTGCCTGATGTCCTCTGCCGGCATTCAGAAGTAGTTTTATAGAATTTACTCAGCGTTAAAATGTTCTTTTAATGAGTTTGTGGAGGAGAAAGTATTCTCCCCGTCCTACTCGTCTGCCATCTTAGCTCCTCCCCCCAGGTAAAATTTTAAAGGTTTAAATATTAGTATACAAACACAGGGGCTTCCCTGGTGGCTCAGATGGTAAAGAATCTTCCTACAATGCCAGAACTTAGGTTCAATCCCTGGGTCAGGAATGCCCTGGAGAAGGGAATGGCTACCTACTCCAATATTCTTGCCTGGAGAATTCCATGGAAAGAAGAGCCTGGCAGGCTATAGTCCATGGGGTCACAAAGAGAGAGACACAACTGAATGACTAACACACATGCACACATAAACACAACTGCAGTGGTTAAGAAAAAAATTCATTACCATGCTTACCAATAACATGATAAGCATGTTATTCAGTTATCCTTTATTGTTTATTTCTGTACTCAACAAATATTGAACAAATATGTATGTATGTACAGGGCACATAATCAAAATAAAATGTTTTCCCTCAAGGATATGGACAGATGTGTAGATATACAATGCATGGCAGAAAGTAATATGTATCATGAGAGAAATAATTTAGATGGGAAAGTTCATGAAGAAGGAGAGGAAGCAAATGGAAAGTAGGGATAACACAGAGAAGAAGTTGGTATTTAAGTTAAATCTTGAAAAATGAGCACTTTGAGAGGTAATGATGTGTGGGTAGGAATATTCCAGGCAAAATAATGAAGACTTAACATTTAAAAAGTAATGCTGTCATTAAGAGAATGATTAGATAAAAAGTATATTTCTGCCTTTATGAGTTCTTTAAAAACATTCTTTAATTCACACATTTCATTGTTTGATTCACTTATACACCTTTCCGATTACCTGAACAACTGTCATTATCTAACACATATTAATCTTGAAACATATAAGCATGTGCTAAGTTTAATAAAATAGAAGGAAAGGTAAATATATTCCTATAAAAGAGAAAGGAGTCTCAAGTCACAGAGTATACAAATTCTTATTCTGTTCTAAGATTAATTCAAAAATATTTCTCCTAAGCTCCCATATAAAAGGCAATAAATACAAGAAACTTGATTTTGGATATGCCCCCAAAAAAGCTTTTATCATACAACATTACTTCAGAGCATGTTTTACTAAAATAACCACACAAATATTTGCTCAAAAGTCCAACACATATTAAAAAAACACACTTAGGCAAGGAGACATTTTAATAAAATCAAAACATATTCAGCAAGTAATAGCTTAATTGTAAGGTTACTACTCTACAGCTGTCTCTCAAAGTACCTATCAAAGACAATTATAGAAATGTTTGGTGAAATTGTTATATGGCCCAAGACATTTAGAACCATTTCCAAGATTTTGCTCCTTCTTTGTTACAATGATAATATTGCTTTACTACTATCTGTCTTAAGTTGAAAACTGTGGGTAAACATTTAATGATTCAAAAATGAATGATTAGTCAATATATCTAATTGACTATACAAGAAACTATACAAGTCAGCTAGGGCTCAAAATATAATAATGCTACCATAATTTTTACAAGAAAATCAAATTTTGTCACTGTATAGAATTTAAATCAATTTTTGACTGACCAATCATAAATATGGCTGTTACTCAATCACTGGTTCAGTAGGAAGGCCTTGTTTGTGAAATGACATTCTCCTGAGCACCAAAAGGGGTGATTATCCACTATAGTATTTTCTATCAGGTTGACTATCGGCTTCTTTAAAAAAAATATTAGGACTTGATTAGGATTCAAAACACACTGACAATGAAAACTCAGAAAGAAAAATTAAGGAATCAATCCCATTCAGCACTGGAACAAAAAGAATAAAATATCTAGGAATAAACCTACCTAAGGAGACAAAAGAACTGCATACTGAAAACTGTAAGACGCTGATGCAAGAAATCAAAGACAACATAAACAGATGGAGAGATACTCCATGTTTCTGGGCTGGAAGAATCAATATTGTGAAAATCACTATAGTACCAAATGCAATCTACAGATTCAATACGATCCCTATCAAATTACCAATGGCATTTTTTACAGAACTAGAACAAAAAAAATTCACAATTCATATGGAAACACAAAAGATCCTGAACAGCCAAAGCAATCTTGAAAAAGAAGAATGGAGCTGGAGGAATCAACCTTTCTTACTTCAGACACTACCCCAAAGCTACAGCCATCAAGACAGTATGGTACTGGCACAAAAATAGAAATACAGACCAATAGAAAAAGATAGAAAGCCCAGAGATAAGCCCATGCTCCTATGTGTACCTTATTTTTGACAAAGATGGCATGAGTATACAATGGGACAATGATAGCCTCTTCGGTGAATGGTGCTGGGAAAACTGGACAGTTATTTGTAAAAGGGTGAAATTAGAACACTTTTTAACACCATACACAAAGATAAATTCAAAATGGATTAAAGACCTAAATGTAAGATCAGAAATGATTAAACTCTTAGAGGAAAACATAGGCAGAACCCTCTATGACATAAATCACAGCAAGGTCCTCAATGATTCACCTCCAGAGTAATGGAAATAAAAACAAAAATAAACAAGTGGTATTTAATTAAACTTAAAAAGCTTTTGCATAGCAAAAGAAACTATAAACAAGGTGAAAAGGCAACCCTAAGAATGGGAGAAAATAACAGCAAATGAAACAACTGACAAATGATTAATTTCCAAAACATATAAGCAGCTCATACAACTTAATACCAGAAAAACAATCCAATCAAAAAGTGGGCGAAAGACCTAAACGATATTTCTCCAAAGCACACATATATGTGTATGATAACAAACACATAAAAAGATGCTCAACATTGCTCATTATTAGAGAAATGCAAATCAAAACTATAGAGGGATATCACCTCACACTGATCAGAATGGCCATCATCAAAAAGTCTATAAAAAACAAGTGCTGGAGAGGGTATGGAGAAGAGGGAACCCTCTTACACTGTTGGTGGGAATGCAAACTGGTACAGCCACTATGGAGAACAGTATAGAGATTCCTTTAAAATCTAGGAATAAATCTACCATATGAGGCAGCAACATAACTACTATGCATATACCCTGAGGAAATCAAAATTGAAAAAGACACATAAACCCCAATGTTCACTGTAGCACTATTTACAATAGCTAGAACTTGGAAGCAACCTAGATGTCCATTGACATATGAATGGATAAAGAACCTGGGGTACATATATACAATGAAATATTACTCAACTATAAAAAGGAAAGAATCTGAGTCAGTTCTAATAAGGTGGATGAACCTGTTATACAAAGTGAAGTAAGTCAGAAAGAGAAAAGCAAATATCATATACAAAGACATAATTATGAAATCTAGAAAGATGGTACTGATGAAATTATTTGCAGGGCAGCAATGGAGACTTATGGACACAGTGTAGGGGAAGGAGAGGGTGGACTCTATGGAGACAGTGACATGGAAGCTTATTATTACCATATGTAAAAGTGATACCCACTGGGAATCTGCTGTATGACTCAGGGAATACAAACCAGTGTTCTGTAACAAACTAGAGGGGTGGGGTGGGGGTGGGGGTGGGGAGGGAGATGGGAAGGAGGTTCAAGAGGGAAGGGATACATGTATACCTATGGCTGATTGATGTTAACATTTGGCAGAAATCAATACAATTCTGTAAAGCAATTACCCTTCAATAAAAAATAAATACATATTTAAAAAAACTTAGGACTTGATTAGGATTCAAAATACCACTCAATTCAACTACGTGGCAATTAAGATAAAAACAAAGAAAATTATGTTCATGGCATCACAAGCCAATCAATTTATCTCAATGTTCATTGAGCATACACGAAATTAAAGACTCTGTGTCAGGTCCTACAAAGGACACAAAAATTAGTAAGATTCAGTCACTGTACACAAGAAATATATAATTGAGGAGCACACTTAAGATGGCATACATATAACTATGATAGAATTGAGAATATAAATAACCTAAGACTAATTAAAGTGAGTGCTCTTGAGATTACAAGAGAAAAATGTTACAGTAGGAAACAATTACCTCATCTCCCATCTGTGGGACAAATGGTGAACGTCGTGGTATGGTATCCAAGATCCACTGAGGGGCAAACCATTCTTCATTGGGTTCTCCTGCCATAGAAACTAGTCCTCCTTTCTAAAATAGAGTTCACAAATATATAAACTTTAATATATGAACAGTTACATGAAAAATCTCAAGTAGAAAATGGTAAAAAAAAATCAGGTTATAATAAAACAAAATACATACATTTTAAACATTTTAATTACCATTTAATTATTGACAACTTTTGTACCAATAAAACAGTCAAGTGAGTAACCTGTTGCTCAATTTTGGTTGACAGATAATATAACACTATATACTATCTAAAAACCATAAATGTCACTCTTCATGCCCCTGCTGCTGCTGCTAAGTCACTTCAGTTGTGTCCAACTCTGTGCGACCCCATAGACGGCAGCCCACCAGGCTCCCTCATCCCTGGGATTCTCCAGGCAAGAACACTGGAGTAGGTTGCCATTTCCTTCTCCAATGCATGAAAGTGAAAAGTGAAAGTGAAGTTACTCAGTTATGTCCGACTCTTAGTGACCCCGTGGACTGTAGCCCACCAGGCTCCTCTGTCCATGGGATTTTCCAGGCAAGAGTACTGGAGTGGGGTGCCATTGCCTTCTCCATCATGCCCCTAGTATATCATATAAATTCAAACACAAGTAACACAATAACTTTTTGCCAAGAAAATGGTGACCATCAAGAAGATAATTTTGTCTACTAAAGCAAGAAGTTAGAGCATGCACATATGCATATTTAATTATTATTCAAAGAATTACATGGATTAAGTTTTTATATCATTCAAATGAAATTATAGTGGAGAAAAATCCATCACTGGGGTGAAATAAAAACACAAAGAAATATAAGAGCCCTACAGGATTTACAACATCCTTCCATTTTACAAGTCAACAATGTATAGAAATGTATTACTTGGAACATTGACAAGAATAATCCTTTCATACTATAGTAGCTTATTTAAAACTCTACTACATTTTAACAAACTGTTAATATGTTTTAATTTAATAATTAAAATAATAAAAATATTCTAGCTTCTACTTTTTAAAAATTTCAAAAGGTCTTTACATTTCAAAGTCATTATATATAATTTTACTTAGTTTCTCAGATGGGATATTATTTTTAGAGAAATGTGAAGTGTTATTGCTAAATATTTAAGTGAAAGAAAGTGAAAGTGTTAGTTGTTCAGTCATGCCCAACTTTTTGTGACCACATGGACTGGGGTCCAACAGGATCCTCTGTCCATGGAATTCTCCAGGCAAGAATACTGGAGTGGGTAGCCATTCCCTTCGCCAGGGTATCTTCCAGACTCAGGGATCAAACCCCGGTCTCCTGCATTGCAGGTAGATTCTTTACCATGTGGGCCACTGTGCTGTGTGCTTAAGTTTGACTCTTTGTGACCCCATGGACTGTAGCCCACCAGGCTCCTCAGGCTCCTCAGGCTCCTCTGTCTATAAGGATTCTCCAGGCAAGAATACTGGAGTGAGCAGCCATGCCCTCCTTCAGGGGATCTTCCCAAACCAGGGATTGAACTCAGCTCTCCTGTGTAGGTAGATTCTCTACCATCTGAGCCACCAGGGAATCCCAGGAATATTGGAGTGGATAGCCTATCCTTTCTCCAGGGGATCTTTCCAACTCAGGAACTGAACAGGGGTCTCCTTCATTGGAGGTGGACTCTTTACCAGCTGAGCTACCAGGGAAGGCCATATGAGCCACTGCTGCTGCTGTTGCTGCTGCTAAGTCGCTTCAGTCGTGTCCGACTCTGTGCGACCCCATAGACGACAGCCCACCAGGCTCCCCCGTCCCTGGGATTCTCCAGGCAAGAACACTGGAGTGGGTTGCCATTTCGGGAAGCCCAAATATTCAAATATCAAGGACAAAATCAACAACCAAAAAAAAAAAAAAAAAAAAAACCACACAAAACAAAAAATGTGTAAACTCACAAACCTTCTTTCTAGTCTGTTTAGGTTTCTTCTGCCTTTCTTCAAGTGACTTTAAATTTTCCTCCTCAGAGCTGCTGCAAATTTTCTGTGTTGCCTGTCTCGTTTGCCTTTTTGGAGGTTGCAAATTTATTCCAGCATCTGCTGTCCAATCAGAATATTCACTTGATGAATCACTGTACATAAATCAAAATTATGAATACATAAGTTTAGAAAAGGAATAGTTTTGCTTCATAATTGAAAGATGATCATTTTGTAATTAAACAATATTATAAATGACATTGCTTGATTTTGTTCTGACCAAAGACAAAATAAATCAATATAGAATTTTGACCATTACCTAAGTGATTTTAATGAAATGATTCTTGGATAAAGTATAATGCTTAATTTCCCATAACAGTATTTAAAATTCAAAATTCCTGTCCAAACCACAAAAACTTCTTTAAATAAAGATGTTCCTTATCCCTAGAAATGCTTAAATATAGTTGTTTTAACCTTGAAATAAATACAGATAGCCTGCTAAGATTTTGAATCTTGGATTTACAAAGAATCTTACTTTAGGGATGAGGGAAGTAAATTCCATGTGCAAAAAGATATTGGTAGAGCCAGGATAACACAACAGATCTCTGGGCTTCCAACCTAGTACTCTATCTACTATAAAATACTATTTTAACTGGATTTACCAAATTTCTATAAGAACATACATAATTTCACATTAAAACCATCAAATAATTTTGACCAAATCAAAACCATTAAAACTACCTGGAGGAACTTTCACTTTGCCATTCAATAACAGGATCCTCTATAGAAGCATCACTTGTGCCAACTGTTTCATCTTCCTGGAAGAAAGAGCCAGCAATTGAGATATATGGTTATAATTAACTAGTATATTATTAATTAGCATGTACTATTTGTTTCATAAAACGTTTTCTATTCTTCCCTCCAAAAAAAAAGTTCTGGTTAAAATGTACATTAACTATTATTATATCAGATCAGATCAGATCAGATCAGTCGCTCAGTCATGTCCGACTCTTTGCGGCCCCATGAACCGCAGCACGCCAGGCCTCCCTGTCCATCACCAGCTCCCGGAGGTCACCCAGACTCATACCCATCGAGTCAGTGATGCCATCCAGCCATCTCATCCTCTGTCGTCCCCTTCTCCTCCTGCCCTCAATCCCTCCCAGCATCAGAGTCTTCTCCAATGAGTCAACTCTT
Source organism: Tragelaphus eurycerus (assembly GCA_935064755.1). Classification (NCBI taxonomy): domain Eukaryota; kingdom Metazoa; phylum Chordata; class Mammalia; order Artiodactyla; family Bovidae; genus Tragelaphus; species Tragelaphus eurycerus. Next base: position 10,696,864 of record CAKXYN010000046.1, on the reverse strand, counting down.
CGCATGAGGTGGCCAAAATACTGGAGTTTCAGCTTTAGCATCATTCCTTCTAAAGAAATTCCAGGATTGATCTCCTTCAGAATGGACAGGTTGGATCTTCTTGCAGTCCAAGTGATTCTCAAGAGTCTTCTCCAACACCACAGTTCAAAAGCATCAATTCTTCGGCGCTCAGCCTTCTTCACAGTCCAACTCTCACATCCATACATGACCACAGGAAAGACCATAGCCTTGACTAGGCGAACCTTTGTTGGTAATGTCTCTGCTTTTGAATATGCTATCTAGGTTGGTCATAACTTTCCTTCCAAGGAGTAAGCGTCTTTTAATTTCATGACTGCAGTCACCATCTGCAGTGATCTTGGAGCCCAGAAAAACAAAGTCTGACACTGTTTCCACGGTTTCCCCATCTATTTCCCATGCAGTGATGGGACCAGATGCCATGATCTTCGTTTTCTGAATGTTGAGCTTTAAGCCAACCTTTTCACTCTCCACTTTCACTTTCATCAAGAGGTTTTTAGCCCCTTTTCACTTTCTGCCATAAGAGTCGTGTCATCTGCATATCTGAGGTTATTGATATTTCTCCCAGCAATCTTGATTCCAACTTGTGTTTCTTCCAGTCCAGCATTTCTCATGATGTACTCTGCATATAAGTTAAATAAACATGGTGACAATATGCAGCCTTGACGTACTCCTTTTCCTATTTGGAACCAGTCTGTTGTTCCATGACCAGTTCTAACTGTTGCTTCCTGACCTGCATACAGATTTCTCAAGAGGCAGATCAGGTGGTCTGGTATTCCCATCTCTTTCAGAATTTTCCATAGTTTATTGTGATCCACACAGTCAAAGGCTTTGGCATAGTCAATAAAACAGAAATAGATGTTTTTCTGGAACTCTCTTGCTTTTTTCCATGATCCAGCGGATGTTGGCAATTTGATCTTTGGTTCCTCTGCCTTTTCTAAAACCAGCTTGAACATCAGGAAGTTCACGCTTCACGTATTGCTGAAGCCTGGCTTGGAGAATTTTGAGCATTACTTTACTAGCGTGTGAGATGAGTGCAATTGTTCGGTAGTTTGAGCATTCTTTGGCATTGCCTTTCTTTGGGATTGGGATGAAAACTGACCTTTTCCAATCTTGTGGTCACTGCTGAGTTTTCCAAATTTGCTGGCATATTGAGTGCAGCACTTTCACAGCATCATCTTTCAGGACTTGGAATAGCTCCACTGGAATTCCATCACCTCCACTAGCTTTGTTCGTAGTGATGCTTTCTAAGGCCCATTTGACTTCACATTCCAAGATGTCTGGCTCTAGGTCAGTGATCACATCATCATGATTATCTGGGTCTTGAAACTCTTTTTTGTACAGTTCTTCTGTGTATTCCTGCCACCTCTTATTAATATCTTCTGCTTCTGTTAGGTCCAACTCACAACTAAGCCTACCAAGTATTTAAAGATTTCTAGCATCTACTATCTTATTGATATGAGGCATCTATTATTATTTCAAAGGTTCCGTAGATTCCTTAAGAATCCCAAATATAACTCTCTTAAATTTTGTTGAATTTTTTTTTTTTCAATTTAAGTATAGCTGATTTACAAGGTTGTGTTAGTTTCAGGTATATAACACAGTGATTCATTTTTTTTTCGTTTTTTTTAAATTTTATTTAACTTTACAATATTGTATTGGTTTTTACCATATATCAAAATGAATCCACCACAGGTATACATGTGTTCCCCATCCTGAACCGTCGTCCCTCATCCCTCCCCATACCATCCCTCTGGGTTGTCCCAGGGGACCAGCCCCAAGCATCCACTATCGTGCATCGAACCTGGACTGGAGACTCGTTTCATACATATACACATATGCTTGTATACATATAAAAATATATTCTTGTTCAGATTCTTTTCTTATAGAAAGCTATTACTTTTTAAAAAATCTATATAAAAAAGATAAAAATACTTATATGCCTCTACCAAGTTAGCCTAATTACTTTCTATAAAAAAGTTAATAAGCCTTTTATTATATAAGATCTCAAATATACCAAAGTAGAGAAAGTAGATAACACCCTTCTATATACAATCACCAGTTTAGACAGTATCACATTGCCTATTTTATTGTATATATATACTCTTACCGACTGCCTCATATCTCAGGGATTATTTTTTGGCGAAAAAAAGCATTTCTACTATAAATATTTATTAAGACCAGAAAAAGTTTTTAAAGCACAACCACAATTATTGTACTAAAAAGACAATATCAATTCCTGAGTAAGTGATCATTCTTTTCAGATCAAGATTTTCATGAACAGGGGTAGAGAAGGAGGCGTATCATTGATAAGAATTAAGGAACTGTGAATGCTGGGAGAAGAATGGGGGAACCATATATTGTCAGTATGTAATGAAGCCTTCATTGTTCCTTTAACAATGACAGTTGTTTAAAAGAACAAAAGCAAAGGACTGAAGAAGAGAGGAACATGAAGAAAAGAACTGCTATGGTCTTTATTCCATTACCATGAAAAGGGTTAGGTCTGAGAAAAATCATTACTCAGTAATCTCCATGATGAGTAAAGTCAACAATAACAGAAAACATGTATATTATGATTACCCAGTGAACAAGTTCTGGGACTGTATAACTAGTTATCTCTGTTAATATTTACTTTTTTCATTTCTAGGCAGATTTGCTCTCACTCTCTTTTCTGTCCCAAAGTCAAACTTTTCCTGGCATGTTTGATACCCTCAACCAAGATAATATCTTAGGTACAAATAAGAGAAGATACCTAAAGGAATTCGATATAATGCTTAATTTGCCTACTAAATGCCTTATTAAAGAATAATCGTCTTATAAGAAAGTTATTTAAATAATTTTCTATTAAGGTGACCCTCAAAAGTAAATCCAGATTTTATCAAATTCCTGTTTCTTTTGTGATGTGTAGATCTTCAGCCTTCCATAGACAAAAAGAACTTCGAAAAGGAATCTAGGTATCAGATATTCATTAACTTCTTTGTGATTTTACAAGATCTCAGATATTGCCTTCATTGATGGTATCATGTTATTAAATTTAATTGAAAAAGCAATATTGACAAAGCAAAAACAACAAAAAGTAAATCCAAAATGATGATATTAACTGGGAAACAAAAAATTACATTAAATGAATAATAGCAGATATCTAACCTCTGAGGAGCTATCTGAATCTTCCTGTACACCTGAATTTTGACATGATGCTCGTGAATTATGTTCTATGTTGGATCGTGTTTGGTAAGTATGCTGTCGTTTGCGTTGTGTTCTTCGTAAAGACCGCCCAAAGCTAGGTTGATAATCACTCTGTAAAACAGAAGGAAAACAATATGAAAAGCTCAGTGAATATGCACAAAAGAATATATATAAAGCAAATCAATTGAGCAGGGGTAGAGTAAGGGTGGAGGTGACAGATAGGAATGAATACTCAAAAGAAAACCCAAGATATACTTTTACACTACATTTTTATATAAAATGTATCTCATTTCTATATATTTAACTCATTTCCATTAATATTACTTTCCTATTTTGAAAACATTGTGATCAAATTAGACAGTGCTGAAACTCTAAGCTAGAAGAATTTGCCCAGAATTTACATATACCATATTATCTACAAATTATTATAGGAGCAAGCTATCTGTATCATATATATATATAATTCTTAATATAACATGTATTTCTTTAGTTCTATAAAAACTACATTCAGTAAACAAATCAAAATAAAAATGTAATTTTAACAACTAAAACATAAAAACTATTTTATTCTAAACTTTACAAGTATAAAATATTATTATTGATATATCATATGTCAAACCTATAACCCTAATATGTCACCAGAAGTAAACAATTTTAAAGTTCTTATAAATCAGTATCAAGGGCCAGTCTTTATCTTATGTGTAAATGTTACTCATTTTCCGTATAAATAAAAATGCTTACAGAGTCAACTTCCCTGTTTATTAGTCTTAGACAAGTCTGATGTCTGATAAATCAGCTTAGCAGGAAAAAAGAATATAAATCATGGACATGAGTTATTCATAATCTATAAGAAAATAATCTTATTAGAGTACATCAAATAAGCTAATAAAATCTGAATAGAAATTAAGAAAATGGGTATCAAAATGATCTAAGAATATTTAAGAGATAGTAATACACTACCTAAAACTGTGTTTATTGATACTGAAAGACATTTAAAATTCAGCATCCATCCCCTATATTTAATAAAATTAAAATCAACCTAGACTTCCCTATTTATCATACTCTTTAGGAGTTACATTTATTAGATCTGGGAACAAAACTATATATTCTTATGTGCCTAGTTTGTTCAACCTCTAAGAACTAGTAAGGGGTTTTCCTATTGTTGTTGTTCAGTTGTTAAGTTGTGTCCAACTCTTTGTGGCTCCATGGGCTGTGGACCACCAGGTTTCTTTGTCCATGGGATTTCCAAGGCAAGAATACTGGAGTGGATACCCATGCCCTTCTCCAGGGGTATTTCCAACCCAGGGAGGGAACCCATGTCTCCTGTATTGAAAGGTGGATTTTTTTTTATTTAAATTTATTTATTTTAATTGGAGGCTAATTACTTTACAATATTGCATTGGTTTTGCCATACATCAACATGAATCTACCACGGGGGTACACATGTTCTTCATCCTGAACCCCCCTCCCACCTCCTTCCCCATACCATCCCTCTGGGTCATCCCAGTGCACCAGCCCCAAGCATCCTATATCCTGCATCGAACCTGGACTGTTCTACTGAGCCACTTGAGAATTGGTAAGGGGTTTACTATGTACCTAATGGAGTACAGGCTCTTACTCCCTGATTACAAGTTTCTACTGGTATATATTAATCTTGCTAATGTATAGATAAGATTTTGTACCTGTTTAGGTATGCCAGAAGTAAGCCTATAGCAGGGGTAAGCAAACTTTTTCTGTGAAGGGTCAGAGTATAAATATTATGGCTTTGCAGGTGATATGATCTCTGTGGTAACTACTCAACTCCATAGAGCATGAAAGCAGCCATAGACAATATATAAATAAATAGGTATAGCTGTGTTCCAATCAAACTTTATTAATAGGAATAGGCAGTAGACCAGATATAGTCCATGGGCAGTAGTTGGTCAACCTCTGGCCTAGGGTATCTCAGCATTTGTTTTACATTGTGATTAGTGATCAGACAATAATTTTCAGGTTCTACTTTAACAAAATGAAAATGGTATTTTAATGCAAATATCTTATACCTACAATAACCACGTCCTAGACTTGAGGGGATAGTCCTAATGCTGTGCAATTTTATCCTTATTAATAATAATCATATCTCAATATGGGTTTCAAAAAATAGTTTCCCTATATATAGACACCTATCAAAATAATCATTTAATACATAATGGCCACCTTTCAAACACTTGGTATTTGCAAATAGTGTATTGCAGAGTACTTTGTAGCTAAACTTACCCTTTGGGTAGTATAAGATGGTTTTTTCTTCTTTTCAACTGTATAAAGACTGATTTCTATGTCACCTTTTACAGTTCGACATTCTTCCTGAACCCTAATAATAAATTGAAGGTCAAAGTAATAGAAGATCATCAAAAAGCAAGCCAAATGGTTTAAAATCAGATAATAAAAACATTTTTAAATGTAAAACTGGACATCCTAACCATTTTAGATGTGTAATTCAGTGGTACTGTTGACATTTACAAAGTTGTGTAACTAACTGAAACTTTTTCATCACTCCAAACATAAACTTTGTAACCATTAAGCAATAACTCTATCTCTCCTCCTACCAGTGCCTGTTAACTGCCAATCTACTTTATGCCTCTATCAATTTGTCTACTTCAGATATTTTATATAAATAGAATTATACATTATTTGCCCCTTTGTGTCTCGCTTATTTCACTTAGAATAATGTTTTTGATGTTCAAGCATGTAGCAAGTATGAGAAGTTTATACGGCTGAATTTCATTCCACTGAAGTACACTATTGTTGTTCAGTTGCTCAGTCATGTCTGACTCTTTGCAACCCCATGGACTGCAGCATGACAGGCTTCCATGTCCTTCACCAACTCCTGGAGCTTGCTCTAACTTATGTTCATTGAGAAGGTGATGCCATCCAATCATCTCATTCTCTGTCATCCCCTTCTCCTCCTGCCTTCAATATTTTCCAGCATCAGGGTCTTTTCCAATGAGTGAGCTCTTTGCATCACATGGCCAATGTACTGGAACTTGAGTTTCAGCATCAGTCCTTCCAGTGAATATTCAGGACTGATTTCCTTTAGGATTGACTGCTTTGATCTCCTTGGAGTCCAAGGGACTTTCAAAGAGTCTTCTCCAACATCACATTCAAAAGCATCAATTTTTTGGCACTCAGCCTTCTTTATGGTCCAACTCTCAAAACCATACAGGACTGCTGGAAAAACCATAGCTTTGACTAGAAGGACTTTGGCAGCAAAGTAATGTCTCTACTTTTTAATATACTGTCTAGGTTTATCACAGTTTTTCCTCCAACGAGCGTCTTTTAATTTCATGGCTCAGTCACCATCTGCAGTGATTTTGAAGCCCAAGAAGATAAAGTGTCTCAGTGTTTCCATTGTTTTCCCATCTATTTGCCATGAAGTGATGGGACTCGATGGCACGATCTTAGTTTTTTAAATGCTTAAGCCAGCTTTTTCACTCTCCTCTTTCATTTTCATCAAGAGGATCTTTAGTTCCTCTTCACTTTCAGCCATAAGGATGGTGTCATCTGCATATCTGAGGTTATTGATATTTCTCCTAGCAATCTTGATTCCAGTTTGAGCTTCATCCAGCCCACCATTTCGCATGATGTACTCTGCATATAAGTTAAATAAGCAGGGTGACAAAATATAGCCTTGACATATTCCTTTGCCAATTTTAAACCATTCCATTGTTTCATGTTTAGATCTAACTGTTGCTTCTTGACCTGCATACAGGTTTCATAGGAGGCAGGTAAGGTGGTCTGGTATTCCCATCTCTTCAAGAATTTTCCACAGCTTGTTGTGACCCACACAGTCAAGACTTTAGCATAGTCAAAGAAGTGAAGTAGGTGTTTTTTCTGGAATTCTCTTGCTTTTTTCTATGATCCAACGGATGTTGGTAATTTGATCTCTGGTTCCTCTGCCTTTTCTAAATCCAGCTTGAACATCTGGAAGTTCTCAGTTCAAGTACTGTTGAAACCTAGCTTGGAGAATTTTGAGCATTACTTTGCTAGCATGTGAAATGAGTGCAATTGTGTGGTAGTGTGAACATTCTTTGGCATTGCCCTTCTTTGGAATTGGAATGCAAACTGAATTTTTCGTGGCCACTGCTGAGTTTTCCAAATTTGTTGGCATACTGAGTGCAGCACTTTAACAACATCATCTTTTAGGATTTGAAATAGCTCAACTGGAATTCCATCAGCTCTACTAGCTTTGTCTGTAGTGACGCTTCCTAAGGCCCACTTGACTTCACACTCCTAGATGTCTGGCTCTAGGTGTGATCACACCATTGTGGTTATATGGGTCATTAAGATCTTTTTGTATAGTTTTTCTGTGTAATCTTGCCACCTCTTCTTAATATCTTCTGCTTCTATTAGGTCCATACTGTTTCTGTCCTTTATTATGCCATCTTTGCATGAAATGTTCCTTTGGTATCTCTGATTTTCTTGAAGAGATCTCTAGTCTGTCCCATTCTATTGTTTTCCTCTATTTCTTTGCATTGATCACTGAGGAAGTCTTTCTTACCTCTCCTTGCTATTTTCTGGAACTACATTCAGTTGGGTATATCTTTCCTTTCCTCCTTTGCCTTTTGGGTCTCTTTTCTCAGCTGTATGTTAATGACTCCTCAGACAACCATTTTGCCTTGTTGCATTTCTTTTTCTTGCGGATGGTTTTGATTACCACCTCCTGTACAATGTTACAAACTTCTATCCAGAGTACTTCAGGCACTGTATCAGATCTATTACATTTTATTTATCTATTCATCCATTGACTTATATTTGAATCGTTTCTACCATTCAGGTATTATGAATAATGCTAAATAAATATTGGCATACAAATATCTGAGTCCCTGCTTTCAATTCTACTTTTAACACTTTGAGCAGAGAATTACATTAAATTGTTGTACTGCCAGGGGTAGCATTCAGTTCATAAATTAGCCATGTCTCCCTTTTTCTTATTACTGCTAAAGAAATATTAAGGTGAAACCAAATTAATTTTGCTACTTGTTGGCTCAGCTTGTGAAAAAGTCTACTGGGAAGATATCATGATTTAAAGGTATTTTATAGATCCTCTGTCAATGTGCTTTCTCTTTTCCAAATATATTTCCAGTTGTTGTGCATTGTTTGAAGTCAATATTATAGTAAATGTTAAGGTTTACAGATAAAAATAGGGATTCCAAGTTTGAAATTCATCCTAATGAAATCCTTTCATCCAAAGAAGTCTACTTAAATATATTTCTAAAACTACACTATGCACTGGGCTCTACTATATATCTGTACTGCACTCCCAAACTGTTCCAATTCTGTTTCCTCAGAACCACTGTTGAATTTTTGGGTCCATGTATCATTGACATACTACTCACATACGGCCTCATGTTCTTACTTAATAATATTTTTTTCTTATCTTCTAACCTAGACTATAAACTCAAAGAAGACAGAGATCATGTTTTTCACTTTTCATTATTCCCCAACCCATTTAGTAAAAAGCTAAAAAAATTTAAGATAATCTTCAAATAGTTGTTATGGAATGAACGAATGGAATAATGTGGAAAAAATAATGCATGACTCAGCTAAATTTAAAAAATAATCTTAGTTATTAGCCTAACATAGTACATTTTAATTTATTTACTAAAAAAGAAAACTCTCAATGTTCTTATGAATGTTACCATATTGACTCACCTACTAACCCCATTATTTAGCTCATTGACTACCACTCTTCTGCTCCATGCCATGAGATCTCGTTCAGTGGCCATCTGGCTTCTAGGAGCATTGTTATGCATTTGTCGGACACCTTCAATCTGACCACTACGTCGCAGTCCAATATTTGGGGAAGAAGATATGTCCATATCTGGATTTCTCAGAGCTAAAACAAAAACAAAGGAATGCTCTATGCTCTGAGCAAAGAAAACACCAAACTTTTCCAGATCAGAGCTCTAAATAAAATAAGAGATTCAAAGATAATACTGCTAGACAATATTGCTCTTCCTTTAATATATTTTCTATATCCCCTTTATGGTCTTTATAGTCTTATAAATAAAGCAGGTACTCAATAAATGTTTATTGTCTCTTTTCATACCCTCCCTGGAATACAGGCAAAAAAAAAAATTTATTGTCTCTATAGCTCTTTTAATTTTTTTTAAAGTACTTTCACATCTGTCATCTACTAAATGCTCAGTAAATACAAAAACTGTATTTAATGTATTTGGTAGATTTATACATGTTATTAGTACTAACATGTATAATAATAACATATTATACATGTTATTAGTTCAGAAAGCAGCTTTTTAATCTAAATTCTACCTTTAGTCCATTAAAAGGTTTCTGAATAAAACCCCAATAAATTTTTCAAAAATAGAAGAAAAAAATTATAGGACTTCCTGTGTGGTCCAGTGTTTGGGAATTAGCCTGCAAATGTAGGGGACATGGGTTCTATCCCTGGTACCAGAAGATTCCATATGCTGTGGAACAACTAAGCCCATAAGCCATGACTACTGAGCCTGTGGGCCACAATTTTACTGAAACCCTTGTGCCTAAAGTCCATGCTCTGTAACAAGAGAAGCCACAGCAATGAAAAGCCTGAACACTGCAACAAAGAGTAGCCCCTACTTGCTGCAACTAGAGAAAACTCAAGAAAAGCAATGAAGACTTAGTGCAGCCAAGAATAAATAAATAACATAAATATCATTTATTAAAAAAAACAGCTGAAGGAAAAAGGAGAAACTGTGCACAACTACTGAGTCTATGCTCTACAGCCCATAACCGCTACTGAGCCCACACGTGGCAACTACTGAAGCCTGCACACCTAGAGGCTGTGTTCTGCAACAAAGACAATCCACTGCAATGAGAAGTCCGTGCACTGCAATGAGTAGGAGCCCCTGCTTGCTGCAACTAGAGAAAAGCCCTCATGCAGCAATGAAGATCCACGGCAGGCAAAGATTTTAAAATACAACAATAAAATTAAAAAAAAAAATTAAACTATCAAAATTTCAGTTTCAAAATTGAAAAGGAAGGAAAGAAAAAGGAAATAAGTAATAGAATGTTACTTTTCTTTTTAATCCTCCACAAAAGTTTCAGATTATTTTGTTCTATTTGCAAATAAAACAAAAATGGAAACTGAAACACTAAACTGTTAAAGTATGCATCACAAAAAAACTCAAAACAAATGAACACTGCAAAGAGAAGACAATGGAATCTCTTTGCTTAACAGCATTCAAATCTATTCATGCAAACCTAGTAATGAAGTTACTGATCTCTAAATCAGGGTTCTAAGAAAGTTTTATGTCTTAGGAACAAAAGGCTTGGACATATAGGATCATCAGTCCATGTCTTATCTTATTCCAGGTTAAGGAAAGTTATATGAGATAGGTGCTCCAAATAACATGAACAAATACTATTTTAATTTTATGGGATACTAAACAAATCAGAAAGTGAGTAAAAGACCCTGTGAATCACCTCAAATTTAGATCGCATTTTTGTGGACTCCAAAACACTACACTACCCAAATCAATGACCACAATTATGTAAACATAAAAAGAAACATGTGCCAAAATCCCATAAGAGGATGCATTTTTAAAGTTGAACAGTTCTTAACAAAAGTAAAACTAACATAGCCTAAGATTATATAAAACTCAGATGCATAAACACATTTCATGTAAAGTGAAGGAAGACCTACAATAGATTAGAATAATACTATGAGATCAAAGTTGTAAGAGTCGATTAAGAAACTGTATTCCCTAAGAATTAGAGGACTTGTTGTATGCCAGTGTTTTTGTAAACTCAAGAGAGACAGATAATATGTTGCTGTTTTGATCTCTACCATCTGAGCCACCAGGAAGCCCACTTTTTCAATAAATGAGGGCAAATATTTCTGAAAGTAATTTTTAAATTTAAAGTGATTTTAATTTTGAAAACTTTATAGGTAGGTTCCCCTAGAAGGGACTGGACTTGTTATAGCACCTTGCTTATTAGAACAAGACTGCAAATATATTACTAAGTTAAAAGAAAATAGTATATTAAAATACACTATCTGTATTCCTTCAGTTCAGTTCAGTTCAATTGCTCAGTCGTGTCCGACTCCTTGCAACCCCATGAATCACAGCACGCCAGGCCTCCCTGTCCATCACTAACTCCTGGAGTTCACTCAAACTCATGTCCATCAAGTTGGTGATGCCATCCAGCCATCTCATCCTCCATCATCCTCTTTTCCTCCTGCCCCCAATCCCTCCCAACATCTGAGTCTTTTACAATGAGTCAGCTCTTTGCATGAGGTGGCCAAAGTACTAGAGCTTCAGTTTTAGCATCATTCCTTCCAAAGAACACCCAGGGCTGATCTGCTTCAGAACATGCTAAATTACTTTACTCCGAAATGATAATGAGATCATGGCACTTTGGTGTATCTGATATAAAAACTTTAACAAAATGTTGCTTTTATTTAAAAACCTAAAATGTTCCTCATGTGTAATTATTTGATACAGATAAAATGAAGTACATTCATCATATCTTTCACAAATATATACATACTTACCACCATTAGAAGAATATGATCTATTAATTGGTAAATGTGGAGCATCTCCTTCATTAATTAGCCTCAGATCTTGTTCTCTTTGTAACTCCCTGATTATTCCATCAAGAATGCTCTCATCTTGATCATTGGTTTGTTGCCCAATTACCTGTTCTACTACCTCACCATCACCTAAATCAAACCAAAGATATAAAGCCACAAAATTATTTACATTTTTGTATACCATAAGTAGAGTAAAATCAAGGTCAATCTATAAGTTGCTAGACAAATAATTTTTAAAGTATTAGGATGAAAATAAAGCATATAGCAAACAAAATATTTTTAAAGTACTTTTAAGTATGTCATCTTGTGTGTTTAACTTAACCAATGTCCCCAATGTCAGACATTTTGATGAGGACCTTCTCATCTTAGAGAAAAAAAAAAAAAAAAGATTAAATTATTAAGAATTAACTTTCTCTATGGAATATTCAAAGCTAAAAGTTGTGTGCATGCTCATTTGCCCAGTCATGTCTGACTCTTTGTGATCCTATGGACTGAAGCCCATCAGGCTCCTCTGAAGCTAAAAGTTAGGAGTAAATATTTGAGTAAGGTTTTAAAAAGTTCAACTGCAAATACTGAAAATGCTTTGCATCTTTCATGAGAACTTCCTTTCTGAAAGAAATAAAAATTACGGTCTTTATAATATTGTCTCTTTTGATAACATCTCAATAGACAGATGTGAGGGCTTCCCTGATAGCTCAGTTGGTAAAGAATCTGCCTGCAATGCAGGAGGCCCTGGTTCAATTCCTGGGTTGGGAAGATTCCCCTGGAGAAGGGATAGACTACCCACTCCAGTATTCTTGGGCTTCCCATGTGGCTCAGCTGGTAAAGCATCCACCTGCAATTCTGGAGACCTGGGTTCCATCCCTGGGTTGGGAAGATCCTCTGGAGAAGGAAAAGGCTTACCCACTCCACTATTCTGGCCTGGAGAATTCCATGGACTGTATGGGGTCACAAAGAGTTGGACATGACTGAGCAACATTCACTTTCACTTTTCATATATTTGAATATAAAAATTATTTCTTATAATGAAATTCAATTATTACGTCTGAATGAAAATTTTATTTATTTCTATTATCTTTTTCTTTCTTAACTACATCTTAGACCTGTTTTTCATCTTGTCTTCTAGTCAGAGTAAATGGTATCTGTTAAGAGTAGCCAAGTGATCAGATCTTACAGGAAACAAAATATGATAAAGTATAGATTTTTTAATTCATATGTTTTCAGCTCTACCTCCTATTTAATATTCATACATTTCCCCCTTGTTTAATTAAATATGACATCAACAAAGTAACTATTATCACGTTTAACACCATTTCATTGCTCTACAAATCTTTATGAGAGAATATAAAAAGGATATGTAACATTTCATTCTATAAAGATCTTCTTAATTTGTAAGTAAGTATATAAAATTCCATTTGCAAATAAATAACTCATTTCCTCATACTTGGAAGAAAACCTACAAGTAACAAACTAACATATGAAGACATTCTGGTGTCACGGTGGGATGGAGGCAGTATACCTAAGGGAAACATGTTAACCAAAAGAGTGGTTTTTTAATGTCTTTTTCTACTATGCTCCCATTATGCATCACACTCATCACTGCATCGGCAATATCCTCCAATACTATTGTTATTTAAACACTTAGCATTCTCCTCCCGAACACTCAATAATTCCTTACATTTCAAACATGAGGCTGGTGGGTAAACAGCCACCTTCCAGTTTATAGTTCTTTAAATTTCCTCTTCTTCAGTCCATTAACTATGTACTCTCAAATTAAAATACCAATAGTAAGAGCAGTAGAATTTCACCAATTATAAAAGCTTGACACATTAAAGTTAGTAAATTTAATCATCACTTTTATGGTTCAGTCACTCAGTCGTGTCTGACTCTTTGCAAACCCATAGACTGCACCCACATGGATTGCAGGAAGTATAGACTTCCCTGTCCTTCACCATCTCCTTGAGTTTGCTCAAATTCACGTCCATTGAGTTACTGATGCCATCGAACCACCTCATCTTCTGCCGCCCTCTTCTCCTCCTGCCCTCAAACTTTCCCAGCATCAGGGTTTTTTTTTCCGATGAGTTGGTTCTTCACATCAGATGGCCAAAGTACTGGAGCTTCAGCATCAGTCCTTCCAATGAACATTCGGGACTGATTTCCTTTAGAATTGAATGGTTTGATCTCTTTGCAGTCCAAGGGACTCTCAAGAGTCTTCTCCAACACCACAGTTCAAAAGCATCAATTCTTCAGCACTTGGTCTTCTTTTATGGTCCAATTCTCACATCCATACATGACTACTGGAAAAACTATAGTTTTGACTATATAGACCTTTGTAGGCAAAGTAATGTCTCTGCTTTTTAATGTGCTTTCTAGGTTTGTCATAGCTTTCCTTCCAAGGAGCAAGCATCTTTTCATTTCACAGCTGCAGTTGCTGTCTGCAGTGATTTTGGAGCCCAAGAAAATAAAGTCTGTCACTGTTTCCTTTGTTTCCCCATCTATTTGCCATGAAGTGATGGGACCATATACGATGATCTTAGGTTTTTGAATGTTGAGTTTTAAACCAGCTTAAATTATCACTAGAAGTCAATTCTAAAAGCATCAGGATTATACACATGTTCAGGTTTCTAAGGAAGCAGGTCAATACATTCTCTGCTTCACTGTACTCTTAGTGTTTGCCCTAAACCATTTATCTGTGTCCAGATGAGATAAACAATGTAAAAAAGTACATTGGTAAGATAAAAAAGTTCTATGCCACTGAAAATTAATAAGGTATCAGATAAAATATAGGGCTTCCCTGGTGGCTCAGATGTAAAAAATCTGCCTGCAAAACCCAGGTTGGGAAGATCCCCTGGAGAAGGGAATGGCAACCCACTCCAGTATTCTTGCCTGGAAAATTCCATAGACAGAGGAGTCTGGTGGGCAATAGTCCATGGGATCACAAAGAGCTGGACATGACTGAGCAACTAAAACTTTTCACTTTCAGGTAAAATATATTATAACCTACTACATAGTTTAGCATGGGGATATATTACGGAGAGAAGAGTAAGTTTAACACTTTACAAAATGTTTTCAATTTAATTTTGTTGATAACATACCATTAGCCACATATCCCAGCTGTGGTATAAGTTGTTCATCTTTACAATTTTCCCGTCCTGGTACCAGTCTTTGAAATTTTGTGGGATGAGGATTTCCATCAACATCCACCAAGAATGGTGGAGGCATGAGATGAGGAGCTTGTTGGGTTTGTTCATCCAATACATAGTTGTTGGCATCACGGATAAGAGGTCGATAATCAGTATGGAAGAACATCTGATCTGGAATCTTTATGATAGACTTTTAGTATTTAATGTGCACAGGAAATTTATTAACAAGCATTTATTTTCATTCCTAGAGCATGTTTGTTTTTCAAATCAGACAATTTTTGCATTATCTATATACTCCTCTATTGTCATGTGTTCTCCCTAGGTAGAAGTGAATCACCTAGATCATAATCCTATTTTTCTCCAGAAAACCTTACAATATATATTATTTTCTGGCCCTTCCCTATCATATTTCTCCAATTAGGATAAGAGGAAGCAAAACAATAATGTAGTAGATAAAATTAGTTATTTTTAAGTTGCAAAAAACTGACAAAGAACTAATCTCAAAAATATACAAGCAACTCCTGCAGCACAATTCCAGAAAAATAAATGACCCAATGAAAAAATGGGCCAAAGAACTAAACAGACATTTCTCCAAAGACATACAGATGGCTAACAAACACATGAAAAGATGTTCAACATCACTCATTATCAGAGAAATGCAAATCAAAACCACAATGAGGTACCATTTCACGCCAATCAGAATGGCTGCTTTTATCCAAAAGTTTACAAGCAATAAAAGCTGGAGAGGGTGTGGAGAAAAGGGAACTTTCTTACACTGTTGGTGGGAATGCAAACTAGTACAGCCACTATGGAGAACAGTGTGGAGATTCCTTAAAAAACTGGAAATAGAACTGCCTTATGACCCAGCAATCCCACTGCTGGGCATACACACTGAGGAAACCAGAATTGAAAGAGACACGTGTACCCCCAATGTTCATCGCAGCACTGTTTATAATAGCCAGGACATGGAAGCAACCTAGATGTCCATCAGCAGATGAATGGATAAAGAAAGCTGTGGTACATATACACAATGGAGTATTACTCAGCCATTAAAAAGAATACATTTGAATCAGTTCTAATGAGGTGGATGAAACTGTGGCCTATTATACAGAGTGAAGAAAACAACAATACAGTATACTAACGCGTATATATGGAATTTAGAAAGATGGAAAAAATAACACTGTATGCAAGACAGCAAAAGAGACGCAGATGTATAGAACAGTCTTTTGGACTCTGTGGGAGAGGGAGAGGGTGGGATGATTTGGGAGAATGGCATTAAAACATGTATAATATCATATATGAAACGAATCGCCAGTCCAGGTTTGATGCATGATACTGGATGCTTGGGGCTGGTGCACTGGGATGACCCAGAGGGATGGTACGGGGAGGGAGGTGGGAGGAGGGTTCAGGATAGGGAACACATGTACATCCTTGGCAAATTCATGTTGATGTATGGTAAAACCAATACAATATTGTAAAGTAAAGAAAAAAAAACATACAAACTTTAATAACTATGTTTCTTGCTTGTTTTTATTCAAACAAGAATAGACAAAGTATAATAATAAATGGTGAGACAGGTAAATATCAATGCATGAAAGACACAAAGGTGATTAAGTATCGAGATGAACTCAAAGATTCTAGTTCTTTTCCAACTTCAAGATTCTATCATCTATCCTAAACTCACAGCTAATAAAAAAAAAGAAACCAATTAAATTAGCTTCCAAAGTATTTTAACAAGATCAATAATAGGTAAAATAAACATTCAGCAGCGAGCTGTTTATTCCTAATTTAGGATAAGTAAAGGATGTAACCTGGTCAAGTTATTCTCTTATTACACCTAAAAGGTAGTACAGAGAGAGAATATGTACTAAGCAAGAGTGTTTTCCAATGAATTTTTATATCCATATCACCCTATATCTTAATAGTAATTTGAACTGCCAAGCCTTATATTCTAGCAGTGATGAAAAATTTTACGAAAAAAAAAAAAAAAAAGCGACTATGTTATTTTATATCTATTGAAACATAGTGACCTTTATTAACCATAAAGCTTCAAATAAGATGTATGAATGATTCTATCAAAAATCACAATCTATAACAACAATTAAGTATACTAACCTTTTCATAGTATTTACTGCATCCAAATCCAAAAAGCAGCAAATGCCCATGCGAATCAGTGCAGGCAAAGTGATTTCCATCTGGTGAAAATTTACAGTCAAACACTGCACCATGGCCTTGGCCTTCAATCTGAAATTTAGAAGTCACTTTAAGTCACCTTAGGAGGTAATTTTCAAATAATAGTCAATAGCTTCTACTTGCTAATATCGTGGATTCTGTGATACATCAACATTCCAGTGTGTACTCTCTGACTTCTGTAGCCAGAATCCTACTGTAATAGTAAAGCTCTGAAAGAAATTAGGGAGATTCAATATGAAATGCATCATATCAAACATTACTAGCAATGCCCTAACTGAAGAAGGACTGCATGAATGACTGAGGAGAATAAAAAAGACCTAAACACAACCAAACTGACAAAGGTGCTATTTCAGGAAAGTCAAGATATTATCTTCATATTTAAACTGCAAATCAAACTTTAAATAAAACCATCCTAAAATTAAAGCACAAAAATCAATCTCACTGACAAAAGACAAAGTGTTATTATTAACACTCTGAATCTGTATAAAGCTAATAAAAGGGAGCTCAAAGGCCAACAATTTAGAAATATTTAGTCAGAACTATTTTTCAGAAAGGAACAATAAATATGGGAAATATCAGTATTCTCATCACCATATGGGGGTGTTCAACTGGGAGAAGAGATACTTCAACATATTTTTCCATTCTTTGTACAAAATATATTTTAGGAGTATCCATATCTCCAGTTCCATGTGTGCCAAACAACTTCCTGATTACTAACTAAGCTATACAGGATTTATCAGAGACAGATACAATAGAGTGACTGTTGTGATTCATTCATTAGGATTATAGTTTAAACATTAACTTTTTTGTAATTTTGTTTAGTGTTAAATCCAAATGCTTATTCAATTTGAGTTTCTAGAATTAAGAGCTGGGAAACAGAATTTGGAAAATGTTAACACCACAAAACAGAGACACCCTGAAAGGTGTAATTCTCAATTGGCCTTACTCTCAGATCTTGAGCCATTCTCTAAGTTATTATATGGATTTAAATAGAGGGCAAGAGGTTCCTTGGCACTAAGTATACTTTAATTACCAAATTATCATAGTCTGCTTTTTTATTAACTAAGCATAGTTTGGGGTTCCCTTGTAGCTTAACTGGAAAAGAATCTGCCTGCAATGTGGGAGACCCAGGTTTGATCTTTAGGTTGGAAAGATCCCCTGGAGAAGGGAAAGGCTGCCCACTCCAGTATTCTGGCCTGGAGAATTCCATGGACTGTATAGAACATGGGGTTGCAAAGAGTCGGACACGACTGAGCAACTTTCACAAGCATAGATTTCCCTTACCATGTTAAAATAATTCCGAATTTTGGTCCCCCGGTCAAGGTCCCAAACAAAAATGTTCCCATCATGACCTGCTGAAAGTATGATCCTTTGATCAAATGGATGTGCTTCCAAAACAAATACTTCATCATCATGTCCCTGTGATAAAATCAATATTAAAAATGAAAAGCAACATTGAATATCTGTCTTATTTGGTTAAAAGATCTCAGGATATCCTATCAATCTAATTCAGATGAATTCATGTATGCAAATGTAACAGCATTTACAAATATGGACACTACAAGAAATAGTTGTTAGAGTTCCTTATATGTTTAAATGCTGATTTCATAAAATATGGCTTCCCTGATAGCTCAATTGGTAAAGAAATCCCCTGCAATGCAGGAGACCCAAGTTCAATTCCTGGATTGGGACGATCCACTGGAGAAGGGATAAGCAATCCACTCCAGTATTCTTGGGCTTCCCTTGTGGCTCACATCGTAAAGAATCTGTCTGCAATGTGGGAGACCTGGGTTAGGAAGATCCCCTGGAGATCTTCCCTACTCCAGTATTCTGGCCTGAAGAATTCCGGGGACTATATAGTCCAAGGGGGCTCCAAGAGTAGGACACAAGTGAGTGACTTTCACTTTCACTTCATAAAATATTCAATAGACAGAAGACCTGAAAGGTATTTGAAATACAATCCAAAATCAGGCCTCTGAAATGGTATTCATATTTCTAGGGCTTTGCTATTAAAAGGTCACAGAATATGTAACAAACAAAATCTTTTATTAACACCCAATTCTGACACAGTGATAAAGAAAAACCTTCATTATTCTTCATCCAGTACTCACTGATATTCATACTGTATCATGGGAGGACCTATGATATGTTCAAACAACAAAGTATAGTTTGTCTTTTTTACCTTTATCTACTTTATAGTTGAAGGTTTCATTTAATATTTTACCTGAAAAACAGGTATTCTGCTATAAAAAAAAAATAATAAGTTTGAAAACCAACATTCCTATATTTCCCCAGTAATAAATCAATATCAGCATCTCTACAGACTTTAGATCAGGAGTCTGGGAACTTTAGGCCAACTAGCTCCCCAGTGTTTCTGGACAGACAGCTTAAGGAATGATTTTTACATTTTTTAAAAGGTGGTAAAAAATGAAAGAATATTCAATAGAGACTATATGTGGCTTGCAAAGTCTAAAATATTTACTATCTGGCCTCTTAAAGAAAAAGTTTGTCAACACCTAATTTAGATCACTGTTCATTTTTATTAATTCCTGGCTAGAGATTACAGGCTCCAAATTTTAGAGAAGCATGTGAGACATCCTGAAATTGTATTTCACTTAGGAACATATCAGCATACACATCAGGAGCTTCCAGAAATAATCACATGTTGTGAACCTAAAAAGTACATTTTACCCCAAATCATTGCATAAAAATAGAAGAGTAACCTGCCCTACTACCATTATGTTAAAAAATGTAGCTTATTAAAAAGTAACTTCAGAATGTCTCAAAATGAAAGGTGGAAGATGAAGAGGTAAGATTCTTTTTGATAAATACCAACAAAAAACTTTTTTCCAAGTGACTATCAAAAAAGTTATTTCTTTGTCATAACAAAATCTCTTACTGAATATCCAATTTGATATAGTAAATACTTTCTCAGGTTCCTAATCAGTAAGCAGTAAAATTACTCTGTTAAAGTCAAATGATAATGTTACAACTACATTAGCGTACATTAGCAAAGAGAGATTTTTAAATAGGGGGTTCCATTTTTGGTCCTTGGTCATGGGAAACAAAACCTAGTCAGATTAAGTAATGTAATGTCTTAAGATTTATCATCTGCCCTATTTTTATTTATTAAGCACACCTCTATTTCCACCACTACCATACAAATCCAGATTATCATTAAGGCCCATCCTATCATAGAATCCTACAGTATACTCAGAGTCATCCTTATCTCATTCCAATCTATTCTCTCTACTCTGTTGCTACAATTAGGAGGCAGTTTTCAAAAGCAAAATTCACATGCTGTTCCTTTGCTTTTAAACCTTTTCATGGTACCTACTGGTCTCAGGATAGATCCTATAAGATCTTGCATGGTCTGGCCCCTGCCTATTTCTCCTCCTATCACTACATGGGAAATAGATGGAGAAACAGTGGAAACAGTGTCAGACTTTATTTTTCTGGGCTCCAAAATCACTGCAGAT
Organism: Tragelaphus eurycerus; assembly: GCA_935064755.1. Classification (NCBI taxonomy): domain Eukaryota; kingdom Metazoa; phylum Chordata; class Mammalia; order Artiodactyla; family Bovidae; genus Tragelaphus; species Tragelaphus eurycerus. The sequence continues at coordinate 10,676,273 of CAKXYN010000046.1, read as the reverse complement.
GGTGACTGCAACCATGAAATTAAAAGACGCTTACTCCTTGGAAGGAAAGTTATGACCAACCTAGATAGCATATTCAAAAGCAGAGACATTACTTTGCCAACAAAGCTTCGCCTAGTCAAGGCTATGGTCTTTCTGTGGTCATGTATGGATGTGAGAGCTGGACTGTGAAGAAGGCTGAGCGCCAAAGAATTGATGCTTTTGAACTGTGGTGTTGGAGAAGACTCTTGAGAGTCCCTTGGACTGCAAGGAGATCCAACCAGTCCATTCTGAAGGAGATCAGTCCTGGGATTTCTTTGGAAGGAATGATGCTAAAGCTGAAACTCCAGTATTTTGGCCACCTCATGGGAAGAGTTGACTCATTGGAGAAGACTCTGATGCTGGGAGGGATTGGGGGCAGGAGGAGAAGGGGACGACAGAGGATGAGATGGCTGGATGGCATCACTGACTTGATGGATGTGAGTCTGGGTGACCTCCGGGAGTTGGTGATGGACAGGGAGGCCTGGCGTGCTGCAGTTCATGGGGTCGCAAAGAGTCAGACATGACTGAGCGACTGATCTGATCTGATCTGATCTGATCAGGTGATACACTTTCTGCTCTCTGTGCTATAGCCAAAAAATTGGCTTTCACCTCCTTTCTACCTCAAGACCTTTGTACATGTTTTTCCCACTTCTTGGAGGAAACTTTCAACCTCCTCACACATGTAATTTACCAAATATTTATTGATCCCCTACCATGCTGAGACAGAAACTAAACAAACAAAACATACAGTAAGAAAATACTAGGTAGTGATCAACACTACAATGAAAATAAAGCAAGACGATGACTGGGAGGCTACCCAAGATTGTTTGCTCAAGGAAGGCCTTGTCAAGGAGGTGACATTTAGGATGAGAGCTGGGAAATTTTTACCTATCTTACAAATCTTAACACAAGCTTCACCTTCTCAGGAAGCTTTCCCTGACCCTTCCAGACCAAGTTTGGTTATCCTACTAGAAACTTGTGTTGTGCTCTTCTTAGCATTTATCTGATTAAATGCTTGTTTCTTTGTTTTATTTAATAGGCTATAAATTCTACGAGGATAGGGACTCTTTAATCTACTATTTAAACCTATCTCAGTGGCTGGAACAGGCTTCCCTGGTGGCTCAGAGGTTAAAGTGTCTGCCTGAAATTCAGGAGACCTGGGTTTGATCCCTGGGTAGGGAAGATCCCCTGGAGAAGGAAATGGCAACCCACTCCAGTACTCTTGCCTGGAGAATCCCGTGGAGGGAGGAGCCTGGTAGGCTACAGTCCATGGGGTCACAAAGAGTCAAACACGACTGAGCGAGCTCACTTTCACTTTACTTTCAGTGGCTGGAACAATGGATACTCAATAAGTATTTGTTGAACTGAAGAACTTCACACCCTAGTAAGACTCTGGTACACAAATTCTTAACATATAAAATATAAATTCTATACCAAAACTAAGCAGATTTAACTGTTACAAGGACTAAAAATAGTCTGTTTTAAAATTTCTTCAGTAAAATCCACTGAAAAGATGACCCATGAATCAGCCCATGGGAAGAGTACCATTGAACAGAACTGTAAATTTTAAGATACTAATTAAAACAGTGTTTTACACAGATTTTATAAAAATGATGGCTACAAAATGGCCTTTTAAGTTGTGATTTTTTAGAGATAAAGACCTGTAGCCACTGGCCACATGTGGCTAGTGGAAAATGAGATGGTCTGTAAACTTAAAATACACACTAGATTTCAAAGATTTAGTATGAAAAAATGTCAACAATTTCATTAATATTTCTTATATCATGTTGAAGAGCTACTATTTTGTATATACTGGATTAAATAAAGCCAGCTCTACACTTAAAACCAACAACAAAAACATCCCAACTCATGCTACAAATAACTTATATACCCTTGACTGCATATGATAACATAATGGGTAAATAAATATGGGAAAAGATCGTGAAAAGTTTTCATACCTGCTTTTAGTAGCTACACCATGCGCCATCCTTATTTTGTAAATATGTCAACAAAGGTACTCTGAATAATTCTCTAAGCAATAGTAAGCCATAGAAAGCAAACTAGAAAACTTAAAATTTCCTGTCTTCTAGAATAATGCCCTTTTCAATCATTTGTAATTATTCCAAAAATAGAATACTTACGGATAAAGTATGAAGAAGTTGGCCTGTGATAGAATTCCATACTTTCAAAAGGAAATTGTTCACTGCAGTAATAACTGTGGTGTCATATCGATCCCAGGCCACCATAGTCACCTTAAGTTTAGTGACCTTGTCTTCTCCAGATGGCAAATTGTTCCTAAACAAAATAATTTCAGCGTTAATAGATATTGAACAAAGGAGCATCTAAATAGCAAATTATGAAAAAATCTCTCTAGGAGCATGCAACCTTTTAGATTAAAACATCCTAAACTATCTTTAACTACACATGAAATAAAATAATAAAAGTATTAATATCACATAGGGCAACATCTATAGGCTTATTTTATGGAGGAAAAAAAACACAGAATGACAAAAATTTTATAGTTAGCTAAATGAGAGCAATAAAAAATTGAAGTTAGAAAGGAATCTTCAGATACCTTGAAAAGTAAAATACAAGGCCAGGTTGGCTACCAGAAAATATGAGGAAAACATAATTAAATGGATACTTTATTCCTTTAAATATTCATTTTTTGAAACTAAAATAGGTATACAAAAAAGCAGTAAGAAATTCAGTTAATTGATTTAATCAAATGACATTATCAGTAGCTGACTATGACTACAAAGTTGATTCTATATTGTTATTAATGGGAAAATAATTAATTTCAGGATCACACCCTAAAGAAACTGTTGTATCCTAAAGAGGTAGGTAATTATGTATCTTCCAGTTAACAGTGAAGATGATGAAATGTAATTCTGATTAACTGTATTTATAATGTTGAGTAGGAATACTAATGGAGAAGGCAATGGCACCCCACTCCAGTACTTTTGCCTAGAAAATCCCATGGATGGAGGAGCCTGGTGGGCTGCAGTCCATGGGGTCGCTAAGAGTCGGACATGACTGAGCGAGTTCCCTTTCACTTTTCACTTTCATGCATTGGAGAAGGAAATGGCAACCCACTCCAGTGTTCTTGCCTGGAGAATCCCAGGGACGGGGAAGCCTGGTGGGCTGCCGTCTCTGGGGTCGCACAGAGTCAGACACGACTGAAGCGACTTAGCAGAAGCAGCAGCAGGAGGAATACTAACAATATGAAACATAAAGGTATTCTCAGTGAGTCAGAGAAATATCTAAAAATATGGTGACATTTAATATGGACAACCCTCAAAGCTGTCTAGTATAAAAAAATATAAAAATGATTTATAGAAAACCAGGGCAGAGAATGATTCTATAGGCATTAGTAAAGCACAGAGATCTTTGGATCACAAGAGACCAGAAGTTTGAGTGTGTCAGATATGTTCCTATCATCCAATCTGTCAATCAACGGTTAAAGACAGTGTTCTTAGAGACTAAACACAGATAAAAATTTCTACTAATTAACTCCAAATTAAAAAGATATTTATTTTCATTATTAAATATAACACAATAATGTAAAAGATACTATACTATATGAGAATCACTAAAATATCTAACATCCAATCTTACCCAGTCATTTTAGTAGCCATATCTAGTACTATACTCTTCCATTCTTGTTGCTGATATTGCCAAATTCTTGCTGTTCCATCTCTACTTCCACTAACAAATCTTAAACTGCAAAGAAACAGTTAAAATATTCTTATTGCCTTTCTCTAGAATGGAAATCACTACTTTTCTAATTATAAAAGTAATACATTCATCCTCATACACTTCTGTGGATAATGAAAATGGTACACTTTGGGAAGCTGTTTGGCAGTTCCTCAAAATGATAAACAGTACCACGTGACTCAACAATTCTACTCCTCCATAAGTATACAAGAGCAATGAAAACATAAGTCCATAGAAAACCATCTACACAAATATTCATTGTATTATTCATTATATTTCAAAAGTGATGACAACCTAAATGTTGATCAACTGGTAGATGGATAAACATATTGTATAGTCATACAATTGAATTCTTGACAGCCATAAAAGGAAATCAAAATCTTATACATGCTTCAACATGGATGAATCTTGAAAACATCATGCTAGCGTAAAAAAAAGTCACAAAAGACCAAATACTGTATGATTCCATTTATATGAAACATCCAGAATAGGCAAATCTGCAAAAATAAAAAGTGGATTAATGGTTGTTCAGAGCTGAAGGTAGGGGTGTAGAAAGATGGGAAATTGAAAGCTAAAGGGTATGGATATTGGAATTCTTTTGGGGGCGATGACAATGTTCTAGGGATATGGGATTAAGAGATGCAAACTATTATGTATAAAATAGATAAGCAATAAGGATATAAGAGTAAAGCATGGAGAAATATAGTGATTATAATAACTTTAAATGAAGCATAATCTATAAAAATATTGAATCACCATCTTTTATACCTGATATTAATATAATCTTATAAATCAAAAATATTTTAATTAAAAAATAAAATAAAAGTGACCATAGTGAAGGCTGCACAGCCCTGGGGATATACTTAAAACACTGAATTTTATGTGGAATGCATCTCAATAAAACTGAATAAAAATATATTCGTTAACCTATCACTATCTGTAACTTAGTTTCTATTCTTTCAGACTTTATATATACACATACATTTATATATTCCCAGTACAGGGAATAGAATTACAGTACAAAGGAAGATCCCTTAGAGGAGGGCATGGCAATCCACTCCAGTATTCTTGCCTGGAGGATCCCATGGACAGAAAAGCCTGGTGGGCTACAGTCCATAGGGTCACAGAGTCGAACATGACTGAAGCGACTCACCACACATACACACACACACACACACAGATTTATAGTGTTTTTCCAGATGCTGCAACTAGAGTTTGCATGCCACAATGAAAATGGAAGATCCCATGTCCCAGTGAAGATGGAAGACCCCATATCTTATGTGTTATACATATATCTACATATATTTTATGCATTCATGGCATACCTTTTTCTTAATATTTTCAATATTTCTAAGCAATGTGATTTGTCTGAGTTTTTTCAAATTATCACAAATTTCCAAAAAGTTTTCTAATGTATTAATTTTAAAAAAGTATGCATAAGTGGACCTGCACAGTTCAAACCTATGTTTTTCAAAGGTCAACTATAATTTGTAGATATAGTTCTCTGTTTGCAAATATAAAAATTACCATCCCTTTCAGTAATTATTCAACAATTGGATCTATCAAAATTTATTTAATCAATAACTTAATGAACATTTTTGCTATTTCCAGTCTTTGCCATTGTAATAAATGCTGTGATGAATATCTCTATACACATCTTTGTGAAACCTTATATATATCTTTGCTGAGTCAAAGGACAGGCACATTTTTTTTAAAGAAAGAAAAGCTTGTTCCAACTTCAGATTTGGCCACAGATGCGCACACTAGGAGCTGTCAAATCAAGGATAGTTTCCTAGTTTAATGGTATAATGGACTCTTTCATGAAGAATTTAAATTTTTTCTGCATCTTTTCTCTGTAATATTCCCCCTTCAGGGTAGGCACATTTTGAAAGCTTTTGACATACTGCCAAATTATTTCCCTAAAAAGTTCTTTTTTTAAAAAACAATTTACAGTTATCATCAAGGTTGTGGGACAGTGCCTATTTTTCCTAAACCCTTGTCAATACTTCATGCTATGATTCTTCAATATCTTGTCATTCTGAAAGAAAAAGTTGTTATTGTTATTCTAAATTGCATTTCTCTTGATTATTAGTAAAATTAGACATCTTTTGATATATGTACTGGCCACATAATTTAGATAAAATAATGTTTTGCATTTAAGGAAAAAGGTAAAGAATTTTAAAAATTCAGATACTCCTAGTATGAAAGAATAGTAGCTATACAAACCTTTACATGTATACTCAGTATGGCACAATAAAACAACCTTAAAAATTATTTGAAGGTTTTTTCATTCCTAATAAATATATCACTCTTGGTGGATCATTATTATTTACTCTTGCATTGAATGAAGATGAACACATTCATCATAGTAATCACCCAGTGTTTTAAAAGTATTTAATAGTAAAACATGGTCACTCACATAATGTCCTTATAGACAGATAAGGATACAAATTTATGCCAAGTGGATAAATTTTAAAATCTATTCTAGGTCAATCTGTAGGCCAAGGCAGAAAGTTATCACCTTCTGGGGATGATACATTTGAGAGGGTGCAAGAATACTTGTATATAATTTCTGAGTTAACAGACACAGGAAATGTGTATCATATGAGTAATAGAGACGGTAAACAATCTAGATATTCAGAGGAAGACAAGATAGCTAAAATCTAGAGGAGTCAGGAAAGGCTTCAGGTAGGGTATGAACCTTAAAAGAAAGACAGAACTTAGAGAAGAAAAAGAGACAGGAAGGAGAAGGAAATAAAAGGAAGGAGAGCAGAAGGGAAAAGGAAGACATAGGAGGGATAGAACAGAAGTGAAAGGAAGTAGGGTATGATTATTCCTGGTATGAGGTAAAGTATAAGCAAAAGAATGAATGAGAGAACACATATGGACTATAATAATAATGATAACTAAATCAATTAGGCTGGATCTGAGTATTTAAATAGGGAATAGTAGATGAGAAAATAATGTAGGCCTAAGTCAAGTTGTAGAGAATTCTGAATGCTAGGCTAAAACATCTGAATTCTATCCTACAGACAAAGAGGAAACACTAAAAATTTCTGAATAGAGCAAAGTTAATCTGACAGAAATGGATAAGACACATTTAGAAGGGAGAAGAATATTGAAGGTAATGGGTCAAAGAATGGAATTCTTGACCAAGGTGGATGATAACAGAAAGGGAAAAAGCAAAATAAACAAAAAAAGAAATCATTCATACAGGAAGAATTGATAGACTATGGCTACTATTTGGATGGGAGCTTAGAAGATCTGGGATGAGAATGTCATCAAAAAGAGACAACAGCTTTCAGTTTAAGTAGACAGAAATAAAACATCTATAGTAGACGTAGCTTTTTCTGAAGACATAGAGGTAAAATATGTGAAACATCTGTTTATACAGATATGCACTACATAATTACCTGTCTCCATTGTTACAGAACTGAACAGCAACAACTTTGTCCTAAGACATAAAACAAAAGGTTTATGATTAGAATTAATTTTTTTTAAATAAAGTACTCTTCTCCTCAAATTCACATGCAAAAGTATCAAGTGGATTTTTTTAATTTTATAATTTTCTTTTAAAAAATCTCTAATTTTCTTTAAAAAAATTAATGAAGATTGAAATTATTAACTAAGGAGGAATAGTTGTCAGCAGTAATTTGAGACAAACTTGTTTCTAAACATAAGCAAATCTGTTTCTAAACCATAATCTCAAGAGACAAGATAGTTCTGAATAGGTATTAGTTTATTATATTCCCCATAATAAAACAACGCACTAAAATGCCACTTTAAAATAATTCATTTAATAGTAGTTGAATTAAATTTTTCACTTAACATTTTTTTAATTTCAGAAAACAAATCAGTCATTTGCTGTTTCTCACATGGTTTATTTAATTATTTTACAATGAATTCATTTGACAGTCTTTAGGTATCTTAACTTAGATACTGTTGTTTGAATCTTCCTTTATGACTAAACTACACTTATTACAAATATAATGTGTACTGTAGTGATTATACTATAGTAATGCACCTTCAAATGTGGTAAACATTTTCACAAACCACAATTACTGAACTAAATTTGAACTTAACGTCTTTTAATTTTCTTTTTTTATTTGCACTTAAATTTTAATAAAAAGCTCAGATACTAAATGTCTTCATATTTAGTTACTTTTTCATTTTAAAAACACATTAAACCATCTTCATATGTGCAGACATATCTGTGATTCACACTGTTCCATGATTTCACTGAGTATTTTTATCTGATAGATTCAGGACACTCACTGTCAGTTCCGATAACTGGTTTTAGATGTTATGAAAGGACATCTTATTTTCAATGACTAACAGCTGCCACTAATTTCAACAGGGAATGTTTAAGTTTTCTGACCTTTTTTATCTGGGCCTCTGCCAAAAACCCTCTACCAATCAATTTTTCTTCATCTTTTCCCCCTCAATTATTTCCCATTTATTTATTACTTCCTTTTTTCTCAGCCCTCAATAAATTTGACCATATTGTATACACACCTTGCTTGGGTGGTAACTGTAAAGATGCCTCCTTTGTGTGGTCTAGCACAACTGGATTTTTCCTACTGGATACTCTAAAGATTGAGATTGTTATATATTACCTAAGATTTTGTATTTCACAATTTAAATAATATTCCAGGATTTTAGTATCTAGGAATAAGTTACAGCTAGTTGAGAGCTCAGCTTGGTTCAGTAACTCTTCATAAGCTGAATATTCAATTATGTTCATATGATAAGACAAAAGAAGGAGGCTGTTTCCAAAAGTTCAAGGAAGTTTCTAACAGGGGTCTCTGTTTTACTCAAGTTTCAGGAACATGAATGATTCTGGAACTCAAAAAGTATCTTTTTTAAAAAGTTATCTTTCAGGGAAATTTTGTGTTTTACTGATATGTACTAATACTATTCCAAATCAACTAAGCATCAAAAGTAGTAGGAACAGTAAGACTTGTAAAGCTGAGTACTTTCAGATGCAGACTGTATAGCTTTGACAATGAGGAACACGAGATTTACAGTGAGTTGAAACAAATATTCCCATTTTCAACAGTAAACAACTGTCTGGAGAAGAAGGTAAGGAAATAAAGAGGAGGAAGAAGTAAAAGGTATCCTGCTGCTAAGTCGCTTCAGTCGTGTCCGACTCTGTGCGACCCCATAGATGGCAGCCCACCAGGCTCCACCGTCCCTGGGATTCTCCAGGCAAGAGTACTGGAGTGGGGTGCCATTGCCTTCTCCAATGCATGAAAGTGAAAAGTGAAAGTGAAGTTGCTAAGTTGTGTCCAAGTCTTAGCGACCCCATAGACTGCAGCCTACCAGGCTCCTCCGCCCATGAGATTTTCCAGGCAAGAGTACTGGAGTGGGGTGCCACTGCCTTCTCCAAGTAAAAGGTATACAGGGGTATAAATAAACAATAATGGCTCCAAAATTTCTTGTAAATGTCACACAACAGTGGAGAGAGCTTGAAAAGAAAATTCCCAGGCACCAATGGCTGTCACCCTAGTATAAAACTTCCCTGTATGGAAGGCTGTTGTTGACAATATTATAAGCATACTAAATTCATAATTTCATACCAATCTTCACAACTAAAGAGACATCTTACCATACAGGCCTCAGGACCAATCTATATTAGATTAGAGATCAGCAAAGCAGAAATAAAACCGGCTTCCCATGGGTGTTTAAAAAGAAAGCATGATATTTAAGTTTTTCATTTTGTTCTTACCGTATGTGACTCTAATTCGGCAATTTTCTCAGGGATCTCAGAACCCAAATAATATATTCTAATCACATGGTCAGTGCTACCTGTTGTAATAAACATACCACCTAGAGGATTAAAAAATAAACAAACATTTAAGAAAATTATACCAAGAAACTTTAAAAACCCTCTGATTGCTTCCTTAGTTATACTTTACCTCATTAATAAAAAAAGTCTTCAACAAACACAAAGATATCTTCTAACTAAGGCATATTAATATCTCAGAGAAAAATAAGTAAAATTCAAGAAAAACAAGAGGAATATTTAAGGAACAACTATATCACTCGCCCAATAAAAACACAACTTTTACACCAAATACAGGCCTTTGGATCATAAACACTAAAAGCCTTGAGGAATTCATTTCTTTATATCTTATAAAAACATAATGTTCCAAAATTATTTATAAAATAATCTATATTTACAATTCTCTGTATAGTGGCTATAGTGGTTAAGGGTGAAAACTAGCAGATTTTGGGATGATGAAAAAATTCTAGAGATGGATGGTGGTAATGTATGCAGAACAATGTGAATGTACTTAATGCCATAGAACTGTACACTTAAAAATGTCTCTTAAAATGGCAAATTTAATGCTATATTTTACAACAACAAAAAATAGAAGGTTAATTAGCATACAATTCTTAACAGCAGTAGAAAAGCACTGTTTACATACTGAGAACGGGTCTTCTATATGAAGCCACAGTACATGTTTTCTGAAAAGTCAGGGTAGGATTTTCATGTTGAATTGTGTGTGAGTGTTGGGGAAAGGCTGTACTTTCTACCAACTAAATTCATTGTTACATAAAAACATATTAATTGTAAATAAGAAAAAAACTCAAATTCTATTAAATGTTAATTAGAATCCACAAAGGTCTATTATAACATTTTTAGTATGTGTCTATTAATTCTCGAACATATGCATTTTTCTCCACAAAACTGAAAAATATTTTACAATTGAAAAATCTTTTATAACTAGATTATTCAATATTTTAGGCACTAAAAAACACTCAATTTTTATACATACCAGAACTGAAAGATGAACAAGATATTTGAACTCCAGGTCTAGATCTCTCAGTAAATTTCACTGGGCGATCTCTAAGAGAAAAGTAAGATGTTTTTATTTTTCATCATGTTCTTTTAATGTACAAGAATTTTAGCACACTGCTAGACATTGACAGATTTATCATCAATATTATAGAAACCACAAAACTGAAGTAGTCAAAAGGTACTATTTTCACTATTGAAGTTAAAAATGCATTTAGACTTACAAACATACTTTATGCTACCAGTATTGTTATTTTAGCTTTACAAATAAGTTACCATATTACTTACTACCATCATGAAAAAAAGTTCCAGGTGTTCTTACCACAGTAAGAAATGAAACAAATACTCCTTATCAAAATTTTGTGTATAGTCTCTTCAACATTGGTTTCATGAAAAATTTACTCTAAAATCTCTAACATCCAATTGAAGTCAGGATGGATGTGTACACACACACCCATGCACACATAATTTACATATTTAATATATGAACTATCAAGAATCTCTCAAGATGATAAAGAAAAGTGGACATTCTTTTCATAAAATTTTTAACAAAATTCTAAACTTACTTAAACTTCATTGTTTTCACATGCCATTGCCAGAAACAGATTGTTCCATCAGCACCAGTAGAAGTGAGGTATCTGGTTGTGCCTTTAGTTGATGGACAAAACTGGAAAAAAAATTCTAATTAGAATAGAAACCTTTCATGTTTCAACTTAATTTCAGTTTCAAGAAATTAGTTATTTAAATTTCCTAGATTAATGGATATCTTATTAAAAATTAAAATATCAAAAAACTATAGAGAAAGTCAGTGATTTAATTTAGGATGAAATATTTTAATCCTAAAGACACTTATTTAAAAATTATTCGATATAACACTTAAAGATTATTTCACTGCTTTTAAAGGAGAAAACACAAAGTCATTACTAGTTAAACCATTATAAATCTGCTGAATACATGCTTATATAGCACCAACATAAAATTTTTATAGTCCACCCAAAAAAGGCATCAAAAGAAAATCTAAAAATCAGTAACTAGGAAGGTACAAGTCTAAGTATTTGCGTTTTAACATTTTAAACTCTTAACTTCAATGAAATACAAAGGAAATTTGGGCATTTTTAAATCTAAATCATTTTCATGTACATGGATAACATAAGTCAAATGTCTGTATGTATCATTGTGGAAAAAAGATTTAAAAATATAAATTGACTTGCCAATTGGAAGTATGACTACTATTCTAGATAAACCACAGATGGTCTTAGTCACATAGGATTCTTAAGCTCTAACGCTCAGTATTTTAGACATCCTCAGAAGAGAATAAGGGAAAAGTTAACTGTACTCCTGATGTCTGGCACACAGGAAGACTGAAAATCAAACCAGAGTCTCGAGCATGCCCATGACTTTTAAAAATTCCAAATGAGGAATTTCCTGGCAGTCCAGTGGTTAATACTCAGTGCTTTCACTGCCGTGTCCTGGGTTCAATTTCTGGTTGGGCAACTAAGATCCTACAAGCCATGCAGCATGGCCAAATAAATAATTTTTTAAAAATTAAAATTCCAAATAAACATAAAGAATACCTTCCACTGATATGAAGATTAAGGATCAAGATGAATATAAATTGAATAAATTTTAAAAATCAAATCAAAAGCAAAAAATCATTATAGGTATTAGAAGTTATTTATTTAGTTTTCTTGTTTGGAAGCACAGAACTTCTAAAGACTACAAAGCTTAAATCGAACAAAAAATATCAATTAATATTATCCATTAAGAGCTGATAAATAATAAAGAAACCAGTACTCAGGTCAGCTCAGATGAGATCAGTCGCTCAGTCATGTCCGACTCTTTGCAACCCCATGAATCACAGCATGCCAGGCCTCCCTGTCCATCACCAACTCCCGGAGGTAACTCAGACTCACATACATCGACTGAGTGATGCCCCAGCCATCTCATCCTCTGTCATCCCCTTCTCCTCCTGCCCCCAATCCCTCCCAGCATCAGAGTCTTCTCCAATGAGTCAACTCTTCGCATGAGGTGGCCAAAGTACTGGAGTTTCAGCTTGAGCATCATTCCTTCCAAAGAAATCCCAGGGATGATCTCCTTCAGAATGGACTGGTTGGATCTCCTTGCAGTCCAAGGGACTCTAAAGAGTCTTCTCCAACACCACAGTTCAAAAGCATCAATTCTTCGGCGTTCAGCCTTCTTCACAGTCCAGCCCTCACATCCATACATGACCACAGGAAAGACCATAGCCTTGACTAGACGAACCTTTGTTGGCAAAGTAATGTCTCTGTTTTTGAATATGCTATCTAGGTTGGTCATAACTTTCCTTCCAAGGAGTAAGCGTCTTTTAATTTCATGGCTGCAGTCACCATCTGCAGTGATTTTGGAGCCCAGAAAAAGAAAGTCTGACACTGTTTCCACTGTTTCCACATCTATTTCCCATGTAGTGATGGAACCAGATGCCATGATCTTTGTTTTCTGAATGTTGAGCTTTAAGCCAACCTTTTCACTCTCCACTTTCACTTTCATCAAGAGGCTTTTGAGTTCCTCTTCACTTTCTGCCATAAGGGTGCTGTCATCTGCATATCTGAGGTTATTGATATTTCTCCTAGCAATCTTGATTCCAACTTGTGTTTCTTCCAGTCTAGCATTTCTCATGATGTACTCTGCATATAAGTTAAATAAACAGGGTGACAATATACACCCTTGACGTACTCTTTTTCCTATTTGGAACCAGTCTGTTGGTCCATGTCCAGTTCTAACTGTTGCTTCCTGACCTGCATACAAATTTCTCAAGAGGCAGATCATACCACCCTTATGGCAGAAAGTGAAGAGGAACTCAAAAGCCTCTTGATGAAAGTGAAAGTGGAGAGTGAAAAGGTTGGCTTAAAGCTCAACATTCAGAAAATTAAGATCGTGGCATCCAGTCCCATCACTTCATGGCAGATAGATGGGGAAAGAGTGGAAACAGTGGCTGAGTTTATTTTTCTGGGCTCCAAAATCACTGCAGATGATTATTACAGCCATGAAATTAAAAGATGCTTACTCCTTGGAAGGAAAGTTATGACCAACCTAGATAGCATATTAAAAAGCAGAGACATTCTTTTGCCAAAAAAGGTCCGTCTAGTCAAGGCTATGGATTTTCTATTGGTTATGTATGGATGTGATAGTTGGACTATAAAGAAAGCCGAGCACTGAAGAATTGATGATGTTGAACTGTGGTGTTACAGAAGACTATTGAGAGTCCCTTGGACTGCAAGGAGATCCAACCAGTCCATCCTAAAGGAGATCAGTCCTGGGTGTTCATTGGAAGGACTGATGTTGAAGCTGAAACTCCAATACTTTGGCCACCTGATGTGAAGAGCTGACTCATTGGAAAAGACCCTGATGCTGGGAGAGATTGAGGGCGGGAGGAGAAAGGGACGAGAGAGGATGAGATGGTTGGATGGAATCATCGACTCGATGGACAAGGGTTTGGGTGGACTCTGGGAGTTGGTGATGGACAGGGAGGCCTGGCGTGTTGTGGTTCATGGGGTCACAAAGAGTCAGACACGACTGAATGACTGAACTTAACTGAACTGATTAAGTTTGAAGAAACACTAAAACCTTTATTATCCTCATTATACTTCAACTTTGTCAATCACAAAGGGGAATTCAGTCCATAAATGTATCTATTTTTGTATTTAATGTATTTTTAATTAATTTATTATTTTTGGCTGCACTGGCACGTCATTACTATGAATGTGTTTTCTCTAGTTGCAGCAAGCAGGGACTAGTCTTCATTATGGTGCATAGGCTTCTCATCATAGTGGCTTCCCTTGTAGAGCATAGGATCTAGACATGTGGGTTTTAGTAGTTGCAGCTTGCCGGCTCTATAGCGTGGACTCAGTAGTTGTGGCACCTGGGCTTAACTGCCCTGCAGACTGTGGGATCTTCTGGTACCAAGGACTGAACTAAAGTTCCCTGCACTGACAGGCAGATTCCCAACCACTGGACTACCATGGAAGCCCCATTTTTGGGTTGTTTTTAAATGAGAAATCATGTTTAAGATTATAAAATTAAAAACATGTGCATTTCTGAATATAATTTTTATTACATCACAATTACAGTTTTATTTTAATACATAGTTATTAAATAAAAGCTAGGAAATACAGAAAAACAGAACAAAAGCTATTCATAATCGCACTATCCAGAGGAAACCACTATTAACACCATACCATGTTACTTCAATTTTATTTAAAAAAGAAAGAAACTGAAAAAATAATAATATACTACAATGATAATAGAGACAATTAGCAAAGAATAAAGAATATAGAATGCATGCTAAATGATGATATTACTATGAACAATAGTAATAACTGTTTGGCTGCGACAGCACAGAGCATGGCCGAGAGGACCCACCCCACGTCCGAGGTCAAGGGCAGAAGCTGGGAGGACCCCATGCATGAGGCACAGTGGCCAAGAGGAGTTACCCCACGTCCGAGGTCAGTGGCATCGGAAAAGACTGCCAGGCTGCGACTGCGCAGGAGCAGCTGAGAGTAGCTACCCCACGACCAAGGTCAGGGGCGGTAGCCGGGAGGAGCAACCCCACATCCAAAGAGTGGTGTCTACGGAGGCGGCAGGAGGGCCTAGGGGAGCTATTCCACATTCAAGGTCAGGAGGGGCAGCAGTGAGGAAATATCCCTCATTCAAAGTAAAGAGCAGCGGCTACACTTTGCTGGAGCAGCAATGAAGAGATACCCAACGTCCAAGGTAAGAGAAACCCAAGTAAGACGATCAGATCAGATCAGATCAGTCGCTTAGCCGTGTCCGGCTCTTTTCCACCGCATGAATCACAGCTCTCCAGGACTCCCTGTCCATCACCAACTCCCGGAGGTCACTCAGACTCACATCCATCGAGTCAGTGATGCCATCCAGCCATCTCACCCTCTGTCGTCCCCTTCTTCTCTTGCCCCCAACCCCTCCCAGCATCAGAATCTTCTTCAATGAGTCAACTCTTCGCATGAGGTGGCCAAAGTACTGGAGTTTCAGCTTTAGCATCATTCCTTCCAAAGAAATCCCAGGGCTGATCTTAAGAATGGACTGGTTGGATCTCCTTGCAGTCCAAGGGACTCTCAAGAGTCTTCTCCAACACCACAGTTCAAAAGCATCAATTCGTCAGTGCTCAGCCTTCTTCACAGTCCAAATCTCACATCCACACATGACCACTAGAAAAACCATAGCCTTGACAAGACAAACCTTTGCTGGCAAATTAATGTCTCTGCTTTTGAATATGCTATCTAGGTTGGTCATAACTTTCCTTCCAAGGAGTAAGCGTCTTTTAATTTCATGGATGCAGTCACCATCTGCAGTGATTTTGGAGCCCAGAGAAATAAAAGTCTGACACTGTTTCCCCAGTTTCCCAATCTATTTCCCACGAAGTGACGGGACCAGATGCCATGATCTTCGTTTTCTGAATTTTGAGCTTAAAGCCAACTTTTTCACTCTCCACTTTCACTTTCATCAAGAGGCTTTTTAGTTCCTCCTCACTTTCTGCCATAAGGGTGGTATCATCTGCATATCTGAGGTTATTGATATTTCTCCAGGCAATCTTGATCCCAACTTGTGTTTCCTCCAGTCCAGCGTTTCTCATAATGTACTCTGCATATAAGTTAAATAAACATGGTGACAATATACAGCGTTGATGTACTCCTTTTCCTACTTGCAACCAGTCTACTGTTCCATGTCCAGTTCTAACTGTTGCTTCCTGACCTGCATACAAATTTCTCAAGAGGCATATAAGGTGGTCTGGTATTCCCATCTCTTTTAGAATTTTCCACAGTTTATTGTGATCCACACAGTCAAAGGCTTTGGCATAGTCAATAAAGTAGAAATAGATGTTTTTCTGGAACTCTCTTGCTTTTTCCATGATCCAGCGGATGTTGGCAATTTGATCTTTGGTTCCTCTGCCTTTTCTAAAACCAGCTTGAACATCTGGAAGTTCACGGTTCACATATTGCTGAAGCCTGTTTTGGAGAATTTTGAGCATTACTTTAGTAGCGTGGGAGATGAGTGCAATTGTGCAGTAGTTTGAGCATTCTTTGGCATTGCCTTTCTTTGGGCTTGGAATGAAAACTGACCTTTTCCAGTCCTGTGGCCACTGCTGAGTTTTCCAAATTTGGTGGCATACAAAGTGGAGCACTTTCACAGCATCATCTTTTAGGATTTGGAATAGCTCAATTGGAATTCCATCACCTCCACTAGCTTTGTTCGTAGTGATGCTTTCTAAGGCCCACTTGACTTCACATTCCAGGATGTCTGGTTCTAGGTCAGTGATCACACAATCGTGATTATCTGGGTCGTGAAGATTTTTTGTACAGTTCTTCTGTGTTCTTGCCACCTCTTCTCAATATCTTCTGCTTCTGTTAGGTCCATACCATTTCTGTCCTTTACTGAACCCATCTTTGCATGAAATGTACCTTTGGTATCTCTGATTTTCTTGAAGAGATCTCAAGTGTTTCCTATTCTGTTGTTTTCCTCTATTTCTTTGCACTGGTCGCTGAAGAAGGCTTTCTTATCTCTTTTTGCTCTTCTTTGGAAATTTGCATTCAGATGTTTATATCTTTCCTTTTCTCCTTTGCTTTTTGTTTCTCTTCTTTTCACAGCTATTTGTAAGGCCTCGCCAGACAGCCATTTTGCTTTTTTGCATTTCTTTTCCATGGGGATGGTCTTGGTCCCTGTCTCCTGAACAATGTCACGAACCTCTTTCTATAGTTCATCAGGCACTCTATCTATCAGATCTAGGCCCTTAAATGTATTTCTCACTTCCACTGTATAATCATAAGGGATTTGATGTAGGTCATACCTGAATGCTATAGTGGTTTTCCCTACTTTCTTCAATTTAAGTCTGAATTTGGCAATAAGGAGTTCATGGTCTGAGCCACAGTCAGCTCCTGGTGTTGTTTTTCCTGACTGTATAGAGCTTCTCCATCTTTGGCTGCAAAGAATATAATCAATCTGATTTCAGTGTTGACCATCTGTTGATGTCCATGTATAAAGTCTTCTCTTGTGTTGTTGGAAGAGGGTGTTTGTTATGACCAGTGCATTTTCTTGGCAAAACTCTATTAGTCTTTGCCCTGCCTAATTTCGTATTACAAGGCCAAATTTGCCTGTTACTCCAGGTGTTTCTTGACTTCCTACTTTTGCATTCCAGTCCCCTATAGTGAAAAGGACATCTTTTTTGGGTGTCAGTTCTAAAAGGCCTTGTAGGTCTTCATAGAACTGTTCAACTTCAGCTTCTTCAGCATTACTGGTTGGGGCATAGACTTGGATTACTGTTACATTGAATGGTTTGCCTTGGAAACGAACAGAGATCATTCTTTCGTTTTTGAGATTGCATCCAAGTACTGCATTTCGGACTTGTTTGTTGACTATGATGGCCACTCCATTTCTTTTGAGGGATTCCTGCCCGCAGTAGTAGATATAATGGTCATCTGAGTTAAATTTACCCATTCCAGACCATTTCAGTTCACTGATTCCTAGAATGTCGACGTTCACTCTGGCCATCTCTTGTTTGACCACTTCCAATTTGCCTTGATTCATGGACCTGACATTCCAGGTTCCTATGCAGTATTGCTCTTTACAGCATCGGACCTTGCTTCTATCACCAGTCACATCCACAACCGGGCATTGTTTTTGCTTTTGCTCCATCCCTTCATTCTTTCTGGAGTTATTTCTCCACTGATCTCCAGTAGCATATTGGGCACCTAATGACCTGGGGAGTTTCTTTTTCAGTATCCTACCATTTTGCCTTTTCATACTGTTCATGGTAAGTTGTTGCAAAAGGGCATCAGAGGGCAGACACACTGAAACCATAATCACAGAAAACTAGTCAATCTAATCATACTAGGACCACAGCCTTGTCTAACTCAATGAAACTAATCCATGTCCTTGGGGCCACGTAAGACAAGCGGATCATAGTGGAGAGGTTTGACAGAATGTGGTCTATTGGCGAAGGGAATGGCAAACCACTTCAGTATTCTTGCCTTAAGAACACAATGAACAGTATGAAAAGGCAAAATGATAGGATACTAAAAGAAGAACTCCCCAGATCAGTAGGTGCCCAATATGCTACTGGAGATCAGTTATTTCTGGATAAATAACTCCAGAAAGAATGAAAGGATGGAGCCAAGGCAAAAACAATAACCATTTGCGGATGTGACTGGTGATAGAAGCAAAATCCAATGCTGTAAAGAGCAATACTGCATAGGAACTTGGAATGTCAGGTCCATGAATCAAGGCAAATTGGAAGTGGTCAAAAACAGGAGATGGCAAGAGTGAACGTCGACATTCTAGGAATCAGCTAACTCAAATGGACTGGAATGGGTGAATTTAACTCAGATGACCATTATATCTACTACTACAGTCAGGAATCCCTCAGAAGAAATGGAGTGGCCATCATGGTCAACAAAAGAGTCCGAAACGCAATACTTGGATGCAATCTCAAAAACAACAGAATGATCTCTGTTCGTTTCCAAGGCAAACCATTCAATGTAACAGTAATCCAAGTCTATGGCCGAACCAGTAATGCTGAAGAAGCTGAAGTCGAATGGTTCTATGAAGACCTACAAGACCTTTTACAACTAACACCCAAAAAAGATGTCCTTTTCACTATAGGGGACTGGAATGTAAAAGTAGGAAGTCAAGAAACACCTGGAGTAACAGGCAAATTTGGCCTTGGAATACGGAATGAAGCAGGGCAAAGACTAACAGAGTTTTGCCAAGAAAACGCACTAGTCATAACAAACACCCTCTTCCAACAACACAACAGAAGACTCTACACATGGACATCACCAGATGGTCATCACCGAAATCAGATTGATTATATACTTTGCAGCCAAAGATGGAGAAGCTCTATACAGTCAGCAAAAACACCACCAGGAGCTGACTGTGGCTCAGACCATGAACTCCTTATTGCCAAATTCAGACTTAAATTGAAGAAAGTAGGGAAAACCACTATACCATTCAGGTATGACCTAAATCAAATCCCTGATGATTATACAGGGGAAGTGAGAAATAGATTTAAGGGACTAGATCTGATAGACAGAGTGCCTGATGAACTATGGACTGAGGTTCATGACATTGTACAGGAGACAGGGATCAAGAGCAACCCCAAGAAAAAGAAATTAAAAAAAAGCAAAATGGCTGTCTGGGGAGGCCTTACAAATAGCTATGAAAAGAAGAGAAGTGAAAAGCAAAGGAGAAAAGGTAAGATATAAGCATCTGAATGCAAAGTTCCAAAGAATAGCAAGGAGAGATAAGAAAGCCTGCCTCAGTGATTAATGGAAAGAAATAGAGGAAAACAACAGAATGGGAAAGACTAGAGATCTCTTCAAGAAAATTAGAGATACCATGGGAACATTTCATGCAAAGATGGGCTCGATAAAGGACAGAGATGGTATGGACCTAACAGAAGCAGAAGATATTGAGAAGCGGTGGCAAGAATACACAGAAGAACTGTACAAAAAAGTCTTCATGACCCAGACAATCACGATGGAATGATCACTCACCTAGAGCCAGACATCCTGGAATGTGAAGTCAAGTGAGCCTTAGAAAGCATCACTACTAACAAAGCTAGTGGAGGTGATGGAATTCCAGTTGAGCTATTTCAAATCCTGAAAGATGATGCTGTGAAAGTGTTGCACTCAATGTGCCCGCAAATATGGAAAACTCAGCAGTGGCCACAGGACTGGAAAAGGTCAGTTTTCATTCCAATCCCAAAGAAAGGCAATGCCAAAGAATGCTCAAACTACCGCACAATTGCAATCATCTCACACGCTAATAAAGTAATGCTCAAAATTCTCCAAGCCAGGCTTTAGCAATACATGAACTGTGAACTTCCTGAAGTTCAAGCTGGTTTTAGAAAAGGCAGAGGAACCAGAGATCAAATTGCAAACATCCGCTGGATCATGGAAAAATTAAGAGAGTTCCAGAAAAACATCTATTTCTGCTTTATTGACTATGCCAAAGCCTTTGACTATGTGGATTACAATAAACTGTGGAAAATTCTGAAAGAGATGGGAATACCAGAACACCTTATCTGCCTCTTGAGAAATTTGTATGCAGGTCAGGAAGCAACAGTTAGAACTGGACATGGAACAACAGACTGGTTCCAAATAGGAAAAGGATTACGTCAAGGCTGTATATTGTCATCCTGCTTATTTAATTTATATGCAGAGTACATCATGAGAAATGCTGGGCTGGAAGAAACACAAGTTGGAATCAAGATTGCCGGGAGAAATATTAATAACCTCAAATATGCAGATGACACCACCCTTATGGCAGAAAGTGAAGAGGAACTAAAAAGTCTCTTTATGAAAGTAAAAGAGAAGAGTGAAAAAGTTGGCTCAAAGCTCAACATTCGGAAAACGAAGATCATGGCATCTGGTCCCATCACTTCATGGGAAATAGATGGGGAAACAGTGGAAACAGTGTCAGACTTTATTTTTGAGGGCTCCAAAATGACTGCAGATGGTGATTTCAGCCATGAAATTAAAAGACACTTACTCCTTGGAAGAAAAGTTATGACTAAGCTAGATACCATGTTGAAAAGCAGAGACATTACTTTGTCAACAAAGGTCCATCTAGTCAAGGCTATGGTTTTTCCTGTGGTCATGTATGGATGTGAGAGTTGGACTGTGAAGAAAGCTGAGTGCTGACGAATTGATGCTTTTGAACTGTGGTGTTGGAGAAGACTCTTGAGAGTCCCTTGGACTGCAAGGAGATCCAACCAGTCCATTCTGAAGGAGATCAGCCCTGGGATTTCTTTGGAAGGAATGATGCTAAAGCTGAAACTCCAGTAGTTTGGCCACCTCATGCGAAGAGTTGACTCATTGGAGAAGACTCTGATGCTGGGAGGGATTGGGGGCAGGAGGAGAAGGGGACGACAGAGGATGAGATGGCTGGGGCATCACTGTCTCGATGGACATGAGTGTGAGTGAACTCCGGGAGTTGGTGATGGACAGGGAGGCCTGGCATTCTGTGATTCATGGGGTCACAAAGATTCAGACATGACTGAACGACTGAACTGAACTGACTATGAACAAAAATGAAAGAGTGCTGGTGGGGTAATGATTTACAATTTTAAAATAGTAAGTTAGTCCGAGAAAGTTTCCCTGGGAAAAGTAACAGGCATTTCCATCATTTGGAAAGTAAGGAAATAAGTCATATGATGATCCAAAGAGGACCATTTCCGAGATATAAAACAGCAAAAGCAATGGCAGGAGTGTAGCTAGAGTTTAAAGAAGGAGCTAAAGCAGAATGATAACAAGCAGTAGGAGACATGTTCAAAGAGAGCAAGGGGCTGAGAATGTAAGGTTTTGTGGGTCACTGTAAAGCCTTCGGCTTTAACTCTGAATTGGGAGGCTATTAAAGGTTCTGAGCACCAGTGACATAATTTAATTTCCTTTTTTTAAAACCTCCATCTTAATATCACTTATGCATCTATGCAGAGGCTAGACTCAGGCAGGAAAGAGGGATTGGAAGAAACACAAGATCAGTTAGAAATCTGTTTCAATAATATAGGTCATAAATGATGGTGGTTTGAAATATGGTAGTAATGACACAGGTCATGACAATTTGTTCAGATTCTGGATATATTTTGAGGGTAGTCAACATGATTTGCTAACAAGTTAGATATGCGATGTAAGAAACAAAAAGTCAGGGATGTTACTCTGAGCAACTGAAAGGATGAAGTTGTCATTTGTTTATGTCAGAAAAGGTTTGGGAGGAGCAAATCTGAGGAAGGAAGACAGGGGTTCAATTTTGAAGATGTTGATTTTGAGATGCCTTGCAGACCTTCATGTGATGATGCTAACTAGGTAAGTGAATGTACAAGTATGGAGCTAAAAGATAGGCCCCAAGATGGAAGTACACATTTGGAGTTATCAGCTTACAGATGAAATTTAAAGCCATGAGACTTGATGCAATCACTAAGGGAAAGAATGTTATAGAAAAGAGGTACATACAAAAACAACACAAAAAACAAAAGAGGTCCATGGATCTCTAGGGCACCTACACACACAAATGAAATGAGATAGAAACTAGCAAATGAAGCTATGATGGAGCAAAACAGTTCCATAAACATTTTCAGTAGTAACAAATATTCATATTTTTCATGTTGTATGAGACTATCTCCAAATTTCAGAAATAGTCTGTAGATAGGATGGCGAGAACACAAGTAACTAGTAATATCTCAAAACGAAATCCAATAGATAATTTCAACCAATCAAAAATTTGACGTATAAATTTTCAAATCCAATATACATTGAACCCAATTCTTGCTAGTGCCTCATAAACAGGTGATATTATTTAAATATTAAAACAAAAATTGCCTGGCATAATTTTTAGTGACTAAAAAACAAAATTCAATAGGAGTAATTATCTCATCCACAAAAGTGGTCTCTTGGACCAAACTAAAAGACAGTGTCAAAAGGATTCCTCCGTTTTGCTGTCAACACAAAGAAGAAAACAAAGTTCTTTGAGGAGTATCCGGGACTTTCACTACCAATGTCTGGTAAAAACACTATATGGACAAATATTTAAAAAGCTGATGTATGTCAAACATCAAGTTGAAATAAGAAATTACTGAAAATAAGAATAAAAATTCCCTAATATTAAACTACACACGCAAAATCTGAACTGACAAACATTTTGCATTAAATAGTAACACAAATTATGCCAATATTCAAGTTACAACCTATTCATATCCTGCTTAAAAGATAACAGTGTTCCTTAAGGCAATTCCAAGTCTTGTCCCTTGTTCACAAATACAAATGAGATAAATAAGATGTCTTACACTGTAGTCAAAAAACCTTTTAAATAACAGTTTTACTTGTTTCTAAACAGAACAGATTTATACGAAAAAGGAACTTTAAAATGCATACCTGTCTGCAAGATAGGGACAAAGCCCTTAAGAGACGAAAATTTTTCTGTTGCCATTCTTTATATTATCCAAACAATGTAACAAAAAACAAGAAAATTCTCATTTTTATATATATTAGAGGTATCTTTGTATTTTTCTTACCTGTATGGAAGTGATAGAAGCTGAATGTCCCTGAAGGACTGCAACTGGCGCACAAGTTCGGAGACACCACACTCTCACAACTTTATCACAACTGCCTGCGGCAATGAGAGTATTTTCATAGTTAACAGCCATGTCAGAAATTTCAGCAGAGTGCCCTCGAAGTGTAGCAAGAAGTCGTCCATCATCTGTTGCCCAGATTTTCACCAAACAGTCATCGGAACCCTACAGCAACACAAAAGGACAAAAGATTTACAATGAAACAGAAATTCTCCCCCTCACAAAGGGGTCAAATAAAAAAAAAAAAAAAAAGCAAAAATGAAGTGAGGATTTTATTAAGG
The DNA here is from genome assembly GCA_935064755.1 of Tragelaphus eurycerus. Classification (NCBI taxonomy): domain Eukaryota; kingdom Metazoa; phylum Chordata; class Mammalia; order Artiodactyla; family Bovidae; genus Tragelaphus; species Tragelaphus eurycerus. The sequence goes on along the minus strand of CAKXYN010000046.1, from coordinate 10,652,338 downwards.
TTGCTTCTAAGCATTTACTTTTTAGTCTCTTTTCTTCATATAATATGGATCTAATAGCAAATATAAAAGATGTCCAAATAATAGCACTGACACTCTAAAATGATAATGGCATATGTGAAGAACTCCTCAAAGCTACCATCAATTCTGAAAATTCAAAACATTTTTAACTCACATTTAAGTGTGGTGGCATTAAGTATATCTGCCATTATCTCTTTCCTTATACCTGACAGTCTTTTTCTCTTAATTGCTTGAATATTTTTTCTCTATAAATACTTTAAACTTTAACCTAAAATCAACATGCATTTCTCAGTAAACATGAGGCTTTGGTATAACCTCTGGTGAAACTATTATGAACTTCCTCATGAGAATTTCAAAAGAGCGTTAAAATATTAAAAAGCAATTCTACTCTAATGTGGTAGATAAGCTATCTGTTTATAAAAAAATTAAAATCATCATCCTCATCTTCATCCTCAACAACATCCATATACTCATTTTGAAGTCATGAAAACCTCAGTGGAAGAGTCTGTAATAAACTCCAAGAAGTTGAACTTCTCAAAATACAAACCACTTCCTTTGTTTTAACATAGGAATTTAAAAAGAAAATTATGCCATTACCTTCCCTTTTACATTAACTTAGTACTGAAACAATGAGACTAAGCCTTAACTTGGAAACATTAGTGTGCTATAATTTTATACAAAAAAGCATACCATATGATCTAGTTAATAAAAATCCAATTTTAAAAATAGTACTGAATTCAAAGAGAGATATATACAATATTACAATATATAATCTTTGTTACTAACTGTGTAGTTCAACTAGTCAACTATAAGGATGATGTTATCATTAATTAAGCAGAACTGGCACCAATTATGCTAAATGGCAAATGAAAAATGCATTTTAATGTTTTCTAAAATAGAATGAAATCAAATTAAGTAGATAAAACTTCATTCACATAAATTAACCACCTCTAGAATATAAGGCTTTCTGATGATTTAACTTTTAAAAACATTAGATTTCCCAAATGATAGAAGTCATTATAGTTCATCCATTTACTTACATAAAAAGAGAAAAGATTTTCAATTCCGATTTATTTTTTTCTTGCATTCATGTGTCTAAAAAGGAAGAGCTGCTTACAAAGCATAATTCAATGCCATGAAGCCTAGCTTCCATTGTTGTAAATCTCTAATATGCAAGTATCATAAATTTTAAACTCACTGTAAAAATTCTTCTCCCACTTCTGTCAAATGCTACACAGTAGACAGATGACAAGTGACCCAGAATTCTCTTATGCATCTTAATGTGCTGGTAAGCAGCTGAAGGGAAAATATGGCTGAAACGACTACATCCGGTTAATTGCCTGGCTGAGGTGATATTCACTGAAAAACATAAAACAGAAGATTCACTTCTTAAAACCTAAAAGTGAAACCTACATTTAAATTTAAATCACCAATATTATGATGAAACAAAAGAGGGTACGCACACAACAGCCAATTCTATGCTGTGAGAAGTCTAAATTCTACCATACATTTCACGATTTTATAAACTCAAGTTCATTACCACAAAGCCCCTAAGAATACTTTGTTTTAAATCCCAGAAGTCTGATTTTCTGTTTGCCTTCCTATGGTTTCTCAAGTACAATCCCATTTTGCCTTCCTTGGTTCACTATAGTCAAAGAAACTGTAAATTTAAATATATAAATAAATCTTACTATAACATGAAGGAACTTTAGAATAAAGACAGCATTTGGTTAAGTATAACACATCTTAAAAACTATACAGGGAATTTTATGAACTCCTGTCCTACCTTCTCACAACTATCCACACCATAAACAGTTGTCCCTAAAAATTTATTAAGAGTATTACAAGAGGTTCATACAGTAAAAATAGGAAGAAGCCTGTAACACCAAATAGGTTTTCAGTCACAATGCCTTCTAGACTTATCTATAGGTTTTCCCCATTTTTGATTTCAGAAACTATAGACTACCCCTCTAGTTATCAATGAACTTTTGAGGTTTCATCTCCTATAAGATCATCTTAGATTCTGTTTCCTTTTTTGTTTTGTGATCTAATTTTCTTAAAAAGCAGCTATAATAAAGCATAAATCTGCACAATTCTCCAAATACTATGTGGATTTTTCTCACTTCCCTAAAACAAAGATCTTGTTCCCTATGTAAGTATATACAAGCATCTACTTGCTCTGTGAAATTCCTCCAATATTCCACATCCCATAAACTGTATTTTAATCAAAACATAGAAACCTTCTGATCTTGAAGCAAGGCAAAATTTTACCATACTGCATAAATAACAGTATAAATAATACCTTTATGTCAAAGCAAGGCAAAATTAAGCCAAGAACTGTGATTAATACAATTAGAACCATGCCACAAATAAAAATAAAAAACCTTTCAACAGCTCAATCTTTTTTTCAGGCAGAGGTCAACTTAACAGTCAGCTTAAATTGACAAAATGATAAAAAACGAATGATGAATAGCAAAATCCAACTTTGAATGCAAAACATAAGAACATATTAGAGATTTCAGGATTTATATTGAGATGCTAAGTAAATAATGGTAGAAAATCCATAACCATCAGTACTATGTAAGAAGATTCCTTTTTGGCAGTTGCTTCCCATCACAAACTCTAGAAATATCCACAACTCTAAGTTGGGAAGAGCAGGCATTAAAGTCTGAAAATTATAGAAGTTATCTTCGTTCTCTAGTCAAATATTTCTTACTTCTCTGAGTTCCTTGAAATAATCAACCATTACTTCTGCTGTGCTTTTCTACATTCATATTTTGTAAGTAAATAGAGGAAAAGGTGTATTACTTTAAGGAAGGATTTCTCAACCTTGGAACTACTGGACTTAGGAACTTTGAGACTGGTGAATCTTTGTTGTAGGGGGCTATCTGTCTATTGTAGAATGTTTAGCAGCATACCTGGCCTCTACCCAACAGATGCTATTAATACCCCATCACCAAAAACTTGTGACATGCAAAAACATCCCAGACACTGCCAAACATCTCCTGGGGGGGGGGGGGGGCCCCTGGTTAAAAATCAATTTGAAGTTTAAGAACTAAAAGCAACATCGTCAACATGAAGAATAAACCAGAAAATCAGATGGAGAAAGAATCAGAATTATAGAATATATGATAAACTATTCTATAAAAATTAATAATTAAAATTAGAAACTACCTCAGTGTGGAACAATTATGAACTACAAAGCAAAAAATATGAACTTCAAAATATATGATGACTTAAATTATATAAAAATACATATATATGTGCATAAACACCAGAAAAGAAAAGAAAAATGAAACCAACCACTTTGTGATAAAAGTGTAGAATTTTTTTTTTTTAAGTTTCATTTAAACACTCTTCTATGGGCTTCCCTGGTGGCTCAGACAGTAAGAATATGACTGCATTGCAGGAGACCTCAGTTCAACCCCTAAGTTGGGAAGATCCCCTGGAGAAGGGAACAGCTACCCACTCCAGTATTCTTGCATAGAGAATTCTATGGACAGAGGAGCCTGGCAGGCTACAGTCCATGGGGTTGCAAAGAATTGGACACAACTGAGCAACTTTCACTTTCACTAACAATCTTTAAACATACATTTTTATCTCAAACACAAGTTTTCTATTAGGTTCTGTAGTCCACTAACAGCTATTCTAAAAATTCCAATTAAGGCATATTGCATATTCGACAGCATAATCATCAAATATTCTTTGTTTCCTAACTCAGCAATCTTTTTTATATATAAAATGATATATATATTATCACGTGAAATGATAATGTTTGTACATTTTTCTCAGACATTTGGTAATGTCAACAGGTCTTAGGTTCTATATTCAATAAGGAGTTCTGTCAACACTCTTCTGCATGTATTCTCCATTTAGCCACTATTTTTCAGCACTGATGTTTTTTTGTTTTTCTCACATCTTTAAAGAGCATTTTATCAAAAACATGTTCTGAAATTTGTAATGGCTGATAAATTAATATAAAAATACAATTAAAAAGAGTTAATTTTTGACCAATCCTTGAGTATTTTACTAGAAAGAAGTGAATCTCATTCTTCTAGCATAAATATATATAGCTCCTTTGGGAGAGAAGTATGCTCGAAGTTCCTTTCCTCAAAAGTAACAATAAAATAAAGGGACACACATACACAATTATTACTGTGTTGTATTTAAATGTGTCTATCAAGATTACTATGGAAAATTATATGCCAATAATATGGACAACCTAGAAGAAATGGACAAATTCCTAGAAATGTACAATCGCATAAGATTAAACCAGGAGGAAATAGAAAATATGAATAGTCCATTAGTAACCAAACCAGCGGTTATCAATGAAGAGAGGAAAGGGGGTAAGAGCAACTTAGGGATAGGAGATTAGGAGATATAAACTAAAATGTATACAAGCCACAAGGATATATACTGCACAGCACAGGGAAATATCACCAATATTTTACAATAACTACAAATGCAGTACAATCAATAAAAATTCTGAATCAATTATATACCTGCAACTAATACTGTAAATAAATTATATGTCAGCTAAAAATAAATAAAAATAAAATAGTCAAAAATAAAAAATATATGCCAAATTTTTAAAAATCTTTAAAAATAAATGTCTAGTAATGCGCTATTTGAACACATTAATTCTTTTCTTAAGGTTTTTAAAATAACATTTATTTCTTAAAAGTTAACATGTGCATATTAGGAAATCAAAAAACACAAGAAGCAAAAAACAAAATCATTCATAATCACAAGCAGTTTACCACTTGATGCGTTCTAGGTCTCATATTGGTATTTTCACAACTAAACATCCATTTTTATGTAATTAAGATCTTACAGTTAAGTATCATGCTGTTTCACACATCATAAATATTTACCATTCCAAAGTCCCAAAGCTATGAGTATTTTGATAACCAAGAATGCATTACACCTCAGAAGAAATGGAGTGGCCATCATGGTCAACAAAAGAGTCCGAAATGCAGTACTTGGATGCAATCTCAAAAACGACAGAATGATCTCTGTTCGTTTCCAAGGCAAACCATTCAATGTCACAGTAATCCAAGTCTATGCCCCAACCAGTAACGCTGAAGAAGCTGAAGTTGAACGGTTCTATGAAGACCTACAAGATCTTTTAGAACTAACACCCAAAAAAGATGTCCTTTTCATTATAGGGGACTAGAATGCAAAAGTAGGAAGTCAAGAAACACCTGGAGTAACAGGCAAATTTGGCCTTGGAATACGGAATGAAGCAGGGCAAAGACTAACAGAGTTTTGCCAAGAAAATGCACTGATCATAGCAAATACCCTCTTCCAACAACACAAGAGAAGACTCTATACATGGACATCAACAGATGGTCAACACTGAAATCAGATTGATTATATTCTTTGCAGTCAAAGATGGAGAAGCTCTATACAGTCAGCAAAAACAAGACTGGGAGCTGACTGCGGCTCGGACCATGAACTCCTTATTGCCAAATTCAGACTGAAATTGAAGAAAGTAGGGAAAACCACTAGACCATTCAGGTATGACCTAAATCAAATCCCTTATGATTATACAGTGGAAGTGAGAAATAGATTTAAGGGCCTAGATCTGATAGATAGAGTGCCTGATGAACTATGGAATGAGGTTCGTGACATTGTACAGGAGACAGGGATCAAGACCATCCCCATGGAAAAGAAATGCAAAAAAGCAAAATGGCTGTCTGGGGAGGCCTTGCAAATAGCTGCGAAAAGAAGAGAAGCAAAAAGCAAAGGAGAAAAGGAAAGATATAAACATCTGAATGCAGAGTTCCAAAGAATAGCAAGAAGAGATAAGAAAGCCTTCTTCAACGATCAATGCAAAGAAATAGAGGAAAACAACAGAATGGGAAAGACTAGGGATCTCTTCAAGAAAATCAGAGATACCAAAGGAACATTTCATGCAAAAATGGGCTCGATAAAGGACAGAAATGGTATGGACCTAACGGAAGCAGAAGATGTTAAGAAGAGGTGGCAAGAATACACAGAACAACTGTACAAAAAAGAGCTTCACGACCCAGATAATCATGATGGTGTGATCACTGACCTAGAGCCGGACATCCTGGAATGTGAAGTCAAGTGGGCCTTAGAAAGCATCACTACGCACAAAGCTAGTGGAGGTGATGGAATTCCAGTGGAGCTATTCCAAGTCCTGAAAGATGATGCTGTGAAAGTGCTGCACTCAATATGCCAGCAAATTTGGAAAACTCAGCAGTGACCACAAGATTGGAAAAGGTCAGTTTTCATTCCAATCCCAAAGAAAGGAAATGCCAAAGAATGCTCAAACTATCGCACAATTGCACTCATCTCACACGCTAGTAAAGTAATGCTCAAAATTCTCCAAGCCAGGCTTCAGCAATATGTGAACCGTGAACTTCCTGATGTTCAAGCTGGATTTACAAAAGGCAGAGGAACCAAAGATCAAATTGCCAACATCCGCTGGATCATGGAAAAAGCAAGAGAGTTCCAGAACAACATCTATTTCTGCTTTATTGACTATGCCAAAGCCTTTGACTGTGTAGATCACAATAAACTGTGGAAAATTCTGAAAGAGATGGGAATACCAGACCACCTGATCTGCCTCTTGAGAAATCTATATGCAGGTCAGGAAGCAACAGTTAGAACTGGTCATGGAGCAACAGACTGGTCCCAAATAGGAAAAGGAGCACATCAAGGCTGTATATTGTCACCATGTTTATTTAACTTATATGCAGAATACATCATGAGAAATGCTGGACTGGAAGAAACACAAGCTGGAATCAAGATTGCCAGGAGAAATATCAATAACCTCAGATATGCAGATGATACCACTCTTATGGCAGAAAGTGAAGAGGAACTCAAAAGCCTCTTGATGCAAGTGAAAGTGGAGAGTGAAAAGGTCGGCTTAAAGCTCAACATTCAGAAAACAAAGATCATGGCATCTGGTCCCATCACTACATGGGAAATAGATGGAGAAACAGTGGAAACAGTGTCAGACTTTATTTTTCTGGGCTCCAAAATCACTGCAGATGGTGACTGCAGCCATGAAATTAAAAGACGCTTACTCCTTGGAAGGAAAGTTATGACCAACCTAGATAGCATATTCAAAAGCAGAGACATCACTTTGCCAACAAAGGTTCGCCTCATCAAGGCTATTGGTCTTTCCTGTGGTCATGTATGGATGTGAGAGCTAGACTGTGAAGAAGGCTGAGTGCCAAAGAATTGATGCTTTTTAACTGTGGTGTTGGAGAAGACTCTTGAGAGTCCCTTGGACTGCAAGGAGATCCAACCAGTCCATTCTGAAGGAGATCAGCTCTGGGATTACTTTGGAACAAATGATGCTAAAGCTGAAACTCCAGTATTTTGGCCACCTCATGCGAAGAGTTGACTCATTGGAGAAGACTCTGATGCTGGGAGGGATTGGGGGCAGGAGGAGAAGGGGACGACAGAGGATGAGATGGCTGGATGGCATCACTGACTCGATGGATGTGAGTCTGAGTGACCTCCGAGAGCTCGTGATGGATAGGGAGGCCTGGTGTGCTGCAGTTCATGGGGTCGCAAAGAGTCGGACACGACTGAGCGACTGATCTGATCTGATCTGAACTCAATCTGGAAGGAAAAAAAATGTAATCCTGCCTTTGTTGCTGACAAAATTTCAGAAAAGATAAAAATGGCAACATGTCTTTAGATAAAGATATTGGCAGTTATGATTAAAACACTACATTGTTTCTTCTTCTATTATAAGCACAAGATAAGAGATAAGCAATTTAAACTTTCACTCTAACAAGAGATACATTAAAATGTATCTTTTAATACATTAAGATGTATTAATGAGAAACAACTACAAATAAAAAATTCCCACAAACTCTATACCAGTATATCGAGTATTCATTATCACATTCTCAATATTTAACCTTCTATTTACAGTATTTCATAAGCAGGTAACAGTTTTAGGATATATAATTAATTACCTTGATTAAAGTATTTTAAAAACACTATAAGAATAAATGTTATCTCAGCCTCCATTTACTAAGGACTTTAGGTCTCAAAGTTAAAAAAGTGAGATTACAACATTCAAAACACTGGTAAGAACAGGGCAATCAAGCAACATAACTTTAGTCAGAACAAAATGTCTGCTTCTTCATCCACTGTTGTAAAGGATTTGGCAACCTTTTAAAAATAGCACACATTAATTAGGACACCTTTCTATCTAGGAAGCTAAGATAGTTATAGTCAGGTTTGAACAATCAACCACAGAGTATTTTCTCTTGAGTAGTGATGTGAACATGCCAACTTTATCTTGAAATTCATTAAGAATTTTTGAGAGAAACATCTCTGATTTCACAATAAAATATTGACAAATTAGTCAAATAAAAATATGCATAAAATGTATTAAAGTACGAAATATTATATTCAGAATGCATTATGTCTCCTAAATTTTTTTAAAATTTTTATAGAATAAGCTTCCAAACTGTTCTCTAAAAAATGATATATGAACTAACTCAATAAGAGACCAAAATGCTTAAATATTCAATAACAAGATAAGACTTACTCTATGTATTTATAAACTTATTAAGTCACAAAATTAATAAACAGCTACAAATAAAGTTATTGCTATATTTCTTAAAACATATTTGTTCACAACCTACTATGAGCTAAGCACTGTGACAGATGCAGGAAATACAACTTATAAGTCAAACAAGATCCCGATCCTTGTGGAATTTACATTATTCTACTGGGCAAAAGCTTTAATCATTTACTCAACTATAGGAATGAATAAGATATTTTAATGAAATTATCTACAGAAATATATATAGCTCTCAACATGTTTTTTTAATAATCTCTGCAAGTGATGCTGATACTGTGCGCAATTAGGGAACTACCAATTCTACTCCAAATTCTCTCCCCACAAAAGTATCCTTTCTACAACATATCCGTTTGAAGGCCTTTCAGACTCTTCCTATACACTTCTAATAAAGAAGAGATTATTTCTCAAAAATTGCTCCAATTTTAGAGAGACTCTTTAACTGAACTCAATTGCTTTCCCCATAACTTCCAGAGAATAACAGTTTAGCCCTTGAGAGCTGCACATAAAAGACGTCAAATCCCTTTGCTATATGGTAATTCACGAAATATTTAAACATCACTATCATTTGCACCTTAATTTTGTCCCTCAACATGTGAGGTCCCCCTTTACAGTACTCACAGCAATAATTTACAAACACCTTTCTTTCCTATCATTCCCTATAGAAAAAACACTTTCACCATAAAACTACTGTGTTTGCTTTTTTTTCTGGGAAATACCTAGTTCATCAATATCTGAGTCTCTTAAAACAGTAAGAACTGAGCAAAATATCCTGGTAGTCTAATCAGCGCAGAATACAGGGGATTATTTCCAGCTACACCTCTACATTAGATTTCTAAAACAGCTGCCTTACACTACCTTACATTAGCCAGATTAGTTTGACATTCCTTTTTAGTATACATATTTAAGTTCCAGTGACAACCTCCTTAAAGTACACATCTGAACCATTTTTCTAGATTTCACATATATGCATTAATATATGATATCTGTTTATTTCACTTTCTGACTTACTTCACTCTGTATGACAGACTCTAGGTCCATCCACATCTCTATAAAAGCCCCAAATTCGTTCCTTTTTATGGCTGAGTAATATTCCACTGTATTTATGTATATCTTCTTTATCCATTCATCTGTCATTGGACATTTTGATGGTTTCCATGTCCTGGCTATTGTAAATATTGCTGCAATGAACATTGGAGTACATATGTCATTTTGAATTATGTTTTATTCAGGGTATATGCATAAAAGTGGGATTTCTGGGTCATATATAGTTCTACTTTTACTTTTTTAAGGAACCTTCAGACTGTTCTCCACAATTTACGTTCCCATCAACAGTGCAAGAGGGTTCCCTTTTCTCCATATCCTCTCCAGCATTTATTGTTTGTAGTTATTTTTGATGATGGTCATTCTGACTGGTGTGAGGTGATACCTCATTGTAGTTTTGATTTGCATTTCTCTAATAATTAGTGATGTGGAGCCATCTTTACGTGTGACTCTTGGACATCTGTATGTCTTCTTTGGAGAGAGGTCTATTTAGGTCTTCCGCAGAACCTATTTCCAGGGCAGGAATAGAGACACAGACATTGAGAATGGACATGGGGACACAGAGGCAGAAGGGGAAGGTGGGACAAATTGGGAGATTAAGATTGACATATATACACTACCGTGGGAACCTGCTATAAAGAACAGGGAGCTCAGCTCAGTGCTCTTTGATGACTTAGATGGGTAGGATGGGGGAGGTAGGAGGGAGGTTCAAAAGGGAGGGGATATATGTATACATACAGCTGATTCACTTTGTTGTACAGCAGAAAAACAACATGGTAAAGCAATTATACTCCAATGAAAAATTAAAATAAAAAAAAATAAAAGTACACAAACAGTTATTAAATAAGCTTGTCTAAAATTTTCCTGGGGTTAAAGCTAAATTCACCCATCAATAATTTCAAGATCTATTCTTTGTTGCTTTTTGTATACTTGTTCATTGGGTATTCCCATTTCTTTTGTCTACTCTGATTGCACAAAGAATACTTAAACTAGTTCAGTATACCAGGACTTAATTTATTTGTAACTGTTAAAGTAGCCAGGTACTCACTCATATATCTTGAGATTTTTTTTTCACCACACTAGCTCTACCCTCTACCATTGACAGTTTAGAAATCTTTCTCTTAGATAGAGAAGACTAAAACAAAATTAATTATCCCCAACAGATAAAAGTTTAGTAGTTAATTTATCCCATCTATTCCTTTTTAATAAATCTATAAATTCATTCCCCATATGCTAACTGGAACTTTAAATGTGTTTTGAGGGTATTCTTACATGGATTAACCATATGAAATTGTTAATATGCAATCATTTTCTACAAACAGAAGTAGTAGTTTTAAATGCCTCAACATAATAACTAAATTGGACTTGGGAGGAATGGGGAGCATTCATTTTTAGTTTGATCTAGATACCTGCTTTTTTACCTCTCTACTAGGAAAGCATCATTCATACTGCTCAGTCTTTAGTATAATCCTGTATAAATTTATCACTCAATTTCTACCCACTGTAGTACAGCCAAATTTTGGTCCATAGGTTTGTAAATACATTTAACTTGCACTACTATGCCTCACCTTCACAATAGATATGTTTGTTTAGGACCAAATATAGCCACTCATCACATTTTAAGCATTAATACTATTTCAAGTTTTGAATCTCTTTATGTTAAAATTTCTAGTTCACTCTGTTGCATTATATCCAATATTTAAAAATATCCTGTCTAACTTAAACGTTTTCTATTGTGAATTACTCGTCACTTTTTGCTTTATAGGTCTTTTCCTCATGTTATACCTGGAATACTTAATCACATCATTGGGTAATTTTCTTACAGGTAACTTTACTAGTGTCACTAAAAAACAGTAACTTAAACTTATTTCACAGAAGGCAATGGCACCCCACTCCAGTACTTTTGCCTGGAAAATCCCATGGACAGAGGAGCCTGGTAGGCTGCAGTCCATGGGGTGGCTAGAGTCGGACATGACTGAGTGACTTCACTTTCACTTCTCATTTTCATGCATTGGAGAAGGAAATGGCAACCCACTCCAGTGTTCTTGCCTGGAGAATCCCAGGGATGGGGGAGCCTGGTGGGCTTCTGTCTATGAGGTCTCACAGAGTTGGACATGACTGAAGCGACACAGCAGCAGCAGCAGCAAACTTATTTTGGACTAATATACTGTGCTTTCTCAACATCAGTTAGAAGTGGTATTAAAGAGTAAAAGGGAGAGAACACAGTAATCCCCTAAGGAGCCTCAAATTTTATGAAGAACACATTAAAGAAATTAATTAAAACTGAATAAAATTCACATAAATGTTCTCCTGAAATCTGTCATTTTATTCTATTAACATTTTAAATGCTATTTAGTTACACTGAGAAATGGATAATAATGGCCTTTGAAAAAAGAAACAAAATCTCATAATGCAAAGCAAATCATATTCTACTGTATTGTTGGATACTAATGCACCATTTCATGTAATCAAGTTCTATTTGTTTCAAAATTACAATATAGAACACTGTATTTCAAATTAATAAAGTTAGAATCACACTGACTTTTTTTCATCTAGTGTTCAATAATAGCTTGAAGTTCCTCATGCTGTGACATCCTCAGTTTTTTAGAAGGATGTGCTTCTTTTCTTATGTTACTCTTTTCTTCACTTTCCTCTCCTCTTTTCTTCACTTTCCTCTCCATTAAGTGGTCATTCATCATTTCATATGAAAAAAAATTATAAAGTATCAATAGCTGGTAAAATTCTACTATTAGAAAAACGTGTGCATATTTTAGAAAATTTGTTGAGTATAGCACAACATGTACTATTTGTTATCTTGACTTCAAAGGTCAGTGCTAGATCTTCAAATAATAAATGGTAAAAAAAGACCTAAAAAATATTAGAAGAAGCAATAACAAGGACAGCAAATCCAAATCAAGGACTTATTACAGGGTGGTTGTATCAAGAAAACTTTCATTAGTACATCAGCTTATTACTACAATTGTTCAAGACAACACAGTCTGTTCTCCTAAATCCAGTCAATAATATCAAAGCACCTAGATCAGTAAGCAGGAAGAAAGAGAAGGATCATTGCAATTGAAAATGCACAAATTCTGTGGGGGAAAAAAAAAAAAAACGCAAAGTACAATTCCTTCTATTATCTCCATACATGAAAAATAGAATATTATTAGACCAAAAAAAAAAAAAAAAAGATTAGGAAACCTCTGCTAAAACATGTTGAAACCATCATATAACAGCGGACAAAGACGACAAAGTAGAAAATAGTAATAAAGTATAAAATATTTATCTTATACTAAATTTGAGGTTTTTTATTTTACATACTTAATAAAAAATGTTGATTTAAAATGAACATTTCTTTAAAAATAAAATGAATATTTCTTTTAAATCTCATAGTAAACATGATTTCTTGAGAGGATACAGCTATCAATAGCAGAATCCAAATTTAAAATGCACTAGGGGATTGATGTCAGCATTGTAGCAGCTGAGTTTTTTTCTTTTTTTTCTCTCCCCTTTGATGAAAAATTAATTGGACAATAATAGCTGAAAACACTGCAGTCATGGGAAAGGACATGCAAGTACATGAAGCTAATAGAAAAGCCTATTGCCACAATTTAAAAAGACCTTCTGTAAAACATATTATAATGAAAATTTCAGAAATCAATAATAAAGAAAAAATATTAAAGGCAGCAAAAGGAAAAAAGATAATCTACAAAGGAAATCCTATTAGGCTATCAGCAGATTTCTCAGCAGAGACTCCATAGGTCAGGAGAGTGTGGAATGATACATTCAAATTATTGAAAAATAAACATTGCCAGCCAAGAATACTTTACCCAGCAACATTATCTTTCAAAAGTGAAGGAGAAATAAAGGATTTCTAAGGCAAACAAAAGCTGAGGGAGTTCAACACCAGTATACTTGCTTTGAAAAGATATGCTAAAAGAAGTTCTTCAAGCTGAGGAAAAAAAAAAAAAAAAACACTAAAAAGCAAGATGATAACATATGAAACACTCTGGTAAAGGATAAAAATGGACAGAGTTAGAAAACTATAATTCCATAATTCCATATTAGAATGGTATGTTAACTCCTTAACTTTAGCATACAGCTTAAAGGAAAAGACTATTAAAAAGGATGCTTGTTCCTTAGAAGATCATATGACAGGACACAAAACAAGTCTTGGCAAATTTAAGAAGACTAAAATTATTTTGACTATCTTTTCTAACCATAATGATATGAAACTACAAATCAACAAAAAGAGCAAAGTTGGAAAGTCTACAAACATGTGAAAACTAAACAACACACTTCTGAACAAGCAATTGTAAAAGGAAAAAACCAAAAGGAAATAAAAAACTATATGTAAATAAATGAAAATGGAAACATATCAAACCCTATGAGATGCTGCAGAATGTATCAAAAAATTAGAACAATTGGGAATAGACAACATCATTTCAAAAAACTTGAAACAACAAAGTAAAACCCAATAGCAAAAGGACGAAAGTAAGAGATTAGAGGGAAAAAATAAGTGAAACAGACAAGAAAAACAGTAGAAAGGTCCAACAAAACTAAGAGCTGGTTCTTCAAAAAGATAAACAAAATTGACAACTGTAGCTAGACTAAGAAAAAAAGAGAAGACTCAAATAATACTGCAGAAATATCTGGTTGGCCAAGAAGTTCCTTCAATTTTGGATTAGAAATATTTTGTTGGCCAAGAAGTTCCTTTGATTTTGGATTAAAGACACATTTTTTTCATTTTCATCAAGAACTTTATTGCACAGTGTATCACTGTTTTGTTCCACTACCTTCTGCCATTTTTCAGGCAACTTTATAATTCCATCTTTACAAAACTTTATATTTTTAAGCAAAGAACTATTCCCGGTGCCTTTTAACAATCTTCCAAGGAATTGAAATTTTTTCCATTAAGAGAATTTTGTCAAGATCGAAATAAATGGAAATCCAAAGTTTCAGTGTCTGATCAATATGGCAGATCAATGAGAATTTCTCAGCCAAGCCATAACAGTTTTTGCCTGGTCATCAAGGAAACATGTGGTCTTGCATTAGCCTGGTGAAAGATTATGCATTTTCTGCTGACTAATTCCAGATGCTTTTCATCAAGTGCTGCTTTCCACAGTCTAAATGGGAGCAGTACTTGTGGGAGTTAATTTTTGGTTTTCCAGAAGGTTCTCATGATAGAGGACTCCCTTCCAATCCCACTATATGCACATCACTTTCTTTGGATAAGACCAGCCTTTGGTCTGGTTGGTAGTAGTTTATTTCATTAGCCCCACACTCTCTTCCATTCTACATTATTATACAGTATCCACTTTTCATCATCTATCACAAATTGTTCTAAAAAAACAGAACATTTCTGTTATGTTTCAGAAGAGAATAACATGCAGAAATACGATCAAGAAAGTTTTTTCACTGAATTTAATGTGGAACACAAACATCAAAATGATTAATTTACCAAGCAGGTGTAAATGATTTTCAACACTTGATTTGGATATTCTGAGTATGTCAACTATCTCCTGTGTGGTATAACACTGACTGTTTTCAATTAACAGCTCGATTTGATCATTTATCACTTTTGACTCGTCTCTGCAACCATGGAACATCATGCAGTGAGAAAAAAAATCCAGGACAAAACTTCACAAATCCCTTTTGACACATATGATCAGTCACAGCACCTTCTCAATATACTGCAGAAATCTTTTTTTGTGTGCTTCAGTTGCATTTTTACCTTTCTTGAAATAATAAAGGATCATATGCCAAAATGTTGCCTTTTTTCATCTTCAATATTAAAATGGCTACACAAAAATTCACCGACTTTTAGTAAGTTTTTTTAATGCATGCTGATATGACAGCATCATTATACACAATACAACCTAAGAAAACTATTTCAAATCAAGTTAAAGACAACTAAGAATCATCTCTGGGGAAAAAAATGATAGAACTTTTTGGCCAATCCAACACAGAGGTTCATAAGAGACTACAATGAACAATTACATGCCAACACTTAGATAACCTAGAAGAAATGGATAAATTTCTAGAAATACAGAACCTACCAACACTGAAGCAGGAATAAACAGAAAGTCTGAATAGATCAATAATGAGTAAACAGATTGAATCAGCAATCAAATAGCTCTCAAAACAGAAAACCCTAGAAAAGATGATTTCACAGGCCAGTTCCACCAAAACTTTCCAGAAGAATTAATGCCATTCCTTCTCAAACTCTTTCAAATTGTAGAGAAGTGAACACTTCCAAATTCATTCTACAAGGCCAGGATTACTCTGATACTAAAGTCAGATAATGACATTATAGGAAAACTGAAGATGAATATTTTAATGAACACAGATGCAAAAAATTCTCAAAAAAATATCAGCAAAACTAATTCAATAAAACATTAATAGATCAAGTGGAATTTATCCCTAGGATACAAGGATGGTCCAGCATATGCAAACCAATAAATATAATGTATAACAATAATATAATGAAATATAAACATCATATAATCATCGC
Organism: Tragelaphus eurycerus; assembly: GCA_935064755.1. NCBI lineage: Eukaryota > Metazoa > Chordata > Mammalia > Artiodactyla > Bovidae > Tragelaphus > Tragelaphus eurycerus. The sequence goes on along the minus strand of CAKXYN010000046.1, from coordinate 10,636,184 downwards.
AAAAGATGAAGAAAAAGCATTTGAAAAATCCAACATCCTATCACGGTAAAAATTTTCAATACATTGGATACAGAAACAGCATGCCAACATAATAAATGCCATATGCAACAAATCCATAGTTAACATCATATTCAATGGAAAATATCAAAAATTTTCCTGCTAAGACTAGGAGCAAGACAACGATGCCTACTCTCAATACTTTTATTCAGGTTAGTACTGAAGTCCTAGACAAATAATTACCTAAGACAAAGAAATAAAAGACATCCAAATGGGAAAGAAAGAAGTATAACAGTTGTTATTAGCAGATAATATAATTTTTCTTTTTTTTTTACATGATGTGATTTTATACATGTTAGAATGAATCAATACATTCAGTAAAGTTTCAGGATGCAAAATCAACATAAAGATAAAAGTTTCAGTTCTAAACACAAAAATTAATGAAACATCTGTAAACAAGCTTATTCCATTCACAACAGCATCAAAAACAACAAAATATTAGGAATAAATTTAACCAATAATATAAAAGATCTATGCAAAAAAAAAAAAAAAAAATAAGACTTCTTTGAAAAAAACTGAAAAACAAATGGAAAGAAATCCCATGTTCATGGATGGAAATATTGTTATAGTGTCCATGCCACCAAAAGCTACCAATAGATTCAGTGTAAAAACTACCAAAATTCTAATGGCATAGTTCAAAGATATAGAAAAGACAATCCTAAAATTTGTACAGGAACCACAAAAACACGAGAATAACCAAAGCAAGCCTGAGAAAGAACAAAGCCAGATGCACCACACTTTCTGATTTCAAACTATACTACTAAGATATAGTAAAACAGTATAGCATTGGTATAAACACACACCCACATACAAATGGAACATATTGAGAATCCAGAAATAAGCCTCCATGTGATCAGATCAGATCAGTCGCTCAGTCGTGTCCGACTCTTTGCGACCCCATGAACCGCAGCACGCCAGGCCTCCCTGTCCATCACCAGCTCCCGGAGGTCACTCAGACTCGCATCCATCAAGTCAGTGATGCCATCCAGCCATCTCATCCTCTGTCGTCCCCTTCTCCTCCTGCCCTCAATCCCTCCCAGCATCAGAGTCTTCTCCAATGAGTCAACTCTTCACATGAGGTGGCCAAAATACTGGAGCTTCAGCTTTAGCATCATTCATTCCAAAGAAATCCCAGGGCTGATCTCCTTCAGAATGGACTGGTTGGATCTTCTTGCAGTCCAAGGGACTCTCAAGAGTCTTCTCCAACACCGCAGTTCAAAAGCATCAATTCTTTGGCCCTCAGCTTTCTTCACAGTCCAGCTCTCACATCCATACATGACCACAGGAAAGACCATAGCCTTGACTAGGCGAACCTTTGTTGGTAAAGTAATGTCTCTGCTTTTGAATAGTTTATGGTGAATGGTGTTGGATTTATGACCTCCAAAGAAGATTTAGCTTTGGGATCAGGGACCACGCTTAATTACCCAGAGCTTTTGTGTGGCAGAATTTTTATTACAGTGAAAAAGGACAGAGAAAGCTTCTGACATAGACATCAGAAGGAGGATGGAGAGTGCCCCACTTGCTAGTCTTATCAAGGCCTTATATACTTTTACCAGACCCACTCCCACAACATACGTCTTCAGTGAACAAGATTAGAACTAACAATACAAAGGTCTTACCAGACCCAGTCCCACCACATTTCTTAAGAAAATAAGATTAGAGAGGCAGTCCTAAGATGGCAGAGGAATAGGACACAGAAACCATGTTCTCCCCTACAAATTCATCAAAAGAACATTTGAACCCTGAGTAAATTCCACAAAACAACTTCTGAATGTCGGCAGAGGACATCAGGCACCCAGAAAAGCAGCCCATTTTCTTCGAAAGGAGGCAGGAAAAAATAGAAAAGACAAAAAGAGAGACAAAAGAGGTAGGGACGGAGCTCCACTGGGGAAGGGAGTCTTAAAAAGAGAGAAGTTTCCAAACACCAGGAAACACTCTCACTGCCAAGTCTGTGGTGAGCCTTGAAACCACAGAGGGCAACATAACTGGGAGGAAAAATAATAAATAATTAAAACCCACCAGATTACGTGCCCAAGGGTAACTCCTCCAGAGGACAAGCAGCAAAGATGCCTGCATCCTCCACTAGCAAGTGGGGGCTGGGCAGGGAGGCTCAGGCTGCATTGCTTAAGGACTGGGCCCGAATGCCCCGAGGGCAATCTGAGGGAACTAACTTCGGCTAGCAAATCAGACTGTGGGATAACTACCACGGGAAAAGCCCTAATCTAAGATACCACCAGGCCCCATCACAGAACAAAGTACTGACTATACCTACAAAAAAGCCCTAACCCAAGACACCCTCAGGCCTGCTCACAGAACAAAGGACTGAGCAGAGCTAGCTGGCTGCAGACCATCCCCCTCTGGTGACAGGCAGCCAGAGCCGGAAGGGGCAATCGCAGCCCCAGAGAGGCATTATTTACCAAACTGCAAGCAGGCTTCCCTGCTAACTAAGACTTCCTGGGATTCTGGATGGTCAACAACCGCCTAAGAAAGTGCACTGGTTGTACACTCAGAAAACAGAGGCAGGGACAGGTGAGGTGATAAGTCACAGGAACCACACTCACCAAACACCTCATCACCTAAACTGCTCGGACCTGGGAAGGGCACAAAATGCAGGATCAACCGAGTCTGCACCTCTGAGGACTACACGAGTACCTGAACCTGAGCAACTTAGACCTGGAAAGTGCATACAACCCAGGGCCGGCCTCAGACAGTTCCTGGCAGAGCAACCTAGAGCCTAAGCAGTATAGACAGGGAAAGCACACACACTGTGAGCGGGGTAAAACCCAATGTGGCCGAGATACTGCCAGCACGCGCCACTGTTACTTGTTTGCAGCGTGCCTCTCTCACCACAGCACAACTGAAAAAGTAAGGCTAAAAAAGTGTTCACCATTGCCCCCTTGTGGCAGGGCAGATATTAGACATTGAGTTCAGTGCAGTTGCTCAGTTGTGTCCGACTTTTTGTGACCCCATGAATTGCGGCACGCCAGGCCTCCCTGTCCATCACCAACTCCCGGAGTTCACTCAGACTCACGTCCATCAAGTCGGTGATGCCATCCAGCAATCTCATCCTCTGTCGTCACCTTTTCCTCCTGCCCCCAATCTCTCCCAGCATCAGAGTCTTTTCCAATGAGTCAACTCTTCGCATGTGGTGGCCAAAGTACTGGAGTTTCAGCTTTAGCATCATTCTTTCCAAAGAACACCCAGGGCTGATCTCCTTTAGAATGGAAGAGACCAGCAAACAGAAAAAGCTAAAACAGAGGGAACCACCTTGGAAGTGACAAGTGTAATAGATTAAAACCCTGTAGTTAGTACCGACTACATACAAAGGGGCCTATAGGTCTTGAGAAATATAAGCTGGATCAAGGAACTATCCAAGAATGAACTGACCCTACACTCTCCACAACAACACCAGAGAAAGTCCTAGATATATTTTTACTATTTTTACTTTCTTTTTTTTCAATTTTTTAAAAATTTTAAATCCTCTATTACTCCTTTATTTTTCATTTTTATAACCTATGGTTACTTTGCAAAAAAAAAAAAAAAAAGAGAGAGACCCTAGTTTTTAAAGCAAACTTAATATATATATTTTATAATTTTTGTGACTTTTTCTTTTACTATTGTATTTTTGAAAATCCCAATTCTACTCTACATTTTTAATCTTTGCTTTTTGGCATTTGTTACCAATTTTGTACCATTAAAAACCAAACTTCAGTACCCATTTTTATGTGGGAGCAAGATTACCGGCTTGACTGCTCTTTCCCCCTTTGGACCCTCCTTTTTCTACACCAGGTCGCCTCTATCTCCTCCCTCCCCCTTCTCTTCTCTACCCAACTCTGTGAATCTCTTTGTGTGTTCTAGACGGTGGAGAACACTTAGGGAACTGATTACTGGCTGGATCTGTCTCTCTCCTTTTGATTCCACCCTTTATCCTCCTGGCTACCTCTGTCTCCTTCCTCCCTCTTCTCTTCTCTGTATACTTGCATGAACATCTTTAAGTGGTCCAGACTGTGGAGTGCACATAAGGAAGAGATTACTGGCTAGCTTTCTCTCTCCTCTTTTGATACCACCTCATCTCATTCCAGACACCTCTAACTCCCACCTCCCTCTTCCCTTCTCCATGTAACTCTGTGAACTTCTCCGGGTGTCCCTCACTAGGAAGAAACCTTTCATGATTAAACTAGATGTTTTATCATCAGTGCTGTATAGATGAAGTCTTGAGCTTACTGTAAAAATAAGACTGAAAACCAGAAGGAGGAGGCTTAAATCCTAATCCTGAGCACACCAGAGAACTCCTGAATCCAGGGAACATTAATCGACAGGAGCTCATCAAATGCCTCCATACCTACACTGAAACCAAGCACCACACAAGGGCCAACAAGTTCCAGAACAAGACATACCATGCAAATTCTCCAGCAACACAGGAACACAGCTCTGAGCTTCAATATAAAGGCTGCCCAAAGTCACTCCAAATCCATTGACATCTCATAACTCATTACTGGACACTTCATTGTACTCCAGAGAGAAGAAATCCAGCTCCACCCACCAGAACACCAACACAAGCTTCCCTAAGCAGGAAACCTTGAAAAACCACCAGTACAACCTCACCCACAGCAAGGAAACTCCACAATAAAGAGAACTCCACAAACTGCCAGAATACAGAAAGACCACCCCAAATACAGCAATATAAACAAGATAAAGAGACAGAGGAATACCCAGCAGGTAAAGGAACAGGATAAATGCCCACCAAACCAAACAAAAGAGGAAGAGATAGGGCATCTACCTGATAAAGAATTCTGAATAATGATAGTGAAAATGATCCAAAATCTTGAAAACAAAATGGAATCACAGACAAATAGCCTGGAGACAAGGATTGAGAAGATGCAAGAAAGGTTTAACAAGGACCTAGAAGAAATAAAAAAGTCAATATATAATGAATAATGCAATGAATGAGATAAAAAACACTCTGTAGGCAACAAATGTAGAATAACAGAGGCAAAAAGTAGGATTAGTGAGGCTGAACATAGAATGGTAGAAATAAATGAATCAGACAGGAAAAAAGAAATCCGAATAAAAAGAAAAGAGAACAATCTCAGAGACCTCTGGGACAATGTTAAACGCCTGAACATTCGAATCATAGGAGTCCCAGAAGAAGACAAAAAGAAAGACCATGAGAAAATACTTGAGGACAGAATAGTTGAAAACTTCCATAAAATGGGGAAGGAAATAATCACCCAAGTCCAAGAAACCCAGAGAGTCCCAAACAAGATAAACCCAAGGCAAAACACCCCAAGACACATATTAATCAAATTAACAAAGATCAAATACAAAGAACAAATATTAAAAGTAGCAAGGGAAAAACAACAAACAACACACAAGGGGATTCCTATAAGGATAACAGCTGATCTTTCAATAGAAATTCTTCAAGCCAGGAGGGAATGGCAGGACATACTTAAAGTGATGAAAGAAAATAACCTACAGCCCGGATTACTGTACACAGTAAGGATCTCATTCAAATATGAAGGACAAATCAAAAGCTTTACAGACCAGCAAGAGCTGAGAGAATTCAGCACCACCAAACCAGCTCTCCAACAAATGCTAAGGGATCTTCTCTAGACAGGAAACAAAAAAGGGTGTATAAACGCGAACCCAAAACAACAAAGTAAATGGCAATAGGATCATACTCATCAATAATTACCTTAAAAGTAAATGGCTTAAATGCCCCCACCAAAAGACAAAGACTGGCTGAGTGGATACAAAAACAAGATCCCTATATATGTTGTCTACAAGAGACCCACCTCAAAACAAGGGACACATCCAGACTGAAAGTGAAGGGCTGGAAAAAGTTGTTTCACGCAAATAGAGACCAAAAGAAAGCAGGAGTAGCAATACTCATATCAGATTAAAATAGACTTTAAAACAAAGGCTGTGAAAAGCGACAAAGAAGGACACTACATAATGATCAAATCATCAATCCAAGAAGACATAACGATTATAAATATATATGCACCCAACATAGGAGTACCACAATGCATAAGACAAATGTTAACAACTATGAAAGGGGAAATTAACAATAACAATAATAGTGGGAGATTTTAATACCCCACTCACATCTATGGATAGATCAACTAAACAGAAAATTAACAAGGAAACACAAACTTTAAATGATACAATAGACTGCTGCTGCTGCTGCTAAGTCACTTCAGTTCTGTCCGACTCTGTGCGACCCCATTGACAGCAGCCCACCAGGCTCCCCCATTCCTGGGATTCTCCAGGCAAGAACACTGGAGTGGGTTGCCATTTCCTTCTCCAATGCATGAAAGTGAAATGTGAAAGTGAAGTCGTTCAGTCGTATACGACTCTTAGCAACCCCATGGACTGCGGCCCACCAGGCTCCTCTGTCCATAGGATTTTCCAGGCAAGAGTACTGGAGTGGGGTGCCATTGTCTTCTCTGATACAATAGACTAGTTAGACCTAATTGATACCTATAGGACATTTTACCCCAAAACAATGAATTTCACCTTTTTATCAAGCGCACACAAAACCTTCTCCAGGATAGATCACATCCTGGGCCATAAATCTAGCCTTCGTAAATTTAAAAAAAAAAAATTGAAATCATTCCAAACATCTTTTCTGACCACAATGCAGTAAGATTAGATCTCAATTATAGGAGAAAAACTATTAAAAATTCCAACATATGGAAGCTGAACAACATGCTGCTGAATAACCAACAAATCACAGAAGAAATCAAAATATGCATAGAACGAATGAAAATGAAAACATAACAACCCAAAACCTATGAGACACTGTAAAAGCAGTGCTAACGGGAAGGTTCATAGCAATACAGGCATACCTCAAGAAACAAGAAAAACATCAAATAAGTAACCTAACTCTACACCTAAAGCAACTAGAAATGAAGAACCCCAGGGTTAGTAGAAGGAAAGAAGTCTTAAAAATTACAGAATAAATAAATGCAAAAGAAACACAAGAATTTATAGCAAAAATCAACAAAGCCAAAAGCTGGCTCTTTGAGAGGAAAAATAAAATTGACAAACCATTAGCCAGACTCAAGAAACAAAAGGAGAAAAATCAAATCAATAAAATTAGAAATGAAAATGGAGAGATCACAACAGACAATACAGAAATACAAAGGATCATAAGAGACTACTATCAGCAATTATATGTCAATAAAATGGACAACTTGGAAGAAATGGACAAATTCTTAGAAAAGTACAACTTGCCAAAACTGAACCGGGAAGAAATAGAAAATTTTAACAGACCCATCACAAGCACGGAAATTGAAACTGTAATCAGAAATCTTCCAGCAAACAAAAGCCCAGCATCAGACGGCTTCACAGCTGAATTCGACCAAAAATTTAGAGAAGAGCTAACACCGATCCCACTCAAATTCTCCCAGAAAATTGCAGAGGAAGGTAAATTTCCAAACTCATTTTATGAGGCCATCATCACCCTAATACCAAAACCTGACAAAGATGCCACAAAAAAAAGAAAACTATAGGCCAATATCACCGATGAACATAGATGCAAAAATCCTTAACAAAATTCGAGCAATCAGAATCCAACAACAAATTAAAAAGATCATAAACCATGATCAAGGGGCTTTATCCCAGGGATGCAAGGATTCTTAAATATCTGCAAACCAATCAATGTAATACACAACATTAACAGATTGAAAAAAGCCGTATGATTACTTCAATAGATGCAGAAAAGCCTTTAGCAAAATTCAACATCCACTCATGATAAAAACTCTCCAGAAAGCAGGAATAGAAGGAACATACCTCAACATAATAAAACCTATATATGACAAACCCACAGCAAACATTATCCTCAATGGGGAAAAATTGAAAGCATTTCCCCTAAAGTCAGGAACAAGACAAGGGTGGCACTTTCACCAGTACTATTCAACATAGCTTTGGAAGTTTTGGCCACAGCAATCAGAGCAGAAAAAGAAATAAAAGGAATCCAAATTGGAAAAGAAGAAGTAAAACTCTCACTGTTTGCAGATGACATGATCCTTTACATAGAAAACTCTAAAAACTCCACTGGAAAATAACTGGAGCTAATCAATGAATATAGTAAAGTTGCAGGATATAAAATCAACACACAGAAATCCTTTGCATTCCTATACACTAATAATGAGAAAACAGAAAAAGAATTAAGGAAACAATTCCATTCACCATTACAACGACAAGAATAAAATACTTAGGAATATATTTACCTAAAGAAACTAAAGACTTATATATCGAAAACGATAAAACACTGGTGAAAGAAATCAAAAAGGACACCAAGAGACGGAGAAATATACTGTGTTCATGGATCGGAAGAATCAATATAGTGAAAATGAATATACTACACAAAGCAATCTATAGATTCAATGCAATCCCTATCAAACTACCAATGGTATTTTTCACAGAGATAGAACAAATAATTTCACAATTTTTATGGAAATACAAAAAACCTCAACTAGCCAAAACAATCTTGAGAAAGAAGAATGGAACTGGAGGAATCAACTTGCCTGACTTCAGGCTCTACTACAAAGCCACAGTCATCAAGACAGTATGGTACTGGCACAAAGACAGAAATACAGATCAATGGAACAAAAGAGAAAGCCCAGGAATAAACCCATGCACCTATGGACACCTTATCTTTCACAAAGGAGGCAAGAGTATACAATGGAGAAAAGACAATCTCTTTAATAAGTGCTGCTGGGAAAACTGGTCAACCACTTGTAAAAGAATGAAACTAGAACACTTTCTAACACCATCAGATCAGATCAGATCAGATCAGTCGCTCAGTCGTGTCCGACTCTTTGCGACCCCATGAACCGCAGCACGCCAGGCCTCCCTGTCCATCACCAGCTCCCGGAGGTCACTCAGACTCACATCCATCAAGTCAGTGATGCCATCCAGCCATCTCATCCTCTGTCGTCCCCTTCTCCTCCTGCCCTCAATCCCTCCCATCATCATAGTCTTCTCCAATGAGTCAACTCTTCGCATGAGGTGGCCAAAATACTGGAGTTTCAGCTTTAGCATCATTCCTTCCAAAGAAATTCCAGGATTGATCTCCTTCAGAATGGACTGGTTGGATCTTCTTGCAGTCCAAGGGACTCTCAACACCATACACAAAAATAAACTCAAAATGGATTAAAGATCACAAAGTAAGACCAGAAACTATAAAACTCCTAGAGGAGAACATAGGCAAAACACTCTCTGACATACATCACAGCAGGATCCTCTATGACCCACCTCTCAGAATACTGGAAATAACATAAAAAATAAACAAATGGGACCTAATTAAAATTAAAAACTTCTGCACAACAAAGGAAACTCTAAGCAAGGTGAAAAGACAGCCTTCAGAATGGGAGAAAATAATAGCAAATGAAGCAACTGACAAACAACCAATCTCAAAAATATACAAGCAACTCCTGTAGCTCAATTCCAGAAAAATAAAAGACCCAGTCAAAAAATAGGCCAAAGAACTAAACAGACATTTCTCCAAAGAAGACATACAGATGGCTACCAAACACACAAAAAGATGCTCAACATCACTAAATCACTCATTATCAGAGAAATGCAAATCAAAACCACAATGAGGTACCATTTCATGCCAGTCAGAATGGCTGCTATCCAAAAGTCTACAAGCAATAAATGCTGGAGAGGGTGTGGAGAAAAGGGAACCCTCTTACACTGTTGGTGGGAATGCAAACTAGTACAGCCACTATGGAGAACAGTGTGGAGATTCCTTTAAAAACTGGAAATAGAACTTCCTTATGACCCAGCAATCCCACTGCTGGGAATACACACTGAGGAAACCAGAATTGAAAGAGACACGTGTACCCCAATGTTCATCACAGCACTGTTTATAATAGCCAGGACATGGAAGCAACCTAGATGTCCATCAGCAGACGAACGGATAAGAAAGCTGTGGTACATATACACAATGGAGTATTATTCAGCCATTAAAAAGAATACATTTGAGTCAGCTCTAATGAGGTGGATGAAACTAGAGCCTATTATACAGAGTGAAGTAAACCAGAAAGTGAAAGAAAAGAAAGTGAAAGTGTAGTCGCTCAGTTGTGTCCTACTCTTTACGACCGCATGGACTGTAGCCTACCAGGCTTCTCCCTCCATGGGATTCTCCAGGCAAGAGTACTGGAGTGGGTTTGCCATTTTCCTTCTCCAGGGGATCTTCCCGACCCAGGGATCGAACCCAGGTCTCCCTCAATCCAGGCAGATGCTTTAACCTCTAAGCCACCAGGGAAGTCCGAAAGAAAAACACAAATACAGTATACTAATGCGTATATATGGAATTTAGAAAGATGGTAATGATAACCCTGTATGCGAGATAGCAAAAGAGACACAGATGTATAAAACAGTGTTTTGGAGTCTGTGGGAGAGGGCGAGGGTGGGATGATTTGAGAGAATGGCATTGAAACATGTATAATATCATATATGAAATGAATCACCAGTCCAGGTCGATGCAGGATACAGGATGCTCGGGGCTGGTGCACTGGAATGACCCAGAGGGATGGTATGGGGAGGGAGGTCGGAGGGGGTTCAGGATGGGGAACATGTGTACATCCATGGTGGATTCATGCTGATGTATGGCAAAACCAATACAATACTGTAAAGTAATTAGCCTCCAATTAAAATAAATAAATTTATATTAAAAAAAAAGAAAATAAGATTAGTCAGAAGGTTCTTGTTAAGGAGAAATATGTCCTTTAGCAAGATACACTGTTGTTATATAATCATTAATACAGAGCTTAAGGAAAAACATACCCTTGAGAAAAATGTATTGTTTTCTTGTATAATCATTAGCTCTGGGCTTAAAAATAGTCTTAAAAATTGTTGCCATAACAACTCAAAGAGTTTAAGAAAAAAATGTCTTATGTGACTAAGACAAAGCAATGTAGAAAAAAAAAAGTATGTCCTTTTCTCCTCCTTGAGAGCCCCATTCCACTTTCTCCTCCTTGGAGACCCAGAACTTCTTATCAACCAACCTTAGAATTAATTCTCTCACATGTACAGTTAACTGATGTTCGAAAACAAAGTCAATGGAACCAAGGACACTCAATGGGGAAAGGACAGTTTCTTCAACAAATGGTGCTGAGAAAACTGGATAAACACAGGTGAACAACAACAACAAAAAATGAAACCAGATCCCTATCTTGCATCACTCACAAAAATTAACCCAAAATGTATCAAAAATCTGATACCATAAAACTTCTAAAAGAAAATATAGAGAAGAAGCTCCTTGATATTGGTTGTGGCAATGATAATTCAGATGTGACACCAAAAGTATAAACAACAAAAACAAAAATTAACAGCTAGTACTTCAAACTTAAAAGCTCCTGCTCAGCAAAGTAATTGACAAGATGAAAAGACAAACTACAGAATGGAAAACATTTTTTGCAAGCCATATATCTGATAAGGGGTTAATATCCAATATATATAAAGAACTCAAACTCAATAACAAAAAAAATATTATTAAAAAGTGGGCAGAAAAAAAAAAAAATAGGCAGAGGAACTAAAACCAAAAAGACATCCAAATGTGCACCAGGTAAATGAAAGGAAGTTCAATATCATTAATCACCAGGGAAATGCAAAGCAAAACCACAATGAGATATCACCTCACACCTGTTAGAAAGGCTATCATCAAGAAGACAAGAGGTAACATGAATTGGCAAGGATGAGGAGAAAAGGGAACCCTTGTCCACTGTTGGTGAGAATGAAAATTGGTCCAGTCACTATGGAAAACAATATGTAGGTTTCTCAATAAATTAAAAATAGAACTACCAGGAATTCCCTAGCAGTCCAGGGATTACAACTCTGCACTTCCACTGCAGGGCACAAGTTCAACTCCTGGTCAGGGAATTAAGATTCTGCATGCTGTACAGTGCAGTCAAAAAAACAAGAACTACAATATGATCCAGCAGTTCCACTTCTCATTATATACTCAAAGGAAATGAAAACAGGACACTGAAGAGATTCACTCCCATGTTTACTGTGGTATTACTCACAATAGCCATAATATGGAAAAAATCTATGTACCTACCTATCAACAGACAAATAGATAAAGAAGTTATGGTATATAAATATATACACAATGGAATATTATTCAGCCAGGATAAAGAAGGACATCTTGCCATTGGTGACAACATGTATAGACCTTGAAGACTTTAACAAAAGTGTGATAACTCAGACAGAGAAAGATAAGTACTATATAATATCACTTATAAGTGGAATCTAAAAAAAACAAATTCATAAAGAGAGTAATATAGTGGTTATCATGGGCTGGGGACTAGGGGTATAGACAGATATTTAAGGGCATAAACTTCTAATAAGTAGTAAATAAGTCCTAGGGGCAGCATAATGCACAGTACAGTGAATATGGACAACAGAATTAATTTATAATCATCAAATTTGCTAAAAGACTAGAACTTAACTATTCCAATCACTAACATAAAATGATAATTATGTAATATGATAGAGGTGTTAACTATCATTACAATGCACATCATATTACAATATGTAAATGTATCAAATCAACATGTTGCAATCCTTAAATTTATACTTTATGTGCAACAAATTACTTCAATTTTTAAAATGTGCATTAAAAATGTCCATTTTTGTAAAACGCATAGGCTCAAATAAGCATCTGATTCAACCACATGAAGAAACATTTGCCCACAAGTACAATTAGAAATTTAATATTTGTATAATCATTTTCTGTCTTATGAAATTTTTCATTGAGATTTACATTTAAAAAGTAACTGACCTTTGTGCTCTTTAATTCTCGATATAGGAAATGCAGGAGATAGGGAAAACAGCTGCCTTTTGCAATGAGAAAATGCAAACCTGCAATCTATGACAACATGGATGAATCTGGTGGATATTATGCTAAATGAGATAAGCCAGAAAAAGATAAATATTACATGAGTTCACTCATACATAGAATCTTTTTAAAAATATTGAATTCATACTAACAATAAAGTAGAATGGTAGCTTCCAGAGGCTTGGGGGAGACAGAAAAGGAGATACTATTCAAGGAGTACAAACATTCAGGTTTAAGATGAAAAAAATTATGGAGATCTAATATATAGCTAATTTATAGCTTAGTGACAATAATTAACAATAATAATCGAGTGTTCTCATCACACACAAATGTGGTAATCATTTCACATCACAGACATATATCAAAACATCACGCTGCACAACTTAAATGTATACAATATGTATCTGTCAAAAATAAAAAGGAAAAATGCAAACCAACACTAGTGAAGATTCTGAGAGGCTAATCACCATTTCTGAGGCCCTAGAAAGTAATCTACAAGCAACCATGCTCTACCTTACTCTCTTTGAACTAGTGTACATTATAGAATTTTGCCAGAGCTTGAAAGGATTTATAGATTAATTTTTAGTCCAACCACTCATTTTACATATAAACCGTGATTCAGGTTGGTGAAGCAAGTTTTCCAAAGTCATACAGGTGATAATAAACAGAGAAGGAGGGTACTTGATCTTGGGTCCAGTGTTCTTTCTTTTTATATGATAGCTTCCTCTTCAGTTAGTGCTTTATGTTTAAACATATCAACAATACTTATCTCTCACCAAATAAAAGATATTGATGATCAAAGCAGTGAACTCATCTCCTTGTTTTTTTGGGTATCAAGTCACTATTCAATACAAAATGGTAAACAATGAGGACATGTATCTGATGGGCAAAGAGAGCAGGGGTAAGGATATATACATCAGTAATCCTATGGGAAAAAATCAAAGAACCAGGCATGTAGCTCCACAGGTATGGCAGAATGGATTCTGCTAATTCCCCCTATTTTGGCAGAAAGATGAAGTAAAATGGTAACACAGTATTGAGAAAAAAAACAAATGACCTTTCTTCTTCCTTACCTATAAAATCTATAAGCATAATACAACCTACCTTGAAAATTTAAGTGAAGTGAATTTTGTAGCACGTCAACATTATATGTTTAACTTATATAACCCCATGATTACTATTAAATCCTCCTTTTTAAGACATGGAAGCTGAGTCATAAAAGGGTTAAAATACTTCCCCCAGGTCCCAAGCTAGTAAGCAATACAGACAAGATTCACTCTGACCTCAGAGGCTGATCTCTTAACCAATATTCTATAATAGCTCTTCTGAAGAAATGAAAAAACTTTTTAAAATTAGCATTTCACCCAATAGGTAAACTATGCTACAATGATTATAATAGGTTTCACCACAAACCTTAATCTCTAGACCAAACCAACTCAGAACATAAAGAGTTCAGTTCAGTGTCTCAGTCATGTCCAACTCTCTGCGACCCATTGAATCGCAGCATGCTAGGCCTCCCTGTCCATCACCAACTCCCAGAGTTCACACAGACTCACGTACATCAAGTCAGTGATGTGATCCAGCCATCTCATTCCTCTGTCGTCCCCTTCTCCTCCTATCCTCAATCCCTCCCAGCATCAGAGTATTTTCCAATGAGTCAACTCTTCACATGAGGTTGCCAAAGAACTGGAGTTTCAGCTTTAGCATCAATCCTGCAAAAGAACACCCAGGACTGATCTCCTTTAGAATGTACCATTTGGATCTCCTTGTAGTCCAAGGGACTCTCAAGAGTCTTCTCCAATACCACAGTTCAAAAGCATCAATTCTTTGGTGCTCAGCATTCTTCACAGTCCAACTTTCACATCCATACATGATCACTGGAAAAACCATAGCCTTGACTAGGGGCTCGATAAAGGAAAGAAATGGTACAGACCTAACAGAAGCAGAAGATATTAAGAAGAGATGGCAAGAATACAAAGAAGAACTGGACAAAAAATATCTTCATGACCCAGATAATCACGATGGTGTGATCACTCACCTAAAGCCAGACATCCTGGAATGTGAAGTCAAGTGGGCCTTAGAAAGCATCACTATGAACAAGGCTAGTGGAGGTGATGAAATTCCAGTTGAGCTATTTCAAATCCTGAAAGATAATACTGTGAAAGTGCTACACTCAATATGCCAGCAAATTTGGAAAATTCAGCAGTGGCCACAAGACTGGAAAAGGTCAGTTGTCATTCCAATCCCAAAGAAAGGCAATGTCAAAGAATGCTCAAACTACGGCACAATTGCACTCATCTCACACGCTAGTAAAGTAATGCTCAAAATTCTCCAAGCCAGGCTTAAATAATACGTCAACCGTGAACTTCCAGATTTTCAAGCTGGTTTTAGAAAAGGCAGAGGAACCAGAGATCAAATTTTCAACATCCGATAGATCATCAAAAAAACAAGAGAGTTCCAGAAAAACATCTATTTCTGCTTTATTGAAAATGCCAAAGCCACTGACTGTGTGGATCACAACAAATTGTGGAAAATTCTGAAAGAGATGGGAATACCAGACCACCTGATCTGCCTCTTGAGAAATTTGTATGCAGGTCAGGAAGCAACAGTTAGAACTGGACGTGGAACAACAGACTGGTTCCAAATAGGGAAAGGAGTACGTCAAGGCTGTATATTGTCACCCTGCTTATTTAACTTACATGCAGAGTAGAGAACATAATATATGCCAAATCACCCAATCCCAAAACTATAGTGTAAGAAAGCAAGATAGAATATGTTTAAAAAGAGATTGAAAATTCCTAGAAATAGGTGGACTCAGCAAGGTTGCAGGAAATAAGATCAGATCAGATCAGATCAGTCGCTCAGTCGTGTCCGACTCTTCGCGACCCCATGAACCGCAGCACGCCAGGCCTCCCTACACATACACAAATCAAATGCATTTCTACATACGAATAATAAATATGCAGAAACCAAAACTGAAAACACAATACCATTTTTGATCACTCAAAAAATACTTAGAGATATACTTAACATGTATACTATCTTTATGCTGTAATTATAAAATTATGATGAAAGAAAGCAAAGGAGACCTCAACCAGTTCAGTCCATCGCTCAGTCGTATCCGACTTTTTACGACCCCATGAATTGCAGCACACCAGGCCTCCCTGTCCATTACAAACTCCCGGAGTTCACCCAGACTCATGACCGTCAAGCCAGTGACGCCATCCAGCCATCTCATCCTCTGTCGTCCCCTTCTCCTCTTGTCCCCAATCCTTCCCAGCATCAGAGTCTCCTCCAATGAGTCAACTCTTTGCATGAGGTGGCCAAAGTACTGGAGTTTCAGCTTTAGCATCATTCCTTCCAAAAGAAATCCCAGGGCTGATCTCCTTCAGAATGAATTGGTTGGATCTCCTTGCAGTCCAAGGGACTTTCAAGAGTCTTCTCCAACACCACAGTTCAAAAGCATCAATTCTTTGGCGCTCAGCCTTCTTCACAGTCCAACTCTCACATCCATACATGATCACAGGAAAAACCATAGCCTACACGAACCTTTGTTGGCAAAGTAATGTCTCTGCTTTTGAATATGCTATCTAGGTTGGTCATAACTTTCCTTCCAAGGAGTAAGCGTCTTTTAATTTCATGGCTGCAGTCACCATCTGCAGTGATTTTGGAGCCCAAAAAAATAAAGTCTGACACTATTTCCCCATCTATTTCCCATGAAGTGATGGGACCAGATGCCATGATCTTCGTTTTCTGATTGTTGAACTTTAAACCAACTTTTTCACTCTCCACTTTCACTTTGATCAAGGGGCTTTTAGTTCCTCTTCACTTTCTGCCATAAGGCTGGTGTCATCTGCATGTATGAGGTTATTAATATTTCTCCCAGCAATCTTGATTCCAACTTGTGTTTCTTCCAGTCCAGTGTTTCTCATGATGTACTCTGCATATAAGTTAAATAAGCAGGGTGACAATATAAAGCCTTGACGTACTCCTTTTCCTATTTGGAACCAGTCGGTTGTTCCATGTCCAGTTCTAACTGTTGCTTCCTGACCTGCATACAAATTTCTCAAGAGGCAGATCAGGTGGTCTAGTATTCCCATCTCTTTCAGAATTTTCCACAGTTGATTGTGATCCACACAAAGGCTTTGGCATATTCAATAAAGCAGAAATAGATGTTTTTCTGGAACTCTCTTGCTTTTTCAATGATCCAGCGAATGTTGGCCATTTGATCTCTGGTTCCTCTGCCTTTTCTAAAACCAGCTTGAACATCTGGAAGTTCACAGTTCACGTATTGCTGAAGCCTGGCTTGGAGAATTTTGAGCATTACTTTACTATCGTGTGAGATGAGTGCAATTGTGTGGTAGTTTGAGTACTCTTTGGCATTGCCTTTCTTTGGGATTGGAATGACAACTGACCTTTTCCAGTCCTATGGCCACTGATGAGTTTTCCATATTTGCTGGCACATTGAGTGCAGCACTTTCACAGTATCATCTTTCAGGATTTGAAATAGCTCAACTGGTATTCCATCACCTCCACTAGCTTTGTTCGTAGTGATGCTTTCTAAGGCCCACTTGACTTCACATTCCAGGATGTCTGGCTCTAGGTGAGTGATCACACCATCGTGATTATTTTGGTTGTGAAGATATTTTTTGTACAGTTCTTCTGTGTATTCTTGATATCTCTTCTTAGTATCTTCTGCTTCTGTTAGGTCCATACCATTTCTGTCCTTTATCGAGCCTGTCTTTGCATGAAGTGTTCCCTTGGTATCTCTAATTTTCTTGAAGAGATCTCTAGTCTTTCCCATTCTGTTGTTTTCCTCTCTTTCTTTGCATTGATCGCTGAAGAAGGCTTTCTTATCTCTTCTTGCTATTCTTTGGAACTCTGCATTCAGATGTTTATATCTTTCCTTTTCTCCTTTGCTTTTCACTTCTCTTCTTTTCATAGCTATTTGTAAGGCCCCGCCAGACAGCCATTTTGCTTTTTTGCATTTCTTTTCCACGGGGATGGTCTTGATCCCTGTCTCCTGTACAATGTCACGAACCTCCTTCTATAGTTCATCAGGCACTCTATCTATTAGATCTAGTCCCTTAAATCTATTTCTCACTTCCACTGTATAATCATAAGGGATTTGATTTAGGTCATACCTGAATGGTCTAGTGGTTTTCCCTACTCTCTTCAATTTAATTCTGAATTTGGCAATAAAGAGTTCATGATCTGGGCCACAGTCAGCTCCTGGTGGTGTTTTTGTTGACTGTATAGAGCTTCTCCATCTTTGGCTGCAAAGAATATAATCAATCTGATTTCGGTGATGACCATCTGGTGATGTCCATGTATAGAGTCTTCTCTTGTGTTGTTGGAAGAGGGTGTTTGTTATGACCAGTGCATTTTCTTGGCAAAACTCTATTAGTCTTTGCCCTGCTTCATTCCGTATTCCAAGGCCAAATTTGCCTGTTACTCCAGGTGTTTCTTGACCTCCTACTTTTTTGCATTCCAGTCCCCTATAATGAAAAGGACATCTTTTTGGGTATTAGTTCTAAATGGTCTTGTAGGTCTTCATAGAACCGTTCAACTTCAGCTTCTTTAGCATTACTGGTTGGGGCATAGACTTGGATTACTGTGACATTGAAATGGTTTGCCTTGGAAACAAACAGAGATCATTCTGTCGTTTTTGAGATTGCATCGAAGTACTGCATTTCGGGCTCTTTTGTTGACCATGATGGCTACTCCATTTCTTCTGAGGGATTCCTGTCTGCAGTAGTAGATATAATGGTCATCTGAGTTAAATTCACCCATTCCAGTCCATTTCAGTTCGTTGATTCCTAGAATGTCGACATTCACTCTTGCCATCTCTTGTTTGACCACTTCCAATTTGCCTTGATTCATGGACCTGACATTCCAGGTTCCTATGCAATATTGCTCTTTACAGCATCGGACCTTGCTTCTATCACCAGTCACATCCACAGCTGGGTATTCTTTTTGCTTTGGCTCCATCCCTTCATTCTTTTTGGAGTTATTTCTCTACTGATCTCCAGTAGCATATTGGGCATCTACTGACCTGGGGAGTTTCTCTTTCAGTATCCTATCATTTTGCCTCTTCATACTGTTTATTGTGTTCTCAAGGCAAGAATACTGAAGTGGTTTGCCATTCCCTCCTCCAGTGGACCACATTCTGTCAGATCTCTCCACCATGACCCACCCATCTTGGGTTGCCCCACGGGCATGGCTTCATTTCATTGAGTTAGACAAGGCTATGGTCCTAGTGTGATTAAGCACAGGTGGCTGCGACGGGTGCATTAAGCACGGCCGAGAGGAGCTACCCCATATCCAAGGTCAGGGGCAGAAGCCGGGAGGACCCCATGCCCGAAGGGCAGTGGCCAAGAGGAGTTACCCCACATCCGAGTGCAGGGGCAGCGGCCGAGAGTGCCAGGCTGCGACAGTGCACGAACAGCTGAGAGGAGCCACCCCATGTCTGAGGTAAGGGGGTGCGACCGAGAGAAGCTACCCCACATCCAAGGTCGGTGTGGCAGCCGGGGGGAGCAACCCCACGCCAGAGGCCAGGGGTGACGGCCATGAGGACCAACCCCACGCCCAAGGAGCCGTGGCTGCACGGGTGCAGGAGGGCTTAGAGGAACTATCCCACGTTGAAGGTCAGGAAAGGCAGTGGTGAGGAGATACCCCTCGTCCAAGGTAAGGAGCAGTGGCTGCGCTTTGCTGGAGCAGCCGTGAAGAGATATCCCATGCCCAAGGTAAGAGAAACCCATGTAAGACGATAGGTGTTGCAAGAGGGCATCAGAGGGCAGACACACGAAAACGGAGACTTCAATACAGACATACCATGTTCACGAACTGGAAGTCTCCACAAAGTAAACATCAATTCCCTCAAAATAATCTTACTGCAATTAAGTAAGCTCTTACTGCAGTTCCTTTCCAAAGGCTTCCTGCAATTCCTTTCCAAAGGCTTTTACAGACATTAATATCCTTGTCCTAAAATTTATGGAATGGCACTGGCTGGCCCTAGAAGGCCCTAGCATGCTGAAAACACTCTCAAAAAATAATAAAGTGGTGGAGAAGGATATGGCAACTCACTCCAGTGTTCTTGCCTGGAGAATCCCAGGGACGGGGGAGCCTGGTGGGCTGCCGTCTCGGGTCGCACAGAGTCGGACACGACTAAAGCGACTTAGCAGCAGCAGCAGAGAATGTTATGTTTCATATGGATTTCAGGTAGTGTAGTATCTCTTTGTTTCAACATGAAATATTCCCTTCATCCTTTTTATAGGAATGTTGAGTGGTAATAAATTCCTTCAGCTTTGTTTACCTGGTGATGTCTTAGCTTTTACCTTATAGCTTTGCTGTGAAAGCGATAGCTCTTACTCCACACTGGTGGCTTTAGTTCCAACTTTATGTCAGCAAGTCCTGGTTATTGCTCAAGCTTTGTGTGTACTGCTTTTAGCTTGGTTAGCAGTTCCTGGTCACAACTTGGATCAGACTTGGAGTGAGCATGCTTTTGTGTGTGTGTGTGTTTGTGAGTCATGGAGATGTATATGTCTCTGATTCAGTTTTTTAAAATACTTAGAGAAAGTTTATGGTTTAGTGTGGGAAATTTTGGTGTTTTCTGTGTCTTACCTTGATCCCCTCAGTATTTTCTACTCTTCTGCTACATGGTAATAATAATATGTCATTATTTAAAAAAACAAAAACCCTTTGGAGCACACATTCCTATGATAATTAGCAGCTACAAAACCCAGAGTCTATTATGTCTTTTCAAATTTCATTTGTGTTCTGTTGTTCTTCTTAGGATCTTGGTTTTTTCTGATGTTTGCTCTTCATTTTCTGCCTTACTAGGATCTACTTTATAATCATTTTTATATCTTTGCCCTTTTACATTTAATTTTGAGTGAATTCTCAAGTCTAGCCATTTTCTTTTATGATATTTATTTTTACACATTAATTATGACTTAACACTATAATATTTTTTATTGTTATCTTCAACTTTACCCTGAACTCTGCTTGCTCATTTTTAATTTCCTTGTTTTGTTTTAGAGCTATTGTATCTCTAGTTTGAGCTCTTTCCGACTTCATAGAAGTGATGTCTTTTATTTTTTATGACAAAGCTTAATCATGTTTTATAGTCTTAATTAATTTCTGTTGTAATATTTCTTGTTGAAGTTACTTTAAATTTATTTCTTTAATTTAAAGAAAATTCTTATGCTTTTTTCCCCCTGATTATTTCTTATATTTGAGTGGTGTTAGCTATTTGCTCAACAACAGTGTGTTTGTGTATTTATTATGGAAGGGATGTATATGCCCACAGTTCATTTTAAAGGTTGTTTCGTGGCAACAAATCTCCATGGAGTCAGAAGTCGGATCTTTTATATACATTTTTTTTTCCACTTGGAATAAGTCTTATCTTGGTTTTGGTGCTCATGGAATCTCCATAGCTAATATCAAGGCTTGAAAATTCTGTTTTGTAAACTCACAATTGTCTTCAGCTCTTCAGCCTTCATCCAAATGATCTGCTTCTGCCAGATATTTCATGTCAGTAAATTTTTTTCCTTCAGCTTTTCTTTCTCTATCATTTTATTGTATTGAATTTAATTCTTCTTCAAGAAAATTTTCTTTCTCTCATTGATCATCTTCCTATTTTTAGTTTTTTCCTCTGTAAAAATAGATAGGGCTTTAAGAATTTGGGCTTCCATGATGACTCAGATGGTAAAGATTATGCGCCTGCAATGCTGGAGACCTGGGTTCAATCCCTGGGTTGGGAAGATCCTCTGGGAAAGGAAATGGCAACCCCCTCCAGTATTCTTGCCTGGAGAATTCCATGGATGGAGGAGCCTGGCAGGCTACGGTTCATGGGATCGCAAACAGTTGGACATGACTGAACAACTAACAGTTTAAAGAATATAATGATTGTAAGCACTTTCTTTTCATGTTTTGGCACGTAGAATGTATAATCAGCTCTTAAAACCCCGATCTTCAAGTGTTTATTGTAGTTATTGTATGAGATCTTTTTCTTCCTTTGTTTCACTGAAGATTAAATTTATTGTTTTTCAACTTTTATATTCATTTAAGTATGTTTTAATAAAAGAGGGGAAAGTAAAAAAAAAATAATAAAGTGGGAGGGATTACTCTTTCCAATGTTAAGGCTTACTATGTAACTACAGTAATCAAAACAATACAGTACTGGTAAAGAATTAAATACATAGGTCAATGGAACAGAATAGAGGACCAAGAAGTAGATTCAGACAAATAGTTTTAACTGATGTTTTAAAAAGTACTAATCACATGCAATGGAAGAAGCTATAATTTTAAATAAGTGGTACTGGAACAACTAGACATCTTTTGATTTAAAAAAATTAACTTTCTCCTCAACTTCAAATCTAAACTTCTCCAAGTTTTCCAATCCAGCCCCTTTGCTTATGCTATTCCCTTAGTCTTATGCCAAACTTCAGCCATTTCAGCTTGTCAAGATCCTTATCCTTGGAGGCACAACCTAAAAACATTCTCTTTCATGAAATATTTTTCAATCACTTCAACCAAAAGTAAACTCTCCAGCTTCACTTATCGTAATCCTAATATTAGTTATTTGTGTACATCTCTGATCTAAGATTAATTACCAGCACGTTAAGGACAGAAATTAATGTCTACTGTATCATGTACTGACTCAGCTCAGTCCCTTGGAAGCAAAAAACACTCAAATATTTGTTTAATTAATCCAGTCCCATCTCTCCAAAAATATCCAACCATAATTCACACTACTCCAAGGTATAAATTTTCCATTTAAAATCAGACGAGCCTTTTTTTCTGTCCTATGCAGATATGCTCTCACCTGGAATGGTCCCCTCTTTCAGTTATAATTTATCCTTCAAAGTTCATTTCAAAGATCACTTATTCCTTAATATCTTTCCTTATTTTTCTTAATCAATTCAATCTCTTCTTCATTAATGTTCATTATTGTATTTCCCTTAAATCAGTCTGTGTCTGCTTTAGACTGAACTTCTTTGACAGACCCTTGGACAGCAAAGAGATCAAACCATTCAATCCTAAAGGAAATCTATCCCAAATATTCATTGTAAGGACTGATGCTGAAACTGAAATTCCAATATTTTGGCCACCTGATGTGAAGAGCCAACTCAATGGAAAAGAGCCTAATGCTGGGAAAGACTGAGGACAGGAGGGAGAAGGAGGTGACAGAGGATGAGATGGTTGGATGGCATCCCCAACTCAATGGGCATGGGTTTGAGCAAACTCCAGGAGACAGTGAAGGACAGAGAAGCCTAGTGTGCTGCAGTTCATGGAGTCACAAAGAGTCAGATATGACTTAGTGACTGAACAATGGATGTGTAACCTTCAGGGAAGTAAATTAGTAGCCTTATAAAAGAGGCCTAAGAAAATTCCCTTGTTCCTTCCTCCATGTGAGGTATCTATGAACCAGAAAACTGGTCCTAATCAGACACTAAATCTACTAGAGCCTAATTTTAGACTACTCAAACTACAAAACAGTCAGAAATAAAGGTTGTTTATAAATAACTTTGTCTATACTATTTTGTTATAGCAGTCTAAAAGGACTGAGACAATGTCTTGTACTATAATCATACTCCAGAATCTGTCTAAACTTTCCCAAGTCAAATCCTTGAAAGCAAGTGCTGCCCTGAACACTTAGAAAAGGTTTTGTATCAATTTGGTGTTCAAGTGTATGCTGAATTGAACAAAAATTATTTCTAATGTTAAACCTTCTAAACCATTGAAAATATAAATTTAATAGCAAATTTTATAAGATATATTGATCAAATTTATAATTCTCTTATTATGACCTCCAAAATATCATTTCTGATTCTCCCCTGCCTCTCTAAACCTTGGCTTTTTACTTTCTTATACTGTTTTTTTCTACTTCAACTCACTCTTGATGAAATGCTTACAGTTCATTCAAATTTTATCCTGGGCTTTTCTCTCTGTTTTCATGCTGTCCCTACACTCTTACCTACTCACATACTAATTACTGTGAAATTTTTACCTAGAAAATTATCTTTCACCTTAACTCCGGGACCACATTTTCTACCTAATAGACATCCTTCCTCTCTACCTAGAGGTGTACCACAGATGGAGAGTTCCCAAATCAACTTCATTATTCTTTCATCACAAGTTTTCTATAGTCTCCTTCTCTTCAATTTTGTTACTTTTTTTTCTCTTCTCCTTTATGCCCCATATCCAATCAAACTGTATTATTCATCTCACCTCGAAAATTTAGCTTGAATCAATTTGTTAATGTCAATTTCTATTGCTACTGCCCCCACACTCATCATCTTCTGTCTACATCTACACTAACAGCCTTCTTTGATTTTCCAGGCTGCCTCCTCCAGTCTCTCTCTTCTCCAATTTACCCTATACTCTGCCTCTGTCACCTGAGTTATCTTTTCAAAATAAAAAATTCAATCATATAATTTTCCCATTCAAAAGTATCCAATATTTCCTCAGTACCTATAAGATAAAATCTAAATTCAAAATTTTAGAACAGGGGTTGGCAAACTAGAGTCAGTAGGCCAAATTCAGCCCACCACCATGCTCATTCATTTACACATTATCTACAGCTGTTTTTACACTACCACAGAGTCGAGTAATTTTAACAGAGACCAAATGATCCAGAAAGCCAAAAAAATTAGACTATCTGGCCCTTTTATCCAAAAATTTTGCTGACTCCTGACATGGACAGTTCAGAATAATTGGGTCCTAATCTCACTTTGGCTCACCAAATGGCTTAGTGGTAAAGAATCTGCCTGTCAAGCAGGAGATGTAGATTCAATCCCCTGGGTCAAAAAGATCATTTGGAGAAGGAAATGACAACCCACTCCAGTATTCTTGTCTGGGAAATCACAGGGGCAGAGAAGACTGGCAGGGTACAGTCCACGGGGTCACAAAAAAGTCAAACACAATTTATTGACTAAACAACAATAAATCTCCCTTTCCCATCTCACCTCCCACCACAAACCCTAATCTCTTACAAGGGGTTCTATTATGGCAACTAGGAAATATACATTACTTATTTTGCTGAGACTTTTGTGGAAAGGGTGCTGGATTTGGAGACAAAGAACAGATCCTAAAACTTAAGTTCAGCTACTAATAAAACACCCCACTATAGCTGTACATGAGCTAGATATTCTTTTTGTGATGATAACCTGAATACTAGATCTTTAATCTTTGAGTCATTATTATCATTATCAACATTATTATCAACATCTGTGACCCGATATCATGGGTTTCCCCAGTGGCTCAGTGGTAAAGAATCTACCTGCCAATGCAGGGGTTCAATTCCTGGGTCAGGAAGATCCCATGGAGTCAGAAATGGCAACCCACTCCAATATCCTTGCCTGCAAAATTCCATAGGCAGAGGAACCTGGCAGTCTATGGGGTTACAAAGGATTGGACACAACTAAGCAACTGAGCCTGGAGAAGGAAATGGCAACCCACTCCAGTATTCTTGCCTGGAAAATCCCAGAGACAAAGGAACTTGGTGGGCTGCTGTCTATGGGGGTTGCACAGAGTTGGACACAACTGAAACGACTTAGCAGCAGCAGTAGCAAGCAACTGAGCACACACACATGACCCAAAATCTTAATTACATGTTATATTTGCATAACATTTTAAAGCTTATAAAGTAATTCTACAGACATCTCATTTGAGTTCACAGTATTTCTGTGAGAAGTGAAGGCAAGCATTTTGTTCAATCTGTGAATGAAGAAATTAAAGCCCAAAGGAACTAAGTGTCTTGCCTAACATCAATACATGGCAGATCCTTGGTTTAATCCAGGTCTCTTGATTATAGTTCAATAGCCTTCTTACATTTCAATGCTGTTTATTTAATGACAATATAGGAAATACAACCTAATATAATCCTGAAATAGAAAATAACTTTAACATCAAAAATTCTATATTATATTCTTCAATATTCCTTCTACCTACAAGACACTGAACAAAATCAGCAGGGATTCTGGTATCTACTAAATTGGGTTTTACTGGAAAGTTTACCAAGATCCAAAGAGTATTCTGAAATGGCCATATCAGAGTTGTTAGACCACACTTCTACTTCACTCATTCTCTATTTACATTGGAGAAAAATCTGTTTGTTTTAAAATTATTTTACACTGGCATCGAATATTGAACTGGTGTTAGAAAATATTTCTAGGCTAGACAAAGGATTGTTGATTCAACAAACAAGAGCACCCAGAAGAGCCTTTGTTGCTCACTCAGTCATGTTCAACTCTTTGCGACTCCATGGACTGTAGCCTGCCAGACTCCTCTGTCCATGTAATTCTCCAGGCAAGAATACTGGAGTGGGTTGTCATTCCCTTCTCCAGGGGATCTTCCCAATGCAGGGATCAAATCCAGGTTTCCTGCATTGTAAGCAGATTCTTTACTATCTGAGCCACTATGGGAAGCCCTTAAACAAAATAACAAATTGTTGTATGCTGACCATGTGTTTCTAAAAGACTTATAAGAACAAATGTTGAAAGAATCAAAATCTATTTGAGACTGAAAGAGCAAACTATCAGCTACGGCTGAAAAAGAAAAAAGCAGCTCTGCAATTAATCAGGCTGTGAAGACAGACACAGATAAAGCCAGCTGCAAAGTTAACAGGAAACACTGTTCCTCCCAAGGTCATGCAGCAGTTGTAAACTATCAATAATGACCCCTTCTTTCGGTGATGAATGCTTTCTTACCAATGATGCCCCCATCCTCACTTTGTTATTTTCATTTCTTACTGGAATAAGATACCCAATTCCTATACTTCCCTGTTTCATGACAGCACCCAACCCCTAGTTAATACACTTCACTCAATTTGCCTCAGAAGCAGCCATCAATTCAGAACTAATTCTGGCTTCCTTCAGATTGACCTCAGAATTCTTCAGTGGTAAGCCAAAATTCACAAAAGACACTTCCCTCCTCCCTCTTGTCCAAAGGCCTTCCATTGTCCCTCAGGTGTACACTCCCTCACTATGAGTCAATAAATTTGATTTTGTCAGACTACAGGCTTGTTCCTGGTGGTCTCTGTCTGATGAGACCCTAGCAAGGTAAGTCATTTTGAATTACCCCACACATTCAGCAGTTTAGTACTGACAAAAGCCCTCTCCACTCCAAAACAAAAAATTCATGAACCTAAACCTGAAAATCATTAAGCACGAGAAACTTCACTTCCAATAAAGATGAACAACACACTGAATTCTACTCCTTATATCACAGGAAATATCAATGGTGCTAAGAGATAATAATGTTTAACCAAAACCAGGTAACAACTCTGTGCAACCCTATGGACTGTAGCCTACCAGGCTCCTCTGTCCATGGGCTTCTCCAGGCAACAACACTGGTGTGAGGTGCCATGTTCTCATCCAGGGATCTTCCCGATCCAGGAAGGGGATCTTCCCGATCCAGGAAGGGATCTTCCCGACCCAGGAATCAAACCCGCGTCTCATACATCTGCATTGGCAAGCAGGTCTTTTACCACAAGGGTCACCTGGGAAGCCCACTAACTACTATATCTGCTAGAAAAAACACTGTATCTTCAACTTGGCATCAAGTTCGAGATAGCAGAGTCTAATATGGTGTCCTGCTTATTTAACTTATATGCACCTCTTCCTAGGCCTGCTCGAGTCGGCAGCGGCAAGAATCTTTGGCCGCCTCTGCAAGGTCCCGGCCATGTTCAGCTCCAGCGCCAAGATTGTCAAGCCCAACGGCGAGAAGCCGGACGAGTTCGAGTCGGGCATCTCCCAGGCCCTGCTGGAGCTGGAGATGAACTCGGACCTCAAGGTGCAGCTGCGGGAGCTGAACATCACGGCCGCCAAGGAGATCGAAGTTGGCGGTGGCCGGAAAGCTATTATTATCTTCGTCCCCGTCCCGCAGCTGAAGTCTTTCCAGAAAATCCAGGTGCGCCTGGTGCGCGAGCTGGAGAAGAAGTTCAGCGGGAAGCACGTCGTCTTCATCGCCCAGAGGAGAATTTTGCCTAAGCCAACTCGAAAAAGCCGGACGAAAAATAAGCAGAAACGTCCCAGGAGCCGCACTCTGACCGCTGTGCACGACGCCATCCTGGAGGACTTGGTTTTCCCAAGTGAGATCGTGGGCAAGAGGATCCGCGTGAAGCTGGACGGCAGCCGACTCATAAAGGTCCATCTGGACAAAGCTCAGCAGAACAACGTGGAGCACAAGGTTGAAACGTTTTCTGGTGTCTATAAGAAGCTCACGGGCAAGGATGTTAATTTTGAATTCCCAGAGTTTCAGTTGTAAACAAGCGACTAAATAAAATATTATTCTCAAAAAAAAAAAAAAAAAAACTTATATGCAGAGTACATCATGAGAAATGCTGGGCTGGTAGAAGCACAAGCTGGAATCAAGATTGCTGGGAGAAATATCAAAAACCTCAGATATGCAGATAACACCACCCTTATGGCAGAAAGTGAAGAGGAACTCAAAAGCCTCTTGATGAAGGTGAAAGTGGAGAGTGAAAAAGTTGGCTTAAAGCTCAACATTCAGAAAACGAAGATCATGGCATCCAGTCCCATCACTTCATGGGAAATAGATGGAGAAACAGTGGAAACAGTGTCAGACTTTATTTTTCTGGGCTCCAAAATCACTGCAGATGGTGACTGCAGCCATGATATTAAAAGACGCTTACTCCTTGGAAGGAAAGTTACGACCAACCTAGATAGCATATTCAAAAGCAGAGACATTACTTTACCAACAAAGGTCCGTCTAGTCAAGGCTATGGTTTTTCCTATGGTCATGTATGGATGTGAAAGTTGGACTGTGAAGAAGGCTGAGCCCCGAAGAATTGATGCTTTTGAACTGTAGTGTTGGAGAAGACTCTTGAGAGTCCCTTGGACTGCAAGGAGATCCAACCAGTCCATTCTAAAGGAGATCAGTCCTGGGTGTTCTTTGGAAGGACTGATGCTAAAGCTGAAACTCCAGTATTTTGGCCACCTCATGTGAAGAGTTAACTCATTGGAAAAAACTCTGGTGCTGGGAGGGATTGAGGGCAGGAGGAGAAGGGGATGACAGAGGATGAAATGGCTGGATGGCATCACCGACTCGATCGACATGAGTTTGGGTGAACTCCGGGAGTTGGTGATGGACAGGGAGGCCTGGAGTGCTGCAATTCATGGGGTCGCAAAGAGTCAGACATGACTGAGTGACTGAACTGAACTGAACTGAATATGGTGCCTATAGCATCAAGAAGAAATGTTTTAAAATCCAGTAAAACAACTCCATAACAGTAAAGCAAAGTCGTGACCTTTTAGGAAATAGTAGCTATATATCTACCTCAAAGACAAACCTCAGGAATGTGGGGGTAGGGTAGAGGATGAAACAGGGAGAAGCCTGCTTTCAGCAAAAGCTTAAGACAATCAAAACAGTACCAGGCTCAGCCAATAACTGCTAACCAAATAAAAGACTTAAGGCTTTATACACACAAGGTAGAAAAGATTATGTTCACAGATCAGGCTCCTTATACCACACCCATCAACAATATCTTCAAGTACAGTTTTTCAGAAAACAAGCCTTATTTAAAGAGGGCTAAAATATTCTTGGATTAGTCTTTTCTCTTTTATAAAAAAAGTCACATGATTAACATTTATAGTTATATATTTTAATTTTAATTAGAAAATAGAATAATAGCATATATACCACTTTCTGATTGGTTAAAATGTAGTTCAACATATCAATCAGCTCCTGTAAACAGAGAGGATTATAACAAACCAAGAAAATACTCTGTCAAAAACAACAGACATCCCTGGTTGTACAATGGATAAGAATCCACCTGCCAGTGCAGGTGACATTGGTTTGATCCCTAGGACCAGGAAGGAAGATCCTACATGCCATGGAACAACTGTGCCAAAACTACTAAGCCCACAAAACTCTAGAGCCTGTGAACCACCCAAGTGCCACAGCTACTGAAGCCTGCACACTCTTGGGACCTGAGAGCTGCAACTACTGAAGCTCATGTGCTTAGAGCCTCTCCTTCACAACAAGAGAAGCCACCGCAATGAAAAGTCCATGCACTACAATGAAGAGTAGCCCCCACTCCTCGCAACTAGAGAAAGCCGTACACAGCAACAGAGACCCAGTGCAATCAAAATAGATAAATAATTTTACAATGTATACATAAAAAAAGAACATTGGAAATTGACTCATGAAATTCAGTGTCAACTCAAGATTTAAAATGACTAGTAGTGTTTTCTGTGTGAAGCTTGGCTTTGGATTTCCCAAAATAGCTCTGCATGCATGAGTGCCTACTAAGTCACTTCAGTAGAGTCCAACTCTTTTGTGACCCCATGGACTGTAGCCTGTCAGGCTCCTCTGTCCATGGAACTCTCCAGGCAAGAATACTGAAGTAGCTTGCGTGACCTCCTCTAGAGTATCTTCCCAACTCAAAGATCGAATCCATGCCTCTTAGGTCTCCTGCATTGGCTGGTGGGTTCTTTACCACTAGAGCCAACTGGGAAGCAAATTAACATAAAGTCTCAAAAGAAGCCAGAAAAAAAAAAAAAAAAAAGAAAAAATGAATTATAATGAAATCTGAAAACTGTAGTAGAAGCAAAATAGAACTATTTCTTTCATGGATTTGATGCTATTATGAATCAAATTAGGTCTCTGAAACCTTACTTACATAGAGTAACAGCTTTACAGTCTTTAAGGCTGACACTATTCCCACCCCTTAACACTCATCCACAGTACAATTTAAATAAAACTAGTAAGTCCTAAGGCTATTGGTATTCATGGTCATTGAATGTCTTATTGCTAGATAATATTAAGATATGGCAAAGGAACAGTATTTCTAATTCCATTCAGCCTTTCTGCAAAGTTCACTTAATTTGAGGATAAATATTCTAAATCTTCATTTTACTATATTCTTCTAAACCATTTCATTTGATTTGGTTATTATACACAGATGTTTTAGACTGCCTTTTCTTCCAACTAAACAAATCTATAACTGTTTACAGCTTCTCTTTGTGAACTATAAATATAAAATTCTATTTCTATAAAGTACTAAGTAAAATATATATAACAAGTACTAAAAGATCCTTTTAGAATACTTTGATGTATGTTGAAAGAAAAAGCTAAAGAAATGACAAAGAACGATAAGGAAAGGAAAAAACTGTCCATAACAGAATTAAACAGAAACTCTTTTTTCATTATAATTTGTAGGATCATACTAAGACAATACAATCTATTTTCCTTCAAATAAAGCAAATAAAATTATTTGCCCTAATATTAATACGTTGATTCCAGAAATGGATACGAGAGGCTAGAAACTCACACAAGCTATAAAAAACCATAAAAATGCCTTTAAAAGGGATGCTTCCATTTCCATGTAACAGCAATTATAGCACTTCCATTCATTTAATATTTAGTGAGGACTCACAATGTAGAACATAAAAAAAGACTGAGTTTATATTCCACTTCTAATCACTTGCAGGTGTGACAAGAATCCCTTGCTCATCTCCAGATATTAAAAAAAAAAAAAAAAGGTAATAACTTTAGAAGCAACTTGCTTCATGCACAATTATCAAGCACAAAAAGGAGGAAGGTGAAGTGGAGGGAAGCAAGCAACAAACAGCAAGGCCTAGCCAAAGAGTAATCTATGGGCTAGAGATAAAAACTACATAAAATCAGAGAGGAAGGATGACAAATATTTCTGGCAGAAACCCTGTCACCTCAGCCAAATAAGGTATAAATTAGACTCCTTTCTTTCAATTTATATTTACATATTAACACGAGGCAGATTTCCCACCTCCACGTGAATTCTGGCGTTAAGTGTGACATATAACTATACAATGGCCAATAAGTCAAGAGCCAATCAATGCTAAATGGAAGCTTATGAAAACAAATAAATATTAATTTGTCTATAGAGTTAATATAAGTCTCTTGAGCTTGTGCAAGGTATAAATTACAGGACTACTATGCAAATTATAGGACACCACTATATGTCAATTAAAGATAAAAGGGGTAAAATAAAAAAAGGTTTAGAGTGTTACTGCATCATACTCTTCACTCAGTTTAGAAATACAAGAATGTATATTTGTTCCTTGGGTATTACATTAAGCCACAAACTAAAATGAACAAGCTATCTTGCTGCCATTTCTATAATTTTATGAAAACTGTTCAGACTGTGATAATTAGGACAATTTCTGAAATCTTTACCATGATGGGTAATAACTATAATACTGCTGCTGCTGCTGCTAAGTCGCTTCAGTCGTGTCCAACTCTGTGCGACCCCATAGACGGCAGCCCACCAGGCTCCCCCGTCCCTGGGATTCTCCAGGCAAGAATACTGGAGTGGGTTGCCCTTTCCTTCTCCAATGCATGAAAGTGAAAAGTGAAAGGGAAGTCGCTCAGTCGTGTCCGACTTTTAGCGACCCCATGGACTGCAGCCCATCAGGCTCCTCCGTCCATGGGATTTTCCAGGCAAGAGTACTGCGGTAGGGTGCCATTGCCTTCTAGTTCTTCCAAATACCCATTTTGAACAGACATGAAACAGATTTTTAAAACTATTTCTGTACTGAAAAACTAGCTCATAGCAGATTTGTGTTGGTGTGAAATTATATTTTCAAATTTTAGTGTGACCACTACACAGTTTCCAAGACAACTACTAATTTTTAAAGGGATAAAGAAGTAAAAATACGTAGTGACTAGAGTGTAAGATCTCAAACAATACTACAAATATTAATTACATATGCCCCAAGATTTCTTTGAGTGGCATTAGGTATTAATACTGTTTTGAACAAAAAAGGACTCACAGACATAGGAAACTTATAAATACCTAAAGGGATAGTGGACAGGAAGGAAGAAAAATTAGGAGATTGGGATTAACCTATATATACTACTATTTATAAAATAGATTAAATAAGGACCTACTGTATAGCACAGGGAACTATATTCAGTATCTTAACCTATAATGGAAAAGAATCTGAGAAGTAGATAAATATACATATAATTGAATCACTTTGCTACACACCTGATACTAATACAACATTATAAATTAACTATACTTCAATTTTAAAAAAAGGTTAAAAAGATTACTACAGAGACTTAATATGAAAAAATACTATTTTTAATTCAGTTCAAGTTTCTTCCTCTGATTTAATTTGACACAAAGCAAAATCAACTTGATTAGTTAAGCATACAGCTAATGAAGTAGAATGACTGGAGCTTAATAATAACAATAATATAATGTAAATATAGGCACTGACCCTGACTTAAAGGAATTTGGAAATTTACTCCTGGTACACTTAAGTCACATACATTTAAAGTACTACAATTGTTAGCCTGAAGACTATGTGGGAAGTAACTCCTAAATTTCATTCCATGCTCCCTCCCCTCCATTTCATTAAATTACTAAATAATGTTGTTAATTTCACAGAAGATGGAAACATTTGAACACATAATCCAATATAGTAGAGAGTCCAGATAAGGTCAAAATTTCTTGGATTTGGCCAAAGACAACTGTAGAACTCTGATTGGAAAAAAAAAAAAAAGTAGCACAATGTGATTTTTAAAGGGAATTACTAAACTCATAATAGGAAAAGCTAAAGTCAGCTTCTAAGTACAAAAACTGGAAACACTCCAGGTTAAGTATGTAGAGTGAATATTAGTCAACAGAATATTAGCAAATTATGCACCTATCCAGAGGGCTGCTTACTGGTTCCCACATAGGTCTAGATATGCACTGTCCATTAGCTATATGTGCTTACAGAATGTCAAATTACTTAAAGTTTCACAAAATTAACAACTTAGAGGCTTCCCTGGTGATACAGTGGTAAAAATTCTCCCTCTAATGCAGGGGACACTGGTTCTACGTGGTCCAGGAAGATCCCACATGCTGCAGAGCAACTAAGCCATGTGCTATAACTACTGAGCACTCTAGAGCCAGTGCTCCACAACAAGAGAAGCCACTGTAATGAGAAGCCTGCACATTGCAACTAGAGAAAAGCCCACCAAAAAATAACTAAAATTAAAAAGAAAAACTTAGACCTCAGAAACAATAGCCACATGTGACTAGTGGCTACTGTTTCAGATATCACAGGATAGAACATCTCCATTATCACTGAAAGTTGTATTGGATAGCACTATTCTACATTTTATGTCAGTTAAAATGAGTGCCAAGAAATGACTAGTAAAATTCTAACATTACTGAATAAAATTATAAATGTGAGACATATCTATTTACAATAAAAATTCTAAATAAAGTAGGAATGGAAAGGAACATTCTCAACCTGATAAAGAGCATCTATAATCATACTTCGTGGTGAGATTGCCCACTTTCCCTATAAGATCAGCAACAAGGCAAGGACATCCAGTTTCATTACTTCAATTCACCAGTGTACTTCAGGTATTAGCAGTTCAATGCAAAAAAAAAAAAAAAAAAAAAAAAAAACCACTATAATATTAGAAAGGATAAAATTAACCTGTTTTTATTTGCAGATAAAATGATCATCCATGTAGAGAATCCCAAAGAATCTCAAAAAACTAGAGGCTATTTTATGTAGTTAGTGGAATTGTGGATTTAGTGATATACACACACACACACACATACATACATATGTATATTTTCTATTTACTGAAAACTGAAATTTTAAAATATAGAATTTAAAATATCATCAGAAACCCAGGAAATTCTTAGGGAAAAATTTCATCACAAAACATTGCTGTGAGAAATTTAAAAAGATCTAAATAAATGGAGAATTATACTATGTTCCTGGAATTGAAGGCTTAATGTTGCTAAGACATTAATTTTACCAAAATTCATCTATAGCTTTAAAGTAATCCCAAACAAAATCTACGTCACTTTTTTAAATGGAAATTGATACTCTAATTCTAAAATTATACCTTGCTAGAACACAGAATGAGATAGCTACTTTCGAAATAATTTGACAGTGTCTTAAAGTTAAACATGCACTTACCATATGATCCAATAATTCACTATCTAGCTATTTACCCAGAGAAATGAAAATAGATGTTCATGCAACAATGTGTACAAGTATATTTATAGGCCTTTATTTATAACAGCCAAAATACGGAACCCAAATGCCCATCAACTGATGAACAAACAAACAGACTGTAGTATATCCATACAACAGAATACAACTTGGTGAAATGATATGCATGAATCAGAAGAATTTGGTCTAACCAAAATCAAACAAGCACAAAAGGCTACATACTATATAATTGCATTAAGATAACATTCTAAGTAAGGCAAAAGTACAGTGATAGAGATTAGTGGTTTCTAGGGATTGAGGAATAGGGGACTGACTCTAAGGAGGTAGGAAAGAAATTTAAGGAGTGATACAAATGTTCCATATTTGTATTGTGCTAGTGGTGGTTATATAAATGTATACATTTGTCAAAACTCATTGAACTGCACATTTAAAAAGGCAGAAAATGGGAATTCCCTGGTGGTCCAGTGGTTAGGACTCAACTTTCACTGCCAGCCAGGTTCAATCCCTGGTTGTGGAACTAAGATTCCACAAGCCTCATGGCAGGGACCAAAAGAAAAAAAGGGAGAACTTTTTTATGTGAATCATACATATACCGTAATGTACTTGACTTAAAAAAAATAAAAGTAATGTGGCTAATTCTCAATATTCTGAGTGCTGTTACAAAGTATTGGTAACATCTGTTGGTTCTGGTTTGTTTATCGGGCTGGGATTGAACCAGGACCTTGGCAGTGACAGCACAAAGTCCTGACCACTGGACTGTCAGGGAACGTCCCATGAAATGGTTCAGAAATAAACGAAAGACAAGCAGTGTAATGTATGCCAGCCACATAAGCAGTGTAATGTATGCCAGCCACATACTTCTCTGGGCTATGGATTTTTCTTCTGTAAATAGGGGTTTACAACCCAGTTTCCCAAATTTGTTACCAGGAAGCTTTCAGAATGTTACAGGGAAAATGATTTCTACTGTCAAACTATTTAGATAATGTTCTCCCAAAGATGATTCACAATGCATTTTAGTATATGAACAGTCCTACATGTAGTCATTCTTTCCCATATTTTTTTAAACTCAGTGTTTTTCACATTTACTTGACCAATATAAGAAATAATATTAATAAAAGATCTTTCTAGTCCTAAGATTCTTTTATAAAACCTTTAAGACTTACTTTCATGATTAAGCTTTATTTTCATAGGGGAACTATAAAACTAATTGATTTAAAAGAAGCTATGGAAAACTATACCCCACCATGAGAAAACTATTTCAAAGGACAAATTTTAAAAGATCTTCTATTCATCTTATTTACTTTCCTAGTCAACTCCCTTGAGTTTTTTTATCAGATTCTGAATTCTAAATATGTTGAACTTAAGTATCTTGACTAGTACATACTACATGAAAACATATCATATTTGAACTATCTCTATTCTAATAGCTCCTCCCCAAATGACATGGCACATTTAAGAATGTGAAAGCATCAATGACAGGGACACTAAAATTCCTAAGCAATTAACATTATGAATAACAAAGTGATTAAATCAAATTATCTAAGTAATTTGACAGTAAAAATCATTTTCCCTGTGTAAAAAACCAACAAAAGTTCAAATGTATATGTGCAGTATTAAAATTTTTTAAAAGAAAAGAATAAAGAAATATTGAAAACCTAATACTCTAAAGACTGCTCTTCAGCGCTTCACATGTGACCACTGAAGGAAGCATAAAGCATATAAACAATATTGATAGTGTGGCTAAAACTAATATATCATCTGAACATAAATAAATACATGAATAATAAAAGCTATCTCAATTTATTCAATCAATTAATTATCAATAAAGCTTAAGGGAAAAGTGAACACCAGAAAAATTCTGGATGGTGAACAAACTACTCCAGAAAATGAAAAAAAGTGTTAAAAACACCATGTTAAATTAGACCGAACCTAGCAATGGCAACCCACTCCAGTATTCTTGCCTGGAAAATCCCATGGACTGAGGAGCCAGGTTGGATGCAGTCCATGGGGTCGCTAAGAGTCGGACACGACTGAGCAACTTCACTTTCACTTTTCACTTTCATGCACTGGAGAAGGAAATGGCAACCCACTCCAGTGTTCTTGCCTGGAGAATCCCAGGGACGGGGGAGCCTGGTGGGCTGCCATCTATGGGGTCGCACAAAGTCAGACACGACTGAAGCGACTTAGCAGCAGTAGTCTACTTTTTTAGTAAAATCCAGGCTATCAAAGAGTACTACTGACAATACAGGTCAAAGAATCCAAAATTATCTTAATAATGCTTGTGAACCTTTTATCAATGACTTCACCTAAATATTTTAAAAATTATTTCTAGTCTACATTTATTTAACCTCTTTGGGTAAATAAGTTCTACAAGCTAATTATGTATTCTTATTTTTCAATTTGAATTTAAGGCATATTCTCTAGGCACTAGGCACTAAATAAAGTAATTTAATTTTTCAGAAGAGTGAGAAAATACGAAAACAGAGTGGCAGTTACTCATCTATCTGCTTGGTTCTATACAGTCTTTATAAATGGTTTTGTTAGCTAGATCTTCTCAGGAACCACTACTAGCATTTCTTTACGATGTTTTGGCCAGAGATGACCCAGGATGATATGAAAAGGACATATGAATTTCAGTAAACTACATACGGGAAGGGTGATATTTCTTTCTTTTAATAAAGATAAAACTTATTACATCATTATAAGTTTGGCAAGCAGATATAAGAAAAATGTATTTTTATTTCCTTCTAAAATCTGT
Source organism: Tragelaphus eurycerus (assembly GCA_935064755.1). Classification (NCBI taxonomy): domain Eukaryota; kingdom Metazoa; phylum Chordata; class Mammalia; order Artiodactyla; family Bovidae; genus Tragelaphus; species Tragelaphus eurycerus. Next base: position 10,598,533 of record CAKXYN010000046.1, on the reverse strand, counting down.
CTTTACATAGTTCCCTGTAAAATCTTTGAGCTTGGCACAGAAATATGTAAATACACTTCCATATGGCTAAAAACACCTGAAGTATATAAAAAAGGAAATGCTTCTGCTAAGAAAGAAAAAGACAGGAGAGGAGAGAAGTGCAAGGGGGAGGGAAGGATGGGGGAGGCAAAGGGGAGAGGAGGACGGGGGATAGGGAGGGGGAAGGGGAGAGGATCGAAAAAGGAGGGGTCTTAGGGAGGGGAGGGAGAGGGGAGAGGAGGGAAAAAAGACGGGAGGAGGATGGGGGGAGGGGAGGGGAGGAGGGGAAGAAAGAAAATGAATTTAAAAGTCACCTTTTACAAAACTATGATTATATTTGCTTTAAGTAAAAATGCTTTAAAAAATTCTAGACCAACCATGAAACACCTCAAAATGTAAGCAGTTCATTTACATTTCAAATTTAATTTTGGTACCTATTTTCGGCTTTATAATGAGTTCAGGAAGGAACAAATCAAGAATGTATTTATAACTCACATGGACATTACTCACCCACATTTGGAGGTTTCACATAATTTACAGGTAGTTCTGGAGGTCTGCCTCTATGTAGAGCTGCAAAAGCAGAGCCATTCCATAGTGTACTCTTACAGTCTATACAAAAAGATTCAAAATTTAGTCAAGGTGTAGAATATTTTTTAAACTGTACTTCAGAGGCAAATGTCTATTTTTAATTTCATTTGTTGAAATACATTTATAACTATTAAAACCACAATAAGAAAATAACATATATGTTTAAACATGCTATAATCTATATTATGACAGGTAAACACCAATGCCTTCATGTTATCATCAGGATATTTTATTTTCTGTGCTGATCTAGAATCAAAGCTCTTATTATACATATATTTGAATCTTATGTAAATATGTCATGGATTAATAAGGTTTTAAGTTTATATTGGTCCCCTACTGGATCTTTAGGCTTACACATGTCTACTAATATAAAACTGTATAAGCAAGGAAATGAATACAGCACAAGTATGCCAGGTAAAGTTCAGAAATTTATACCTTGTGTATGCCATGTTATAGAGTGACTGCCAGTACTGTAACAGGTAACACTACTACGTATTAGGTGAAAATTGAGTAAAAATAGTTGTGTTTTTGTCTTTAATGTTTATGTCAAAATTCAAGCAAATATGAAATATTCCTAATAATTCAACTTTGAAACAAGAGTATTCTACTAATCTCCCGAAAGATGTCAAGCTAACTGAATTGAAGAATTTCCTTAAATTATGAAATGAGATAATAAAAAACTGGTACCATTTATGCAACCATTTCTTTGTCTTTGTGAATTAGGATTTTTAAAAACATTTGCTAAAAAGCAAAACAGAAATAAACTGGTTGCTAGATAGACCTGAAGTATTTAATTCATTAAGGCATCCTTAACACCTAATTACACATTTTTATGTTCAGAAAATTCTATCTGTATAATTTACATACTGGGGTTCCATGTAAAACTTTATGGAAGACTTCCCTGGTAGTCCAGTGGTTAAGAATCCATCTGCCAATACAGGGGACACAGATTCAATCCCTGGTCCAGGAAGATTCCACATGCCATAGGGCAACTAAGCCTGTGTACCACAACTACTCACATGAGCTCACATGCCACAGCTACTTAAGTCCTAGAGCCTACAGCCTGTGCTCTGCAACAAGAGAAGCCACTTTGTAATAAGAAGCCCAAGCACCAGAACTAGAGAGGAGCCCCTGTTCACCGCAACTAGAAAAAGCCTGCACACAGCAACAAAGACCCAGTGCAGCCATAAATCAATTAATAAATTAATTTGTAAAAGACTGAAAAACAGTAGAGTACAGAAACTGTTACTGAAAAATGATGGATTGATACTTTTGTTTAAATATCTTTAAATATAAACATCTTGACAGATAATGAATTTACTTGTTATGAAATACCCCCTTGTGACTAGAATATCAAGAGTCAAAGATTAAGAACATCAAAATGTAATGGAAGAATATTTTACACATTTATACTGTACTAATCAGAGCAGTGATCTTTTGAGATCTCTATTCTACAGGATTACAAAGAGATTTTATATTCTTTACCTCTACAGTATTCACTGTTTTACAGAAAAGGGCTCCATTTAGGCCTCTAGAAATTTACTTGTACACTAGGAAAATAAAAACAAGACTGGCAAGATAAGAAACACTAGAATAAAATTAGTATTTAGAAAAGCCTGGGAACATTTCATTCACATAAAAATATTCCTTTCTCTAAAAACTGTAAAAATCTTACCTTTGGCATCCCTTAACAGAGACTGCCGACCAACACCGAGTAATGTCTGTACCCCAGGAACACTCTGAGGGATCTCCTTATCTAGTAAGGGACCAATCCGCTCACAAATTTTAAGGAGGTAGTCTGGAGGAATGTGTGCATTGGCTGCCACCTAAAGAGCATAAATAAAATACAGGAAAACAAATTTGGTTTAAAAACATTACCAAACTGCTCCAACATGGAACAAAGTACAATTTTAAAGTACACAACAAGGAAAATAACATTTAAAATATTTAATACTTCAACCAAATTTAGGAAACAGCTACAAAGAATTAAGGACCACTTAAACAAATATTAACATGTAAATTAATTTGGGGCTGCAAAATCACTGCAGATGGTGATTGCAACCATTAAATTAAAAGACGCTTACTCCTTGGAAGGAAAGTTATGACCAACCTAGATAGCATATTCAAAAGCAGAGACATTACTTTGCCAATAAAGGTCCATCTAGTCAAGGCTTTGGTTTTTCCTGTGGTCATGTATGGATGTGAGAGTTGGACTGTGAAGAAAGCAGAGCGCCAAAGAATTGATGCTTTTGAACTGTGGTGTTGGAGAAGACTCTTGAGAGTCCCTTGGACTGCAAGGAGATTCAACCAGTCCATTCTGAAGGAGATCAGCCCTGGGATTTCTTTGGAGGGAATGATGCTAAAGCTGAAACTCCAGTACTTTCGTCACCTCATGCGAAGAGTTGACTCATTGGAAAAAGACTCTGATGCTGGGAGGGATTGGGGGCAGGAGGAGAAGGGGACGACAGAGGAAGAGATGGCTGGATGGCATCACTGACTTGATGGACGTGAGTCTCCGTGAACTCCGGGAGTTGGTGATGGACAGGGAGGCCTGGCGTGCTGTGATAATGGGGTCGCAAAGAGTCGGACACGACTGAGCGACTGAACTGAACTGAACATGTAAATGACAAGGCTGTTTAACTTACTTTTACATGTTTTGATTAAATCATTTGTTTAGCTGTTAATATTATACAAATAAGTGTTACAAAACAGCAAAAATGAGCACGTCTAAAACCCAAAGAAGTACAAAGATGATGGCTAAATTCTACTAGTACTGGACCAGCAGTGATAAACTGATCAAAAATCAGAGAATCTAGATAAATGATAATGCAAAGAAAGGTAGTACTTCCATAAAACTCCTACTTAAGGCCCTTTAGGATCAACAGTACATATTTGCTTAATTAAAGCAGTACTCTTTCCCTAAAAAAGCTAATTGGTTTTCAAAAGAGTATAAAATTAATGATAATTTTATATACCATGTTCTAAACAACTAAGCTATGTACTCAAAATTCAATGTAACAACTCATTTTTAAAACACAATTTTTGAAGATGGTTAACAAATGCAGACAGGAATTAGACAATAAAACAACAAAAGTGGTTTCCATTTTTTATCTAAGCTAGTGTTCAAGTTACTGATGTGTTTCATCAACACCTAATTATTAAAACAGTAAACAGAGTAAACTAGAATATTAAAAATCCTTAGACAAAAAGAACATCTACATTCTCATCTTGACAAAAGGTCCTAAAATCTATCTAGTTATATAGTTACAATGCCAATCTTTATAAGTGCTATAGAGAGAGAGAAACACGTATGTGTGTGTATGTACCTGCCATCACATAGGACACACATCAATATATTACCACCAAATCAAGAACAATATAGTACAAAAGATAATTTTGTAAATCATCCTTAATGATCACCAGCAGAAGAGATTTTGTCTGTTCTTGATAAATATTGGTTCACTGAATCAATGAATAAATAAAAACCAAAGTTTCACAGAGGAAAAATGTTTCTCCTATCAGATTGTTTTCTTAGGAAACAAAGGTTGAAGAACTACAATCCAACATGTACATAGGATCTGAGGATAAGTGATCTACTATGACTTTTTAAAATTACTTATTGCCAATTATCTTTCACAAACCCCCTCAAAAACCTTTTTTTTTTTTTTTTTTTGCCAAAGGACATGACATGTGGGATTTTAGTTTCAGACCTGGGATAGAACCCATGCCTCCTGCAGTGGAAGTATTAACCACTGGACCATCAGAGGAGCCCCCACAAACCAATTTTGATCTACCCAAATCACTGGGGCCTGTGCAACTGTCATGATGGTCAGGAAGAATGGGAACTTAATCTGATTACTTTTCATTTGCATCTGGATTGGGACAAAGGATCAAGCAAATTCTTTCAGTTATTTCACACAACTCTAGTTGTGTTTCTAAGCAATTAACTACATAGAACTAAAATAATACATGCAATATTGAAGTCAAAGCAGGTGATGATTCAATTTAAAAGCCATTTTTGTTGTTGTTGTTACCTAGAGACACAGATGGGCTTCCCTTAAAGAATCCACCTGCAATGCGGAAGACCTGGGTTGGAGACCTGGGTTTGATCTCTGGGTTGGGAAGATCCCCTGGAGAAGAGAAAGGCTACCCACTCCAGTATACTGGCCTGGAGAATTCCATGGACTGTATAGTCCACGGGGTCACAAAGAGTAGGACACAACTGAGCGACTTTCCTTTTCAGAGACACTGATATCCTAGAAGCCTAGTTTGTAATTCATCCTCTCCACAAGAGGGCATTCCTAAATAGCTCCCAAAAATACATACATCACAAAGAAAAAAGCCTTAAAATACAGCATATTAACATCTATAATAGTTTGTGCTTTTTCTCAAAAAAACTGTCTTGTGTAAACTGGGCTTCTGTTAACATTTTCCACCAAGTAAATATTACAAGAAGGCTTTACACATGATGGTAGTTGATGTCTTCAGGGGCATTTTCTATTCTATCAATTTTCTTTTTCTCATTTCATTACCATATCAAGAGTTACAAAAAGCTAACTACCCTATAACTTGTAATATATAGTAATATATACTCAGAAAATAGGAGTTCTCTGATATGAATGTTTAGAATTACCCTCTTATAGAAACCTGTCAGATTTATGTCTTTTTTATGCTTTATTGACTATGCCAAAGCCTTTGACTGTGTAGATCACAATAAACTGTGGAAAATTCTGAAAGAGATAGGAATACCAGACCACCTGATCTGCCTCTTGAGAAATCTGTATGCAGGTCAGGAAGCAACAGTTAGAACTGGTCATGGAACAACAGACTGGTTCCAAATAGGAAAAGGAGTATGTCAAGGCTGTATATTGTCACCATGTTTATTTAACTTATATGCAGAGTACATCATGAGAAATGCTGGACTGGAAGAAACACAAGTTGGAATCAAGATTGCCGGGAGAAATATCAATAACCTCAGATATGCAGATGATACCACCCTTATGGCAGAAAGTGAAGAGGAACTAAAAAGCCTCTTGATGAAAGTGAAAGTGGAAAGTGAAAAGGTTGGCTTAAAGCTCAACATTCAGAAAACGAAGATTATGGCATCTGGTCCCATCACTACATGGGAAATAGATGGGGAAACAGTGGAAACAGTGTCAGACTTAATTTTTCTGGGCTCCAAAATCACTGCAGATGGTGACTGCAGCCATGAAATTAAAAGACGCTTACTCCTTGGAAGGAAAGTTATGACCAACCTAGATAGCATAATCAAAGGCAGAGACATTACTTTGCCAACAAAGCTTCGCCTAGTCAAGGCTATGGTCTTTCCTGAGGTCATGTATGGATGTGAGAGCTGGACTGTGAAGAAGGCTGAGCACCAAAGAATTGATGTTCTTGAACTGTGGTGTTGGAGAAGACTCTTGTGAGTCCCTTGGACTGCAAGGAGATCCAACCAGTCCATTCTGAAGGAGATCAGCCCTGGGATTTCCTTGGAAGGAATGATGCTAAAGCTGAAACTCCAGTATTTTGGCCACCTCATGCGAAGAGTTGACTCATTGGAGAAGACTCTGATGCTGGGAGGGATTGGGGGCAGGAGGAGAAGGGGACGACAGAGGATGAGATAGCTGGATGGCATCACTGACTCGATGGATGTGAGTCTGAGTGACCTCCAGGAGTTGGTGATGGACAGGGAGGCCTGGCGTGCTGCAGTTCATGGGGTCGCAAAGAGTCGGACACGACTGAGCGACTGATCTGATCTGATACATTTTATTAAGAATCAAGCAGCAAGAAAAGGACAAAAAAATAAATAATCTTACTTCAAAAAACCCTTACTACTTAAAGTTGAATATTCCAACAATTATGTCTTAAACTGAAATCTTAGGCCCCCTGGCTACTTCATTTTATAAAAACAATGATGTTTAGGGACTTCGCTGATGGTCCAGGGGCTAAGACTCCAAGTTTGACGGTTGGTCAGAGAACTAGTTCTCACATGCCACAACTAAGAGTTTGAATGCTGCAACTAAAGATCCCACATGCAGCAACAAAGATCAAAGATCCGGCCTGCCGCAACTAAGATGGGTGTATGTGTACACCCAAATAAATAATGAAAACAAATTTTTTAAAAAATGTTTGATTTTCAGGTGTGTATGTGTATGTGCGTGCACACACGGGTGTGCACATGCACGCTCATTTCTGTCTGACTCTTTGTGACCCTGTGGACTGTAGCTAGCAAGGCTCCTCTGTCCATGGAATTTTCCAGACAAGAATACTGGAATGAGTTGCCATTTTCTCCTCCAGGGGATCCTGCCAACCCAGGGATTGAACCTAGGCCTCTTGTGTGTGTCTCCTGCATTGGCAGGTGGATTCTTTACCATTTGCACCAACAATCATATAAACTTTTTATCATTTCCTCAGTAATTATTTTAAAACAAAGAATCATTAATTAAGCAACTAAAACAAGGCTCATCTACTCTCAAATTCTCCCCCTGAAAATTTGCATTATAAACTATTAAATTTTTTCACAAGTTTGCTTTTCACCCTATACAACACAAACATTACTCAACTTCTAGGCAGTCCCATTCAAAAATCCATTCCTCTAAAATCAATAAAAATTTGATTATAAAACAGTACTAGAGGAATATAGATTCTATCAACACAATGGCAATAACAATATTTTTGAGTGTGAACATGCTCTTCTCCTTTAAATAAAATTAGCAGGCTTCCAGACTTTATCAGCATCAGCACAGTTCTTGCAATAAATTTCTTCTAAATCAAACTTCAGGACTTTTAAGTGGTATAAATGTTTACTTCAACGCATGTTCTTTGATTAAAGCTGGAATTTCTTAAAGGTTATCTTTTTAAACATAAGAACTCTTATCTACACTCAGTAATTATATTTCTAAGTTTTTTAAAAAATTCTATATTAGAATTACATGTGAATATAATGCAATATATAATAAAATATAATATCAAAAGTATGTATTAAAATATCTATGAAATTAATGCCTTATTAAAAGCCATTTTTTGACTAAAACTCAAAGCATTCTAATTTCAATTATTTAACCAAATTTCTCTTTCTGGAATATAATGACCAACAAGTAACAGAACAAGTGCTTTCGGATTGGAAAAACAAAACCATTCTCTAAAAACACAGTTCAAGAGTATAATACAAACTTCTGCATTATTTTGTAAAAAAAAAAAACTCCAAGGAGTGAAATTATAAAACTTTTGAACTGGAAGGATCCTTATATATAATTAATTCCACATCTGAGTAGGAAAAACAGATTCAGAGAAGTGATGTCCAATGGTCACAATGAATGGATAGCAATCTGGGTCTCTCTGCCCACTGTTATTTCTATTACTGCCCCATTAAGGCAGCTGAAAAATAAAGGTAATTAACACAAAGACTGCAAAAAATTAAAATCATAAATCTGAATAAAGTGAAAGAAATTAAATGAAACCTAGATTATAAATAAACCTTCTTAACAGGAAGACTGGCTGACATAAAGAGCAAATCTAACAACTGAAATTATCACACTTCAGAATCATTATGACTACTGAGAAGACCAGAGAGATCCTACTAGTCATAATCAGTTAAAAGAAATCCAGTTGGGCACTGAATAAAACACAAAGGGTCCCTAATCTCAGGGGGCCAGGCCTGCACCAAGAGCTATATTTGAAATACTAATTTTCAGATGGCCATGATAGTATTTTTACTTTGGCGTTTTGAAATAATAGGATCAGACAAGTAACTAAAAAACGAAGAAAACAGAATTGTATATTTTATTTTCTAACTAAAATCATGACTACACAGGAAAAATGAAGAATGAAACTGAGAACATATGCTCAAGAAGTAAAATGCAACATTTTATCTTAGATTTAAAATGTTCTTTTTTCTGGTGGAGGAGGAGGAAGAGAAAAAGCACATGCATAGTTTATCACAGGACATTTTGATATATAGGGACAGAAAACGAAACAGATTTTGAAAAATACAGCAAGGCTTTAAGATAAGCATGATACTCTGAAGTCTAAGAGCCTGAATTACTCAGGTTCTAAAACTGACTAGCTGTTACTTCTTTTGGGAGTGTGATAACAGTAGAAAAGACTTGGATTTGAATTTTTCCAGCATCCCCAGGCTCCTACTTATGTGACCTGCAAAGTTATTCAGCCTTTCTGACTCTGAGCTCCCTCATCTGTAAAACAGGGAGTAATGATAGCTACTTAATATTATTTGTAAAACAAAACAAAACAAAAAAACATTCACTTACACATTCATTCATTCAGATGTTTAAAGTATAGGGATATAATGAAAGATTAAATTGCTGTCCTAAGAGAATCCATAGTCCGAGTTGGGAAAACTAGTAGATAGAAACAAATCTACAAGTGCCCAGAGGTTTAGTACAGAGAACTAAAGGAATAAAGTACAGTACCTCATTCACCCTGGGGTAGGGGTTCATGTCCAATTTCACACCTGGATTCATAGTGAAAGTTAACAAGAGAGACAAAGAAAAAGCATTCCAGGCAAAAAGAAAACACTTTGCACAGTGCCTAGTACATATATCTCCTAAAGGTTTAAGATGTACCTCCATAACATTAAGTTAAAAAAAAAAAAAAATCAAACACTATCCGGAGTACCATCTGATTTTGAAGGAAAAAAATGCATATACTTGTACAAAAAAGAATGAAAGAGAACATTAAAAATTAATAGTTTATTTTCTGCTTGATACATTCCACTAAAATATAAATGTCTACAATATTGAATACCTTTATAATTTTAAAAAATTCATTCTAATATTTGATGAATTTGAAGGAGAAATGAAAAACTGGGCAGCAAAGGAAAGAAAACAGGCCTTCCCATTGTAGTAATACTGGTTACCAGGGTGGGCTACAGTGTTAAGACTTCCTATCATTTTCTTTTGAAAATATTAATCATTGTTCATTGCATCTTTTTATTAGTTTTAAGATTTCCTCAGAAATGAAACAGGCAGAGTAATCCACCTAGGACTCAAGTATTCTCTGGGTTATACTGCCTCAAGAAAGTACTAAAAGTACTATAACCTTGAGGTCAAATGATATCAAGACAAGAACTAAGGACCCACCCACATTCTAGAAGTTTCTCAGGAGAGAAAGATCCAATGAAAAGAACTCCATACTAGCTAGCAGATTAGCATATGTAAAAAGGTATAGACCATGAAACACTTTTTTAAAAAGTTAAGAAAACTGAACAAATAAGAACTAGCTAATTATAAATCACCATGGTAGGTACTAAAAGGCATAAGAAAAACACTTTCAACAAGGTAATATAAAGTACAAGAAATAAATTGTCAATCATGTGTAGAAAATAAGATTAGGATAAGAAGAAATCAATCAGAAGGGTTGAGGATCCGTGCAACAAGACATGGGAAAAACATACCTCCCACTTCTTAAAAATCAGTGAATACTGTTCCAGTATTACACTGAATTATTTTCTATAATTCATAAAAATGCAAATAACACTAAATATCTTTTGATATAATGATCATTCTTTGTTTGAGTTAACACAGATACACTTCAAAAACACTCAACTTGGGCTCAATTCTGACACTTTCTAAATGCTCTTTTTTTAATGTTACTATTATATATTCCCCTTGCTGCTAAGTCGCTTCAGTCGTGTCCGACTCTGTGCGACCCCATGGACGGCAGCCCACCAGGCTCCGCCGTCCTTGGGATTCTCCAGGCAAGAACACTGGAGTGGGTTGCCATTGCCTTCTCCATTGTGAGAAAGTGAAAAGTGAAAGTGAAGTCGCTCAGTCGCGTCCGACTCCTAGTGACCCCATGGACTGCAGCCTACCAGGCTCCTCCATCCATGGGATTTTCTAGGCAAGAGTACTGGAGTGGTTTGCCATACCTTATAAAAAAAAATTACTAGGAAAATTGGGTAGTGATAATTAGCTAGCTAAGAAAACATAAATTCTGGGGTCATAGCTCTTCAGATTTTAATGCTGGTCATTCAAACTCTCTGTTCTATTTTTAAAATATAGTAAAATGTAGTAACCAACTTATTTGCACTCATTTGCATTCTTTCATATTTAACTCATTTGGTCCACATAATAACCTTGCAAAACAGGTAGGGGTTCTTATTTTATAAATGAAGAAATGAATTCTCTGAGAGGTTAAGTAACTTGCCCAGGGTGGCTCAGCAAGTAATGACTAAATATTATGGCCTTTTCTACTACCCACAAAATTCTATTTGAAAAATGTTAAAGGCATCTCTAAAATACGACATATACATTAAATTGACTTTAAATTACTGTTTTAATCCCTACAAAAATTTATTAATCAATCAATAACCAACATCAGTAAAACTTTAACAAAAACACACAAACTAAATAGTCAAATGTCACAAAGGTTCTTTCGGGACAAAATTTTATAAGAAACATTCACCCAATACAAATTTTTCCTCTCTTCATTTCCTTAATGCCATCTCATTTGTACTGAGATACCAGTTTTCCTAGGACTGATGAGAAATCTCCAAAGGGATTTTAATCACTGAAAATGTATTCCTAGAGCCCAAGTGTGGGGGAAAAAGCCAAGTATCAATCCAGATGAATAGCTAAAACTGATGTGGCTCAAGCAAATCAGTAGCGAAGAATATCAGTTTCCAGACACTGATTGCTGTCTGCCATACCTATCAGTTAGCATTATATCCACAAGGGGGTCCAAGCAGCACATGCCTTTTGGTTTCCCACAATGCATTCTGTTCCTAACTATGGCTGTGTGTTCACATAACAGTTAATAAGTCACACATGCTTAAATTGCTTCCACACTTAAGAGATGCAATAACCATGCTACTAGCACTCAAAGATCATTCTACAGTTCTACTAGACAATTTAAGCTATTACTAGTAACTAGAGAACAAGAGCTGGGTAAGAGGAGAAAAAAATACAGGTATGTCTGTAATTCAAATGTGGTATTTAATAGCAGTTGGTGAGGATCAAATGAAATAATGTGAAAACATTTTTAAACTTAAGTATGTTAAATGCAGGTGCAAATACTTATAATGGCATATATCACCATAAATGTATTACTTTTAAAGATACGAGTGAAGATTAAAATCTTGATAAAGTTTTCTTTTTTTAATATAGCATAAAACTGCTTCAAGTCTTTTCCATATAAAACAAAGGCAATACAATCTATGCCACTCCTAATGTAAGCACTAATTGGGTGCTTTCAATTCTATGGATGAAAAATGCTGAATAAATGTAAAAATACACATCACACCTAAAGATAATTATGTCTCTGGTTCAGTCTTATGATAGAAGTACCCACAAAATGATTCAAAAATCTTAAGGTATGTCTTTAAAAGTGTTTCCAAGTCATCTTTCCAATATGTAAAATTTGTGTATTAACAAAAACTATCCTCACTGCTCTGTCATTCCCAATGATCATCCCAGTAAAGCTCCAAGGAGGAAGCAATAAAATAGTGAACAATTCAACAGGGTCACCACAAATGAAAGGACATTTGTAATTATTTAAATTATCTACCTTAAGAAGAAGCAAATCTAATTCTATTATGTTGTAAATAAGTCAAGCAGAAATAAAGAAAAATACTCAGATCAAACTTCATAAACAATCATCCTGACTTCAAATCTCTCCCTGCATTATTACAAAACTCTGAAAGTTAGTTTAGAATTTTCTAATGTCATAATCAAAAATGTTACAGTTCAACATATACTGACAAACATTCACCAAGACTCTTCTTTAAAGGGAACTTTATATCCCAACATGTTGATATTTGGCTGCAAGTAGGTTTAACAAAAAAGCACCTTTCCTGGTGTTCCAAATTATAAGTAAAACACTAAATCAGATTTAAGAAAGAAAAAGAGGGATTTTTAGACTATGTAATTGTAACAGTAGTAATAAGTGCTGAAGAAATCCAACATATTAACTTAATATTCTTCTGGATAAATTAAGTTAAGCAGTATAGTTTTTTACAATTCAATTAAAAATTTACATATGGACAGAAAGGCAGGATTTTTGTTTCAAGTAAGTAGTATATATGACTATGCAACTTCAATTCAGTATTTTGATATCCTTGTTCATACTCCTTTGCCTCTTTATTATGTACTTATATTCTTTCCTTTTAATATCCCAGTACATTTTAAGTTTGAAATTCTGCAATATAATTTAACATATAAGGTTACACTAATTAATAACACTTTGTCCTAAATTTCAATCAAAAATATGTAGCTAAATCAAAGATCACAGTTTAAATCCACTGTTCTAACAGCACTTTAAAAAATACCCCAAGAAAAGGAATCCATCTCTCCTACAATGAAGCCACTCAAAATCTCACATCAGATTTGAAATCATTTTTATCAACAACTGATGAATCTAGCCATCAGTCTAACACTACACACTCAGTTCTCAGCCATTTCTTTTCCTTCTGTTCAAATTCTCATTCAGCTCTGCTTCATCTCCCCTTACAAAGAAATTTATAGGTAGAGAACAGACATATGACTAAAAATAAAATCATATTATCAAAATGTATTATCCCTAGAAAAATTGGATCTGGTGTAGAAAAATAAAAGCATATATGTACAATATAAAAATTAAGTTAAAAGCAAAAAAATTAACACTATCTAAACTAAGGATAATATTAATAGAGAAATTCTGTGTATATAAAAATTAAAAATGTATAAGGAATTATAAAAACAATAAATTAAAAAGATAAAGGTAAAAATCAAGTATACACAGGAATATACAATGGATTAACAATAATTAAAAAATAACTTGCTAAAGTAAAAGCCTCACTAACAGAAAAGAGCTAATTAAATAAACAAAATAAAGAGGATTATTTTCACCTATTAAAGCCACCAAAAGATTTTAAAAATTCATTCTAAGTATCTAGATGGTTAGATTATAAATTAGTACAATCTCCTGAAGAGCAATTTTATAATATAGAAAATGGATGAGACCCCTGACCTGATAACTCCACTTCAGAAATATAGCCCAGGAAAACAACTGGGGAAAAAAAGGGGAAAAAGCAGAATGACTACTTAACTATACAAAGATATTAGTGAAAAACTGCAAGTAACCCAAATGCTCAACTAGCAATTGAGTTCTAATCACAGCAACTTAAATAAAACTGAATCTTTCCTTGCCATTAAAATAACAATAGCTATTCAAATATAGATAAATATATGTAAAAGTGTTAAGAAAACATAAAGCATGAAGTGGATACTGATTGCAAATACATGAAAATATGCCTTTACAATATAAGGAAAGGAAGTCTAGTGAAATGGGCTTTGTTTAGTTTTTTGTTTTTCTCTGTGTATATTTGTGCGTGTGTGTGTGTGTGTGTGTGTGTGTGGTTAGAAGACTGTATTTTTAATACTTTTGATGCTCATTTCCTTTTTACCACATCAAGTTAATTTTTTAAAAGCGTTTTCCTTTTTAAAAATGCTACTTGTTTAAAAGATACACTTGGAGACAAATAAATGCTAACCAAAAAATTTGTCGATACAGCTTAGTATGAAGCACTATTTTCAAAACCACATTAGTCATAAAGTGTTAAAACATATTGGGAGGCATTGTTGTGTTTGCCCTTTTTTGGCAGGACTTCAGTCCAACAAAAAGTTCTGACTACAAATTAAATAAACTGGAAATACATGCAATTTTTCAGAAATAATTTTTATCCGAGAATTTTTGCCATTAATAGTACAGATGATGGAGTTTATCCTTATCCCAAGTATTATACCATTTTCTGTGCTTTGCAAAACTAAAAAATTTAGATTTGGTAATTAGCATGGTTTCATTCTTGTAATTTAATACAAAGAAAAATCAAATGAACACCAAAGTAATTTAAATATTGTCTTGCTGAAAGCAAACTTTAAATAATGTTATTTATATTTAGAGTCTACCATATCCCTCCAACTTACTTTAATTTTCCTCCATTCGGATCTTATCGGAAGGACAAGTGGCTGAATTTAGATTTTAGCAATATCATACCTTTCTCCTTCCATTTCCTTCCAACTGACTGTGCCAGTGGATAACACAAAGTAACACACTCCCCCCTAAATAAAAAGTATCACCTTTTTGTGTGTGTCAATGCCAAACAGAAGGTGCATTTACACTATGAATTATATCTATAAGACAAACAACAGTGAATCCAATGCTTTTGGTCCTTTACTAAACTATATTCTATTTTAAAATTTTAAAAACCATTGTTGTCTCCTTGTAAATACCAAACTGTGTTTCATTAGTCCTCAAAAAACGCATATAGTTCTTATCTAGTGAAATTTTAACTACACAAACGGGATTTAATAATGACTAAAGCTATTTTCTAAAATCTGAGCCATACAAAGATTATGCTATTATTCCGCAGTCGATTATCTAAACCTGGCAAATTTTGAAATTAGCTCGAAGCTCCCTATTATTTTTAACTGTGCCGTTTTTCCCTAGTCCAGTGTCTGTCAATTCCCCTTCCGAAGCCCCTTCGCAGTGCCGCCCGACTGCTTCCCCCCCTAAAAAAAGGCTAAGCCTGGCCTCAGTTCCCGTATTTTAAGCCACGACCAACCAGAGACCAGTTTTCTTCCACTAATCCGGAACTCCCGGCTGTTACCAACGCTGTCATTGGCCAGCGTCAGTCCTTGGTACGTGCCCCAAGATAACCCCCGGGTTTCTCTCCTTTTTCCCCCTACAATAGGCCTTTCCTGATGCTTGTAACATATTTATAAACCACAACACGGCATCCCTGATAATCAACTCACATTCTTCAAAGTTTTCGGGTGGAAACAAACGAGGCCAAGGGGAGGGCAAGATACCTTTTCTCCGACTCGCCAAGAGGGGGGAAGGGACGTTCATCGGCTCAGCACCGAGCTCTAGAGCCGCGTTGGTAGAAGGATCGGGGGTAGGCTGGGGGTACAAGGTGGTGGAAAGGGAGTGAAGAAAGAGTTGGGTTGAGTTGAAATGAAAACTTTACTCACCAGATCCTCGAAGCTTCTTCGGTGCTCTCTCCCCTCCCAGTCTAAGCGGCGCGGAATAAGCTGGGGGCCGGCAAAAAGAAAGGGTGGAGGGGGCAACGATAAAGGCCAAGCCTTTGCTCCGCATCAACCCGACCCAGCTTGGGTCCGGGTCCTCGACCCTTGGCGTCTTTATTTCTCTGGCCTGATAGCTGTTGTCTCAGAACTAGACGAGTGTGGGGGGGGGGGGAAGGAGGCCGAGGAGGAGGAAATCCTGAAAAACCACCTCCCACAAGCATAAAATGGGGTGAGTTAGGACCCCAGAGATATCCGCCCCCTTTGAGGGAAGGAGCCGGTTCACCCCTGTAGCAAACAGCTATGAGTGCCCAGATCCGAGACTCCCTCCCAGCCCTTGCCCTCCGCCCCTTACTTGCCCTCCCCTTCCTCCAGTCTCACCCAAACCCTACCCACCTCTTCCCGAAGGGGCTACGTACCTGATGCTCCTCGAGTTCCTGCACTAGCACCTGAGCAAAAGGGAAACACGGATTATGACGAGCAGCTCGGGCCATCACCCATTCCTCCCTCCCCAATTCGAACCCAGCCGCTGACTGTAGAGCTACTCAAGGCCGGCCTTTACCTCAACCACAACGAAACCGCACACTCTACTGCCTCGATTTCCCCATTGGGACCATTCCCCAAGACTCCCACATCTCCTTCCCCTTCTCACCTGAGCGGATTTGTTGCAGGGTCCGGATTGCAAGAATCTAGCGATCAGGTAATACAGCTCTGAGGAAAAGGAGGGGGGGGGGGGGTGGGGAAGAGGTTGAGAGGGAGGCAAAGAGAAATAGAAGCTTTTTCAAAAGAAACTGACAGCCGCCGCGCTAAGCCCCCATCCTCTTAACCCCCGGACACAGCCACCCACCGGCTTCGATCTGGGTAGGTGCCGCCGCCATCCTTTTCCTGGGGGGGGTTTGGGGGCTTCGCTCCAGAGGGGCTGGCGGGGGGAGAGTGGGGGCGCTGTCTCTATTGTGGTGAAGCCCCCATGCCCAGGAGTCCCGCCGCTTCCGCCGCACTCCGCGTCCCAGTTTCGGTCTTTCTCGGATTCATCGCATCACGTTTCGACCCATAGATATTCTAGCCCAAGAGCTGAGGAGGCGGAGGAGGAAGGAGAGTAAGAGAGAGAAGAGGAGGGAGGAGCCGAAGTGTCGGAGGGGTGGGCGGGGGCAAAGGGGGTGGAGAGAGGGGAGGGTAAAAACTGTAAGAGGTAACTGCAGCGCTCGTTGTTCGCCGCCAGGGGCACTAAGGCAGCCGCCAGTCCTCCTCTCTCCTAGACGGCCACGGTTGCCTAGCTACTACTCCCAGAAGGAAGGGGAGGTGCTAACTGATGGCCGACGCTCTGGCAGCCGCCGCAGAACTCGGTGGTGACGTTCCCTTCCACGAGCTCCTGAATCCGTTGCCCTTCCTGTGAGAGCAGTCAGGTCCTTTCCTGTTAAGGACTTTTCCTTCTGGCTGGTGATGAGGGACTTGTGAGGAGCCAACTTGACTCAGCGTCTTTCTTAGATTTCCTCACGGCACCAAAGAGGCTTTATTTTTTTGCCTCTCTTCCACGGAAAGGAGGTTAGCCGCTAAAGGATCTTGTGACTGAAAAAGAAAAGGATCCCCTACTTCCTTGTTTTTCTTTAAAATGATTTTTGTGCGGGATGAAAATGCTGTGTAGTTAAAAGTCCAGAGGGCAGGGCTCATATTGTTACAGAGAAACAGCAGCTATCAAATGTCCCCTGGTTCTGATAAATATTTCAGGAAGAATTAGCTGTCAGACATGAAGATTTTACTTTTCCACTTCTGAATGGTTCAGTTCAGTTCAGTCGCTCAGTCCTGTCCGACTCTTTGTGACCCCCATGAACTGCAGCACGCCAGGCCTCCCTGTCCATCACCAGCTCCCGGAGTCCACCCAAACCCATGTCCATCCAGTCAGTGATGTCATCCTACCATCTCATCCTCTGTCCTCCCCTTCTCTTGCCCTCAGTCTTTCCCAGCATCAGGGTTTTTTTCCAATGAGTCAGCTCTTCACATTAGGTGACCAAAGTATTGGAGTCTCAGCTCAGCATCA
Source organism: Tragelaphus eurycerus (assembly GCA_935064755.1). Classification (NCBI taxonomy): domain Eukaryota; kingdom Metazoa; phylum Chordata; class Mammalia; order Artiodactyla; family Bovidae; genus Tragelaphus; species Tragelaphus eurycerus. Next base: position 10,580,875 of record CAKXYN010000046.1, on the reverse strand, counting down.
GTCCTTCCAATGAACACCCAGGACTGATCTCCTTTAGGATGGACTGTTTGGCTCTCCTTGCAGTCCAAGGGACTCTCAAGAGTCTTCTCCAACACCACTGTTCAAAAGCATCAATTCTTAGGCGCTCAGCTTTCTTTATAGTCTAACTTTGACATCCATACGCGACCAGTGGAAAAACCATAGCCTTGACTAGATGGACCTTTGTTGGCAACGTAATGTCTCTGCTTTTTAATATGCTGTCTACGTTGGTCATAACTTTCCTTCCAAGGAGTAAGCGTCTTTTAATTTCATGGCTGTAATCACCATCTGCAGTGATTTGGGAGCCGAGAAAAATGAAATCAGCCACTGTTTTCACTGTTTCCCCATCTATTTGCCATGAAGTGAATGTTTAACACATGTCATATCTGTCCCTTTCCTATAGGGTAATTTTCAGTTGTGTCTTCAAATACTGCCAAAATATTTTTATGTTAACCATGGATTTTTATGCATTATTTCATATCTGTATACAAGGTATTTTACAGGTTTGGGGCAACGTTTGTTATTCAGTATAAAACGCCTCTTAGTATAATACTGATTTTCACTATTTGGTTACTGAACTCTTTAAGTGATGAAAGGATTTGTAGAGTAATTGACACATATAATGAACAGTCTTCTTCCCTATTTTCTCTTTCAGTTCAGTTGCTCAGTCGTTTCTAACTCTTCACGACCCCATGGACTGCAGCACGCCTGGTGTCCCTGTCCATCACCAACTCTTGGAGTTTACTCACATTCATGTCCATTGAGTTGGTGATGCCATGCAATCATCTCATCCTCTGTCTTCCCCTTCTCCTCCTGCCTTTAATCTTTCCCAGCATCATGGTCTTTTCCAATAAGTCAGTTCTTTGCATCAGGTGGCCAAAGTATTGGAGTTTCAGCTTCAGCATCAGTCCTTCCAATGAATATTCAGGACTGATCTCCTTTATGATAGACTGGTTGGATTTCCTTGCAGTCCAGGAGACTCTCAAGAGTCTCCTCTAGCACCACAGTTCAAAAGCATCAATTCTTCAGTGCTCAGCTTTCTATATAGTCCAGCTCTCACATCCATACATGACTACTGGAAAATCCATAGCTTTGACTAGACAGACCTTTGTTGGCAAAGTAATGTCTCTGCTTTTTAATATGCTGTCTAGGTTGGTCATAGCTTTTCTTCCAAGGAGCAGGCATCTTTTAATTTCATGGCTGCAGTCACCATCTGCAGTGATTTTGGAACCCCAAAAAATAAAGTCTGTCACTGTTTTCATTGTTTCCCCATCTATTTGCCATGAAGTGATGGGAACAGATGCCATGATCTTAGTTTTCTGAATGTTGAGTTTTAAGCCAGCCTTTTCACCCTCCTCTTTCACTTTCATCAAGGCTCTAATTCTCTCTTTTGTAATGTCATGTTCCCACCTCAAGCCCTGACTAAAAAGTTCTTAATGGAAGCTGAACCTGATGAAACCAGAAATGCTGTTTAAGCTGCATGTACTATTTACAGTGAAATATTCCAATTTGAAGGTTCACCTTTTAAGGTTAGGACTGGATTCTTAGGAATTTGATTTCCTCCCACAGAGCTCAGCTAGTGACCACAGTGGGCCTAGAATTACATCATATTGACATAAACTTAGCATACCTTTGTTAGCTCTCACTCTAGCCATTATTTTCCCCTCAGAGAGAACCACACAAGATATGTGATATGATAGGTCTGTCTTAGGTCATTATGCTATAGTACTTGATAAGACAAATGCCATTAACTAAAAAAAATTAGATATTGAAAAAAAATATAAGCCCTATATAAGTAATTGCAAGTAGCTCAGCAAAACACCAGACTGAATACATTTTACAGATCAAGTATAATATATATAACAGTTTACATTAAGCCATTACCATGTACAAAGCACTTTACATAATTTATCTCATTTAATCTTTATAATGACACTAGGAGGTAGTTTCTATTGTTATCTGCATTTTACAAATGATAAAAATACTGTATGACTTTGGACAACTCACTTACAAATTCTTTGTGTATAAAATGTAATAATATTTGCCATCCCATTTCAAAGGAACTGCTGTAAAAGTAATGTCAATATATTTTTGTCATATTTCAAATTTTATAGGGCATTGTTATTTCCATGATCCTAAGTATCAATCTAGGTACACACAGGAGAGAAAAAGCACACAGTAATTTGAATATAAAAAGTTTAAGGTACAGAATTATTAACAATAACAGAAAATAACAGAAGATTGGAATAATGAGGAATTACCTAATAAGGTGTAATGAGAACTCAAAAAAAAAAAAAAAAAATAGAAATAGAAGACATAGTATATAATATAATGTGCTCAGTTGTGTCCAGCTCTTTGAGACCTTATGGACTGTGGCCTGCCACGCTCTTCTGTCCATGGAATTTTCCAGGCAAGAATACTAGAGCTGGTTTTGATTTCCTACTCCAAGGGATCTTCCCAACCCAGGGATCAGGCCTGCTGTCTCCTATTGGCAGGCAGATTCTTTACCACTGAGCCACCTGGGAATCCCCGCATCTGTTTTTTAGAATAAGGCTAATGTTTTGAATTATTTTGTTGCAATTAAAATAACCTGTGGGGCTTTCCTGGTGGCTCAGTGGTAAAGAATCCACCTGTCAGTGAAGGAGACAGGTTCAATCCCTGATCCAAGAAGATTCCACACACCTCAGAGCAACTAAACCCATGTGCCACAACTATTGAGCCAGTGCTCTAGAGCCTGGGAGCCACAAATACTGAAGCCCACATGCCCTAGAGCCTGTGTTTTGCAAGAAGACCCAGCACAGACAAAAATGAATAAATAAATAAAATTATTAAAAAAATCACCTGTGGCTAAAGTCTTAACCCTGTAGCTAAAGGCTTAACTGAGAGGAGAAGGAAATTTTTATAAATTAAAGCAAATATGGATTTATGTAGAAAAGTCAGGAATGTTTACCTGATAGATGTGTTAGTTACAAGGGCTGCCATAACAAATTATTGGGCTGACCAAAAATTTCCTTTGACTTTTAAGTAAAAATTAAAGACACAGCTTTCATTTTTACCAAGAAATTTATTGAATAGTGTGTTGCCGTTTTGTTCCACTACCTTCTGCCATGTTTCAGGTAACTTCATAATCCCATCTTCACAAAACTTTTTATCTTTTTGAGCAAAGAACTGTTCCAGGTGCCTTTTTACAGTCTTCCAGGGAGTGTTCTTGCCTGGAGAATCCCAGGAACAGGGGAGCCTGGTGGGCTGCCGTCTATGAGGTCGCACAGAGTCGGACACGACTGAAATGACTTAGCAGCAGCAGCAGCAGCAGGGAATTGAAATTTCTTCCATTAAGAGAATTTTGTCAAGACTGAAATTAAATGGATATCTGAAGGTGCAGTGTCTGGTAAATACAGTGGATGAATCAGAACTTCCCAGCCAAACTGTAACAGTTTTTGCCTAGTCATCAAGGAAACGTGCAGTCTTGCATTATCCTGATGGAAGATTATGCATTTTATGCTAATTCCAGATGCTTATCATTAAGTACTGCTTTCAGTTGGTCTAATTGGGAGCAGTATTTATTGGAATTAATCATTCGGTTTTCTGGAAGGGGTTTATAACAGAGAGCTCCCTTTCAGTCCCACCATATGCATAACATCACCTTCTTTGGATGAAGATCAACCTTTGGTGTGGTTGATGGTAGTTCATTTCACTTTCCCCATCATCTCTTCCATTCCATATTGTTGTACAGTATCCATTTTTCATCACTGGTCACAGTTTGTTTTAAAAACAGAATGTTTTTGCTACATTTCAGTAGAGAATCATATGTGAAAATAGTCAAGAATGCCCCCAATCTCCCCCCGCCAACTTAACTTACTGCAACCCAAGCATCAAAGCGATTAACATAACCAAACTGGTGCAAATGATTTTTGACACTTGATTTCGATATTTTGGGTATGTCAGTTATCTCCTGCGTTGTCTAACATTGATTGCTTTCAAATAATGTCTCAATTTGATCATTATAAACTTCAACTGGTCTACCTGACTATGGAGTGTTTTCCAACCAGAAATCTCTAGCATGAAACTTTGTATACCACTTTTGACACATTTAATTAGTCACAGCACCTTCTCTATACACTGCACAAATCCTTTTTGTGTGTTTCAGTTGCATTTTTACCTTTCTTGGAATAATAAAGCATAATATGCTGAAAATGTTGCTTTTCCTCTTCCATCTTCAATATTAAAATGGCTACACAAAAATTCACCTATTTTGATTTTTTTTTTAATTCATGCTGATATGACAGCCATCACAATACAATCTAACAAAATTGTTCCAAATGAAGTTAAAGACAACTTAAGCACTATGAGAGCCCTATTAAGGAAACTACCAAACAAACCTTTTGTGGTATTTAACCCAATGCTACAAACTGGGCAGCTTAAAATAACAGAATTTGTTTTATGAGAGTTTTGGAGGCCAGAAGTCTGAAATTAAACTGTCACCAGGCCAGAATTCCTCAAAATTTCTGGTGAAGAACCCTTTTTCAGCTTTGAAGGCTCCTGGCATTCCTGGAAATTATGGTTGCCTAACTCATAGCTCAGGCTTCCCAGGTGGTGATAGTGTTAAAGAACCTACCTGCCAATGCCAGAGACTTAAGAAAGATGTGGGTTCGATCCCTGGGTCAGGAAGATTCCCTGGAGGAGGGCATGGCAACTCACTCCAGTATTATTGCCTGGAGAATCCCATGGACAGAAGAGCCTGGCAGGCTATCATCCATAGGGTCACAAATAGCTGGACACCACTGAAGCGACTTAGCATGCTTGAACTCAAATTTCTGCCTCTGGCTTAACATGGCCTTCTTCCTTGTGTGTCCCTGGGTTAAACCTCCTTCTCTTTGTTCTCTTACAAGAATACCAGTCATTAGGATTTGACCCCATCCCAAATCCAGAATAATCTTGAGCACCTTAACTTAGATACATCTGCAAAGACTCTATTTTCAAACAAGGTCATATTCACAGGTACTAGAGGATAAGGCATAGACATATTTTTTTTTGGATAATGCATAACTAAACCCACAAAATATTTATTTTATTCTGACTCTATAAAAATCACATTTTAAGGGAAGATAAAAGTTGAAAATATAATAGTTCTCCCCAGGATGACCAAAAAGAAAAAAAGAAAAAAAGATAGGAAATTCTGAGATGGAGGGACAGAAGTAGTAAATAAGGAGATTAAGAGACTTTCCTGGCTTTCCAGTGGTTAGGACACCATGCTTTTACTGCCATGGGCCCAGGTTCAATCCCTGGCCAGGGAACTAAGATCCTGCAAGCAACTAAGCACTGCCAAAAAAGTTAAAAAAAAAAAAAAAAAGATTAATATAACAAACTTTGTAAATAAATAGTTGCTTTCTTTCCCTGTCTCCATTTCTTAAAATAACAAAATTATATATTTTGGTAATTAAAATAACATGCTTTTACATTAAAAGCATATCACATGCATTATAATATGTTATTAATAATTTATTTTAACACATGCATAGGTGTAATATAACAAAAATAGAGAAAAAAAGAGGGAAAAGAACTATAGAAGAGTATCATTTGTAGATCTCAAAAGAATTAATTTGGTATAAAAGCAAACTGTATTCTATTAAGAGGTACAAAGTCAGCCCTAGATGAACCACTAAGAAAATAACTTTAAAAATAGTGAAAAAAACACAAAAATTTTTTAAATTTCAAAAAATAAAATTCCACTAAGAAGTATTTGCTTAGTGCAAAAGAAAGGAAGAAAGTAAGAGTAGGACAAAAAAGACATGAGATGTATAGAAAAAATATTAAAATGGCAGACATAAATCTAACTACATCAATAAAAACATTACATGTGGATGGATAAGTTTCACTTTTGGCATGATAGCATGAAGAGCTTTGTAGACCAGCTCCCCAGTTAAACTAGTAAAAATTATAAAATGTAAACAATCATTTAAAATTTCTGAAAATGGTCCTAATGGCATAAAACAATTTAAAAAAAAAACATGTTGAAGAAATATACTAAAACTTTAATAACAGTGAAAGTTTATGGTATTTGAACCAAGACCCACTTCCTTCCTCTACCTACTGAAGCTTATCACTGCAGAGTAGAATGGCCAAGAACACAGGGCTCCCTCTCCCCTTGCTTCTCAGTTGAAGGGCTATATTCTTGTGTGGGAAAGGACATAAGTATTTCTCATACTTCTGCCAGCTACCGATTGCTGAGGCTAACTTCTGAATAACCAAGAGGTGGTAGCCCCCTTCTTTTACCCAACCCCCAGTCATGGGACTACATCTTGGTCATGATGGGTAGTATTGGGAATACTGGGGCCTCAATCACCCTTGCACCAGATTGAGGTACAGGAGGTATATGCTAAATAGGTAAGGCAAAGAGACCTAGGCCTGTTGCTCCCTTCCTACACAGAGCACTCATCTCCAAAAGCAGAGATGTCAGAGAGAAGTGTGCTATTGTCCTGGCCCTCAGTACCAAAGCTGTAGCTCAGATATTTTGTCCTAGGAAAAAAACTGATCTAAGAATAGAGAGCTCTTAATCTTCACCCAAAAGAACTGATTTCATTTGCAACAGAATAAAGAAATTCAAACCTAAAAGCACTCTAAAAAACAGTGAAGATAGTGGTAAAAGAGGATTTTAAGAAAATTGGTATATTCTTTGGAATTATGGGCTAGACCATAGGCTGGTTAGCTTGCAGGAAATAAACATAGAAAAAAGACAACTGAAAAAAGCCCTCTTGGGAATTTCCTGGTGTCCAGTGGCTAGAATTCTGCACTTTCACTGCAAAAGTCCCAGGTTAGATCCCTAGTTGGGGAACTGAGATCCCAGAAGCTATGTGGTGAGCCAAAAAAAAAAAAAAAAAAAAAAAAAACTCTCTCCTGAAGTCAGAGCAAATCACAAACACCAGCTTAGGGAAATCCCTCTTCAAAGGAGCCCAAATTTGACTGGATCAGACTGTGAAGCAGTAATACCCAAGGGTATTGTTGAAAACAGTAGAGCAAACAGCAGGCAAATAATGAAATTTAAGCGCTGGAAGTGGTCAGAGAAAGAGACAAAGAGAACCCTGCCAAAATTAGTGTCATCCCCCACCCTCTGAGGGTCAACATCAAGGTCTTCACATAGTGTAAACAAGCACATAACAAAGACATGGAGGTGGGGGGAAAAACAGTACCCAGAGTTGCTGCAATATGTCTAAAATGTCCAGTTTCCACTAAAAAAAAAAAAAAAAAGACATGCAAAAGAATAGGAAAGTATGAGCCCTACACCAGTATAAAAAGGGGGGGGGCAACAAAAACTTCCTGTGAAAATGATCAGATTATATTAGATTTAATAGTCAAAGCCTTCACAGTAACCATTATAAATATGCTCAAAAAACTAAAGGAAGCCATGATTAAAGAAGGAAAGTATGACATCAATGTCACATCAAATAAAGAGTATAAAGAAAACTTATATTTATTTAAAAAATGGAGATTTTTGGTTTCAATAGAACAATAACTAAAATGTAAAACTCACTAGAGGGAACAAGAGTATATTTGAACTGGCAGAATAAAAAAAATATCAAAATAAAAATAAACCAGTAGGACTACATCAAACTAAAAAGGTTCTTCACAGCAAAGGAAGCAACAAATTAAAAAGGCAACCTACTAAATGGGAGAAAATATTTGCAAGTTATATATCTCATAATAGGTTAATATCCTAGTACATGAAGAACTCACACAATTCATTAACAAAAAACAAACAATTTGACTTAAAAATGGCAGAGAGGGAATTCCCTAGAGATCCAGTGGTTAAGGCTCAGTGGTTTCAATCCCTGATCAGAGAACTAAGATCCTCCAAGCCACAGGATGCAGGGGGAAAAAGGGGAGGGTGAGAATCTGAATAGACATTATGCCAAAGAAGACATAATAGTTACATGAATAGATGCTCAACACTACTAATCATCAGGGAAATGCAAATCAAAACCACAATGAGAAAAAAAGAAACACACAATGAGATATCACTTCACACCTGTTAGAATGGCTATCACCAAAAAGAAAAGAAATGACAAGTGTTAGCTAGGATGTGGAGAAAAGGGAACCCCTGTGCACTGCTGTGGAGAATGTAAATTGGGGCAAACACTTTGGAAAATGGTATAGAATTTGCTTTTAAAAGCTAAACACAGAGCTAGCATATGATCCAGAAATTCTGCTTCTGGGTATTTACCTGAAGAAAATGAAACCACTGTTTCAAAAAGTTATATGCACTCCCAAGTTCTTTGCTGGACTTCCCTTGTGGCTCAGCTGGTAAAGAACATGCCTGCAATGCTGGAGACCTGGTTTCGATCCCTGGGTTGGGAAGATCCCCTGGAGAAGGGAAAGGCTACCCACTCCAGTATTCTGACCTGGAGAATTCCAGGCCAATGCAGGGGACATGGATTTGATTCCTAGTCTGGGAAAATTCCACATGCCTTGGAGTAACTAAGCCCTGCAGGCCACAAGTACTGAGCCTGTGTGCCTAGACCCAGAGCTGGGCAACAAGAGAAGCCACCACAATTGCACACCACAGCTAGAGGATAGCCCCCACTCACCACCACCAGAGAACGCCCTCATGCAGCACTGAAGACCTAGTGCAGCCAAATATAAATAAATAAATAATTTTTTAAAGAACGAGTACTAACATATGTGGCTTGGGAGTATTAGAAGGAAAGAAGAGTGAGAAAAGAGAGAATAAAAAAAAATTAGAAAAAATGATGACAGTTTATTGAAAAACAGTACTCAAAACATGCAGGAAGCTTCAGATCAGATCAGATCAGTTGCTCAGTTGTGTCCGACTCTTTGCGACTCCATGAACTGCAGCACGCCAGGCCTCTCTGTCCATCACCAGCTCTCGGAGGTCACTCAGACTCACATCCATTGAGTCAGTGATGCCATCCAGCCATCTCATCCTCTGTCGTCCCCTTCTCCTCCTGCCCTCAATCCCTCCCAGCATCAGGGTCTTCTCCAATGAGTCAACTCTTCGCATGAGGTGGCCAAAATACTGGAGTTTCAGCTTTAGCATCATTCCTTCCAAAGAAATCCCAGGGCTGATCTCCTTCAGAATGGACTGGTTGGATCTCCTTGCAGTCCAAGGGACTCTCAAGAGTCTTCTCCAACACCACAGTTCAAAAGCATCAATTCTTTGGTGCTCAGCCTTCTTCACAGTCCAGCTCTCACATCCATACATGACCACAGGAAAGAGCATAGCCTTGACTAGGCGAACTTTTGTTGGCAAAGTGATGTCTCTGCTTTTGAATATGCTATCTAGGTTGGTCATAACTTTCCTTCCAAGGAGTAAGCGTCTTTTAATTTCATGGCTGCAGTCACCATCTGCAGTGATTTTGGAGCCCAGAAAAATAAAGTCTGACACTGTTTCCACTGTTTCCCCATCTATTTCCCATGTAGTGATGGGACCAGATGCCATAATCTTCGTTTTCTGAATGTTGAGCTTTAAGCCAACCTTTTCACTCTCCACTTTCACTTTCATCAAGAGGCTTTTTAGTTCCTCGTGAACTGCAATTAGGAAAAATGCAAAGAGATCCACAAATAGTCACATTATAGTAAAAATTCTGAAAGATAAAGACAAAGAGGAAGCCTGGAAAGCAGCAAAAGAAAAATGATTTATGTCTTACAAAGGATGATTAAAAGCTGATTTCTCATCAGAAACAATGGAGGACAGAAGGCAGTGGACAACATATTTAATGTGCTCAAAGAGGAAAAAAAAAATTAAAGATGAATACTATATCCATGAGAACTATCTTTTAAAATGAAGGTGAAATAAAAAAATTACCAGATAGAAAGTGAGATAATTTGTTGCTAGCAGACCCATATTACAAAAGCTATCAAGGTGTCAGGAAGCATTTAACAGGAGGCTTCCTGTGTGCTGTTTTGGATCTGTCAGGAATCCTCTGTTCCTTATTAATTCCTGAAGGAGAGGCAAAGCCTCTCTTGGGGCTGAGGGATCCAGGCATTTCCTTTGTTAGTTTTTCAATATGGTGATAAATACCCTCTTTCTTCTTGTGAACAATATGGTAAAAATAATTGCTTACAACTCTCTCTCTCTTTAATATAGATCACCTATGTTTTGTAAGTCTGAAATTTTAATCTTTATTTGAGAATAACTACCTTGTAAGACAGTATATATGCCCATACCATGTTGATTAAAACACCTCTGCTTCATCAGAGCTTTGGTCCCTGTGTCTTGCTTTCTTTCACTCTCTCTTTCTCTCTCTTTTTCAGGCTAATTCTCTGGAGTGCAGAAGCTCTCTGGGTTCACTTTCTTGCCTGGGCTTCTAAGACCCTCTTGAAAAGGCACTCTGCGCCTTCACCCGCCTCGAGAGGGCGCCTGAGGCCTTCGTGAACAGAGCAAGCCCCGTGTCAGGGACTTCATTGGTTTTCTGCATAAACCAAGGAATATCAGCCTCTTTCTCTATCCTTTACTTTCTTATCATCGACTCTGGACCACCAGGTTCGGTCCATTAAAGGACCTCAACACAAGGGAAATTATTTTGTCTGAAAGCAACTGAATCCAGACAAAAAAATTTTTCAAATCCACATGGAAAACAAAACTCAATGGCAAAGATAACTGGATGAATTACAAAAGACAGTAAAAATATATTTCTCTTATATTGTTGAATTATTTTATGATTGTATAAAATAAAATGTTTAACATATCACATATAGAAGTGTAATATATTTGCAGATAACAGCAAACAGAAGGTGAAGAACAAAGTTGCATTGGGTTAAGAATGCAATACCATAGTAAGTCAGATCTGTAGGAATAAATGCAAAGTGCAAGAAATAACAAATAATCACATTAATATAACAAAAGCTATAAATATATACTAGTTCTTCTCTTCACTTCTTTAAAAGATTAAATTACATAAGGTAATGGTTATAATAATATATTGCGTGGATTGAAAAATTTATAAATGTAATATGTTTAACAAAGGGGGAATGGAGTAGAGTCATATAGGAATAACATTTCTATATCTCCACAGAATTAAGTTATTATAAATCTTAAGACAATTCTGATGATTTATAATGTACATAGTAAGCTTCAGAACCACTATGGAAATAACTCCCCAAAATGTAGTGAAAATATTATTAAATCAATTTGAATGCTGCATCATAAAATATCCACTTTAATGCAAAAGAAAGAAACATATAAGGAGTAGACGGACAAAAATGAACAAAAAGTAAAATGATACAACTGTTGGTAGGAATGTAAATCAATGCAGTCAGCAGGGCAAACAGTATAAGTTTCCTCAGGAAATTAAAAAAAAGAACTAACATGATCCAGCAATCCCACATCTGTGTATATATCTAAAGGAAATGAAATAACTTGTGCAGATATCTGCACTTTCATGTTCATAACATTATCCTCAATAGCCAAGACAGGGAAATATCCTAAGAGTCAATAAACAAAGGATAGAGAATATCTGGTATAAGGACTTACCTGGCTGTCCAGTGGGAAGGTGTCCCAAGCTTCCAATGCAGGGGGTGCAGGTTCAATCCCTGGTTGGAAAACTAGGATCCAATATGCTAAACTGCTGCTGCTGCTGCTGCTAAGTCTGCTGCTAAATCGCTTCAGTCGTGTCCAACTCTGTGCGACCACATAGACGGCAGCCCACCAGGCTCCACCATCCCTGGGACTCTCCAGGCAAGAACACTGGAGTGGGTTGCCATTTCCTTCTTCAATGCAGGAAAGTGAAAAGTGAAAGGGAAGTTTCTCAGTCATGTCCGACTCTTCGGCTTCTCCATCCATGGGATTTTCCAGGCAAGAGTGCTGGAGTGGGGTGCCATTGCCTTCTCCAATGCCACACAGTGCAGCCAAAAAATGAAAAAAAAATCTGATATATACATATTTATATAACATTATTCATCCATAAAAAACACTATTCATCCATAAGAAAAGGAAATTCTACCATTTGCAACAATGTGAATAAGATTTGAGGGCCTTTTGCTAAGTGAAAGAAGTCAGACAGAGAAAGTCAAATACTGTATACTCTCGTATATTTTTTGATTCACATTTATATGTGAACCTAAAAAGGCTAAATATAAAAAATAAGAGTGGAATGATGGCTGCCAGGAGCAAGGGAGTAGGAATATAGGGAGATGTTGGTCAAAGGGTGCAAACTTCTAGTTATAAGATAAAGAAGTTCTGGGAATCTAAGTGTTGTGTTAAGTTATTTTTAAGTAGAGCATCAGTGTCAGGTGGTGAGCATAGCTCAAGAAAAGACCACAAGAGGATTAAAATAGAGAAGTTTTGAGGGCTTCCCCTGGTGGACTGTGAAGAAAACTGAGCGCTGAAGAATCGATGCTTTTGAACTGTGGTGTTGGAGAAGACTAGAGAGTTCCCATGGACTGCAAGGAGATCCAACCAGTCCATTCTAAAGGAGATCAGTCCTGGGTATTCTTTGGGAGGAATGATGCTAAAGCTGAAACTCCAGTACATTGACCACCTCATATGAAGAGCTGACTCATTGGAAAAAGACTCTGATGCTGGGAGGGATTGGGGGCAGGAGGAAAAGGGGACGACAGAGGATGAGATGGCTGGATGGCATCACTGACTCGATGGATGTGAGTCTGAGTGACCTCCGGGAGTTGGTGATGGACAGGGAGGCCTGGCGTGCTGTGATTAATGGGGTTGCAAAAGTCGGACACGACTGAGCGACTGAACTAAACTGAACTGGCAGTCTATTGTTTAAGACTCTGCCCTTCCACTGCAGGGGGCACAGGTTAAATTCCTGATTGTAAACTAAGATTCCACAAGCTTTGCAATGCAAGACCATCAAATAAAAACAAAAACAAAACTAGTGAAGTTTATTCCTCACAGGTCCTGGAGGAGGTACACAGCATGCCTCAAGGGACCGTGTGTAGCATGACTTAAGATCCATGCCTTTATCAGAGTCTGAGGGTGCAGTGCTTTGAGATTTCCAGGCTAAAGCCAGACTGATCAATTCAAACCAAATAGAGAAGGTGCTTGGTCTGTTTTACAAAGGTTTTATCTAAGGACTGCACAAGGGGAAGTCCCTGTGAGGTGGTGGGGACTGTTTATCACAAGTGCCTTTAGGGCAGTCATGTCAGGAAGTTGTAGTTGGTTGTGACTCTGCAAGTTGTTTCTAGGGCAGGTGCTCCTAGGAAGACTGAGATCTAGTGTCAGTTCAGGGACCCTGGACGCTATTTGGCTACACAAAATGGATACCAAGGAAGCGATGTTGTAGAGTACTTTAAACCCTCAACACTAATGTACAACATGGTGGTTATAGTTAACAATACAGTATTGTATGCTTGAAAGTTACTAAGAAAATAAATCTGAAACGTTCTGACCATAACAACAAAAATTGTAATTATGTAAAGGATGTGTTAACTAATCTTATATGATCATCATTTCACAATACATATTTGTATCAAGTCATCACGTTATACATCTTAAACTTACACAATGTTATATGCCAATAAAGCTGGGGAAAAACAAAAATGATATGTAAATCCAAATATATCAATAAAGCCATTAAATATGAAGGATTAAACAATCCAGTTTGTCATACTGGATTTAAAAAAAAAAAAAAAACAACATTATCCAACTATAGGCAGTCTGTAGGTAAAACACTTTTGATTCAAAGATACAAACAGATTAAAATGAAATGGATCGGAAAATATATATCATGCAAACATCAGTCACAAGAAAGTTGGAGTCTATACTAATATCAGAAGAAATAAAATTAAAAATGTTACTAGCGATAAAGAGGGACATTTTATGATAGAAGTTTCAGTACATTAGAAAGAAGTATATTCTAGGCCATAAAACTGACCTTAATGAACATTGAGTTTAAGCAAACTCTGGGAGATAGTGAAGGACAAGGGAGCCTGGTGTGCTGCAGTCCATGGGGTCACAAAGAATCAGACATGACTGATCGACTGAACAACAATAATTTGTAAAAGATAGAAATGCAAGCAGTCCTCAACTTAGGTTGGTACTTATGATTTTTTCAAATTTTCAATGGTGTGAAAGAAGAAACTATACTTTGAATTTTTGAATTCTGAATTTTGATCATTTCCTGGGCAAGCAGTATATAATACAATACTCTGTCATGATGCTGGGCAGCAGCAGTGAGCTGCAGCTCCCTGTCAGGCATGCAATCACCAGGGTAAACAGCTGATACATAAGGTTTCGTACCCACATAATCATCTGTTTTTCAATTCCAGTATAGTATTCAAGAAAACACATGAGATATTCAACACTTCATTGTAAATAAGCTTTGTGTTAATTGTGCCCAAGTATAGGATAATGCAAGTGCTCTGAGCATGTTTAAGGTAAGCTAGGCTAAGCTATGATGCTCAGTAGTTTAGATGTTTTAAATACATTTTTGACTTACAATATTTTCAACTTATGATGAGTTTATTAGGATGCCAACATCCGCTGGATCATGAAAAAAGCAAGAGAATTCCAGAAAAATATCTATTTCTGTTTTATTGCCTATGCCAAAGCCTTTGACTGTGTGGATCACAATAAACTGTGCAAAAATCTGAAAGAGATGGGAATACCAGACCACCTGAACTGCCTTTTGAGAAATCTGTATGCAGGTCAGGAAGCAACAGTTAGAACTGGACATGGAACAACAGACTGGTTCCAAATAGGAAAAGGAGTATGTCAAGGCTGTATATTGTCACCCTGCTTATTTAACTTATATGCAGAGTACATCATGAGAAATGCTGGGCTGAAAGAAACACAAGCTGGAATCAAGATTGCCAGGAGAAATATCAATAACCTCAGATATGCAGATGACACCACCTTTATGGCAGAAAATGAAGAAGAACTAAAAAGCCTCTTGATGAAGGTGAAAGTAGAGAGTGAAAATGTTGGCTTAAAGCTCAACATTCAGAAAGCGAAGATCATGGCATCTGGTCCCATCACTACATGGGAAATAGATGGGGAAACAGTGGAAACAGTGTCAGACTTTCTTTTTCTGGGCTCCAAAATCACTGCAGATGGTGACTGCAGCCATGAAATTAAAAGACGCTTACTCCTTGGAAGGAAAGTTATGACCAACCTAGATAGCATATTCAAAAGCAGAGATATTACTTTGCCAACAAAGGTTCGTCTAGTCAAGGCTGTGGTTTCTCCTGTGGTCATGTATGGATGTGAGAGCTGGACTGTGAAGAAGGCTGAGCACTGAAGAATTGATGCTTTTGAACTGTGGTGTTGGAGAAGACTCTTGAGAGTCCCTTGGACTGCAAGGAGATCCAACCAGTCCATTCTAAGGAATATCAGTCCTGAGTGTTCATTGGAAGGACTGATGCTAAAGCTGAAACTCCAGTACTTTGGCCACCTCATGCGAAGAGTTGACTCATTGGAAAAGACTCTGATGCTGGGAGGGATTGGGGGCAAGAGGAGAAGGGGACGACAGAGGATGAGATAGCTGGATGGCATCACTGACTCAATGGACGTGAGTCTGAGTGAACTCTGGGAGTTGGTGATGGACAGGGAGGCCTGGCGTGCTGCAATTCGTGATGTCGCAAAGAGTCGGACACGACTGAGCGACTGATCTGATCTGATCTGATATTAAAAAAGAAGAAAACTCCAAAATCAGTAATCTAACCTTATACCACAATACACTGGAAAAAGAAAAGCAAATGAAATGCAAAACACACAAAAGGAAAGAAATGATAAAAATTAAAGAAACATTAATGAAATGGAAAATGGGAAAATGGTAGAGAAAAACCAATGAAAGAAAAACCTGATAATGTGAAAAACCAACAAAACTGAAAAAATTAGATAGGCTGACCAAGAAAAAAAATGAAAGAGGAATCACACTACTAAAATCAAGAATGAAAGATGAGGCATTTTTGCCAAACTCACAGAAACAAAAAATAATCAAAAACTTCCAAAAAATAAAGCCCAGATCCAGCTAACTTTACTCTTGAATTCTAACAAACATTTAAATTATTATTGGCAATTCTTCACAAATTCCTCTAAAAATAGTAGAGGAAACAATACTTTATAAATCATTTTATGAGGTATTACCCTGACATCAAAAGCAACAAAATACATCACAAGAAAACTATGGACAGTATCTCCTATGAATATTGCGATTGTTAATTTAATGTGTCAACTTGACTAGAAATAGATGACCAGATTAAACAATACTGGGTTTGTTTTTGAGGTTGTTTCTGGATGAGATTAACCTGTGAATTGGTAGACTCAGTAAAGTGGACTGCCCCTCCTAATGTGGGTAGGCATCATCCTATCCATTCACAGCTTTAAAAGGACCAGACAGGGAATGGAGAAAATTGAGCCCTCTTTTCCCATTTCACTTTTCACCTGGAATATCTCGTCTCTTCTTCTCGTGCCCTCTGAATAAGTATGACAAGACTGTCTCCCCTCATTCTCAGGGCTTCAGACTTGAGTGAATTATACCACAGTCTCTAAACTGAAGACAACTGGGACTTATCAAGACTTTATAAACATGTGAGTCAATTCCTAGAGGAACAGAATTTTATGGATTTGTTTTCTGAAGTTGTTATGGGGTTTGTTGTTCAGTCACTAAGTTGTGTCTGATTCTTTGCCACCCCATGGACTGCAGCATGCCAGGCTTCCCTGTCCTTCACCATTTCCTGGAGTTTGTTCAAACTCATGTCCATCAAATCGGTGATGTCATTCAACCATCTCACCCTGTCATCACCTTCTCCTTCCTTCAATCTTTCCCAACATCAGGGTCATTTCCAATCAGTTGGCTATTCCCACTTAAGTAGAGCAGGATCATATGGTCCTTGTCTATACCCCTCATCCCCCACAGCACATCCTCTACCTGGCTTTTGTCTATGGAAAAGAATAAGTTTAATCAAAGAAGTGTGAAATGCTGAAACAAAGGAAGACAGCCAAAAGAGACTAAATAATAATAATGTAGTCATTAAGCATAGTCAAGGACCTTTTGTTCTTTAAGGTAGGTCTGCAGACAATATTCTGAGTCATATCCTGTGAGTTGTCTTACAGATAATAAAAGCCCAGGTGGATAGACATGACTGTGCAGTTTCTGCATGTAGCCCCCCTCTCCACTCTATAAAGCTCTCACCCCCTGCTTGTCAGGTAGGGGGAGTCAGCCTTTGGACATATGTCTGCCACCCTCCCCACCCCCTACCCCCAGTTGCCAGCATCTGGAATAAAACAAATTTTCTTTTTCCACAACCTGCCCTGTTTATTGGCTTTTGAGCAGTGAGAAGCCAGACCCCACACATATGATCCTTCAGTAACACCATAGGTGGCCAAAGTATTGGAGTTTCAGCATCAGTCCTTCCAATGAATAGTCAGGGTTGATTTCCTTTAGGATTGACTAGTTTGATTTCCTTGCTGTTCAAGGGACTCTCAAGAGTCTTCTCCAGTGCCGGTTTGCAAGCATCAGTTCCTCCATGCTTGGCCTACTTTATGGTCCAACTCTGACATCCATACATGACTACTGGAAAAACCATAGCTTTGACTAGACAAATCCTTTGTTAGCAAAATAATGTGTCTGCTTTTTAATATGTTGTCTAGGTTTGTAATCGGGGAAGGCAATGGCACCCCACCCCACTACTTTTGCCTGGAAAATCCCATGGACGGAGGATCCTGGTAGGCTCCAGTCCATGGGGTCGCTAAGAGTCGGACATGACTGAGCGACTTCACTTTCACTTTTCACTTTCATGCATTGGAGAAGGAAATGGCAACCCACTCCGGTGTTCTTGCCTGGGGAATCCCAGGGACAGAGGAGCCTGGTGAGCTTCCGTCTATGGGGTCGCACAGAGTCGGACACGACTGAAGCGACTTAGCAGCAGCAGCAGTAGCAGGTTTGTCATAGATTTTCTTCCAAGAAGCAAGTGTCTTTTAATTTCATGGCTGAAGTCACCACCTGCAGTGATTTTGGAGCCGAAGAAAGTAAAGTCCGTCACTCTTTCCATTATTTCCCTTTTGATTGTCATGAAGTGATGGGACCAGATGCCACGATCTTAACTTTCTGAATGTTGAGTTTCAAGCCAGCTTTTTCACTTTCCTCTTTCACCTTCATCAAGAGGTTCTTTAGCCCCTCTTCCCTTTCTGCAACTAGTGTGGTATCATCTGAATATCTGAGGTTGTTGATATTGTTCCTGGAAATCTTGATTTCAGCTTGCCACTCATGAAACCTGGTATTTTGCATGATATACTCTGCATATAAGTTAAATAAGTAGGGTAACAGTGTACAGGCTTGACATACTCCTTACCCAGTTTTGAACCAGTCTGTTGTTCTATGTCTACCCAGTTTTGAACCAGTCTGTTGTTCTATGTCTGGTTCTAACTGTTGCTTCTTGACCTGCATACAGGTTTCACAGGAGGCAGGTAAGGTGGTCTGGTATTCCTATTTCTTTAAGAATTTTCCAGATTGTTGTGATACACACAAAGATTTTTGCATAATCTTAATCAGTGAAGCAGAAGTAGATGTTTTTCTGGAATTCTCTTGCTTTTTTTTTTTTTTTTTTGCAATCCAACAGATGTTGGCAATTTGATCTCTTATTCCTCTGCCTTTTATAAATCCAGCTTGTACATTTGAAGTTCTCAGTTCTCATAACTGTTGAAGCCTAGCCAGAAGAATTCTGAGTATAACTTTGCTAGCATATGAAATTGGAGAAAGCAATGGCACCCCACTCCAGTGCTCTTGCCTGGAAAATCCCATGGGTGGAGGAGCCTGGTAGGCTGCAGTCCATGGGGTAGCTAAGAGTCGGATATGACTGAGCGACTTCACTTTCACTTTTCACTTTCACGCATTGGAGAAGGAAATGGCAACCCACTCCAGTGTTCTTGCCTGGAGAATCCCAGGGACGGGGGAGCCTGGTGGGCTGCAGTCTATGGGATCACACAGAGTCGGACACGACTGAAGTGACGCAGCAGCAGCAGCAGCAGCAGCAGCATATGAAATGAGTGCAATTGTGCAGTAGCTTGAACATTTTTGGCATTGCTCTTCTTTGGGATTGAGGTGAAAATTGACCTTTTTGGGTCCTGTGGTCACTGCTCAGTTTTCCACATTACTGGCATATTGAGTGCCAGTACTTTAACAGCATCAACTTTTAGAATTTGAAATAGCTCAGCTGGAACTCCATCATCTTTACTAGCTTTGTTCTTAGTGATGCTTCCTAAGGCCCACTTGACTTCACTGTCTGGGATGTTTGGCTCTTGGTTGTTGACCACATCACCATGGTTATCTGGGTCATTTAGACTTTTTTTTTTTTTTTGGTACAGTACTTCTGTGTATTCTTGTCAACTCTTCTTTATCTCCTCTGCTTTTGTTATGTCCATACCATTTCTGTCCTTTACTGGGCACATCTTTGCATGACATATTCCCTTGGTATCTCTAATTTTCTTGAAGATCTGATCTTTCCTATTCTATTGTTTTCCTTTATTTCTTTGCATTGTTCACTTAAGAAGGCTTTCTTTTTTTAGATTTAAATTTATTTATTTTAATTAGAGGCTAATTACTTTACAATATTGTATTGTTTTTGCCATACATCAACATGAATCTGCCACAGGTGTACACGTGTTCCCAATCCTGAACCCACCTCCCACCTCCCTCCCCATACCATCTCTCTGGGTCATCCCAGTGCACCAGCCCCAAGCTTCTTTCTTATCTCTCCTTGCTATTCTTTGGAACTCTACATTCAAATGGGTATATCTTTCCTCTTCTCCTTTGCTTTTGCTTCCCTTCTTTCTCAGCTTTAAGTCCTCCTCACGACTGAAGCGACTTAGCAGCAGCAGCAGACAACCGTTTGCCTTCTTGCATTTCTTTTTCTTGGGGATGATTTTGGTCACTACCTCCTATACAATGTTACATACCTCTTTGGTTCTAGGGTTTAAGCTTCAATTCTCTATTCGATTACACTGAAAGATGACACTGAGCAAGAGCTAGGTAACTGGTATATGATACTTTTCAGTATTTTTGGAAAACTAGAGTATAATGATGTTGGTTTATTGCTCTTAATGTCAGTAATACTGAAAGAAAAGGATGAGATGCAAATTCACACTTTCAAGGGACACATTGGCAGGGTCACCATGATCCAAGCAACTGCCCAAACTCTATGGTCAATCTCCACTGGGACAGTGCTGCCAGAGGCCAGGAAAAAAAACCCAAGATCACCAGATTTCCTACTGCCCTAGCCTCCAGCTCCCCTGAGTAACTGATGCTGCCAGGGCCTCAGTGATCCAAGGAGTTGTACCACCAAAACATCTGGTCCTTGCTTGGTCAGACCCAGGTCCTCCAGGGCAGCCTCAGGAACTAAACCTTATGGATGACTCACATGAAGAATTGGAGTTAAAACCACAATTGGAACCCAGGGACAGTGTGGCTAAGGAAGAGGACCTAAAACCTTCCCAGCAGTGGTACAAGTTGCAGATTAAATCCACATGATCAACTAGGCAGACTTTGTGTCTATGGAATAAATAAAAGGAAAATGAGAAATCCCACAAAAGAAAACGCCCTAGCCCTGGCACTTGTGGACATTGTAGGCAAGCACATGCAGGAGTAGGACCAGATTAGAGCCTGAGCTGCCCTCACAGCAGGTCCACAGACCAAAGGCATCCTAAGGAGGTGAGGTGGACTGTGACTCACAGCAAAGAAAAAGGACACTGACAGCTGAGATTCAATAAAAACATTTATTGTTCTTATATTTTGGTTGTTGCTTCTGAATTTTTTTCTTTTTTTCCCCTTCTGTTGTTGAACTTGTTGATTTTATTAGTACTGTTAAATTTATTTACACTTTAGAGAATTTTTTTAATCCCCTTTTTTTATTTCCTTTAAGTGGTTCTGCCTCTATGTTGGCCATTTATGAGTTTATGCAGTTTTTTCTTTTAACTTCTTTTTTAGAATTTTTTAAATTTATTATTATTTTTCTACATATATGATTTTGTTGGCTTTTCTTATTGTTCTTTTCCTGTTGTGCCATGTGCCACGCTAAATTCTTTTAGTCATGTCTGACTCTATGAGACCCTATGGACTGTAGCTCACCAGGCTCCAGTCAATGGGATTCTCCAGGCAAGAATACTGGAGTGGATTGCTATTTCCTTCTCTAGAGGATCATTCCAACCCAGAGATCAAACGGGCATCTCTTATGCCTAACTTGTTCTTTACCACTAGCACCACCTGGGAAGCCCTTTCCTGTTGCAGTTATTCTTTAATATATATAAATCTTCATCTCTATTTAACTTTGCTCTTCTATTTTTTCTTTTTCTTGCTATGTTTATTAGTTTGTTTTGCTTTCATTGCTTTATTCCAAAGTTGCCACCTTGCTTTGGTTTTGTTTGTGCTTTAGTTAGTTTAGTTTTTAACTAGTTGATACCATTTTTGCTTTCCTTTGCTCACTGGGTCAATCACTTCTGCTTTTTTTTTTTTTTTTTGGACTGTTTTGGTTTGTTTATGTGTGTATATATGTGTGTACATTCCGTTATTTTTGTTATTATTTGCCTGATATTGTATTTCCCATGTGTCAGGGGTTTGTATTTAGTTTATTCTTTTTGTGTGTATTAATCCCCTTTAATGCCATTAACAAATCACTCGTGGAATCTCAGTTTCCCAGTCAGAGATGGGGCCTTGAGCTTTATGAGGGGGATCCCTGACAACAGGACTCTTTACTGTCAGAAAACTCATAACCCCAGGGAATATTAATTAGCTAGAACTCCCACAAAGGTCTTCAACTGTATACAAGACCTGACAACTGTATACAAGACCTGACATCACCCAACTGCCCAAAGCAACCAGTGCAGGAAGCCTCAACCAAACAACAAAAAAGACAAAAACACAAACCAAATCACCATCAGACAGGATTACCATGTAATACAAGTCTGCCCATCAGAAGGAAAAAACTCACTTCTTCCCAGCAAAATGCAAGCACAAGTCACACCTAACATGAAGGCTACACAAACCATTGCACAAACCTTACCCACCAAGGCAGAAACCAAAAGGAAGAAAGAATTCTACCTTGAATCCTGAGAAAAGGAGACTTCAAACACAATAAGTTAAAAAATGAAAAGGCAGAAAAATATTGCACAAATGAAGTGCAATATTGTATTTGTATTTGTGTATTTTATAGAACTAGAAACACACAAGACCAAACAAATGAAGAGGAAATAGGCAAATTACCAGAAAAAGAATTCAAAGTAATGATAGTAAAGATGTTCCAAAACATTGAAAATAGAATGCAGAAAATGCAAGCAATTAACACAATTAACAAGAACCTAGAAGAAATAAAGAATAAACAGAGATGAATACTGCAATTGCTAAAATTAAAAGTACTCTAGAAGTAACCAATAGTAGAATAACTGAGACAGAAGAATGGATAAGTAAACAGGAAGATAGTGTGGTGGAAATAAATGCTGAAGAGCAGAAAAAAGTTCCCCAACATGGGAAAGGAAATATTGAATCAAGTCCAAGAAGCACAAAGTTTATACAGGATAAACCCAAGGAGAAACACATTAAGACACATAGTAATCAAGCTAACAGAGACAAAACACAAAGAAATAATTTTAAGCACAAGGGAAAAGCAACAAGCAACATACAAGGGAAAACCCATACAATTAACAGCTGATCTTTCAGCAGAAATTCTGCAGGCCAGAAGGGAATGGCATGATACATTTAAAGTACTGAAAGAAAAAAAAAGTCTAAAACCAAGATTACTCTATATATCAAGGATCTCATTCAAAATTGACAGAGAAATAAAAATCTTTATAGACAAGCAAAAGTGAAAAGAACTTAGCACCATCAAGCCAGCTTTACAACAAATATTAAAGGGACTTATATAGGCAGTAAACACAAGACAAAGGAAAGACCTACAAAAACAAACCAAAAACAATTAAGAAAATTGCAATAGGAACATATATATCAATAATCATTTTAAATGTAAATGATTTAAATGCTCCAACCAAAAGGCTCAGACTGGCTGAGTGGATATATGAACAAGACCCATATATATATACTGTCTACAAGAGACCTACTTCAGACCTAGAGACACATACATACTGAAAGTAAAAGGATGGAAAAAGATATACCATGCAAATGGAAATAAAAAGAAAGCCAGAGTGGAAAATCTGATAGTGGACAAAATAGACCTTAAAATAAAGAATATTATAAGAGATTAAGAAGGACACCATATAATGATCAAGGGATCAATCCAAGAAGGTATAACAAGTATAAACGTTTATGCACCCAACACAGAAGCACCTCCATATATAAGGCAAAAACTAACAGACATAAAAGGGGAAATGAAACATTAGACCAAATGGACATAATCAATATCTTTAGAACTTTCCACTTTCTTCTCAAGTGCACATAGAACATTCTCCAGGGTAGACCACATCTTGGGCCAAATAATCAAGCCTCAGTAAATTTAAGAAATCTGAAATCATATTAAGCATCTTTTCTGAACACAACACTATAAGACTAGGTATTAATTATAAGAACAAAACTGTAAAAAAAAAAAACCATGGTGATTAAATAATAAATTTCTATATAGTGAATAGGTTACTGAAGAAATCAAAAAGGAAATAAAAATTCCTAGAAACAAATAACAATGAAAACATAACTAAAAACCTATGGTATGCATCAAAAACAGTTCTAAGAGGGAAGTTTATAGCAATAAAATCCTATCTCAAGAATCAAGAAAACCTAAATCGAATAGAAAACCTAACTTTACACTTAAAACAACTGGAAAAAGAAGAAGAAGAAGAAGAAAAAAAAAAACCTAAAGTTTTTAGAAGGAAAACAAGTCATAAAGAGCAGAGCAGTAATAAAAGAAAAAAGAAATGAAGGATTAATACAGCTGAAAGCTGTTTCTTTGAGAAGATAAACAAAATGGAGAAACCACTTGCCAAACTCATCAAGAAAAAAAGGGAGAAGAATCAAATCAAGAAAATCAGAAATGAAAAAGCAGAGATTACAACAGACAATGGAGAAATACAAAGGATCATAAAACAGTATTATGAGCAACTATATGCCAATAAAATGGACAACCTGGAAGAAATGGATAGATTCTTAGAAAAGTTCAACCTTCTAAAACTGAACCAGGAATAAATATAAATTGTGAACAAGCGAATTACAAGCACTGAAATTGAAACTGTGATCAAACATCTCCCAAAAACCAAAAGCCCAGGGCAGATGGCTTCACAGGTGAATTCTATCAAACATTTAGAGATGAGCTAATCTCTGTCCTTCTAAAATTCTTTCAAAAAATTGCAGAGGCAGGAACACTTCCAAACTAATTTTATGAAGTCACCATCACCCTGTTGGTGTTGTTTTTGAGCAGACAAAAACAACATAGGAAAAAAAGAAAATTATGGGCCAATATCACTGATGAACAGGATCCAAAAATCATCAACAAAATTCTAGCAAACAGAATTCAGCAACACAATAAAAAGTTCATACTCTATAATTGAGTCAGGTTTACCATAGGGATGCAAGGATTCTCCAATGTACACAAATAAATTAATGTGATACATCATATTAACATATTGAGAGATTAAAACAATATGATAATCTCAATAGATATGGAAAACGCTTTCAACAAAATTCAACACCCATTTATTATAAAAACTCTTCAAAAAATGGTCATAGAATGAACATGCTAAGTCCATTCAGTTGTGTCCAACTCTTTGCAACCCCATAGATTGTAGCCCACAAGGTTCCTCTGTCCATGGGATCCTCCAGGCAAGAACACTGAAGTGGATTTCCATGTTCTCCTCCAGGGGATCATCTCGACCAAGGGATCAAACCTGCATCTCTTATATCTCTTGCATTGGCAGACAGATTCTTTACCTCTAGCACCACCAGGGAAGCGCATAGAAGGAACATGAAGCGAAATGAAGTGTTAATCACATAGTCACTTCCGACTCTTTGCGATACCATGGACTGGGGCTTGCCAGGCTCTTCTGTCCATGGGATTCTCCAGATAAGAATACCGAAGCAGGTTGCCATTTCCTTCTCCAATAGAAGGAACATACCTCAATATAAAAAGGCCATATATGATAAACCCACAGCAAACATTATTCTCAATGGTGAAAAAATGACAGCATTCCTTTTAAGATCAGGAGCAAAGCAAGGGTGCTCACTCTCACCACTATTATGCAACATAGTTTTGGAAGTTCTAGCTATGGGAATCAGAGAAGAATAAAAACAAAAAATAATCCAAATTGGAAAAGCAGAAGTAAAACTGTCACTCTTTGCAGATGACATGATACTATACACAGAAAACCCTTAATGTACTATCAGAAAATTACTAAAGCTAATCAATGAATTTAGCAAAATCACATAATACAAAATCAATACACAGAAATCACTTGCATTCCTATATACTTACAATGAAATATCAGAAAGGGAAATTAAGGAATCAATCCCATTTACCACTGCAAGTAAAATAATAAAATATCTAGGAATAAACTTACCTAAGGAGAAAAAAAAAGAGCTATATAAAGAAAACTATAAGACGCTGATGAAAGAAGTCAAAGATGACATAAATAGATGGAGAGATAATCCATGTTCCTGGGTTGGAGAATCAGTCTTATGAAAATGACTATACTACCACATGCAATCTACAGATTGAATGCAATGCCTATCAAATTATCAATGGCATTTTTCACACAACTAGAACAACAGAACTCACAATTTATATGGAAACTCAAAAGACCCCAAATAACCAAAGCCATCATGAGAAAGAAGAATGGAGCTGGAAGGAATCAACCTTGACTTCAGACACTATTACAAAGCTACAGTCATCAAGACAGTATGGTACTAGCACAAAAACAGAAATACAGAACAATGGAACAAGATAGAAAGCCCAGAGATAAAGCAATGCACTGTGAGTACCTTATTTTTGATGAAGGAGACAGAATATCAGATCAGATCAGAACAGATCAGTCACTCAGTCGAGTCCAATTCTTTGCGACCCCATGAATTGCAGCACGCAAGGCCTTCCTGTCCATCACCAACTCCTGGAGTTCACTCAGACTCACATCCATTGAGTCAGTGATGCCATCCAGCCATCTCATCCTCTGTCATCTCCTTCTACTCTTGCCCCCAAACACTCCCAGCATCAGTCTTCTCCAATGAATCAACTCTTCGCATGAGGTGGCCAAAGTACTGGAGTTTTAGCTTTAGCATCATTTCTTCCAAAGAAATCCCAGGGATGATCTCCTTCAGAATGGACTGGTTGGATCTCCTTGCAGTCCAAGGGACTCTCAAGAGTCTTCTCCAACACCACAGTTCAAAAGCATCAATTCTTCAGCGCTCAGCCTTCTTCACAGTCCAGCTCTCACATCCATGCATGACCACAGGAAAGACCATAGCCTTGACTAGACGAATCTTTGTTGGCAAAGTAATGTCTCTGCTTTTGAATATGCTGTCTAGGTTGGTCATAACTTTCCTTCCAAGGAGTAAGCGTCTTTTAATTTCATGGCTGCAGTCACCATCTGAAGTGATTTTGGAGCCCAGAAAAATAAAGTCTGACACTGTTTCCACTGTTTCCCCATCTATTTCCCATGAAGTGATGGGACCAGATGCCATGATCTTCGTTTTCTGAATGTTGAGCTTTAAGCCAACCTTTTCACTCTCCACTTTCACTTTCATCAAGAGGCTTTTTCGTTCCTCTTCACATTCTGCCATAAGGGTGGTGTCATCTGCATATCTGAGGTTATTGATATTTCTCCCGGCAATCTTGATTCCAGCTTGTGTTTCTTCCAGTCCAGCGTTTCTCATGATGTACTCTGCATATAAATTAAATAAGCAGGGTGACAATATACAGCCTTGACGTACTCCTTTTCCTATTTCGAGCCAGTCTGTTTTTCTATGTCCAGTTCTAACTGTTGCTTCCTGACCTGCATACAGATTTCTGAAGAGGCAGATCATGTGGTCTGGTATTCCCATCTCTTTCAGAATTTTCCACAGTTTATTGTGATCCACACAGTCAAAGGCTTTGGCATAGTCAAATATGTGTTTTTCTGGAACTCTTTTGCTTTTTCCATGATCCAGTGGAAGTTGGCATTTTGATCTCTGGTTCCTCTGCCTTTTCTAAAACCAGCTTGAACATCAGGAAGTTCACGGTTCACATATTGCTGAAGCCTGGCTTGGAGAATTTTGAGCATTACTTTATTAGCGTGTGAGATGAGTGCAATTGTGCAGTAGTTTGAGCATTCTTTGGCATTGCCTTTCTTTGGGATTGGAATGAAAACGGACCTTTTCCAGTCCTGTGGCCACTGTTGAGTTTTCCAAATTTGCTGGCATATTGAGTGCAGCACTTTCACAACATCATCTTTCAGGATTTGGAATAGCTCCACTGGAATTTCATCACCTCCACTAGCTTTGTTCGTAGTGATGCTTTCTAAGGCCTACTTGACTTCACATTCCAGGATGTCTGGCTCTAAGTCAGTGATCACACCATCGTGATTATCTGGGTCATGAAGATCTTTTTTGAACAGTTCTTCTGTGTATTATTGCCACCTCTTCTTAATATCTTCTGCTTCTTTTAGGTCCATACCATTTCTGTCCTTTATCGAGCCCATCTTTGCATGCAATTTTCCTTTGGTATCTCTCATTTTTTTGAAGAGATCCCTAGTCTTTCCCATTCTGTTGTTTTCCTCTATTTCTTTGCATTGATCACTGAAGAAGGCTTTCTTGTCTTTTCTTGCTGTTCTTTGGAACTCTGCATTCAGATGTTTATATCTTTCCTTTTCTCCTTTACTTTTCACAGCTATTTGTAAGTCCTCCCCAGACAGCCATTTTGCTTTTTTGTATTTCTTTTCCATGGGGATGGTCTTGGTCCCTGTCTCCTGTACAATGTCACAAACCTCATTCCATAGTTCATCAGGCACTCTATCTATCAGATCTAGGCCCTTACATCTATTTCTCACTTCCACTGTATAATCATAAGGGATTTGATTTAGGTCATACCTGAATGGTCTAGTGGTTTTCCCTACTTTCTTCAATTTAAGTCTGAATTTGGCAATAAGGAGTTCATGGTCCGAGCCACAGTCAGCTCCTGGTCTTGTTTTTGCTGATTGTATAGAGCTTCTCCATCTTTGGCTGCAAAGAATATAATTAATCTGATTTCGGTGTTGACCATCTGGTGATGTCCATGTGTAGAGTCTTCTCTTGTGTTGTTGGAAGAGGGTGTTTGTAATGACTAGTGTATTTTCTTGGCAAAACTCTATTAGTCTTTGCCCTGCTTCATTCCGTATTCCAAGGCCAGATTTGCCTGTTATTCCATGTGTTTCTTGACTTCCTAATTTGGAGTTCCAGTTCCCTATAATGAAAAGGACATCTTTTTTGGGTGTTAGTTCTAAAAGATCTTGTAGGGCTTCATAGAACCGTTCAACTTCAGCTTCTTCAGTGCTGCTGGTTGGTGCATAGACTTGGATTACTGTGACATTGAATGGTTTGCCTTGATTTGCCAAGACAGAATATACAAAAGGGCAAAGACAGCTTCTTCAGTAAGTAGTGCTGGGAAAACAGGACAGCTACATGTAAAAGAATGAAATTAGAACACTTCCTAATATCATATACAAAGATAAGCTCAAAATGGATTAGAGACCTAAATTTAAGAACAGAAACTATTAAATTCTTAGAGGGAAAAATAAGTTGAACACTCTATGACATAAATCATAGCAAGATCTTTATGACCCACCTCCTAGAGTAATGAAAATAAAAACAAAAATCAACAAATGGGACCTAATTAAACTTAAAAAGCTTTTGCACAGCAAAGGAATCTATAAACAAGGTGAAAAGACAACTCTCATAATGGGAAAAAATAATAGCAAATGTAACACCTGACAAAGGATTAATTTTAAAAGTATACAAACAACTCATACAAATCAATACTAGAAAAGCAAAAGTCAATACTAGAAAAAATGTTCAACATCACTCGGTATTAGAGAAATGACAATAAAAACTACAATGAGGTATCACCTCACACTGGTCAGAATGGCCACCATCAAAAAATCTACAAACAATAAATGCTGGAGAGGGTGTGGAGCAAAGGGAATCCTCTTGCACTGTTGGAGGGATGTAAATTGATGCAGCCACTATGGAAGTGAGTATGGAGGTTCCTTAAGAAACTAGGAAACCACAATATGACTCAGCAATCCCACTAACTAGGCATATATCCTGAAGAAACCAAATTTGAAAAAGACAGATGTACCCCAATGTTTATTACAATATTATTTACAATATCTAGAACATGGAAGCAACCTAGATTTCCATCAACAGATGAATACATAAAGAAGCTGTGGTACATACCTACAATGTAATAGTACTCAACCATAAGAAAGAATGCATTTGAGTCAGTCCTAATTACGTTAATGAACCTAGAGCCTATTGTACAGAATGAAATCAGAAAGTGAAAAATAAATAACATATACTTTCAAAATTCTCCAAGTCAGGCTTTAGCAATACGTGAATCATGAAATTCCAGATGTTCAAGCTGGTTTTAAAAAAGGCAGAGGAACCAGAGATCAAATTGCCAATATCTGCTGGATCATCAAAAAAGCAAGAGGGTTCCAGAAAAACATCTATGTCTGCTTTATTGACTATGCCAAAGCCTTTGACTGTGTGGATTACAATAAACTGTGAAAAGTTCTTCAAGAGACGGGAATACCGACCACCTGACCTGCCTCTTGAGAAACCTATATGCAGGTCAGGAAGAAACAGTTAGAACTGAATATGGAACAACAGACTGGTTCCAAATAGGAAAAGGAGTACATCAAGGCTGAATATTGTAACCCTGCTTATTTAACTTACATGCAGAGTACATTATGAGAAACGCTTGGCTGGAATCAAGATTGCCTGGAGAAATATCAATAACCTCACATATACAGATGACACCACCCTTATGGCACAAAGTGAAGAGGAGCTAAAGAGCCTCTTGATAAAAGTGAAAGAGAGTGAAAAAGTTGGCTTAAAGCTCAACATTCAGAAAACGAAGATCATGGCATCTGGTCCCATCACTTCATGGGAAATAGATGGGAAAACAGTGGAAACTGTCAGACTTTATTTTTCTGGGCTCCAAAATCACTGCAGATGGTGATTGCGGCAATGCAGTTAAAAGACTCTTGCTCCATGGAAGGAAAGTTATGACCAACCTAGATAGCATATTCAAAAGCAGAGACATTACTTTGCCAACAAATGTTCGTCTAGTCAAGGCTATGGTTTTTCCAGTGGTCATGTATGGATGTGAGAGTTGCACTGTGAAGAAAGCTGAGCGCCGAAGAATTGATGCTTTTGAACTATGGTGTTGGAGAATACTCTTGAGAGTCCCTTGGACTGCAAGGAGATCCAACCAGTCCATTCTGAAGGAGATCAGACTTAGGTGTTCATTGGAAGGACTGATGCTAAAGCTGAAACTCCAGTAGTTTGGCCACCTGATGCAAAGAGTTGACTCATTGGAAAAGACTCTGATGCTGGGAGGAATTGAGGGCAGGAGGAGAAGGGGATGACAGAGGATGAGATGGCTGGACGGCATCACTGACTCGATGGACATGAGTTTGAGTGAACTCTGGGAGTTGGTGATGGATAGGGAGGCCTGGCGCGCTCCAATTCATGGAGTCGCAAAGAGTCAGACACGACTGAGTGCCTAAATTGAACTGAATGCATACATATGGAATATAGAGAGACAGTACTGATTAACCTTTTTGCAAGGCAAAAACAGAGACACATAGAGAACAGACTTATGTGCATAGGGCTGGGGAGAAGGAGGGAGATGGTGGGATGTATGGAGAGAGTAACATGGAAACATAGACTACCATAAGTAAAATAGATAGCCAATGGAAATTTGCTGTATAATTCAGGAAACTCAAACTTGGGCTTTATAACAAGCTAGAGGGGTGGGATGAGGAGGGAAGTGGGAGGGTTGTTCAAGAAGGAAGGGACATAAGGATGCCTATGCCTGATTCATATTGATGGTTGGCAGAAATCAACACAATACTGTAAAGCAATTATCCTTTAATTAAAAATAAATAAATTTAATTTTTTAAAAAAAGGCACAGAAATGACCTAAGAAGGTGTACATGTGCCATGAAAGAAATCTTATCTCTTGTAGCTTTAGAGCTGAAATTGCTGAAAATCAAATATAGAATGTCATCTTGTGACTGACTGACTTACAATGCAAGTTGAACTCCCAGCCTTGCAAGGTGTCTGTGTTAAAATTAGGACATAGATTTTCAAAGAATGAGATCTCATAAATTGAAATGGGGAAATGTTGGAAGACCCTGAAGAAGCTGAGGACATTGGGCCCCAAAATTCTGATTAATCTTATTTACTAGTCCAAGGGACGTCTTTCCACCACTGGAAAGTGCCCTCTTCAATCCCAGCAGAATTGGCTTCTCAACTCCTGTCAGAAGTAGTCTTTTACCTCCAGCAGCAGCAACATCTCAACCTTGATTGGTTTCAGGTTTTCCATCAATAGCCATATCAGGGTTTCCTCTTCCACCAAAAGGAGTTAATCATGCATTGCCCAAAGAAATTGTAAAGATCCCTTCTAAGGTAGTTGCCATGTAAGACAATGGTGATTCTTCCAAGGGCCCACCTCCATCACCCTTTACTTCTATACCTATAACCAGACTAGAATACCTGCAGGCCCCTAAAGATGAGGTACAATGTGTGTAGCCCATAAGGAGGTGTATGTATTCCAAAAGAACTACTTGAGTTTTCTAATTATACAAACCAAAATTCTGGGCACATGTGTGAAAATGAATAGGAAGGGTATGGATAATAGTGGATGGAACATAATGAATCAGCACAAATTTTTTGATATGGGCTCAATAAACAGAAATTACATGTTTAATGTCACAGCCCAGGGAGTTAGAAAGGACTCTTAACAGTTTGTTTAGTTTGTTGTTTGGTAGAACTAAAAGATAGCCAGCATGAGTGAGCTGAAAATGTTAGACATGCCTTGGTTTAACAGAGGAAGGGCTACAAAAACTTAGGGCTTAGGGAGGTTGGAATGGTGGAGATTGTCATTAAAGAACAATCCACCCAAACAGAGATGGTCCAAAAGATATACATTTTACCAATGTTGTAAGTCATATATTTGTGAGGGAGAGCCACAGCATCCTTGAAGAGCTCTGTGGTCACTCTTCTTTGTAGGCCACACCTCACAGTGGGAACCACAGTTTATTAGAAAACCTAAATGCAGTGGGAATAATTGTATCCTTAGATGACAGAGGCCAAGTGGCTGCATTCAAACTTTAAAGGCAATGTGGGCATAATTTCTGTAATGGACAATAGAATTAAAGCTGCAATTACAAAAGTGTGACTTGTCAGACCTATGCTATGCTATGCTACTAAGTCACTTCAGTCGTGTCTGACTCTGTGTGACCCCATAGACGGCAGCCTACCAGGCTTCCCCGTCCCTGAGATTCTCCAGGCAAGAACACTGAAGTGGGTTGCCATTTCCTTCTCCAATGCATGAAAGTGAAAAGAGAAAGTGAAGTCGCTCAGTCATGTCCGACTCCTAGCGACCCCATGGACTGCAGCCCACCAGGCTCCTCCATCCATGGGATTTTCCAGGTAAGAGTACTGGAATGGGGTGCCATCGCCTTCTCCATCAAGGAAAGACTAGTATACTACTAAAAAGTATACTGTTATTCTTTATCTCAACCTTACCCAAAAGGATCTATGGCCTTTTACCACAATAACTATGAAAAGGAAATAATTAGACCTTTGGGGACTACTGGGCTCTGGCTCTGAACTGATATTAATTCTAGAAGACCCAAAATGTCACTGTGGTCTTCTCATCAGAGTAGGAGCTTATCGAGGTCAGGTGATCAATAGTGTTTTAGCTCAGATCCATCTCACAGTGTGTCCCAAAACATACCTTGTGGTTATTTCCCCAGCTTCAGAATGCATAATTGGAATAGACATACTTAGTAAAGTGTAGAATTCCCACATTGGTTCTCTATACTCTGTGCAATGAGGGTTATCATGATGTGAAAGCCCACATGGAAGCCCTTAGAACTGCTCCTACCTAGAAAAACAGTGTATCTAAAGCAATACCACATTCCTGGAAGGATTGCAGAGATTTGTGCCACCAACATGGAATTGAAAGACATCTGCGTGGGAAGTCCTATCATATCCCCAGTCATCTCTCCTATTTGGCTTTTGAGGAAGACAGATGGGTTTTGGAGAATGACACTAGATCATGGTAAGCTTAATCAAGTGATGCCTCTAACTGTAGCTGCTATACCAAATGAATATAGTTTCATTGCTTGAGCAAATTAACATATCCCCTGGTACCTGATATACACCTATAGATCTGTCAAATGTCTTTTCTACATCTTTGTACATAAAAATCAACCAGAAGCATTTTGCTTTCATCTGAGAAGGCCAAATATACACTTTCACTGTTCTTCCTCTGAAGTGTATGGACTCTCCATCCCTATGTTATAATTTAGTTCTCAGTGGCCTTGATCGATTTTCCCTTCCACAAGATACTACACTATTCCATTACATTGGTAACATTATGTTGATTGGACCCAGAGAGCAAGAGATAGCAACTACTATAAACTTGGTAAGACATTTGTATGTCAGAGAATGGGCAATATATCTGACTAAAATTCAGGTGACTTATGCTGCTGCTAAGATGCTTCAGTCGTGTCCAACTCTGTGTGACCTCATAGACGGCAGCACACCAGGCTCCCCCCATCCCTGGGATTCTCCAGGCAAGAACACTGGAGTGGGTTGCCATTTCCTTCTCCAATGCATGAAAGTGAAAAGTGAAAGTGAAGTCGCTCAGTCATATCCGACTCTTAGCGACCCCATGGACTGCAGCCTACCAGGCTCCTCCGTCCATGGTATTTTCCAGGCAAGAGTACTGGAGTGGGGTGCCATTGCCTTCTCTGCAGGTGACTTATACCTCAGTGAAATTTCTAAGAGTCTTGTGATATGAGACATGCTGAGAATTCCTTTCTAAGTGAAGGATATATTGTTGCATTTGGTCCCTCTTACAACCAAGAAAGAGGGGTAACACTTAGTGGGGTTCTTTGTATTGTGGAGGTAGCATATTCCTATTTTGGTGTATTTCTGTGGTCCATTTATCAAGTCAACCAAAAAGTTGCTACTTTTAAGTGGGGCCCAGAACAAGGGAAGGCTCTACAACAGGTCCTGGCTGCTGTGCAAACTGCTCTGCCACTTGGACTATATTATCCCATATATTCAATGGTGCTTAAAGCAGGCGGGGATAATCTTTAAAGCCTTTGAGAGGACTGTCTAGGTGAACTGTTGCACAGAACTTTAGCATTTTGGAACAAGATCTTGCCATCATCTGCAGATAGCTACTTTCCATTGAGAAATAGTTCTTGGCCTGCTGCTGGGCCTTAGCAGAGACTAAATGCTTTACGATGGGCCACCAAGTTACCACGTTCCCTAAGCTGCCAATCATGAACTGGGTGTTATCTGACACACCAAGCTATAAAGTTAGGAATTCACTGCAACACACCATTAAAGAGTGTAAGTGGTATATACAGGATTGGACTGAAGCAGGCTTTAGAGGCACAAGTAAGTTAAGTAAAAAAGTGGCCCAAAATGCCCATGGTCTCCACTCCTCTTTTTTAAAAAAAATAAATTTCTTTTAAATTACCTTCTCTCTCCCATTCTGGTCCATTTGGCCTTATGGGGAGTTCTATAAGATAAGTTGACAGAAAAAGAGAAGACTCCAACCTGGTTTACAAATGGCTCTGGACAACATAAAGGAACCACCTGAAAGTGGAGAAATCCAGCACTACAGGCCCTTTCTGAGACATTGCTGAAGGCCACTGATAAAGTGACATTCTCCCAGTGTAAAGAATTTTGAGCAGTGCACCTGGTTGTTCACTTCACTTGGTAGGAGTAATGGTAAATGTGTGATTATATATAAATTGATGGGCTGTAACCAATGATTTGGCTGGATTGTCTGGGACTTGGAAGGAACATGATCAGGAAAATGGTAACAAAGGCATTTGGGGAACAGGTATGTGGAAAGAGGGCTTCCCTGGTGACTCAGACAATAAAGAATCTGTCTGCAATGCAGGACACCTAGATTTGATCCTTGGGTAGGGAAGATCCCTTAGAGAAGGGAATGGCTACCCACTCCAGTACTCTTGCATGGATAATTCCATACAGAGGAGCCTGGCAGGCTACAGTTCATGGGGTCACTGAGAGTTGGGCGACTAACACTATGTGGATAGAACTCTCTGAATGGGCAAAAAATTATGAAGATATCTGTGTTTTATATGAATTGTTACCAAAGAGTAACCTTAGCAGAGCATGATTTTAATAACCTAGTTAGTATGATCCATTCCCTGGGTACCAGTCAGACCTATCATTGCCCAATCGGCTCATGAACAAAACGAGCAGGGATGGAGGTTGTAGTGTGCTAAGTAACATAGATTTCTACCCACCAAAGTCAGTTTAAATATGGCCACCATTGAACTGCCCAATATACCAGCAACAGAGAATAACACTGAGCTCCTGCTATGAAGCCATTCCCTGGGTTGATCAGCCAGCTACCCAATGGCAGGTTGATTACATCAGACCACTTCTATTGTGGAAGTAAAAGCATTTTGTTCTTTCTCAAATAGCATACTGTGAATGTCGATTTGTCTTTCCAGCATACAATGCTTCTGTCATCAGTATCATCTCTTGACTTAACAGAATGCCTTATTCACCATCATGGCATACTACATAGCATTGTTTCTGATCAAGAAACAGTAAATAAGTGTGTCAGTGATCCCATGCTCATAGAATTCACTGATCTTATCATGTTCCCTGCCACCCTGAAGCAGCTGGCTTAATGCTTGCTCAGTCACTCTGTCATGTTCAACTCTTTGAGACCTCATGGACTGTAGCATGTGAGACTCCTTAGTCCATGGAATTTTCCAGGCAAGAATACTGGAGCAGGTTGCCATTTCCTACTCCAGGGGACCTTCTCGATTCAGTGATCAAACCCAGGACTCTTGCATCTCCTGCTCTGGCAGGCTAATTCTTTATCACTGTGCAAGCTGGTTTGATAGTACAGTGTAATGGCTTTTGAAAATTCAGTTACAGTGCCCACTAGATGGTGATATCTTTCAGAGCATAATATTCTCCAGAAACCTGTATATGCTTTGAATCAACATCCAATATATGATAACTGTTGCTCCAATAGCCAGGATTTATGGATCCAAGAATCAAGGGGTAAAAATGGGAGTGGCACCACTTACGATTACCCTTAGTGATCTGTTATCAAGATTTTTATTCTTGTTACTATGATATTATGCTTTGTTGAGCTGGAGATCTTAGTTCCAAATGGAAGAATGCTTCCACTAGTAGACACAATGATTCTGTTGAAAAGAAAGTTAAGACTGTCACCCAGGCACTTTGGTCTCCTAATGCCTCTATTTATTTATTTGGCCATGCTGTGTGGCTTGTGGGACCTTAGTTCTCCAACCAGGGATCAAACCCAGGACCTTGGCAGTGAAAGCAGGGTGTCCTAACCACTGACTGACAGGGAATTTCCCCTAATGACTCTAAATCAACAGGTAAATGAGGGAATTATTGGAATTACTGAGGTGTTTGATCATGAATAAGAAGGGAATATTGGACTGTTACTCCAGAATGGAAGTAAAGAGGAGTATGTCTGGTATACAGGAGATCCCTTAGTGCTTCTCTTGTTTACCATGTTCTGTGATTAAGATCAATGGAAAACTACAACAAACAAATTCAGGCAAAATTAGTAATGACCAAGATCTTTCAGGAATGAAGGTTTGAATAATCCTACCAGGTAAAGAACCCTGACCAGCTGAAGTACTTACAGAAGACAAAGGGATCACAAAATGGATAGCAGAAGAAGGTAATTATAAAATACCATCTATGTCCACTGATCAGTGACAGAAACAAGAACTGTAATTATCATGGATGATTTTCTACTTACTTTGCTATGAATGCAGGTGTGTGTGTGTATGCATGTAAGGTGTACTGATTTTATATCACAGTATTTAAGTATTGTCAATTTTACATTATATTTAAATAATGGGAAATTAAGAGGACTAAACATCACTCAAGGACTTTATTTCCTCTTTAGGTGTCAGTATGTTTTCAGTTATTTGCAGGATATTTTTATCATGTTAGAATTAAGACCTTGTTATTGTCTTTATTTGGTAGTTAAATATAGTTTTAGATTGACAGGGGTGGGCTTCTAATGGTTAATTTTGTGTGTCAACCTGAATGGGCCTAGGAGTGCCCAGATTAAACACTACTTCTAGGTGTGTCAAATCTCAGTTCAGTTAAATCACTCAGTAGTGTCCGACTCTTTGTAACCCCATGGACTGCAGCAGGCCAGGCTTCCCTGTCCATCACCAACTCCCGGACCTTGCACAAACTTATGTCCATCGAGTCAGTGATGCCATCCAACCACCTCATCCTCTGTCACTCCCTTCTCCTCCTGCCTTCACTCTTTCCCAGCATAAGGGTCTTTCCCAATGAGTCAGTTCTTCATATCAGGTGGCCAAAGTTTTGGACCTTCAGCTTCAGCATCAGTCTTCCCAGTGAATATTCAGAACTGATTTCCCTTAGGATTGACTGGTTTGATCTTCTTGCAGTCCAAGAGACTCTCACGAGTTTTCTGCACACCACAGTTCAAAAGCATCAAATCTAGCTATGATAAATCTAGATAGCATATTAAAAAGCAAAGATATCACTTTGCCAACAAAGGACTGTATAGTCAAAGTTATAGTCTTTCCAGGAGTCATGTACAGATGGGAGAGTTAGACCATATAGAAGGCTGAGCGTCAAATAATTGATGCTTTTTAAAATTTAAATTTATTTATTTTAATTAGAGGCCAATTACTTTACAATATTGTATTGGTTTTGCCATACATCAACATGAATCCGCCATGGGTGTACACGTGTTCCCCATCATGAACCCCTCTCCCACCTCCCTCCCCATACCATCCCTCTGGGTCATACCAGCGCAAATTTGAACCATGATGCTGGAGAAGACTCTTGAAAGTCCCTTAGACAGCAAGGAGATCAAAGCAGTCAATCCTTAAGGAAATCAACCCTGAAAACTCATTGGAAGGACTGATGCTAAAGCTCAAGCTCCAATACTTTGGCCACTGATGAGAAGAGCCATCTCACTGGAAAAAATCCTGATGCTGGGACAGATTGTGGGCAGGAGGGGAAAGGGGTGACAGAGAATGAGATGGTTGAATGGCATCACTGACTCAATGGACATGAGTTTGAGCAAACTCTGGAAGACAGTGAAGGACAGGGAAACCTGGCTGCAGTCCATGGGATCACAAAGAGCCAGACATGACTTAGTTACTGAACAACAACAATAACAACTAGGTGTGTCTGGGAGGGTGTTTCTGGATGAGACTAACATTTCTATCTGTGAACTTTAGATAAAGATTATTTAAACCCTTGAGAACCTAAATAGAACAAAAGGAAGAGGAAAGAGGAATTTATCTCTTTTTTCCCTGTCTTACTGTTAATCTGGAACATCTCATCTCATCCTGCCCTGACCTTGGACTGGAATTTACAGTGTTGACAAAGATGTGGAGAAATTGGAACCTTCATACCCTGCTGGTAAGAACATAAAATGTGGAATCTGTTTTGAAAAACTGATCAACAGTTCCCCAATAATCTAAGATCAGATCAGATCAGTCGCTCAGTCGTGTCTGACTCCTTGCGACCCCATGAATCGAAGCACGCCAGGCCTCCCTATCCATCACCAGCTCCCGGAGGTCACCCAGACTCATACCCATAGAGTCAGTGATGCCATCCAGCCACCTCATCCTCTGTCGTTCCCTTCTCCTCCTGCCCCCAATCCCTCCCAGCATTAGAGTCTTCTCCAATGAATCAACTCTTCGTATGAGGTGGCCAAAATACTGGAGTTTCAGCTTTAGCATCATTCCTTCCAAAGAAATCCCAGGGCTGATCTCCTTCAGAATGGACCGGTTGGATCTCCTTGCTGTCCAAGGGACTCTCAAGAGTCTTCTCCAACACCACAGTTCAAAAGCATCAATTCTTTGGTGCTCAGGCTTCTTCACAGTCCAGCTCTCACATCCATACATGACCACAGGAAAGACCATAGCCTTGACTAGGCGAACCTTTGTTGGAAAAGTGATGTCTCTGCTTTTGAATATGCTATCTAGGTTGGTCATAACTTTCCTTCCAAGGAGTAAGCATCTTTTAATTTCATGGCTGCAGTCACCATCTGCAGTGATTTTGGAGCCCAGAAAAATAAACTCTGACACTGTTTCCACGGTTTCTCCATCTATTTCCCATGTAGTGATGGGACCAGATGCCATGATCTTCGTTTTCTGAATGTTGAGCTTTGAGCCAACCTTTTCACTCTCCACTTTCACTTTCATCAAGAGGCTTTTTAGTTGCTCTTCACTTTCTGCTATAAGGGTGGTCTCATCTGCATATCTGAGGTTATTGATATTTCTCCCAGCAATCTTGATTCCAGCTTGTGTTTCTTCCAGTCCAGCATTTCTCATGATGTACTCTGCATATAAGTTAAATAAACATGGTGACAATATACAGCCTTGACATACTCCTTTTCCTATTTGGAACCAGTCTGTTGTTCCATGACCAGTTCTAACTGTTGCTTCCTGACCTGCATACAGATTTCTCAAGAGGCAGATCAGGTGGTCTGGTATTCCCATGTCTTTCAGAATTTTCCACAGTTTATTGTGATCTACACAGTCAAAGGCTTTGGCATAGTCAATAAAGCAGAAATAGATGTTTTTCTGGAACTCTCTTGCTTTTTCCATGATCCAGCGGATGTTGGCAATTTGATCTCTGATTCCTCTGCCTTTTCTAAATGCAGTTTTAACATCAGGAAGTTCACAGTTCACATATTGCTGAAGCCTGGCTTGGAGAATTTTGAGCATTACTTTACTAGCGTGTGAAATGAGTGCAATTGCGCGGTAGTTTGAGCATTCCTTGGCATTGCCCTTCTTTGGGATTGGGATGAAAACTGACCTTTTCCAATCTTGTGGCCACTGCTGAGTTTTCAAATTTGCTGGCATATTGAGTGCAGCTCTTTCACAGCATCATCTTTCAGGATTTGGAATAGCTCCACTGGAATTCCATCACCTCCACTAGCTTTGTTCGTAGTGATGCTTTCTAAGGCCCACTTGACTTCACATTCCAGGATGTCTGGCTCTAGGTCAGTGATCACACCATCATGATTATCTGGGTCGTGAAGCTCTTTTTTGTACAGTTCTTCGGTGTATTCTTGCCACCTCTTCTTAATATCTTCTGCTTCCATTAGGTCCATGCAATTTCTGTCCTTTATCGAGCCCATCTTTGCATGAAATGTTCCTTTGGTATCTCTGATTTTCTTGAATAGATCCTTAGTCTTTCCCATTCTGTTGTTTTCCTCTATTTCTTTGCATTGATTGATCGCTGAAGAAGGCTTTCTTATCTCTTCTTGCTATTCTTTGGAACTCTGCATTCAGATGTTTATATCTTTCCTTTTCTCCTTTGCATTTCGCTTTTCTTCTTTAAGCAGCTATTTGCAAGGCCTCCCCAGACAGCCATTTTGCTTTTTTGCATTTCTTTTCCATGGGGATGGTCTTGATCCCTGTCTTCTGTACAATGTCACAAACCTCATTCCATAGTTCATCAGGCACTCTATCTATCAGATCTAGGCCCTTAAATCTATTTCTCACTTCCACTGTATAATCATAAGGGATTTGATTTAGGTCATACCTGAATGGTCTAGTGGTTTTCCCTACTTTCTTCAATTTAAATCTGAATTTGGCAATAAGGAGTTGATGGTCCAAGCCACAGTCAGCTCCTGGTCTTGTTTTTGCTGATTGTATAGAGCTTCTCCATCTTTGGCTGCAAAGAATATAATTGATCTGATTTCAGTGTTGACCTTCTGGTGATGTCCATGTATAGAGTCTTCTCTTGTGTTGTTGGAAGAGCGTATTTGCTATGACCAGTGCATTTTCTTGGCAAAACTCTGTTAGTCTTTGCCCTGCTTCATTCCGTGTTCCAAGGCCAAATTTTCCTGTTACTCCAGGTGTTTCTTGACTTCCTACTTTTGCATTCCAGTCCCCTGTAATGAAAAGGACATCTTTTTTGGGTGTTAGTTCTAAAAGGTCTTGTAGGTCTTCATAGAACCGTTCAACTTCAGCTTCTTCAGCGTTACTGGTTGGGGCATAGACTTGGATTACTGTGACATTGAATGGTTTGCCTTGGAAACGAACAGAAATCATTCTGTCATTTTGAGATTGCATCCAAGCACTGCATTTCAGACTCTTTTGTTGAACATGATGGCCACTCCATTTCTTCTGAGGGATTCCTGCCCACAGTAGTAAATATAATGGTCCTCTGAGTTAAATTCACCCATTCCAGGCCATTTTAGTTCACTAATTCCTAGAATGTCGACATTCACTCTTGCCATCTCTTGTTTGACCACTTCCAATTTGGCTTGATTCATGGACCTGACATTCCAGGTTCCTATGCAATATTGCTCTTTACAGCATCGGACTTTGCCTCTGTCACCAGACACATCTACAGCTGGGTATTCTTTCTGCTTTGGTTCCATCCTTTCATTCTTTCTGGAGTTATTTCTCCACTGATCTCCAGTAGCATATTGGGCCCCTACTGACCTGGGGAGTTTCTCTTTCAGTATCCTATCATTTTGCCTTTTCATACTGTTCATGAGGTTCTCAAGGCAAGAATACTGAAGTGGTTTGCCATTCCCTTCTCCAGCAGACCACACCCTATCAGATCTCTCCACCATGATCCGCCCATCCTGGATTGCCCCACGGGCATGGCTTGATTTCATTGAGTTAGACAAGGCTGTGGTCCTGGTGTGATTAGATTGACTAGTTTTCTGTGAGTATGGTTTCAGTGTATTTGCCCTCTGATGCCCTCTTGCAAGACCTACCGTCTTACTTGGGTTTCTCTTACCTTGGGCATGGGGTATCTCTTCCCGGCTGCTCCAGCAAAGCACAGCCATCGCACCTTACCTTGGATGGGGGGTCTCTCCTCACCACCGCCCTTCCTGACCTCAGTCGTGGGGTAGCTCCTCTCCGGCATGCTCTCAGTGCGCCTCACAGCCGGCGAGGGGCTCTCAACATAGAGTTAAAAAAAATTCTACTCCTATATATGTACTTCAAAGAACTGAAAAAGTAGGTCTACTCAAAAATTTGTATTTGAATGTTTATATCAGCATTAAACATGATAACCCCATAGCGAAATGGTAGCAGGGACACAATAATGACAAAATCAATCCTGTATCTGCCAGGTGGGTGACCCCCAAACTGGAAAACAATAATACCAAACATGTTCTTCCACTGTTGTGAAGATTCTGAGCCCCACATCAGACTTCCTAGCCTGGGGACCCAAGAAAGGGACAGACAGTCTCCCAGGGAATCTGACTTTGAAGGCCAGTGGGATTTGATTACATGACTTCCACAAGACTAGGGGAAACAGACTCCACACTTTGAGGGCACAGACAAAATCTTGCATGGACCAAGACCCAGAGGAAAGAAGCAGAGACCCCACAGGAAACTGAACCAGATATATTTGCTAGTGCTAGAGGGTCTCATGTGGAGACATTGGTCAGCAGTGGCTCACTGCAGGGACAGGGGCACTGGCAGCAACAGTTCTGAAAGGGACCCTTTGGTGTAAGTCCTCTTGGAATTCTCCGCTAACCCTACCATAGAGATCATAGACCCCAGGGCTGGGTCACCTCAGGCTAAAAAAATTAACAGGTAAGCAGCACAACCCAACCCATCAGCAGATAATTGGATTAAAACATTACTGAGCACAGCCCTGCCCACACTTAAACCATACTCACAGAAAACTAGTCAATCTAATCACACCAGGACCACAGCCTTGTCTAACTCAATGATACTAAGCCATGCCCTGTGGGACAACCCAAGATGGGCGGGTTATGGTGGAGAGATCTTACAGAATGTGG
Source organism: Tragelaphus eurycerus (assembly GCA_935064755.1). Classification (NCBI taxonomy): domain Eukaryota; kingdom Metazoa; phylum Chordata; class Mammalia; order Artiodactyla; family Bovidae; genus Tragelaphus; species Tragelaphus eurycerus. Next base: position 10,537,888 of record CAKXYN010000046.1, on the reverse strand, counting down.
TCCACTGAAGAAGGCAATGGCAAACCACTTCAGTATTCTTGCCTTGAAAACCTCATGAACAGTATGAAAAGGCAAAATGATAGCGTACTGAAAGAGAAAGTCCCCAGATCAGTAGGTGCTCAATACACTACTGGAGATCAGTGGAGAAATAACTCCAGAAAGAATGAAGGGATGGAGCCAAAACAAAAGAATACCCAATTGTGGATGTGACTGGTGATAGAAGCAAAGTCCGATGCTGTAAAGAACAATATTGCATAGGAACCTGGAATGTCAGGTCCATGAATCAAGGCAAATTGGAATTGGTCAAACAAGAGATGGCAAGAGTGAATGTCGACATTCTAGGAATCAGCAAACTGAAATGGACTGGAATGGGTGAATTTAACTCAGATGACCATTATATCTACTACAGCGGGCAGGAATCCCTCAGAAGAATTGGAGTAGCCATCATGGTCAAAGAAAGAGTCTGAAATGCAGTACTTGGATGCAATCTCAAAAAGGACAGAATGAACTCTGTTCATTTCCAAGGCAAACCATTCAATATCACAGTAATCCAAGTTTATGCCCCAAACAGTTAACGCTGAAGAAGCTGAAGTTGAATGGTTCTATGAAAACCTACAAACCTATTAGAAATAACACCCCAAAACGATGTCCTTTTCATTATAGGGGACTGGAACTCCAAATTAGGAAGTCAAGAAACACCTGGAATAACAGGCAAATTTGGCTTTGGAATACAGAATGAAGCAGGGCAAAGACTAATAGAGTTTTGCTAAGAAAATACACTAGTCATAACAAACACCCTCTTCCAACAACACAAAAGAAGACTCTACACATGGACATCACCAGATGGTCAACACCGAAATCAGATTGATTATATTCTTTGCAGCCAAAGATGGAGAAGCTCTACACAGTCAGCAAAAACAAGACCAGGAGTTGACTGTGGCTCAGACCATGAACACCTTATTGCCAAATTCAGACTTAAATTGAAGAAAGTAGGGAAAACCACTAGACCATTCAAGTATGACCTAAATCAAATCCCTTATGATTATACAGTGGAAGTGAGAAATAGATTTAAGGGCCTAGATCTGGTAGATAGAGTGCCTGATGAACTATGGAATGAGGTTTGTGACATTGTACAGGAGACAGGGACCAAGACCATCCCCATGGAAAAGAAATGCAAAAAAGCAAAATGGCTGTCTGGGGAGGCCTTACAAATAGCTGTGAAAAGAAGAGAAGCGAAAAGCAAAGGAGAAAAGGAAAGATATAAACATCTGAATGCAGAGTTCCAAAGAATAGCAAGAAGAGACAAGAAAGCCTTCTTCAGAGATCAATGCAAAGAAATAGAGGAAAACAACAGAATGGGAAAGACTAGGGATCTCTTCAAGGAAATCAGAGATACCAAAGGAACATTTCATGCAAAGATGGGCTCGATAAAGGACAGAAATGGTATGGACCTAACAGAAGCAGAAAATATTAAGAAGAGATGGCAAGAATACACAGAAGAACTGTACAAAAACGATCTTCACGACCCAGGTAATTACTATGGTGTGATCACTGACCTAGAGCCAGACATCCTGGAATGTGAAGTCAAGTGGACCTTAGAAAGCATCACTACGAACAAAGCTAGTGGAGGTGATGGAATTCCAGTGGAGCTATTCCAAATCCTGAAAGATGATGCTGTGAAAGTGCTGCACTCAATATGCCAGCAAATTTGGAAAACTCAGCAGTGGCCACAGGACTGGAAAAGGTCAGTTTTCATTCCAATCCCAAAGAAAGGCAATGCCAAAGAGTACTCAAACTACCACACAATTGCACTCATCTCACACGATAGTAAAGTAATGCTCAAAATTCTCCAAGCCAGGCTTCAGCAATATGTGAACCATAAACTTCCTGATGTTCAAGCTGGTTTTAGAAAGGACAGAGGAACCAAAGATCAAATTGCCAACATCTGCTGGATCATGGAAAAAGCAAGAGAATTCAGAAAAACATCTATTTCTACTTTATTGACAATGCCAAAGCCTTTGACTGTGTGGATCACAATAAACTGTGGAAAATTCTAAAAGAGATGGGAATACCAGACCACCTGATCTGCCTCTTGAGAAATTTGTGTGCAGGTCAGGAAGCAACAGCTAGAACTGGACATGTAACAAAAGACTGGTTCCAAGTAGGAAAAGGAGTATGTCAAGGCTGTATATTGTCACCCTGCTTATTTAATTTATATGCAGAGTACATCATGAGAAACACTGGACTGGAAGAAACACAAGCTGGAATCAAGATTGCCGGGAGAAATATCAATAACCTCAGATATGCAGATGACACCACCCTTATGGCAGAAAGTGAAGAGGAACTCAAAAGCCTCTTGATGAAAGTGAAAGTGGAGAGTGAAAAGGTTGGCTTAAAGCTCAACATTCAGAAATCGAAGATCATGGCATCTGGTCCCATCACTACATGGGAAATAAATGGGGAAACCGTGTCAGACTTTATTTTTCTGGGCTCCAAAATCACTGCAGATAGTGATGGCATCCATGCAATTAAAAGACGCTTACTCCTTGGAAGGAAAGTTATGACCAACCTAAATAGCATATTCAAAAGCAGAGACATCACTTTGCCAACAAAGGTTCGCCTAGTCAAGGCTATGGTCTTTCCTGTGGTCATGTAGGGATGTGAGAACTGGACTGTGAAGAAGGCTGTGCGCCGAAGAATTGATGCTTTTGAACTGTGGTGTTGGAGAAGACTCTTGAGAGTCCCTCGGACTGCAAGGAGATCCAACCAGTCCATTCTGAAGGAAATCAGCCCTGGGATTTCTTTGGAAGGAATGATGCTAAAGCTGAAACTCCAGTACTTTGTCCACCTCATGCGAAGAGTTGACTCATTCGAGAAGACTCTGATGCTGGGAGGGATTGGGGGCGGGAGGAGAAGGGGACGACAGAGGATGAGATGGCTGGATGGCATCACTGACTCGATGGATGTGAGTCTGAGTGACCTCCGGGAGTTGGTGATGGACAGGGAGGCCTGGCGTACTGCGGTTCATGGGGTCGCAAGAGTCGGACACGACTGAGCGACTGATCTGCTCTGATCTGATGAACACCTACAAGACCTTTTAGAACTAACACCCAAAAAAGATGTCCTTTTCATTATAGGGGACTGGAATGCCAAAGTAGAAAGTCAAGAAACACCTGGAGTAACAGGCAAATTTGGCCTTGGAATATGGAATGAAGCAGGGCAAAAGCTAGTAGAGTATTTCCAGGAGAACACACTGGTCATAGCAAACATCCTCTTCCAACAACACAAGAGAAGACTCTACACATGAACATCACCAGATGGTCAACACCGAAATCAGATTGTTTATATTCTTTGCAGCCAAAGATGGAGAAGCTCTATACCATCAGCATAAACAAGACCAGGAGCTGACTGTGGCTCAGATCATGAGCTCCTTATTGCGAAATTCAGACTTAAATTGAATAAAGTGGGGAAAACCACTAGACCATTCAGGTATGACCTAAATCAAATCCCTTATGATTATACAGTGGAAGTGAGAAATAGATTTATGGGATTAGATCTGATAGATAGAGTGCCTGATGAACTATGGACAGATTTGTGACACTGTACAGGTAACAGGGACCAAGACCATCCCCTTGTTAAGGAAATGCAAAAAAGCAAAGTGGCTGTCTGGGGAGGACTTACAAATAGCTGTGAAAAGAAGAGAAGCAAAAAGCAAAGGAGAAAAGGAAAGATATAAACATCTAAATGCAGAGTTCCAAAGAATTGCAAGAAGAGATAAGAAAGCCTTCCTCAGCTATCAATGCAAAGAAATAGAGGAAAACAACAGAATGGGAAAGACTGGAGATCTCTTCAAGAAAATTATAGATTCCAAGGGAACATTTCATGCAAAGGTGGGCTCCATAAAGGACAGAAATGGTAAAGGAACTCCCCATACCTATTTCTAATTCATGTCTCCCCCTTCACCCAGCGTGGCAGGTGGGATCTTAGTTCTCTGACTAGGAATCAAGTCCATGCACCCTGCATTGGAAACACAGAGTCTTAGCCACTGGACCACCAGGGAAGTCTTTTAATTCACATCTTTTTAATACAATGATCAAAACTTTCCAAGCTATCTTTAATAATTATATGGTTATAACTGTTAAAACTTCAGTTTTATTGGGACTACTTCTAGTGTTCAGTATAATATTGACTATTGATTTAAGGTTGCTATTCTTCGTCAGATTAAAAAGCATGCTAATTCTTAATTTTCTAAGAAGGTTTTTTTTTAATTTATTTAATTGGAGGATAATTGCTTTAAAATGTGTTGATTTCTGCTGTACTTCAACGTCAGTCAGCCCTGAGTACATATATATATATATATATATATATCCCCTCCCTCTTGAGCCTCCTCCCACCATCTCACACATCTAGGTTGTCACAGAGCATCTGGCTGAGCTCTATGTGTTATATAGAAGCTTCTCACTAGTTACTTATTTTACACATGGTAGCGTATATATGTAAATGCTACTGTCTCAATTTGTCCCACCTGCTCCTTCCCGTACTGTGTCCAGAACTGTTTGTTTTATAAATCAAGATAGATTTTTCTAGTACTTATTAAGCTGATAGTATTGGTGTCATTTTATATCCTTTGTTTTACTTTTTTTCTACTCATTTTTCATTTATCTTATCAGCTGTACTCTTTTGAGCCACATAAAAATCTTTCCATGAATAATATAGATATGGTGGTGGTGGTTTGGTTGCTAAGTCGTGTCTGACTCTTGTGACTGCATGGACTATAGCCTACTGGGCACCTCTGTCCAAGGGATTCTCCAGGAAAGAATTCTGAGTGGGTTGCCATTTTCTTCTCTAGATATGATTTTACATATTAATGGATTTCCTAATATAAAATGATCCTTACATTCTTGGATTAAGCCCTATTTGTGAATGGCATATTATTAAATATTAAATTGCATATTATATTAGCATATAGCATAGTGTATAATATACTGTTGAATTAGGATTTTTGCACCTGTATTCTTAAGTAAGGTGGGTCTATTATATAATTGTATAATGCATGGAGGCTGAAACTCTGTAACGGTAGCAAAGAAAGTGATGGGGGCTGTGATAAACAAAATAATTCATACCCTGTCTAAATGGAACAGCCATAACTCAGTGCCAGTTGATTGCTGTAAAGTAGGAATGTAGACCCAGTATGGTCAGATCTGATTTTTTGAGATGCCATAAATCCAGAATTTTATGCTAAATTTCTTAGATTTTAAGTATTGACATTTAGTTGTTTTAAAACTCTGTATGAGAAAATAAAAATAAAACAAGATAACACAAATCCCCGGAGAATCTGAGGGCTGGGTCTGGCTTATGACTGCCAGTTTTCTGTCTCTGGAATATAGGATTTATTTTTTTGCCTAGTTTCTTTCTTTACTTGGGGACAAATTATATAGTGTCATCAAAAATTATAATGATGATTTAAAGACTTTTCCCTTAAAAATTGTCCACTTATTTAGCTATAAATTGATGTTGTCTACAAATATGAACAGAACAAGTCATACTAAATTTGCATTCATATCCAGCTAATTCAGAACCTTCATTATACACTTGTATTTATATAACTTTTTACCTTTAGCAAAATAAAGAAGTAATTTTCTTTTGTACTTTAGGGAATATCTGACAGTCAGGATAATATAGTTCAATCTCTGTATATGCAATGAGTCTGTAGAGTGTTCTGCTAAACACAGTGATAATATAAAAACCTGGTATAGAATTTTTAGTCTTCAAAGAAATATTGTTGATTTTAGCATTCTTATTTACTACCATAAGACAAAATTTTCACATAAGTTTTGGATAATTCTGATTAATCAGGTACTATGAACCATAATTCCTCTTTTTTCCAGCTCTCTGATTAAACTGAAAATTCACTGTAATTAATTTTAGATGCATTAAACTCCGTATTGCCCATTCAATTTATTGTTTTATATTTTTAAATGGTATAGCCATAGTTAAATCACCTAATCCCCAAATATCTATTCTTTCTTCTAAGTCCATCACAAACAAAAATTCCTGACAATGTGAATTTCTCATTCTGAGTAAACTTGTTTTCTACTTGAGCTAATGACATCAAAATACACTTTGTCCTTTGAAATTCTTATGAATTTTCTAGTAGCTTTATTTCTTTCCAAATACCAATAGATATTTCCAGTATGATGCAGTTCAAACAATAATGAATAGTGTTAGTGTCAGAAAAATTTTGTTCTAATTCTGGCTCTGTCATTAACTGCGTGAACTTATGCAAATCATTTAACTTATTTAGGCTTTAAGAAAACAACTATATAATGAGTGTATTTCTTCTAACTCTAAAATTATGTGACTATAATCTTTGCTTCTACTCCATTACTTTATCCATTTCAGTTTTCAATATCCATCCATGAAGATGAAATCTCTTATTTCTATTACCTCCTTTAAGATACAAATACTAATCCAACATATCCCTACCCTACTCCATAGTGTTCTCAATTCTGCCTTTCCCCCTTTCCTCTCTTCTAGGGTGCTTTATGGAGACCCTGATGATTGTAGGCAAATTCTACTTTTTTCTAAATCTTTTATCAGTCAAACAAAATCTGGTTCTCACAAGAGGATGTCAGTTTCTCTCCAGATTTGCTTCACTGGAGATTTCACATGTAGACTCCAGTGCATGTGGCCTCCCTGGTGCCTAGCTTATGCAGCATATGGGCAGTTTCTCTAGTACTTGGCTCCTGTAGAACGTGTAGCTTCCCAAGTATTTAGCTCCTTCAGTGGAGATGCTTTTTCAGTGTTCAGTTCCCACAGCTTCCCTTGACCCCATGCCCCATGGGCATTTTTCTAGGTGATACTTACACATAATCAACTTTCTTAGGTAATTTAGAGGGTGGTTTCTGGTAAACCTTGGAGGGCAAATTTCTAGCAAGTTCTATCAGCATACCACCACAGTAACTTCTTTGTCATGGTAGTGCCCAGTCTAATGAGGTCTGGATCTCAACCCTGGCCAAGGGGTGGGATAGGGATGCTTTACTTTGGGTGCTCTATCTCAGCCCTCAGTAGTTATTCATTATTTCTGCTATTCTTTAAGAATATTCTTTAAAAAGGCTTTACTTCTTACTAGCCAATCCCTTACGGAGAAGGCAATGGCACCCCACTCCAGTACTCTTGCCTGGAAAATCCCATGGATGGAGGAGCCTGGTAGGCTGCAGTCAATGGGGTTGCTAGGAGTCGGACACAACAGATCGACTTCACTTTCACTTTCATGCATTGGAGAAGGAAATGGCAACCCACTCCAGTGTTCTTGCCTGGAGAATCCCAGGGACAGGGGAGCCTGGTGGGCAGCTGTCTCTGGGGTCACACAGAGTCAGACATGACTGAAGTGACTTAGCAGCAGCAGCAGCAGCAACCAATCCCTTCATTACCATTCATTCTTATAGCTAATATTTTTTTTACTTTCAACTTTCCCTATTCAAATTACTGTGTGGGCCCAAACTGATGCAGACGATTCTATTTCTTTATAGTTTAATTCAGTCCTTAATAATTTGTAATCAGGCTTCTGTTTCGACTGCTACTGAAAAAGTGTGAAACCCAACCACCTTTCTCTATCCCCCTTTTTTGCTGCTTGTGGCAGAAAATTCTCAAAACCTACCTTGGCTTCCATGATGTTTTGCTGTTTCAATTGTCTTCCCAAGTTTCCAATATTTCCTTCTTTATTTTGTTTATTAACTCCAATTTCTCCTCATATTCTTAGCGGTCACTACTAAAGTCTGACTAGTCTTTGGCTACTTTCAGTTTATTTTTTTTTTCTTTAGGTAACTCATTCTTATGGCTTCAGCTACCATCTCTGATATAGTTACTTTCAACCTATGTTTTAGTCATTTCACTTCTTCTAACTTTAATTCTATATCAATCATTCTTTTATTCAACAAATATTTACTGAGTTCTGACTATGTGCCAGACATTGGCAGCTATTGGACATACAAAAGTGAACAAGGCACAGTTCCTGCACACAACAGGTTTATTGACTGGTGGTAAATAAAAACAGTAAACAGAATATTACTATCCAGTGTGATAAGTACTGCAACTGAAGTAGGGAGTACTATGGGAGCACAAAAGAACATCCAGTCTAATCTTGGAGGAGGTCAGGGAGGACTTTCCAGAGGAAAGATGTAATCAGACACCTGAGGATGAGTACGAGTTATCCAAGGGAGGGGGCTTGAGAGGGAATATGAGATTAGAAAGATAGTTTCAAGCAGAATGAACAGTATGTTCAAAGCCTAAGTATCCTAGAAAGCATAGTGGGTTTTTTTTTTTTGGGGGTGGGGGTGGGGTGGTGGTGCTTCATTTAGTTCAGATCATAAAATTGTAGATCAGTGAGCCAGACTATAAAGTTTAAGGGGAGAGTGACTAAATGAAGCAGAAGTTATAAATTCAGATTGTCTAATTCTTAGACATTTCTCTTGTGATGTTCTGCAAATGTCAAACTTACTACGTATGGGTGATAAAAAACATAGTTCAACATTTTTTCTTAAATGTTCATCCTTTCAACTTCTGACCTGTTATTTTTCTATTTCTCTATGGAAATCATACCCTTTTATGCCATTTTTCTACTATCAAGATCATTGCTATTCCTTTGCCTTTGACTATATTGCTTCTATTCTGAAATGCCCAGTCTCATCTTCTCTAGTAACTCAATTTTAAAAACCTTTTTGTTTTGTATTGGGGTATAGTTGATTAACAATGTTGTGACAGCTTCAGGTAAACAGCAAAGGGACTCAGCCATACACATATATGCATTCATTCTCGCCCAAACTCCACTGCCATCCAGATTACCACATAGCATTGAACAGAGTTCCATGTGCTATACAGTAGGTTTTTGTTAGTTATCCATTTTAAATATAACAGTGTATACATGTCCTTCCCAAACTCCCTAACTATCCCTTACCCGCCCCCCTCCCCATCCTTCCCCCTGGCAATCATAAGTTCATTCTCTAAGTCTGTGAGTCTTTTTCTGTTTTTAAATAAGTTAATTTGCATCATTTCTTTTTAGATTCTACATATAAGGGATATCACATGGCATTTCTCCTTCTCTGACTTCTAGTGACTCAATTTTATCATTTATTTAGTATCTCCCTCTTTAAACCTTTATGACCTATTCAGTATGCAATCATACTTATATTCTATTTTTCCCTTTTCTCAATTCCATATCATTAACTATTTATTTCACATGACCTCTTGTACCTTGTTCACTGATTGCTTTATTCATATACTTCTGGGGACTGTGCTGAACACAAGAGACACAGGAGTAAACAAGATAGAAAGAACTCTTGCTGTCATGGAGCTGATAATATAATAGCTGATAATAGAGTTTTCTGAATGCATTTCTTAATTTTTCAGCTATACCATAAGCTCCTTGAAGTCAGGGGCTATGATCTAAAGTTTGTAATAAATGTGTCTGAGCTCAAAATAATAGAAATGAAAAAAAAAAAAAAAGAACAGCTGAAAGGCTTAAACCTAGTAACATTTCTAAAAATATCCCTAGGTAATGTGGACACATATTCTAGAAAATGGGACATTTATCTAGGACATAATGCATTCTGATTTCCAAATACTTTACAGATGAACACATTTTTTTTTTCAAGTGAAAATCACAGCTAATATCTTAAACATTTATCAATTAAACATATATTCATCTATTAGCTTTAATGAACTCTAACTTCATTTCATTAATTCAGTTCAGTTCAGTCACTCAGTTGTGTCTGACTCTTTGAGACCCCATGAACCGCAGCACGCCAAGCCTCCCTGTCCATCACCAACTCCATGTCCATTGAGTCAGTGATGCCATCCAACCATCTCATCCTCTGTCGTCCCCTTCTCCTCCTGCCCTCAATCTTTCCCAGCATCAGGGTCTTTTCCAATGAGTCAGCTTTTTGTATCAGGTGGCCAAAGTATTGGAGTTTCAGCTTCAACATCAATCCTTCCAATGAACACCCAGGACTGATCTCCTTTAGGATGGACTGGTTGAATCTCCTTGCAGTCCAAGGGACTCTCAAGAGTCTTCTCCAACACCACAGTTCAAAAGCATCAATTCTTTGGTGCTCAGCTTTCTTCACAGTGCAACTCTCACATCCATACATGACCACTGGAAAAAACATAGCCTTGACTAGACGGACCTCTGTTGACAAAGTAATGTCTCTGCTTTTCAGTATGCTGTCTAGACTGGTCATAACTTTCCTTCCAAAGAGTAAGTGTCTTTTAATTTCATGGCTGCAATCACCATCTGCAGTGATTTTGGAGCCCAGAAAAATAAAGTGAGCCACTGTTTCCACTGTTTTCCCATCTATCTGAAGTGATGGGACCAGATGCCATGATCTTCGTTTTCTGAATGTTGAGTTTTAAGCCAACTTTTTCACTCTCCTCTTTCACTTTCATCAAGAGGCTCTTTATTTCTTCTTCACTTTCATTAATTCAACCTCATCACTATTGACATTTTGTGCTATGTGCTTAGTCACTCAGTTGTGTTCTACTCTTTGCAGCCCCATGGACTGCAGACTTCCAGGCCCCTCTATCCATGGGGATTCTTCAGGTAAGAATACTGAAGTAGATTGCCATGCCCTCCTCCAGGTGATCTTCCCAACCCAAGGATCAAAACCAGGTCTCCAACATTGCAGGTGGATTCTTTACCTTATGAGTTACCAAGGAAGCCCACTTTAAATTATTTGGCCCAAAGCTGACATTTTGGGCCAGATAATTCTTTGTGGTGTGTTTGTATGTTGGGTGAGGGCTGCTGGTGCATTTAGAATGTTTAAGAGCATCTCTGCCCTCTTCCTTCTAGTTGTGTGCAACAACCCCCTAACCCAGTTGTGACAACCAAAAATGTCTCTAGATATTAACAAGTGTTCCTTATGGAGCAAAATAATCCTAGTTCAGAAATACTGCAACCTATATGCAGAGTACATCATGAGAAATGCTGGACTGGAAGAAACACAAGTTGGAATCAAGATTGCTGGGAGAAATATCAATATCCTCAGATATGCGGATGACACCACCCTTATGGCAGAAAGTGAAGAGGAATTAAAAAGCCTCTTGATGAAAGTGAAAGTGGAGAGTGAAAAGGTTGGCTTAAAGCTCAACATTCAGAAAACGAAGATCATGGCATTTGGTCCCATCACTACATGGGAAATAGATGGAGAAACAGTGGAAACAGTGTCAGACTTTATTTTTCTGGGCTCCAAAATCACTGCAGAAGGTGACTGCAGCCATGAAATTAAAAGACGCTTACTCCTTGGAAGGAAAGTTATGACCAACCTAGATAGCATATTCAAAAGCAGAGACATTACTTTACCAACAAAGGTTCACCTAGTCAAGGCTATGGTCTTTCCTGTGGTCATGTATGGATGTGAGAGCTGGACTGTGAAGAAGGCTGAGCGCCGAAGAATTGATGCTTTTGAACTGTGGTGTTGGAGAAGACTCTTGAGAGTCCCTTGGACTGCAAGGAGATCCAACCAGTCCATTCTGAAGGAGGTCAGCCCTGGGATTTCTTTGGAAGGAATGATGCTAAAGCTGAAACTCCAGTATTTTGGCCACCTTATGCGAAGAGTTGACTCATTGGAGAAGACTCTGATGCTGGGAGGGATTGGGGGCAGGAGGAGAAGGGGACGACAGAGGATGAGATGGCTGGATGGCATCACTGACTCGATGAATGTGAGTCTGGGTGACCTCCGGGAGTTGGTGATGGACAGGGAAGGCCTGGCGTGGTGCTGTTCATGGGGTCACAAAGAGTCAGACACGACTGAGCAACTGATCTGATCTGATCTGATTCTGAGATTCATGGTAAAAAGTTATACGGTGACTTTTACTCCAATATTCAAAATAAGACCCCTGTATTTGCATTTTAGAAGAGAAGTGAGAATTCCCCACCCACAAATTGCAGTTCCTTTTTATACAGAGTATATTATGCACAAGAAAGGTTTATATATTTAGAAATGAATACAAAATTTACTCATTCTTCAGCATTACTTATCTTTCAGGTAAAAACTCATGTTTATTAGCTATGCACTGTGACGGGTGTTATACATGTATTATCTCACTTTAATTCCTATAACAACTCTGAGAAGTTGGTATTATATCTGCAGATAAAACTGAAGTTCAGGGAATTCAAATAATTTTTAAAAATTAATCAAGTATACTTGATTTACGATGTTGTACTAATTTCTGCTATACACCAAAATGGCTCAGTTATACATACATATACATTATTTTTATATTTTTCTCCATTATGCTTTATTCCAGGATAGTGAAAATATTTCCCTGTGCTATACAGTAGGACCTTGTTGTTCATACATTCTATATGTAATATATTTGAATCTACTAACCACAAACTCCCAGTCCATCCCTCCCCTCCTCTCCCCCTGTCTCCCTCCACAGGTCTGTTCTCTATGTCTGTGAGTCTGTTTCATAGATAGGTTAAGTTGTGCCATATTTTAGATTCTGCATATTAGTAACATCATATGACATTTGTCTTTCTCTTTCTGAGTTACTTCACAAAGTATGAAAATCTCTAGTTGCATTCATGTTGCTGCAAGTAGCATTATTTTGTTCTTTTAGTGGCTGAGTTGTATTCTATTGTATACAAGTACTTTGTTGTTTTTCAGTTGCTAAGTCATGTGCAACTCTTTGCAACCCCATTGGCTGTAGCATGCTAGGCCTCCTTGTCCTTCACAATCTCCCAGACCTGGCTCAAACTCATGTCCATTAAGTCGGTGATGCCATCCAACCGTCTCATCCTCTGTCTTCCCCTCCTTCTGCCTTCAATCTTTCCCATAATTAAGGGCTTTTCCAATGAGTTGGCTCTTCATATCAGCTGGCCAAAATTTTGGAGTTTCGGCTTCATCATCAGTCCTTCTAATGAGTATTCAGGACTGATTTCCTTTAGGATTGACTGATTGGATCTCCTTACAGTCCAAGGGACTTTCAGGAAACTTCTCCAGCACCACAGTTTGAAAACATCAATTCTTTGGTCCTTTTTTAAGGTCCAACTATTACATCCATATATGACTATTGGAAAAACCATAGCTTTGACTATATGTACCACATCTTCTTTATCTATTAATCTGTAAATGGGCATTTAGGTTGTTTCCATGTCTTGGCTATCATGAATAGTGTTGCTATGAACATAGGGGTCAATATATCTTTGTGAATTATAGTTTTCTCCAGATATATACCCAGGAGTGGGATTGCCGGATCATATGGTAAATATATTTTCAGTTTTTGAGGAACCACCATTCTGTTTTTCATAGTGGCTGCATCAACCTACATTCCCACCAAGAGTGTAGGAGAGTTCCCTTTTCTCCACATCCTTTCCAGCATTTATTTGCAGAGTTTAAAGATAGCCATTCGTATGAAGTAGTTCCTCATTATAGTTTTGGCTTGGATTTCTCGAATAATTAACAATGTTGAACACCTTTTCATGTGACTGCATGTTTTTGTTGATGCTGAGTTGTATGAGCTGTTGTATATTTTTGAAATTAAGCCCTTGTCAGATGCATTGTTTGCAAATATTTTCTCCCATCCTGTAGGTTTTTCTTAAAATCTTGTTTATGATTTCCTTAGCTGTGCAAAAACTCATAAGTTTAAGTCCCATTTATTTATTTTGTTTTTATTTCTATTGCATTCAGAGACTGACATAAGAAAACATTGACACAATTTTTGTCAGAGAATGTTTTGCTTACGATCTCTTTTAGAAGTTTCAAGGTGTTATGTTCTATGTTTAAATTGTTAAGTCATTTTGAGTTTATTTTAGTGCATGGTATGAGAATATGTTGTAACTTCATAGATTTACATGCTGTAAAATCAGCAGCACTGTTTGCTGAAGAGACTGCCTTTTCTCCATTTTGTATTCTTGCCTCTTTTGCCAAATTAAATTGACCTTAGGTTTGAAGGTTTATATCTGAACTTTCTATGATGTTCCATTGAATTTTATTGCTGTTTTTGTGCCAGTACTACTCTGTTTTGATCACTGTATCTTTTTAGTATTGCCAGAAGTCCGGGACAGTTATGCCCACTGACTTGTCTTTTCAATTCAGTTCAGTCACTTGGTCCTGTCCGACTCTTTTTGACCCCATGGAAAACAGCATGATAGGCTTCCCTGTCCATTACCAATGCCTGGAGCTTGTTCAAACTCATAAACATTGAGTTGGTGATGCTATCCAAACACCTCATCCTCTGTCATCCACTTCTCCTCCTGCCCTCAATCTTTCCCAGCATCAGGGTCTTTTCCAAAGAGTCAGTCCTTCACATCAGGTGGCCAAAGTATTGGAGCTTCACCTTAAGCATCAGTCCTTCCAATGACTATTCAGGACTGATTTCCTTTAGGATTTAATGGTTTTATCTCCTTGCAGTTCAAGGGACTCTAAAGAGTCTTCTCCAACATCACAGTTGAAAAGCATCAGTTCTTCAATGCTCAGCTTTCTTTGTGGTCCAACTCTCACATCCATACATAACTACTGGAAAAACCATAGATTTGACTAGCTGGACCTTTGTCAGCAAAGCAATGGCTCTGCTTTTTAATATGCTGTCTAGGTTGGTCATAACTTTTCTTCAAGAGTAAGCGTCTTTTAATTTCATGGCTGCAGTCACCATCTGCAGTGATTCTAGAGCTCAAAGAAATAAAGACTGATTGTTTCCATTGTTTCCCCATCTATTTGCCATAAAGCAGTGGGAACAGATGCCATGATCTTAGTTTTCTGAATGTTGAATTTTAAAACAACTTTTCCACTCTCCTCTTTCACTTTCATCAAGAGGCTTTTATGTTTCTCTTTGTTTTCTGCCATAAGGGTGGTGTCATCTGCGTATGAGGTTATTGATGCTTCTCCTGGAAAACTTGATTTCAGCTTGTCCTTCATCCAGCTTGGCATTTCACATAATGAACTCTGCATATAAGTTAAGTAAGCAGGGTGACAATATACAGCCTTGATGTACTCCTTTCTCAATTTGGAACCAGTCTGTTGTTCCATGTCCAGTTCTAACTGTTGCTTCTTGACCTGCATGCAGATTTCTCAGGAAGCAGGTAAAGTGGTCTAGTATTCCCATTTCTTGAATAATTTTCCACAGTTTATTGTGATCCACAAAGTCAAAGACTTTGCCATAGTCAATAAAGCAAAAGTAGATATTTTTCTGGACCTCTCTTGCTTTTTCTATGATCAAATGGATGTTGTCAACTTAATCTCTGGTTCCTGTGCCTTTTCTTTCTTTCTTTTTTCAGTTTTATTTATTTATTTACTTTTTGCTTTACAATATTGTATTGGTTTTGCCATACATTGACATGAATCCGCCATGGGTGTACATGTGTTCCCCATCCTGAACCCCCCTCCCACCCTCCCACCTCCATTCCCATCCCATCCCTCTGGGTCATCCCAGTGCACGAGCCCTGAGCACCCTGTCTCATGTTTCAAACCTGGACTGACGATTTGTTTCACATGTGGTAATTTACATGTTTCAATGCCATTCTCCCATATCATCCCTCCCTCACCCTCTCCCAGAGTCCAAAAGACTGGTCTATACATCTGTGTCTCTTTTGCTGTCTCACATACAGGGTTATCGTTACCGTCTTTCTAAATTCCAATATATATATATTCCATATTGGTGGAGAAGACAATGGCACCCCACTCCAGTACTCTTGCCTGGGAAATCCCATGGATGGAGGAGCCTGGAAGGCTGCAGTCCATGGGGTCACTGAGGGTCAGACACGACTGAGCGACTTCATTTTCACTTTTCACTTTCCTGTACTGGAGAAGGAAATGGCAGCCCACTCCAGTGTTCTTGCCTGGAGAGTCCCAGGGATGGTGGAGCCTGGTGGGCTGCTGTCTATGGGGTCGCACAGAGTTGGACACGACTGAAGTGACTTAGCATACTGTATTGGTGTTTTCTTTCTGGCTTACTTCACTTTGTATAATAGGCTCCAGTTTCATCCACCTCATTAGAACTGATTCAAATGTATTCTTTTTAATGTTTGAGTAACAGCCCTTGAACTGTGTTGTTGGAGAAGACTCTTGAGAGTCCCTTGGACTGCAAGGAGATCCAACCAGTCCATTCTGAAGGAGATCAGCCCTGGGATTTCCTTGGAAGGAATGATGCTAAAGCTGAAGCTCCAGTACTTTGGCCACCTCATGCGAAGAGTTGACTCATTGGAAAAGACTCTGATACTGGGAGGGATTGGGGGCAGGAGCAGAAGGGGACCATAGAGGATGAGATGGCTGGATGGCATCACAAACTCAATGGACATGAGTCTGAGGGAACTCCAGGAGTTGGTGATGGACAAGGAGGCCTGGCGTGCTGCGATTCATGGGGTCGCAAAGAGTTGGACAGGACTGAGCGACTGAACTGAACTGACTGAACTGAATATTCCATTGTGTATATGTACCACAGATCTCTTATCCATTTGTCTGCTGATGGACATCTAGGTTGCTTCCATGTCGTGGCTATTATAAACAGTGCTGCGATGAATATTGGGGTGCACGTGTCTCTTTCAATTCTGGTTTCCTCTGTGTGTATGCCCAACAGTGGGATTTCTGAGTCATATGGCAGTTCTATTTCCAGTTTTTAAAGAGATCTCCACGCTGTTCTCCATAGTGGCTGTACTAGTTTGAATTCCCACCAACAGTGTAAGAGGGTTCCCTTTTCTCCACACCCTCTCCAGCATTTATTGCTTGTAGACTCTTGGATCACAGCCATTCTGACTGGTGTGAAATGGTACCTCACTGTAGTTTTGATTTGCTTTTCTCTGATAATGAGTGATGTTGAGCATCTTTGCATGTGTTTGTTAGCCATCTGTATATCTTCTTTGGAGAAATGTCTGTTTAGTTCTTTGGCCCATTTTTTGATTGGGTCATTTACTTATCTGGAATTGAGCTGCATTAGTTGCTTGTATATTTTTGAGATTAATTCTTTGTCAGTTTCTTCATTTGCTATTATTTTCTCCCATTCTGAAGGGTGGCTTTTCACCTTGCTTATAGTATCCTTTGTTGTGCAGGAACTTTTAATTTTAATTAGGTCCCATTTATTTATTTTTTCTTTTATTTCCAACATTCTGGGAAATGAGTCATAGAGGATCCTGCTGTGATTTATGTTGGAGAGTGTTTTGCCTATGTTTTCCTCTAGGAGTTTTATAGTTTCTGGTCTTATGTTTTTATCTTTAATCCATTTTGAGTTTATTTTTGTGTATGCCTTTTCGAAATCCAGCTTGAACATCTGGAAGGTCAAAGTATATGCACTGTTGAAGCCTCACTTGGAGAATTTTGAACATTACATTGCTAGCATGTGAAATAAGTGCAATTTGTTCAGTAGTTTAAATATTCCTTGGCATTCCCTTTCTTTGAGATTGGAATGAAAACTGGCCTTTTCCAGTACTGTGGCCTCTGCTGAGTTTTCCAGATTTGCTGGCGTAATGAGTGCAGCACTTTACAGCATTATCTTTTAGGATTTGAAATAGCTCAGCTGGAATTACATCATCTCCACTAGCTTTGTTCGTATCATTTGACTTCACATTCAGGACATCTGGCTCTAAGTGAGTGATCACATCATCATGGTTATCTGGGTCATGAAGATCTTTTTTGTATAGTTCTTCCATGTATTCTTGCCACCTGTTCTTAAAACCATCTGCTTCTATTAGGTCCATGTTGTTTCTGTCCTTTGTTGTGTCCAGCTTTGTATGAAAAATCCCCTTGGTATCTCTAATTTTCTTGAAGAGATCTCTAGTTTTTCCCATTCTTTTGTTTCTCTCTATTTTTTGCATTGATTACTGAGAAAAGCTTTGTTATCTCTCCTTGCTCTTCTTTGGAACTCTGCATTTAAATGGGTATATCTTTCCTTTCCTAGTTTGCCTTTCACTTCTCTTCTTTTCTCAGCTATTTGTAACACCTCCTCAGACAAGCATTTTGCCTTTTTGCATTTCTTTTTCTTGGGGAAGGTCTTGATCACTGCCTCCTATACAATGTCCATAGCCTCCATCCATAGTTCTTCAGGCACTCTGTCTATCAAATCTAATCCCTTGAATCTGTTTGTCACTTCTACTGTATACAGTGTTTTCCCCTACTTTCTTCAGTTTAAGCGTGAATTCTGCAATATGGAGTTCATGATCTGAGCCACAGTCAGCTCCTGGTCTTATTTTTGCTGACTATATAGAGCTTCTCCATCTTTAGCTGCAAAGAATATAATCTGATTTCAGTGTTGGCCATCTGGTGATGGGCATGTTAGAAAAGGGTGTTTGCTATGACCAGTGCATTCTCTTGGAAAAGCTCTGTTATCCTTCATGCTGCTTCACTTTCTACTCCAAGGCCAAGCTTGTCCGTTATTCCAGATATCTCTTGACTTCATACTTTTGCATTCCAGTCCCCTACAATGAAAGGGATATCTTTTTTGGGTGTTAGTTCTAGAAGATTTTGTAGGTATTCATAGAGCCATTCAACTTCAGCTTCTTCAGCATTACTGGTTGGGGCATACACTTGGATTACTCTGATGTTGAATGGTTTGCCTTGGAAATGAACAGAGATCATTCAGCCATTTTTGAGACTGTATACAAGTACTGCATTTCAGAGTCTTTTGTTGACCATGAGGACTACTCCATTTCTTCTAAGTGATTCTTGCCCACAGGAGTAGATATAATGGTCACCTGAGTGAAATTCACCCAATCCAGTCCATTTTAGTTCACTGATTCCTAAAACATTGATGTTCACTCTTGCTATCTCCTGTTTGACCAATCTCAATTTACCTCAAAGCTTCCCTTATAGCTCCGTTGGTAATGAATGCACCTGCAATGCATGAGACCCCGATTCAATTCCTGGGTTGGGAAGATCCCCTGGAGAAGGGAAAGGCTACCCACTCCAGTATTCTTGCCTGGAGAATTCCATGATCTGTATAATCCATGGTGTTGGAAAGAGTCAAACATGACTGAGTGACTTTCACTTTCATACAATATTTAGGGCTTCCCTCATAGCTCAGTTGGGAAAGAATCTGCCTGTAATGCAGGAGATTTGGGTTTGGTTCCTTGGTAAAGAAGATGCCCTGGAGAAGAAAAGGGCAACCCGCTCCAGTACTGTTGCCTGGAGAATCACCTGCATAGAGGAATCTGGCAGGCTACAGTCTATGGGGTCACAAGAATCAGACAGGACTTAGTAACTAAAGAGAAAGAGAGAAAGAGAAATTTACCTTGATTCATGTACCTAACATTCCAAGTTCCCTATGCAATATTTCTATTTACAGCATAAAACTTAACTTTCATCACCAGTCACAAAAATAATAGCTGCATGTTGTTTTTGCTTTGGCTCCATCTCTTCATTCTTTCTGGAGTTATTTCTCCACTCTTCTCCAGTAGCAAATGGGGCACCTGCTGACCTGGGGAGTTCATCTTTCAGTGTTCTAGCTTTTTGCTTTTTTGTATTGTTTATGGGGTTCTCAAGGCAAGAATACTGAAGTGGTTTGCCATTCCCTTCTCTTGGGGACCACATTTTGTCAGAACTCTCCAACATGCTCCATCCGTATTGGGTGGCACTGCCCGGCATGGCTCATAGTTTCATTGAGTTAGACAAGGCTGTGGTCCATGTGATCAGGACTTGTCTTTTAGAAAATTCAAATTATTTATCTAAATTTATGTAGCTCATCATGTAAATTGGCTTCAAATCCAAAACTCTGATACAGAAACCACTTACTTTCACATGTACTGACCTTTCTTTCATCTGAGTAATTCATCATTAGGAATGAGTTATAGAGTAAATTTTAATACCAGCAGACACTGGTGGCTCAAAAAATTTCCATTCTTACTTTGAGAGAACAGTTCTTAACATTCTCAATTTATGTCCCACTATCTCAATTTCATGTTGCTTAGTGACATAAACTGCTAAAACTAACCAGTTTTTGATAACAGTTTTCTAAACTAGAAGGAAAAAGAGATTTCCATTTCATGCAAGTGAATCAAGGGTTTACTTGCAGTATCTTCTCCTGTGAGAACTTCAAAATTGCAGCTCATTTCTGAACAACCATCAACAGGAGAATGCTGGATCTAACAACAACAACAAAAAGATACCCCTTGTTCAAGGGCAAAGGAGAAGCCCCAACAAGATGCTAGGAGGGGCAAAATAGCATTTAGAATCAAACCCCATACCCTCCATTTATGCACAGAGGGCTCAACCAAAACTTTGTGCACATCAGGACCCATGCTGCATGTGGCCTCAGCCCTCTTGGAGAATGTCATCATTAGTCCCACCATAGCACTGCTGAGCAGATGACCTACAAACTGCAGAACACTTTATACCAAATTTCTTTATATCAAAGAAATTCTTGCACTGTTAAGAAAGTTCTAGGACCCACAACAGATTTCCCAACCTGGGGAACTGGCAAAGGGACTGAGAACCCCCAGGGAATTTGACTTTGGAGGCCACTGGGATTTGTTACAGAACATCCACAGGACTTGGGAAACACACTCTTGGAGGGCACAAACAAAACCTTGTGCACACCAGGAGCCAGGAGAAAGGAGCAGTGTCTCCATAAGAGAATGAACCAAACTTACCTGTGAGTGTCCAGGAGTCTCTGGCAGAGGCATGGTCAATATTTTGGCTTCAGGCCAAACAAGGAAAGAATGAAGCCCCATCCATCTACAGAAAATTGGATTAAAACTTTACTGAGCATGGCCCCAGCCATCAGAACAAGACCCATTTCTCACACAGTTAGTTTCTCCCATCAGGAAACTTCTATAAGCCTCTTATCCTTATTCATTAGAGGGCAGACAGAATGAAAACCACAATCACAGAAAACTAACCAAACTGATCACATGGACCACAGCCTTGTCTAAGTCAATGAAACTATGAGCCATGCTGTGTAGGACCACCCAAGAGAGATGGGTCATGGTGGAGAGTTCTGATGAAACTTGATCCCCAGGAGAAGGGAAAGGCAAGTCACTTAAGTATTCTTGCCTTGAGAATCCCATGAAAAGTATGAAAACGTGAAAAGCTAGGACACTGAAAGATGAATTCCCCAGGCTGGTAGGTATCCTACTGGAGAACAGTGGAGAAATAACTCCAGAAAGAATGAAGAGATGGAGCCAAAGCAAAAACAACACCCAGTTGTGGATATGACTGGTGATGGATGTAAGTTCAGTTCAGTTCAGTTGCTCAGTCGTGTCTGACTCTTTGTAACCCCATGAATTGCAGCATGCCAGGCCTCTCTGTCCATCACCAACTCCCAGACTTCACTCTGACTCATGTCCATTGAGTCGGTGATGCCATCCAGCCATCTCATCCTCTGTCGTCCCCTTCTCCTCCTGCCCCCAATCCCTCCCAGCATCAGAATCTTTTCCAATGAGTCAACTCTTCACATGAGGTGGCCAAAGTATTGGAGTTTCAGCTTTAGCATCAGTCCTTTCAAAGAACACCCAGGACTGATCTCCCTTAGAATGGACTGGTTGGATCTCCTTGCAGTCCAAGGGACTCTCAAGAGTCTTCTCCAACACCACAGTTCAAAAGCATCAACTCTTCACTGTTCAGCTTTCTTCACAGTCCAACTCTTTCATCCATACATGAGTACTGGAAAAACCATAGCCTTGATTAGATGATTCAGGAATGACCTAAATCAAATCCTTTACGATTATGCAGTGGACGTGACAAACAGATTCAAGGGATTAGATTTGATAGACAGAGTGCCTGAAGAACTATGAATGGAGGTTTGGGACATTGTATAGGAGACAGTGATCAAGACCTTCCCCAAGAAAAAGAAATGCAAAAAGGCAAAATGCTTGTCTGAGGAGGTGTTACTAATAGCTGAGAAAAGAAGAGAAGTGAAAGGCAAAGGAGGAAAGGAAAGATATAAGCATCTGAATGCAGAGTTCCAAAGAATAGCAAGGAGAGTTAAGAAAGACTTTCCCAGTGATCAATGCAAAGAAATAGAGGAAAACAATAGAATGGGAAAGACTAGAGATCTCTTCAAGAAAATTAGAGATACCAAGGGAACTTTTCATGCAAAGATGGGCACAATATAGGACAGAAATGGTATGGACCTAATAGAAGCAGATGATATTAAGAAGAGGTGGCAAGAATACACAGAAGAACTGTACAAAAAAGATCTTCATGACCTGGATAACCACGATGGTGTGATCACTCACCTAGAGCCAGGCATCCTGGAATCTGAAGTCTGGTGGGCCTTAGGAAGCATCATTACAAACAAAGCTAGTGTAGGTGATGGAATTTCAGCTGAACCATTTCAAGTTCTAAAAGATGATGCTGTGAAAGTGCTGCACTCATTTTGTCAGCAAATCTGGAAAACTCTGCCGTGGCCACAGGACTGGGAAAAGGTCAGTTTTTATCTAATTCCAAAGAAAGGCGATGCCAAAAAGTGTTCAAACTACCACACAATTGCTCTCATCTCACACGCTAGCAGAATAATGCTAAAAATTCTCCAAGCAAGGCTTCAACAATAGGTGAACCAAGAACTTCAAACTCAACATTTAAAAAACTAAGATCTTGGCATCTGGTCCCATCACTTCATGGCAAATAGATGGGGAAACAGTGACAGACTTTATTTTCTTGGGCTCCAAAATCACTAAAGATGGTGAATGAACTCAGGAATTTATAAGACGTCTGCTCCTTGGAAGAAAATCTATGGCCAACCTAGATAGCATAGTAAAAAGCAGAGACATTATTTTGCCAACAAAGGTCTATCCAGTCAAATCTATGGTTTTTCCAGTAGTCAGGTATGGATGTGAGAGCTGGACCATAAACAGAGCTGGGTGCTGGAGAACTGATGCTTTTAAACTGTGGTGTTGGAGAGGATTCTTGAGAGTCCTTTGGACTGCAAGGAGATTAAATCCTTCAGTTCTAAAGGAAATCAGTCCTGAATATTCTTTGGAAGGACTGATTCTGAAGCTTCAACATTTTGGCCACCTGATGTGAAGAACTGACTCTTTGGGAAAGACCCTGATGCTCCAAAAGATTGAAGGCAGGAGTTGAAGGGAATGACAGAGGATAAGATGGTTGGATGGCATCACATCATCAATGGACATGAGTTTCAGCAAGCTTCGGGACTTGTTGATAGACAGGGATTCCTGGCTTACTGCTGTCTACGGGGTCGCAAAGAGTCAGAAATGACTGAGCGACTGAAATGAACTGAACTGAACTGAACTGAACTGAAATCAAGGTTGTTGGAAGAATAAAGATCTAATCACTCTGTGGAAAACACTTCAGTACCAATGGAGAGTTTTTTCCCTAGTCAACAGTAGGATATGTTTGTCTATGATATAGTTTAATGAGTAGTGTAGTGGAATGAGAAAGTGCTATTCTGGGAATCAGGAGACTTCAGAGATTTAGTCTTGGTTTTTAATGTAATTAAGACCCTGAATAAGTTATTTCTCTACTCTGGACCTCAGGTTCCTAACTTGCTCACATGATTTCTAGGCTCTTTTGTGGCTCTGGCATTCTAAAAATATCTGTGTTGTAGAAAATTTCTCTTAAAAAAATAGAAATCATAAATATCATATATGACGCTTTTAAGGAGTCACTGTTTTAGTAAAAAATAATCCGAATTTGATGGAGGTAGAAATTCAAAATTATATATTCACAATCCTCAAGTTGTTCATTTCTTAGGTTTTTTAATTGTTGTAGATATGATTGTTATTTTAACTCCATTCTTGCCTAAGGACTTTTTTCACATATTTCCTCTAGATGGTGCTCCATAACCCCAAATCACTCCTTTTAGGCTATTGCTGCTGCTGCTAAGTCGCTTCAGTCATGTCCGACTCTGTGCGACCCCATAGATGGCAGCCCACCCGGCTTCCTGCGTCCCTGGGATTCTCCAGGCAAGAACACTGGAATGGGTTGCAATTTCGTTCTCCAAAGCATGGAAGTGAATAGTGAAAGTGAAGTCGCTCAGTCCGCTAGGTGTCCGACTCCTAGAGACCCCATAGAATGCAGCCTACCAGGCTCCTCCGTCCATGGGATTTTCCAGGCAAGAGTACTGAAGTGGGGTGCCATTGCCTTCTCCCCTTTTAGGCTAGAAGCTATTAACAAATATTATTATTCAAGAACACACTCTCCTTTGGCTCCAAATTCTCTACTATGTTTTATCAGTGTCACAATGTATAGGATACCAGTACTACAAATATATTTTTCTAAAATGTGTAAATACATTTGACAAACGTATTTAATAAAGCACAAGCAACCATCTGTATGGAATAATACATCTGTTTTGCTGTGCACTGATCTCATTTCTTATATCTATTATGGAAACCAGACATTAATCGGTGTTCAATGTTTAGCATTCTCTTGATCTGCTAAACAGTAAGTATATCATTTAAAAAATGAAGCTTTTGGGAATTTCCTGGTGGTACAGTGGTTAGGACTCTGTGCTTCCACACAGGGCATGTGAGTTCAGTCCCTGGTCATGGAACTAAGATCCCAGAAGCCCTGTAGCATGACCTAAATAAATAAATAAATGAAACTTTTAAAAACATAAGACACCTTGAGTTAAATTTTCTTTACACATATCCAATAGATACATAATGAATATTTTAAAGGAAATATTTTATTTGTTATTTATTTGCATTATAATATTCATTATTTCACAAAACTATTAAACTGTATACATAAGAAAAATCTTAGATCAGACATTTTTGACTTATGTTTTACAAAAGGTCATAAATGTCATTTAATTAAGAAAAATTGCAGTTGTACTTACTGTCTTTATTCTTAAGTATTCTGTCATTCTTTAGTTCTCTAGTCTCTTTAAGAAACTAATTATCTCTGTAACTCTAATCTCTTACCATCACTCTGCTACTCACTTTAACCCTGAAAGCCAATGATGTCAATTCCTTGGTATCTCAACATACTGTGAGTACCAAATTGGAAAACAACATGAGTTGTCTTGGAGTAATTAAAAAATTTTTTTTAAAAAACTTTTTTGAGCCTTTTGTGTGTGTGTGTGAGTTTTATCACATACAATTTTGTATTTAGCTGCCATTTTAAATAAATTACTAATTCAGGACATGTTTAAATGTAATGAGTATTGGACATTATAATTTTGTGTTTATTGATTGTTGGAGAATTTAAAATATAGTTTTTTCTTCTTAAAACTTTTTTTGGGGTATGGTTGATTTACAGTGTTGCATTAGTTTCAATTGTACAGCAAAGTGAATCAGTTATACACATACATATATCTATTCTTTTTTTTTTTTTTTTTTAGATTCTTTTCCTATATAGGCCATTACAGAGTACATAGTAGAGTTCCCTGTGCCTTACAGCAGGTTCTATTAGTCATCTATTTTATATTGAGTAGTGTGCTTATGTTAACCCCAATCTCCCTATTTATCCCCCCTCCAAACTCCTGATAATCACGTTTGTTTTCTGTATCCATGATTCTACTTCTGTTTTTTTTTTCCAAATGAATTCATTTGTACCCCTTTTTCAGATTCCACATATAAGTAATATCATATGATATTTGTCTTTCTGTGTTTGACTTACTTCATTCAGTATGACAATCACTACGTTCATCCATGTTGCTGCATATGGCATTATTTTGTTCTTTTTAATGGCTGAGTAATATTCCATTGCACATATGTACTGCAGTTTCTTTATCCATTCCTCTGTTGATGGACTTTTAAGTTGTTTCCAGCTTCTGCTTATTGTAAATAGTGCTTCAATGAACACTGGGGTGCATATATCTTTTTGAATTATGGTTTTCTCTAGGTATATGCCCAGGAGTGGGATTGCTGGATCATATCATAGTTTTATTTTTATTTTTTTAAGGAACCTCCATACTGTTCTCCATATTAGTTATAACAGTTTACATTCTCACCAAAGGGGTAGGAAAGTTCCCTTTTCTCCATACCCTCTCCAGTACTTATTGTTTGCGGATTTTTTAAATGATGGCCCTTCTGATTGGTGTGAGGTGATACCTATTGTAGTTTCAATTTGCATTTCTCTAGTAATTAGTGAGGTTGAGCATTTTTTCATGTACTTTTTAGCCATCTGTATGTCTTCTTTGGAGAAATTTCTATTTAGATCTTCTGTCAAATTTTTTAGAGTTGTTTATTTGATATTGAGTTGCACAAGCTATTTGTATATTTCAGAAATTAATCCTTTGTCAGCCTCTTTGTTTACAAATATTTTCTACTGTTCTGAGGGTTGTCATTTCGTTTTGTTAATGGTTTTCTTTGTTCAGGAAAAGCTTTTAAATTTAAATAAATCTCATTTGGTTATTTTTGTTTTTATTTTCATTAATCTAGAAAGTGGATGAAATTAAAAAAAGATCTTGCTACAATTTATGCTATAGAGTGTTTTGTCTATCTTTTCCTCTGAGAGTTTTATAGTATCAGGCCTTACATTTAGGTCTTTAAATCCATTTTGAGTTTTTGTGTATGGTGTTAATAGATTGTTCTAATTTCGTTGTTTTATAGCTGCTCTGTTTTCCCAGCACCACTTGGTGAAGATACCATCTTTTCTCAATTGTCTAAGATTAGGTGACCATGGGTATATGTGTTTATTTCCTGGGATTTTTTTTAAAGCTTTTATCTATTTATTATTTTTTTAAATTATTTTTGAATTGAAAGAAAATTACAGTGTTGTGCTGGTTTCTGACATACAACAATGCAAATCAGCCATACTTATACATATATTCCCTCCCCAAATCACACACTTCGAAGTCATCACAGAGTTCCACGTTGGGCTCCTTGTGTTTTATAGCAATTTCTCATCAGCTGTCTATTTTATACATGGTAGTGTATATATGGGCTTCCCGAGTAGCTCAGTGGTAAAGAGTTGGCCTGCAATGCAAGAGACGTGGATTTGATCCTTGAGTCAGGAAGATCCCCTGGAGGAGGAAATGGGAACCTGCTCCACTATTCTTGCCTGGGAAATCTCATAGATAGAGGAACCTGTCAGGCAACAGTCCATGGGATTGCAAAAAGCTGGACACAGCTTAGTGACTAAACAACAACAGTATACACACACACACGTATATATATATATATATATATAGTCAATGATACTTTCTACATTCGTACCACTCTGTCCTTCCCCAACTCTACAACAAGTCCATTATCTATATCTGCATCTCCATTTCTTCCCTGTAAATAGGTTTATTAATATTAATACCACTTTTCTAGTCTCCATATATGCATGTTAATATATGATATTTGTTTTTTCTCTTTCTGACTCACGTTACTCTATGTAATAGGCTCTAGGTTAATCCACCTGACCTGAACTGTTTCAAATTTGTTTCTTTTTATGGCTGAATAGTATTCCATTGTATATATGTATGACATTTTCTTTATCCGCTCATCTGTTTATGGATGTGCTTGTTTCTGCAAGGAATATTGGAGCACATGTATCTTTTAGAATTGTGGTTTTATCAGAGTCTATGCCCATTGTGGGATTGCTAAGTCATATGGTGGATTTAATTCTAGTCTTTTAAGAAATCTCCATGCTGTTTTTCATAATGGCTCTATCAGTTTACTTTCCCACTAGCAATGCAAGAGGGTTCCCTTTTCTGCACATCCTCTCCAGCATTTATTGTTTGCAGATTTCTTGAAGATAGCCATTCTGAGTGTTGTGAAATGATACCACATTGTAGTTTTGATTTGTGGTTTTTTTTTTATTTTTTTTTTTTTTTTTTTTTTTTTTTTTTGCAGGGGAAAATGGACAAAGGAAAGGATCAATGAGGGTGGGAGGGAAATGGGAAGAAAGAAGGGGAGTGATGGTGGGGAGGAGTATATGTAATTTCTTAACCAATGGCTTTCTGTTTTTAATCACAAATAACACTTAAAAAAAATCATGTTGAATTCATTCTATATTAGGGGGTTTGATCTGGAAATGAAAAGTTCAGGAAACTAAAAGTCCAGTTTGGGTGTCCTCATCTTAGGCACATCTTGGTATTTTGTATTGGCAGGTCTATCTTTACCACAATATATTATTTAGGACAGGATCACATTTGTCACTTCTTCCTCCCTACTACCCAAAGTGGTACCAGACCCATAAAATAGTCAATAAACCTTTACAGAGTAAACAAATAAGTCTTTTTTTTTTTTTAACTCTCCTGGGTGAACTGAATTTTTTGAGGCTCATAAGTGAATATGTTTTCCTTTATACTTTGTCTATTACAGCCAGATTGTATGAGTGGGGTATTAAAGTCTCCCACTATTATTGTATTGTTGCATATTTCTTCTATCATATTAATTAATGTTTGTCTTAGATATATCAATGCTCCAATGTTGGGTGCATATATATTGATTATTGTTATAACTTCTTTTTGGATTGTTCCTTTAAGTTGTTATGTATAACCTTGATTGTCTCCTTTTCAGGATCTTTAAACTCAATTTTATCTGATATGAGTATTGCTACTCCTGTTTTCTTTTGGTCCATATTTGCATAGAAAATCTTCTTCCAGCCCTTCATTTTCAGTCAGTATATATCCCCTATTTTAAGATGGTTCTCTTGTAGACAACATATATAAGGGTCTAGTTTTTGTATCCATTTGACCCATTTTAGTCTTTTGGTTGTCTCTTGTAGACAAGGTATGTAGGGGTCTTGTTTTTGTATCGATTCAGCCAGTCTTTGTCTGTTGATTAGGGCATTCAGCCCATAACTTAAAGCAATTATTGATAAATAAGATTTACTTTATTGTTTTGGGTTCGAATTTATACACCCTTTTAGTGATTCCTATCTAGAGAATGTCCTTTAGTTTTTGTTGGAGAAATGGTTTAGTGGTGCTAAATTCTCTCAACTTTTGCTTCTCTGTGAAGCTTTTGATTTCTTCTTCATATTTGAATGAGATCCTTGCTGGATACAATAATCTAGGCTGCAAGTTATTTTCTTTCATCACTTTAATTATGTCTTGCCATTCCCTCCTGGCTTGGAGAGTTTCTATTGAAAGATCAGCTGTTATCCTTATGGGAATTCCCTTGTGAGTTATTTGATGTTTTTCCCTTGCTGCTTTTAATATTTGTTCTTTATATTTAATCTTTGTTATTTTGATTAATATGTGTCTTGGGGTGTTTCGCCTTGGGTTTATCCTACTAGGGACTCTCTGGATTTCTTGAACTTGAATGGTAATTTCCTTCTCCATTTTAGGGAAGTTTTCAACTATTATCTCCTCAAGTATTTCCTCGTGATCTTTCTTTTTATCTTCTTCTTCTGGAACTCCTATGATTCGAATGTTGTAGCGTTTAATGTTATCCTGGAGGTCTCTGAGATTGTCCTCATTTCTTTTGATGCATTTTTCTTTTTTCTCCTCTGATTCATTTATTTCTAGGATTCTATCTTCTAATTCACTAATCCTATCTTCTGCCTCTGTTATTCTACTATTTGTTGCCTCCAGGGTGTTTTGGATCTCATTTATTGCATTATTCATTATGTGTTGACTCTTTTTTATTTCTTCTAGGTCCTTGTTAAACCTTTCTTGCATCTTCTCAATCCTTGTTTCCAGACTTTTTAACTGTGATTCCATTTTGATTTCGAGATTTTGGATTAATTTCGCTATCATTATTCGGAATTCTTTATCAGGTAGATTCCCTATCTCTTCCTCTTTGGTTTGGTTTGGTGGGCATCTATCCTGTTCCTTTAGCTGCTGGGTATTCTTTTGTCTCTTCATTTTGTTAAAATTGCCAAGTTTAGAGTGTCCTTACTATATTCTGGTAGTTTGTTGAATTCTCTTTATTGAGGCAGTTTACTGGTCGTTTCAATATCTGATCTCTGCCCTGTTACAGAGGGGGCAGAGATGAACACCCAAATCTAAACCAGCCAGGTTCAGGCACTCGGATAATCCTCAGAAGCACAGACTCGGTTGAGTCTGCATTTTATGCCCTTCCCAGATCCGAGTAGCGCAGGTGATGAAGTGTTTAGCGAGCACAGCTGCTGCGACTTATCGCCTCCCCGCTGCTCAGTTTTCTAGGTATACAACCGGCGCACTTTCTCAGGCAGATGTTGACCATCCAGAGCCCCAAGAAGCATGAGTCAGCACAGAAACCTAAGTTCTGTAGACAGTATCTCTCTAGGGCTGTGATTACCCTCCTCCGGCCCTGGGTGCCTGTCACCAGAGTGGCACGGCCTGCAGCCGGCCATCTCTGTGCAGTCCTTTGTTCTGTACATAGTCCTGGTGGTGTCTTAAGTTAGGGCTGGTTTTTGATGTAGTAGATAACCGACAGTCTGGTTATTTCGCTCAGATAGCACTTGAGATAGCCAGGCCAAATCCTTTCTCAAAGCGACGCAGGCCGCGCAGCTCCTCCTTGCCTAGCCCCCGCTTGCCAATAGCAAATGCTGGTGTCTGTGCTGCTTCTCTGCAAAAGGAGTTACCGCAGGGCTCGTTTTCTCCTTTTGAAGACAATGAATTGTCTTTCTAAGTGCCTGATGTCCTCTGCCGGCATTCAGAAATTGTTTTGTAGAATTTATTCAGCATTCAAATGTTCTTTTAATGGATTTGTGGAGGAGAAAGTATTCTCCCTGTCCTACTCGTCTGCCATCTTAGCTCCTCCTCCATAGTTTTGATTTGTGTTTCAAAGAGATGGGGCTACCAGACCACCTGACCTGCCTCTTGAGAAATTTGTATGCAGACCAGGAAGCAACAGTTAGAACTGGACATGGAACAACAGACTGGTCCCAAATAGGAAAAGTAGTACTTCAAGGCTGTATATTGTCACCCTGCTTATTTAACTTATATGCAGAGTACATCATGAGAAATGCTGGGCTGGAAGAAACACAATCTGGAATCAAGATTGCCGGGAGAAATATCAATAACCTCAGATATGCAGATGACACCACCCTTATGGCAGAAAGTGAAGAGGAACTCAAAAGCCTCTTGATGAAAGTGAAAGTGGAGAGTGAAAAGGTTGGCTGAAAACTCAACTTTCAGAAAACGAAGATCATGGCATCTGGTCCCATCACTTCATGGGAAATAGATGGGGAAACAGTGGAAACAGTGTCAGACTTTATTTTTCTGGGCTCCAAAATCACTGCAGATGGTGACTGCAGTCATGAAATTAAAAGACACTCCTTGGAAGAAAAGTTATGATCAACCTAGATAGCATATTCAAAAGCAGAGACATTACTTTGCCAACAAAGTTCTGTCTAGTCAAGGCTATGTTTTTTCCTGTGGTCATGTATGGATGCGAGAGTTGGATTGTGAAGAAGGCTGAGCACCGAAGAATTGATGCTTTTGAACTGTGGTGTTGGAGAAGACTCTTGAGAGTTCCTTGGACTGCAAGGAGATCCAACCAGTCCATTCTGAAGGAGATCAGTCCTGGATGTTCATTGGAAGGAATGATGCTAAAGCTGAAACTCCAGTACTTTGGCCACCTGATGCGAAGAGTTGACTCATTGGAAAAGACTTTGATCCTGGGAGGGATTGGGGGCAGGAGGTGACGAGGACGACAGAGGATGAGATGGCTGGATGGCATCATTGAGTCGATGGACGTGAGTCTGAGTGAACTCTGGGAGTTGGTGATGGAAAGGGAGGCCTGGCGTGCTGCAATTCATGGGGTCACAAAGAGTCGGACACAGCTGAGTGACTGAATGGAACTGAATTGAATAATGAGTGATGATGAGCATTTTCCCATGTGTTTACTGGGAATCTGTATGTTTTCTTTGGAGAAATGTATGTTTACATATTCTGCCCATTTTTTGATTAGGTTGTTTGTTTCTCTGATATTGAGTTGTATGAGCTAGTTATACACTTTGGAGATAAATCCTTGGTAAGTTGCTTCATTTGCAGTTATTTTCTTTCCTTCTGAAGGTAGTCTTTTCATCTTGTTTATAGTTTCCTTTGCTGTGTTTTTTTATTTCCATTATTCTAAGAGACGGTCTAGTGGTTGTCCCTACGTTCATCAATTTGGCCTGAATTTTGCAAAAAAGAGTTGTGATCTAAGCCATAGTCAGCTCCAGGTCTTGTTTTTGCTGACTGTATAGAGCTTCTCCATCTTTGGCTTTAAAGAATATAATCAATCTGATTTTGGTATTGACCATCTGGTAATGTCATGTTTAGTGTCATCTCTTGTGTTGTTAGAAGAGGGTGTTTGCTATGACCTGTGTATTCTCTCGGCAAAGCTCTGTTGGCCTTTGCCCTGCTTCATTTTGTGCTCCAAGGCCAAACTTGTCTGTTACTTCAGGTATCTCTTGACTTCCTACTTTTACATTTCAACCCCCTATGATGAAAAGGGCATCTTTTTTGGATGTTAGTTCTAGACGGCCTTGTAGGTCTTCACAGAAGCACTCAAATTCCTCTTATTCTTCATTAGTTGTTGGGCATAGACTTGGATTACTGTGATGTTGAATGGTTTGCCTTGGAAATGGATCAAGGTCATTCTGTTGTATTTGAGGTTGCATGCAAGTACATCATTCTGTTGTCTCTGAGATTTCACCCACGTACTACATATTGGACTGTTTTGTTGACTATGGGGGCTACTCCATTTCTCCTAAGGGATTCTTGCCCATAGTAGTAGATATAATGGTCATCTGAGTTAAATTCACCCATTCCTGTCCATTTTAGTTCACTTATTCCTAAAATGTCGATATCTACTCTTGCCAACTTCTGCTTGACCACATCCAATTTAACTTGATTCGTGGACCTAACATTTCAGGTTGCTGTGAAATATTGTTCTTTATAGCATCAGACTTTATTTCCACAAGAGACATGCCCACAATTGAGTATCATTTTCACTTTGGCCCAGCCTCTTCACTCGTTCTTGAGCTATTTCTCCACTCCTTTTTTTTTTTCCTACTTACTGAAAAATTCAGGTTAAATTGAAGAAAGTAGGGAAAACTACTAGACCATTCAGATATGACCTAAACCAAATCCCTATGATTTTATAGTGGAGATGAAAAATAAATTCAAGGGATTAGATCCAGTAAACAGAGTGCCTGAAGAATTATGGACTAAGGTTCATAACATTGTACAGAAAGTGGTGACCAAAACCATCCCTAAGAAAAATAAGTGCAAGAATGCAAAGTGATTATCTGAAGAGGCCTTACAAATAGCTGAAAAAAGTAGGGAAGTGAAAGGCAAAAGAGAAAGGGAAAGATATACCCGAATGAATGTAGAGTTCTAAAGAATAGCAAGGAGAGTTAAAAAAGCCTTCCTATATGAACAATGCAAAGAAATAAAGAGAAACATAGAATGTGAAAGATATGAGATTTCTTCAAGAAAATTGGAGATACCAAGGGAATATTTAATGCAAAAATGCATACAGTAAAGAAAAGGCAGGGACCTAACAGAGGCAGAAGAGATTAAGAAGAGGTGGCAAGAATACACAGAAGAACTATACAAGAAAAGTCTTAATATTCCAGATAACCACAATGGTCTGGTCATTTTCCAAGAGCTAGACATTCTGGAGTGTGAAGTCAAGTTGTCTTAGAAAGCATTGTGTGTGCTAAGTCACTTCAGTCGTGTCTGACTCTTTGTGACTCTAAGGACTGTAGCCAACCAGGCTCCTCTGTCATTGGGATTCTCCAGGCAAGAAGACTGGAGTGAATAGCCATTCCCTTCTCCAAGAGATCTTCCCAACCCAGGGATTGAACCTGATTTCTGTTGCATCTCTGGCATTGGCAGGTAGGGTTCTTTACCCTACTACTACTGCCACCTGGGAAGCCCTAGAAAGCATTACTATGAACAAAGCAATGGAAGTGATGGAATCCCAACTGAACTATTTCAAATCCTAAAAGATGATTCTGTTAATGTGCTGCACTCAATATACCAGAAAATTTGGAAAACTCAGTAGTGGC
Source organism: Tragelaphus eurycerus (assembly GCA_935064755.1). Classification (NCBI taxonomy): domain Eukaryota; kingdom Metazoa; phylum Chordata; class Mammalia; order Artiodactyla; family Bovidae; genus Tragelaphus; species Tragelaphus eurycerus. The sequence continues at coordinate 10,504,133 of CAKXYN010000046.1, read as the reverse complement.
CACAGAGCTGGGAAATTCAGTTTTCATTCTAATTTCAAAGAAAGGCAATGCCAAAGAATGTTCAAACTACCATATAATTGCACTCATTTCACATTCTAACAAGGTAATGCTCAAGATCCTTCAAGTTAGGCTTCAAAAATTCATGAACTGAGAACTTTCAGATGTACAAGTTGGCTTTAGGAAAGGCAGGGGTACCAGAAATCAAATTGCCAACATCCTTTGGATCATAGAAAAAGAAAGAGAATTTCAGAACATCTACATTGGCTTCATTGAGTATGCTAAAGCCTTTCACCGTGTGCATCACAACAAACTGGAAAATTCTGAAAGAGATGGAAATACCAGACCACCTTACCTGCCTCCTGTGAAACCTGTATGCAGGTCAAGAAACACCAGTTAGAATAGGACATTACTTTGGGACTGAACAACAATCTAGTAGGTGGGTCAGAGAGAATCTTGCTGCAATTTATGTTGAAGCATGTGCTACCTATGTTTTCCTCTAAGAGCTTTATATTTCCTGGCCTTACATTTAAGTCTTTAATTCATTCTGAACTTATTTTCTATATGGGGTTAAGTCATTCCTTTACACATAGCTGTCCAGTTTGTCCAGCACCACTTATTGAAGAGACTGTCTTTTCTCCATAGTATATTCTTGCCTCCTTTATCAAAGATAAGATGTCCATACATGTGTGGGTTTTTTTTTTCTGGAGTTTCAATCTTGTTCCATTGGTCTATATTGCTGTTTTTGTGCCAGTACCATACTGTCTTGATGACTATAGTTTTGCATTATAGTTGAGGTCAGGGAGAGCTTCTCTGGTAGCTCAGCTGGTAAAGAATCCACCTGGAATTCCGGAGACACTGGTTCGATTCCTGGGTCAGGAAAATCTGCTGAAGGGATAGGCCTCCCACTCCAGTATTCTTGTCTTCCCTGGTTGCTCAGCTGGTAAAGAATCCAACTGCAATCCCAGAGACCTGGGCTTGATCCTTGGGTTGGGAAGATCCCCTGAAGAAGGAAAGGCTACCCACTCCAGTATTCTGGCCTGGAGAAATCCACGGACTGTATAGTCCATGGAATCACAAACAGTCGACACGACTGAGTGACTTTCATTTTCATTGAGGTCAGGGAGTTCAGTTCACCTAGCTGCATTTTTTTCTCAAGATTACTTTGGCTATTCAGGGTGTTTTATATTTCCATGCTAATAGTGAAATTTTTTGTTCACTTCCTGTGAAAAATGTCATTCATAATTTGATAGGGATTGCACTGAATCTCGGGGAAAGCAATGGCACCCCACCCCAGTACTCTTGCCTGGAAAATCCCATGGATGGAGGAGCCTGGTGGGCTCCAGTCCATGGGGTCGCTAAGGGTCAGACACGACTGAGCGACTTCACTTTCACTTTTCACTTTCATGCATTGGAGAAGGAAATGGCAACCCACTCCAGTGTTCTTGCCTGGAGAATCCCAGGGACGGGGGAAGCCTGGTGAGCTTCTGTCTATGGGGTCGCACAGAGTCGGACACGACTGAAGCGACTTAGCAGCAGCAGCAGCGGCACTGAATCTGTAGATTGGCTGGTGTAATATAACCATTTTGGAAATATTGATTTTTCAAATCCAAGAACATGGTATATGTCTCCGTTTATGTTGTTTTTGATTTCTTTCATCACTGTCTTATAGATTTTCAAATACAAGTCATTTGTATCTTTGGGTAGGTTTATTCCCAAGTATTTTATTCTTTTTGTTGCAGTGGTGAATCAGTTTCTTTAATGTCTATTTCTGGTTTTTCATTGTTAGTAAATAGGAATGCAAGGGATTCCTCTGTATTTTATATTTTACATTCTGTGAATTTTACATTCTGTGAATTTTACATTCTGTGAATTTTTTGTTGTTGTCCAGTCACTCAGTCATGTCCACCTCGTTGTGACCTCATGGACTGCAGCATGCTAGGCTTCCCTCTCCTTCACCATCTTCTGGAGCTTGCTCAAACTTATGTCCATTGAGTCAGTGACATCATCCAACCATCTCATCCTCTGTAATCCCCTTCTCCTCATGCCTTTAATATTTCCCAGCATCAGTGTCTTTATCAATGAGTCATCTCTACACATCAGGTATTGGTAGCTTCAGTTTCAGCATCAGTACTTTCAATGAATATTCAAGACTGATTTCCTATAGAATTGAATGGTTTGATCTCCTTGCAGTCCAAGGGACTCTCAAGAGTCTTCTCCAACACCACAGTTCAAAAGCATCAATTCTTCAGCACTCAGCTATTTTTATGGTCCAACTCTCACATCCATACATGACTACTGGAAAAACCTTAGCTTTGACTAGATGGACCTTTGTTGGCAAAGTACTGTCTCTGCTTTTTACTATACTGTCTAGGTTGGTCAGAGCTTTTCTTCCAAGGAGCAAGCGTCTTTTAGTTTCATGGCTGCAGTCACCATCTGCAGTGATTTTGGAGCCCAGGAAAATAAAGTCTGACACTGTTTCTATTGTTTTCCCATCTATTTGCCATGAAGTGATGGGACCCAATGCCATAATCTTAGTTTTTTTAAATGCTGAATTTTAATCCAGGTTTTTCACTCTCCTCTTTCACCTTCATCAAGAGGCTCTTTAGTTCCTCTTCACTTTCTGCAATAAGGGTGATGTCATCTGCATATCTGAGGTTATTGATATTTTTCCTGGCAATCTTGATTCCAGTTTGTGCTTCATCCAGCCTGGAATTTAATATGATGTACTCTTCATATAAGTTAAATAAGCAGGGTGACATTATACAGCCTCGACATACTCCTTTGCCAATTTTGAACCAGTCCCTTGTTCCATGTCTTGTTCTAACTGTTGCTTCTTGATATGCATACAGGTTTCTCAAGAGGCAGGTAAGGTGTTTTGGTATTCCCATTTTTTTTTAAGAGATTTCCACAGTTTGTTGTGATTCACTCAGTCAAAGGATCTAGCACATTCAACAAAGCAGAAGTAGATGTTTTTCTGGAATGCCTTTGCTTCTCTATGATCCAACGGATGTTGGCAATTTGATCTCTGGTTCGTCTGCCTTTTCTAAATCCAGCTTGAATATCTAGAAGTTCTTGGTTCATATACTGTTGAAGCCTAGCTTGGAGTATTTTGAACATAAGCTTGCTAGTATGTGAAATGAGTGCTATTGTGTGGTAGTTTGAATATTCTTTGGTATTTCCCTTCTTCGAGACTGGAACGAAAATTGACCTTTTCCAGTCTTGTGGCCATTGCTGAGTTTTCCAAATTAGTGGCATGTTGAGTGAAGCACTTTTACAGCATCATCTTTTAGAACTTGAAATAGCTCTCTGGAATTTCATACCCTCCACTAGCTTTGTTTGTAGTGATGCTTCTTAAGGTCCACCTGACTTTACGCTCCAAGATGTCTGTAGTTGAATGATTACATATCATGGTTACCTGGGTCATGAAGATCTTTTTTTGTGTAGCTCTTCTGTATCTTCTTGCCATTTCTTCTTAATATCTTCTATTTGTTAGGTTCATACTGTTTCTGTCCTTTATGTGCCCATCTTTGCATGAAATATTCCCTTGGTATCTCTAATTTTCTTGAATCAATCGCTTGTCTTTCCCATTCTATTGTTTTCCTCTGTTTCTTTGCATTGTTTATGTAAGAGGGCTTTCTTATCTCTCCTTGCTATTCTTTATCACTCTGCATTCAGATGGGTTTATCTTACCTTTTTTCCTTTATCCTTTGCTTCTCTTCTTTTCTTTGTTATTTGTAAGGCCTCCTTGGACAACCATTTTGTCTTTCTCATGTGGCACTAGTGGTAAAATACTTGCCTGCCAATGCAGAAGACAGAAGAGTTGCAGGTTCAGTCCCTGGGTCAGGAAGATCCTCTGGAGAACTAAATGACAAAACAGTCTATTAATCTTGCCTGTAGAAATCCATGGACAGAAGATCCTGGAGTACTGCTGTCCATGGGGTGCTTCTGTCCATGGGGTGCTGTCCTGGAGTGCTGCTGTCCAAAGAGTCAGACATGACTGAAGCAACTTAGCACAATCTGACCTCACATCTAGGTTTTTTCAAAATGTAAACTGATGTGAATTTGCTAAATTCATTGATTAATTCTAGTAGGTTTTTGGTGACAATTATAGGGTTTTACACACACACACACACACACACACACACACACACACACACACACATATATATATTTGCCATGTTATCTGCAGACAGTTTTCCTTTTCCAATTTGGTTTATTTCTATTTTTTTCTCCTCGGGTTGCCATGGCTAGTACTTCCAAAACTATATTGATTAAGAGTGGTGAGAGTGGACACCCTTGTCTCATTCTTGATCTTAGAGGAAATGGTTTCAGTTTTTCATTGTTGAGAGTAATGTTTGCTGTGAGTTTGTCATATATGGGATTTATTACATTTAGGTAGGTTCCTTCTATGCCAATTGCCTGGTATTTTTGTCACAAATGTGTGTTGAATTTTTTAGAAAACTTTTTTTGCATCTATTGATGTGATCATATGCTTTCTATCTTTCAATTTGGTAACATGGTGTATCACATTGATGATTTACATATATTGAAGAATTCTTACGTCTCTGGGATAAATTCCACTTGATCATGGTATATGATTCTTTTTCTTTTTTTTTTAATTTAATTTTATTTTCTAACTTTACAATAGTGTGTTGGTTTTGCCATATATCGAAATGAATCCGCCACAGGTATAAGTGTGTTCCCCATCCTGAACCCTCCTCCCTCCTCCCTCCCCATACCATCCCTCTGGGTCGTCCCAGTGCACCAGCCCCAAGCATCCAGTATTGTGCATCAAACCTGGACTGGCGACTGGTTTCATATATGATATTATACATATTTCAATGCCATTCTCCCAAATCATCCCACCCTCTCCCTCTCCCACAGAGTCCAAAAGACTGTTCTATACATCAGTGTCTCTTTTGCTGTCTCATATACAGGGTTATTGTTACAAGCTTTCTAAATTCCATATATATGCATTAGTATACTGTATTGGTGCTTTTCTTTCTGGCTTACTTCACGCTGTATAACAGGCTCCAGTTTCATCCACCTCATTAGACCTGATTCAAATGTATTCTTTTTAATGGCTGAGTAATACTCCATTGTGTATATGTACCACAGCTTTCTTATCCATTCATCTGTGGATGGACATCTAGGTTGCTTCCATGCCCTGGCTATTATAAACAGTGCTGTGATGAACATTGGAGTACATGTGTCTCTTTCAATTCTGGTTTCCTCAGTGTGTATGCCCAGCAGTGGGATTGCTGGGTCATAAGGAAGTTCTATTTCCAGTTTTTTAAAGGAATCTCCACACTGTTCTCCATAGTGGCTGTACTAGTTTGCATTCCCACCAACAGTGTAAGAGGGTTCCCTTTTCTCCACACCCTCTCCAGCATTTATTGCTTGTGGACTTTTGGATCACAGCCATTCTGACTGGCGTGAAATGGTACCTCATAGTGGTTTTGAATTGCATTTCTCTGATAATGAGTGATGTTGAGCATCTTTTCATGTGTTTGTTAGCCATCTGTATGTCTTCTTTGGAGAAATGTCTATTTAGTTCTTTGACCCATTTTTTGATTGGGTCATTTATTTTTCTGGAATTGAGCTGTAGGAGTTGCTTGTATATTTTTGAGATTAGTTGTTTGTCTGTTGCTTCATTTGCTATTATTTTCTCCCATTCTGAAGGCTGTCTTTTCACCTTGCTTATACTTTCCTTTGTTGTGCAGAAGCTTATGACTCTTTTAATATGTTGTTAGATTTAGTTTGCTAGAACTTTTTGACAATTTTTGCATCTATGCATCAGTGATATTATTCTGTAAGTTTCTTTTTTTGTGGTATCTTTTTCTGGTTTCAGTATCAGTGTGATGGTGGCCTCCTAGAATTAGTTTGGGAGTTTTCCTCCCTTTGTAATTTTTTGGAGCATTTTTTTCAGGATAGGTGTTAGCTTTTCTCTAAACATTGGATAGAATTCGCCTGTGAATCCATCTGGCCCTGGGATTTTCTTTGTTGAAAAATTTTTGATCACAGTTTCAATTTCAGTGCTTGTTATTGGTCTGTTCATATTTTTAAATTTGTTTTGGTTCAGTATTTGAAGGTTGTACTTCTCTGAGAATTTGTCCATTTCTTCCAAGTTGTCCATTTTATTGGTATATCATTGCTCATAGTAGTCTCTTACAATCTGAATTTCTATGGTGCCTGTTGTAACTTATTTCTCATTTCAAATTTTATTGAGTCTTCTCCTTTTTTCTCTTGATGAGTCTGGCTAATGGCTTGTCATTTCTGTTTATCTTTGCTATTGTTTCCTTCATTTCTCTTTCATTTATCTCTGCTCTAATCTTTATGATTTTCTTTTTCTTCTACTAACTTTATTTTTTTGTTGTTGTACTTTTTCTAGTTGATTTATGTGTTGACTTAAGTTGTTTATTTGTTGTTTTTCTATTTTTTTAAGAGGTAGGCCTATATTGTTATAAACTTCCTTTTTAGCAATTCTTTTACTGTATCCCATAGATTTCGAGTTATTCTGATTTTGTTGTCATTTGTATCTAAGTATTTTTTGATTTGCTCTTTCATTTCTTCATTGACTTCTTGGCTCTTAAATATCATATTGTTTAGCCCCCAATGTTTGTCTCTTTTATAGTTTTTTTTTTCCTGCAATTGATATCTAATCTTATAGCATTGTGGTCAGGAAAAAAATGCTTGATGCAATTTCAATTTTCTTATAATTACCAAAACTTGATTTATGACCCAAGATGTGACCTGTCCTTGAGACTATTCCACATGCACTTGAAAAAAAAAGTGTATTGTGTTTTTGGACGAAGTGTCCTACTGGTATCAATTAAGAATATCTCATTTATTCTTTTCTATGACTAAATAGTATTTCATTGCCTTTTTGTACAACAACTTCTTTATCCAGTTATCTGATGACGAATGCTTAGGATGCTTCCATATCTTGGCTGTTGTAAGTAATGCTGCTGTGAACACTGAGGTCCATGTATCTTTTTGAAATACTTGGGTTTTTTTTCTTTCTTTCTTTTTTTTTTGGATATATAACTAGGAGTGGAATTGCTGGGGTATATGATAGTTCTATTTTATTATTTATTTTTTAAATAAAACTTTTTTTGAAGTATACTTGATGTAAAATATTATATAAGTTACAGATATACAATATAGTGTTTCACAATATTTAAATGTTATACTTTATTATCAGTTCAGTTCAGTCACTCAGTCATGCCCGACTCTTTGTGACCCCATGGATTGCAGCATGTCAGGCCTCCCTGTCCATTGCCAACTCCCAGAGTTTACTCAAAGTCATGTCCATTGAGTCAGTAACCCATGCAACCATCTCATCCTCCGTCGTCCTCTTCTCCTTCTGCCCTCAATCTTTCCCAGTGTCACAGTCTTTTCCAGTGAGTCAGCTCTTCACATCAGGTGGCCAAAGTATTGGATCTTCGGCTTCAGCATGTATTGTGCTGTACTGTGCTTAGTCACTCAGTTGTGTCTGACTCTTTGTGACCTCACGGACTGTAGCCTGCCAAACTCCTCTGTCCATGGGGATTCTCCAGGCAAGAATACTGGACTGGGTTACCATGTCCTCCTCTAGGGAATCATCCCAACCCAGGGACTGAACCCAGGTCTCCTGCTTTTCAGGGAGATTCTTTATCAGCTGAGCTACCCAGGAAGCCCTTCCAGTGTATTCAGTTCAGTTCAGTCACTTAGTCATGTCCGACTCTTTGTGACCCCAAGGACTGCAGCATTCCAGGCCTCCGTGTCAGTCTCCAGCTCCTGAAGTTTACTCAAACTCATGTCCATTGTCCAGTGTATTACTCAGCTATTAAAATTAATGAAAGAATGCCATTTGAAGCAACATGAATGGACCTGGAGATTATCATCCTAAGTGAAGTAAGACAATCAGAGACAGAGAAATATATGATGTCACGTATGCAGGATGTTTAAAAATAGTACAAACTAATTCAATTACAAAGTAGAAATAGACTCCCAGACTTAATGAATTGACTTTTAGTCACTAGAGGGGAAGTGTGTTTGGGACAGATAAGTTGGGAGTTTAGGACTGACATGTTCACATTGTTCTACTTAAAATAGATAACCAACAAGGATCTGCTGTATAGCACAGGGAACTCTGCTCAATGCACTCTAACAACCTAAATGGAAAAAAAAAAAAAAAAAAAAAACAACTTGTTAAAGAATAGATACATGCATATGTATAATTAAATCACTTTTTCTCACACCTGAAACTAACACAACATAGTTAATCAACTATACTCTAGTATAAAGCAAAAATTAAAAAAAAATAGCCTGCCATACCTTCCTTATAACATATTTTCATTTCAGTTGTTGGATTCTTCAGTTCTGACTGGTTATTTTTTATATTTCCTAATTTTTTGTAAAAAGAATTTCACTATATTCATCTTTTCTTTCCCCTAATTCTCTTAACATTCTTATCACTAATGCTTTGACGTTTTCACCTAGTAAGTTGTCTATTTATATGCTATTATTTAATTGCAGTGATTTTCTTTTGCTCTTTCAATTGAGACTGGTTCCTCTGTCTTTTTATTCTGCTTAACTGTCTTTGCTTCTATGAATTTAGGTAAAAGATTTAATATTTGAATTCTTAACCGTGTGTCCTTACATGGGAGCACTCCTATACAGGCTGTGTGTGCCTAGTGTATTTGGTGGGAGTGCTGAATTTGACATGAACAAAAGTAATGTGTTTATTCAAGGTGTACTGGCAGCTATTACCCTGGTAGGATATTGGAGTGGAGATGGAGGGGCTAAGGCTAGAGTCAAATATGAGTCACTGGCTGTCCAAGCTCTGTCAGAGTCAGGGTTGGATTCTGAGTTGATGGAGCAGAAGCCCTGAGGGTTGTGTCCTACCTGACTTTGTTTCCTTTAACTGTGTGATCTCCCCTCCCCCAGTACTGGTACCCCTGATCCAGAGGGAAGCACTGCTGGAGCAAGAGTGGCCTGTGTGGACTCTCAGCTTTTAATGGGGTGCAGCCGGTGGGGAGCTACCCATAAACAGAAGTCTAGAGTGCCTCCAACATACTCTCTTTACAACTGCCAGCAATAGCTGTCCCCACTGATTCTGAGTCTCCTTTGTTCTTCACAGCTAATCACTACTCCCTGTTGTGGAGCCATGCCATAAGACAGATGCTACCTGCATGGCTTTCAGCATATATAGGGTGTGGATTCCAGTGATCTGACTGCCACTGGAGACTGATTGCCCCTGAATTTATGCCTATACAAGTGTCAGCAATAGCCACCCCTGCCACACTCATATGCCACCCTGGGTTTGAGTCCTCTGTGCCCCACAGCTGAGTTCTCTCCCTGGTTATGGTGCTTTAGCTTCAATGTGGAGTTGTGAGTTGAAATAAGTGGGGTTGGAACATTCACTTGGCTCATAGTACAGTGTGTGCTGGGGTTATTGTGGGAAACCAGGTAGCTTTCGGTGCAGTCCTCAGTCTGTGCTTTCTGTCCTGCTTCTGGAGAAAGCCAGTGCTTGTGCACTACTCACAAGGAGAGTCCAGGCATCCAACTAGCCCTCCTGTTAGTCCCAGTGGCTTTCCAGCCAGTAAAGGGGGCTCATCCTCCCTATGTTGGACCCCAGTACTGGGACACCTAATATATGGTTTAAACTGCTCACTCCCCAGAGCATATCTGAACCTGTGTATTCTCTCTTTTCCTCTAAATCGCCTACCAAGGGCCCAGGTCCTGATACGATTATTTACCTTCCCTTCATACCTGATTATCTATGAATCTTTCTTACAGCCTTGGTTGTACATGAGTCTTTCTGCCAGTTTTTAGTTAGTTTTCAGTAATAATTGTTCCACAGGTAGATGTATTTTTTATGTGTTTATGGAAGGAGGTGTGTTCCATGTCTTACAACTCCATCATCTTAATCTGTCCCCCAACTTATCATTTTGATTCTTTCTTCAACTTCCCACACACAATAATACATTCCTAATTTAAACCCCTGTCATTTCATATCTGATATTATGTAATATCTCCATAATAGAACGCCCTATCTATAATTTCTTCCTTTTTTATTCCACCCTACACAAGACCACCAGGAATTTCTAAACTGCAATCTGATTCTATCACTTTTTTTGTTTTACTCACAAGGTGATTTTGAGCTCATGTATATAGCCATATGGGCTTCCCTGTTGGCTCAGTAGTAAAGAATCCATTTGCCAAGCAAGAGACATGGGTTCGATCCATGAGTTGAGAAGATTTCCTGGAGAAGGAGATGGCTACCCATTCCAATATTTTTGCCTGGAAAATCCCATGGACAGAGGACTCTGGTGGGCTACGGTCCACAGGATCACAAAGAATCAGACATGACTTAGTAACTGAATAACAACAACAAAAATAGCCATATAGTTTGCTGCTGCTGCTAAGTCGCTTCTGTCGTGTCCAACTCTGTGTTACCCCATGGACTGCAGCCCACCAGGCTCCCCCGCCCCTGGGATTCTCCAGGCAAGAACACTGGAGTGGGTTGCCATTTCCTTCTCCAATGCATGAAAGTGAAAAGTGAAAGTGAAGTTGCTCAGTTATGTCCGACTTAGCAACCCCATGGACTGCAGCCTACCAGGCTTCTCCGTCCATGGGGATTTCCAGGCAAGAGTACTGGAGTGGGGTGCCATTGCCTTCTCTGAGCCATATAGCTTACAAAGATCTTAAAACTAGGGCTCCAACTCACCGTTATAGCTTCATTATCTTCCAGTTTTTCCCTTTATATGTTCTCTATCTCTCTCTTACATCAATATCTGACTAGTTGCCATTTCCTGAACATTAACAAAAACAATTTTAGCTCTATCTTTGCTCATACCATTCCCCTTTGTGGCCTGAGAGACATCCTTCAAGGTGCAGCTCAAAGTTCTCCCTCTCTGTCAGAAAGAATTCTCTAAATCTAGAATTCTAGGGCATATGTCATTTGTGTGACCTTGGACAAGTTACGTAACTTCTTTAGGTTTTAGTTCCTTTGATCTGTAAAAAGGAAATAATCAAAAGTAACAGCATTTCTTCTATCTACAGTTTTGGGTGAGAACAAATAAAAGCAAAAGTGAGAGGAAAATAGAAACATGATTGCTGAACAGTGAGGTTTTGAAGCAGAAAATTTATTTTTCCACTAACAAATTTTAAAAATGAAAATTTTAAATACCCAGAAATTTTATGAGCTTTATATGGCTGGAGTAGCCATCATGGCCAACAAAAGAGTCCAAAATGCAGTACTTGGATGCAATCTGAAAAAACGACAGAATGATCTCTGTTCGTTTCCAGGGCAAACCATTCAATATCACAGTAATCCAAGTCTATGCCCCAACCAGTAACACTGAAGAAGCTGAAGTTGAACGGTTCTATAAAGACCTACAAGACCTTTTAGAACTAACACCGCAAAAAAGATGTCCTTTTCATTATAGGGGACTGGAATGCAAAAGTAGGAGGTCAAGAAACACCTGGAGTAACAGACAACTTTGACCTTGGAATACGGAATGAAGCAGGGCAAAGACTAATACAGTTTTGCCAAGAAAATGCACTGGTCATAACACCCTCTTCCAACAACACAAGAGAAGACTCTACACATGGACATCACCAGATGGTCAACACCGAAATCAGATTGATTATATTCTTTGCAGCTAAAGATGGAGAAGCTCTATACAGTCAGCAAAAACAAGACCAGGAGCTGATTGTGGCTCAGACTATGACTCCTTATTGCCAAATTCAGACTTAAATTGAAGAAAGTAGGGGAACCCATTAGACTATTCAGGTAGGACCTAAATCTAATCCCTTATTATTATACAGTGGAAGTGAGAAATAGATTTAAGGGCCTAGATCTGATAGATAGAGTGCCTGATGAACTATGGAATGAGGTTCGTGACATTGAAAAGGAGACAGGGAGCAAGACCATCCCCATGGAAAAGAAATGCAAAAAAGCAAAATGGCTGTCTGGGGAGGCCTTGCAAATAGCTGTGAAAAGAAGAGAAGCAAAAAGAAAAGGAGAAAAGGAAAGATATACACATCTGAATGCAGAGTTCCAAAGAATAGCAAGAAGAGACAAGAAAGCCTTCTTCAGCGAGCAATGCAAAGAAAGAGAGGAAAAAAAAAAATGGGAAAGACTAGAGATCTCTTCAAGAAAATCACAGATACCAAAGGAATATTTCAAGCAAAGATGGGCTCGATAAAGGACAGAAATGGTATGGACCTAACGGAAGCAGAAGATATTAAGAAGAGGTGGCAAGAATACACAGAAGAACTGTACAAAAACGATCTTCACGACCCAGATAATCACGATGATGTGATCACTCACCTAGAGCCAGACATCCTGGAATGTGAAGTCAAGTGGGCCTTAGAAAGCATTACTACGAACAAAGCTAGTGATGGTGATGGAATTCCAGTTGAGCTATTCCAAATCCTGAAAGATGATGCTGTGAAAGTGCTGCACTCAATATGCCAGCAAATTTGGAAAACTCAGCAGTGGCCACAGGACTGGAAAAGGTCAGTTTTCATTCTAATCCCAAGGAAAGGCAATGCCAAAGACTGCTCAAACTACCACACAATTGCACTCATCTCACACGCTAGTAAAGTAATGCTCAAAATTCTCCAAGGCCAGGCTTCAGGAATATGTGAACCGTGAACTTCCTGATGTTCAAGCTGGTTTTAGAAAAGGCAGAGGAACCAGAGATCAAATTGCCAACATCTGCTGGATCATGGAAAAAGCAAGGGAGTTCCAGAAAAACATCTATTTCTGCTTTATTGACTATGCCAAAGCCTTTGACTGTGTGGATCACAATAAAGTGTGGAAAATTGTTCAAGAGATGGGAATACCAGACCACCTGATCTTCCTCTTGAGAAATTTGTTTGCAGGTCAGGAAGCAACAGTTAGAAATAGACATGGAACAACAGACTGGTCCCAAATAGGAAAAGGAGTACATCAAGGCTGTATATTGTCACCCTGTTTATTTAACTTATATGCAGAGTACATCATGAGAAATGCTGGGCTGAAAGAAACACAAGCTGGAGTCAAGATTGCCAGGAGAAATATCAATAACCTCAGATATACAGATGACACCACCCTTATGGCAGAAAGTGAAGAAGAACTCAAAAGCCTCTTGATGAAAGTGATAGTGGAGAGTGAAAAAGTTGGCTTAAAGCTCAACATTCAGAAAACTAAGATCATGCCATCTGGTCCCATCACTTCATGGGAAATAGATGGGCAAATAGTGGAAACAGTGTCAGTCTTTATTTTTCTGGGCTCCAAAATCACTGCAGATGGTGACTGCAGCCATGAAATTAAAAGACGCTTACTCCTTGGAAGGAAAGTTATGACCAATCTAGATAGCATATTCAAAAGCAGAGACATTACTTTGCCAACAAAGGTTCGCCTAGTCAAGGCTATGGTCTTTCCAGTGGTCGTGTATGGATGTGAGAGCTGGACTGTGAAGAAAGCTGAGTACTGAAGAATTGATGCTTTTGAACTGTGGTGTTGGAGAAGACTCTTGAGAGTCCCTTGGACTGCAAGGAGATCCAACCAGTCCATTCTGAAGGAGATCAGCCCTGGGATTTCTTTGGAAGGAATGATGCTAAAGCTGAAACTCCTGTACTTTGGCCACCTCATGAGAAGAGTTGACTCATTGGAGAAAACTCTGATGCTGGGAGGGATTGGGGTCAGAAGGAGAAGGGGACGACAGAGGATGAGATGGCTGGATGGCATTACTGACTTCATGGATGTAAGTCTGAGTGAACTCCGAGAGTTTTTGATGGACAGAGAGGCCTGGTGTGCTGCGATTCATGGGTTCGTAAAGATTTGGGCACGACTGAGCGACTGATCTCTGATCTGATGGCATATGAGCGTATATGTAGCTTATGTGTGGACATGTATATGAGAGTATATGTAGACTTATATGTAGACATGTATATGAGCTTGTAGGTACATATATATGAGCTTATATGTAGACATGTAGCCCATTCAACATGACAGTTGTTTAGGAAGAAGCACCCAAAAAGTTGACATTTCAGCTTGAATAAAACATCATACAGTTCACAATATACTTTTATATGTAGTTCTTCCTTTGAACTAAGTGTTAGAAATGTTAGAGTAAGTGCATTTATGAATGTAATTTTTATGATTGTTGCGGAGACTGAAAGAAATAACCACTGAGCACAGTGCTTTGAAAAATCATAGGCCCTCCAAAATGTTAATTCCTCCTAACAGTTACCACCCTCATTCAGATATAAACTCAGTCTTCAGTGATCTTAATATTCATTGGGTCTATATCTATTGTAGCACTTAACATCTTATAAATTTTTGTATTTCTAGCTAATTATGAACTTCCTAATAGAATGGACTTTGTTTTATTATTTATCAACTGTGTATTGTGAAACAGATGCTACTGTAATCATTCTTACTTGTTATTTATTCTTGAGTTCTCTGAACCTCCTAGTTCATGCTATTAAAATAGCTCATGTTCAGTTATAATTTTCTGAAACTGGTGATAGCTTTAAAAGTAATATATGTTAGTTTTCATTTGAAAGTCTTGAGTAGTCAAGAGGAGTTTTAACTAATTTGTACCATTCTCTCTCCTATCTCTCTTATTTTATTTTATTTTTTGCAGGGGAAAATGGACAAAGGAAAGGATCAATGAGGGTGGGAGGGAAATGGGAAGAAAGAAGGGGAGTGATGGTGGGGAGGAGTATATGTAATTTCTTAACCAATGGCTTTCTGTTTTTAATCACAAAGAACACTTAAAAAAAATCATGTTGAATTCATCCTATATTAGGAGGTTTGATCTCGAAATGAAAAGTTCAGGAAACAAAAAGTCCAGTTTGGGTGTTCTCATCTTAGGCACATCTTGGTATTTTGTATTGGTAGGTCTATCTTTACCACAATATATTATTTAGGACAGGATCACATTTGTCACTTCTTCCTCCCTACTACCCAAAGTGGTACCAAACCCATAAAATAGTCAATAAACCTTTACAGAGTGAACAAATAAGTCTTTTTTTTTTTTTTGAACTCTCCTGAGTGAACTGAATTTTTTGAGGCTCATAAGTGAATATGTTTTGCTCTTTGTCTATTACAGCCAGATTATATGAGTGGGATATTAAAGTTTCCCACTATTATTGTATTGCTGCATATTTCTTCGATCATATTAATTAATGTTTGTCTTAGATATATCAATGCTCCAATGTTGGGTGCATTTATATTTATAATTGTTATAACTTCTTTTTGGATTGTTCCTTTAAGTCGTTATGTGTAACCTTCATTGTCTCCTTTTCAGGATCTTTAAATTCAATTTTATCTGATATAAGTATCGCTACTCCTGTTTTCTTATGGTCCATATTTGCATAGAAAATCTTCTTCCAGCCCTTCATTTTCAGTCAGTATATATCCCGTATTTTAAGGTGGTTCTCTTGTAGACAACATATATAAGGGTCTAGTTTTTGTATCCATTTGACCCATTTTAGTCTTTTGGTTGTCTCTTGTAGACAAGGTATGTAGGGGTCTTGTTTTTGTATCGATTCAGCCAGTCTTTGTCTGTTGATTAGGGGATTCAGCCCATAAATGTTTAAAGCAATTATTGATAAATAAGATTTACTTTATTGTTTTGGGTTCGAATTTAAACACCCTTTTAGTGATTCCTATCTAGAGAATGTCCTTTAGTTTTTGTTGGAGAAATGGTTCAGTGGTGCAAAATTCTCTCAACTTTTGCTGATCTGTGAAGCTTTTGATTTCTCCTTCATATTTGAATGAGATCCTTGCTGGATACAATAATCTAGGCTGTAAGTTATTTTCTTTCATCACTTTGATTACGTCTTGCCATTCCCTCCTGGCTTGGAGAGTTTCTATTGAAAGATCAGCTGTTATCCTTATGGGAATTCCCTTGTGAGTTATTTGATGTTTTTCCCTAGCTGCTTTTAATATTTGTTCTTTATATTTAATATTTGTTAATTTGATTAATATTAATCAAATTAATTTGATTGGAGTGTTGGAGTGTTTCGCCTTGGGTTTATCCTGTTAGGGACTCTCTGGATTTCTTGAACTTGAGTGGTAATTTCCTTCTCCATTTTAGGGAAGTTTTCAACTATTATCTCCTCAAGTATTTCCTCGTGATCTTTCTTTTTATCTTCTTCTTCTGGAACTCCTATGATTCGAATGTTGTAGCGTTTAATGTTATTCTGGAGGTTTCTGAAATTGCGCTCTTTTCTTTTGATGCGTTTTTCTTTTTTCTCCTCTGATTCATTTATTTCTAGGATTCTATCTTCTAATTCACTAATCCTATCTTCTGCCTCTGTTATTCTACTATTTGTTGCCTCCAGGGTGTTTTGGATCTCATTTATTGCATTATTCATTATGTGTTGACTCTTTTTTATTTCTTCTAGGTCCTTGTTAAACCTTTCTTGCATCTTCTCAATCCTTGTCTCCAAACTCTTTAACTGTGATTCCATTTTGATTTCGAGATTTTGGATCAATTTCGCTATCATTATTCGGAATTCTTTATCAGGTAGATTCCCTATCTCTTCCTCTTTGGTTTGGTTTGGTGGGCATCTATCCTGTTCCTTTAGCTGCTGGGTATTCTTTTGTCTCTTCATTTTGTTAAAATTGCCAAGTTTAGAGTGTCCTTACTATATTCTGGTAGTTTGTTGAATTCTCTTTATTGAGGCGGTTTACAGGTGTTTTCAATATCTGATCTCTGCCCTGTTACAGAGGGGACAGAGATGAACACCCAAATCTAAACCAGGTTCAGGCACTCGGATAATCCTCAGAAGCACAGACTTGGTTGAGTCTGTGTTTTATGCCCTTCCCAGATCCGAGTAGCACAGGTGATGAAATGTTCAGCCAGTGCAGCTGCTGCAACTTATCGCCTCCCCGCCGCTCAGTTTTCTGGGTATACAAACGGCGCACTTTCTCAGGCAGATGTTGACCATCCAGAGCCCCAAGAAGCGTGAGTCAGCACAGAAACCTACTCACAGTTCCGTAGACAGTGCCTCTCTAGGGTTGTAATTGCCCGCCTCCGGCCCCCGCTGCCTGTCACCGGAGTGGGATGGCCTGCAGCCGGCCAACTCTGTGCAGCCCTTTGTTCCGTAGGTAGTCCTGGTGGTGTCTTAAGTTAGGGCTGGCTTTTGATGTAGTAGATAACCCACAGTCTGTTTATTTCGCTCAGATAGCGCCCGATATAGCCAGGCCAAATCCTTTCTCAAAGCACTGCAGGCCTTGCCGCTCCTCCTGGCCCAGCACCCGCTTGCCAATAGCAAATGCTGGTGTCCGAGCCACTTCTCCGCAAAAGGAGTTACCGCAGGGCTAGTTTTCTCGTTTTGAAGACAATGAGTTGTCTTTCTAAGTGCCTGATGTCCTCTGCCGGCATTCAGAAGTTGTTTTACAGAATTTATTCGGCATTCAAATGTTCTTTTAATGGATTTGTGGAGGAGAAAGTATTCTCCCCGTCTTACTCGTCCGCCATCTTAGCTCCTCCCTCCTCTCTCCTATCTCTTTTTTAACTGATGGAGTAAGTTTCAGTTCAGTTCAGTCACTTAGTTGTGTCCAACTCTTTGCGACCCCATGAATCACAGCACGCCAGGCTTCCCTGTCCATCACCAGCTCCTGGAATTTACCCAAACTCATGTCCATCGAGTCAGTGATGCCATCCAGCCATCTCATCCTCTGTTGTCCCCTTCTCCTCCTGGCCCCAATCCTTCCCAGCACCAGGGTCTTTTCCAATGAGTCAACTCTTCACATGAGGTGGCCAAAGTATTGGACTTTCAGCTTCAGCATCAGTCCTTCCAATGAACACCCAGGACTGATCTCCTTTAGGATGGATTGGTTGGATCTTCTTGCAGTCCAAGGGACTTTCAAGAGTCTTCTCCAACACTACAGTTCAAAAGCATCACTTCTTCAGCGCTCAGCTTTCTTCATGGTCCATATCTCACATCCATACATGACGACTGGAAAAACCTTAGCCTTGATTAGATGGACCTTTGTTGGCAACGTAATGTCTCTGCATTTTAATATGCCATCTAGGTTGGTCATAACTTTCCTTCCAAGGAGTAAGCGTTTTTTAATTACATGGCTGCAATCACCATCTGCAGTGATTTTGGAGCCCCTAAAATAAAGTCTGACACTGTTTCCCCATCTATTCCCCATAAAATAATGGGACCGGATGCCATGATCTTCGTTTTCTGAATGTTGAACTTTAAGCCAACTTTTTCACTCTCTACTTTCACTTTCATCAAGAGGCTTTTGATGTCATCTGCATATCTGAGGTTATTGATATTTCTCCTGGCAATCTTGATTCCAGCTTGTGCTTCTTCCAACCCAGCGTTTCTCATGATGTATTCTGCATATAGGTTCAATAAGCAGGGTGACAATATACAGTCTTTATGTACTCCTTTTCCTATTTGGAACCAGTCTGTTGTTCCATGTCCAGTTCTAACTGTTGCTTCCTGACCTGCATATAGGTTTCTCAAGAGGTAGATCAGGTGGTCTGGTATTTCCATCTCTTTCAAAATTTTCCACAGTTGATTGTGATCCACACAGTCAAAGGCTTTGGCATAGTCAATAAAGCAGAAATAGATGTTTTTCTGGAACTCTTGCTTTTTGCATGATCCAGCAGATGTTGGCAGTTTGATATCTGGTTCCTCTGCCTTTTCTAAAACCAGGTTGAACGTCTGGAAGTTCACAGTTCACGTATTGCTGAAGCCTGGCTTGGAGAATTTTGAGCATTACTTTACTAGCGTGTAAGATGAGTGCAATTGTGCAGTAGTTTGAGCATTCTTTGGCGTTGCCTTTCTTTGGGATTGGAGTGAAAACTGACCTTTTCCAGTCCTGTGGCCACTGCTGAGTTTTCCAAATTTGCTGGCATATTGAGTGCAGCACTTTCACAGTATCATCTTTTAGGATTTGAAATAGCTCAACTGGAATTCCATCACCATCACTAGCTTTGTTCGTAGTGATGCTTTCTAAAGCCCACTTGACTTCACATTCCAGGATGTCTGGCTCTAGGTGGGTGATCACACCTTTGTGATTATCTGGGTAGTGAAGATCTTTTTTTTTTTTAAATAGAGCTTTTCATGTTTTTCTTTTTTATTGAACTATAATTAACATATAATATAATATTAATTTCAGGCATGCAAAAAATATTTGCTATTTGTATGTGTTGTGAAATGATCACTACAATGTTTAGTTTCCACCTATCACCATATTTACAGAATTTTTCTTGTAATGGGAATTTTGAGATTTGGGTAGTATAATCATTTTCACTATAGTGATTCTTCCAACCCAAGAACACGGTATATCTCTCCACCTATTTCTGTCAGTTTTGATTTCTTTCATCAGTGTTTTATAGTTTTCTGTATACAGGTCTGTTGTTTCTTTATGTAGATTTATTCCTAGTTATTCTATTCTTTTTGTTGCAATCAGTTCAGTTCAGTCACTCAGTCGTGTCTGACTCTTTGCGACCCCATGGACGGCAGCACACGAAGCTTCCTTGTCCATCATCAACTCCCTGAGCTTGCTCAAATTCATGTCCATCGAGTCAATGATGCCATCCAACTATCTCATCCTCTGTCATTCCCTTCTCCTCCTGCCTTCAATCTTCGTAGCATCAGGGTCTTTTCCAGTGAGTCAGCTCTCCGTATCAGATGGTCAAAGTATTGGAGCTTTAGCATCAGTCCTTCCAATAAATATTCAGTATTGATTTCCTTTAGGATGGGCCGGTTTGATCTCCTTGTGTCCAAGGGACTCTCAAGAGTCTTCTCCAATAATACAGTTCAAAAGTATTAATTCTTCAGGGCTCAGCTTTCTTTATGGTCCAACTCTCATATCCATACATGATTACTGGAAAAGTCAAAGCTATGGCTTTGTTTCAATGGTGAATTGTATTATTTCTTTAATTTCTCTTTCTTATTTTTCATTGCTTGTGTATAGGACTGCAAAGTATTTCTTTGTATTAATTTTATATCCTGAAACTTTACTATATTCATTGATTAACTCTAGTTATTTTCTCATGGCATCTTTAGGGTTTTCAATGTAGAGAATCATTTCATATGCAAACAGTCAGAGTTTTATTTCTTTTCCAATATGGATTCCTTTTATTTCTTTTCCTTCTCTGATTGCTGTGGTTAGGACTGCTAAAACTATGTTGAATAGTAGTGGTAAGAATGGGCATCCTTGTGTTGTTCCTGATTTTAGAGGGACTGTTTTCAGTTTTTCACAATTGAAGATAATTTTTTGCTGTGGGTTTGTCATATAATATATGGAAATCAATCATTGTGATACACCATAGTAACAAATTGAAAGATAAAAATCATGGTTCTTTCAATAGATGCAGAGAAAGTCTTTGACAAAATTCAAAGCTCATTTATTATAAAAACTATTCATTATAAAAGCTCTCCAAAAAGTAGGCCTGATTTTTTTTTATAGTTAAATATCTGATCTTTATATAATTTGTTCTTTTATATAGTTTGAGGTATGCACTTTTTTCCTAATCCTGATATAGCTTTCCAGTTACCCTTACACCAGAAGTCCATCTTTTACCTACTGACTTAAGCTTTGGCTAAGGCAGAAGATATAAGTGCCCTGTCTATACTGCCTTACTCTTACCACTTTAATGCATGCCAAACAAGATTTATTGTTACCACAAACTGCCTTTCTTTACCTTGGGAAAAGAAAGATACTGGCCACCGCACCTTTTTGCTCATTGAGGCTGGAAATACCTGGGAATTAACATCCCTCAGAAGCAGTTTACAAACAATAACTAGCAAAATTTGCAGGGAAAATAAACGTCAGGAAGGGTAACCCTGAAGTACGTGGTTTCCCCAGAAGTACTTAGCTCAAGTGAGTTTTAAATAGTCACAGAGGTAATTGCTTGATAACCAACCCTTTATTGGCTGCCTTCTCTTTCGTGATTTATTATCTCACCCCTATGGTCTTTCTTAGAAACACTTCACAGATAAACATTTGCACTTGAATCTTTGTCTCAGGATCTTCTTCTGCAGGAACCCAAGCTAAGACATTTCCTTTATCAAATACTAAATGTGCCTGTTTTATTGAATTTTCTACTCTCTTTCATTGATGTTTATTCATACTCAAATTGTATGGTTTCAGTTATAGAGGCTTTATTACTGCTGCTGCTGCTGCTAAGTCGCTTCAGTTGTGTCCGACTCTGTGCGACCCCATAGACGGCAGCCAACCAGGCTCCCCCGTCCCTGGGATTCTCTAGGCAAGAACACTGGAGTGGGTTGCCATTTCCTTCTCCAATGCATGAAAGTGAAAGGTGAAAGTGAAGTCGTTCAGTCATGTCCGACTCTTAGCGACCCCATGGACTGCAGCCTACCAGGCTCCTCCGTCCATGGGATTTTCCAGGCAAGAGTACTGGAGTGGGGTGCCATTGCCTTCTCCGAGAGGCATTACAGTTAGTGTTAAAATCTGGTATGGACAGCTCCTCCTGCTCTTTTATCTGAAGATTTCAATAGTTCTGCTTGATTGTTTAGTCTTCTATATGAACTTAGTAATACCTTGGTTACCCTCAAGTAAGGGGGAAAAAAAACTATGAAATTTTTATTGAGATTGCATTAAGCTACTGATTTAAATGTAATTGAAATTATTATTTCTATTTTTCTTGACCAAGAACATGTCTTTCTATTTATTCAAGCTTACTTTTTTGTATTTTAGGAATATTTTACAATTTCTTCCTACAGGTTTTGGACATTTCCTGATTAGATTATGCCTATGCATTTAATTCTTTATCATATCATAAATAGGGTCTTCTCTTCCATTATATCTTCCTTCTGACTTTTGAATATATATATATATATATAGTGTATACAAGCTGCTGACTTTTTGTATATGAATTTTGTAACCTGCTAATTAAGTTCTCTCATCTTTTGTAGTAGTTAAAAAAAAAAGTTCTCTTGGATTTTCCAGGTATACAATAAACCTTATACAAATGTAGTTTTACTTCTTTTCAATTTTTTTTTTCTTTCCAATTCTTATGCACTTAAAGATTTTTTGTTGTTGTTGTTGCTGTATCATAATAAGGAAATATCCACAGATTCCTTTAATATTTTTTACTGTTTTTAGCATGATTGCTAGTTTTGTGAAAAGGCTTTACTGCACGTGTGCACATTATTATATGATTGTTCTCTTTATCTTTATTAATAAAATGAATGATAGTCATGTATCTCCTAATATTGAACCACTCCTTTTTTCATGAAATAAACCCTACTCAGTTGTGATATATATATATATAGGCAAATGAAATCCTACAGTCCACTTAAAGATATATATATATATCTTTATATATATATGTATATATTGGCAAATGATATCTTTGAGTGGACTGTAGGATTTCATTTGCCAATATTTTATCAAATATCACTGCATCAAAATTCAGGCATAATATTGGTCTATGATTTTCATCTTTGGTATAATCATTTTCAGGTTTGAGGATTAGTGTTATACTCTGTAAAATTAATTTGACAATTTTCTTTTTTTTATGCTCTGAATTATTTAATTTACATTGAAATAAACATGTTTTAAAGTTTACTAGAATTCCCCCTGTGATACATATGGGCTATTTTGTCTTTTGTTGCTTTCAGAGGGTCTTTTCAATCTATTTATTCTATAGTTTAGACTTTCTCCACTATGGTCAATTTTGGTAAGTAGCATTAAAAAGGTAATTATATCTAAATTGTCAAAATTATTTGCACATATACACAATGGAATATTAGCCATAAAAAGGAATGCATTTGAATCAGTTCTGATGAGGCGGGTGAACCTAGAACCTATTATACGGAGTGAAGTGAGTTAGAAAGAGAAAGATAAATATCGTATTCTAACACACATATACAGAATCTAGAAAAATGGTTCTGAAGAATTTATTTAGAGCAGCAATGGAGAAACAGATATAGAAAATAGATTTATGGACATGGGGAGAGGGGAGGAGAGAGTGAGATGTATGGAAAGAGTAAAATGGAAACTCATTATCATATGTAAAATAGAAAACGGGAATCTGCTGTATGGCTCAGGAAACTCAAACAGGGGTTCTGTATCCAACCAGTCCATTCTGAAGGAGATCAGCCCTGGAATTTCTTTGGAAGGAATGATGCTAAAGCTGAAACTCCAGTATTTTGGCCACCTCATGCGAAGAGTTGACTCATTGGAGAAGACTCTGATGCTGGGAGGGATTGGGGGCAGGAGGAGAAGGGGACGACAGAGGATGAGATGGCTGGATGGCATCACTGACTCGATGAATGTGAGTCTGAGTGACCTCCAGGAGTTGGTGATGGACAGGGAGGCCTGGCGTGCTGCAGTTCATGGGGTCGCAAAGAGTCGGACACGACTGAGTGACTGATCTGATCTGAGAGGGGTGGGGTGGGGAGGGAAATGGGAGGGAGGTTCAAAAGGGAGGTGATATATGTATACCTATTTCTGCTTTATTGACTATGCCAAAGCTTTTGACTGTGTGGATCACAATAAACTATGGAAAATTCTGAAAGAGATGGGAATACCAGACCACCTGATCTGCCTCTTAAGAAATCTGTATGCAGGTCAGGAAGCAACAGTTAGAACTGGTCATGGAACAACAGACTGGTTCCAAATAGGAAAAGAAGTACGTCAAGGCTGCATATTGTCACCATGTTTATTTAACTTATATGCAGAGTACATCATGAGAAATGCTGGACTGGAAGAAACACAAGTTGGAATCAAGATTGCCGGGAGAAATATCAATAACCTCAGATATGCAGATGACACGACTCTTATGGCAGAAAGTGAAGAGGGGCTAAAAAGCCTCTTGATGAAAGTGAAAGTGGAGAGTGAAAAGGTTGGCTTAAAGCTCAACATTCAGAAAACGAAGATCATGGCATCTGGTCCCATCACTGCATGGGAAATAGATGGGGAAACAGTGGAAACAGTGTCAGACTTTGTTTTTCTGGGCTCCAAAATCACTGCAGATGATGACTGCAGCCATGAAATTAAAAGACGCTTGCTCCTTGGAAGGAAAGTTATGACCAACCTAGATAGCATATTCAAAAGCAGAGACATTACTTTACCAACAAAGGTTCGCCTAGTCAAGGCTATGGTCTTTCCTGTGGTCATGTATGGATGTGAGAGCTGGACTGTGAAGAAGGCTGAGCGCCGAAGAATTGAAGCTTTTGAACTGTGGTGTTGGAGAAGACTCTTGAGAGTCCCTTGGACTGCAAGAAGATCCAACCAGTCCATTCTGAAGGAGATCAGCCCTGGGATTTCTTTGGAAGGAATGATGCTAAAGCTGAAACTCCAGTATTTTGGCCACCTCATGCGAAGTGTTGACTCATTGGAGAAGACTCTGATGCTGGGAGGGATTGAGGGCAGGAGGAGAAGGGGACGACAGAGGATGAGATGGCTGGATGGCATCACTGACTCGATGGATACGAGTCTGGGTGACCTCCGGGAGCTGGTGATGGACAGGGAGGCCTGGCGTGCTGCAGTTCATGGGGTCTCAAAGAGTCGGACACGACTGAGCGACTGATCTGATCTGATCTGATCTGATGGCTGATTCATGTTGAGGTTTGACAGAAAATAACAAAATTCTGAAAAGCAATTTTCCACTTCCCTGGTGGCTCAGACGGTAAAGCGGCTGTCTACAATGCGTGAGACCTGGGTTCAATCCTTGGGTCGGGAAGGTCCCTTGGAGAAGGAAATGGCAATCCACTCCAGTACTCTTGCCTGGAAAATGCCACGGACAGAGGAGCCTTATAGGCTACAGTTCATGGGGTCACAAAGAGTCAGACACAACTGAGCGACTTCACTTTCACTTTTCAATAAAAAATCTTAAAAAATATTATTTGGACAGAACACATAGTTTCATGATTTAAAAGCAAGTCTTCTATTTTGATGATTATTTTCTTGTTGTTATTTCTAATTGTGTGTATTTGAATTTCTCCCTTTCTTTCTTTGATTAGGTTAGCATTGAAGGTTAACAAAGTATACTTTGCTGTTTTTTCAAGATATTATTTTTTAGACTTTAATCCTTTTTATTCTAAATAATTGATTTCTATTTTTACCATTTCTATATATATATAGTTGTTTTGAGTCTTAGTTGCAGCACACAAAATTGTCATTGTGGTGAGCTAGCTCTGTAGTTGCAGCATGCTAGCTTAGTTGCTCCACAGTATGTGAAATCTTAGTTCCCTGATCAAGGATTGAATCTGCATCACCTGCACTGAAAGGCAGATTCTTAACCACTGGACCACTAGGGAAGTCCCCACTTTTAATTTTTATTAATTCTTTTCTTCTATTTACTTTTATTTTACTTTGTTGTTCTTTTTTTAGTTTTCTGAAATATGTATTTAATTATTTTTATTTTTATCTTTACTGATGCAGGTGTTTGTTTATATAGTTATTGGTACTGTATTTCATCTAACTGATTTAGCTGTATACCATAGATTCTGATATTTTGGATTTAATTTATAATTAAATTTAATAAATTATATTTCAGAGTGATTGGACTAAGTAGAATCTACTAGTAGTGTAAATTAAAGCCCTTTCTTCAAAAAATAAAGTACATCATTTTATTTTCTGTTTCCCTTTGACTCATGAGTTTTATAATACTTTTTTTAATTTGGAGTATAGTTAATTTACAGTGTTGCCTTAGTTTCAAGTGCATAGCCTAGTGAATATATGTATGTGTATATATATATACACACACTTTTTCAGATTCTTTCCATTATAGGTTATTAAAAAATACTGAACATATTGAATGTAGTTCCCTATACTATATGATATGCCCTTCTTGTTTACCCATTTTATATATAGTAGCTGCTGCTACTGCTGCTAAGTCGCTTCAGTCGTGTCCGACTCTGTGCGACCCCATAGACGGAAGCTCACCAGGCTCCCCCGTCCCTGGGATTCTCCAGGCAAGAACACTGGAGTGGATTGCCATTTCCTTCTCCAACATATATAGTAGCAGGCATATGTTAATCCGAAATTCTTAATTTATCTCCTGCCACCTCTGCCATCTCCTATGGTAACTATAAGTTTGTTTACTATGTCTGTAGATCTATTTCTACTTTGTATAATTCATTTGTATCATAATTTAGGATTATGCATATTAATTATATCATATGATATTTGTCTTTGGCTTATTTCACTTAGTATGACAATCTCTAGGTCCTTCCATGTTGCTTCAAAAGGTATTATGTCATTCTTCTTTTATGGCTGAGTAATATCCTATTATGTGTGTATATGTGGCACCCCACCCCAGTACTCTTGCCTGGAAAATCCCATGGACGGAGGACCCTGGTGGGTCACAGTCCATGGGGTCGCTAAGAGTCGGACACGACTGAGCAACTTCACTTTCACTTTTCACTTTCATGCATTGGAGAAGGAAATGGCAACCCACTCCAGTGTTCTTGCCTGGAGAATCCCAGGGACGGGGAGCCTGGTGGGCTGCCGTCTATGGGGTCACACAGAGTCGGACACGACTGAAGTGACTTAGCAGCAGCAGCAGCATACACACATATAAACATATATATGTATATGTACATATATTCTGTATATATATATATGTATGTATCTTTTAAGGCTGAGTAATATCCCATTGTGTATATATATATGTATATGTATACACACATATATTATATATGTATATGTATGTATATATATATAGTACATATAATGTGTATATATATTGCATATATATACATATATATACATTGTATGTGTTTATATATATATATATGTGTGTATATATATATATATATGTACATCTTCTTTATAGAATTTAGTTGCTTCCATATCTTGGCAATTGTAAATAGTGCTGTTTTGAACATTGGGGTGCATGTATCTTTTTGCATTAGAATTTTTTCCAGATATGTGCCCAAGAGTGGAATTGTACGATCATATGGTACATATGATCATATGGTACATATATACATATATATATATAGTATATATAATGTGCATATATATTGCATATATATACATATATATATAGTATGTGTTTATATATATATGTGTGTATATATATATATATGTACATCTTCTTTATAGAATGTGCATGTATCTTTTTGCATTAGAATTTTTTCCATATCTTGGCAATTGTAAATAGTGCTGTTTTGAACATTGGGGTGCATGTATCTTTTTGCATTAGAATTTTTTCCAGATATGTGCCCAAGAGTGGAATTGTAGGATCATATGGTACATATGATCATATGGCAGAAAGAGAAGAGGAGCTAAAAAGCCTCTTGATGAAAGTGAAAGAGGAGAGTGAAAAGGTTGGCTTAAAGCTCAACATTCAGAAAACGAAGATCATGGCATCTGGTCCCATCACTACATGGGAAATAGATGGAGAAACAGTGGAAACAGTGTCAGACTTTATTTTTCTGGGCTCCAAAATCACTGCAGATGGTGACTGCAGCCATGAAATTAAAAGACGCTTACTCCTTGGAAGGAAAGTTATGACCAACCTAGATAGCATATTCAAAAGCAGAGACATCACTTTGCCAACAAAGGTTCGCCTAGTCAAGGCTATGGTCTTTCCTGTGGTCATGTATGGATGTGAGAGCTGGACTGTGAAGAAGGCTGAGCGCTGAAGAATTGATGCTTTTGAACTGTGGTGTTGGAGAAGACTCTTGAGAGTCCCTTGGACTGCAAGGAGATCCAACCGGTCCATTCTGAAGGAGATCAGCCCTGGGATTTCTTTGGAAGGAATGATGCTAAAGCTGAAACTCCAGTATTTTGGCCACCTCATGCGAAGAGTTGACTCATTGGAGAAGAGCCGGATGCTGGGAGGGATTGGGGGCAGGAGGAGAAGGGGACGACAGAGGATGAGATGGCTGGATGGCATCACTGACTCGATGAATGTGAGTCTGAGTGACCTCCGAGAGCTGGTGATGGATAGGGAGGCCTGACGTGCTGCAGTTCATGGGGTCGCAGAGTCGGACACGACTGAGCGACTGATTTGATCTGATCTGGTCTGATGGTAACTCTAGTTTTTGTTTTCTAAGGAACCTCCACACTGTTCTCTATAGTGGCTGTGCCTATTTACAATCCCACCAACAGTGTGGGAGGATTCATTTTTCTCTCCACACCCTATTTGGCATTTACTAATTATAAAGTACCAAGCTTGTTTGTTTGTTTTTTTAAGTTTTCAGGCAGAAGAATCTTTTGTGGGGGAGGGAAGCTGTTAATTTCTAGTTTATTGCATTATATGCAGTTTGTATTATTTCTTTTTGTCATGTTTTATTGAGATACTATTGACATACATCTATTATTTCTGTTTGTTGAAATTTATTGAGATTTGTTTAGACTAAGATATAAGTGAATGTTTCATGGCAACTTTTAAAGAAAATGTGTTCTATATGAATGGGATTCATAGTTAAATATCTATTTTATATATATATTGATTATGCTTTTTGGTTCTTCTACATTGTTGCCATTTTTTTCATCTACTTGGTCTGTGTTTAATAGAATGGGATATGTTAAAGATTCCTATTATAAATGTGTTTATATCTACTTCTTGCATCATCTACACGTTGTTTTATTCAAATTGTTGCTGTAACTTGGTACACAAATAATAGTAATAAATATTATAACATTATTGTAACTTTTAGATATATTGTTGAATTCTGCTTGCTAATAAATAGGAAAAGGAGTACGTCAAGGCTGTATATTGTCACCCTGCTTATTTAACTTATATGCAGAGTACATCATGAGAAATGCTGGACTGGAAGAAACACAAGCTGGAATCAAGATTGCCGGGAGAAATATCAATAACCTCAGATATGCAGATGATACCACCCTTATGGCAGAAAGTGAAGAGGAACTAAAACGCCTCTTGATGAAAGTGAAAGTGGAGAGTGAAAAGGTTGGCTTAAAGTTCAACATTCAGAAAACGAAGATCATGGCATCTGGTCCCATCACTACATGGGAAATAGATGGAGAAACAGTGGAAACAGTGTCAGACTTTGTTTTTCTGGGCTCCAAAATCACTGCAGATGGTGACTGCAGCCATGAAATTAAAAGACGCTTACTCCTTGGAAGGAAAGTTATGACCAACCTAGATAGCATATTCAAAAGCAGAGACATCACTTTGCCAACAAAGGTTCGCCTAGTCAAGGCTATGGTCTTTCCTGTGGTCATGTATGGATGTGAGAGCTGGACTGTGAAGAAGGCTGAGCGCTGAAGAATTGATGCTTTTGAACTGTGGTGTTGGAGAAGACTCTTGAGAGTCCCTTGGACTGCAAGGAGATCCAACCAGTCCATTCTGAAGGAGATCAGCCCTGGGATTTCTTTGGAAGGAATGATGCTAAAGCTGAAACTCCAGTATTTTGGCCACCTCATGTGAAGAGTTGACTCATTGGAGAAGAGCCTGATGCTGGGAGGGATTGGGGGCAGGAGGAGAAAGGGACGACAGAGGATGAGATGGCTGGATGGCATCACTGACTCGATGGATGGGAGTCTGAGTGACCTCCGAGAGCTGGTGATGGACAGGGAGGCCTGGCGTGCTGCGGTTCATGGGGTCGCAAAGAGTCGGACACGACTGAGCGACTGATCTGATCTGAATAATTTGTTGAGAATTTTTGCATCTTTCTTCATTGTGTTATTGACCTGCAATTTTTGTCTATTTAGTTCTTTGGCCCATTTCTTGATTGCATTGTTAATTTTTCTAGAATTGAGCTGCAGGAGTTGCTTGTATATTTTTGAGATTAATCCTTTGTCAGTTGCTTCATTTGCTATTATTTTCTACCATTCTGAAGGCTGTCTTTTCACCTTGCTTATAGTTTCCTTTGTTGTGCAGAAGCTTTTACTTTTAATTAGATCCCATTTGTTTATTTTTGCTTTTATTTCCAGTATTCTGGGAGGTGGGTCATAGATGATCCTGCTGTGATTTATGTCGGAGAGTGTTTTGCCTATGTTCTCCTCCAGGAGTTTTATAGTTTCTGGTCTTACATTTAGATCTTCAATCCATTTTGAGTTTATTTTTGTGTATGGTGTTAGAAAATGTTCTAATTTCATTCTTTTACAAGTGGTTGACCATTTTTCCCAGCACCACTTCTTAAAGAGATTTTCCATCGTATATTCTTGCCTCCTTTGTCAAAGATAAGGTGTCCATAGGTGCGTGGATTTATCTCTAGGCTTTCTATTTTGTTTGATTGATCTATATTTCTGTCTTCGTGCAAGTACCATACTATCTTGATGACTGGCTTTGTAGTAAATCCTGAAGTCAGGCAGGTTGATTCCTACAGTTCCATTCTTCTTTCTTAAGATTGCTTTGGCTAGTCGAGGTTTTTTGTATTTCCACACAAATTGTGAAATTATTTGTTCTAGCTCTGTGAAAAATACTGTTGGTAGCTTGATAGGGATTGCATTGAATCTATAGATTGCTTTGGGTAGTATACTCATTTTCACTCTATTGATTCTTCTGATCCATGAACACGTTATATTTCTCCATCTATTAGTGTCCTCTTTGATTTCTTTCATCAGTGTTTTATAGCTTTCTATATATAGGTCTTTTGTTTCTTTAAGTAGATATATTCCTAAGTATTTTATTCTTTTCATTGCAATGGTGAATGGAATTGTTTCCTTAATTTCTCTTTCTATTTTCTCATTATTAGTGTATAGGAATGCAAGAGATTTCTGTGTGTTGATTTTGTATCCTGCAACTTTACTATATTAGTTGATTAGCTCTAATAATTTTCTGGTGGGGTCTTCAGGGTTTTCTATGTAGAGGATCATGCCATCTGCAAACAGTGAGAGTTTTACTTCTTATTTTCCAATCTGGATTCCTTTTGTTTCTTTTCCTGCTCTGATTGCTGTGGCCAAAACTTCCAAAACAATGTTGAATAGTGGTGGTGAAAGAGAGCACCCTTGTCTTGTTCCTGACTTTAGGGGGAATGCTTTCAATTTTTCACCTTTGAGGATAATATTTGCTGTGGGTTTGCTGTATATAGCTTTTATTATGTTGAGGTATGATCCTTCTATTCCTGCTTTCTGGAGAGTTTTTATCATAAATGGATGTTGAATTTTGTCAAAGGCTTTGTCTGCATCTATTGAGATAATCATATGGCTTTTATTTTTCAATTTGTTAATGTGGTGTATTACATTGTTTGTTTTGTGGATATTTAAGAATCCTTGCACCCCTGGGATAAAACCCACTTGGTCATGATGTATGATCTTTTAAATGTGTTGTTGGATTCTGATTGCTAGAATTTTGCTAAGGATTTTTGCATCTATGTTCATCAGTGATATTGGCCTGTAGTTTTTTTTTTTTTTTTTTTTTTTGGCATCTTTGTCAGGTTTTGTATTAGGATGATGGTGGCCTCATAGAATGAGTTTGGAAGTTTACCTTCCTCTGAAATTTTCTGGAAGTGTTTGAGTAGGATAGGTGTTAGCTCTTCTCTAAATTTTTGGTAGAATTCAGCTGTGAAGCCATCTGGACCTGGGCTTTTGTTTGCTGGAAGATTTCTGATTACGGTTTCAATTTCCGTGCTTGTGATGGGTCTGTTAAAATTTTCTATTTCTTCCTGGTTCAGTTTGGCAAGTTGTACTTTTCTAAGAATTTGTCCATTTCTTCCAAGTTGTCCATTTTATTGGCATGTAGTTGCTGATAGTAGTCTCTTATGATCCTTTGTATTTCTGTGTTTTTTGTTGTGATCTCTCCATTTTCATTTCTAATTTTATTGATTTGATTTTTCTCCCTTTGTTTCTTGATGAGTCTAGCTAATGGTTTGTCAATTTTATTTATCTTCTCAAAGAACCAGCTTTTGGTTTTGTTGATTTTTGCTATGGTCTCTTTTTCTTTTGCATTTATTTTTGCCCTAATTTTTAAAATTTCTCTCCTTCTACTAACTCTTGTGTTCTTCATTTCTTCCTTTTCTAGTTGCTTTAGGTGTAAAGTTAGGTTACTTATTTGACTTTTTCCTTGTTTCTTGAGGTAAGCCTATACTGATATGAACCTTCCCCTTAGCACTGCTTTTCCAGTGTCCCATAGGTTTGGGGTTGTTGTGTTTTCATTTTCTTTCATTTTTATGCATAATTTGATTTCTTTTTTGATTCTTTTGTGATTTGTTGGTTATTCAGCAGTATGTTGTTCATTCTCCATATGTTGTAATTTTTGATAGTTTTTCTCCTTTAATTGACATCTTATTTTACTGCATTGTAGTCAGAAAAGATGCTTGGAATGATTTCAA
Organism: Tragelaphus eurycerus; assembly: GCA_935064755.1. Classification (NCBI taxonomy): domain Eukaryota; kingdom Metazoa; phylum Chordata; class Mammalia; order Artiodactyla; family Bovidae; genus Tragelaphus; species Tragelaphus eurycerus. The sequence goes on along the minus strand of CAKXYN010000046.1, from coordinate 10,471,949 downwards.
TTGTTTTGAATTTACCAAGGCTAGATTTATGGCCAGGATATGATCTATCCTAGAGAAGGTTCCATGTTCACTTGAGAAAAAGGTGGAATTCATTGTTTTGGGAGTGAAATGTCCTATAGATATCAATTAGGTCTAACTGGTCTATTGTGTCATTTAAAGTTTGTGTTTCCTTGTTAATTTTCTGTTTAGTTGATCTATCCAAAGGTGTGAATGGGATATTAAAGTCTCCCACTATTATTGTGTTATTCTTAATTTCCCCTTTCATACTTGTTAGCATTTGCCTTACATATTGTGGAGACAACAACGACACCCCACTCCAGTACTCTTGCCTGGAAAATCCCATGGATGGAGAAGAGTGATAGGTTACAGTCTATGGGGTTGCAAAGAGTCGGGAACAACTGAGCGACTTCATTTTCACTTTACATATTGTTGTGCTCCTATGTTGGGTGCATACATATTTATAATTGTTATATCTTCTTTTTGGATTGATCTTTTGATCATTATGTAGTGTCCTTCTTTGTCTCTCTTCACACCCTTTATTTTAAAGTCTATTTTATCTGCTATGAGTATTCCTTCTCCTGCTTTCTTTTGGTCTCTCTTCGTATGGAATATCTTTTCCCAGCCCTTCACTTTCAGTCTGTATGTGTCCCTTGTTTTGAGGTGGGTCTCTTGAAAACAACATATATAGGGGTCTTGTTTTTGTATCCATTCAGCCAGTCTTTGTCTTTTGGTTGGGGCATTCAACCCATTTACATTTAACGTAATTATTGATAAGTATGATCTCGTTGTCATTTACTTTGTTGTTTTGGGTTCGAGTTTATAAACCCTTTCTGTTTTTCCTGTCTCTAGAAGATCCTTTAGCATTTGTTGGAGAGCTGGTTTGGTGGTGCTGAATTCTCTTAGCTTTTGCTGGTCTGGAAAGCTTTTTATTTCTCCTTCATATTTGAAGAAGATCCTTGCTGGGTGCAGTAATCTGGGCTATAGGTTCTTCTCTTTCATCACTTTAAGTATGTCCTGCCATTCCCTTCTGGCCTGAAGCGTTTTGATTGAAAGATCTGCTGTTAACCTTATGGGAATCCCCTTGTGTGTTATTTGTTGTTTTTCCCTTGCTGCTTTTAATATTTGTTCTTTGTGTTTGATTTTTGTTAATTTGATTAATATGGATCTTGGGGGTTTCACCTTGGGTTTATCCTGTTTGGGACTCTCTGGATTTCTTGGATAGGGTGACTATTTCCTTCCCCATTTTAGGGAAGTTTTCAACTATTATCTCCTCAAGTATTTACTCATGGTCTTTCTTTTTGTCTTCTTCTTCTGGGACTCTTATAATTCGAATGTTGGGGTGTTTAACATTGTCCCAGAGGTCTCTGAGTTTGTACTCATTTTTTAAAATTATTTTTTCTTTTTTCCTCTCTGTTTCATTAATTTCTACCATTCTATCTTCTACCTCACTTGTCTTATTTTCTGCCTCTGTTATTCTACTGTTGGTTCCCTCCAGAGTGTTTTTCATCTCATTTATTCAATTGTTCATTATATATTGACTCTTTTTTATTTCTTCTAGGTCCTTGTTAAACATTTCTTGCATCTTCTCAATCCTTGTCTCCAGGCTTTTTATCTGTAATTCCATTTTGTTTTCAAGAGTTTGGGTCATATTCACTATCATTATTCTGAATTCTTTATCAGATAGATTCCCTATCTCTTCCTCTTTTGTTTGGTTTGGTGAGCCTTTATCTTGTTCCTTTGCCTGCTGAGTATTTCTGTGCCTTTTCATCTTTATATTGCTATGTTTGGGGTGGCCTTTCCATATTCTGGCAGTTTGTAGTTCCTCTTTATTGTGGAGGTTCCTTTCTGTGGCTGGGGTTGAACAGGTGGCTTGTCAAGGTTTCCTGGTTAGGGAAGCTATTGTCGGTTTTCCAGTGGGTGGAGCTGGATTTCTTCTCTATGGAATGCAATGAAGTGTCCAGTAGTGAGTTTTGAGATGTCAGTGGGCTTGATGTGACTTTGGGTAGCCTGTGTATTGAAGCTCAGGGCTATGTTCCTGTGTTGCTGGAGAATTTTCATGGTGTGTCTTACTTTGGAACTTGTTGGCCCTTGCGTGGTGCTTGGTTTCAGTGTAGATATGGAGGCTTTTGATGGGCTCTTATCAATTAGTGTTCCCTCGAGTCAGGATTTCTCTGGTGTTCTCAGGTTTTGGACTTAAGCCTCCTGCCTCTGGTTTTCAGTCCTATTCTTATGGTAGCCTCAAAACTTCTCTACTGATATAGCACCAATGATAAAACATCTAGGTTAAAGATGAAAAGTTTCTCCACAGTGAGGGACACCCGGGGAGGTACACAAAGTTACATGGAGAAGAGAAGAGAGAGGAGGGAGATAGAGGTGACCAAGATGAGTTGAGGTGGAATCAAAAGAGGAGAGAGCAAGTTAGCCAATAATCACTTCCCTATGTGCTCTCCATAGTCTGGATCCCTCAGAGATGTTCACGGAGTTACACAGAGAAGAGAAGAGGAAGGAAGAAGACAGAGGTGGCCAGAAGGATAAAAGGGGGAAACAAAAGGAGAGAGACAGATCCAGCCAGTAATCAGTTCCCTAAGTGTTCTACACAGCCTAGAACGCACAAAGAGATTCTCAGAGTTGGGTAGAGATGAGAAAGGGAAGGGAGGAGTTAGAGGCGAGCTGGTGTAGAAAAAGGACAGTCAAAAGCAGGAGAGAGCAATCAAGCCAGTAATCTCACTCCCAAGTAAAAACAGTTAATGAAGATTGGGTATAAAATTGATAACAAATACCAAAAAATAAAGACTAAAAGTCTAGAGAAGAAGTTAGAATCTCAAAAATAAAATATTAAAAAAACAAAACAAAGTCACAAAAATTATAAAATATATATATGAAGCTTACCTTAAAAATGAGGTCTTATTTTTGCAAAGTAATAGTAGGTTATAAAAATGAAAATTAACAGAGTAATATAAGACTTAAAATAATTTTTTAAATAAAAACATAATAATAGTAAAAATATATCTCGTACTTTCTCTGGAGCTGTTGCAGGCAGTGTGGGATCAATTCATTTTCAGATAGTTCCTTGATCCGGCTTATATTTCTCAAGATCTATGTGCCCCTTTCTATGTAGTCAGTGCCAACTACAGGGATTTAATTTATTGCACCTGTCACTTCCAAAGCAGGTTCCCTCTGTTTATTTTAATTCTTCTGTTTGCTGTCTCTTCAGTGTCTAATTTCCGCCCTGACACAAGAGAGCGGTCGTGGTCATTTTTTTAGGCTCACTTGTTCAGTCATGCTGTGGGGAGGGAGGAACACTGCAAACAAATATCACTGGCCTGTATGTGGAGTGCTCACAGTGTTTCAACTGCACTGGGTTTGCCTCTGCTACGGTGTGTCTGCTTTCATGGTCTACACTTCTCAGGCTGGCTGCTCTACCAGGAACTGTCTGAGTCGGCCCCGGGACTGCACACACTTCCCAGGTCTAAGCCCCTCAGGTTCAGGTTCTCGGGTACTCCACAAAGATGCAGACTCAGTTGGGTTTTGTGCCCTTCCCAAGTCCTAGCAGTTCAGGTGACCAGGTGCTTGGCGAGCACAGCCACCCCCAGTTGGGAGGTGCATCCTATTGCACCCCCTCCCCGTCCCAGCCGCTCAGTTTTCTGGATGTACAAAGGCTGCACCTTCTCAGGTGTGCCATGTGTCTCTTCTGGGGGAGCTGACCACTGTCTGTGACCCTCCCGGTGGATGTCAACCGTCCAGAATCCCATGAAGCATTAGGTAGCAATGAAGCCTGCTTGCAGTTTGGTAGATGATGTCTCTTCTGGCTCTGGCTGTCACCGCCTGCCTGTCTCTGGCAGGGGATGGGCTGGTCCGCAGCCAGCTAGCTCTGTTCAGTTCTTTGTTCTGTGAGTGGGCCTGGCAGTGTCTTCAGTTCAGTTCAGTCACTCAGTTGTGTCCGACTCTTTGCAACCCCATGAATTGCAGCACCCCAGGCCTCCCTGTCCATCACCAACTCCCAGAGTTCACTCAGACTCACGTCCATCGAGTCAGGGATGCCAACCAGCCATCTCATCCTCTGTCGTCCCTTTCTCCTCCTGCCCCCAATCCCTCCCAGCATCAGAGTTTTCTTCAATGAGTCAACTCTTCGCATGAGGTGGCCAAAGTACTGGAGTTTCAGCTTTAGCATCATTCCTTCCAAAGTAATCCCAGGGCTGATCTCCTTCACAATGGACTGGTTGGCTCTCCTTGCAGTCCAAGGGACTCTAAAGAGTCTTCTCCAACACCACAGTTCAAAAACATCAGTTCTTCGGCGCTCAGCCTTCTTCACAGTCCAGCTCTCACATCCATACATGACCACAGGAAAAACCATAGCCTTGACTAGCCAGATCTTTGTTGGCAAAGCAATGTCTCTGCTTTTGAATATGCTATCTAGATTGGTCATAACTTTCCTTCCAAGGAGTAAGCGTCTTTTAATTTCATGGCTGCAATCATGCACTGGTCACAGCCACCCGCACTAAATGTGCCGGTCCCTGACAACTATAACAAACGCCAAATGCTTCTGAGAGGAGAAAGGTCTATATTAAGAGTTCATTTGTGCCTCAGGACCAAAACAAATTTAACTCAGTCATAGATGGACCTTATAAACACTTATAAACACTATTCTGACTCACTGATCTAACCATTGTATAACTTGTCTTATTAGCTATAACTCTTTTATTTTATTGTTTGTAAGGGTGATAATATCCATCTTTATCACAATCTATCGTCAAGTGATATTACACCACTTAACATGTAAAAATCTTACAACTGTGTACTTCTATTTTCCCTTCTTGGCCTTTGTGTTTGTGTTGTCATTGCTGCTGCTAAGTCGCTTCAGTCGTGTCCAACTCTGTGTGACTCCAAAGGCGGCAGCCCACCAGGCTCCCCCATCCCTGGGATTCTCCAGGCAAGAACACTGGAGTGGGTTGCCATTTCCTTCTCCAATGCATGAAAGTGAAAAGTGGAAGTGAAGTCACTCAGTTATGTCTGACTCCTAGCGACCCCATGGACTGCAGCCTACCAGGCTCCTCCATCCATGGGATTTTCCAGGCAAGAGTACTGGAGTGGGGTGCCATTGCCTTCTCCAATGCATGAAAGTGAAAAGTGAAAGTGAAGTCACTCAGTTGTGTCTGACTCCTAGCGACGCCATGGACTGCAGCCTACCAGGCTCCTCCATCGATGGGATTTTCCAGGCAAGAGTACTGGAGTGGGGTGCCATTGCCTTCTCCAATGCATGAAAGTGAAAAGTGAAAGTGAAGTCACTCAGTTGTGTCTGACTCCTAGCGACCCCATGAACTGCAGCCTACCAGGCTCCTCCATCGATGGGATTTTCCAGGCAAGAGTACTGGAGTGGGGTGCCATTGTTTTCTCCGTGTGTTGTCATTACATATGATATATATGCATATTTACATATATTCATATACACATATATATTTACTTATTTTCTAAAGCCCGTAATTCATTGTTTATTGTTTCTAACAGGATCAACTATACATTTAGAAGATTTAAATAATCTATAAAACTGGCACCCATGTATTTATCATTTCTGGTGGTCTTCTTTTCCTTGTGTAGGTTCTTGTATATCTACAAATCTCTCTTTTGCAGTTATTTTAACAGATTTATTAATATATAATTCATATAACTTTATGGATTTGCCAATTTAAAGTCTACAATTTAGTTAGTATTAGAACATTTTTATTATCCCTGAAGGGAAACTCATACCTATAAGCCATGTTTTTCCATTTTTGCCAATTACTCTGACTCAGCAACCACCAACTCATTTTCTTTATAGAGTTGCCTATTCTGGACATTTCATATAAATGAAATCATTATATGAATTTTTTTTAAAACATGGCTTCTTTCACATAACAAAATAATATCAAGGTTCATTCATGTTTATCATGTAGCAGCAATTCATTTCTTATGATGAAAATATTCGATTGTATGAATCTACTACATTTTGTTGACCCAGTCTTAGGTGAAGGCCATTTAGGTTGTTAATACTTTTTTGTTATTAAGAATAATTCCACTATGAACATCCATGTATAAGTGTTTTATTTAGATATACATTTTCATTTCTCTTGGGTATATACCTAATAGTGGAGTTACTGGATCATATGGCACTCTATGTGTAACAATATGAGAAACTGCAAAATTGTTTCCCAAAGTATCTGTACCCTTTTACATTCACATCAGCAATGTGAAGGTTTTAGTTTCTCCACATCTTCACCAAAACTTGTAATTGACTGTTTTTAAAAATTATAGCTATCCTAATGGGTGTAAAGAAGGATCATTTCTCCTTGTGGTTTTGATTTGCATTTCTCTAATAACTAATGATGTTGAGTATCTTTTAATTAATTAATTATTTATTAGTTACATCAGAGTCTTTTCCAATGAGTCAAATCTTCACATGAGGTGGCCAAAGTACTGGAGTTTCAGCTTTAGCATCATTCCTTCCAAAAAATCCCAGGGCTGATCTCCTTCAGAATGGACTGGTTGGATCTCCTTGCAGTCCATGGGAGTCTCAAGAGTCTTCTCCAACACCACAGTTCAAAAGCATCAATTCTTCGGCACTCAGCTTTCTTCACAGTCCAGCTCTCACATCCATACATGACCACTGGAAAAACCATAGCCTTGACTAGACGGACCTTTGTTGGCAAAGTAATGTCTATGCTTTTGAATATGCTATCTAGGTTGGACATAACTTTCCTTCCAAGGAGTAAGCCTCTTTTAATTTCATGGCTGCAATCACAATCCGCAGTAATTTTGGAGCCCCCAAAAATAAAGTCTGACACTGTTTCTACTGTTTCCCCATCTATTTCCCATGAAGTGATGGGATTGGATGCCACGATTTTCGTTTTCTGAATGTTGAGCTTTAAGCCAACTTTTTCACTCTCCACTTTCACTTTCATCAAGAGGCTTTTTAGTTCCTCTTCACTTTCTGCCATAAGGGTGGTGTCATCTGTATATCCGAGGTTACTGATATTTCTCCTGGCAAACTTGATTCCAGCTTGTGTTTCTTCCAGTCCAGCGTTTCTCATGATGTACTCTGCATATAAGTTAAATAAGCAGGGTGACAATATACAGCCTTGACATACTCCTTTTCGTATTTGGAACTAGTCTGCTGTTCCATGTCCAGTTCTAACTGTTGCTTCTTGAACTGCATACAGGTTTCTCAAGAGGCAGATCAGGTGGTCTGGTATTCCCATCTCTCTCAGAATTTTCCACAGTTTATTGTGATCCACACAGTCAAAGGCTTTGGCAAGTCAATAGAGCAGAAATAGATGTTTTTCTGGAGTTCTCTTGCTTTTTCCATGATCCAGCGGATGTTGGCAATTTGATCTCTGGTTCCTCTGCCTTTTCTAAAACCAGCTTGAACATCTGGAAGTTCACGGTTCACATATTACTGAAGCCTGGCTTGGAGAATTTTGAGCATTACTTTACTAGCATGTGAGATGAGTGCAATTGTGCGGTAGTTTGAGCATTCTTTGGCATTGCCTTTCTTTGGGATTGGAATGAAAACTGACCTTTTCCAGTCCTGTGGCCACTGCTGAGTTTTCCAAATTTGCTGGAATATTGAATGCAACACTTTAACAGCATATTTTTTCAGGATTTAGAATAGCTCAACTGGAATTCCATCACCTCCACTAGCTTTGTTCGTAGTGATGCTTTCTAAGGCCCATTTGACTTCACATTCCAGGATGTCTGTCTCTAGGTCAGTGATCACACCATCATGATTATTTGGGTCTTGAAGATCTTTTTTTTTTGTACAGTTCTTCTGTGTATTCTTGCCACCTCTTCTTAATATCTTCTGCTTCTGTTAGGCCCATAGCGTTTCTTTTATAGAGCCCATCTTTGCATGAAATATTCCCTTCATATCTCTAGTTTTCTTGAAGAGATCTCTAGTCTTTCCCATTCTGTTGTTTTCCTCTATTTCTTGGCATTGATCACTGAGGAAGGCTTTCTTATCTCTTCTTGCTATTCTTTGGAACTCTGCATTCAGACGCTTATATCTTTCCTTTTCTCCTTTGCTTTTCACTTCTCTTCTTTTCACAGCTGTTTGTAAGGCCTCCCCAGGCAGCCATTTTGCTTTTTTGCATTTCTTTTCCATGGGGATGGTCTTGATCCCTGTCTTCTGTACAATGTCACAAACCTCAGTCTATAGTTCATCAGGCACTCTATCTATCATATCTAAGCCCTTAAATCTATTTCTCACTTCCACTGTAAAATCATAAGGGATTTGATTTAATTTAGGTCATATCTGAATGGTCTAGTGGTTTTCCCTACTTTTTCAATTTAAGTCTGGATTTGGCAATAAGGAGTTCATGATCTGAGCCACAGTCAGCTCCCCGGTCTTTTTTGACAAACCTTGACAGCATATTATAAAGCTCTGTTACAACTTGGAGGGATGGGGTGGGGAGGAAGGTACTTTAGTTAATACTTCTGTACTACTGGGTGAATTACAAGCTGGGATCAAAAGATTTCTGGGAGAAATATCAATATGCAGAAGACACCATCCAAATGGCAGAAAATGAAGAGCAAATGAAGAAATTCTTGTTAAAAGTGAAAGAGGAGAGTGAAAAAGCTGGCTTAAAACTCATCATTAAAAAAACTGAGATCATGGCATCTGGTCTCATCACTTCCTGACAAATAGATGGAGAAAAAAATAGAAACAGAGACAGACTTTATTTTTTTGAGCTCTAGAGTCATTGTGGACTGTAACTGCCGGCTTGAAATTAAAAGATGCTTGCTCCTTGAAAGAAAAGCTATGACAAATCTAGGCAGCATATTAAAAAGCATATAGACCACTTTGCTGACAAGGTCCATATGGTCAAAGCTTTGGTTTTTCCTGCAGTAATGTATGGATGTGAGATTTGCAAGCTGAGCACCAAAGAATTGATGCTTTCATGTTGTGGTCCTGGAGAAAACTCTTGAGAGCCTGTCAGACTGCAAGGAGATCAAGCCAGTCAATTCTAGAGGAAATTAGCCCTTAATATTCATTGTAAGGACTATTGCTGAAGCTCCAATACTTTGGCCACCTGTTGGGAAGAGTTGATTCATTGGAAAATACCCTGATGCTGGTAAAGACTGAAGGCAAAAGGTTAATGGGGAAGCAGAGGATGAGATGGTTAGGTAGCATCATCAACTCAATGGATATGAATTTAAGCAAACTCTGGGAGATAGTGAAGGACAGAGGAGCCTGGTTTGCTACAATTAGTGGGGTAACAAAAAGTCAAGCATAACTGAAAGGCTGAATAAAAACAATGGTCCCTTATTTTTGTCATTTGTCATGAGAAATTAAAATTTGTCCTTGTGACTCCATGTTGGCCAGAACCTAAACTAACCACTATATAAACGTGATGGACAGAATTAGCTTAATTCCCTCTGCCTCTTATTTGAGCCAGACACTTTCCATACCAGATCAACAGCCTCAAGTTCACTTACTTCTGTACAAGGCCATTAAGGCAATAATTTGTTATTTCAGCTGATTTCATATGGTATTATTGGTGCGTTTATGGCCCAAACTCTATTACTAAGCTGCTGTATGTTTTGTGAAAACGGAGTAAAAACCACTACAAAATTCACTTTCTTTGTTGTAATTCTACTGTGGATCCAGTTTGTCTTCATTTGATGGTGTGTTTTTCAAAGCTTCATTGTGCTCATTTCATCTCCATTATATGATCTGTGTTTTGTGTTAAATGCATTTTTCCTCCTTGTCATTGGAAAACCCTTTTCTGCTCAAATATCACTAGTTTTTGTGACCACTGAAGCAAAAAACATTCAGTTAATTATTTTAGTAATATCTGTCACTCTGTACAACAATTGCCACTGAAAAATTTTAGAACTTCTTATCATATGAATAAGGAATTTGGTAGTAAAATCAGATGTCAGTAAATTCTAAGAGCCTCATTGATTTGACTTTTCAAAAGATTCTTTACAATATATTGTAAAATAATTAGCCTCCAATTAAAATAAATAAACTTATGTTAAAAAAAGAAGTAAACCTAGCAGATAAAGCCAGCAGAATAAAAAAAAAACACACACAAAAGATTCTTATTATGAATTAAGTAAGGATTCACAGAAGGTTGCAGATAAATGCATAGTAAAGTCTTATGCTTTCTCCTCACCACCTCATACCAACATCTCAGAGAACAACAGTATAATATAGAAACCAAGAAACTGACATTGGTACTTTGATTTTACTTTTTTACTTTTTATACATACACTTGTGTGTGTGTGTGTGTGTGTGATGTGATGTGTGTGTTTGACTCTATGTGATTTTGTTATATCAGTAGCTTTATTTTATCACCACTAAAATGAAGATATGATTTTAATTTTTATTATTATGACATTTCTTATTTCATAGCTTAGCAAAATTAAAACTCTTATTGGTCCCATGTAACAAAATGATATCCCTTAAGTATAAAACTTACACAGAGAAATTGGTTGTAAGATGCAGAACTTGAAGTAAATATATGACCTTTCTATTGAAAAGAATAATCTTAAGGCTATTTCATCTTTTGAATTAAGACCTTTAAAAATTTTAAGAGGAAATTATTTCCAATATGAATTTGGAGAAACACATAATATTAACTGAATGAATGAAGATTTACGATTAGCGAGATTTGACAGTAATTTGTTCTCAGTGAAGGAGGTGCTGATTTTGTACTAGCTAACGTGAATATGCAGTTTAAAGTCTAGTTCATTCATGTCCATTTAAGAATACTATACCTTTTAAGTCTATTTATTTTTAATTGGAGGATGATTGCTTTACAATGTTGTGTTGGTTTCTGCCATAAAACAACTTGAATTAGCCATAAGAATGCATACATCTTGACCCCCCTTCCACACTCATCCTACCCCTCTAGGTTATCACAGAACACCAGGTTGAGTTCACTGTGTAATACAGCAACTTCCTACTGGCTACTTATATTACACATGGTAAGGTAAATATATCAAAGCTACTCTCTCAAATCATCCCACCTTCTTCTTCCCCTGCTGTGTTCACAAGTCTATTCTCTGTGTCTACATTTTTATTACTGTGCTGCAAATAGATTCACCAGAACCATTTTCTAGATTCTACATAAATGCATTAATATATGATATTTGTTTTTCTCTTCCTGACTGACTTTCTTTTGCATAACAGGCTCTAGGTTCACCCACCTCAGTTTAATTGACTCAAATTATATGGCACTCAATATCAGAAAAACAAACAACCCAATAAAACAATGGGTAGAACACCTGAACAGACAGACATTTTTCCGAAGAGGACATACAGATGGCCTACAAACACATGAAATGATGCTCAACATTGCTCATTATTAGAGAAATGCAAATCCAAAACTCCAATGAGGTATCATTTCACATCAGTCAGAAGGGCCATCACCCAAAAATTTACAAACAATAAATGCTGGAGAGGATGAGGAGAAAAGGGAACCCTCTTGTACTGTTGGTGAGACTGTAAATCGATATAACCACTATGGAGAACAATATGGAGATTCCTTCAAAAACTAGGAATAAAGCTACCATGTGTATGTGCATGCGTGCTAAGTCTCTTCAGTTGTATCTAACTCTTTGAGACTCTACAGACTATAGCCTTCCAGGCTCCTCTGTCCAAGAGATTCACCAGACAAGAATACTGGAGTGGGTTGCCACGCCCTCCTCCAGGGTATCTTCCTGACCTAGGGGTCGAACCCATGTCTCCTGTGGCTGTTGCATTGCAGGTAGATTATTTACTGCTGAGCCACCAGGAAAGATCCAAAAGGTAGCATATGATCCAGCAATCCCAACACTGGGCATATACTGGGAGAAAACGACAACTTTAAAAGACATATGTACCCCAGTGTCCATTGTAGCACTATTTACAATAGCCAGGACGTGGAAGCAACAAAAATTTTCACCAACAGATATATGGATAAAGAAGTTGTGATTATATATATATATATATATATATATATATGAAATATTACTCAGCCTTAAAAAGTCTCTTTTAATCTATATGTTTCCATTCATTCTTTTCCTTACAAACAATATTTTGAACATCTTGGATTATTTGGCCTGTAGAGTTTCCTATAGTCTGGTGGAATGCTACATGTGCTTCTTTTATCTATATTTTCCACAAATTATTACTCAGCCTTAAAAAGTCTCTTTTAATCTATATGTTTCCATTCATTCTTTTCCTTACAATCAATCTTTTGAACATCTTGGACTATTTGGCCTGTAGAATTTCCTATAGTCTGGTGGAATGCTACATGTACTTCTTTTATCTATATTTTCCACAAATTGGGGCTGGTTTAAGAGGCTTCATCTGACTCACGGTGGATCTCTTCAGCAAGCCTATATATAATGTTGTATTCTTTTACTAGAATGCATATAATATCTAGTTGTGCCCCTTTTCATAGATTCATTACTTCATTAGGTGCTACAAAATGATTTATTCTAATTCTATAGTTCTTTATATATTACATGGAATACTTTATGTAGATGCTTTTTCTAATCTACAATTTGATTACACAGAGGTACATTTCACATAGGGAATATCGGAGAAAAGCGTATTTCTTTTTACTTACCTATTTTCAAGGTAGTTAATTTATTCTCTATCATTCTGTGAAAGTGAAAAATTATTTTTGTTTTTAAAATATCATCATAAACTCATAAATCTTCTTTTTTCCCACCAAGAATCTATTCTTACCCCTTTATAAATAATTATACTATATCTAAACTGGTTGAGCAGATAGACCTTAAATTTCATTAAATTTTACACTACCTTTACTTTAGCCCTTATTTTGTTTTAGCTCTACAAGTTACTGTATGTTCTATATGCTTAGTGCTCATCAATAATCCTTATATCACTGTGTTTATAGACAGTCTGTCTGAAAAGTCTTCTCTAGAAGATTGTTCAAGAAGAGAACATAAGAATTACATTAAGTTTTTCCATATTGATAAGTGTTTGTGCCCTTTAGACTTGCAAGTCATTTTTTCTAGATATAAAATAATGGGCTGAAATTTTCTTTGAATATCTTAAGTACATTTCTGTATATTGTTCTGTCTTAAAGAATTTGCTGTTTGAAAGTCTGTAGCTATTGAAAAATCTGATTATTATCTAATTTTTCTGGTTTGATAAGTCACTCTTTTTCTCTAAATCAGGTTCTCTCCATCTCAACTATTGACATTTTGCATATATATATAATGCAACTATATATATAGTTGGGAATATCCTACAGTGAATTGTAGAATGTTTAGCAGCATTCTTGGCTTCTACCCACTAGATGCCAGTAGCATCTTAGTCTTTAGACGTTGCCAAGTGTCCTCTGGGGGCAAATTAACACTAGTTAAGAATTACTCATCTAGATTCCAACACAAAATTTAATGATCTTAATAATCTGATAATTCCAAAAGAATTTAATACCTCTTGGCCTTGATCAGTCTGGATTTATGTTTTCATTTATGTGATGTTATTTAAAAATCTAGCTTGAAACTTCTTTTCATTTCAGAAAAATATTCTTGAATTACAGTTTGCTTTGGGAATAGCTTCTTAAAGAATAACTCTTTGTCTGCATGTTCTTCTTTGCCTGTTGCTGCATTTTATAACCTTCTTTTGCTTTCTTTTATATCTTTTCACATCATTTTTACTGGCAGAATTTTCTTCATTTTTCCCTTCTAATTCTTTTAAAGTGCAATCTATATTCCTTAAACAATGTTGTTTTCCTTGTACTTTAATCTCTTATTCTGAAGTAGTTTTTAATACAGTTCTTACCTGAAATCTATAACTTAATTTCTCGGTTTATATAATTCTGCTTTACAGTGATTTATTGTTGTCAACGTTTTATATCATGTTCTTAAGTTTGTTTTCCTCCTTTTAAAATAGAAGGTTACAAATTTGACTAGTTCTATCAGCATGAGTTTCTGGCATACTTTTATAAGCTGTGGCAGTGTTATTCAGCTTCTTTGTCTTAGAGTATTTTGTGGGAAACTTTTTATAATAATTATTATATAAAGTGAGATTTTCTTTCCAAGTATTTAATTTTCACAAAACTAGTTTTTTCTATTCATTCTAATTTTATTCAAATATTTTGTATTTAATTGGAATTGCAAAATAACTAATAGAGTTAGCATAATTAGGCTTCAAAGCAAAACTGACCTTTGGCAAGTAACTTTTACCTGAAAAATTAGAGAAAACAATATATGTGAAGGCACATGGACAGAGTAAACCATTTTTTGAATTATGGACTTGCTAAGACTGGAACATTACATTTTTATTTTCTTAATCTCATATTTAACTACTATGTGGAGAGGAGCTACTTCACGTTAAAGGTCAGGAGGGGTGATGGTGAGGAGATATCCCTCATCCAAGGTAGGGAGCAGTGGCTGTGCTTTGCTGGAGCAGCCGTGAAGAGATACCCCACGTTCAAGGTAAGAGAAACCCAAGTAAGATGTTAGGTGTTGCAAGAGGGCATCAGAGGGCAGACACACTGAAACCATAATCACAGAAAACTAATTAATCTAATCACACTAGGACCACAGCCTTGTCTAACTCAATGAAACTAAGCCATGCCCTGTGGGGCCACCCAAGACAGATGGGTCATGGTGGAGAGGTCTGACAGAATGTGGTCGACTGGAGAAGGGAATGGCAAACCACTTTGTTATTCTTGGCTTAAGAACCTCATGAACAGTATGAAAAGGCAAAATGATAGGATACTGAAAAAGGATATCCCCAGGTTGGTAGGTGCCCCATATGCTACTGGAGATGAGTGGAGAAATATCTCCAGAAAGAATGAAGGGATGAAGCCAAAACAAAAACAAGACCCAGTTGTGGATGTGACTGGTGATAGAAGCAAGGTCCAATGCTGTAAAGAGCAATATTGCATAGGAACCTGGAATGTTAGGTCCATGAATCAAGGCAAATTGGAAGTAGTCAAACAGGAGGTGGAAAGAGTGAACGTCAACATTCTAGGAATCAGCGAAATAAAATGGACTGGAATGGGTGAATTTAACTTAGATGACCATTGTATCTACTCTGTGGGCAGGAATCCCTCAGAAGAAATGGAGTGGCCATCATGGTCAACAAAAGAGTCCGAAATGCAGTACTTGGATGCAATCTCAAAAACGACAGAATGATTAGGTCCCATTTGTTCATTTTTGATTTTATTTCCAATATTCTGGGAGGTGGGTCATGGAGGATCCTGCTGTGATGTATGTCAGAGAGTGTTTTGCCTATGTTTTCCTCTAGGAGTTTTATGGTTTCTGGTCTTACATTTAGCTCTTTTATCCATTTTGAGTTTATTTTTGTGTATGGTGTTAGAAAGTGTTCTAGTTTCATTCTTTTACAAGTGGTTGACCAGTTTTCCCAGCACCACTTGTTAAAGAGATGGTCTTTAATCCATTGTATATTCTTGCCTCCTTTGTCAAAGATAAGGTGACCATATGTGTGTGGATTTATCTCTGGGCTTTCTATTTTGTTCCATTGATCTATATTTCTGTCCTTGTGCCAGTACCATACTGTCTTGATGACTGTGGCTTTGTAGTAGATCCTGAAGTCAGGCAGGTTGATTCCTCCAGTTCCGTTCTTCTTTCTCAAGATAGCTTTGGCTATTCGAGGTTTTTTGTATTTCCATACAAATTGAGACATTATTTGTTCTAGCTCTGTGAAGAATACCATTGGTAGCTTGATGGGGATCTGCACAACAAAGGAAACTATAAGCAAGGTGAAAAGACAGCCTTCAGAATGGGAGAAAATAATAGCAAATGAAGCAACTGACAGACAACTAATCTCAAAAATATACAAGCAACTTCTACAGCTCAATTCCAGAAAAATAAATGACCCAATCAAAAAATGGGCCAAAGAACTAAATAGACATTTCTCCAAAGAAGACATACAGATGGCTAACAAACACATGAAAAGATGCTCAACATCACTCATTATCAGAGAAATGCAAATCAAAACCACTATGAGATACCATTTCACGCCAATCAGAATGGCTGCTATCCAAAAGTCCACAAGCAATAAATGCTGGAGAGGGTGCGGAGAGAAGGGAACCCTCTTGCACTGTTGGTGGGAATGCAAACTGGTACAGCCACTATGGAGAACAGACTGGAGATTCCTCAAAAAAACTGGGAATAGAACGGCCTTATGATCCAGCAATCCCACTGCTGGGCATACACACTGAGAAATCCAGAATTGAAAGAGACACGTGTACCCCAATGTTCATAGCAGCACTGTTTGCAATAGCCAGAACGTGGAAGCAACCTAGATGTCCATCCATAGATGAATGGATAAGCAAGCTGTGGTACATATATACAATGGAGTATTACTCAGCCATTAAAAAGAATACATTTGAATCAGTTCTAAGGAGGTGGATGGAACTGGAGCCTATTATACAGAGTGAAGTAAGCCAGAAACAAAAACACAAATACAGTATACTAACGCATATATATGGAATTTAGAAAGATGGTAAAAATAACCCTATTTACGAGACAGCAAAAGAGACACTGATGTATAGAAGAGACTTTTGGACTCTGGGACCGGAAGAGGGTGGGATGATTGGGGAGAATAACATTGAAATATGTATAATATTATATCTGAAATGTATTAATTGTTCAAAGTAAATACTGTCATGTTACAATTTGTTCATATTAGATGTTTGTAATGTTTCTGATAATCAATAAAAGAGATTCTTGATAAAAAAGCAAACAAACAAACAAACAAAAAAAAACAAAAAACGACAGAATGATCTCTGTTCGTTTCCAAGGCAAACCATTCAATATCACAGTAATCCAAGTCTATGCCCCAACCAGAAACACTGAAGAAGCTGAAGTTGAACGGTTCTATGAAGACCTACAAGAACTTTTAGAACTAACACCCAAAAAAGGTGTCCTTTTCATTATAGGGGACTGGAATGCAAAAGTAGGAAGTCAAGAAACACCTGGAGTAACAGGCAAATTTGGCCTTGGAATATGGAATGAAGCAGGGCAAAGACTAATAGAGTTTTGCAAAGAAAATGCACTGGTCATAGCAAACACCCTCTTTCAACAACACAAGAGAAGACTCTACACATGGACATCAGAAGATGGTCAACACCATAATCACTTTGATTATATTATTTGTAGCCAAAGATGGAGAAGCTCAATACAGTCAACAAAAACAAGACCAGGAGCTGACTGTGGCTCAGATCATGAACTCCTTATTGCAAATTCAGACTTAGATTGAAGAAAGTAAGGAAAACCACTAGACCATTCAGGTATGACCTAAATCAAATCCCTTATGATTTTACAGTGGAAGTGAGAAATAGATTTAAGGGCCTATATCTGAAAGACAGAGTGTCTGATGAACTATGGATGGAGGTTCGTGACATTGTACAGGAGACAGGGATCAAGGCCATCCCCGTGGAAAAGAAATGCAAAAAAGCAAAATGGCTGTTTGGGGAGACCTTAAAAATAGCTGTGAAAAGAAGAGAAGCAAAAAGCAAAGGAGAAAAGGAAAGATATAAGCATATGAATGCAGAGTTCAAAAGAATAGCAAGAAGAGATAAGAAAGCCTTCTTTAGCAATCAATGCAAAGAAATAGAGGAAAACAACAGAATGGGAAAGACTAGGGATCTCTTCAAGAAAATCAGAGATACAAAAGGAACATTTCATGCAAAGATGGGTTCGATAAAGGACAGAAATGGTATGGACCTAACAGAAGCAGAAGATATTAAGAAGAGGTGGCAAGAATACACAGAAGAACTGTACAAAAAAGAGCTTCATGACCCAGATAATCATGATGGTGTGGTCACTGACCTAGGGCCAGACATCCTGGAATGTGAAGTCAAGTGGGCCTTAGAAAGCATCACTACGAACAAAGCTAGTGGAGGTGATGGAATTCCAGTGGAGCTATTCCAAATCCTGAAAGATGATGCTGTGAAAGTGCTGCACTCAATATGCTAGCAAATATGGAAAACTCAGCAGTGGCCACAAGATTGGAAAAGGTCAGTTTTCATCCCAATCCCAAAGAAAGGCAATGCCAAAGAGTGCTCAAACTACCGCATAATTGCACTCATCTCACACGCGAGTAAAGTAATGCTCAAAATTCTCCAAGCCAGGCTTCAGCAATATGTGAACCGTGAACTTCCTGATGTTCAAGCTGGTTTTAGAAAAGGCAGAGGAACCAGAGATCAAATTGCCAGCATCCGCTGGATCATGGAAAAAGCAAGAGAGTTCCAGAAAAACATCTATTTCTGCTTTATTGACTATGCCAAAGCCTTTGACTGTGTAGATCACAATAAACTGTGGAAAATTCTGAACAAGATGGGAATACCAGACCACCTGATCTGCCTCTTGAGTTGCTCCATGGCTTGTGGAATTTTCCCAGATCAAGGATCAAATTGTGTTCCCTGGATTGGCAAGCAGATTCTCATCCAATGTGCCACCATGGAAGTCCCTTGGAGGAACTTTTTGAGGGTAATCATCCCAATCTGTCCTGTTTGTCCATGCCACCAATGATGTGGCACTCGTTAGTCCTATGAAATGACTGAGAATACAAGTGAAGAGAACATATGAGGATGTTGACAGGAATTTTGCATTGGAGGTGCAGAAGCTAAGGTCAAACTTAACTATTTCTGATAGACTTCTCAGTCAGGTTCATGGTAATGGCAATCTAATTATGGTTAGAACTCTCCAGAGTGGGTGACAGACCTATATTCATTTAATTTAAGACACTTGGAATAGTTTTGGAAAGTTGCACCAAGATGTTTCCCTTTATTAGGAATGCCTCAGAGGTGTACTGGAAATAAGTATCATTAATGATTCTCCCTAACACATACTTCTGAAGGTCTAAAGAGTTTTCTCCCTAAGTACCTGGTTGTTGCTCTCACTCTATAAACACACAAAAAAATCAGTGCATCCCATTCCAGTAGCTCTAATTGTACCTTGCTTACAATCATTCCCTACTTACACTGTCAAGGGTTTTATTCATATCTATTTTAAAAAAAGATTTATATAGTGCCCAGTTCCTTCTATCTGATTATTATCCAAGTGGCCAAAAGAAAATGCTCTCTTTCTAAGGGCAGCTGCATTTAATGACCAGATTGCTTTACTAAGTAATATGGATCAAGGCAGTACAGCCAAAATTATTTTTGAACTGATTTTTGTAGGGGCCATTATAATGCTCAAAAATATTAAATGCCTGTGATAGAAGGGAGCATGGGACTTCAATTACATTCCTTCACCACTACCTAATTGTTGAGTATCTTTGGCAATAAAAGGTGTATGATTGTTCATGTGCAAGTAGGTTTGGAAAGACAAAAGCATGACATAGATTAATTTCATGGACTCCAGTGATGTAGCTAGAATCAGATGAGTGTGCTGTTTCAGTGTCATGAACTGTAGCAGAAGGCCTGAAATTCCTGGGTCAGAGGCAAAGGAGTCAAATTTTATGTTCTCATTGGAAATTACTGGGAGAAAATCCCTTATGAGTTTCTCACACTCTGCCAGTCTTATGAGCAAGAGACATTGACAACTTTGTTCTTGACTATCTTTTCCAGGATGTTTGTATAGCAAGAAGCCTTAGAAGATACAGTGTCTCCTTGTGGGGAAGAAGAAAGATACTGACTATCTTAATAAAAATAATTTCTTCTTTCAGGGGTAAGGAATAGGCAAGTGTTCTTGAAACCATTTTTAAAAGATTAGTGTCTCCTACATTCAAGGTTCTTTGGCTATGATGCAGATCCACTACATGCACTGTAACCATCTGAGCCAATCTCCATAATGCCCTGATGGAACTGAGGGATAGAAGGGATAAATACAAGCATGATATTCTGATAAGCATGCTGCCTATTCTTCTGTTCTTCCTTGAATAATAAAGTCCTCTATCTCTTTTTTCCTGTAAATATTCCTGAAAAGTGTCAGGCTAACTTGATAGCTTGCAAATAGGGTAAAATTCCAGGCACTTCAGGGTTCTTAACAGACTACTGAGGCTCTTTGGATGACTATGCTTTGGCCAAGGAAAAGTTAAATCTTGTTAAAGCCTGACCTCAGGCTTCGAAGATACTCTTATCCTTTTATTTCTTTAATTTGGACTGGAAAATGCCTTTTTCTTTAATTCAGATCAGATCAGATCAGATCAGTCGCTCAGTCGTGTCCGACTCTTTGCGACCTCATGAACTGCAGCACGCCAGGCCTCCCTATCCATCACCAGCTCTTGGAGGTCACTCAGACTCATATTCATCGAGTCAGTGATGCCATCCAGCCATCTCATCCTCTGTCGTCCCCTTTTCCTCCTGCCCCCAATCCCTGCCAGCATCAGAGTCTTCTCCAATGAGTCAACTCTTCGCATGAGGTGGCCAAAATACTGGAGTTTCAGCTTTAGCATCATTCCTTCCAAAGAAATCCCAGGGCTGATCTCCTTCAGAATGGACCGGTTGGATCTTCTTGCAGTCCAAGGGACTCTCAAGAGTCTTCTCCAACACCACAGTTCAAAAGCATCAATTCTTCGGCGCTCAGCCTTCTTCACAGTCCAGCTCTCACATCCATACATGACCACAGGAAAGACCATAGCCTTGACTAGGCTAACCTTTGTTGGCAAAGTGATGTCTCTGCTTTTGAATATGCTATCTAGGTTGGTCATAACTTTCCTTCCAAGGAGTAAGTCTTTTAATTTCATGGCTGCAGTCACCATCTGCAGTGATTTTCGAGCCCAGAAAAATAAAGTCTGACACTGTTTCCACTGTTTCCCCATCTATTTCCCATGTAGTGATGGGACCAGATGCCATGATCTTCGTTTTCTG
The DNA here is from genome assembly GCA_935064755.1 of Tragelaphus eurycerus. NCBI lineage: Eukaryota > Metazoa > Chordata > Mammalia > Artiodactyla > Bovidae > Tragelaphus > Tragelaphus eurycerus. The sequence goes on along the minus strand of CAKXYN010000046.1, from coordinate 10,451,163 downwards.
AATGTTGAGCTTTAAGCCAACCTTTTCACTCTCCACTTTCACTTTCATCAAGAGGCTTTTTAGTTCCTCTTCACTTTCTGCCATAAGGGTGGTATCATCTGCATATCTGAGGTTATTGATATTTCTCCTGGCAATCTTGATTCCAGCTTGTGTTTCTTCCAGTCCAGCATTTCTCATGATGTACTCTGCATATAAGTTAAATAAGCAGGGTGACAATATACAGCCTTGACGTACTCCTTTTCCTATTTGGAACCAGTCTGTTGTTCCATGACCAGTTCTAACTGTTGTTTCCTAACCTGCATACAGATTTCTCAAGAGGCAGATCAGGTGGTCTGGTATTCCCATCTCTTTCAGAATTTTCCACAGTTTATTGTGATCTACACAGTCAAAGGCTTTGGCATAATCAATAAAGCAGAAATAGATGTTTTTTTCTGGAACTCTCTCGCTTTTTTGATGATCCAGCGGATGTTGGCAATTTGATCTCTGGTTCCTCTGCCTTTTCTAAATCCAGCTTGAACATCAGGAAGTTCACAGTTCACATATTGCTGAAGCCTGGCTTGGAGAATTTTGAGCATTACTTTACTCACGTGTGAGATGAGTGCAATTGTGCGGTAGTTTGAGCAGTCTTTGGCATTGCCTTTCTTTGGGATTGGGATGAAAACTGACCTTTTCCAATCTTGTGGCCACTGCTGAGTTTTCCATATTTGCTAGCATATTGAGTGCAGCACTTTCACAGCATCATCTTTCAGGATTTGGAATAGCTCCACTGGAATTCCATCACCTCCACTAGCTTTGTTCGTAGTGATGCTTTCTAAGGCCCACTTGACTTCACATTCCAGGATGTCTGTCTCTAGGTCAATGATCACACCATCATGATTATCTGGGTCGTGAAGCTCTTTTTTGTACAGTTCTTCTGTGTATTCTTGCCACCTCTTCTTAATATCTTCTGTTTCCGTTAGGTCCATACCATTTCTGTCCTTTATTGAGCCCATTTTTGCATGAAATGTTCCTTTGGTATCTCTGATTTTCTTGAATAGATCCTTAGTCTTTCCCATTCTGTTGTTTTCCTCTATTTCTTTGCATTGATCGCTGAAGAAGGCTTTCTTATCTCTTCTTGCTAGTCTTTGATTACAGATAGAGGAATTGAGGTGAGGTGCAGAGACGGGAATTAGGTTTAAGAGAGAGAGGAAGTTATAGATGTCTTTCATTAAATGACTCAAACCGGCTTATCAAGGTAACAAAGGGAGCCCTGATAAAGAAACAAAACGTGTTCATTTGGCTGGTATGCATTTTAAAATTTATCTCTCGGAAGTGAATACAGTGAAAAGAATAGAAGAAAGTAAGGAACTCTCAAGATGGTTAAATAGAATAACCACTAAGATATTTTTCATCTCTTAAAGTCTTGAAGTTGTCATTTCTTTTCATGTATTGGAAGCTATAATAAAATAATATACACTGGCTGGCTTATGTTGTTGTTCAGTCATCAAGTCGTGTCTGATTCATTGCAACTCTGTGGACTGCAGCACGTAGGCTTCCCTGTCCCTCACCATCTCCCAGTGTTTGCCCAAGTTCATGTCTTTTGAATCAGTGATGCCATCCAACCATCTCATCCTCCGGAGCCAAGAAAAATTAATTTCTGTTGTTTTTAAGCCACCCTTTTGCCCTTTCATGGCCCACTGCCTTGTCGTGGTGCAAGGGCTTGCATAATTCAATGAAACTATGAGCCATGCTGTGTAGGGCCACCCAATATGGATAGGTCATAGTGGAGAGTTCTTACAAAATGTGATCCACTGGAGGAGGGAAAGGCAAACCAGTATTCTAGCCATGAGAACCACATGAACTGTATAAAAAAGATGGCCTATAAACAGCAGAAATTAATTTTCATACCTCTGGAGGCTAAGTCCAAGAAAGGTGCCCACAGATTCAGGGTTCAATAAGAAATTCCTGGTTCTTAGGCAGCTATCTTTTTACTGTGTCCTCACATGGCATAAGGGGCAAGGAAGCTCTGTGGTATTTCTTTTACAAAAGCAGTAACCTCATTCATGAGGCTCCACCTTCATGACCTAATCAACCCAAAACCTCACTTCCTAACACTGTCGCCTTGGGATGATTCTTTATCACTAGTGCCACCTGGAAAGTTAGAAATCAGTGGGTAAGCCAGACCAAAATCTCATCTGAAGTCTCTGTGGAAGAATACACTTGCAAGTTCATTCTGGTTGTGACTGAATTCAGTTCCATGTAAATCTTAGACTGAGGTCCAAGTAATTGTTATTAGTCTGGGGTTGCTGTCAAGTCCCAGAGACCACCCATATTGCTTACAATGTGGCCTTCACAACAGATGATATCCCTTGCATCAAATATCTTTCCTGCTTTCATTTTTTTCTGACTCCTCCATCTTTTACATCTAGACCTAGTTTAAAGAGATCATGTGATTATAATCTCTCCTAAAGTCAACTAACCTAACCACAAGAGTGAAATCCTTATATTCATATTCTCAAGGATTATACAGGTCATGTACACCAGGAAACAATGAATTTTGGTTATCATCTTAAGTTTATGCCTACCATAGAGGCAATATTTGCATGTTTTAGAAAACACAGATCATGAGTATATCATTCCATCAGTTCTAACAATTGCATTTACCCTATTAAGTTCCCTTGTGTTTTTATTTTTTTCTCAGTAAATACTACCTACATGTCCCTGGAGTAGGAAATGGCAACCCATTCCAGTATTCTTGTTGCCTGGAGAATTCCATGGACAGAGAATCCTGGTGGGCTACAATCCATGGGGTACCAAGAGTTGGACAGACTGAGTGACTAACACACACACACCTATCTACATATCCCTAAAATACAGCCATTATTTTGATTATATTTTATCAGATTAGATTTGCTTGTTTTGGAAAACTCTACAGCCTATGGACCTAACTTTACCCACTTTATTTAAAACTGTAAATAAAGTTTTATTAGAATATGGACATGTTCATTCATTGATTTATTGTCTATGACTGTTTTCTTACTACAACAGGATATTTAAGTTGTAACAGAGAACACATGGCCTGCAAAACTTAAAACATGTACAATCTTATCCTTTATAGATAAAGTTTGTTGACTTTTGCTCTAGATAGTTTTATAAATCGAATCCTACAGCATATATTTCTTCATGAAAGGCTTCTTTGCCTAGCATGTTTTTAAGATTCTTCCATGTTGTTGCATCTGCTAGTAGGTATTTTCTATATTGTTTAATAGTACTCTATTGTATGGCTGCACCAGTTTCTTCTTTTACTAATGAGCACTTGCCCCTTTTCCAGTTTTTAACAGTTATGAATAAAGATACTATAAATATTTTATATGTCTTTTTTAGGTCATAAGGAAAACATATATTTAGTTTTATAAGATACTGCTACTAATGAATATAGCTCCCAGTTCCATCTGACCAAGAAGTCTAAGCCGAACACCCAGGAAGCTGTGTAACCCATCCTAGAGCCCCAATTACAGCAGCAACTGAGCAAAGAATACAGCCAACATACCGGTTCATCTGCAGAACCAAGTCAGTGGAATTGCCCAACCTGGGAGATTGGTGTGCAGTTCTACCTGATTGGATACTCAGTTATTGAGCAGTAATGACTGTAAAGTTTGTTTTATGAACCTATCTGGGCAGGAAAGCAAATTTGCAACCTTATCCAACTGCTGAGTAGAGCATCAAGTCCCACCTGACTAGGAACCTGACTAAAGAATCCAAACCACCACAGAGCTCATACTACAGCTGTGCTTGTGCTGGAAACCAACCCAGATGTTCATCCAACTGTTCTCAAATAGTCATTCTTCTGATTTCAGAGTTCAGATAGTACCCTCGCCCAAATTAAGACAATAATTGCAAACCTCACTTGATAAATGTGCTTTTAGGTGACCTGATCTGAAACCCAAGCTGAGTGAAGAATAAACCAGTAAAATCATGAAGAGGAGAACATCTATTCAAATGTATGTATAACAATGCAAGGAATCAAAGATCACAATGAATTAGGTAAAAATGACACCACCAAAGGAAACGAATAAAGCTCCAATAAATCAAATTAAGGAACTGATCTTATGAACAGAAAAATTCTTTTAAAGAAGTTTAGTGAAAGAGAAGAAAATACAGATAGACAATAAGATGAAATTAGAAAATCAATGTGTGGACAAAATGAGAAGTTAAAAAATAAATGGAAATCATTTTTAAAAAAAATTTAGATTTGAAGAATATAACTGAACTTAAGAATTCAATAGAGAGCTTCAAGAACAGACTTAAGCAGACCAAATAAAGAATAAATAAACTACAAGATAAGTCATTTGAAATTATCCAGTCAGAGTATCATAGAGAAAACAAAATGAAAAAGAATGGACTTATGTGATATCATCAAAAAGGCAGTATATACTTTCAGATGTTCCAGAAGAAGAGAAAGAAAAACTGAAAGAAAGTATTATTTAAAGCAATAATGGCTGAAAATTTCCAAACTATGGAGAGAAAATAGACGTCTAGATTCATGAGGTATGACGGGCCACAAATAGTTTGAGAATGAAGGGAGGAACACTGAGACACAATGAAATTATCAAAATTAAAAGAGAAATGATTTCAAAGGAAGCAATAAAAAAGTGACATAGACATCACATACAAGGAATCATCATAATACTATAAGTGGATATCTCAACAAAAGCTTTATAGGCCAGAAGAGAGTAGGATGGTATATGTGAAAATATTGAAAGAAAAATATTGTCCAACAAGGATACTATACCCATCTAAGCACTCCTTCAAATATGAAAGATAAATAGACTTGCTTGAACAATCAAAAATGAGGAAATTTATCACCACTAGACCTGCCTTACAAGAAATGTTAAAGGGTATTTTTCAAGTAAAAATAAAATAATGTAAATTAACAACATAAAAACATTAATGCATGTATAAGTTACCCAATTGGTAAGTATGTAGTATGTGCTCAGTTGCTAATTTTGTCTGGCTCTTTGCAACCCCATGGACTGTAAGCCACCAGGCTCCTCTGCCCATGTGATTTTCCAGCAAGAATACTGGAGTGTGTTGCCATTTCCTTCTCCAGGCGATTTTTCCCAGCCCAGGATCAAACTCTCATTTCCTGCACTGGCAGGCTGGTTCTTTACTACTGAGCCACCAGGGAAAGTCCATAAATATACAGTAGTCAAAGCCAGATTCTCTGATATTGTATTAGTGGTGCTGTAGTTTAACAACTAGTTTTATGACTCTAGTTTAAAAGATAAAAAGAAAAATATTAAAAATAGCAATAACTATTTTTTATTAGATATTCAATGCAAAAATTGTAACGTCAGTAATTTAAACTGTGGAGGGGGATAAAAGTACAAATTTTAGATATGTTATTGAAGTTAAGCTGCTATCAGCTTAAAATAAGACATTATACACATGCTAAACATAATATATATGTGTGTGTGTGTGTCTTTGTTGCTCAGTCATGTCCATCTCTTTGTGACCCCATGAACTGCAGCCAACAGGTTTCTCTGTCCATGGGGTTTCTCCAGGCAAGAATACTGGAGTGGGTTGCCATGCTCTCCTCCAGGGGATCTTCCCAATCCAGGGACTGAGCCCAGGTCTCCCACATTGCAGGCAGATTCTTTACTGTCTGAGCCACAAGGGAACTTTTTAAAGTAGTATGCTTGGAGTCCTTGAAACATACTGCTTTAAAAAGTTATCAAATCATAAAAGAAGATAGCAAGATTGAAAGGAAAAAAAACCTATAAAACAATCTGAAAATAATAAATAAAATGGCAGTAGTAAGTGCTTGCATATCAATTGTTGTTGCTGTTGTTGTTTAGTTGATAAGTTGTGTCTGACTCTTTGTGCCTCCATGGGATATAGCCCAATAAGCCCCTCTGTCCATGGGATTTTCCAGGCAAGAATACTGGAGTGTTCCAGTGTTACAGGAGTATTCCAGCCAAGAATACATTTCCTTCTCCAGGAGATCTTCCTGACCCAAGGATGGAACTTGCATCTTCTCCTTCACAGGCAGATTCTTTATCACCGAACCACCAGGGAAGGCACTTATATATCAATAAGTACTTTAAGTGTAAATGGATTAAATTCTCCAAAAAAAAAAAAAAAAAAGACATACAATGTCTGAATGGATAGAAATACAGAATCCAACAATATGCTGAATATTAGAGACTCACTTTAGTTTTAAAGACACATAGGCTGAAAAGGAAGTCATGGGAAAAGATATTTCAAGAAAATGATAATCAAAAGAAAACAAGGTTGGCTAAACTATCTTCAGACTATATAGACTTTAATTGAAAAAAGGTAACAAGAGACAAGGATATATAAAGGGCTTGATTCATAAGCAGGATGTAAAAAATGGAAGTAATTTTGCACAAAAAACTATAGCATTTCAATGTATAAAGCAAATACTAACAGAACTAAAATAAGAAATAAACAGCAGTACAATAATGTTTAGAGACTTTAAAAGCCCACTCTCAACAATGGAAATATCGTGCAGACAGAGAGTAAATAAGAAAACAGCAGGTTTGAAAATCACTATAAATTAAACAGATATATACAGAAATTTATATAAATTAAACTGATATGTACAGAATATACCCTCCAATAACAACAGAATATGAATTCATATCAAGTGCATATGGACCTTTTCTAAGGCAGATCATATTTAAGCCACAAAACAGGTCTTAGTAAATTTAAGACTGAAATCATACCAGTATTTTTTCCAACCACTGTAGTATCAAAATAGAAACAAACAAGAGGTAGAAAGCTGAAGAATATAAAAATACATGGAAATTAAACAACATGCTCTTGAAGAGAGCATATGACAATAAATCAAATGGGAAATTTAACACATTAAAAGTGAAATTTAACAAAACATCTTAAAACAAAGGTAAATGGATACATAATGTACCAAAATTATGGCAGGCAGAAGAGGAAAGGATATAGCAAGAAACAGATACATAAAGAGGAAAGAAAGATCTCAAATAAACAACCAAATTTACACATAAAGGAACTAAAAAAGAGGAATGAACTATCCTCAAATTTAGCCAGAGCAGTATTAGAAGAGATACAAATGAAATAGAAGCTAGAGATATATTCATAATAGAAAATATAAAAATAAGAGTTGGCCTTACTGTTTATAATAGCCAGGACATGGAAGCAACCTAGATGTCCATCAGCAGATGAATGGATAAGAAAGCTGTGGTACATATACATAATGGAGTATTACTCGGCCATTAAAAAGAATACATTTGAATCAGTTCTAATGAGTTGGATAAAGCTGGAGCCTTATATGCAGAGTGAAGTAAGCCAGAAAGAAAAACACTAATACAATATGCTGCTGCTGCTGCTGCTAAGTCGCTTCAGTTGTGTCCGACTCTGTGCGACCCCATAGATGGCAGCCCACCAGGCTCCACCGTCCCTGGGATTCTCCAGGCAAGAACACTGGAGTGGGTTGCCACTTCATTCTCCAATGCATGAAAGTGAAAAGTGAAATTGAAGTCGCTCAGTTGGGTCCAACTCTTAGCAACCCCATGGACAGCGGCCCACCAGGGACCTCTGTCCATGGGATTTTCCAGGCAAGAGTACTGGGGTGGGGTGCCATTGCCCTCCCCGCTAATACAGTATACTAATGCATATATATGGAATTTAGAAAGATGATAAATATAACCCTGTATGTGAGACAGCAAAAGAGACACAGATGTATAGAACAGTCTTTTGGACTCTGTGGGAGAGGGAGAGGGTGGGATGATTTGGGGGAATGTCATGGAAACATGTATAATATCATATACGAAACAAATCAACAGTCCAGGTTCGATATAGGATCCTTGGGGCTGGTGCACTGGGATGACCTGGAGGGATGGTATGGGGAAGGAGGTGGGAAGGGGGTTCAGGATGGGGAACATGTGTATGCCCGTGGTGGATCCACGTTGATGTGTGGCAGAACCAATACAATATTATAAAGTAATTACCCTCCAATTAAAATAAATAAATTTAAATTAAAAAAAGGGTTGGCTTTTGAAAAGATAACATTTGAAAAAACCTTTAGCTAGATTAACTAAGAAAAATAGAGAAAGATGACTCAAATTAATAAAATTATGATGAAAGAGGAGACACTTCTATTGATAGCACAGAAATAAAGATCAGAAGAGACTACTGTAAATAATAATACACCAAGTTAGATAGTTTAAAAGAAATGGATAAATGTGTAAAAACATACCACCTCCAAAAACTGAATTATGAAGTAACAGAAAATCTGAACAGATCAATAATGAACAAGAAAATTAAATCAGCAATAAAAACTTTCCCAGCAAAGCCTAAGACCAAATGGTTTCCCCTGTAAATTCTGTCAAATATTTAAGAGGAATTACTGCCAATCCTCTAAAATTTCCAAAAAATTAAAGAAGAGGGAACACTCCAAAACTTATTTTACAAGGTTAGCATTACTCTGATTGCAGAGAGATAAAAACACTACAAAGGAAAGAAAACTTCAGGCCAAATACCTAACGAATACAGATTCAAAAATTCTCAATAAAATACTAACAACAATAACAAAAACAAACAAATAACAAACAAAAACAAAATACTAACAAAACAAATTTAGCAATACATTACACACCATGATCAATTAACATTTATCCCTGGGTACAAGGATGACTCAAGATACACAAATAAATAAATGTGACATATCACACTAATAGAATAAAAGATAAAAAACATTTCATTATCTCAATATATGTAGAAAAAGCATTTGACAAAATTCAGCATCCGTTAATGATAAAAACTCTCAACAGATTGAGTATAGAAACAATGTACCTCAAAAAAATAAAGGCCATATGTGACAAAACTCAGTTAATTTCATACTCAATGTTGAAATATTGAACACTTGGCCCCTAAAGTGAGGAACAAGACATGGGTGACCACTCTAATCACCTTTATTCAAAATAGATCTGGAAGTACTAGCCAGAGTAATCAGGAAATAAAAATAAATAAAAGGTTTCCTCTTAAAACCAAGAAGAAGAGGTAAATTTGCCTCTGTTTACAGATAACATGATATTACATATAGAAAAGCCTAAAACCTCCATCAAAAGCACTAAGAATTAATAATGAGTTAAATATAGTTGCAGGATACAAATAACACAAAAAATCAGTTACATTTCTATACACTAATGATGAATTCAGAGAAGACAATGGAACTCCATTCCAGTACTCTTTCCTGGAAAATCTATGGATGCAGGAGCCTGGTAGGCTGCAGTCCATGGGGTCGCTAGGAGTCGGACACAACTGAGCAACTTCACTTTCACTTTTCACTTTCATGCATTGGAGAAGGAAATGGCAACCCACTCCAGTGTTCTTGCCTGGAGAATACCAGTGACGGGGGAGCCTGGTGGGCTACTGTCTATGGGGCCACACAGAATTGGACACGACTGAAGCGACTTAGCAGCAGCAGCAGGAGCAACGATGAATTATTCTAAAAAGAAATAATTCAATCAGGAAAAACTTAGGAATTAATGTAGCCAAAGAGATAAAGGATTTGTACACTGAAAGCTACAACACATTGATGAAAAATTTCAAAGACACAAATACAGAGAAAGATATTTTGTGTTATTGTATTTAAAAATTAATATTGTAACTATTTCCATACTACCTAAAACCATCTATAGATACAATGATATCTCTATCAAGATTTAAATGCCATATTTCACAGAAAAAAATAACGATCTTAAAATTTGCTTGAAACTACGAAAGACCCTAAGTATCTAAAGCAATTCTGAGAAATAAGAACAAAGCTGGAGGCATCAAACTTCTTGATTTCAAACAATATTACAAAGACATATTAACCAAAAGAGTATGCTATTGGCATAAAGACAGAGACATAGATCAATGGAACAGAATAGAGAAACCAGAATAAGCCCTTGCATATATGGTCAACTAATCAATTACAAGAACACTAAGATCATACAAAGAGGAAAGGACAGACTCTTCAACAAAATAGTGCTGGAAAAATTAGATATGAGAGTACCTTGGACTGCAAGGAGATCCAAGCGGTCCATTCTGAAGGAGATCAGCCCTGGGATTTCTTTGGAAGGAATGATGCTAAAGCTGAAACTCCAGTATTTTGGCCACTTCATGCGAAGAGTTGACTCACTGGAGAAAACTCTGATGCTGGGAGGGATTGGGGGCAGGAGGAGAAGGGGACGACAGAAGAAGAGATGGCTGGATGGCATCACTGACTCGATGGATGTGAGTCTGAGTGACCTCCGAGAGCTGGTGATGGACAGGGAGGCCTGGCATGCTGCAGTTCATGGGGTCGCAAAGAGTCGGACACGACTGAGCGACTGATCTGATCTGATCTGATCTGATACAAAAAAGAAGTAAGAAATAGATTTAAGGGCCTAGATCTGATAGATAGATTGCCTGATGAACTATGGAATGAGGTTCATGACATTGTACAGGAGACAGGGACCAAGACCATCCCCATGGAAAAGAAATGCAAAAAAGCAAAATGGCTGTCTGGGGAGGCCTTACAAATAGCTGTGAAAAGAAGAGAAGAGAAAAGCAAAGGAGAAAAGGAAAGATATAAACATCTGAATGCGGAGTTCCAAAGAATAGCAAGAAGAGATAAGAAAGCCTTCTTCAGTGATCAATGCAAAGAAATAGAGGAAAACAACAGAATGGGAAAGACTAGGGATCTCTTCAAGAAAATCGGAGATACCAAAGGAACATTTCATGCAAAGATGGACTCAATAAAGGACAGAAATGGTATGGACCTAAAAGAAGCAGAAGATATTAAGAAGAGGTGGCAAAAATACACAGAAGAACTGTACAAAAAGATCTTCACAACCCAGATAATCATGATGGTGTGATCATTGACCTAGAGACAGACATCCTGGAATGTGAAGTCAAGTGGGCCTTAGAAAGCATCACTACGAACAAAGCTAGTGGAGGTGATGGAATTCCAGTGGAGCTATTCCAAATCCTGAAAGATGATGCTGTGAAAGTGCTGCACTCAATATGCCAGCAAATTTGGAAAACTCAGCAGTGGCCACAAGATTGGAAAAGGTCAGTTTTCATCTCAATCCCAAAGAAAGGCAATGCCAAAGAATGCTCAAACTACTGCACAATTGCACTCATCTCACACGCTAGTAAAGTAATGCTCAAAATTCTCCAAGCCAGGTTTCAGCAATATGTGAACCGTGAACTTCCTGATGTTCAAGCTGGTTTTAGAAAAGGCAGAGGAACCAGAGATCAAATTGCCAACATCCGCTGGATCATGGAAAAAGCAAGAGAGTTCCAGAAAAACATCAAATTCTGCTTTATTGACTAGGCCAAAACCTTTGACTGTGTAGATCACAATAAACTGTGGAAAATTCTGAAAGAGATGGGAATACCAGACCACCTGATCTTCCTCTTGAGAAATTTGTATGCAGGTCAGGAAGCAATAGTTAGAACTGGTCATGGAACAACAGACTGGTTCCAAATAGGAAAAGGAGTACATCAAGGCTGTATATTGTCACCCTGTTTATTTAACTTATATGCAGAGTACATCATGAGAAACGCTGGACTGGAAGAAACACAAGCTGGAATCAAGATTGCTGGGAGAAATATCAATAACCTCAGATATGCAGATGACACCACCCTTATGGCAGAAAGTGAAGAGGAAACTAAAAAGCCTCTTGATGAAAGTAAAAGTGGAGAGTGAAAAGATTGGCTTAAAGCTCAACATTCAGAAAGCGAAGATCATGGCATCTGGTCCCATCACTACATGGGAAATAGATGGGGAAACAGTGGAAACAGTGTCTGACTTTATTTTTCTGGGCTCCAAAATCACTACAGATGGTGACTGCAGCCATGAAATTAAAAGACGCTTACTCCTTGGAAGGAAAGTTATGACCAACCTAGATAGCATATTCAAAAGCAGAGACATTACTTTGCCAACAAAGGTTCGCCTAGTCAAGGCTATGATCTTTCCTGTGGTCATGTATGGATGTGAGAGTTGGACTGTGGAGAAGGGTGAGCGCCGATGAATTGATGCTTTTGAACTGTGGTGTTGGAGAAGACTCTTGAGAGTCCCTTGGACTGCAAGGAGATCCAACCCGTCCATTCTGAAGGAGGTCAGCCCTGGGAGTTCTTTGGAAGGAATGATCCTAAATCTGAAACTCCAGTACTTTGGCCACCTCATGCGAAGTGTTGACTCATTGAAGAAGACTCTGATGCTGGGAGGGATTGGGGGCAAGAGGAGAAGGGGACGACAGAGGATGTGATGGCTAGATGGCATCACTTACTCAATGGATGTGAGTCTGGGTGACCTCCGGAAGTTGGTGATGGACAGGGAGGCCTGGCGTGCTGTGATTCATGGGGTCGGAAGAGTCGGACACGACTGACCGACTGATCTGATCTGATCTGATACAAAAAATTGGAATTAAGCCCTCATCTTATACAACACACAAAATTTTCCTCAAAACGGATTAGAGACTTAAATGTAATATCGGACACCATAAAATTCCTAGAAGAAAACAAGGTAAATCTTCTTGACATTGGTCTTGGCACTGAATTTTTAGGATATGACACCAAAAATGTTTGCACAATCAACCATATACAAGGGAGACATCATCGATCTAAAAAGATTTTCTATAGCAAGAAAAGATCAACAAAATAAAAGGCAACATACAAAATGGGACAAAATATTTACAGATCATATATCCAATAAGGGGCTATTATCCAAAACATGTAAGGCACTCATACTCAAACCTATTAAGTTTAATAGGAAAAAAATGCAATTATAAATAATCAAATCTCATGAATACGTATTTTTCCAAACAATGTATTCAAATGGAGAACAGATACATGAAAAGGTTTTCAATAATCCTAATCATTACGGAAATACAAATCAAAATCATGATGTAATACCATCTCACATCTGTCAGAATGGGTATTATCAAAAGAAAAGTGGTAAGTTCTGGTGAGAATGTGGAGAAAAAGGAATCATAGTGTAATAATGGTAAGAATGTAAACTGATGCAGACAATGTGGAAAACAGTATAGAGGATGCTCTGACAATTAGTAACTGAACTACCATAAAATCCAGCAAATCCCACTCTGGGGTATATGGCAGAATGCAGAGTTCCAAAGAATAGCAAGGAGAGATAAGAAAGCCTCCCTCAATGATCAATGCAAAGAAATAGAGGAAAATAATAGAATGGGAAAGACTAGAGATCTCTTCGACCAGCGTGCTAAGTGCAGGTGGCTGTGACCAGCGCAATAAGCGCAGGCAGCTGCGACCTGCACGCTAAGTGCGGCAGAGAGAGGTCACCCCACGTAAAAGGCCAGGGGCAGAAGCCGGGAGGACCCCATGCCCGAAAGGCAGTGGCCAAGAGCAGTTACCCCAGGTCCAAGGTCAGGGGCAGCAGCCGAGAGTACCAGAGTGTGACAGCACAGGAATCGCCTAGAGAAGCTGCCCTGTGTCTGAGGTCGGGGGCAGGGGGAGGGGGGTGAGGGGGTGGCTGAGAGGAGATACCCAGCGTCCGAGGTCAGGGGAGGCGATGAGAGGATTTACTCCGTGTTCGAGATCAGGGGTTGCAGCCAGGAGGAGATACTCCACGCTGCTAAGCCGGAGGCCACGGGGAGGCAGGCGGGAGGAGCTACCCCACGCCCCCATGCCCGAGGCCAGGGGCGGCGGCCGGGAGGAGCAACCCCACGTCCAAGGAGCCATGGCTGCGCGGGCACAGGAGGGCCTAGAGGAGCTATCCCACGTTGAAGGTCAGGAAGGGCGGCAGTGAGGAGATACCCCTCGTCCAAGTTAAGGAGCAATGGCTGGCTTTGCTGGAGCAGCCATGAAGAGATACCCCACGCCCAAGGTAAGAGAAACCCAAGTAAGACGGTAGGTATTGCAAGAGGGCATCAGAGGGCAAACACAATGAAACCATACTCACAGAAAACTAGTCAACCTAATCACACTAGGACCACAGCCTTGCCTAACTCAATGAAACTAAGACATGCCTGTGGGGCAACCCAAGATGGGCAGGTCATGGTGGAGAGATCTGACAGAATGTGGTCCACTGGAGAAGGGAATGGCAAACCACTTCAGTATTCTTGCCTTGAGAACTCCATGAACAGTATGAAAAGGCAAAATGATAGGATACTGAAAGAGAAACTCCCCAGGGCAGTAGGGGCCCAATATGCTACTGGAGATCAGTGGAAAAATAACTCCAGAAAGAATTAAGGGATGGAGCCAAAGCAAAAACAATACCCAGCTGTGGATGTGAACGGTGATAGAAGCAAGGTCCAATGCTGTAAAGAGCAATATTGCATAGGAACTTGGAATGTCAGGTCCATGAATCAAGGCAAATTAGAAGTGGTAAAACAAGAGATGGCAAGAGTGAATGTTCACATTCTAGGAATCAGCGAACTGAAATGGACTGGAATGGGTGAATTTAACACAGATGACCATTATATCTACTACTGTAGGCAGGAATCCCTCAGAAGAAATGGAGTGGCCATCATGGTCAACAAAAGAGTCCGAAATGCAGTATTTGGATGCAATCTCAAAAATGACAGAATGATCTCTGTTCTTTTCCAAGGCAAACCATTCAATGTCACAGTAATCCAAGTCTGTGTCCCAACCAGTAATGCTGAAGAAGCTGAAATTGAACGGTTCTATGAAGACCTACAAGACCTTTTAGAACTAACACCCAAAAAAGATGTCCTTTTCATTATAGGGGACTGGAATACAAAAGTAGGAAGTCAAGAAACACTTGGAGTAACAGGCAAATTTGGCCTTGGAATACGGAATGAAGCAGGGCAAAGTCTAATAGAGTTTTGCCAAGAAAATGCACTAGTCATAGCAAACTCCCTCTTTCAACAACAAAAGAGAAGAGTCTAAACATGGACACCACCAGATGGTCAACACTGAAATCAGATCGATTATATTCTTTGCAATCAAAGATGGAGAAGCTCTGTACAGTCAGCAAAAACAAGACCAGGAGCTGACTGTGGCTCAGACCATGAACTCCTTATTGCCAAATTCAGACTGAAATTGAAGAAAGCAGGAAAACCACTAAACCAGTCAGGCAGGACCTAAATCAAATCCCTTATGATTATACAGTGGAAGTGAGAAATAGATTTAAGGGCCTAGATCTGATAGATAGAGTGCCTGATGAACTATGGAATGAGGTTCCTGACATTGTACAGGAGACAGAAATCAAGACCATCCCCATGGAAAAGAAATAAAAAAAGCAAAATGGCTGTCTGGGGAGGCCTTACAAATAGCTGTGAAAAGAAGAGAAGAGAAAAGCAAAGGAGAAAAGGAAAGATATAAACATCTGAATGCGGAGTTCCAAAGAATAGCAAGAAGAGATAAGAAAGCCTTCTTCAGCAATCAATGCAAAGAAATAGAGGGAAACAACAGAATGGGAAAGACTAGGGATCCCTTCAAGAAAATTAGAGATACCAAAGGAACATTTCATGCAAAGATGGTCTCGATAAAGGACAGAAATGGTATGGACCTAAAAGAAGCAGAAGATATTAAGAAGAGGTGGCAAAAATACACAGAAGAACTGTACAAAAAGATCTTAACAACGCAGATAATCACAATGGTGTGATCACTGACCTAGAGCCAGACATCCTGGAATGTGAAGTCAAGTGGGCCTTAGAAAACATCACTACGAACAAAGCTAGGGCAGGTGATGGAATTCCAGTTGAGCTATTCCAAATCCTGAAAGATGATGCTGTGAAAGTGCTGCACTCAATATGACAGCGAATTTGGAAAACTCAGCAGTGGCCACAAGATTGGGAAAGGTCAGTTTTCATTCCAATCACAAAGAAAGGCAATGCCAAAGAATGCTCAAAGTACCGCACAATTGCACTCATCTCACACGCTAGTAAAGTAATGCTCAAAATTTTCCAAGCCAGGCTTCAGCAATATGTGAACCATGAACTTCCTGATGTTCAAGCTGGATTTAGAAAAGGCAGAGGAACCAGAGATCAAATTGCCAACATCTACTGGATCATGGAAAAAGCAAGAGAATT
Source organism: Tragelaphus eurycerus (assembly GCA_935064755.1). NCBI lineage: Eukaryota > Metazoa > Chordata > Mammalia > Artiodactyla > Bovidae > Tragelaphus > Tragelaphus eurycerus. The sequence continues at coordinate 10,435,120 of CAKXYN010000046.1, read as the reverse complement.
CTAGAAAAACATCTATTTCTGCTTTATTGACTAGGCCAAAGCCTTTGACTGTGTAGATCACAATAAACTGTGGAAAATTCTGAGAGAGATGGGAATACCAGACCACCTGATCTGCCTCTTGAGAAACCTGTATGCAGGTCAGGAAGCAACAGTTAGAACTGGACATGGAACAACAGACTGGTTCCAAATAGGAAAAAAGAGTTCGTCAAGTCTGTGTATTGTCACCCTGTTTATTTAACCTATATGCAGAGTACATTATGAGAAATGCTGGACTGTAAGAAACACAAGCTGGAATCAAGATTACCAGGAGAAATATCAATAACCTCAGATATGCAGATGACACCACCTTTAGGGCGGAAAGTGAAGAGGAACTAAAAAGCCTCTTGATGAAAGTGAAAGAGGAGAGTGAAAAAGTTGGCTTAAACCTCAACATTCAGAAAACGAAGATCATTGCATCCAGTCCCATCACTTCATGGGCAGTAGATGAGGAAACAGTGTAAACAGTGGCTGACTTTATTTTTCTGTACTCCAAAATCACTACAGATGGCGATTGTAGCCATGAAACTAAAAGACGCTTACTCTTTGGAAGGAAAGTTATGACAAAGCTAGATAGCATATTCAAAAGCAGAGACATTACTTTGTCCACAAAGTTCCTTCTAGTCAAGGCTATGTTTTTTCCAGTAGTCATGTATTGATGTGAGAGTTGGACTCTAAAGAAACCTGAGTGCAGAAGAATTGATGCTTTTGAACTGTGGTGTTGGAGAAGACTCTTGAGAATCCCTTGGACTGCAAGGAGATCCAACCAGTCCATCCTAAAGGAGATCAGTCCTGGGTGTTCATTGGAAGGACTGATGTTGAAGCTGAAACTCCAATACTTTGGCCACCTGATGCGAAGAGCTGATTCATTTGAAAAGACCCTTATGCTGGGAAAGACTGAGGGCAGGAAGAGAAGGGGACAACAGAGGATGAAATAGTTGGATGGCATCACTCACTCAATGAACATGAGCTTGGGTAGGCTGTGGGAGTTGGTGATTGACAGCAAGGCCTGGAATGCTGCAGTTCATGGGTTCACAAACAGTTGGACACGACTGAGTGACTGAACTGAACTGAACTGAAGAGATATCTTCATTCCCATATATCTTGCAGCATTATTTACAATACGCAAGTCATGGAAACAATCTAAATGTCTGAATAAATGGATAAAGAAAATGTGGTATATGTAGAATATTATTCTGTAACATAATGTTATTCAGCCATAAAATATGCAAGAAAACTTGTCATTTGCAACAACATGGATGGACCTTGAAAACATTATGCTAAGTCAAAACTGGAAAACTGTCAAACTGTATGATCTCATATATGTGAAATCTAAAAAACATATACAAACTCATAGACACAGAGAGTGGGAGGGGGATGGGGAATGGGGAAATGATTGAAGGTAGTCAGAAATTACAAACTTTCAGTTATAAGATAAACAAGCTTCTGGAATGTAATGTACAGAATGTTGTCTATATTTAACAATCAGATCAGATCAGATCAGATCAGTCGCTCAGTCGTGTCCGACTCTTTGCGACCCCATGAACCGCAGCACGCCAGGCCTCCCTATCCATCACCAGCTTTCGGAGGTCACTCAGACTCACATCCATCGAGTCAGTGATGCCATCCAGCCATCTCATCCTCTGTCGTCCCCTTCTCCTCCTGCCCTCAATCCCTCCCAGCATCAGAGTCTTCTCCAATGAGTCAACTCTTCACATGAGGTGGCCAAAATACTGGAGTTTCAGCTTAAGCATCATTCCCTCCAAAGAAATCCCAGGGCTGATCTCCTTCAGAATGGACCGGTTGGATCTTCTTGCAGTCCAACGGACTCTCAAGAGTCTTCTCCAACACCACAGTTCAAAAGCATCTATTCTTCGGCGCTCAGCCTTCTTCACAGTCCAGCTCTCACATCCATAATGACCACAGGAAAGACCATAGCCTTGACTAGGCGAACCTTTGTTGGCAAAGTAATGTCTCTGCTTTTGAATATGCTATCTAGGTTGGTCATAACATTCCTTCCAAGGAGTAAGCGTCTTTTAATTTCATGGCTGCAGTATAGTATTGTAAATTTGAGAGTTGCTTAGAGAGTAAATTTTGAGTCATCTTTATGAGAAAAAAATTGTAACAAATGTTATTTGGATGCTAACTAAATTCATCATGGTGATTAATTCTCAATATATACATGTAAAGTATCATTATGTTGTACACTTTAAACTTATACATTACTGAAACTGGAAAAATTTAAATATAAAATAATTACAACTGACTGAACTTTTCCCAGAGTAGTTGTATCACTTTATATTCCCACTAAGATTGTCAGTTGCTTTATAATCTTTGCTAACATCTTATTATGTCAGTCTTTTTAATATCAGCTATTTTACTGGGGGTGTAGTAACATTACATTGTGGTTTTGTTTTTCATTTCTCTGATGACTACTGATGCAAGCAATTTTTTTCATATGCTCATTGACCATTCATATATGTTCCTTTGTGGTTTATCTGCTCAAATATTTTGCCCATTTTAGTTACCTTTTTACCATTGAGTTGGAGGAGATTTTAATATATTCTAGATTCCAGTCTTTTTTGGATATATATTTTGAAAATATTTCTCCTCCTAGTCTGTAATTTGATTATTTATTTTCTTAATGATGTCTTTTAATGAGTAGCTTTAAAGTTAGACAAAATTGAATATGTTTCCAGAACAATGTCACTATTGGTCAGGAAATGAGTGTGGGCATCAACAAGAAGCAAAATGTTGCCAACAGGGATAGGGAATGTCAGCAGTGATGAGGAAACTTTGTGCCAATTTGAGGAGTAATATCACCTAAAATTGCAAATTAAAATATTGGCATAAGTCCAGAAATGAAAAGCACATATTAGAAGATAGAGGAGAGAGAGTGTTATAGAGGCTCAAGTCCTTTAATGGGAATACAGAAAACCTGGAAAAAAAATCAACCTTATAATTGTCTCCTTGAAACTTGTTTCATGTTTCGTAAATTGTCTTTATGTTATACAGAGATTCTCTACTTTTGCTTAGTGAGTTTTCAGAGGTAGGCAGCTAATTTTAAGTACTGATTTTTGTCACATGACATACAGATGATAGCTAATGAGTTTTTCTACTTGTTGAATGAAAAGTGCTATAGTCAGTTGAGTTACACTTAATTCTACTTATTATGAACTGATGTCACAAAGCAGAAGCAACATATTAAGTCTATAAGCACAGTAATAATACCCTATTGCTCTGTTGTATATTATGTAAACAGTGCTCAAAATACTGTACAGACATAAACTTGAAAAAGAAATTGTTTCCTTGACTGTAGAAAGACTTTTAAGGATCCTGAAACACTTACAAGTGATCCATGAATCAAATCCTTTTTTAAATCATTCTGTGAACTATTTGTTATTTTTATTTGCATTATCAGTTTATACTGATGTTCTTCAAAGGTTAAAAAAAATGCTTGGTATTGTGACAGATTGCCTGCAGAAGTACTGAAAATTCAGCCACCTTTTATTAAGCTAAATATGAAGGAAATTTGCAAATACATAAAACAATGCTGCTTTCCTTAGTAATCATTTTCACTTTGGATTATATTTTTCTTAAAAACTTAATTCATCTTACTATGCAATAAATATATTATTGCTATTTGTAATGGATTAATACATACATATTTTTTAAAAATTCTCATCAGTTTTAAACAAAAGCTTTTTGGGCTTCTTGATACTTTTTTAATGTAAAGGAATCCTTAGACCAAAAATTTGGAAACTGTTGAACTTTATCATTTTATAAATCTTGTTTAGGTAAAATATTATGATGACCTACTCAGAACATAATTCAGTATTAAGTCCATAAATATAATAATAGTCCAATAATGGATTTTTCTGCTTTGTCTGCTAATTTTCAAAGAACTCAAAAACACTGTATAAAAGAGAATGTCTTTGTTTCTTCATCTGTAGGAAACTAATTACACTAATGCTTTTTAAAATCCCTTCTATTTACTTTGTTTCCAATTTTCCTGACTAACTTTCCTTTCTCCCTCTTCTTCTAACCTATATTTTTGATGGACCCTTATTTGATATTTAAGGGCTATGTATCAAATCAATTAAAATGTAAGATCTTATGGGAAAATTCTCTCTAAATAAAGGATAAATCTGGGGAAGAAGCCTCTTCTGTATCTTGGTCATCTTTAAAAACTGGTCAGAACTAGCAGATTGCGTTTTTTGCTGTTGTTGTTTTTTATTTTTTTATTTTATTTTTTAACTTTATAATATTGTATTGGTTTTTCCATATATCAACATGAATCCACCACAGGTATACACGTGTTCCCCATCCTGAACCCTTCTCCCTCCTCCCTCCCCATACCATCCCTCTGGGTCGTCCCAGTGCACCAGCCCCAAGCATCCAGTATCATATTTGAATTGACAGATATATATTCTCCAAGGAGAAAGTCACTATCTGTAAGAATATGATTAAAAGAACACATTTTATTTACTTTGCACTAAGTATATACATATTTTAATATATAATATTTGCAATTCTGATTTGATAAATAAAATAAGTATGTACTGTCTGTTACTTTATATGTATTAAGCACGTGGTATTGATTTTGCTTACATACCTTATTTCGACATTTGAGAAATGTTCTGAGATGTGTCTATGAATACACAGTGCTTTATAAGGGTGTCAAATGAATATGCATACATGTAAATTCTCTGAGACTATCTTGTTGGTTCCTTTAGATATTGTAATTCTTCTCAAGGTTTATGTTATCCAAAAAAGCTGCCAATTTAGCCAAATGGTAACTTAATCAAGGTAGTAACGATGTAAAAGTATCAACATACCGCATGCATATTGTGGGTTCAGTTCCAAACCACCACTATAAAATGAATATCACAACAAAGCAAGGCACACAGAATTTTTAGTTTCTGAGTGCATATAAAATGTATATTTACATTACACTGTCATAATTAAGTATTCAATAGCATTATGTCTAAAAATACAATGTACATGCCTTAATTATAACTTACTTGATTGCTAAAAATGGTAACCATCATCTGAGCTTTAAACAAATCATAGTCTATTTGATGGTGGAGAGTCTTGCTTCAGTATTGATGACTGCTGACATATCAGATTAGTGACTGTTGAAGGCTTTAGTGGCTGTGGCGATTTTTAAAAATAGAAATATAAAGTTTGATGCATTGATGAACTCTTTCTTTCATGAATAATTTCTCTGTAGCACATAATGCTGTTTGATAGCATTTTATCCACAGAAAATTTTCTTTCAAAATTGAGTCAATCCTCTCAAATTGTACTCCTGCTTTATCAACTAAGTTTATGTAATATTCTAAATCCTTTGTTGTCATTTCAATCAATTTCAGATTATCCTCAGCAGGAATAAATTCCATCTCAAGAAACCACTTTCTTTTTTATGCATAAGAAACACCTTTTCATTCATTCAAGTTTTTTCAGGATATTGTAGCACTTCCATTACATCTTCAGGCTCTACTTCTGTTCTCTTGCTATTTCCACCACATTTGAATTTCCTTGCTCCACTGAAGTCTTGAATCGCTCAAAGTCATCCATGAACGCTGGAATTAGTTTCTTCCAACTTCTGTTGATGTTGATATTTTTACCTCTTCCCATAAATCACAAACGCTCTTAATGGCATCTAGAATAATAAATAATTTCCAAAAAGTTTTCAATTTACTTTGCCAAGATCCACAGAGGAATCGTTGTCTATGGCAGCTAGAGACTTACAAAATGTATTTCTTAAGTAACTTGAACATTGAAATGAGTCCCTGATTCATAGGTTTCAGAATGGATGTTGTGTTAGCAGGCATGAAAGTATCAATCTTGTTCTACATCTTCATCAGAGCTCTTGGGTGACCAGGTGCATTGTGAATGAGCAGTAATATTATGAATTTTTTCTGATTAGTAAGGTTCAGCAGATTAAAACATTAAGCAAACCATGTTGGTTTACACATGTCATCATCCAGAATTTCTTGTTTCGTTTATAAAGCACAGTCAGAGTAAATTCAGCATACTTCTTAAGGGCCCTAGGATTCCCAGGATTTTCAGAATGGTAAATGAGTATTGTATACAACCTAAAGTCTCCATCTGCATTATCCCCTAACAAGAGAGTCAGACTTTTCAAAGTCAGAGCCTTTGAAGGCAGGCATTGACTTCTCCTTTCTAGTCATAAAAGTACTAAATGGCACTCTCTTTCAATCTAAGTCTGCTTCATCTACACTTAAAATCTGCTGTTTTGTGTAGCCAAATTTATTAATTATTTTAGCTGGGTCTTCTGGGTAACTTGCTGCTGTTTCTATGTCAGCACTTGCTACTTCACCTTGCATTTTTTAAAATTTATTTATTTATTTTTATTTTTTACTTTACAATATTGTATTGGTTTTGCCATACATCAACATGCATCCGTCACTGGTGTACACATGTTCCCAATCCTGAAACCCCTCCCACCTCCCCTCCCCATATCATCCCTCTGGGTCATCCCAGTGCACCAGCCCCAAGTTTCCTATATCCTGCATTTTATGTTATGTGGATGGTTTCTCTTTTAAGCTTCATGAATCAGCCTCCACTAGCTTCAAACTTTACTTCTGCAGCTTTCTCAACTCTGTCAATCATCATAGACTTGAAAAGAGTTAGGGTCTTCCACTGGATTAGGCTTTGTCTTAAGGGAATATTGTGGCTGGTTTGATCTTCCAAAGTGAAAGTAACTCAGTAGTGTCTGACTCTTTGCGACCCCATGGACTATACAGTCCACGGAATTTTCCAGGCCAGAATACTGGAGTGGGCAGCCTTTCCCTTCTCCAGGGGATCTTCCCAACCCAATCAAATCCAGGTCTCCCAGGTCTCCCTGTAAAGAGTTGCAGGCAGATTCTTTACCAGTTGAGCCACAAGGGAAGCCCAAGAATACTGGAGTGGGTAGCCTATCCATTTTCCAGCGGATCTTCCCAATCCAGGAATTGAACTGGGGTCTCCTGCATTGCAGGCAGATTCTTTGATCTTCCAACCAGACCGCTAAAACTTTTTTCTATATCATCCATAAGGCTGTGTTGCTTTCTTATCATTTGTGTGTTTGTTGGAGTGCTGTGCTTAGTCGCTCAGTCGATTAATTTTCTTCAAAAACTTTTCCTTTGCATCTATAACTTGGCTCACTGTTTGGCATAAGAGGCCTAGCTTTCATCCTATATTGGCTTTTGATATGCCTTCCTTTCACTGAGCTTAAATTACTTCTAGATTTTGACTTTAAATGAGAGATGTACAACTCTTCCTTTCCCTTAAACCACTGTCAGCTTACCTTAATTTCAATTATAATTTCATTGTAGGCCATTGAAGGCTTAATTACAACTTTTTGTGTCTCGGGATACAGAGGCCTGGAGAGAGGAAGAGAAATAGGGGAATGACTAGTCAATGGAACAGTCAGAACACACTAACATCCAAGTACAACATAGATACTTTTAATATGTTACCTATTTTAATTATCATAACAACCATAAAGGGCTATTTTTAGCATCCTTATTTTACAGTTGATGGCACTATGACTCACAAAGATTAAATGACTTGCCTAGGGTCACTCAGCTAGTAAATGACAGAACTAGGATTCAAATCCATTTTGCTTGACTAATAGGAGACGATAATCTTCATGTCATTTATATTTTGAACACATTATCATTTACACCAATGTGCCCAAGACCTTGCACAATCTTGGACACACAGTAATTATCATGTTTCTTATAAGAAATACTAAAATGGCTTCAATTATATAAGGACAGGGGAAATAGTGGCCTAAAAATATGTAGATCTTCCTCAAATTATGATGGGGTTACATTTCTATAAAACTATCATAAATTAAAAATGAAGTGAAAATGAAAGTCACTGAGTCATATCTGACTTTTTGTAACTCCATGGACTTTAGCCGTCCAGGCTCCTGTGTTTATGGAAAACATCATAAATCAAAAATGCACTTAATATACCTAACCAACTGAACCTAATGGCTTAACCTAGACTAATTTACATTAACCTGGCAAAGTCATCTAACACAAAGCCTATTTAGTAATAAAGTGTGACATATCTCAGGTAATTTATTGAATACTATACTGAAAGTAAAACCAGAATGATTGTAAGTAAATCAGTGGTTTACCCTCACAACCACATAGGAGACTGGGAGCTATGGCTTACTGTTGCTACTCAGCATCATGAGAGAGTATCCTACTGTATATCACTAACTCAGAAAAATATTAAAATTAGAAGTTTGGTTTCTACTGAGTGTGTATCACTTTGGCACTATTGCAAAGTCAAAAAATTGTGAGTAGAAACATAAATCAGGAATAATCTGTACTGGGGAAGGAGTAATCCTGCTCAACATTTTAAGACAGAATTGATGTTCAGTTTTAATAAAGCTAAGTACTGGGAGAGTTAGCTTCCAATTCATTTTGCACCAATTTGGTATACTTTTCTATTGCAAAGCAAATTCTGCTTGGGTACAGACATAGCAACAGTATTCATGCTTTACTTCTAACTTGTTGTTGTTGTTTAGTTACTAATCCATGTTTGACTCTTTTGTGACCCCACAGACTATAGTCTGTCAGGCTCCTCTTTCCATGAGATTACCCAGGCAAGAATACTGGAGTGGATTGCCATTTCCTTCTCTAGGGGATCTTTCTGATCCAGGGATCAAACTTGTGTCTCCTGAATTGGCAGGCTGATTCTTTACCACAGAGCCATCAGGGAAACCCTTAAGTTCTAACTGTCTATAAACCAATAATAACATGGCTCTGATTTTCATAGAGCATACTTGGCATTCCAAAGCATTCCACTCCTCTTATTACAGTTCCACTTGCAGCTCCTTTCCTACTTTTATCAGTGAAGTAAATTTTATTCTCATGTGCATGACTTGAAGTTTTAGTGTTAGATGAACCTGCTTCCACACCATATCCCTAAGATCACCATATCCTGAAAATCAGCTGTGTGAATTATGCTATTTTCCTTCCCCACTTAGAATACGTCTTGGAACTGCTAAGTGCATTCTATTCCTTTCCTCTGGCCCACATAGCTTACCAAGGATAATTTTTAATGCTATATTTTAAGCCATACAGGAATAATTGAAATCTGTCTATATATGCTTCATTCGAACCCTACCCATAGTTGGCTGACTGAATACTAAGAAGCATTAACTGTACTCTAAGTGATACTCCAAAGGCACCACACCTGGCATTGGAAATGCTGAATTCTGGTACAGACTGATGTCTACCATTTCTTTTTACTTCAGAGAAGTCTCTTAACTTCTCTGAGTCTCACTGTATTCATCTAAAATTCAAGTCTTAGAGACTACAAATCCTTCACAGGGCCTTTGCCAATACATGCATATGTATATATGTGTATATATAACACATATACTTATTAATTTAATAGGTGTTGATTTCTTCTCCTTCTCACCCTCCCCCAGGTTTAAGACAGAACTTGCAACAAGTAGAGTAATAAGGAAGTAACAGGTAGTTTGAGAAATAATTAAAGTGATAGTATCTAGTAAAGCAATCACAAGAAACCTAAAATAAAGCTGGTAAATTTGTCCTTGGAGTACAGAATGAAGCAGGGCCAAGGCTAATAGAGTTTTCCCAAGAGAATGCACTAGTCATAGCAAACACCCTCTTCCAACAACACAAGAGAAGACTACACATGGACATCACCAGACGGTCAACACCAAAATCAGATTGATTATATACTTTGCAGCCAAAGATGGAGAAGCTCTATACAGTCAACAAAAACAAGACCAGGAGTTGACTGTGGCTCAGATCATGAACTCCTTATTGCCAAATTCAGACTTAAATTAAACAAAGTAAGGAAAACCATTAGACCATTCAGGTATGACCTAAATTAAATCCCTTATGATTATACAGTGGAAATGGGAAATTGATTTAAGGGACTAGATCTGACACAAAGAGTGCTTGATGAACTATGGATGGAGGTTCATGAAATTGTACAGGAGACAGGAATCAAGACCATTCCCAAGAAAAAGGAATGCAGAAAGGCAAAATGGCTGTCTGAGGAGGCTCCACAAAGACCTGTGAAAAGAAGACAAGCAAAAAACAAAGGAGAAAAGGAAAGATATACACATCTGAATGCAGAATTCCAAAGAATAGCAAGAAGAGATAAAAAAGCCTTTCTCAGCGGTCAATGCCAAGAAATAGAGGAAAACAACAGAATGGGAAACACTAGAGATCTCTTCAAGAAAATTAGAGATACCAAGGAATACTTCACGCAAAGATGGGCTCAATAAAGGAAAGAAATGTTATGGACCTAACAGAAGCAGAAGATATTAAGAAGAGGTGGAAAGAATACACAGAAGAACTATAGAAAAAAGATCTTTATGACTCAGATGATCGTGATGGTTTCATCACTCACCTAGAGCCAGACATCCTGGAATATGAAGTCAAGGGGACCTTAAGAAGCATCACTATGAACAAAGCTAGTGGAGGTGGTGGAATTCAGGTTGAGCTATATTAAATCCTAAATGATGATGCTGTGAAAGTGCTGCACTAAATATGCCAGCAAATTTGGAAAACTCAACAGTGAACACAGGCCTGGAAAAGGTCAGTTTTCATTCCAATCCCAAAGAAAGGCAATGCCAAAGAATGCTCAAACTACTGCACAACTGCCCTCATCTCACATACTAGAAAAGTAATGCTCAAAATTCCCCAAGCCAGGCTTCAACAATACGTGAATCATGAACTTCCAGATGTTTAAGCTGGTTTTAAAAAAAGGCAGGGGAACCAGAGATCAAATTGCCAACGTCTACTGGATCATTTAACAAGCAAGAGAGTTCCAGAACAGCATATATTTCTGCTTTATTGACTATGCCAAAGCCTTTGACTATGTGGATCACAACAAACTTTGGAACATTCTTCAAGAGATGGGAATACCAGACCACCTGATCTGCCTCTTGAGAAATCTGTATGCAGGTCAGGAAGCAACAGTTAGAACTGGACATGGAAAAAGAGACTAGTTCCAAATAGGAAAAGGAGTATGTCAAGGCTGTATATTGTCACCGTACTTATTTGACTTATATGCACTGTACATCATGAGAAACGCTGGGCTGAAAGAAGCACAAGCTGGAATCAAGATTGCCGGGAGACATATCAATAACCTAAGATATGCAGATGACACCACCCTTATGGCAGAAAGTGAAGAGGAACTAAAGAGCCTGCTGATGAAAGTGAAAGAGGAGAGTGAAAGAGTTGGATTAAAGCTCAGATCAGATCAGATCAGATCGGTCGCTCAGTCATGTCTGACTCTTTGCGATCCCATTTATTGGACTTTGCTTCTATCACCAGACACATCTACAGCTGGGTATTCTTTTTGTTTTGGCTCCATCCCTTCATTCTTTCTGGAGTTATTTCTCCACGGATCTCCAGTAGCATATTGGGCCTCTACTGACCTGAGTAGTTTATCTTTCAGTATCCTATCATTTTGTCTTTTCATACTGTTCATGGGGTTCTCAAGGCAAGAATACTGAAGTGGTTTGCCATTCCCTTCTCCAGTGGACCACACCCTGTCATCTCTCTCCACCATGACCCACCCATCCCAGGTTGCCCCTCCAGCATGGCTTAATTTCACTGAGTTAGACAAGGGTGTGGTCCTTGTGTGATTAGATTGACTAGTTTTCTGTGAGAATGGTTTTAGTGTATTTGCCCTCTGATGCCCTCTTTCAAGACCTACCGTCTTACTTGGGTTTCTCTTACCTTGGGCGTGGGGTATCTCGTCCCGGCTGCTCCTGGCTGCTCCCGGCCAGCGAAGCACAGCCATCGCACCTTACCTTGGACGAGGGGTCTCTCCTCACCGCCGCCCTTCCTGACCTCGGTCGTGGGGTAGCTCTTCTCAGCCATGCTTAGTGCGCTGGCCCTCACCGCAGTCCTTCCTCGGTCGTGGGGTAGCTCCTCTCCGCCGCGCTGTTAGTGAGCAACACAGCCGGCGGGGCGCTCTTAGTGCGCGACGCACTAAGCTGAAAGAAACTGCAATATTTTGGCCACCTGATGCAAAGAGTTGACTCATTGGAAAAGACCCTGATGCTGGGAGAGATCAGGGGCAGGAGGAGAAGGGGACAACAGAGGATGAGATGGCTGGATGGCATCACGGACTCGATGGACATGACTTTGGGTAAACTCTGGGAGTTGGTGATGGACAGGGAGACTTGGCATGTTGCAGTCCATGGAGTCACAATGAGTCAGACACGACTGAGCGACTGAACTGAACTGAACTGAACTGAAAATAAAGGTGAGAAGTACATTTGTGTTTTCACTAATCTCAGAGGTTGTGAAACAGTAGTAGAATAATAACAACCATATATTTTCTAACAGTGTGGTGAAAATTAATAAGGCCGTGTCCCTTAGGCACTTTGAATGCCTGGTGACATAGTCCTTAGAGATATGCTTATTTTATTTTCATTGAGTTACTTTTCTAATTTTTAGAGATTTGTGAGCTTCTAAGAATGTAATTTTCTTCTGTAGCAAATTATCAAAATCAGTAAAAGTGCATAGTTCTCAAATAACTAGATGCTATTTCTTTTTTTTAAATTTTTTTTAAATTTTATTTTTATTTTATTTAACTTTACAATATTGTATTGGTTTTGCCATGTATCAAAATGAATCTGCCACAGGTATACATGTGTTTCCCATCCTGAACCCTCCTCCCTCCTCAGTCCTGTTGTTTCAAACAGTTTTTAAATCTGTTTTTTAATGGATTTTTCATGCTGAAAATAATTTCCTCATTTGGCTACTCAGCATGGTAACTAATTTAAAAATACTAAGTGGGAAACCTTGAAATGTCTTTATTAAGGATGTTAAATCTATATAGCAAATTTCAAACTTATTATTTGGGTAGGTGGCATATTGTCTCCTTTGCTAATAGTGAAGACCAATGTTGTTATTGGAATAGAGAAGTTCCAATGTGATGAGAAGAGATACTAGTCATCAAAGTCTAGATATAATTAGTAACATGAAGTGGGGAATTATAGTAACTGACTATTTAGGGCAGGGAGAAATGTTTGCCTTGATTATCTGATTATTTCAGATAACGGATTTTTCCTCTGAACAGTGAGAAATTTGTTTCATTTCTCTACTTTTCTCACACTGAAGGTAGGAAATTAATCTGTTTGAAACTTTTACTTAGTTCAAATACTTGGTATATGATCAATTAAAGCCAATTTATTTATTTTATGAAAATACTAGATTTGAGGATGGCCATTCTAGTGTCTTTGGACAATTATTACATCAGATGGATTGCATGATATATCCAATTTTATGAAAAATAATTGTTTAGATGAAAAAATCCAAGACTCAACTGAACAATTCTAAATCATTTATTCATCACAGTAGTCATTAATTGAGACAACAGTTGGCTAGGAATCAAGATGTCTGGTTCAAGTTCCAAGTACTGCCATTTAAGAGTTGTAGACTCTTGGAAAATGTACTTAGTCTCTGTGAACCTTGGTTATTTCATTTACAAAATAATATGTTCAACTAAATGTCTTCAGTCCTAGTTTGTTCAAGCTACTAAAACAAAATGCCACAGACTAGGAAACTTAAAAGCAACTGAAATTTATTTCTCACAATTTTAGAGGCTGGTAAATAAAAACTCAAGGTAATAAAATCATGGTTGCATTCTAGTGAGGCCCTTCTTCCTGCTTCATAACCAGGACCCCTTCCTATTGTGTCCTCATAGGGCTCAAGGGTCAAGGGATCTCTTTGAAGCCTCCTTATAAGAGCAGTCATCTCATTATGACCTAATGACCTCCCAAAGGTCCCTACCTCCTAATATTTCATTAGATTTTATGATTTATGCATATGAATTTTTTAGGGAGATGCAAAAATTTAGACCATATCATTCTACTCAGATCAGATCAGTCACTCAGTCATGTCTGACTCTTTGCGACCCCATGAATCGCAGCACGCCAGGCCTCCCTGTCCATCACCAATTCCCGGAGGTCACTCAAACTCACATACATCGAGTCAGTGATGCCATCCAGCCATCTCATCCTCTGTCGTCCCCTTCTCCTCCTGCCCCCAATCCCTCCCAGCATCAGAGTCTTTTCCAATGAGTCAACTCTTCGCATGAGTTGGCCAAAATACTGGAGTTTCAGCTTTAGCATCATTCCTTCCAAAGAGCTCTCAGGGCTGATCTCCTTCAGAATGGACTGGTTGGATCTCCTTGAAGTCCAAGGGACTCTCAAGAGTCTTCTCCAACACCACAGTTCAAAAGCATCAATTCTTCGGCGCTCAGCCTTCTTCACAGTCAAGCTCTCACATTCATACATGACCACAGGAAAGACCATAGCCTTGACTAGGCGAACCTTTGTTAGCAAAGTGATGTCTCTGCTTTCGAATATGCTATCTAGGTTGGTCATAACTTTCCTTCCAAGGAGTAAGCGTCTTTTAATTTCATGGCTGCAGTCACCATCTGCAGTGACTTTGAAGCCCGGAAAAATAAAGTCTGACACTGTTTCCACTGTTTCCCCATCTATTTCCCATGCAGTGATGGGACCAGATGCCATGATCTTCGTTTTCTGAATGTTGAGCTTTAAGCCAACCTTTTCACTCTCCACTTTCACTTTCATCAAGAGGCTTTTTAGTTCCTCTTCACTTTCTGCCATAAGGGTGGTGTCATCTGCATATCTGAGGTTATTGATATTTCTCCCAGCAATCTTGATTCCAACTTCATGGGGTTCTCAAGGTAAGAATACTGAAGTGGTTTGCCATTCCCTTCTCCAGTGGACCACACCCTGTTTGATCTCTCCACCATGACCCGCCCATCCTGGGTTGCCCCATGGGCATGGCTTAGTTTCATTGAGTTAGACAAGTCTGTGTTCCTAGTGTGATTAGAATGACTAGTTTTATCATTCTACTCATGGCATCCCAATATTCATGTCCTTCTCAAGTGTCATCAACTCAGGATATCAGTCCAAAATCTCATCTAAATATAATCTAATCAGATTTTAGTGATATCACTTATCTTGAGGCAAGTTACTCTCTAGCTATAAAACTGAAATCAAACATGTTATGTGCTTCTAAAATATAGTGATGTGATAGGCATAGGATGAACACTAATATTCTAAAATAAAGAATGAAACTAGAACACTTTCTAACACCATACACAAAAATAAATGCAAAATGGATTAAAGATCTAAATGTAAGACCAGAAACTATAAAACTCCTGGCGGAAAACATAGGCAAAACACTCTCGGACATCAATCACAGCAGGATCCTCTATGACCCACCAACCCAGAATATTGGAAATAAAAGCAAAAATGAACAAATGGGACCAAATTAAACTTAAAAGCTTTTGCACAACAAAGGAAACTGTAAGCAAGGTGAAAAGACAGCCTTCAGAATGCGATAAAATAATAGCAAATGAAGCAACTGACAAAGAATTAATCTCAAAAATATACAAGCAACTCCTGCAGCTCAATTCCAGAAAAATAAATGACCCAATCAAAAAGTGGGCCAAAGGACTAAACAGACATTTCTCCAAAAAAGACATACAGATGGCTAACAAACACATGAAAAGATGCTCAACATCACTCATTATCAGAGAAATGCAAATCAAAACCACAGTGACATACCATCTCATGCTGGTCAGAATGGCTGCTATCCAAAAGTCTATAAACAATAAATGCTGGAGAGGGCTGTGGAGAAAAGGGAATCCTCTTAAACTGTTGGTGGGAATGCAAACTAGTACAGCCACTATAGAGAACAGTGTGGAGATTCCTTAAAAAAAACTAGAAATAGAACTGCCATATGACCCAGCAATCCCACTGCTGGGCATACACACAGAACAAACCAGAATTGAAAGAGACACGTGTACCCCAATGTTCATCGCAGCACTGTTTATAATAGCCAGGACATGAAAGCATCCTAGATGTCCATCAGCAGACGAATGGATAAAGAAAGTTGTGGTCCATACACACAATGGAGTACTACTCAGCCATTAAAAAGAATGCATTTGAATTAGTTCTAATGAGGTGGATGAAACTGGAGCCTATTATACAGAGTAAATTTAGCCAGAAAGAAAAACACCAAAACAGTACACTAACACATATATATGGAATTTAGAAAGATGGTAATGATAACCCTATATGCAAGCCAGCAAAAGAGACATAGATGTATAGAACTGTCTTTTGGACTCTGTGGGAGAAGGCAAGGGTGGGATGATTGAGACAATAGCATTGAAACATGTATATTATCATATGTGAAACAGATGGCCAGTCCAGGTTCGATGCATAAGACAGGTGCTCAGGGCTGGTGCACTGGGATGAACCGGAGGGATGGGATGGGGAGGGAGGTTGGAGTGGGGTTCAGGATGGAGAACACATGTACACCCATTGCTGATTTATGTCAATGTATGGTAAAGCCACTACAATATTGTAAAGTAATTAGCCTCCAATTAAAACAAATAAATTTATATTAAAAATAAATAAAATAAATTTTAAAAATAGTATTCCCACCACAAAAAAACAAATGATAATTATAAGATGTGATAGGAAGTGAAAGTGAAAGTGAAGTTGATCAGTTGTGTCTGACTCTTTGCAACCCCGTGGACTGTAGCCTACCAGGCTTCTATGTCCATGGGATTCTCCAGGCAAGAATACTGGAGTGAGTTACCATTTCTTTCTCCAAGGGATCTTCCCAACCCAGGGATCAAAACCAGGTCTCCCGCTTTGGAGGCAGATACTTTAACCTCTGAGCCACCGGGGAAGCCCAAGATGTGATAGAAGTGCTAGCTAATGCTACAATGCCAATCATATTACAGTATATAAATGTATCAAATCAACATGTTTGCTATACACCTTTAAATTAGACAATGTTACATGTCAAATATATTTCAAGAAGTAAGAAAAAAATTTAAAAACACAAAAGGGAAAAATAGGAAAGAGTAAAGGGTTAATGATTTCTGAGCAAGTCCAAAATCTTAAGACCCACTAGGACTGTGGTCTTGTAAGCAGATATGGTAGAGAATCTTCAGAGGAAAAGAACCAGACATAACTTTCTTAAAATAAGAGAAGCCATTTTAGGCCTAAGCCATTTTGAGATCTAAGTGTAGCCACATTGCTTGCTCTTACAGAAGAATTGGTCTCAGTAATTAATAATTTTAAGGGAAGAAAAGACAGTAAAAACAGCTCTTACCAGGCCAGGGAGATAACATAACTATATGAGACGATATATCAATTGTAAAGACTCCCAGTTCTGTTTCAAAGGTAAAGATTAGCCTGAAGAAAATTCTTGAACACATTCTTGGCAGAATTCAAACACCCTTGAGCACTCAACCACCAGATTAACTTGAAACTAAGAAATGCTGCTGCTGACCTTTTCTGACCCTTGTGACTTTAATCAACTAGAGCCTGGACATTGTCAACATTTGCCTCATTTCTCTGTTTAATTCTCCTTTACTTAAGCCCCTCCATAATTATGCATATATTCTTAGCTTAAAAATTCCCAAATTATGTTGTTTGGGGGATACACTGCTTTGGGAAATATCCCTGATGTTCTCCTTATTTGCTCCAAGTAATAAAACCTTCCTTCTCCCACTGTTTTGTTTGGTTGTGTCTTTTGGCTCAACACCCACCAAGAGGGAAACCCAGTTTTTGAGTAATAGTCCCAAACTTTCAGATACTCTGAGATGGTGATTGAAGCCACAAGTTTTGCTAGGCATGATAGGATAGTTATGCAGGTAGTTGCTAAAGTTCCAATATGGGACTATATATATAGAGAGAAAGCTAGGAAACTTTGGGAAACAACCGTAAGTTAACAATGGATCACTCAAGAAAGCTCTCAGAAAGTCATAGAACAAAACAGGCTTGCTTAACTATAAAGCTATAAATAAAAGCACAAGATATGCCCCAGGCCATTACATGAGAGAAAAATATCACCACCTTCCTATTGATTTGAATACATACTATGATAACCTTAGTTTCAGTGAGGGACAGGGAAGTCTGGCACGCTGCAGTTCATGGGGTTTGAAGATTCAGACAAAACTTGGAAACTGAGCAATAACAAAGCTTAATTTGACCCCGTAGGGTCAGACACTCTCCTGCCTGATAAGAAAGGGGAGGTAGTTATGTAAGCCTGAAGTATACTCAAAGAAGTTGGTCTTTCTTCCCTTCCCTACTTTCCTTTGATTATAAAACTGTAGCCCACTTAATCCTCAGGGCAGAGCCCCCTCCACTGCCCACTTGCACCTCCCACAAGCATCCTTTATTAGTAAATCTACTTCTTGCCTATCACTTTGCCTCTCACTGAATTCTTTCTACGCTGAGACACAAAGAACCTGAGCTTCAGTAAGTCCAGACACCAAGTGAGTGATTTTAGTTAGAAGACTGTGTGTTCAATTCCCAATCAGGATTTGTTGGGTTTTAGTCCTGGTCACATGAGTTCAAGTCCCAATTAATGTTTTAACTGGCTTTGAGTTCTGACTGACTGGATTCGAGTCTCAATCTGAGTTTTGGCCAAGTTTAAGTCCCAATATGAGGTGCAGTTTCAGGTGTACATACCAGTCATGGATTGTCCTGTTCCTCTGACTCTCCCAGGCTGCAATTGCACAAGTGTCTCTACTAGTTTGGGGTTTCAGGGATTGACTTGTCTGTTTACCTGTGGATCCTCTGGATAGTATCCTAGTGAAAATTCTCTGTAATAACCCTGTCACTATAGTGATCCTCTGCTGGATTGTGTGCCTGAAGCCCTTTGTGATTCAATCCTTGAAATTTAGGATGAGAAAGTCACACCCCTGGGTTCTGAAAACTGCACCCGGTATAATTGAGAAAAATGGAACTGGAGTTTAGGGATCATAAGTCTCAATGTGAGGTGGCACCTGACAGGGATGACTCATTTTTGAAATGGTTCTGCCCTGCAAGCACTAGCATTCTTGACCTATGGTAGAAGGGGTAGTCCAAAAGATCTCTCAAATGCCCTGGGGATCATTTTTCCATCATCTTGAACAATAAGTCCTAGATTCTGTCTGTGTGCATGCTAGGTTGCTTCAGTCATGTCCGACTCTTTGCAACCCTATGGACTGTAGCCAGTCAGGCTCTTCTGTCCATGGGATTCTCCAGGCAAGAATGCTAGAGTGGGGTGTCATGACTGCCTCCAAGGGATCTTCCCAACCTAGTGATCTAACCCACTTCTCTTATGTCTCCTGCATTGACAGGTGGGTTCTTTACCACTAGCATCACCTTGGAAGCCTGGATTCTGTTTAGAAAGCAAATCAATCTACATTACCTTGATGAATAGCTCCTAATTTACATTGAAATGATCAATATGTACCAATCTCTTCATTAAATTTGGTACACCCCTTGTGTTCTCTCTGAAACTGTCTTATTTCTTTCAATAGGAATAGATCCAGAATTTTCCAATTTTTAAAGTCAACTTCCTTTTTGATTAACAATTCCACCTTCTAATAGTTTGTCTTCTCAAATTATATCATAAACATTCAAGAGAAACCAGACTCCCCTTTAACACTTTGATTAAAATTTCTTCAGTTAAATATTCAATTTCATTGATCAGAATTTCTACCTTCCACAACATACTAGGACATGAACAAAATTCAGCCTAGCTCTTTGCCACTTTATGACAAAGATTGCCTTTCCTCCATTTTCCAATAACATATTATTCATTTTCATCTGAAAGCTCATCAGAATGGCCTTTACTATCTATTTTTATGCCAACATTTGTTTACTATCATTCAGGTATTCTCTAAGAAGACTGAAGATTTCTTTATAGCTATCTTACTCTCCATGTGAGCCATCATGAGAATTGTCTTTAACAGTTCATACGGGGATGACAGAGGATGAGATGGTTAGATTGCATCACTGACTCAATGGACATGAGTTTGAGAAAGCTACAGGAGTTACTGATGGACAGGGAAGCATGGTATGCTGCAAGTCTATGGAGTCACAAAGAGTCCAACATGACTGAGTGAGTGAATTAAGCTGAACTGTCCACTTATGGCAATGTAGACTTTTCCTAGCATGTACAACTAGCCCTCAGTGGGGGAACCCTCAAATGTGGAACCTGCAAATAATTTTTTTTTTTTTTTTAGTCCAGAAATTTCCAAAATGCAAAACTTGAGTTTAGCATATGCCAGCAACTACTTACGTTGTATTAGGTACTATAAGTAATCTAGAGGTGATTTAAAGTATATGGGAGGGTATGCACAGTTCAGTTCAGTTCAGTCGCTCAGTCGTGTCTGACTCTTTGCAAACCCATGAATTGCAGCATGCTAGGCCTCCCTGTCCATCATCAACTCCCGGAGTTCATCCAAACTCTTGTCCATTGAGTCAGTGACGCCATCCAGCTTTCTCATCCTCTGTCGTTCCCTTCTCCTCCTGCCCCTAATCCCTCCCAGCATCAGAGTCTTTTCTAATGAGTCAACTCTTCGCATGAGGTGGCCAAAGTACTAGAGTTTCAGCTTTAGCATCAGGTTATATGCAAATACCATGCCACTTAAACATTTTTGGATTTTGGTATCTGCAAGGTGTTCTGGAACCAATTCCACAGGTATCAAGGATGGATGTACCTCAAAATTCTTAGAGCCTCTGCCCATCATTCAGTTTCAAAGACACTTCCACAATTTTAGCTATTTGTTATAGCAGTATCCCCACTTCTCAGCACCAATTTTCTGTCTTAGCCTGTTCAGGCTGATATAACAAAATGACACAGACTCAGTAGCTTGTAAACAATGGAAATTTATTTCTTACACTTCTGGAGACTGAAAGCCCAAGATCAAGGTATTATCATGGTTGCAGTCCAGTAAAAGCTGTAAACAAAAAGTGTTGCCCACCATTCCAATTCTTTAAGCATCAAGTCATTAGTGACTCAGTTGCCCACTGAGAGTATACCCTCAGAGGAATTCAGGGTGGGAGAAACAAAACTATGCATCATGTGGTTTTAGACATATGGACCCCTAAATACTTAAGATGCATATCTAGTGGAGCATTTCAATGTTCACAGATTCTTGCATCTTCCCATACATAGAAAAGAACTAAAATTATTAACTAAGGATCACAAGGATCACAGTCATCTGGTCCTTGTGACTAAGAATAATACTAAGCATACCAAGATGTATGATTTGATAGACTAAGCACATCAAGATTGACTAAGCCTACCAAGATGCATGCTTGATTATGTGTATTGGTTTGGCCAAAAATTTCTTTCTGGTTTTATATCAGCTTATGGAAAACCCAGAGGAACTTTTGGCCAACCAAATATTTCCCAATCCTCCAGCCCAAAATTTTATATATTACTTGCTCCTACCCTACTTCTTTGAAACAGTTCCTTGGAACTATCTGAAAGACTCTCCCAGGCTATATTTTTCTGTAAGTCCCCAAATAAAACTGAAATGTACAGCTCTCATGTTGTGCTTTTCTTTTCCAGTTGACAATTTTGGAGACCATGAAGGGACCCAGAACAGGCTTCTGACCTCTATCTGAACTCTACAAGGACTCACGTATCAGCAAGCACTCTTTGACCTGTCCACCTCCTCACTGAGTCTGGACAAATTTGGGTAAGTCTATCATGGTCTTGGGTCTCCCAATTATTGGTTAATGATTCTAAGCTTTATTTGGTGATAAATAAAAAGATAAATTACTCTTCAGTTGAGAGACACTGGAAAGACTTGCTCAGATAAAAGACATTGAATGGTTTGGACTAGGTGATTAGATAGGAGACTGGCTTAGTACCTTTCCTCAATTTGGCTGCCTTAATAGAACTTGTTAAAATAGAAGTGAAGATAACACATGAGAGCTCACTGCTTCAAAGAAAAGGGACTCAGTTCCGCCTGGCCAGTTACAGATTTTTCAGGCAACTGAGAAATTTGTGAGAGTGGCAGAAGTGTACTCATACTGTCCAACAGTCCTATAGGGAAACATATTCATTAATTTAAAATGTATCCATCCAGGGATGTACAATACAGAAGCTGGCTACTCAGTGCTTAGAGCACCCATGGTGATTTTAGACTTCTGGAGAGGGAAGCCAAAACATACAAAAAACCTGAAATGACTCTAGAGTAGTTAAGTTCACTAATAGCACAACAGGTCCCCACACAATATTATTTGTAATTTTATTTCAAAAAACATTAATATGGGGAATAGAATTTCTCAAATAGAGAAATGAAGGATACTAGATAACCTCTGACCAGAGAAGGCAATGGCAACCCACTCCAGTACTCTTGCCTGGAAAATTCCATGGGTGGAGGAGGCTGGTAGGCTACAGTCCATGGGGTTGCTAAGAGTCGGACACCATGAGTGACTTCACTTTCACGTTTAACTTTCATGCATTGGAAAAGGAAATGGCAAGCCACTCCAGTGTTCTTGCCTGGAGAATCTCAGGGACGGGGGAGCGTGGTGGGCTGCCATCTATAGGGTCGCACAGAGTCGGACATGACTGAAGTGACTTAGCAGCAGCAGCAGATAACCTCTGACTAATGCCCCATCTGGGTTTATATATGAACAGAAGTTATACTCACAAGTACTTACTTAATTGAGACAGATTTTATTTTCTTGGTCTCCAAAATCACTCCAGATTGTGACTGTAGCCTTGAAATTAAAAAGACTTGTTCCTTGGAAGGAAAGCTATGACAAACTTAGTGTATTAAAGAGCAGAGACCACTTTGCTGGCAAAGGTCCATATATTCAAAGCTATGCTTTTTCCAATAGTCATGTATGGATGTGAAAGTTGGACCATAAAGAAAGATGAGCACCAAAAAATTGATGCTTTCCATTTGTGGTGCTGGGAAAGACTCTTAAGAGTCCCTTGAACTGCAAGGAGAACAAACCAGTTAATCCTAAAGGAAATCAATCCTGAATATTCATTGGAAGAACTGATGCTGAAGCTGAAGCTCCAATACTTTGGCCATCTGATGTGAAGAGCTGACTCATTGGAAAAGACTTGATGCTGGGAAACATAGAAGACAAAAGAAAGGAAGAAAGGGTTGACAGAGGATGAGATGGTTAGACAGCATCACTGACTCAATGGACATGAATTTGAGCAAACTCCAGGAAATAGTGGAGGACAGAGGAGTGTGGCATGCTGCAGTCCATGGGATTTCAAAGAGTTGGACATGACTTGGTGAGAGAACGACATCAACTTACTTGAGAAGTAAAGGAAGTCCTGTCCTGAAGTGGCCAATATGGGGCTCTTTTGACAGTCCAAAACTGTCTTTTGTGTACACAGTTAGAGAAAGCAAGCAGAAGGTATGCATTCTTAACATGTCAGTCAGTCTCCTGGAAATCAGTCTGCAGGGTCTGTTGGGAACAGTGTTAAGTTTTTCATCTTTTCTAAAATTAGATTAGTGGGAGAAAATATCTGTAGGACCAACTCCTTGAACTCAGATATTCTTGGTTTGAAATTTGGTAGAGTACACTAGGTTTGTTGGTCCTTTTTACTTCAAAATTTATCACTGTTTTTCTTTGTATCTATCTTTTGTGTTCTTTGTCATGAGGAAGAAAACCATTGGTCTAACTAGATTTTCCTTCTGTCTTGTCATATGTCCGGAGAACATGACTTGACTCAGTCTGCAAGAGGCCTTTATCATCTCAACTTTTGTTGTTTCTGCTTGTGCAATAAAGATCTCTACTTTCTTAGACTAACTTTGGGAGAGAATTTTCTGCATCTTGTGAGAGCTGCATCCTTTTCACTCTCTTGTGGGACACCGCTTGTGGCCTTAATTAAGCTGTGAAAGGGCTTATTGGTTTGAGGTACTATCAAGATCCTACCTGTCAATCGCTATCCTTTGAATTGGAATGACTTTTAAGTTATTAAAATTTTAGACAGCACTCATCTTAAACAATTGTACCTATTTTAATTTGCATGCAAAACCTCAAAGTCTTCAAATTTTCAAAATAACCTCACTAAACTTCACTAAAGGATTTATTGTGGAAAGCTAATGGAAGATTAAAGATATAAAAAGTACTACAAATAAAAAACAATAGATCCACTCTATCTTCCTTTTATCTGAGTGATTATTTTAGTTATCCTCTGTCTGGATTGCCTTTCTACTCTGAAGAGACTATTAAACAGTTACCTTTAGAAATAAGACCACCTGAGATGGGTCTTCTTCAGGTCAAAAGCCAAGCTGAGGGCCATAATTAAAAAAAAAAAACTTAAATTTTCTTAAGTTTTCAACAGTGGATTTCCAATATAAGAGGCTACTAGTTTGAGTAAACTTGTGACCATAGCTAATCTTCAGCTTTACACAGGAATTTTTTTGGTCTTCTCCCTTAGGCTAACTGTAACCAGAGGGAGAGAAAAAATATCCCAGCATACGGGGATGAGTATGTTATTTGGGTGGTCACCCAACTCTTTGGAGAATTAAAAACAGCTGTCTGAAACTACAGACAGGATACTCTTTGACATACATCACAGCAAGATCCTCTTTGACCCAGCTCATAGGGTAGTGGAAATAAAAACAAAAATAAACAAGTGGGACCTAATTAAGCTTAAAAGCTTTTGCACAGCAAAGGAAGTTATAAACAAGATGAAAATCAGTTCAGTTCAGTTGCTCAGTCGTGTGTGACTCTTTGCGAACCCATGAATTGCAGCACGCCAGGCCTCCCTGTCCATCACCAACTCCCAGAGTTCATTCAGACTCATGTCCATCGAGTCAGTGATGCCATCCAGCCATCTCATCCTCTGTCGTCCCCTTCTCTCTTGCCTCCAATCCCTCCCAGCATCAGAGTCTTCTCCAATGAGTCAACACTTCGCATGAGGTGGCCAAAGTACTGGAGTTTCAGCTTTAGCATCATTCCTTCCAAAGAAATCCCAGGGCTGATCTTCAGAATGGATTGGTTGGATCTCCTTGCAGTCCAAGGGACTCTCAAGAGTCTTATCCAACACCACATTTTAAAAGCATCAATTCATTGGCGCTCAGCCTTCTTCACAGTCCAAGTCTCACATCCATACATGATCACAGGAAAAACCATAGCCTTGACTAGACAGACCTTTGTTGGCAAAGTAATGTCTCTGCTTTTGAATATGCTATCTAGGTTGGTCATAAATTTCCTTCCAAGGAGTAAGCGTTTTTTAATTTATTGGCTGCAATCACCACCTGCAGTGATTTTGGAGCCTCAAAAGATAAAGTCTGACACTGTTTCCACTGTTTCCCCATCTATTTCCCATGAAGCGATGGGACTGGATGCCATGATCTTTGTTTTCTGAATGTTGAGCTTTAAGCCAACCTTTTCACTCTCCACTTTCACTTTCATCAAGAGGCTTTTAGTTCCTCTTCACTTTCTGCCATAAGGGTGGTATCATCTGCATATCTGAGGTTATTGAGATTTCTCCTGGCAATCTGGATTCCAGCTTGTGCTTCTTGCAGCCCAGTGTTTCTCATTATGTACTCTGCATATAAGTTAAATAAACAGGATGAAAGTATACAGCCTTGACGTACTCCTTTTCCTATTTGGAACCAGTCTGTAGTTCCATGTCCAGTTCTAACTGATGCTTCCTGACCTGCATACAGATTTCTCAAGAGGCATGTCACATGGTCTGGTATTCCCATCTCGTGAAAAATTTTCCACAGTTTCTTGTGATCCACACAGTCAAAGGCTTTGGCATAGTCAATAAAGCAGAAATAGATGTTTTTTGGAATTCTCTTGCCTTTTCCATGATCCAGCGGATGTTGGCAATTTGATCTCTGGTTCCTCTGCCTTTTCTAAAACCAGCTTGAACATCAGGAAGTTCATGGTTCACATATTGCTGAAGCCTGTCTTGGAGAATTTTGAGCATTACTTTACTAGCGTGTTAGATGAGTGCAATTTGTGCAGTAGTTTGAGCATTCTTTGGCATTGCCTTTCTTTGGGATTGGAATGAAAACTGACCTTTTCCAGTCCTGTGGACACTGTTGAGTTTTCCAAATTTGCTGGAATATTGAATGCAACACTTTAACAGCATATTTTTTCAGGATTTAGAATAGCTCAACTGGAATTCCATCACCTCCACTAGCTTTGTTCGTAGTGATGCTTTCTAAGGCCCACCTGACTTCACATTCCAGGATGTCTGGCTCTAGGTCAGTGATCACACCATTGTGATTATCTGGGAAGTGAAGATCTTTTTTGTACAGTTCTTCTGTGTATTCTTGCCACCTCTTCTTAATATCATCTGCTTCTGTTAGGTCCATAGCATTTCTGTCCTTTACCTAGCCCATCTTTGCGTGAAATATTCCCTTGGTATCTCTAATTTTCTTGAAGAGATCTCTAGTCTTTCCCATTCTGTTGTTTTACTCTATTTCTTTGCATTGATCCATGAGGAAGGCTTTCTTATCTCTTCTTGCTATTCTTTGGAACTCTGCATTCAGATGTTTATATCTTTCCTTTTCTCCTTTGCTTTTCACTTCTCTTCTTTTTCCAGCTATTTGCAAGGCCTCCCCAGACAGCCATTTTGCTTTTTTGCATTTCTTTTCCATGGGGATGGTCTTGATCCCTGTCTCCTGTACAATGTCATGAACCTCATCCCATGGTTCATCAGGCACTCTATCTATTAGATCTAGGCCATTAAATCTAGTTCTCACTTCCACTGTATAATCATAAGGGATTTGATTTAGGTCATACCTGAATGGTCTAGTATTTTTCCCTACTTTCTTCAATTTAAGTCTTTATTTGGTAATAAGGAGTTCATGATCTGAGCCACAGTCAGCTCCTGGTCTTTTTTTGCTGACTGTATAGAGCTTCTCCATCTTTGGCTGCAAAGAATATAATCAATCTGATTTCGGTGTTGACCATCTGGTGATGTCCATGTGTAAAGTCTTCTCTTGTGTTGTTGGAAGAGGGTGTTTTCTATGACCAGTGCATTTTTTTTGGCAAAACTCTATTAGTCTTTGCCCTGCTTCAATCCATATTCCAAGGCCAAATTTACCTGTTACTCCAGGTCTTTCTTGACTTCCTACTTTTCATTCCAATCCCCTATAGTGAAAAGGACATCTTTTTTGGGTGTTAGTTCTAAAAGGTCTTGTAGGTCTTCATAGAACAGTTCAATTTCAGCTTCTTCAACATTACTGGTTGGGACATAGACTTGGATTACTGTGATATTGAATAGTTTGCCTTGGAAATGAACAGAGATCATTCTGTCGTTTTTGAGATTGCATCCAAGTACTGCATTTTGGACTCTCTTGTTGACCATGATGGCCACTTCATTTCTTCTGAGGGATTCCTGCCCACAGTAGTAGCTATAATGGTCATCTGAGTTAAATTCACCCATTCAAGTGCATTTTAGTTCCCTGATTCCTAGAATGTCAGCATTCACTCTTGCCATCTCTTGTTTGACCACTTCCAATTTGCCTTGATTCATGGACCTGACATTCCAAGTTCCTATGAAATATTGCTCTTTACAGCATCAGACCTGCTTCTATCACCAGTCACATCCACAGCTGGGTATTCTTTTTGCTTTGGCTCCATGCCTTCATTCTTTCTGGAGTTATTTCTCCACTGATCTACAGTAGCCTATTGGGCACCTGCTGACCTGGGGAGATCCTCTTTCAGTATCCTATCATTTTGCCTTTTCATACTGTTCATGGGGGTCTCAAGGCAAGAATACTGAAGTGGTTTGCCATTCCCTTCTCTAGTGGACAGCATTCTGTCAGATCAGGATGGGAGAAAATAACAGCAAATAAACAAAGTTTTAATCTGCCAAATATGCAAGCAGTTTATGCAGCTCAATACCAGAAAAACAAACAACCCTATCAAAACTGGGAGGAAGACCTAAACAGACAGTTCTCCAGAGGAGACATATAAATGACCAACAAGCACATGAAAGGATGCTCAACATTGCTCATTATTAGAGAAATGCAAATCAAAACTACAGTGAGAAATCACCTCATAGCAGTCAGAATGGCCATCATCAAAAATCTACACAATAAGTGCTGGAGAAGGTGTAGAGAAGAGGGAGCTCTCTTACGCTATAGGTGGAAATGAAAATTGATACATCCATAATGGAGAACAGTATGGACAGTCCTTAAAAAACTAGGGATAAAATTATCCCATGATGCAACAATCCTATTCCTAGGCACATACCCTGAGAAAACCATAATTGAGGAAGATACATTCCCAAAATTCATTGCAGCACTGTTTACAATAACTAGGACATGGAAGCAACCTAGGTGTACATCGATAATTGAATGGATAAAGATATAAAGATAATGTGATACATATACACAATGGAAAATTACTAAGCCATAAAAAAGGAATGCATTTCAGTTAGTTCTAGTGAGTTAGATAAACCTAGAGCCTGTTATACAAAATGAAGTAAATCAGAAAGAGAAAAACACATTTTGCGTATTAATGCATATACATGGAATCTAGAAAAATGGTACTGATGAACTAATTTGCAGAGTAGGCATAGAAACACAGACATAGAACACAAACATTGGATACAATGGGTGAATGAGAAAGAAATCAAGCATTAGTCCTTCAGTCATGTCCAACTCTTTGCAACCCCATGGACTGTAGCCCATCAGGCCTCTCTGTGCATGGAATTCTCTAGGAAAGAATACTGGAGTGAGTTACCATTCCTTTCTCCAGGGTTTTTCCTGACCCAGGGATTGAACCTAGATCTCCTGCATTGCAGGCAGATTCTTTATCAACTGAGCCACCAGGGAAGCCCTGGTGAAGGAAAGGAGAGAGTTGGACAAATTGAGACAGTGGCACAGATTTATATATGTTACCGTGGGTAAAATAGATAGCCAGTATTAAGCTGCTGTATAGGCACAGGGAGCTAAACCCGGTGCTCTGTTACCACCTAGTGGGATAGAATGGGGTGAGGGGGAGGTTTAGGTGGGAGGGGATATATGTGTACTTGTGGCTGATTCACATTGCTGTATGGCAGAAGCCAACACAATATTTTAAAGCAATTATATTCTAATTAAAAATAATAAGAAACAATTCAAACCTATCAATCTTTTTTACCACTCCCCAAACCTCTCCAATTTATCTTAAGTGACTTCAAAATATTTTTAAAAATTCTGGCTTAAGGGAGGAAAAACCCTCTTAGTAGAAACTTGCATTTCTCCTCCTGTGCCTTCGAGATGTAAATTTTCCACCTAGTCTTCTTCAGTAACATTTACCTTGGACACTTTTAAAAGGCAAATTTCAAGAAATTGACTCTTACTGAAAGAAAATACAAAAGGAGGATAGGTCATTTGGAACTTAACTTGTTAGAAAAAATAAAGATCTTATGTATCTTCTCTGTAAATATTGTAAAATGATTTAGCCATCTAAACATGTGACAGTGATTTGTTTCATCTACCAGAAACCTAATTTGAATTAGAGCTCTTTTTTTTTAAATTTTATTTTATTTAACTTTACAATATTGTATTGGTTTTGCCATATATCAAAATGAATCTGCCACAGATATACATGTGTTCCCCATCCTGGACTCTCCTCCTTCCTCCCTCCCCATACCATCCCTCTGGGTCATCCCAGTGTGCCAGCCCCAAGCATCCAGTATCGTGCATCGAATCTGGACTGGCGACTCGTTCCATATATGATATTATACATATTTCAATGCCATTCTCCAAAATCATCCTACCCTCTCCCTCTCCCACAGAGTCCAAAAGACTGTTCTATACATCAGTGTCTTTTTTGCTGTCTCGTATACAGGGCTATCATTACCATCTTTCTAAATTCCATATATATGTGTTAGTATACTGTATTGGTGTTTTACTTTATGGCTTACTTCACTCTGTATAATAGGCTCCAGTTTCATCCACCTCATTAGAACTGATTCAAATGTATTCTTTTTAATGGCTGAGTAATACTCCATTGTGTATATGTACCATAGCTTTCTTATCCATTCATCTGCTGATGGATGCCACTATGGAGAACAGTGTGGAGATTCCTTAAAAAACTGAAAATAGAACTGCCTTATGATCCAGCAATCCCACTGATGGGCATACACACTGAGGAAAGCAGAATTGAAAGAGACACGTGTACCCCAATGTTCATCACAGCACTGTTTATAATAGCCAGGACATAGACTTCTTTTGTAATCGATGGGTTTTATATAATCGTACCTGATTCATGGCTGAAGTTTGGAATGAAACTCTGAAATCTCTGTGTCTGTATGTTTGTATGTCTATACTCATGTGTTTGTGTGTTGCAGATGTGTGGTATTGCCAAAGTTAATTTGTAAAAAAGCTTTATTTAGTTGGCTTAAAGAAAATTGAGTGTGCATGGTAGTACACATGCCAATGCTACTCTCTCAGTTCATCCCATCTTCTCCTCCCCACTGATATTTTTATTCCTGCCCTACAAAATGCTTCATCAGTATCATTTTTTCTGGATTCCATATATGAGTGTTAATATACAATATTTGTTTTTGTCTTTCTGACTTGACTCTGTAAAATAGATAGCTAGTGGGAAGCTGCATAAGGAGCTCAGCTCTGTTCTCTGTGATAAGCTAAAGGGGTGGGATGGGCGGGTGTTTGGAGGGAGGCTCAAGAGGGAGGGTATATATGTATCAGATCAGATCAGATCAGGTCACTCAGTTGTGTCCGACTCTTTGCGATCCCATGAATCGCAGCATGCCAGGCCTCCCTGTCCATCACCAACACCCGGAGGTCACTCAGACTCACATCCATCGAGTCAGTGATGCCATCCAGCCATCTCATCCTCTGTCATCCCCTTCTCCTCCTGCCCCCAATCCCTCCCAGCATGAGAGTCTTCTCCAATGAGTCAACTCTTCGCATGAGGTGGCGAGCCATTAAAAAGAATACATTTGAATCAGTTCTAATGAGTTGGATGAAACTGGGGCCTATTATACAGAGTGAAGTAAGTCAGAAAGAAAAACACCAATACAGTATACTAATGCATATATATGGAATATAGAAAGATCGTAACAATAACCCTGTATACGAGACAGCAAAAGAGACATTGATGTATAGAACAGTCTTTTGGACTCTGTGGGAGAGGGAGAGGGTGGGATGATTTTGGAGAGTGGCATTGAAATATGTATAATATCATATATTAAACGAATCACCAGTCCAGGTTCAATACATGATACTGGATGCTCAGGGCTGGTGCACTGGAATGACGCACAGGCATGGTATGGGGAGGGAGGAGGGTTCAGGATAGGGAACACATGTATACTTGTGGCAGATTCATTTTGATATATGGCAAAACTAATACAATATTGTAAAATTAATACAATAAAATTTTAAAAAATAAAAAAAATGCACAGTAAAGAAATTTAAAAAAAAAAAAAAAAACACAACAAAACTCAGCTTCTTTCCCATTTGTGGATGACACAAAGACTTGGATTACTGTGATATTGGATGTTTTGCTTTGGAAACAAACAAAGATCATTCTGTAACTGTGGTTTCCATTCTTTCTGCCCTCTGACGGATAAGCTTAAGAGGCTTATGGAAGCTGATGGGAGGGAATGGCTGTAGGGGAATCTGGATGCTGTTCTGATGAGCAGTGCCATGCTCAGTAAAACTTTAATCTAATTTTCTGTTGATGAATGGGGCTGAGTTCACTCCCTGTAGTTTGGCCTGGGGTAAAACCATGGTAGGGTTAATGATGGTAGTGGTGACCTCCTTCAGAAGGACTTATAACAGGTCTCCAGTGGAGACTCCTGCACTCATTGGAGAGTCTGGCTCAGTCTCTTGTGGGGTCACTGCTCCTTTCTCCTGGGTCCTGGTGCACACAAGGTTTTGTTTGTGCCGTCCAAGATTCTGTTTCCCCAGTCCTGTGGAAAGTGAAAGTGAAAGCGAAAGTAGCTCAGTTGTGTCCAATTATTTGCAACTCCGTGGACTATACAGTTCATGGAATTCTCCAAGCCAGACTACTGGAGTGGGTAGCTTTTCACTTCTCCAGGGGATCTTCCCAACCCAGGGATAGAACCCAGGTCTCCCACATTGCAGACAGATTCTTTACCAGCTGTGCCACAAGGGAAGTCCTGTGTAAATTCTGTATATAAATGCAAACTGGCCTTCAAAATCAAATTTTCTAGAAATTCTCAGGTTTTTTTTTTTTTTTTTTTTGCCGTATCCCCAGGTTAGGGAACCTGCTGTGGACCCAAGAACTTTCACAACAGTGAAAGAACTTCTTTGGTATGATTGTTTTGCAGTTTGTGGGTTGCCTGCTTTGTGGCTCTATGGTGGAGCTCACATGCTGCACCTCCCAGTTATGCTGAAGCCAGAGCCCCTGTTCCCACAGCAGGTCACTGCTGATCCATGCCCTCCACAGAATACAATCAAACGCTCAAAGGCAGGTCCCACTCAGTCTCTTGTGAAGTTCCTGGATTATGAGGTGCCCCAAGTTTTGTTTGAGCCTTCCAAGTGTCTTTGGCAAGTATAGGGTTTGATTCTAAACACGATTTAGCCAACTATGGTGTCGCACAGAATTGCACACAACTGAAGCGACTTAGCAAGAGCAGCAGCAGCAACAATCTTGCTGGGGCTTCTCCTTTGCCTTTGGACATGGGGTATCTTTTTTTGGTGGTATTCAACATTCTCCTGTCAGTGGTTGTTCAGCAGTTACTTACAACTTTGGAATTCTCACAGGAGAATATGAGCACACATCCTTCTACTGTGTCATCTTGTTGTAGTAGTTGGAGAAATGTCTATTTAAGTCTTACGTTTATTTTTTTTAATTGGGTTGTTTGTTTTTTAAATACTGAGTTGTGTGAACTGTTAGTTTATTTGGGATATTAACCCATTGTTGGTTTCATTGTTTGCAAATATTTTCTTCATTTCTGTACATTGTCTTTTTGTTTTGTTCATCGTTTCCTTTGCTGTGCAAAAGCTTTTAAGTTTGAGTAAAACTTTGCCAAACTTTATTTGGCAAATTTGCCAAATTTTATTTGGCAAAACCAATACAATATTGTAAAGTTAAAAATAAAATAAAATAATTTTAAAAAAGTGAACCTTTTAAATTTTCATTAGGACACAATTGCAAAAAGAATAATTTGTTTATATAATTGGAGGCTAATTAGTTTTAAAACTTTTCAATCTTGCCTTGGGGGACTTATCTAAGAAAATATTGATAGGATTTATGTCTGAGAATGTTTTGCCTATGTTCTCTTCCAGGAGCTTTATGTGTCATGTCTTATATTTGTTTCTTTAAACAGTTTTGAGTTTCTTTTTGAATATGGTGTGACAGTGTCCTAATTTCATTGATTTATATGCAGTTGTTCAGCTTTCCCTACACCACTTGTTGAAGAGATTGCCTTTTCTCCCTTGAATAGCATTACCTTTAAATATAAGGATTGGTATGAAACAGACTGCATCAGATGATGGGATATATTAGGCACACTTGATGGATGTTTTTTGGTTCAATACTTATGACCTTATGAGTGCTACTAACTATATTACTTATATATTGTTTATTTTATCAGATTATTGTTCCTTATATTACCTGATGTGCATATGAGCGTCTGGCAAAGGTAATAATGGCTAAAGGTGTTGAGGTAATTGATCACGTATATCAGATCAGATCAGATCAGTCGCTCAGTCGTGTCCGACTCTTTGCGACCCCATGAACTGCAGCACGCCAGGCCTCCCTATCCATCACCAGCTCTCGGAGGTCACTCAGACTCACATTCATCGAGACAGTGATGCCATCCAGCCATCTCATCCTCTGTCGTCCCCTTCTCCTCCTGCCCCCAATCCCTCCCAGCATCAGAGTCTCCTCCAATGAGTCAACTCTTCGCATGAGGTGGCCAAAATACTGGAGTTTCAGCTTTAGCATCATTCCTTCCAAAGAAATCCCAGGGCTGATCTCCTTCAGAATGGACTGGTTGGATCTCCTTGCAGTCCAAGGGACTCTCAAGAGTCTTCTCCAACACCACAGTTCAAAAGCATCAATTCTTCAGCACTCACCCTTCTTCACAGTCCAGCTCTCACATCCATACATGACCACAGGCAAGACCATAGCCTTGACTAGGCGAACCTTTGTTGGCAAAGTGATGTCTCTGCTTTCGAATATGCTATCTAGGTTGGTCATAACTTTCCTTCCAAGGAGTAAGCGTCTTTTAATTTCATGGCTGCAGTCACCATCTGCAGTGATTTTGGAGCCCAGAAAAATAAAGTCTGACACTGTTTCCACTGTTTCTCCATCTATTTCCCATGTAGTGATGGGCCCAGATGCCATGATCTTCGTTTTCTGAATGTTGAGCTTTAAGCCAACCTTTTCACTCTCCACTTTCACTTTCATCAAGAGGCGTTTTAGTTCCTCTTCACTTTCTGCCATAAGGGTGGTATCATCTGCATATCTGAGGTTATTGACATTTCTCCCGGCAATCTTGATTCCAGCTTGTGTTTCTTCCAGTCCAGCATTTCTCATGATGTACTCTGCATAT
Source organism: Tragelaphus eurycerus (assembly GCA_935064755.1). Lineage (NCBI taxonomy): Eukaryota > Metazoa > Chordata > Mammalia > Artiodactyla > Bovidae > Tragelaphus > Tragelaphus eurycerus. The sequence goes on along the minus strand of CAKXYN010000046.1, from coordinate 10,400,735 downwards.
AAGTTAAATAAACAGGGTGACAATATACAGCCTTGACGTACTCCTTTTCCTATTTGGAACCAGTCTGTTGTTCCATGACCAGTTCTAACTGTTGCTTCCTGACCTGCATACAGATTTCTCAAGAGGCAGATCAGGTGGTCTGGTATTCCCATCTCTCTCAGAATTTTCCACAGTTTATTGTGATCTACACAGTCAAAGGCTTTGGCATAGTCAATAAAGCAGAAATAGATGTTTTTATGGAACTCTCTTGCTTTTTCGATGATCCAGCGGATGTTGGCAATTTGATCTCTGGTTCCTCTGCCTTTTCTAAATCCAGCTTGAACATCAGGAAGTTCACGGTTCACATATTGCTGAAGCCTGGCTTGGAGAATTTTGAGCATTACTTTACTAGCGTGTGAGATGAGTGCAATTATGCGGTAGTTTGAGCACTCTTTGGCATTGCCTTTCTTTGGGATTGGGATGAAAACTGACCTTTTCCAATCTCGTGGCCACTGCTGAGTTTTCCAAATTTGCTGGCATATTGAGTGCAGCACTTTCACAGCATCATCATTCAGGACTTGGAATAGCTCCACTGGAATTCCATCACCTCCACTAGCTTTGTTCATAGTGATGCTTTCTAAGGCCCACTTGACTTCACATTCCAGGATGTCTGGCTCTAGGTCAGTGATCACACCATCATGATTATCTGGGTCGTGAAGCTCTTTCTTGTACAGTTCTTCTGTGTATCTTGCCACCTCTTCTTAATATCTTCTGCTTCCGTTAGGTCCATATCATTTCTGTCCTTTATCGAGCCCATTTTTGCATGAAATTTTCCTTTGGTATCTCTGATTTTCTTTAATAGATCCTTAGTCTTTCCCATTCTGTTGTTTTCCTCTATTTCTTTGCATTGATCGCTGAAGAAGGCTTTCTTATCTCTTCTTGCTATTCTTTGGAACTCTGCATTCAGATGTTTATATCTTTCCTTTTCTCCTTTGCTTTTCGCTTCTCTTCTTTTCACAGCTATTTGTAAGGCCTCCCCAGACAGCCATTTTGCTTTTTTGCATTTCTTTTCCATGGGGATGTTCTTGATCCCCGTCTCCTGTACATTGTCACGAACCTCATTCCATAGTTCATCAGGCACTCTATCTATCAGATCCAGGCCCTTTAATCTATTTCTCACTTCCACTGTATAATCATAAGGGATTTGATTTAGGTCATACCTGAATGGTCTAGTTGTTTTCCCTACTTTCTTCAATTTAAGTCTGAATTTGGCAATAAGGAGTTCATGGTCTGAGCCACAGTCAGCTCCTGGTCTTGTTTTTTCTGATTGTATAGAGCTTCTGTAATAGTACAGTTCTAGATATGGAAGAATCAAAAGGGGAAACCATTTCTGGATAACAATAGACTAGTAAGACAGATGATCTTGATGTTTTTAAAGTTATTAACATGGCTTATTCCAGAAATACCCCATTGAGTGGCCTATCAAATGAATTCTTTTTTTTTTTTAATTTTTTTTTAAATGTAAAATGGCTATTTTTTATTTGTACTTAAACAACAAACCAGCCAAATTGGTACTACTTATGATGTGGCAAAATACAAAATATCATTCTCCAAAAAGTGATGAACAAATTAGGGATTGTAGTAAAATAGCTAAAAGGGGTGGAGGAAATCAGTAAAGCACTCTTCATCTTAAGGACTGAGACTTTTAACAAGTAAAGCCTCCCTACCCCAGAAAATATGAATAATCCTCATCATAGTCTTTGTACTTTTGCTCCCTGTGCTTAAAGTTAGATTCTAGATCCTAAAAGTATCCAAAATATTATATTTTATATCCAAAGTACTATAATACAGTTATCTATACCCAGACACCTTTTGTCATGTTGTACAATGCTTCTGAAACCTCTTATTGGACTCATTACCCTTCCCTCAAATTGACACAGAAGGTATAGTGAAAAGCAGCTTACTAAGGGGAAGTGGTACAGAATTCTAAAACAAGAAAAAATCTAGAGAATACACAGTCTGCTCACATTAAGATCCCATACAACAGCCGTCACAAATAGACGTTACAGATCTTCAGGCTGTATGTTGAGAGGGTAGTTTGGGAGTAAATCAGTGATTTGCTGCTGGGAATTGAAATACTTGACAGTTTGCTGTATTACGTTATAATTTTCCCCAGCAGTTCCTAGGGTGGCCTCCAGATCACAGACGGGAGAATTCTGCTGGAGCTGGAGCCCGGGCTGCAGGAATTCCTCCATGTAGTTGTTGAACTGATTGTTCCAAGGCTGGTTATTCCAGGCTTGGGGGCACCAGGCCTGACTGTTCCAGGAATGGTTGCTCCAAGACTGACTGTTGCAGCTCTGGTTGCTCCATGTGGGGTTATTCCAGGTCTGGTTACCCGACATGGGCAGGTTTCCAGGAGAGTTCACCAAACACCCCTGGTGGTAGGAATAGAAGCCTGGGTAGTCTGCCGTTGCTGGGCCCTCAGGCATGCCACTGCTATTCCTCGGCCAGTTGTTTTTCTGCCATTTCTTACATTTCATTCTCTGGTTCTGGAACCAGGTCTTCATCTGCTTGTAGCTGAGGTTCAAGATGTTGGAAAGTTCTTGCATTTGCTGGAGACTGAGGTATTTCTGCCTCTGAAATCTGTCATTGAGCACACACAGCTGGGTCTGCGAAAACACAGTTCTAATCTTTTGTTTCTTGACCGGGACCGTCTCTTCCTTCTCCGTGCTCTCCTCTGCAGAGGGGGACACTGGTTTCACTCTGGGGCTTGTGGAAGAATCAGGACTGTCCAGTGTCCGTGTCGAGGGTGTCTGCAGATGACGTTTGCAAGGACGCATAACTTTCTTCAGGCATGGGTGAAGATTCCCTAGAGTTGGATGCTTCGGGGCCAAGCAGGCTTTGGGGACAAGCTGGGCCCACACTCATGTTGCTGAGTTGAAGGAGAAGGAAAAAAGCCAAAGAGGTAGATGCTAGGAAAAGTCCAGGCTGAAGAATCTAGGTAGAAGAAACTTAGAGAAAGGTGAAGATATCCTGGTATTAAAGTTTTTACTAAAAAAAAAAAAGACGGAATGAAAGGAGTCACCTGTAAGATAAGAGCCAACCAGTCCAATCTAGGAAAATCTCAAATGAATTCTTGTCTGACCTAGGAATGAGCTTTCTCAGTTCCATGGGACAAATTGGTCATGAAATGCCTCCCACATTTGGTTGAATTTATGATAAACAGGGGGCACTGTAAACCAAACAATTTTACCTGCCATTTTAGTTCTATAAGGATCGTGTCATTAGACACCACAGTCACCCACCAACAGTGAACCCTGAAGGGAATTCAGGATGGAAAAAAATAGGATGAAGCATTCTGTGCTTTTGGATATATAGGCCTCTAAATAGCTAAGATGCATATCTGGGGAAGCATTTCAATGCCTCCAGATTCTTGCACCTTCCCATACGTGGAAAAGCAGTAAAATCATTGACTAAGATATCTGATAGTCATTGCATTTTATCAAGATATATGCTTCTTGGCTACAGGTATTTCCCAGCCAAAAGACTTTGTGTGTTTACTGACTCCTCTCTTATCTCCTTGATTTGAAGCAGTTCCTCAGAACTGTTTGAGAGGTTTTCTTCCAGGCTATCAATTCAGTTCCAGGCTATAGTCTTTTTTAAATAGTAGAAATAGGATTTAAATATAATATTCAAGTCTAGCATTTCCTATTTATAACAAATAAATATTTCCCCTCCCCAACTGGTAAACTTTTTTTTTTTTTTTTCACTTTTTATACAAATGACTTCCCGGGTGGCTCAGACGATAAAGCATCTGCCTACTATGCAGGAGACCTGGGTTCGATTCCTGAGTGGGAAAGATCCCCTGGAGAAGGAAATGGCAACCCACTCCAGTACTCTCACCTGGGAAATCCAGGTGAGAGTACTGGAGGGAGGAGTCTGATGGGCTACAGTCCATGGAGTCTCAAAGAGTCGGACATGACTGAGTGACTACCCTTTCTTTTATTCTTTCCCTTTATACAAATATTCAATCCCCTAGCCTCCCCCCAAACTCTCCTTTCCTAGTAACTCCCGTTGTAGTCTTGTCAAGCTCAAGATGCAGTTGTAAATGCCACTTGAAGTGTCATGAGATCTGACATCAGTGGGACTTGGTTGAGACTGTCTTCACTCACCAGTTAAGAGTGTGGACTGTGAAGGGAGTCTCTTTCTCTCCTCTCTTGGGGGAGGACTGGAGTGGGCAGTGGACAATACTCCCTCACTTTCTGTTGGCCTTGATAAAGGAATCTTTGGTGCAACCTGAGAAAGGCCAGAGTGGTCGGGGGAGAGAACTGCGTGGTCAGACTCAGTGGATGAGTGGGGTGCCCTGGGGTGTCTACAGGCACAAGTGGCAGTGACCCACACCTGGAAAGGTGTGAGGGAAGTGTACAGAGGACAGCGGCCAGTGGCATGCAGGGCTCCATATCCACTGGCAGTACTCCTTGGAAAAGTTAGCTAGCCCTCTGGTTCCAGAGAGTAGAAGGCACCTAAAACAGTGAGAGGTCCATGGGAGACCAGGTAGCTCATTGACAGGCAGGCATCAACTCCAGCAGCAGGAGAAGTTCAGAATGAAACTAGAGTCTGGAGATTGCCTGGGCTGGCAGGTTGAGCATAGGTGCCTGCCTGGCCTGGGCCACTAGTCTGTAAGCACTTAGTTGCCTGGCCAGACAGACCCTGGAAAGGGCTGCTCTGTGGCTGGCCAGCTAATGATAAATCAGAAGATGCCCTTTGCAATCTTGACTCCCTTCTGCTTCATGCAGGGCAGGGGAAGCCTGGCTCCATGCCTGACTTTTGCACCCTTGGTGAAGTTTCATTTCTTTAAGACAAAGTCATGGTTGTCAGTTGAGTTCATGTCTTAGAACACATTGGCATTGTCAGGGAGCTTCAGCTTTCGATCATCCGAAATAACCCGCACCAGCTGCTAGTTTCCTGGCTCATCCTAATCCAGATTGTGTTTGTCCATTGCTTTGCGGATTACAGCCAGAGCTTTGTCTTGGCTGGTCACCTGGATGCTCTTATACATATTGCCACTGTCCATCTCCAGGCTAACCTGGATGATGCAGGGGTCACCGACCTGCTGGTTGTAGAGGGGCAGCAAGGAGCCATAGCTGCAGACCCTCGACACAGAGCACTTGTGGTTGCTTGTGATGGCCATGGGCATCGTGGAGGCTTAGAAGAAGGATGTGCTGCTGGAGGCCAAGCTGATGCTGGACGTTTCTGAGGACAACTGGAAAGTGAACTCCCTGAACTTCTCCTGGCTGTCCAGGGGCTCTGGGACAAAGCTCATGGTGATCTAACTCTACGTCAGACCTAGAGGAGCCAGCTGATTGAACACTAAGTCAGCAGTGTACAGGTTATAGTCTTTATTATGTCCCAAAATAAAACTGAATCTTGAAACTCTCACATTGTGTTTCTTTTCTTTTTCTTTTTCAGTCAACAGAGCTCTATTTCTAGTTCATAGATAGGGCATTCTTGCCAGTGTTCTCACATGGTGGAATGGAAAGGGATCTCTCTGATGCTGCTTCTCTAAAGACACTAATCTCACTCATAAGGGCTATATTCTTATGATCTAATTATTTCCCAAAGGCCCTGCCTCTTATATCCTCATATTGGACACTAGGATTTCAACATACAAATTTTGGGAGAATGAAGACTTTCAGACCATAGCACCCTCCACTTTTATTTATAGCTCTAAAAGTCTATCTCTAAATACAAAGATGAAATTAAGTAAATGTGTTCCTGAATTCATGCAACTTTAAATGCCTTTAGGTTATATTCTCATGCTTATTTTACTCTTAAAGCTCATTATAATAGGATGACATATTCAATGAATTCAAAATTAGCATGCAGTATGGGCAGTATGCTTTTGATGCTGATCTTTTACTTTCATGCCTGGGAAAAATAACATCCCAAGGACAGGCATATGCCACATTCTCTGTTCCTGCCTAGAACAGAGCCAGAGCAGTGATAGGAACACTTTGTATTGAGAATAGGGCTTTCCTTCGACTAAACACTGCCACTGGATATTCTTTGCTCTTCCTCCTGGCCCTTTCCAGTGCAAACCTTTCCTAGCTAATCCCTGGGATTAGTCAGGTGGCCAGAAGCAGGACTGCTTCTTTCTAATGCCGGAATGAATAAGCCAATCAAGGGCACAGGGGCTTGCAACTGAATGATGCAGAGCCCTTCATTTATGGTGGGAGGGCAACTCAGGGTTCTTTGCCCCTCTAGTTATTTGAAACTTGGAGAAAGCTGTATTATGTCATTCTACTTTCCTGGGAAACATGGCCACTTTTCCAGCCTAGCTCCTATTATTTATCAGTTCAGTTCAGTTAAGTCACTCAATCGTGTCTGACTCTTTGTAACCCCATAGACTGCAGCACGCCAGGCATACCTGTCAATCACCAACTCCCCAAGTTTACCCAAACTCATGTCCATTGAGTCGGTGATGCCATCCAGCCATCTCATCCTCTGTCGTCCCCTTCTCCTACTGCCTTCAATCTTTCCCAGCATCAGGGTCTTTTCTAATGAATCAGTTCTTCGCATCAGGTGGACAAAGTATTGAAGTTTCAGCTTCAGCATCAGGCCTTCCAAGGAATATTCAGGACTGATTTCTTTAGGAAGGACTGGTTGGATATTTTTGTTGTCTGAGGGTCTCTCAAGAGTCTTCCCCAACATCACTGTTCAAAGGCATCAATTCTTTGGCACTCAGCTTTCTTTATAGTCCAACTCTCACATCCATTCATGACTACTGGAAAAACCATAGCCTTAACTAGATGGACGCTTGTTGGCAAAGTAATGTCTCTGTTTTTAATATGCTGTCTAGGTTGGTCATTGAGAGCACTGAGAGCACGGCCGAGAGGAGCTACCCCATGACCGAGGTCAGGAAGGGGGGCGGTGAGGAGATACCCCTCCCCCAAGGTGAGGAAGGGCGGTGATGAAGAGAGACCCCTCATCCAAGGTAAGGTGCGATGGCTGTGCTTTGCTGGAGCAGCCGGGAAGAGATACCCCACGCCCAAGGTAAGAGAAACCCAAGTAAGACGGTAGGTCTTGCAAGAGGGCATCAGAGGGCAAATACACTGAAACCATACTCACAGAAAACTAGTCAATCTAATCACACCAGGACCACAGCCTTGTCTAACTCAATGAAATTAAGCCATGCCCGTGGGGCAACCCAGGATGGGCGGGTCATGGTGGAGAGATCTGACAGGGTGTGGTCCGCTGGAGAAGGGAATGGCAAACCACTTCAGTATTCTTGCCTTGAGAACCCCATGAACAGTATGAAAAGGCAAAATGATAGGATACTGAAAGAGAAACTCCCCAGGTCAGTAGGGGCCCAATATGCTACTGGAGATCAGTGGAGAAATAACTCCAGAAAGAATGAAGGGATGGAACCAAAGCAGAAAGAATACCCAGCTGTACATGTGTCTGGTGATGGAAGCAAAGTCCGATGCTGTAAAGAGCAATATTGCATAGGAACCTGGAATGTCAGGTCCATGAATCAAGGCAAATTGAAGTGGTCAAACAAGAGATGGCAAGAGTGAATGTCGACATTCTAGGAATTAGCAAACTAAAATGGACTGGAATGGGTGAATTTAACTCAGAGGACCATTATATCTACTACTGCGGGCAGGAATCCCTCAGAAGAAATGGAGTGGCCATCATGGTCAACACAAGAGTCCGAAATGCAGTACTTGGATGCAATCTCAAAAACGACAGAATGATCTCTGTTCATTTCCAAGGCAAACCATTCAATGTCACAGTAATCCAAGTCTATGCCCCAACCAGTAATTCGGAAGAAGCTGAAGTTGAACGGTTCTATGAAGACCTACAAGACCTTTTAGAACTAACACCCAAAAAAGATGTCCTTTTCATTACAGGGGACTGGAGTGCAAAAGTAGGAAGTCAATAAACACCTGGAGTAACAGGAAAATTTGGCCTTGGAATACGGAATGAAACAGGGCAAACACTAACAGAGTTTTGCCAAGAAAATGCACTGGTCATAGCAAATACCCTCTTCCAACAACACAAGAGAAGACTCTATACATGGACATGACCAGATGGTCAACACCGAAATCAGATCAATTATATTCTTTGCAGCCAAAGATGGAGAAGCTCTATACAATCAGCAAAAACAAGACCAGGAGCTGACTGTGGCTCGGACCATGAACTCCTTATTGCCAAATTCAGACTTAAATTGAAGAAAGTAGGGAAAACCACTAGACCATTCAGGTATGACCTAAATCAAATCCCTTATGATTATACAGTGGAAGTGAGAAATAGATTTAAGGGCCTAGATCTGATAGATAGAGTGCCTGAGGAACTATGGAATGAGGTTCGTGACATTGTACAGGAGACAGGGATCAAGACCATCCCCATGGAAAAGAAATGCAAAAAAGCAAAATGGCTGTCTGGGGAAGCCTTGCAAATAGCTGCGAAAAGAAGAGAAGCGAAAAACAAAGGAGAAAAGGAAAGATATAAACATCTGAATGCAGAGTTCCAAAGAATAGCAAGAAGAGATAAGAAAGCCTTCTTCAGCGATCAATGCAAAGAAATAGAGGAAAACAACAGAATGGGAAATACTAAGGATCCTTCAAGAAAATCAGAGATACAAAAGGAATATTTCATGCAAAGATGGGCTCAATAAAGGACAGAAATGGTATGGACCTAACGGAAGCAGAAGATATTAAGAAGAGGTGGAAAGAATACACAGAAGAACTGTACAAAAAAAGAGCTTCACGACCCAGATAATCATGATGGTGTGGTTACTGACCTAGAGCCAGACATCCTGGAATGTGAAGTCAAGTGAGCCTTAGAAAGCATCACTACGAACAAAGCTAGTGGAGGTGATGGAATTCCAGTGGAGCTATTTCAAATCCTGAAAGGTGATGCTGTGAAAGTGCTGCACTCAATATGCCAGCAAATTTGGAAAACTCAGCAGTGGCCACGAGATTGGAAAAGGTCAGTTTTCATCCCAATCCCAAAGAAAGGCAATGCCAAAGAGTGCTCAAACTACCGCACAATTGCACTCATCTCACACGCTAGTAAAATAATGCTCAAAATTCTCCAAGCCAGGCTTCAGCAATATGTGAACTGTGAACTTCCTGATGTTCAAGCTGAATTTAGAAAAGGCAGAGGAACCAGAGATCAAATTGCCAACATCCGCTGGATCATGGAAAAAGCAAGAGAGTTCCATAAAAATATCTATTTCTGCTTTATTGACTATGCCAAAGCCTTTGACTGTGTAGATCACAATAAACTGTGGAAAATTCTGAGAGAGATGGGAATACCAGACCACCTGATCTGCCTCTTGAGAAATCTGTATGCAGGTCAGGAAGCAACAGTTAGAACTGGTCATGGAACAACAGACTGGTTCCAAATAGGAAAAGGAGTACGTCAAGGCTGTATATTGTCACCCTGTTTATTTAACTTATATGCAGAGTACATCATGAGAAATGCTGGACTGGAAGAAACACAAGCTGGAATCAAGATTGCCAGGAGAAATATCAATAACCTCAGATATGCAGATGATACCACCCTTATGGCAGAAAGTGAAGAGGAACTAAAACGCCTCTTGATGAAAGTGAAAGTGGAGAGTGAAAAGGTTGGCTTAAAGCTCAACATTCAGAAAACGAAGATCATGGCATCTGGGCCCATCACTACATGGGAAATAGATGGAGAAACAGTGGAAACAGTGTCAGACTTTATTTTTCTGGGCTCCAAAATCACTGCAGATGGTGACTGCAGCCATGAAATTAAAACACGCTTACTCCTTGGAAGGAAAGTTATGACCAACCTAGATAGCATATTCGAAAGCAGAGACATCACTTTTCCAACAAAGGTTCGCCTAGTCAAGGCTATGGTCTTTCCTGTGATCCTGTATGAATGTGAGAGCTGGACTGTGAAGAAGGGTGAGTGGCAAAGAATTGATGCTTTTGAACTGTGGTGTTGGAGAAGACTCTTGTGAGTCCCTTGGACTGCAAGGAGATCCAACCGGTCCATTCTGAATGAGATCAGCCCTGGGATTTCTTTGAAAGGAATGATGCTAAAGCTGAAACTCCAGTATTTTGGCCACCTCATGTGAAGAGTTGACTCATTGGAGAAGACTCTGATGCTGGGAGAGATTGAGGGCAGGAGGAGAAGGGGACGACAGAGGATGAGATGGCTGGATGGCATCACTGACTCGATGGATGTGAGTCTGAGTGACCTCCGAGAGCTGGTGATGGACAGGGAGGCCTGGCGTGCTGCAGTTCATGGGTTCGCAAAGAGTCACACACGACTGAGCGACTGATCTGATCTGAGGTTGGTCATAGCTTTTCTTCCAAGGAGCAAGTGCCTTTTTGTTTCATGGCTGCAGTCACCATCTGCAGTGATTCTGGAGCCCAAAGAAATAAAGTCTGCCACACTTTCAACTATTTCCCCATCTTTTTGCCCTGAAGTGATGGAACTAGATGCCATGATCTTAGTTTTCTGAATGTTGAGCTTTAAGCCAACTTTTTCACTCTCCTCTTTCATTTTCTTCAAGAGGCTCTTAAGTTCTTCTTCACTTTCTGCCATAAGGGTGGTGTCATCTGCATATCTGAGGTTATTGATGTTTCTCCCAGCAGTCTTTATTCCAGCTTGTGCTTCATTCAACCCAGTGTTTCTCATGATGTACTTTGCATACTAGTTAAATAAGCAGAGTGACAATGTACAGCCTTGACGTACTCCTTTCCCAATTTGCAACCAGTCTGTTATTCCATGCCCAGTTTTAACTGTTGCTTCCTGAGCTGCATACAGATTTCTCAAAAGGCGGGTCAGGTGATCTGGTATTCCCATGTCTTTAAGAATTTTCCAGTTTGTTGTGGTCGCTTACTCCTTGGAAGGAAAGTTATGACCAACCTAGATAGCATATTCAAAAGCAGAGACATTACTTTGCCAACAAAGTTTCGCCTAGTCAAGGCTATGGTCTTTCCTGTGGTCATGTATGGATGTGAGCGCTGGACTGTGAAGAAGGCTGAGCGCTGAACAATTGATGCTTTTGAACTGTGGTGTTGGAGAAGACTCTTGAGAGTCCCTTGGACTGCAAGAAGATCCAACCAGTCCATTCTGAAGGAAATCAATCCTGGAATTTCTTTAGAAGGAATGATGCTAAAGCTGAAACTCCAGTATTTTGGCCACCTCATGCGAAGAGCTGACTCATTGGAGAACACTCTGATGCTGGGAGGGATTGAGGGCAGGAGGAGAAGGGGACGACAGAGGATGAGATGGCTGGATGGCATCACTGACTCGATGGATGCGAGTCTGGGTGACCTCTGGGAGCTGGTGATGGACAGGGGAGGCCTGGCGTGCTGCGGTTCATGGGTTCGCAAAGAGTCGGACACGACTGAGCGACTGATCTGATCTGATCTGACACAGTCAAAGATTTTGACATAGTCAATAAAGCAGAAGTAGATATTTATCTGGAACTCTCTTGCTTTTTCTATGATCCAACGGGTGTTGGCAAATCTCTGGTTTTCTCTACCTTTTATAATTCCAGCTTGGACATCTGGAAGTTCACTGTTCACCTACTGTTGAAGCCTGGCTTGAAGAATTTTGAGCATTACTTTACTAGCCGGTGCGATGAGTGCAATTGTCTGGTAGTTTGAGCATTCTTCAGAATAGCCTTTCTTTGGGATTGGAATGAAAACTCTCCTTTTCCAGTCCTGTGGTCACTGCTAAGGTTTCCAAATTTGTTGGCATATTGAGTGCAGCACTTTCACAGCATCTAGGATTTGAAATAGCTCAACTGGCATTCCAACACTTCCACTAGCTTTGTTCGTAGTGATGCTTCCGAAGACCCACTTGACTTAACATTCCAGGATGTCTGACTCAAGATGAGTGATCACATCATTGTGATTATCTGAGTGGTAAAGATCTTTTTTGTATAGTTCTTCTGTATATTCTTGCCACCTCTTCTTATTATCTTCTGCTTCTGTTAGGTCCATACTATTTCTGTCCTTTTATGAGCCCACTTTTGCATGAAACATTCCTTTAGTATCCCTAATTTTTTTTGAAGAGATCTCTAGTCTTTCCCATTCTATTGTTTTCCTCTATTTCTGTGCATTGATTGCTTAGGAAGGCTTTCTTGTCTCTCCTTGGTATTCTTTGGAACTCTGCATTCAAATGGGTATATCTTTCCTTTTCTCCTTTGCCTTTCACTTCTCTTCTATTGTCAAATATTTGTGAGGCCTCCTCAGACAAACATTTTGCCTTTTTGCATTTTTTTTCCTTGGGGGTGGTCTTGATCCCTGCTTCTTGTACAATGTCACAAACCTCCATCCATAATTCTTCAGGCACTCTGTCTGTCAGATCTAATCCCTTGAATCTATTTGGCACCTCCACTGTATAATCAGAAGGGATTTGATTTAGGTCATACTTGAATGGTCTAGTGGTTTTCCCTACTTTCTTCAATTTAAGCCTGAATTTGGCAATAAGGTGTTCATGGTCTTTGCTACAGTCAGCTTCCAGTCTTGTTTTGGCTCACTGTATAGAACTTTTCCATCTTTGGCTGAAACGAATATAATCAATTGATTTCAGTATTGACCATTTGGTGATGTCCATGTGGAGAATCTTCTCTTGTGTTGTTGGAAGAGGGCTTTTGCTATGACCAGTGCCTTCTCTTGGCAAAACTCTATTAGCCTTTGCCTTGCTTCATTCTGTATTCCAAGGCCAAATTTTCCTCTTACTCTAGGTATTTCTTGACTCTCTACTTTTACAGTCCAGTCCCCTATAATGAAAAGGACATCTTTTTTTGGTGTTAGTTCTAGAAGGTCTTGTATGTCTTCATAGAACTGTTCAGCTTCTGCTTCTTCAATATTGCCGGTTGGGGCATAGACTTGGATTACCGTGATATTGAATGGTTTGCTTTGAAAATGAACAGAGATTATTCTGTCATTTTTGATATTGCATCCAACTACTGCATTTCAGACTCTTTTGTTGACTATGTTGGCTACTCCATTTCTTCTAAGGAATTCTTGCACACAGTAGCAGATATAATGGTCATCAGAGTTAAATTCACCCATTCCAGTCCATGTTAGTTCTCTGATTCCTAAAATGTCAACGTTCACTCTTCCCATCTCCTGTTTGAGCACTTCCAATTTGCCTTGATTCATAGACTTAACATTTCGGGTTCTATGCAATATTGCTCTTTACAGCATCGGACTTTACTTCCATCGCCAGTCACATCCACAGCTTGGTGCTGTTTTTACTTTGGCTCTGTATCTTCATTCTTTCTGGAGTTATTTCTCTACTGATCTCCAGTAGCATATTAGGCACCTACTGACCTGGAGAGTTCATCTCTCAGTGGCCTATCTTTTTGAATTTTCATACTGTTCGTGGGGTTCTCAAAGCAAGGATAATGAAGCGATTTGCCATTCTTTTCCCCAGTGGACCATGTTTTGTCAGAACTCTCCACCATCACCCATCCATCTTGGGTGGCCCTACATGGGATAGCTCATAGTTTCATTGAGTTAGACAAGGCTGTGTTCCATGTGATCAGATTGGTTAGTTTCCTGTGATTGTGGTTTTCAGTCTGTCTGTCCTCTGATGGAGAAGGGTAAGAGGCTTATGGAAGCTTCCTCATGGGAGAGACTGAGGAGGAAACTGGGTCTTGTTATGATTGGCAGGGCCATATTCAGTAAATCTTTAATCCAATTTTATGTTGATGGCTGTGTTCCCTCCCTATTATTTACCTGGTCCAAACTATGGTCAAGGTAATGAAGATAATGACAACCTCCTTCAAAAGGTCCCATGCATGGATTGCTACATTCAGTGACCCCAGCCCTGCAGCAGGGCACTGCTGATGCATGTCTCTGCCTGAGACTTCTGGACACTTACAGGCCAGTCTGGGTCAGCCTTTGTGGGGTCACTGCTCCTTTCTCCTGGGTCCTGGTGCACATAAGATTCTGTTTGTGCCCACCAAGAGTTTGTTTCCCAGTCCTGTGTAAGTTCTGGTGGCTCTTTGGTGGGGTTAATGGTGACCTCCTCCAAGTAGGCTTATGCCATAGCCAACTCTGCTGCACCCAGAGCCCCTATCCCTGTAGCAATCCACTGCTGACTCATACCTCCACAGGAGACACTCAAACACAGTTCTGTCTTAGTCCCTGTGGGTATCTCTGTGTTGTGGTGCACACAAGGTTTGTTTGAGCCCTCTGAGCATCTCTGGCAGATATGGGGTTTGATTCTAAACATGATTTCGCCCCTCCTGCCATCTTGTTGGGGCTTATCTTTTGTTCTTGGATGTGGTGTATCTCCTCACAGTTGCTCATATACTGTTCAGCCACTGCTCCAGTGCCTAACACCTTGCTGGGGTTTCTCTGCCCTTGGACATGGGGTATCTCCTCACAGCTGCTCCCACGCCAGGCACCCAAGCTATATCTCCAATGGACATCCCTGGATATGACTTAGCTCTGTATGTTTGGACTTAAAAGGATAAGCTCAGGCCTTCCTCTTTTAGAATTACACCTCTTACACCACACCCATAGGGAATAGCATGTGCCAGTAAATGAACTCAGACTTTTTCAAAAAACAAAATTAACGTAGAGAATAAATATGTAAGCACACAGAATTTAATGTATATTTTGATATTTCAAACATAGTAAAGGTTTTTTGTTTTGATTTGTTTTTGTTTTTCTTTTTCTGTTTGGATACTTCAAAACCAATTTTCTTTTTATAGAAAAAAAGTATTAATTTTTCCCAGTTTTATTGAGGAACAATTTACATACACTACTATATAACTTTATGTAGTATGAAAGTGAAAGTGAGGTCACTCAGTTGTGTCTGACTCTCAGCGACCCCATGGACTGCAGCCTACCAGGCTCCTCCATCCAAGGGATTTTCCAGGCAAGAGTACTGGAGTGGGGTGCCATTGCCTTTTCCCATATCTATGCACTGCTGCTGCTAAGTCGCTTCAGTCGTGTCCAACTCTGTGCGACCCCACAGACAGCAGCCCACCAGGCTCCACCATCCCTGGGATTCTCCAGGCAAGAACACCGGAGTGGGTTGCCATTTCCTTCTCCAATGCATGAAAGTGAAAGGTGAAAGTGAAGTCTCTCAGTCGTGTCCGACTCTTAGCGACCCCATGGACTGCAGCCTAGCAGGCACCTCCAACCATGGGATTTTCTATAGCATGTATTAATTTCAAATTTACTCAAATGCTTTCACACTGTGGTGTTGGAGAAGATTCTTAAGAGTCTCTTGGACTGCAAAGAGATCAAACCAGTCAATCCTAAAGGAAATCAGTCCTGAATATTCACTGGAAGGACTGATGCTGAAGCTGAAACTCCAATACTTTGGCCACCAGATGCAAAGAACTGACTTATTGGAAAAGACCCTGATGCTGAGACAGATTGAAGGTAGGAGGAGAAGGGGATGACAGAGGATGAGATGGTTGGATGGCATTACTGACTCAATAGACATGAGTTTGAGCAAGCTGTGGGAAATAGTTAAGGACTGGAAAGCTTGCCGTGCTGTAGTCCACGGGGTTGCAAAAAGTCAGACACAACTGAGCAACTGAATGGCAACAAAAGCAAACAAACCCATCCATAACTGTGCTTTGACAAATAAATAATTAAAAAAAATATTTTAAATTTGAATGGTGAACAGTTATAGAACATTGATTTTCTTTATACACATCTAAGCAAAAGTATAAATTTATATGTCTTTATAAAGAGGTAAGACTATTTGAGAACATTTATTACCATTAGCATGTCTCATAGAAAATCTGTAGACTTTCAGAAAACTTTTAAGTAAAAGTAATTTTACTAAATTACTAAATATAAATATATATATGTAATATGTAATAAAATATGTATGTAATATGTAATAAAAATATAAAAGTATGGAATGATGCTAAAGCTGAAACTCCAGTATTTTGGCCACCTCATGCGAAGAGTTGACTCATTGGAGAAGACTCTGATGCTGGGAGAGATTGAAGGCAGGAGGAGAAGGGGACGACAGAGGATGAGATGGCTGGATGGCATCACTGACTCGATGGATGTGAGTCTGAGTGACCTCCGAGAGCTGGTGATGGATAGGGAGGCCTGGCGTGCTGCAGTTCATGGGGTCGCAAAGAGTCGGACACGACTGAGCGACTGATCTGATCTGATCTGATATTTTGAAAATCCTTATATTTAGAATGCTTCACTAATTTGTATGTCATCCTTGCACAGGGGCCATGCTAATCTTCTCTGTATCGTTCCAACTTTAGTACATGTGCTGAAGTGAGCAGCACATATACTATGCTATATAGCTCATATACTTTATATATTTAGAACAGATAGAGAATTATGTGTGTGTATTTAGTCTCTCAGTTGTGTTAAATTCTTTGTGACCCCGTGCACTATACCCCATCAGGCTTCTCTGTCCATAGAATTCTCCAGGCAAGAATACTGGAGTGCCTTGCCATTTCCTATTCCAAGGCATCTTTCCGACTCAGGGATCAAACTCGCTCTTCTGCATTGACACGTGGATTCTTTACCACTGTGCTACCTCTGAAACTTCACAAAGAATTGCATAAAGTCTCAAATGTCTATTATACAAAGTGAAGTAAATCAGAAAGAGAAAACACATATATATGGAATCTAGAAAGATGGTATTGATGAACCTATTTCCAGGGCATGAAAAAGAGATGCAGACATAAATAACACACTTATGGACATGAGGGGTGGGGGAGGAAGGAGAGGGTGGAACAAATGGAAAGAATAACACGGAACCATATACACTGTGTGTGCATGTGTGCAAAATATTTTCAGTCATGCCTGACACTTTGCAACCCCATGGTCTGTAGCCCACCAGGCTCCTTTGTTCATGGGATTCTCCAGGAAAGAATACTGGAGTGGGTTGCAATGTTCTCCTCCAGGGGATCTTCTGGGCCCAGGGATCAATCCCTCATCTTTTATATTTGCAGTACTGGAAGGCAGGTTCTTTACCACAATCACCACCTGGAAAGCCTCTAACACATACAGTACCATATGTAAAACAGAAAGCCAATGGGAATTTTCTGTATGACTCAGGGAACTCAAACAAGGGCTCTATAACAACCTAGAGGAGTGGGATGGGACAGCAAGTGGGAGGGAGGCTCAAGAGGGAGGCAGTATATGTATACCTATGATTCATATTGATGCATGACATAAACCAACACAGTGTTTTAAAGCAACTCTCCTTCAATTAAAAATAAATAAAATTAAAAATTAGAAGACATAAAAAGACATTTCATAGAAGGACATAGAGAGATGAAAAATAAGCACATGAAGAGATATTCAACATCATAGAAGAGAATTGTGAATTAAAACTATAATGCAGTATCACTGATTGCATGTCAGGTTGGCCTTAAAAAAACAGTGACAACACCAAATTCTTGGAAGATTGTGGACAAACTAGATAACCCATACTTTGTTGGTGGGAATGTAAAATGGTAGATCCACTTTGAAAAACAATTTGTCAGTTTCTTAAAAAAATTAAACATGCAACAACCATACAACCCAACAATCACAATCTTGATCATTTGTCCCAGAAAAATAAAAGCCTATGCTCAGTAAAAAATATGTATATGAATATTTAGAACAGCTTTGTTCATAATATACAAAAGATGGAAAAATATTAAAATAAGTGCCTTGTTTTTAAAATTTCTACTCAATTTATTTAAACTAAACTAAAAAGAAAAGGTTAGCCATTTCTCCCATCTTCCCCATCACTATCCACCCCCCCCACAACCTCTTAGAATTACCAATCTTTATCTATAAACTTGTTTTTTATAGTTTTTTCCTTCCAAAATAAGAGATATTATATGGTAACTCCTTTTCTCTGTCTGACATTTCACTCAGTATAATGTCCTCCCTTATTTATCCATTTTGTTACAAATGGCAGGATTTCCTTCTTTCCTATCAAGTCAAGTCATGTCACTCATTTGTATTCTACTCTGCAACCCCATGGATGGTAGCCCATGAGACTTCTCTATTCATGGTATTCTCCAAGCAAGAATACTGGAGCACGTTGCCATTCCCTTCTCCAGGGGATCTTCCCAACAGAGAGATCAAACCTGGATCTCCTGAGTTGCAGGCAGATTCTTTATTGTCTGAGTCTCCAGGGAAGCCTTCTTTTCTATGGCTGAATAACATTCCACTGTATGTATGTGGAATTCTCCACTGTATGTATGTGGAATTCATCCATTCATCCACTTATAGACACTTAGATGTTTCCTTATTTTAGCTACTATAAATAATGTTGCAATGTACATGTAGGTGCATATATGTATTTTGAATTGGTGTTTTAATTTTTTTCTGATAAATATCAGAAGTGGAATTGCTGTATGATATGGTAGCTCTATTTTCAATTTTAGAGGAAGTTTCACTAATTTATATCTCTATCAAAGGTATACTAGTGTTTCCTTTCACAGGTGTACGAGGGTTTTCTTTTCTCTATAACTTCCTAAAGCTTGTTTTTGTTGTCCTTTTCATAATAGCCATTCTGACAAGTATGAGGATATATCTCATGGTTTTGGTTTGCATTTCCCTGATAATTAGGGACGTTGAGCATTTTCATGTATCTGTTGGCAATCTGTATGTCTTCCTTGGAAAAATGTCTATTCAGACCTTCTGTCCATTTTCTAATTGGATTGTTTGGGTTTTTTGGATATTGAGTTGAATGAGTTTTTAATATATTTTGTATATCAGCCTTTATAAAATATATCCTTTGTAAATATTTTTGAACATTCATTAAGTTACCATTTTGTTTCACTGATAATTTCATTTGCTTTACAAAAGCTTTTTAGTTTGATGTGGGCCATTTATATTTGGTTTTGTAGCTCTTGCCAGAGAAGACAGATCCTCCCCCACATAAAACAAAATAACTATGACTGATGTTAAAGAGTGAACTTCCTTTTAGAAGTTTTATGATTTCAGTCCTTACATTTAAGTTTTTATTTTTAAATAATATGATTATTAAAATCATTTATACATCCTTTGTGGTTCCATATAAATTTTAGGATTATTTGTTCCAGATCTGTGAAATGTGTGCTTGATATATTATATTGATAGAGATTTCACTGAATCTGTAGATTGCTTTTGACGGTATGAACATTGGAACATTATTAATTCTTCCATTCCTTTAACATGATATATCTTTCAAGTTATTTGTGCTGTCTTCAATTTCTTTCATCAATATCTTATAGTTGTTTTGAGTATAGGTATTTTAACTCCTTGGTTAGATTTATTCTTTTTGATACAAGTGTAAGCAAAATTATTTTACTAATTTTTCTTTCTGATAATTTTTATGAGTGTGTAGAAACATAAAATATTTTTGTATATTAATACTGCATCCTTTGGCCTTAATGGATTCTTAATTAATTATAAACATATTTTTGCTGGCGTCTTTGGGGGCTTTCTACATATAGTATCACATATTGCAAATAGTGACAATTTGTAAGCTGCTTTAATAATTTTGAAGTCATAATTCATTATTTTCCAGCTTCCAGTGTTGTTGAAAAGTCCTTTGTCAGTCTTATTCTTTCTCCCTTTTATGTGAACTGATTGTTAATACTTTTTTGTGTGTATACACACACGTGTGTGCTCATGCAAATAGGCATACATGCATGTATGCACCTGCACAAAGGCCAGAAATGTGTAAGGAGAGAAGGAAGGGAGAGAAAATGAGAATTGTAAACTTTTAAGCTGTTCTTTTAATTGACAATATTCTAAAATTTCCAAATGATGTCTTTTGACATTTTTCATTTTTAATTCATTATGATAGGTCATTTAAATCTGGAATTCTTGTCTTTAAAATGTTCTTGCATTTTTCCTTTGATAATTGATGTCCCCTCTGTTTTTTCTTTTATGACAAACTATCCCCAAAATTAATAGAATAAAGTAAATATTTATTATTATTTATGAAGGTTCTATGAGTTGGCAGAGATCACTCGTTGTTGTTCAGTATGAACAATATTGTTCAGTATGAACGATATATTTAGTTGTCTCTCAGTCTTGTCTGACATTTTGCTACCCCATGGACTGAAGCACACCAGGCTTCTCTGTCCTTCACCATCTCCTGGAGTGGGCTCAAACTCATGTCCTTTGAGTCAATGATGCCATCCAACCATCTCAGCCTCTGTTGCCCCGTTCTCCTCCAACCTTTAAACTTTTCCAGCATCAGGGTCTTTTCCAATGAGTCAGCTCTTCGCATCAGATGGCCAAAGTATTGGAGCTTTAGCATCAGTCCTTCCAGTGAATATTCAGGATTTATTTCCTTTAGGATTGACTGATTTGATCTCCTTACCATCCATGGAACTCTCAAGAGTCTTCTCTAGCACTAGTTTGAAGCATCAATTCTTTGGTGCTCAGCCTTCTTTATGGTCCAGCTTTCACATCTACTGGAAAAACCAGAGCTTTGACTATATGGACCTATATTGACAAAGTGATGTCTCTGCTTTTCAATATGCTGTCTAGGTTTGTCATAGCTTTTCTTCCAAGGAGCAAGTGTCTTTTAATTTCATGGCTATAGTCACCATCCACAGTGATTTTGGAGCCCAAGAAAATAAAGTCTGTCACTTTTTCTATTGTTTCCCCATCTATTTGCCAAAAAATGATGGGACCAGATGCCATGATCTTAACTTTTTGAATGTTTAGTTCTGAGCCAGCTTTTTCACTCTCCACTTTCACCTTCATCAAGAGGCTCTTTAGTTCCTCTGAGTGGTTCTCATTTGGAGTCTTTCATGTGGCTGCAGTCAAATGGCAGTAGTGACTGGAGTCATCTAAAAACTTTACTGGCTGACTGTCCATGATGACTTCTTCATATATGTGTCTGACACCTTAGCTGAAATGGCTGAAATAGCTGAGGGTCAGTCAGAATTAACCTCCATACATGATCTTCCTCATAGCATGGTTATTTCAAGGTAGTCAGATCTTTCACATGGAGGCTGGATGTCCCAGGAGAGTACATTCCAAAGATGAGTGTTCCAAGATTTAGAAATAAGAACCCACTCATCTTTTAAAATCAGTGGTTCTCAGCTGCTTTTTTCCCCGATACACCAGAGGATATTTGGTTATGTCTGACGATATATTTAGTTGTTAAAAGTGTATGTAGGAGGGAAGATACAACTGGCACTTAACTAGTAGATGCAAAGGATACTATTAAACAGCCTATTGTGTATAGCACAGCCTCACATAGCAAAGAATTATTCAAACTCAAATGTCAATAATGCCAAATTTGAGAAATTTTGTCTTAATCTTTATTCTCAGAACTGGCAAAGTGTCACTTCTGCTACATTCTACATTCTCCATGCTAAAGTACATAAATCTTGTACTTTACTTGGTAAAGCTGTTCTTCATAGGATTCTATTGGTTAAAGCAGCCATAGGCTAGAAGTTTAGTCACTAGAGACTTTGACACAAAAGGGCTCTGTGTTCAACGATATCAGGTACACCTAAGGATGAAGGTAAGGTGGTTTTTTAAAACATCACAGCGAATTAATTGAATGTGTACATACTAATAAATGAAATCATTATATTTAAATTTATGTGTCAAATTTGAGGTATTTTTGTATGAGCTTAACATTAAACTATGAATTTTGAGTTATCAGACTGCCTTTTATAATTAAAATGGGCTTGTTCCAATCAGCTGAAGGCCTGAATTGAACAAGAAGACTGTTCTCCCAGGAAAAAGGAAATTTTCTGACTGCCTTTATCTGAACTATTGGCTTTCCTGGTTTTCCAAGCTGCTTGCCTTCACACTCGGATTGCAATGTTGACTCTTAGATCTTGAGCCTATCAGCTCATACTACGGATTTCAACTTGCCAGTTCCCATAATCATGTGAGTCAATTCCTTATCTCTCAGTCATTCTCTAATTATATCTATATATCTATATATTCTTTCCTACAGATTCTGTTTCTCTGGAGAACTATGACTAGTTCAGAGGCACACAGCGCCCCTTTATCTTGGGTTTTCAGAAAATCTGTAGTGAAACTTATGTATCCAGACAGGAGTTTGAATGATTTATCTCTAGAGAAACTCACTCAGCTCAAAGAGAATGACATTGGTAGGTCTTGCTCATGAAAGGGCCAGACTCCTACAAACCATCCCATAGTGCGATTAGTTGACAAACTCCACCTAACCAGCTTTTTTTAGTGACTCATTCTTAAATATGTGTTACATATTTTAAATCATCAGAAATTTGAGAAAAGACTCTAACATTAAAGGCAGATACCAAAATAAGCCAAAATAAGGAGGGAAGGACCTTGGAGGAAATATAACAACCCAAGGAAAATTTAAAAAAAAAAAGGAAAAAAAAAAGAAATTGTTGTAAAACTGATACCAGAGGATAGTTCAGTCCCTCAGTCATATCTGACTCTTTGCCACCCCATGGACTGCAGAACGCCAGGCTTCCCTGTTCATCACCAACTCCCTGAGCTTGCTCGAACTCATGTCTATTGTGTCAGTGATGCCATCCAACCATCTTATCCTCTGTCATCCCCTTCTCTTCCTGCCTTCAATCTTTCCCAGCATCAGGGTCTTTTCCACAGTTTTTAACCAGAGGACAGAAAATGTTACACTAAGAAATAAGAACAGCATGATATGAACAAAGGAAAGAACAAGAAAATAAAAAAAGAAGTACAAAATTCAATAGCCACCTTGGGATATAAGGACATATCCGAAAAAGAGAGAAGCAAAATAAAGGAGAAAGGTTTAAAAAAAATAGGAGAGGAAACATGTGGCCAGCTGCTGAAATACCCTCCCTGCTGTGTGGTTCCCCTCCAGGGAGTTGCCTCTCAAATCTGTATTTGTCCAATTTCTCTTTTTTGCAGAGCTAGCCTGGGTTGGAAGTTCTATTGAAAATGACCTTTGAGCACCAAAGACACTTGAGTACTTGTACTTTGAACTGTTCTGTGATGACTGGGAAATGCAGATTTCAAGAAATCTGGCTCTTCCTGTTTGAAAAGTGAACCAGACTTAAGACAAACAAATCACCAGAACAGGAGTGGCTCAGTGCTGGGGTCAGAAACTCTGTCCTGTAGCTATGCTCTCCACTGGAACCGCCAGCACATATCTGGCTAGTGATCTTCCACACACATCCAACCCACTGTTCACCATTTTTCCAGCACAGTTAGGTAACCTCCAAGATGGCAGCAGTGTCCCGGGGCCCTGCCTTCAGCATGTTATTCCATTGTGTAAAGGGGATAGTGTACTCCAAGCTTTTGACCTCATGCTTTTCATAGTAAAAAGGGTTTGAGTAATTTTGTTGTTCTTGAGAGGGCTGTCTTTTGTTTTTGTTTCCTTTGATCTTATTTTGACCTTTCCTCTCTTTGTCTTTTCACGTAGACCAGATATTTGAAAGGGCAGATAATGGCTACAGGTGTAACATGCAGCTTGTTTCTACTTTGTTTGGGTGAGCTTTAACCTTGGATGGGAAATGGAACCTTCATTTCACTAGACCATCATGGCACCCTCGCCTTCACCCTTCCCTCCAGTTCAATACCTGTTGTTTCTCCTTTCAAATATGTTATTGTACTAGTTCTTTCCATATGAAAGAATTCTCCTTATTTAAATAAAAAAGTAAAAAGAAAATAGGGTAATCAATTCAGAAGATCCAACATCCATGTAGTAAGAATTCTGGAAACAGAAAATGAGGAAAAAGAGAATTATGGTAGCTAATCTCTAAAAACAGCTCCCCAATGAGCCATGCCTCCTTGTATTCATGTCCTTGTTTACATTTCTCAGATTTGGGCTTATATTTTTAAAATTTCTTTTTGACTAATAAAATGTTGGGAAAATAATACATAGCTTCCGAAATTGAGAAAAAGAAAAAAAAAAAAAAAAAAAAAAAAAAAAAAAAAAAAAAAAGGGAAAAACATCTTAAATATCCAAAGAAATCCCAGGCTGATCTCCTTCAGAATGGACTGGTTGATCTCCTTGAAAAAAAAAAAAAAATTAAAAATTTTAGTATTTTTTTTCCCCCTCCCTTTCTCTCTTCCTTTTTTTTTCTTCTTTTTTTTCCTTTTTATATTTAAATTTAATAATATATTTTTATATTTATTTAATATTTTTTTTTTTTTTTATTTTTTATTTTTTATATATTTTAAATTTTAAAATTTTTATAAAAAAAAAAAAAATCTTATTTGTAGAAGTTGATTATAAGTTAAGCCTATTCTGAGAAATGGTATAACCTAGATCAAATCCTGGAAACCATGGATTGCCACAAATAAAATAAATTGATTGACTTTTGTGCTTAGTTTCCTCATATATTAAAATGAAAATAATGATAGCACTTGCCTCATAGGGTTGTTATATGTAAATATGTTTATATATATATATATGTGTGTGTGTGTGTGTGTGTGTGTGTGTGTTTGGGCTCCCAAATCACTGCAGATGGTGACTGCAGCCATGGAATTATAAGATGCTTACTCCTTGGAAGAAAAGTTATGACCAACCTAGATAGCATATTCAAAAGCAGAGACATTACTTTTCCAACAAAGGTACATCTAGTCAAGGCTATGGTTTTTCCTGTGGTCATGTATGGATGTGAAACTTGGACTGTGAAGAAGGCTGAGCACCAAAGAATTGATGCTTTTGAACTGTGGTGTTGGAGAAGACTCTTGGGAGTCCCTTGGACTGCAAGGAGATCCAACCAGTCCATTCTGAAGGAGATCAGCCCTGGGTGTTCTTTGGAAGGACTGATGCTGAGGCTGAAACTCCAGTACTTTGGCCACCTCATGTGAAGAGTTGACTCATTGGAAAAGAATCTGATGCTGGGAGGGACTGGGGGCAGGAGGAGAAGGGGAGGACAGAGGATGAGATGGCTGGATGGCATCACTGACTCAATGGACTGAGTTTGAGTGAATTCCGGGAGTTGGTGATGGACAGGGAGGCCTGGCATGCTGCAATTCATGGGATCACAAATAGTTGGACACGACTGAAGGACTGAACTGACTGACTGACTCCTTGGAAGGAAAGTTATGACCATCCTAGATATCATATTCAAAAGCAGACATACTACTTTGTCAACAAAGTTTCATCTAGTCAAGGCTATGGTTTTTCCAGTGGTCATGTATGGATGTGAGAGTTGGACTGTGAAGAAAGCTGAGTGTCAAAGAATTGATGCCTTTGAACTGTAATGCTGGAGAAGACGCTTGAGAGTCCCTTGGACTGCAAGGAGATCCAACCAGTTCATCCTAAAGGAGACCAGTCCTGAGTGTTCATTGGAAGGACTGATGCTGAGGCTGAAACTCCAGTACTTTGGCCACCTCATGTGAAGAGTTGACTCATTTAAAAGACCCTGATGCTGGGAGGGATTGGGGGCAGGAATAGAAGGGGAAGACAGGGGATGAGATGGCTGGATGGTATCACTGACTCGATGCACATGAGTTTGGGTGAACTCCGGGTGTTGGTGATGGACAGGTAGGCTTGGCGTGCTGCGATTCATGGGGTCTTAAAGAGTCAGACACAACTGAGTGACTGACCTGACCTGAACTGAACTGAACATATATAACATGTTTAAGAAAGTGCCTGGCACATAGTAAACACTTTTATATGTGTTAAGTGTTTGAAGAAGTTGTTTCACTCTTGGTCAGAATTTCTAATCTATGTGGAAAAAAACTCTTCAAGCCACTGGTAATAAAATATTTCAAAATTATTCATATCACTCTGTTATTTCCCCTTCCTCTCTCCTTTAGAAAACACACACACACATACACACACACACACACACACACACACACACTTCCCCACTATTTGATCTGGAACCCGATTTCTATAGCCATCAGAGTCAGTGGCTATAGAAATTTATATTATTTAGTAAATTCCATCAAGCCTGGACTGCATAATACAATTTCTAAGGATTTAAAGGCATATATTGTCAAGTAACATACTAAATCATAATTTTGTTTTTTAAAGAATATTTAACTTTTATGAATTTAATGTTTAATTCTTCTAAAGAAAGGAAAGCAAGTTTGGTCTACAATATGATGTGGTATTTGATATAAATATGTACAGACAATGTTCATGGGAAAAATAACATTTAAAACATGAGTTTATAAGATTTGTAATAAACAACCAGAGCCAACTGTAGTTACAGAGAAAATATGTGAAAGAAAAGGATTGTTACTCTATATAAAGTTGGACTTTTTCCTACTTAGTATTTTCCAACCTAAGGAAGTGAACATAATCTGAAAGACTATTCAGATTAGGTAAATGAATCATTATTGATAGGTAATAGTCTTAAATCCACTATTTTAAGATAAAATCATCATTTATTGTGTGAATATCACATTAAAAAGCAATTTCTGTGTTCTAGAAAAGTACTTCCACACAAGTCATCTACTAACTGCATGGTTTAGATTTAACATAGTTTACACAGGAGGCTCTAAGTTATAGCTGATTTAGTGGGTTTCTTCTCTGTTCCTTATATGCTAAGCAATTTGTTTCAACAATTCTGTATTTAATTGTGGAAAATTGATACAATAGCATCTTGAAGACACATTTTTATTTTAGGACCAGAACATTATTATTTGAGGATTTTCAACACCTGATTTTAAAGATAATGTCAAGATTTATCTGAGTGATCTTATTTGGTCATTAATCATATGTTATAATACAGTTTTCTGAATGTTGAGCTTTAAGCCAACCTTTTCACTCTGAGCTCAACATTCAGAAAACGAAGATCATGTCATTTTGTCCCATCACTACATGGGAAATAGATGGAGAAACAGTGGAAACAGTGTCAGACTTTATTTTTCTGGGCTCCAAAATCACTGCAGATGGTGACTGCAGCCATGAAATTAAAAGACGCTTACTCCTTGGAAGGAAAGTTATGACCAACCTAGATAGCATATTCAAAAGCAGAGACATCACTTTTCCAACAAAGGTTCGCCTAGTCAAGGCTATGGTCTTTCCTGTGGTCATGTATGGATGTGAGAGCTGGACTGTGAAGAAGGCTGAGCGCCAAAGAATTGATGCTTTTGAACTGTGGTGTTGGAGAAGACTCTTGAGAGTCCCTTGGACTGCAAGGAGATCCAACCAGTCCATTGTGAAGGAGATCAGCCCTGGGATTTCTTTGGAAGGAATGATGCTAAAGCTGAAACTCCAGTATTTTGGCCACCTCATGTGAAGAGTTGACTCATTGGAGAAGACTCTGATGCTGGGAGGGATTGAGGGCAGGAGGAGAAGGGGACGACAGAGGATGAGATGGCTGGATGGCATCACTGACTTGATGGGTGTGAGTCTGAGTGACCTCCCGGAGCTGGTGATGGACAGGGAGGCCTGGCGTGCTGCGGTTCATGGGGTCGCAAAGAGTCGGACACGACTGAGCGACTGATCTGATCTGATAATACAGTTTACGAGATTAGACTCCAGCTCCGACATGCCTTTGTTCTATGCTTCCTTTTTCTTATGGAATTTTTTTATAGTATTAATAATGTTCAGCATCAGTTCAGTTCAGGTCAGTTCAGTTGCTCAGTCATGTCCGACTCTTTGCAACCCCATGAATCGCAGCACGCCAGGCCTCCCTGTCCATCACCAACTCCCAGAGTTCACTCAGACTCACGTCCATCCAGTCAGTGATGCCATCAAGCCATCTCATCCTCTGTTGTCCCTTTCTCCTCCTGCTCCCAATCCCTCCCAGCATCTGAGTCTTTTCCAATGAGTCAACTCTTTGTATGAGGTGGCCAAAGTACTGGAGTTTCAGCTTTAGCATCATTCCTTCCAAAGAAATCTCAGGGCTGATCTTCAGAATGGACTGGTTGGATCTCCTTGCAGTCCAAGGGACTCTCAAGAGTCTTCTCCAACACCACAGTTCAAAAGCATCAAATCTTCAGCGCTCAGCCTTCTTCACAGTCCAACTCTCACATCCATACGTGACCACAGGAAAAACCATAGGCTTGACTAGCCGGACTTTGTTGGCAAAGTAATGTCTCTGCTTTTGAATATGCTATCTAGGTTGGTCATAACTTTCCTTCCAAGGAACATATTAAATATTAGAGGGAAATATTTTAAATTTAATTTTATTTTTTAACACCAAAAACTTTTTGTGTTGGGGTATAGCCAATTAACAATATTGTGATAGCTTCAGGTAAACAGTGAAGGGACTCAGCCATACATATACATATATCCATTCTCCTCAGTTGGAAATATTAAAGGCAGTCCTTATGCAGCAGATATGACCCTGAAGATGGGTATAGATATTCTTTTTCTCCTTGGTAGACCAATAAACTGAAACATAATTTCCCATCTAATTACAATATGATTTCAAAGTTTATTTCCATTAAAATGTTTTTATTCTGAGGCATGCCCTCAAGCTTATGAATGGGGCAAAAGCTTTAAAGTAACAACACAAAAGGTTAGATTAAAGCTTCAGCACTATATACTCAGAAAATCAATTATTGTCGTGACTGAATAATATATATTGCCAAAAACTTGTGTTTCAAGGCGATACTTAACAAAAGACGCTTCATATTACTAAAGAAGCTTCAAGTGTACTTTTTGAACAACTTTTTTTCTGTGGGGTTCCCTGAAGATTTTTTTATAGCCTTGTTTGTTTATCTCCCCATCTTTAGTAAAGATTGTTCTGTTTAGTAGATTTAAAATTTATATTCACTTTCACTTACAGTCATGGTTTGCTCTCTCTATAAATTAGCACTCCCTTACTTCATTCCTCCCTCAAACATGTTACTATTGTTCAATCTTTTAGAAGAGAAATTGTGTGAAGCAAAGTTTTGATGATAAGGGGAAGCAGTATCCAGTTAAAACATCAAAAAGAAAATACAATACCCAAGGAAGAAAATTTACTTTGGCACCAATATTATAGTATGAAGCAAAGATTCTACTGTATGCATGTGTGCTTAGTTGCTCAGTCTTGTCCAACTCTTTGTGACCCCATGGACTGTAGCCTGCTAGGCTCCTCTATCCATGGGATTCTCCAGACAAGTATACTGGAGTGGGTTGCCATTTCCTACTCCAGGAGATCTTCCTGACTCAGGTACTGAACCTGCATCTCTTGTGTCTCCTGCATTGGCAGGCAGATTCTTTATCTCCAAACCACCTAGGAAACTTATCCTCCTGTATGAGCACTTTATTACAGTTAAGATAATGTTGTAAGGTGAAGGTGGCTACCATTCTTCTTTATGTAGAGGGTATAATTTCACATGAAAAGTTAAGATTGCTCATTACCACAGTTCTGCCAGTCACCTGGGATGAGTTTTGAAAGAGGAAACCAGGATTGTTATTTTTATTTTAACCTTGGCAATAAAGGGGATCAAGGTGTTTAAAATAGCAAATTCTGTGCTAGAAGTTGAACACATTTTTTGTGGTTGCAGTATCTGGCTAGGAAGTGGGGATCTATGCAAGTTACCTAGATATTTAACCAGCCCCTTTAAGTTTGTTTTGATTACTATAACATTGTTCTGAGACAGGGTAGTAAATGGTGCAGGTCCTGCCAGTCTTGGGAAAGATGTAGAGTCAGAAGCCTATGCTTTGAAAGCTGGACTTCTGAATTTGTGCATTTTCTTTTTTATTCTTAATATTTGTGAAGCCAGGGAAATTAGGCAGGGAAAAAAGACATAAAGACATCCAAGTTGGAAAGAAAGAGGTAAAATAATCTCTATTTGCAGATGACATGATTTTATAAACAGAGGAAACTATAAGGAAGCCAAAAAAAAAAAAAAAAAAAAAAACCTGGTAATTCTAATATATAAGTTTAGCAAAATTGCAGATAAGAGATCAATATTAAAAACTCAGTTGTATTTCTATACACTAGCAGTAAACAATGCTAAATTGAAATCAAGAAAACAATTCATTATAGTTTCAAAAATGATAAAACACTTAGGAATAAATTTGATCAAGGAAGTGCAAAGTGTGTACATGAAGAACTATAAATACTATGGAAAGAAATTGTTCTTGGGTATAGTTTCACATTTGCAAGATGAAAAACTTCTCGACAACTATTTCATAGCACTACAAATAAACTTAGAACCACTGAATTTTAGACTTAAAAAATGAATAAGATGACAAATTTTAAATTATTTTATTTTTACCTCAATAAAAATTATTATTTTTATTATTTAAAAAAGAAATTAAAGACATCTTAAATAAATGGAAAGACATCCGTGTTCATGGATTGGAAGGAAATTTTGTTAATATGGCAATGTTCCTCAAATTTACTTTCATACTATTATGATCTCTATCAAATTCCAACTGTCTTTTATTTTGTAGAAACATACATGATGATTCTAAAACTCATAAAAATTGTAAGGGACTGGGAACAAAGTTGAAGAACATATACTTTCTAATGTCAAAACTTAATATAATGTTATAGTAGTCAAAAGTGTGGTACTGACATGATGAAAGACATATAGATCAATGGTATAAAATTGAGAGTTCAAAAATAAACCAGTGCACTTATGGTCTATTGATTTTTGAACAGTGCCAGGATCATCCAAAGGGGAAATAGTCTTTTCAAGAAATAGTGCTTGCAAATGAATTAATCTGGGATCCTACTTCACACTATACACAAAATTTAACAAGATGTATCAAAAGCCTAAATGCAAAAGATAAAATATAAAACTCTTTATATGGGTATATATCTTTGTGACCTGGAGTTTGGCAACTCCAGATTCTTAGATATGTCACCAATAACAAAAGCAGCAAAAGGAAAAATAGATAAATTAGATTTAATAATAATAATAAAAAAACCTTTCTGTGCATCAAAGGATTCTATAAAGAAAGTTAAGACCACCCACAGAATGGGAAAAATATTTTGCAAATCATTACATCTGATAAGGGATTTCTATCGAAAATATATACATGTCTTACAACTTAGTACTAAAAAGACAATCCAAGTAAAAACTGGGTTAAAGGTTTGTTATACATTTTTCCAAAGAAGTTATCCAAATTGCCAATAAGCACATGAGAAGATGCTCAACATCATTAGGGAAATGCAAATAAAAATTAACATGATTTTGATCACTCCGAAATCACCTCATTAAGATTTCCCTAATAAAAAAGACATCAGTGTTCCCACCAACAATGTAAGAGGGTTCCCTTTTCTCCACACCCTCTCCAGCATTTATTGCTTGTAGACTTTTGGATCACGGGTGGGATGATTTGGGAGAATGGCACTGAAATAAGTATAATATCATATATGAAATGAGTCGCCAGTCCAGGTTCGATGCCTGATACCGGATGCCTGGGGCTGGTGCACTGGGATGACCCAGAGGGATGGTATGGGGAGGGAGGAGGGAGAAGGGTTCAGGATGGGGAACACATGTATACCTGTGGCAGATTCATTTTGATACATGGCAAAACCAATACAATATTGTAAAGTTAAATAAAATAAAAATAAAATTAAAAAAAAAAAAGACAGACGGCAAGGATGTGAAGAAATTAGAACACTCATATATTGCTGGTCAGAATAAAAAATGCTGAAGCCACTTTGGAAAACTGTCTGGAAGTTCCTCAAAAAGTTAAACATAGACTTACTATATAGTTCTGTGGTTCTACTCCTGGCTATATAACCAGGAGAAAGGAAAACATACATGTACACAAAAACTTGTACACAAATGTTCATAGCATTATTTATAATTGATAAAACAGAAACAACTCAAATATTCTTCAACAAACAATGTAGTGTATCAATGCAATATATTATTACTCATCCATAAAAGAAATGTAGCAATGATACATGCTACAACATGAATGAATCTGAAAAATTATTCTTAGTAAAATAAGCCAGACACAAAAGGCCATGTATTGCATGATTCCATTTCTATGAAGTGTCCAGAATAGGCAAACACATAGATACAGAAAGCAAATTAGTTGTTCGGGCCCAGTGGTGGGACTGGTTGAGGGGAATGGAAAGAGACCTCTAACTGGTACTTTCTTATTTTGGTGATGAAAATATCATGGGATTAGACAGTGGATAGTGATAGTGGTTGTACAACATTGTGAATATACTAAAACCATAGAATCATACATTTTGAAAGGGCTAAAATGGTGAATTTTATGCTTATTTTATCTCAGTGAAAATTCTTAAAAATATTTTCATGAACATCACAATAGAAACCAGGAGGGATGGTACAGGAAGGGAGGAGGGAGGAGGGTTTGGGGTGGGGAGCACATGTATGCCTGTGGCGGATTCATTTTGATGTATGGCAAAACCAATACAATATTGTAAAGTTAAACAAAATAAAAAATTTTAAAAAAGCATTATAATATTTCACTAACTGCAATTTTGGAGATATAACAAACTACAATCATCTTTGAAGATAATTTTATTAAGATAAATCCAATAAAATGTTGTGAATACACATATTATCAGAACTTCCTTTCTGAAATAAACATTTGTATTTCTTTTAAAAATGGAATTTCAATTGCATTTTTCCCAAGTAATATCACAGTTATATTTGGGAAAGATAATTCTAACTCTTACCGTTACATGAAAATACTTCACTTTCTTTATAAAAACAACCTAGAGAACCACAAGAATTTTTGAGGAAATTCTTTTGGGATCTCTGAAATTTGTGAAATTATCACGTATAGGAGTAAAATTAAAATTCAAAGATTTAACATATAAATTACAGAAAAGGGTATTCACTGACAAAGCATATTTTGAAAGCATATTTTTTCTATATATTCCACCATTATAATCACAAAGTTTATAGATAATAATTCAATGTAAGGAACTTTGTGACTAATGAACAGTATGAAGATGTTTTTAAACTAAATTGATGTTAAAGAAAAGCTGTGTCTATAAAATATTTGTTAAAAATATTCATCTCTATTAACATTATAACATAGAGGTATATATTACCAAACTATGAAACCATATAGGGCAGCTTTAAGCAATACTCTGAGACTCTTCTTTTTTTCCATCTTCTTTTTAGACCTCTTCTCTTTTGGTTATTTCTTTTCTAATTTCAGCCTTGCTTTCATCTTTTACATCTCCTCCATCTTCTTTTCCATTTTCTTTCTCTTTTCCTTCTTTCTTTTTTTCATCTTCCTTCTCATTTCCACCATCATCCCTTTTTCTATCTTCATCCTTTTTTCCAGCTTCTCCCTTTTTTCCATCTGTTTTATCTTTTCCATCTTCAGATTCTTTGCCATCTTCTTTCCCTTTCCCATCTTCATTCTCTTTTTATCTCTTTTTTCTTTTTCATCTTCTTCCTCTTTACCATCTTCTCCTTTCCCTTTCCTATCTTTACCCTCTTTTCCATCTCCAGTTTCTTTCTTGTCTTCTTCCTCTTTTCCATCTTCTTCTTTCTCTTTTCTCCCCTCATCTTTTTTTTCATCTTCTTTCCCTTTTCCATCTTTTCCTTTCACTTCTTCTGTATTTTGATCTCCATCTCCTTTATGATCTTCTTTTCCATCTTTTGCCATTGCCTCTTTCTTTTCTTCTCCTTCTTTGATATCTTCAATTTTTTCTTCTTTTATTTCCTCTATTTCTCTTTCAGGAACTGGTGCCTATAATGAATATAGAACAAAAAACAAGATTATATTTTTAAATATGGAACCAAGACAGAATTATAGCTATTTTATTAAAGAAAGTACTTTCCCTGGGGAAAAGGCCTCCTAAACAACATGTCATAAGGAAGTATTATATGAAATAGGATTAATTAAAGTATCTCTACATACTCATGCACAAATAGATATTTGGAACAATAAATTTGGAAAAACCTATTCATATAAATAATTTTCATTACAAATATGAGGAAACAGAGTAAATACAGAAAAAAATGACATATTCTCTATCAATAATTCTCAATGAGTGGTATACACATATACAAAATATATTTCTTGAAGAAATAATACATTTTATTTCTATATTGGTGATATTTAGTTTTACTTTGTAAAAGTTAGTCGAAAAGTCTTTTACCAGATATCATAGGATCAGTTACAAAGATTTTCCCTATATGCACAGGTTTGATTTATAGATTGGCATTAAATCCCATTTTCATTGTTTTAACTATAATATTGAAAAATGTGATAAGATAAATATGCAAAGCAAGATCTATTGGAAACATAAACATACTGATTTGTTTTGCAATCTAAAGAGGGAATAAGACTCATATGATCTCGAAAAGGCATTTACAAATAGCCCATGTACTGACAAAAGGAATAGAGGATCAGTCTATATTTAATAGGACAGTCATTAGATTATCAAGTCATGATCACTGGCATTGTTCTGTTAATATCAGTGCTAACCCACTGCTCCCATACCCATTCCTGAAAATACTCAAATATTAAATTCATATTCTTTCTTATTCTCTTATTTACCACTATACTATATGCTGTACACAGAATGCATGTGTCCCTCAAAATTCATATGAGGAAACCTAATTTCCAATGTGATTGTATTTGGAGGTGAGGTCAATGGAAGGTGATTAGGTTATGAGGGTAGAGCCCTCATGAAAGGGATTTATATCCTTATAAAAGAGGCCCCAGAGAGCTCTCTCACCCTTTCTATGGTGTCAAGACACAGCAAGAAGACTGCTATCCATAGACCACGAAGCAGGTCCTCTGTTCAGTTCAGTCATTCCGTCGTGTCTTACTCTTTGTGACCCCATGAACCGCAGCACTGCAGGCCTCCCTGTCCATCACCAACTCCTGGAGGTTACCCAAAATCATGTCCATTGAATCAGTGATACCATCCAACCATTTCATCCTCTGTTGTCCCCTTCTCCTCCTGTCTTCAATCTTTCCCAGCATCAGGGTCTTTTCAAATGAGTCAGCACTTCTCATCAGGTGGCCAAAGTATTGGAGTTTCAGCTTCAACGTTAGTCCTTCCAATGAACAGCCAGGACTGATCTCCTTTAGGATGGACTGGTTGGATCTCCTTGCAGTCCAAGGGACTCTGAAGAGTCTTCTCCAACACTACAGTTCAAAAGCATCAATTCTTCGGTGCTCATCTTTCCTTATAGTCCAGCTCTCACACCCATACATGACCACTGGAAAAACTATAGTCTTGACTAGATGGACCTTTGTTGATGAAGTAATGTCTCTGCTTTTTAATATGCTATCTAGGTTGGTCGAAACTTTCTTTCCAAGGAGTAAGAGTCATAATTTCATGGCTGCAATCACCATCTGCAGTGATTTTGGAGCCCCCCCAAAATAAAAGTCAGCCACTGTTTCTACTGTTTCCCCATCTATTTGCCATGAAGTGATGGGACTGTACGCCATGATCTTAGTTTTCTGAATATTGAGCTTTAAGCCAACTTTTTCACTCTTCTCTTTCACTTTCATCAAGAGGCCCTTTAGTTCTTCTTCTTCACTTTCTGCAATAATGGTGGTGTCATTGGCATATCTGAGGTTATTGATATTTCTCTTGGCAGTCTTTATTCCAGCTTGTGCTTCTTCCAGCCCAGCATTTCTCATGATGTACTCTGCATATAAGTTAAATAAGTACGGTGACAATATATAGCCTTGACATACTCCTTTTGCTATTTGGAACCAGTCTGTTGTTCCATGTCCAGTTCTAACTGTTGCTTCCTGACCTGCATACAGATTTCTCAAGAGGCAGGTCAGGTGGTCTGGTATTCCCATCTCTTGAAGAATTTTCCATAGTTTATTGTGATCCACAGAGTCAAAGGCTTTGGCATTGTCAATAAAGCAGAAATAGATGTTTTTCTGGAACTCTCTTGCTTTTTCCATGATCCAGCAGATGTTGGCAATTTGATCTCTGGTTCCTCTGCCTTTTCTAAAACCAGCTTGAACATCAGGAAGTTCACAGTTCACCTACTGTTGAAGCGTGGCTTGGAGAATTTTGAGCATTACTTGACTAGTGTGTGAGATGAGTGCATTTGTGCAGGTCCTCAGCAGATACCAAACATGTTGGTACCTTGATCTTGGACTTCCTAGCCTTTAGAACTAAAGGAGAAATAACTTTCTGCTATTTATAAGCCACCCAGTCTGTGGTGTTTTGTTACAGCAGCCTGAACAGACTAAGACACTATGGACACATACTCATTTAATGTTTCTCAGCTTTTAAACTACAAGGCAAATAAGATTTCTTTCAGTTGAACCCATCGTTAAACTGTCAAATGGACAAATTGGAATATACCTCTATAATTTTGGCCCCTCCATTTTCAGCAGTTTCATTGTTGTATTCTTTAACAAGTTCTTTCTTGGTTTCAGCTATGGTTTTGGCACTTGCATCTGTGTTTTTTCCCATTATATCATTTTTGGTCTTCATTTTCTGTCCAGCAACACACAAAAAAATAAAAAGATAAATACACAATTTAATTGGTATGTTGATTAAATGGCACAATTATTATACCAACAGTTTAAAATACGTTCAGTGCCATTATAAACTTGAAATGGCATTAAAATTAATACTATTCCTCTTATATAAATCAAAGTTTCTCTCAGATGAAAAGCAACAAGTTAGAATGCTTACCAGTAGCTGCTGCTGCTACTGCTAAGTCGCTTCAGTTGTGTCCAACTCTGTGAGACCCCATAGACGGCAGCCCACCATGCTCCCCCGTCCCTGGGATTCTCCAGGCAAGAACACTTGAGTGGGTTGCCATTTCCTTCTCCAATGCATGAAAGTGAAAAGTGAAAGTGAGGTCGCTCAGTCATGTCTGACTCTCAGCGACCCCATGGACTATAGCCTACCAGTCTCCTCCATTCATGGGATTTTTCAGGCAAGAGTACGGTACTCAAGGCCAATTGCCAGCATCGGGTTAAAATTTGATAAATTAATTATCTTTGATTAGAGGGGACCAGTTTATCCTGTCATGTCTAATAATTAGCAACAGGGTTTTTGATTGCAGAGCCTCCAATGGTAATAATTATGAAAAATACTAAGTTAGGGACAGCACCAATTTAAAGACATTTAAAAGAGATCACTTGGGGATATTAGTGATACAATATTTAGGGCTACACATTTTAGAATGATTTGAATCATAATTTCTTTGCAAGAAAGCTCTTTGCCCTACGTGTGTATGTGGTAGAAAGAGCACTGGATTAAGGGGCCAGCAAACATGTGTTTTAAATCTGGATCTGTTTCTTGCTTGATGTGACCTTGAGCAAAAGCATAAATTTCTCTGTGCTTATTTTTTCAAATGTAAGAGAGAGTAATACCACCTACCTACCAGGATGTTGTAAGAAGCAAATGATAAAATGTATGTGAAATTACTTTGGAAACTGTAAAATGCAATATAGATATATATTATTATCCTTTTAACATATGAGAAACTGAGAGCCAAGGAGGATGAAGTGTTTTTATATTATGTCTTATTCTAGCACTTTTTTTAAAAAGAAGAAATAAACAGTGTTTACTATTTTAAAAACTTATAAGTTGAATATTTAATTTTATAAATAGTGACCTTGAAATTTGAAATAGAGAAAAAACAAATAGAAACTTTTTCTTCTGTTGTCATTTACTGTGATTAATAAAACTATGGCCATAGTTTTAGCAAGGTTTTTTAATAAAGGACTTTAAAGCATTTTATGAATACAACTGTAATGTAGTTTCTTCAATCACAAAATTTGGGGATTAGATGATTTTTAACATTTCTGCTAGCCTTAATGTTTCATGATGTTAAGAATTCAACCCAAAGCCAGTGCTCTATTTCAACCCAGAGGGGTGAGATGGGGAAGGAAGGGGGGTTTAAGAGGGAGGGGACATATATCATATGTATTCCTATGGCTGATTCATGTTAATGTATGGCAGAAAACAACACTATATCATAATGTAATTCTCCTCCAATAAAAATAAAATTAAATTAAAGAATTCCACCTATCCTTAAAACATCAACAATGCCTCAATAAATAATTTTAAAAAGAAATAAAATCATATTATATTCACATTTACATGTAAATAAAGGTAAATATAGGGGGAAAAGTAAGCTTAATATTGAGGCTATCTCTATTTTTAATATTTTTCTAGCCACAACACCAGAGCATAGAAGCCTATATAAAATCAATTTTGTACATTTGAAAATAATGTATGTGAAAGCACTTTGCAAATTGTTCAGTATTATCAAACGTTAGTTACTATTATTATCACAAAACATTACTTTGGTTACTACAGTTTATACCTTGTGTTTTCCCAGGAGTATTGGTATTGTAACTGTATGAATTCAAAAGCATGTACATTTTACGGCCCTATCCAACTAAATTTTTGTTTTGTCTCTTCCTAGGGAAAATGTTAATATACAATAGACAACCACAGAACACAAACAAATATTTCCTACTCAAAGGGCTGACATGTACCATAGGGTATGATGTATAATGTAATATGGGGCTTCTCTGGTGGTTTAGTGGTAAAGTATCTGCCTGCCGATGTTGGAGAGGCAGGTTTGATCCATGGGTTGGGAAGATCCCCTGGAGAAGCAAATGGCAACCCACTCCAGTATTCTTGCCCGGGAAATCCCATGGATAGAGGAGCCTGGTGAGCTACAGTCCATGGTATTGCAAAATAGTCGGATACAACCTAGCAACCAAATCACAACAACAACAAATAATGTAATATATGACTAACTGAAAAGAAAACAAAGCAAAATGATCAACTTGTATGCCTTTCCAAAAAACTATTTCTGAAGAAAAGTAAGTTTCTCTCAATATTGCTTGCTAAATACTTACTCTTGGAGTTGATGTTCTTTTGGACTTCAAATCTGGTATAATGGGCACAGGCAACTGCGAAAAAAAAAAAAAAAAGAAGAAGAAGAAGAAGTGCAAATCATGGGGGAAGAAAGAGAAGACATCATAATTGAAGAAAGATCACTAACTGAAATTCAACTTCGTGATTAAAATAAATGAGTGTGGTTCAAACTGAAAACTAGGACAAAAATATTTCCTTGATGAGAAAGTTTTTCTTAAAATACCAAAAATAAATCTTGTATTAAATGACTCACATTGTCCAGGATCCTCTGAAGTCTAAAATTACATTTTACTATACATGGGCAAATTTTTATAATGACTACTTACAGCAGACAATCTGGCTGATCTTCTCTTTGGCTATAAGTTAAAAATAATTATCAGTTAAGAGAATTATGGATACATAAAACTAGAAATATTTATATGGTGGTGAAAATATTTAGTGTAACACTATATATATGTTGTCATTAACAAGTATCATGAGCTTGATTAGAATGTATCATTGCACTAATAAAAGTACAAGTTTAGATTTTTCCCTTCTCTGGACTCTTCATATGCTTAAGAAAAAAATTCCAAATTAAATTTCAACTGCTAGGCTAAATGAACACAATGGCTAGTAATAGTATATTTAGAAATGAAAATAAAGCCCTTTCTTGGAAACGGACAAAGCAATTCTTTAGTTAAAAGGAAGAAGCTCTCTCCAGATCTTAAACACAATATCATTCCAAGTCCCAAGAAGTATGGAGTTTTTGATACCTACTATTTATGAGAGATACCATTGGTATACCATATTGGTACTCATATGGTACAAATACACTAACAAGCATTTAGGTTTTAGTTGCTTATGTGTCAGTTTTATAAAACAAGTGAATTATTTCAGACAGACTCTAAAACTAAAGAAACTCACCTCTTGCTTCATATCACCTTGACCTGCAGCCTATACAGGGGAGAAAACCACACAGAAATAAGGTCATTGATATAAATGTATAGATCTGAAAATATTGCCTATAGATTGCAGTCG
Source organism: Tragelaphus eurycerus (assembly GCA_935064755.1). NCBI lineage: Eukaryota > Metazoa > Chordata > Mammalia > Artiodactyla > Bovidae > Tragelaphus > Tragelaphus eurycerus. The sequence goes on along the minus strand of CAKXYN010000046.1, from coordinate 10,361,110 downwards.
GCAATATAACAGCTTATGACTTTTTCCTGAATTTCTGCTCAAGTAGCCACCCGTTATTGCCTAGTAGCATGCTGTCTCAGTTCAGTTCAGTTCAGTCGCTCAGTAGTGTACGACTTTTGTGACCCCATGAATCGCAGCATGCCAGGCCTCCCTGTCTATCACCAACTCCCAGAGTTCACCCAGACTCATGTCAATCGAGTCAGTGATGCCATCCAGCCATCTTATCCTCTGTCATCCCCTTCTCCTTCTGCCCCAATCCCTCCCAGCATCAGTCTTATCCAATGAGTCAACTCTTCGCATCAGGTGGCCAAAATACTGGAGTTTCAGCTTTAGCATCATTCCTTCCAAAGAAAGCCCAGGGCTGATCTCCTTCAGAATGGACTGGTTGGATTTCCTTGCAGTCCAAGGGACTCTCAAGAGTCTTCTCCAATCAGATCAGATCAGATCAGTCGCTCAGTCGTGTCCGACTCTTTGCGACCCCATGAACCGCAGCACGCCAGGCCTCCCTATCCATCACCAGCTCCCGGAGGTCACTCAGACTCGCATCCATCGAGTCAGTGATGCCATCCAGCCATCTCATCCTCTGTCGTCCCCTTCTCCTCCTGCCCTCAATCCCTCCCAGCATCAGAGTCTTCTCCAATGAGTCAACTCTTCGCATGAGGTGGCCAAAATACTGGAGTTTCAGCTTTAGCATCATTCCTTCTAAAGAAATTCCAGGATTGATCTCCTTCAGAATGGACTGGTTGGATCTTCTTGCAGTCCAAGGGACTCTCAAGAGTCTTCTCCAACACCACAGTTCAAAAGCATCAATTCTTTGGCGCTCAGCCTTCTTCACAGTCCAGCTCTCACATCCATACATGACCACAGGAAAGACCATAGCCTTGACTAGGCGAACCTTTGTTGGTAAAGTAATGTCTCTGCTTTTGAATATGCTATCTAGGTTGGTCATAACTTTCCTTCCAAGGAGTAAGCGTCTTTTAATTTCATGGCTGTAGTCACCTTCTCCAATACCACAGTTCAAAAGCATCAATTCTTCGGCGCTCAGCCTTCTTCACAGTACAGCTCTCACATCCATACATGACCACAGGAAAAACCATAGCCTTGACTAGCCGGACCTTTGTTGGCAAAGTATTGTCTCTGCTTTTGAATATGCTATCTAGGTGCAAATGTATACCAAGATGCAAATGAATTCCCAAGACATGTTTATACAACTGATAGTCAATTTCATCCTTTTGTATAAACTGTTATCTCCTAAAACAAACTTTAATTTTAAAATCCACCTGTTGTAGCCCGTGTTAAAGCCAAACAGGATGAGGGAGGGCGAGCAGAATGAAGGGCGGAGCTTCATGCAATTTTCCCGTCTGTTTAGCCTCATGCTTGAGATGTAATTGTACTTATCTGACGCTCGCTTATCGCCTCCACGTTCTGGAGACAAGAACTACAATCCCCACAATGCTTTGCGGTGGCGGGGGGTTTACCTCTTTGTTACAACGTCACCGCGTTTTACTGAGAAGCCGGCTGCGGATTTTAAAACTTCCCGCCACTACCTGCTACAAGGTTGCTGTCAGCTCTGTAAAATCGCAAGATCCATTGCACAAGCCTAGAAAAGCGCAGCGGCGGGAATCACAGGAAGGGGGTTGGTGATTAGAAACCATTGCTTTCTGTCCTTTTAGACTGGGAATTACTAAGCTATTGCACGAGTCATACAGCCTCAGAGCACCGGGGAATTTCAGTCTTATTCCTATTTCTAAAAATAGGGAAGACAAACGAATAGAGAGGAATAATACTTTAAAAAAATCATAACGCCTTACAATAGCACAGTATTTTACAATTTTATCAAGCAACAAAACAGCTATCGATTTCACTTCTAAGGGACCCCGCTCCCCAACAAACAAACAAATCAACACCGAGTGTGATTTCTTTCTTGTCCAAGACAGGAGTCATGATTTAAGTGAGGGTTTGCAGGAGACCAGGAGGAGCCTGGTAGGCTGCAGTCCATGGGGTCGCTAAGAGTCGGGCACGACTGAGCGACGTCACTTTCACTTTTCACTTTCATGCATTGGAGAAGGAAATGGCAACCCACTCCAGTACTCTTGCCTGGAGAATCCCAGGGACAGAGGAGCCTAGTGGGCTGCCGTCTATGGGGTCGAAGAGAGTCAGACACGACTGAAGCGATTTAGCAGCAGCAGCAGCAGCAGCCCTTGAATAGCTCCTATCAATTATTCGTGTCTAAAGTGAGCAAATCTACGCTACCCCAAGATCAGCAATAGTTTATCTGACGCATTTCTCTTATCATTCTTCCACCTTTAGACAGTGAGCTTGGAGAGTCTCAGACCTCTTGGGCCTAAAGTTGCTATTACAATGGTGAATCTTTACCTTCTCCAGGACAGTTTGAAGTCTGCGCCGCCTGATGGCGCAGGATTACCACTGCAAAGCCATCTTTGCAGGCTTGACAAGAAGTGGAGGAGGGAAAAAAAAAAAAGAAAACGGGAAGAACAAAGGCAAATAAATACGGGAGAAAGCCATGGCCTTCGTTACCCCAAACGGGACGGTTCCCGGAAGAAAGCTGAAGGCTGAGGAGAAAATTAGTGCCTGAAAGTGTGGTTGAGAGAAGAGTTCTCCAATAGGGTAAGCGGAGGAAAGGGGGTGGGGTAGGAAGCGACAGCACAGCGCTATGGCTGTTTGTAATTCAGCGCGGAGACACCTCTCAAGCGATTCTTTCGCTTAAACAAAACAAGCCAAAAGTGAACTACTAGTTGCGTGAAAGACCATCCTCAACCTTATATTAACCGATATTTGCCCTTCCCTCCCCTTAGGCACCTCACAAAATCGAACTAGAAGCCAAAATGCTTTTTTAAAAAGTCTGCCGATTAGGAAATATGTATTTCAGTCGCTAATACCCCTTCTATCTTCCTATTTCACTTACCTTTCTTTTGGGCATTGTTGCAGCTCTCTATAGATCTTAGCAGAAAAAAAGCCGAACGCAGTCTCTACACGACCGCTCAGAGAGCAAATGAGTTTTCAATGAACTAATTAAAGTACGACCTGTACTTGCTTTCCAAAGGAAAAAAAAAAAAAAAAAAAAAACCTCTCGTTATTGGCAACATTAAACGCACCGAGACACAACCAAGCTACGTGAATGGTTAGCAGGAGTGGGAGCCAAATTGGAGTGACAGGCTGTCAGACCAATAAGGGGAGTGACCAGCCCAGGGGGCGTGGCCCACGGACTCTGGAAGCCCTCGAAGGCTGCCTGCTCCGACTGCTGGTGGGGTAGAGGAGCACCTTGACTTAGTGGACACAAAGGTCTGAAGCATAAATCTGGCGGGAAAGCTAGGATTGTCCTTATCGGTTCTCTTTTCTTTTTTTCTTTTATGTAGTAATAACAGGAGAAAATCACTATACTTGCTTTCTCCACGTTCTACTAAAGTTTCTTCCTGGAAGGAAAGTGCTTTTTCAGACAGGACTGGGCCTAGGCTCCAGTCTTTGCATTCTACCTTTGGCAGGAGGATATAGATGACATGAGAGGAGTATTCGTTCAGAAAGTAGAAAAGAGTGGAGCTGTTTCTCAGGTTGTGGGGACTTTGCGCCACACCAGAATTGTGGTCCTGGCAGGATCAGGGTGCCAAAACGGGGTATCTTTCACAGATGGAGAACCTCAAAACTTGGAACTGTAAGAGCAAGAGGAACCTGAAGGTGGAGACATCTGATAGATACCACTATCCCACTTGGTGGGAGTTCACCAATAATTCAATGGGACTCTGTGTGAGGTAATAACAAAGACTATCTGAAGGAAAAAGGCTGATACAATGGATTATGAATGCAAAGGTGGCATTTAGTGAAGGAACTCGGGAAGATACCATACATGAAAGTGTTTAGGGCACAGAGCCTGGACTAGGATAAAGCAATTAAAGCACTCGCTTCTGGTGCAAATTTAAGGATGCGCCCCAGACTCAGGAGATTAGGATGAGGCCATTGAGCTGAATCATCAAGTGTAGAATGCATGTGTTCTAAGTCGTTTCAGTCATGTCCGACTCTTTCCGACCCTATGGACTGTAGCCCACCAAGCTTCTCTGTCCATGGGATTCTCCAGGCAAGAATACTGGAGTGGATACCCATGCCCTCCTCCAGGAGATCTTCCTGACCCAGGGATGTAACATGCATTGGGAGGTGAGTTCTTTACCACTAGCACCACTTGGGAAGCCCCACAAGTGTAAGGTAGGATCTTATTTTTATTTAAAATTGATATTTTGTTTATCATCGAATTAAAAAAAAAAAAAACTTCAGCTCTTTAAAGTAGTGCATTAAACATTTATATTTATTATTGAGTTTTGGGGTGCCACTTATAATTTGTGCCTGAGTGCCCCCTAACCTCACCCTAATCCTAGTTATCTTTAGGGAGCTTTCTTCTCTAAAACAGGCTTTGATTTGCTTTCCAAAGATAGTTAGTGAGCCCTAAAGTTTGTTAGAATGGGGATGCAGATTGGTGAATAAGGTCCTTGAAGATAATAATGGGCAAAAATGTAGGATTTTGAACCACTTTCTCAGAATGCCTTGGTTTGGTTTTTAGTAACAGCTAATTGGACTGTGAAGAAAGCTGAGTGCCAAAGAATTGATGCTTTTGAACTGTGGTGTTGGAGAAGACTCTTGAGAGTCCCTTGGACTGCAAGGAGATCCAACCAGTCCATTCTAAAGGAGATCAGCCCTGGGATTTCTTTGGAAGGAATGATGCTGTAGCTGAAACTCCAGTACGTTGGCCACCTCATGCGAAGAGTTGACTCACTGGAAAAGACTCTGATGCTGGGAGGGATTGGGGGCAGGAGGAGAAGGGGATGACAGAGGATGAGATGGCTGAATGGCATCACCGACTCGATGGATGTGAGTTTGAGTGAACTGCAGGAGTTGGTGATGGATAGGGAGGCCTGGTGTGCTGCAATTCATGGGGTCACAAAGAGTCGGACACAACTGAGCAACTGAACCGAACTGAACTGAACTGGGTTTAACTATGTTCCAACAACAGCTGATATCCCTGTGCTGAAAGGTTGATCAAAAAAAGAAATTAAACTTCTGATCAGTTACTTAAAAGAAGAAATCCATTTGTGTTTGTGTGGATTTAAAGTTAGAATCATCAGTTTAAAAAGAAATATTCATAGCTGCTATAGAATACCAAAAAATCCCTTCAAACTAAAATGCAGCTTAAGAGAAGAACTGATCATTTTTACCAATTCCCATTCTTCCCCAGCACCTACAGAGTGGAATTAAAGAGATCAGGTAGTAAAGACTGACTGCAGCTCAGTTTCTCTCCTCCAACCTCAATGTGTTCTGATTCAAGTAGGTAAATCAGAAGGATATTTAAATTTTCCTTTCCCCACAGTTATTGGGATCATCCCTAGATTCTCTAGATGCCTCTTTTTTTCTCTTCTTTTTTTTTTAGTATTTATTTATTTTAATTGGAGGATAATTACTTTACAATATTGCAGTGGTTTTTGGTGAAGGCATTTTTGCGTGAACCTAGATATGTTTCAGGGAGAAGGCAATGGCACCCCACTCCAGTATTCTTGCCTGGAAACTCCCATGGATGGAGGAGCATGGTAGGCTGCAGACCATGGGGTCGCTAAGGGTTGGACATTACTAAGCGACTTCACTTTCACTTTTCACTTTCATGCATTGGAGAAGGAAATGGCAACCCACTCCAGTGTTCTTGCCTGGAGAATTCCAGGGACAGGGGAGCCTGGTGGGCTGCCGTCTATGGGGTCACACAGAGTCGGACGCGACTGAAGTGACTTAGCAGCAGCAGCAGATATGTTTCAATCATTTTATTTACCAAAAGTTAGAAAGTAACACAAAATTTGGATTCAATGTAAGGATTGCTTCATAAGGATAAGGAGAAGCATGAAAGGAGTAAAAAATGTGTCAACACTGGAACACATTCAACAAATTTGCATTTAGCATTATTTTGTGAGTTGGATTTTGTATTTATGGACTAGCCTATGAAACTCTGAGATATGCAAAGTTGCATCACGGTTTCTGCCCTTAAAAATTTAGGATAAAGCAAGCAGATACACACATATTTATAAATCAAAAAGTTGCTTGTATCATGTGATTGGTGCAATCTAAATTTAATAATAAAACAGAAGGAAACTATAATTTAGGACTGAGATCATTGGAGAAGTTTTTTGTTGAGGAGGTAGTATTTGATTTGGCTTTGAACTATTGGATAAACTGTTACAGCAAATGCAGAGGCAGGAAAACTGTGCTTGTTTGGGAACAGAATGCCTAGTCCAAGTGAATTGAAACAAATGATCATGAGGAATCTTGGGAGGCAAGGCTTAGTTTGAAGGCAAAGGAAAAATGTGCAGGTCAGTGGACTCTAAGATTCCTCTTAAGTTTGTCAGCAATTTTTCTTTTTGGTCAATTTCCCTTTCTTCTGGTCTAACCTGTTGCATCTGTGGTTTGTATCTTATCCAATTGAAAAAAGTCATGCATGCATAAGAAAATTTTCTAAGGTTGAAATATTTCTCTAATTTCTGAATACCACCCTCATGTTCTTCTTTTCAATTATTAACTATGATAGTCTTTTGTAGAAACCAATATGTCCAAGGCTTTTTTCCTTTGCTATATTATTACCTCCAATTGCAGTCCTATTCTCTTATACCTTTGCTTATCAAATGTCTATCAAGTAGTTCAAACCCAAGTAAAATTACCACTTCTTTGACAAAAGTCTTTTCCAATCATTTCAGTCCTAAAAGATTCTACCTTCTTGTTAAACCATATACTTTAAATTGTATCACTCACATGACTCAAGCATGAGTGTGTGTATATATATATATATCTGCTCTGCTCAGTCGCTTCAGTCGTGTCCGACTCTGTGCGACCCCAGAGACGGCAGGCCACCAGGCTCCCCCGTCCCTGGGATTCTCCAGGCAAGAACACTGGAGTGGGTTGCCATTGCCTTCTCCAATGCATGAAAGTGAGAAGTGAAAGTGAAGTCGCCCAGTCGTATCCGACTCTTAGCGACCCCATGGACTGCGGCCCACCAGGGTCCTCCATCCATGGGATTTTCCAGGCAAGAGTACTGGGGTGGGGTGCCATTGCCTTCCCCGATATATATATATATATATATATATATATATATATATATATATATATATATATATATATATCCTGAAGAATTCCCTAACTTTAAAACTATTTTTCTAAAATTGAGAAATTGTTCCTTAAGTACATTTTTTTTTTTTAAGTGAAAGTTGCTCAGTCGTGTCCAGCTCTTCGTGACTCCATGAAATTCTCCAGGCCAGAATACTGGAATGTATAGCCTTTCCATCCAGGGAATCTTCCCAACCCAGGGATTGAACCCAGGTCTCCGGCATTGCAGGTGGATTTTTTACCAGCTGAGTCACAAGGGAAGCCCAACAATACTGAAATAGGTATCCTATCCCTTCTCCAGAGGATCTTCCTGACCCAGGAATTGAACCAGAGTCTCCTGCATTGCAGGCAGATTCATTACCAACTGAGCCATCAGGGAAGCCCTAAGTAAAATTTTTACGTTTATATAATTGTCAAAGTAAGAATTTTGTTGGCTCATTTTAAAAAATACATTTACTTATTTCTCTTTTTAAATTAGTTATTTATGATAAGAGTGTTCTCTGTGCACTTGAGAAGAAAATGATAGATAACTAATAAAAATCTACTGTATAGCACAAGGAACTCTACTCAGTGCTCTGTGGTGACCTAAATGTGAAGGAAATCCAAAAACGAAGGAATATATCTATACATATAGCTGATTTACTTTGCTGTACAGCAGAAATTAACACAACAGGGTAAAGCAACTATAGTCTAATAAAAATTTTCAAAACAAATTGTTTATTAATGACAATGAAGGTTGATTGCTGGATAATTCTCCACAGGACTCTCTAATTTCCCCTGGTTATTAAGCATGCCTACTGCCACTATCAAAAATTACATTACCTGTAGCATGCCCATTTAGTAATTATTGGGAAATGATACAGGAAGATATGACAAATTATAACGGAAAAATACCAATATTAAAATGTTTGAGACAGAGAATCCAAAAGAAAGTATTAAATGTTTATGAGAAAAGGGTTTCTAGGTGATTAAGATAAAAGAGGTCTTCAAATGTTCTGTATCTTCATAGTTTAAAATGATATATATGTTGCATTATTGAAAGTTTTTCTCCAAATACTTCTTTGCATTCAATGGGATCTCAAAAATACTGTTTGATTAGTAACAACTATCTTTTTACATATTAAATTATCTTTAATTTTGGCATCATCCATTGCTATTCTAATATGTATTATATTTCTAAAAATTGAAAAAAAATAGAATTATCGTTATGTTAGCAAATAATGAGGAGATTATGTAATTAACAGTATGTAACTAAAATTTGTGTTTTACATGCATTGTCAGTTGGTATTTTCAGAGGGCAAAATAAATGGTAAATCTACAGTGGGCCAAAATACATAAATACTCTTATTTTTGAGACTTCTATAAAATTGATCTGAGTAATTTGCTAAGATTTCACTTAGCAAAAATGAAATCTTCCCATAACTTATGTTTATTCACTGTAGGCCAGAGACTAATAAAATAGTGAATTATTAATGAGTGATATGAAGGATCTGGAAAGTAGGTTTCCAATGGTAAAAGTAATGGAGCTGCTTTCTAGGGAAAATAAAGGAATATAAAACAGTTTTATGTTTTTATTGCAAAATTTCTACTACTTTCAAAGTGATTATTTGAGGGAATATTATTTTTAGGCTCTCAGACCTTAAAGCTTAAAGCAGGCTGTTGGAGATTGCTAGTTTAATCACTTTGAAATACAGATGAATAAATTCTAATCCAAGGAGTTAAATGACATGCCCAAGATCATCTATTAAATGCACAGTAGGTATGTTGGGTTGTGTACTAAAAAATGTATCTGTGGTTGTGATATTAACAATTATATAGCTTATGAAGAAATGTTAGTAACTATAAAGTCCATGGAATTCTCCAGGCCAAAATACTGGAGTGGGCAGCTTTTCCCTTCTCTAGGGGAATCTTCCCAGTCCAGGGATCAAACCCATGTCTCCCACATTGCAGACAGATTCTTTACCAACTGAGCTACAAGGGAGCCCAATAATACTGGAGTGGGTACCCTATCCCTTCTCCAGTGGATCTTCCTGACCCAGGAATTGAACCGGGGTCTCCTGCATTGCAGGCAGATTCTTTACCAACTAAGCTATCAGGGAAGACCAAACTATAAGGCATATTTGATAAATAAAGATTTTGTTCAATTCCAGTTTCTTAAAAATTCATCAGCCTGCTTCAGATATTTTTTAATGCTTATTTACTTTTTTATGATTATTTATGTTTATCAATAGATCCTTATTTCATCTATAGTCTTTTTAAAAATATAAATCATAGAATTTCATTTTTTAATAATATAACTTTTTAATTTATTTTAATTGGATGATTGCTTTACAGTATTGTGTTGGTTTCTGCCATACAACAATGTGAATCAGCCATAGGTATACGTATATCCCCACCCTCTTGAGCCTTCCTCCCACCCCCACCATCCCAGCCCTCTAGGTCTTCACAGAACACCAGGCTAAGTTACCTAACTGTTATACTATACAGCAGCTTCCCACTAGCTATCCGTTTTACATGTGGCAGTGTATATAGGTTAACGCTACTCTATCAATTTGTCACATTTTTTCTTTATGATCTTAAACTTGAATTTTCTAGTCAGTTTTCAGTGACCTCAAGAAAGTAGAAAAGGTAGGGGAGAGAAATTCTACTTTCACTTTTTGTTTTTTGGTCTAAGGTAATTCCAGGGAATGTGGATTTTTCACCTAGTGCTGTCACTTAAGTTGTGTATGACTCTTTGTGACCCTTGGACCATAGCCCACCAAGCTCCTCTGTCCATGGAATTCTCCAGGCAAGAGTACTGGAGTGAGTTGCCATGCCCTCCTCCAGGGGATTGTCCAAACCTAGGGATCAAACCCACATCTCCTGCAATGCAAGTGGATTCTTTATCCTCTAAGCCACCTGGAAAACCCTAGTTCCCTTAAATTTACTAAATTCTATCTACTGTAAGAGAGTTCCAGAAAAATATCTATTTCTGCTTTATTGACAATGCCAAAGCCTTTGACTTTGTGGATCACAATAAACTGTGGAAAATTCTTCAAGAGATGGGAATACCAGACCACCTGACCTGCCTCTTGAGAAATCTGTATGCAGCTCAGGAAGCAAGAGTTAGAACTGGACATGGAACAACAGACTGGTTTCAAATAGGAAAAAAGAGTACATCAAGGCTGTATATTGTCACCCTGCTTATTTAACTTCTATGCAGAGTACATCATGAGAAATGCTGGACTGGAAGAAACACAAGCTGGAGTCAAGATTGCCAGGAGAAATATCAGTAACCTCAGCTATGCAGATGACATCACTCTTATGGCAGAAAGTGAAGAGGAACTAAAAAGCCTCTTGATGAAAGTGAAAGAGGAGAGTGAAAGAGTTGGCTTAAAGCTCAACATTCAGAAAATGAAGATCATGGCAACCGGTCCCTTCACTTCATGGGAAATAGATGCGGAAACAGTGGAAACAGTGTCAGACTTTATTTTTTTTGGCTCCAAAATCACTGCAGGTGGTGACTGCAGCCATGAAATTAAAAGATGCTTACTCTTTGGAAGGAAAGTTATGTCCAACCTAGATAGCATATTCAAAAGCAGAGACATCACTTTGCCAACAAAGGTTCATCTAGTCAAGGCTATGTTTTTTCCAGTGGTCATGTATGCATGTAAGAGTTGGATTGTGAAGAAGGCTGAGTGCCGAAGAATTGATGCTTTTGGACTGTGGTGTTGGAGAAGACTCTTGTGAGTCCCTTGGACTGCAAGGAGATCCAACCAGTCCATTCTGAAGGAGATCAGCCTTGGGATTTCTTTGGAAGGAATGATGCTAAAGCTGAAACTTCAGTACTTTGGCCATCTGATAAGAAGAGTTGACTCACTAGAAAAGACTCTGAAGCCGGGAGGGATTGGGGGCAAGAGGGAGAAGGGGACAACAGAGGATGAGATGGCTGGATGGCATCACTGACTCGATGGATGTGAGTCAGAGTGACCTCCGGGAGTTGGTGATGGACAGGGAGGCCTGGCGTGCTGCAGTTCATGGGGTCGCAAAAAGTCAGACACGACTGAGTGACTGATCTGATCTGATAAAAAATTAACAGGAAATTCCCTTGTGGCCAAGTTGTTAAGGCTAGGTGCCCTCACTACATAGGCTCAATTTTGATCCCTAGCCAGTGAACTAAAATTCCACAAGCCACCCAGAGTGTTCCCCTTCTCCAAAAAAAGAATTAATAAAAAAATGTTGATAAATATCCTATGCTGTCCAATTGAGATTAGAGCCTATTTTCAATAAAAGTCAGTTAAGAAAGAGTGTAAGGAAGAATAGAGAAAATAAGATCCACTGAAGAAGAATCATTAAGAAATAATCTTTAAAGAGTCATTTTGAGGAAATTATTTATACATGTCTGTATTCTTAAATTCTAAGGACCTGGAGGAAAACATTTACTGCAAGGTTTTCCCTATTACTTATTTTTAAAGGAATCATCCTTTTTGTTTGTTTGTTCCTATCCTGTTTTTGTTCAATCTGTTTGTTAAACAAAAGCTGACATGCTTCACATATTTCCCATTTACTTAAAACCTGGGAAATTATAACTTATACTGAAGTTAGTAACCATTCAAGCAAATGGACATGCTCAATTTTTATAATTTTCGTGACAATAGTATAAATCTACACTTATATGTATATTTATTATTGTAAGTAAACTAAGTATATCTTTCGAGTTTCTTCCCTTGGTTTCAGTGTTAAATTATCTAAATGCAAATAAGAGGATATTAAAAAAAATTATGCCAGTAGTTTATTTGTTGGATTGTATTTTGTTTAGTCTCTTTCATGTATTGTATTCATTACTGATTCAAATTAAAGGGAAAATAGAATTACTCCCTCAGTCTCCTTTTGTTTTTTATGTTCTAGTTTACTTCTAAATTTATTGTAATTGTCACTCAGCACTTGATTTCTCCTGGATAAGGCCCACACTGGAGATTTTTAGAAAGTAATACATGCTATTTTGCTTCATTAGGCATGTTTTATTCTGTGAAAAACATTATTTGTGTAGCTCTTAAAAACAGAAACATTATTTTGTGAGTTTATGCCAACTTTTGCCCATTAAAGTAGCATCCTATTGTATTTAATCATCTTAATTTTATATTTAAAATATTTGTGCCAGGATAATTTCTTTAAATATTAATTTGTATATATTTTTTTCAATTCAAGAATTTAACCAAATTTTGTGTTTCTTCCCCTCAGCCAGTGACTGATGGCTGTGATTTGAGAACTACACTGGCTAAGTTCTTGGAATTGTAGAACTTGTTTATCAAAGGGAAGTTGTTGCTTAGTCTCTAAGTCATGTTCAACTCTTGTGACCTCATGAACTGTAGCCTGCCAGGATCCTCTGTCCATTCGATTTTCCAGACAAGAATATTGGAGTGGGTTGCCATTTCCTTCTATAGGAGATGTTCCTGATCCAGGGATCGAACCCCTGTTTCCTGTACTGCAGGCAGATTCTTTATCATTGAGCCACCTGGGAAATCTCTTATCAAAAGGAAGAACATGTCCCAAAGAGCAGAAGAGAAAAAAGAGCCATATTGTAGGAGACTTTGAACTTTTCTCAAGGCAGAGGCAGTGATAAGAAATGGGATAGTGAGACCAGACACTATTTGCACATAGTGTCCCAGAATGAAATGTGGCTCTGGAATGCCAAATTAGGTAGTGGAAATACTGTAAGAGGGATATTTCTGAGAATAATTGGAATAGAAGTGACTCAGAGACAGGTAGCAAACATCAGCACTGGAGAGAAGCACTACTTTATAAGCTCACCAACACAAACACATGCCCACTTCTTTTATCCTGGCCAGCACTTAGTGTCTTAAAATGTACTAATTTTCCATACATTTAGCTATGAATGAAGAACATCTTTATATATGTTTGATGGCCATTTGTATTTTTATGTGTGAATATTTGACAGTATCCTTTATTTTTCTATTTGATTTCTCTCTTTCATCTTTTGAACTTTTTATAGTGGTAGATTTATTTCAAACAAAAGATTTGAGTTTTTTATGTAGTCTTATCACTTTTTCTATATAACTTATTGGCTATATTTTTAAAACTTCACCATGCCAAAATTATAAACGTATCCATTTATACTTCTGTCTAGAAATTATATAGTTTCATTTTTTATATTTGAATATTTATTCAGTCCTCTGGACTTTACTTTTTTTAAAGAGTAATTGGGGATACAGTTTAGTTTTTCCCAAAATATAAGTCAGTTGTGTCAACATAAAACTTATCATCTATAAGTGAAGAAACTGAGGTCTAGAACAATGAAACGACTCATCTAAGATTTTTAAGTAAGCTGAGAATAGAAATCAGGTTTTTGACTTCAACTTTTGGCTTATAATTTTTCAAACAAAGTACACTGATTTATTGTCACCTCTTCTGCTTAATTAAGTACTTTCCTGGTTTGACAGTGTTGTGATTTAGTCTAACCTGGTAGAAACTGGATGAAAAACCTTCTTAATTATAAATAATTATTTGCTTGTCACCAGGAGTGTGAATTAGAAAATGATTTATTTCCTTGTATAGGAAGATCTATACCAGAAACTTCAGGGAGAGAGACCAGCTGTGCTTTAGATTAGTTCTTGGCATAAGTTGGAAAGGTAATAATCACTACACTATCGTGAGAGGGGTTGAGGTGGGAATGAGAGCAGGATGAGAGGGGGAACTTTTTTATATTTTTCTCTTGGATCAGACCTTCTTGAGTCACTACTTAGAGATTATTAGTAAGATATTTCCTAGTTTTCTCTAGATAAAATTAATAATGCCAGGTACTATTTATTGGAAGCTTACTATGTGCCAGGTGTTGTTTAGTTGCTAAGTCATGTCCAACATTTCTGCAACTCTATGGACTATAGCCCACCAGACTCCTCTGTCCATGGGATTTCCCAGGTGAAAGTAATAGAATGGATTGCCATTTCCTACTCTGGGGCATCTTCTAGACCCAGGGATAGAACCCCCAACTCCTGCATTGGAAGGTGGATTCTTTACCACTGAGCCACCAGGAAGAGTTTGTATATGTGTCAAATACTATTAGGCTTTATATGAATTATCTCTGGTCCTCAGTTTACACATGATACAGTTAGCAATTGTTGAATTGCCAGAATTCAAACTCATATAAGCTTGACTCTGGAGCCTGTTCTCTTTTATTTACATTTCAGTTCTTTCAACCTTTATTTTATCCAGTAGTTCTGCTTTTGAATCTTAATTCAGAAATTCATCATTATAAGAAAACTCAGCATAAAAAAATTTCTAATGTAATTAATTTGATAGAGAATTAATTATGTTTAGTTTCCTGTCTTGCAGTTTTAAATTTCCAGTTCTCTTTGAGACACAGTGCTACCTTAGCCCCAACTGTGAAATAGCTGCTAGATCAATGCTTATAGAATGTAATTATCCTGACCACAGCTCTAATCCACATTCATTCATTCCACAAATATTAACTGAGCACTTCCCAGGGCCCAGCCATTGCATTAGGCACTGAGGGGCACTGAGGATACAAAGATTATGCTCTGTCCTTAAGGAACTCCCAATTTATTATAGAGATAGGTGTGCCTACAAAAATTACAATATAATCTGAGATGTGATAATGTGAAAAATAAGGCATCAGAGTAAGAAGCAAAGGGAGGTAAAGACAATACAAGAGAGATGGTATTCTAAGTAAAGATTTACTAATAATTCTACATATTTTTACTTATCTTAAAGAAGTAATACTTGGTACAATACTGACATGCTAATTATTTATTTTTCGTAGCACACTTAAATAAGTATTAGAATACTTGCCAATGTATTCCCCCAAATTTTCTTGTGGACTACCTGTGGTACTGTGTCCACACTTTGAGAAGCATTCCTCTATTAGAAGCACTTGAATTGCTGCCAGAGGTCAGTGCAGATGCCTGGGATTTTTATATGATTGGACGATATTCAATGAACATTGGGCTATGTATTTTTCAGACAGTGCTGAATGGGGAGTTTCTTTTTTCTTGCTTGACTAGAGAGATGTGAGACTCCACCTTGAGTATAGCCAGGTAAACCCTTACAAAGTAACTTGCTGGAATTGAGGAGGACTATATAAGCGCCCAGTTAAAACAGAAAATATGATCTTTATCAGCTACTATTTTAGGCAAGCAAGGGCAGGTGTGAAATAGTTCAGTTTTCTTGCATACCTTATGGACTAGTTAAGACTGGCAACATATGATGAACGTACATAAACCACATAATTTCACCGACATATGAAAATTTAAAATCATAATATTTTAACTTAATAATTCTGTTTTTTGTTGTTGTTGTTGATAACTCACTTCAATATTTCAATTAAAAATTTAACTGGAGGTTAATTACTTTACAATATGGTATTGGTTTTGCCATAAAAATATTTCAATTAAAATTTTAAATATAAAAAGTTGTGATTTTACTAAACTGAATTTCCATTACAATTGCTTTATTACAATGAGCATGAAAATATCTGCTCATTTTCAATGAGTACCAAAAATGGATGAATCTATTGATGTTGAAGCCTTAAATAAATTTACATCTGGTAAACAAAAGTTACACACACACACACACACAATGTTTATGCATATTACAAAACTTTATTTCTTTTTTATTTTTATTTTTTAATTAATTAATTATTATTATTTTACTTTATATTTTACTTTATTTTTTTATTTATGGTTTTGCCATACATTGACATGAATCCACCATGGATGTACATGTGTTCCCCATCTTGGACCCCCCTCCCACCTCCCTCCCCATACCATCCCTCTGGGTCATCCCAGTGCACCAGGCCCAAGCACCCTGTATCATGCATCAAACCTGGAATGGCGATTCATTTCACATATGATATTATACATGTTTCAATGCCATTCTCCCAAATCATCCAGCCCTCTCCCTCTCCCACAGAGTCCAAAAGACTGTTCTATACTCTGTGTCTCTTTTGCTGTCTATCATACAGGGTTACTGTCACCATCCTTCTAAATTCCATATATATATATATATGTTATTATACTGTATTGGGTTGGTGGAGCCCGGTGGGCTGCCGTCTATGAGGTCGACAGAGTCGGACCATGACTGAAGCGACTTAGCAGCAGCAGCAGCAGCACACTGTATTGGTGTTTTTCTTTTTGGCTTACTTCACTCTGTATAATAGGCTCCAGTTTCATCCACCCCATTAGAACTGATTAAAATGTATTCTTTTTAATGGCTGAGTAATATTCCATTGTGTATATGTACCACAGATCTCTTATCCATTCATCTGCTGATGGACATCTAGGTTGCTTCCATGTCCTGGCTATTATGAACAGCAATGAACATTGAGGTATACGTGTCTCTTTCAGTTCTGGGTTCCTCGGTGTTTATGCCTAGCAGTGGGATTGCTGGGTCATATAGCAGTTCTATTTCCAGCTTTTTAAGGAATCTCCACACTGTTCTCCATAATGGCTATACTAGTTTGCATTCCAACCAACAGTGTAAGAGGGTTCCCTTTTATTCACACCCTCTCCAGCATTTATTGCTTATAAACTTTTGGATAGCGGCCATTCTGCCTGGCGTGAAATGGTACCTCATTGTGGTTTTGATTTGCATTTCTCTGATAATGAGTGATGTTGAGCATCTTTCATGTGTTTGTTAGCCAACTGCATGTCTTCTTTGGATAAATGTCTGTTTAGTTCTTTGGTCACTTTTTGATTGGGTCGTTTGTTTTTCTGGAATTGAGCTGCAGGAGTTGATTGTATATTTTTAAGATTAATTCTTTGTCCATTACTTCATTTGCTATTTTTTTCTCCCATTCTAAAGGCTGTCTTTTCACCTTGCTTATAGTTTCCTTTGTTGTGCAGAAGCCTTTAATTTTAATTAGGTCCCATTTGTTTATTTTTGCTTTTATTTGCAATATTCTGGGAGGTGGGTCATAGAGAATCATGCTGTGATTTATGTTGGAGAGTGTTTTGCCTATGTTTTCCTCTAGGAGTTTTAAAGTTTTTGTCTTACATTTAGATCTTTAATCTACTTTGAGTTTACTTTTGTGTATGGTTTTAGAAAGTGATCTAGTTTCATTCTTTTACATGTGGTTGACCAATTTTCCCAGAACCACTTGTTAAAGAGATTGTCTTTTCTCCATTATAAAGTCTTGCCTCTTTTGTCGAAGATAAGGTGTCCATAGGTGCATGGATTTATCTTTGGGCTTTCTGTTTTGTTCCATTAATCTATATTTCTGTCTTTGTGCCAGTACCATACTGTCTTGATAACTGTGGCTCTGTAGTAGAGACAGGCAGGCAGGCTGATTCCTCCTGTTCCATTCTTCTTTCTCAAGATTGTTTTGGCTATTCGAGATTTTTTGTTTTTCCATGAAAATTGTGAAATTATTTGTTCTAGTTCTCTGAAAAATACCGTGGGTAGCTTGATAGGGATTGCATTGAATCTGTAGATTGCTTTGGGTGGTGTACTCATTTTCACTATATGGATTCTTCCAATCCATGAACACGGTATATTTCTCCATCTATTTGTGTCCTCTTTGATTTCTTTCATCAGTGTTTTATAGTTTTCTATATATAGGTCTTTTGTTTCTTTAGGTAGATATATTCCTAAGTATTTTATTCTTTTAGTTGCAATGGTGAATGGAATTGTTTCCTTAATTTCTCTTTCTGTTTTCTCATTGCTAGTGTATAGGAATGCAAGGGGTTTCTGTATGTTGATTTTATATCCTGGAACTTTACTATATTCCTTGATTAGCTCTAGTAAGTTTCTGGTGGAGTCTTTAGGGTTTTCTATGTAGAGGATCATGTCTTCTTGAAACAGTGAGAGTTTTACTTCTTCCTTTCCAATATGGATTCTTTTATTTCTTTTTCTGTTCTGACTGCTGTGGCCAAAACTTTGAAAACTATGTTGAATGGTAGTGGTGAGAGTGGGCACCCTTGTCTTGTTCCTGACTTTAAGGGAAATGCTTTCAATTTTTCACCATTGAGGAAAATTTTAATATAAATGTAGCAGCTGGCTAAATATTGAACTTTAGCCTTCATGCTATGCTGTATTGCCATTTTTCAATTGTGTCATTGGACTCTTTGCTTACAATTATTAATTGCAACCAGTTTAGGACTTTAACATTGAGTTTCAACACTATCATTTGGTTTCATATTGAACTTGAATATTTCAATGAGTTTTAGATTTAACATTTGGCTTCTTTAATATTTTAAGTTTGCTATGGCCAAATTCCAAATTTCATTATTAGATTTACTGTTTTAATTAAATATCTTTATTGAAATGTAATTCACATACTATAAAATTCATCCAAAGTAAAGTGTACAAGTCAATGTATTTGTATATTAACAGAGTTGTGAAACTATCACCAGAATCACTTTTAGAATATTTAAATCACCTCCAAAACAGCATTTGTACACATTATCAGACACTCTCCATTCTCCCCTGATCCTCTTCCAAATTGGTTTGCATATTTAATACAATGTTTTAATTCATGTAAAAATTAAAGGGATTCATCTTGATGTATGGCAAAAGCAATACAATATTGTAAAGTTAAGAAAAATAAAATTTAAAAAAAAAAAAGATTTCAGATCACTTAATTGGTCCTTTCTGAAGATTGAACTCTTTATACTATTTATCCTGTAGAAGGTAGGGAGACTGACCTGAATATATATGACCCTGGTATTAACTAGAACTTTTTTTCTGACCAAATTTTTAATTTTATTGCTTTGTCAATTAAAGATCATTTGTTTAGATTCAAAAAAAAAATTAAACGGAGTCAGTATAGCTAAAGTAAAGAATAAAGTTAGAAGACTCACAGTTCCTAATTTCTAAACTTATTACAAAGCAACATTAAGACAGTGGCATGCTGTGTGCTGTGCTTAGCCTCTCAGTTGTGTCCAACTCTTTGCGACCCCATGTATCTCACCAGGTTCCTGTGTCCATGCGGATGATCCAGGCAAAAATACTGGAGTGGGCTGCCATGCCCTCCTCCAGGGATTCTTCCCAACCCAGAAAATGAACCCAGGTCTCCCATATTGCAGGCAGATTCTTTCCCAACGGAGCCACCAGGGAAGCCCAGACAGTGGCATAAGGATAAACATATAGATCAATGGAATCAATTTAAGAGTGCCGAAAATAACCATTATATATGTAACTGATTTTTCAACAAGAGTGCAAAAAAGATCAGTAGGAAAAAAAAGTCTTTTAAACAAATGGCATTAGAAAGAGTGGTTATCCACATGCAAGTGAATTAGACTTGTTCACACCATACACAAAAATTAACTCAAAATGGATCATATACAATGTGAGAGATAAAACAATAATACTCTTAGAATAAAACGTAGGAGTAAGCATTTGTGACCCTGGGTTAGGCAATGGTTTCTTAGATGTGACACACACATACATACATACACAAACAAACAAATAACAAAGGAAAAACAGATAAATTAGATTCATCAATATTAAAATATTTTGTACTGTGGGATATGATTAAGAAAGTGACTAGACAACCCACAAAATGAGAGAAAATATTTTCAAATCATATACCTCATAAAAGACTTTTATCCAGAATATAAAAAGAACTTGTAACAGAATCAATAGTAAAAGACAAATAACTCAATTTAAAAATGAACTAATGTCCTGATATGACTTAACAATTCCACTTCTAGATATATATCAACGAAAAATAAAAACATACATCTACACAGTCTTGTACATGAATATTTGCAACAGCATTATACATTATCGCCAGCAAGTAGAGAAAACCCAAATGTCCACTCACTGATAGATAAGTAAAATGTACTATATTCATACAATGGAATATTGCTCAGAAATAGAAAATAATGAAGTAATGATACATGCTACAATATGAATAAACCTTGAAAACAATACAGGCCTACCTCACAGATGCTACAGGTTTAATTTAAGACTATCACAATAAAGTGAATATTGCAATAAACGGAAGTCACATGATTTTTTTTTTTTGGTTCCCAGTGCATATAAAAGTTAGGTTTATACTCTAGTCTTAACTGTGCAATAGCATTATGTTTAAAAAATACATACCATAATTTTAAAATAGTTTATTGCTAAAATATGCTAACCTTTATCTAGCCTTCAATGAATTGTAATCTTTGTACAATAGTAACATCAAAATTTTATCACAGATCACCATAACAAATACAGTAATAATGAGAAAGTTTGAAATGTTGAGAGAATTACCAAAATGTGATACAGAAACACAAAGTGAGCAAATGCTGTAGAAAATGGTGCTGATAGGCTTGCTCAATGCAGAGATGCCACAAGACTTCAATTTGTTAAAAAAAAAAAAAAAAGCAATATCTGTGAAATACAATAAAGTGAAGCTCAATAAACCTCAAAGGTATGCCTGTTTATTAAGCAGGAAAAAAAAAAAAAAAAACAGGAAAAAAAAAGGCTGCATATGGTGTGATTCCTTTTATGTGAAATGTCCAGAAAAGCAAATCTATGGAGACAGCAAATGAATATGTTGGTGACTCCTGGGTTTGGTAGAGGTGGAGGGAGTTTTGAGGGATGGAGAGTGACCAGTAATGAGTATAAAGGTTTCCTTCTAGAGGAACAAAAATATTCTAAAATTGATTGTGATGGTTGTCACGCAACCCTGTTGTACTAAAAAGTATTGAACTGTACACTTTGCATGGATGAATTATATGGTATCTTAGTGAATGATATGTGGATATATTGAACGATATGTATCTTAAAGTTCTAAAGGTATACATGCATAGCATAGATTATTTTTTCTTCTTGAATTTTATAAATAGAGCAAAATTATCTTGATAACATCAGCAAATATTCAAGACAATGACATTTTAAATATGGGAAAAGTAAAAGGAGGCTCAATGGAAATACAATTTTCACACTTCAAAGTGCTAAAATGTTGAAACCAGTGGATTATAAGTCATATATGCATATTGCATTACACAGAGCAACCTCTATGAAAACTATACAAAGTTATACCCTCAGAAACACTATAAATAATTTAAGATAGAATCATCATGGCAAAACCCACCACAATATTGTAAAGTAATTAACCTCCAATTAAAATGATTTAATTTTTTAAATATTCAAGTAATAAACAAGGGAAGAGAAAAGAAACAGGATTGACAGTGTTGGGCTGCACTCCACACGTCTACAAGGCCTGTACTTGGCCAGATTCAAAACCAAAGAAAGAGTCAGCAACAGAGATAGCAATAGTTTAATGGATAGGGGGATCTTACATGTCTGAAGGTCTTGGAGTGACACCTCACCATGTGTGGAGACAGCAGGCATGTCGTGGTGGAATTCTTTGTTCCCAGGGGCAGGAGGAAGTTACCAGTTATAGGAAGAATTGATGTCATATTGGCTTATCAGTTACTGGGGAAACTAGCAGAGGAGCATGTTTCTCACAGCACTTTTGGTAAGATGATCACTAGCTGGGGCCTGGAGCATATTTATAGGGAGGCCAGTAATGTGGGTAGGGTGTGGATGAAGCAAGCAATGGTTGAGCAGGGAATTACAGACAACAAGAGAACATCTTGAGTAGCTTGACCATACACAGACAGCCAGAGGTAACAAACAGAAAACAAATAATAAAATGGCAGACTTAAACTCTAACATATCCTTATCAGAATAAAAAATTACAAGAGACAAGAGCCATTAGATAGTGACAAAAGGATAAATCCACCAGGAAGACATAATGATCCTAAATGTCTATTCATCAAACAACAGAACCTCAAAATAAATACATGAAGCAAAAACTGATAGAGTTGGGGGGAGGAGAGACCAACCCACAGGTGTAGTTGGGGATTCCAATGTGTCCCTCTTAGCACCTGATAGAACTGCTAGAAAAAAAGAATCATCAAGGCTATATAGATCTAAACAGTACAATCCATTAACAGGATCTAATTGGTATATATTGAGCACTCCACCCAACAACATTAGATAAAACATTTTTCCAAGCCTTACTAAACAATCAGTATACAGACTGTATCCAGGGCCATAAAACAAACTTTAACAAATGTAAAAGAATTGAAATGATACATTTATGTTCTCTGACCATAATGAAATTAAACTAAAAGTCAATAAAAGAAAGACAACAGGAACATTTCCAAACACTTGAAAATTAAATAATACATTACCACATAATCCATTAGTAAAAGAGAAACTCTGTTGTTTAGTCACTACGTTGTGTCTGATTCTGCCACTCCATGGAATGCAGTACACCAGGCTTCCCTGTCCTTCACTATCTTCTGGAGGTTGCTCAAGCTCATGTCTTTGAGTCAATGATGCCATTCGACCATCTCATCCTGTTTCCCCTCTCTCCTCCTGCCCTCAATCTTTCCCAGCATCAGAGTCCTTTTCAATGAGTCAGCAGATGGCCAAAGTATTGGAGCTTCAGCATCAGTCCTTCCAATGAATATTCAGGGTTGATTTCCTCTAGGATTGACTGGTTTGATTTCCTTGCTGTCCAAGGACTCTCAAGAGTCTTCTCTAGTGCTACAGGTCAAGAGCATAAATTCTCTCTAGGGAAATTAAAAATAGAAATACTTAGAACTAGGTGAAAATAAAAATAAACATAAGAAAGCATAGAGAACACAATTAAGTAAACTGAGATAAATGCATAGTACTAAATGTTTATAATAAACAAGAAGAGGTCTCAAATCAATAATCTAGGTTCTTTAAGAAACTAGAAAAAAAAATAAAAAAAAAACTAAAGCATACAGAAGGAATGAAATAATAAAGATAAAAGTAAAATTAAAAATAGGAAAGCATTAAAGAAAAATCAATGAAATGAAAACTGATTTCCTAAAATATCAATAAAATTGATAAACCTCTGTCAAAAGTGTTAAATAATAGAAAAGACACAAATCGCCAATATTAGGAATAAAGCAGGAGGTATCACTACAGATCATTTAACTGTTAAAAGGATGGTAGCGAGGACTGAACAACTTTGCATTCATAAATTGCACAACTTAGAAGAAATAGAACGGATTTTTGAAAACCACAAAATAAAAAATCTCAACCAAGCTGAAATAGTTCTTTCTACAAAATATTTAAAGAGTAATTAATATCAATTCTACACATTTTCCCCCCAAAATTCAAAGAAGAATGGACAGTTCCCAACAAAAATATGAGGCCAGTATCCTGTTGCTACACATACAAAGACAGTGCAACATTCAAAAGAATGACAGGCTTATTGTTACCATCAAGAGACACTGATGTATAGAACAGTCTTTTGGACTCTGGGAGAGGGAGAGGGTGGGATGATTTGGGAGAATGGCATTGAAATATGTATAATATCATATTTGAAACGAGTCGCCAGTCCAGGTTCGATGCCTGATACCGGATGCCTGGGGCTGGTGCACTGGGACGACCCAGAGGGATGGTATGGGGAGGGAGGAGGGAGGAGGGTTCAAGATGAGGAACACATGTATACCTGTGGCAGATTCATTTTGATATATGGCAAAACCAATACAATATTGTAAAGTTAAATAAAATTAAATTAAACTAAAAAAAATAAAAAGAATGACAGATAAATATATCTCATGAACTTAGATGTAAAAATCCCCAATAAAATATCAGTAAACTGAATTTAACAAGGTATAAAAGAATTGCACACCATGACCAAGTGTGCTTTATTCCAGATGTGCAAGACTGCTTCAACATTTGGAAATCAATTAAAGTGATCCATCATAGCAACAATCTAAATAAGAAATATCATTTGATCATATCAGTGTATCCAGAAGATATATTTGGCAAAATTCAACACTTATTGATGATAAAAACTGTCAACAGTTAGCAATAGAAGGGAAATTGGCTCAACTTGAAAAAGAACATCTACAAGTATTCTTGAGCTAATATTATACTTAATGGTGAAAAACTGAATGCTTTCCCCCTAAGAATGGGAAGGGTGTCTGCTTTTATCTCTTTATATTTTACAGGAAGTTTTGTACAGTACAATGAAGCTAAGAGATTAAAGGTACACAAATTGTAAAGAATAAAACCACCTCTATGTGTAGATGACATAATTATTACACAGAAATTCCACTGCACTCTACAAAACAAAAAACAAAAATACTAAACCCTCAAAAGCTAATGAGTTCAGCAAGATTGGAAGATACAAGATCAACACAGAAAAACCAATTGCAATTCTATATACTAATAATGAACAGGTGGAAACCAAAATTAAAAGCACAATACTATTTATAATTGTTGCAAAGTAAATGAAATATTTAGGTATATACTCAATATGTATAGGTTCTCTATGCTTAAAACAAGAAAATGATGATGAAAGAAATCAAAGGAGGAGTAAATAAATGAAAAAACATAACATGTTCATGGAAGGGAACACTCAATATAGTAAAGCTATCAATTCTCCCCAAACTGATCTATAGATTTAATGTAATTTCCTATTAAAATTCCAAGATTTTTTGGAGACATAGAGAACTTATTCTAGAATTAATATGGAAACACACAAGTCCAGAATAGCTAAAACAATTTTTAAAAAGAAGAATCATTCTTGTGATTTTAAGGTTTACTATATATCCAACAAAGGTTCGTCTAGTCAAGGCTATGGTGTTTCCTGTGATCATGTATGGATGTAAGAGTTGGACTGTGAAGAAGGCTGAGTGCCAAAGAATTGATGCTTTTGAACTGTGGTGTTGGAGAAGACTCTTGAGAGTCCCTTGGACTGTAAGGAGATCCAACCAGTCCAGTCTGAAGGAGATCAGCCCTGGGATTTCTTTGGAAGGAATGATGCTAAAGCTGAAACTCCAGTACTTTGTCTCAGTGAACTCCGGGAGTTGGTGATGGACAGGGAGGCCTGGCGTGCTGTGATTCATGTCGCAAAGAGTCGGACACGACTGAGTGACTGATATGATCTGATCTGATATAGACATTAAATGTTTACTATATATTAATTAAAATAATGTGGTATTGGCAGAAGAATAGACATAAAAATAAATGCATATTGTCAACTGACTTTTGACAAGGGTACAAAATAAAATTCAATGAAGGAAGACTAGTCTTTTCAACAAATGGTACTGGAACAACTGGATATCAATAGCAAATATAACAAAACCCAATCTTAAACTCACATCTTACTTATTTAAAACATTAACTCAAAATGGATCTTTGACTTAAATATAAAACATAAAACTGTAAAATTTTTAGTAAAACTATAGAATATCTTCATGATCTAGGGCTCGTAAAAAGTTTTAATATTCAACACTAAAAGCATGACTCATAATAGGAAGATGTTAAAAATCATGGTTCATCAAAAATTTTTCTCTGTGAAAGAAACTGTGAGGATGGTGAAAAGACATGCTAGAAATGAGGAGAAAATATTTTCAAATCACTTATATAATAAAAGTCTAGTATTTCTATATAAGTAACTCTCAAAACTTAATAAAGCAATAATAAAAGCACAACGGATTTGTCAAGAAAAATTAGAAAGTGCACAAAAGGCATGAACATTTATTTCATCAAAGAGGATAACCAGGTGAAAAGCATAGAAAAAAATGTTCCATATTATTAGGAATCGGAGAAGTTCAAATTAAATCACAAGTTGATATCAATATATACCTACAAGAAAAGCTAAAATAAAAATACTGACACTAGCAAATTTTGGTAAGAATGTGAAGAAATTTGATTGTTTAAACCTTGTTAGTAAGAATGTAAAATGATACACTGCTTTGGAAAACAATGTAGCTCATTCTTATAAAAGTTAGTATACAATTCTTTTTTAAAAAAAATATTTATTTATTTTAATTTGAAGTGAATTATTTTATAATATTGTAGTGGTTTTTGCCATACACTGACATGAATCACCCATGGATATACATGTGTCCCCCATCCTGAACCATCCAACACCTCCCTATGCATCCCATCCCTCAGGGTTGTCCCACTGCACCAGCCCCAAGCACCCTGTCTCATGCATCAGTCTGGACTGGACATCTATTTTGCATATGGTAATATATATGTTTCAATGCTATTCTCTCAAATCATCCCACCCTCACCTTCTCCCACAGAGTCCAAAAGTCTATTCTTTATCTCTGTGTCTCTTTTGCTGTCTAGCATATAGGGTCATCATCACCATTTTTCTAAATTTCATATATATATCCGTTGATATACTGTATTGGTGCTTTTCTTTCTGACTTACTTCACTCTGTATAATAGGCTCCAGTTTCATCCACCTCATTAGAACTGATTCAAATGCATTCTTTTCAATAGTTGAGTAATATTCCATTGTGTACACCTACCACAGCTTTCTCATCCGTTCATCTGCCAATGGATATCTAGGTTGCTTACATGTCTAGCTATTGTAAACAGTGCTGAGATGAACACTGGGGTACATATGTCTCTTTCAATTCTGGTTTCCTTGGTGTGTATGCCCAGCAGTGGGATTGCTGTGTTGTATGGCAGTTCTATTACTAGTTTTTTTAAGGAATCTCCACACTATTCTCCATAGTGGCTATACTAGTTTGCATTCCCACCAAGAGTATAAGAGGGTTCCCTTTTCTCTGCACCCTCTCCAGCATTTATTGTTAGTAGACTTTTGGATAGCAGCCATTCTGACTAGCGTGAGATGGTACCTCATTGTGGCTTTGATTTGCATTTCTCTGATAATGAGTGATGTTGAGCATCTTTTCATGTGTTTGGTAGCCATCTCTATGTCTTCTTTGGAGAAATGTCGGTTTAGTTCTTTGGCACATTTTTTTGATTGGGTCGTTTATTTCTCTGGTATTAAGCTGCATGACCTGCTTGTATATTTTTGAGATTAATTCTTTGTCAGTTTCTTCATTTGCTATTATTTTCTCCCATTCTGAAGGCTACCTTTTCACCTTGCTTATAGTTTCCTTTGTTGTGCAGAGGCTTTTAATTTTAATTAGGTCCCATTTGTTTATTTTTGCTTTTATTTCCAATATTCTGGGAGGTGGGTCATAGAGGATCATGTTGTGATTTATGACAGAGAAAGTTTTGCCTATGTTTTCCTCTAGGAGTTTTATAGTTTCTGGTCTTACATTTAGATCTTTAGTCCACTATGAGTTTATTTTTGTGTATGGTGTTAGAAAGTGTTCTAGTTTCATTTTTTTAAAGTGGTTGACCAGTTTTCCCAGCACCACTTGATAAAGAGATTGTCTTTTCTCCATGGTATATTCTTGCCTCCTTTGTCAAAAATCAAGTGTCCATAGGTGTGTGGATATATCTCTGGGCTTTCTATTTTGTACCATTGATCTATATTTCTGTCTTTGTGCCAGGACCATACTTTCTTGATGACTGTGGCTTTGTAGTAGAGCCTGAAGTCAGGCAGGTTGATTCCTCCTGTTACATTCTTCTTCTTCAAGATTGCTTTGGCTCTTTGAGGTTTTATGTATTTCAAAACAAATTGTGAAATTATTTGTTCTAGCACTGTGAAAAAATACCGTTGGTAGCTTGAGAGGGATTGCATTGAATCTATAGATTGCTTTGGGTGGTATACTCATTTTCACTATATTGATTCTTCTGGTCCATGATCATGGTATATTTCTCCATCTATTTGTGTCCCCTTTGATTTCTTTCATCAGTGTTTTATCATTTTCTATATATAGGTCTTTTGTTTCTTTAGAGGAATCTATTCCTAAGTATTTTATTATTTTTATTGCAGTGGTGAATGGAATTGTTTCCTTTATTTCTTTTTCTGTTTTCTCATTGTTAGTGTATAAGAATACAAGGGATTCTGTGTGTTAATTTTGTATCTTGTAACTTTACTATATTCATTGCTTAGCTCTAGTGATTTTTAGGTGGAGTTTTAAGGGTTTTCTATGTAGAGGATCATGTCATCTGGAAACAGTGAGAGTTTTACTTCTTATTTTCCCATCTGGATTCATTTTATTCCTTTTTCTGCTCTGATGGCTGTGGCTAAAACTTCCAAAACTATGTTGAATAGTAGTGGTGAGTGTGGGCACCCTTGTCTTGTTCTTGACTTTTAGGGGAAATGCTTTCAGTGTTTCACCATTGAGGATAGTTTGCTGTGAGTTTATCATATATGGCTTTTATTATGTTGAGGTTTGTTCCTTCTATTCCTGTTTTCTGGAAGATTTTTTTTTATCATAAAAGGATGTAGAATTTTGTCAAAAGATTTCTCTGCATATATTGAGATAATCATATGCATTTTATCTTTCAATTTGTTAATGTGGTGTATCATATTGACTGATGTGTGAATATTGAAGAATCCTTGTATCCCTGGGATAAAGCCCACTTGGTCACGATGTATGATCTTTTTAATATGTTGTTGGATTCTGTTTGCTAGAATTTTGTTGAGGAATTTTGCATCTGTGTTCATCAGTGATATTGACCTGTAATTTTCTTTTTTTTTTGTGTGGCATCTTTGTCTGGTTTTGGTATTAGAGTGATGGTGGCCTCATAGAATGAATTTGGAAGTTTTTCTTCCTTTGCCATTTTCTGGAAGAGTTTGAGTAGGATAGGTATTAGCTCTTCTCTAAATTTTTGGTGGAATTCACCTGTGAAACCATTTGGTCCAGGGCTTTTGTTCGTTTTAAGATTTTAAATTACAGTTTTATTTCTGTGCTTATGATCGGTCTTTTAAGGTTTTCTACTTCTTCCTGGTTCAGTTTTGGAAGGTTATACTTTTATAAGAATTTGTCTATTTCTTCCAAGTTTCCCAATTTATTGGCATATAGTTGCTATTAGTAGTCTCTTATGAAAGTGGAGAGTGAAAGAGTTGGCTTAAAGCTCAACATTCAGAAAACGAAGAGCATGGCATCTGGTCCCATCACTTCATGGGAAATAGATAGGGAAACAGTGGAAATAGTGTCAGACTTTATTTTTCTTGGCTCCAAAATCACTGCAGCCATCAAATTAAAATACGCTTACTCCTTGGAAGAAAAGTTATGACCAACCTATACAGGGAAAGCAGAGACATTACTTTGCCAACAAAGGTCCGTCTAGTCAAGGCTATGGTTTTTCCTGTGGTCATGTATGGATGTGAGAGTTAGACTGTGAAGAAGGCTGAGCTCTGAAAAATTGATGCTTTTGAACTGTGGTGTTGGAGAAGACTCTTGAGAGTCCCTTGGACTGCAAGGAGATCCAACCAGTCCATTCTGAAGGAGATCATCCCTGGGATTTCTTTGGAAAGAATGATGCTAAAGCTGAAATTCCAGTACTTTGGCCACCTCATGCAAAGTTTTGACTCATTGGAGAAGACTCTGATGCTGGGAGGGATTGGGGGCAGGAGGAGAAGGGGACGACAGAGGATGAAATGGCTGGATGGCATCACTGACTCGATGGACGTGAGTCTGAGTGAACTCCAGGATTTGGTGATGGACAAGGAGGCCTGGCATGCTGGGATTCATGGGGTCGCAAAGAGTCAGACACGACTGAGCGACTGATTTGATCTGATGTAATCTGATCTTGTTGATTAATGTTCCCTGGAGTCAGTTTTCTGGTATTCTCAAGTTTTGGATTTTAGCCCTCTACCCCTGGCTTTCAGTCTTTTTCTTATAGTGGCCTCCAGACTTCTTCATCCATACAGCACAGATGATAAAACATATAGATTATTGGTGAAAAGATTCTCCACAGTGAGGGACACCCAGAGAGGTTTAGAGAATTACATGGATAAGAGAAGAGGGAGGAGGGATACAGAGGTGACCAGGAGGAGAAGAGGGAGACTCAAAAGGGGAGAGACCAATCTAGCCTGTAATCAGTTCCCTAAGTGTTCTCCACAACCCAGAAGAGTTAGAGAGACTCACAGAGTTAAGTAGAGAAGAGAAGGGTTATGAAGGAGATAGAGGTGACCTGGGGGAGAAAAGGGAGAGTCAAAAGGGGAGAGAGGAGGGGGAGGAGCTAAGATGGCAGAGGAATAGGACAGGGAGACCACTTTCTCCCCCATAAATTCATCAAAAGAACATTTAAACACTGAGTAAATTCCACAGAACAATTTCTGAATGCCGGCAGAGGACCTCAGGCACCCAGAAAAAGGGGAGAGAGCAATCAAGCTGGTAATCACACCCGTAAGTAAAAGTAAAATTGGGTACTGTAGATTGAATTCTTTTTTTTTTTTTTTTTTTTGAAGATTAGATTCTTAAAGGTACAAAATTAATAACAAATATCAAAAAGCAAAGATTAAAAATCTAGAGTAAAGGTTAGATTCTCAAAAATACAATTTTAAAAATACAAAACAAAATCAATCACAAAATTATTATATATATATAAAATTTGCTTTAAAAATAGGGTCTTTTTTTTTTTTTTTTTTTGCAAGGTAATGCTGCTGCTGCTGCTAAGTCACTTCAGTCGTGTCCAACTCTGTGTGACCCCATAGATGGCAGCCCACCAGGCTCCACCGCCCAGTAATTGTAGGTTATAAAAATGAAAATTAAAGGAGTAATAAAGAACTTAAAAAATTTAAAAAATGATAATAGTAAAAAATATATATCTATTAATTTCTCTGGAGCTGTTGATGGTAGTGTGGGGTCAATTAGGTTTCAGATAGTTCCTTGTTCCAGCTTATACTTCTTCTCCCCAAGGTCTATAGGCCCCTTCCAATGCTTAGTCAATGTTAACTACAGGGTTTTAATCTGCTGCATCTGTCACTTCCAGAGCAGTTTCCTCTTTGTTTATTTTGGCTTACTCTGTTTGCTAGTCTCTTCAGTGTCTAATTTCTGCCCTGACACAAGGGGCCAAAAGTGATCAGTTATTTAGGCTCACTTGCTCAGTTATGTTGTGTAAAGGGAGGAACCTTGGAAACTAGTATCACTGGCATGTGTGGGGAGTGTTCGCAGTGTACAGGCCACACTGGGTTTTCCCCAGCTTACGATGGTGTGTGATTTCCAGGTCTATACTGCTCAGGCTCCAGGTTGCTCTGCAGGGGAGCTTTCCAAAGCAGGCCCTGCATTTTGTGCACTTCCCAGGTTTAAGCTACTCCAGTTCAGATTCTCGGGTACTCCACAAAGGCACAGACATGGTTGGGCATGTGTTTTGTGCCCTTCCCAGGTCCAAGCAGCTCAGGCTATCAGGTTCTTTGCAAGTGCGCTGTCCCAGGTGGGCTGTGCATCTTAATCACCTCCCTGGTCCCAGGCGCTTAGTTTCCCAGATGCGCCATGAGGGCACCATCTCAAGTGTGCCATGTGTCTCCTCTGGTGAGCTGATCTCAGACTGTGACCCTCCTGGCAGGTGTCAACCATTCAGGATCCCAGGAAGACTTGATTAGCAACTAGGAGCCTGCTCACAGTTTGATGGAGGATGCTGTGTCTGGGGCCAAGATTGCCCCTTTCCTTCTGGCTCTAGCTGTCACTAGCCTGCCTCTCTGCCTCTGGTTGGGGGAGGGGCCAATCTGCATCTGGCTAGCTCTTCTTTGGTGTTCACTTAATCCTTTGTTCTGTGAGCAGTCCAGGTTGCACTTTAGGTTAGAGCTCTTTTGGGGAAAGTTCTCTCTCTCTTTTTATTTCTCTCTCTGGCTATCCCACAGTTTGGGTTGCTATCTCACGTTAGCTCCCTCAGATTGTCCTCAGGGCAATCAGGCCCAGTCCTTACCCTAAGCATGCAACCTGTGCCTTCCTGTCCAGCCCCCACTCGCTGGTGGTAGAAGCAAGTGTCTGGGCTACTTCCCCACTGGCAATTGTGGTTAGTTACGTATTCTGTGTGGTTTTTTTTTTTTTTTTTCCCCACCTGGTTGTGTTGCCCTCTGAGATTCCAAAACTCCTCATAGACCCACTGGTGAGAGAGTGTCCTGCTGTTTGGAAACTTTTCCTTCACTACTGCCTCGCCAGGATGGATCTCTGTCCCTAATTCTTTTGTCTCTCTTTTTGTCTGTTAAATTTTGTCCTACCTCCTTTCAAAGAGAATGTTCTGCCTTTCTGGGTACCTGGTGTCCTCTACCAGCATTCAGAAGTTGTTTTGAGGAAGTTGCTCAGCGTTCAGATGATCTTTTGATGAATTTGTGGTGGAGAAAGTGGTCTCCCCATCCTATTCCTCCACCATCTTAGGACTGCCCCAGTATACAATTCTTGTCTGGAAAATTCCATGGATAGAAGAGCCTGGTGACCTACAGCCCATGAGATTGCCAAGAGTCAGACACAAGTGAACAACTGAGCACAAACAATACACATGCAGTTAACCTGAAACTCAGCAATTGCACTCCAAGACATTTGTCCCTGAAAAATTAAAACTAATATTAACCTGTAAATGTATGCAGAAATATTAATAGTAGCTTTATTCATAATAGCCCAAACCAATAAAAACCTAGATGTCCTTTAATGTGTTATAGTTAAAACTGTAGAACAGCTATATCAGGGAATACAATGCAAAAATGTAAAGGAAGTATTGCTAAGTGCAACAATCTGAATGAATCTCTAGAGAATTAATATGAGTGAAAAAGTCAACACCCAAAGTTATATACTTTATGAATCCTTTTATATAACAGTATTGAAATGACAATATTTTAGAAATAAAGAACTGATTAGTGATTTCAGGGATTAAAGACAGAGTAATGGATAGGAAGGAGGTGGAATATGGTTGCAAATACACAGCACTTTGGATCCTTGTGGTAATTGTTCTGTATGTAGACTTAGTCAAGGATACATAAATCTACACATGTGATAAAACTGCATATAACAACCTACATGACCATCATCAACAGATGAATGGATAAAGAAGTTGTGGTACATATATATAATGGAAAATTACTCAACCATAAAACAGGAACAAATTTGAGTCAGTTCTAGTGAGACAGATGAATCTAGAGCCTGTTATACATAGTGAAGTAAGTCAGAAAGAGCAATACACATATATGGAATCTAGAAAGATGGTACTAATGAACCTATTTGCAGGGTGGGAATAGAGTCCCAGACATAGAGAACAGACTTGTGGACACAGTGGGGGAAGGAGAGGGTGGATGAATTGAGAGAGTAGCATCAAAACATATACATTACCATATGTAAATAGCTAGCTAGTGGGAAGGTGCTGCATAACATCATCTGGTACTCTGTGACAACCTAGAGGGGTGGGATGGAGTAGGGCGTGGAAAGGAGGTTCAGGAGGGCAGGGACATATGTATACTTGTGGCTGATTTATGTTGATGTATGTCAGAAACCAACACAACACTGTGAAGCAATTATCATCCGATTAAAAATAAATTTTAAAAATCTGAATATAACTTAATAAATATACAAATTTATTGTTGTTTTTCAGTTGCTTAGTCATGTCTGACTCTTTTTTACCCCATTGACTACAGCACACCAGGATTCCCTGTCCTTCACCATCTCCTGGAGTTTGGCCAAGCTCATGTCCATTGAGTCATGATGCCATTTAACCATCTCATCTTAGGTCTCCCCTTCTCCTCCTGCCCTCAATCTTTCCTAGTATCAGGGTCTTTTCCAATGAGTCATCTCTTCACATCAGGTGGTCAAAGTATTGGAGCTTCAGCTTCAGCGTCGGTCCTTCCAAAGAATATTCAGGGCTGATTTCCTTTCTGATCCACTGATTTAATCTCCTTGCAGTCCTAGGGACTATAAAGAGTCTTCTCCAGCACCACAATTTGAAAGTATCGATTCTCTGCTGCTCAGCCTTTTTTATGGTTTAACTCTCACAACCGTACATGACTACTGGAAAAACCATAGCTTGAATACACATGCACAAATAAGTGCATGAAATGTGAATAAAATCAGTGGATTGTATCATGTCAATTTTTTGGTTGTGCTATTGTAACATACTTTTGAAAGATGTCATTGGGGGAAACTAAGTTTCTTACAACTCCATAAGAATCTATAATTATCTCAATAAAAATTTCAATTAAAGAAACAGATAGTGGATTATAATTTGCTGACCCCTCCTAGAAAGAATATATAATGCCATTTTCCCAGAAATTAAATGGTCATGGTAGTTTTTGAATGACTGATACTCTTCTGCAATAAATTTGCCTCCAATATAGTATTGGAAGCAGACATTTGTATAATGTGGATGTGTTCTATATCAGGGTATCCTAGAGTGTAGCCAGAAGTAAACAGGACTAACATATCAGCAACAGGGAGCATCAAGCTGACTTATTTGTTATTTAAGCACAATGATTGAGGCCTCAGCTCAAAGTTTATAGCAGAATTAAAATCCCCAATTCTGGTGGGCTCTTCTGTCTAGAGTTATTCCTCCTGTGAAACACAAGATTTGCTTATTCAGCTTCTTCCAGTATTATAACTTTTTCAGGATAGACCTCTGATTGTCACATTGACATTAATCTCCTATCCCTTTTCCTTGCTTTATTTATTTCCATAGAACTTATTACTTTCTAATATACTATTAATTTGCTTACTTATTTTATTTTCCATCTTCCATTCTAAAATGTAAGCCTCATAGGGCAAAGATTTTTGTCCAATTTTTTTCAAAACTGTATATCAAGTGACTATCTCAGAGTAAGTCCTTAAGAATTACTTATCAGTAAGTGAATAAATAGGGTATCTTCCCTGAATTTGTTCAGAGAAAACTTCATAGTAAATTGATTTGTTGTTGGACACTTTGGTTGTCAGTGTTATTGATAAAGTTAGCACACCTGAAAAACTTGTCATCTTCAATGTTGTCAGTATCAAAGATGAAGCTTATAATTCAGGGTGCTCCTGATGATAGCTCAGCTATGAACCTAGCTTAATTGAGCTCAAGTGTAAACACTGGTCAATTAATCCCATGTAATTGCATATCCTAAAAGTTCTAATGGGTAATGGGTCTCTCCTAGCAGCAGACGCCTTTTTCACTTGCCCATTAAGTCTGGTGGAAGTTGGGAGTGAGTCTGGGCCTGCTGGACCATGTTTGAGTTCCTCAATGCCCTGTAATTTGTCGTTATGTGACTCTATGGGCAGGTTATTATATAGGCAGCCAAGATTACCCTGACTTAAGATAAAACTATAGGAGGGAAACTAGCTGATATTTGTCTTTGGATAACTGCAGCATTTCTTGCGGGTGGGCCAGGTGCACACACACAGAGTGGCTGACTTTTCTGTAACAAGATACCTCATGCTGGTGTGTTTATTCAGTCATGGCTGTTGCTAGACTGAACCAGGATGGCTAGGAGGTAGGTCTAAGTATCCAAGTAGCCTTTTAGCTATACACACAAGTCCAAGCTATCAGCCTTGCCTATCTAAATTAGCTGTTCAAATAAAAGTGTGGAAAGCTTTTCTTGGAATGACATGTTTATGGCAGCATCATTCCATAGCACATCCTTTCCAGCAACTGGAACCCTTGCATAGTGTCCGTCTAGTGCTTTAAAAGTATTGGCTTCTCCTCATGAGCAGGAAGTTACATACCATTCAGAGTTCTAATACTAATCCAAAATAGGTCTGGCATAGGAAGTGAATTTTCTGAAGGTGCAGAATGACCCATTTTTGTCTCTTCTGTCAGCAGGCTATCTAAAATGTTCTGCTTTGCTTAGAAGTATGAGGACAGAGTGTCCATGGAGTTATGTAAGGAATTTCATCAATTGACCCAGATTAAAACTACTGTTCTTTAAATGTACTAAATGCCTGAACAATTATGCAGATGTGGTGCCCTTGAATGTAGGAGTAAGACCTTTGATTACAGAGCCATTTGTTTTATAATAGTTTGCTTCCAAAAGATTAATGAAAGAACTTCAGGATTGCTGCCAGTTCATCTATGTCTATATGTGTAGGTGCTTCTGCAGAATTGGGTTTCATAATATGATGGTTATCTCTTACACTTGAAGCTGTGGAGAATCCAGAGGGGTTTGGTGATAGGATAAACCGAAGGTGACCTGAGCCAGAGGAAAAACTTGAATAGTAGTCAAAGTAGTAAATAAAAATTCTAGGATAATTTTGCTCTCTTGGTTACTATTTAACTCACCTGTGAAATTCTATCATTTAAAAAATAGTTTAAAATAAATATATAATAAAGGCACTTGCTCTTAATATATGAATTAAAAGTAGTACTTTTCCTTTGCTTTAAAATATATCCCTACACAGTGTTTCCCAAGTGGCTTAGAGGGTAAAGCATCCACCTGCAATGCAGGAAACCCGGAGTTCAATCCTTGAGTTGGGAAAAGCCCCTGGAGAAGGAAGTGGCAACCCACTCTAGTACTCTTTTTTTTTAAATTTTATTTTATTTTATTTAACTTTACAATATTGTATTGGTTTTTCCATATATCAAAATGAATCTGCCACAGGTATACATGTGTTCCCATCCTGTACCCTCCTCCCTCCTCCCTCCCCATACCATCCCTCTGGGTCATCCCAGTGCACCAGCCCCAGGCATCCGGTATCAGGCATCGAACCTGGACTGACGATTTGTTTCAAATATGATATTATACATATTTCAATGCCATTCTTCCAAATCATCCCACCCTCTCCCTCTCCCAGAGTCCAAAAGACTGTTGTATACATCAGTATCACTTTTGCTGTCTCATATACAGGGTTATTGTCCCCATCTTTCTAAATTCCATATATATGTGTTAGTATACTGTATTTGTGTTTTTCTTTTTGGCTTACTTCACTCTGTATAATAGGCTCCAGTTTCATCCACCTCGAGAGGGTGTGGAGAAAAGGGAACCCTCTTACACTGTTGGTGGGAATGCAAACTAGTGCAGCCACTATGGAGAACAGTATGCAGATTCCTCAAAAAACTGGGTATAGAACTGCCTTATGATCCAGCAATCTCACTGCTGGGCATACACACTGAGAAAACCAGAATCGAAAGAGACATGTGTACCCCAATGTTCATTGCAGCACTGTTTATAATAGCCAGGACATGGAAGCAATCTAGATGTCCATCAGCAGATGAATGGATAAAGAAAGCTGTGGTACATATACACAATGGAGTACCACTCCAGTACTCTTGTCTGGAAAATCCCATGGACGGAGGAGGCTGGGAGGCTGCAGTCCATGGGGTCGCAAAGAGTTGGACACGACTGAACGACTTCACTTTTTTTTTTTTTTTTTGGACACAATATTAATTTCTGAGATGTGAAATATAGATATAATTTGTTGTGAATTTTAGTGTTGTTTTGTCATTCAAATATATTTTATGAAAACATATTCCTTGAGGAACGAACATGAACAAGAACGTGAATGTGAAGTCACTCAGTTGTGTCCGACTCTTTGCGACCCCACGGACTGTAACCTGCCAGGCTCCTCTGTCCATGGGATTTTTCCAGGCAATAGTACTGGAGTGGATTGCCATTTCCTTCTCCAAGTGATCTTCCCAACCCAGGGATCGAACCCGGGTCTCCCCGCATCATAGACAGACGCTTTACAATCTGAACCAGCAATGTATAGAAATTGGTGAAATTGATATTTCCAGTTATGAAGACATTGCAATTACAGAAAAAGTGCTTCTCATACAATATTAGATGAAGAGGGTCAATTCAAAATTGTATTTGCAATATGACCTCAACCCTCAATCTTATACCAACTGTGATAAGGATATCTTAGGAGTTTTAGTACTTGTTGGGTTTTCTTAGATTCAGAGACACTTGTGATAAATTGAAGGGCATCATTCTAGATAAAAGCTCAATTGAAATTCCATAAAGTTCACTATCAGTGTTTTAGGAAAACCATGTGATAATGTTGAGACTCATTTAAGTTGTGTATAGTTTTTGAACTGACATGTTCTACCAATTATTCTGTACAATGGGCTCCCAGTTCAAGCTACAACTTTGATATCCTTTATAGAGTGCCTCACACAAGTCTATGTGTAACCATCTGCCATTAATTCATATCTGATGAGTTATTTTGGTTGATGTCTATATGTTTTCCATGGTGAATGATCTCTTGAGGTTAAGTGGCCATCCAGCTTTACATGAAAATATGACATGGATGTTTTGTACTTGGATTGCCACCAGAGCAGTGCCTAATGTATCAGAGATGAGCTGCAGTTTGATTGGTCTGATTATTCCAACTTATAATGATGGAACCCTTGGACACAGGATAATAGGTGCCTTTAGAGTTATTTCTCTAAATAAAAAGAAGTCTCCCAGTAGCCATATGGAGAAGCCACTTTTAAGAGTTCTGGTCAGCAGACTCTGCAGAGCCCCAGTCAATAGCCAGGATCAACTGCTAGATATGTAAATGAATGAGCCTTCAAATGGTTTTATCCTTCACTATTTGGGTATTCCAACTGAGGTCTTAAACATTTTTTAACAAAAGCATGACATTCTTGTTCTGTCCTTTCCAAATCCCAAATCCCTAGGAGTCAGTGAGAATAATAAAATGTTGTTGTTTTGTGTCTCCAAAGTTGAGAAATTCTCCAGGCCAGAATACTGGGGTCGGTAGCTGTTACCTTCTCCAAGGGATCTTCCCAACCCAGGAATTGAACCCAGGTCTCCCGCATTACAGGCGGATTGTTTACCAGCTGAGCCACCAGAGAAGCCCCAGCAAGAGTTAACTATTAATATAATAAAAGTTGATACCTGAAAGTGGAGTGCTGCTGTAACAAAAAATAAACAAAAACATGTGACATTGGCTTTAGGACAAAGTAGCAAATGGAAGATACAAATTTCTTGGAGAGAGTAGTAGAAAAATCATAAAGGTCCTTAAGGGGCTTATTGGCAAAGACTTAAAAGCATAAGTTAATGTAAAAGGAGCTCTTCTTATGTACTGATATTAGCATAAAGTCAGAAATGCTCTTCTAAGGTAACAGGGAAAATAGGAAATATGTTGAATACCTAATAAACTTGATTATCTATCCATATATAGAGTTATACAGGCAAAATGTTCAAAGTGCCTTCTGCCTTTTCCCCTGAATATAAAACATGTGGAAGGAAAAATGTGAGCTAAATAATTAACTTTTATTATAAAGAATGCAAGACAGTAAATTTGAGAACAATACTGTTCCCCCACCCCCACCCCCGAGCTTCTCCAGTGGTTCTCAAATTAGAAAAGGCTTTAGGCCAAGATTGAGAGTGTTACCTGTTGTTAAAACTTTAAAAAGATGTAAAGCAGTTCCTCCTAGAATCTTTCAGACAAAGGCCTTCTAAGTATCTTAAGGTCATGCCTTACAGATCCTTTTGCTGAACAATATGACACCTAGAATTTTAAGGTAGTTATCTCAGAGCAATTTCAGAGAGAGTCAAAGTTGGAAAAATCTCTTTTAGTTATGGATTTTGTCTAATGGAGTGGATTATAAATTAGTACACAAAAAGACCACAGTTTTTCAATGAATTGTATCAACTTGGATTGAAAGGGATAGCGAGAGTACAAAACAAAGTCTTTTGGACTCCATAAGGAAACAGGCTGAGAAAGCTACTAGACTGCAGACATGAGATTTTTTTTTTTTTTTTAATGAAACAAGGAACAATAGCTCAGAGGATTGAAATAAGCAACCAGAGGGTAGAATGAGAAGTGATAGAGAGAAACTTCCAAGCAGTATGACAAAAGAAGGAACTGGCAACATGTTCACATACAGATTTCAGAGTTGCTAAGGACTGGTGATTACTACATTCTTTTCACTTCTCCCTTCTTTCATTTCCTTCAGAGTGTCTATTATGATTACACTAGACTTGCCCTGAAATTTTATGTTGTGTATGTGGAATTTATAGCTTGTAAATTTAGTATGCATATTTTCATTTCAAGAGATACTCAAGGAACTATACCTTCAAAAAAAAAAAAATCTGAGGATCTTCACTTATACTTGGACCTGATTTAGAAAACAAAATCATATAGTTAAATTTCTGTCATAATGGGATTAGATTTGAAGAAGAGGATTGTGTATTTTGCATGTGGGAAAGATGTTATTTGCTATAACCAGTGGGCAAATTGTGGCAGGTTGTATTTTCCAAAATTTACTCAATATGGCACATACTGAAACCATTTCAGATTGGGACTTGAACTCACAAGGCCATGACTCAAACCTGGCCAAAGCCTTGTCTGAGACTTGAACCCACATGGCTGGGACTTGAACCCAGCCAAAACCCAGTTTGGGACTCAAACCTATATGGCTGGAACTCAAACCCAGCCAAAACTCATGGTCTTTAAACTGAGATCACAGATCTGATTTCAGGACCTAGTGAAGTTCAGATTCTTGATGCCTCATAACAGAAAGAATTCACTGAAAGACAAAGTGATAGGTAAGAAGTGGATTTTATTTAGAGAGGAACACACTCTGCAGATAAAGTGTGAGCCATCACAGAGGGAACATGTGGGCTAGAAATATGGTGTGATTAGCTTTTATGCACTGGGTAATTTCATAGGCTAATGAGTAGGAAGATTATTCCAAACATTTTGGGAAAGGGATGGAAATTTCCAGGATTTGGGCTACTGCCCATATTTTGGTCTTTGATGGTTGGCCTTGGAACTGTCTTGGTGCCTCTGGGTTTGTCATTTAGTTTGCTGATGTGTTACAATGAGCTTATACTGAAGATCTAGGTCTAGTCGAAGCCAACTTCTCTGCCATCTTGGACCTATTTTATTCTAATCAGTTTATGTTGTGTCCTTGTTTTTTTCAAAGGTTATGCCCTGCCCCATTTCTTACTGTTTCAATACTACAGGCTCTTCTTAAAATGTGACTTTGGCATTTCTTCCACCAAAAGCTGAGGGTCTACGTTTCCTCCCACTCAACCTAAGCAGGCTTGTAAATGAAGCATAAGTGATGCTATGTGACTTGTGACTTCCAAGGCTAGAATATTAAAGGTGATAGAGCTTCAACTTGGGACACTTGCTCGCGGAACCCAACCACTATGTAGTGATTAAACCTAATCTAATAGATGGAAAGGTCGCACATTCTGGGAGGCAACCCCAGGTGAGATCAGAGCACACAGTTAATGTCAGTTGCCAAGCATGGAAGCAGTTGAGGCTTCAGATGGTGACTTTTCTCAGCTGAGGCCCCAGACACTATGGAGAAAAGACAACCCATCCTTGATGTATCTTTTCCAAATTCCTAACTCACAGAATCTGTGTGAATAATACATAAGTTGTTGCATATCATTAAATTTTGGTGGTGTGTTACACAGCAACAGGACTGGAACAGAACCAATCGATAGCCAGTACTCTTTATTCCTTAAACTGGTTCTAGCCAGGAAGGTAGAATGTTCTACCAGAAAGTTGTGTCTAAGCAACTTCATCTCTAGACTTTTGAAATGTGTTTTAAAATTTTTAGTCTGGAAATAGTACCACTATGAAAAACTAATTACTACTTGGATTAGGAGTTTGTTAGAGATATATTTCAGAGAAGGCAATGGCACCCCACTCCAGTACTCTTGCCTGGAAAATCCCATGGATGGAGGAGCCTAGTGGGCTGCAGTCCATGTGGTCGCTAAGAGTCGGACACAACTAAGCGACTTCACTTTCACTTTTCACTTTCATGCACTGGAGAGGGAAATGGCAATCCACTCCAGTGTTCTTGCCTGGAGAATCCAGGGACTGGGGAGCCTGGTGGGCTGCCGTCTATGGGGTCGCATAGAGTTGGACATGACTGAAGCAACTTAGCAGCAGCAGCAGAGATATATGATATATTTGTGGACTGTATCAAATATACCAAACAGGTCAAACTTCTTCAATCTTTCTACACTCCTAAAACACCTGAGGGATGAATCCCTTTCATATAAGTAACGATGTCCCACCAAAGCAGTGATGTTTAGATGTAAGTGTAGGAGGTATTGGAGAAGGAAATGGCAACCCACTCCAATGTTCTTGCCTGGAGAATCCCAGGGACAGGGGAGCCTGGTGGGCTGCCCTCTATGGGGTCGCACAGAGTCAAACACGACTGAAGCGATGCAGCAGCAGCAGTAGGAAATATATATCATAATATGCAAGAGGTAAGAAGAGGGGATGTGTAGTTTTAAAAAGCCTCTGACTCCTAGAGATTCTTATATGTTCTCCTTTTGAGATTCAATTATTTGTACCCTAATATCCCTGTGAGATCTGAGACAGGTTTCCATTTCTTAGAAGTCAGGGACATTCTGGCTGGCAAAAGAAACTATTAGGAACTGAAATTAGTTTACAAGTGTCCCTGGGTTGCCACATAAGGCTCTGAAGGTTCATATTTGTTTAAAAGATGCATATGTGTTTAAAAATTGCCCTTTGGTTGGTATAAAATTTCAGAGCTACAGATAGTGTTTCCATACAACGAATGCTATTTTAAAGTGAAGCAGAAAACCCGTCATTAAGTGTTACTGGGCTGCATCAGTGGGTCCTCTCCCCCTATGATAACAGAGTTATTTCAAAAGTTATAACATTTTATCATCAAATTTTAGTTCAGTGAATTTATTATATGGTCTGACTCATATTAATTTGTTGCCTGATGGGAGTAAAACTCAGTCCAAGATAACAAAAGCAAGGACACTGAAACAGAAAGACAATTGTTTGAGTTGATTTCTCTTCCCTGGCATTTTCAAACAAGGCCCATTACTTTACCCATACTCCCAATACTGTGTAGCTGTGTTGTTCCATATTTGTTATATTTTGTCAATTGAGGAACTGAGATTTCTTTGTCCATTTATCTTAACCTGGTTCTATAATGTTATTTATTTCATTATGAATGTGTCTCATTCTTTTTAATGTGACATTCTTTCTCCTTCCTTTTGCACAAGGTTGATGTCTCTATAATTTCCAGATCGCTCTGTTATCTATTTCACTGTTAAAAGCAAACAACACATTTGTAGGAAAATTAAAGTCACATGAAACACTGAATAAAGATGCTGGAGTAGGGAAAGGGAGAGACTGGGGGCATCTAGATTTCCTCTTAATACTAGAAGTGGTGATTGAAGTTCTCAGAGAAACAAAGGTTTTAAAGAAGGAGAGACGTCCAGAATCTCTGTTTAATTAAAAATAGACATTATACAATAAGCTCCCTTAAGGTATGGAGTTTTTTCACTTTTTTTTAAATTGATGTATCCAAGTGCCTCCATTAGCTCCTGGCATATAATAGATGCTTAATATAAGGTGTTGGAAAAGACTCTTGAGAGTCCCTTGGACTGCAAGGAGATCTAACCAGTCCATTCTGAAGGAGATCAGCCCTGGGATTTCTTTGGAAGGAATGATGCTAAAGCTGAAACTCCAGTATTTTGGCCACCTCATGCGAAGAGTTGACTCATTGGAGAAGACTCTGATGCTGGGAGGGATTGGGGGCAGGAGGAGAAGGGGGACGACAGAGGATGAGATGGCTGGATGGCATCACTGACTCGATGAATGTGAGTCTGAGTGACCTCCGGGAGTTGGTGATGGACAGGGAGGCCTGGCGTGCTGCAGTTCATGGGGTCGCAAAGAGTCGGACACGACTGAGCAACTGATCTGATCTGATCTGATCTGAATATAAGGAGCAGCGGCTACACTTTGCTAGAGCAGCTGTGAAAATATACCCCACGTCCAAGGTAAGAGAAACCCAAGTAAGATGGTAGGTGTTGTGAGAGGCATCAGAGGGCAGAAACACAAACCATAATCACAGAAAACTAGTCAATCTCATCACACGGACCACAGCCTTGCCTAACTCAATGAAACTAAGCCATGCCATGTGGGGCCACCCAAGATGGGTGCGTCATGGTGGAGAGGTCTGACAGAATGTGGTCCACTGGAGAAGGGAATGGCAAACCACTTCAGTATTCTTGCCTTGAGAACTCCATGAACAGCATGAAAAGGCAAAATGATAGGATACTGAAAGAGGAACTCCCCAGGTAATTAGGTGCCCAATATGCTACTGGAGATCAGTGGAGAAATAACTTCAGAAAGAATGAAGGGATGCAGCCAAAGCAAAAAGAATATCCAGCTGTGGATGTGACTGGTGATAGAAGCAAGGTCTGGTGCTGTAAAGAGCACTATTTTATTGGAATCTGGAATGTTACTTCCATCAGTCAAGGCAAATTGGAAGTGGTCAAACAAGAGATGGCAAGAGTGAATGTCAACATTCTAAGAATCAGTGAACTAAAATGAACTGGAATGGGTAAATTTAACTCAGATGACCATTATATCTACTACTGTGGGCAGGAATCCCTCAGAAGAAAAGGAGTGGCCATCATGGTCAACAAAAGAGTCAGAAGTGCAGGACTTGGATGCAATCTCAAAAATGACAGAATGATCTCTGTTCGTTTCCAAGGCAAACCATTCAATGTCA
Organism: Tragelaphus eurycerus; assembly: GCA_935064755.1. Taxonomy (NCBI): domain Eukaryota; kingdom Metazoa; phylum Chordata; class Mammalia; order Artiodactyla; family Bovidae; genus Tragelaphus; species Tragelaphus eurycerus. The sequence goes on along the minus strand of CAKXYN010000046.1, from coordinate 10,316,923 downwards.
CAGTAATCCAAGTCTATGCCTCAACAAGTAGCGCTGTTGAAGCTGAAGTTGAAAAGTTCTATGAAGACCTACAAAACCTTTAGAACTAACACCCAAAAAAGATGTCATTTTCATTACAGGGGAATGGAATGAAGAAGTAGGAAGTCAATAAAAACCTGGGGGTAACAGGCAACTTTGGCCTCGGAATACAGAATGGAGCAGGGCAAAGACTGATAGAGTTTTTCCAAGAGAACACACTGGTCATAGCAAACACCCTCTTCCAACAACACAAGAGAAGACTCTCTACATGGACATCACCAGATGGTCAACACTGAAATCAGATTGATTATATTCTTTGCAGCCAAAGATGGAGAAGCTCTATACAGTCAGCAAAAACAAGACCAGGAGCTGACTGTGGCTCAGATCATGAACTCCTTATTGCCAAATTAAGACTTACATTGAAGAAAGTAGGGAAAACCACTAGACCATTCAGGTATGACCTAAATCAAATCCCTTATGATTATACAGTGGAAGTGAGAAATAGATTTAAGGGACAAGATCTGATAGAATGCTTGATGAATTATGGACTGAGGATCATGACATTGTACAGGATACAGGGATCAAGACCATTCCCGTGGAAAAGAAATTCAAAAAAGCAAAATAGCTGTCTGGGGAGGCCTTGCAAATAGCTGTGAAAAGAAGAGAAGCAAAAAGCAAAGGAAAAGAGGAAAGATATAATCATCTGAATACAGAGTTCCAAAAGATAGCAAGGAGAGATAAGAAAGCCTTCCTCAGCAATCAATGCAAAGAAATAGAGGAAAACAACAGAATGGGAAAGACTAGAGATTTCTTCAACAATTTTAGAGATCCATGGGAACATTTCATGCAAAGATGGGCTCGATAAAGGACAGAAATGGTATGGACCTAACAGAAGCAGAAGATATTAAGAAGAAGTGGCAAGAATACACAGAAGAACTGTACAAAAAAGATCTTCACGACTCAGATAATCACAATGGTGTGATCACTGACCTAGAGCCAGACATCCTGGAATGTGAAGTCAAGTGGGCCTTAGAAAGCATCACTATGAACAAAGCTTGTGGAGGTGATGGAATTCCAGTGGAGCTATTTCAAATCCTGAAAGATGATGCTGTGAAAGTGCTGCACTCAATATGCCAGCAAATTTGGAAAACTCAGCAGTGGCCACAGGACTGGAAAAGGTCAGTTTTCATTCCAATTCCAAAGAAAGGCAATGCCAAAGAATGTTCAAACTACCACAAAATTGCACTCATCTCACACACTAGTAAAGTAATGCTCAAAATTCTCCAAGCCAGGCTTCAGAAATACATCAACCATGAACTTCCAGATGTTCAAGCTTGTTTTAGAAAAGACAGAAGAACCAGAGATCAAATTGCCAATATCCACTGGATCATGGAAAAAGCAAGGGAGTTCTAGAAAAATAGTTCCATCTACTTCTGCTTTATTGACTATGCCAAAGCCTTTGACTGTGTGGATCACAATAAACTGTGGAAAATTCTGAAAGAGATGGGAATACCAGACAACCTGATCTGCCTCTTGAGAAACCTATATGCAGGTCAGGAAGCAACAGTTAGATCTGGACATGGAACAACAGGCTGGTTTCCAAATAGGAAAAGGAGTCCGTCAAGGCTGTATATTGTCACCCTGATTATTTAACTTATATGCAGAGTACATCATGAGAAACACTGGGCTGGAAGAAGCACAAGCTGGAATCAAGATTGCTGGGAGAAATATCAATAACCTCAGATATGCAGATGACACCACCCTTATGGCATAAATTGAAGAGAAACTCAAAAGCCTCTTGATGAAAGTGAAAGAGGAGAGTGAAAAAGTTTACTTAAAGCTCAACATTTACAAAACTAAGATCATGGCGTCTGGTCCCATCACTTCATGGGCAATAGATGGGGAAACAGTGGAAACAGTGTCAGACTTTATTTTTCTGGGCTCCAAAATCACTGCAGATGGTTATTGCAGCCATGAAATTAAAAGACGCTTACTCCTTGGAAGGAAAGTTATGACCAACCTATATAGCATATTCAAAAGCAGACACATTACTTTGCCAACAAAGGTCCGTCTAGTCAAGGCTATGGTTTATCCAGTGGTCATGTATGGATGTGAGAGCTGGACTGTGAAGAAAGTTGAGTGCCGAAGAATTAATGCTTTTGAACTGTGGTGTTGAAGAAGACTCTTGAGATTCCTTGGACTGCACGGAGTTCCAACCAGTTCATTCTAAAGGAGATCAGCCCTGGGTGTTCTTTGGAAGGAATGATGCTAAAGCTTAAACTCCAATACTTTGGCCACCTCATGTGAAGTGTTGACTCATTGGAAAAGACTCTGTTGCTAGGAGGGATTGGGGGCAGGTTGAGAAGGGGATGACAGAGGATGAGATGACTGGATGGCATCACTGACTCAATGGACAAGAGTTTGGGTGAAATCCAGGCTTTGGTGATGGACAAGGAGGCCTGGCGTGCTGTGATTCATGGGGTCGCAAAGAGTCGGACACTACTGAGCGACTGAACTGAACTCGACTGATAGACATTTATTGAATGACTAAATTTGACTCCCCTTCTGTCTGGGAAATAGTCTGATATCTTGGAAAGATCACTGTCTCTGAATTGATCCTTTATCTATCATTGAATGTTGGATTTACCTAAGAATTCAGTTACAGACTAACTTTCTCTTCTAAATCTATATTTTTTTCTTTAGCTGTTATCATCTACTCCTGTGACTTCAATTACCACCTATAAGCTGATGATGCCCACATTTCTATTTCTATCTCTTCCAACTTGACATCTCTGGTTCACTGACCCACAGACATCTCAAACTCATTATATTTAAACTAGCACTCATTATTTTCCCCCAATATAAGCTATTGAAATGAGTTGAATCAATCCTGCAGTGGTGCACATGGCATTGATTGAGTCCAATTTTAGTCTTTAATATGTTCCAGCATGTTATTTTCAGCAGCAGACTGATGGTACATCCTTACGAAAATTCTCCTTACTTATCTTACATGCACCAGCTCACCAGAATTAGAGAGAAATAGAAAAATAAACAACTCTCAATTGCTCTTCCTTCTGCCTATTATCCTAGAAAGTTTCAAGTTTAAGACTTGAGTTAATTTTGAGTTTGAGATCTATGCAAGCACTGAGACTTATAATAAGAGGTTGAGAAGGAAGATAAGGATTAGAACCATAGTATAGTCTCCATGCGGAGAAGGCAATGGCACGCCACTCCAGTACTCTTGCTTGGAAAATCTCATGGACGGAGGAGCCTGGTAGGCTGTAGTCCATGGGGTAGCTAAGAGTCGGACACGACTGAGCGGCTTCGCTTTCACCTTTTGCTTTCATGCATTGGAGAAGGAAATGGCAACCCACTCTGGTGTTCTTGCCTGGAGAATTCCAAGGATGGCAGAGCCTGGCGTGCTGCCGTCTATGGGGTCGCACAGAGTCGGACACGACTGAAGCGACTTAGCAGCAGCAGCAGTAGCATAGTCTCCATGTGAATGAAAGCATATGTAAAAGGAATAGATCACTGTAACTTTGAATGACACAGGAAATGTTAGATCAAATATTAGGGTCTGTACAGGATTTCTTAACATTAGTATCAGCACTACTGACACCTTGGGCCAAATAATTCTATGCTGGGTGGGGAAATCAGAGAGCTCCTCCCTGTGTATGCTTACTGGAACCCCTGGCCTCTATTTATTAAACAACAGTAACACCATCCCCACAATTTTAACAACCGAAATTTCTTCGGACATTGGTAAATGTCCCCTGAGTGACAAAATTTCCCCCAATTGATAGCCATTGATGTGGGAGAATTGCTTTACAAGAGATTGATGATCTGAGAAGTATTTTGAATCTGCATGGCTTATCACACAATTACTATAACTAAATACGAGATTACAATATGGCTTGTTGGGAAGCCAGTAAATTACTCTGTTATATTTGTGAAACATAGATCATAGAATTTCAATAATTGATAAAGGGAAATATCTTTATCAGTTTAACAGACTACTTCCGAGAAAAGCAATTTTCAGCACCTCTCAACACCTAATGGAAAGGAAGTCGATTACATGAACTAAAAAGAAATATTGTGAATCTAAATGACAGCACTGCCTTTATCAGATACTGGAAGAACATAGACACTGGCTATTTAAAGAATCAAGCCACTATAGAATAAATTTGAAAAAAATCTCTGCACTTAGACGCTCAGTCATTTCCGATTCTTTACAACCCCATGGACTGTAACCTGTCAGGCTCCTCTGTCCATGGGAATTCTCCAGGCAAGAATACTGGGATGTGTTGCCATGTCCTTCTCCAGAGGATCTTCCCAACCCAGGGATCGAATCCAGGTCTCCTGCATTGCAGGTGGATCCTTTACCATCTGAGCCACCAAAGAAGCCCAGGTATTAATTCTATGATAATTCTATTCACGAGGACCCATGAAAAGAAGAATCTCAGAGAATTTCAGGCAAGGGCTCATATACTCCTCTCTTTAGTCCAGCTTCATGAGCAACAAGATCCCAAATGGTCATTCTTGAATCATTGGTGGCACTAATATCTAAGATACCATATCATTCCTTGATCTTCACTGTTTTCAATCTCTTGCTTATTTTCAAGAAGGGATTCAATGACACTACTGAGTGTAAATACATTGTGGTTTTCCTAGATTAAAATCTAAAGGTTTCAATCTATGCTTACAAGATTTGCAAAATAAGACACGCCATCTCATGTACTCAACTTAAGGGAAATAGGAAACTATTTATCCCCCATTAGGCCTTTTTGGAATTCCCAGAGTACCTGGTAGTCTGTTTTCACGAACATGTCTGAAAACTTGTTCTTGCCCCCAGAGAGTATCTATAGTCCCTGTCAGCTATGTTGTCCTTGTTGTTGTTGTTCAGTTGCTCAGTCATGTCCAAATCATTGTAACCCCATGGACTGCAGTGTGCCTGACTGCCCTATCTTTCACTATCTCCTGGAGTTTTCTCAAACTCACGTCCACTGAGCTGATGATGCCATCCAGCCATCTCACCCTCTGTTGTCCCTTTCTCTTACTGCTTTCAATCTTTCCAGCAACAGGGTCCTACATAAATCTTTTCTGACTCAATTTATGGGGTAGAGGATGGATACAGAGGATGATGAGCTAAGAGAAAAGGCCTCTTCAATTAAAAGTCCTTTCTGTGACCTGAAATAGATTCAATGGCTATATCCACAACAGTATATGCATACATATGCAACATATATAATAAAAGTTTCACACTAGAATTATTTTTCTAAGTGACATGTATTGTTTTATTTTTCTTTTTACTCCCTCCTGTTCTACTTCATATTATAAAAAAAGTTGCTTGTAACTGGATGACGTGATTTCACTACTTAATGTGTTATGATCTGCACACTGAAAACTATTCTTTTAGGGTGACTAGATTTACTAAGAAAGAAAACTGAAAGGCAAAGTAGAAAAGGAAAAATATATCCGTCTGACTGCAGACTTCCAAAGAATAGCAAGGGGAGATAAGAAAGCCTTCCTAAATGACCAATGCAAAGAAATAGGAAAACAACAGAATAGAAAAGACTAGAGATCTCTTCATGAAAATTAGAGATACCAAGGGAAAATTTCATGCAAAGATGGGCATAATAAAGGACAGAAATGATAAAGACCTAACAGAAACAGAAGACATTGAGAAGAGGTGGCAATAATACAAAGAAGACCTACAATAAAAGGTCTTCCAGTTCAGTTCAGTCACTCAGTCATGTCCGACTCTTTGCAATCCCATGGACTGTAGCATGCCAGGATTTCCTATTCAACACCAACTCCTGGAGCTTACTCAAACTCATGTCTATTAATTCAGTGATGCCATCCAACTGTCCCATCCTCTGTCATCTCCTTCTCCTACCACTTTCAATCTTTCCCAGCACTAGGTTATTTTCCCATAAGTCAATTCTTTGCATCAGGTAGCCAAAGTATTGGAGTTTCAGCTTCAGCATCAGTCCTTCCAGTGAATATTCAGGACTGATTTCCTTTAGGATAGACTTGTTGGATCTCCTTGCAATCCAAGGGACTCTCAAGAACTTTCTCCAACACCACAGTTCAAAAGCATTAATTCTTTGGTGCTCAGCTTTTTTATAGTCCAACTCTGACATCTATACATGACTACTGAAAAAAAAATAATAACTGACTAGGCATACATTTGTCGGCAATGTCTCTGTTTTTAATATGCTGTCTAGGTTGCTCACAGCTTTTCTGCGAAGGAGCAAGTGTCTTTTAATTTCATGGCTTCCAGTTGAGCTACTTCAAATCCAAAAAGGTCTTAATGACCCAGAAAAGCACCATGGTGTGATCACTCATCTAGAGCTAGACATCTTCGAGTGTGAAGTCAAGTGGGCCTTAGGAAGCAACACTATGAACAAAACTAGTGGAGCTGATGGAATTCTATCTGAACTATTTAAAATACTAAAAGGTGGTGCTATTAAAGTTCTGCACTCAATATGCCAACAAATTTGGAAAACTCAGCAGTGGCCACAGGACTGGAAAAGGTCAGTTTTCAATTCAATCCCAAAGACGGACAGTGCCAAAGAATGTTCAAACTGCCACACAATTTCACTCATTTCACATGCTAGCAAAGTAATACTCAAAATCCTTCAAGCTAGGCTTAAACAGTACCTGAAAAAAGAACTTCCAGATATTCAAACTGGATTTCGAAAAGGCAGAGTAAACAGAGATAAAATTACCAACATCCACTGGATCATAGAAAAGGCAAGAGAATTTTGGAAAAGCATCTAATTCTGCTTCATTGACTACACTAAAGCCTTTGACAGCGTGGATCACAAAAAAACTGGAAAATTCTTAAAGAAATGGGGATACCAGACCACATGACCTGCCTCCTGAGAAATCTGTATGCAGGTCAAGAAGCAACAGTTTGAATCAGACATGGAACAATGGACTGATTCCAAATTGGGAAAGGAGTACGTCAAGGCTGTATATTGTCACCCTGTTTAACTTATATGCAGAGTACATCATGTGAAATGTTGGCTTGGAAGAAGCACAAGCTAGAATCAAGATTGCTGGGAGAAATATCAATAAGCCCAGATATGCACATGACACCACCTTTATGGCAGAAAGGGAAGAGGAACTAAAAAGCCTATTGATGAAGGTGGAAGAGGAGAGTGAAAAGGTGGCTTGAAACTCAACATTAAAAAAAATGAAGATCATGACATTCTGTCCCCTCACTTCATGGCAAATGGATGGGGAAACAATGGAAACAGTGACAAACTTAATTTTCTTGGGCTCTAAAATCATGCAGATGGTGACTGCAGCCATGAAATTAAAAAAGACACTTGTTTTGTGGAAGAAAAGCTATGACACTCCTGGACAGTGTATTAAAAAACAGAGGCATTACTTTACCTACAAAGGTCCATATAGGCAAAGCTATGGATTTTCCAGTAGTCATGCATGGATGTGAGTGTTGAACCATATAGAAGGGTGAGAACTGAAGAATTGATGCTTTTGAACTGTGGTGCTGGAGAAGACTCTTAAGAGTCATTTGGACAGTGAGAAGATCAAACTCAGTTCAGTTCAATGGCTCAGTCGTGTCCGACTCTTTGTGACCCCATGAATTGCAGCACGCCAGGCATCCCTGTCCATCACCAATTCCCAGAGTTCACTCAGACTCACGTCCATTGAGTCAGTGATGCCATCCAGCCATCTCATCCTCTGTCGTCCCTTTCTCCTCCTGCCCCCAATCCTTCCCAGCATCAGAGTCTTTTCCAATGAGTCAGCTCATCGCATGAGGTGGCCAAAGTACTGGAGTTTCAGCTTCAGCATCGTTCCCTTCATAGAAATCCCAGGGCTGATCTCCTTCAGAATGGACTGGTTGGACATCTTTGAAGTCCAAGGGACTTTCAAGAGTCTTCTCCAACATCACAGTTCAAAAGCATCAATTCTTTGGCGCTCAGCCTTCTTCACAGTCCAGCTCTCACATCCATACATGACCACTGGAAAAACCATAGCCTTGACTAGACAGACCTTTGTTGGCAAAGTAATGTCTCTGCTTTTGAATATGCTATATAGGTTGGTCATAACTTTGCTTCTAGGGAGTAAGCGTCTTTTAATTTCATGGCTGCAGTCACCATCTGCAGTGATTTTGGAGCCCAGAAAAATAAAGTCTGACACTGTTTCCACTGTTTCCCCATCTATTGCCCATGAAGTGATGGGACCAGACGCCATGATCTTAGTTTTCTGAATGTTGAGCTTTAAGCCAACTCTTTCACTCTCCACTTTCACCTTCATCAAGAGGCTTTTGAGTTCCTCTTCACTTTCTGCCATAGAGGTGGTGTCATCTGCATATCTGAGGTTTTTATATTTCTCCTGGCAATCTTGATTCCAGCTTGTGCTTCTTCCAGTCCAGCGTTTCTCATGATGTCCTCTGCATATAAGTTAAATAAGCAGGGTGACAATATACAGCCTTAATGCACTCCTTTTCCTATTTGGAACCAGTCTGTTGTTCCATGTCCAGTTCTAACTGTTGCTTCCTGACCTGCATACAGATTTCTCAAGAGGCAGATCAGGTGGTCTGGTATTCCCATGTCTTTCAGAATTTTCCACAGTTTATTGTGATCCACACAGTCAAAGGCTTTGGCATAGTCAATAAAGCAGAAATAGATGTTTTTCTGGAACTCTCTTGCTTTTTCCATGATCCAGCAGATGTTGGCAATTTGATCTCTGGTTCCTCTGCCTTTTCTAAAACCAGCTTGAACATCAGGAAGTTCACAGTTCACATATTGATGAAGCCTGATTTGGAGAATTGTGAGCATTACATTACTAGCATGTGTGCTGAGTGCAATTGTGCAGTAGTTTGAGCATTCTTTGGCATTGCCTTTCTTTGGGATTGGAATGAAAACTGACCTTTTCCAGTCCTGTGGCCACTGCTGAGTTTTCCAAATTTGCTGGCATATTGAGTGCAGCACTTTCATAGCATCATTTTTAGGATTTGGAATAGCTCCACTGGAATCCCATCACCTCCACTAGCTTTGTTCATAATGATGCTTTTTAAGGCCCACTTGACTTCACATTCCAGGATGTCTGGCTTTAGGTCAGTGATCACACCATCATGATTATCTGAGTCGTTAAGATTTTTTTCGTACAGTTCTTCTGTGTATTCTTGCCACCTCTTCTTAATATCTTCTGTTTCTATTAGGTCCATACCATTTCTGTCCTTTATCGAGCCCGTCTTTTCATGAAATGTTCCCTTGATATCTCTAAAATTCTTGAAGATATCTCTAGTCTTTCCCATTCTGTTGTTTTCCTCTATTTCTTTGCATTGATCACTGAGAGGCTTTCTTATCTCTTCTTGCTATTCTTTGGAACTCTGCATTCAGATGCTTATATCTTTCCTGATCAAACTAGTTAACCTTAATGGAAATGAATCCTGAATATTCATTGAGGGGACTGATGCTCAAACTGAAGCTCCAATATTTTGGCCACCTGATGCAAAGAACTGACTGATTGGAAAAAACCCTGATTCTGGGAAAGATTGAAGACAGGAGGAGAAGGACATGACAGAGTATGAGATGGTTGGATGGCATCACAGACTCAATGGATATGAGTTTGAGCAAGCTCTGTGAGGTACTGAAGAGCAGGGAAGCCTGGCGTGCTGCAGGCCATAGTGTTGCAAAGAGTCGGACATGACTGAGTGACAAAACAAGAAGATTTTCTTTAAGAATGATATAATTTGAAAGTAGTCAGTCAGATGTTGATATTATGCCCAGTTTTGCACTGGTATTCGCAGGAAAAATAGAAACACATGGGATTTTTTTACACATTAAATTTTTCTCAGAGGATATCAGCAAATATTAGTGAGGGCATTAGCAAGGACTGTGGTTATTAAGAGAGAGGAAATGGCAACCCACTACAGTGTTCTTGCTTGGAGAATCCCATGGATGGAGAAGCCTGGTAGACTGCAGTCCATGGGGTTGCACAGATTCGGACACGACTGAAGCGACTTAGCAGCAGCAGCAGCAGTGGTAATTAAAAGAGAAAAACTTTAGAACTAATTTTGAACTGAATTTTGTTTTGTTTTGTTACCAATGGTGACTGAAGACAATATTTCCAATATAAAACTTTTGTATACTAGAAAAGATGTCCAAATTTGATAGTCTATCTGCAAACAATCCATAATGGCAAGCCATAGTGTTAATGGGGAAAAAAAAAAAAAAATAGAAAGATGTCTTGTTTTTAAAACCAGATAGCAGAACTTGTAGGAAATAGACTCCTGGAAGCCAATTCTTTTAATCATGATGCCTAAAATTAAAAGGCTCTAATAATGGCTATTTAGATTTTATGGAAGACATGCTTCTCTCTATACAAGCTATTATGGAATGTAGCCAGGTGATGGGCACACAAAAATTGGAACCAGCCCATCATGACTCTCTGGAGATTCACAACCTAAAGTATTTGAGTACTTTGCTGAAAATTCTAGGAATTGGGGTGTGGTGGTTGAGCACAAATGGTTAAGAGCCAGACATGTCATTCTTAGCAGTTGGCTAGAAAGACTCTAAGAAAAACACCATATTTTTTACTCTTCATTTTTGCATATTTAGCAGGTATTCTGACTGTCCACAAGTGTCTAACTTGGAATGGGTGTTGAGACCAGAAATTAGGTTAAGACTGACCTATCATGTAACTAGATAAATAGAAAATTCCCAGATGAAACATTAGTGTGGCTGATAGCAGTGAAAGCAATGTTGAATTGTGCTACTAGAAACTCCAAGATGATAATGAGTACTGTTGTAGACTTTGGTCCCTCCCTGTCCAGTATAAAATGGATGACAGGTGAATATTTACACTCTATCTAATGAGATTAAAGTTTGAGGCCACTATCTGTATAAAAAAGGCTGGCAGAAAACAGTGTCCATCTAATACAGGGGGAGTCTACAAATATGATCAATTGCCCACAGGTGAATAGGAAATGATATTTTTCTTCAATCTGTGAGTCCAGTGCTTGGGAACTAAGGCAAGAAAATTAAGCATCTGTCCTTTGCCTAGGAAAATTCACAGTTGATTGTGTTTAATTTCCATGAGAAACAAGAGAAGCTAAGGTAGTGTGAGCCACAAAATGAGGTTGGAGTGATTGCCATTATAAACAAGGGAATCTGCTTACCTATAACCACAGGTTTTCCAATGAACAGTGGTGAGCAGTGGTTTATGAACATGTGGCTCCTCCAGAGAGGTCTCAGCAAGTTTCAGAAGGCATAAATTACCCAGGGCCTACTTCTGTAAGGTGGAAGGCATCAGAGACAGAAAGGAAAATGCTAATCTTGAAAAAGAGTATGAATTCACATCAGAGGTAATTTGGAAGCTGCATTATAGTCCAACTTTATACAATCATCTTTGCGTGTGTGTGTGTGTGTGTGCCCGTGCACCAGGAGAGGATATCACAAAGTTCAGTGTTGTACAGTATGTGATAATCTGAGCCTGTGAGCTAAGTTTAGAGTATTAAAGAATTTATTATTTTACCATCATTGCAAGAATTTATTCCTGAGATATAGATGGTAGCATATACTACAAAATTTTTGCCAGAAACAGAAAGTTGCATGAGGTCTCAGTATATACCCAAGTTTTGTTCCATTTAGGGTTTTGACATGTTTGGACATACTTAGCGGACCAGCTGAAAAGCAGTTCTAGGAACCAAGCTATCAGAGGGACAAAAGAACCTCTTGGAAGATAAAGTAACTCACTCACAGGAAAGAAAAAAGTTACAAAACTCAAGATGAGTTCAAAGATAATAGGTCAGCCCCATTAGAAAAAGTGATTACAGTAATAGCAGAGGTGTATATCACTCAGATGGATTAGTCACCGACCCAGCTCATATTTCTGAGTCCTAGAGGGATACCAAATAATAAACAGTGAAAAGTGTAATGAGCTGTTTCACCTCATCACACAGCATTACACAACTGTTTCACCTTGGCTATACTGTATACATGACACATTAAGTGTTTATTCCTTACTTTGAACTTTCAGGACCAACAGTGTCAGCAACCTGAGGTAAGAGATGGCATTCTCAGTTCATATATCCCTCTCAGGCACGGGCAGTTAATATGATCAGTCTTAACATAAAAATGTCTAAGAATATCATTAGCAGCAAAACCCTTCAATAGTTACAAGTAAAGTAATGAGTGGTGCCTTCAATCCATGACAATGGATTCCATAGCTCTTGGGGGACATATACAAGGACAGGAGACATTACTACAGCAAGAAGAGGAAGAAAATGAAAGGCACCAAGTAACAGCCAAGAGGACTGGTTCACATGGCATCTGCTAAATGTCCTAAGGACTCTCAAATCTAATTGTGATGCACTGGGCCCTTGAGAAGGAGAAGTAGAGCAGGTACAAGACTTATTTTTAAATCAAATGAGCCCAGAGTTATAGAAATACTATTTGATGATTGCTAAAATAACTCTATTTTACATTCATGATGATGTGACCCAGGAAACACAAGTTATTTATGGTTATGTTATTATTCTAGTTAGAAAATAAATATATAACAGAAAAGGAGCTGACTATATTAATAAAATGAGGAAAAATCAGGCAAAATCATTGTAGCTATTAATGTTAATGGCCTAATTTATAAAACTAGAAGTGGATGATCTAGGGGCATAAGGAGTAAAATCAATAATTCCTTAGAAAAAGCAAGATGGTGAAGTAGTAGGAAGATATAGACTTCATCTCTCTCAACAAACGCATCAAGAATACAGACAGAACAATTTTCACAGAGCACCAATTGAACATTAACAGAAGACCTTGAATATCAGAAAGGACAAGAAATATTCCTGCATAACCAGGTAGGAGAAAAGAAGGGAAAAAGAAGATGAGAGGAAGCAGGATAGGACCCACACCCCTGGGGTGGGGGCAGCTGAAGGAGCAGAGAGAGTCCCACATCTAGGGAAATTCTCTCACCAATGGGAAATCAGTTGGGACAGAAGAAAAGCAACTGGAGCTGTCAGGGGAAAGCAAAAGGGCCATTTTGCGGCAGGCAGGACAGAGTGAGACCTACACAGATGACCTGGGCCACAACCCTGTGTGGTTCAGCCTGGAACATGTGTCTGCCTGTGTGCATGGGGCCTGGGTGCTGGATCATGAGCAAACCAAGGGAGAGGACTGCTACTGGCTGTGAGGAGAAAGCCTGAGGGGATTGGAATGAGGAAATATGCAACAGGAGATGCTTATGGAGGGAACTCAAGCTGCCATAGAAGGAAGGTGCCTTAATTGAGTGATGCACAGGGATAGAGCCACCACTGCAACCTCTCTCCCCACTTTCTGGCCCCTTTCCCACCCCAGGCACAAGGAAAGGGCTTTACCAGGACTGGTCCTCACACACCTGCTGCCAGCCATTAGGAGGGCCCCCTGCTGGAGCTGCCCATCTTGTGACAGTGGCTAGGAGATAGGAAAGGCTCCCACCAGGGTCAGATCTCTCATTCTTTGTCACCACCAGGGCCTAGTCTTTTGAGGCTGCTGACCCCCTGTGTACCTGTCCCTTCCAGGGCTCCTGTGACTCCAGCAACTGTGCCACCTCCTCACCCTGTCCTCACTTGGGCAGACCCGAGTGCTCTAGGGCACTTCAGGAACAGACACCTATGGGTGGCCCACATGCAGAGGTGAGATTAAAACCACAGTTGAATCCCAGGGGCCATGCAACTAAAGAAGAAAAGCTACCAACTTTCCTTGCAGTTATACAAACTGCATATTGACACCCCATGACCAGCTTGGTAAAAACTCAGTGCACACAAAACATCTGAACAGATGAATGCTCCCATAGACAAGACAGGCCTAGCTTTAGCAGCTGCAGGCTTCAGGAGGACACATAGGGGTCCATATAGGGGTTGGGCCAGGCTCGAGTCTGAGCTGTTCCCATAACACTCACAACACATTCAGATCCATGACTACAGTAATCCTGGGACCTGACTTCAGTGGATCCACACTGGTGGCCTGGTGAAAGCAATGTCTGAAAGACACCAGGACCAATTGCTGGCACACCCACAGCAGTGCCAACATAAAGGTAATCTGAGAGCTCACACAATGGGTGAAAGGTAACAGAGCACACCCACAGGTGAACAACTACAGAGGAGGAATACTTGGTGGCTTCTGTACTAGCAGTAGTGCTCCAAGCCAGCCTACCTCACACCACACATAAGAAACACAGCTTAGAAATAGATCTGGGGGCCTCTACTCCAACAGCTAGGGAGCAGACCCTGCCTCTGACAGGGCGGTGACAACTAAGGTGCAAAGGGGAGTCCCTGCTCAATATCCAGGGCAGGCTCTGGTCACCACAGCAACAATCAAGCCCAGTATCATGGGTCTGGCTATAGGAGCTCTAGTCATGTTCATGTTGGGGTAGGGCCAGACCAGAATTTGAGCTGCCTACATAGCTCCCATGGTGGGTCCAAGTATGCGACTACTGCAGTACTAGGATCTAATATCAGTGGATCTTCAGTGGTGGCTGGGTGAAAAGAACACTTGAGAGTCACTGGGGCCAAATCCAGGCATTCCCACAGTTAAGGTGTGACTGAGAGCAGTTCCAACAACAGTATACTTTGTGAGCCCACACAACATGTGAAAGGGTACACAACAGAGTACAATCACAGGTAAATAGCTCCAGGAAAGAAAAACTCACTGGTTGCTGTCTTGGCAGAAGTGTTCCAATCCTACCTACCATGCACTCAGATCAGAATCACAGCTAAGGAACAAATCTGGGGGCCTTTGCTCCAATAGCCAAGAAACTATCCAATCACTGACAGGGCAGTGACAACGGCAAAGCAAAGGGGAGATCCCATTCAATACCTAGGGCAGGCTCTGACCAACACAACACCTATCAAATGCCCTATCAAGGGGGAAATAGAACAAGCCTCTGGACCAGCCTCATCCACCAGGAGGCAAACAATGGATGCATGAGAAACTGCAGCCTATGGAAAGGAGATCATGAACACAGTAACTGTGACAAAATGAGACAATACAGAAATATGTTGCAGACAAAGGAGCAAAATAAAAACCTACAAGAACAATTAAATGAAGAGGAAATAAACAATCTATCTGAAAAAGTATTCAGATTAATGATAATAAAGATGATTCAAGAGGAGGAGCTAAGATGGCGGACGAGTAAGACGGGGAGAATACTTTCTCCTCCACAAATCCATTAAAAAGAACATTTGAATGCTGAATAAACTCGATAAAACAACTTCTGAATGCCGGCAGAGGACATCAGGCACTTAGAAAGACAACTCATTGTCTTCAAAATGAGAAAACGAGCCCTGCAGTAACTCCTTTTGCGGAGAAGTGGCGCGGACACCAGCATTTGCTATTGGCAAGTGGGGGCTGGGCTAGGAGGAGCGGCGAGGCCTGCATTGCTTTGAGAAAGGATTTGGCCTGGCTATCTCGGGGCGCTATCTGAGCGAAATAACCAGACTGTGGGTTATCTACTACATCAAAAGACAGCCCTAACCTAAGACACCACCAGGACTACCTACGGAACAAAGGGCTGCACAGAGTTGGCCGGCTGCAGGCCATCCCACTCCTGTGACAGGCAGCCAGGGCCGGAGGCGGGCAATTACAGCCCTAGAGAGACATTGTCTAATGGAACTGTGAGTAGGTTTCTGTGCTGACTCACGCTTCTTGGGGCTCTGGATGGTCAACATCTGCCTGAGAAAGTGCGCTGTTTGTATACCCAGAAAACTGAGCGGCGGAGAGGCGATAAGTCGCAGCACCTGCGCTCGCTGAACATTTCATCACCTGTGCTACTCGGATCTGGGAAGGGCATAAAACGCAGACTCAACCAAGTCTGTGCTTCTGAGGATTTTCCGAGTGCCTGAACCTGGCCGGTTTAGATTTGGGTGTTCATCTCCGCCACCTCTGTAACAAGGCAGAGATCAGATATTGAAAAGACCTGTAAACCGCCTCAATAAAGAGAATGCAACAAACTACCAGAATATAGTAAGGACACTCTAAACTTGGCAATTTTAACAAAATGAAGAGACAAAAGAATACCCAGCAGCTAAAGGAACAGGATAGATGCTCACCAAACCAAACCAAAGAGGAAGAGATAGGGAATCTACCTGATAAAGAAATCCGAATAATGATAGCAAAATTAATTCAAAATCTCGAAATCAAAATGGAATCACAGTTAAAGAGTTTGGAGACAAGGATTGAGAAGATGCAAGAAAGGTTTAACAAGGACCTAGAAGAAATAAAAAAGAGTCAACACATAATGAATAATGCAATAAATGAGATCCAAAACACCCTGGAGGCAACAAATAGTAGAATAACGGAGGCAGAAGATAGGATTAGTGAATTAGAAGATAGAATCCTAGAAATAAATGAATCAGACGAGAAAAAAGAAAAACGTATCAAAAGAAATGAGGACAATTTCAGAAACCTCCAGGATAACATCAAACGCTACAACATTCGAATCATAGGAGTTCCAGAAGAAGAAGATAAAAAGAAAGATCACGAGGAAATACTTGAGGAGATAATAGTTGAAAACTTCCCTAAAATGGAGAAGGAAATTACCACTCAAGTTCAAGAAATCCAGAGAGTCCCTAACAGGATAAACCCAAGGCGAAACACCCCAAGACACATATTAATCAAATTAACAAAGATTAAATATAAAGAACAAATATTAAAAGCAGCAAGGGAAAAACATCAAATAACTCACAAGGAATTCCCATAAGGATAACAGCTGATCTTTCAATCGAAACTCTCCAAACCAGGAGGGAATGGCAAGACGTAATTAAAGTGATGAAAGAAAATAACTTACAGCCTAGATTATTGTATCCAGCAAGGATCTCATTCAAATATGAAGGAGAAATCAAAAGCTTCACAGATAAGCAAAAGTTGAGAGAATTTTGCACCACTAAACCATTTCTCCAACAAAAACTAAAGGACATTCTCTAGATAGGAATCACTAAAAGGGTGTATAAACTCGAACCCAAAACAATAAAGTAAATCTTATTTATCAATAATTGCTTTAAACGTTTATGGGCTGAATGCCCTAATCAACAGACAAATACTGGCCGAATTGATACAAAAACAAGACCCCTACATACCTTGTCTACAAGAGACAACCAAAAGACTAAAATGGATCAAATGGATACAAAAACTAGAACTCTATATATGTTGTCTACAGGAGAATCACCTTAAAATACGGGATATATACTGACTGAAAATGAAGGCCTGGAAAAAGATTTTCTACGCAAATATGGACCATAAGAAAACAGGAGTAGCAATACTTATATCAGATAAAATTGACTAAAGATCTTGAAAAGGAGACAATGAGGGTTACACATAACGACTTAAAGGAACAATCCAAAAAGAAGTTATAACAATTATAAATATATATGCACCCAACATTGGAGCATTGATATATCTATGACAAACATTAATTAATATGATAGAAGAAATATGCAGCAATACAATAATAGTGGGAGACTTTAATACCCCACTCATATAATCTGGCTGTAATAGACAAAGTAAAGAGCAAAACATATTTACTTATGAACCTCAAAGAATTCAGTTCACTCAGGAGAGTTTAAAAAAAAAAAAAGACTTATTTGTTCACTCTGTAAAGGTTTATTGACTATTTTATGGGTTTGGTACTAATTTGAGTAGTAGGGAGGAAGAGGTGACAAATGTGATCCTGTCCTAAATAATATATTGTGGTATAGATGGACCTACCAGTACAAAATACCAAGATGTGCCTAAAGATGAGGACACCCAAACTGGACTTTTTGTTTCCTGAACTTTTCATTTCGAGAACAAACCTCCTAATATGGGATGAGTTCAACATGATTTTTTTTTAAGTGTTCTTCGTGATTGAAAACAGAAAGCCATTGGTTAAGAAATTGCATGTACTCCTCCCCACCGTCACTCCCCTTCTTTCTTCCCATTTCCCTCCCACCCTTATTGATCCTTTCCTTTGTCCATTTTCCCCTGCAAAACAAACAAAAAAAATAAATAAATAAAAAAAACCCAAAAAACCAAAACAAACAAACAAACAAAAAGATGATTCAAGATCTCAGTAATAAACGAAGACACAAATTGAGAAGGTACCAAAAATTTAGCAAAGACTCCCAATAAACTGTGGAAAATTCTGAAAGAAATGGGAATACCAGACCACCTGATCTGCCTCTTGAGAAATTTGTATGCAGGTCAGGAAGCAACAGTTAGAACTGGACATGGAACAACAGACTGGTTCCAAATAGGAAAAGGAGTACGTCAAGGGTGTATATTGTCACCCTGTTTATTTAACTTATATGCAGAGTACATCATGAGAAACGCTGGACTGGACGAAACACAAGTTGGAATCAAGATTGCTGGGAGAAATATCAATAACCTCAGATATGCAGATGACACCACCCTTATGGCAGAAAGTGAAGAAGAACTAAAAAGCTTCTTGATGAAAGTGAAAGTGGAGAGTGAAAAAGTTGGCTTAAAGCTCAACATTCAGAAAACGAAGATCATGGTATCTAGTCCCATCACTTCATGGGAAATAGATGGGGAACCAGTGGAACAATGTCAGCCTTTATTTTTGGGCTCCAAAATCACTGCAGATGGTGACTGCAGCCATGAAATTAAAAGACGCTTGCTCCTTGGAAGGAAGGTTATGACCAACCTAGATAGCATATTCAAAAGCAGAGACATAACTTTGCCAACAAAGGTCTGTCTAGTCAAGGCTATGGTTTTTCCTGTGGTCATGTGTGGATGTCGGAGAAGGCAATGGCACCCCACTCCAGTACTCTTGCCTGGAAAATCCCACGGACGGAGGAGCCTGGTAGGCTGCAGTCCATGGGGTCCCTAAGAGTCGGACATGACTGAGTGACTTCACTTTCTCTTTTCACTTTCATGCATTGGAGAAGGAAATGGCAACCCACTCCAGTGTTCTTGCCTGGAGAATCCCAGGGACGGGGAAGCCTGGTGGGCTGCCGTCTATGGGGTCGCACAGAGTCGGACACGACTGAAGTGATTTAGCATAGCAGAGCATAGCATAGCATGTATGGATGTGAGAGCTGGACTGTGAAGAAGACTGAGCACCGAAGAATTGACGCTTTTGAACTGTGATTTTGGAGAAGACTCTTGAGAGTCCTTTGGACTGCAAGGAGATCCAACCAGTCCATTCTGAAGGAGATCAGCCTTGGGATTTCTTTGGAAGGAATGATGCTAAAGGTGAAAGCCCAGTACTTTGGCCACCTCATGCGAAGAGTTGACTCATTGGAGAAGTGTCTGATGCTGGGAGGGATTGAGGGCAAGAGGAGAAGGGGATGACAGAGGATGAGATGGCTGGATGGCATCACTGACTCGATGGATATGAGTCTGAGTGAACTCTGGGAGTTGGTGATGGACAGGGAGGACTGGCGTGCTGCGATTCACGGGGTTGGAGAGAGTCGGGCATGACTGAATGACTGATCTGATCTGATCTGATCTGAGAAGAACTAAAGAACAAGAAAACAGAGATGAAAAAGACAAGAACCGAAATGAAAAATACACAAGAAGGAATCAATAGCAGAATACCTGAGGCAATGCATGTCCATGCTAAGTTGCATAAGTTGTGTCCAACTCTTTGCAACCCCATGGACTGTAGCCTCCATGGACTGCCAGGCTCCTCTGTCCATGAAATTCTCCAGGCAAAAATACTGGGGTGGGTTGTCATGCCCTCCTCAAGTGACCCAGAAGACATAGTGGTGGAAATCTCTGCTGTGGAACAGAAAAAAAAGAAAGAAAATAAATGAGAATAATCCCAGAGACCTTTGGGACAACAATAAACACCCCGACATTTGAATTGTAAGGATTCCAGAAGAAAAGACAAAAGGAAAGGGCCTGAAAAAATATTTAATGACATCATTTTGAAAACTTTACTAACATAGGAAAGGAAAAAAAAAATCATTCAAGTCTGAGAAATGCAGAGAGTCCGTGCAGAGAGTCCCATAAAAGATAAACCAAGGAGGAACATGCTGAGATATATATTAATTAAATATAAAAATTAAATACAAAGGAAAAATTAAAAGCAACAAGAAAACAGCAACAAAAAACATACAAGAGAAACCCCATAAGGTTTCAGCTGACTTTTCAGCAAAAACTCTGCAGGCCAGAAGGGAGTGGCAGGATATATTTAAAGAGGTGAAAGAAAAACTTTCAACCAAGAATACTCTAACCAGCAATACTCTCATTCAGATTCAACAGAGAAATCAAAAGCTTTATAAACATGTGAAAGCTGAGAGTTTAGCACCACCAAACCAGCTTTATAACAATTGCTAAAGGAATTTTTCCAGGCAAAAACACAGGCTTGATTCATGGAACTAACATTCCAAGTTCCTATGCAATATTACTCTTTACAGCATCAGACTTTATTTCCATCACCAGTCACATCCACAGATTGGTGATGTTCTTGCTTTGGCTCTGTCTCTTCATTCTTTCTGGAGTTATTTCTCCTGGGGAGTTCATCTTTCAATGTCCTATCTTTTTGCCTTTCCATGCGGTCCATGGGGTTTTCAAAGCAAGAATACTGAAGTGGTTTGCCCTTCCCTTCTCCAGGGGACCACAGTTTGTCAGAACTCTCCACCATGACATGCACATGGCTCAGAGTTTCATTGAGTTAGACAAGGCTGTGTTCCATGTGATCAGATTGGTTAGTTTTCTGTGATTATGATTTTCAGTGTGTCTGCCCTCTGATGGAGAAGGATAAGAGGCTTATGGAAGCTTCCTGATGGGAGAGACTGACTGAGGAGAAACTGGGTCTTGTTCTGATAGGTGGGGCCATGCTCAGTAAAGCTTTAATACAATTTTCTGTTGATGGGCTGGGCTATGTTCCCTGTCTGTTATTTACCTGAGGCCAAACTATGGTGGAGGTAATGAAGATAATGGTGACTCCTTCAAAAGGTCCCATGGATGCATACTACACTCAGTGTCCCCAACCCTGCAGCATGCCACACCACCTCTACTGGAGCCTCCTGGACCTCATGGGCAAGTCTGGGTCAGACTTTTGCAGGGTCACTACTTCTTTCTCCTGGGTCCTGGTGCACACATGATTTTTGTCTGCACACCCCAAAAGTCTCTTTCCCTACTCCTGTGTAAGTTTTGGCAGTCCTATGCTGGGGTTAATGGAGACCTCCTCCAAGAGGTCTTATGCCATATCCAGGTCTACTGCACCCAGAACTCCTGCCCCTGTGGGAGTCCACTGCTGACCTGTACCTACACAGGAGACACTCAAACACAGCTCTGTCTCATTCTCTGTGGGGTTTCTGAGACCTGGTGCACACAAGGTATGTTTCAGCCCTCTAATCATCTCTGGTGGGAATGGGGTTGATTCTAAATGAGATTTCGCCTCTCCTACCATCTTGCTGGGGCTTCTCCTTTGTCCTTGGACATCTATATCTCCTCTAAGTCAATACAATAGCACTCAACCACCACTTCAGCACCTACTATCTTGCTGGGGATTCTCTGCCCTTGGATGTGGGGTATCTCCTCGCTGCCACTTCAGTGCCATCAGCCACCACTCCAGTGCCTGCCATCTTGAAGAAAGTAGGGAAAACCATTAGACCATTCAGGTATGACCTAAATCTAATCCCTACAATTATACAGTGGAAGTGAGAAATAGATTTAAGGCATTAGATCTGATAGATAGAGTGCCTGAAGAAATATGGATGGAGGTTCGTGACACTGTACAGGAGGCAGTGATCAAGACCATCCTGAAGAAAAAGAAGTGCAAACAGGCAAAATGGTTGTCTGAGGAGGCCTTACAAACAGCTGTGAAAAGAGAAGTGAAAAGCAAGGGAGAAAAGGAAAGATATACTCATTTGAATGCAGAGATCCAAAGAATATCAAGGATAAGAAAGCTTTACTCGGTGATCAATGGAAAGAAATAGAGGAAAACAATAGAATGGGAAAGCCTAAAGATCACTTCAAGAAAATTAGAGATACCATGGGAACATTTCATGAAAGATGGGCTCGATAAAGGACAGAGATGATATAGACCTAACAGAAGCAGAAGATATTAAGAAGAGGTGGCAAGAATACACAAAAGAACTGCACAAAAAAGATCTTCATGACCCAGATAATCATGATGGTGTGATCACTCACCTAGAGCCAGACATCCTGGAATGTGAAGTCAAGTGGACCTTAGGAAGCACCACTATGAACAAAGTTCAAGGTGGTGATGGAATTTCAGTTGAGCTATTTTAAATCTAAAAGATGATGCTGTTAAAGTGTTGCACTCAATATGCCAGCAAATTTGGAAAACTCATCAGTGGCCACAGACTGGAAAAGATCAGTTTTCATTTCAATCCTAAAGAAAGGCAATATCAAAGAATGCTCATACTACCATACAATTGCACTCATTTCACATTGGAGTAAAGTAATGCTCAAAATTCTCCAAGCCAGGCTTCAGCAGTACATGAACCATGAAATTCCAGATGTTAAAGCTGGATTTAGGAAAGGCAGAGGAACCAGAGATCAAACTGAAAACATCCATTGGATCATGGAAAAAGCAAGAGAGTGCCAGGAAAACATATACTTCTGCTTTATTGAGGAGAAGACAATGGGAACCGACTCCAGTACTCTTGCCTGGAAAATCCTATGGAGAGAGGAGCCTGGTAAGCTGCAGTCCATGGGGTCGCAAAGAGTTGGGCATGACTGAGTGACTGAACTGAACTGAACTGAACTAAGCTGAACTTAAGAGGTTAGGAAGTGTGGCATAGGTGGGGGAGGGGATAAGAATGGGACTTTTCAATATTTTAACCATTTGAGTATATTACATATTCAGAGCAATATAAATAAATCACATTTCAAAGAAGACATTATCTCCTCGGCAAGCCTTCCTCATTTTACACAGGATTTAGTCTTTTCCTTTGCTGTGTTCCCATACTATTTTTAAATTAATTAAATTATTTTAATTGGAGGCTAATTACTTTAAAATATTGCAGTGGTTTTGGCCATACATTGACATGAATCAGCCATGGGAGTACATGTGTTCCCCATCCTGAAAACCCTCCCACTACCGTCCCCATCCCATCCCTCAGGGTCATCCAAGTGCACCGGCCCTGAGTGCCCTGTCTCAGGCATCAAACCTGAACTGGCAATCTATTTCACGTATGCTAATATACATGTTTTGGAACTCTGTAATCAGATGTTTATATCTTTCCTTTTCTCCTTTGCTTTTCATTTCTCTTCTTTTCACAGCTATTTGTAAGGCTTCCTCAGACAGCCATTTTGCTCTTTTGCATTTCTTTTACATGGGGTTGGTCTTGATCCCTGTCTCCGGTACAATGTCACGAACTTCAATCCATAATTCATCAGGCACTCTATCTATCAGATCTAGGCCCTTAAATCTATTTCTCACTTCCACTGTATAATCATAACGGATTTGATTTAGGTCATATCTGAATGGTCTAGTGGTTTTCCTACTTTCTTCAATTTCAGTCTGCATTTGGCAATAAGGAGTTCATGGTCTGAGCCACAGTCAGCTCCTGGTCTTTTTTTGCTGACTGTATAGAGCTTCTCCATCTTTGGGTGCAAAGAATATAATCAATCTGATTTCGGTGTTGACCATCTGGTTATGTCCATGTATAGAGACTTCTCTTGTGTTGTTGGAAGAAGGTGTTTGTTATGACCAGTGCATTTTCTTGGCAAAACTCTATTAGTCTTTGCCCTGCTTCATTGCATATTCCAAGGCCAAATTTGCCTGTTACTTCAGGTGTTTCTTGATTTCCTACTTTTGCATTCCAGTCCCCTATAATGAAAAGGACAACTTTTTTGGGTGTTAGTTCTAAAAGATCTTGTAGGTCTTCATAGAACCGTTCAACTTCAGCTTCTTCAGTGTTATTGGTTGGGGCACAGACTTGGATTCCTGTGATATTGAATGGTTTGCCTTGGAAATGAACAGAGATCATTCTATCATTTTGGGATTGCATCCAAGTACTGCATTTTGGACTCTTTTGTTGACCATGAAGGCCACTCCATTTCTTCTGGGAGATTCCTGCCCGCAGTACTAGATATAATGGTCATCTGAGTTAAATTCGCACATTCCAGTCCATTTCAGTTTGCTGATTCCTATAATATAGGCATTCACTCTTGCCATCTCTTGTTTGACCACTTCCAATTTGCCTTAATTCCTGGATCTGACATTCCAGGTTCCTATGCAATATTGCTCTTTACAGCATCGGACCTTGCTTCTATCACCAGTCACATCCACAGCTGGGTCTTCTTTTTTCTTTGGCTCCATCCCTTCATTCTTTCTGGAGTTATTTCTCCACTGATCTCCAGTAGCATATTGGGCCCCTACTGACCTGGAGAGTTTCTCTTTTAGTATCCTATCATTTTCCCTTTTCATACTGTTCATGGGATTGTCAAGGCAAGAATACTGAAGTGGTTTGCCATTCCCTTCTCCAGCGGACCACACCCTGTCAGATCTCTCCACCATGAGCCGCCCATCTTGGGTTGCCCCACGGGCATGGCTTAGTTTCATTGAGTTAGACAATGCAAGAAGAGATAAGAAAGCCTTCTTCAGCAATCGATGCAAAGAAATAGAGGAAAACAATAGAATGGGAAAGACTATAGATCTCTTCAAGAAAATCAGAGATACCAAAGGAACATTTCATGCAAAGATGGGCTCGATAAAGGACAGAAGTGGTATGGACCTAACAGAAGCAGAAGATATTAAGAAGAGATGGCAAGAATACATAGAAGAACTGTACAAAAAAGATCTTCATGACCCAGATAATCATGATGGTTTGATCACTGACCTAGAGCCAGACATCCTGGAATGTGAAGTCAAGTGGGCCTTAGAAAACATCACTACGAACAAAGCTAGTGGAGGTGATGGAATTCCAATTGAGCTATTCCAAATCCTGAAAGATGATGCTGTGAAAGTGCTGCACTCAATATGCCAGCAAATTTGGAAAACTCAGCAGTGGCCACAGGACTGGAAAAGGTCAGTTTTCATTCCAATCCCAAAGAAAGACAATGCCGAAGAATGCTCAAACATTGCACTCATCTCACGTTAGTAAAGTAATGCTTAAAATTCCCCAAGCCAGGCTTCAGCAATATGTGAACTGTGAACTTCCTGATGTTCAAGCTGATTTTAGAAAAGGCAGAGGAACCAGAGATCAAATTGCCAACATCCTCTGGATCATGGAAAAAGCAAGGGAGTTTCAGAAAAAACTTCTATTTCTGCTTTATTGACTATGCCAAAGCCTTTGACTGTGTGGATCACAATAAACTGTGGAGAATTCTGAAAGAGATGGGAATACCAGACCACCTGATCTGCCTCTTGAGGAATCTGTATGCAGATCAGGATGCAACAGTTAGAGTTGGACATGGAACAGCAGACTGGTTCCAAATAGGAAAAGGAGTACATCAAGGCTGTATATTGTCACCATTTATTTAACTTATATGCAGAGTACATCATGAGAAACGCTGGACTAGAAGAAACACAAGCTGGAATCAAGATTGCCAGGAGAAATATCAATAACCTCAGATATGCAGATGACACCACCCTTATGGCAGAAAGTGAAGAGGAACTAAAAAGCCTCTTGAAGATGAAAGTGGAGAGTGAAAGAGTTGGCTTAAATCTCAACATTCAGAAAACGAAGATTATGGCATCAGGTCCCATCACTTAATGGGAAATAGATGGGGAAACAGTGGAAACAGTGTCTGACTTTATTTTTCTGGGCTCCAAAATCACTACAGATGGTGACTGCAGCCATTAAATTAAAAGACACTTACTCCTTGGAAGGAAAGTTATGATCAACCTATATAGCATATTCAAAAGCAGAGATATTACTTTGCCAACAAAGGTTCGTCTAGTCAAGGCTATGGTCTTTCCTGTGGTCATGTATGGATGTGAGAGTTGGACTGTGAAGAAGGCTGAGAGCCAAAGAATTGATGCTTTTGAACTGTGGTGTTGTAGAAGACTCTTGAGAGTCCCTTGGACAGCAAGGAGATCCAACCAATCCATTCTAAAGGATATCAGCCCTGGGAATTCTTTGGAAGGAATGATGCTGAACCTGAAACTCCAGTACTTCGGGTACCTCATGCGAAGATTTGACTCATTGGAGAAGACTCTGATGCTGGGAGGGATTGAGGGCAAGAGGAGAAGGGGACGACAGAGGATGAGATGGTTGGATGGCATCACTGATTCGATGGACGTGAGTCTGTGTGAACTCCGGGAGTTGATGATGGACAGGGAGGCCTAGAGTGCTGTGATTCATGGGGTCGCCAAGAGTCGGACACAACTGAGCGACTGATTTGATCTGATCTGATCTGATCTGATCTGAATATACGTGTTTCAATGCTATTCTCTCAAATTATCCCACCCTTGCCTTCTCTCACACAGTCCAAAATTCTGTTCTTTATATCTGTGCCTCTTTTGCTGTCTCACATATAGGGTCATCATTACCATCTTTCTAAATTCCATATAAATGAGTTAATATACTGTATTTGTGTTTTTCTTTCTGGCTTACTTCACTCTGTATAATAGGCTCCACTTTCATCCACCTCACTAGAACTGATTCAAATGCATTCTTTTTAATAGCTGAGTAATATTCCATTGTGTAAGTGTACCACAGCTTTCTTATCCATTCATCTGCTGATGGACATCTAGGTTGCTTCCATGGACAGGCTATTGTATACATTACTGTGATGAACATTAGGGTACACGTGTCGCTTTCAATTCTGGTTTTCTTGGTGTGTATGCCCAGGAGTGGGATTGCTGGGTAGTATGACAGTTCTATTTCCAGTTTTTTTAAGGAATCTCCACACTGTTCCCCATAGTGACTGTACTAGTTTGCATTCCCACCAACAGTGTAAGAGGGTTCCCTTTTCTGCACACCCTCTCCAGCATTTATTGCTTGTAGACATTTGGATAGCAGCCATTCTGACTGACGTGAGATGGTACTTCATTGTGATTTTGATTTTCATTTCTCTGATAACGAGCAATGCTGAGCATCTTTTCATGTGTTTTTAGCCATCTTTATATCTTCTTTGGAGAAAAGTCTGTTTAGTTCTTTGGTCTATTTTTTGATTGGGTCGTTTATTTTTCTGAAATTGAGCTGCAGGAGTTGATTGTATGTTTTTGAGATTAATTCTTTGTCAGTTTCTTCGTTTGCTATTATTTTCTCCCATTCTGAAGGCTGTCTTTTCACCTTGCTTATAGTTTCCTTTGTTGTGCAAAATCTTTTAATTAGGTTCCATGTGTTTATTTTTACTTTTATTTCCATTACTCTCTCTGGGAGTTGGTTCATAGAGGATCCTGCTGTGGTTTATGTTGGAGAGTGTTTTTCCTGTTTTCCTCTAGGAATTTTATAGTTTCTTGTCTTACATTTAGATCTTTAATATACATTGAGTTTATTTTTGTGTATGGTGATAGAAAGTGTTCCAGTTCATTCTTCTACAGGTGGTTGACCAGTTTTCCCAGCACCACTTGTTAAAGATATGGTCTTTTCTCCATTGTATATTCTTGTCTCCTTTGTCAAAGATAAAATATCCACAGGTGCATGGATGTATCTCTGGGCTTTCTGTTTTGTTCCATTGATCTATATTTCTGTCTTTGTGTCAGTACCATACTGTCTTGATGACTGTAGCTTTGTAGTATAGTTTTAAGTCAGCCAGGTTGATTCCTCCATTTCCATTCTTCTTCCTCAAGATTGTTTTGGCTATTCAAGGTTTTTTTTTTTTTTTTTTTTATTTCCAAAAAAATTGGAAATTATTTGTTCTAGTTCTGTGAAAAATACCGTGGGTAGCTTGATAGGGATTGCATTTAATCTATAGATTGTTTTGGGTGGTATACTCATTCTCACTATATTGATTCTTCTGGTCTGTGATCACGGTATATTTCTCCATCTATTTGTGTAATTTTTTATTTCTTTCATCAATGTTTTATCATTTTCTATATATAGGTCTTTTGTTTCTTTAGGTAGATTTAGTCCTAAGTATTTTATGCTTTTTGTTGCAATGGTGAATCGACTTTTTCCCTTAATTTCTCTTTCTGTTTTCTCATTGTTAGTGTATAGGAATGCAAGGGATCTGTGTGTTAATTTTATATCCTGCAACTATATTCATTGCTTAGCTATAGTTATTTTCTGGTGGAGTCTTTCTAGGTAGAGGATCTGTCATCTGCAAACAGTGAGAAATTTACTTCTTCTTTTCCTATCTGAATTCCTATTATTCCTTTTTCTTCTCTGATTGCTGTAGCTAAAATTTCCAAAAGTATGTTCAATAGTAGTCGTGACAGTGAACACCCTGGCCTTGTTCCTGATTTTAGGAGAAATGCTTTCAATTTTTCACCATTGAAGATAATGTTTGCTGTGGGTTTATCACATATGGCTTTTATTATGTTGAGGTATGGTCCTTCGATGCCTGCTTTCTGGAGGGTTTTTTTTTTTTTTTTTATCATCAGATCAGATCAGTCGCTCAGTCGTGTCCGACTCTTTGCGACCCCATGAACCGCAGCACGCCAGGCCTCCCTATGCATCACCAGCTCCCGGAGGTCACTCAGACTCGCATCCATCGAGTCAGTGATGCCATCCAGCCATCTCATCCTCTGTCATCCCCTTCTCCTCCTGCCCTCAATCCCTCCCAGCATCAGAGTCTTCTCCAATGAGTCAACTCTTCGCATGAGGTGGCCAAAATACTGGAGTTTCAGCTTTAGCATCATTCCTTCCAAAGAAATTCCAGGATTGATCTCCTTCAGAATGGACTGGTTGGATCTTCTTGCAGTCCAAGGGACTCTCAAGAGTCTTCTCCAACACCACAGTTCAAAAGCATCAATTCTTCGGCGCTCAGCCTTCTTCACAGTCCAGCTCTCACATCCATACACGACCACAGGAAAGACCATAGCCTTGACTAGGCGAACCTTTGTTGGTAAAGTAATGTCTCTGCTTTTGAATATGCTATCAAGGTTGGTCATAACTTTCCTTCCAAGGAGTAAGCGTCTTTTAATTTCATGGCTGCAGTCACCATCTGCAGTGATTTTGGAGCCCAGAAAAACAAAGTCTGACACTGTTTCCACTGTTTCCCCATCTATTTCCCATGCAGTGATGGGACCAGATGCCATGATCTTCGTTTTCTGAATGTTGAGCTTTAAGCCAACCTTTTCACTCTCCACTTTCACTTTCATCAAGAGGCTTTTTAGCCCCTCTTCACTTTCCGCCATAAGGGTGGTGTCATCTGCATATCTGAGGTTATTGATATTTCTCCCGGCAATCTTGATTCCAACTTGTGTTTCTTCCAGTCCAGCATTTCTCATGATGTACTCTGCATATAAGTTAAATAAACATGGTGACAATATACAGCCTTGACGTACTCCTTTTCCTATTTGGAACCAGTCTGTTGTTCCATGACCAGTTCTAACTGTTGCTTCCTGACCTGCATACAGATTTCTTAAGAGGCAGATCAGGTGGTCTGGTATTCCCATCTCTTTCAGAATTTTCCATAGTTTATTGTGATCCACACAGTCAAAGGCTTTGGCATAGTCAATAAAGCAGAAATAGATGTTTTTCTGGAACTCTCTTGCTTTTTCCATGATCCAGCGGATGTTGGCAATTTGATCTCTGGTTCCTCTGCCTTTTCTAAAACCAGCTTGAACGTCAGGAAGTTCACGGTTCATGAATGTTTAATTTTATCAAAGGATTTCTCAGCATCTATTGAAATAATCGTGACTTTTTTTATGTTTCAGTTTGGTAATGTGGTGTATCACATTGATTGATTTACTAATACTGAAGAATCCGTGCATCCCTGGGGTAAAGCCCACTTGATCATGGTATATGATCACTTTAATATGTTAACTTTATATCTAAAGCAACTAGAAAAAGAAGAAATAAAGAACCACAGGGTTAGTAGAAGGAAATAAATCATAAAAATTAGGGCAGAAAAAAAAAATGAAAAACACACAATGGATACTATAGCAAAAATCAACAAAACTAAAAGCTGGTTCTTTGGGAAGATAATTAAAATAGACAAAACATTATCCAGACTCATCAAGAAAAAAAAAAAATGGAGAAGAATCAAATCAACAGAATTAGAAATGAAATTGGAGACATTCCAACAGGCAAGACAGAAATGCAAAGGATCATGAGAGACTACTATCAGCAACTATATGACAATAAGTTGGACAACTTGGAATAAATGGATGAATTCTTAGAAAAGTATAACCTTCCAAAACTGAACCAAGAAGAAATATAAAATCTTAAATGTGAATGTGGTGTATCACATTGATTGTGTATTAATGGTGTATCACAAACCCTTCACAAGCACAGAAATCGAAACTTTAATTTAAAATCTTCCAACAAGCAAAAGCCCATGACCAGATGGCTTCACAGGTGAATTCTACAAAAAATTTAGAGAAGAGCTAACACTTATCCTACTCAAACTCTTCCAAAAAATTTCAGAGGAAGCTAAACTGTCAAACTCATTCTATGAGGCCACCATTCACCCTAATACCAAAACCAAAGATGCCACACACACACACACACACACAAAAAAATTCAGGTCAATATCGCTGATGAACTTAGATGTAAAAATTTTCAACAAAATTCTAGCAAACAGAACCCACACTATTTATATGCAATTTTTTATAACACTTCACAGTTAGTACCGTAATTTTTGTTTATTTTTAGTTAATCCTACAAAGGTATGAACTTAAGTGTAGAAATCTTTTGTTAATGCATCTTTGTCTCTTTCATGATGTTCACAGTGCCTGGCTAGTGATAGCTGCCCAGTAAATTGTCTTTTGGATTAATATAACCTTTTAAACTACATAACATCTTGCTTTTGATTTTTGTTGTATTTGTCACTCTCTTGTAGTAGAATTATTTATTTAGATGTGTTTGTCTTTATAAGATTGTGAATCCCTGGAGTTATAGTAGATTTTCAATTGGAGTCATGAACTGAGAGACTTTGAAAAATTAGAATTTTTTAGAAAAATTCTTAAGTTAACAAATGATACCAATACTATCACAATACTTAGTGCTATCTAAGATGACCATTCTCCAATAATAGAGTCTCAGTAGTGAAAATAAAAATCTAAACTTTAAAAAAATCTTTGTTCATGGAAGAGAAAAAGGAGAGAGGGAGGAGGATAGTCCAATAAAATTTACTTAAAAATATTTGTTCATTACACTGATGTCTTTATCCCTGGAGACCTCAGATGTCCTAAAGTCCTTTATTCAAGCGTATGCAGAAATCTTTTAAGCTGTTTTTAGAACTCCTTTTCGTTTGGTTCCCAGAATTTCAATGATTAATTTAAAAATTGATTCATTGTATTTATTCATTCAGACTTTAAGGAACAACAACACTATGTAGAACAACACTAATAAATTGGGATTGAAATTACAAGAATGACAGAGATATTACCCTAGAGCACATAAATTACTTGAATGCATGAAAATCTTTTGGCCTAGCTGAAATGTACTTCTTTAAAAATGCATTCATTCAGCAAATATTCTTTGAACATCTACCATGCTAGACACTATGAAGTATTACAATAGAGATAAAATATGATCTTTGTCCTCAGGGAAGCAGTATGACATAGTGGTTAAAAACACTATAATGTTAAACACATAGTGGTTAAATCTATAATTTTTATAATAATTGAAGTATTGCTTCTCTCTGTACTAGTTACATGGCCTTGATCATAAACACTATGCTTAGTTTCCTGTCAAATAGGGACAATAGTAGCTATTTCACAGGATTTTTATAAAGGTTTAAGTGAAGTAATGGACATATAGTGCTTTACACAGAGCTTAGCAAATAATAACTCCAAAAGTGTTTTTCAGTCTTATCACCTAAAAATAGAAGCATTATTTTCTATAGTCAACGTTTTCATAATATTAGATTCATCTTCTTTATTATAGTTTATGACTCCATTCCAAATACAGATAGACTTGGTATTCTACATGGTACTCTTATCCTAATTCTTGCACTCTAAGAGGCATGAGGGAGTAATTTCTTAGAATAGTGACAACAAGGGCTTGGCTTGGTACTTTTTTTTTTTTAAAGCAATTTTGCTTCTATTTTTCAACAGTGAGATTGGCATGTGAATTTTTTGTAATGTACTGATTAAGCTTTGGTATGACAAAGATGGCCTTGAAGTGATTGGAAAATATCCTTTCTCCTATCATCTGGAGAAATATTAATAAAATTGGCATTTGAAAAATTCCTTATATTACTGTGGAATTTGTCAATGAAATCATTTGGACCTTAAGTTTACTTTGTGGGAAGTTTTGTAATTACATATGTAAGTTTCTTAATTGTTTTTAGTCCATTCTGTGTCCATTTTAGTAAGTGTTGTTTTCCTCAGAATTTGACCATCTCATGTCATTTACTGACACTGAATTATTCATAATGTTCTCAAAATTTATTGGATATGTTTTGATGTCTTTTTTTTTTCATTTCTGAGATAGGTAGGACATTGCGGGTTCTCTCATTCATTCTCTCTTTCTCTCTTTCTCTCTTTCTTATTTCAGTCTAACAGTTTAAGAAATATTTAGCTTTTATAAAAGAACCAACTTTTGGCCTTGCTGACTTGTCTATTTTATGTTTCAGCATTTTCTGCTCTTATCTTTATTTTATGCTTCCTTTTTCTTCTCCTCTTCTCTGGGTTTAATTTCATATGCTTTCTTGAGATGGGTGCTTAGATCATAGAGATTCAACTTTCTTCTTCTTAGCTATACATTCCCTTCTAAACATGACTTTAGCTGCACATTGAAAGTTTTAATATGTTGTATTTTCATTATCACTCAGTTCAAAATTTTCTTATTTCAATGGTGAATATTGTTTAGAAGCATATTGCTTAGTTTCTTCAAATATATGAGGACTTGTTTATGTTTCTTCTTGTTATTGATTTCTGCTGTTGCTGCTGCTAAGTCACTCAGACTCACGTCCATCAAGTCGGTGATGCCATCCAGCCATCTCATCCTCTGTTTTCCCCTTCTCCTCCTGCCCCTAATCCCTTCCAGCATCAGAGTTTTTTCCAATGAGTCAACTCTTTGCATGAGGTGGCCAAAGTACTGGAGTTTCAGCTTCAGCATCATTCCTTCCAAAGAACACCCAGGGCTGATCTCCTTTAGAATGGACTGGTTGGAACTCCCTGCAGTCCAAAGGACTCTCAAGAGTCTTCTCCAACACCACAGCTCAAAAGCATCAATTCTTCGGTGCTCAACTTTCTTCACAGTCCAACTCTCACATCCATACATGACCACTGGAAAAACCATAGCCTTGACTAGACAGACCTTTGTTGGCAAAGTAATATCTCTACTTTTTAATGTGCTATCTGGGTCGGTCATAACTTTCCTTCCAATGAGTAAGCATCTTTTAATTTCATGGCTGCAATCACCATCTGCAGTGATTTTGGAGCCCCCAAAATAGTCTGACACTGTTTATACTGTTTCCCCATCTATTTCCCATGAAGTGATGGGACCAGATGTCATGGTCTTCGTTTTCTGAATGTTGAGCTTTAAGCCAACTTTTTAACTCTCCTCTCTTTCACTTTTTAGTTCCTCTTCACTTTCTGCCATAAGGGTGGTGTTATCTGTATATCTGAGTTTATTGATGGTATAATATATATAAAATTTTGTAATACCACATGTGCACTTGGAAAGAACATATATTCTGCAGCAGTTGGGTACAGTGTTTTGTTTATGGCTATTAGGTCAAGTTTCTAGATTATATTTTTCAAATCATTTATGTCTTTATACTGATTGGTCTACTTTATCAGTTATGGCAAGAAGTCTATGAAAATATTCCACTATAATTGAGGATTTGTTCATTTCTCCTTATAATTTTTGTTTTGAATCATTTTAGTGCTATGTGACTAGGTACATACAAATTTAGAATAGTTCTATCTTCATTGGTAAATTAAGGCTTATCATGAAATATTCTTTTAACTCTAGCAAAGTTTTCCTGAACACCTACTTTGCCTGATGTTAATATAGCTATGCCAACTTTTTTTGTGGCAGCCTTTGCATCTTATAGAAGATTTCCTTTGCGTGGGAAATAGATGGGGAAACAGTGGAAACAGTGTCAGACTTTGTTTTTCTGGGCTCCAAAATCACTGCAGATGGTGACTGCAGCCATGAAATTAAAAGACGCTTACTCCTTGGAAGGAAAGTTATGACCAACCTAGATAGCATATTCAAAAGCAGAGACATTACTTTACCAACAAAGGTTCGCCTAGTCAAAGCTATGGTCTTTCCTGTGGTCATGTATGGATGTGAGAGCTGGACTGTGAGGAAGGCTGAACGCCGAAGAATTGATGCTTTTGAACTGTGGTGTTGGAGAAGACTCTTGAGAGTCCCTTGGACTGCAAGAAGATCCAACCAGTCCATTCTAAAGGAGATCAATCCTGGAATTTCTTTAGAAGGAATGATGCTAAAGCTGAAACTCCAGTATTTTGGCCACCTCATGCGAAGAGTTGACTCATTGGAGAAGACTCTGTTGCTGGGAGGGATTGAGGGCAGGAGGAGAAGGGGACGACAGAGGATGAGATGGCTGGATGGCATCACTGACTCGATGGATGCGAGTCTGAGTGACCTCCGAGAGCTGGTGATGGATAGGGAGGCCTGGCGTGCTGCAGTTCATGGGGTCGCAAAGAGTCGGACACCACTGAGCGACTGATCTGATCTGATCTTGCATCTTATATTTTTCCATCTTTATTTTCAGTTTTCTGGTATTTTTTGATGTAATTTCTGTATCTTTTAACTTTATTCCTATAGGAAGAATGCAGTTAAGTTTTATGCTTATCTAGTCAAATAGTTTTTTATCATTTAATTAGATCAGTTACTCTACCTGTAATGTATTTAATATTTGTTATATGTATGTGTGTGTGTGTGTATATATATATACACCACATATATATACACCAATATATATATATATTGTGTGTGTGTGTGTGTGTTTAATCATTCAGTCATGTCCAATGCTTTGCAACTCTATGGACTATAGCCCTACAGGTTTCTCTGTCCATGGAGATTCTCCAGGGAAGAATACTGGAATGGGTTGCTATGCTCTCCTCCAGGGGATCTTCCCAACTCAGGGATCAAACCCAGATCTCCAATACTGCAGACAGATTCTTAACCATCAGAGCCACCAGGGAAGCCCATGAATACTGGAGTGGGTAGCCTATTTCTTCTCTGGGAGATCTTCCCGACCCAGGAATTGAACCAGGGTATCCTGCATTGCAGGCGGATTCTTTACCAGCTGAACTACCAGGGAAGCCCACATATGTATGTGTATATATACATATTTTTTACATACACAGATTAAGTCACTGCTAGCTGTGACACCTGTTTCTGTTCTGTTTTTCTCTCCAGTCTTTCCTTCTTTTAAATTGATTTTAGTTATTCTATTTTAATCCTGTATTAGCTTGTTAAGCTTGTGTGCTGTGTTAATTAGCTTCAGGTGTGTCCAACTCTGTGTGACCTTATGGACTGTAGACTGTCAGGATCCTCTGTCCATGGGATTCTCCAGGCAAGAATACTGGAGGGGGTTGCCATGTCCTTCTCCAGGGAATCTTTATGACCCAGGGATAGAACCCACATCTCTTATGTTTCTTGAATTGGAAGGCAAGTTCTTTATCACTAGTGCCACTGGTGAAGCCCTTGTTAAACTTATTATAATGTATTCTGTTACTTTTATTGCCTATCCTAGAGATTACCACAGTGTCCTTGGCTTATCTATGTATGTATATATCTATATAAAACACCTTTCTGGATAATATAACTACCTTTGAATCTTTGAACTACATTTATCCCATTTATATTCAAATTTTATCACATTTTTAAGTTCTTCAAATATTTTAAACTTTACAAATACATTAAACTCCATAGTCATTATTCATTTCAGATCTACTCAGATATTTACTAATCTCCATGGCTAGTCATTCCATGCTGCATTTCTCAGCTTCCATGCACAATGTTTTTATTTTTCCTGAAATACATCCATTAGTATTTCATTTAGTATGGGACTCTTGGTGAAAAATTTTTTTGTTTATCTGAATATATATTTCAAAATATTTATGTTGACTGTGGCTTCTATGTTTATAGTGCATTCTTTCAGCACATTGGAGATATATTTCCACTGCCTTTGGTCTCTCTCTCTCCCCGCCCCCCTCTCCCCCTTGGTGAGCAGTCAGCAATAGATACTATTGTTGTTTCTTCAATGATAATATGTCTCTTTATTCTGTGGTTACTTTTATGATTTTCTTTGTCTTTGGTTTTCAGTTGAATCTTTTCCCTTTTAAACAGGATTGTTTTTGAGTGCTAGACATTATAGATGAAGAAAGTGTTGTAATAATGAGCCTCTCAATGATATTGTCTTATCCAAAGAGGAGTTACTTCTGCTTTTGGAGGAATTTCAGATTACCTTAACATAATCGAGGTCCCTTTAGGGTCCAGTCAAGCTTTGTTTCCCCTATTTCTGTTGTATAACTCTTTGAAGAAGTAGTGACTTCTGAGTTAAGGTCATGAAAGGTAATATAGATTCTGCCATTTTCTGAAGCTCTGAGTTGCACTGTAAGAATATTCACTCCCTGAAGGTGTCATGTCATGAAAAAAACATTATCAAATGTTGAAACCACATGGAAATACTATAGTCAACATTTGCAGCTGAGCTTAAGTTTTGACTCATCTCAACATAGGCAGTGGATACATTAATAAAGAAATCTCTAGATTATTTCAACCTCCAACCAATAAGTGACTCTCACCCTTCAAGACTTCCCAACTGAGGCCTAAGATACAGTAGAAGAGAGGCAAATAGTAATTTTTATGCCCTGGCTGAATTCCTGAGTTGTGGAAACTTTGAGCATGATAAAATTGTTGTTTCATATTTTGGAGTTGTTTATTACACAACAATAGTAAAAGAATGAGTGTTTTGGAGGTTTCAGTGCAATGAGAAAATGAAAATAAAATTTTTAAAGTAGAAGATTGGAATCTTTAATCCAGTTTTCTGCTGATGAAGGACTGATGCTGAACCTGAAGCTCCAATACTTTGGCCACTGATGTGAGGAGCCAACTCATTGCAAAAGACCCTGATGCTGGAAAAGATTGAAGGCAGGAGGAGAAGTGGATAACAGAAGATGAGATGGATATGAGTTTGAGCAAGCTCTGGGAGATGATGAAAGATAGGGAAGCCTGGAGTGCTGCAGTCTATGACGTTGCTGAGTTGGACACGACTGAGTGACTAAGTAATGGCAACATATAAGACTGGAAAGAAAAAAGAGATGTCATTTTTCCTGGTGATATAACTGTGTAAATAGAAAATACAGATAATTATTAATGTTACCTTTTGAGTTTAACAAACTTTCTGTATACAAAGCCAGTATACAAAATCTATTGTGTTTTTATATTGCAGTTGCAACCATTCTAACTTTTTAAAAGGAAATAGAAAGGACCACAAACAGGACACAGTGAAGAAGAATAAAGTAGCAGAACTTGCAGTACAAGTTTTCAAGATATTAAAATTGATAGTAATTTAGATACTGTGGTATTGGCACAAGATAGACAAATAGACAAGTGGAACAGAGTAGAGATACCAGAAAGAGACCCATGCGTGTATGATCACTTGATGTTTGACAAAAGTGGCATTGCGAAGCAGTGGAAAAAAATGTTTTTTTCTAAATTTCTAGTGCTAGAATAATTTGATACCTATTTGGAAAAAAAATAAACTAGATCTATATCTCAAACCTTACCTGCAAATTAATTCCAGGTGTATTGTGGCTCTAAAAGAAAAAAAAAAAAGTTTAATAAAGCCTTTATAAATGAATAGGAGAACATCTTCATGCCCTCAGGGTTTGGAAAGACTTTTTGAAATTAATGACATAAAGCCAGTTAACTAGAAAGGAAAATATTGATATATTTAAATAACTCAAATTTAAGAGACATTGTTTGTAAAGTGATACTGTTAAATCAGGCTAGAAGACATTATTCATAACATAGGTAAGGGACACAAGGCTGTTAGATGGGACAGAGACAAAGGAAACACAAATTTTAAAAAAAGGCAAAAATTTTGAACAGATACTACACAAAGTCACAATGGTGCCAAATATATGAAAAGGGACATGACTTCTTATTCTTAGTAATTAGGAAAATGCACAATTAAATTAACATTCCCCACTAATATGGCTAAAAGAGAAATAGAAGTTTCAGAATGAGAACCCCATACTACTCTACATGATGCTAGTCATATCATACTTGGAGCAGCATATTCAATTCTGGGGACCATGCTATGCAGAAAAAAAGAAGTTGAAAAACTAAAGCATATTTAGAGGAGAGACCTCTAGAAATCTATCATAGTATAGGAAGAATGGTTAGAAAAAGTGTAAATATTAACTTGGAGGGGAGAAGTCCTTCTGTTACAAAGCAGTTCACAAGAATAGAGATAAGTTTATAACTGGAAGTTATTTGTTATCAGAGAGACATAAAAGGAAACGATTCTCATCTCAACCTCATAAATTTTTTTCTAGAGTTTGATGTGACACAAAAATTTAAGCAAAAATGCCTCAGGAATTGTGAGTTCACTGTAACAGTGGGTATTCACAAGCAATGCCTGGGCAACCATTTGATGGGGTTATTAATATTAAGGTGTGGAAGGAGCTAGGGGTTTAGACTGACTTTGGAGGTACTTTTCAGATTTGTAATTCCAAAAATCTTGGTTTGTTTGTGTTTTTGAGAGAGAGAGCGAGAAAGAGAGAGAGGGGGAGAAAGAGAGAGAGAGAATGGGGCCTCACAGCAGATCTCGCTTTGGAAGAAATATCTGGGAAATCACCCTGCACCATAACCTCATTGCTCTTCCTTGTTCAGTTATGTCTGACTCTTTGTGACCCCATGGACTGCAGTAAGCCAGGCATCCCTGTCCTTCATAATCTCTTGGAGTTTGCTCACACTCATGTCCATTGAGTCAATGATGCCATCCAACCATCTCATCCTCTGTCATCCCCTTCTTCTCCCGCCCTAAATCTTTCTCAGCAGCAGGGTCTTTTCC
The DNA here is from genome assembly GCA_935064755.1 of Tragelaphus eurycerus. Classification (NCBI taxonomy): domain Eukaryota; kingdom Metazoa; phylum Chordata; class Mammalia; order Artiodactyla; family Bovidae; genus Tragelaphus; species Tragelaphus eurycerus. The sequence continues at coordinate 10,277,897 of CAKXYN010000046.1, read as the reverse complement.
AGTCAGTTGACTCTTCACACCAGGTGAAGCTTCAGCTTCAGCATTAGTCCTTCCAATGAATATTCAGGGTTTATTTACTTTAGGATTGACTAGTTTGATCTCCTTGCATTACATTACATTACTTTACCAACAAAGGTTCGCCTAGTCAAGGCTATGGTCTTTCCTGTGGTCATGTATGGATGTGAGAGCTGGACTGTGAAGAAGGCTGAGCGCCGAAGAATTGATGCTTTTGAACTGTGGTGTTGGAGAAGACTCTTGAGAGTCCCTTGGACTGCAAAAAGATCCAACCAGTCCATTCTGAAGGAGATCAATCCTGGAATTTCTTCAGAAGGAATGATGCTGAAGCTGAAACTCCAGTATTTTAGCCACCTCATGCGAAGAGTTGACTCATTGGAGAAGACTCTGATGCTGGGAGGGATTGAGGGTAGGAGGAGAAGGGGACGACAGAGGATGAGATGGCTGGATGGCATCACTGACTTGATGGGTGTGAGTCTGGGTGACCTCCAGGAGCTGGTGATGGACAGGGAGGCCTGGCGTGCTGCGGTTCATGGGGTCGCAAAGAGTCAGACACGACTGAGCGACTAATCTGATCTGATCTGATGTGAATGATAAATGAGTTATCTTCAAGGTTGACTCAATACTCATCTGAAATCAGAGATAATAATGAAGAATAAGGGGCCAGTGGCACTTACTGCAGGTATCAAGAGATTTTTAGAAACAGTTATTTCTTTTTTGTGAAGTCCCATTGTGATGTGAGACATTTTTTGGTAAATGCTCAGGGACAATTATTCTAGCCCTCTGCTGGATTTCTGTACAGTGCTGATAAAATTTTGTCTTGTTTTTCCAAGCACAGAACATTTTTTCCCATGGATATGTGGCGCCCTCTAGCGGCTATAATAAACATAATGTCTGGTGAAATAATTCTAGACGCAATTGAGACAAATTCTGGCTCCAATTCTAAAGTTGTGTCCTCTAGTTTCATTCTTTTAAAAGTGGTTGACCAGTTTTCCCAGCACCACTTCTTAAAGAGATTGTTTTTTCTCCATTGTATATTCTTGCTTCCTTTGTCAAAGATAAGGTGTCCAAAGGTGCGTGGATTTATCTCTGGGCTTTCTATTCTTTTCCATTTATCTATATTTCTGTCTTTGTGCCAGTACCGTACTGTCTTGATGACTGTGGCTTTGTAGTAGAGCCTGAAGTCAGGCAGGTTGATTCCTCCAGTTCCATTCTTCTTTCTCAAGATTGCTTTGGCTATTCGAGGTTTTTTGTATTTCCATACAAATTGTGAAATTATTTGTTCTAGCTCTGTGAAAAATACTGTTGGTAGCTTGACAGGGATTGCATTGAATCTATAGATTGCTTTGGGTAGTATACTCATTTTCACTCTATTGATTCTTCCGATCCATGAGCACGGTATATTTCTCCAACTATTTTTGTCCTCTTTGATTTCTTTAACCAGTGTTTTATAGTTTTCTATATATAGGACTTCTTTTGTTTCTTTAGGTAGATATATTCCTAAGTATTTAATTCTTTTCATTGTAATGGTGAATGGAATTGTTTCCTTAATTTCTCTTTCTGTTTTATCATTAATAGTGTATAGGAATGCAAGGGATTTCTGTGTGTTGATTTTATATCCTATCACTTTACTCTATTCATTGATTAGCTCTAGTAATTTTCTGGTGGAGTCTTTAGGGTTTTCTAGGTAGAGGGTCATGTCATCTGCAAACAGTGAGAGTTTTATTTCTTCTTTTCCAATTTGGATTCCTTTTACTTATTTTTCTGCTCTGATTGCTGTGGCCAAAACTTCCAAAACTATGTTGAATAGTAGTGGTGAAAGTGGGCACCCTGGCCTTGTTCCTGATTTTAGGAGAAATGCTTTCAATTTTTCACCATTGAAGATAATGTTTGCTGCGGGTTTATCACATATGGCTTTTATTATGTTGAGGTATGTTCCTTCTATGACTGCTTTCTGGAGGGTTTTTATCATAAATGGTTGTTGAATTTTGTAAAAGGCTTTCTCTGCATCTATTGAGATAATCATATGGCTTTTATTTTTCAACTTGTTAATGTGGTGTATTAAATTGATTGATTTGTGGATATTGAAGAATCCTTGCATCGCTGGAACACTTTTAACACCGTACACAAAAATAAACTCAAAATGGATTAAAGATCTAAATGTAAGACCAGAAACTATAAAACTACTAGAGGAGAACATAGGCAAAATACTATCCGACATAAATCACAGCAAGATCCTCTATGACCCACCTCCCAGAATATTGGAAATAAAAGCAAAAATAAACAAATGGGACCTAATTAAACTTAAAAGCTTCTGCACAACAAAGGAAACTATAATAAAGGTGAAAAGACAACCTTCAGAATGGGAGAAAATAGTAGCAAATGAAGCAACTGATAAAGAATTAATCTCAAAAATATACAAGCAACTCCTGCAGCTCAATTCCAAAAAAATAAACAACCTAATCAAAAAATGGGCTAAAGACCTAAACAGACATTTCTCCAAAGAAGACATACAGATGGCTAACAAACACATGAAAAGATGCTCAACATCACTCATTATCAGAGAAATGCAAATCAAAATCACAATGAGGTACCATTTCACTCCAGCCAGAATGGCTGTTATCCAAAAGTCTATACACAGTAAATGCTGGAGGGGGTGTGGATACAAGGGAACACTCTTACACTGTTGGTGGGAATGCAAACTAGTATAGACACTATGGAGAACAGTGTGGAGATTCCTTAAAAAACTGGAAATAGAACTGCCTTATGACCCAGCGATCCCACTACTGGGAATACACACCGAGGAAACCATAATAGAAAGAGACATGTGTACCCCAATGTTTATCTCAGCACTCTTTATAATAGCCAGGGCATGGAAGCAACCTAGATGTCCATCAGCAGACGAATGAATAAGAAAGTTTTGGTACATATATACAATGGAGTGTTACTCAGCCATTAAAATCAATACATTTGAATTCGTTCTAATGAGGTGGATGAAATTGGAGCCTATTATACAGAGTGAAGTAAGCCAGAAAGAAAAACACCAATACAGTATACTAATGCATATATATGGAATTTAGAAAGATGGTACCCATAACCCGGTATTGGAGACAGCAAAAGAGACACGGATGTATAGAACAGTGTTTTGGACTCTGTGGGAGAGGGTGAGGGTGAGATGATTTGGGAGAATGGCACTGAAACAAGTATAATATCATATGTGAAATGAATCACCAGTCCAGGTTCAATGCATGGTACAGGATGCTCGGGGCTGGTGCATTGGGATGACCCAGAGGGATGGTATAGGGAGGGAGGTGGGAGGGGTTCAGGATGGGGAACACGTGTACATCCGTGGCGGATTCATGTTGAACAAAAACAATACAATATTGTAATTAGCCTCCAACTAAAATAAATACATTTATATTAAAAAATTAAAAAATACAGTTGTGTCCTTATGTGCCCCAGTATTCATTGCAGCACTATTTACAACAACTAGGACATGGAAGCAACCTAAACGTCCATCAGCAAATGAATGGATAAGGAAGCTGTGGTACGTATACACAATGGTTTATTACTCAGCTATAAAAAGGAACGTACTTGAGTCAGTTCTAATGAGGTGCATGAAACTGGAGCCCATTATACAGAGTGAAGTAAGTCAGAAAGAGAAAGAGAAGTACTGTACATTTAGTTCAGTTCAGTTTCTCAGTCGTGTCCGACTCTTTGTGACCCCATGAATCACAGCACGCCAGGCCTCCCTGTCCATCACCAACTTCCGGAGTTCACTCAGACTCACATCCATCGAGTCAGTGATGCCATCCAGCCATCTCATACTCTGTTGTCCCCTTCTCCTCCTGCCCCTAATCCCTCCCAGCATCAGAGTCTTTCCAATGAGTCAACTCTTCGCATGAGGTGGTCAAAGTACTGGAGTTTCACCTTTAGCATCATTCCTTCCAAAGAACACCCAGGGATAATCTCCTTTAGAATGGACTGGTTGGATCTCCCTGCAGTCCAAGGGACTCTCAAGAGTCTTCTCCAACACCACAGTTCAAAAGCATCAATTCTTTGGCGCTCAGCTTTCTTCACAGTCCAACTCTCACATCCATACATGACCACTGGATAAACAATAGCCTTGACTAGACGGACCTTTCTTGGCAAAGTAATGTCTCTGCCTTTCAATATTCTAACTAGGTTGGTCATAACATTCCTTCCAAGGAGTAAGAGTCTTTTAATTTCGTGGCTGCAATCACCATCTGCAGTGATTTTGGAGCCCCCAAAATTAAGTCTGACACTGTTTCCCCATCTATTTCCCATGAAGTGATAAGACCAAATGCCATGATCTTTGTTTTCTGAATGTTGAGTTTTAAGCCAACTTTTTCACTATCCTCTTTCACTTTCATCAAGAGGCTTTTACTTCCCCTTCAGTTTCTGCCATAAGGGTGGTAGCATCTGCATATCTAAGGTTATTGATATTTCTCCCGGCAATCCTGATTCCAATTGTGCTTCTTGCAGCCCAGCGTTTCTCATGATGTACTCTGCATATAAGGTAAATAAGGAGGGTGAGAGTATACAGCCTTGATGTACTCCTTTTCCTATTTGGAACCAGTCTGTTGGTCCATGTCCAGTTCTAACTGTTGCTTCCTGACCTGCATATAGGTTTCTCAAGAGGCAGGTCAGGTGGTCTGGTATTCCCATCTCTTTCAGAATTTTCCACAGTTTATTGTGATCCACACAGTTAAAGGCTTGACATAGTCAATAAAGCAGAAATAGATGTTTTTCTGGAACTCTCTTGCTTTTTCCATGATCCAGTGGATGTTGGCAATTTGATCTCTGGTTCCTCTGCCTTTTCTAAAACCAGCTTGAACATCTGGAAGTTCACTGTTCATCTACTTCTGAAGCCTGGCTTGGAGAATTTTGAGCATTACTTTACTAGTTTGTGAGATGAGTGCAATTGTGTGGTAGTTTGAGCATTCTTTGGCATTGCCTTTCTTTGGGATTGGAATGAAAACTGACCTTTTCCAGTCCTGTGGCCACTGTTGAGTTTTCCAAATTTACTGGCATATTGAGTGCAGTACTTTCACAGCACTATCTTTCAGGATTTGAAATAGGTCAACTGAAATTCCATCACCTCCACTAGCTCTGTTCATAGTGATACTTTTTAAGGTCCACTTGACTTCACATTCCAGGATGTTTGGCTCTAGGTGAGTGATCATACCATTGTGATTATCTGGGTCATGAAGATCTCTTTGTACAGTTCTTCTGTTTATTCTTGCCACCTCTTCTTAATATCTTCTGCTTCTGTTAGGTCCATACCATTTCTGTCCTTTATCGAGCCCATCTTTGCATGAAATGTTCCCGTGGTATCTCTAATTTTCTTGAAGAGGTCTCTAGTCTTTTCCATTCTATTGTTTTCCTCTATTTCTTTGCATTGATTGCTGAAGAAGGCTTTCTTATCTCTTCTTGCTATTCTTTGGAACTCTGCATTCAGATGCTTATATCTTTCCTTTTCTCCTTTGCTTTTGGCTTCTCTTCTTTTCGCAGCTATTTGTAATGCCTCCCCAGACAGCCATACTGTACATTAACGCATATAATATAGTGCAGGGTATTCTTTAGTTGCAATTTGCAAGGACTACTCTGCTGTTGTGGTGCGCAGGCTTCTTATTGTGGTGACTTCTCTTGTTGCAGAGAATGGTCTCTAGAGCACAGGCTCAGTAGTTGTGGTGTGCAGGCTTAGTTGTTCTGTAGCATGGGAGATCTTCCTAGATCAGCATCGAACCTGTGTCTCCTGCACTGGCAGAAGGATTCTTTTACCACTGAGCCACTAAGGAAGCCACCAGAGAGGCCCTTTTCCTGCCAAGCTCTGCCAAAATTGTAAAATACACATCGTCATTTTTTTGAGCACTACCTCTTACGGTGATTTGTTGAGCAGTAAAAGGTAACTGTAACACCAATCAATGTTCTGTTTCTGAAATCTGTGCATGAGGTGGCAAAAAGAGAAGAAATTTGTCAGGTCAATACGTTGAAACTGGAAGATTGTTTTGTCATTGAAGCAGCCTACATCCCAAATTGTTCTTGATCCACGGGAAAAGAAGGAATTTTACTCAGATACTCTCATCTGGGAAGATTTCCTACTTGAGTGCGTTCTGTTACCTATTCTCTCCTCTCAGCATTCCATCTTACAAGTGACCCTGTCTCCTTTACCTTAGGGATTTAGAAAAATAGTACTGATAGTCTTACATGCAGGCCAGCAAAGGAGACACAGATGTAAAGAACAGATTTTTGGACTCAGTGGGAAAGGCGAGGATTGGATGATTTGAGGGAATAGCATTGAAGCATGTACGTTACCATACATAAAATAGATGATCAGGGAAAATTCAATACATGAAGCAGGGTACCCACAGCCACTGCTCTGGGACAACCCAGAGGGATAGGGTGGGGACGGAGGTGAGGAGGGGATTCAGGATGGGGAAACACGTGTATACCCATGGCTGATTCATGTCAATGTATGGCAGAAAACTACTACAATATTGTAAAGTAATTACCCTCCAATTTAAATAAAAAAAAAAAAACAACACAAAGTTCTGTCCTGCTGATACACATAACCATGTAGTGACTGAGACAGACTTAGAAATCCTAAACACAACAATCTGCTATATTTCCACTGAAGATATTGCCCTTGCTGCTAACATTTGGAAAGGACAACAGTCCTTCAAAGTGCAGGGTTTTTTTTTTTTTTTTTTTTTTTTTTGGATTTAAATATTTTTGTATTAATGTGTTGTCTGTTAATAGAAGAAAATGTTATAGTCCTAGTCTCTTATCTGCCAGAGCAGGCAGAAAGATGGTGACCAGGGCATCACTAAATAACATTGTTCATGAGTCCACCTAAGAATCAGTGCTCTTTGAATGCCATCAAGAGCCCATGCACTCTTATTTTGGAAACGTTGCTCCACAGTGTATCAAGTTATAAAAATTCATATGTTACCTCCTACCTAAATATAAATACTAAACAAATAAGATTTTGACTTTGTTTTAAATTTAAAATTATTCACACCAAGCAATTGATTAAATTACACTCAACAGTTATTGCTCTGAAACCATTATACATACTTGGGAATTCTGCTGATACAGGAAAAAAATCTACTCTCCAAATTATTTTCAAATGAAATGAAATGTTTATGAATATTAAATTTAATATTTAAAGAAGTCAACATGGTAATATTTTTCAGCTATTTCATGAAACATTTCCTAACTCTGATTTTCTAGTCTTCTTTCTGTATTATGGGATAAATAATTTTACCTTCTCAAATGTTTAAAAATAGGGAAAATTTCTGCTCTGGCAGTGGTGAAATGGGTGATCTGAACAACTTTACTAAAGGCAGTTTAAAATGTTATAAGATACTTCAGTGAACTATTACTCAGACATAAAAAAGAATATAATGTCATTTTCAGCAACATGGATGAACCTAGAGATTGCCACATTGAGTGACGTCATATATTTGTCTACAGAAAGACAAATGTATGATGTCACTCATATGTGGAATCTAAAAAACAGGTACAAATGAACTTTTTAAAAAACAGAAGTAGAGTCACAGATGTAGAAAACAAAAAGATTACTAGGTGATAGGGTGGGGGAGGAATAAATTGGGAGATTTGGACTAACATATACAGTCTGCTGCTGCTGCTAAGTCACTTCAGTCATGTCCGACTCTGTGCGACCCCATAGATGGCAGCCCACCAGGCTCCACCGTCCCTGGGATTCTCCAGGCAAGAACACTGGAGTGAGTTGCCGTTTCCTTCTCCAACATATACACTCTACTAAATATATAAAACAGATAACTAAGAAGAACCTGCCATTTAGCACAGGGAACTCTACCCAGTACTTTGTAACAGCCTATATAGGAAAAGAATATGATAAAAGGTGGATATATGTATATGTATAACCAATTCACTTTGCTGTAAACTTGAAACTAACATAACATTGTAAATAAATATATGAATAAATAAAGCACAACATAACAATGTAAATAAATATATGAATAAATAAAGCACAACATAACATTGTAAATCAACTATAACCCAAAACAAATTTGTTAAAAATAAATTAGTGAAATTAAATGTTAGAAGACACATGTTTTAAATGTTAAAAATATCAAAGACCTAGACAAGAAAGTGATGAACTATCAGAGTAAGAAAAGGGGAGAATTAAATTCAAAGAGCTCAGTGATGCATTAGCACTGCTTTTGTCCAGGGAGGGCATTTGCTGAATAAGATAATGAAGTTTCGAGACAGATAGACTTTGTATTTTGGCATGGGGAATGAAGATAAAATCATCTGGAGACTCCTGACCCTGAGTAGCGTGTGAGAGCATAAGTAGTATCCACTTGAGAAAAGGAAAAGAAAGCTGTCCTGATGAAGTAAGTGTAGTTAAATCATAGAAGAGGGCGACAGAGGATGAAATGGTTGGACGGCACAACTGGCTCAATGGATATGAGTCTGAGCAAACTTGGGGAGATAGTGAAAGACAAGAAGTCTGGTGTGTTGCAGTCCATGGGGTCGCAAAGGGTCAGAAACAACTTAGTGACTGAACAACAACAAAAAGCAAAGGAAGAACATTTAGAGAAAAGGTTTTAGATGTGCAAGTTTTCTCATCATAAAGCAGAAGCTCCAGTGAATACATGAGAAAGGTTTGGGAAGAGGAAAGTGTGGGGACTGAAACCTGGAAGTAGAATTTCCGAATGAGAGACATCTTTTAGTTCTTATCCTATATTATATGCATGACCCATACCTACCAGAATTTATTCAACCCCTGTTTGGAACCCTTGCATGTGACAGATATCCTTAATTCCATAGCTTTCATATTCTGTCTGTTTACAAATGCCCATGTCATACACCCAATTCTATCACTCACTATGTACACTATGTACAGCTTACTGAAACTGCCCTATGCCCTCTAACTCAGCAGTTGGCCCAAAAATTCAGGACAGGGAATCAAAATGTTTATTTTTGAGTAGTGTTATACTCATTTTGATGCCACTGCCAGTATGAGAATCTGGTGTATCAAAGGAGCTATGGGACAGGGAAGTATTTGTAGGAACTTACCTGCCCTCTCCAGGGTTTCCCTTGTGGCTAAGCTGGTAAAGAATCTGGCTACAATACGGGAGACCTAGTTTCGATCCCTGGGTTGGGAAAATCCTCTGGAAAAGGGAAAGGCTACCTACTCCAGTATTCTGGCCTGGAGAATCCTATGGACTATATGGGGTTGTAAAGAGTTAGATACGACTGAGCAACTTTCACTTTCACCTGCCCCCTCAGAAAATTTCCGAACATTAAGAACTTATATCAAGAAAATCAGAGAGAAAAGAAGAAAGTAAAACCTGCTAAGAACTGTTCTTAGACTTCATTCTTTACAACGATGGTATAAGGCCTCTGCTTACACCCTCTTCCACCCCAACCAAATTCTTGTGATTAGGAAAACATCAGCTAGTTCTTCAATAAAATCAACATTCACTACCACTTTAAATCAGAGCAACATTGAGCCCAAATTATAACAATAGACTGGAGTAACTATTCAGTTTGCCAGCAATTCCATCTCTAGGAACTCATTTGAAAAAGGAGTACTAGAGATGTGGGCACAAATTTGTTGATAAATTTATACTTCAGCCTTAATTACCTAGAATAATTGAAAACAAGCAATATGTTCAATAATACAAAAATGTTTAAAGATATTTTGTTATATCTATTAAATGGAATCATGTAAAGCCATTAAAAATCATGTAGAATAATATTTTCTGAAATGTGCTAAGTTTAAAATATATATTCTCAGTGATAAAAAGCTATTTACAAAATAGCATGTATCTTGTAATAAGTTTGAAAAATATATTCTCTCTATCTTCCTCCTCATCATTTTCCTCAACCCCTTATACCCACCCTCACCTGTCTATCTCTGACTAGGTCTAAAAGGGTTACACCACCATATTGAGAAGGCAATGGCACCCCACTCCAGTACTCTTGCCTGGAAAATCCCATGGATGGAGGAGCCTGGTAGGCTGTAGTCCATGGGGTCGCTAAGAGTCAGACACGACTGAGCGACTTCCCTTTCACTTTTCACTTTCATGCATTGGAGAAGGAAATGGCAACCCACTCCAGTGTTCTTGCTTGGGGAATCCCAGGGACAGGGGAACCTGGTGGGCTGCCGTCTATGGGGTCGCACAGAGTCAGACACGACTGAAGCGACTTAGCAGCAGCAGCTCCTTGGAAGAAAAGTTATGGTCAGCCTGCTGCTAAGTCACTTCAGTTGTGTCCGACTCTGTGTGACCCCATAGACGGCAGCCCACCAGCCTCCCCTGTCCCTGGGATTCTCCAGGCAAGAATACTGAAGTGGGTTGCCGTTTCCTTCTCCAATGCATGAAAGTGAAAAGTGAAAGTGAAGTCACTCAGTCATGTCCAACTCTTCGCGACCCCATGGACTGCAGCCTACCAGGCTTCCCCGTCCATAGGATTTTCCAGGCAAGAGTACTGGAGTGGGGTGCCATTGCCTTCTCACAGTTTATTAAAAAGCAGAGACATTACTTTGCCAACGAAGGTCTGTCTAGTCAAAGCTATGGTTTTTCCAGTAGTCATGTATGGATGGGAGAGTTGGACTATAATGAAGGCTGAGTGCTGAAGAACTGATGCTTTTGAACTGTGGTGTTGGAGAAGATTCTTGAGAGTCCCTCAGACAGCAAGAAGATCCAACTAGTCAATCCTAAAAGAAATCAGTCCTGAATATTCATTGAAAGGACTGATGCTAAAGCTGAAACTTCAATACTTTGGTGACCTGATGTGAAGAACTGGCTCATTTGAAAAGACCCTGATGCTGGGAAAGATTGAAGGAGGGAGGAGAAAGGGAGATAGATGATGAGATGGTTGCATGGTTTCACCAACTCAATGGACATGAGTTTGAGTAAACTCTGGGAGTTGGTGATGGACATGGAGTCCACTCATCTCACACGCTAGTAAAGTAATGCTCAAAATTCTCCAAGCCAGGCTTCAGCAATATGTGAACCGTGAACTTCCTGACGTTCAAGCTGGTTTTAGAAAAGGCAGAGGAACCAGAGATCAAATTGCCAACATCCGCTGGATCATGGAAAAAGCAAGAGAGTTCCAGAAAAACATCTATTTCTGCTTTATTGACTATGCCAAAGCCTTTGACTGTGTGGATCACAATAAACTATGGAAAATTCTGAAAGAGATGGGAATACCAGACCACCTGATCTGCCTCTTGAGAAATCTGTATGCAGGTCAGGAAGCAACAGTTAGAACTGGTCATGGAACAACAGACTGGTTCCAAATAGGAAAAGGAGTACGTCAAGGCTGTATATTGTCACCATGTTTATTTAACTTATATGCAGAGTACATCATGAGAAATGCTGGACTGGAAGAAACACAAGTTGGAATCAAGATTGCCGGGAGAAATATCAATAACCTCAGATATGCAGATGACACCACCCTTATGGCAGAAAGTGAAGAGGGGCTAAAAAGCCTCTTGATGAAAGTGAAAGTGGAGAGTGAAAAGGTTGGCTTAAAGCTCAACATTCAGAAAACGAAGATCATGGCATCTGGTCCCATCACTGCATGGGAAATAGATGGGGAAACAGTGGAAACAGTGTCAGACTTTGTTTTTCTGGGCTCCAAGATCACTGCAGATGGTGACTGCAGCCATGAAATTAAAAGACGCTTACTCCTTGGAAGGAAAGTTATGACCAACCTAGATAGCATATTCAAAAGCAGAGACATTACTTTACCAACAAAGGTTCGCCTAGTCAAGGCTATGGTCTTTCCTGTGGTCATGTATGGATGTGAGAGCTGGACTGTGAAGAAGGCTGAGCGCCGAAGAATTGATGCTTTTGAACTGTGGTGTTGGAGAAGACTCTTGAGAGTCCCTTGGACTGCAAGAAGATCCAACCAGTCCATTCTGAAGGAGATCAATCCTGGAATTTCTTTAGAAGGAATGATGCTAAAGCTGAAACTCCAGTATTTTGGCCACCTCATGCGAAGAGTTGACTCATTGGATAAGACTCTGATGCTGGGAGGGATTGAGGGCAGGAGGAGAAGGGGACGACAGAGGATGAGATGGCTGGATGGCATCACTGACTCGATGGATGCGAGTCTGAGTGACCTCCGGGAGCTGGTGATGGACAGGGAGGCCTGGCGTGCTGCAGTTCATGGGGTCGCAAAGAGTCGGACACGACTGAGCGACTGATCTGATCTGATCTGATCTGATGGAGTCCTGGTATGCTGCAGTCTATGGGGTCACAAAGAGTCAGACATGACAGAGTGACTGAACTGACTGAACTGAAAATGAAGCAAAAATGATCATTCTAGAATATGAAGTCAAGAGATTGTTGAATATAGTAATGATCAGTTCAGTTCAGTAACTCAGTCATGTCCGAAACTTTGTAACCCCATGAACCACAGCATGCCAGGCCTCCCTGCCCATCACCAACTCCCGGAGTTTACCAAATTCATGTCCGTTGAGTCAGTGATGCCATCCAACCATCTCATCCTCTGTCGGCCCCTTTTCCTCCTGCCCTCAATCTTTCCAAGCATCAGGGTCTTTTCAAATGAGTTAGCCCTTTGCATCAGGTGACCAAAGTATTGGAGTTTCAGCTTCAACATCAGTCTTTCCAATGAACACCCAGGACTGATTACCTGGGTGGACTGGTTGGATCTCCTTTCAGTCCAAGGGACTCTCAAGAATCCAACACCACACCAACATCACAGTTCAAAAGCATCAATTCTTGAGTGCTGAGTTTTCTTTATAGTCCAACTCTCACATCCATACATGACCACTGGAAAAACCATAGCCTTGACTAGATGGACCTTTGTTGACAAAGTAATGTCTCTGCTTTTTAATATGCTATCTAGGTTGGTCATAACTTTTCTTCCAAGGAGTAAGCGTCTTTTAATTTCATGGCTGCAATCACCATGTGCAGTGATTCTGGAGCCCCCAAAAATAAAGTCTGACACTGTTTCCACTGTTTCCCCATCTATTTCCCATGAAGTGATGGGACCAGATGCCATGATCTTCATTTTCTGAATGTTGAGCTTTAAGCCAACTTTTTCACTCTCCTCTTTCACTTTCATCAAGAGGCTTTTTAGTTCCTCTTCACTTTCTGCCACAAGGGTGGTGTCATCTGCATATCTGAGGTTATTGATATTTCTCCTAGCAATCTTGATTCCAGCTTGTGCTTCTTCAAGCCCAGTGTTTCTCATGATGTACTCTACATATAAGTTAAATAAGGAGGGTGACAATATATGGCATTGATGTACTCCTTTTCCTATTTGGAACCAGTCTGTTGTTCCATGTCCGGTTCTAACTGTTGTTTCCTGATCTGGATACAGGTTTCTCAAAAGGCAGGTCAGATGGTCTGTTATTCCCATCTTTTTCAGAATTTTCCACAGTTTGTTGTGATCCACACAGCCAAAGGCTTTGTCATGTTCAGTATAGCAGAAATAGATGTTTTTTTCTGGAACTCTCTTACTTTTTCCATGATCCAGTGGATGTTGGCAATTTGATCTCTGGTTCCTGTGCCTTTGCTAAAACCAGCTTGAACGTTTGGAATTTCACAGCTCATGTATTTCTGAAGCTTGGCTTGGAGAATTTTGAGCATTACTTTACCAGTTTGTGAGATGAGTGCAATTGTGTGGTAGTTTGAGCATTCTTTAACATTGCCTTTCTTTGGTATTGGAATGAAAACTGACCTTTTCCAATCCTGTGAGTTTCCAGTCCTGTTTTTTTTCCAGTTTTCCAGTCCTGTGAGTCCACTGCTGAGTTTTCCAAATTTGCTGGCATATTGAGTGCAGCACTTTCACAGCATCATCTTTCAGGATTTGGAATAGCTCAATTGGAATTCCATCACCTCCACTAGCTTTGTTCGTAGTGATGCTTTCTAAGGCCCACTTGACTTCACATTCCAGGATGTCTGGCTCTAGGTGAGTGATCACACCATCGTGATTATCTTGGTCATGAAGATCTTTTTTGTACAGTTCTTTTGTGTATTCTTGCCACCTTTTCTTGATATCTTCTGCTTCTGTTAGATCCATAACATTTCTGTCCTTTATTGAGTCCATCTTTGCATGAAATATTCCCTTGTTATCTCCAATTTTCTTGAAGAGGTCTCTAGTCTTTCCCATTCTATTGTTTTCCTCTATTTCTTTGCATTGTTTGTTGAGACAAGCTTTCTTATTGCTCCTTGGTATTCTTTGGAACTCTGCATTCATATGGGTATATCTTTCCTTTTCTTCTTTGCTTCTTACTTATCTTCTTGTCACAGCTATTTGTAAGGCCTCCTCAGCAGCCATTTTGCTTTTTTGCATTCCTTTTTCTTGCAGATGGTCTTGATCCCTGTCTCCTGTACAATATCACAAATCTCCAACCATAGTTCTTCAGGCACTGTGTTTATCCGATCTAGTCCCTTAAATCTATTTCTCACTTCCACTGTATAATCAGAAAGAACTTGATTTAGGTCATATCTGAATTGTCTTGTGGTTTCCCCCACTTTCTTCAGTTTATGTCTGAATTTGGCAATAAGGAGTTCATGATCTGAGCCACAGTCAACTTCCTTGTTTTTACTGTATAGAGTATAGACTGTATAGACTGTATAGAGCTTCTCCATCATTTGCTGCAAATAATATAATCAATCTGATTTCAGTGTTGACCATCTGGTGATGTCCATGTGTACAGTCTTCTCTTGTGTTGCTGGAAGAAGGTGTTTGCTATGACCAGTGCATTCTTTTGGCAAAACTCTATTAGCTTTTGCCCTGCTTCCGTCTGTACCCCAAGGCCAAATTTGCCTGTTACTCCAGGTGTTTCTTTGGAGAAGGAAATGGCAACCCACTCCAATGTTCTTGCCTGGAGAATCCCAGGGACTGGGGAGCCTGGTGGGCTGCCATCTATGGGGTCGCACAGAGTCGGACACGACAGAAGCCACTTAGCAGCAGCAGCCAGGTGTTTCTTGACCTCCTACTTTTGCATTCCAGCCCCCTGTAATGAAAAGGAAATCTTTTTGAGTGTTAGTTATAAAAGGTCTTGTGGGTATTCATAGAACTGTTCAACTTCAGCTCCTTCAGCATTACTTGTCGGGGCATAGACTTTGATTACCATGATACTGAATGGTTTGCCTTGGAAATGAACGAAGATCATCATTCTGTCATTTTTGAGATTGCATCCAAGTATTGCATTTTAGACTCTTTTGTTGACTATAATGGCTACTCCAATTCTTCTGAGGGATTCCTGCCAGCAGTAGTAGATATAATGGGCATTTGAGTTAAATTCAACCATTCCAGTCCATTTTAGTTAGCCAATTCCTAGAATGTCGACGTTCACTCTTGCCATCTCCTGTTTGACCACTTCCAATTCGCCTTGATTCATGGACCTAATATTCTAGGTTTTTTTGCAGTATTGCTCTTTACAGCATCAGATCCTGCTTCTATCACCAGTCCCACAACTGGGTGTTGTTTTTGCTTTGGCTCCTACCCTTCATTCTTTCTTGAGTTAGTTCTCCACTGATCTCCAGTAGCATATTGGGCACCTACCGACCTGGGGAGTTCAACTTTTGGCGTCCTATCTTTTTGTCTTTTCATACTGTTCATGGGGTTTTCAAGGCAAGAATACTGAAATGGTTTGCCGTTCCCTTCTCCAGTGGACCACATTCTGTCAGACCTATCCACCATGACCTGTGTGTCTTGGGTGGCCCCACATGTCATGGCTTAGTTTCATTGTATCTTAGTAAGGATCAAGTATAACATAATTTATAATATTATTCTAGGATAAAATCACTGGTTACCCTGTTTCCCCACATATCCCAAGTACTGTTAATAAGGACCTGTAGATTTTTTTAATATACCAATTTATTGGGAAAGTTTTCACTTAGGTTAATATATCTGTATTTAAAAGAAATTAAATACTAGCAATTGTCTTCCCATTTCTCAAAGTTCCTTATAAGACTAACTGATCTTTGCTAATACTGCCTACCACTCAGTTCTCTGGAGTTACTAATTTTGTCATATGGGTATGTAGAATCATTAGAAGAGTTTTTCTTTCTTTCTACTTTTTTCATCAATTCAAAATAGATTATAGGTTCAAATAAAATATATGTTGACCACTAAGAGTTGAGGGGTTGATTATGTTATTATATTGCAAATTATGTCCATCATGCCAAATCAAAACTTGAAGGAAGATTTTCCTGTCCTGTGGGTGGGAAGCACAGTCACAGTCACCCTGATGTTAACCATGATGCGGGTGGCTAGGTCACTGTTACTTACTTCAACCTGATGATGTGTATAAAGATTTTTATTTGTATTTATTAAAGATCAGAGTGGGACAGATGGAGAGCACAGAAAAGACAGACTATGTGGGGGAAAGGTGAAGAAAGGGACAAGAAGAGCAAAGGCATGGAAATAGGAGAAGGCAATGGCACCCCACTCCAGTACTCTTGCCTGGAAAATCCCATGGACAGAGGAGCCTGGTAGGCTGTAGTCCATGGGGTCGCTCAGAGTCAGACATGACTGAGCGACTTCACTTTCACTCTTCACTTTCACGCATTGGAGAAGGAAATGGCAACCCACTCCAGTGTTCTTGCCTGGAGAATCCCAGGAACGGGAGAGCCTGGTGGGCTGCTGTCTATGGGATCGCACAGAGTCAGACACAACTGAAGCGACTTAGCAGCAGTACCAGCATGGTTATTGTAGTGGGGATTAAACAATGATTATTCAAGGAAGTTGGTTTGGGGAACAATGGATGAGACTGTATGGATTTTGTAGGGCCAGATTATGGTGGGAGCACCTTAGAAACAAACACACTTCATGTTTGTTTTGATAGTCAGTGGAAACCTGTCTTAAGTATTTCAGGCCACACTGTTCTTAGTGACACATGAAAATTATGTTTTAGGAAGAAAAATAGCTAACAGTTATTGAGTACTTTCCCTGTTCCACACAATGTATTAAAAATGATATTTAAGAAGGTAACCTTTGGAGTTGGTTGAACTTGAAGTCTGACCTTAACTCTGGAATTTATTAGGTAAATGACTTTAGGAAATTTATTCATTTTCCTGAGTTTCCCTGAGTCTTTATCTGAAAATACTGACGTGATTATATCTACCTCTCAAGGTTGTTGTACGAATCACATAGATTGGAGAAGGGAGAATATGTTAGGATGCTATTACAATTATCGAACCTAAGCAAATATGATAAAGCATTAATTTGGAGAGGGAGGACAAAGTAAAGAAGTAGGACAGGTGACTGACTCCACTCTCATTCATGTTGCAAGTTCCTTATATCTGTTCATTTGACATAATCTGGGAAGTATAATTATTGTGGTGGGAGATCCTTAGAAACACACTTTACGTTTGTTTTGATAGTCAATGGAAACCACTCTGGGCATTATCAACTGTTTGCTCATTTCCCTAGAGCTACAAATAACCTTTTGCTCTCTCTGTTCACCATTTCCACATCTCCTGAAAGGTATGATCCAAATTCCCTTTCCATAACCAGTTACAAAGCAAACAAAACAAAAATCATTCACTTTCTTATACTGTATTTTCAATTTCTTCCTCCATTCTTGAGTTTGCCAGTCTATCAGGCTTCCTGAGAATTCTCAGGGAAGCAGGATTCCCTAATTTAACAAAAAGCGAAACTCAAAAAGAAAACCAATCCTGCTGTTTCGGGACTTGTGGAAACCTGATACTTTTCCTAAGCCACAGCACTCAGTCCTTCAAGGTCCAATTCCTGAAGCCAGCTAACACCAAAACAATCACTACAAAATAACAGTCTTAAAATGCACAAGGTTTTGAGAACTTGGGCTTTCTTACTAATGTCTGGTTTCAACGTAGAACTTCCTCTTCCAAAGAAGAACTTCCTCTTTCAAAGAAAATATCTTATTTGTATACATTTCTGAGCAGGAAGGCGCAGAACTTTGAGTCTCCGTGAGGAAAGGTACTTCATTGCAATCAAATTTAACTCAACGCTCCTGTCTTTTTCTTTCTCCTTTCCTTATTTTCCCGGAGTGAACAGTCAAAAATAAATGTTTCAACAGATCTCGCGGTGCTATTCGAGATTCCCAATTAAAAAAAAAAAAAAATGATGCAAACGAGCCTGTGCCTTCTGGACTTTGGGGCTGGGATTGCAGCGTTCCAAGAGCAGTGAAAGCAGCCAAGGGCGGGGCTCTGGCAAGTTCCCCTTCCACCTTCCCCCACCCTTCTTTTCCAAACTCTGTACGGCCCTTAGCTTGATTCCAGACTTTGCTGCAGCTGCTCTCCAGCCGTTTGCAGGATTCAAAGAACTACAGAAGCTGTTCCCAAGATGGTGATCCGTGTGTATATTGCATCTTCCTCTGGCTCCATGGCGGTAAGGAAGGTGGAAAGCCCACCTTTGTTATTTTTCTACACATCAGTCTCATGCTGCCTCAGAACCCTTGAATTGCATGAGTTAGTCTGGCAGCCTCTCCTTCGGTAGACACAGGCACTTCCCACCCAACCCCCGTCTTCCCTTTTCTGCTCTTTGTTGCATCGATTTCATTTTTCCATGGAGTTTGCTTTCTTTGTCTTACGATGTTAGGGCCACATTTCTTCTTTGAAGGAAAAAGAAAGCTTGGGAGTTTTGGGAGATGGTGGTGTAGGGTTTTTAGGGTTAACTGAAGAAATCAAGTCACATACTGGTAAGAATGGGACATTTCACATATGTGTTCTAAGTATGGAGGCAAGGGACAGGGGTGCACATCTGTAAGGGATGTAAAACATGGTCCTTACTGATGATGATGAAGTGGAGGCCTACTAAGGCACTGTGATTATATTTCACAGGGACCCCTATAATCAAAGAGTTATATTTTGCCAATGTGTAAGAGACAGTTATTTAACTTTGGCCTAAAAAGTCTGTTAGAACTAGGCAGAATGGGAGACATCAGGAACAATGATAAACTTTTTTTTTAAAACAATGTGATAAGGGATCTGTTTTTTCCTTCCATATCTTACCTTATTTTGACTTTTTTTTTTCTTTCAGAAAACATTACTTTGAACAGTTTCTAACTGCTTCAAATACATTGAGAACTGGAAAGGGAACTAAAAAGTGGCTTTTTTGTGTAGTTGCAGACCTCAGTGACCACTTCTTCAATTGATAGGACATCACCCTCTCATTCATGTGCTCTTAATTTAGAATAACAATTTTCAACAGTTTTGGGGAGCAATAGGCTGGCTAAACTAGGGGAAAGCGGAGTGTATATGCATGGTAAATAAAAGTGTCTCACAATTCATAAAAAGCAGATTTTTTTTTTGCTTTTTGGGCTCAGGATGTGGGTTTGGGATGTAGAATGTATGAACCCCCTCTCTCTTCTGAGCTTTAGAGCAGCAGCAAAAAAAAAAAAAAAAAAAAAAAAAAATTCATGTTTTTTTGTTGTTATGTATTTTTGTTTTGTTTACCCCCCAAGAGGATTTGGAATAGAACTGAAAGTTGTGCAAAATCACAAGAACTTTGAACCTTCAACTTGTCTGGCAACTATATGTGGCTGTATTTAGACAGTTTTGAAATAGAACACTTAAGCTTACATTTTGTAGTAAGTTTAGGTTGAAAACAAAAAGGAAACTTCTTATATTGTCTTTGAACTTCATTTTATGAGCTTTTGCCTTATTTTTTTCCATGTATATTAATTATGATATTTGAAATAATGTTTGAGCTGCTCAGAGTCTCAAGTCCAATACAATAATTGTAAAATTTAGAAGATCAGCTTAATACCTTTAGTTAAATCCCAAATTAGATTGAACAGATCAGGAAGTTAGTTTTGATGATTTCATTGGATAACATGCAGTTTCAATACTGCTTATTTATTCTTTGCTTTCTTGCTCTTCTACCCCTTCCTAAAAAGCAGATTCAACAAGAAACTCCCTTCAGAATTTCTGTTCAAGTAGAAACAACTATTCCTCTTTCTTTGTTTAGACTTTAGTTTCTTAGTGCCTTAAAAATTACTACTATCTCCTACTATGTCCTTTACCAGATTCCATTGTTGAAGACTATACAAATAAGAAATATTTATGCTTTTTGTGTTTTGTTTCAATTATTTTTCTTATGGGTAATTATAGATTTGTCTGTTGTTGCAGTAATTATAGTTCTTGTACACCTGTTTTCAAAATTCTACTGCATCTTGCCAAAATACATTTTTGTTCTATTATAATCTTATAGTACTTTTAAATAATATTAAAACAGTGTAAAATTAGTAAGCTTCAGAAGAGTTATTTTATAACATACATGGGGACTCTTCAGTTTGCAATACTAAGGTCTTTCCCTTTAAGAATGCTGTCATGTTGTATTTTAACATATGATTTAGAAATTTTGAGGCAAATATCGTAACAGGAACTCAGCAATAATTGCACAAAATGAGATGGTTCTATAAGTGACTAAGTATAGTTCTCTGAAGAGCGTTTAAAGGAAAACTTTTGATTTTGGATTGTGAAATATTTGTTTTCTTACTCCTGTTAGTGATTTTAATAAAATTACCAACACTAGATGCTTTATCAAGCAAGGGAGGATCTATGATAATTACGACTTAGTGTGACCTTAACTCAAGAGTACCTGTCCTTCACAGTCCAATTAAAACAAGTTTTCAAACTTGTATTCAACTCTGACCCAATTACAAAGCTGTAGCACTTGCTTCTCAAAAGTTCAGAAATGAAAGTGAGTATGTTGGTTTTTATACCATTATAAAATGGTATAAAATTTCTTGATAATAGCCATAATAGTGATAGAAAGTAGGGACACTTAAGTGTGTCAGATACTATCTCATTTTTTCTTTGCAATTTCTAGTCTTATGAATTACATCCTATGATTGTCTCTATTTTTAGGGTAAGGAAATATAGGTTCAGAAAGGTTAAACAACTTTCTCAAGGTCATACAATTAGTAAGCCACAGAGTTTGAATCCAGTACAAGCTGTTTGAATCCAAATGATATATGTTTAAAGAAATACATCCTCCCAGTGATGCATGACAGCTAGGAGACATGCAGATATAAATGTGAACAGAAGGGAGTAAGTCCTGTAAGTGGAATTGCTTGGGCATATATAATCAGGGAGATAGAAAAATGAGGATCTAGTATAGAGGAGGGATAGTATGTCTAAAGGTGAATGTCAATAAGTGTGCTACATTCACTTAAGGCCAGGGATATAGAGAAGATGCACATTTGGAATTGGTCTCATATAGGAAAAGGATAAAATGCAGGTTTTAATACTGTTTTTTAATTTGTTTTAGGTACAAACCATTTAGCAAGAATGCAACTCCCAAGTTGTCTGTCTGTAGGAAGTGATTTCTGCTTATTCAGAACTGCTCATGCATGTTTTGACTTACTGTAGCATAACAGTATATGCCATGCCATTTTTTTTCCCTTGAAATTGTAATGTACTATAAATTTGCATTTAATGGAAGAGGAATAGTAAGCATAGAGCCTATAATAAACTTCATGAATTTCAATAACTTAACAAAAATCAACCTTGGCCTTTGATCAGGATCTCTAGAGTGATAATAGCATGGAGAATTATAACTGACTTAGAGGTTTCTTCTGATACTTTTCCTTAGGTCCATAATAATCTCCATTTCAGGGTCTCTATGCATTTTAGATGTACTTACTATAGAAATTTTAAGATTGAGTAGCTAGATTGTGATAAATTTCTGAGGGTATTATTTATGGACCAACTTTTGTAAAATGATCTCTTGTTTTACTGTTAAAACAAACTAGTTGTAGCTTAGATTGTCCATATAGTAAATGAAATCTACATAATTTTCCTTTGTGGCATTATTCTGTGTATAAGTTATAAAAGCTAGTGATTGCCAAAGCATTAGTCACTAGTCAGTATTTTCTTCATTTGGATAATATGGACATAAAACAACAAACCACAGTTCTTCATCTGTATGATTCTCAAGGATTCTCAATAATAATTGCATTATGAGGAAGAGTATTTGCTGCTCTTTTTTTCATGGAAAGGCATTTTAAATATAACAGTGTGTGTATTTCAATCCTAAACTTCCAGTTTAACCCCCACCACACAAACTTCCTCACTGTAACCATAAATTCATTCTCTAAGTCTGTTTTATATTTTGTGAATAAGTTCATTTGTATCATTTAAGATTCCATATATCAGTGATGATATTTATCTTTCTCTGTCTGACTTACTTCACTTAGTATAATTTCCAAGTCCATCCATATTGCTGCAAATGGCCTTGTTTCATTCTTTTTAATGGCTGAGTGATATTTAATCATATATATTTACCACATCTTCTTTATCCATTCATCTTTTGATGGATATTTAGGTTTCCTCCATTTCTTGGCTATTGTAAACAGTGCTGCAAAGAACACTGGGGTGCATGTATCCTTTTGAGCTATGGTTTTCTTTGGATATATGCCCAAGTGTAGGATTGCTGTATTGTATAGTGGCTCTATTTTTAGTTTTTTAAGGAACAGCTGTGCTGTTCTCCATACTGACTGTATCAATTTACATTCCCCCACCAGTGTAGGAGGATTCCCTTCTCTCCACAGCCTCTCCAGCATTTATTATTTATAGACTTTTAAATGATGGCCATTCTGACAGGTGTGAGGTGATACCTCATTATAGTTTTGATTTGCATTTCACTGCAGATGGTGATTGCAGCCATGAAATTAAAAGACACTTACTCCTTGGAAAGAAAGTTATGACCAACATAGACAGCATATTAAAAAGCAGAGACATTACTTTGCCAACAAAAGTCCATCTAGTCAAGGCTATGGTTTTTCCAGTAGTCATGTACTGATGTGACAGTTGGACTGTGAAGAAAGCTGAGCACGGAAGAATTGATGCTTTTGAACTGTGATTTTGGAGAAGACTCTTGAGAGTCCCTTGGATTACAAGGAGATCCAACCAGTCCATTCTAAAGGAGATCAGTCCTGTGTGTTCTTTGGAAGGACTGATGCTAAAGCTGAAACTCCAGTACTTTGGCCACCTCATGTGAAGTGTTGACTCACTGGAAAAGACTCTGATGCTGGGAGGAATTGGGGGCAGGAGGAGAAGGGGACGACACAGGATGAGATGGCTGGATGGCATCACCGACTCAATGGGCGTGACTTTCAGTGAACTCCGGGAGTTGGTGATGGACAGGGAGTGCTGCAGTTCATGGGGTTGCAAATAGTCCGGACATGACTGAGCAACTGAACTGAACTGAACTGAATAGTTAGTGATGTTGAGTATCTTTTCATGTGACTCTTGGCCATCTATATGTCTTCTTTGGAGAAATGTCTCTTTAGGTCTTCTGCCCATTTTTGATTGGGTTGTTTGTTTTTTTGATACTGAGCTGCATGAACTGTTTGTACATTTTGGAGACTAATCCCTTGTCATTTGCATTGTTTGCAAATATGTTCTACCATTCTGAAGGTTGTTTTTTCATTTTGTTTATGGTTTACTTTGCTGTGAAAATCTTAATTAGGTCCCATCTGTTTATTTTTGTTTTTGTTTCCATTACTCGGGAAGATAGATCAAAAAAATGATTTTGCTGTGATTTGTCAAACAGTGTTCTGCCTATGTTTTCCTCTAAGAATTTTATAGTATCTGGTCTTATATTTAGGTCTTTAATTCATTTTGAGTTTATTTTTGTTTATGGTATTAAATAATGTTCTAATGTCATTTTTTTTAACATGAGTTGTTCAGTTTTCCTAGCACTATTTATTGAAGTAACCATCTTTTCTCCATTTTATAGTCTTGTCTTCTTTGTCATAGAAAAATTGGACATAGGTGCATGAGTTTATTTCTGGGCTTTCTATTTTGTTCCATTGATGTACATTTCTGTTTTGTACCATTACCATAATTTTCTGATGACTGCAGCTTTCTAGTATATCCTAAAGTTAGGAAACCTGATTCTCCAGCTCTGTTGTCTTTTTCAAGATTGTTTATTCATTTATTTTTTTTTTTTTTACTTTTGGATCTTCTGTCTCTTCATACAAGTTTTAAGATTTTCTGTTCTAGTTCTGTGAAAAATGTCATTCATATTTTGATAGGTATTGCATTGAATCTGTAGATCACCTTGGGTAGTGTAGTCATTTTGAAAATATGATCCTTCCAGTAAAAAACACGATATATCTTTCCATCTTTCTGTGTTGTCTTCAATTTCTTTCATCTTATAGTTTTCCAAGAACAGGTCTTTTGTCTTCTTAGGCAGGTATCAATTCAGTTCAGTCGCTCAGTTGTATTAGTATATTCCTGGTATATTGTTCTTTTGATGCAATTGTGAATAAGATTGCTTGTTTAATTTCTCTTTCTGATCTTTTGTTGTTAGTGTATAGCAATGCAACAGATTTCTGTGTATTAATTTTGTATCCTGCAACTTTACTGAATTTTTTCATGAGCTCTAGTAGTTTTCTGGTAACATCTTTAGGATTTTCTACATATAGTATCATGCCATATTCAAGAAGTGACAGCTTTATTTCTGCTTTTTCAATTTGGATTCCTTTTATTTCTTTTTCTTCTCTGATAACCATGGGTAGGACTTCCAAAACTCTGTTGAATAAAAATGACAAGAGTGGGCATCCTTGTCTTGTTTTTGATCTTAGAGGAAATGCTTTCAGCTTTTCACTATTGAGTATTATGGTAGCTGTGGATTTGTTATTTATTGCCACTGCTCTTTGTATTTATAAATAGAATGTTAATTTGCAATATGCTGTGGTCTTTTTCATAACTGTCAAGGTTTGTTTGAATGCTGTGTAAAGATATTTATAAGCTATTTAGAAGAGCAAAATTAGAAATTTCATGAGATGGCCATTTGGGCATGCTTTTTGGATGCCCTGAACTGTGGAAGATGGCAGCTCTTAGGAGGCAAATGCAGGAACAATCTAAAGACCGGTGCTTTTAGACTGATGTCTTACATTTAATGGCTGATTTCCTTAACGTCACAGCAGCAATGGAAAAACCTTTGGAATAATTTTGCCCAATTTAAAGAGGCTTGGGAGACACACTTACCAATGATCATAACTCTTGGGTTTTTGAAATTCAAATGGTTGTAGGAAAGAATGCATTACAAAAGTTTAGTAAAAGTTTCATAATATGGTAGGAGAAAAGGATAAAATAAATTTATTTTTAGCTCAAAGACTATTCTGTCAGGGAAAGGGCTTTGATTAATAAACCTTAAGGTCAACCCTCCCCCCAGTGGCTCAGTGGTAAAGAATCCCCCTGCAATGCAGGAGATACAGGAGACATGGGTTTGATCCCTGGGTCAGGAGAGATCCCCTGGAGGAGGGCATGGTAGCCCACTCCATTATTCTTGCCTGAAAAATCCCATGGACAGAGGAGCTTGTCAGTACAGACCCCGTAGGCGGTCAGTAAGGGACAGGACGAACGAGAGTGAGGACGGACACGGCACCTAGCCCTGTGTGGTAAAAAGAAAAAGAAATAAAAGGGAAAGTCAAAGCAAAGGTAAAGATAATATTTTTATTATGTTAAAATTAAATTTAAAAAAAAAAAAAATAATTTAAATTCTACAATATACTTCTATAAATATATTTTTTATTTTTGTTGGTTAGTAAAGGAAAAAGAGTGGGGAAGAGAGAAGGATAAGATAATTTCTTTACAATATTATTTTATTTTTTTTTTTTTTTTTTTTTTTTAAAAAAAATTGTTTAAAAAAAGAAATGTTTTTAAATATAATTTGTACCTGTTATAAATTTTTTATTATTTTTGTTTTTTTTTTTTTTTGATCAAGAATCTCTTTTATTGATTATCAGAAACATTACAAACATCTAGTATGAACAAATTGTAACATGATAGTGTTTAGTTTGAACAATTAATATATTTCAGATATAATATTATACATATTTCAATGCTATTCTCCCCAATCATCCCACCCTCTCCCGGTCCCAGAGACCAAAAGTCTGGTCTATACATCAGTGTCTCTTTTGTTGTCTCGTAAATAGGGTTATTTTTACCATCTTTCTAAATTCCATATATATGCGTTAGTATACTGTATTTGTGTTTTTGTTTTTGGCTTACTTCACTCTGTATAATAGGCTCCAGTTCCATCCACCTCCTTAGAACTGATTCAAATGTATTCTTTTTAATGGCTGAGTAATACTCCATTGTGTATATGTACCACAGCTTGCTTATCCATTCATCTGTGGATGGACATCTAGGTTGCTTCCACGTTCTGGCTATTGCAAACAGTGCTGCTATGAACATTGGGGTACACGTGTCTCTTTCAATTCTGGTTTTCTCAGTGTATATGCCCAGCAGTGGGATTGCTGGATCATAAGGCAGTTCTATTCGCAGTTTTTTGAGGAATCTCCATACTGTTCTCCATAGTGGCTGTACCAGTTTGCATTCCCACCAACAGTGCAAGAGGGTTCCCTTCTCTCCGCACCCTCTCCAGCATTTATTGCTTGTGGACTTTTGGATAGCAGCCATTCTGATTGGCGTGAAATGGTATCTCATAGTGGTTTTGATTTGCATTTCTCTGATAATGAGTGATGTTGAGCATCTTTTCATGTGTTTGTTAGCCATCTGTATGTCTTCTTTGGAGAAATGTCTATTGAGTTCTTTGGCCCATTTTTTGATTGGGTCATTTATTTTTCTGGAATTGAGCTGTAGAAGTTGCTTGTATATTTTTGAGATTAGTTGTTTGTCAGTTGCTTCATTTGCTATTATTTTCTCCCATTCTGAAGGCTGTCTTTTCACCTTGCTTATAGTTTCCTTTGTTGTGCAGAAGCTTTTAAGTTTGATTAGGTCCCATTTGTTCATTTTTGATTTTATTTCCGATATTCTGGGAGGTGGGTCATAGAGGATCCTGCTGTGATGTAAGTCAGAGAGTGTTTTGCCTATGTTTTCCTCTAGGAGTTTTATGGTTTCTGGTCTTACATTTAGCTCTTTAATCCATTTTGAGTTTATTTTTGTGTATGGTGTTAGAAAGTGTTCTAGTTTCATTCTTTTACAAGTGTTTGACCAGTTTTCCCAGCACCACTTGTTAAAGAGATTGTCTTTAATCCATTGTATATTCTTGCCTCCTTTGTCAAAGATAAGCTGACCATATGTGCGTGGATTTATCTCTGGGCTTTCTATTTTGTTCCATTGATCTATATTTCTGTCCTTGTGCCAGTACCATACTGTCTTGATGACTGTGGCTTTGTAGTAGAGCCTGAAGTCAGGCAGGTTGATTCCTCCAGTTCCATTCTTCTTTCTCAAGATAGCTTTGGCTATTCGAGGTTTTTTGTATTTCCATACAAATCGAGAAATTATTTGTTCTAGCTCTGTGAAGAATACCGTTGGTAGCTTGATGGGGATTGCATTGAATCTATAAATTGCTTTGGGTAGTATATTCATTTTCACTATATTGATTCTACCAATCCATGAACATGGTATATTTCTCCATCTATTAGTGTCCTCTTTGATTTCTTTCACCAGTGTTTTATAGTTTTCTATATATAGGTCTTTAGATTCTTTAGGAAGATATATTCCTAAGTATTTTATTGTTTTCATTGCAATGGTGAATGGAATTGTTTCCTTAATTTCTCTTTCTATTTTCTCGTTATTAGTGTACAGGAATGCAAGGGATTTCTGTGTGTTGATTTTATATCCTGCAACTTTACCATATTCATTGATCAGTTCTAGTAATTTTCTGGTGGAATCTTTAGGGTTTTCTACGTAGAGGATCATGTCATCTGCAAACAGTGAGAGTTTTACTTCTTCTTTTCCAATTTGGATTCCTTTTATTTCTTTTTCTGCTCTGATTGCTGTGGCCAAAACTTCCAAAACTATGTTGAATAGTAATGGTGAAAGTGGGCATCCTTGTCTTGTTCCTGACTTTAGAGGAAATGCTTTCAATTTTTCACCATTGAGGATAATGTTTGCTGTGGGCTTGTCATATATAGCTTTTATTATGTTGAGATATGTTCCTTCTATTCCTGCTTTCTGGAGAGTTTTTATCATAAATGGATGTTGAACTTTGTCAAAGACTTTCTCTGCATCTATTGAGATAATCATATGGTTTTTATTCTTCAGTTTGTTAATGTGGTGTATTACGTTGATTGATTTGTGGATATTGAAGAATCCTTGCATTCCTGGGATAAAGCCCACTTGGTCATGGTGTATGATCTTTTTAATGTGTTGTTGGATTCTGATTGCTAGAATTTTGTTAAGGATTTTTGCATCTATGTTCATCAGTGATATTGGCCTGTAGTTTTCTTTTTTTGTGGCATCTTTGTCAGGTTTTGGTATTAGGGTGATGGTGGCCTCATAGAATGAGTTTGGAAGTTTGCCTTCCTCTGCAATTTTCTGGAACAGTTTGAGTAGGATAGGTGTTAGCTCTTCTCTAAATTTTTGGTAGAATTCAGCTGTGAAGCCGTCTGGACCTGGGCTTTTGTTTGCTGGAAGATTTCTGATTACAGTTTCAATTTCCGTGCTTGTGATGGGTCTGTTAAGAGTTTCTATTTCTTCTTGATCCAGTTTTGGGAAGTTGTACTTTTCTAAGAATTTGTCCATTTCTTCCACATTGTCCATTTTATTGCCATATAATTGCTGATAGTAGTCTCTTATGATCCTTTGTATTTCTGTGCTGTCTGTTGTGATCTCTCCATTTTCATTTCTAATTTTATTGATTTGATTTTTCTCCCTTTGTTTCTTGATGAGTCTGGCTAGTGGTTTGTCAATTTTATTTACCCTTTCAAAGAACCAGCTTTTGGCTTTGTTGATTTTTGCTATGGTGTCTTTTGTTTCTTTTGCATTTATTTCTGCCCTAATTTTTAGGATTTCTTTCCTTCTACTAACCTTGGGGTGCTTCATTTCTTCCTTTTCCAGTTGCTTTAGGTGTAGAGTTAGGTTATTTATTTGGCTTTTTTCTTGTTTCTTGAGGTATGCCTGTATTGCTATGAACTTTCCCCTTAGGACTGCTTTTACAGTGTCCCACAGGTTTTGGGTTGTTGTTTTTTCATTTTCATTCGTTTCTATGCAGAATTTGATTTCTTTTTTGATTTCTTCTGTGATTTGTTGGTTATTCAGGAGTGTGTTGTTCAGCCTCCATATGTTGGTCTTTTTAATAGATTTTCTCCTGTTATTGAGATTTACTCTTACTGCATTGTGGTCAGAAAAAATGCTTGGAATGATTTCAATTTTTCTGAACTTACCAAGGCTAGATTTATGGCCCAGGATGTGGTCTATCCTGGAGAAGGTTCCGTGTGCACTTGAGAAAAAGGTGAAATTCATTGTTTTGGGATGAAATGTCCTATAGATATCAATTAGTTCTAACTGGTCTATTGTATCGTTTAAAGTTTGTGTTTCCTTGTTAATTTTCTGTTTAGTTGATCTATCCATTGGTGTGAGTGGGAGTATTAAAGTCTCCCACTATTATTGTGTTATTGTTGATTTCTCCTTTCATACTTGTTAGTATTTGTCTTATATATTGCGGTGCTCCTAAGTTGGGTGCATATATATTTATAATTGTTGTATCTTCTTGGATTGATCCTTTGATCATTAGGTAGTGACCTTCTTTGTCTCTTTTCACATCCTTTGTTTTAAAGTCTATTTTATCTGATATGAGTATTGCTACTCCTGCTTTCTTTTGGTCTCTATTTGCGTGGAAAATCTTTTTCCAGCCCTTGACTTTCAGTCTGTATGTGTCCCCTTTTTTGAGGTGGGTTTCTTGGAGACAGCATATGGAGGGGTCTTGTTTTTGTATCCATTCAGCCAGTCTCTGTCTTTTGGTTGGGGCATTCAACCCATTTACATTTAAGGTAATTAATGATAAATATGATCCCGTTGCCATTTACTTTGTTGTTTTGGGTTTGAATTTATATATCCTTTTTGTATTTCTGTCTAGAGAATGTCCTTTAGTATTTGTTGGAGAGCTGGTTTGGTGGTGCTGAATTCTCTCAGCTTTTGCTTGTCTGTAAAGGTTTTGATTTCTCCTTCATATTTGAATGAGATCCTTGCTGGGTACAATAATCTGGGCTGTAGGTTCTTTTCTTTCATCACTTTAAGTATGTCTTGCCATTCCCTCTGGCTTGGAGAGTTTCTATTGAAAGATCAGCTGTTATCCTTATGGAATTCCCTTGTGTGTTATTTGTTGTTTTTCCCTTGCTGCTTTTAATATTTGTTCTTTGTGTTTGATCTTTGTTAATTTGATTAATATGTGTCTTGGGGTGTTTCGTCTTGGGTTTATCTTATTTGGGACTCTCGGGGTTTCTTGGACTTGAGTGATTATTTCCTTCCCCATTTTAGGGAAGTTTTCAACTATTATCTCCTCTAGTATCTTCTCATGGTCTTTCTTTTTGTCTTCTTCTTCTGGGACTCCTATGATTCGAATATTGTAACGTCTAATATTGTCCTGGAGGTCTCTGAGATTGCCCTCATTTCTTTTAATTCGTTTTTCTTTTTTCTCCTCTGATTCCTTTAATTCTGCCATTCTATCTTCTAATTCGCTAATTCTATCTTCTGCCTCTGTTATTCTACTATTTGTTGCCTCCAGAGTGTTTTGGATCTCATTTATTGCATTATTCATTATATATTGACTCTTTTTTATTTCTTCTAGGTCCTTGTTAAATCTTTCTTGCATCTTCTCAATGCTTTTCTCCAGGCTATTTATCCATGATTCCATTTTGCTTTCCAGATTTTGGATTAATTTCACTATCATTATTCAGAATTCTTTATCAGGTAGGTTCGCTATTTCTTCCTCTTTTTGTTTGGTTTGGTGGGCAATTATCCTGTTCCTTTACCTGCTGGGAATTCTTCTGTCTTTTCACTCTTTTTTAAATTGCTACGTTTGGGGCGTCTTTACTGTATTCTGGTAGCCTGTGGAGTTCTCTTTATTGTGGCGTTTCTGCACTATATGTGGGTTTGTACCGGTGGCTTGTCGAGGTTTCTTGTTTATGGAAGCTTGTATCGGTATTCTGGTGGGTGGAGCTGGATTTCTTTTCTCTGGGGTGCAGTGGAGTGTCTAGTAGTGAGTTATGAGATGTCTATGATTTTGGGGTCGCTTTGTGTAGCCTGTGTATTGGAGCTCAGGCTGTGTTCTTGTTTTTCTGGAGAATTTGCTTGGTATGTCTTGTTGTGGAACTTGCTGGTCTTTGTGTGATGCTTGGTTTCAGAGTAGGTATGGAGGCTTTTAATGAGCTCCTGTCAATTAATGTTTCGTGGGATCAGGGTATGGACTTAAGCCTCCTGGTTCCAGTTATTGGTCTTATTTTTACAGTAGTCTCAAAAACTTCTTCTTCTATAATGCATTCCACAACTGGACCGCTCAGAGATGTTCACGGAGTTATACAGAGAAGGAAAAAGGGAGGAAGGGAGACAGAGGTGGTCAGGAGGATAAAAGGAGGGAGTGTGAAGGAGAGAGACAGATCTAGTCAGTAATCAGTAAAGAAAAGAAAAAAGGAAAGGAAAAAAGCAAAGGACAAAAAGGAAAAAAAGAAAAAAAAAAAAAAAAACAGGATCGCAAAAGTTATATCTAAACGTGGAGATTAAAGAAGTACTAGAGGATAAAAAAAAATAAAAAAAATAAATAAAAGAAAAAAAACAAAACAAACAACAACAAAAAAAAATTAAAAAGGAAAAAAAAATTTTTGTTTTCCTTTTTCCAATTAAAAAAATAATAAAAATTTAAAAAATATATATATATATATAAAAAAGAAAAGAAAAAAAAAAGGAAATAATGATGGTAAAAATAGTAACAATATATATAAGAGTTTCTCTATTATTGTTGTGGGTTCAGTTCATTTTCGGCTAGTTCCTTGTTCCGGCTTAAATTTCTCAAGATCTATAGGCCCCTTTCTCTGTAGTTGGTCTGTATAGTCCTTTGTTCTGTGCACGGTTCGGCGGTGTTCTGGGCCAAGGCCGGCCACTCGTGTGGTCGGCGCTGCACAATCTGGATTGCCGGCCCAAACTACTCCAGTTAGGCAGCACTCCAGACAATCAGGCGAACGAAGTCTGCGCTGAGGCCCGCAGAGGGGGGAGGGGCCGGCGACGGGAATGGCGGGCGGGCGGGTGGGGGAGGGGATGGGGTGGCCCTCGTGGGAGCCACCAGCACAGCGGGCGGGGGCACGCCTGCGCGGGAGTGGCCGGCGGGGGAGCGTCCAGTGGGGGAGAGTCCCGTGGGGGAGCGTCCCTCGGGGGAGCGCCGGCGGGGGGCCCGGGGAGCGGGGTGTTTTCCTCCCTTTTAGAATTTTTGTGTTTCGGAGTGGGGTGAGGGAGAGTGTTTCCTGGTGTTTGGAAACTTCTCTTTTTAAGACTCCCTTCCCCGGACAGAGGTCCGCCCCTCCCTCTTTGTCTCTCTCTGGCTTCTATATTCTTTCCTACCTCCTTTAGAAGGCAGTGAGTTGCTTTTCTGGGTGTCCGACGTCCTCCGCCAGCACTCCGAAGCTGTTTGTGGAATTTACTCGGCGCCCAGATGTCCCTTTGATGAATTTGTGGAGGAGAAAGCGTATTCCCCGTCCTAATCCTCCACCATCTTAACCCGCTTTATATTTTTAAAGGAAGACATTTGCCCAGATTATAGCTCTGATTGTTTTTAACATAATTAAAATGTGGCTTGTAATGACTCTATAAATATAAATTAATCAAGAAAGCAGTACTTCTGTGACTTGTAAACTCTGGTTCTGAACTCTAGTCTTTGAGTTCTGTCCCCTTGGCTTAGTCCTTTCTGGAAATGAGACCCCGTCACAGAGTTGGAGTACAGCCCAAGATTTTTGCTCAGGGGGATTTCCAGCAGTGACTCAAGACAAAAAGAACTTCACCTTTTTAAAACCAGAGAATAGTTTTCTTAGTTGAGCTACAACATGAGAAAATTTTGTTTGTTTTACTACCACTCAGCCAATTGTTTCACCATAAGTGCAGCATATTTCTCAACACTGAAATTATAACAGTCTATATATATTGAACAGTGGCTTTATTATTTAAGAAATCATTCTATCCAGTGTGATTTAGAAGGAAGATGAGATAAACAAGTACTTAATATGTTACAAATATAAAACATCTCATTTTTAATTTTAATTTATCATGTAAGTAATTTATCAGCTTTAGTTGATAATAGTAAGAACTATCACTCATTGGGCACTTAAAATATGCCAGGCATAGTAGTAAGAACTTTTGATGCATTGTGTCATTTAATTCTTATGGCAATTCAGTGGAGTCAGTACTCCTATTGTGCTCATTTTTTTCCTTTCCTTTTCCCTTTTTTTTGTTGAGATATAGTTGATTTACAATATTATATATATCAGGTATACAACTAGTGATTCACATTTTTTAAAGGTTGTGCTCCATTTATATTTAATACAAAATATTGTATATATTCATTGTGCTGTACAATATATACTTGTAGCTTATATATTTTATATGTAGTAGTAGTTGGTACCTCTTAATCCTCTATTATTATGACTCTTTTAAGAAGAGGAAACAGACTGAGAGAGCTAGCAATGTTAGAGAACTAGCAAACACACTTCAGATCTCCCTGATTCCAGAGCTCATAATCTTAATGCTTATGTTACTCTACTTAATGATTGCTATTTATTAATTATCCAGTATGAATGTAGCTCTGAAATTAGTTTAAAAGTCATTGTAAAATTGCTTTTCTTCTGAACTTGGAAAATCACAAAAAGTACTTATTAATTAATTGGTCTATAGCAGTACCAAGAATAATTCTAGTTGCATGTTCATGTAAAGAACTTAGAATTCTTTAGAGTAGAAATTTAAAGTCATAAAAGCTTATGTGTGTATGATTAGTTAGAATGCAGAACATGTACTTTTATCCCAATATAAGAAAGTTATCTTGTGTAAGACAGTCTAACTAAAAGTAGATAAAAACATATTGTTTTTGGGAAAGAATTTTAAGATTTTAGCTAGAGAATGTAGTTTTAGGGTGAGGTATATACCCACAGAAAACTAGTCAAACTAATCACACTAGGAGCACAGCCTTGTCTAACTCAATGAAACTAAGCCATGCCCATGGGGCAACACAAGATGGGCGGGTCATGGTGGACAGATCTGACAGGATGTGGTCCACTGGAGAATGGAATGGCAAATCACTTCAGTATTCTTGCCTTGAGAACCCCATGAACAGTATGCAAAGACAAAATGATAGGATACTGAAAGAGAAATTCCCCAGGTCAGTAGGTGCCCAATATGCTACTGGAGATCAGTGGAGAAATAACTCCAGAAAGAATGAAGGGATGGACCCAGAGCAAAAAGAATATCCAGCTGTGGATGTGAATGGTGATAGAAGCAAGGTCCAATGCTGTAAAGAGCAATATTGTATAGGAACCTGGAATGTCAGGTCCATGAATCAAGGCAAATTGGAAGTGGTCAAACAAGAGATGGCAAGAGTGAATGTTGACATTCTAGGAATCAGCAAACTGAAATGGACTGGAATGGGTGAATTTAACTCAGATGACCATTATATCTACTACTATGGTCAGAAATACGTCAGAAGAAAAGGAGTGGCCATCATGGTCAACAAAAGAGTCCGAAATTCAGTACTTGGATGCAATCTCAAAAACAACAGAATGATCTCTGTTCGTTTCCAAGGAAAACCATTCAATATCACAGGAATCCAAGTCTATGCCCCAACCAGTAACACTGAAGAAGCTGAAGTTGAACGGTTCTATGAAGACCTAAAAGACCTTTTAGAACTAACACCCATAAAAGATGTCCTTTTCATTATAGGGGACTGGAACACAAAAGTAGGAAGTCAAGAAACACCTGAAGTAACAGGCAAATTTGGCCTTGGAATATGGAATGAAGCAGGGCAAAGACTAATAGAGTTTTGCAAAGAAAATGCACTGGTCATAACAAACACCCTCTTCCAACAACACAAGAGAAGAAACTACACATGGACATCACCAGATGGTCAACACCGAAATCAGATTGATGATATTCTTTGCAGCCAAAGATGGAGAAGCTCTATACAGTCAGCAAAAACAAGACCAGGAGCTGACTGTGGCTCAGATCATGAACTCCTTATTGCCAAATTCAGACTTAAATTGAAGAAAGTAGGGAAAACCATTATACCATTCAGATCCCTTATGATTATACAGTGGAAGTGAGAAATAGATTTAAGGGCCTAGATCTGATAGAGAGAGTGCCTGAGGAACTATGGAATGAGGTTTGTGACATTGTACAGGAGACAGGGATCAAGACCATCCCCATGGAAAAGAAATGCAAAAATGCAAAATGGCTGTCTGGGGAGGCCTTACAAATAGCTGTGAAAAGAAGAGAAGCGAAAAGCAAAGGAGAAAGGAAAGATAGAAGCATTTGAATGCAGTGTTTCAAAGAATAGCAAGAAGAGATGAGAAAGCCTTCTTCAGCAATCAATGAAAGAAGCAGAGGAAAACAACAGAATGGGAAAGACTAGGGATCTCTTCAAGAAAATCAGAGATACCAAAGGAACATTTCATGCAAAGATGGGCTCGATAAAGGACAGAAATGATATGAACCTAACAGAAGCAGATGATATTAAGAAGAGATGGCAAGAATACACAGAAGAACTGTACAAAAAAATCTTCACGACCCAGATAATCACGATGGTGTGATCACTGACCTAGAGCCAGACATCCTGGAATGTGAAGTCAAGTGGGCCTTAGAAAGCATCACTATGAACAAAGCTAGTGGAGGTGATGGGATTCCAATGGAGCTATTTCAAATCCTGAAAGATGATGCTGTGAAAGTGCTGCACTCAATATGTTCCAGTAGAGCTATTCCAAATCCTGAAAGATGATGCTGTGAAAATGCTGCACTCAATGTGCCAGCAAATTTGGAAAACTCAGCAGTGGCCACAGGACTGGAAAAGGTCAGTTTTCATTCCAATCCCAAAGAAAGGAAATGCCAAAGAATGCTCAAACTACTGCACAATTGCACTCAGCTCACACGGTAGTAAAGTAATGCTCAAAATTCTCCAAGCCAGGCTTCAGTAATATGTGAACTGTGAACTTCTAGGTGTTCAAGCTTGTTTTAGAAAAGGCAGAGGAACCAGAGATCAATTTGCCAACATCTGCTGGATCATGGAGAAAGCAAGAGAGTTCCAGAAAAGAATCTATTTCTGCTTTATTGACTATGCCAAAGTCTTTGACTGTGTGGATCACAATAAACTGTGGAAAATTCTGAAAGAGATGGGAATACCAGACCACCTGATCTGCCTCTTGAGGAATTTGTATGCAGGTCAGGAAGCAACAGTTAGAACTGGACATGAAACAACAGACTGGTTCTAAATAGGAAAAGGAGTACGCCAAGGCTCTATACTGTCACCCTGCTTATTTAACTTCTATGCAGAGTACATCATGTGAAACACTGGACTGGAAGAAACACAAGTTGGAATCAAGATTGCTGGGAGAAGTATCAATAACCTCATATATGCAAATGACACCACCCTCATGGCAGAAAGTGAAGAGGAACTAAAAAGCCTCTTGATGAAAGTGAAAGTGGGGATTGAAAAAGTTGGTTTAAATCTCAACATTCAGAAAACGAAGATCATGGCATCCGGTCCCATCACTTCATGGGAAATAGATGGGGAAACAGTGGAAACAGTGTCAGACTTTATTTTTTGGGCTCCAAAATCACTGCAGATGGTGACTGCAGCCATGAAATTAAAAGACCCTTTCTCCTTGGAAGAAACGTTATGACCAAGCTAGATAGCATATTCAAAAGCAGAGACATCACTTTGCCAACAAAGGTCCGTCTAGTCAAGGCTATGGTTTTTCCTGTGGTCATGTATGGATGTGAGAGTTGGACTGTGAGGAAGGCTGAGCGCCGAAGTATTGATGCTTTTGAACCGTGGTGTTGGAGAAAACTCTTCAGAGTCCCTAGGACTGCAAGGAGATCCACCAGCCCATTCGGATGGAGATCAACCCTGGGATTTCTTTGGAAGGAATGATGCTGAAGCTGAAACTCCAGTACTTTGGCCACCACATGCGAAGAGTTGACTCATTGGAAAAGACTCTGATGCTGGGCGGGATTGGGGAAAAAGGAGAAGGGGACGACAAAGGATGAGATGGCTGGATGGCATCACTGACTCTATGGACATGAGTCTGAGTGAACTCCCGGAGTTGGTGATGGACAGGGAGGCCTGGAGTGCTCAGATTCATGGGGTGGCAAGGAGTTGGACACGACTGAGTGACTGATCTGATCTAATAGCAAGGAGAAGGCAATGATACCCCACTCCAGGACTCTTGCCTGGAAAATCCATGGATGCACGAGCCTGGTTGTCTGAGGTCCATGGGGTCGCTGAGAGTCGGACACGACTGAGCGACTTCCCGTTCAGTTTTTACTTCCATGCATTGGAGAAGGAAATGGAAACCCACTCCAGTGTTCTTGCCTGGAAAATCCCAGGACGGGGAAGCCTGGTGGGCTGCCATCTATGGAGTTGCATAGAGTCGAACACAACTGAAGTGACTTAGCAGCAGCAGCATAACAATTTTCATTTCATATGATTAGTCATGAGCTCTTATTATATGTAAAAGCATATAATAAAAAAGACAGATGCTTGTTGTATATAATAGCATTAAACTTTTAAAAAATATTTTCTTAAACTACAAAGAGATTGTATCTACCGTAGTAATTGTTTTAAAGTCACATGAATCAAAATAAGTGAGGCAGTCTGGAGATGTCAATTTTTGAGACAACATAATATGTCTGCAAATAAGGAGTTGTATGTGATGTGAGGGCTCAAAGGCAGAACTCCTTGCCTGAAAGTTGGCATGCTATCTCACAGGAATGAACATTCTACTTCCCAACGAATGTCCCAATGTACTTTATCGACCCTTTTTAGTCACCCTGTTAATGACCTCCTTGAATAAGTATTCTGAAGACAACAATAGTTTATTAGTTCAATTCAAGCTTTATTCAGTTTCCCTGTCATTACATTAGAGAAGGGTGTGAAGTAGATCTTAGGTATAGTTTACACTTTCTTCTTATATTTGACCATTTTTTCACAGGCATGATTTTCATGGTTATTATACAGTTCTGTTTAAAGACAGATGTACCAGTGATGAAAAGTTAAAGATTTGTGGTAGATCTGCCTATCAGTTACTGGAACAAATCATGCTAAGCCCCCTTTTGATTATCTGAAAAATACCTTTTAGACTTCTTAATAATCCCTTCACTTTGGGATCCTGGCCTTGATCTCTTGTGTAAACAGTTATGTCTTACAAAAATCTGAGGTATATTTATATTTATTTATAAATCCCCAATCATCTTATATTTGCTCTCCCTTCCTGTTCTCCTTGGCCCTTTCTTTTTCCTTTCTAAAGGATTATAGGACTTCCAGCAGTATGGTTTCATGTTTGGTTCAGGGTTCTACGTATCAATGTCCTGTATTTAGGTAGGGTTTAGCTCATGCCAACTGCTATGTTAAATTTGATAAGGGTCATCTCTTGAGCCAGACTGCCTAGGGAGGGGGCTATTCAGTGTTTGCCATTGGTCAAGCTTATAGCAAAAAGACTAAATGCTGAAATAATCAATATTTCTCTTTTGCTTCCACAAACTCTTAGATAAAGATAATTTTAGCTCCTCCTTCCCCCTTCCAACATATTTTTAACTCTTCCCATCACAAACATTTGAATCCTATCAAAAATGGTTGCACCAATTACCAAAATTAATAAGCATCAAAATCCAGTTGGGCCTTGTTGTTCTTGTGGATAAATTTTCTCCTAGTACCAGATTGGTCTTAAAATAGCATTATGGGGAATTCCCTGGTTTCCCAGTGGTTAGGACTTCACGCTTCCACCGCAGGGTGCATGGGTTTGGTCCCTGGTCAGGGAACAAGGATCCTGCATGCTGTATGTCATATAAAAAATAGTATTATGGCTTTCAAATTTTTGTAACAGTGCTTTAGTGTACTAAAACAGCTATATCTCAATAGAAAGGGCATGATAAAAGTTCACCTATTTTTTTCGACTGATGTCACTTGTTATTATGAAACCTAGAGTAGAACACTGAAAATTCCTTCTTCATGGTGGAAGTAAATAGCTTTCAGTCTTTGCCATTTTTCGCAACATCAAACATGCTAAAAATAAAATATTAAAAGCACCTGCATAGAAGGGATCATAAGAAGTCACCCAGTCCATACACATAAGGACTGCCTGTGAATTGTCCCAGAAGGATCATAATCAACTTTCTCTTAGTAAAGTCTCCAAAGAAGGAATATATAACTTTCCTTGATAATATGCTATTTCTTGTTGTCCTAGAATTTGGGAATAAGGTTGTGGAAATCTGGGTAACTGATGGTTATTTTTTACCTCTTTTTGTGCAGCGAAGAGAAAGATTAGTTTATTGAAGTTGTGGAAGCAAAAAAAGAAAAGCTCTGTACAATACGTAGAGATCCACTTGTTATCAGTTCAACACATATTTCCTGAATACCTGCTGATAAAACATTCAGCTCTGTGAGGGAAAGAATGTACAGTCTGCATTGTTTTGGAAGGCTTAAAATAGGTTTAGTGGCTTTTCTTAACCCTCTTCTATTCGGCCCCTCTGGGCATTGTTTATGCCTATAGATTTGTACACTCTTAGTTCAGTTCAGTTCAGTTCAGCTCAGTCAACTGTTTGCGACCCCATGAATCACACACACCAGGCCTCCCTGTCCATCACCAACTCCCGGAGGTCACTCAGACTCATGTCCATTGAGTCAGTGATGCCATCCAGCCATCTCATCCTCTGTTGTCCCCTTCTCCTCCTGTCCCCAATCCCTCCCAGCATCAGAGTCTTTTCCAATGAGTCAACTCTTTGCATGAGGTGGCCAAAGTACTGGAGTTTCAGCTTTAGCATCAGTCCTTCCAAAGAAATCCCAGGGCTGATCTCCTTCAGAATGGACTGGTTGGATCTCCTTGCAGTCCAAGGGACTCTCAAGAGTCTTCTCCAACACCACAGTTCAAAAGCACCAGTTCTTTGGCACTCAGCCTTCCTCACAGTCCAACTCTCACATCCATACATGAGCACAGGAAAAACCATAGCCTTAACTAGACGGACCTTTGTTGGCAAAGTAATGTCTCTGCTTTTGAATATGCTATCTAGGTTGGTCATAAATTTTCTTCCAAGGAGTAAGCATCTTTTAATTGCATGGCTGCAGTCACAATCTGCAGTGATTTTGGAGCCCACAAAAATAAAGTCTGACACTGTTTCCACTGTTTCCCCATCTATTTCCCATGAAGTGATGGGACCAGATGCCATGAACTTGATTTTCTGAATGTTGATTTTTAAGCCAACTTTTTCCTCTCCTCTTTTGCCTTCATCAAGAGGCTTTTTAGTTCCTCTTCACTTTCTGCCATAAGGGTGGTGTCATCTGCATATCTGAGGTTATTGATATTTCTCCCAACAATCTTGATTCCAGCTTGTGCTTCTTCCAGCCCAACGTTTCTCATGATGTACTCTGCATAGAAGTTAAACAGGATGACAATATACAGCCTTGATGGACTCCTTTTCCTATTTGGAACCAGTCTGTTCCATGTCTAGTTCTAAGTGTTGCTTCCTGACCAGCATACAGATTTCTCAAGAGGCAGGTCAGGTGGTCTGGTATTCCCATCTCTTTCAGAATTTTCCATAGTTTATTGTGATCCACACAGTCAAAGGCTTTGGCATAGTCAATAAAGCAGAAATAGATGTTTTTCTGGAACTCTCTTGCTTTTTCGATGATCCAGTACACTCTTAAGATCATGCCATAAAAGAATATTCCCATATATTGGTTATTTTGTGAGACTTGTGATTTATTGAATTTATACTAATCTCAAAAGAGCATCAGAATAAACAAAATTATGAAAAAATAAGCATATTAAAGTGAATAATTCCTAAAGTCCAAGTATTGGGCATTGTTCATTTATAAAAGTTCATGGTGTTATTAATGAAAAAATATGGTCTGGCTAATGTAAGACAATTGTTCATAGTAGACTCTTATGATCCTTGGTATTTCTGTGGAGTCAGTTGTAACTTTTTTCATTTCTAATTTTATTAATTTGCGTCATCTCTCTCTCTCTCTTTTTTTTTTTTCTTGATGAGTCTGGCTAAAGGTTTATCAATTTTGTTTATCTTTCCAAAGAACTAGCTTTTAGTTTCATTGATCTTTGTAACTGTTTTCTTCGTCTCTATTTCATTTATTTTTGCTCTGATCTTTATGATTTCTTTCCTTCTACTAACTTTAGGTTTCGTTTGTTCTTCTTTCTCTAGTTGTTTTAGGTGTAAGTTAGGTTATTTGAGGTTTCTCTTGTTTGTTCTTTTTTTTAAAATTATTTTTTATAATTGTTTTACAATATTGTTTTGGTTTCTGCCATACATCAAGATGAATCAGCCATGATATATATATGGCCCCTCCCTCTTGGACCTCCTGTTCACCTCCCACCCCATCCCACTCTTCTGATTTGTTACAGAGCCCTGGATTGAGTTCCCTGAGTCATACAGTAAATAACCATTGGCTGTCTATTTCACATATGGTAGTGCATATGTTTCCATGTTATTCTCTGAATTTGTCCCACCCTCTCCTTCTTCCCCCACCTCCATGACTATAAGTCTTTTCTCTATGTCTGTGTCTCCAGTGCTGCCCTACAAATAGGTTCATCAATACCATCTATCTAGATTCCACATATACATATAAATTTATGATATTTGTTTTCCTCTTTCTGACTTACTTAACTCTGTATAATAGGCTCTAAATTCATCCACTTTATTGGAACTGACTCAAATATGTTCCCTTTTATGGTTGAGGGGCATATATTCCATTGTATATATGTACTGCAGCACTTTTACCCATTCATCTGTTGATGGACATCTAAGTTGCTTCATGTCCTAACTATTGTAAATAGTGCTGCAGTGAACATTGGGACACATGTGCCTTTTTCAATTTTGGTTTCCTCAGGGTATATGGCTAGTAGGAGGATTTGGGTCATTTGATAGTTTTACTCTTAGTTTTTTTTAATCTAATCTCCATTCTGTTTTCTATAGTAGCTATATCAGTTCACATTTCCACCAACAATGCAAGAGGTTCCATTTTCTCCACACCCTCTGCTACTGCTACTGCTAAGTCACTTCAGTCGTGTCTGACTCTGTGTGACCCCAGAGACGGAAGCCCACCAGGCTCCCCCATCCTTGGGATTCTCCAGGCAAGAACACTGGAGTGGGTTGCCATTTCCTTCTCCAATGCATGAAAGTGAAAAATAAAAGGGAAGTCGCTCAGTCATGTCTGACTTTTAGCGAGCCCATGGACTGCAGCCTACCAGGCTCCTCCATCCATGGGATTTTCCAGGCAAGAATGCTGGAGTGGGGTGCCATTGCCTTCTCCCCCACACCCTCTAGCATTTATTTTTCATGATGGCATTCTGACCAGTATGTACTGATATCTTATTATAGTTTTCATTTGCATTTATCTAATAATGAGTGATCTTGAGCATCTTTTTTTTTTTTTTTCACTTATATGTGGAATTTATTTTTTTAATTAAATTTTATTTTACTTAACTTTACAATATTGCATTGCTTTTGCCATACATCAAAATGGATCCACCACAAGTATACATGTGTTCCCCATCCTGAACCCTCCTCC
This sequence comes from Tragelaphus eurycerus, assembly GCA_935064755.1. Taxonomy (NCBI): domain Eukaryota; kingdom Metazoa; phylum Chordata; class Mammalia; order Artiodactyla; family Bovidae; genus Tragelaphus; species Tragelaphus eurycerus. The sequence goes on along the minus strand of CAKXYN010000046.1, from coordinate 10,235,366 downwards.
CTCCTCCCTCCCCCTCCTCATACCATCCCTCTGGGTCATCCCAGTGCACCAGCCCCAGGCATCCACAGATGAATGGATAAGAAAGCTGTGGTACATATACACAATGGAGTATTACTCAGCCATTAAAAAGAATACATTTGAATCAGTTCTAATGAGGTGGATGGAACTGGAGCCTATTATACAGAGTGAAGTAAGTCAGAAAGAAAAACACAAATACAGTATCAGATCAGATCAGATCAGATCAGTCGCTCAGTCGTGTCCAACTCTTTGCGACCCCATGAATTGCAGCACGCCAGACCTCCCTGTCCATCACCAGCTCTCGGAGGTCACTCAGATTCACATTCATCGAGTCAGTGATGCCATCCAGCCATCTGATCCTCTGTCGTCCCCTTCTCCTCCTGCCCCCAATCCCTCCCAGCATCAGAGTCTTTTAGCATCATTCCTTCCAAAGAAATCCCAGGGCTGATCTCCTTCAGAATGGACAGGTTGGATCTCCTTGCAGTCCAAGGGACTCTCAAGAGTCTTCTCCAACACCACACTTCAAAAGCATCAATTCTTCGGCGCTCAGCCTTCTTCACAGTCCAGCTCTCACATCCATACATGACCACAGGAAAGACCATAGCCTTGACTAGGCGAACCTTTGTTGGCAAAGTGATGTCTCTGCTTTTGAATATATGGAATTTAGAAAGATGGTAACAATAACCCTGTTTACGAGATAGCAAAAGAGACACTGATGTATAGAACAGACTTTTGGACTCTGGGAACGGGAGAGGGTGGGATGATTTGGGAGAATAGCATTGAAATATGTATAATATATCTGAAACGAGTCGCCAGTCCAGGTACGATGCCTGATAATGGATGCCTGGGGCTGGTGCATTGAGCATCTTTTCATGTGTTTATTAACCATCTCTACATCTTCTTAGGTCTTTTGCCCACTTTTTGATTGGGTTCTTTGTTTTTCTGGTATTGAGTTGTAAGTGGGGGTTTTATATTTTGAAAATAAATCCTTTGTCAGTTGTTTCATTTGCTCTTATTTTCTCACATTCTGAGAGTTGTCTTTTCACCTTGTTTATACTTTTCTTTGCTGTACAAGAGCTTTTAAGTTTAATTAGATCCCACTTGTTTATTTTTATCTTTATTTCCATTATTCTCAGAGGTGGGTCATAAAGAATCTTGCTGTGATTTATGTCATACAGTGTTCCGCCTTTGTTTTCCTCTACCAGTTTTATAGTTTTTGGTCTTACATTTAGGTCTCTAATCCATTTTGAGTTTGTGTATACTGTTAGGAAGTGTTCTAATTTCACTCTTTTGCACATAGCTGTCCAGTTTTCCCAGTGCCACTTACTGAAGAGACTGTCTTTTCCCTATTGTATATTCTTGCTTCCTTTGTCGTATAGGTCCCCACAGGTGTGTGGATAGAAATCTCTGGGCTTTCTATCTTGTTCCATTGGTCTATATTTCTGTTTTTGTCCCAGTATCGTACGGTCTTGACAATTGTAGCTTTGTAGTAATTGAAGCTTTCCAGCTTCCTGAAGTCAGGAAGGTGGATTCTTCCAGCTCCATTCTTCCTTCTCAAGATTGTTTGGGTATTTGGGGTCTTCTGTGTTTCCATTCGAATTGTGAAATTTTTTGTTCTAGTCCTGTGGGAAATGCCATTGGTTATTTGAAAGGAATTGCCTTGAATCTGTAGTTTATATTTGGTAGTAGTCATTTTCATAATATTCATTCTTCCAACCCAGAAACATGGATTATCTCTCCAACGGTTTATGTTGTCTTTGATTTCTTTCATGAGTGTTTTATAGTTTTCAGTATGCAACTCTTTTGTCTCCTTAGGTAGGTTTATTCCTAGGTATTCTATTCTTTTTGTTGAAATGGTATTGATTCCTTAATTTCTCTTTATGATTTCTTTTGTTAGTATATAAGAATGGAAGTGATTTCTGTGTATTTATTTTGTATACTGTGACTTTACTAAATTAACTGATTAACTAAATTCTCTGATAATATCATTAGGGTTTTCTATGTATTGTTTCATGTCGTATGCAAACAACTGAGAGTTTCATTTCTTCTTTTCCGATCTAGAATCCTTTCATTACATTTTCTTCTCTGATCGCCATGGCTAGCCCCTCCAAAACTATGTTGAATAATAGTAGGAAGAGTGGGTGCTTTTATCTTCTTCCTGATTTTAGAGGGAATGCTTTCACTTTTTCACCATTAAGAAAAATGTTTGCTCTGGGTTTGTTATATAAGGCCTCTATTATGTTGAGGTAGGTTCCTTCTGTGGCAATTTTTTGATGAGTTTTCATCATAAATGGGTGCTGAATTTTGTCAAAAGCTTTTTCTGCATCTTTTGAGATGATCATATGGATTTTATCTTTCAATTTGTTAATATGGTGTATCACATTGATTCAGTTCAGTCACTCAGTCATGTCCGACTTTGAGACTCCATGGACTGCAGCACGCCAGGCTTCCCTGTCCATTACCAACTCCCAGAGTCAACTCAAACTCACGTCCATCATGTCAATGATGCGATCTAACCATCTCATCCTCTGTCATCCCCTTCTCCTTCTGCCTTCAATCTTTCCTAGTATCAGGGTCTTTTCCAATGAGTTAATTCTTTGCACCAGGTGGCCAAAGTATTGGAGTTTCAGCTTCAGCATCAGTCCTTCCAATGAATATTCAGGACTGATATCCTTTAGGATTGACTGGTTGAATTTTCTTGCAGTCCAAGGGACTCTCAAGAGTCTTCTCCAACACCACAGTTCAAATACATCAATTCTTTGGCACTCAGCTTTCTTTATAGTCCAACTCACACATCCATATATGACTACTGGAAAAACCATAGCTTTGACTAGATGGACCTTTGTTGGTAAAGTAATGTTTCTGCTTTTTAATATGCTGTCTAGGTTGGTCATAGATTTTCTTCCAAGGAAACATTGATTGATTTGTGTATATTGCAGAATCCTTTTATCCCAGGGATAAACTTGACTTGATCATGATATATGGTATTTTTAATGTGCTGTTGGATTTTTTTGGCTAGAATTTTGTTGAGGATTATTGTATATGTATTCATCAGAGATATTGGCTTGTAATTTTCCTTTTTGTGTGATGTCTTTGGTTTTGGTATCAGGGTGACAGTGGCCTTGTTGACTGAGTTTGGAAATGTTTCTTCATTTGCAATTTTTTGAAAGAGTTTCAGAAGAATAGGCATTAGCTCTTCTCTAAAATTCAGCTGTGAAGCTATCTGGCCCTGGGCTTTGGTATTTTGGGAGATTTTTTAATTACAATTTTTATTCCATTGCTTGTATTTGACTTGTTCATGATTTCTATTTCTTATTGGTTCAGTCTTGGAAAGTTGAATTTTTCTAGGAATCTGTCCATTTCTTCCAGGTTGTCCATTTTGCATTTAGTTGCTCATGATAGTCTTTTATGATTCTTTGTATTTCTGCATTGTCTGTTGTAACCTCTGCATTTTCATTTCTTTTTTTCTTTTTTTGTTTATTTGATTCTTCTCCCATTTTTTCTTGATGAATCTGGCTAATGGTTTGTCAATTTTTATCTTCTCAAAGAATCAGCTTTTAGTTTTATTAATCTTTACTATTGTTTCCTTCATTTCTTTTTCATTTATTATTGGTCTGATCTTCATGATTTCTTTCTTCCTACTAACTTTGGATTTTTTTTTTTTTGTTTGTTTTCCAAGTGTTTTAAATGTAAAGGTAGGTTGTCGAATTATTCAATGTTTTTCTTGTTTATTGAGGTAGGATTGTCTTGCTATAAATGTCTCTCTTAGAACTGCTTTTGCTGCATCCTAAAGGTTTTGGGTCATTGTGTTTTTGTTGTCATTTGTTTCTAGGAATGTTTTCCAATTCCCTTTTATTTCTTCAGTATCCTGTTTATTATTTAGAAACATATTATTTAATCTCCATGTGAATATTTTTAAGAGTTTTTTTTTTTTTCCTGTAATTGATACCTAGTCTCAGCATCACGGTCAGAAAAGATGCTTGATATGATTTCAATTTTCTTAAATTTACAGAGGCTTAATTTGTGGCCCAAAATGTGGTCTGTCTTGGAGAATGTTCCATGTACACCTGTAAAGAAAGTGTATTCATCTTCATTTTGATGGAATGTCATGAAGATATCAATTAAATCCATCTATACATATGTGCTTCTTTTGCTATCTTGCATACAGGGTTGTCGTTACCATCTTTCTAGATTGCATATATACACGTTAGTATACTGTATTGATGTTTTTCTTTCTGGCTTACTTAACTCTGTATAATAGGTTCCAGTTTCATCCACCTCAAGAATGGCATTAAAACATGTTCAATATCATATAAGAAACAAGTCACCAGTCCAGGTTCGATGCAGGATACAGGAATCTTGGGGCTGGTGCACTTGGATGACCCAGAGGGATGGTATGGAGAGGGAGGTGGGAAGGGGGTTCAGGATGGGGAACACGTGTACACCCATGGTGGATGCATGTTGATGTATGGCAAAACCAATACAATACTGTAAAGTAAATAATAATAATAATAAAATAAAATAAATCCATCTGCTCTAATGTGTCATTTAAGGCTTATGTTTCCTTATTAATTTTGTTTTGGTGATCTGTCCATTGGTGTAAATGAGGTATTAAAATACCCTAATACTATTGTGTTGCTGTCAATTTTCCCTTTTATGTCTGTTAATTTTTGCTTTATGTATTGAGGTGCTTGTATGTAGAATACATAAATACAATTGTTATGTCTTCTTCTTGAATCTCTTGATCATTGTGTACCATCTGTCTTTGTTTCTTACAATAGTCTTTATTTTAAGATCTACTTTGTCTGATATGAGAATTTCCACTCTGGCTTCCATCCATTTGGATGGAATTTCTGTTTTCATCCTTTTACTTTCAGTCTGTATGTGTCTCTAGGTCTGAAGTGGGTTTCTTGTAGACAGCATATATATGAGTCTTGTTTTTGTATCCATTCAACCAGTCTGTGTCTTTTGGTAAGACTGTTTAATCGATTTACATTTAAAGTAATTATATATATGTACATATATAATTATATATAATAAATATAATAATATATTATTATTATATATATGTAATTATATATTATTCTCTTTGTAAATATCAGATCAGATCAGGCGCTCAGTCGTGTCCGACTCTTTGCGACCCCATGAACTGCAGCACGCCAGGCCTCCTTATCCATCACCAGCTCTTGGAGGTCACCCAGACTCACATTCATCGAGTCAGTGATGCCATCCAGCCATCTCATCCTCTGTCGTCCCCTTCTCCTCCTGCCCTCAATCCCTCCCAGCATCAGAGTCTTCTCCAGTGAGTCAACTCTTCGCATGAGGTGGCCAAAATACTGGAGTTTCAGCTTTAGCATCATTCCCTCCAAAGAAATCCCAGGGCTGATCTCCTTCAGAATGGACAGGTTGGATCTCCTTGCAGTCCAAGGGACTCTCAAGAGTCTTCTCCAACACCACAGTTCAAAAGCATCAATTCTCTGGCGCTCAGCCTTCTTCACAGTCCAGCTCTCACATCCATACATGACCACAGGAAAGACCATAGCCTTGACTAGGCGAACCTTTGTTGGTAAAGTGATGTCTCTGCTTTTGAATATGCTATCTAGGTTGGCCATAACCTTCCTTCCAAGGAGTAAGCGTCTTTTAATTTCATGGCTGCAGTCACCATCTGCAGTGATTTTGGAGCCCAGAAAAATAAAGTCTGACACTGTTTCCACTGTTTCTCCATCTATTTCCCATGTAGTGATGGGACCAGATGCCATGATCTTCGTTTTCTGAATGTTGAGCTTTAAGCCAACCTTTTCACTCTCCACTTTCACTTTCATCAAGAGGCTTTTTAGTTCCTCTTCACTTTCTGCCATAAGGGTGGTATCATGTGCATATCTGAGGTTATTGATATTTCTCCCAGCAATCTTGACTCCAGCTTGTGTTTCCTCCAGTCCAGCATTTCTGATGATGTACTCTGCATATAAGTTAAATAAACATGATGACAGTATACAGCCTTGACGTACTCCTTTTCCTATTTGGAACCAGTCTGTTGTTCCATGACCAGTTCTAACTGTTGCTTCCTGACCTGCATACAGATTTCTCAAGAGGCAGATCAGGTGGTCTGGTATACCCATCTCTTTCAGAATTTTCCACAGTTTATTGTGATCTACACAGTCAAAGGCTTTGGCATAGTCAATAAAGCAGAAATAGATGTTTTTCGGGAACTCTCTTGCTTTTTCCATGATCCAGCGGATGTTGGCAATTTGATCTCTGGTTCCTCTGCCTTTTCTAAATCCAGCTTGAACATCAGGAAGTTCACGGTTCACATATTGCTGAAGCCTGGCTTGGAGAATTTTGAGCATTACTTTACTAGCGTGTGAGATGAGTGCAATTGTGCGGTAGTTTGAGCACTCTTTGGCATTGCCTTTCTTTGGGATTGGGATGAAAACTGACCTTTTCCAATCTTGTGGCCACTGCTGAGTTTTCCAAATTTGCTGGCATATTGAGTGCAGCACTTTCACAGCATCATCTTTCAGGATTTGGAACAGCTCCACTGGAATTCCGTCACCTCCACTAGCTTTGTTCCTAGTGATGCTTTCTAAGGCCCACTTGACTTCACATTCCAGGATGTCTGGCTCTAGATCAGTGATCACACCATCATGATTATCTGGGTCGTGAAGCTCTTTTTTGTACAGTTCTTCTGTGTATTCTTGCCACCTCTTCTTAATATCTTCTGCTTCCGTTAGGTCCACACCATTTCTGTCCTTTATCGAGCCCATCTTTGCATGAAATGTTCCTTTGGTATCTCTGATTTTCTTGAAGAGATCCCTAGTCTTTCCCATTCTGTTGTTTTCCTCTATTTCTTTGCATTGATCGCTGAAGAAGGCTTTCTTATCTCTTCTTGCTATTCTTTGGAACTCTGCATTCAGATGTTTATATCTTTCCTTTTCTCCTTTGCTTTTCGCTTCTCTTCTTTTTGCAGCTATTTGCAAGGCCTCCCCAGACAGCCATTTTGCTTTTCTGCATTTCTTTCCCATGGGGATGGTCTTGATCCCTGTCTCCTGTACAATGTCACGAACCTCATTCCATAGTTCATCAGGCACTCTATCTATCAGATCTAGGCCCTTAAATCTATTTCTCACTTCCACTGTATAATCATAAGGGATTTGATTTAGGTCATACCTGAATGGTCTAGTAGTTTTCCCTACTTTCTTCAATTTCAGTCTGAATTTGGCAATAAGGAGTTCATGGTCTGAGCCACAGTCAGCTCCTGGTCTTGTTTTTGCTGATTGGATAGAGCTTCTCCATCTTTGACTGCAAAGAATATAATCGATCTGATTTCGGTGTTGACCATCTGATGATGTCCATGTATAAAGTCTTCTCTTGTGTTGTTGGAAGAGGTTATTTGCTATGACCAGTGCATTTTCTTGGCAAAACTCTGTTAGTCTTTGCCCTGCTTCATTCCGTGTTCCAAGGCCAAATTTGCCTGTTACTCCAGGTGTTTCTTGACTTCCTACTTTTTGCATTCCAGTCCCCTATAATGAAAAGGACATCTTTTATGGGTGTTAGTTCTAAAAGGTCTTGTAGGTCTTCATAGAACCGTTCAACTTCAGTTTCTTCAGCATTACTGGTTGGGGCATAGACTTGGATTACTGTGACATTGAATGGTTTGCCTTGGAAACGAACAGAGATCATTCTGTCATTTTTGAGATCACATCCAAGTACTGCATTTCGGACTCTTTTGTTGACCATGATGGCCACACCGTTTCTTCTGAGGGATTCCTGCCCGCAGTAGTAGATATAATGGTCCTCTGAGTTAAATTCACCCATTCCAGTCCATTTTAGTTCGCTAATTCCTAGAATGTCAACATTTACTCTTGCCATCTCTTGTTTGACCACTTCCAATTTGCCTTGATTCATGGACCTGACATTCCAGGTTCCTATGCAATATTACTCTTTACAGCATCGGACTTTACTTCTATCACCAGACACATCTACAGCTGGGTATTCTTTCTGCTTTGGTTCCATCCCTTCATTCTTTCTGGAGTTATTTCTCCACTGATCTCCAGTAGCATATTGGGCCCTTACTGACCTGGGGAGTTTCTCTTTCATTATCCTATCATTTTGCCTTTTCATACTGTTCATGGGGTTCTCAAGGCAAGAATACTGAAGTGGTTTGCCATTCCCTTCTCCAGCGTACCACACCCTGTCAGATCTCTCCACCATGACCCACCCATCCTGGGTTGCCCCACGGGCATGGCTTAATTTCATTGAGTTAGACAAGGCTGTGGTCCTGGTGTGATTAGATTGACTAGTTTTCTGTGAGTATGGTTTCAGTGTATTTGCCCTCTGATGCCCTCTTGCAAGACCTACCGTCTTACTTGGATTTCTCTTACCTTGGGCGTGGGGTATCTCTTCCCGGCTGCTCCATCAAAGCACAGCCATCGCACCTTACCTTGGATGAGGGGTCTCTCCTCACCGCCGCCCTTCCTGACCTCGGTCGTGTGGTAGCTCCTCTCGGCCCTGCTTAGTGCGCCAGTCCTCACCGCCGTCCTTCCTCGGTCGATGGGTAGCCCCTCTCAGGCGTGCTCTCAGTGCACCGCGCGGCCGGCGAGGGGCTCTCAGTGCGCCGCGTGGCCAGCGAGGGGCTCTCAGTGCGGCGCTCACGGGTAGGCCGGGAGCTCTCAGTGCGGCGCTCGCGGGTAGGCCGGGAGGTCTCAGTACTATAATATATAAAACTTTGTAAATATATATTATATATATAATTACTTTAAATATAATTATATAATATATATTTTATATATTTATTATGATATATATAACATTTATATATATTATATAATATATATACACACACACATACACACCCACACACACACTTGCATCTTCTTAATTATTTTGTTTTTATTTTTGTAGGTCTTTTCTTTCTCTGTCCCTTTCACATTTGTTGCGATGCTCATTTGTTGTTGCTAAATACTCTTAATTTTTGCTTGTCTGTAAAGCTTTTGATTTCTCCATTGATTTTGAATAAGATCCCTGGCGAGTAATCTTGTCTGTAGATATTCCCCTTTTAGTACATTAAATATATCCTGCCATTCCCTACTGGCCTGCAGAGTTTCTACTGAAAAATCAGCTGTTAAGTGTATGAGGTTTTTTTCCCTGTATATTATTTGTTGCTTTTCCTTGCTGCTTTTGATACTCTCTCTTTGTATTTAATCTTTTTAGTTTTATTAGCATGTGTGTCAGCATGTTTCTACTTAGGTTTATCCTGTATGAGATGCTCTGTGCTTCTTGGCCTTGATTGAGTCTTTCCTTTTCCATGTTGGGTAAATTTTCAAATATAATATCTTCAAAAATTTTCTCAGACCCTTTCTTTTCTCTTCTTCTGGGATCTCTATATTTCAAATATTGGTGTGTTTAGTATTGTTCCATAGATCTCTGAAACTATCTTCAACTATTTTCATTCATGTTCCTTTATTCACTCTTCAGCAATTATTTCCACCATTCTATCTTCCAGCTTACTTATCTGTTCTTCTGCATCACTTATTCTGCTATTGATTCCTTCTAGAGTATTTTTAATTTTTAGTAATTGTGTTGTTTGTCTTTATTCATTCTTTTTTATAGATTCTTGTTAAACATCTTAATTGATTCTTATATTTCCTACATTCTATTTTCAAAGTTTTGAATCATTTTTTACTATCATTATTCTGAATTATTTTTCACATAGTTTGCCTATTTCCTCTTCTTCATAAGATCTTGTGAATTTCTACCTTGTTTAATTTTTATTTTGTGCAATATTTGCTTAATATTTCTCTGTCTTTTCATTTTTTTCCAACTAACTGTGTTTGAGATCTTCTTTTTCTAGGCTTTATGGTCATATGGCTCCATACTTTCAGTTTCTGCTCTCAGTGGGCAAGATTGGTCCAGTGGTTTGTGTAGGCTTCTTGTTGGGAGTGATTTGTGCCTGCGTTCTGGTGGGAGGAGGTAAGTTATTTATTTATTTATTTCTCTCTGTTGGGCAGGTTTCTGTCAGGTGGTTGGTTTTGGGGTGTTTGTTAGTATACTGTCTGCTGATGATTATGTTTATATTTTTGTTTTGCTTGTTGTTTGACTGAGGTGTCCTGCACTGGATGTTGCTGGAAGTTGGTGATGCCAGGTCTTGTATATAAGTGGAGACCTTTGTGGGAGTTCTCACTAATTAGTACTCCCTGGGGTTAGAAGTTCTCTGGCAGTCTAGGGTCCTGAACTCAGTACTCCCACTTAAAATTCTCAAGTCATATCTCTTTCTGGGGACTGAGATTCCACAAATTGTTATAGAATTAAAATGGATTAAACAGACACACAACAGACATAAACAAAATAAAAAGAAGCAAAAGATGAACTAAAGCAAATGGTAAATTTAAAATCAAATACTATCAAAAACAGTGGAATACACTAGCACACACGCTGTTGTGCACTTAGTTTCTTAGTCGTGTCTGATGCTTTGTGACCCCATGGCATGTAGCCTTCCAGGCTCCTTTATCTATGAGGATTCTTCAGGCCAGAATACTGGAGTGGGTAGCCTTTTCCTTCTCTAGGGTATCTTGCCAAACCAGGGAGCAAACTGAGGTCTCCCACATTATATATGGATTCTTTACCTTCTGAGCCACCAAAGAAGCCTAAGAATACAGGAGTGGGTAGCCTATCCTTTCTCCAGGGATCTTTCCTGACCCAGGAATTGAACCGGGGTCTCCTGCATTACAGGAAGATTCTGTGCCAGCTGATACACACATACACACAAACAAACAAAACCACAACATTCCAAAGAAAAGAAAGTACAGGAATGTGATTTGAGAAGCAAAGGAAACCAAAAATTATATCAACCAATTAAAAACAAAACTAACTAAAATGCAAACCAGGAAACAAAACAAAAGTGGAGTGCCAACTGAGAAGTTAAGCAAAGAAAACAAACATGTTGAAAAAGAGAAATAGAAGAAAAGTAAAAGAATCTAGAAAAGCAAAGTTAAATAGAAGTATATAAAAAAGATTTATATATATTAAAGAATAACTATAGCAGGAAAAGAATAACAAGAAAAACAATGAAAAAACAAAACAAAGGAAAACCCCCACAGAACTGCAAAAAGCCAACATAGAGGTAGCAGTATATAAAGGAAGTAAAACTATTGTTTAAAAAAATAAAATTTCAAAAGATTAAATAGTTAATAGTAATAATGAAATTAACAACCTCAGCAACAGATGAAAAGAAAAAGAATAATAATAATTATGCAGAGCCAACTACAGAACAAATCAAAAAATAATGATAATATATGTTTTTCTCAGATTTCAGCTGTCAACATCGTTTCCCTCACTGTGAGTCACAGTCCATCTTTGCCTCCCTAGGATGCCCTCCAATACTCAGCTGGTCTCCTGACCTGCTATGGGGACAGCTCAGACTCTAATATGGCCCTTCTCCTGCATATTGTTGCCTCCAATGTCCACAGCTGCCAGAGCTAGTGCGTTTTCTTTTGTGGGAGCTCTCATTGTCCTTTTATATATTCCATAGACACAGAGTCTGCCTAGTTTCTCATGTGGATTTAACCTGTAGCTTGTACAACTGGTGGGAAGGTTTTCAATCTTATTCTTCAGCTACACTGCCCCTGGGGTTCAATTGTGGTTTTGTTTCCATCTCTGCATGTGGGTCGTCCACAGGAGTTTGCTCTTGAAGCTGCCCTGGAGGACTTGGTCTGCCCTGATGAGGACTGCATGTGGAGGTAGTGCAGCTGCTTAGATCACAGGGACCCTGGTAATACCAGATATACAGGAGATATGGTGTTCTTAGGGTTTTTTCCCTAGCCTCTGGCAAGTCTCGCCCAGTGAAGATTGAGCATGGAAGTGGTACATTTGCTTCTATTGCAGGGGCCCTGGGTGGCACCAAGTGTGTAGGGATGCTGGTCGTCTCAGCCAGAGAAGCTATGGTGCTATTACAGTCTTTTTTTAGCCTCTGGCAGTTGGCTTTCAAAAGGCCTTTGTGGCTGGTCCTTTTCTGTTACCTGGCCTGTCACGCACTTAAAGGGCCCACCTGGCTCAGGTCCTTCTCTGTTGCTTGGAGCATCAGCAAATTAATGCCTCCCCCCCAACCCAGCTTCGGAACTTCTCTATTGCTTGGCATGTTAAACATTTGAAGGGCCACCCTCTCTGGGGTCTTTCTCTATTGGTCAGTGCTGGCATGTGGGGTGATAGAGGCTACAGTGATGGCTCCACACCCTGTGCATGATTCAGCATTATTGCTTTATGTCTATGGCTGCTCTGATTTCTTCCAACTCATTCCCCACCATGATCTCCTCCCTCATGTCCCCTAGGGCCTTCTTCCCAAAGTCAACAGCAGACCTCACCGTGGGATTGCTCTCTAATTCCTATGCTCGAGCTCCCAGCCCCCACACATTCCAGGGTATTTACATCCCTTTCCAGGGTTCATAGAGCTGTGGCAAGGATAGTCTGTGTGGTTCTCATTCCATTCAGACTGTCACAGATCAGCTGATGCACTTTCCAGCAGCTTCAAATGCTTCTCCAGGTTCCCAGACAATTGCCCCAATGTGGGAATCTGACCTCTGCTTCAATTCCCCTACCCACTGGGTGCAGGTCGAGTCCTGACTAGCTCACTCTCCTCTTTTTCACCTGCTTCCTTTGTCCTACCGAATTTTTCATGGATCTATATATTCAAGTGGTCAGGGAATGTTGCCCACTCACAGCTGGTATTCTATGAGATCTTCTGTGTCTGAAGACGTATTCCTAATGCATCTGTGGAGAGAGATGTACTCCACATCCACTTACTCTTCCACCATCTTGTCCTCTCTCCTTTTCTTGTTTTGTGAGGTAAGATTGTAGTGCTATGAACTTCCCTCTTAGAAGTGCTTTTTGTAGATTACCATGTCCATAGATGCCAAAGCCTTTGACTGTGTGGATCACAATAAACTGTGGAAAATTCTGAAAGAGATGGGAATACCAGACCACCTGATCTGCCTCTTAAAAAATCTGTATGCAGGTCAGGAAGCAACAGTTAGAACTGGTCATGGAACAACAGACTGGTTCCAAATAGGAAAAGGAGTACGTCAAGGCTGCATATTGTCACCATGTTTATTTAACTTATATGCAGAGTACATCATGAGAAATGCTGGACTGGAAGAAACACAAGTTGGAATCAAGATTGCTGGGAGAAATATCAATAACCTCAGATATGCAGATGACACCACTCTTATGGCAGAAAGTGAAGAGGGGCTAAAAAGCCTCTTGATGAAAGTGAAAGTGGAAAGTGAAAAGGTTGGCTTAAAGCTCAACATTCAGAAAACGAAGATCATGGCATCTGGTCCCATCACTGCATGGGAAATAGATGGGGAAACAGTGGAAACAGTGTCAGACTTTGTTTTTCTGGGCTCCAAAATCACTGCAGATGGTGACTGCAGCCATGAAATTAAAAGACGCTTACTCCTTGGAAGGAAAGTTATGACCAACCTAGATAGCATATTCAAAAGTAGAGACATTACTTTACCAACAAAGGTTCGCCTAGTCAAGGCTATGGTCTTTCCTGTGGTCATGTATGGATGTGAGAGCTGGACTCTAAAGAAGGCTGAGCACCAAAGAATTGATGCTTTTGAACTGTGGTGTTGGAGAAGACTCTTGAGAGTCCCTTGGACTGCAAGGAGATCCAACCAGTCCATTCTGAAGGAGATCAATCCTGGAATTTCTTTAGAAGGAATGATGCTCAAGCTGAAACTCCAGTATTTTGGCCACCTCATGCGAAGAGTTGACTCATTGGAGAAGACTCTGATGCTGGGAGGAATTGAGGGCAGGAGGAGAAGGGGACGACAGAGGATGAGATGGCTGGATGGCATCACTGACTCGATGGATGCGAGTCTGGGTGACCTCCGGGAGCTGGTGATGGACAGGGAGGCCTGGCGTGCTGTGGTTCATGGGGTCGCAAAGAGTTGGACACGACTGAGCGACTGATCTGATCTGATCTGATGTCCATAGATTGGAAGAACCAATACTGTCAAAATGACTATACTACCCAAGGCAACCTACAGAGACAATGAAATCCATATCAAATTAGCAATGCCATTTTTTCATAGAACTAGAACAAAACACCTAAAAAATTTGTATGGAGACACAAATGAACTGGTATAGCCAAAGCAATCTTGAGAAAGAAAACAGAGCTGGAGGAATCAGGCTCCCTGACTTCACACTGTACTGCAAATCTACAGTTACCAAAACAATGTGGTACTGGGAAAAAAAAAAAAAGAAATATAGATCAATGGAACAGAACAGAAAACTCAGAAATAAGCTCATGTACCTATGATAAATTCATCTATGACAAAGAAGGCATGACTATACAATGTTGGAAAGAGTGTCTTCAACAAATGGTGCTTGTAAAACTGGACAACTACATGTATAAAAAAAAGAAATTAGATTATTATTTAATTCCATACACAAATATAAGTTTGAAATAGATTAAAGACCTCAATATGAGCCCAGACTCTGTAAAACTCCTAGAGGAAAACATAGGCAGGACACTCTGTGACATGAATCACAGTAATATATTTTTCAATCCATTTCTCAGAATAATGGAAATAAAAAACAAACAAATGGGAGCTACTTAATCTCAAAAGCTTTTGCATAGCAAAAGAAACAATAAACAAAACAAAAAGACAACCCACAGATTGGGAGAGAATATTTGCAAATGATGTGAGTGACAAATAAAGGATTGGTCTCCAAAATTTACAGACATCTTATGATGCTTAAACAGCATCAAAACAAACAACCCACCTAAAAAACAGGCAGAAGACCTAAATAGACATTTCTCCAAAGAAGACCTCCAGATGGCCAGTAGGCACATGAAAAGATGTTCAACATTGCTAATTATTAGAGAAATGCAAATCAAAACTACAATGGGCTATCACTTCACAGCAGGCAGAATGGCTATCAGAAAATCTACAATAAATGCTGGAAAGGGTGTGGAGAGAAGGGGACCCTTTTATTTTGTTGGTGGGAATGTAAATTGGTATAGCCACTCCGAAGAACAGTATGGAAATTCCTTAAAAACCTAAAAATAGAGCTACATTATGACACTGCAATCCCACTCCTGAGCATATATCTGGAAAATAACATGATACAAACAGATAAATGCACCCCCAGTGTTCATTGCAACACTGTTTACAGTAACCATGACGTGGTAGCAACCTAAATGTCCATTGACAGAGAGAAATGGATAAAGAAGATGTGCTGCATCCAGTTCAGTTCAGTCGCTCAGTCATGTCCAGCTCTTTGCGACCCCATAAACTGCAGCACACCAGGCCTCCCTGTGTGTCACCAACTCCCAGAGTTCACTCAAACTCACACCCATAGAGTCGGTGATGCCATCCAGCCATCTCATCCTCTGGCGTCCCCTTCTGCTCCTGCCTGCAATCCCTCCCAGCATCAGAGTCTTTTCCAATGAGTCAACTCTGCATGAGGTGGGCGAAAGTATTAGAGTTTCAGCTTTAGCATCAGTCCTTCCAATGAACACCCAGGAGTGATCTCCTTTAGGGTGGACTGGTTGGACTTCCTTGCAGTCCAAGAGACTCTCAAGAGTCTTCTCCAACATCACAGTTCAAAAGCATCAATTCTTCAGTGCTCAGCCTTCTTCACAGTCCAACTCTCACATCCATACATGATCACTGGAAAAACCATAGCCTTGACTAGACGGACCTTTGTTGGCAAAGTAGTATCTCTGCTATTGAATATGCTATCTAGGTTGGTCATAACTTTCCTTCCAAGGAGTAAGCGTCTTTTAATTTCATGGCTACAATCACCATCTGCAGTGATTTTGGAGCCCTCCAAAAATAAAGTCTGACACTGTTTCCACTGTTTCCCCATCTATTTCCCATGAAGTGATGGGACCAGATGCCATAATCTTCGTTTTCTGAATGTTGATTTTTAAGCCAACTTTTTCACTCTCCTCTTTCACTTTCATCAAGAGGCTTTTTAGTTTCTCTTCACTTTCTGCCTAAATGTGGTGGCATCTGCATATATCAGGTTACTGATATTTCTTCCGACAATATTGATTCCAGCTTATACTTCTTGCACCCCAGCGTTTTTCATGATGTACTCTGCATATAATTTAAATAAGCAGGGTGAAAATATACAATGAAATATTACTCAGCCACTAAAAAGAATGAAATTATGCCATTTGCAGCAACTTGGATGGACCTGGAGAGTCTCCTATTGAGTGAAGTAAGTGAGACAGAGAAGGAGAAATATCATATAACATCCCTTATATGTGGAATCTAAAAAGGAATGATATAAATGAACTTACAAAACATAAACACACTCATAGATTTTAAGAATGAGATTATGGTTGCTTGGGGGAAGGATGGGGGAAGGGATAATTAGGGAGTTTGGTTTGGACATGTACACACTGGTATATTTAGAATAGATAACCACCAGGGACCTACTGTATAGCTCATGGAACTATACTCAATATTTTGTAACCCCCTGGATGGAAGGGGAGTTTGGGGTATAATGGATACATATGTATGTGTGACTGGGTCCCTTCCCTGTTCCCCTTTAACTATAGCAACATTGTTTTTTAATTGGTTATACCCCAATACAAAATAAACAGGTTTTTAATAAATAAATAAATAATTTAAAAAAGAGTAAGAAAACACAATGATCCTAGTTGGACTGTTAGCCAAAATGTGGATCACTACCAATTGTATTGTGGTACTTCCCTGGTGGCTCAGATGGTAAAGAATTCACTGTAGTGCAGGAGACCCAGGTTCAATTCCTGGGTCAGGAAGATCTTCTGGATAAGGGAATGACAATCCATTCCAGTATTCTTGCCTGGAGAATCCCATGGACAGAGGAGCCTGGTGGGCTATGGTCCATGGGGTTGCAAAGAGTTGGATACGACTGAGCAACTAACACACCAATTGTATTGTAAATAAAATCAAGCCATAGAAATAAGTACCTTACCTAAGTATGACAGTAATTTAGTTTTTCTTTTGAAAAAGAAAAAAATGAAATTTCTTTTTAAAATTAGGCCTTTGTCACATTTTTAGGCACCTGCATTCAGCCCACGGTTCTTGTGGATATTCTTTAGTAAAACTTATATATTTATAAGGAGAAGGGAATGGCAACCCACTCCAGTACTCTTGCCTGGAAAGTCCCATGGATGGAACAGCCTGGCAGGCTGCAGTCCATGCGGTGACAAAGAGTCAGACACGACTGAGCGACTTCACTTTCACTTTTCACTTTCATGATTGGAGAAGGAAGTGGCAACCCACTCCAGTGTTCTTGCCTGGAGAATCCCAGGGACAGGGGAGCCTGGTGGGCTGATATCTATGGGGTCAGACAGAGTCGGACACAACTGAAGCAACTTAGCAGCAGCAGCAGCAACATGTATCTATAAACAGCTGAACTTTTGCTTCTATCAAGTTTTTTCTCCATAATGAATGAGGTTATGATGACAATATTAATCTTTAGAAATAGGAAGGCATGACTTAGGAATCTTAGCATCCATTTGATAATTATATATTTCTGAGAACTACAGAATAAATCCCAGCTGACTTAAATTGACACTCTATGTTTTACTGAAAGAAGAATTACTATCTCAACTGTTTCTCCCTCTGCAGTCCATTCCACTGAAGATCCTCATATTAACCTTCTTAAATATATTTTAGTCTTCTCCAGAAGACACCCTCAACCTAGGTTGCATGAGTGTTTGCTAAGTAACTCCGTCATATCCGACTCTTTGCAATCCTATGGACTGTAACCTGTCAGGCTCCTCTGTCTATGGGATTCTTCAGGCAAGAGTACTGAAGTGGTGTGCCATGCCCTCCTCCAGGGAATCTTCAGAACCCAGGGATTGAACTTGCATCTCTTGTCTCCTGCATTGCAGACAGATTCTTTATCACTAGCAGCACCTGGAAAACCCTCAACCTAGGTTAGGTGTTTTCATAATCTAGTAGCACCTTGTGCATACTTTTATATCATTGCATGCTATGCTATGCTATGCTATGCTAAGTCACATCAGTCGTGTCCGACTCTGTATGACCCCATGGACTTCAGCCTACCAGGCTCCCCTGTCCCTGGGATTCTCCAGGCAAAAACACTGGAGTGGGTTGCCATTTCCTTCTCCAATGCATGAAAGTGAAAAGTGAAAGTGAAGTCACTCAGTCATGTTCGACTCTTAGCGACCCCATGGACTGCAGCCTACCAGGCTCCTCTGTCCATGGGATTTTCCAGGCAAGAGTACTGGAGTTGGGTGCCATTGCCTTCTTCTTGCCTATTTTATTGTAATTTTCTGTTTTTATCTGTCTTTCTCACTAGACTGTGAACTCCTTGGACTTGGGGTCTTTGTTTTGTGCACCTCTATTGTGTTCTCAGGCTGTTGCACAGTGCCCAGTCCCCAGAACTATGTAATGAATACATGCTTATGGACTTAGAGCAGGCATGAATGAATGTATGCACAAACAAATCTCTTGATTTATCCCAAACAATATCTGTGAAATCATGGATTTAATGTTCTAATTGCCTATTTTTCTATTATACATTAGCATAAATACATACAGTTAAAGAAACATCTTTAATCATGTACTTAAAGTCATCTTATGTGCCATCAATGGAAAGCTCTGCACTAGAGCACAATTTGGTCTAGACACTAGTTACTACTTCCTGCATATGCCAGGTTTATAGCCTCACCTCTGTGCCTTTAGTCCCAGTATTTCCTCCACCTGAGTTATCCTTTTCCTATTCCACAGGCCTTGGTCATACCCATCTACCCATCTTACCCTAGTGAAATCTTTTCTGGCTACTTAAAGTAAGGCAGTTCTCTCTATCACTAAACTCCTTTAGCATTTACTGTTTATTTATTTCATAAGGGATGGTCATTATATTGTTAGTTGTATTCTAGGTACTTCATTAAACCCTCTGAGGATAGAGACTTCAATCCTTAGCCCAGAAGAGATATTTTGTAAATGTTTGTTGATCAATTACTTTTCTTAGTGATGTTGTTGCCTCAATGAAACAAGCAACATTAGTGTAAGATTTTATGTGGAAGAAATTGTATCTATTGGTGAAATCTAATTCTAGATCTGTATAATTTTTTAGATGAACTAGACTTAGGCCAGTCTGTCCAAAAGTTTATTCACTACAAACATCTTTTTTTTTTCTTAACAGCCTTTTACATATTGACCTTCTCCATTGATGCTTCTGTTAATTCTTCAAATAGATTGTTTCATTGTCAGAAAACTCTGTTAATGTATACTAATAACTACTAATACTAACGCCTAAGTTAGTAAATACAGCTTCTAGAAGATTTCCAAATCCTAATTTCTGGAACCTGTGAATGTTGCTTTATATGGGAAGAGGGATCTTACCTCCAAGATTTGGTTAAGGATCTTAAGATGGAGAGATTATCCTGGTTTATCTAGGTGGACACTAAATGTATTAGGTTGGTACAAAAGTAATTGTGATTTTAGACCGTGAATTTAAGATCATAACTAGGCTCAAATACATCTTTATTAGTCAACATAGAAACCATTACAATTAACACATTTTTGTTAATGAGACATAAGTTTGTTTATTCCTATAGCATAAAAATCTGTGCTTCAGGATTCCACAAACTCTTAAAAAGCATTTTCTGCCTCCTGATGGTTGTGGAAGCAGTTTTCTTGCAAAAAGATTTTGAGATGCTTGAAAAAGTGGAAGTTGTTTAGCAAGAAGTCAGGTGAATATGGCAGATGAGGTAAAACTTAATAGCCCAATTTGTTCAACTTTTGAAGTGTTGTTTGTATGATGTGCAGTCAGGTATTGTCATGGAAAAAAATTGGGCCCATTCTGTTGACCAATCCTGGCTGCAGGTGTTGCAAATTTTGGTGTTATCAATTTTCTGATCATACTTCTTAGATATAATATGATAGTTCAGACAGCTGTAGTGGATCAGATCAGCAACAGACCACCAAACAGTGACCATGACCTTTTCTGGTGCAAGTTTGGCTTTGGGAAGTGCTTTGGAGCTTCTTGGTCCAACCACTGAGCTGGTTGTCACTGGTTGTTGTATAGAATCCACTTTTTGCCGCATGTCAAAATCAGATCAAGAAACAGTTCATTGTTGTTGGATAGAATGAGAGAAGACAATACTTCAAAATCATGATTTTTTTTTTTTTTGGATTTACAGTCAGCTTGTGAAGCACTGACTTATCTAACTTTTTTACCTTTCCAATTTACTTCCATTGCTGAACAACCATAGAATAGTCGACATTGAGTTCTTTAGCATCTTCTCACGTAGTTGCAAGAGGATCAGCTTCGGTGATCCTCTCAATTGCTTATTGTCAACTTCCAATTGCTGGCCACTGCACTCCTCATCTTTAAAGCTGTTTTCATCTCCTTTGCAAAATTTTCTGAATCACCATTGCACTGTATATTCATTAGAAGTTCCTGGGTCAAAGGCATTGTTGATGTCTGCTGTTTTACAACCCATTTTGAACTCAAATGAAACAATTACTCAAATTTGCTTTTAGTCTAATATCATTTTTATAGCCTAAAATAAATATAAAGTAAACAGCAGGCAATAAGTTGTTAGCAAAAAATCATAAAATAGGAAATGTGTGTAAATTGATGTATACCATAACCGCAGTTAATAATGTATTCTAATATCAAATGGCAAAGTTCAGCAATGCAAAGCCAGAATTACTTTTCTGTCAACCTAATAATTGCAAGGGTCTTTATAAGAGGATAGCAGAGGAGGATTCAATGGCAAAAGAGGAAGTAGGAGATTTAATGATGGAAATAGGTTGGGAGTGAAGCAAGGAAGAGGTCATGAGTCAAGAAATGCAGGTGGCCTCTAGAAACAAAAAGAGGCAAGGAAAATAGAACACCTCTAGAGCCCTCAGAAGGAACCAGCACTGACACCATCTTGATTTTAGTTCCATGAAACTAATTTCAAACTCTGACCTCAAGAACTATAAGTGAATAAATCTGTGTTGTTTTAAGCCACTAAATTTGTGGTATTTTGTATCCATGACAATAAGAAATTAATCGAATTTCCAGCACTGCCATTGATAAGTCATATATTCTTGGCCAAATCACTTACCACTTTTGTTTCTCTTAGGTAAAGTTGGGTTTAACATTGCCTTTATTACAGATCATTCATGCCTGTTGTGAGGAAATTTATAAATTTGTTCCTTAAATGAATGTTTTGGGCTTCTTTAAAATTAATTTTTATTGAAGTATAATTACCTTACAGTAAAAACTATCACAGCATTGCTTTGGACCTTTTATAAAAGAAATACCATCATGAAAAGTGGAGAGACAAAGACCAACTTGGAGTAATTGGTTGTTAGATTCCCTACACCAGTTAAAAACATGGTGCAAATTTTTAAATATTACCTTGATCTTATTTTTATTTTTTAAGCATAATGTAATAATAATAAAATATATTACATTAATTTTAAAGTACCACATTTCATTTTGATCTGAAGGAAATTGCCAGAGCTATTGCTAAGCAGTCAGTTAGTATCTCATTTAAGAGTTCTGTTTTACTTTTCTTCTTAAAAGCAAGCAAAATGTTCTCTTCTGTACATTTCCCACCACAAAATTCCCGTATTCTGCTGGTCTATTTCAGAACAGAGAGCTTGTCTTATTGCTTGCAAAACCCCTGGGACTCGAATCTATGTGGATAATGTACAAAAATTATTGAACAAGCCATCAGATAAGATTTTTGACAAGTTCCTAGCTTGAAGTTAATCAGTTGTCTAATGTTTTCACTTTTGCTTTAGAGATGAGTTATTTTTCATTTGCTGTCTTGATAAATCTCTAAAAGCCACAGTGATTTCATTTGCTTTTTAAGCAAATAGAGGCTTGACAGTACAGTGGCAAAATTTTTAAAACTTTCTGTAAGTTTAAAGTGGTGACAGCATTTTTGACACTACTATTATCAGCATAATATCCCTGAGTGCTTTCATCCCTATAAGGTGTGGTCCAAAGTGACTCTTGACACACGAAGAAAAGCTTGTGGATTCCTGTATTTGTACTTTTGCCAGATGGGTTGAAAGTCTGATTTTTCTCACTTGCCTTAATATCAAAAGTATACTAGGAGTCTTGTGTGGTTACTTTCCTCCAAATGAGATTATGGGTTCCTTGAAGTTACTCATTAGTTCACACTAGGTTGAAGAGTTTGTACTTCTAACATCAACAGTTTAATTCATGTAAACTGAGTAGAGAACACTTTTATTTAGAGTGGCCGCTAGAACATATACTTCTTTATATAACACTATTCAGATAAAGCAAAGGGTTACTCTTCCAACTAGTTCCTAGAGGAGGTAGAGATTCAGGGAGAATTGCACATCCCTTACCCTACCTTGATCCTCTGATTGTTAAAGACTTCTTGGAATGACAACATGGCAGAGTAGAAAGTGTCCTTAGAAATTAGCAATTTCAAGTTCCTTGTTTTATATATATATATATGTACATGTATGCTAAATTCCTTCAGTCGTGTCTGACTCTGTGTAACTCTATGTATTATAGCCTGCCAGGCTACTCTGTCCATGGGATTCACACATATATATGAAGAACTGCAACTCAGCTCAGAGACTAGATTCCAGGTCACCTAACTACCAGATAAACGCTCTTTAGAACAATATGTTGATATGTTGAAGTAAGGCAAATATGTTCACTAGTTGGTGGTCTGGTGGTTCTTTAGGAAGAGAAGTCAGAAAAACCATGTTGAATTGCCCTTGGAAATTTTTCATGTAGAAATAGATTTAAATATTATTTTAGTAGAAGACTGTGAACACAAGTATTATTCACTCTTCATCTTTTAGGAAAGCAGTTTTCTGCCAACAATAATGACACATTTCATCAGACATATATCTAAAAAGATAGACTTGCAGATGAGGCTCTATGTGTAAATTTGTAGTCAAGCTAATACTTATCACTAACTCCTTTTATCATTTTGAAACAGCTATGAAGCATAGTGTCATTAGCCTTTTCTTTTTAATGAGGAGAGTTGAATTTCACTTTGTATATATTGTTAGCCTTTGAGGGTATCAGTATCCATCTTTTGTCATTTTTAGAACAGGAAAATAGGTTATAGTTTTGGACATTTCCTTTTATTAATCTTTTCTATCTGAACCTAAGGATCTAAAAACAGTAGTAAATTGTACTAAAGGATTCTGTCCTCTAATAGACAGCACTCAACTTGTGACTATAGCAGATTATAAAGGGAACTCCTATTAATAACTCTTACCAAGTGCTAGCAGTTATCAGTTTAACTTAATTGCTATATGTAAAATGGTGTTGTGTTGTTGGTTTTTGTGATGAACTAGTTATGGCACCCCACCCCAGTACTTTTGCCTGTAAAATCCCATGGACAGAGGAGCCTGGTAGGCTCCAGTCCATGGGGTCGCTAAGAGTCGGACACGACTGAGCGACTTCACTTTGACTTTTCACTTTCATGAATTGGAGAAGGAAATGGCAACCCACTCCAGTGTTCTTGCCTGGAGAATCCCAGGGACAGGGGAGCCTGGTGAGCTTCCGTCTATGGGGTCGCACAGAGTCGGACACGACTGAATTGAGTTAGCAGCAGCAGCAGTTAAATATTTGCTGAAAAGTTAAATATTGTTTTTGTTTAGTTGCTAAGTCGTGTCCAACTCTCTGCAACCACATGGACTGTAGCCCACCAGGCTCCTCTGTCCATGGGGTTTCCCAGGCAAGAATACTGGAGTGGGCTGCCATTTCCTTCTCCAAAGTTAAGCATAGGTAAGTTCAAAAGAGAATATCCAGTTGTGCAAAATTAAAGTGTTAGCAGTTTTTTAAATGGCTTTTCATTTAAATTTTAGAATAACATTATGGTATTTTATATATATATATATATATATATATATATATATATATAATGAATATCTTGGGAGGGGAGAAGGGCTAGAGATTTAATTCAGTCACCAATGGCCAATGATTTAATCAATCATGAATACATAAAATATCTATAAAAACTCCTAAATGACAAGGTTTCTCAACCTTATTAGCTTCCATAGGTTATACCAGTAATATCTCTATGAGAAACTTTCAGAGCATTATGCTATATGGAACTCAGTTAGATAAAGACAAATGCCAAGCTGTTAGAAGGACCCCAGTTGTAAAAATGGCAGCTTTGTGTATAAGATTGTGGTAGCAATATTCTCTGGACATGAGCAAATGAAATTAAATGAGAGAATGCATGTGGTTCTTAGCATAATACTGGGCATGCGTTCAGTTCAGTTGAATCACTCAGTCCTGTCCAACTCCTAGTGACTCCATGGACTGCTTCTCTGTCCATCTGCTTCCCTGTCCACTTCCCTGTCCATCACAAAGTCCAGGAATTGCTCAAACTCATGTCCATTGAGTCGATGATGCCATCCAACTATTTCACCCTTTGTCATCCCCTTCTCCTTCTGCCTCCAATCTTTCCCAGTATCAGGGTCTTTTCTAGTGAGTCAGTTCACATCAGGTAGCCAAAGTATTGGAGTTTCAGCTTCAACATCAGTCCTTTCAATGAATACTCAGGAATGATTTCCTTTAGGATTGACTGGTTGACCTACTTGCTGTCCAAGGGACTCTCAAGAGTCTTCTCCAACACCGCAATGCAAAAGCATCAGTTCTTCGACGTTCAGCTTTCTTTATGGTCCAACTTTCACATCCATACATGACTACGAGAAAAACCATAGCTTTGACTAGACAGACCTTTGTCGACCAAGTAGTAGGTGCTAAATATATGTGTATGTTCATATATATCTTTGTGGTTAAAAATGATTGTTTTTGTTTAGTTGCTAAATTGTATCTGACTCTTTTACAACCCCATGGGCTGCAACCCACCAGGCTCCTCTGTCCTTGGGATTTCCCATGCAAAAATACTGGAGTGGATTGCCATTTCCTTCTCCATATGATCTTCTAGACCCAGGGATTGAACACGTGAAGACCTTCTTGTAAAATAATGACCCAATATGCCTTTTATTTTTCTTTAGACATTCAGAGTAAAATCCTTAGTAAGCCTGTGAACAAGAATCTGAGTATCTATTTGTCTGACTCATCTCATTTACCTTCTCACTATTCTGGCCCTAGCAGATCATGTCTTTACTTAAAATTTTGGTATTTTGTTAATTATATAATTTTGCATTGATTTTTATTTTAAAAATGTATTTAAAATGTTATTTATCTTGATTATTGAGCTTTTTTGGGCCCCTTAAATTTTCACTTGAGATGAGCATCTCACTTCCTTCAAGCCTGTCCAGTCTTACTTGAAACAACTAGAGAATGTCATATAACAATAGAGATATGTGAGGAGCCTCCCTGGTGATTCAGTGGTAAAGAATCCACCTGCCAGTGCAGGGGACACTGGTTCTGTTCCTGGTCCAGGAAGGTCATACATGCCAAGGAACAACTATTCTGTAGGCCACAACTGTTGAGTCTGTGCTCTAGAGTCCAAGAGCCACAACTACTGAACTCACATACGTTAGAGCTCATGGTCCGCAACAAGAGAAGCCTCTGCAGTGAGAAGCCCTTGCACTGCAACTAGAGAAAATGCCCACACAGCAAGGAAGACCCAGAACAATCAAAAAAAAAAAAAAAAAAAATAAACAATGGAGACTCATGATAGTGGGATTCAGCTTTTTCAGAGTATAACTATGGAAATCCACCACCATATTAGTTGAATATTTGCTATCCATTGATTTAAAAAACAAATAATAACAAAAATACCATGAATTTGGTAGCACTTTGAAATGAATTTGTATTTTAATTTATAAAACAGTATCTATACATACTAGAAAAAAGTTGTACACTTCAAAACATTTTCTTGGTCTCTAGAAAGTGCCTTGTATACTTAGAGATTTTTAGGATCTTTGCAATAACTGTTCTTCCCTTTCACTCTCCCTCCACACAGTGATCTCTGGATCACAGATCAGAAACTACTGCTATAAGAATTCAGATTAAAGGGAAATCAATGTGCCTAAAATATATTTTAGGAAAAGTAAAGACTGAGTCTGAAGAATGAGTAGGAGGAAAAAAGGACGCAGTATGGAAAGACTTCCTATTTATTGAGTGCCTTTGAGGATTCAGGCTCAAAGCCAAGAACTTTACATTCATCTTCTCGTTTAGCCCTACGTCTCTAAGAAACAGGTGTATTATGCCCATTTCACATAGAGGAAAACTTAATCTCAAAGTGCTTGAATAACTAGGCCTAGGTCATATAGTCAATAAATTTGCCGAGCTAGTTTTTGTACACAAGATTTTATATTATCATTAATCTAAAAAGAAGGGCAGATGTCAGATACTGTTATTACTGGTAAAGAAAGGGTGAATTTAAACTGGTAAACCTGAAGTCCATAGAAATTATAGCAATTGTTTGCTTTTGTACTTTCTCAGCTTGCAGGCCCATCTTAATTACCTCTGTTTTTGAACATCCTGTTGGAAAAGCTTGCATTGTTCTAGTTTGTCATTCAACAGATTATTTAATCTTTTGTTGACTTTACTATTAATGTTTAACTCTGCTGCCTGGGCTCATTCTGTGGTGCAGAATAGTCTGCTTTCCACAGGTGATCTGCAGCAGGATACAAAAATACCAGTGGTCTTGTGATTGACTCTTTCTAAATTCCTCAAATTGCATGTGAAGAAGTAGCTTCTCATTACAAATCAGTTAAGTTCAGTCGTTCAATTGTGTCCCACCCTTTGCAACCCCATGAAGTGCAACACGCCAGGCCTCTCTGTCCATCACCAACTCCCAGAGCCTCCCCAAACTCAATGAGTTGGTGATGCCATCCACCCATCTTATCCTCTATTGTCCACTTCTCCTTCTGCCCTCAATCCTTCCCAGCATCAGGGCATTTTCAAATGACTCTGCTCTTTGCATCAGGTGGCCACAATACTGGAGTTTCAGCCTCAACATCAGTCCTTCCAAAGAAAACCCAGGATGATCTCCTTTAGAATGGAATGGTTGGATCTCCTTTTGGTCCAAGGGACTCTCAAGACTCTTCTCCAACAACACAGTTCAGAAGCATCAATTATTTGGCTCTCAGCTTTCTTTATAGTCCAACTCTTACATCCATACATGACCATAGGAAAAACCATAGCCTTGACTAGACGGACTTTTCTTGGCAATGTCTCTGCTTTTTAATATTCTGTCGAGGTTGGTCATAACTTTCCTTCCAAGGATAAGCGTCTTTTAATTTCATGGCAGCAATCATCATCTGCAGTGATTTTGGAGCCCAAAAAGACAAAGTCAGCTACTGCTTCCACTGTTTCCCCATCTATTTGCCATGAAGTGATGGGACCAGATGCCATGATCTTAGTTTTCTGAATGTTGAGCTTTAAGCCAACTTTTTCACACTCCTCTTTCACTTTCATCAAGAGGCTTTTTAGTTCCTCTTCACTTTCTACCCTAAGGGTGGTGTCATCTGCATATCTGAGGTTATTGATATTTCTCCTGCCAATCTTGACTCCAGCTTGTGCTTCCTCCAGCCCAGCATTTCTCATGATGAGTTAAATAAGCAGAGTGACAATATACAACCTTGACATACTCCTTTTCCTATTTGAAAGCAGTCTGTTATTCCATGTCCAGTTCTAACTGTTGCTTCCTGATCTGCATATAGGTTTCTCAAGAGGCCAGTCAGGTGGTCTGATATTCCCATCTCTTTCAGAATTTTCCACAGTTTATTTTGATACACACAAAGGCTTTGGCATAGTCAATAAAGCAGAAATAGACATTTTTCTGGAACTCTCTTGCTTTTTGATGATCCAACGGGTGTTGGCAATTTGACCTCTGGTTCCTCTGCCTTTTCTAAAACCAGCTTGAACAAATAGGTTCCACCAAAGTAGAAATACCTTAACTTGCTAACTAGCTAAAAATAATAAAACAAGCATTATAAAATCAATTCTGCATTTTGTATAAGGAAATGGTTTTCCTCACTTTCTCTTTAGTTGTCTTTGATTAATTTTACAAAGTGCATTTATGGATAGTTCAGTGCGACTTTTTTTTTTTTTTTTTTTTTAAGATTTTAATTAGGGGCGGTCCTAAGATGGCAGAGGAATAGGACAGGGAGACCATTTTCTCCCCCACAAATTCATTGAAAGAACATTTGAATGCTGAGCAAATTCCATAAAACAACTTCTGAATGCTGGCAGAGGACACCAGGCACCCAGAAAGGCAGCCCCTTGTCTTTGAAAGGAGATAGGACACAATATAAAAGATAAAAAGAGAGACAAAAGAGTTATAGATGGAGACCTGCCCTGGGAAGGGAGTCTTAAAAGAGGAGAAGTTTCCAAACACCACGAAACCCTCTCACTAGAGGGTCTGTGGGGAATTTTGGAATCTCAGAGGACTACAAAACTGGGAGGAAAAATAAATAAATAAAACCTACAGATGACGTGCCTCGTGGCAACTCCCAGCAGTGAAGTAGCCCAGACACTCGCATCTGCCACCAGCAAGTGGGGGCTGAACAGGGAGGCATGGGCTGTATTGCTTAGGATAAGGACTGGGCCTGAATGCCCTGAGGGCAATCTGAGTGAGCTAACAGCATGAGATAGCAACCCAAACTCTGGGATAGCCATAGAGAGAGAGGGAGACAGATCTATGCCATGAAAAGCCCTAACCTAAGGCACTGCCGGTCGGCTCACAGAACAAAGGACTGAGAGAATACCAGAGGAGAGCTAGCTGGCTGTGGACCGACCCATCCACTGCTGGAAGCAGGCGGGCAGCAGCCAAAGCTGAAAAGGGACAATCTCGGCCCCAGAGATGGCATCCTCTACCAAACTGCAAGTAGGCTCCCAGTTGTTAACCAAGTCTTTCTGGGATTCTGGACGGTTGATATCTGCCAGGAGGGTCGAAGCCAGAAATCAGCTCCCCAGAAGAGAAACACGGTACACCTGAGGTGGTGTACATGCTGCACACCGAGGAAACTGAGTGGCTGGGACTGGGAGGCAATAAGACACACCCTCCACCTGGGGAGAGTGTTCTAGTCAGGCACCTGGTAACTGGAGCTGCTCGGACCTAGGAAGGGAACAAAATGCATGTCCAACCAAGTCTGCACCTTTGTGGAGTACATGAGAACCTGAACCTGAGTGATTTAGACCTGGGAAATGCACACAACCCAGGGCCCACCTCAGACAGTTCCCCTACAGAGCAATCTAGAGCCTGAGCAGTGTAGACTAGGAGGGCACACACACTGTGAGCATGGGCAAAACCAGTGTGGCTGAGACACTGTGAGTATTCCCCACACACACCAGTGATATTTGTTTGCAGTGTTCCTCCCTCCCCACACCACAACTGAACAAATGAGCCTAAATAAGTCACCACCTTAGCCGCCTTGTGTCAGAGTGGTAATTGCACACTGAAGAGACCTGCAAACAGGAGAAGCCAAAATAAACAGAGGGAACTGCTTTGGAAGTGACAGGTGCAACAGATTAAAACCCTGTAGTTAGCACTGACTACATTGGAAGGGGCCTATACATCTTGAGAAGTATAAGCTGGAACAAGGAACTATCTGAAACTGAACTGACCCCACACTGCCCTCAACAGCTCCAGAGAAATTCCTAGATATATTTTTATAATTATCAATTTTAAATAAAAAAAATTTTTTTTTACATTTAAGTTCTCTGTTACTCTTTTAATTTTCATTTTTATAACCTACTATTACTTTGGGGAGAAAACGACCCTATTTTTTAAGCAAATTTCATATATATTTCTTATAATTTTTGTAATTTTTTTTTAATATTGTATTTTTGAGTGTCTAACCTCTACTCTAGATTTTTAATCTTTGCTTTTTGGTATTTGTTATCACTTTTGTACCTTTAAGAATCCAATCTTCAGTACTCATTTTTACTTAGGAGTGTGATTATTGGCTTGATTACTCTCTCCCCATTTTGACTCTCCTTTTTCTCCACCAGGTTGCCTCTATCTCCTCCCTCCCTTT
The DNA here is from genome assembly GCA_935064755.1 of Tragelaphus eurycerus. NCBI lineage: Eukaryota > Metazoa > Chordata > Mammalia > Artiodactyla > Bovidae > Tragelaphus > Tragelaphus eurycerus. The sequence continues at coordinate 10,205,409 of CAKXYN010000046.1, read as the reverse complement.
CTCTTCTCTACCCAATTTTGTGAATCTCTTTGTGTGTTACTGGCTATGAAGAACACTTAGGGAACTGATTACTGGCTAGATCTGTCTCTCTCCTTTTGATTCCACTTTTTTCTCCTCCTGGCCACCTCTATCTCCTTCCTCCCTCTTCTCTTCTCTATGTAAGTCCATGAACCTGTCTGAGGGTTCCAGACTGTGGAGAGCACATAGGGAATTGATTACTGGCTAGATTCCTCTCTCCTCTTTTGATTCCCCTTCTTCTCCTCCTGATCACCTCTATCTCCCTCCTCCTTCTTCTCTTCTACATGTAACTCTGTGAAACTCTGTGGATGTCCCTCACTGTGGAGAATCTTCTCACCATTAACCTAGATGTTTTATCATCAGTGTTGTATGAATGGAGAAGTCTTGAGGCTACTATAAGAACAAGACTGAAAACCAGAGGCAGGAGGCTTAAGTTCAAAACCTGAGAACACCAGATAATTCATGTCTCCAGGAAACATTAATGGATAATTGCTCATCCAAAAGTCTTCATACCTACCCTGAAACCAAGCACCACTCAAGAGCTAACAAGTTCCAGAGCAACACATACCACGCAAAGTTTCCAGCAATGCAGAAACATAACCCTGAGCTTCAATGTACAGGTTGCCCAAAGTCACAAAAAAACCCCATAGACATCTCAAAACTCACTACTGTACGCTTCATTGCACTACAAAGAGAAGAAATCCAGCTATACCCACCAGAACACCAATGCAAGCTTTCCTAACCAGGAAACTGATAAGCCACTCATCCAACCCCACTCACAGGAAGGAACCTCTACAATAAAGAGGAACCACAAACTGCCAGAATACAGAAGGGCCACCCCAAACACAGCAATCTCAACAAGATGAAAAGGCAGATAAATACTCAGAAGGTAATGGAACATGATAAATGCCCACCAATCCAAATAAAAGAGGAGGAGATAGGGAGTCCACCTGAAAAATAATTCAGAATAATAATAGTAAAAATGATCAAAAATTTTGAAAACAAAATGGCTGCTACTGCTGCTAAGTCGCTTCAGTCGTGTCCGACTCTGTGCGACCCCATAGACGGAAGCTCACCAGGCTCCCCTGTCCCTGGGATTCTCCAGGCAAGAACACTGGAGTGGGTTGCCATTTCCTTCTCCAATGCATGAAACTGAAAAGTCAAAGTGAAGTCGCTCAGTCGTGTCCGACTCTTAGCGACCCCACGGACTGGAGCCTACCAGGCTCCTCCGTCCATGGGATTTTCCAGGCAAAAGTACTGGGGAGGGGTGCCATTGCCTTCCCCGAAACAAAATGGAGTTACAGATAAATATCCTGGAGACAAGGATTGAGAAGATGCAAGAAATGTTTAAGAAAGACCTAGAAGAAATAGAAAAAAAAAAAATCAATCAATTGCAAATAATGCAATAAATGAGATAAAAAATACTTTAGAGGGAACCAACAATAAAATAATGGAGGCAGAAGAGAGGATAAGTGAGGTAGAAGATAGAATGGTAGAAATAAATGAAACAGAGAGGAAAAAATAAAAATAAAAAATAATTAAAAGAAATGAGGACAATCTTAGAGACATCTGGGACAATGTTAAATGACCCAAAATTCGAATCATAGGAGTACCAGAAGAAGACTAAAAGGAAGACCATGAGAAAATACTTGAGGAGATGATAGTTGAAAACTTCCCTAAAATGGGGAAGGAAATAGTCATCCAAGTCCAAGAAACCCAGAGTGTCCCAAACAGGATAAACCCAAGGTGAAACACCTCAAGACACATATTAATGAAATTAACAAAGATCAAACATAAAGAACAAATATAAAAAGCAGCAAAGGAAAAGCAACAAATAACACACAAGGGAATTCCCATAAGGATAACAGCTGATCTTTCAATAGAAACTCTTCAGGCCAGAAGGGGACGGCAGGACATACTTAAAGTGATGAAAGAGAAAACCTACAACCCAGATTATTGTACCTAGCAAGGATGTCTTTCAAATATGAAGGAGAAATCAAAACCTTTACAGACAAGCAAAAGCTGAGAGAATTCAGCACCACCAAACCAGCTCTTCAACAAATGCTAAGGGATCTTCTCTAGACAGGAAACACAGAAAGGGTGTATAAACTTGAACTCAAAACAACAAAGTAAATAGCAACAGGATCATACTTATCAATAATTACCTTAAATATAAATTGGTCGAATGCCCCAACCAAAAGACAAATACTGGCTGAAGGAATACAAAAACAAGACCCCTATATATGCTGTCTACACGAGAACCATCTCAAAACAGGGGACACATACAGACTGAAAGTGAAGGGCTGAAAAAATATGTTTCATGCAAATAGAGACCAAAAGAAAGCAAGAGTAGCAATACTCATCAGAGAAAATAGACTTTAAAATAAAGGCTGTGAAAAGAGACAAAAAAGTACACTACATAATGATCAAAGGATCAATTCGAGAAGAAGAGAAGAAGATATAACATTTATAAATATATATGCACCCAGTATAGGAGCACCACAATATGTAAGGCAAATGCGAACAAGTATGAAAGGAGACATTAACAGTAACACAATAATAGTGGGAGACTTTAATACCCCACTAACACCTATGGATAGATCAAGTAAAGAGAAAATTAACAAGCAAGCACAAACTTTAAATGATACAATGGACCAGTTAGACCTAATTGATATCTATAGGACACTTCACCCGGAAACAATAAATTTCACCTTTCTCTTAAGTGCACACGGAACCTTCTCCAGGATAGATCACATCCTGGGACATAAACCTAGCCTTGGCAAATTCAACAAAAGTTGAAATCACTCCAAGCATCTTTTCTGATCACATGCAGTAAGATTAGATGTCAATTACATGGAAAAGCTATTAAAAATTCCAAAATATGGAGGTTGAACAACACACTTTTGAATAACCAACAAATCACAGAAGAAATCAAAATATGCATAGAGGAGAATTAAAATGAAAATACAACAACCCCAAACCTATGGGACACTGTAAAAGGAGTACTAAGGGGAAGGTTCATAACAATAGAGGCCTACCTCAAGAAACAAGAAAAAAGTCAAATAAATAACCTAACTCTACACATAAAGGAACTAGAAAAGGAAGAAATGAAGAATCCCAGGGTTAGTAGAAGGAAAGGAATCTTAAAAATTAGGGCAGAAATAAATGCAAAAGAAGCAAAAGAGACCATAGCAAAAATCAACAAAGCTAAAAGCTGTTTTTTTGAGAAGATAAACAAAATTGAGAAACCACTAGCCAGACTCATCAGGAAACAAAAGGAGAAGAATCAATCAGCAAAATTGGAAATGAAAATGGAGAAATCACGACAGACATCACAGAAATACAAAGGATCATAAGAGACTACTATTAGCAATTATATGCCAAACAATGAACAACTTGGAAGAAATGGACAAATTCTTAGAAAATTATAACTTTCCAAAACTGAACCAGTAAGAAATAGAAAATCTTGACAGACCCATCACAAGCACGGAAATTGAAACTGTAATCCTAAATCTTATAAAGAACAAAGCCCAGGACCAGATGGCTTCACAGCTGAATTCTACCAAAAATTTAGAGAGGAGCCAACACTTATCCCACTCAAACTCTTCTAGAAAATTGCAGAGGAAGGTAAACTTCCAAATTCATTCTATGAGGCCACCATCACCCTAATACAAAAACCAGACACAGATGCCACAAAAAAAGAAAACTACAGGCCAGTATCACTGATGAACATAGATGCAAAAATCCTTAACAAAATTCTAGCAAACAGAATCCAAAAACATATTAGAAAGATCATACATCATGACCAAGTGGGCTTTATCCCAGGGATGCAAGGATTCTTTAATATTTGCAAATCAATCAGTGTAATACACCACATTAACAAATTGAAAGATAAAAATCATATGATTAACTCAATAGATGCAGAGAAAACCTTTGACAAAATTCAACATCCATTTATAATAAAACCCTCCAGAAAGCAGGAATAGAAGGAACATATCTCAACATAATAATAAAATAAAATATATTTAAATAAAAATAATAACAATATTATATTAAATAAAATAAAACAATAATATTAAATAAAATAAAATAACAATATAATAAAAGCTATATATGACAAACTCACAGCAAACATTATCCTCACTGATGAATAATTTAAAGTATTTCCTCCAAAGTCAGGAACAAGACAAGGGTGCTCACTCTCATCACTCCTATTCCACATAGTTTTGGAAGTTTTGGCCACATCAATCAGAACAGAAAAAAGAAATAAAAGGAATCCAGATTGGAAAATACGAAGTAAAACTCTCACTGTTTGCAGATGACGTGATCCTCTACATAAAAAACCCTAAAGACTCCACCAGAAAATTACTAGAACTGATCAATGAATATAGTAAAGTTGCAGGATATAAAATTAACACACAGAAATCACTTGCATCTCTATACACTAAAAATGAAAAAACAGAGAAATTCAGGAAACAACTTGTTCACCATTGCAACGAAAAGAATAAAATACTTAGGAAGAGATTCACCTAAAGAAACAAAAGACCTATATATAGAAAAAACATAAACACTGATGAAATAAATCGAAGAGAACACAAATAGATGGAGAAATATACCGTATTCATGGATTGGAAGAAGCAATATAGTGAAAATGAGTATACTATCCAAAGCAATCTATAGAATCAATGCAGTTACTATCACGCTACCAATGGTATTTTTCACAGAACTAGAAAAAATAATTTCACTGTTTGGATTTACAAAAAACCTTGAATAGCCAACACAATCTTGAGAAAGAAGAAAGGACCTGGAGGAATCAACCTGCCTGACTTCAGGCTCTACTACAAAGTCACAGTCATCAAGACAGCATGGTACTGCCACAAACACAGAAATATAGATCAATGGAACAAAATAGAAAGCCCAGAGATAAATCCACACACCTGCAGACACCTTATCTTTGACAAAGGAGGCAAGAATATACAATGGAGAAAAGACAATCTCTTTACAAGTGGTGCTGGGGAAACTGGTCAACGATTTATTAAAGAATGAACCTACAACACTTTCTAACACCATACACAAAAACAAACTCAAAATGGATTAAATATCTAAATGTAAGACCAGAAACTATAAAACTTATAGAGGAAAACATAGGCAAAACACTCTCTGACATAAATCACAGCAGGATCCTCTATGACCCACCTCCCAGAGTAATGGAAATATAAGCAAAAATAAACAAAGGACCTAATTAAACTTAAAAAGCTTTTGCACAACAAAGGAAACTATAACCAAGGTGAAAAGACAGCCTTCAGAATGGGATAAGGTAATGGCAAATGAAACAACGGACAAGAATAATCTCAAAATATACAAGCAACACCTGCAAATCAATTCCAGAAAAATAAACGACCCAATCAAAAAATGGACCAAAGAACTAAACAGAAATTTCTGTGAAGAAGACATACAGATGGCTAACAAACACATGAAAAGGTCCTCAACATCACTCATTATCAAAGAAATGCAAATAAAAAACACAATGAGGTACCATGTCATGCCTGTCAGAATGGCTGCAATCCAAATGTCTACAAGCAATAAATGCTGGAGAGGATGTGTTGGTGGAAATGCCAACTAGTACAGCCACTATGGAGAACAGTGTGGAGATTCCTTAAAAAATCAAAACCAAAAACAAAAAAAAAAAAAAAAACTGGAAATAGAACTGCCATATGATGGAGCAATCCAACTGCTGGGCATACAAACCAAGGAAACCAGAATTGAAGGAGACACGTGTACCTTAATGTTCATCCCAGAACTGTTTATAATAGCAAGGACATGGAAGCAGCCTAGATGTTTATCAGCACACAAATTGATAGGAATGCTGGTTCACTTCAGTTCAGTTCAGTCACTCAGTCGTCTCCGTCACTTTGTGACCCCAAGATTTGCAGCATGCCAGGCCCCCTGTCCATCACCAACTCCCGGAGTTCACCCAAACTCTTGTCCATCGAGTCAGTGATGCCATCCAGCCATCTCGTCCTCCGTCATCCCCTTCTCCTCATGCCCCCATATCTCCCAGCATCAGAGTCTTTTCTAATGAGTCAACTCTTCGCATGAGGTGGCCAAAGTACTGGAGTTTCAGCTTCAGCATCAGTCCTTCCAAAGAACAACCAGGACTGATCTCCTTTAGAATGGACTGGTTGGATTTCTTTGCAGTCCAAGGGACTCTCAAGAGTCTTCTCAAACATCACAGTTCAAAAGCATCAATTCTTTGGCACTCAGCTTTCTTCACAGTCCAATTTCCACATCCATACATGGCCACTGGAAAAACCATAGCCTTGACTAGACGGACTTTTGTTGGCAAAGTAATGTCTCTGCTTTTCAATATGCTATCTAAGTTGGTCACAACTTTCCTTCCAAGGAGTAAGGGTCTTTTAATTTCATGGCTGCAATCACCATGTGCAGTGATATTGGAGGCCTCAAAAATTGAGTCTGACACTGTTTCTACTGTTTCCCCATCTATTTCCCATGAAGTGATGGGACCGGATGCCTTGATCTTAGTTTTCTGAATGTTGAGCTTTAAGCCAACTTTTTCACTCTCCTCTTTCACTTTCATCAAGAGGCTTTTAGTTCCTCTTCACTTTCTACCCTAAGGGTGGTGTCATCTGCATATCTGAGGTTATTGATATTTCTCCCTGCAATCTTGATTCCAGCTTGTGCTTCTTGCAGCTCAGCATCTCTCATTATGTACTCTGCATTTAAGTTAAATAAGCAGGGTGACAGTATACAGCCTTGATGTACTCCTTTTCCTATTTGGAACCAGTCTGTTGTTCCATGTCCAGTTCTAACTGTTGCTTCCCAACATGCATATAGGTTTCTCAAGAGGCAGGTCAGGTGGTCTGGTATTCCCATTTCTTTCAGAATTTTCCACAGTTTATTGTGATCCACACAGTCAAAGGCTTTGGCATAGTCAAAAAAGCAGAAATAAATGTTTTTATGGAACTTTCTTGCTTTTTCCATGATCCAGAGGATGTTGACTATTTGATCTCTGGTTCCTCTGCCTTTTCTAAAACCAGCTTGAACAGGAAATTCACAGTTAACATATTGCTGAAGCCTGGCTTGGAGAATTTTGAGCATTACTTTACTAGTGTGTTAGATGAGTGCAATTGTGTGGTAGTTTGAGCATTTTTTGGCATTGCCTTTCTTTGGGATTGGAGTGAAAACTGATCTTTTCCAGTCTTGTGGCCACTGCTGAGTTCTCAAAATTTGCTGGCATATTGAGTGCAGCACTTTCACAGCATCATCTTTCAAGATTTGGAATAGCTCACCTGGAATTCCATCCCCTCCACTATCTTTGTTTGTAGTGATGCTTTCTAAGGCCCATTTGACTTCACATTCCAGGATGTCTGGCTCTAGGTGAGTGATTACACCATCGTGATTATCTGGGTCATGAAGATCTTTTCTGTACAGTTCTGTGTATTCTTTCCACCTCTTCTTAATATCTTCTGCTTCTCTTAGGTCCATACCATTTCTGTTCTTTACTGAGCCCATCTTTTCATGAAACATTCCCTTGGTATCTCTAATTTTCTTGAGAAGATGTCTAGTCTTTCTCATTCTGTTGTTTTCCTCTATTTCTTTGCATTGATCACTGAGGGGGGCTTTCTTATCTCTCCTTGGTATTCTTTGGAACTCTGCATTCAGATGCTTATATCTTTCCTTTTCTCCTTTGCTTCTCACTTCTCTTCCTTTCATAGCTATTTGTAAGGCCTCCCCAGACAGCCATTTTTCTTTTTTGCATTTCTTTTCCATGGAGATGCTCTTGTTTGCCGTCTCCTGTTCAATGTCACGAACCTCTGTCCGTACTTCTTCAGGCACTGTATGTATCAGATCTAGTCCCTTAACTATATCTCTTACTTCCACTGTATAATCATATGGAATTTGTCTTAGGTCATACTTGAATGGTCTAGTGGTTTTCCCCACTTTCTTCAATTTAAGTGTGAATTGGTAATAAGGAGTTCATGATCTGAGCCACAGTCAGCTCCTGGTCTTGTTTTTGCTGACTGTATAGAGCCTGTCCACCTTTGGCTGTAAAAAATATAATCAATCTGATTTCAGTGTTGCCCAACTGGTGATGTCCATATGTAGATCGTTCAAGGTCAGGAGGGGCCTCTGTGAGGAGATTCCCCTTGTCCATGATAAGGAGCAGCATCTGTGCTTTGCTAGAGCAGCCATGAAGAGATACCTCAACATCCAAGGTAAGAGAAACCCAACTATATGGTAGGTGTTACAAGAGGCATCAGAGGGCAGACACACAAATAGTAATCACAGAAAACTAGTCAGTCTAATTACACGCACCACAGCCTTGTCTAACTCAGTGAAACTAAGCCATGCCATGTGGGACTACCCAAGACGGGCAGGTCATGGTGGAGAAGTCTGACAGAATGTGGTCCACTGGAGAAGAGAATGGCAAACCACTTCACTATTCTTGTCTTGAGAACCCCATGAACAGTATCCAAAGGCAAAATGATAGGATACTGAAAGACGAACTCCCCAGGTCAGTTAGGTGCCCAATATGCTACTGGAGATCAGTGGAGAAAGAACTCCAGAAAAATGAAGTGATGGAACCAAAGCAAAAACAATACCCAGTTGTGGATGTGACTGGTGATAGAAGCAAGGTATCATGGTCTAAATAGCAGTATTGCATAGGAACCTGGAATGTTAGGTCCATGAATCAAGGCGAATTGAAAGTAGTCAAACAGGAGATGGCAAGAGTGAACATCGACATTCTAGGAATCAGTGAACTAAAAAGGACTGGAATGGGTGAATTTAACTCAGATGACCATTATATCTACTACTGCGGGCAGGGATCCCTTAGAAGAAATGGAGTAGCCATCATGGTCAACAAAAGAGTCCGAAATGCAGTACTTGGATGCAATCTCAAAAACGACAGAATGATCTCTGTTCGTTTCCAAGGCAAACCATTCAGTATCACGGGAATCCAAGTCTATGCTCCAGTAATGCTGAAAAAGCTGAAGTTGAACAGTTGTATGAAGACCTACAAGGCCTTTTAGAACTAACACCCCAAAACGATGTTCTTTTCATTATAGGGGCCTGGAATGCAAATATAGGAATTCAAGAAACACCTGGGTAACAGGCAAATTTGGCCGTGGAATACGGAATGAAGCAGGGCAAAGCCTAATAGAGTTTTGCCAAGAGAACGCACTGGTCATAGCAAACATGCTCTTCCAACAACACAAGGGAAGACTCTACACATGAATATCACCAGATGTTCAATGCTGTGGTTCATATACCCAATGAAATATTAGTCAGCCATTAAAAAGAACACAGTTGAATCAGTTCTAATGAGATGGATGAAACTGGAGCCTATTTTCCAGAGTGAAGTAAGTCAGAAAGAAAAATATCAATACAATATACTAATGCATATATATGGGATTTAGAAAGATGGTGATGATAACCTTATATGCGAGCCAGCAAAAGAGACAGAGATGTACAGAACAGTCTTTTGGACTCTGTGGGAGAAGGTGAGGGTGGGATGATTTGAGAGAATAGCATTGTAACAGACATATTATCATATGTGAAACAGATCGCCAATCCAGGTTCAATGCATGAGACAGTGTTTTCAGGACTGGTGCACTGGGTGAACCAGAGGAATGGGATGCTGAGGGACGTGGGAGGAGGGTTCAGGATGTTGAACAGAGGTACAGCCATGGCTGATTCATGTCAATGGATGGCAAAAACCACTACAATATTGTAAAGTAATTAGCCTCCAATTAAATACATTTAACAAATAGGAAAAAAAAATTCAATTATTGTTTTCTTCCAATGTTGTTCAGATTGTTTTATATCCAAAGATAGCCAGTAGATGTGATTGCTGATTATATTAAGATTTATATTAGGGCAAAATGTTCTCCATCGAGGTTTTTTTCCCGCCTGTGACATGGAAGAACTTTTCTTTTGTGAGAGTATGCATGATATTTAACATAGGAATAGATGTTACAGAAATTTCATTTTTTTTAAGATGAGACTTAACTGGAATTATTCATGTTTTTACTCCCCAAACCTGTCTCTGCCTAAAATTATTAAAGCTTTCTGGATCTTAAGGCACACAAATAGTTGGTCATGACTGCAAAGGTTGGTAGTAGGGCCTTACCAGGCCTGATTTAATATCAGGAAGGATTTTAATTCTGGACTTTGGAATTTTTGTGCCCATGTATGATTCATGCCAGTAGTTACTGCAGATGTTTTTGAGCTGACAAGTAGTGATGAAACATCTGGGTTTCCATGGGCTACAAAATTCAGATGCCATGTAGTGGATTAAATCACCAAGGTTTAAACCTTGGAGGTTGTCTTAAGTAGGTTACTTAACATTTTCCTTTCAGAGGCTCTGTTTTTTTTTTTTTTTTTTCCTTCTCAAACAAATATAATGCTATCAACTTTACAGATTTCTTTCGAAGATTAAGGGCAAATGTGATATGCTTCATACTCTGCCTAGTACGCAGTGGACACTTGTTAAAACATAAGAGGTGACGATGAAGATGATGATGTTTAACTTTAATGAAGTAAACATATATATATATATATATATATATATATATATATATATATATATATATATATATATATATATGAGTTTAATTAAGGTTTTGGGAATCTAGTATGCTTGGCAGGGGAGTCTTCCCTGGTGGCTCAGAGGTTAAAGCATCTGCCTGGAATGCGGGAGACCTGGGTTTGATCCCTGGGTTGGGAAGATCCCCTGGAGAAGGAAATGGCAACCCACTTCAGTACTCTTGCCTGGAGAATTCCATGGAGTGAGAAACCTGGTAGGCTACAGTCCATGGAGTTGCAAAGAGTCAGACGTGACTGAGCGACTTCACTACTATACCTGGCAGAGACCACTACCAAACTGTCTCAGACAGGTAGTTGTTCTTATCCTTTGGGAAGTTTAAAGGAGTTTCTAATTTTAAAAGCTCTTCCTTTGGAAAAATGGGGCAAAGAGGACAGAGGTTAGGAAGAGGTTAGGGAATTTATCTTTTTAATGCTTCAGCTTACTCAGTAGTTGAATATCTCTGAAAGGATGATGTAGAAATAGGGACAGAAAGAAATAGTGCCTCAAACAAATTGAGCAACAGTAGTTCACTAATGCTTATGTATGACTGACTTACACACTGCCCTCTTGCACCTAGAAGGATGTTTTTTTAATTCAGATGCTTTTTAATGTTTTTTTAAAAATAATGTTTTTAAATTCCTTGGCCCAGGGCTAGAACTCCTGAATTATATTCCAAATCACATTAAGGTTTGAAAATCCACTAGTACAGAGAAATCAGGTTGATGTGGGTTCAGATCTCTGTTTTGTCACCAATTAACTGTATTTATGGCTTCCATCCTTCTCAACTGTCACTGCCATCTCTACTTTTAGCTCCCTCTTCCCCTTCTTTTCTCCTTGTTATTGTATAACCTACCCAACCACACAAACTCATTAAGACGGTTGTGCACTATTAATAGTTATCTTTTTCCCTGAGATCACTGAGATGTTATCATTTTACCTCTACTTACTGAACTTGTACAGTTTTCTAGCTGAACAACTATTTTTGTCTATTTACTTTTCATTCTCAATCATTGATCCTGACATGGCTGCCAGTTTTCCTGTCCAGTTTCTGTGTGGTTTGAGTTACCATCCTAACCAATCTGATGCTGAGTGTTTGTTACTTTTCTATTAGTCAACCCAATTTTCAGGCTTTATAGCCAACATAACTGAAGGGCACAGACTCAGATGTAAAGACCCTATCATCACTCAATACTTACTTAGACTCCAGTGCTGATAATATCCCATAGCTTATTCTGTAGAAAAGACTACATCTATGTGGTATGGGAGAAATGGATTAGGAATTTGCATTTGAGCTAGATCTCAGAAAATAAGCAATGTTTTCATTATCAGAGAAAAGGAAAGATCATTCCTGAGAGAAGCAAGAGCAAAATATGACTAGGGGACTGGTGAGCAACTCAGTCTTAGATGTTCAATAAACATTTTATTGTTTCTCAAAGTGTAGTATGGGCATCAACTGCTTCAGAAAACTCACAAGATGCTGTTCAGAATTTCATTTGTGGATGTTGTTAGTATGTTGGATTAGGATCTTTGCAAATATGACTCAAGAAACTGCTGTACTTTTAACAATAAGTACAGCATCAAAAACTTCAAGTAGCTATGTATAACTAAAACTGTGGGCCAAAGACCTAGAGAAGACAATGCCAGGTCTTTTTGAAAGTGATACATTACATAATTTGGAGAGTTAATGCTAACTTTCTAAAAGAGGTGAAATTGTTTGAAATTAGTCTTGGTCCATGTAACCAATCAACATATTATAAGGCTTAGAATTTAGGAGAAACAGAAAGAAACTGATCTGAAGTCCAGTAAGTTTATGTGTGTGTGTGTGTGTGTGTGTGTGTATGTAAAAGAGAGAGAAAGGAGGGAGGCAAGAGAGAAAGAGAGTGAATAGGATAATACTGCAAAGAATTACTGATATGACCTTGAAGTACTAGGGAAACTCCAATAAGAAATCAGACACAACTTGGAGACTTTGAGACCATGCGGATTAGATAGTGAAAGAAAAGTCAAATGATTTTTTTGAATCATATACTTATTTTACTATATTTATAAAGTTCTTTCAAGTGTATTTGCAATAATACTCATAATCCATAAGTTTAAGCACTCATGTCACTCTATTGGGCATTAGGAAGTAGAGGCCTAGAAATTTAAACTTGCATATGATTACATGTCTAGTAGGTAGAATAGACAAATTATTAACCAACTTTTCTGACTCAAAGGTCAGTATCATTGCCAATACAACAGTATTGCTGCTCTCACTTCTGGAGATAATAATGACAAGTAATAACAATAACTAACATTGATTGAATCCTGTATGTCAGACATTGTTTAAAACATTTTATATATATTAACTCATTTTGGTCCTCTTTTGATTGAGTACTTTTTGTCTGTCAAAGATTGGTTTCCCATCCTGACTTCTAAAATCCTTATATCAAGCGTATGTGCCTTTCCTATACAGATCATTACAATCTATGAAGCAGATTGAAGTAAAGAAAAACAAAAAGAGGAGGGGGAGAAAACCAAGAAAAAGGTGTGGTGGAAGGACACATAAATTTCAGGACTGGACAAGTCAGGTTTTTTGGACCTGTATTCATGAAGTGATCTCTGCCAATCAGATGTGAGACAGTAGATAAGTTATAGGTCAGTTCCGTTCAGTTCAGTTGCTCAGTCATGACTGACTCTTTGTGACCCCATGAATCACAGCACACCAGGCCTCCCTGTCCATCACCAACCCCCAGAGTTCACTGAGACTCAAGTCCATTGAGTCAGTGATGCCATCCAAACATCTCATCCTCTGTCGTCCCTTTCTCCTCCTGCCCCCAATCCCTCTCAGCATCAGAGTCTTTTCCAATGAGTCAACCCCTCGCATTAGATGTCCAAAATACTGGAGTTTCAGCTTTAGCATCATTCCTTCCAAAGAACACCCAGGGCTGATCTCCTTTAGAATGTACTGGTTGGATCTCCCTGCAGTCCAAGGGAGTCGCAAGAGTCTTCTCCAACATCACAGCTCAAAAGCATCAATTCTTCAGTGCTCAGCCTTCTTCACAGTCCAGCTCTCACATCCATACATGACCACAGGAAAAACCATAGCCTTGACTAGACAAACCTTTGTTGGCAAAGTAATGTCTGGGCTTTTGCATATGCTATCTAGGTTGGTCATAACTTTCCTTCCAAGGAGTAACCATCTTTTAATTTCATGGCTAAATCACAATCTGCAGTGATTTTGGAGCCCTCCAAAAATAAAGTCTGATACTATTTGCACTGTTTCACCATCTATTTCCCATGAAGTGATGGGACCGGATGCCTTGATCTTCTTTTTCTGAATGTTGAGCTTTAAGCCAACTTTTTCCTCTCCACTTTCACTTTCATCAAGAGGCTTTTTAGTTCCTCTTCTCTTTCTGCCATAAGGGTGGTGTCATCTGCATATCTGAGGTTACTGATATTTCTCCCTGCAATCTTGATTCCATCTTGTGTTTCTTCCAGTCCATTGTTTCTTATGATGTACTCTGCATTTAAGTTAAACAAACAGGGTGACAATATACAGCCTTGACGTACTCCTTTTCCTATTTGGAATCAGTTTGTTGTTCCATGTCCAGTTCTAACTGTTGCTTCCTGACTTGTATACAAATTTCTCAAGAGGCAGATCAGGTGGTCTGGTATTCCCATCTCTTTCAGAATTTTCCACAGTTTATTGTCATCCACACAGTCAAAGGCTTTGGCATAGTCAATAAAGCAGAAATAGATGTTTTTCTGGAACTCTCTTGCTTTTTCCATGATCCAGCAGATGTTGGGAATTTGATCTCTAGTTTCTCTGCCTTTTCTAAAACCAGCTTGAACTTCAGGAAGTTCACAGTTCAAATATTGCTGAAGCCTGGCTTGGAGAATTACTTTACTAGTGTGTTAGATGAGTGCAATTGTGTGGTAGTTTGAGCATGGTTTGGCATTGCCTTTCTTTGGGATTGGAATGAAAACTGACCTTTTCCAGTCCTGTGGCCAGTGCTGAGTTTTCCAAATTTGCTGGCACATTGAGTGCAGCACTTTGACCGCATCATCTTTCAGGATTTGAAATAGCTCAACTGGAATTCCATCCCCTCCACTAGCTTTGTTCGTAGTGATGCTTTCTAAGGCCCACTTGACTTCACATTCCAGGATGTCTGGCTTTAGATCAGTGATCACACCATCGAGTTTATCTTGGTTATGAAGATACATAAGTAATAAGGCAGTGCTTAATTTTAACATGTTGATCAACATGAGAATCTTAACTGACTTTCATTTTTTATGAACCTTGAGATGTTATCCCTTATGCAGCACATAATTTCATGCCTATAGCCCAAAGATGTATTTTATATCTTTGAATTGCTTACCTTCTCAAAAGAAGCAAAGAGCAAAAACCAGTTATATGTATATAATAATCGTTGAACTTTAACCAATTCTAGAGATGTCTTCTAGTGGCTTATATGTTGAGCATTTGGTTAACAGCTTAGAGGACATTTTATGAGTTAGGGAGAGGAAATTAAAATCCTGGGATACTAACAAGGCATTTTTAAAAATTTTTAATTTATTTTTGGCTGTGCTGGTTCTTTATTGCTGCCTGGGCTTTTGCTGGTTGTGGCAAGTGAGGGCTACTCCCTAGTTGCTTGTGTGGTGGCATTGGCATCTCACTGCAGTGGCTTCTCTTGTGGAGCACAGGCTCAGCAGTTGTGGCACATGGGCTTAGTTGCTCCAAGACATGTGGGATCTTCCCAGATCAGGGATCAAACCCATGTATCCTGTGTTGGCAGGTAGATTCTTATCCACTGGATGACCAGGGAATCCCCTAACAAGGCATTTTTAAGTATTTCATTCCTCTTCCTGCCACTTTTCTGGATGAGTTCTTAGGCCTGAAAGTTTATATATTGTCTTTTTTTTTTTTTTTTTTTTTTCAGTTCCTTTTCTTCTTACTTAGAATTGGACCAAAACAGACTTTGATTAAAATATGAGAATACGGCTGTTAACTGATTTTACAATGGCTACAGTGCCAATAGCATAAATCCAGTTAGTATTCTCAGTGGTTCACTATGTTTTAAATAAGGTCTTGAAAAATTATTTATTGAAGACCATCAGTGTATAATGCACTCTGTTTGGTATACAAACATACATTAGATATATGACCAGCCCTTGAGAGGATTATAATCTAGTAGGGATAACAAGACTTAAATGTTAATGTATTTTTTTTTCCCAGAAAATTTTTTTTTCCTGCTTTCACATGATAAAAGCTCTATAAAGACAGAAGCACTTATATCAAGTTAACTGTGAGAGTAGAAAGCAAAAGAAAAGCACAGTGAATTGATTTATCAATTCTTCATTCCTTATTGAGAATAATCATGTTATATTTATAATAACCTAAAACCTTTTCACTTGCAAAGATAGCATATACTAAATATATTATCTTGTTTGGCTGTACCAAGGTAGGTTTTTACAAAATTCAAATAGTGATATCTGATATCATTCTCATGTATTGTTTATCTCCCCAAAATCGAAGTCTTCTAGCTCAATTTATTTAAAAATTAACTCTCATCTTTATTCCCTGCCATTCCTCTCACCATTCTTACTTTCTTAGATATACTGCCACCCTGATATATAACACACATACATATAAAAGATCTGTTGTCACAGTATCTTGTGTTTGCCAGTCTTCCCATGTTATCATCAGGATCATTTTTTAATTAAATGAGATAATTTGTCTTCAAAAGCCTAGTCCATTAATTAGCACATAATTAGTTCCCTTGCACTTATCCCTTTTCTGTCCTGGAAGTCAATTTTCATACTTATTTTTTGATAAATGATAGAATTTATCAGGTAATCACTGTCTGAAATTATTTTATTAATTTGTTTTCCTATTATTTGATTATAAGCTGTTCCTGTCATTAAAATATAAACTCTGTGGGATCAAAACCTTCCTTTTCAGTCCTGTTTATTGCTCTTTCTCTGAAGCCTAGAACAAGTGCCTGGAATCTACTAGGCTCAGCTCAATAAGCACTTGTTAGGTGAGTGATTGATTAAGTGAATCTTACTCCTTAAACTTTCCCAACAAATTCATCAGTGAAACCTATCAGTTTTTCTTTTAATAATATATCTTAGATTCTCAGCTGCATTTTTACAGATCACACATTCCAGTTGACCCTGGATCCTTTAAACCTAAGCAATAATTTCTTTCCCGTAGTCTGTTTTGAACCAATCCTGCATACTACTGCTCTTCTGATTTTTCCTTAAACACTATTTCCTTCACCTCATTTCATGGCTTAACCTTCTCCAAATACTTCTTGGTTCAAATGAAAGTAATGGATGTGAAAGCTTAAAGTGCTATATGAGGGTTGTCTTTCTGTTGATTATTGGATTGTAAGATTTACCAGCAATTATTTCCACCCTGTCTCTTCCATTGTTATTTCTTTTCTAAAACACCTATGGACCTTATACTCTATTTAACCTGATAACCTGATGGAAGCTCTGCAGCCTCCTCCGAAAGACTTGACACATACACTTTTTCGAGGATTCACAGATCCTAAGTTCTAGGTTAAGAATCCATTTCAGAGAATGTTTTGCCTATGTTTTGCTCTAGGAGTTTTATGGTTTCTGGTCTTACATTTAGATCTTTAATCCATTTTGAGTTTATTTTTGTGTATGGTGTTAGAGAGTGTTCTAGTTTCATTCTTTTACAAGTGTTCGACCAGTTTTCCCAGCACCACTTGTTAAAGAGATTGTCTTTAATCCATTGTATATTCTTGCCTCCTTTGTCAAAGATAAGCTGACCATATGTGCATGGATTTATCTCTGGGCTTTCTATTTTGTTCCATTGATCTATATTTCTGTCTTTGTGCCAGTACCATACTGTCTTGATGACTATGGCTTTGTAGTAGAGCCTGAAGTCAGGCAGGTTGATTCCTCCAGTTCCATTCTTCTTTCTCAAGATAGCTTTGGCTATTCGAGGTTTTTTGTATTTCCATACAAATTGAGAAATTATTTGTTCTAGCACTGTGAAGAATACCGTTGGTTGCTTGATGGGGATTGCATTGAATCTATAAATTGCTTTGGGTAGTATACTCATTTTCGCTATATTGATTCTACTGATCCATGAACATGGTATATTTCTCCATCTATTAGTGTCCTCTTTGATTTCTTTCACCAGTGTTTTATAGTTTTCTATATATAGGTCTTTAGTTTCTTTAGGAAAATATATTCCTAAGTATTTTATTCTTTTCATTGCAATGGTGAATGGAATTGTTTCTTTAATTTCTCTTTCTATTTTCTCGTTATTAGTGTACAGGAATGCAAGGGATTTCTGTGTGTTGATTTTATATCCTGCAACTTTACTATATTCATTGATTAGTTCTAGTAATTTTCTGGTGGAATCTTTAGGGTTTTCTACGTAGAGGATCATGTCATCTGCAAACAGTGAGAGTTTTACTTCTTCTTTTCCAATTTGGATTCCTTTTATTTCTTTTTCTGCTCTGATTGCTGTGGCCAAAACTTCCAAAACTATGTTGAATAGTAATGGTGAAAGTGGGCATCCTTGTCTTGTTCCTGACTTTAGAGGAAATGCTTTCAATTTTTCACGATTTAGGATAATGTTTGCTGTGGGTCTGACATACATCACAGCAGGATCCTCCATGACCCACCTCCAAGAATATCGGAAATAAAATCAAAAATAAACAAATGGGGCCTAATCAAACTTAAAACCTTCTGCACAACAAAGGAAACTATAAGCAAGGTGAAAAGACAACCTCCAGAATGGGAGAAAATAATAGCAAATGAAGCAACAAACAAACAACTAATCTCAAAAATGTGCAAGCAACTCCTACAGCTCAATTCCAAAAAATAAATGACCCAATCAAAAATGGGCCAAAGAACTAAATAGACATTTCTCCAAAGAAGACATACAGATGGCTAACAAACACATGAAAAGATGCTCAACATCACTCATTATCAGAGAAGTGCAAATCAAAACCACTATGAGGTACCATTTCACACCGTTCAGAATGGCTGCAATCCAGATGTCAACAAGCAATAAATGCTGGAGAGGGTGTGGAGAAAATGAAACCCTCTTACACTGTTGGTGGGAATGCAAACTAGTACAGCCATTATGGAGAACAGTATGGAGATTCCTCAAAAAACTGGGTATAGAACTGCCTTATGATCCAGCAATTCCACTGCTGGGCATACACACTGAGAAAACCAGAATTGAAAGAGACACGTGTACCCCAATGTTCATAGCAGCACTGTTTACAATAGCCAGGACTTGGAAGCAACCTAGATGTCCATCTGCAGATGAATGGATAAGAAAGCTGTGGTACATATACACAATGGAGTATTACTCAGCCACTAAAAAGAATACATTTGAGTCGGTTCTAATGAGGTGGATGGAACTGGAGCCTATTATACAGAGTGAAGTAAGCCAGAAGGAAAAACACAAATACAGTATACTAACACATATATATGGAATTTAGAAAGATGATAACAATAACCCTGTTTACAAGACAGCAAAAGAGACACTGATGTATAGAACAGACTTTTGGACTCTGGGACCAGGAAAGGGCTGGATGATTTGGGAGAATAGGATTAAAATATGTATAATATCATATCTGAAATGAGTCGCCAGTCCAGGTACAATGCCCGATAACGGATGCCTGGGGCTGGTGCACTGGGACGACCCAGAGGGATGGTACGGGGAGGGAGGAGGGAGGAGGGTTCAGGATGGGGGGCACATGTATACTGGTGGTGGATCCATGTTGATGTATGGCAAAAGTAATACAGTATTGTAAAGTTAAGCAAAATAAAATTTAATTTAAAAAAAAAGAATCCATTTCATAATTTTAATCTCACAATTAAACATTCCATTAAATAACATCTTGTATTGCTGTAAAGTTTCACATGCCTATGATCTCCTTTCTTATGTAGTATTTTTGTCTTCTCTTGTAGTCCCCTGAGAATGTATGTAATAAAATGCTGGGCCTAGATAAAGCACTTCATAAATACTTGCTGACCTGACATACAGACCCACATCCAATTATTTCCATGAAAAAGCTAATAATAATTTAGCCAAAGGATTGAGAGAAACCAGTAAGTGACTATGAAATAGGAGTTAAGAAGAATATCTGTGAACTGAAATTTTAATCATAAAACTAATACTACAGGGTAGCAGAAGGGAATGTCAGGAGGAGTCAGTGAACTGTTCTGATTGTGTTGGTAATTATATGATACTGCATTTGTCAAAATCCATAGATATGTATACCAAGAGAGTTAATTTAACAGTGTATAACTTAAAATACATTTAACATACTTTTAATATAGTAGAGGTTTTTGTTTTTGTTTTGGCTATTCAGCTTCTGGGATCTTAGTACCCACAACCCCAGGTCAGTAGGTGCCCAATATGCTACTGGAGACCAGTGGAGAAAGAACTCAGAAAATGAAGGGATGGAGCCAGAGCAAAAACAATACCCAGCTGTGGATATGACTGGTGATAGAAACAAGGTTCGATGCTGTAAAGAGCAATATTGCATAGGAACCTGGAATATCAGGTCCATGAATCAAGGCAAATTGGAAGTGGTCAAACAAGAGATGGCAAGAGTGAATGTTGACATTCTAGGAATCAGCGAACTCAAATGGACTGGAATGGGTGAATTTAACTCAGAGGACCATTATATCTACTACTGCGGGCAGAAATCCCTTAGAAGGAGTGGAATAGCCATCATGGCCAACAAAAGAGTCCAAAATGCAGTACTTGGATGCAATCTCATAAAAGACAGAATGATCTCTGTTCGTTTCCAAGGCAAACCATTCAATATCACGGGAATCCAAATCTATGCCCCAACCAGCAATGCTGAAGAAGCTGAAGTTGATTGGTTCTATGAAGACTTACAAGACCTTTTAGAACTAATCAGATCAGATCAGATCAGTCGCTCAGTCGTGTCCGGCTCTTTGCGACTCCATGAACTGCAGCACGCCAGGCCTCCCTGTCCATCACCAGCTCCCGGAGGTCACCCAGACTCGCATCCATCGAGTCAGTGATGCCATCCAGCCATCTCATCCTCTGTCGTCCCCTTCTCCTCCTGCCCTCAATCCCTCCCAGCATCAGAGTCTTCTCCAATGAGTCAGCTCTTCGCATGAGGTGGCCAAAATACTGGAGTTTCAGCTTTAGCATCATTCCTTCTAAAGAAATTCCAGGATTGATCTCCTTCAGAATGGACCGGTTGGATCTTCTTGGAGTCCAAGGGACTCTCAAGAGTCTTCTCCAACACCACAGTTCAAAAGCATCAATTCTTCGGCGCTCAGCCTTCTTCACAGTCCAGCTCTCACATCCATACATGACAACAGGAAAGACCATAGCCTTGACTAGGCGAACCTTTGTTGGCAAAGTAATGTCTCTGCTTTTGAATATGCTATCTAGGTTGGTCATAACTTTCCTTCCAAGGAGTAAGCGTCTTTTAATTTCATGGCTGCAGTCACCATCTGCAGTGATTTTGGAGCCCAGAAAAACAAAGTCTGACACTGTTTCCACTGTTTCCCCATCTATTTCCCATGCAGTGATGGGACCAGATGCCATGATCTTCGTTTTCTGAATGTTGAGCTTTAAGCCAACCTTTTCACTTTCCACTTTCACCTTCATCAAGAGGCTTTTTAGCCCCTCTTCACTTTCTGCCATAAGAGTGGTGTCATCTGCATATCTGAGGTTATTGATATTTCTCCCGGCAATCTTGATTCCAACTTGTGTTTCTTCCAGTCCAGCATTTCTCATGATGTACTCTGCATATAAGTTAAATAAACATGGTGACAATATGCAGCCTTGACGTACTCCTTTTCCTATTTGGAACCAGTCTGTTGTTCCATGACCAGTTCTAACTGTTGCTTCCTGACCTGCATACAGATTTCTTAAGAGGCAGATCAGGTGGTCTGGTATTCCCATCTCTTTCAGAATTTTCCACTGTTTATTGTGATCCACACAGTCAAAGGCTTTGGCATAGTCAATAAAGCAGAAATAGATGTTTTTCTGGAACTCTCTTGCCTTTTCCATGATCCAGCGGATGTTGGCAATTTGATCTCTGGTTCCTCTGCCTTTTCTAAATCCAGCTTGAACATCAGGAAGTTCACGGTTCACATATTGCTGAAGCCTGGCTTGGAGAATTTTGAGCATTACTTTACTAGCGTGTGAGATGAGTGCAATTGTTCTGTAGTTTGAGCACTCCTTGGCATTGCCTTTCTTTGGGATTGGGATGAAAACTGACCTTTTCCAATCTTTTGTCCACTGCTGAGTTTTCCAAATTTGCTGGCATATTGAGTGCAGCACTTTCACAACATCATCTTTCAGGACTTGGAATAGCTCCACTGGAATTCCATCACCTCCACTAGCTTTGTTCGTAGTGATGCTTTCTAAGGCCCATTTGACTTCACATTCCAAGATGTCTGGCTCTAGGTCAGTGATCACATCATCATGATTGTCTAGGTCTTGAAGCTCTTTTTTGTACAGTTCTTCTGTGTATTCTTGCCACCTCTTCTTAATATCTTCTGCTTCTGTTAGGTCCACACCATCTCTGTCCTTTATCGTGCCCATCTTTGCATGAAATGTTCCCTTGGTATCTCTGATTTTCTTGAAGAGATCTCTAGTCTTTCCCATTCTGTTGTTTTCCTCTATTTCTTTGCATTGATTGCTGAAGAAGGCTTTCTTATCTCTTCTTGCTATTCTTTGGAACTCTGCATTTAGATGTTTATATCTTTCCTTTTCTCCTTTGCTTTTCGCTTCTCTTCTTTTCACAGCTATTTGTAAGGCCTCCCCAGACAGCCATTTTGCTTTTTTGCATTTCTTTTCCATGAGGATGGTCTTGATCCCTGTCTCCTGTACAATGTCACGAACCTCATTCCATAGTTCATCAGGCACTCTATCTATCAGATCTAGACCCTTAAATCTATTTCTCACTTTCACTGTATAATCATAAGGGATTTGATTTAGGTCATACCTGAATGGTCTAGTAGTTTTCCCTACTTTCTTCAATTTCAGTCTGAATTTGGCAATATGGAGTTCATGGTCCGAGCCACAGTCAGCTCCTGGTCTTGTTTTTGCTGACTGTATAGAGCTTCTCCATCTTTGGCTGCAAAGAATATAATCGATCTGATTTCGGTGTTGACCATCTGGTGATGTCCATGTATAGAGTCTTCTCTTGTGTTGTTGGAAGAGGGTATTTGCTATGACCAGTGCATTTTCTTGGCAAAACTCTTAGTCTTTGCCCTGCTTAATTCCGTATTCCAAGGCCAAATTTGCCTGTTACTCCAGGTGTTTCTTGACTTCCTACTTTTGCATTCCAGCCCTATAATGAAAAGGACATCTTTTTTGGGTGTTAGTTCTAAAAGGTCTTGTAACTCCCCAGGTCAGTAGGGGCCCAATATGCTACTGGAGATCAGTGGAGAAATAACTCCAGAAAGAATGAAATGATGGAGCCAAAAGAAAAAGAATACCCAGCTGTGGATGTGTCTGGTGATAGAAGCAAAGTCCGATGCTGTAAAGAGCAATATTGCATAGGAACCTGGAATGTCAGGTCCATGAATCAAGGCAAATTCGAAGTGGTCAAACAAGAGATGGCAAGAGTGAATATCGACATTCTAGGAATTAGCGAACTAAAATGGACTGGATTGGGTCAATTTAACTCGGATGACCATTATATCTACTACTGTGGGCAGGAATCTCTCAGAAGAAATGGAGTGGCCATCATGGTCAACAAAAGAGTCCGAAATGCAGTACTTGAATGCAGTCTCAAAAATGACAGAATGATCTCTGTTCGTTTAGAACTAATACCCCCAAAAAATGTCCTTTTCATTATAGGGGACTGGAATACAAAAGTAGAAACTCAAGAAACACCTGGAGTAACAGGCAAATTTGGCCTTGGAATATGGAATTAGCAGGACAAAGGCTAATAGAGTTTTGCCAAGAGAATGCACTGGTCATAGCAAACACCCTCTTCCAACAACACAAGAGTAGACTCTACACATGGACATCACCAGATGGTCAACAACAAAATCAGATTGATTATATTCTTTGCAGCCAAAGATGGAGAAGCTCTATACAGTCAACAAAAACAAGACCAGGAGCTGACTGTGACTCAGATCATGAGCTCCTTATTGCCAAATCCAGACTTAAGTTGAATAAAGTAGGGAAAACCACTAGACCATTCAGGTATTCCCTAAATCAGATGCCTTATGATTATACAGTGGAAGTGAGAAATAGATTTAAGGGCCTAGATCTGATAGATAGAGTGCCTGATGAACTATGGAATGAGGTTTGTTGCATTCATTGTACAGGAGACAGGAATCAAGACCATCCCCATGAAAAGAAATGCAAAAAAGCAAAATGACTATCTGGGGAGACCTTACAAATAGCTATGAAAAGAAGAGAAGCGAAAAGAAAAGGAGAAAAGGAAAGATATAAACATCTGAATGCAGAGTTCCAAAGAATAGCAAGAAGAGATAAGAAAGCCTTCTTCAGCGATCAAAGCAAAGAAGTAGAGGAAAACAACAGAATGGGAAAGACTAGGGATGCCTTCAAGAATATTAGAGATATCAAGGGAACATTTCATGCAAAGATGGGCTTGATAAAGGACAGAAATGGTATGGACCTAACAGAAGCAGAAGATATTAAGAAGAGGTGGCAAGAATACACAGAAGAACTGTATAAAAAATATCTTCATGATCCAGATAACCACGATGGTATGATCACTGACCTAGAGCCAAACATCCTGGAATGTGAAGTCAAGTGGGCCTTAGAAAACAACACTACGAACAAAGCTAATGGAGTAGATAGAATTCCAGTTGAGGTATTTCAAATCCTGAAAGATGATGCTGTGAAAGTGCTGCGCTCAATATGCCAGCAAATTTGGAAAACGCAGCAGTGGCTACAGGACTGGAAAAGTTCAGTTTTTATTCCAATCCTAAAAAAAGCAATGCCAAAGAATGCTCAAACTACCACACAATTGCACTCATCTTACATGCTAGTAAAGTGATGCTCAAAATTCTCCAAGCCAGGCTTCAGCAATATGTGAACTGTGAACTTCTAGGTGTTCAAGCTTGTTTTAGAAAAGGGAGAAGAAACAGAGATCAAATTGCCAACATCTGGTGGATCATCGAAAAGGCAAGAGAGTTCCAGAAAAACATCTATTTCTGCTTTATTGATTATGCCAAAGCCTTTGACTGTGTGGATCACAATAAACTGTGGAAAATTCTGAAAGAGGTCGGAATACTGGACCACGTGACCTGCCTTTTGAGAAACCTATAGGCAGGTCAGGAAGCAACAGTTAGAACTGGACATGGAACAACAGACTGGTTTCAAATAGGAAAAGGAGTACGTCAAGACTGTATACTGTCACCCTGCTTATTTAACTAATATGCAGAGTACATCATGAGAAACACTGGGCTGCAAGAAGCACAAGCTGAAATCAGGATTGCTGGGAGAAATATCAATAACTTCAGATATGCAGATGACACCCTCCTTATGGCAGAAAGTGAAGAGGATCTAAAAGCCTCTTGATGAAAGTGAAAGAGGAGAGTGAAAAAGTTGGCTTAAAGCTCAACATTCAGAAAATGAAGATCATGGCCTCTAGTCCCATCACTTCATGGGAAATAGATGGGGAAACAGTGTCAGATTTTTTTTTTTTTTTTTTTTTGTGGGGGTTGCTCCAACATCACTGCATCTGGTGATTGGAGCTATGAAATTTAAAGACGCTTACTCCTTGGAAGGTAAGCTATGACCAACGTAGATAGCACATTAAAAAGCAGAGACATTACTTTGTCAACAAAGGTCCGTCTAGTCAAGGCTATGGTATTTCCAGTGGTCATTTATGAATGTGAGAGTTGGACCATGAAGAAGGCTGAGCACCAGAGAATTGATGCTTTTGAACTGTGGTGTTGGAGAAGACTCTTGAGAGTCCCTTGGACTGCAAGGAGATCCAACCAGTCCATTCTGAAGGAGATCAGCCCTGCGATTTCTTTGGAAGGAATGATGCTAAAGCTGAAACTCCAGTACTTTGGCCACGTTATGCGAAGAGCTGACTCAGTGGAAAAGACTCTGATGCTAGGAGGGATTGGGGGCAGGAGGAGAAGGGGACGACAGAGGATGAGATTGCTGGATGGTTCATCACTGACTCGATGGACGTGAGTTTGAGTGAACTCTGGGTGTTGGTGATGGACAGGGAGGCCTGATGTGCTGCAATTCATGGGGTCACAAATAGTCGGACACAACTGATTGACTAAACTGAACTGAACTGATCTGAGATAGAATGATGGACAAGATACATAAAATTTCAACCTTTAGAGACAATTTGCAATATAGCAGTCAGTGTTAAGTGCATATATTTTCTTTTGTGTTTAATGTTCTGTGCAATAGTTCTGGGAGGTGAGTATTATTACTCTCCACTAGAGGAATTTATGAGTCAGAGATGAATCAACTTGCTCCATCACATAGATAATAAGTGGAGGATCTGAGATCCAAATCCAAGTCATTTGGGTTATGTATGAATTTTCTATGTTGTTTAAGAAATTACTGTAAATATAGTAACTTAATACACATTTATAATATTACAGTGCCTAAAAGTCAGTACTCCAGGTATACCTTAGATAGGTCCTAAAAGGCTATATCAAGATATCAACCAAGAAAGGTTTCTCATCTGGAGACTCCACTGTAAAAGAATCTATCTTCAAACTCATGTGGTGGTTGTTGTTCAGTCGCTCATTCTGTCTGACTCTTTGCAAATCCATGGAATACAGCATGCCAGGCTTCCGTGTCCTTAACCATCTTCCGGAGTTTGCTCAAACTCATGTCCATTGAGTTGGTGATGCCCTCCAACCATTTTATCCTCTATTGTCCCTTTCTCCTCATGCCTTCAATCTTTCCCAGCATCAGGGTCTTTTTCAATGAGTCCGCTCGTTGCATCAGGTGGCCAAAGTATTGAAGCTTCAGCTTCAGCATCAGTCCCTTCAATGAATATTCAGGACTGATTTCCTTTAGAATTGACAGGTTTGATCTCCTTGCTGTTCAAGGGACTTTCAATAGACTTTTCCAGCACCATAGCTCGAAGGCATGAGTTCTTTGATGCTAAGCCTTTTTATTGTCCAGCTCTCACATCTATACATGACTACTGGAAAAACCATAGCTTTGACTACAAACCATTGTAGGCAAAGTAATGTCTCTGCTTTTTAATATGCTGTCTAGGTTTGTCATAGCTTTTCTTCCAAGGAGCAAGCATCTTTCATTTTCATGGCTGCAGTCACTGTCCATAGTGATTTTGGAGCCCCCAAAATAAAGTATTTTGCTATTTCCATTGTTTTACCATCTATTTGCCTTGAAGTGATGGGGCCATATGCCATGATCTTAGTTTTTTGCATGTTGAATTTTAAGCCAGCTTTTTCACTCTCCTTATTTCACTTTCATCAAGAGCCATTTTAGTTGCTTTTTGCTTTCTGCCATACAGGTGGTTTCATCTGCATATCTGAGGTTATTGATATTTCTTCCAACAATCTTAATTGTAGCTTGTGTTTCATCCAGCCTGGAATTTCACATGATGTACTCTGCATGTAAGTTAAATAAGCAGGGTGACAATATACAGCCTTGACCTACTCTTTCCCTATTTGGAACCAGTCCGTTGTTCCATGTCCAGTTCTAACTGCTGCTTCTTTACCTGCATACAGGTTTCAAAGCAGGCAGGTAAGATGCTCTGTTATTCCCACCTCTTTAAAATTTTCCCACAGTTTGTTGTGATCTACATAGTTAAAGGCTTTACTGTAGTCAATGAAGCAGAAGTAGATGTTTTTCTGGAATTCTCTAGCTTTTTCTATGATCCATTGGATGTTTGCAATTTGGTCCCTGGTTCCTCTGCCTTTTCTATATCTAGCTTCTAAATCTGGAAGTTCTCGGTTCACATACTATTGAAGCCTAGCTTGGAGGATTTTGAGCATTCCTTTGCTAGCATGTGAAATGAGTGCTACTGTGCAGTAGTTCGAACATTCTTTGGCATTTCAATTCTTTGGGATTGGAATGAAAACTGACCTTTCCTGTCCTGTGGTCACTGCTGAGTTTTCCAAATTTCCTGGCATATTGAGTGCAACACTTTCACAGCATCATCTTTCAGGATTTGAAATAGCTCATCTGAAATTCCATCACCTCCACTGGCTTTGTTCGTAGTGATGCTTCCTAAGGCCCGCTTGACTTCACATTCCAGGATGTCTGGCTCTAGATGAGTCATCCCACTATCGTGGTTATCTAGGTCATCAAAATTCTTTTTATACAGTTCTGTGTATTCTTGCCACCTCTTCTTAATATCTTCTGCTTCTGTTAGGTCCATACCATTTCTGTCTTTTATCAAGCTCATCTTTGCATGAAATATTCCCTTGGTATCTCTAATTTTCTTGAAGAGATCTCTCGTCTTTCCCATTCTGTTGTTTTCCTCTACTTCTTTGCATTGGTCGCTGAAGAAGGCTTTCTTATCTCTCCTTGCTAGTATCTGGAAGTCTTTAGTCAGATGGGTAAACCTTTCCTTTTCTCCTTTGCCTTTTGGTGCTCTTCTTTTCTTAGCAATTTGCAAAGCCTCCTCAGACAGCCACTTTGCCTTTTTGCATTTCTTTTTCTTTGGTATGGTTTTGATCACCACTTCCTGTACAGTTTTCCTAACTTCCATCCATAGTTCTTCAGGCACTCTGTTAATCAGATCTAATCCTTTGAATCCACTTGTCACTTCCACTGTGTAATTATAAAGGATTTGATTTGAATCATGCCTGAATGGCCTAGTGGTTTTCCGTATGTTCTTCAATTTAAATCTGTGTTAGTTGGTAAAATTTATTTCCTTGAAGATATAGTACTCAGGACAGATTCTTTGTAGCCAACAAAGGAGAGAGAAACTCTTCTGTGTCAGCTAGAAAAATAAAGCCCTGTGTAGCAGTGTTATAACTTTATCATTAAAGTGATGTTCCATCACCTTTGGTATATTCTATTGACTGGAAGCAAGTAACATTGCCTGCCCACACTATACAGGAAGGAATTCTGTAAAGAAGTAAATTCCAGGAGGTGAGGATCATGGGGACCATAGGTTTAATAGACAATGGTCTTTCCACTATGTTGTTGTTTTTTTTATTAGATTTATATATAAATAAAGATAAATTTATTAAATTTTAAAAAAAATTTAAAAAATAAAGAAAAAAAGAAAAAAAAAAAAAAGAAAATAAATTAAATTAAAAAAAAAAAAAAGAACAACCCGGCCGCACGACCAAGGAAAGAAGAAAAAAAAAAAAAAAAAAAGAAAAAAAAAAAAAAAAAAAAATGGATGAGATAAAAAATGAATCACTAGACCTACTGAAAGAGGGCATCAGAGGGCAAATACACTAAAACCATTCTCACAGATAACTAGTCAATCTAATCACACAAGGACCACACCCTTGTCTGATTCAATGAGATTAAGCCTTGCAACCTGGGATGGGCGGGTCATGGTGGAGAGATATGACAGGGTGTGGTCCGCTGGAGAAGGGAATGGCAAACCACTTCAGTATTCTTGCCTTGAGAACCCCATGAACAGTATGAAAAGACAAAATGATAGGATACTGAAAGAGAAACTCCCCAGGTCAGTAGGGGCCCAATATGCTACTGGAGATCAGTGGAGAAATAACTCCAGAAAGAATGAAAGGATGGAGCCAAAACAAAAAGAATACCCAGCTATGGATGTGTCTGGTGATAGAAGCAAAGTCCGATGCTGTAAAGAACAATATTGCATAGGAACCTGGAATGTCAGGTCCATGAATCAAGGCAAATTGGAAGTGGTCAAACAAGAGATGGCAAGAGTGAATGTTGACATTCTAGGAATTAGTGAACTAAAATGGACTGGAATGGGTGAATTTAACTCAGAGGACCATTATATCTACTACTGTGGGCAGGAATCCCTCAGAAGAAATGGAGTGGCCATCATGGTCAACAAAAGAGTCCGAAATGCAGTACTTGGATGCAATCTCAAAAACGATAGAATGATCTCTGTTCGTTTCCAAGGCAAACCATTCAATGTCACAGTAATCCAAATCTATGCCCCAACCAGTAATGCCGAAGAAGCTGAAGTTGAACAGTTCTATGAAGACCTACAAGACCTTTTAGAACTAACACCCAAAAAAGATGTCCTTTTCATTATAGGGGACTGGAATGCAAAAGTAGGAAGTCAAGAAACACCTGGAGTAACAGGCAAATTTGGCCTTGGAATACGGAATGAAGCAGGGCAAAGACTAATAGAGTTTTGCCAAGAAAATGCACTGGTCATAGCAAATAACCTCTTCCAACAACACAAGAGAAGACTCTATACATGGACATCACCAGATGGTCAACACCGAAATCAGATCGATTATATTCTTTGCAGCCAAAGATGGAGAAGCTCTATACAATCAGCAAAAACAAGACCAGGAGCTGACTGTGGCTCAGACCATGAACTCCTTATTGCCAAATTCAGACTGAAACTGAAGAAAGTAGAGAAAACTACTAGACCATTCAGGTATGACCTAAATCAAATCCCTTATGAGTATACAGTGGAAGTGAGAAATAGATTTAAGGGCCTAGATCTGATAGATAGAATGCCTGATGAACTATGGAATGAGGTTCGTGACATTGTCCAGGAGACAGGGATCAAGACCACCCCCATGGAAAAGAAATGCAAAAAGGCAAAATGGCTGTCTGGGGAGGCCTTACAAATAGCTGTGAAAAGAAGAGAAGCGAAAAGCAAAGGAGAAAAGGAAAGATATAAACATTTAAATGCAGAGTTCCAAAGAATAGCAAGAAGAGATAAGAAAGCCTTCTTCAGCGATCAATGCAAAGAAATAGAGGAAAACAACAGAATGGGAAAGACTAGGGATCTCTTCAAGAAAATCAGAGATACCAAAGGAACATTTCATGCAAAGATGGGCACAATAAAGGACAGAGATGGTGTGGACCTAACAGAAGCAGAAGATATTAAGAAGAGGTGGCAAGAATACACAGAAGAACTGTACAAAAAAGAGCTTCAAGACCCAGATAATCATGATGGTGTGATCACTGACCTAGAGCCAGACATCTTGGAATGTGAAGTCAAATGGGCCTTAGAAAGCATCACTACGAACAAAGCTAGTGGAGGTGATGGAATTCCAGTGGAGCTATTCCAAGTCCTGAATGATGATGCTGTGAAAGTGCTACACTCAATATGCCAGCAAATTTGGAAAACTCAGCAGTGGCCACAAGATTGGAAAAGGTCAGTTTTCATCCCAATCCCAAAGAAAGGCAATGCCAAGGAGTGCTCAAACTACCGAACAATTGCACTCATTTCACACGCTAGTAAAGTAATGCTCAAAATTCTCCAAGCCAGGCTTCAGCAATATGTGAACCGTGAACTTCCTGATGTTCAAGCTGGTTTTAGAAAAGGCAGAGGAACCAGAGATCAAATTGCCAACATCCGCTGGATCATGGAAAAAGCAAGAGAGTTCCAGAAAAACATCTATTTCTGCTTTATTGACTATGCCAAAGCCTTTGACTGTGTGGATCACAATAAACTATGGAAAATTCTGAAAGAGATGGGAATACCAGACCACCTGATCTGCCTCTTAAGAAATCTGTATGCAGGTCAGGAAGCAACAGTTAGAACTGGTCATGGAACAACAGACTGGTTCCAAATAGGAAAAGGAGTACGTCAAGGCTGCATATTGTCACCATGTTTATTTAACTTATATGCAGAGTACATCATGAGAAATGCTGGACTGGAAGAAACACAAGTTGGAATCAAGATTGCCGGGAGAAATATCAATAACCTCAGATATGCAGATGACACCACTCTTATGGCAGAAAGTGAAGAGGGGCTAAAAAGCCTCTTGATGAAAGTGAAAGTGGAGAGTGAAAAGGTTAGCTTAAAGCTCAACATTCAGAAAACGAAGATCATGGCATCTGGTCCCATCACTGCATGGGAAATAGATGGGGAAACAGTGGAAACAGTGTCAGACTTTGTTTTTCTGGGCTCCAAAATCACTGCAGATGGTGACTGCAGCCATGAAATTAAAAGACGCTTGCTCCTTGGAAGGAAAGTTATGACCAACCTAGATAGCATATTCAAAAGCAGAGACATTACTTTACCAACAAAGGTTCGCCTAGTCAAGGCTATGGTCTTTCCTGTGGTCATGTATGGATGTGAGAGCTGGACTGTGAAGAAGGCTGAGCGCCGAAGAATTGATGCTTTTGAACTGTGGTGTTGGAGAAGACTCTTGAGAGTCCCTTGGACTGCAAGAAGATCCAACCAGTCCATTCTGAAGGAGATCAATCCTGGAATTTCTTTAGAAGGAATGATGCTAAAGCTGAAACTCCAGTATTTTGGCCATCTCATGCGAAGAGTTGACTCATTGGAGAAGACTCTGATGCTGGGAGGGATTGAGGGCAGGAGGAGAAGGGGACGACAGAGGATGAGATGGCTGGATGGCATCACTGACTCGATGGATGCGAGTCTGGGTGACCTCCGGGAGCTGGTGATGGACAGGGAGGCCTGGCGTGCTGCGGTTCATGGGGTCGCAAAGAGTCGGACACGACTGAGCGACTGATCTGATCTGGACCTACTGAAGGAGTTTCAGTATCCAGCTTCATCTAGGTGGTCATGAACATCTGCATGCTTTGAGCTCAGCAGCAGTCTTCATAAACACATTTAAAACTAGAACCTGGGTTTTTGTGGTTTTGCTTATTGAGATGATGTTTTAAAAACTCAAGACTTTAATATTAATATTGTGTGAATGTAGTCATTTGGGGAACTCTTTGAATGATGTCATTATTCCATGATTATACATAGTTTATGAAATAGTTTTAAGTTACAGGGCAAGGATACTCTATTATAAAACTTTGAAGAGAATGTAATGCTCTACAATCACTGCATCTGGAAATAAATGATACCTGCATGTTGATTTGGGGGGGGGGGGCAAGCATAATTATAAGTGTTAAACTTTACATCAGAATTATTAAAACGCCTTTCTCCAGTGTTTGCTGTATTCTCTTAGTGTTTATGGTAAATAAAATATAAAGGAACATGAAAAAAAAAATATTGTAAAGCTGCATTACACCACTGGAAAAGTTTAGTAGGGGGAATTCCCGAAATCTCATAATTTCAGCACAGTTTAATTAGTCACATGAGCAGGGAGATACAGACTCACTCCTGCTCTAAGTGGTCATAATAATTGTATTTGAATCACTGTCTAGATTTTAAAATACATATATCATTCTCTTTTTCACAGTTGGAATCATAGTAAAAACATAATTCTATAGATTTCTTTTACTTTTTACATCATGACTATTTTTCCTTGCTGCTACATAATTGCTGCTGGTCAGTTTTAATGTGTTCATAGCAGTCATTCAAGTGATTACACCACTGATTGTTTAACCAGGTATGAATGATTGGATATGCAGGTAACTTTCACTTCTCTGCCATTAAAAACAAACCAATAAATTACTACAACAATAAAAACATCAAAACAATGCATAATCTCTTCAGGCACACAATTCTACTGTCTTTTTGGATTATTTACTTGTTTTAATATAAATTTATTTATTTTAATTGGAGGCTAATTACTTTACAATATTGTATTGGTTTTGCCATACATCAACATGAATCCACCACAGGTGTACACATGTTCCCCATCTTGATCCCCCTCCCACCTCCCTCCCCGTACTACCATCTGAGTCAGCCCAGATGACTGCACCAGCCCTGAGCATCCTGTATCATGCATTGAACCTGGACTGGCGATTCATTTCACATATGATATTATACATGTTCAATGCCATTCTCCAAAGTTATCCCACTCTCGCCCTGTCCCACAGTCCATAAGACTGTTGTATACATCTGTGTCTCTTTTGCTATCTTGCATACAGGGTTATCGGTACCATCTTTCTAAATTCTATATATATGCATTAGTATACTGTATTGGTGTTTTTCTTTCTGCCTTATTTCACTCTGTATAATAGGCTCCAGTTTCACCCACCTCATTAGAACTGATTCAAATGTATTCTTTTTAATGGCAGAGTAATACTCCACTGTATATGTACCACAGATCTCTTATCCATTCGCCTGCTGGTGGACATCTAGGTTGCTTCCATGTCCTGTCTATTATAAACAGTGCTGTGATGAACATTGGTGTACATGTGTCTCTTTCAATTCTGGTTTCCTCAGTGTGTATGCCCAGCAGTGGAATTACTGGGTCATAAGGCAGTTCTATTTCCAGTTTTTTAAGGAATTTCCACACTGTTCTCCATAATGGCTGTACTAGTTTGCATTCCCACCAACAGTGTAGGAGCGTTCCCTTTTCTCCACACCCTCTTCAGCATTTATTGCTTGTAGACTTTTGGAGGAGAAGGCAATGGGACCCCACTCCAGTACTTTTGCCTGGAAAATCACATGGATGGAGGGGCCTGGTAGACTGCAGTCCATGGGGTCGCTAAGAGTCGGACACGACGATCACTTTCACTTTCATGCATTGAAGAAGGAAATGACAACCCACTCCGGTGTTCTTGCCTGGAGAATCCCAGGAACAGGGGAGCCTGGTGGGCTGCCATCTATGGGGTTGCACAGAGTTGGCCACGACTGAAGCGACTTAGCAGCAGCAGCAGACTTTTGAATAGCAGCCATTCTGACTGGCGTGAAATGGTACCTCATTGTGGTTTTGATTTGCATTTCTCTGAGAATGAGTGATGTTGAGGATCTTTTCATGTGTTTGTTAGCCATCTGTATGTCTTCTTTGGAGAAATGTCTGTTTAGTTCTTTGGCCTATATTTTGATTGGGTCATTTATTTTTATGGAATTGAGCTGCAGGGGTTGCTCGTGTATTTTTGAGATTAATTCTTTGTCAGTTGCTTCCTTTGCTATTATTTTCTCCCATTCTGAAGGTTGTCTTTTCACCTTGCTTATAGTTTCCTATGTTGTGCAGAAGCTTTTACTTTTAATTAGGTCCCATTTGTTTATTTTTGCTTTCATTTCCAATATTCTGGGAGGTGGGTTATAGAGGATCCTGCTGTGATTTATGTGGGAGAGTTTTTTGCCTATGTTTTCCTCTAGGATTTTTATAGTTTCTGGTCTTACGTTTAGCTCTTTAATCCATTTTGAGTTTATTTTTGTGTATGGTGTTAGAAAGTGTTCTAGGTTCATTTTTTTAACAAGTGGTTGACCAGTTTTCCCAGCACCACTCGTTAAAGAGATTGTCTTTTCTCCATTGTATATTCTTGCCTCCTTTGTCAAAGATAAGGTGTCCATAGGTGCATGGATTTATCTCTGGGCTTTCTATTTTGTTCCATTGATCTATATTTCTGTGTTTGTGCAGGTACCATACTGTCTTATTGACTGTGGCTTTGTAGTAGAGCCTGAAGTCAGGCAGGTTGATTCCTCCAGTTCCATTCTTCTTTCTCAAGATTGCTTTGTCTATTTGAGATTTTTTTGTATTTCAATACAAATTGTGAAATTATTTGTTCTAGCTCTGTGAAAAATGCTGTTGGTATCTTGATAAGGATTGCATTGAATCTATAGATTGCTTTGGGTAGTACACTCATTTTCACTATATTGATTTTTCTGATCCATGAACATGGTATATTTCTCCATCTATGCGTGTCCTCTTTGATTTCTTTCACCAGTGTTTTATAGTTTTCTATATATAGGTTTTTTGTTTCTTTAGGTAGATATATTTCTACGTATTTTATTCATTTCATTGCAATGGTCAATGGAATTGTTTCTTTAATTTCTCTTTCTATTTTCTCGTTATTAGTATGTAGGAATGCAAGGGATTTATGTATGTTGATTTTATATCCTGCAACTTTACTATATTCATTGATTAGGCCTAGTAATTTTCTGGTGGAAACTTTAGGGTTTTCTATGTAGAGGATCATGTCATTTGCAAACAGTGAGAGTTTTACTTCTTCTTTTCCAATTTGGATTCCTTTTATTTCTTTTTCTGCTCTGATTGCTGTGGCCAAAACTTCCAAAACTATGTTGAATAGTAGTGGTGAGAGTGGGCACCCTTGTCTTGTTCCTGACTTTAGGGGAAATGCTTTCAATTTTTCACCATTGAGGATAATGTTTTCTGTGGGCTTGTCATATATAGCTTTTATTATGTTGAGGTATGTTCCTTCTGTGGCTATTTTCTGTAGGTTTTTTTTTTTTTTTTTTTTATCATGAATGGATGTTGAATTTTGTCAAAAGCTTTCTCTGCATCTATTGAGATAATCATATGGCTTTTATTTTTCAATTTGTTAAAGTGGTGTATTACATTGATTGATTTGTGGATATTGAAGAATCCTTGCATTCCTGACATAAATCCCATTTGGTCATGATGTATGATATTTCTAATATGTTGGATTTTGATTGCTAGAATTTTGCTAAGGATTTTTGGATGTATGTTCATCAGTGATATTGACCTGTAGTTTTCTTGTTTTTTGTTTTGGCATCTTTGACAGGTTTTGGTATTAGGGTGATGGTAGCCTCATAGAATGAGTTTGGAAGTTTACCTTCCTCTGCAATTTTCTGGAACAGTTTGAGTAGGATTGGTGCTAGCTCTTCTCTAAATTTTTGGTAGAATTCACCTGTGAAGCCACCTGGACCTGGGCTTTTTTGTTAACTCGAAAATTTCTGATTACAGTTTCAATTTCTGTACTTGTGATGGGTCTGTTAAGAGTTTCTATTTCTTCTTGGTTCAGTTTTGGAAAGTTGTATTTTTTTAAGAATTTGTCCATTTCTTCCAAGTTGTCCATTTTATTGGCATATAATTGCTGATAGTAATCTCTTATGATACTTTGTATTTCTATGGTATCTGTTGTGATCTCTCCATTTTCATTTCTAATTTATTGATTGGATTTTTCTCCCTTTGTTTCTTGATGAGTCTGGCTAATGGTTTGTCAATTTTATTTCTCCTCTCAAAGAATCAGCTTTTGGCTTTATTGATTTTTGCTATGATCTGTTTGGGGACAGCAGAGGATGACATGGCTGGATGGCATCACTGACTCGATGGACGTGAGTCTGAGTGAACTCTGGGAGTTGGTGATGGACAAGGAGGCCTGGCATGCAGCGATTCATGGTGTTGCAAAGAGTCGGACACGATTGAGCGACTGAACTGAACTGTTTTTTTTTTTTTCTTTTTTTTTTTTTTCTTTCTTATATTTTATTTTTCTTTCCTTCTTCTACCCGCTCTTTTTTCTTTTCTTTCTCTTTTTGTTTGGTTTAGGTGTTGTAAGGTTAATTTGCTTTTTTTTTTTTTTTTTTCTTTGTGTGTGTGTGCTTGGCATTCACTTTCATTTCTCACTCTCACTCGCGTCCTCCTCTTTGTTGCCTCCTGACTAGCAGCACCCCCCCCCCCCCCCTCTATCATCAGCAATCAGAGAAAACCACCAAAACCACGTCCGTTGAAGCGGTAATCCCACCCACCCATCTCATTCTCCCTCCTCCCCCTTCTCCTCCCCCCCCCAAACACCAGACTATTTTCCAGTGAGGCAACTCTTCACATGAGGTGATCAAATTACTGGAGTTTCACCTTTAGCATCATTCCTTCCAAAGAAATCCCAGGGCTGATTTCCTTCAGAATGGACTGGTTGGATCTCCTTGCACTCGAAGGGACTCTCAGAGTCTTCTCTAACACCAAACTTCAAAAGCATCAGTTCTTCGGCACTCAGCCTTCTTCACAGTCAACTCTCACATCCATACATGACCACTGGAAAAAACATAGTCTTGACTAGATTAGCGGGGGAGGAAATGTGTTTTTTTTTATTTGGGTGAGGTGGGGGGGGGTGATTACTTCCCAGGGGGAAGGGGCTTTTAATTTTAACGGTGGCGGCAGCCACCACCAGGAGTGATTGAGAAGCAGAAAAAAAAAATTGGGACTGTCTCCCCAGTTTCTTTAAATATTTTCCATGAAGTGATGGGGCAAGATGCCACGATCTTCGTTTTCTGAATGTTGAGTTTTAAGCCAACTTTTTCTACCTTTTTTCTCTCTTTCACTTTCATCAAGAAGCTTTTTTTAGTTTTTTCCTCTTCACTTTCTGCCATAAGAGTGGTGTCATCTGCATATCTGAGGTGATTGATATTTCTCCCTGCAATCTTGATTCCAGCTTGTGCTTCTTGCAGTCCAGCGTTTCTCATGATGTACTCTGCATAAAAGTTAAATAAACAGGGTGACAATATACAGCCTTGACGTACTCCTTTTCCTATTTGGAACCAGTCTGTTGTTCCATGTCCACTTCTAACTGTTGCTACCTGACCTGCATACAGATTTCTCAAGAGGCAGGTCAGGTGGTCTGGTATTCCCATCTCTTTCTGAATTTTCCAGTTCATTGTGATCCATACAGTCAAAGGCTTTGGCATAGTCAATAAAGCAGAAGCAGATGTTTTTCTGGAACTCTCTTACTTTTTCCATGATCCAGCAGATGTTGGCAATTTGATCACTGGTTCCTCTGCCTTTTCTAAAACCAGCTTGTACACCAAGAAGGTCACGGTTCACATATTGAAGCCTGGTTTGGAGAATTTTGAGCATTACTTTACTAGCATGTGAGATGAATGCAATTGTGTGGTAGTTTGAGCATTCTTTGGCATTGCCTTTCTTTAGGATTGGAATAAAAACTGACCTTTAAACAAACAAACAAACAAAGAAAAAACCCTGACCTTTTCCTGTCCTGTGGCCACTGCTGAGATTTCCAAATTTGCTGGCATATTGAGTGCAGCACTTTCACAGCATCATCTTTCAGGATTTGAAATACCTCAACTGGAATTCCATCCCTTCCACTAGCTTTGTTGGTAGTGATGCTTTTTAAGGCTCACTTGACTTCACATTCCAGGATGTCTGGCTCTCAGTCAGTGATCACTCCTTCATGATTATCTGGGTCATGAACATCTTTTTTGTATAATTCTTCTGGGTATTCTTGCCACCTCTTCTTAATATCTTCTGCTTCTGTTAGGTCCATGGCATTTCTATCCTTTATCAAGCCTATCTTTGCATGAAATGTTCCCTTGTCATCTCTAATTTTCTTGGAGACATCTCTAGTCTTTCCCATTCTGTTGTTTTCCTCTGTTTCTTTACATTCATCGCTGAAGAAGGCTTTCTTATCTCTTCTTTCTATTCTTTGGAATTCTGCATTCAGATGCTTATATTTTTCCTTTTCTCCTCTGCTTTTCAGTTATCTTT
The DNA here is from genome assembly GCA_935064755.1 of Tragelaphus eurycerus. Classification (NCBI taxonomy): domain Eukaryota; kingdom Metazoa; phylum Chordata; class Mammalia; order Artiodactyla; family Bovidae; genus Tragelaphus; species Tragelaphus eurycerus. The sequence goes on along the minus strand of CAKXYN010000046.1, from coordinate 10,166,597 downwards.
TTTCACAGGTATTTGTAAGGCTTCCCCAGACAGCCATTTTGCTTTTTTGCATTTCTTATCATGGGGATCGTCTTGATCCCTGTCTACTGTACGGTGTCACGAACCTCAGTCCACTCTATCTATCAGATCTAGGCCTTTATATCTTTCTCACTTCCACTGTATAATAATAAGGGATTTGATTTAGGTCATACCTGAATGGTCTAGTGGTTTTCCCTACTTTATGCAATTTAAGTCTGGATTTGGCAATAAGGAGCTCATGATCTGAGTCACAGTCAGCTCCTGGTCTTGTTTTTGTTGACTGTATAGAGCTTCTCCATCTTTGGCTGCAAAGAATATAATCAATCTGATTTTGGTTTTGACCATCTGGTGATGTCCATGTGTAGAGTCTTCTCTTGTGTTGTTGGAAGAGGGTGTATGCTATGACCAGTGCGTTCTCTTGGCAAAACTCTATTAGCCTTTGTCCTGCTAATTCCGTATTCCAAGGCCAAATTTGCCTGTTACTCCAGGTGTTTCTTGACTTTCTACTTTTGCATTCCAGTCCCATATAATGAAAAGTACATCTTTTTTGGGTGTTAGTTCTAAAAGGTCTTGTAGGTCTTCATAGAACCGTTCAACTTCTGCTTCTTCAACATTGCTGGTTGGGGCATAGACTTGGATTCCTGTGATATTGAATGGTTTTCCTTGGAAAAGAAAAGATCATTCTGTCGTTTTTGAGATCACATCCAAGTACTGCATTTTGGACTGTTTTGTTGACCATGGTCAGATCAGATCAGTCGCTCAGTTGTGTTCGACCCTTTTCGACTCCATGAATCACAGCACACCAGGCCTCCCTGTCCATCACCAACTACCGGAGTTCACTCAGACTCACATCCATCGAGTCAGTGATGCCATCCAGCCATCTCATCCTCTGTTGTTCCCTTCTCCTCTTGTCCCCAATCCCTCCCAGCATCAGAGTCTTTTGCAATGAGTCAACTCTTCGCATGAGGTGGCCAAAATACTGAAGTTTCAGCTTTAGCATCATTCCTTCCAAAGAAATCCCAGGGCTGATCTCCTTCAGAATGGACTGGTTGGATCTTCTTGCAGTCCAAGGGACTCTCAAGAGTCTTCTCCAACACCACAGTTCAAAAGCATCAATTCTTTGGTGCTCAGCCTTTTTCACAGTCTAGCTCTCACATTCATACATGACCACAGGAAAGACCATAGCCTTGACTAGATGGAACTTTGTTGGCAAAGTAATGCCTCTGCTTTTGAATAGGATATCTAAGTTGATCATAACTTTCCTTCCAGGGAGTCAGTGTCTTTTAATTTCATGGCTGCAGTCACCATCTGCAGTGATTTTGGAGCCAGAAAAATAAAGTCTGACACTGTTTCCACTGTTTCCCCATCTTTTTCCCATGAAGTGATGGGACCGGATGCCATGATCTTCATTTTCTGAATGTTGAGCTTTAAGCCAACTTTTCACTTTCCACTTTCATTTTCATCAAGAGGCTTTTTAGTTCCTCTTCACTTTCTGCCATGAGGTTGATGTCATCTGCATATCTGAGGTTATTGATATTTCTCCCAGCAATCATGATTCCAACTTGTGTTTCTTCCAGTCCAGCGTTTCTCATAATGTACTCTGCATATAAGTTAAATAAACAGGGTGACAATATACAGCCTTGACGTACTCCTTTTCCTATTTGGAACCAGTCTGTTGTTCCATGTCCACTTCTAGCTGTTGCTTCTTGACCTGCCTACAAATTTCTCAAGAGGCAGATCAGGTGGTCTGGTATTCTCATCTTTTTCGAATTTTCCACAGTTTATTGTGATCCACACAGTCAAAGGCTTTGGCATAGTCAAAAGCAGAAATAGATGTTTTTCTGGAACTCTCTTGCTTTTTTCATGATCCAGCGGATGTTGACAATTTGATCCCTGGTTCCTCTGCTTTTTCTAAAACCAGCTTGAACATCAAAAAATTCACGGTTCACATAAATGCTGAAGCCTGGCTTGGAGAATTTTGAGCATTACTTTACTCCCCCCCCCCAGCGTGTGAGATGGGTTCTATTGTGCAGTAGTTTGAGCATTCTTTGGCATTGCCTTTTTTTTAGGATTGGCTACTCCATTTCTTATGAGGGATTCGTGCCCACAGTAGTAGATATAATGGTCACCTGAGTTAAATTCACCCATTCCTGTCCATTTGAGTTCACTGATCCCTAGAATGTTGACATTCACTCTTGCCATCTCTTGTTTGACCACTTCCAATTTACCTTGATTCATGGACCTGACATTCCAGCTTCCTTTGCAATATTGCTCTTTACAGCATTGGACCTTGCTTCTATCACCAGTTACATCCACTCTGGGTATTGTTTTTGCTTTGACTTCATCCCTTCATTCTTTCTGGAGTTATTTCTCCACTGATCTCCAGTAGCATATTGGGCACCTACTGACCTGTGCAGTTCCTCTTTCAGTATCCTATCATTTTGCCTTTTCATACTGTTCATGGGGTTCTCAAGGCAAGAATACTGAAGTGGTTCGCCATTCATTCCCTTCTCCAGTGAACCATATTCTGTCAGATCTCTCCACCATGACCCACCCGTCTTGGGTTGCCCCATGGGAATGGCTTAGTTTCATCGATTTAGAGAAGGCTGTGGTCCTAGTGTGATTAGATTGACTTGTTTTCTGTGAGTATGGTTCCAGTGTATCTGCCCTCTGATGCCCTCTTGCAACACCTACCGTCTTACTTGGGTTTCTCCTACCTTGGGCGTGGGGTATCTCTTCACAGCTGCTCCAGCAAAGTGCAGCCACTACTCCTTAACTTGGACGAGGGGTATCTCCACAGTGCTGCCCTTCCTGACCTTCAACATGGGATAGCTCCTCTAGGCCATCTTGCACCCACGCAGCCACTGCTCCTTCAACATGGGGTTAGTCCTCTCGGCCGTCGCCCCTGGCCTCAGCCATGGGGTTGCTCCTTCCAGCCACCGCCCATGACCTTGGACGTGGGTAGCTCTTCTCGGCTATTCCTGCACCATTACAGCCTGACACTCTTGGCTGCTGCCCCTGACATTGGACGTGGGGTAACTCCTCTTGGCCACTGCCCTTCGGGCATGGGGTCCTCCTGGCTTCTGCTCCTGACCTCGGACGTGGGGTAGCGCCTCTCGGCAGCATTTTGTGCGCTGGTTGCAGCCTCCCATGATTAGTGTGCCTGTTGCAGCCGCCCTCGCTTATGCTTTTACAGTGTCCCACAGGTTTTGGATTGTTGTGTTTTCATTTTCTTTTGTTTGTATGCATATTTTGATTTTTTTTTAAATTCCTTTTTTGATTTTTTGGTTATTCAGCAGCGTGTTGTTCAGCCTGCATATGTTGGAATTTTTAATAGTTTTTTTTTTTTTTTCCCTGTAATTGAGATCTAATCTTACTGCATTGTGGTCAGAAAAGATGCTTGGAATGATTTCATTTTTTTTTTTGAATTTACCAAGGCTAGATTTATGGCCCAGGATGTTATCTATCCTGGAGAAAGTTCCGTGTGTGGTTGAGAAAAAGCTGAAATTCATTGTTTTGGAGTGAAATGTCCTATAGATATCAATTAGGTCTAATTGGTCTATTGTATCATTTAAGGTTTGTGTTTCCTTGTTAATTTTCTGTTTAGTTGATCTATCCATAGTTGTGAGTAGGGTGTTAAAGTCTCCCACTATTATTGTGTTATTTTTAATTTCCCCTTTCAGACATGTTAGCATTTGTCTTACATATTGCAGTGCTCCTATGTTGGATGCATATATATTTATAATTATTATATATTCTTCTTGGATTGATCCTTTGATCATTATGTAGTGTCCTTCTTTGTCTCCTTTCGCAGTCTATTTTTTAAAGTTTATTTTATCTGAGTATTGCTACTCCTGATTTCTTTTTATCTCTATTTGTGTAGAATATCTTTTTCCAGCCCTTCACTTTTAGTCTGTATGTGTCCCTTGTTTTGAGTTGGGTCTCTTGTAGACAACATATATAGGGGTCTTGTTTTTACATCCATTCAGCCAGTCTTTCTCTTTTGGTTGAGGCATTCAACCCATTTATGTTTAAGGTAATTGTTGATAAGTATGATCCCGTTGCCACTTACTTTATTGTTTTGAGTTGGAGTTTATACACCCTTTTTGTGTTTCTTGTCTAGAGAAGTTCCTTTAGCATTTGTTGAAGAGCTGGTTTGGTCGTGCTGAATTCTCTCAGCTTTTGCTTGTCTGTAAAGCTTTTGATTTCTCCTTCATATTTGAATGAGATCCTTGCTGGCTACAGTAATCTGGGCTGTAGGTTATTATTATTATTTTTTTTTCTTCACTTTAAGTATGTCCTGCCATTCCCTCCTGGCCTGAAGAGTTTCTATTGAAAGCTCAGTTGTTATCCTTATGGGAATCCCCTTATATGTTATTTGTTGCTTTTTTCCCTTGCTGCTTTTAATATTTGTTCTATGTGTTTGATCTTTGTTAATTTGATTAATATGTGTCTTGGGGTTTTTCACCTTGGGTTTATCCTGTTTGGGACTCTCTGGGTTTCTTGTACTTGGGTGACTATTTCCTTCCCCATTTTAGGGAAGTTTTCAACTATTATCTCCTCATGTATTTTCTCATAGTCTTTCTTTTGTCTTCTTCTTCTGGGACTCCTATAATTCAAATGTTGGGGCATTTAACATTGTCCCAGAGGTCTCTGAGATTTACCTCATTTCTTTTATTTCATTTTTCTTTTTCCCTCTCTGATTCATGAATTTCTACCATTTTATCCTCTACCTCACTAATTCTATCTTCTGCTTCCATTATTCTACTATTTGTTCCCTCCAGGGTGTTTTTTTTTTTTTTTTTTTTTTATATATCAGTTTTTGCATTATTCATTATATATTGGCTCTTTTTTTAATTTCTTCTAGGTCTTTGTTAAACCTTTCTTGCATCTTCTCAATCCTTGTCTCCAAGCTATTTATCTGTGATTCCATTTTGTTTTCAAGATTTTGGCTCATTTTCACAATCATTATTCAGAATTATTTATCAGGTAGATTCCCTATATCTTCCTCTTTTGTTTGGTTTGGTGGGCCTTTATCCTGTTCCTTTACCTGTTGGGTATTCCTCTGCCTCTCCATCTTGTTTATATTGCTGTGTTTGGGGTGGCCTTTCTGTATTCTGGCAGTTTGTGGTTCCTCTTTATTGTGGAGTTTCCTGACTATGGATGGGGTTGTATGGGTGGCTTATCAAAGTTTCCTGGTTAGGGAAGCTTTTGTTGGTGTTCTGGTGGGTGGAGCTGGACTTCTTCTCTCTGGAGTGTAATGAAGTGTCCAATAATGAGTTATGAGATGTCTGTGGATTTGGAGTGACTTTGGGCAGCCTGTATATTGAAGCTCAGGGCTATGTTCCTGTGTTGCTGGAGAATTTACATGGTATGTCTTGCTCTGGAACTTGTTGGCTCTTGGGTGGTGCTTGGTTTCAGTGTAGGTATGGAGTCATTTGATGAGCTCCTGTCAAGTAATGTTCCCTTGAGTCAGGATTTATCTGGTGTTCCCATGATTTTGACTTAAGCCTCCTGCTTCTGGTTTTGGTCTTATTTTTACAGTAGCCTCAAGACTTCTCCATCTGTACAGTACCATTGATAAACCATCTAGGTTAAAGATGAAAAGTTTCTCCACAGTGAGGGACACACAGAGAGGTTCACAGAGTTTCATAGAGAAGAGAAGAGGGAGGAGGGAGATAGAGGTAACCAGGATGAGATGAAGTGGAATCAAAAGAGGAGAGAGCAAGCTAACCAGTAATCAATTCCTTATGTGCACTCCACAGTCTGGACCGATCAGAGATGTTCATGGAATCATACAGAGAAGAGAAGAGGGAGGAAGGAGACAGAGGTGGCCAGGCAGATAAAGAGGGGAATCAAAAGGAGAGAGACAGATCAAGCCAGTAATCAGTTCCCTAAGTGTTCTCCACCATCCAGAACACACAAAAAAATTCACATATTTGGGTAGAGAAAAGAAGGGGGAGGGAGGAGATAGAGACTACCTGGTGGAGAAAAAGGAGAGTCAACAGTTGGAGAGAGCAGTCAAGCCAGTAATCTTGCCCTCAAGTAAAAATGGGTACTCAAGATTGGATTCTTAAAGGTACAAAATTGAAAAGAAATACCAAAAAGCAAAGATTAAAAATGTAGAGTAGACATTGCATTTTCAAAAATACAATATTAAAGAAAAAGAGGAAAAAAAAAAAAAAAAAAGTTACAAAAGTTGTAATATATATGTATATATATGAAGTTTACTTTAAAAAATAGGGTCTCTCTTTTTTTTTTTTTTTTTTTTTTAATTAATAGTAGGTTAAAAATGAAAGTTAAAGGAGTAATAGAGAACTTAAAATTTTTTTAAAAATTAAAAATATAAAGAATGATAGTAAAAATAGTAAAAATATATCTAGGACTTTCTCTGGTGTTTTTGTAGGCAGTGTGGGGTCAGTTCATTTTCAGATAGTTCCTTGATCCAGCTTATATTTCTCAAGATCTATAGACCCCTTCCTATGTAGTCAGTTCTATCTACAGGGTTTTAGTCTATTGCACCTGTCACTTCCAAGGAGGGTCCCTCTGTTTTAGCTTCTTCTGTTTGCTGTTCTCTTCAGTGTCTAATTTCTGCCCTGGCACAAGGGGGCGGTGTTGGACACTTTTTTTAGTCTCACTTGTTCAGTCATGCTGTGGGAAAGGAGCAACGCTGTTAACAAATAACACTGGCGTGTGTTCACAGTTTCTTGGCCACACTGGGTTTGCCCCTGCTCACGTTGTTTGTGCTTTCCCTGTCTATACTGCTTAGGCTCTAGAATGCTCTGCCTGCAACTCTCTGAGCCTGGCCCTGGGTTGTATGCACTTCGAAGGTCTAAGCCACTCAGGTTCAGGTATTCGGGTAGTCCTCAGAGGTTCAGACTCAGTTTGGCCTGCTTTTTGTGCCCTTCCCAGGACTGAGCAGCTCAGGTGACCAGGTGTTTGGGAAGCATGGTCACTGCGACTTATCTCCTCCCCGGTCTCTGCTGCTTGGTTTTCTGGGTGTACAACCGGCTCACCTTCTCAGGCAGATGTTTACCGTCCAGAATCCCAAGAAGTCTTGGTTAGCAATGAAGCCTGCTTGCAGTTTGGTAGATAATGCCTCCCTGGGGGCAGTGATTGCCCCCTTCCGGCTCTGGCTGCCCTCGCCTGCCTGTCTCCAGAGGGGGAAGGGCCAGTCTGCAGTGGGCTAGCTCTGCTCAGTCCTTTGTTCTGTGAGCCGGCCTGATGGTGTCTTAGGTTAGGGCTTTTCATGTAGCTCTAGTCAGTTCTTTGTTCTGTCAGCAGGCCTGGCAGTGTCTTAGGTTATGGCTTTTTGCATAGTAGTTATCCCACAGTCTGGTTTGCTATCCCAAGTTAATTCCCTCAGATTGCATTCAGGCTGGGTCCTTATTCTAAGCAATGCAGCCCACCTCTCCCTGCCCAGCCCCCACTTGCTAGTGGTGAATGCAGGTGTCTGCACTGCTTCTCCGCGGGGGGAGTTACTGTTGGACACATAATCTGTGGGTTTTAATTATTTATTTATTTTTCGTCCAGGTTATGTTGCCTTCTGTGGTTTCAAGGCTTGCCACAGACTCAGCAGTGAGAGTGTTTCCTGGTGTTTGGAAACTTCTCTTTTTTTAAGACCCCCTTCCTGGGATGGAGCTCCGTTGCTACCTCTTTTGTCTCTCTTTTTATCTTTTATATTTTTCCTACCTCCTTTTGAAGACAATGGGCTGCTTTTTTTGGGTGCCTGATGCCCTCTGCCAGCATTCAGAAGTTGTTTTCTAGAATTTTCTCAGCTTTCAAATGTTCTTTTGATGAATTTGTGGAGGAAAAAGTGGTCTCCTTGTCCTATTCCTCTGCCATCTTAGGACCGCCCCCTGGATTATTTACTTAAAATAGCAATCCAGAAGTGAAGTTTATGAATCAAAGAACATGAATGCTTATATCTGTTGACATACACTTTCAAAATGCTTTTGGTTTTATTTGACCTTGACTGAATTTACAGCTTTCAAAATTACGAAGATATATTAATAATACTAGTCAGAACTCTATGATTATTATTGCCCATCATGGGGTTTTGATAGTGGGAAGTAAGGGAAATTGTCTTCTCTTTATGTTCTATTCTGTGATTTAAATAAGGATAAGGGTTCCCTCAGGACTCGTACTGTCAAATGATGTCTTATATATGGGTAGTTTTCTTAGTCATAGTGTAGGACAGTGTCTTCCCTGCAATAGGGTGGACAGCATTCTCTTGGGTATTTTTCTATAGGCAGTTGGACTAATTTATTTATTTAGGTGCAATACCCTGTTGTTTAATTCAGCTGTACATTTCACAGTAACCCTTTCCTGCAGTAGAAAAGGAAGAAAGAAAAAGGCAGAAATGGTGTAATACATGGTTGACTGGATACATGATTGTCATCAAGTCAATGCTAATAAAAATAGATTAATTGCTTATTACTTTTTTGTGATCCAAGAACTGATGGTTTAGAGTTGGTGGTTGCAGGGTTTTGTGTGTGTGTGTGTTTTTTTTTTTTTTTTTTTTTTTTTAAAGTATCTGTTTTGAGCTGGAGAATTTAAATACCATATTTGGTTCTCATATGCCTGCCTTATTACCTTACATCAGACTGTTGGAGGATTTGTGTATTTTTGCTTATCCTTATATGGCTACCTGGAAAATCTGTCTGGCTGGAATTAGAAGCCCTGTAGCATTTGCAGGAAGTGTGGCTTTAGGAGAAAGCTGTGGTTTGTGTAATTAGGTTTTCTCACTGCCAGAATTTGTTTCATAGAAAGGTGGTGATTTGGAGAATGATCTTTGTTGACTATAAAATCGCCAGCATTTTATATCTCTTCATTGTATATCTGTTCATATACCAAATTCCTTTCCTTCTGTTATTACAGAGTTCTCCTAAAAAGGAATGAAATCTGTATAGTAACTCACTGTACTGAGTTAATAATGATAGTGATTAAGGCAGGGAAGTGTAAACTGCAATAAATCGGTCTGTGTACTTTTAAATTCTTAGTACAAACTTAATCTGAAATTTTATGGAACATAAAACACACCTATATTAGACTAGTACTTGTCACAAATATTTAGCTTTGATATTTGCTTGTGTTGTAACAATGTGATTTGTTTCAAGGAAGGCTTTTGCTTTTAGGCCCGCCTAAAGCTGCCATAGGAGAAGGCAATGGCACCCCACTCCAGTACTCTTGCCTGGAAAATCCCATGGATGGAGGAGCCTGGTAGGCTGCAGTCCATGGGGTCGCTAGGAGTTGGACATGGCTGAGCGACTTTACTTTGATTTCTCACTTTCATGCATTGGAGAGGGAAATGGCAACCCACTCCAGTGTTCTTGCCTGGAGAATCCCAGGGACGGGGGAGCCTGGTGGGCTGCCATCTATGGGGTCACACAGAGTCAGACACGACTCAAGTGACGTAGCATAGCAAAGCTGCCAGAACAACCTAAAGTACCTGTTACCTTATTTTCCCTTCAGCACTCATTTCCTATAGGCACATTTGGTCACAAGACACTGACTGATACTTTTTTGGAAACACTTTGTACTATTCAACTTCATATTTTATTTGCATGGACATTTTTAAATGAAAATAATCTTTTTTCTTTTGGTATAGGCTATGGGATTCATATGAATCATTGATTCTTCACTATAACTTTTTCTTACCAAGTCTTAAAGTTCCAGGAGGCTTTTATTGCTTGTGGCATGTTTCTTTGTTTCACTATCATAGAACTTCAGAATGGGGAAGGACTGAAGACATCATCTAGAAAAATCTGCCCTGTGTATGAACTCTTAAAATAATCAACAGGTTTTCTTGCTCTTACTCTGAAATTAAGAAGGACAGAAAAGAATTATGAGCCATTTACATACTCGTGGATGTCATTAAGTAAATAGACAGCCTAATTAGCATGAGATAACAAGTATGGTAAAGCATTATTTTGTTATTCATTATGCTTAGTGTTTAACCTGTGCCTTTTACTTTGATAGATCTTGGGCAAGTGTCTGTTTAGGAAAAAGTTTCTAATCCATTGAATATTAGTTTCTTCATTTGTTAATCTGGAATGAAAATAATAGCAGCTCATAAGTTTTTATGGTAAATAATGCAAGCATGTATAGTGCCAGGTCCATAAAAAATACTTAGTCAATAATAATTATTGTGTTATCATTGAGAGTAAGATTAAATTTGGTACAAAGCAGAAAGGGATTTTTGCATATAAAATTTTGCAGTCCATTGCTAGCACACCCTAAGCTGAAACTCCAGTACTTTGGCCACCTCATGCGAAGAGTTGACTCATTGGAAAAGACTCTGATGCTGGGAGGGATTGGGGGCTGGAGGAGAAGGGAACGACAGAGGATGAGATGGCTGGATGGCATCACTGACTCGATAGGCATTAGTCTGAGTGAACTCCGGGAGTTTGTGATGGACAGGGAGGCCTGGCATGCTGCGATTCATGGGGTTGCAAAGAGTCGGACACGACTGAGTGACTGAACTGAACTGAAAGCAGGATCTGTGTCCCTTTATTTCCCTTTAAGGACACTCCTAATTCACCTATTTCTCTGCAGCAGAAAGGAGGTCAGATTTTGATTAAGGGTTGGCTAGATTCCATGGCTTAAATTGTCTGCTAGTATGAAATTCACAATCTTGTAATTATAGTTTTTAAATTCCACAAGACTATAAATAATATCTGTATTTTATTTTAATTTTACTGGTACTAAGGTAAGAACAATGGCCTTAAGGTCCAGTGGGTACTTAGGAACTGTATTTTATTTTATTTTTTTTGCACAGAAAGATATACCTTTCTCTTTTTATTCAGTACTACTGAAAAATAATTCACATACAACACTGTATACATTTAAGGCATACAGCATAATGTTTAACTTACATAATCATGAAGTTATTACTACAATATACAAAAAAGATTTTCATGACTCCAGATAACCACGATGGTATGATCACTCAAATAGAGCCAGACATCCTGGAATGTGAAGTCAAGTGGGCCTTAAAAAGCATCACTATGAACAAAGCTAGTGATGGTGATGGAATTCCAGTTGAGATCTTTCAAATCCTAAAAGATGATGCTGTGGAAGTGCTGGACTCAATATGTCAGCAAATTTGGAAAACTCAGCAGTGGCTACAGGACAGGAAAAGGTCAGTTTTCATTCCAACCCCAAAGAAAGGCAATGCTAAAGAATGTTCAAACTACTGCACAATTGCACACATTTCAAACACTAGCAAAGTAACGCTCAAAATTCTCCAAGCCAGGCTTCAACAGTACATGAACCGTGAACTTCTAGATGTTCAAGATGGATTTAGAAAATTCAGAGGAGCCAGAGATCAAATTGCCAATATCCGTTGGATCATCGAAAAAGGAAGAGTTCCAGAAAAAACATCTACTTCTGCTTTATTGACTATGCCAAAGCCTTTGACTGTGTGGATCACAACAAATTGGAAAATTCTTAAAGATATGGGAATAACAGATCACTTTGCCTGCATCCTGAAAAATCTGTATGCAGGTCAAGAAGCAACAGTCAGAACTGGACATGGAACAACAAACTGATTCCAAATTGGGAAAGGAGTACGTTAAGGCTGTATACTGTCACTCTGCTTATTTAGCTTACATGCAGAACACATCACATGAAATGCCAGCCTGGATGAAGCCCAAGCTGGAATCAAGATTGCCAGGAGAAATATCAATAACCTCAGATATGCAGATGACACCACACCTACGGCAGAAAGCAAAGAACTAAAGAGCCTCTTGATGAAAGTGAAATGTGAGAGTGAAGAAGTTGGCTTAAAACTCAACATTCAGAAAACTAAGATCATGGCAACTGGTCCCATCACTTCATGGCAAATAGACAGGGAAACAATGGAAACAGTGACAGACTTTTTTTTGAGGGGGAATGGGGCTCCAAAATTACTGCAAATGGTGACTGCAGCCATGAAATTAAAGGACGCTTGCTCATTGGAAGAAAAGCTAAGACAAACCTAGACAGCATATTAAAAAACAGAGACATTACTTTGCCAAAAATGTCCACCTAGTCAAATCTGTGGTTTTTCCAGTAGTCATGTATGGATGTGAGAATTAAACTGTAAAGAAAGCTGAGCACTGAAGCATTGTGGCCTTTGAACTGTGGTGTTGGAAAATACTCTTGAGAGTCCCTTGGACATCAAGGAGATCCAACCAGTCCATCCTAAAGGAAATCAGTCCTGAATATTTATTGGAAGGACTGATGCTGAAGCTGAAACTCCAATACTTTGGCCACCCGATGCAAAGAACTGACTCATTAGAAAAGACCCTGATGCTGTGAACGATTGAAGATAGGAGGAGAAGGGGGCCGCAGAGGATGAAATAGTGGATCATTAACTCGATGGACAGGAGTTTGAACAAGCTCCAGGAGTTGGTGATGGACAGGAAAGCCTGGCATGCTGAAGTCCATGGGGTCTCAAAGAGTGAGACAGGATTGAGTGACTTAATTGAACTGATTGCTACAATAAGTTTAGTGAATATCCATAATCTCATATGGAATCAAACTTAATGAAATAGAAAAAAAAAATGATTTCTCTGAGAAGAGAACTCTTGAAATTTAATGTCATAACAACTTTCATATATAATATATAGCTGTGTTATTCATATTTCTTAGTTGTATTACATTATGTTCCTAGAGCTCATTTATCTTACAACTGGAAGTTTCTACTTTTTAATTACTGCTGCTGGTAAGTCACTTCAGTCGTGTCTGACTTTGTGCGACCCCATAGACGGCAGCCCCATCCCTGGGATTCTCCAGGAAGACCACTGAAGTGGGTTGCCATTTCCATCTTCAATGCATGCAAGTGAAAAGTGAAAGTGAAGTCGCTCAGTCGTGTCTGACCCTCAGTGACCCCATGGACTGCAGCCTTCCAGGCTCCTCTGTCGGTGGAATTTTTCCAGGCAAAAGTACTGGAGTGGGGTGCCATTGCCTTCTCTGACTTTTTGACTACCTTTATCCATTTCTTTCTCCTTCCAACCTCTGCCTCTGGTAAACACAGATCTGATCTCATTTTCTGTGTTTGTTTGTTTAGTTTTGAAGTATAATTGACCTATGACACTATGTTAGTTCCTAGTATGCAACACAGTAATTCAGTATTTCTATACCTTTCAAAATGATCACCATGATGATAAGTCTAGATACCCTCTGTCACTATACGAAGATATTACATAATAATTGACTATATTCCCCACAATGTACTTTTCATACCATTAATTCTTTTATTTTGTAACTGAATTTTCCTACCTCTTAATCTCCCACACCTATTTCTCTCCTCTCCCAGCTTTCCCTCCTCTCTGCCTCTTTGTTCTCTTTATCTGTGACTTTATTTCTCTTTCATTATGTTTGTTCATTTGTTTTTTAGGTTGGATATTTAGATGAAATCATATAGTATTTGAGTTTTTCTGTCTGACTTATTTCATGTAGCACAATACTTTCTAGGTTCATTCATGTTGTTACATATGGCAAGATTGCATTTTTTTCTTATGGCTGAGTACTATTCCAGTGTGTATATATGTCACATCATTTTTATCTATTCATCTATTGATGGACACTTAGGTTGTTTCCATCTCCTGACAATTATAAATAATGCTTCAGTGAGTATGAGGGGTGTATATCTTTTCAAATTAATGTCTTCATTTTCTTTGGCTAAGTATCCAATTGCTGGATTATATGTCCTGTGCTGTGCTGTGCTGTGCTGTGCTTAGTCTCTTTGTCGTGTCCAACTCTTTGTGATTCCGTGGAGTCACGCCAGGGTCCTCTGTCCATGTAATTCTCCAGGCCAGAATACTGGAGTGGATTGCCATGCCCTCCTCCAGAGGATCTTCCCAACTCAGGGATCAAACCCAGGTCTCCCGCATTGCAGGCGAATTCTTTACTGTCTGAGTTACCAGGGATGCCATGGTTGTTCTATTTTTAATATTTTAAGAAAACTCACAATTATTTTGAGTAGTGACAACACCAATTTATATTCCCAAAGTTATTTGCATGAGATTTCCCTTTCTGCACATCCTTGCCAATACTTGTTATTTGTGGTCTTTTGGATAATAACCATTCTAACAGGTATGAGGTGATATTGGTTTTGATTTCCTTGATAATTAGTGATGTTGAGCATCTTTTCATGTGCCTGTCTATGTGTATGTTTCTTCGGGAAAAATTGTTTACTCAGGTCATCTGCTGATTTTTAATCAGCTTTTCTTTTTTTGATGTTGAGGTGTTTCAGTGTATTGTATATTTTATATATTAACACTTTACTGGCTATACTGTTTGTAATCTTCCATTAAATAGGCATATTTTCATTTTGTTTAGTTTCCTTCACTGTGCAGAAGCTTTTTAGTTTAACTTAGTCCCATTTGTTTATTTTTGTATTTCTTTCCCTTGCCTGAAGAGACATATCCAAAAAATTCTGCAAAGACTGATGTCAAAGAGCATATTGCCTATACTTTCTCATAGAAGTTTTATGGTTTCAAGTCTTACATTTAAGCCTTTAATCCATTTTGAGTTTATTTTTTATATATGATGTGATAAAATAGTTTGGTTTCTTTGTTTTGCATGTAGCTGTACAGTTTTACCAGCACCATTTATTGAAGAGGCTTTCTTTTCCCCCATTGTATATTGTTGCCTTTTTATCATAGGTTAATAGACCGTTTAATGTGTTCCTTTCTGGTCTCTCAATTTGGTTCCAAAAATCAATCTGTCTGCTTTTGTACTGGTACCATACTGTTTTCATAACTGTAGCTTTATATTATAGTTTGAAATCAGAGGTTTTGGTACCTCCAGCTTTGTTCTTCTTTCCCAATATTGTTTTGGCATTTGAGTTCTTTTGTTTCCATAGAAATTATAGAATTATTTGTTTTAGTTCTGTGAAAAATACCATTAGTATTTTGGTAGGGACTGTACTGAGTATTTAGATCACCTTAGATAGTATCTTCATTTCAACAATACTAATTCTTCCAATCTGTGGACACAGTGTATCTTTCCATCTGTTTTGTCATCATAAATTTCTTTTATCAGTGTCATAGTTTTCTGAGCACAGGTGTTTTATCTTCTTACTTAGGTTTATTAGTTTTGTTTTGTTTTTTTGATGTGATGGTAAATGGGATTGCTTTCTTAATTTTTCAGATATTTTGTCTTTAATGTATAAAAATATAATAGATCTCTATATATTAATTTTGTGTCCTGCAACTTTACCATCTTTACTGATGAGTTCTAGAAGTTTTATGGTGACATCTGTAGAATTTTCTATATGTAGTATCATGCCATCTGTAAACAGTGACGATTTTGCTACTTTCTTACCAATGTGGATTCTCATTTCTTTTAATTAATTCACTTTAATTAAAGGATTATTATTTTACAATATTGTGATGGTTTTTGCCATACATTGAAATGAATCAGCCATGGATGAACATGTGTCCCCCCATCCTGAAACCCCTCCCAACTCCCTCCCTATCCCATCACTCAGGGTTGTCTCAGAGCAGGGCTTTGAGTGCCTTGCTTCATGGATTGAACTTCCACTGGTCATCTATTTTACATATGATAATATACATGATTCAGTGATATTTTCTCAAATCATCTCACCCTTGTCTTCTTCCACATAATCCAAAAGTCTTGTTCTTTTCATCTGTATCTCTTTTGCTGACTTGCATATAGGATCATCATAACTATCTTTCTAAATTCCATATATATGTATTAATATTCTGTATTGGTGTTTCTCTTTCTGACTTACTTCACTTTGTATAATAGGCTCCAATTTGATACACCTCATTAGAACTGACTCAAATGCATTCTTTTTTTTTTTTTTTTTTATAGCTGAATAATACTACATTGTGTACATGTACCATACTTCCTTATTCATTTGTCTGCCGATGGATATCTAGGTTGCTTCCATTTTCTGGATATTGTAAACTGTGCTTCAATGAAACTTGGGGTACATGTGTTTCTTTCAGTTCTTGTTTCCTTGGTCTGTATGTCCAGTAGTGGGATTGCTAGGTCATATAGCAGTTCTGTTTCCAGTTTTTTTAAGGAATGTTCTCCATAATGGCTGTACAAGTTTACATTTCCACTAATAGTGTAAGAGGGTTCCCTTTTCTCTACACCGTCTCCAGCATTTATTGTATGTTGACTTTTTGATGGTGGCCATTCTGACTGGTGTGAGATGATACCCCATTGCACTTTTGATTTGCATTTCTCTAATAATGAGTGATGATGGGCTCATTAGAGATAAAACACATCTTTTCATGTGTTTGTTAGCCATCTGTATGTCTTCTTTGGAGAAATGTCTGTTTAGTTCTTTGGCCCATTTTTTGATTGGGTTGTTTGTTTTTCTGGTATTGAGCTGCATGAGCTTCTTGTACATATTGGAGATTAATTCTTTGTTGTTTCATTTGCTATTATTTTCTCCCATTCTGAAAGCTGTCTTTTCACCTTGCTTATAGTTTCCTTCATTGTGCAAAAGCTTTTAAGTTTAATTTAGTCCCATTTGTTTATTTTTATTTCCATTGCTCTGGAAGGTGGTTATTAGCTGATCTTGCTGTGATTTATGTCAGAGAGTGTTCTGCCTATGTTTTCCTCTAAGATGTTAATAGTTTCTGGTTTTACATTTAAATCTTTAATCCATTTTGAATTTATTTTTGTTTTTGGTGCTAAAAAGTGTTCTAGTTTCATTCTTCTACAGATGGTTGACCAGTTTTCCCAGCACTGCTTGTTAAAGAGTTTGTCTTTTCTCCATTGTATATTTTTGCCTCTTTTGTCAAAAATAAGGTATTCATAGGTGCATGGGTTTATCTCTGGGCTTTCCATTTTGTTTCATTGATCTATAATTTTGTCTTTCTTCCAGTACCATACTGTCTTAATGACTGTAGACTTGTCATATAGTCTGAAGTCAGGCAGGTGGATTCCTCCAGTTCCATTGTTCTTTCTCAAGACTGGTTTGGCTATTTTAGTTTTTTTTGTGTGTTTTCAAATAAATTGTGAAATTTCTTGTTCTAGTTCTCTGGAAAATTGTTAGCTTGATAGGGATTTCATTGAATCTATCAATTGCTTTGGGTAGTATACTCATTTTCACTGTATTGATTCTTCCAATCCATGAACATGATGTATTTTACTCCATCTATTTGATTTGTGTCATCTTTGATTCTTTCATCATTGTTTTATAGTTTTCTATATATGGGTCTTTTTTTTTTCTTTAGGTAAATTTGTTTCTAAATATTTTATTCTTTTTGTAGCAATGGAGAATAACATTGTTTGCTTTATTTCTCTTTCTGTTTTTTTCATTATTAGTGTATAGGAATGTAAGGGATTTCTGTGTATTAATTTTATATCCTGCAAATTTACTATATTCTTTGATTAGCTCTCATAATTTTCTGGTGGTTTCTTTAGGGTGTTTTATATAGAGGATCATGTCATCTGCAAACAATGAGTTTTTCTTTTCCAATCTGGATTCTTTTATTATTTTTTTCTTCCGTGATTGTTGTGACTAGGACTTCCAATACTATGTTGATTAGTAGTGCTCAGAGTGGGCACCCTTGTCTTCTTCCTGCTTCTACAGGACATGCTTTCAATTTTTTAACATTCAGGATAATGTTGGCTGTTTCCTTTGTTGTATATAGCTTTTATTATGTTGAGGTTGTTCCTTCTATGCCTGCTTTATGGAGAGGTTTTTTTTTTTTTTATCGTAAATGGATGTTGAACTTTGTCAGAGTCTTTCTCTACCTCTATTGGGATAATCATATGGTTTTTATCTTTCAATTTGTTAATATGATGTATCACATTGATTGATTTGTGAATATTGAAGAATCCTTGCATCCCTGGGATAAAGTCCACCTGGTCATGATGTATGATGCTTTTGATATGTTGTTGGATTCTGTTTGCTAGAATTTTGTTGAGGATTTTTGCATATATGTTCATAATTGCTATTGGCCTGTAGTTTTGTCTTTTTGTGGCATCTTTGTCTGGTTTGGTTATCAGGGTGATGGTGGCCTCAAAGAGTGAATTTGTGAGTTTACCTTCCTCTGCAATTTACTGGAGAAATTTGAGAAGGATAGGTGTTAGATCTTCTCTAAAGTTTTTGGTAGAATTCGCCTGTGAAGCCATCTGATCCTGTTTTTTTTTCCTCTTGGAAGGTTTTTGAGTGCAGTTTGGATTTCCATGATTGTGACTTGTCTGTTTGGATTTTCTATTTCTTCCTGGTTCAGATTTGGAGGTTTATGCTCTTCTAAGAATTTGTCTATTTCTTCCAAGTTGTCCTTTTTTTGGCACATAGTTGCTGAAAGTAGTCTCTTATGATCCTTTGTATTTCTCTGTTGTTTGTTGTAATTTCTCCATTTTCATTTCTAATTTTGTTGATTTGATTCTTCTCCCTTTTTTTCTTGATGAGTCTCAATAATGGTTTGTCTCTTTTATTTATCTTCTGAAAGAATCAGCTTTTAGTTTTGTTGATCTTTGTTGTAGTCTCCTTCGTTTTTCATTTATTTCTGCTCTGATTTTTATGACTTCTTTCCTTCTACTAACTTTGGAATTCTTTATTTTTTTTTTCTTTTTCTAGTTACTTTAAGTGTCAAGTTAGATTGTTTATTTGATGTTTTTCTGGTATTACACAAAATTTTTATTATATTGGACCTCCCTCTTAGCACCGCTTTAACTGAGTCCCATAGGTTGTCATGTTTTCATTTTCTTTTTTTCTATGCATATTTTCATTTCCTTTTTGATTTCTTCTCTGATCTGTTGGTTATTCAGAAGCATTTTGTTTAGCCTCCATACATTGATAGTTTTCTTCCTGTAGTTGACATCTAGTCTTACCACTTTGTGATTTAAAAAAAAAAAAAAAAAAAAATTCCTGGCAATGGCTTCAGTTTTTTAAATTTACCAAGACTAGGTTTATGGCTCACGATGTAATCTGTCCTAGAGAATGCTCCATATGCCAAAACAAATTCATTGTTTTGGCATGATATGTTCTGTAGATATCAATTTGGTCTACCTGTTCCATTGTATGACTTAAAGCTTGTGTTTCCTTGCTAATTTTCTGTTTGGTTGATGTATCCATAGGTGTGAGTGGTCTATTAAAATCCCCAACTACTGTGTTACTGTTGATTTCCTCTTTTATGGTTGTTAGCCTCTGCCTTACATTTTGAGGTGCTTCTATGTTGGGTGCATATATTTTTATAATTGTTATATCTTCGATTGTTTCTTTAGTTATTATGTACTGTCCTTCTTTGTCTCTTACAATGGTCTTTATTTCAAGGTGTATTTTATCAGATATGATTATTGCTACTCCTGCTTTCTTTTGGTCTCCATTTGCATGAAATATATCTATACATCCCTCACTTTCAGTCTCTATGTGGCCCTAGGTTTGAGGTGAGACTCTTGTAGACAGCATATATAGGGGTCTTGTTTTTATATCCATTTGGCCAGTTTTGTCTTATGGTTGGGATATTTAACCCATTTGCATTTAAGGTAATTATTGATAAGTATGATCCCACTAACATTTACTTTGTTGTTTTGTGTCTGTTTTCATAAACCTTTTCTGTTTTTCCTGTCTAGTGAAGATCCTTTAGCAGTTATTGAAGAGCTGGTGTGGTGATGCTGTATTCGCTCAGATTTTCTTGTCTGTAAAGCTTTTGATTTCTCCTTCATACCTGAATTGGATCCTTGCTGGGTAGAATAATCTTTGTTCTAAGTTTTTCTCATTAATTACTTTAAGTATGTACTGCCATCCCCTTCTGGCCTGAAGGGTTTTTGTTGTAAGATCAACTGGCTTCCTTATGGGGATCCCCTTGTGTATTATTGGTTGCTTTCCTTTGCTGCTTTTTAATATTTGCTCTTTGTGTTTAATTTTCGTTAGTTCGATTAATACGTGTCTTGGGGTGTTTTGCCTTAGGTTTATCCTGTTTGGGACTCTGCGTTTCTTGAACTTGGGTGGCTATTTCCTTCCCCATTTTAGGGAATTTACAACAATTATCTCCTCAAGAGTTTTCTCATGCCCTTTCTTTTTGTGTTCTACTTTTGGAACACCTATGATTTGAACTGGGCTTCCCTCATAGCTCCAATCCGTAAAGATTCTGCCTGAAATGTAGGCGACTGGCTTGTTTCCTGGGTCGGGAAGATCCCCTGGAGAAGGAAATGGCCATCCACTCCGGTATTCTTGCCTGGAAAATCCCATGGACAGAGGAGCCTGGTGGACTACAGTTCATGTGGTCACAAGAGTTGGACATGACTTAGTGACTAAACTACCACCACCATGATTTGAATGTTGGGGCACTTAACATTGTCCCAGAGGTCTCTGAGGTTGTCTTCATTTTTTAAAATTCTTTTTTATTTTTATACTCTGTGCTTCATTTATTTCCACCATTCTATCTTTCACCTCACTTATCCTCTCTTCTGCCTCAGTTATTCTACTGTTGTTTCCCTCCAGAGTGCTTTCAATCTCTGTTATTACATTGTTTATTATTGATTGGCTCTTCTTTATTTCTTCTAAATCTTTTTTAAACATTTCTTGCATCTTCTCAATCCTTATCTCTAGTCTATTTATCTGTAACTCCATTTCGTTTTCAAGATTTTGAATCATCTTTACTATCATTATTCTAAATTCTTTTTCAGGTAGACTTTTCTCCTACTCTTTTGTTTGGTTTTGTGGGGTTTTATCATGTTCATTCACTTACTGAATATTTCTCTGCCTTTTCATCTTTTTTACTGCGTTTGGGGTGCCCTTCCTCCAGGCTCTAAGGTCTTGATTCCTCTGAATTGTGGAGTCTGCTTCCTGTAAGTAGAGTTGGGCCAGTGATTTGTAAAGGTTTCCTCACTGGGGGATCTTGTGTCTATATTCTGGTGGGGTGGAGTGGCTCTCTTCTTCCTGGAGTGCAATGAAATGTTCATTAGTGAGTACTGGTGTGTCTATGTTTTTGGTATGGCTTTGGGCAGCCTGTCTTTTAATGTTCAGGGTTGTGTTCCTGTTTTGCTAGAGAATTACCATGCTATGTCTTGACTAGGACTTGTTGGCTCATGCTTGGAGCTTGGTTTCAGTGTAGTTGTAGACTTTTGGGTACGCTCTTGTCTGTTTATGTTCCCTGGCATCAGAAGTTCTCCAAAGTTCTTAAGTTCTGAGTTTGAGCCCCATGCCTCTGGGTTTTGGTCCTCCTCTTACAGTAGCCTCAATACTTCTCCATCCATACAGCCCAGATGATAAACCCCCTAGGTCAATGGTGAACCAACTTTCCACTGCCAGGAACACTGAGAGAGATTTACAGTTATATAGAGAAGAGAAGAGGATGCAGGGAGATAGAGATGACCAGGAGGAGAAAATGGAGAGTGAAAAGGGGAGAGAGCAATAAACCCAGTAATCAAATCACTAAGTGAAAATGGATATTGAAGATTAGATTATTAAAGGTACAAAATTGATAACAAATATCAAAATTAAAGAATTAAAACCTAGAATAGATGTTAGACTCTAAAAAATAACATATAAAAAATTCAAAACAAAATTGATCATTAATATTAAAAATATTTGTATCGAATTTGTCTAAAAATTAAGGGTTTTTTTTAGAAAGGCGATAATAGGCTATGTGGCTCGTGCACAGGGACAACTCAGAGGGATGGTATGGGGAGGGAGGAGGGTTCAGGATGGGGAACACGTGTATACCTGTGGCAGATTCATGTTGATATATGGCAAAACCAAAACAATATTGTAAAGTTAGAAAAATTTAAAAAAAGAAGGAAAATTAAAGGAGTAATAAAGAACTAAAATTTTTAAAAACTTAAAAATTGATAATAGTCCAAATATACCTAGGAATTTCTCTAGAGCAGTTGTGGGCAGTTTGGTGTCAATTCAGTTTTAGATATTCCCTTCTTCCTGCTTGTACTTGTTTTCAAGGTCTTGAATTGCCCCCTTAAATGCAGTCTCAGCATTAACTGTAGGGTTTTAATATGTTGCACTTGTCACCTCCAAGGTGGTGTACCCTTCTTTGTTTATTTTGATTTCCTCTCTTTGTAAGTCTCTTCCGTGTTTTGTTCCCCATCTTGGCGCAATGGGGCCACTGTGGCCACTTACTTAGGCTCAGTTGTTCACTTGTGCTGTGGAGAGGGAGGGACACTGCAAACAAATGCCACTGGCATGTATGGGGAGTGCTTGCAGTGGTGGACTACACTTGGTTTGCCACAGCCTGAGGTGGCATGTATTTCCTGGGTTCACACTGCTCAGGCTGCAGGGTGCTCTGCAAGGGCACTTTCCCAAGTGGGCCCTGTGTTTTGTGCACTTCCCAGGTCCAAGCTGCTCAGGTTCTTGGGTGGTCCCCAAGGGCACAGACCCAGAAGGGGTCTGAGTTTTGTGACCTTTCCAGGTCCAAGCCGCTCAGGCGACTGGATGCTTGGTGAGCTCACTGTCCCAGGTGGGCCATGCATCTTACCCACCTCCCTAATCTCAGCAGCTCGGTTTCCTGGGTACACCAGGAGCACACAGTCCCACATGTGTTGTATATCTCCTCTGGGGAGCTGATCTCAGGTCGTGACACTCCTTCTGGATGTGAACAGTCTAGGATTCCCTGAAGACATGGTTAGCAACTGGCAGCCTGCTCACAGTTTGCTGGGAGATTCAGTCTCTGGGGCTGAGATTGCAGCAGCCCCTTGCCTTTAATCTCTGGTTGTGGCACACCTGCCTCTGTGCCTCCAGGGAAGGAAGGCTGTAAATGGCAGCCAGCTTGCTCTCCTTTGGGATTCACTAAGGCACAATCCTTTGTTCTCTGAGTGTGCTGGGGTCACCATGCAGCTCTGAAAACTTTCCTGGGAAAGGTCCTTTTTTTGGTCTTTCTGTCAATCTCACAGTTTGGGTTGCTATGTCACATTAGGTCCCTCAGATTGTCCTAAGGACATTCAAACCCAGTCCTTCCCCTAAGGACTGATGATGCAACACATGCCTCCCTGCGAATCCCCCAGTTGCTGGTGGTGGACGTGAGCCTCTGGGCTGGTTCTCTGCTGGCATTTGTGGTTAGGCACATATTCTGTTCCCCCCCACCCTCAGTCATGTTGCCCTCTGAGATACCAAAATTTCCCACAGACATACCTGGAGAGTTTCCTACTGTGTGGAAACTTCTCCTGCTTCACGACCCAGTCCCCAGGATAGGTCTCTTGTCCCTAAATCCTTTGTCTCTCTTTTCATATTTTGTATTTTGCCATACCTCCTTTCAAAGAGATTGGGCTGCCTTTCTGGGTGCCTGGTGTTTTTCTCCAGCATTCAGAAGTTGTTTTGTGGAAGTTGCTCAGCATTCAAATGATCTTTTGATCAATTTTTTGGGAAAAAGTGGTCTTCCTGTCCTGTTGTGCCACCATCTTGGAACCCCCTCCCACCTCCAGTGTGAATTCTTTTTACTTCTTTTTTTTTTGGTCTTACTGTTGTCACTAGGATTGCTAGTAGTATGTTGAATAATTGTGGTGAGAATGGGCATGTCTGTCTGTTCCTGATCTAGGAGGAAGTGCTTTCAACTTTTCTCCATTGAATATAATGTCATATGTAGACATATTATATATGGCCTTTATTATGTTGAAGTAGGTTCCCTCTGGGGTCTTCACAGGTGACACAGTGGTAAAGAATCCACCTCTCATTGCAGGAAATATAACAGATATGTGTTCAATCCTTGGGTCAAGAAGATCCCTTGAAGTAGGAAATTACCTTGATGAAACCCACTCAAGTATTCTTTCCTGGAAGATTCCATGGTCAAAGGAGCCTGGCAGGCTATAGTCCATGGGGATGCAAAGGGTTTGACAAGGCTGAGCACACAGGCCATTCCAAGTTCCCTTGATGCCAACTTGCTGGAGAGTTTTTATTATAAATGGATGTTGGATTTTATCAAAAGGTTTTTTGCATCTATTGAGATGATCATATTGTTTTTATTCTTCAATCTCTTAACATCAGATCAGATCAGTCGCTAAGTCGTGTCCGACTCTGCAACCCCATGAACCGCAGCACGCCAGGCCTCCCTGTCCATCACCAGCTCCCGGAGGTCACTCAGACTCGCATCCATCGAGTCAGTGATGCCATCCAGCCATCTCATCCTCTGTCGTCCCCTTCTCCTCCTGCCCTCAATCCCTCCCAGCATCAGAGTCTTCTCCAATGAGTCAACTCTTCGCATGAGGTGGCCAAAATACTGGAGTTTCAGCTTTAGCATCATTCCTTCCAAAGAAATCCCAGGATTGATCTCCTTCAGAATGGACTGGTTGGATCTTCTTGCAGTCCAAGGGACTCTCAAGAGTCTTCTCCAACACCACAGTTCAAAAGCATCAATTCTTCGGCGCTCAGCCTTCCTCACAGTCCAGCTCTCACATCCATACATGACCACAGGAAAGACCATAGCCTTGACTAGGCGAACCTTTGTTGGTAAAGTAATGTCTCTGCTTTTGAATATGCTATCTAGGTTGGTCATAACTTTCCTTCCAAGGAGTAAGCGTCTTTTAATTTCATGGCTGCAGTCACCATCTGCAGTGATTTTGGAGCCCAGAAAAACAAAGTCTGACACTGTTTCCACTGTTTCCCCATCTATTTCCCATGCAGTGATGGGACCAGATGCCATGATCTTCGTTTTCTGAATGTTGAGCTTTAAGCCAACCTTTTCACTCTCCACTTTCACTTTCATCAAGAGGCTTTTTAGCCCCTCTTCACTTTCTGCCATAAGGGTGGTGTCATCTGCATATCTGAGGTTATTGATATTTCTCCCGGCAATCTTGATTCCAACTTGTGTTTCTTCCAGTCCAGCATTTCTCATGATGTACTCTGCATATAAGTTAAATAAACATGGTGACAATATACAGCCTTGACGTACTCCTTTTCCTATTTGGAACCAGTCTGTTGTTCCATGACCAGTTCTAACTGTTGCTTCCTGACCTGCATACAGATTTCTTAAGAGGCAGATCAGGTGGTCTGGTATTCCCATCTCTTTCAGAATTTTCCATAGTTTATTGTGATCCACACAGTCAAAGGCTTTGGCATGGTGTATCATCTCTTAACATGGTGTATCACATTAATTGATTTCATGTGTTGAAAAATATTTGCATCATTGGGATAAATCCTACTTGATCATGGTATATGATCCTCTTAATGTGTTTTTGGGTTCTGTTTACTTAATATGATGAGGATTTCTGTATCTATGTTCACCAGTGATTTGGGCCTATAATTTTGTTTTTTTTCTGTGTGATACATTTGTTTGGTTTTGGTAACCGTGTGAGACTGGCCTCATAGAATGAGTTTGGAAGTTCCTTCCTATGCAGGGTTTTAGAACAATTTTAAAAGGATAGGTTTTACCTCTTGCACATAGATTTGGCAGAATTCACATATAAAGTCATCTAGCCCTGGATTTTTTTTTATTGTTGTTGATAGTATTTTAAATTATTGATTAAATTTCATTACTGTTTTTCTCTGTGTTCATATTTCCTGATTCAGTCTTGGGAGATTCTACATTTCTAGAACATGTTCATTTATTCTAAGCTGTTCATTTTATTAGCTTATAATTGTTCATAGGAATCTCTTATGATACTTACATTTCTGTGGTATTTTTTGCAACTTTTCCTCAGTTATTTCTGACTTTGATTTGGGCCTTCTCCTTTTTCTTGATTTCTTGTTTTTCAGTTGCTCAGCCATGTCCCACTATTTTGCAACCCTATGGACTTCCCCATGTCAGATTTCTCTGTCCTTTACCATTTTTAAGAGCTTGCTCAAACTCCTGTCCATTGAGTCGGTGGTACCATCCAACCATCCCATCCTCTGTCATCCCTTTCCCTTCTTACACTCAATCTTTCCTAGCATCAGGGTCCTTTCCAATGATTTGGCTCTTCACATCAGGTGGCCAAAGTATTGGAGCTTTGGTTTCAGCATCAGTTCCTCCAATGAGTATTCAGGATTGATTTCCTTTAAGATTGACTGGTTTGATATCCTTTCTGTCCAAGGAACTCTCAAGAGTCTTCTCTAACACCACAGTTCAAAAGGATCAATTCTTCGGTGCTCAGCCTTCTTTATAGTCCAAATCTCACATCCATACATAACTACTGGAAAAACAATACCTTTGACAATATTGACCTTTGTCGACAAAGTAATGTCTTTGCTTTTTAATGCACAGTCTAGGTTGGTCACAGCTTTTCTTCCAAGGAGCAAGTGTCTCTTAATTTCATGGCTGCACTCATCATCTGCAGTGATTTTGCTGCCCAAACAAATAAAGTATGCCACTATTTCCATTGTTTCCCCATGTATTTGCCATGAAGTGATGGGACCAGATGCCATTTTTCTTAGTTTTTTGAATATTGAGTTTTTTTTTTTTTTTTTTTTTTTTTTTTACTTTTTTATTGAAGGAGAGTTGCTTTACAGAATTTTGTTGTTTTCTGTCAAACCTCAACATGAATCAGCCATAGGTGTACATATGCTGCTGCTGCTGCTAAGTCACTTCAGTTGTGTCCGACTCTGTGCGACCCCATAGATGGCAGCCCACCAGGCTCCCCCATCTCTGGGATTCTCCAGGCAAAAATATTGGAGTGGGTTGCCGCTTCCTTCTCCAATTAATGAAAGTGAAAATT
Source organism: Tragelaphus eurycerus (assembly GCA_935064755.1). Lineage (NCBI taxonomy): Eukaryota > Metazoa > Chordata > Mammalia > Artiodactyla > Bovidae > Tragelaphus > Tragelaphus eurycerus. The sequence continues at coordinate 10,140,017 of CAKXYN010000046.1, read as the reverse complement.
GAAAGTGAAGTCACTCAGTCTTATCCGACTCCTAGCGACCCCATGGACTGCAGCCTACCAGGCTCCTCTGTCCATGGGATTTTCCAGGCAAGAGTACTGGAGTGGGGTGCCATCAACTTTTCCGATAGATGTACATACATCTCCTCATTTTTGAATCTCCCCCTATCTACATCCCTATCCCACCCTTCTAGATTGATACAGAGCTCCTGTTTGAGTTTTCTGAGCCATACAGCAAATTCCTGTTGGCCATCTATTTTAATATGGTAATGTAAGTTTCTGGATTACTTTCCATACTTCTCAACCTCTCTTCCCCTCTCCCTATGTACATAAGTCTATTCTCTATATTTGTTTCTCCATTGCTGTTCTGTAAGTAAATTCTTCAAAACCATTTTTCTAGTTTCTGTATGTTTGTGTTAAAATACAATATTTCTCTTTCTCTTTCTGACTTACTTCACTTTGTATAATAGGTTCTCACTTCATCCACCTTATTAGAGCTGACTCAAATATGTTCCTTTAATGGATGAGTAATATTCCATTGTGTACCACAACTTCTTTATCCATTCATCTGTCAATGGACATCTAGATTGCTTCCATGTTCTAGCTATTGTAAATAATGCCACAATGAACAATAGGATACATATGGCTTTCAATTTTGTTTTCTTCAGGGTGTATGCCTAGAAGTGGAATTGCTGGTTTTATTTATTTATGGTGGTTTTATTCTTAGTTTTTAAGGAATCTCCATACTGTCTTCCATAGTGGCTGTATCAATTTATATTCCACCTACAGTACAAGAATGTTTCCTTTTCTCCACACTCTCTGCAGCATTTATTGTTTGTAGACTTTTTGATCATGGCCATTAAGACCAGACTGAGGTGATATTTGTAGTTTGATTTGCATTTCTCTAATAAATAGCAATGTTGACCATCTTTTCACGTGTTTGTTCAGAACAGATCAGATCAGATCAGTCACTCAGTCGTGTCCGACTCTTTGCGACCCCATGAATCACAGCACACCAGGCCTCCCTGTCCATCACCAACTCCCGGAGGTCACTGAGACTCACATCCATCGAGTCAGTGATGCCATCCAGCCATCTCATCCTCTGTTGTCCCCTTCTCCTCTTGCCTTCAATCCCTCCCAGCATCAGAGTCCTCTCCAATGAGTCAACTCTTCTCATGAGGTAGGCAAAGTACTGGAGTTTCAGCTTTAGCATCATTCCTTCCAAAGAAATCCCAGGGCTGATCTCCTTCAGAATGGACTGGTTGGATCTCCTTGCAGTCCAAGGGACTCTCAAGAGTCTTCTCCAACACCACAGTTCAAAAGCATCAATTCTTCAGTGCTCAGCCTTCTTCACAGTCCAGCTCTCACATCCATACATGACCACAGGAAAGACCATAGCCTTGACTAGGCGAACCTTTGTTGGCAAAGTGATGTCTCTGCTTTTGAATATGCTATCTAGGTTGGTCATAACTTTCCTTCCAAGGAGTAAGCGTCTTTTAATTTCATGGCTGCAGTCACCATCTGCAGTGATTTTGGAGCCCAGAAAAATAAAGTCTGACACTGTTTCCACTGTTTCTCCATCTATTTCCCATGTAGTGATGGGACCAGATGCCATGATCTTCGTTTTCTGAATGTTGAGCTTTAAGCCAACCTTTTCACTCTCCACTTTCACTTTCATCAAGAGGCTTTTTCATTCCTCTTCACTTTCTTCCATAAGAGTGGTGTCATCTGCATATCTGAGGTTATTGATATTTCTCCCAGCAATCTTGACTCCAGCTTGTGTTTCTTCCAGTCCAGCATTTCTCATGATGTACTCTGCATATAAGTTAAATAAATAGGGTGACCATATACAGCCTTGACGTACTCCTTTTCCTATTTGAAACCAGTCTGTTGTTCCATGTCCAGTTCTTAGCCATCTGTAGGTCTTCTTTGGAGAAATATCTATTTAGGTCTTTGTCCCAGTTTTTAATTAGTTTTTTTTTCTGAGCTCTTTGTATATTTTGGAAATTAATCCTTTGTCAGTTGTTTCATTTGCGATTACTTTCTCCCATTCTGAGGGTTGTCTTTTCACCTTGCTTATTATAGTTTCTTTTGCTGTGCAAAAGCTTTTTAAGTTTCATCAATTTTCACTTGTTTTCTTTTGTTTTTGTTTCCATTACTCTAGGAGGTGGGTCATAGAGGCTCTTGATTTGATTTATATCTTTAAGTGTTTTGCCTATATTTTGCTTTAAGAGTTCTATAATTTCTGGTCTTACATTTGGGTTTTTAATCCATTTTGAGTTTATCTTTTTGTATGTTGTTAGGAAGTGTTCTAATTTCATTCCTTTACATGTAGCTGTCCAGTTTTCCCAGCACCATTTATTAAAGAGGCTGTCTTAACCCAATTTTATATTCTTGCCTTCTCTGTCAAAAATAAGGTACCCATAGGTGCATGGGTTAATTTCTGGGCTTTCTATCTTGTTCCATTGATCTATATTTATGTTTTTTTTTTTTTTTTTTGCCAGTACCATACTGTCTTGATGACTGTAGCTTTGTAGTATAGTCTGAAGTCAAGAAGGTTTATTCCTCCCGCTCCATTCTTCCTTCTCAAGACTGCTTTGGCTATTCAGGGTCTTTTGTGTTTCCATGTGAATTTTGATTTTTTTTTTTGTCGTAGTTTTGTAAAAAATGTTATTGGTAATTTTATAGGGATCACATTGAATGTGTAGATTACATTTGATCAGATCAGATCAGTTGCTCAGTCGTGTCCGACTCTTTGCGACCCCATGAACTGCAGCACGCCAGGCCTCCCTGTCCATCACTAGCTCCTGGAGGTGACTCAGACTCACATTCATCGAGTCAGTGATGCCATCCAGCCATCTCATCCTCTGTCGTCCCCTTCTCCTCCTGCCCTCAATCCCTCCCAGCATCAGAGTCTTCAGTGAGTCAACTCTTCGCATGAGGTGGCCAAAATACTGGAGTTTCAGCTTTAGCATGATTCCTTCCAAAGAAATCCCAGGGCTGATCTCCTTCAGAACGGACTGGTTGGATCTCCTTGCAGTCCAAGGGACTCTCAAGAGTCTTCTCCAACACCACAGTTCAAAAGCATCAATTCTTCAGCGCTCAGCCTTCTTCACAGTCCAGCTCTCACATCCATACATGACCACAGGAAAGACCATAGCCTTGACTAGGCGAACCTTTGTTGGCAAAGTGATGTCTCTGCTTTTGAATATGCTATCTAGGTTGGTCATAACTTTCCTTCCAAGGAGCAAGCGTCTTTTAATTTCATGGCTGCAGTCACCATCTGCAGTGATTTTGGAGCCCAGAAAAATAAAGTCTGACACTGTTTCCACTGTTTCTCCATCTATTTCCCATGTAGTGATGGGACCAGATGCCATGATCTTCGTTTTCTGAATGTTGAGCTTTAAGCCAACCTTTTCACTCTCCTCTTTCACTTTCATCAAGAGGCTTTTTCGTTCCTCTTCACTTTCTGCTATAAGGGTGGTATCATCTGCATATCTGAGGTTATTGATATTTCTCCCAACAATCTTGATTCCAGCTTGTGTTTCTTCCAGTCCAGCATTTCTAATGATGTACTCTGCATATAAGTTAAATAAATATGGTGACAATATACAGTCTTGATGTACTCCTTTTCCTATTTGAAACCAGTCTGTTGTTCCATGACCAGTTCTAACTGTTGCTTCCTGACCTGCATACAGATTTCTCAAGAGGCAGATCAGGTGGTCTGGTATTCCCATCTCTCTCAGAATTTTCCACAGTTTATTGTGATCTACACAGTCAAATGCTTTGGCATAGTTAATAAGGTAGAAATAGATGTTTTTCTGGAACTCTCTTGCCTTTTCGATGATCCAGTGGATGTTGGCAATTTGATCTCTGGTTCCTCTGCCTTTTCTAAATCCAGCTTGAACATCACGAAGTTCACGGTTCACATATTGCTGAAGCCTGGCTTGAAGAATTTTGAGCATTACTTTACTAGCGTGTGAGATGAGTGCAATTGTGCGGTAGTTTGAGCACTCTTTGGCATTGCCTTTCTTTGGGATTGGGATGAAAACTGACCTTTTCCAATCTTGTGGCCACTGCTGAGTTTTCCAAATTTACTGTTTTTGATGATATTGATTCTTCCTACCAAGGAACATGGAATATCTCTCCATCTATTAATGTCATCTTTGATTTCTTTCATTAGTGTCTTATAATTTTCTGTGTAGAATTATTTTGTCTCCTTAGGTAAGTTTATTCCTAGATATTTAATTGTTTTTGTTGCAATGACGAATGGGATTGATTCTTTAATTTCTCTTTCAGATTTTTCATTGTTAGCATATAGAAATGCAAGTGACTTCTGTGTATCGGTTTTGTATCCTGCAACTTTGGTAAATTCACTGATTAGCTCTAGTAATTTTCTGATACTATTGTTAGGGTTTTCTGTGTACAGTATCATGTCATCTGCAAACAGTGACAGCTTTACTTCTTTTCCATTCTGAATTCCTTTTATTTCTTTTTCTTCTCCAATTTCTATAGCTAGGATTTCTAGAACTGTGTTGAATAATAGTGGTGCAAGTGGGAACCCTTTTCTTTTTCCTCTTTTTAGGGGGAATGCTCAGTTTTTCAACGTTGAGAATAATGTTTGCTGTAAGCTTATCATATATGGCTGTTAATATTTTGACGCAGCTTCCTTCTATGCCCATTTTTTCAAGAATTTTAATCGTAAATGGGTGCTTAATTTTGTCAAAGCCATTTTTTGCATCTCTTGAGATTATCGTATGGTTTTTATCTTTAGTTTGTTTAAATGGTGTATCACATTGATTGATTTGTGTATATTGAAGAATCCTTGCATCCCTGGAATAAACCCAATTTGATCATGGTGTATCAGCTTTATGATATGTTGCTGAATTATGTTTGCTAAAGTTTTGTTGAGGATTTTGGCAGCTATGTTCATCAGTGAAATTGGCCTGTAGTTTTCTCTTTTTGTGTGTTGTCTTTGTCTGGTTTTGGTATCAGCGTGATGTTGGCCTCATAGAATTAGTTTGGAAGTGTTCCTTCCTCTGCAATTTTTTGAAAGAGTTTTAAAAGGATAGGCATTAGCCATGATAGAATTCTCCTGTGAAGCCATCTGGTCCTGGACTTCTTTTGTGTGTGAAATTTTTGATCACAGCTTCAATTTCAGTGCTTGTAATTTGGTTTTTCATAATTTCAATTTCTTCCTTGTTCAGTCATGTAAGATTGAGCTTTTCTAAGAATTTGTCTATTTCTCCAGGTTATCCATTTTATTGCCATATTGTTGTTCATAATAGTCTCATAATCTTTTGTATTTCTGCATTGTCTGTTGTAACCTCTCCTTTTTCATTTCTAATTTTGATTTGATCCTTCTATTTTTCTTGATGAGTCTGGCTAAAGGTTTGTCAATTTTATCTTCTCAAAGAACTAGCTTTTAGTTTTATTAAGCTTTACTATTGTATCTTTCATTTCCTTTTCACTTATTTCTGCTTGGATCTTTATGATTTCTTTCCTTCTACTAATTTTGTCGGTTTTTTTGTTCTTTTTTTCCCAGCTAGGTGTAAAGATAGGTTATCTATTCGATGATTTTATTGTTTCTTGAGGTAGGAATGTATTGCTATAAACTTCCCTCTTAGAACTGCTTTTACTGCATCCCATAGGTTTTGAGCTGTCATGTTTTCATTGTCATTTGTTCCTAGAAATGTTTTAATTTCCCTTTTGATTTCTTCACTAACCTGTTGGTTATTTGTAAATGTGTTGTTTAATCTCCATGTGTCTGAGTTACTTACAGTTTTTTTTTTTTTTTTTCTCTTGTAATTGATATCTAGTCTCATACCGTTGTGGTTAGAGAAGATGCTTGATACAATTTCAACTTTCTGAAATTTACTGAGCTTTAATTTGTTACCCACGATGTGGTCTATCCTGGAGAATGTTCCATGTGCATTTGAGAAGAAGTTGTATTCTGCATTTATATGGAATGTCCTGAAGACATTAATGAGATCCATCTCAGCTTATGCATCATTTAAGACTTGTGGTTCCTTATTAATTTTCTGTTTTGATGATCTGTCCATTGGTATGAATGCAGTTTTAAAGTCTCCTACTATTATTGTGTTACTGTTAATTCTTTCCTTTTATATCTGTTAGTGATTGTCTTATGTATTGAGGTGCTCATGTGTTTGGTGCATAGATATTTACAATTGCTATGTCTTCCTCTTGGATCAATCCCTTGATCATTATGTAGTATCCTTCCTTATCTTTGTAAACTTCTTTATTTTAAGATCTCTTTGTCTGATATGAGGATTGCTACTCCAGCTTTCCTTTACTTCCCATTGGCATGGAATATATTTTTTCATCCTCTCACTTTCAGTCTATATGTGCCTTTAGGTCTGAAGTGGGTTTCTTGTAGGCAGCAAATACATGAGTCTTGCTTTTGTATCCATTCAGCCAGTCTGTGTCCTTTGATTGGAGCATATAATCCATTTATATTTAAGTTAATTATTGATATATATGTTCCTATTGCCATTTTCTTAATTGTTTGGGACTGTTTTTTTTTTTTTTTTTACTTCTCTTGTGTTTCTTGACTATATACTCCCTTCAACGTTTCTTTTAAAACATTTGTTGTAATCCCATTTGTTGGTCATCTTGAATTCACTTAACTTTTGCTTGTCTGAAAAGCTTTTTATTTGTCCATCAATTTTGAATGAGAGTAAAAGGGAATCTTGAGTGGAGTCCTAACTCTGTAGTTCAGTACCTCAGGCATTTGATGGGCCAGCCTCTCCATTGTTCAACTGCCAATGCTGGAGTGTGGGGAGAGATAGGCTATGGTCATGGCTCCACCCCCAACACGTGACGCAGCAATATTGCCTTGCTTCCATGGCTGCTTGGCTCTCCTCCACAGGCATTTTCCACCACAATCTCTTGCCTCACATCCCCTCAATCCATGTCCCACAGTCAACAACAACCCTCATCATGGGATTGCTCCACATTCCCTCACCTCCAGCTCCTAATTGCTGCACCTTCCAGAGGACTCGTGTCCCTGTCTATGTTATGCATGGCTGTGGCAAGGAGAGTCTGGTTTTCATTCCATTTAGGCTGCCACAGATCAGCTGTTTCACTCTCAGCCTTAAATATTTCTCCTCTGACACAGACAGTTGCCCCGATGTGGGGATTGGATCTCTGATTCAGTTCCCCCACCTGCCAAGGGTAGGTCCAGTCCTACTAACACTCTTGCTTTCCCCCCTAGTTCTTTCATTTTACCCAGTTTTGCATAGCTGTATAGATTATTTTCTGCTTCTCAGGTACTCCTGTCAATTCTCAGCTGGTGTTCTGCATGCACTTCTATGTCTGAAGGTGTATTCCTGATGTGTCCATGGAGAAATACATCCACGTCCACCTCCTCCTCCACCATCTTGTTCTCCAAATATTGAGTTTTAAACTAGCTTTCCACTCTCTTATTTCACCTTCATCAATATTTAGTTCCTCTTCGCTTTTTGCCATAAGGGAGATGTCATCTGCATATCTGGGGTTATTGATATTTTCCCCAGCTATCCTGATTTCTGTTTGAGCTTCACATGATGGACTCTGTATATAAGTTAAATAAGCAGTGTGACAGTTTACAGCCTTGGCGTACTCCATTCCCAATTTTGAATCAGTCCATTGTTCCATGTCTGGTTCCAGCTGTTGCTTCTTGACCTGCATACAAATTTCTAGGAAGCAGGAAAGGTGGTCTTCCCTTTCTTTTGGTGGTTTTCCCTTTCTGGTATTTTTAAATTCTTCATCTTTTGAAGAATTTCCCACCATTTGTTTTGATCCACATAGTACAAGGCTTTAGCTTAGTCAATGTAGAAGAAATTGATGTTTTTATGGATTTCTCTTGGTTTTCCTCTGATCTAATGGATGTTGGCAATATGATCTCTGCTTCCCCTGCCTTCTCTAAATCAAGCTTGAACATCTGGAAGTTCTTGGTTCACCTACTATTGAAGCTTAGCTTGGAGAATTTTGAGCATTACTTTGCTAGCATGTGAAATGAGTGCAATTGTGTGGTAGTTTGAACATTCTTTGGCATTGCATTCCTTTGGGAATGGAATGAAAACTGACCTTTTGCAGTCTTATGGCCACTGCTGAGTTTTCCAAATGTGCTGGCATATTGAGTGCAATACTTTAATAGTATCATCTTTCAGGATTTGCAATAGCTCAGCTGGAATTCAATCATCTCCAGTAGCTTTGTTTGTAGTAATGCTTCCTAAGGCTCCCTTGATTTAGCACTCAAAAATGTCTGGCTTTAGGTGAGTGATTACCCCATCGTGGTCATGTGGGTCACTAAAATCTTCTTTGTGTAGTTCTTCTGTGTATTCTTGCCACCTCTTCTTAATATCTTCTGCTTCTGCTTCTGTTACCTCCATACCATTTCTGTCTTCTTTTGTGCCCATCGTTGAATGAAATATTCCCTTGGTATCTCTAATTTTCTTGATGTGATCTTTAGTCTTTACCATTGTGTTGTTTTCCTCTATTTCTTTGCATTGATAGCTGAAGAAGGCTATCTTATCTCTCCTTGCTAGTCTTTGGAACTCTGCAGTTAGATAGGTATATCTTGCCTTTTCTCCTTTGCTTCTCTTTTCTCAGCTATTTGTAAGGCCACGTCATATGATTGTTTTACTTTCTTGCATTTCTTTTTCTTGGGGATGATTTTGATCTTACCTTCTGTACAATGTTACAAACATCCTCTTGTAGTTGTTCAGGCACTCTGTCTATCAGATATAATCCCTTGAATCTATTTTTCACTTCCACTGTATAATCCTAAGGGATTTCTTTTAGGTCATAACTGAATGGCCTAGTTGTTCTGAATTTTGCAATAAGGATTTCATTATGTGAGTAACAGTCAGCTCCTGGTCTTGTTTTTGCTGATTGTACAGGACTGCTCCAGCTACAAATAATATAATCAATCTGATTTCTGTATTGACCATCTGTTGATGTCCATGTGTAGAGTTGTCTCTTGTGTTGTTGTAAGAGGATGTTTGCTATGATCAGTTGATTCTTTTGGAAAAACTCTGTTAGCCTTTGCCCTACTTCCTTTCATACTTCAAGGTAAAACTTTCCTGAGTCTGGCTTAACATTTATTATTTTGTTTGTTTTCAGAGAATCAGTTGTTAGTCTCTTTGTTGCTTTTTCTCCTCACCCGCCTCCATGCCCAGCATTTGATTGGTTTCTGCTCTGCTCTTCATTATTTCTCTTTATATACTATCTTTTGCCTTTGTTCTTCTTTTTCTAGTTCCTTTTGGTGTAAGTTTAGACTGTTACCTGAATTTTTTCTCTTTATCTAGATTGCTGTAGACTTCTCTTTGAATGTTTTCACTATATCCCATAGGTCGAAGACCATTGTGGTTTCGTTTTCATTTGTCTCTAGATATTTTTTCCACTGCCATTTTGATTTATTCCGTGACCAATTGTTTAGTAGCCTCCATGTGTTTGTCATTTTTTTTTTTTTTTGCATCTTTTTTTCCCTTAATTTTTGTTTCTTGTCACATAGTACTGTGATTAGAAAAATGTTTGCTATGATTTCAAAAATCATAGTCTTCTTAAATTTACCAAGATTTTCTGTGGCCTTGCATGTGATCTATTCTGGAGACTGTTATATGTTCACTTTAAAAGAATGTGTTTTTTGTTGCTTTTGGATGGACTGTTTTTTATATATGTCTATTAAGCTCATCTGCTCTATTGTGTCCTTTAAGGCGAGTTCTTTCTTATTGATTTTCAGCCTGGATTATCTGTGCACTGATATAAATGAGGTTTTAAAGTCTCATACTATTATTGTGTTACTGTCAATTTATCCCTTTCAGTTCAGTTCAGTTCAATCCCTCAGTCATGTCCGACTCTTTGCAACCCCATGAATCGCAGCAAGCCAGGCCTTCCTGTCCATCACCAACTGCCGGAGTTCACTGAGACTCACGTCCAGTGAGTCAGTGATGCCATCCAGCCAGCTCATCCTCTGTCGTCCCCTTCTCCTCCTGTCCCCAATCCTCCCAGCATCAGAGTCTTTTCCAATGAGTCAACTCTTTGCATTAGGTGGCCAAAGTACTGGAGTTTCAGCTTTAGCATCATTCCTTCCAAAGAAATCCCAGGGCTGATCTCCTTCAGAATGGACTGGTTGGATCTCCTTGCAGTCCAAGGGACTCTCAAGAGTCTTCTCCAACACCACAGTTCAAAAGCATTAATTCTTCTGTGCTCAGCCTTCAGAGTCCAGCTCTCACATCCATACATGACCACAGGAAAAACCATAGCCTTGACTAGATGGACTTTTGTTGGCAAAGTAATGTCTCTGCTTTTGAATATGCTATCTAGGTTGGTCATAACTTTCCTTCCAAGGAGTAAGCGTCTTTTAATTTCATTGCTGCAGTCATCATCTGTAGTGATTTTGGAGCCGAGAAAAAGAAAATCTGACACTGTTTCCACTGTTTCTCCATCTATTTCCCATGAAATGATGGGCCCAGATGCCATGATCTTAGTTTTCTGAATGTTGAGCTTTAAGCCAACTTTTTCACTCTCCACTTTCATCTTCATCAAGAGGCTTTTAGTTCCTCTTCACTTTCTGCCATAAGTGTGGTGTCATTTGCATATCTGAGGTTATTGATATTTCTCCCAGAAATCTTGATCCCAGCTTGTGTTTCTTCCAGTCCAGCATTTCTCATGATGTAGTCTGCATATAAGTTAAATAAGCAGGGAGACAGTTTCTCCGTTCATTTATTGTTAATATTTGCCTTAGACGTTGAGGAAAGTAGAGTGACAATATACAGCCTTGATGCATTCATTTTCTAATTTTGAACTAATCTGTTGTTCCATGTCTGGTTCTAACTGTTGCTTCTTGAACTACACACAGGATCTCAGGAAACAGGTAAGGTGGTCTGGTATCTCTTTAAGAATTTTCCACAGTTTGTTGTGATTCACACAGTCAAAGGCTTAAGTGTAGTCACTGAAGCAGAGATAGATTTTTTTTTCCCTGGAATTCCCTTGCTTTCTTCATGATCCAACAAATGTTGACAAATTGATCTCCGGTTCCTCTCTCTTTTCTAAATCCAACTTGTACATCTGGAAGTTCTCGGTTCATGTACTTCTGAAGCTTAGCTAGAAGGATTTTGAGCACTACCTTGCTAGCATGCTTAATGAACACAGCTGAAGTGTTGTTTGCATGGTCTTTGGATTGTCTTTCTTTGGGATTGGAATGAAAACTGACCTTTTCTAGGTCTTTGGCACAATAAACTCAGGGAAGAATAAAAGGCAGCTTGATCTGCTATAAGGTGGCTGAGTAATGCATATTTTAATAGTGGTAGATAAAACATTATGCAGTAACTTTAAAGTTAAGCAGTAGGGGGTAAGGTTGAATTTGGCCACAGCGAACCAGTGTAGCAGCAGTAGGATTACAGTATATATTTGGATTCTGTGGCTTTCAGTCTTTGGTCAAATTAGTCTATTATTTATTAACCTGCTAATACTTCTTTAGACAGAGGAGCCCAGTGAGCTGTAGTCCATGGGGTCACAAAGAGTTAGACATGACTTAGCAACCAAACAACAACAGACATTTCTCTTAGCTTATACATTTGATAAGACTATGTGGGTTTGAAGTTAACCTGCAAGAGGTGAAAGTATAGCCACCTGCATTTTCTGGATTAAAAGAACTTTTCTTGAGTAAATTAAGTTTCAGTTCTGAATAATCTCATCTTTATAAGCCTTCTCTTATCTGAAACTTTTCTCTGTAGATAGTCTTTCTTTTAGTCCCTCTGTCTCTTACTGACTCAGTTAAAGTTTTTTTTTTTTTTTTTTACTTTCAAGTGAGTGGTTTATTGTATTATGATCATTTTGCTGTATGAAATGATGGGCTTTTTTAAAGTGATCGGTACATTGCTTATTTAAAAAATAATAAAGAACGGGAAGCATCTGATGCCCTTGCACTTTCTTATCTGTTTCTTTGTAAATTTAAAATACAGAAATATGCCTTGCATACCAACTTCGCCCACTCAGAACCATTAAGTGATGAAATGCTTGGCAAAGGGGAGACATGGGCTACATTGTTCTCAGTGTAGTCAACAAGAAATCAGAGGCCTCATTCCATTCCATTCAGTTCTCCTCTGTGCATGCTGCCTATGTACAAGCAAGCCAGCTCACAAATTGGTGGACTTGGAAATTCCGTGGAGTCAATTTAGACTGGTCAAGTGAAAAGAGACCATAACACCTGGGAAATCAAATACACTAAATGAGGCTATTTGGAAGATAACATATCTCAGGTTTGTTGTCTTTCTATTCTGTATCACATAGTTTAGAAGGAACTCTCTCATATGTGTCAGTTCTATTTCCCCAGCAAGATTGTGAATTCTATTATGTACTGCATGTGGTGAAAAAGAACACGGCTTTGCAGCTAGATAGCTTTAGATTTGTAATTTGGTACATGCAATTAATAGGTCATTCTTCTCAGGCAGGTCTGTTAACCTTTCTAAATCTCAGTTTCCATTGTTGTAAAATGAATAATCATACTAACCTTTCAGAATTGTGAGGATTTCAAGAGCAATGTATACATAGCCTCACAAAGAATTTGATACTCAGCAAACACTCAACAAGCCTTAGTCTTCCTTTCTCCTTAAAAGTCTTTATCTGGCACAAAGCTTAACTCAATAATAACATACAGTAAGGTTTGGAAATTTTGTTTTCAGGTTATTTTGGGAAGGCATTGCTGATGCATTTTTGTGTAACCTTCTGTTAGAGTTTAAGTAGGGACGACTCTGGGCAAAATTCTAAGACACACAAAGAAACTTGACTGTTTCCTTACCTACTTCTCTCCAGGCAGTCCCTCCTTCCACTCAAACATGCACACTTCCTGCCCATTCTAAGTCAGTAATGATAAAGTTTCAGGGATCAGAAGATTGAATTGAATTGAATCGAATTGAATCAAATTGGTGCACCTTATTTCACAACTTCCTGGATCTACGCATGGAGCAGTGTCTGAAGGAATTGGAGAGACATCACAGTTCCTTCTGACTCTGGAAAAAAACTTCAGATACGAAAGGGCTGGATAGATGAGATTATTCAGAATTGATCAAGAAAAGTCTTCTTAACCCAGAAAATTAGGCGTGACTGTAGTGTCTTTACTGTGACCACCTTGCTGCTAAGTCACTTTAGTTGTATCCGACTCTTTGCTACCCCATAGACGGCAGCCCACCAGGCTTCCCCATCCCTGGGATTCTCCAGGCAAGAACACTGGAGTGGGTTGGCATTTCCTTCTCCAATGCATGAAAGTGAAAAGTGAAAGTGAAGTCACTCAGTCATATCCGACTCTTAGTGACCCCATGGACTGCAGCCTACCAGGCTCCTCCGTCCATAGTATTTTCCAGGCAAGGGTACTGGAGTTGGGTGCCATTGCCTTCTCCAGTGACCACCTTAAGACATAGTAATAGCTATTTATGAGAAAATACCTTTAAATATCTACCTTTTCATCTTTTCACACAAGGCTCTAATTCTGAAATTACTTGGGCCTTAACATCTCTTTAGACATAATGTGGTAGAAGTGCAACTAAAAGAGAAAATAGTAACAGCATTTTAGGATGGCAGGCAGCAGTAAAATAGCAAACCTTGCATTGTGCTCTTATGCTGCCACATCGTGGAATATCTGTCAGGAGAACTCCAGAGAGCTAGGGGTAGAGGTGGGAGATCAACAAGAAAATTCTTAATAGTGTTAAACTAGATTTGTCTCAGAGTTGTTGGTAAAGAGATATGAATTACATGTTTTTCATGACTGATTGTGACCAAAGCATTTTTTAAAATATTGCAAAACAGGCAAGCTGAAAGCAAATGTCTCTTGCTGCGATTGTACCATTAGATTAAGCAGTAAGAAGCCAGGGGCTTAAGGACTCATTACAGTATTATCTTAAAAATGCATGCAGATCTCTTTGGTTACCAAATGACTACACACTGGCAATGCTGCTGTGGTCTATAGCCAAACAGACTGGGTATTCAGATTTGATTTTCCTTTTGGGAGTAGATTAGTAAATGTGGTAAGTAGATTAGTAAACGACTAAAAAAAAAAAAAAAAAAAAAGCTTTAAATTCTATTTGTTCATGCTTCCTTCACCCCACTCTTAAATGCCTATTAGGCACTGATAAGCTTATTATTTCTCTACAAATTAGAGCAGCTTCTCTTATCGCAGATTTGAAACAAATAGAACCAATTGGAGGGAGTCTATATATCTGAATTTATTTTTGCATAAGTTGACTGGGTCACAAATTGTAAATTGTATAAAAAGATAAAATGCATAACTACATAAGTGTTTATTCATTAAGAATTTAATCATAGAAATTGTGAGCATCCATTTAGAAAGTTTACAGGTTTATTTTATAATTCTGTACCGTCATTGTTCTAGTGCAATATGCCATAATAGTTGTGAGCTCATTTTTCACAGCTGGTTGTTTATATTGCTATGCTATTCTATGCTATGCTAAGTCACTTCAGTCGTGTCCGACTCTGTGCGACCCCATAGACCGCAGCCCACCAGGCTTCCCCGTCCCTGGGATTCTCCAGGCAAGAACACTGGAGTGGGTTGCCATTTCCTTCTCCAATGCATGAAAGTGAAAAGAGAAAGTGAAGTCACTAAGTCATGTCCAACTCTTAGCGACCCCATGGACTGCAGCCTACCAGGCTCCTCCGTCCATGCGATTCTCCAGGCAAGAGTACTGGAGTGGGGTGCCATTGCCTTCTCCAGGTTGTTTATATTAAGCTTTACTAAACACATTATGCTTTCAGTAAGCATGAGATTGCATTCAGTATAGATGGATATGTATGTAGCATTTGTTAAGTCATTATTAAGCTTAGTCTAAGTGGCATCACTCATAGCAATAAACACTTATTTTCTCTTCTAAGTTCCTTCCACTCATTTGCTTTGACATTCAATTGACTCCTCTCACCTAAACACCTTGTATGGTTGTTTTACTTTCATATTTAAATACCATTGTTGTAATTAAATTTTTTAATATATTTATGTCTAATCCTTCCCACTAGATTGTAATTTTAGGAGGGAATCTGCTATTTTTCTTTAGACATTTTAGAGAACTTCATAAATTTCTTACACACTTAAAAGGCACCCAAGAAATATTGTTGAATAGCTATGAAATACAGTGTCAGACAATCATTTTAAATTTTAGTGCATCACAGTTGGAACTTCTGTTGATCTTCACTTTACAGTGTCAACCGAAAAATGTCAGGTTATTTATAAAACAAGACAAAATCTCATCTTGATTAAATGTTTTATTGTAGGTCAGCACTGTCATGAAAAAGACTCTTGTTTTCCATTAGAAGCATGATTATTGAAGCTTTGTTCTTCCTTTGGAATTTGAACATTCACTCTGACACTTTCTAAAGCAGAAACCTTATCAGTTTCCCTCTTTAAAAAAAAAAAAAAAAAAAACCTTGACCTTTGGCCGACAGACAGGAAACTTACTGAGGATAGCTGGAGACACATTTTTTCGTGTAGGCAGCAGTTTTTCAGCAGCCCTGCTCTGTGTCTTTGGTGGGATGGATACCCTGAATCTCAAACCCTGACAGGTAAGCATTCTTTGGATGGAAGTGGAGAGTGTGGTTTGCTCTTTGAAAAAGATTGATCTAAATTCCTGAACAGTGCCACTGTCTACTTGCAAATACATTTGTGTGTTGAAAAGGATATTAGTAACCTTTTAACTCCAAAGTATTTTTTTCCTGTAGGAAATTTAAATTTTATTCCTTAGGGAAACTTTGTGATACCCATTCCTAATTGTTCTAGCAATGTATGGCTTTCTGTCACATCTCTCCAAAGCCACTTTGTAGGGATATATTTTAGTGAGCATGTACCTACAGGCACTAACTTTTTAGATATAACTCATCCCTTGTAGGAAGTAAAATTGATATTTGAAAATGGACTTACAGATATATCAAGTTAAGAAACATTTTTTACATTTCCTGAAGATTCAAATCTGGATAAATGTTCATATTGCTAGGGCAGAATCTACTTTAAAAAGTATTATAGCCCATTCTGTTCAGCCCTTTGAAGATGTGGAATACTCTAGGACGCGTGTGTACTTACTTGTTAGGCAGTTCCAGAAGATGGAAGAAATACTTGTGATCCACAACTAATGGTTAGAGGGTAAAGACATCACTGAAGCTATACTATAATGACCACTGATACCAGGCCTGGCTACCACCTTAACTCAGTACATAGATAACAGTGTTCTCAACATATTAAACATTCAATAATGTGAGAAAAGCCTCAAAGAGTTATTTATCTGAAGGGTTTTCTGCTTTCTGTCTCACATAAGCATGACAGGTGACAGTCATCGAGGGCCATGTATAATTCTTAGCATCTTAGATATAACAGTAACTCTTAATTCACTAAAAATATCTGTTGGAATGGCAAATGCCTAAAAGTACCATATTTATGGGATATCTGTATATCTACTTAAATTTGTAAATATGCAAATCATGAACAAATTACTTGACACACTCCACACAAACTGAACACCCCCCTTTAAGCATCATGGAGATAAAAACCCACTAATTTAATTGAGCCTTCTATCACTTGGAACCAGAGATCAAATTGCCAACATCCTCTGGATCATGGAAAAAGCAAGAGAGTTCCAGAAAAATATCTATTTCTGTTTTATTGACTATGCCGAAGCCTTTGACTGTGTGGATCACAATAAACTGTGGAAAATTCTGAAAGAGATGGGAATACCAGACCACCTGATCTGCCTCTTGAGAAATTTGTATGCAGGTCAGTAAGCAACAGTTAGAACTGGACATGGAACAACAGACTGGTTCCAAATAGGAAAAAGTACGTCAAGGCTGTATATTGTCACCCTGTTTATTTAACTTCTATGCAGAGTACATCATGAGAAACGCTGGACTGGAAGAAACACAAGCTGGGATCAAGATTGCCGGGAGAAATATCAATAACCTCAGATATGCAGATGACACCACCCTTGTGGCAGAAAGTGAAGAGGAACTAAAAAGCCTCTTGATGAAGGTGAAAGTGGAGAGTGAAAAAGTTGACTTAAAGCTCAACATTCAGAAAAGGAAGATTATGGCATCTGGTCCCATCACTTCATGGGAAATAGATGGGGAAACAGTGGAAACAGTGTCAGACTTTCTTTTTCTGGGCTCCAAAATCACTGCAGATGGTGACTCCAGCCATGAAATTAAAAGATGCTTACTCCTTGGAAGGAAAGTTATGACCAACCTAGATAGCATATTCAAAAGCAGAGACATTACTTTGCCAACAAAGGTTCATCTAGTCAAGGCTATGGTCTTTCCTGTGGTCATGTATGGATGTGAGAGCTGGACTGTGAAGAAGGCTGAGCACCGAAGAATTGATGCTTTTGAACTGTGGTGTTGGAGAAGACTCTTGAGAGTCCCTTGGACTGCAAGGAGAGCCAACCAGTCCATTCTGAAGGAGATCAGCCCTGGGATTTCTTTGGAAGGAATGATGCTAAAGCTGAAACTCCAGTATTTTGGCCACCTCATGAGAAGATTTGACTCACTGAAGAAGACTCTGGTGCTGGGAGGGATTGGGGACAGGAGTAGAAGAGGACGACAGAGGATGAGATGGCTGGATGGCATCACTGACTCGATGGATGTGAGTCTCAGTGACCTCCGGGAGTTGGTGATGGACAGGGAGGCCTGGCGTGCTGCAGTTCATGGGGTCAGAAAGAGTCGGACACGACTGAGCGACTGACCTGATCTGATCTGATCTGATCACTTCTGTTACTGACTTTTACATGGATTATCCTCAAAATTCAATGGAAACAGTGACAGACTTTATTTTCTTGGGCTCCAAAATCACTGCAGACAATGACTGCAGCCATGAAATTAAAATATGTTTGCTTCTTGAAAGGAACGCTATGACAAACCTAGACAGGGTATTGAAAAGCAAACATCACTTTGCTGACATAGGTTTATATAGTCAAAGTTATGGTGTTCCCATTAGTTATGTATGGATGTGAGAAATGGACCATAAAGAAGGCTGAGTGCAGAAGAATTGATGCTTTTGAAGTGTGATTTTGGAGAAGACTCTTGAGATTCCTTTGGACTGCAAGGAAATCAAACCAGTCAATACTAAAGGAAATCAATTCTGAATATTCATTGGAAGGACTGATGCTGAAGCTGTAGTTCCAATACTTTGGCCACCTGTTGTGAAGAGCTGACTTATTTGAAAAGACCCTGATGCTGGGAAAGATTGAAGGCAGGAGGAGAAGCGGATGACAGAGAACAAGATGATTGGATGGTATAACTGACTCTATGGACATGAGTTTGAGCAGACTCCAGGAGATGGTGAGGGATGGGGAAGCCTGGCGTGCTGAAGTCCATGGGGTCACAAAGAGTCAGAGTCAAACACGACTGAGTGACTGAACAAGAACAACCCTCAAAATTCAAAAGGTGGTGTGCTTAGTTGCTCAGTCATGTCTGACTCTTTTCATTCCCATGGATTGTAGCCCACCAGGCTCCTCTGTCAATGGGATTCTCCAAGCAAGATTACTGGAGTGGGTAGCCATTCCCTTCTCTAGGGTATCTTCCTGATCCAGGGTGTAGTATTGTTGCATTTATAAATGAAAGTTTGGTTTTATAAGTTAATAAGGAAATATGATTTCTATTAGAAAAATTGGCTACAAATTTTGCTGAATTGTAAGTGATCTTTCAAAGGAGGCAATGGCACCCCACTCCAGTACTCTTGCCTGGAATATCCCATGGACAGAGGAGCCTGGTGGGCTGCAGTCCATGGGGTCGCTGAGAGTTGGACACGACTGGGCAACTTCACTTTCACTTTTCACTTTCATGCATTGGAGAAGGAAATGGCAACCCACTCCAGTGTTCTTGCCTGGAGAATCCCAGGGACGGGGAAGCCTGGTGGGCTGCCATCTATGGGGTCGCACAGAGTCGGACATGCGACTTAGCAGCAGCAGCAGAAGTAGCAGCAGTAAGTGATCTTTAAAGGAGGACATTCTGTGCTCTGATTTAAATATCTTGTAGAGGTTTCATTCCTATTTGGATAAGTTGAGATTTTTTTTTCCTGGAATTGTGTGGTGAGAGATAAAATTACCTGTAGTCATAAACAAGTTAGAAGAACAGAATATGACCTCTGTTTATGCACGTATGTATGTGTGTGTGGGGATACAAATCTAAAGAAAATTTGACTGTATGAAAGTTTATTTTTAGTTTGCATTTTGATTTCCATTAAAAAGACTTTTTCTTTTGATTTTTATTTTTGATGCTCCTGCTCCGTGAGTCTTCTTAGTGTAGTTCCATGAAGCAATATTTATTGATTGTGCTCTGCAGCTCAGAAATGTTTGCTAAGTTTTAGATTTGAGTAAATTACTATAGATGTGTGATCAAGGTTCTAAACGAAATGCATATCAGGGAATAAACCTAAAAATATTAATTTTATTATTTTAAAGCCTTCTAGGAACAATTAGGGCGGGAGAAGGCAATGGCAACCCATTCTAGTACTCTTGCCTGGAAAATCCCATGGATGGAGGGGCCTGGTGGGCCGCAGTCCATGGAGTCACTAGGAGTCACACACGGCTGAGCGACTTCACTTTATTTTTTCACTTTCATGCATTGGAGAAGGAAATGGCAACCCACTCCAGTGTTCTTGCCTGGAGAATCCCAGGGACGGGTGAGCCTAGTGGGCTGCCGTCTGCGGGGTCGTACAGAGTCAGACATGACTGAAGCGACTTAGCAGCAGCAACAGCAGCAACAGGAACAATTAGGAGACAAAATAAGTGTATTATCTCTAAGATTCCTTAGTATTACATGTTAAAGGCTAATGAATGGTATGGGTACATTTCAAACTTATAAAAGCAGGCTTAGATCTTCTTACATCTTCTTCAGTTTCTATTCTAAATGATGAAAATTGAGGCATAGAGATTTGAAATATTCTTAAGGTAAGATTCATTTCTGTTAGCTATGTGATGCTTATTAAGACAGGAATTAGACTTAGGTCATTTGGGATGACTTTCAACAAGGGCTAAAATTAAGAGAGGTTTGTAGATACTTCTTAGTTAATTGCCTTTTATATTAGTGATATGCATCAGCTAGCTTTTATTCTACATGATTAGATGTGGTAATTTCAGAGGAAAAAGAAAATCAGGTTGATAAAAGGATCTGTGAACTGAAAGCTCTTCAATCCTCTTATGAGACATCACTGAGAACACATTAATAAAGAGGGAAAACCACATATGTTCTGAAAAGCCACAAATCTTGATCTATGTATGAATTCATTTCTACTAGTTCATTAACACACTTTTATTAAATTTGAAAAATAAAAGCAATAAAAGTTGTTAGTTCAACAATATAATTTCTTGTCCTTTGGGTCTTAGATTAAGAAAAAACAGCAAGACGTGCTTGGTTTCTTAGAAGCTAACAAAATAGGATTTGAAGAAAAAGATATTGCAGCCAATGAAGAAAATCGGAAGTGGATGAGAGAAAATGTACCTGAAAACAATCGACCAGCCACAGGATACCCCCTGCCACCTCAGATTTTCAATGAAAGCCAGTACCGTGGGGTAAGGAACCAATTAGAATTCTTGTTTTTTCAAATGTATTGCCTCAAACCCATTCTCTTTCTTTTACTTCCACCCCAAATCTCCATACAGTCATTTCTCCTGCTTATCCTTTGCATCCATCTTAGACATCTAGGGGTGTTTTGCCTCCTCAGTTCGTTGTCTTTTTTCCCCCCCCTCTGTCCCAACCCTTCCAAACCCCAAAAAAACCGTACAACCCGCCCTCCCCCTACACCCGCAAACCGCTAATTTATACAAACTTTGATTCTTTAGTTGGTTATCTCATCCCATTCTCTCCCCGCCTCTTCTTTTCCTCCTCAAATTCTTGCCAGCTCAGGGGCTTTTCAAATGAGTCATTTCTTCGCATCAGGTGGCCAAAGTATAGGAGTGACAGCTTCAGCATCCGTCCTTCCAATGATTATTCAGGACTGATTTCCTTTAGGATGGACTGGTTGATCTCCTTGCTGTCCAAGGGACTCTCAAAAGTCTTCTCCAGTACCACAGTTCAAAAGCATTAATTTTTTGGTGCTCATCTTTCATTATAGTCCACCTTTCATATCCATACATGACTACTGGAAAAACCATAGCTTTGACTAGATGGACCTTTGTTGGCAAAGTAATCTCTCTGCTTTTGAATATTCTGTCTAGGTTGGTCATAACTTTTCTTCCGGAGCAAGTGTCTTTTAATTTCATGGCTGCAATCACCATCTGTAGTGATTTTGGAGCCCAGAAAAAGAAAGTCTGACACTGTTTCCCCTGTTTCCCCATCTATTTCCCATGAAGTGATGGGACCAGATGCCATGATCTTCATTTTCTGAATGTTGAGCTTTAAGCCAACTTTTTCACTCTCCACTTTCACTTTCACAAAGAAGCTTTTTAGTTCCTCTTCACTTCCTACCATAAGGGTGGTGTCATCTGCATATCTGAGGTTATTGATATTTCTCCCCAGCAATCTTGATCCCAGCTTGTGTTTCTTCCAGTCCAGCATTTCTCATGATGTACTCTGCATATAAGTTAAATAAACAGGGTGACAATACACAGCCTTGGCATACTCCTTTTCCTATTTGGAATCAGTCTGTTGTTCCATGTCCAGTTCTACCTGGTGCTTCCTGACCTGCATACAAATTTCTCAAGAGCCAGATCAGGTGGTCTGGTATTCCTATCTCTTTCAGAATTTTCCACAGTTTATTGTGATCCACACAGTCAAAGGTTTTGGCATAGTAAATAAAGCAGAAATAGATGTTTTTTCTGGAACTCACTTGCTTTTTCCATGATCCAGCAGATGTTGGCAATTTGATCTCTGGTTCCTCTGCCTTTTCTAAAACCAGTTTGAACATCAGGAAGTTCACAGTACACATATTGCTGAAGCCTGGCTTGGAGAATTTTGAGCATTACTTTACTAGCGTGTGAGATGAGTGGAATTGTGCGGTAGTTTGAGCATTCTTTGGCATTGCCTTTCTTTGGGATTGGAATGAAAACTGACCTTTTCCAATCCTGTGGCCAGTGCTGAGTTTTCCAAATTTGCTGGAATATTGAGTGCAGCACTTTCACAGCATCATCTTTCAGGATTTGGAATAGCTCCACTGGAATTCCATCACCTCCACTAGCTTTGTTCGTAGTGATGCTTTCTAAGGCCCACTTGACTTCACATTCCAGGATGTCTGGCTTTAGGTCAGTGATCACGCCATCGTGATTATCTGGGTCGTGAAGATCTTTTTTGTACAGTTCTTCTGTGTATTCTTGCCACCCTTCTTAATATCTTCTGCTTGTGTTAGGTCCATACCATTTCTGTCCTTTATCGAACCCATCTTTGCATGAAATGTTCCTTTGGTAACTCTGATTTTCTTGAAGAGATCCGTAGTCTTTCCCATTCTGTTCTTTTCCTCTATTTCTTTGCATTGATCGTTGAAGAAGGCTTTCTTATCTCTTCTTGCTATTCTTTGGAACTCTGCATTCAGATGTTTATATCTTTCCTTTTCTCCTTTGCTTTTCGCTTCTCTTCTTTTCACAGCTATTTGTAAAGCCTCCCCAGACAGCCATTTTGCTTTTTTGCATTTCTTTTCCATGTGGATGATCTTAATCCCTGTCTCCTGTACAATGTCACAAACCTAATTCTGTAGTTCATCAGGCACTCTGT
The DNA here is from genome assembly GCA_935064755.1 of Tragelaphus eurycerus. NCBI lineage: Eukaryota > Metazoa > Chordata > Mammalia > Artiodactyla > Bovidae > Tragelaphus > Tragelaphus eurycerus. Next base: position 10,117,328 of record CAKXYN010000046.1, on the reverse strand, counting down.
CTCTCAGATCTATGCCCTTAAATCTATTTCTCACTTCCACTGTATAATCATAAGGGATTTGATTTAGGTCATACCTGAATGGTCTAATGGTTTTCCCTACTTTCTTCAATTTCAGTCTGAATTTGGCAAAAGGAGTTCATGGTCTGAGCCACAGTCAGCTCTTGGTCTTGTTTTTGCTGACTGTATAGAGCTTCTCCATCTTTGGCTGCAAAGAATATAATCAATCTAATTTTGGTGTTGACCATCTGGTGATGTCCATGTATAGAGTCTTCTCTTGTGTTGTTGGAAGAGGGTGTTTGTTATGACTAGTGCATTTTCTTGCTAAAACTCTATTAGTCTTTGCCCTGCTTCATTCCGTATTCCAAGGCCAAATTTGCCTGTTACTCCAGGTGTTTCTTGACTTCCTACTTTTGCATTCCAGTCCCCCTATAATGAAAAGAACATCTTTTTTGGGTGTTAGTTCTAAAAGGTCTTGTAGATCTTCATAGAACTGTTCAATTTCAGCTTTTTCACCATTACTGGTTGGGGCATAGACTTGGATCACTCTGACATTGAATGCTTTGCCTTGGAAACAAACAGAGATCATTCTGTCGTTTTTGAGATTGCATCCAAGTACTGCATTTCAGACTCTTTTGTTGACCATGATGGCCACTCCATTTCTTCTGAGGGATTCCTGCCCACAGTAGTAGATATAATGGTCATCTGAGTTAAATTCACCCATTCCAATCCATTTGAGTTTGCTGATTCCTAGAATGTCGACATTCACTCTTGGCATCTCCTGTTTGACCACTTCCAATTTGCCTTGATTCATGGACCTAACATTCCAGGTTCCTATGCAATATTGCTCTTTACAGCATCGGACTTTGCTTCCATCACCAGACACATCCACAACTGGGTATTCTTTTTGCTTTGGTTCCATCCCTTCATTCTTTCTGGAGTTATTTCTCCTCTGATCTCCAGTAGCATATTGGGCCGCTACTGACCTGGGGAGTTTCTCTTTCAGTATGCTATCATTTTGCCTTTTCATACTGTTCATGGGGTTCTCAAGGCAAGAATACTGAAGTGGTTTGCCATCCCCTTCTCCAGTGGACCACACCCTGTCAGATCTCTCCACCATGACCCGCCCATCCTGGGTTGCCCCACAGGCATGGCTTAGTTTCATATGTATGTTGAGTTTTAAGACAACTTTTTCACTCTCCTCTTTCACTTTCATCAAGAGTCTCTTTAGTTCTTCACTTTCTACCATAAGAGTAGTTTCATGTGCATATCGGAGGTTATTGATACTTCTCCCAGCAATCTTGATTCCAGCTTGTGCTTCATCTAGCCTAGTGTTTCTCATGATGTACTCTGCATGTAAGTTAAATAAGCCGGGTGACAATATACAGCCTTGATGTACTCCTTTCCCTATTTTGCCTGCTTCCTGCTGCTGCTGCTAAGTCTCTTCAGTCGTGTCTGACTCTGTGCGACCCCATAGACAGCAGCCTACCAGTCTCTCCTGTCCCTGGGATTCTCCAGGCAAGGACAATGGAGTGGGTTTCCATTTCCTTCTCCAATGCATGAATGTGAAAAGTGAAAGTTAAGTCGCTCAGTCGTATCCGACTTTTAGCGACCTCATGGATTGCAGCCCACCAGGCTCCTCCATCCATGGGATTTTCCAGGCAAGAGTACTGGAGTGAGGTGCCATTTACCTTCTCCTCAGAGGCAAATGTATGAGTCATTCACCAAAAAGTTATTGGTGAATATGTAAGTACAGACCAGAGCATGTATTTGTTTTAGTATGTTCATGAAGAAGTTGCTGTAAAGAGGTTAGCTGTTTTACTTATTTAGTTTGAAATTAGTTTTAAAATAGGAATACCTTATTTTCTACTTAAAAGTAGTAAAGCTTTTATTTTGGTATCATTAATGAATTTTCTTTAAATTTTAATTTATGTATGGATTAGGGAAACAAAAGCAATTTTTACATTGTGATTGATGTTTTCAAGTATGCCATCTTGGTTGTTGATGGCGAGTCAACAAGGAAAGTTATGACCAACCTAGACAGCATATTAAAAAGCAGAGACATTACTTTGCCAACAAAGGTCCGTCTAGTCAAGGCTATGGTTTTTCCAGTAGTCATGTACGGATATGAAAGTTGGACTATAAAGAAAGCTGAGCACTGAAGAATTGATGCTTTTGAACTGGTGTTGGAGAATACTCTTGAGAGTCCCTTGGCCTGCAAGGACATGCCACCAGTCCATCCTAAAGGAGATCAGTCCTATGTGACCATTGGTAGGACTGATGTTGAAGCTGAAAATCCAATACTTTGGCCACCTGATGTGAAGAGCTGACTCATTTGAAAAGACCCTGATGCTGGGAAAGATTGAGGGCAGGAGGAGGAGGGGATGACAAAGGATAAGTTGGTTGGGTGGCATCACCAACTCAGTGGACATGGGTTTGGGTGGACTCCGGAGTTGGTAATGGACAGGAAGGCCTGACATGCTACGGTTCCTGCAGTCGCAAAGAGTCGGATACGACTGAGTCACTGAACTGAACTGAACTGCCCTTTCAGTCCTATTTAATGAAAATCTCATAGCCTTCCTCCAAACACAACACAGATTTATTATTCTTATGGCCATGGGCATGCCTAGCTAATATCTGGTCTTCCATTAGTTCTGAAGACATCTCTACCTTTTAAAATTATTTTTATTTTTTATTTTTTTATTTTATAATTATTTATTTTTGTTTTATTTGTATAAATAATGCAGGAGAAATAGTGGTGAACTGGAAAAACAGTTTCCTACCAAAAATAAGCAAACTGTTACTGGCATATAGTTGGCTACTTTGAGCTGTGAAGAAAGCTACTTCCCCTGAGGTAGACTTATGTTCTATGCAGTATGGAAGTAAGAGACCAATTTCTGGTCTCACACAACATTGTATCTTTTAACCCACATTAACTGGGGTCCAATAAGCCTTGCCTCTTTACTGCTCTTTACAGAATTCTAGCATTACTCTAGTTAACTAACCTGTCTGCCCCCAAAGATGTTAAGCAGTCAGATCATTTTGAATTAATTTCCCTTTTCCTTCCAAACAACAATGGTTGCATATTGCTAATTCTTCGTGCCTTCTTTTTATCAAGGATTATGATGCCTTCTTTGAAGCCAGAGAAAATAATGCAGTGTATGCCTTTTTAGGTTTGACAGCCCCACCTGGTTCAAAGGTATGATTAAGTTTTCCTTTTCTTTGTAGGCCACTTTATTGCTATTTTTTTTTGTTTGTTTCAATCAGTAAAGTTTCCTTTATTAAGTACTCAGATTAAGCCAGAGACAGTACAGCATAGCTAAAAGGAAATGCTCCTGCTCTGCATGCACTTAATCCCTAGTATGGTAAACAGATGTGCATAATCAAATACATTATGTATGTGGATAAGAGGTAGGCAGAGTGACTTCCCTGTCAAGCTTCCCAAGAAAGCAAATTTCTCACTGACCCATTCACAAATAAGTGGTCGGCAATTTTAAAGACTCCATTATCCCAGTTGTCTTGTATGGGTCTACATAGACAAATCATCTTAGTTCATAGTAATCTTCTTGGCAGTATCTATTGTTTTTGTGTGAGAGCAAATACCATAGTCATCTATTCAAATATTAACTAAGAGCATCTGAGTCTCAAAACTGGTCATTAATTGCTGGCTGAATTTGGAAATTTCCCCCTGCCAATGACAAAATTTTTTGAATGGCAGAGTTCCCAGGGGAGACCATATAAAGAAAAAAGTCGATAATTAAATTGCCAATTTGAAGAAAAGTCTCAAAGCAATGGACTTTAAATATGCCTTTGCTTTTTACCATATTTCTTCTCCACAAAGGCTAGTTTAATAAAAATGTGTATCCTGCTAGCATTTTACATTTTGCTCTTAGAAGTTAATTTTATATTAAACAAATTCTTCAAACTCCAGCTCCTTCTCCAATTTTGAGTCTGTACTATTGTCTATGTTTTCACTAGAGACCATTTACAGGCATTTTTGAGTTACTATGAAATTCTGTTTCCTTGCCAAACTTTGTTTTACCATGGATAAAATGTATTATTTTAGGCTTTATATAATTCAAATTGTAGGAAATCTTAGGTAAGGCATTTTTCTTTAAACAAGTTTTGTGCATGCTAAGTCTTTTCAGTCATGTCCAACCTTTTTGTGACCCTATGGACTGTAGGCTGCCAGATTCCTCTTTTCATGACATTCTCCCGGCAGGAATATTGGAGTGGGTTGTCATGCTGTCTTCCAAAGGATCTTCCCAACCCAGGGATCAAACCTGCATCTCTTACATCTCTTGCTTTGGCAGAAGGGTTCTTTACCACTAGCGCCACCTTGGGAAGCCCTTAAACAAGTTAGTAAAACTCAAATTGTCTCTGATTTCAGTGCATATATTAGAGAAAGTATGAAAGGAAGGATAGTCTATTTTCTATGACTGATGACTTTCAGTGAAAAGTGGAAGTTATTCATTCATTTATTCATTCAGTAAATATTTACTGAGTGTCAAATATTGACTTGATATTGATGGTAGGGCAAATACAGAGAATACAGCATAATCTCTATCTTCAAAGTGTTTATAACCTAGAGAGGGACATGTATGCAGATAATTATACAGTGAATATATCTACAAATAATTATGATATACTGTGGTGAATTCTATGTGATTGGTATGAATAAAGTTTAGTAGGCATCCAGAAGAAATAATCATAAATTACTATGAAGGAGTTTGGGGACAATTTCACAGAGGAATTGACATTTGAACTATTAGGTATTCCAAAATACTGAAGTAACACTAAGCGTCTTTCACAGAGGTTGCAGCAGGAACCACTGCATTTGGATATAGCTGCACCTGATGGTATATTTGGGGAGCAGCAGTGTGGTGTAGCATGAACCCAGTATCAGTTCAGTGCAGTTCAGTCGCTCAGTCATTGTCCAACTCTGCGATCCCATGAATCGCAGCACGCCAGGCCTCCCTGTCCATCACCAACTCCTGGAGTTCACTCAGACTCACGTTCATCGAGTCAGTGATGCCATCCAGCCATCTCATCCTCTATCGTCCCCTTCTCCTCCTGCCCCCAATCCCTCCCAGCATCAGAGTCTTTTCCAATGAGTCAACTCTTCAGATGAGGTGGCCAAAGTACTGGAGTTTCAGCTTCAGCATCATTCCTTCCAAAGAAATCCCAGGGCTGATCTCCTTCAGAATGGACTGGTTGGACCTCCCTGCAGTCCAAGGGACTCTCAAGAGTCTTCTCCAACACCACAGTTCAAAAGCATCAATTCTTCGGTGCTCAGCCTTCTTCACAGTCCAACTCTCACATCCATATGTGACCACAGGAAAAACCATAGCCTTGACCTGAAGGACCTTTGTTGGCAAAATAATGTCTCTGCTTTTGAATATGCTATCTAGGTTGGTCATAACTTTCCTTCCAAGAAGTAAGCGTCTTTTAATTTCATGGCTGCAGTCATCATCTGCAGTGATTTTGGAGCCCAGAAAAATAAAGTCTGACACTGTTTCCAATGTTTTCCCATCTATTTTCCATGAAATGATGGGCCCAGATGCCATGATCTTCGTTTTCTGAATGTTGAGCTTTAAGCCAACTTTTTCACTCTCCTCTTTCACTTTCATCAAGAGGCTTTTTATTTCCTCTTCATTTTCTGCCATAAGGGTGGTGTCATCTGTATATCTGAGGTTATTGATATTTCTCCCAACAATCTTGATTCCAGCTTGTGTTTCTTCCAGTCCCTCGTTAATAGGACATATTAAATAAAAGAAGATGCATTAGGAGGTGAGATTGGTTAGGAAAGTTGGGACCAGATTATGAATGCTGTGCTAGATACTTTCAACTTCATCTTCTAGGCACATAAAAGCCGTGGTGTGGAATGAGGGAAGGCATTGAGGTGATTATATCTGTATTTTAAGATGTGATTTGATCTTTGTGTTAAGAAATAAATTTGGCAGCTTTGTGGATTGTGAAACATTGAATAAATGAGATATTAGAGTTGGGCTGACCCATTAGAGGGTACGTTAAGAGTCCAGAAGAGAAGACCTAAAGTGGGACAGCAGCTATGGAAAGGAAAAGATGGATTTAAGAGGCATAGAAAAATTACTTGTGATAGAATTTGGCAGTTTACTAGATTCGTGTGTATGAAAAGAACTGGGAAGGATTGAAGCAATCTCTAAGGCTTTTAACCTGGGTGATTGGGAAATAAAGCAAAAGTAATGGAGGAAACAGAAAAGTGAGTGATCCAAGGGAGGGGTTAGTCTTGGAAAGGAGAGGGTATGCAGTTTTCTTCTGAGACTGGAAAGAATGAGGAGAGAAAGATGAAAATAGAAGTTTTAATGTACAAGGGAGTTTAGAGAAGTTAATATTTGAAAATATTTTATCTTTAGTATGAGGTAGGAAGAAAAATTATCTGCTAGGAAGGATGGGAAATTCATTGAGAATTGAAAGTATTCACTTGCTGAAAATAATAATAATAAGCTAAAGAATAGGCTAAAGCCATGAATGGAATGATGGCTTAACAAAATGAAAGGCCCAGATGAAGTTAGAGTTGATGAGCCCATTATGAAGCCAGTAAACTTATTTATAGTGTTTTTTCCATGTTTAACCCTAGAAATAGAGTAAATGAACAGTGGATATTATCAAGGATTGAACTAGATGTAGCTGATAGATTGGGATAACAAAAAGCTGTCCTGAATTTACAGTGGAGTTGAGGGTAGATTGGTAATAGAGAGATTTTAAATGTTAGTGTTTAATAGGTTTTTCTCAAGATTAAAAGTGATAAATTTTATATCAGAAGAGTTTTCCCCTTTAATTTAACAAGGCAGTAAGTCTTCCAGAAAGAACTGGCTGAAAAGAAAGTATACAAAATAAGAGATACAGCTAAGTAACCTGCATTGGAAAAGTGCAGTCATAATAAAATAAATGTGATAAAAGTAGATACAGTACACATCTGTGAAGTTAACACATATAAAAGAGTGACAATGTTCAATGCTGAGAAGGGTGCATTGAAACATATTCTCTCATATATTACTGATGATGGTATAAATCAGTATGACTGCTTGAAAACCAAAATGGAAAATATATATTAGGGACCTAAAAAATGTTTACAATTTTTCATCCAGTAATTTTACTGGGTATTAAAGCCTATTGAAATAATTTTATACATGGAAAAGGCTTTATGAATAAAAACGTAAAAATGTTATTTATATCTTAAAAAATTTGTAAACAAGTTAAATATCTAAAAATAGGATCAACAAAAATGGTTTATCCACTTAATGAACTCATGTTCTCATTAAAAAATGATAGTTTGTGAAAAAATACATTATAATGAGCTACAGAATTCTTTTTATTGTATAATTAACCTTCTAATCACATTTAAAATATATTTATAGGGCAAAACAGACTAGAATCATAACTAATAATATGCCTATTTTTCCCTTTCTTTTCCAAATAATTAAATAAATAATAATGTAATAAAAATACATTATTCCAAATAATGTAATTAATGCAAATTACATTGTATTAATTACATTAAATACATTATTTAATGTAATTAATAATTTAATTTTAATTTTAGTACAAATAATTAATAATTTGTATTTAATACATTAAATACAAATAAATACATTATTCCAAATAATGTAATTAAAATGCATTCTCTTTATATTTAAAAATTATTGAAAGCCAGTGCACTGGAAAACTTGTTATTTAAAAGTACCCAATAGCAAATAGTTCCATAAAGCAAGGATCCTATTTAAGAAAATTATTTTTTTATTCTTTTGAATATTGGATGCATTTCAACATAGTATATAAAGATATTTACTATTTACTTTTTTTGCTATTTACTATTTTATTAATACAAATGATAATTTCTCAGCATTAGCATTTCTTACATTTCAGTAGAGTTGATAGTTTTGATATGGAATAAAATAACTGATATATTTTTACTAAAATATAAAAATCCAGTGATGTAGAAAAGCCATGTTCACTAACATGTTGAAGGATCAAAACATGCTAGTTAAAGAAGTATTCTCATTGACTTTGAACCACCTGGCTCTAGGGAGAAGCCATGAAAATCTGCCTCTACTGTGAGATTTAAAACATTCCCATTTCTATTAAATTCATTGCATTTCACTACTTCTCCAAGGGAAATTGTATGTTAATAGCACTTAGCTGTGGTGTTGGTCTTAGTTACTTTCCATTTAATCCAGAAAGTGGAAAGAAGAAAGGTAGGAAATAAATAAGGATATCTGCAATGAACCAAGCACTGAGCTACACATTTCACATTCATCTCATTTTATCTTTATTCCACCCTTAAGAGCTAGGTATCCTCAATGCCATTTTACAGAGGAGGAAACTGATACTCAGATAATTTAAGTAATTTGACCAAGACTACATAATAATTGAGTAGCAGATATGGAATTTGAGCCCAGGATTATATGACTCAAAACCAATGCATTTATAGAATGATGTTTATAGTGGGAGTAGAGGTAAAGAACACATCATATTCCTATTTCTAAAGCTCTCTAGTTGATTAAATAACTCGTGATTCTATAAATACTAGCCATTTACTTTTACATAATAATAAAGCTTTTAGCACAATTTACATATTTTATGAATAAAATATATTTAAAAAAGTAAACAATTTTAATATATAGTATATTTTATATTTAAATATAAGTATAGTGTATTTAATATACTATAATTACAGGTATATATTTAAGTATATATAATATAGTATGTATATTTAAGTATATATAATATAATATACTTTTGAGTAAATATAAGTATAGTATATATTTAAATATAGTATATTAAATAGTATGTGTTCTTAAAGACAAATTACAAAGAATTTTAAATTGCATTTTGTTTTGGATTTTTGTGCTAGTAATTTATTCCATTATAAAGGATAACCGAAAGCTACACAGTTTGTGACAAATTACAGTAAAGATTGATAAGTGTGACTTTAGAGAACTAGGCTGTCTCCAAAATACTAGTTACTCAGGTATTAGGTGATCGTAAGAAGAAGGACATTACATTAGTCACATATTAACATTTTTATACCTTTGCTTCCCCACCTATATATGCTAGGCCATTGAAGGGTTTTGGTATAAAATTCATTGTGCCATGTGAGGAAATATTTAGAAGCTTCTTTAATAAAATGAAACAAAATACATAACGTGGGTCTAAGACATACTCATTTTGACAGCCAAACACTACCTTAGAAATTTCAAAAGAGCTTAGGGAAGGTGAGTCAATAGTGTATTACATCTGTTTTGTTAAAGATATATTAAGAATGAATTACACTGTCTTCTGGTTTCCTTCTATCATTTTTACTTCCTTTTTTTTGGCAGGGCGTAAAAATGTAGCACCTTTATTTTTCCTTTCTTCTGGTGTTAGCATCAGGGGCTTATTTTGGAATATTCAATTGCTTTCACTCCTCCTGATAGTATTAGAGACAGGTGTTTAGGTGCTGATTTTCTAGTATATATGATTTCTACAATTCAAATCTGAGGTTTCTTTCACCAAATTCACTCATGCCACCCATCTTTATTTCCATATATTTTTCCTTGAATTGTATTTTGTGTCGAGTACTATCTTAAGTGCCAGAGCACTCCTATAGGTCAGAGTTCCTATGGTAGAAGTACTCACTGTCCACAGGAACTGCTATGAAATTTAAAAACAGCATTTTAGCAAATAACACATTTTCTAAGTAACTTAAGCCTTAATTAAACAAAACTCAGCAGACTGGAAACTGTAGATGACAATGTTTTTGAACACTGAATTTTTGTGTAAAATCACTCAAAAAGGAAATTCGCTACTTTTAAATAAAATGGTAACTATAATTGACACAAGTGTAAATCACTCGCTTTTATGGAATTGTAGACAGTTCTCTATTATATCTGTTTCTAGGCAGAAGTTTCTATATTACAGTTTTTCTATTAAGAATTTTTAAGTCATCTTTTTCTGGGGGCTATTTTTCTGATTTTGAATATTCTTAGTGATTTCAGATAATATAGTTTACTAAAAATACACATGGATGTCTGTTTTATGATATTTAAATCTGTTCTTTTTTTTTTTTCCCCATTTCAGGAAGCAGAAGCTCAGGCAAAGCAGCAAGCATGAATCTTAAATATTCTGCCTTAAGCATCCTAAAAAAGGAGTCTCCGTTGCTTTTTATAAAATATCAAAATTATCATGGCTTCAAAAGAAATAGGCTTAATGTTGAAATAATTGATTAGTTGGTACTTTCACATGCAAACAGTTAAAATGAATACATAATTAAAATGTTAACATTGTGAGGATGAAAGTAGGAAATGAACATGAAATTTTAAGTAGATGTCATGGAATACTATTGTCTGCTAAGGCATTTTATGTACTTCAGTGATTTTAAAAAGCAAGCACCTGTTCCCTTTTTTGGTATTATTATTGCAGTTTAATTATATCTGTATCTCTACATTGAATAATTTTAAAAGGCGAGTGAGAATTTGTCTCTTGTTCCCAAATTGCCTCATTAATTTTAGTGAACAAAAGTCTGTACCTTTTTAATGTGAAATTATTGTGACTAAAAAGTAGTTGCAGATAATGTTTATGATATGTCATACATTGTAATTTCCTGTGGTATTTATAACATTCCCATTCCTTTGTAGTTAAAAGTTTAAAAGAGTTCTATGTTCTGCATCACAGGTTTTCTAGACTTCTAAATGTAGCCTTTCATTGCATATTTCAGTGACCAGAACAGATGACCTCCAATACACACACACAAAGATGTATTCAATTGAAAAGTTTCTTGCTTAACCACAAAGTTTCTTGCTTTACTTTCATGCAATTATGTTGCTAAGCTGCTTGCCCTGGAGAAATATGCATATGTATGCTATGGAAGTGGGATGGCAAATAAGTTTAAAATGGCATCCTTTTCCAAAGAACTCAGACTTTTAATTAACTTTTAAAATAGATTGGAAATGTTTCCCCATTTAAAGCAACTTATGATAATGAATGCCACTATCTCTGACATATTTGACATTTTTGTTTCAGCTTATTGTATGAGTGCATTAATCTAAGCAGATAATCTTTTTTTTTTAATTTTATTTTGCTTAACTTTACAATATTGTATTACTTTTGCCATACATCAAAATAAGTCTGCCACAAGTATACATGTGTTCCCCATCCTGAACCCTCCTCCTTCCTCCCTCCCCATACCATCCCTCTGGGTCCTCCCAGTGCACCAGCCCCAGGCATCCGGTATCAGGCATCGAACCTGGACTGGCGACTTGTTTCAAATATGATATTATACATATTTCAATGCTATTCTCCCAAATCATCCTACCCTCTCCCTCTCAATCCAGAGAATCTTTTCTATGCCTTTATTCCAGTGAATACCGTATCAGACAAAAGGATCAAATTTTTAAATATTAATTTTGAAAACTTCTTAGAAGACAAAAAACATTATGGTCTACATCAGCCAAAAGACATGGATATTGTGCTTTAGTTCCACACTACTATTGTACTTTGGTTCCACATTACTGAAAGCAGACACATTTTACTTTAAATTACTTTATCATATCATTTGATGCATGCAAGTCTGTGCTATTTGCCAAAATCAACATATAATGAAGACATGGCTTTGTCTACTGAAATTTAAACTTGATGCAGTGTTTTAAAATAAATTCAGTACTTTCAAAAACATAATTTTTTGTGTTCATAGAGTTTCTAAATAGTGTAATAATAATTTTAGATGGGTAATACACTTTTAGATAGCGGGAAAGGAGAAAAGAGAAAATAACAGAAAGAAAACACTTTGAATACACTTTCTAAATTTCTTATTTAGGGCTCTGAATTTTGCAATATACACTGGAGTCAAACAAAGAATTATTTTGTGTACAAAAATATGCTGTGGAGACCTATAGAGTAAACAGAGTATTTTGTAATAACTTCTGGAAAATGCTAAAACATTTTTTATCAATATTTTTTCCTGAGCTTTATTAAATGCAGATGATGATACTTACAGTATTTTATGTGGACATTTTTGCTTTTCTTTTAGTTTCAAATAATCAGTACTATCAAAAATAGACATTCTTTAAAAATAGATGACATTTTTGAGATATTTGTATCTACTGCTACTGCTGCTACATATATATGTAAAGTAAAATGCTGAACTGAGTCTTTGCAAGTTGAAATCTTTCTTTTTGTCAGCTGCGTACTATGTGTCCTATAGATATAAAAAAGCAAGTGAAATTCTGAATATTAGGAAGTGCCTTCAAGGCCATGTTGATTTTGGTCACTGCCCCCTGTACAATGTTCTGAACCTTCATTCATAGTTCCTCAGACACTCTGCCTACCAGATCTAATCCCTTGAATCTATTTGTCACTTCTACTGTATAATCATAAGGGATTTGATTTGGGACATACCTGAATGGCCTAGTGGTTTTTTTCTTACTTTTTTAAATTTAAGTTAGAATTTTGAAATAAGGAGCTCATAATCTGAACCACAGTCAGGTCCAGGTCTTGTTTTTGCCAACTGTACAGAGCTTCTCCATCTTTGGCTGCAAATAATATAATCAATCTGATTTCAGTATTCACCATCTGGTCATGTCCATGTGTAGAGCCATATCTTGTGTTGTTGGAAGAGGGTGTTTCCTAGACCCAATGTGTTATCTTGGCAAAACTCTGTTAGCCTTTGCCTTGCCTCATTATGTACTCCAAGACTAAACTTGCTTATTTCTCCAGGTATTTCTTGACTTCCTACTTTTGCATTCCAATCCCCTATGATGAAAAGAACATCATTGGGTTTGTGTGTGTGTGTGTGTGTGTGTGTGTGTTAATTCTAGAAGATCTTGTATATCTTCAGAGAACCGATCAACTTCATCTTTTTCAGCATTAGTGATTGGGGCATAGTCTTGGATTATTGTCATGTTGAATGGTTTGCTTCAAAATGAACTGAGATAATTTTGTTTATGAGATTGCACTCAAATACTGCACTTCAGACTCTTTTATTGACTATGAGGGATATTCCTTTTCTTCTAAGGGATTCTCACCCACAGTAGTAAATATAGTCATCTGAATTAAGAATAGCAAGGAGAGATAAGAAAGCTTTTCTCAGCGATCATTGCAAAGAAATAGAGGAAAACAATAGAATGGGAAAGACTAAGATCTCTCCAAGAAAATTAGATACCAAAGGAATATTTCATGCAAAGATGGGCTCGATGAAGGACATAAATGGTATGGACCTAACAGAAGCAGAAGATATTAACAAGAGAGCAAGAATACACAGAAGAACTGTACAAAAAAGATCTCCACGACCCAGTTAATTATGATGCTGTGATCACTCACATACAGCCAGACATCCTGGAATGTGAAGTCAAGGGGGCCTTAGGAAGCATCACTACAAACAAAGGCAATGAAGATGATGGAATTCCAGTTGAGCTATTTCAAATCCTAAAAGATGATGCTGTGAAAGTGCTGCACTCATTATGCCAGCAAATATGGAAAACTCAGCCGTGGTCACAGGACTGGAAAAGGTCAGTTTTCATTCCAATCCCAAAGAAAGGCAATGCCAAAGAATGTTCAAACTACCACACAATTGCACTCATCTCACAGGCTAGTAAAGTAATGCTCACAATTCTCCAAGCCAGGCTGCAGCAATACGTGAACTGTGAGCTTTCAGATGTTCAAGCTGGTTTTGGAAAAGACATAGGAACCAGAGATCAAATTGCCAACATCTGCTGGATCATGGAAAAAACAAGAGAGTTCCAGAAAAACATCTACTTCTGTTTTTTTGACTATGCCAAAGCCTTTGACTGTGTGGATCACAATAAAGGTGGAAAATTCTGAAAGAGATAGGAATACCAGACCACCTGATCTGCCTCTTGACAAAAGTGAATGCAGGTCAGGAAACAACAGTAAGAACTGGACATGGAACAACAGACTGGTTCCAAATAGGAAAAGGCTGTATATTGCCACCCTGCTTATTTAACTTATATGCACTGTACATCATGAGAAATGCTGGGCTGGAGGAAGCACAAGCTGGAATCAAGATTGCTGGGAGAAATATAAATAACCTCAGATATGCAGATGATACCACCCTTATGGCAGAAAGTGAAGAGGAACTAAAGAGCCTCTTGATGAAAGTGAAAGAGCAGAGTGAAAAGTTGGCTTAAAGCTGAACATTCAGAAAACTATGATCATGGCATCTGGTCCCATCACTTCATGGCAAATAGATGGGGAAACAATGGAAGCAGTAGCTGACTTTGTCTTTTTGGGCTCCAAAGTCACTGCAGATGGTGATTGCAGCCATGAATTTAAAAGACACTTACTCCTTGGAAAGAAAGTTATGGCCAAACTCGACAGCATATTAAAAAGCAGAGATATTACTTTGTCAACAAAGGACCATCTAGTCAAGGCTATGGTCTTTCCTGTGGTCATGTATGGATGTGAGAATTGGACTATGAAGAAAGCTGAGCACTGAAGAATTTATGCTTTTGAACTGTGGTGTTGGAGAAGACTCTTGAGAGTCCCTTGGACTGCAAGGAGATCCAATCAGTCCATCCTAAAGGAGATCAGTCCTGGGTGTTCACTGGTAGGACTGATGTTGAAGCTGAAACTCCAATATTTTGGCCACCTGATGTGAACAGTTGACTAATTTGAAAATACCTTGATGCTGGGAAAGTTTGAGGGCAGGAGGAGAAGAGGACAACAGAGGATGCGGTATTTGAATGGCATCACCGACTCAATGGACATGAGTTTGGGTAGACTCCAGGAGTTGATATTGGACAGGGAGGCCTGGCGTGCTGCAGTTCATGGGGTCACAAAGTCAGACACGACTGAGCGACTAAACTGAACTGAACTGAATTAAATTTGCTCATTCCCATCCATTTTAGTTCTCTTATTCCTAAGATGTCAATGTTCACTCTAGCCATCTCTTGCTTGACCATGTCCAATTTACCTTGATTCATGAACCTAACATTTCAGTTTCCTATACAATAAGAAAAGCCATCAGACTTTACTTTCACCACCAGACACACCCTCAACTGAGCGTTGTTTCCCCCTTTGCCTGGCTTCTTCATTCTTTCTGGAGCTATTAGTAATTGCCCTCTGCTCTTCTCTAGTAGCATATTGGACACCTCCCAACCTGGTGGGCTCAACTGGTGTCATATATTTGTGCCTTTTCATACTGTTCATGGGGTTCTCAGGTCAAGAATATTGGAGTGGTTTGCCCTTTCCTCCTCCAGTGGACCACTTTTTGTCTGAACTCTTCACTATGATCCATACGGCTTTGGGTGGCCCTGCGTGCTTGGCTCATAGCTTCACTGAGTTATGAAATGGTTATGGATAATTCCATTTCTTTTCACTTTCTCTCATAATAGAGGAAATATATGCAAATCATATATGGTTTTAGTACTCTTGCTTGGAAAATCCCATGGATGGAGGAGCCTGATAGGCTGCAGTCCATGGGGTCGCTAGAAGTGAGACACGACTGAGCAACTTCACTTTCACTTTTCACTTTCATGTATTAGAGAAGGAAATGGCAACCCACTCCATTGTTCTTGCCTGGAGAATCCCAGGGATGGGGAGCCTGGTGGGCTGCCTTTTCTGGGGTCGCACAGAGTTGGACACGACTGAAGCGACTTAGCAGCAGCAGCAGGCATTAGTAAAATATTAAATGAAGGCATTGGAGAAGACTGTATATTAAATTTATAATAACTAGCTTGAAGTAAAGGTGGGGAAAAACAAATTAAGTATCTGTTGTAGTGACTGACCTTTCAGCAAGTGGTACATAGCCTTTCCAACTCCATTCTACATTTTTTTGTTGTTCCCTAAAATGGATTTGATATGTTCTGAGAAAATAAAAAAGGAAAAAAAGCATTCTCAGTCATATAAAAAAAAAACTGTAAAATCTTACTTGCTATATTTTATAATATCTAAGTTTTAAAATGCTGCTATGAGTGGTAGTTAAAATTAATCATTCAACCCATATTTTTAATCACAAACTATATTTTGTTTTTCAGTCGCTAAGTTGTGTTCAACTCTTGCAATTAATATAAAGTAGGCACTTATTATTATTATTTTTGGAAGGGGGCTTCCCTGATAGTTCAGTTGGTAAAGAATCCACTCACAATGCAGGAGACATTTGGTTCCTGGGTCAGAAAAATCCGCTGTAGAAGGGACAGTCTACCCACTCCAGTATTCTGGCCTGGAGAATTTCATGGACTGTATAGTCCATGGGGTTACAAAGAGTCTTTCACTTTCAGGCACTTTTTTAGGGGTAAAAATACTAACGTGGATACGACATTATCTCTACTCTTAAGAAACTAATTATTTACTGTGGAATGATGTACAAATTACTAGGCATTTCTAAAGATAGAAAGATAAGGATGATATAGAAAGATAAGAAAGTGGTGCTGAGAGAATTTAGGAGAGATATCTTATTATGTGTTGGTGAATATACGAGATGATCAGGCATACTTTCCTATTTGTTGTTTAGTCACTAAGTCATGTCCAACTCTTTTGTGACCCCCGGACTATAGTCTGACAGGTTCCTCTGTCCATGGGATTTCCCAGACAAGAATACTAGAGTGGGTTGCCCTTTCCTTCTCCAAGGAATCTTCCCCACCCAGGGCTCAGACCCGTGATTCCTGCATTGGCAGATGGATTCTCCGTCACTAAGCCACCAGAGAAGCCCACACTTTCCTGTAGGAAGTGATATATAAACTATGACTTAAAGGCTAAGAAGGAGTTAGCCAGGTGAAGAAGCAAGGGGAGTGCAGCAGCATGTTCTCTGGCTTAGAGGCACTTGACATCATGGAACATTAAAGAAACTACAAATACTTCAGCATGGCTGCTGCTGCTAAGTTGCTTCAGTTGTGTTCGACTCTGTGCGAACCCATAGACGACAGCCCACCAAGCTTACCCATCCCTGGGATTCTCCAGGCAAGAACACTGGAGTGGATTGCCATTTCCTTCTCCAATGCATGAAAGTGAAAAGTGAAAGTGAAGTCGCTCAGTCGTGTCCGACTCTTCACGACCCCATGGTCTGCAGCCTACCAGGCCCCTCTGTCCATGGGGTTTTTCTAGGCAAAAGTACTGGAGTGGGGTGCCATTGCCTTCTCTGTCAGCATGGCTAGAGTAGAGATTGTCTATGGTCAGCACACATTTTACTTATGTCAGAGTTCTTGTAATAAGATAAGAAGCTAGTTCAGTTCAGTCACTCAGTCGTGTCCAACTGTGACCCTATGTGCTGCAGAACGCCAGGCTTCCCTGTCCATCACCAACTCCTGGAGCTTACTCAAACTCATGTCCATCGAGTAGGTGATGTCATCCAACCATCTCATCCTCTGTCGTCCCCTTCTCCTGCCTTCAGTCTTTTCCAGCTTCAGAGTCTTTTCCAATCAGTCAGTTCTTCACATGAGGTGGCCAAACTATTGGGGTTTCAAGCTTCAGCACCAGTCCTTCCAATGAACATTCAGGACTGATTTCCTTTAGGATGGACTGGTTGGATCTCTTTGCAGTCCAAGGGACTCTCAAGAGTCTTCTCCAACACCACAGTTCAAAAGCATCAATTCTTCAGCACTCAGCTTTCTTTATGGTCCAACTTTCACATCCATACATGACTACTGGAAAAAACATAGCTTTGACTAGATGGATCTTTGTTGGCAAAGTAATGTTTATGCTTTTTAATATGCTGTGAAGGTTGTCCTGCTTTTTAATATGCTGTGAAGGTTGTCCATAGCTTTTCTTCCAAGGAGCAAGTGTCATTTAATGTCATGGCTGCAGTCACCATCTGCAGTGATTTTGAAGCCCTCCAAAATAGTTTGTCACTGTTTCCATTGTTTCCCCATCTATTTGCCATGATGTGATGGGATTGGATGCCATGATCTTAGTTTTGTTACTGTTGAGTTTTAAGTCAACTTTTCCTCTCTCCCCTTTCACTTTCATCAAGAGGCTCTTTAGTTCTTTGCTTTCTGCCATAAGGGTGGTATCATCTGTGTATCTGAGGTTATTTATATTTCTCCCAGTAATCTTGATTCCAGCTTGTGCTTCATCCAGTGCAGCATTTTGCATGATGTACTCTTCATGTAATTTAAATAAGTAGGGTGACAATGTACAGCCTTGACATACTCCTTTCCTGATCTGGACCCAGGCTGTTGTTCCATGTCCAGTTCTAACTACTGTTTCTTGTCCTGCAAACAGATTTCTAAAGAGGCAGGTGGTCTGGTATTCCCATCTTTTTAAGAATTTTCTGCAGTCTATTGTTATCCACACAGTCAAAGGCTTTGGCATAGTCAATAAAGCAAAGGTAGATGTTTTTATCTGGAAGTCTCTTGCTTTTTCGATGATCAAACAGATGTTGGCAATTTGATCTCTAGTTCCTCTGTCTTTTCTACATCCAGCTAGGATTTAGAAAGAAGCTAGGGAAGAAGCAGCTGGGGACGTAGGCAAGCCTTTAATTTTATTCTTCTTTGAAACTTCCCCTATTGTCATTATTTGTCAATGTGCTTTTGTAATAAGTGATCAATGTAATCTTTCTCACTTAAAAAATTAACAAATTAGTTTACTTTTTTAAATACAAATTTATTTATTTTAATTGGAGGCTAATTACTTTACAATATTATATTGGTTTACTTTTTAGAGCAGTTTTATTTAGGAAGTTTCAAGAAAAATTGAACAAAAGGCACAGAGAGTTCTCATATACTTTCCTCATCCCCCTATTTCCAGTATTATTAACATCGTGCATTAATGGAATATATTTTGTTATAATTGATGAACCAATATTGATAAATTATTACTTGCTAAAGTTCATAGTTAACATTAGGCTTCATTCTTTGTGTTTTACAGTTCTATGGATTTTGACAAATTCATAATGTATCCATTATAGCATTATGATATGACATTACATTATAGTAACATAATAGTTTCACTGCCTTAAAAGTCCTGTGTTCCACGTATTCTTCACTCCCTCTTTGTCTCATTCATGTCATTTGATTGTCAATCTGCTCAGAAATTTATTCCATTTTAAATTATTGGACTATAATTGATTTACAATGTCACATTAGTCTCATGTGTACAACAAAGTTGTATATATAGAAAATTTTTGCATTTTGTAATTTATTCATGTGCTTTGAATTTTACTTGATGTGCTACTTACTTTTTTTTTTTTTTTTTAGGTATTACACTCCTTAAGATTAGAAAATATTTTAAAAGATCACCTAGCCCAGGGATGTTCAATTGCCCACAAGCTTTCCTGACCCATTTGCTTGTCCATGGAAGATACTGTTAAAAGATTACAGAGATCTTTCCTATTGAGCCTCAGAATTTTTCTAAACACATTACTTTAGAAAGGCAAAAACAATCACCAGATTTTGCACAAGATTTAAAACCTGTTTGATACTTTAATTTAAGTCAACCTCATTTTACCAAAAAGGAAACAGAAATCCAGAAAAATCAGTTGATTTACCCTAGGATGCAAAGCTGAAAGTGAAAGTCAAATCACTCAGTCGTGTCCAACTCTTTGTAACTCCATGGACTGTAGCCTACCATGCTCCTCCATCCATGGGATTCTCCAGGCAAGAGTACTGGAGTGGTTTGCCCTTTTCTTCTCCAGGGGATCTTCCCAACCCAGGGATCAAACCCGGGTCTCCTGCATTCCAGGCAGACGCTTTAACCTCTGAGCCACCAGGGAAGCCCATAGGATGCAAAGCTGGTAACTTGCAAATCAGAAATAAGTTGAGTCTGGGACTTCTTATTCAACCCAGGGATGTTTCTACTATGCATCTCTTAGAGTCATCTTAAAAAAAAAGTGACATGACAAAAAAATATCATATAAAGTGAATATTTGAAGATTTTTTTCAAAAAAATGCATTTCAGTTTCCAATGCTGATCAGTTTTGCTGGTTACAAAGCAATCACTACTTAAGGCTTTTTCAAGGAAAACATGATGTAGATAACCCATATGGAAGACATGTAAATGGAGTTTTTCTGATTAAAATAAGTGTGTGTGTTTACTATGTGTATTTGGGGGAACATGAGTCCGGCTGGCTCTGTTTTCCACCCCTGCACTTTGCCAAGCATCAAATAATTCTAGGGATTTCCTCAGGCTCTACTAAGAATAGTTTGAAAGCCATTGCACTAGAGGAACAAGTATTTCTGCTTAAGGAATTATTAAATTTATGTATTCATATTTCCACATCACAGATATCACATATCTTTTCTTAACACAAAGGCTCATAGACTGATGCATCAAGTATCTCCCAAATTATGCACATGAACTAAATGTATAGAACAGATTATTAATGACTAACTTTTATAATGTACTTGATTTAATAAATAGACTTCATATTAGATGATTAAATCAGATCAGTGCTTCTATAGAAGACTATCTCTATATCGGGGAAGGCAATGGCATCCCACCCCAGTAAGGTAAAATTATTGAAATATATCTTGGTTACTTATAGTACGTTGCATACAGTACTTCAATTTTTGAAAAACTAACTTGAAATACATTCTAATCTCGGTATTACAAGTCTGTCATAAAAGGAAGAGACCCAGAACAATCCAGTCTCGCTCACACATGGAGCCTGAACGAATGTACTTAAAAAAAAAAAAAAAAAAAGAATATAAAAAAGCCCTAATTTAGGTTTGAGTCATCTATTTCAACCCATTATAATAATGTCTTTCCAATTTTATTGGTTATGATCTCCAGTGACAGATACATCCTTAATTATGGTAGTAAATAAATGAATACATATCTGTATGTGTATGCATCTCTGTCTACACCTGTCTATATACACATTTATATACACCTAATCAATTTTTCCATAAATGTTTATAACTAGAAGATAAATTTTACAAATTCCTATAGGAAATATTTTATATATGAATTATAAATGTACATGAATTATTATAAAGAATTGGTCCACACAATAATGATGACTGGAAAGTCTGGAATTTGTAGAGCAGATAGATGTCTAGAAACTCAGACAGGAATTAACACTGCAGTTTTTTGTTCATTTGTTTGTTTGACAAATCCCTTTGTCTATTAGGCAATTTCTCCCCATTCCCACTCCCTCAAGCACTAGGCAACCAACAATCTGCATTCTGTCTTTATGGTTTATCTATTCTTGATATTTCATATAAATGGAATCATCCTATTCATGACGTTTTGTGTCTGGCTTTTTTCACTAGCATAATGTTTTGGAGATTTATTCATTATGTAGCAGATATCAGTACTTTAATCATTTATGCTGAATCTGATTATGTATTATATACCAATTCAACTACTCATCTGTTAATGGACGTTTGGGCTGTGGTCATCTTAGGCTATTATGATTAGTGCTGCAATGAACACGTGTGTACATGTATATATATCTAGGAGTATATGTGTGGGATCATATGGTAATTTTGTGTTTAACTTTTTGCTGAACTATTCAACTGTTTTCCAATATGGCTACACAATTTTGCATTTCTACCAGTGGTGCACCTGGTTCCAATTTTTCTACATCCTCTTTAACACTTGTTAATATCTGTTTGACTTTTTTTTTTGGTTTGTTTGTTTTGAAAATAGCCATCCTAAGAGTTGTGGGATGGTACCTCATTATGGTTTTGATTTCCATTTCCTAAATGACTAATGATGTTGAACATAATTGTGTGTGTGTTGGCCATTTGTATATTTTCTTTGGCTAAATGTCTAGTCAAGTCCTTGTCCATTTTAAATGGATTGTTTGCCCGTTTGTTTTTGAGTTGTGAGTTATTTATATATTCTGGATACTCCACCCTTGTCAGATACATGACTTAAAGATATTTTCTCTCATTCTGTATGCTGTTTCTTCACTTTCTTGCTAGTTGCCTTTGAGGCACAAATATTTGTAATTTGATGAAATCCAGTTATCTCTTTTTATCTTTGGTTGCTTCTGCTTTTAGTGCAAGAAACCATTACCTAATTCAAAAGATACAAAGATTTCTCTCTAGCTTATTTCTGAGAGGTTAATAATGTCTACTCTTACATTTATGTATTTAATTCATTTTCAGTTAATTTCTGTGTATGGTTTTAAGTAGGGGTCCATATTAATCATTTTCCATGTAGACAGCCAGGTGTATCTTCACAGTTTCTTGGAGAGACTATTATTTCCCCATTGAATAGTCATGGTGCCATCATCAAAAATTAATTTCTGGGCTTTCAATTTAGTTACATTGGTCTATATGTCTACACTTCGGCTAGTATCACACTATTTTGATTACTGTAACTTTGTAGTAAGTTTTGAAATTGAGAACCTTGAGTTTCCAATATTGTTCTTTTTCAAGATTATTTTGGCTATTTGGGACTCTTTGCAGTTCCATATTAATTTGAGGATCGATTTGCCCATTTCTCCAAGAAAAGGCTGTTGGAATAGTGATACAGATTACATTGAATCTGTAGATTTATCTGAGTATAGTATTGTCATTTTAACATTATCAAGTTTTCCATCCCATGAACACAGGATGTCTTTCCATTTATTTAGGTCTTTAATTTCCTTCATGAATAATTGACAGTTTTCAGTGTGTAAGTATTTCACCTCCTTGGTAACATTTATGCTTAGTTATTTTATTATTTTGGATGCTAGGTAAAGAATCCACCTGCAATGTACGAGATCCTGGTTCAATTCTAGGGTCGGGATTTTGGGTCGGGAAGATCCCTCGTGAAGGGAAAGGCTACCCACTCCAGTATTCTTGGGCCTCCCTGGTGGCTCAGCTGGTAAAGAATCCTCCTGCAATGTGGAGACATGGGTTTGACCCTTGGGTTGTCTTTCCTGGTAGCTCAGCCAGTAATGAATCTGCCTGCAATGAAGAAGACCCCAGTTCAATTAAAATGGAACTGTTTTCTTGATTTTTATTTTCAGATTTTTCATCATTCTTGTACAGAGACAAATTGCTCCTTTTTTGTGTTAATCTTTTACTCTGAAACTTTGCTGAATTAATTTAAGCTCTAGTTGCTTCTTTGTGGATTCTTTGAAATGTTCTATATATGAAATCACATTATCTGTGAATACTGATAGTTTAGCTTTATCCTTCCACATTGGATGTCTTTTATTTCTTTAACTTATCTAATTTTTATGGCTGGCTGGAACTTCCAGTAAGAGTATTGAATAGTAGTGGAGAAAGCAGCCATTTTTGTCTTGTTCCTGATCTTAGGGGGAAAGATTTCAGTCCACCAATTTATATTGATGCTAGCTGTGTTGTTGTTGATATAAATTCCCTTTATCATGTTGGATAAGTTTCCTTCTAATCCTAGTTTTCTGAAATTTTTTTATCATGAAATGGTATTTGTCAAATGCTTTTTTAAAATTCAATTGAGATGATTATGTGTTTTTACTTTTGTTAATGTAGTATATTGAAATGTTTGATTTTCTTATGTTGAACTACTTACATTTACAGGATAAGTCTTGCTTGTTTGTGGTATATAATCATTTTAATACGCTGTTGCATGCAGTTTACAAGTAATTTGGTTAATATTTTTACAAGGATATTAATAAAAGATATTAGTAAGTAATTGTCCTTTCTTGAAATATCATAATCTGGCTTTGGTATGAGAGTATGCTGGCTTCATAGAATGAGTTAGAAAACATTTAATCATTCTCTATTTTTCAGAGGAGTTTGAGAAAGATTGGTGTTACCTTTTTTTTTTTTTTTTTTTCCAAATGTTTGTCAAAATTTACCATTAAAATTGTCTGGTCTTGGACTTTTTTTTGTTTGGAGGATTTTGATGACAGATTTAATCTCTTAGTTCTTTACATATTTTCAATTGTTTTCTTGAGTCAGTTTTAGTTGATTGTATGTTTCTCCTTGGAAGGAAAGTTATGACCAACCTAGATAGCATATTCAAAAGCAGAGACATTACTTTACCAACAAAGGTTCGCCTAGTCAAGGCTATGGTCTTTCCTGTGGTCATGTATGGATGTGAGAGCTGGACTGTGAAGAAGGCTGAGCACCGAAGAATTGATGCTTTTGAACTGTGGTGTTGGAGAAGACTCTTGAGAGTCCCTTGGACTGCAAGAAGATCCAACCAGTCCATTCTGAAGGAGATCAATCCTGGAATTTCTTTAGAAGGAATGATGCTAAAGCTGAAACTCCAGTATTTTGGCCACCTCATGTGAAGAGTTGACTCATTGGAGAAGACTCTGATGCTGGGAGGGATTGAGGGCAGGAGGAGAAGGGGACGACAGAGGATGAGATGGCTGGATGGCATCACTGACTCGATGGGTATGAGTCTGGGTGACCTCCGGGAGCTGGTGAAGGACAGGGAGGCCTGGCGTGCTGCGGTTCATGGGGTCGCAAAGAGTCGGACACGACTGAGCGACTGATCTGATCTGATCTGATCTGATGTTTCTCAGATTTTTTTTTTTTTCATTTCACTTAGATTAACTAATTGTTCGTCTAAAATCATTGATAGCATTCTCATTTTTTCAACTTCTCTGAGATTAACAGTAATGTCTGCACTCCTTATTTTAATATTTTGAGCCTTCTCCATTTTTTCATTTTGTCAGCATAGCTACAGTTTTATAAATCTTGTTGGTTTTTTCAGAGAACCAGCTTTTGGTTCCATTGGAGCCCTCTGTTGCTTTTACATTTTTGCTATCTGATTTGACAAAGAGAATAGTCCATGCACTCTCAAGAAGAAGGTGTATTCTGCTGCTGTTGGGTGGAGTCCTATATGTTTAGGTTATATTGTTTTTCAAGTTCCTTATTTTGTTATTGATTTTCTGAATACAAGTTATATCTGTTTTGAAAGTGGAGAATTGATATTTCCAGCTCTTATCGTATAACTATCTCCCTACAGTGTCAACATTTGTTTTATATATTTTAAGACTCCATTGTTTCTTGTGTATGTATATGGTCAATCCTTTTTGATACATTCACCTTTTTGTCCGAGTTTAATGTCTTTTATTGTTTATTATAATAGTATTTGACTTAAAGTTTATTTTATTTTATAGTATTATAGATATTCCTGCTCTATTTTTATTATTTGCATGGGATTCTATTTACATTGTTTCAGGTTTGTTTGTTTGTTGTTTTTTTTTTTTTTTTGCAGCATGTGTCAGAACCTCCTTCCTTCCTCTTTAAGGTTGAATAATATTCCATTGTATACATTCACAGTTTTTAATTTATTTTAATATAAATTTATTTATTTTAATTGGAGGCTAATTACTTTACAATATTGAAGTGGTTTTGCCATACATTGACATGAGTCAGCCATGGGTGTACATGTGTTCCCTATCCTGAAACTGCTCCCACCTCCCTCCCCATCCCATCCCTCTGGGTCATCCCAGTGCACCAACCCTTAACACCCTGTCTCATGCATCGAACCTGGGGTGGTGATCTGTTTCACATACGATAATATACATGTTTCAATGACATTCTACCAAACCATCCCATCCTCGCCCTCTCCCATAGAGTCCAAAAGACTGTCCTATGCATCTGTGTCTCTTTTGCTATCTCACATACAGGGTTATCTGGAGAAGGCAATGGCAACCCACTCCAGTACTCTTGCCTGGAAAATCCCATGGACGCAGGAGCCTGGTAGGCTGCAGTCCATGGGGTCACTAAGAGTCAGACACGACTGAGCGACTTGACTTTCACTTTCACTTTCATTCATTGGAGAAGGAAATGGCAACCCACTCCAGTGTTCTTGCCTGGAGAATCCCAGGGACGGGGGAGCCTGGTAGGCTACCGTCTATGGGATCACACAGAGTCGGACACGACTGAAGTGACTTAGCATAACATAGCATAGCATAGCATACAGGGTTATCAGTACCATATTTCTAAATTCCATGTATATGCGTTAGTATAGTGTATTGGTGTTTTTCTTTCTGACTTACTTCACTCTGGATAATAGGCTCCAGTTTCATCGACCTCCTTAAAACTGATTCAAATGTATTCTTTTTAATGGCTGAGTATTATTCCATTGTGTATATGTACCATAGCTTTCTTATCCATTCATCTGCTGATGGGCATCTAGGTGGCTTCCATGTCCTGGCTATTATAAACAGTGCTGCCATGAACATTGGGGTACATGTGTCTCTTTCAATTCTGGTTACCTCGGTGTGTATTCCCAGTAGTGGGATCGCTGAGTCATATGGCAGTTCTATTTCCAGTTTTTAAAGGAATATCCACACTGTTCTCCATAGTGTCTGAATTAGTTTGCATTCCTCCCAACAGTGTAAGAGGGTTCCCTTTTCTCTACACCCTCTCCAGCATTTATTGCTTGTATACTTTTGTATAGCAACCATTCTGAATGGCAGGAAATGGTACCTCATTGTGGTTTTGATTTGCATTTCCCTGATAGTGAGTGATATTGAGCATCTTTTCATATGTTTGCTAGCCATCTGTATGTCTTCTTTGGAGAAATGTGTTCTTTGGCCCATTTTTTGGTTGAGTCGTTTACTTTTCTGGAATTGAGCTGCAGGAGTTGCTTGTATATTTTTGAGATTAATTGTTTGTTGGTTGCTTGGTTTGCTATTATTTTCTCGCATTCTGAAAGCTGTCTTTTCACCTTGTTTATACATTCCTATGTTGTGCAAAAGCTTTTAAAATTAATTAGGTCCCATTGCTTATTTTTGCTTTTATTTACAATTTTCTGGGAGGTGGATCATAAAGGATCCTGCTGTGGTTATATCAGAGAGTGTTTTGCCTATGTTTTCCTCTAAGAGTTTTATAGTTTCTGGTCTTATATTTAGATCTTTAATCCATTTTGAGTGTGTGTGTGTGTGTGTGTGTGTGTGTGTGTGTGTGTGTGTGTGTGTATCTGTGTTAAAAAGTGTTCTAGTTTCATACTTTTACAAATTGTTGAACAGTTTTCCCAGAACCACTTGTTAAAGAGATTGTCTTTTTGATGTTATTCTTGCCTCCTTTGTCAAAAATAAAGTGTCCATAGGTTCATGGATTCATCTCTGGCCTTTCTATTTTGTTCCATTGATCTATATTTCTGTCTTTGTGCTAGTACCATGCTGTCTTGATGATTGTGACTTTGTAGTAGAGCCTGAAGTCAGGCAGGTTGATTCCTCCGGATCCATTCTTCTTTCTCAAGATTGCTTTGGCTAGTTGAGATATTTTTTTGTATTTACATACAAATTGTGAAATTATTTGTCTTAGTTCTGTGAAAAATTCCGTTGGTAGCTTGATAGGGATTGCATTGAATCTATAAATTGCTTTGGGTAGTATAATCATTTTCACTATATTTATTCTTCCAATCCATGAACATAATATATTTCTCCATCTATTTGTTCCCTCTTTGATTTCTTTCACGAGTGTTTCATAGTTTTCTATATATAGGTCTTTTGTTTCTTTAGGTGAATCTCTTCCTAAGTATTTTATTCTTTTCCTTGCAGTGGTGAATGGAATTGTTTCCTTAATTTCTCTTTCTGTTTTCTCATTTTTAGTGTATAGGAATGCAAGGAATTTATCTGTGCTAATTTTATATCATGAAATTTTACTATATTCATTGATTAGCTCTAGTAATTTTCTGGTGGAATCTTTCGGGTCTTCTATGTAGAGGATCACATCATCTGCAAACAGTGAGAGCGTTGCTTCTTCTTTTACAATCTGGATTCCTTTTATTTCTTTTTCTGCTCTGATTGCTGTGGCCAAAACTTCCAAAACTATGTTGAATAGGAGTGGTGAGAGTGGACTCCTTGTCTTGTTCCTGACTTTAGGGGAAATGCTTTCAGTTTTTCACCACTGATGATAATATTTGCTGAGGGTTTGTCATATATAACTTTTATTATGTTGAGATATGTTTCTTCTATGCCTGCTTTTTGGAGGGTTTTTATCATAAATGGATGTTGAATTTTGTCAAAGGCTTTTCTGCATCTATTGAGATAATCATATAGTTTTATCTTTTAATTTGTTAATGTGGTGTATTATGTTGATTGACTTGCAAATATTGAAGAATCCTTACATCCCTGGGATACAGCCCACTTGGTCATGTGTATGATCTTTTTAATATGTTGTTGGATTATGTTCGCTAGAGTTTTGTTAAGGATTTTTCCATCTATGTTCATCATTGATATTGGCCTTTAGTTTTCCTTTTTTGTGGCATTGTTGTCTGGTTTTGGGTCATGGTGGCCTCATAGAATGATTTTGAAAGTTTACCTTCCTATGCCATTTTCTGGAAAAGTTTGAGTAGGATAGGTGGTATGTTGGGAGCCACCACGGGAGATACCACCCATGACAAGGTCATGTGGAAGAGATCTGATGAGCAAGGCTGATCAGAACTCAAGGGACCCCCTGAATCTGTTTGAGCATCTACCCCAAAACCAAAATCTGTCTACTGTTTATTATATTATGTCTTTTACCAGCTCTTTTGTCATTAACAGGGGCCTATCCCCGACCAACTTTCTCTGGAAAAAATCAACTTAGGGCTTTAGTTGATAAGTCTCCTGGGCATGATAGGAGTGTTTCAATTCAAACCCCTCTGATGGCTTTCTAGCTTGCCTGACAGGCTTATCTAGACTCGTGCAGCTACGCATGTGACTGTTCACAGCCTCCCAACCATAAGAGACACAGGAAGCCTAAAACATTCTAAAAATTTAGAGCCTTTCAAAGAGTTAAAAACTATTAGAATAGTGCTGATGTAGGATTTCATTGTTAAGCCAGTGCTTGCTGCCAAGTGCCCATATCCCTTACCCATTGTACACCTGGGAGTGCATTAGTTAACATAGTTGGAATGTAAGAAAAACAAGTAACAGCCTTGAAATTAACCACATCAGACCTTTGAGCTAATTGGTTCTTTCTTTGTTGTAACTTACTGCATCTTTGCTCTTTGTGAATGTAACTCTGATTAGCACTTTCTGAGGCTGACATAGATTAGAAATATAAAGAAAAAACACTTCAAGAGAAAATAAGTTTTCTGGGTGAGCAGCCTTTATCAAAAAAGGGTCATAAAATGTCCACAGGCCTCCAAGGCCAGAAATTGTACACAACATTGTTTGTGGAAAACGTATGCAAAAAAAAAAAAAAAAAATCTTGGTTTTGATAAAGACAAAACAGATGTAATGTTTGGGCTGACTCTGTATGACTTTGCATCTTTCATTTCCCTTTATGTACAAGTCAAGGTATAAAAGTTCCTTTTAAAAATAAAGTTATGGGCCTTGCTCACTTAAGCTTGGTCTCCCCATGTTGTTCTTTTTTCCCCCTTTTCCCTCCTTTTGTCTCTGTTCTTCTTTCAGGAAGACTCCTTGGGGCACAGGGGCTTTCTGAGTTCACTTTTTGCCTGGGCTTCTAAGACCTGATCTGGAAGGCGCCCTGCGTCTTCACCAGGGAGGGGGCGCCCTGCATCCTCACCCCACCAAGAGGGCGCCTGCGGCCTCCATGAACAGAACAAGTTCCATGCCAGGAGTTTTATTGGCTTTTTGTGTTTATCAAGAAAGATCAAACCCTGCTCTCTGCTTTGCTATCCTTTTGCCTAGGTCATCATCCTGAGGGTACCCCTGGATCCTGCTGGGGCTGGATCCCAGCCAGTGGTGCCCGAACAAGGACCCAAGGTAAGTCTCCCCCATTGTATAGATTTCGGATGGCTTAGGACCCCATTCAGGGTGCCACAGACCCCCTAATAAGATAGATAGGGTGAAGAGTGGAAAGTAAAAATCTTTTCGACAAAGATTAAAAAAAGATAGTAGATTTTCTGACATGGGTAACTCTAAAACTAAAGAACAGAAACTCTTTATAAAAATAGTCTTAAAACTGTTAGACAAAAAAAGAGTTAAGGTTAAAAAGGCTAGTGTTCAATCTTTTTTTACATTTGTACAAAAACAGTGTCTTGGTTTCCAAAAGAGGACACTGTTAACTTAGATACATTAAAAAAAAAAAAAAAAGTTAAAAACTTATTACACTCTACATGGTCTGAAGAGGGTGCCCACTGATACTTTTTCCTTATAAAATATGATTAGAGATGTTTTCAGATCAGATCAGATCAGTCGCTCAGTCGTGTGCGACTCTTTGCGACCCCATGAACCGCAGCACGCCAGGCCTCCCTGTCCATCACCAGCTCCCGGAGGTCACTCAGACTCGCATCCATCGAGTCAGTGATGCCATCCAGCCATCTCATCCTCTGTCGTCCCCTTCTCCTCCTGCCCTCAATCCCTCCCAGCATCAGAGTCTTCTCCAATGAGTCAACTCTTCGCTTTAGGTGGCCAAAATACTGGAGTTTCAGCTTTAGCATCATTCCTTCCAAAGAAATTCCAGGATTGATCTCCTTCAGAATGGACTGGTTGGATCTTCTTGCAGTCCAAGGGACTCTCAAGAGTCTTCTCCAACACCACAGTTCAAAAGCATCAATTCTTCGGCGCTCAGCCTTCTTCACAGTCCAGCTCTCACATCCATACATGACCACAGGAAAGACCATAGCCTTGACTAGGCGAACCTTTGTTGGTAAAGTAATGTCTCTGCTTTTGAATATGCTATCTAGGTTGGTCATAACTTTCCTTCCAAGGAGTAAGCGTCTTTTAATTTCATGGCTGCAGTCACCATCTGCAGTGATTTTGGAGCCCAGAAAAACAAAGTCTGACACTGTTTCCACTGTTTCCCCACCTATTTCCCATGTAGTGATGGGACCAGATGCCATGATCTTAGTTTTCTGAATGTTGAGCTTTAAGCCAACCTTTTCACTCTCCACTTTCACTTTCATCAAGAGGCTTTTTAGCCCCTCTTCACTTTCTGCCATAAGGGTGGTGTCATCTGCATATCTGAGGTTATTGATATTTCTCCCGGCAATCTTGATTCCAACTTCTGTTTCTTCCAGTCCAGCATTTCTCATGATGTACTCTGCATATAAGTTAAATAAACATGGTGACAATATGCAGCCTTGACGTACTCCTTTTCCTATTTGGAACCAGTCTGTTGTTCCATGACCAGTTCTAACTGTTGCTTCCTGACCTGCATACAGATTTCTTAAGAGGCAGATCAGGTGGTCTGGTATTCCCATCTCTTTCAGAATTTTCCATAGTTTCTTGTGATCCACACAGTCAAAGGCTTTGGCATAGTCAATAAAGCAGAAATAGATGTTTTTCTGGAACTCTCTTGCTTTTTCCATGATCCAGCGGATGTTGGCAATTTGATCTCTGGTTCCTCTGCCTTTTCAAAAACCAGCTTGAACATCAGGAAGTTAACGGTTCACATATTGCTGAAGCCTGGCTTGGAGAATTTTGAGCATTACTTTACTAGCGTGTGAGATGAGTGCAATTGTTCGGTAGTTTGAGCACTCCTTGGCATTGCCTTTCTTTGGGATTGGGATGAAAACTGACCTTTTCCAATCTTGTGGCCACTGCTGAGTTTTCCAAATTTGCTGGCATATTGAGTGTAGCACTTTCACAGCATCATCATTCAGGATTTGGAATAGCTCCACTGGAATTCCATCACCTCCACTAGCTTTGTTCGTAGTGATGCTTTCTAAGGCCCATTTGACTTCACATTCCAAGATGTCTGGCTCTAGGTCAGTGACCACATCATCTTGATTATCTGGTTCTTGAAGCTCTTTTTTGTACAGTTCTTCTGTGTATTCTTGCCACCTCTTCTTAATATCTTCTGCTTCTGTTAGGTTCATACCATTTCGGTCCTTTATCGAGCCCATCTTTGCATGAAATGTTCCTTTGGTATCTCTGATTTTCTTGAAGAAATCCCTAGTCTTCCCATTCTGTTGTTTTCCTCTATTTCTTTGCATTGATCACTGAAGAAGGCTTTCTTATCTCTTCTTGCTATTCTTTGAAACTCTGCATTCAGATGTTTATATCTTTCCTTTTCTCCTTTGCTTTTCGCTTCTCTTCTTTTCACAGCTATTTGTAAGGCCTCCCCAGACAGCCATTTTGCTTTTTTGCATTTCTTTTCCATGGGGATGGTCTTGATCCCTGTCTCCTGTACAATGTCACGAACCTCATTCCATAGTTCATCAGACACTCTATCTATCAGATCTAGGCCATTTAAGAGCGACCTCGCCTGCCCGCGACCGGCGCGCCATTTAAGAGCGACCTCGCCTGCCCGCGACCGCCGCGCCATTTAAGAGCACCCCGCTGGCTGCGTCGCGCACTAAGAGCGCCCCGCCGGCTGCGTCGCGCACTAAGAGCACCCCGCCGGCTGCGTCGCGCACTAAGAGCGCGGCCGAGAGGAGCTACCCCACGACCAAGGAAGGACGGCGGTGAGGGCCAGCACACTAAGCACGGCCGAGAAGAGCTACCCCACGACCGAGGTCAGGAAGGGCGGCGGTGAGGAGAGACCCCCTCGTCCAAGGTAAGGTGCGATGGCTGTGCTTTGCTGGCCGGGAGCAGCCAGGAGCAGCCGGGATGAGATACCCCACGCCCAAGGTAAGAGAAACCCGAGTAAGACAGTAGGTCTTGAAAGAGGGCATCAGAGGGCAAATACACCAAAACGATTCTCACAGATAACTAGTCAGTCTAATCACACAAGGACCACACCCTTGTCTAACTCAATGAGATTAAGCCATGCCCAAGGGGCAACTTGGGATGGGCGGGTCATGGTGGAGAGATATGACAGGGTGTGGTCCGCTGGAGAAGGGAATGGCAAACCACTTCAGTATTCTTGCCTTGAGAACCCCATGAACAGTATGAAAAGACAAAATGATAGGATACTGAAAGAGAAACTCCCCAGGTCAGTAGGGGCCCAATATGCTACTGGAGATCAGTGGAGAAATAACTTCAGAAAGAATGAAGGGATGGAGCCAAAACAAAAAGAATACCCAGCTGTGGATGTGTCTGGTGATAGAAGCAAAGTCCAATGCTGTAAAGAGCAATATTGCATAGGAACTTGGAATGTCAGGTCCATGAATCAAGGCAAATTGGAAGTGGTCAAACAAGAGATGGCAAGAGTGAATGTCGACATTCTAGGAATTAGCGAACTAAAATGGACTGGAATGGGTGAATTTAACTCGGATGACCATTATATCTACTACTGTGGGCAGGAATCCCTCAGAAGAAATGGAGTGGCCATCATGGTCAACAAAAGAGTCCGAAATGCAGTACTTGGATGCAATCTCAAAAACGATAGAATGATCTCTGTTCGTTTCCAAGGCAAACCATTCAATGTCACAGTAATCCAAGTCTATGCCCCAACCAGTAATGCCGAAGAAGCTGAAGTTGAAAGGTTCTATGAAGACCTACAAGACCTTTTAGAACTAACACCCAAAAAAGATGTCCTTTTCATTATAGGGGACTGGAATGCAAAAGTAGGAAGTCAAGAAACACCTGGAGTAACAGGCAAATTTGGCCTTGGAATATGGAATGAAGCAGGGCAAAGACTAATAGAGTTTTGCCAAGAAAATGCACTGGTCATAGCAAATACCCTCTTCCAACAACACAAGAGAAGACTCTATACATGGACATCACCAGATGGTCAACACCAAAATCAGATCGATTATATTCTTTGCAGCCAAAGATGGAGAAGCTCTATACAATCAGCAAAAACAAGACCAGGAGCTGACTGTGGCTCGGACCATGAACTCCTTATTGCCAAATTCAGAGATGTTTTAGACCCTGCTTATAAATCTAAACGAGTGCCTATTAAGAAAAAAAGTGAAGAGAAAGAGTCCAAGCCTAGCTATCAACAGCTAAGAAATATGCTGGCTGCCATAAATACCAATAGTCATTTAAAAAATGGAGATAAAAAGGAAGAACAACTTTTGCCCCAAGATAAAAAAAAATTAAAAAAAAAAAAAACAAAAAAACAGCTCGCTGTCATTCTGACAAAGATTTAGCTAAAGATGCTCCTAAGAGCTTGAGAAAAACATCCCCAATTAGACCATTTGTGAGATCCAAACAACAAACAGTTAAATCTCCAAAGCAAAACAAACAAACAAAAACATGAGATGTTTCTGTTTCCCCATACCTCCTCTTCTTTATGGGGGTAGGGGGCCTCCGCTAGGAGTCTCTCGGAAAAGGTTTTTTTCTAGTCCCAAAGATAAATTTGATCCCCACCTTGAGGCTTGTTTTCCTGCAATTTTTGAAAAAAGAGATGAGAGAGAGGTCCCCTCTTGAGAACCCCTCCAATAAAGCCGATTAAAAAACTCAGACAGGCTTGTACTTTATATGAGGCTACAGCTCCATACACCCTTACATTGTTAGATGCCTTAACAGTCAGATAGATGATCCCATATGATTAGAAAACAGTCACTAAGGCTTGTCTGTCTAGAAGACAATATCTACTCTAGAGAGCTAAATATGAAGACCTCACCCGAAGACAGGCTAGTACGAACTGCAGATATGGCCCGGGACACATTGTACAAAAAATGTTATACAATTAATACATTTGATACAATTAGAGATCAAATGGGTCTAGATAGAGAGGCTTTAAAACAGGTGGCAGCCTGAGCCCTTGGGGCCTGGTGATCATTGCCTCAAGAGAAAAAAATCAACCTCTTACTTTTCTAACATTAAACAAAAATCAAAAGAGCCATATGAAGACTTTGTATCATGACTTATAGAGGAAATTCACGGGATAATTCCTAGTAAAGAGACAGTAAAATATTAGTAAAACAACTGACATTTAAAAATGCTAATTTTACCTGCCAGGCCATCCTACGTCTTATAAAAAATTCTAGAGAGATAAGAGATTACATCAAACAATGTAAGACCAACAATGATACAGGGCATCGCCATAGCTACAGCCATAAACAAAAGTTCTTATCAACTGACAGTTCAATCCTTTTTGCAGACAAAAATAATCCATCAAAGAGTTATTTAAATAATCAAAGACAAAAATACTAACTTGTCCAAAGCCTGCTTTCCTTGTGGCCAAGATAGACACTTTATCTGCACTTGCCCCCAAGAAACAGTTGGTTTTTCTCTGTCAAATCTTGCCTCCCCAGCTGTGACTCCTAATCCCCCTAAGATTCCTTGCCTTCGTTGTCAAAAGAGATATCACTGGACAAAAGCCTACAGGTCAAAATTTCATAAAAATGAAACCTTGCTAGTTCCTGACCAACAGTCCGAAAACGGGTTGAGGGGCCAGCCTCAGGCCCCAACAATAATTGAGATGACACTGAACCCATTCATACCCTTCGTCACATCACAAAACTCATCAGAACAACCCCAGGCAGCACAAGACTGGATCTCAGTTCCACCACCTCAACAATATTAATACCAGATAGTCCTACTATAAAAATCCCTACAGGGGACAGGGGTTAAAGGTCCATTACCAACAGGCCTGGTGAAAATTATATTAGATAAAATCTCCTCAGCTATACAAGGTCTTTCAATTATCCCCAGAGTGATTGATTCAGATTATACAGAAAAAAAAATTCAAATAATGATTTCACCTCCAACTAAAACTACACAAACTCATCTGGGACAAAAAATAGCTCAAATTTTACCTTTGCCCTACTACACTGCCATAAGACACACCACTACTCAAAGTAAAAGACAAAAAAAAAAAAAAAAAAGATTTGAGTCCAGTGATATGGTTTTTTAGATAACAAAAATTACTAAAAAATGCCCCATGAAAAATATCCTGGTTAGTGACAAGTCTATTGTGAGGCTTTTAGACACAGAAACAGATGTCTCTTACATTGCTGAAAAAGACTGGCCCAGGTCCTGGTCAATACATACTACTAAAAATGAGTTGGTTAGATTAGAGATAGCCCCAACAGTAGTTAAGAGTACAAAATATTAGATTGGAAGTTTGAGAATGCCTGTAAAACTTTCCAACCTTATGTAGTTCCTTCACTCCCCTTTACCCTATGAGAGAGAGATGTGCTGTCTCAAATGAGAGTGCTATTTTTAGCCCTGATGACAAAGTGACCTCCAAAACGCTCCATGCAGGCTATAATCCATCAAAAAGATTAGACAAACAACAGACAAAAATAATTGAGCCAATCTGCCCAACTCCTCGACAACAACATATTAGATTAAGATATCCAAATTTATAATAGAGGCCATTGTTTTTGCTACTGACCCTATCATATAGAAATCTCAAAATCCAGTGTGGGTAAAACAGTGGCCTCTACCTAAAAAAAAAAAAATGTTGACAGCTAAGACTTTAGTTTTTAAACAGTTACACTTAAGACACATTGAGCCCTCTAATAGTCCGTGGAATACTCCCATTTTTGTTATAAAAAAAAAGCTGGTAAGGGGTGACTGTTACAAGATTTGAGAGCCATTAATGCCACTATAAAAGATAAAAGATATAGTGTTATAGTGTTTTTCCTGTTCAGATCAGATCAGATCAGTCGCTCAGTCGTGTCCGACTCTTTGGGACCCCATGAACCGCAGCACGCCAGGCCTCCCTGTCCATCACCAGCTCCCGGAGGTCACTCAGACTCGCATCCATCGAGTCAGTGATGCCATCCAGCCATCTCATCCTCTGTCGTCCCCTTCTCCTCCTGCCCTCAATCCCTCCCAGCATCAGAGTCTTCTCCAATGAGTCAACTCTTCGCATGAGGTGGCCAAAATACTGGAGTTTCAGCTTTAGCATCATTCCTTCTAAAGAAATTCCAGGATTGATCTCCTTCAGAATGGACTGGTTGGATCTCCTTGCAGTCCAAGGGACTCTCAAGAGTCTTCTCCAACACCACAGTTCAAAAGCATCAATTCTTCGGCGCTCAGCCTTCTTCACAGTCCAGCTCTCACATCCATACATGACCACAGGAAAGACCATAGCCTTGACTAGGCGAACCTTTGTTGGTAAAGTAATGTCTCTGCTTTTGAATATGCTATCTAGGTTGGTCATAACTTTCCTTCCAAGGAGTAAGCGTCTTTTAATTTCATGGCTGCAGTCACCATCTGCAGTGATCTTGGAGCCCAGAAAAACAAAGTCTGACACTGTTTCCACTGTTTCCCCATCTATTTCCCATGCAGTGATGGGACCAGATGCCATGATCTTCGTTTTCTGAATGTTGAGCTTTAAGCCAACCTTTTCACTCTCCACTTTCACTTTCATCAAGAGGCTTTTTAGCCCCTCTTCACTTTCTGCCATAAGGGTGGTGTCATCTGCATATCTGAGGTTATTGATATTTCTCCCGGCAATCTTGATTCCAACTTGTGTTTCTTCCAGTCCAGCATTTCTCATGATGTACTCTGCATATAAGTTAAATAAACATGGTGACAATATACAGCCTTGACGTACTCCTTTTCCTATTTGGAACCAGTCTGTCGTTCCATGACCAGTTCTAACTGTTGCTTCCTGACCTGCATACAGATTTCTTAAGAGGCAGATCAGGTGTACAAGCAATTCCCCATTCCAGATGCTCAAATGGCCTTCACTGACAGATCAGCTAATGACAGAGCTTCTATAGTTACAAAAAATCAACACAAGGTTTTACAAACACAAAAAACTTCAGCTCAAAGAGCTGAACTCATAGCTGTTATTTATGTTTACAGAAAAAAAATAAAAATTAACCTTTACTCTGACTCTCAATATGTGGTCAGGATGTTTCAACATATTGAGACTACAGTTTTACTCAGAAACAAAACCACAATATTTCACTTGTTAATTAAACTACAACAACAAATTTAAAAGTGAAACTAAACATTTTTTATTGGCCACATTCCAGCTCATTCCAGACTGCCCAGACCTTTGTATGCCTTAAATGATCTGGCAGATTTACTAACCAAAGTTACAGTGGCCTCTGCTTTTGAAAAAGCCTGAGCCTCTCATTCACTCCATCATCAAAATGCTACTACATTAAGATATCAATGTCAGATTCCTCGAAAATCTGCTCTAGAGATTGTTTGTTCATGTTCACATTGTTCCACTACTATAAATAATTTACCTATGGAAACTAACCCTCGTGGTCTCAGACCTAATATACTCTGACAGATAGATAAAACTCATGTCTCCTCATTTGAAAAATTGTCTTTTGTTCATGTAACTGTAGATACTTTTTCTCATGTTATCATTACAACTGCCCACATGGGGAAAACATATAAAGATGTAGTGCAACATCTTTTTACTTGTTTTTCATATTTAGGCTTACCAAAGGCTTTAAAAACTGATAATGCCCCTGCCTACACTTCTAAGTCTTTCCACAAATTTTATATAAAGTTTCAAATAAAACATAACACAAACATTCCTTATAATCCACAGAGACAAGCCATAGTAAAACACACACACACACACATCAGACATTAAAAATACAAATCCAAAAATTACACACACACACACACACACACAAAGTTCAAATATAGTTCCCCCCACCAGATTCTCCAACATGCTATTTTTGTAATAAATAATTTAAATACTGATTCATTCAGAGCCACTACAGTGCTTCGTCATTGGTGTCCAGAACAACAAAATACAAAGCCGTTAGTAAAATAAAAAGATCTCCTCTCTGGACAATGGAGGGGTCTCGACCCATTGTTAACCAGCAGTCGAGAGTATGCTTGTATTTTTCCTCAAGTCACAGATTAGCCAATTTAAATCCCAAACTCGCCATGTCGCTGTCCCCAAGACATCTGGCTTTCCTGTTACCTTGACCACATACACACAAAAAAACTCCTCTCCCTCCGCCTCCGCTGCCCACCTAAAAAGTCCAACAAAACCCGAGACAACTGACATCAGAGATCCAGATAAACAGGGAGTAGACCGACCCACCAGACAGATTTCACAGCTCCATATAAGAGATCATGTTCCCCTTATTCCCTTGCGCCACAAAAAATCACCAAGACGCCCTGCTCGGGTGACTCAGCAAGCCTCCATATCTACCTAGAGACAGATTAAAATGCTCTGTCACCAGACACAAGAGATAAATTCTCCACAGAGATCTTCAACCTCCCCTGATAGTGTTTATTACTATACTTACATTACTGTTCTGCCAAGTAAGTGCCTCCTCTCCCACTCGAAAAAAATATTGGACATATTTTCCTGATCCTCCAACTTTTCAAATAATTACATAAAATAGTGACCCTATAAAAGTTAATACAAACCAACCTCGTCTTCTAAAAAAGATCTTATACTTCCTATAAAAAAGGCCAATACCCCATTAATCTTAATTATACCTTTAATAGATTAACTGATGATCTTCCTGTATGCTTCAACTTCCTTGCTAGTCACACTAAAAAATTTATCATCCCTACTAAAGAGAGATGTATTAGAGCCTTTAACAAGACAATTCTGACAGAATCCCCAACATCAAAATTCACATTTAAAAAAAAAAAAAAATAAAGGTCAGTTTGGATATTACAAACACATATGCCGGGGGTCCCGGATCCCTATAAAGCCTTGTTCCTTAGCACTCCACCAAAATATCCAGATTGTAATGATGTTGCTCCTTCAGATGTCATATAAAACACTATAGATGATCATTTAGGGTATCCAATTTAAAAATCTTGTACTTATAATTCAAAAATTGATTACAAAATACTGAGAAAAAAACTTAAACAATTCAAGACTAAAACAACCCAGATCCAAGTCAGGATCCAATGTTCATTTTTGATTATAATGCTAAATTTGACACTTAAAAAAATATTCAGTTCCTTTTCCATTAATCGCCAATAGATGACATCGTAATCAATTTGTTCCTCCTATACTGTCCTATACAACTAAGGATATAACTTTTTTTTTTTTGATATAACTCTCTAAATCTCAAAGATTTAGAGAGCCCTTGCTGCTACTGCCCCTATTACCCTGTCCTGACCAAAAAATGATTCTACTTATTCTATTTTAGCTTGTCTACGCTCTCCTTATGTTTTTCTCTTTACTAATGACTCTGAAAGACTTAATATACAAATAAATTATTCAGGTAGACCTAATATAATAACTTATAAACAATGTATGCTCTCATCTTCTTTGACCCCTTAATATAACGTTTGCTCCTTTGTAGTGTTACAATGTCCACCCTATCTCATGGTGTCTGTAACTGTAACCACTTATTGGTATGATAACTATAGTCTTGCTGTGTTACAACAATTACAAAATTTGATGCGACTGCGATGCTTTGTGGGCTTACTTATCTTAAAAATATCAGCTTTAATAACTACAATTACTTCTGTTACTGTGGCGACAATATCATTGACTCAACAAATACATACTGCTCAATATGTTAATACTGGGTCTAAAAATGTCTCTTTAGCACTGACAACACAAAAATTTATGGATAAAAAAACTAGTAGATGCCTTAGAAAAAACAGTAATACATATTGAAACTAAATTACAGACATTAAAAATAAAGTTGACATTGTCCTGTCATGCTGACTACCAGTAAATTTGTGTAATACCCCTAAAAGTAAACAAGACAGATTATAACTGGAAAAAATTAAAAAAAAAAAAAAAAACACATTTTGGGGATATAAAATAGTTTCAACATTAGTTTAGATTTAGAAAAACTTCACAATCAGATAAAGACCATAAAACTTTCCCGATTAGATTTTACTACCACAAGAACAACAAATGACTTTCTCCATACATTTTCTAACTTTATTAAAAAAAAAAAAAATTCTGCCTACTATTTTTAGCTATGCAGCTACAGCCGCTTTAATACTGCTTTTCATAATTATTCTTCGTATATTGTCAAAACTCTTCGACAAAACACTCAAAAGCTCGTGACTAAATTACATCTGGCTGTGTTAAAAAATAAAAAAAGGGGAAGATGCCAGGAGCCACCACGGGAGATTCAACCCATGACAGGGTCATGTGGAAGAGATCTGATGAGCAAGGCTAATCAGAACTCAAGGGACCCCCTGAATCTGTTTGAGCATCTACCCCAAAACCAAAATCTGTCTACTGTTTATTATATTATGCCTTTCACCAACTCTTCTGTCATTAACAGGGGGCTATCCCCAACTAACTTTCTCTGGAAAAAATCAATTTAAGGCTTTAGTTGATAAATCTCCTGGGCATGATAGGTGTGTTTCAATTCAAACCCCTCTGATGGCTTTCTAGCTTGCCTGACAGGCTTATCTAGACTTGTGCAGCTACGCATGTGACTGTTCACAGCCTCCCAACCGTAAGAGACATGGGAAGCCTAAAACATTCTAAAAATATAGAGCCTTTCAAAGAGTTAAAAACTATTAGAGTAGTTCTGGTGTAAGATTTCATTGTTAAGCCAGTGCTTGCTGCCAAGTGCCCATATCCCTTATGCATTGTACACCTGAGAGTATATTAGTTAACATAGTTGAAATGTTAAAAAAAAAAAAAAAAAGTAACAGCCTTGGAATTAACCACATCAGACCTTTGAGCTAATTGCTGTTTTCTTTGTTGTAACTTACTGCACCTTTGCTCTGTGAGAATGTAACTCTGATTAACACTTTCTGAGGCTGACATAGATTAAATATATATCAGATCAGTCGCTCAGTCGTGTCTGACTCTTTGCGACCCCATGAACTGCAGCACACCAGGCCTCCCTGTCCATCACCAACTCCCGGAGGTCACTCAAACTCACATCCATCGAGTCAGTGATGCCATCCAGCCATCTCATCCTGTCGTCCCCTTCTCCTCCTGTCCCCGATCCCTCCCAGCATCAGAGTCTTCTCCAATGAGTCAACTCTTCGCATGAGGTGGCCAAAATACTGGAGTTTCAGCTTTAGCATCATTCCTTCCAAAGAAATCCCAGGGCTGATCTCCTTCAGAATGGACTGGTTGGACCTCCCTGTGGTCCAAGGGACTCTCAAGAGTCTTCTCCAACACCACAGTTCAAAAGCATATATATATATGTAAAACACTTCAAGAGAAAATAAGTTTTCTGGGTGAACAGCCTTTATCAAAAAAGAGTCATAAAATGTCCACAGGCCTCCAAGGACAAAAGATATTGTACACAACATTGTTTGTAAAAAATGCATGCAAAAAAATCCTAGTTTTGGTAAAGACAAAACAAATGTAATGTTTGGTCTGACTCTGTATGACTTTACATTTTTCATTTCCCTCTATGTACAAGTCAAGGTATAAAAGTTCCTTTTAAAAATAAAGTTATGGGCCTAGCTCACCAAAGCTTGGTCTCCACGTGTCATTCTTTTTTTTTTTTTTTTTTTTCCTTTTCCCTCCTTTTCTCTCACTGTTCTTCTTTCAAGATGAGTCCTTGAGACACAGGGGCTCTCTGAGTTCACTTTTTTGCCTGGGCTTCTAAGACCCGATCCGGAAGGCACCCTGCATCTTCACCAGAGAGGGGGTGTCCTGCATCCTCACCCCACCGAGAGGGTGCCTGCAGCCTCCGTAAACAGAACAAGTTCCATGCCAAGAGCTTTATTGGCTTTCTGTGTTTATCAAAAATGATCAAGCCCTACTCTCTGCTTTGCTATCCTTTTGCCTAGGCCGTCATCTTGAAGGTACCCCTAGATCCTGCTGGGGCTAGACCCCGACAGTGTTAGCTCTTCTCTAAATGTTTGGCAGAGTTCAGCTGTGAAGCTGTCTGGTCCTGGGTTTTTGTTTGCTGGAAGATTTCCCATCACAAGCATGTAAATTGAAACTGTAATCAGAAATCTTCCAGGAAACATATGTTGGAATTTTTAATAGTTTTTTTCCTGTAATTGACATCTAATCTTACTGCCTTGTGGTCAGAAAAGATGTTTGACATGATTTCAACTTTTTTGAGTTTAGCAAGTCTAGATTTATGGCCCATGATGTGATCTATCCTGGAGAAGGTCCGTGTGCACTTGAGAAAAAGGTGAAATTCACTGTTTTGGGATGAAATGTCCTATAGATATCAATTAGTTCTAACTGGTCCATTGTAGCAATTAAAGTTTGTGTTTCCTTGCTAATTTTCTATTTAGTTGATCTAGCTGTGAGTGGGATATTAAATCTCCCACTATTATTGTGTTATTGTTAATATCCCCTTTCATACTTGTCAGTATTTGCCTTACATATTGTGGTGCTGCTATGTTGAGTGCATATATGTTTCTAATTGTTATATCTTCTTCTTGGATTGATCCTTTGATCATTAGGTAGTGTCATGTCTCTTTTCACAGCCTTTATTTTAAAGTCTATTTTATCTGATATGAATATTGTTACTCCTGCTTTCTTTTGGTCTCCATTTGTGTGAAATATCTTTTTCCAGCCCTTCACTTTCAGTCTTTATGTGTCCCTTGTTTTGATGTGGGTCTATTGTAGACAGCATATATAGGGATATTGTTTTTGTATCCATTCAACCAGTCTTTGTCTTTTGGTTGGGGCATTCAATCCATTTACATTTAAAGTAATTATTAATAACTATGACCCTGTTGCCATTTACTTTGTTATTTTGGTTTCAAGTTTATACACCCTTTCTGTGTTTCCTGTCTAGAGAAGATCCTTTAGCATTTGTTGAAGAGCTGGTTTGGTTGTGCTGAATTCTCTCAGATTTTGCTTGTCTGTAAAGCTTTGATTTCTCCTTCATATTTGAATGAGATCCTTGCTGGGTTGTAGGTTTTTCTCTTTCATCGCTTTAATTATGTCCTGCCATTCCCTTCTGGCCTGAAGAGTTTCTATTGAAAGATCAGCTGTTGTACCTATGGGAATTCCCTTGTGTGTTATTTGTTGTTTTTCCCTTGATGCTTTTAATATTTGTTCTTTGTGTTTGATCTTTGTTAATTTCATTAATATGTTTCTTGGGCTGTTTTGTCTTAGGTCTGTCCTATTTGGGATTCTCTGAGTTTCTTGGACTTGGGTGACTATTTCCTCCTCCATTTTAGGGAAAATTTCAACTATTATCTCCTCAAGTATTTTATCATGGCCTTTCTTTTTGTCTTCTTCTTCTGGGACTTCTATTACTTGAATGTTGGGGTGTTTAACGTTGTCTCAGAGGCCTCTGAGGTTGTCCTCATTTTTTTGTAATTATTTTTTCCTCTCTGCTTCATTTATTTCTATCATTCTATCTTCTCCCTCACTTATCCTATCTTCTACCTACATTATTCTACTGTTGGTTCCCTCCAGAGTGTTTTTGATCTCATTTATTGCACTATTAATTATTGATTGACTCTTTTTATTTCTTCTAGGTCCTT
The DNA here is from genome assembly GCA_935064755.1 of Tragelaphus eurycerus. NCBI lineage: Eukaryota > Metazoa > Chordata > Mammalia > Artiodactyla > Bovidae > Tragelaphus > Tragelaphus eurycerus. Next base: position 10,073,452 of record CAKXYN010000046.1, on the reverse strand, counting down.
GTTAAACTTTTCTTGCATCTTCTCAATCCTTGTCTCTGGGATATTTATCTGTAACTTCATTTTGTTTTCAAAATTTTGGATCATTTTTACCATCATTATTCTGAATTCTTTTTCAGGTAGACTCCCTATCTCCTCCTCTTTTGTTTGGTTTGGTGGGCATTTATCCCTTACCTGCTGAGTGTTTATCTTCCTTTTCATCTTGTTGAGATTGCTGTGTTTGTGTTGGCCTTTCTGTATTCTGGCAGTTTGTGGTTCCTCTTTATTGTGGAGGTTCCCCTCTGTGGGTAGGGTTGGGTGGATGGTTTTTTGGGTTTCCTGGTTAGGGAAGCTTGCTGCAGGGTTCTGTTGGATTAGCTGGGTTTCTACTCTCTGGAGTGCAAATAAGTGTCCAGTAGTGAGTTTTAATATGGGAATGATGTGACTTTGGGCAGCCTTTATATTGAAGTTCTTATGTTGCTGGAGAATTTGCATGGTATGTCTTGCTCTGGAGCTTGCTGGCACTTGAGTGGAGGTTGGTTTCAGTGTAGGTATTGAGGCTTTTGGATGAGCTCTTATAGATTAATGTTCCCTGGAGACAGGAGTTGTGCTGTTCTCAGATTTTGGGCTTAAACTTCCTGACTCTGGTGTTCAGTCTTATTCTTACAGTAGCCTCAAGACTTCTCCATCTATACAGTGCCAATGATAAAACATCTAGGTTAATGATGAAAAGATTCCCCACAGTGAGGGACACCCAGAGAGGTTCACAGAGTTACATGGCAAAGAGAAGAGGGAGGAGGGAGATAGAGGTGACCAGGAGGAGAAGAGGTGGAATAAAAGGGGGAGAGGACAAGCTAGCCTGTAATCAATTCCCTATGTGTTCTCCACATTCTGGAACCCTCAGAGAGGTTCACAGAATTACACTGAGAAAAGAAGAGGGAGGAAGGAGACAGAAGTGACCAGGAGGAGAAAAGGGGCAATCAAAAGGAAAGAGACAGATCCAGCCAGTAATCAGTTCCCTAAGTGTTCTCCATAGCCCAGAACACACAGAGAGATTCACAGAGTTGGGTAGAGAAGAGAAGGAGGAGTTGGAGTTAGAGGAGACCTTGTGGAGAGAAAGGAAAGTCAAAAGGGGTAGAGAGCAATCAAGCCAGTAATCACACTCCCAAGTAAAAATGAATACTGAATATTTTGTTTTTAAAGGTAAAAAATTGATCACAAATACCAAAAAACAAAGATTAAAAATCTAGAGTAGAGGTTAGACTCTCAAAAACACAATATTGTAAAGTTAAAAAATAAAAAAAGAAAGAGCAAAAAATTTACAATATTAAAAAAACAAAACAAAGTCACAAAAATTATAATATATATATATATATATATGAAGTTTGCTTTAAACATAGTTTCTTTTTTTTGCAAGGTAATAGTAGGTTATAAAAATGAAAATTAAAGGAGTAACAGAGGACTAAAAAAATTAAAACGTTTTAAAATTGATAATATTAAATATATATCTAGTAATTTCTCTGGAGCTGTTGTGGGCTGTGTGGGGTCAGTTCAGTTTCAAATAGTTTCTTGATCTGGCTTATTATGCTCAAGATCTATAGGCCCCTTCCAATGTAGTCGGTGCTAACTACAGGGTTTTAGTCTGTTGCACCTGTCACTTCTAAAGCTGTTCCCTTTCTTTATTTTAGCTTCTTCATTTTGCTGGTCTTTTCAGTGTCTAATTTCCCCCCTGACTCAAGGGGGCATAAGTGGTCACTTATTTAGGCTCACTTGTTCAGTCGTGCTGTGGGGAGGGAAGAACACTGCAAACATATATCACTGGCATGTGTGGGGAGTGCTCACAGTGTCTTGGCCACACTGGGTTTGTCCGCACTCACGGCATGTGCACTTTCCCAGTCTACACTTCTCAGGCTCTAGGTTGCTCTGACGGGGAACTGTCTGAGGCCGGCCGTGTGTTGCTTGTCCGTCCCAGGTCTAAGCCGCTCAGTTTCAGGTTCTCGGGTACTCCACAAAGGTGCAGACTTGGTTGGGCCTGCATTTTGAGCCCTTTCCAGGTCCGAGCATCTCAGGCAACCAGGTGGTTGGTGAGCACAGTCTCCCCAGGTGGTGAGTGCATCTTATCACCTCCCCAGTCCCAGCCGCTCAGTTTCCTGGGTGACAGCAGGTGCACCTGTCTCAAGTGTGCTGTGTGTCTCTTCTGTAGAGCTGATCTCTGTCTGTGACCCTCCCGGTGAATGTCAACCATCCAGAATCCCAAGAAGTCTTGGTTAGCTACTGGAAACCTGCTTACAGTTTGGTAGAGGATGCCTCTCTGCGACTGAGATAGTCGCTTTCCAGCTCTGGTTGCTCCCCCGCTGTCTCCCTGTCTCTAGTGGAGGATGGGCTGGTCCACAGTCAGCTAGCTCTCCTCTGGTATTCGCTCAGTCCTTTGTTCTGTGAGCATGCCTGGCAATGCCTTAGGTTAGTGCTTTTTGTGGGATAGTTCTCTCTCTCTCTCTTTTTCTCTCTCTTTCTCTGGCTGTCCCACAGTTTGGGTTGCTATCTCACATTAGTTCCCTCTGATTGCCCTCAGGGCATTCAGGCCCAGTCCTTACCCTAAGCAATGCAGCCTGCACCTCCCTGTTCAGCCCCCGCTTGCTGGTGGTGGATGCGAGAACTAGGAGTTGCTGTTAGGCACGTAATCTGAGGGTTTTATTTATTTATTTATTTATATTTCCTCCCCGTTATGTTGTCCTCTGAGATTCAAAAACTCCCCACAGACCCACTGGTGAGAGTGTTTCCTGGTGTTTGGAAAGTTCTCTTTAAGACTCCCTTCCCAGGCCAGATCTCCATCCCTATCTCTTTTGTGTTTCTTTTTATCCTTTATATTTTGTCCTACCTCCTTTCAAAGAAAATGGGCTGCCTTTCTGGGTGCCTGATGTCCTCTGCCAGCATTCAGAAGTTGTTTTGTGGAATTTGCTCAGCGTTCAAATATTCTTTCAATGAATTTGTAGGGGAGAAAGTGATCTCCCTCTCTTATTCCTCCACCAACTTAGGACCTCCCTCTCATCGTTTCAGCTTTAACCTATTTGTGTTTTGGGATATAAAGTGAGTTTCTTATAGACAGCATATAGTTAGACCATGTTATTAAATCCATCTTTCAATATATGTCTTTTAGTTGAAGTTACATTTGAAGCAATTACTAATAAGTAGTAGTGCCTGTTATTTGGTATTTGTTTTGATATGACACCATTTCTGTCGTTCATCTCTCCCATTACTGCCATCATTTGTATTTAGTTTTTTTCTGTATCTTATTTCTATATGGAGTTTTGACTTCCTTCTTATTTCTCTTTGTGTATATTTTAAATATATTTTCTTTGTGGTTATCACAGAAGTTGCAATTAATATTGTAAATTTATAATGTTGTATTTCTAATTGATACAACCTTGTCTAAAACAATATATAAAAATTTTACTTATGCATATTTTTCCAAAAACTTTTGCTTTTATCACAAATTCATCTTTATATATTATGTAAGCAATAATGCAGGTTTATCTTTTTTATGCATTATCTTTTAATTCATATAGGAATTAAAAAAAGAGTTACAAACAAAATAAAATTGGCATTTATATTTATTTGTGTGGTTACCAATACTGTAATTCTATACATCTTTTTATGTCTTTGAATTATTGTTTAGTGTCCTTTCATTTTATCCTAAATGAACCTTTTCAACATTTCTTGTGTGGTAGCTCTACTGGGTCTATTGGTAACAAATGCCCTCAGCATTTGTTTATCTGGCAAAGGTGTTTTTATTTTTAAAATTTTCTTGCTTCTTTTAATTTTTTTAATTGAGATATAGTCAATGAACAGAAACTATGTAAGCTACAGGTGTAGAATATAGTGATTCACAATTTTAAAGGTTATACTGCATTTATAGGTATTATGAAATATTGGTTATATTTCTTGTTATACAATTTATCCTTGTACTTTACTTATTTTATACATTACAGTCTGTTCCTTTTAATCCCCTACTCCAAAATTTCTCCTCATTTCCCCTCTCCCAATTGGTAATCACTAATTTGTTCTCTATCCATAAGTCTGTTTCTATTTTGTTATATTCATTGGTTTGTTTCATTTTTTTTAATACTCCATGTGTAAGTGATGTCATAGGGTATCTGTCTGTCTTTGTCTGACATTTCATTTAGCATAATGTGATTTAAATCCCATCCATGGTGTTTTTTGCAAATGAAAAAATTTCATTCTTTTTATGGCTGAGTAATGAAAAGTGAAAGTGAAAGTTGCTCAGCCGTGTCCAACTCTTTGCGACCCCATGGACTATACAGTCCATGGAATACTCAAGGCCAGAATACTTGAGTGGGTAGCCTTTCCCTTCTCCAGGGGATATTCCCAACACAGGGATCGAACCCAGGTTTCCTACATTGCATGAGGATTTTTTATTTTCTGAGCCACCAAGGAAGCCCAAGAATACTGGAGTGAGTAGCCTATCCCTTCTCCAGTGGACCTTCCTGACCCAGGAATTTTGACCCTAGAATCGAACTGGAGTCTCCTGCATTCCTGCATTGCAGGTGGATTCTTTACCAGGTGAGCTACTGAGAAAGTCCATGGTTGAGTGTGTGTGTGTGTGTGTGTGTGTGTGTGTGTGTGTATCTGTTGACAGACACAACTTGCTTCCCTATATCAGCAATCATAAATAATGCTGCTATGAACATTGGAGTGCATGTATCTTTTGGAATGGGTGATTTGTGTGTGTGTGTGTTTTGGATATATACTCAGAAGTGATATTGCTGTGTCATGTGTTCAGTCACTAAGTCGTGTTTGACTTTTCACAACCCCATGGACTGTAGCACACCAGGCTCCTATATCCTCCACTATCTCTTGGAGTTTCCCAGAATTCATGTCCATTGAGTCCATGACGCTATCTAACCATCTCATCCTCTGCTACCCCCATCTCCTTTTGCCTTCAATCTTTCCCAGCCTCAGGGTCTTTTCCAATGAGTTTGCTCTTTACATCAGGTAGACAATGTATTGAGGCTTCAACTTCAGCAAATAATCCTTTCAATGAATATTCAGGACTGATTTGCTTTAGGATTGACTGGTTTGATCTCATTGCAGCTCAAGGGACTCTCAAGAGTATTCTCTGGCACCATGATTTGAAAGTATCAGTTCTCCAGCACTCAGACTTCTTTGTGGTTCAGCTCTCACATCCATACATGAATAATGGAAAACCCATAGCTTTGACTACATGGACGTTTGTTGGCAAAGTGATGTCTCTGCTTTTTAATATACTGTCTAGGTTTGTAATAGCTTTCCTTCAAAGGCTGGAGTCACCATCCACAGTGATTTTGGAGCCCAAGAAAATAAAATCTGTCCGTGCTTCCACTTTTTCCTTTTCCATTTGCCATGAAGTGATGGGACCAGATGCCGTAATTTTAATTTTTAATGTGGACTTTCAAGCAAATTTTTTCAATCTCCACTTTCACCCTCATCAAAATGCTCTTTAGTTCCTCTTCACTTTCTGTCATTAGAGTGGTATAATCTGTATATCTGAGGTTGTTGGTATTTCTTCCAGCAATTTTGATTCCAGCTTGTGATTGATCCAGCCCAGCATTTTGCACAATGTCTTCTGCATATAGGGCTTCCTAGGTGGCACATTGGTAAAGAATCCACCTGCCAAAGCAGGAGATGCAAGAGACATGGATACAATCCTGATGCTGGAAAGATTCCTTGGAGTAGACAATGGCAGCCCAGTCTAGTATTCTTACCTGGGAAATCCCATGGAGAGAGGAACTTGGTGGGCTACAGTCCATGGAGTCACAACAAGTAGGACATGATTGAGTGACCGAGCACACACACACACACACACACACACACACACACACACACTCTGCTTATAAGTTAAATAAGCAGGGTGACAATATACAGCCTTGTACTTTTTCCCAATTTTGAACCACTCAGTTTTTCCATGTCCAATTCTAACTGTTGTTTCTTGACCCTTATATAGGTTTCTCAGGAAATAGGTAAGGTGTAGTTCATAGTGATCTACACAGACAAAGGGTCATGTGTTAGTTCTCTTTTTAGTTTCTGTAGGAATCTCCATACTATTTTCCATAGCAGCAGCACCACTTAACAATTAACAGTGTACGAGAGTTCCCTGTCCCCATATCTTCACAAAAAACTTGTTGGTCTTTTCAATGACAACCAGTCTGACAGTGTGAGGTAGTATCTCATTTTGTTTGGTTTTATTTTCATTTCTCTTATAATTCACAATGTTGAGCCTCTTTTCATGTGCTATTTGTCCATCTGTATGGCATTTTTGGAAAATATCTATTTAGATCTTTTGCCTGTTTTTTTATTGGGATGTTATTGTTATTTTTTTGAAGTTTACTTGTATGAACTGTTTATATATTTTGCACATTAATCCATTATTGGTCATGTCATTAATAAATATGTTCTCCTATTCAGTACATTTTCTTTTCATTTTATCAATGGCTTCCATTCCTGGGCAAAAGATTTTAAGTTTAATTAAGTCCCCTTTGTTTATTTCTCATTTTATTTCCTTAGCTTTAGATAGATAGATTCAAAAAAATTACTATGTTTTATGTCAAAGAGTGTTCTGCATATGTTTCCTTCTAAGAGTTTAATGGTTTCTGATATAATGTTTATGTCTTTAATGCATTTGAGTTTATTTTTGTATATAGTGTGAGAAATGTTCTAATTTCATTCTTTTACATGTACCTGTCTAGTTTTCACAATACCACTTATTGAAGAGTCTGTCTTTTCTCCATTATATAATCTGCTTCCTTTGTTGTAGATCAATTAACTATAAGTGTATGTGTTTATTTTGGGCTGTCTGTTCTGTTCTGTTGATTCATGTGTCTGTTTTTGTGCCAGTACCATAATGTTTTGATTACTAAAGCTTTGTATTTTTAGTCTGAAGTCAGAGAGTGTGATTCCTCCAGCTCTGTTTCTCTTTCTCAAAATTGGTTCAGCTATTTGGGCCCTTTTATTTCCATAGATATTTTAGTAGTTTTTGTTCTAGTTCTGTGAAAATTGCCTGTCATGGTTTGATAGGGATTGCATTGAACCTGTAGATTGCCTTTAGTAGTATGATCATTTTAACAATATTAACTCTTCCCAATTAATGAACTGTATAATTTTTAATGCTTGTCCTTGACACTGTTTGACTTTCTAAATACACTATTAAACATGGATACATTTGAAGGCCCTAATTCCCCAAAGAAACTCATTTATCAGGTCTTCCTCTCAAGCTTTAGGCAATGTATTCTATGTCTTAATTATAATTTTTGCCCCAGGTGACTGTGGGTTAATTCACCTTGAAAAGTTTTGAAGCAGTTCTCTGTGCTTTTCTATCCTGAGTTCTGAGTTTAAAACTATTAAAAAAATATACTGTAGTATTTTCTTGTGTTTTATTTCATTTTTCAGAAATGCTGGTATCATACAACTATGTTAGTTTCAATGTGTAGCCACTTGCCTTTTCAGACTATCTGCATTGCAGAATTTATAAAGGTTACTTGGGACTTGGGAATGACTCTTGCTTTATTCTACTAGCTTTTTCATTTATGCTGTGAATTTAGGGGAATCCCTGTGTTCATCCTCTAATGGTATAATGGGAAACCTTTTCCTCTTTTGACTTTACTCATGTCCCTAGAAGTTTTTATTCTCTTTTGTCTTAATTTTGGGGAATTGCACATGGGGCATAATATGAGTTTCCTTTGACTTCCATAACAAATTACCACAAAATGAGTAGCTCAAAATAGTAGATATTTAATTTCTCACAACCCTGAGGTCAGAAGTTTGAAATAAACGTGGTAGTAGGTTTGCATTCCCTCTGGAGTCTCTTGGGGAGAAACCATTCTTTGCCTTTTTCAGCTTCAATTGTTTCCAGACATTCATTGGCAAGAGGTCACATCACTCCAATCTCTATGTCGAGGTCATGGTCGCTTCTCTTCTTTCTATAATATCACTCTAATAAAGACTATTGTCATTACATTTAGGACCCACATGGATAATTCAGGGTGCTTTCCTCATCTTAAGATTCCAACATTTGCAAAGACCCCTTTTCCAAATAAGCTAGTATTAATAAATTCTAAGAATTAGGATGTGTACATATCTTTTCAGAGGCTAACATTCAATCAATTACAGGGAATTTTGAAGGGGAGATGATAAAAATGCCTTCTAAGTGGATGACTGTCAGGGTGTTGTATCTGCAAAGTCAGTAAACTTTTTATATTCCCCAGATTATTAGTCCTTTGGGCAGCTCAATTTAATGTTGTTATGCTGGATGCCAATCCTCCTGAGTTTTCTTATTCTCTGGGGAATAAGGGGTTAAAAGGGGCAAAATGTTTTCATATGATAGGCATTTTCTCCATTTTAAAGGAAAAGCTGATTTTAAATTGTCAATGATATATTTATTTCCCTTTATTCTCTTATCACCAGGCTCATAAAAGTCTCCCATCATCCATATCCTGAACTTGAAAGTTTCTATATCTGATGGCTCACCCTCAGCCACCTTTGATCCTCTCTTAACAGATCAGTCGCTCAGTCACGTCTAACGCTTTGTGACCCCATGAATCGCAGCACGCCAGGCCTCCCTGTCCATCACCAACTCCCAGAGTTCACTCAGACTCACGTCTATCGAGTCAGTGATGCCATCCAGCCATCTCATCCTCTGTCGTCTCCTTCTCCTCTTGTCCCCAATCCCTCCCAGCATCAGAATCTTTTCCAATGAGTCAACTCTTCGCATGAGGTGGTCAAAATACCGGAGTTTCAGCTTTAGCATCATTCCTTCCAAAGAAATCCCAGGTCTGATCTCCTTCAGAATGGACTGGTTGGATCTCCTTTCAGTCCAAAGGACTCTCAAGAGTCTTCTCCAACACCACAGTTCAAAAGCATCAATTCTTTGGTGCTCAGCCTTCTTCACAGTCCAACTCTCATATCTATACATGACCACAGGAAAAACCATAGCCTTGACTAGACGGACCTTTGTTGGCAAAGTAATGTCTCTGCTTTTGAATATGCTATATAGGTTGGTCATAACTTTCCTTCCAAGGAGTAAGCGTCTTTTAATTTCATGGCTACAGGCACCATCTGTAGTGATTTTGGAGCCCAGAAATATAAAGTCTGACACTGTTCCCACTCTTTCCCCATCTATTTCCCATGAAGTGATGGGACCAGATGCCATGATCTTCGTTTTCTGAATGCTGAGCTTTAAGCCAACCTTTTCACTCTCCACTTTCACTTTCATTAAGAGGTTTTTTAGTTCCTCTTCACTTTCTGCCATAAGGGTGGTGTCATCTGCATATCTGAGGTTATTGATATTTCTCCCGGCAATCTTGATTACAGCTTGTGTTTCTTCCAGTCCAGCGTTTCTCATAATGTACTCTGCATATAAGTTAAATAAACAGGGTGACAATATACAGCCTTGACGACCTCCTTTTCCTGTTTGGAACCAGTCTGTTGTTCCATGTCCAGTTCTAACTGTTGCTTCCTGATCTGTATATAGGTTTCTCAAGAGGCAGATCAGGTGGTCTGGTATTCCCATCTCTTTCAGAGTTTTCCACAGTTTATTGTGATCCACACAGTTAAAGGCTTCAGCATAGTCAATAAAGCAGAAATAGATGTTTTACTGGAACTCTCTTGCTTTTTCCATGATCCAGCAGATGTTGTCAATTTGATTTCTGGTTCCTCTGCCTATTCTAAAACCAGCTTGCACATCAGGAAGTTCACGGTTCACATATTGCTGAAGCCTGGCTTGGAGAATTTTGAGCATTACTTTATTAGCATGTGATGAGTGAAATTGTGCGGTAGTTTGAGCATTCTTTGGAATTACCTTTCTTTGGGATTGGAATGAAAACTGACTTTTTCCAGTCCTGTGGCCTCTGCTGATTTTCCCAAATTTGCTGGCATATTGAGTGCAGCACTTTCACAGCATCATATTTCAAGATTTGGAATAGCTCAACTGGAATTCCATCACCTCCATTACCTTTGTTCATTGTGATGCTATCTAAGGCCCATTTGACTTCACATTCCAAGATGTCTGGCTCTAGGTCAGTGATCACACCATCATGATTATCTGGGTTGTGAAGATCTTTTTGTACAGTTCTTCTGTGTATTCTTTTCATCTCTTCTTAATATCTTCTGCTTCTGTTAGGTCCATACCATTTCTGTTCTTTATCGAACCCATCTTTGCATGAAATATTCCTTTAGTATCTCTGATTTTCTTGAAGAGATCCCTAGTCTTTCCCATTCTGTTGTTTTCCTCTATTTCTTTGCATTGATTGCTGAAGAAGGCTTTCATATCTCTTCTTGCTATTCTTTGGAACTCTGCATTCAGATGTTTATATCTTTCCTTTTCTCCTTTGCTTTTCACTTCTCTTCTTTTCACAGCTTTTTGTAAGGCCTCCACAAATAGCCATTTTGCTTTTTTTTGCATTTCTTTTCCATGGGGATGATCTTGATCCCTGTCTCCTGTACAATGTCACGAACTTCATCCCATAGTTCATCAGGCACTCTATCTATGAGATCTAGGCCCTTAAATCTATTTCTCACTTCCACTGTATAATCAAAAAGGATTTGATTTAGGTTATACCTGAATGGTCTAGTGGTTTTCCCTACTTTCTTCAATTTATGTCTGAATTTTGTAATAAGAATTTCATGGTCTAAGCCACAGTCAGCTCCTGATCTTGTTTTTGCTGATTGTATAGAGCTTCTCCATCTTTGGCTGCAAAGAATATAATCAATCTGATTTTGGTGTTGACCATCTGGTGATGTCCATGTATAGAGTCTTCTCTTGTGTTGTTGGAAGAGGGTTTTTGTTATGACCAATGCATTTTCTTAGCAAAACTCTATTAGTCTTTAGTGGAATGTGAAACTTAATATACAAATAGAAAAGGGCCAGTTCTTATATGAAAACAGAACTCAAACCCATAACCTGCAACAGCTAACTCAGGAAGCCAAACCACAACCTTTGCAATAAACTGAGCAGGAAGTCAAACAACCTCCTGTAGCAATAAGTTCAAAACAGCCAGAACACAATCAACAACTGCCAGCTTTCCTAATTTTTCGTTTTGCTTAGAAATTAGGACTGAGTGACAGAAACAAAACATGCTTCCCTAACAGATTAAACCTAATATGCCCTGCTTCTAGTTAGTCTGCTTTCAGCTTTCCCTTGCCAACAGTTTCCAATCAGAGCATATATGAAGCCTTCCTTTTTTTTTTTTTTTTTTTTTTTTGCATTATAAAGATTTCCTACTCCTTTGCTTGCCTTTGAGCTTTTGAAAAATGTAAGTGATGGTGACTACTTATTATAGCAATATCTGATTAAGCTTTTATTGTTTTCACTTGGTTGGTCTTTGTTTATTCCCATAAGAGGCATGGGAAAGTTTGGGATGTTCTTTCATTCACTGTAATGGAGGAGTAAGTGTTTACCAGGCTGCCCTCAGCCCCATTATCCTAGACCCTTGCTTAAGAATTTCAATTTCTCAGTTGTGATGCAATGAGAGGCTCTAGTTTGACTTTAGAAACAAGAGATACCACTCTTTCCTGTTTTCTGGTTCCCCTAAACCTAGGTGGGATTTTTAAGGACTATTTCCCACCTCTCTGGAAATTTTAACCATAAGGAAGGCAAATATGTCAGACTTCTTTTATAGGGAAACACACCACAGACTCACTTTTTGCTGCTTTCTCTCCTTTTAGATCCTCTTCTCCATTAAAATAGAGCCTTTTACCTCACCAATGTAATGGGTCAAAAATCCAGATTTATCACTTATTAACTCTGTAACTTTTTGAAAGTTTCTACTTGGCAATTCATTTTCCTCATTCATAAAATAGGTATGATTATAGCACCTATTTCACAGGGTTGTAAATGCTCTATATAGGTAAACTCATATACAGCACTGTAGAACAGTGTCTGGAACATAGTGAACACTGAAGAAGTACTTACAATTATGACTTTCAAAGAAGACAGTAGTTCTAAATTGTTATTAGTGCTGTGATAAAAATAGGCATTAGGTACCATCTAGGTTTAAGGACAAATGGTGTTTCATTCTGTTGGGACGAAAGAGGTCACAAAAGGCATTTTAGAGGAATTTTACTTAAAATTTCAGTAATTACTTGTCAAGCAGATGGTGAGACAATATGGGCTTGCAAGTGTGTAAAAAAAAAAAAAGGCAAGATAATGCAAAACTGGTACATCTAGGAAACTATAAATAGGTAAGGAGGGTTAATGGGGAAGATAGTTGGATGTAACTAAAAAGTGTGAAAAGAATGATCTACAGAAATTTGTTTCACAGAATGAATATGGAATTTAGATTTTAACCTATAGATAAACACTTCTCAAAAATTAGTACATAATCTGAAGCTGCTCATGTAAAATTCAAATATCTTTGCTCAGTTTTAGAGGCCTGGGGAAAGGTCCAGGAATCCACATTTATTAAGTTGTGCAGATGATTCTGAGGGACGTGGTTTTCTTATACCACACTGTGAGGAACTTTTTGCCGTAGCTACATATATTTGATTAAATTTATGTTTTGAAAGATCTAATTCTATTGTTCTCTACTCGAGGTACACATTAAAATCATTAAAAATGGGATCCAGACAGTTTTTAAAATTCTTCAGGTGATTCCAAGGTTCAATCAAGGTTGAAAAGTCTTGACTTAGCAGCAATGCAAAGGGCAGATATTAGAATAGTAAAACTGGAAGCAAGCAGTTAAAATATTTGCAAGAATGATGAGGACAGGAAAAAGGGCAATAGCTGGAGAGCTGGAGGAGTAGCTGAAATATTAAGACTAGTACATCTAGAGTTTGGTGATTTATTGCATACAGAAGTGAGGGATTGGGCGATATTAACAGTGAGTCTCAGGATTTAGAGTTAGGGTTTGAATGAAGGGAGGTGCCATTCAACAAGATAGAAACCACAGGAGGAGAAACAGATTTGGAAGAAGACTACCATTTTATAGCAGAGGTGGAGAGATGACCTAACATTTTTGTTATTCTTTGGTACTGGTTCCCAGACTTTAGTATACCAAAAAGAAAAAAAAAAAAAAATGTCACCTGGGGGTTTGTTAAAAATACAAATTCTTATTTCCTCCCTATTTCCATCTGGGAGGATTTGGAATGGAGCCCAGTGATCTTTTTTTCACTTTTATTCTTTTTAACACCCGCAGTACAGTATGTAAGCCTTTGTTAAATGTAATGAGAAACGTTTACTAAAAGTAAATTAAAAATTGCACTAAAAGTTTATTTCATAACTATGAATTGACAGCTACTAATGATTTAAAAGAAGAGTCTCGTGTTGATATTAAACAATAGTCTTCTTTTTATACAGTTCCACATTAATAAAGTGTTTACAGTGTAATAGAGAGATTTTAATGCATAATGGAAATAGAAATTCTCATATGAAAAAAAAAGAAAGTCTCATATGTTAGTGATTACAACTTAGTCTAGGTAGTGATTAACTTTAATGAAAGTTTAACTCTATTATAAATAAAAGCAACTGACGGATATGGGAGTATATGTAGATCTACCTTGCTAAATATATTTTATGTTATTGCTGACTATTAATTCTATCTTCAGAAATTTCAGAATCTCTTTGCTCTCCTTTGCCTTGTGAAGTATTTCAAAATCTTAAAAAAAAATAAATAAAGTAAAATTAACTTATAATATCAATACAGATAATTTCCAGTATGAAGTTGTTAAACTCAAGTATCTAGGTAAGTTTGCTAATTATCTTACCTGGGCCTCTACAAACTGCTGCCAGCTAAGTTAGAGAAAAAAAATTTCCTCAGAGGGTCAGTCATTTTATACTGTAATGTATGATGAAAAATACCAGATAAGTATCCCAAAACATGCTTCATGATAAAATTTCTTTTTGTGATGTTTTCATAATAAAATACAGATTTCTTTATCTTCAGGGACATAAGTAAGTCATTCCAAAAATGGATATACCTGCACTTCTTACCCCATGAATATTTTATTTCCTCATATAAATGACCTTAAAATATGAAGTCAAAATAAAACAAACATGGGCATTTATTCTTACTCCACAATATTCTCGGTCATTGAATATCTGAGATGGTAGAGCCTTAAGGGTGGAAATCTTCATCCTCATTTCTTGAAGTACTTTCAAACTGACAGAAATGTCTATTAATACATACTTTATTTTGTAAGTATCTAAAATTCTGGTCACTTCTTCCTGTCTCTGCTTCACCTAGATAGACAAAGATATAGAAAGGAAGAGTTCAACTGATCTCAATGTTGTATGTTTTATTTTCCTTGTCTATTATGCTATAGAAGAAGAACAGCTTTTAATGGTATAATATTTTTGAGGCACTCCAACATAAAAACAGACTTAAAGAATACAATATGTAACCATTTGACCTAAATTCACAGAGAAAGAGAAGTTAAGCAAAGTGAAGAGGCAGAGAACTACTCTCAATTGAAAGCAAGGCAAAACACTGAAAAAATAAATAATGAAACCAAAATAAAGAACTTACCAGATAGAACATTCAAAATATTTATAATAGAAGTGTCAAATCAATTACAAAAAATAATTGATCTAAACACTGAACATTTAAACAAGGAACTAAAAACTAAAAAATACCCAATCAAAAATAAATAATTCAATACCTGATATAAAAATTACCCTAGAATGAATGAATACTAGATAAAGAGATACAGAAAAATGAAAAAGTAATCTGGAAGATAGAATAATGGAAATCACACACTCAGAGCAAAATAAAGAAAAACTAATTTTTTTAAATATAAAAGCAATCAAAGAGACTTCTGATATAACATTGAAAGTGAAAGTGAAGTCGCTCAGTCGTGTCTGACTCTTTGTGACCCCGTGGACTGTAGCCCACCAGACTCCTCCGTCCATGGAATTCTCCAGGCAAGAATACTGGAGTGGGTTGCAATTTCCTTCTCCAGGGGATTTTACCGACACAAGGATTGAACCCAGGTCTCCGGCATTGCAGGCAGACACTTTAACCTCTGAGCCACCAGGGAAGCCCCTAAACACTTTAATATTCACAGTATAGGGGTACCAGAGGTAGAAGAGAGAGAGAGGGGTGTCAAAAATTTATATGGAGTAATATGGATGAAAACTTTCCAAATCTGAAGAAAGGAACAGATATTCAGGTACAGGAAGCACAAATGTTCCCAAATAAGATGAAGCCAAAGAGTCCCATACCAAGATATGTCACAGTTAAAATGACAAAGATAAAAAAGATAATTCTAAAAGAAGCAAGAGAAAAACAATCAGTTACAAGGGAATCCCATAAAGCTATCAGCTAATTAATTTTACAGCAGAAACTTTGCAGACCAGAGGGAGTGGCATGATATTTAATATATTCAAAGTGGTGGAAGGGAAAAACCTGCAACCTCGGATGTTCTACCCAGAAAGATTATCATTTAGAAAAGAAAAAGAGGGCTCCTCTGGTGGCTCAGTAGTAAAGAATCTGCCTGCCAATGCAGGAGACACAGGTTCAATCTTTGATCAGGGAAGATCCCACATGCCTCTGAGCAACTAAGCCCATGTGTCACAACTATTGGGCCTGTGCTCTGGAGCCTGGGAGTCACAACAACTGAAGTCTTCACACCCTGGAGCCCATGCTCCACAACAGGAGAAACCACTCCAGTGAGAAACTCGAGCACTGAAACTGGAGAATAGGCCTGCTCTCTGAAACTAGAGAAAGCCAGAGCAGCAATGAAGACCTAGCATAGCCAAAAATAGATACATAAATAAAATTCTAAAAAAAAAATATAGAAAAAGAGATAAAGAACTTCCCAGACAATCAAAGACTAAAATAATTAATCAATACTAAATCTATCCTTAAAGAAATGTTGAAGGGTCTCTCTCAATGAAAAGAATTAAGAATTCATAGAAAAGGGAAAAATCCCACTAGGAAAAAAAAAAATATAGTAAAAAATGAAAAATACCTAAACTAGCCAATATATAGATTAAAATACAAAGAAATTGTAAAAGCAACTACAACTACAATGAACTATTAAGGGATAAAAATGATGATGTAAAGTAAGACATCAAAAAGAAAAAAACATATGAAAGAAGGGAGTAAACAATACAGATCCATTAGAATGCATTTGTCATGAGAGGCTACTGTTAGCAACTATACGCCAATAAAATGGACAGCCTGGAAGAAATGGACAAATTCTTAGAAAGGTACAAACCTCCAAGATTCAACCAGGAATAAATAGAAAATATGAACAGACTAATCACAAGTACTGAAATCAAAACTGTGATAAAAAGTCTTCCAACAGATGGCTTCACAGGCAAATTCTACCAAACATTTAGAGAAGAGCTAACACCTATCCTGTTTCACCCTGATAGCAAAACCAGACAAAGATATCACACAAAAAAGAAAATTACAAGCCAATATCACTGATGAACATAGATGTAAAAATTCTCAACAAAGTCTAGCAAACAGAATCAACAACACATTAAAAGGATCAAACACCATGATCAAGTGGGGTTTATTCCAGGGATGTAAGGATTCTTCAATATATGCAAATCAATCAATGTGATACATCATATTAACTAATTTTTCAACACAGTTCAACACCCATAAGCAATAAAAACTCTGAGAAAATCAGCATAGAAGGAGTCTACCTTCTATTGTAAAGGTACATAATAAAGGTACAACAAACTCACAGTAAACATTGCTGTCAATGGTGAAAAATTGAAAACATTTCCTCTAAGATCAGGAATAAGACAAGGGTGCCCACTGTCACCACAATTATTCAATATAGTTCTGGAAGCCCTAGTCACAGCAACCAGAGAAGGAAAAGAAATAAAAGTAATCCATACTGTAAAAAAAGAAGTAAAACTCTCACTGTTTGCTGATGACATGATAATATACATAGAAAACTCTAAAGATAATATCAGAAAATTACTAGAGCTAATCAGTGAATTTAGTAAAATCAAAAATAAAAAGTTAATACACAGAAATCCCTTGCATTTCTATACACTAACAACAAAAAAATCAGAAAAAGGAATTAAGGCAATAATGCCATTTATTATCACAACAAAAAGTATGATGCCTAGGAATAAACGTACCCAAAGAGACAAAAGACCTGTATGCAGAAAACTAAAAGACACTGATGAAAGAAACCAAAGATGACACAAACAGATGGAGAGAGACACCATGTTTTTGGATGGAAAAATCAATATTGTGAAAATGACTGTACTATCCAAAGCAATCTACAGACCCAATGCAATCCCTATCAAATATTTCCCAAAGAACTAGAAGAAAAAAAATTGCAATTTGTATGGAGACACAAAGCCCCAAATAGCAATTTTGAGAAAGAAGAATGGAGTTGGAAGAATCAACTTTCCTGACTTAAGACTATACTACAAAGCTGCAACCATCAAGACAGTAAGATAATGGCACAATACTAGAAATATAGATCAATTGAACAAGATAGAAACCACAGAGATAAACCCACACACCTATTGACATGTTATCTTTGACAAAGGAGTCTTAAATATACAATGGAGAAAAGACAACCTCTTCAATAAGTTATGCTGGGAAAACGGGACAGCTCTGTGTAAAAGAATGAAATTACAATACTCCCTCAGTTCAGTTCAGTCACTCAGTCGTGTCCGACTCTTTGTGACACCATGAATTGTAGCACTCCAGGCCTCCCTGTCCATCATCAACTCTCGAAGTTCACTCAGACTCACATCCATCAAGTCAGTGATGCCATCCAGCCATCTCATCCTCTGTCGTCCCCTTCTCCTCCTGCCCCCAATCCCTCCCAGCATCAGAGTCTTTTCCAGTGAATCAACTCTTCGCATGAGGTGGCCAAAGTACTGGAGTTTCAGCTTTAGCATCATTCCTTCCAAAGTAATCCCAGGGCTGATCTCCTTCAGAATGGACTGGTTGGATCTCCTTGCAGTCCAAGGGACTCTCAAGAGTCTTCTCCAATATCACAGTTCAAAAGCATCAATTCTTTGGTGCTCAGCCTTCTTCACAGTCCAGCTCTCACATCCATACATGACCACAGGAAAAACCACAGCCTCGACTAGATGGATCTTTGTTGGCAAAGTAATGTCTCTGCTTTTGAATATGCTATCTAGGCTGGTCATAACTTTCCTTCCAAGGAGTAAGCATCTTTTAATTTCATGGCTGCAGTCACTATCTGTAGTGATTTTGGAGCCCTCCTAAAACAAAGTCTGACACTGTTTCCTCTGTTTCCCCATCGATTTCCCATGAAGTGATGGGCCCAGATGCCATGAACTTCGTTTTCTGAATGTTGAGCTTTAAGCCAACTTTTTCACTCTCCACTTTCATCTTCATCAGGAGGCTTTTTAGTTCCTCTTCACTTCTTGCCATAGGGTAGTGTCATCTGCATATCTAGGTTATTGATATATCTCTCGGCAATCTTGATTCCAGCTTGTGCTTCTTCCAGTCCAGCGTTTCTCATGATGTACTCTGCATATAAGTTAAATAAGCAGGGTGACAATATATAGCCTTCATGTAATCCTTTCCCTATTTGGAACCAGTCTGTTGTTTCATCTCCAGTTCTCTCCCTAACAACATAAACAAAGATAAACTCAAAATGAATTAAAGACTTAAATTTAAGGCCAGAAATTACAAAGCTTTTAGGAGAAATCATAGGCCATAGACTCTTTGGTATAAATTATAGCAAGATCTTCTTTAACGTACCTCCTAGAGTAATGGAAATAATAGAAAACATAAACAAATGGGACCTAATTAAACTCAAAAACTTTTGCACAGCAAAGGAAATCATAAACAAGATGAAAAGATAATCCTCAGAATTGGAGAAAATATATGCAAATCAATCAACTGACAAAGAATTAATCTCCAAAATGTATGAGCAACGCATACAGCTCAACATCAGAAAAACGACCACTCTAATAAAAAAAAAAAAAATGGGGAGAAGACCTAAATAGACATTTCTCTAAAGATGTACAGATGGTCTATAAACACATGAAAAGATGTTTAACATTGCTCATTATTAAATAAATCCAAATCAAAAGTACAATGAAATATCACCTCATACTAATCAGAAGGTCCATCTTCAAAAAAATCTACAAACAAGAAATGCTAGAGAGGTTTTGGAGAAAAAGGGAATTCTCCTTCATTGTTGGTGGGAATGTAAATTGATACAGCCACTATGGAGGACAGTATGGACATTCCTTTAAAAAAAAAACTAAGAATAAAATTAACATATCACACAGCATTCCCACTACTGAGCATATACCCTGATAAACCCACAATTCAAAAAGACACATATACCCAATGTTCACTGCAGGACTATTTACAATAGTCAGAACATAGACACAAACTAGATGTCCATCAACAGATAAATGGATGAAGATGAGTTACATACATAAATGGAATATTACTCAACCATAAAAAGAACAATTTTGAATCAGTTGTAGTGAGGTGGATGAACCTAGAGCCTGTTTACATAGTGAAGTCAGTTAGAAAGATAAAACAAATGTGTATTAACACACACACACACACACACACACACACATATATATATAATCTAGAAAAGTGGTACTGATGCACTTATTTGTAAGGAAGGAATGGAGGCACAGATATTGGAACAGACTTGTGGACACAGTGAAGAAAGGAGAGGGTAAGACAAATTGAGAAATAACATTGACATATATACACTATCATGCATAAAATAGGTACCTATTGTAAAGATGCTATATAACACAGGAAGCCCAGCCTATTGCTGTGACTAGCTAGAAAGGTGGAATGGGAGTGGAGAGGGAGACTCAAGAGGGAGAGCATATATAATTATGGCTGACTCACTTTCTATTTTTTTTTTACTTAATGTTCATATTTTTAAATTTAAATTTATTTATTTTAATTGGAGGCTAATTACAATATTGTATTGGTTCTGCCACACATCAACATAAATCCACCACAGGCATACACCTGTTCCCCATCCTAAACCCCATCCCACCTCCTCCTTCCCCATGCCATCTCTCCAGGTCGTCCCAGTGCACCAGCCCCAAGCATCCTATATAAAACCTGGACTGGCAATTCATTTCTTATATGATATTATACATGTTTCAATGCCATTCCCCCAAATCATCCCACTCTCTCCCTCTCCCACAGAGTACAAAAGACTGTTCTATACATCTGTGTCTCTTTTGCTCTCTCACTTTCTTTTATAGCAGAAGCCAACACATTGTAAAGCAATTATTCTCCAACTATAAAACTTAATAAATCAAAAAAAAAAAAAAACTGTGTTTGAATTTGAATGACTAAGTTTAAAACAAGTACATAAAATTATGACTCAACATATTTCAACCCCATGGTAACGACTAATCAAAAACCTATAATAGATACACACACACACACACACACACACACACACACACACACACACACACAAAAGCAAAATTAAAGGGACAATCATCGACAGAAGGATGATGGAACCCACTAAGAAAAGATGCCCTATACCCGATGACATAGGAGTAGTTACACTGAGATGGTAGTAGGGGCACAATTATGAGAAAATCAAATCCCAAACACACACCTAGTGGGCAACCCACAAACTGGAGGACAAAAATAACAAAGTTCCCCCACTGTTGCAAAGGTCCTGAGCCCCACGTTCAGTTACCCAGCCTGGAAATCCTCAAAAGGACTAGGAATTCCAGGAAATCTGACTTTTAATGCCAGCAAGAGTTAATTGCAGGGCTTCCACAGGACTTGGGGTAAACAAAGAATGGAGTCTCTTTGGAGGGTATGCATAAAATCATGCACACACAAACACTCAAGGGAAAGGAGCATTGACCCTGCAGAAGACTGAACCAGGCCTACTTGTTAGTGTTGGAGGGTCTCCTGGAGAGGCATGTGTTTGTAGTAGCTCACCATGGTACTGGCAGCAACAGCTCTTGGAAGTGTTCATTGGTGAGAGCTCTCCTGGAGGTCACTATCAGTGATACCATAAAGCCTGTAAACTCCAAGTCTGGGTGCCTCAGGACAAATGACTAACAGGGAGGGAATGCAGCCCCATTCAACAGCAGACATGTGGACAAAAGTTTTACTAGCATGGCCTTTCCTGGCAGAGCAAGACACAGTTTTTCCCATGTCCAGTCCCTCCCATCAGAAGTTTACACAAGCTTCTTAGATAGCCTCATCCCCCAGAGGACAGGCAGGAGAAGCAAAAACAACAATCCTCCAGCCTTCAGAATGAAAACCACAATCACAGAAACTTGAACACAATGAAAAGGCAGAAGATTATTTCCCAGATAATGAAACAAAATAAAATCCAAAAAAGACAACTAAATGAAATGGAGATAGGCAATATTTCAGAAAAAGAATTCACTATAATGATAGAGAAAATTACCCAGGATCTTGGAAAAGAAATGGAGAAGATGCAAAAAGTGCTTAACAAAGACATGAAAGAGCTAAAAATCAAACAGAGATGAACAATACACTAGGAGGAATCAATAACAGAATAACCGAGGCAGAAGAATGAATAAGTGGCCTGGAATTCAGTATAGTGAAAATCATTGTCATGGAACACATAATAATATAGATAAAATAATGAAAAGAAATTAAGACAGCCTAAGAGATTTCTGTGGCAACATTTAAGTGTACCAACATTCACATTATAGCAGTCCAGAAGGAGAAGAGATAGGGAAAAGACTCAAGAATATATTTCAAGAGATAATCTCTGAAAACTTCCCTAACATGGGAAAGGGAATAATCAACAAAGTCCAGTAAGTGCAGAGACTCCCAGACAGGATAAACCCAAAAACGAACAGACCAAGATACATAATAATAAAGTTGATGAAAACTAAAGACAAAGATAAAATATTAAAAGCAACAGGGGAAAAACGATAAATAACATATAGGTGAACTCCTGTAAGATTATCAGCTAATTTCTCAACAGAAACTCTGCAAGTCAGGAGGGAGTGGCATTATATATTTAAAGTGATGAAAGGGAAGAATCTACAACCAAGACTCTCATTCATATTTGATTGAGAAATCAAAAGCTTTCCAGACAAGCAAAAGTTAAGAGAATTCAGGACCATCAAGCTCATTTACAACAAATGCTAAAGGAACTTCTCTAGGCAAAAAACACAAGACAAGGAAAAGATCTACAGAAAATAAACCCAAAACAAATAAGAAAATGGTAATAGGATCAAACATATTGATAATTACCTTAAATGTAAATGGAATAATGCACTAACCAAAGGACCTTGACTAGGTGGATACAGAAACAAGGCCTGAATATATGCTGTCTACAAGAGACCACCTCAGACCTAGGGAGACATAGAGACTGAAGATATGAGGATGGGAGAAGGTATTCTATACAAATGGAAATCATAAGAAAGTTGGAGTAGCAATATTCATATCAGACACACAGACATTTAAAAAACTATTTTTTTCTCTTTCTTTTTATTTTTTTTAATTTATGAAAGTATGATAACACATTTATAGGAGACTTGGAAAATACAGAATAAAGTTGTACATAATTCCAGTATGAAAAGTGTGAAAGTGTCTCTCAGTCATGTCAATAATATGGGCTGTACTCTGCCAGGCTTCTCTGTCCATGGAATTCTCCATAAAGAATACTGAAGTATGTAGCCATTCCTTTCTCCAGGGAATCTTGCTGACCTAGTGATCTAACCGAGGTCTTCTGCATTGCAGGAAGATTCTTAACCACCATATATTACAATTATTTTCTAAAGTAGATAAATTAAGATTTTTATTAATATTGGAGTTTCAATATCAAACACTCAAAAAATAAGAGAATTAATATACAGAAAAGTAGAAGGCTAGAGTATACCTGAAAAGCATCATGAAATAATTCAACATGATTAAGATATTAAGAAGAGATAGCAAGAATACACAGAAGAACTGTAAAAAAAGATTTTCATGACCCAGATAATCACGATGGTGTGATCACTGACCTAGAGGCAGACATCCTGGAATGTGAAGTCAAATGGGCCTTAGAAAGCATCATTACAAACAAAGCTAGTGGAGGTGATGGAAATCAAATTGAGCTATTGCAAATCCTGAAAGATGATGCTGTGAAAGTACTGCACTCAATAGGCCAGCAAATTTGGAAAACTCAGCAGTGGCCACAGGACTGGAAAAAGTCAATTTTCATTCCAATCCCAAAGAAAGGCAATGCCAAAGAATGCTCAAACTACTGCACAATTGCACTCATCTCACATGCTAGTAAAGTAATGCTGAAAATTCTCCAAGCCAGGCTTCAGCAATATGTGAACCATGAACGTCCTGATGTTCAAGCTGGTTTTAGAAAAGGCAGAGGAACCAGAGATCAAATTGCCAACATCTGCTGGATCATGGAAAAAGCAAGAGAGTTCCAGAAAAGCATCTATTTCTGCTTTATTGACTATGCCAAAGCCTTTGACTGTGCGGATCACAATAAACTGTGGAAAATTCTGAAAGAGATGGGAATACCAGACCACCTGATCTGCCTCTTGAGAAATTTGTATGCAGGTCAAGAAGCAACAGTTAGAACTGGTCATGGAACAACAGACTGGTTCCAAATAGGAAAAGGAGTACGTCAAGGCCGTATATTGTCAACCTGTTTATTTAACTTATATGCAGAGTACATTATGAGAAATGCTGAGCTGGAAGAAGCACAAGCTGGAATCAAGATTGCTGGGAGAAATATCAATAACCTCAGATATGCAGATGACACCACCCTTATGGCAGAAAGTGAAGAGGAACTAAAAAGCCTCTTGATGAAAGTGAAAGTGGAGAATGAAAAGGTTGGCTTAAAGCTCAACATTCAGTAAACGAAGATCATGGCATCTGGTCCCATCACTACATGGGAAATAGATGGAGAAACAGTGGAAACAGTGTCAGACTTTATTTTTCTGGGCTCCAAAATCACTGCAGATGGTGACTGCAGCCATGAAATTAAAAGACGCTTACTCCTTGGAAGGAAAGTTATGCCCAACCTAGATAGCATATTCAAAAGCAGAGACATCACTTTGCCAACAAAGGTTTGTCTAATCGAGGCTATGGTTTTTCCTGTGGTCATGTATGGATGTGAGAGTTGGACTGTGAAGAAGGCTGAGCACTGCAGAATTGATGCTTTTGAACTGTGGTGTTGGAGAAGACTCTTGAGAGTCCCTTGGACTGCAAGGAGATCCAACCAGTCCATTCTGAAGGAGATCAGCCCTGGGATTTCTTTGGAAGGAATGATGCTCAAGCTGAAACTCCAGTACTTTGGCCACCTCATGCGAAGAGTTGACTCATTGGAGAAGACTCTGATGCTGGGAGGGATTGGGGGCATGAGGAGAAGGGGACGACAGAGGATGAGATGGCTGGATGGCATCACTGACTCATTGGATGTGAGTCTGAGTGAACTCTGGGAGTTGGTGATGGACAGGGAGGCCTGGCGTGCTGCGATTCATGGCATCCCAAAGAGTCAGACACGACTGAGCGACTGATCTGATCTGAATAGTAAGACATTTATCAGTTTTCAATATCAATAGCCAGAAAAAATAAAGGATGATTATAGTTGCAAGTCATAATGGAAACATGATTAACCTAACAATATAAAATAATTACATACAACCTATGGGTTTAAATAGAGGAATGTGGTAAGTGGAAATGCATACATGTTCATGTTTTCATCTACCCACTCAGTCTATGTCTTTTGGGTGGTGCATTTAATCCATTTACATTTAAGGTAATTAGTGATATGTATGATCCTATGGGGAGAAGGCGATGGCACCCCACTCCAGTACTCTTGCCTGGAAAATCCCATGGACGGAGGAGCCTGGTAGGCTGCAGTCCATGGGGTCACGAAGAGTCAGACATGACTCAGCGACTTCACTTTCACTTTTCACTTACATGCATTGGAGAAGGAAATGGCAACCCACTCCATTGTTCTTGCCTGGAGAATCCCAGGGACAGTGGAGCCTAGTGGGCTGCCATCTATGGGGTCGCACAGAGTCAGGCAGGACTGAAGCAACTTAGCAGCAGCAGCAGCAGCATGATCCTATTGGAGAAGGCAATGGCGGCCCACTCTAGTGCTCTTGCCTGGAAAATCCCATGGGTGGAGGAGCCTGCTTGGCTGCAGTCCATGTGGTTGCTAAGAGTCAGACACGACTGAGCAACTTCACTTCACTTTTCACTTACATGTATTGGAGAAGGAAATGGAAACCCACTCCAGTGTTCTTGCCTGGAGAATCCCAGGGACAGCGGAGCCTAGTGGGCTGCCATCTATGGGGTCGCACAGAGTCAGACAGGACTGAAGCAACTTAGCAGCAGCAGCATGATCCTATTGGAGAAGGCAATGGCGGCCCACTCTAGTGCTCTTGCCTGGAAAATCCCATGGGTGGAGGAGCCTGCTTGGCTGCAGTCCACGGGGTTGCTAAGAGTCGGACACGACTGAGCAACTTCACTTTCACTTTTCACTTACATGTATTGGAGAAGGAAATGGAAACCCACTCCAGTGTTCTTGCCTGGAAAATCCCAGGGACAGGGGAGCCTGGTGGACTGCCGTCTATGGGGTCGCACAGAGTCGGACATGACTGAAGCGCCTTAGCAGCAGCAGCAGCAGCAGCAGCAGCAGCATGATCCTATTTGGGCTTTCCAGGTGGCACTCGTGGTAAAAACCTGCCTGTCAATGCAGGAGACATAAGAGTCGTAGGTTCAACCAGTAGGTCAGGAAGATCCCCTGTAAGAGGGCATGGCAACCCACTTCAGTTTTCAGACAGATGAGCCTGGTGGGCTACAACCCAGCGGGTGACAAATAGTTGGGCATGACTGGATTGACTTATCATGCACTCACATGATCATATTACCATTTTCTTAATTGTTTTGGGTTTATTTTGCATAGGGTCTTTCCCTTGTCTTGTGTTTCCTGCCTAGAGAAGTTCCTTTAGCAGTTGTTGTAAAGCTTGTTTCATGATGCTCAATTCTCTTAACTTCTGCTTGTCGGGAAAGGTTTTGATTTCTCCATCAAATCTAAATGAGTATCTTGCTGGGTAGAGTATTCTTGGTTGTAGGTTCTTCCCTATGATCACTTTAAATATATAATGCCATTCCTTTCTGGCTTGCAGTGATTCTTTTGGGACATCAACTGATAACCTTATGTGAGTTCCCTTGTATGTTATTTAAAACAAAGATTAGTGTAAGAGACAAATGAGAACACTACATAATGATCAAAGGATCACTCTAAGAAGAAGATATAATGATTATAAATACATATGCACCCAACATAGAAGTACCTCAATATGTATGGCAAATATTAACAACCATAAAGAGAGAAATCAATGGTAATCCACTTTCATCAGTGGACAGATTATCCATGCAGGAATTAGTAAGGAAACAAAGGCCTTATATTACATATTATACCAGACAGATTTAATAGATATTTAGTACAGTATTCTATCAAAAAACAGCAAAATACACATTTTTCTCCAGTGAACATGGAACCTTCTCCAGAATTGACCACATGCTGGCACATAAGGCAAGTATTGGTCAATTTAAGAAAATTGAAATCATAAAAAGCATCTTTTCTGATCACAATGCTATGAGATTAGAAATAAACTGTGAGAGAAAACTACAAAAAATACAAACATGTGGAGGCTAAACAATATGCTACTGAAGAAATCAAAGAGAAAATAAAGCACCTAGATAAAAAATGAAAATGAAAGCAAAATGGTTCAAAACATATGAGATGTAGAAAAAGTAGTTCTAAGAGGGATGTTAACAGCAAACAATCTTACCTCAACAAAGAAGAAAAATCTATAATCAACCACCTAACCTTACTGCTAAAACAACTAGAGAAAGAAGCACAAAGAAAATCTAAAGTTAGTAGAAGGAAAGAAATGACAAAGATCAGAACAGAAATAAATGAGACAAAGAAAATAATGTCAAAGATCAATTAAACTAAAACCTGGTTCTTTAAAAGATAAACAAAATTGATAAATACCTAGCCAGACTCATCATGAAAAAAAAGGAGAGGACTCAAATCTATAAAGTTAGAAATGAAAAAGGAGAAGTTACAAGTGACACAAAAGAAATATAAAACATCATAAGAGACTACTAGGAGCAACTGTATGCCAATATAATGGACAACCTGGCAGAAATGGACAAATTCTTAGAAAGGTACAATCTTCCAAGAGTGAACCAGGAAGAAATATATGAACAGATTGAACACAAGCATGAAACCTGATCACTTCACAGCCAAACTTTATAAAAAATTTAGAGGATACTTGACACATATCCTTCTGAAGCTGTTCCAAAAATTGCATTGCAAGGAAAACTTCCAAACTCGTTCTATCAGGCCACTATCACCATGATACCAAAACCAGACACAGATCTCACAAAGAAAATTACAGGCCAATATAACTGATGAAAATATATGTGGAAATCCTCAACAAATACTATCAATCTGAATCCAACAAGACATTAAAGAAGATCATATACCATGATCAAGTGGGATTCACCCCAGAGATGCAGGGATTTTTCAGTGTCTGCAAATCAATCAATATGATACACCACATCAAGAAATTGAATAATAAAAACCACATGATCATCTCCGTAGATGCAGAAAAAAGCTATGACAAAATTAAACACCCATTTATGATTAAAAAAAAAAAAAAAAAACAACTTCCCCAGAAAGTGGGCATATTGGGAACATATTCTGGGCATATTGGGAACATATCTCAACTTTATAAAGGCCATATACAACAAACTTACACTTAACATTGTACTCAATGTTGAAAAACCAAAAGCATTTCCTCTAAGATCAGGAACAAAACCATGATGTCCACTCCCGTCACTTTTATTCACATAATTTTGGAAGTCTTAGCTGTGTCAATCAAAGAAGGAAAAAAAGTAAAGGGAATCCAAATTGGACAAGAAGAAATTAAGCTGTCAGTGTTTGGAGATGACATGATATAGACATGGGTGTGTTATTGCTCAGTCATGCCCAACTCTTTGTGACCCCATGGACTGTAGCTCACCAGGCACCTCTGTCCATGGAATTTTCCATGCAAGAATACTGGAGTGGGTAGCCATTCCTTTCTCCAGGGGTTTTTCCTGACCCAGGGATAGAACCTGGATCTCCCACTTTACAGGCAGATTCTTTACTGTCTGAGCCACCAGGGAAGCCTGATACTATACGTAGAAGATTCTAAAGACACTACTAGAAAAATACTCAATTTTTGTCAATGAATTTTGTAAAATTTCAGGATATAAAATTAATACACAGTAATCTATCACATTCTTATACACTAACAATGAAAAATCAGAAAGAGAATTTTAAGAAACAATCTTATTTACCATCACATCTAAACGAATAATATATGCAGGAAAAAATCCACCTAAGGAGAGTAAGGGCCTATTCTCTGAAAATATAAGACATTGATGAGAGAAACTAAAGAAGACAAACAGAAAGATATACCATGTTCATGGATTGAAAGAATCAATATTGTCAAAATGACTGTACTAACCCCCCCCCCCCAAAAAAAAAAAAAACAACTACAGACACAATGCAATCCCTATCAAATTACTGATGGCATTTTTTATAGTACTAGAACAAGAAGTCTAAAATCCATATGGATACACAAATACCATTGACAGCCAGAACAATCTTGAGAAAGAAAATGGAGCTGGAGGACTCAGGTTCCCTGACCTCAGACTATACTACTATGCTACAGTCATCAAAACATTTAGGCACTGGCCCAAAAACAGAAATATAGATCAATGGAACAAGACAGAAATCACAGAAAGAAACCCATACACCAAATGGTCAATTAATCTTTGACAAAGGATGCAAGAATACACAATGTTCACAATGTTGGAAAGACAGTCAGTTCAACAAATAGTGCTGGGAAAGCTGGATAGCTACAATTTTTGTAAAAAAAATAGTTTATTCTTCAACACCATACACTAAAATAAGCTCAAAATGGATTATAAAACCCCTAGAGGAAAGCATAAGCAGAATACTCTGACAAAAATCACAGCAATTATCTTTTTCAATCTGTAATGCACAATAATGGAAATAAAAACAAAAGTAAATAAATGGAACCTAATTAAACAAAAGCTTCTGCAGAGCAATGGAAACAATAAACAAAATAAAAATAAACCCACAGATTGGGAGAAAATATTTGCAAATGATGTGACCAACAAGGGATTAATCTCCAAAATTTACAAACAACACATGAGGCTTAACATCATCCAACAAACATCCAAATCAAAAAATGGCCAGAAGAAACTTCTCCAAAGAAAATATACAAATGGCCAAAAGGCACATGAAAAGATTCTCAACATTGCCGAATATTATACAAATGCAAATCAAAATTACAATGAGGTATCACCTCACATCATTCAACATGGCTATTATCAAAAATCTATTAACAATAAATGGTGGAGGGGGTGTGGAGAGAAGGGAACCTTCCTATATTGTTGTAGGGAAATCAAATTAGTACAACCACTATGGAGAACAGTATGAAGGTTCCTTTATAAACTTAAAATAGAGCTATCATATGACCCGGTAATCCCACTGCTGAGCATATATCTGGAGGAGACATGGTCTGAAAGGATACATATACCATCAGTGTTCAATATAACACTGTTTACAATAGCCAAGCCATGCAAGCAATCTAAATGTCCATCAAAAGAAGAATGGATAAAGAATATGTGGTGCATATATATAATGGAATATTATTTGGCTATTAAAAATGAAATAATGCAATTTGCATCAGCATGGATGGACCTAGAGATTGTCATGCTAGATGAAGTAAGTCAGACAGTGAAAAAGAAATATCATATGTTATCTTTTATATGCAGAATCTAAAAAGGAGTGATCTTATTCACAAAACAGAAACAGACTTATAGAATTAGAGAATGAACTAATGGTTGCAAGGGGGAAAGAATTAGGGGAGAGATAGGAAATTTGGGATCAACATGTGTATACTGCTATATTTAAAATGGATAACTAATAAGGTCCTACTGTACAGCAGAGAGAACTCTGCTCAATATTATTTGTCAGCCTGGATGGGAAGGAAGTTTGGTGCGGGTGGGGGTGGGGTGGGGAGAATTAATACATACATACATACATATATATATATATATATATATATATATATATATATATATATATATAGGCTGAGACGCTTTTCTGTTTACCTGAAACTATATTTTCAATTGGCTATACTCCAATATAAGACAAAAGGTTTTTTTTAAAGAAAAATGCAGGGATACCACTAAAGAAAATCATCAGAACCACAAAGGAAGAAACAACAGAGAAGTAATACAAAAACAATCAAGAAACAAATAATAAAATGGAAATAAGTACATACCTGTCAAAAATTATTCTAAATTTCAATGGAATAAGTGCTCTAATCTAAAGATAAAACGTAGTTGATTGGATTAAAGAACAAGACCCTTCAATATTCTGTCTATAAGAGGCTCATTTTAGGGATAAATACAAACACTGATAAAGTGAGAGGATGAAAAAAGATACTTCACCCAAATGAAAATGACAAGAAAGCTAGGTAAATATACTCATTTCAGAAAAAAATAGGAGCTTTTCAAGATGACAGTGGAATAAGACATGAGATCACCCTTACTCCCACAAAGACATTAAAAATTCATCTGCATGTGGAACAACTACAGAACACTTTCTGAAAGCTGGCAGAAGCCTCCAGACTTCCAAAAAGGAAAGAATAAGGTAGGACAAAAGATAAAGATAAAAAAAGAGAGATGAAAGTTTTCAGGACAGAGACCTGAACTCCAGGGAGGGAGTCATGAAGGAGGAAAATTTTCCAGACATTTAGAAACCCCCTCGCAGGTGAGGTCAGGAAGGGATTTTGCACACTCTGAGGGGGAATGAACCAGCAGGTGCTTGGAAGCCAAAATGGGGGATCATTGCTGAAAAGCAATTCCCAGTCAATAAGTGGCTTACACTCCTGTGCCTGGAGCATAGAGTGGGGGCAGGGTGCTAAGGCTCAGGCCTTGGGGTCAGACCCCAGAGACAGGACCAGGCTTGGTTGTTGTGAAGATACTTTGAGCGGGCTAGTACAACAGAACTGAGGGAGTCCATGGAAAAGCCTGAGCCCACCAGAAAGTCAAAAGATCATTGCTGTGGGAATGTTCTAATTTTCATAGAACAAAGGACCCCACCTCCACGAATACCTTAGGGGGAGGAGATGGCTGCAGTCTTCAATTCCAGAAGTAGAAAAGCCAGTGTGAGTGTCAGAGGTGGAATACAGGAGGCCACTATGGCCATGATCCCAGGTGTCACAGCTGCTACCAAGCTGTGAGTGGACACTGGTCACTGCCCACATCTTCCTGGGTGCCTGAGCAGCTTGGTTCTACCAAGGGACCCACAGCCCAGATTCAACAACTCTGGGGATGTGCATGACCTGCCTCAGACTGTGGAAAGTTCCCACAGGTCTCAGCTGGTCACAGTGAGTACTCCCCACACACCCCAACTGTGTGTGTCATACTCTTCTCTCTCTAGTCCAACTGAGCAAGCCAATCCTAATAAGCTGCTACTATCATCCCCTGGTGTCTGGGTGGAGAACAGACACTGGAGAGTGGCCTACAAGCAGAGGTGGGCACAAAACCAAAGCAGAGCACTAGGGGCTGTGTGGGTATAGGAAAGGGGAAATCACACTCCTGCAGACACAGGTGCAGTGGATTAAATCCCCACAATTATCCTGAGACTGTGGATTTCAGTAGCAAGTACAAGCTGGAGTAAGGCAAGATATGAGTCTGAGCTGACTGCAAACTGACCACAGCAGGTCTAGAGACTTTTCTAGAAATATTGGAGGACTTTATGAATAGGTAGATCAACTGGAACACACCGTGTAGACAGGAAAACAGAAAAATCACAAGTGCATTCTTACTACCACTCTATATATTTTTCCCTTTTCTTTTATTTTTCATATTGTTATAATGTTCATTATTCCTTTAAAATTTTTGTGTGTGACCGATTTTTTCCATTTCTTAAAACATCTTAGTTTAAAATAAAATCATTATATTTTCCTCTATTTTTACAGTACTATTTAGATATATTGCATTGTTATATGTTTTTGATTTTATATTTCTGCTACTCTGTTTTTCAGTATTCATTTTCACTCAGGGATTTCATTGTTGGCTTGATGTCTTCTGTTTTGACTCCTTGGCTTGATCTCTTCTGTTTTGACTCCTGTTTTTATCCTTTTTTACCCTTTTCTCTCTTCTTTTTGTAATTATGCAAGTCTCTTTGGGTGTTCTTGGCTGTGGAATGTTATTTCACCATTATTCTTGGGGTTTTGTCTTCTGTTCTGTGTGGCCTGTGAAGTCTTGGTGCTACAGTTAGTAAGGGGTCAGGCCTAAAGTCCCAAGGTGGAAGGCCCAAGTCTAGGACTTTGGACCACCAGAGAACTCCTGACCCCATGAAAAATGAATCAGTGAGAGCCCTCCCAAAGGCATCCATCTCAACACTAAGAACAAGCCCCACCAAAAGGCCAGCAAGTTTCAGTACCATTACCTCACACCAAAGCTTCAGCAAAGTAGGAACACAAAATTGCCCATTAGAAGAAAGGCTGCCCAAAGTCATACTAAGTCCAAAGACAACACAAATAACAATACTGGACATGGCATATCCCTTCAGAGAGACAAGATCCAATTTCATCCACAAGAACATAGGCACAAACCAAGAAACCTTCATAAGGCACCTGTCCAACCCCAACCATGGGAGTTAGACTCCACAATTAAGAGGAACTAAGACATTCAAGTGTGCAGAAAGGAGATCCTAAATACAGTAAATTTTTAAAAAGTGAAAAGACAGAGAAATATGCAGAAGATGAAGGAACATGGTAAAACCCCAAAAGACCAAACAAATGAAGAAGAAATAAGCAGTCTACCTGAAAAAAAAAAAAAAATCTGAATAGTGATGGTAATGATGATACAGAATCTTGAAAACAAAATAGAGGCACAGATAAATAGACTGGAGGCATGGATAGAGAAGATACAAGAAATGTTTTACAACGACCTAGAAGAATTAAAGAACAGACAATCAGCATGAACAACACAATAACTGAGATTAAAAATACATGAGGAGAAACCAATAGCAAAACAATTGAGGTAGAAGAATGGATAAGTTAGCTGGAACATAGAATGGTGGAAATAACTGAAGCATAACAACATTAAGAAAAAAAGAATAAAAAGAAATGAAGACAGTCTCACAGGCCTCTGGGAAAACATTAAAGACACCAGCATCCGAATTATGGGGTACAAGAAGAACAAGCCAAAAGAAAGGTTATTAATAAAAATAAATTAACTCTTTTAAAAAAATTTGAGGAGATTATTAAAAACTGAAAATTTCCCTAACAAGGGAAAGGAAATAGCCACTCAAGCCCAGGAAGCCCAGAGAGTCCTGTACAGAATAAACCCAAGGAGAAATAGCCAAGACACATATTAATCAATTGAACAAAAATTAAACACAAAGAACAAATATTAAAAGCAGCAAGGGAAAAGTAGCAAATAACATAAAAGGGGATCCCCATGAGGCAAATAGCTGATTTCTGAACAGAAACTCTGCAAGCCAAAAAGGATTGGCAGGGTAAACTCAAAATAATAAAAGGAAAAAACCTACCACCAAGATTATTGTATCCAGCAATAATCTTGGAGATTTGATGGAGATATCAAAAGCTCTACAGACAAGAAAAAGCTAACAGAATACATCACCACCAAACCAGCTTTACAACAAATGCTAAAGGAACTTATCTAGATGGAAAACAAGAAAATGAAAAGGCCTATATGAACAAACCCAAAACAATAAAGTAAATGGTAATAGGATCAAAGACCTCAAGCATTACTTTAGATGTAAATGGACTAAATGCTTCCACCAAAAGACACAGATTGGCTGAATGGATATATAAATAAGACCCCTACATATGCTGTCTATAAAAGACCCACCTCAGACCTAGGGACACATACAGACTGAAAGTGAGGGGCTATAAAGAGATATTGCACGCAAATATAAATCAATAGACGAGGGGGTAGCAATACTCATATCAGATAAAATAGACTTTAAAATAACGACCATTACAAGAGTTGTGGCTCAGCTAGTAAAGAATCTGCCTGCAATGAGGGAGACCTTGGTTTGATCCCTGGGTTAGGAAGATGCCTTGGAGAAGGGAAAGGCTACCCACTCCAGTATTCTGGCCTGGAAATTTCCATGTACTGTATAGTCCATGGAGTTGCAAAGAGTTGGACACGACTGAGAGACTTTTACTTCACTTCACTTCACAAGAGATAGGGCTTCTCAGCTGGCTCAGTGGGTAAAGAACCCAGTAGCATGAAGGGAGACACAGGAGATGCAGGTTTGATCTCTAGGTTGGGACGATTCCCTGGAGGAGGGCATAGCAACCCTCTACAGTATTCTTGCCTGGAGAATCTCATGGAAAGAGGAGCCTGGCAGGCTACATGCCATACAGTTGCAGTCGGACATAACTGAAGCGATTGAGTACACATGCACATATGCACAAGAAATAAGGAAGCATGCAGCATAATGAACAAGGGATCAATAGAATAAGAAGATATAACAATTATAAGTGCATTTAACATAAGAGCACCTCAATACACATGGCAAATGCTAGCAACCATTAAAGGTGAAATAAACAGTAACACAATAATAGGAGGGCTTTAATGCCTTACCCACACCAATGGGCAGATCATTCAGACAGACAGTTAATAAGGAAACAAAATCTTTAAAGGATACATTGGACCAGTTGGACCTAATTGATATCTACAAGGCATTTCATTCAAAAACAGTAGATTTTACTTTTTTCTCTTGTGTCACAAATCAAGCCTTGATAAATTAAAACAAAAATTGAAACATTTCAAGCATGTTTTCTGACCACAATGCTATAAGATTAGATATCAAGTACAAGAAAAGAAAAACTAAAATAACAGAAACACATGGATGCTAAACAGTATGCTTCTGAATAACCAAAAGGTCACTGAAGTTATCAAAAGAGGAAATTATAAAAATACCTTGAAGCAAGTGGCAATGAAAACAGGACAATTCAAAACCCATGGAATGTAGTAAAAGCAGTGCTGAGAGGGAGGGAAGTTTATAGCAATACCATCCTACTTTAAGAAATAAGAGAACCATCAAACAAACAACCTAACTTTATACATAAAACAACTAGAAAAAGAAGAACAAAATAAAAAAAAAATAAACTTTAATCAAAAGCTATAATTAAAGATAAAGAAGGGCATTATAAAATGATAAATGGAAGGGATCAGTGCAAGAAGAGGATATTATACTCATTAAACATATACACCTAATACCGAACAACAAAATATACAAAGCAAGTACTAAGAGACATAAAGAGAAAATAAAAAACAATAAAATAATAGTAGAGGACATTTAGTACCCTGCTTACACCGTAGCCAAATATTCCAGACAGAAAATCAATATGGCAATAATGATCATAAATGACACAGTAAATATCTATAGGATATTCCACTCCAAAATGGCAGAAATTACTTTTATTTTGATGTGTACATGGAACGTTCTCCACTATAGATTACTTACTAGGCCATAAATAAGTTTAAACAAATAAAAGACAATAGAAATTATTTCAAGCAGTTTTCAACCACAATGGTATAAAACAAGAAATCAACTACAGAAAGAAAAGTGGAAAAGGAAAAAAAAAAATGTGGATAATAAAAATAATATGTTACTAAAAAACAATAGTTTAATGCAGAAATCATAGGGGAAATTAGAAAATACCTCAAAACAAATGATAATGGAAGCATAACACTCCAGAATCTATGGATTGCAGCAAAAGCAGTTTTAAGAGGGAAGCTTATATATGCAGGTCAGGAAGTAACAGTTAGAACTGGACATGGAACGACAAACTGGTTCCAAATAGGAAAACGAGTACGTCAAGGCTGTATATTGGCATGCTGGTTATTTAACTTATTTGCAGAGTACATCATGAGAAATGCTGAGCTGGAAGAAGCACAAGCTGGAATCAAGTTTGCCAGGAGAAATATCAATAACGTCAGATATGCACATGACACCACCCTTATGGCAGAAAGTGAAGAGAAACTAAAAAGCCTCTCTATGAAAGTGAAAGTGAAGAGTGAAAAAGTTGGCTTAAAACTCAACATTCAGAAAACTCAGGTCATGGCATCCGGGCCCATCACTTCATGGGAAATAGATGGGGAAACAGTGGAAACAGTATCATACTTTATTTTGGGGGGCTCCAAAATCACTGAAGATGGTGCCTGTAGCCATGAAATTAAAAGACACTTACTCCTTGGAAGGAAAGTTATGACCAACCTACTAGCATATTCAAAAGCAGAGACATTACTTTGCAAACAAATGTCCATCTAGTCAAGGCTATGGTTTTTCCAGTGGTTATGTATGGATGTGAGAGTTGGACTGTGAAGAAGGCTGAGCGTTGAAGAATTGATGCTTCTCAACTGTGGTGTTGGAGAACACCAACACTCTTGAGAGTCCCTTGGACTGCAAGGAGATCCAACCAGTCCATTCTGAAGGAGATCAGCCCTGGGATTTCTTTGGAAGGAATGATGCTAAAGCTGAAACTCCAGTACTCTGGCCACCTCATGCAAAGAGCTGACTCGTTGGAAAAGACTCTGATGCTGGGAGGGATTGGGAGCAGGAGGAGAAGGGGACGACAGAGGATGAGATGGCTGGATGGCATCACTGATTCGTTGGACGTGAGTCTGAGTGACCTCCGGGAGTTGGTGATGGACAGGGAGGCCTGGCGTGCTGCGATTCATGGGGTCACAAAGAATCAGACATGACTGAGCGACTGAATTGAACAGAATTTATTGACATAAAGGTCTTCCTCAAAAAGCAACAAATATCTCAAATGAACAACCTAACCTACAACATAAAAACAAATTAAAAGAAGAAATAAAGTCCAAATTCAGCAGAAGAAAAAAAGCAATAAAGATGAGAGAGGAAATAAATAAAATATATTTCAAAAGATCATAGAAAAGAGAGCAACGAAACTGAGAGCTGCATTTTTTTAAAAGAATATGTAAATGAAATTGTCTATCTTTAGCCTGGCTCACCAAGAAGAAAAGAGAGGAGATGAAAATAAACAAAATAAATGACATCACATTAGCAAAAGGAATGATAAAGATCACATGAGAATCTTAATATATTCAGAAAAAACATTTGAAAAATTCAACATTCATTCGTGATTAAAAAAAAAAAAAAAAAAAAAACTCTTCAAAGTGAGTATAGAAGAATATGTCTCAACATACTAAAGGCCATGTATGACAAGCCTACAGCCAGTATCATACTCAAACGTGAAAAGTTGCCTTTTCTCTAAATTAAGGAACAAGGCAAGATGATCATTCTGGACACTTCTATAATGCAGAATTGTGACATTCTAACCACATCTATCACCCAAAAAAAGAAGTAAAAGGTATTAAAATTGAAAGGGAAGAGGTAAAACTGTTACTATTTGCAGATGACTTGCTGCTTTATGTAGAAAACCCTGAAGTCTCCACCCAAAAACAATTAAAACTAATAACTGAATTCAGCAAATTTGAAGGATACTTGTATTACTTATGTTTACCAAGGGGAAAGAGTAGGGGAGAAGGATAGATTTGGATTTGGGGATAACATGTATGCATTGCTATACTTAAAACAGATAACCAACAAGGACCTACTGTATAGCACAGAGAACACTGCTTAGTATTCTTTAATAACCTAAATGGGGAAAAAAGTTGAAAAATAATAGATACATATATATATGTAACTGAATAACTTTGCTGTATACCTGAAACTAAGACAGTATTGTTAATCATCTATACTCCAATATTATATAAAATAAAAAAGAGATTTGTAGAATTTTATATACTCTAAATGGAGAAGGCAATGGCACCCCACTCCAGTACTCTTGCCTAGAAAATCCCATGGACGGAGGAGCCTGGTAGGCTGCAGTCCATGGGGGTCGCTAAGAGTCGGACATGACTGAATGACTTCACTTTCTCTTTTCACTTTCATGCATTGGAGAAGGAAATGGCAACCCACTCC
Organism: Tragelaphus eurycerus; assembly: GCA_935064755.1. Classification (NCBI taxonomy): domain Eukaryota; kingdom Metazoa; phylum Chordata; class Mammalia; order Artiodactyla; family Bovidae; genus Tragelaphus; species Tragelaphus eurycerus. The sequence continues at coordinate 10,035,418 of CAKXYN010000046.1, read as the reverse complement.
AGTGTTCTTGCCTGGAGAATCCCAGGTACAGGGAAGCCTGGTGGGCTGCCGTCTATGGGGTCACACAGAGTTGGACACGACTGAAGTGACTTAGCATAGCATAGCATAGCATATACTCTAAAAACAAACTATCCAAAATACAATGTTAAAAAGAAATAGTTTAAAATCTCATCAATCTATGTCTTTTGGTTGGAGCATTTAATCCTTTTACAATTGTATTTCTATTTTTTATTTAAATATACATTGTTAATTTTTATAATGTGTTGTTTTCTGCCATACAACAATAAAAATCAACCATTATCCATATATCACCTGTTTCCTTAGCCTCCTTATCTTCCCCCATTCCATCCCTCCTGGTATTCACAGAGTACCAGAATGGGCTCCCTAGGCTGGTAATTATTTACATTTATATTTAAAGTAATTATTGATATATATGTTCCTATTGGCATTTTAAAATTTTGGGGGGTTTACTTTTGTAAGTTTTTTCATTCTGTTGTGTTTCCTGCCTATAGAACTCTCCTTAGCATTTGTTGTAAACCTGGTTTGGCGGTGCTAAATTCTCTTAACTTTTGCTTGTCTGTAAAGCTTGTGATTTCTCCACCAATTTTGAATGAGATGCTTGCTGGGTAGAGTGATCTTGGTTGTAGACTTTTTCCCTTTCATTACTTTAAGTATATCCGGCCATTCTCTTCTAGACTGTAGAGTTTCTGTTGAAAGAGCAGCTGTTCACTGTATTGGGTTTCCCTTGTTACTTGTTGCTTTTCCTTTGCTGCTTTTTAACATTTTTGTTTGTATTTAATTTTTGCTAATTTGATTAACATGTGGCTTGGCATGTTTCTGTTTGGATTTATCCTATATGAGACACTCTGTATTTCTTGGGCTTGATTTACTGTTTCCTTTCTCTTGTTAGGGAAGTTTTCAACTAATACCACCAAAATTTTTCTCAGATTCTTTCTTTTTCTGTTCTTCTTCTGTGACCCCTATAATTCGAATGTTGGTGTTTTAATATTTTCTCAGAGATCTCTGAGATTATCCTCAATTCTTTTCATTCTTTTCCCTCGATTCTGCTCTGCAGCATTTATTTCAACCATTCTATCTTTCAGCTCACTTATCTGTTCTTCTGTCTCAGTTATTCTGCTATTGAATCTTTCTGGAGTATTTTTAATTTCACTACTTGTGTTATCACTGTTTGCTTACTCTTTATTTCTTCTAGGTCCTTGTTAAATGTGTTAAATGATTCAAAATTTTGGATCATCTTTAATTACTCTGAATTCCTTTTCAGGTAGTTTGCCTATTTCCTCTTCATTTATTTGGTCTTATAGGCTTTTATTTTGTTCCTTCATTGCACATTCTATGTTTTTTCATTTTATCTAATTTAATGTGTTTGAGGTCTCCTTTTGCCAGGTTATAGGGTCTTAGTTCTTGTTTTTGGTCTCTGCCTTTTGTGGGTGAGGTTGGCCAGTGGTTTGTGTTGACTTTGTGGCCTAAGGGACTTGTGCCTGAGTTCTGAGGGGAAAGGCCATATGATAAAACCACAGTAAATATTACTTTCAATGGTGAAAAACTGAAATCATTTCCTCTAAGATCAGGAAAAAGACAAGGGTGCCCACTCTCTCCACTATTATTCAACATAGTTTTGAAAGTTCTAGCCATGCAATCAGAGAAGAAAAAGAAAAAAAAATAATCCATATTGGAAAAGAAGTAAAACTCTCACTGTTTGCAAATGACATGGAATTATATACAGAAAACCCAAAAGATCCTATCAGAAAATCACTAAAGCTAATTAGTGAGTTTAGTAAAGTTGCAGGATACAAAATCAATACACAGAATTCTCTTGCTTTCCTATATACTAACAATGAAAACTCAGAAGGAGAAATCAAGGATCAATCACATTCATAATTGCAACACAAAGAATAAAATACCTAGGAATAAACCTACTAAAGGAGACATTTGTATACAGAAAACTATTAGATGCTAATGAAAGAAATCAAAGATGACATAAATAGATGGAGAGATATACTATGTTCTTGGATCAGAAGAAGCACTATTGTGAAAATGACTATACCACCAAACACAATCTACACATTCAGTGCAATCCTATCAAATTACCAGTTGCATATTTCACATAAGTAGAAAAAGTATTTGTATGGAAATTTGTATAGAATTTGTATGGAAACACAAAAGACTCCAAATAGCCAAAGAAATCATGAGAAAGAAGAACAGAGCTGGAAGAATCAACCTTCCTGACTTCAGACTACACTACAAAGTTACAGTCATCAAGACAGTACGGTACTGGCACAAAAACAGAAATATCGACCAATGGAACTAGATAGAAAGCCCAAAGATAAACCCACACACCTATGGGCACCTTATCTTTAACAAAAGAGGCAAGAATATATAACAGAGGAAAGACAGTCTCTTCAACAAGTGGTGCTGGGATAACTGGACAGCTATGCATAAAAGAATGAAATTTGAATACTTCCTAACACCATACACAAAGATAAACTCAAAGTGGATTAAAGACATAAATGTAAGACCTGAAATTATAAAACTCTTGAAGGAAAACATAGGCAGAATACTTTTAGACATAAATCACATCAAGATCCTTTATGACCCACTTTCTAAAGTAATGGAAATAAAAGCAAAATAAACAAATGGGAACTAATTAAACTTAAAAGTTTTTGAATAACAAAGGAAACTATAAACAAGATGAAAATACAACACACAGAATGGGAAAAAAAAAAATTATAGCAAGTGAAACAACTGACAAAGTATTAATCTCCAAAATATTTAAGCAGCTCATGCAGTTCAATTCCAAAAAAAAAAAAAAAAAAACAACCCAGTCAAAAAGTGGGCTGCTAAACAGATATTTCCCCAGAGAAGACATATAGATTGCCAAGAGTCACATGAAAAGGTACTCAACATCACTAATTTTTAGAGACATGCAAATCAAAACTACTATGAGGCATCACCTCACCTTGGTCAGAATGGTGGTGGTGGTTTAGTTGCTAAGTTGTGTCTGACTCTTGCTACCCCATTTACTGTCACCCACCAGGCTCCTCTGTCCATGGGATTTTCCAGGCAAGAATACTGAAGTGGATTGCCACTTAGTTCTCCAGAGGATCTTCCCAACCCAGGAATCAAACCCAGGTCTCCTGCATTGCAGGCAGATTCTTTACCAACTGAGATCTGAGGGAAGCCCAGTGGAGAGAAGTCAGAATGGACATTATCAAAAAATCTTCAATCATTAAGTTCTGGAGAGCATGTGGAGAAAAGGGAACCCTCTTCCATTATTATTGGGAATAGTAATTGAAACAGCCACTATCAAGAACAGGATGCAGATTTCTTGAAAATACTAGGAATAAAGCTACTATATGATCATGTGATCTTACTAATGTGCATATACCTTGAGAAAACCATATTTCAAAAAGCCACATATACCCCAATGTTCATTGTAGCACTATTTACAATAGCCAGGACATGGAAGTAACTTGGATGTCTCTAAACAGATGAATAGATAAAGAATCTGTTATATGCACATATACAATGGAATATTAGTTAGCCATATAAAGTAATGGATTTTAGTCAGTTGAACTGAGATGGATAAACCTAGAGCCTGTTAAACAGAATGAAGTCAGTCAGAAATAGAAAAACACACATCATATACTAATACATATGTATGGAATTTAGAAAAATGGTACTGATAAACCTATCTGCAGGGAAGTAGAGACTTAGACATAGAGATCAGTCTTATGGACACAGCACATGAAGGAGAATGTGGGATGAACTGAAAGTAGCATTGAAATATGTACATTACCATGTGTAAAGTAGACAGCCAACAGGACATTGCTGTATAGTGCAGGAAGCTCAGCCTGGTGCTCTGTAACAACCTAGTGGGATAGGATGGGTTGGGAGGAGGTGGGAGGGAGGTTAAAGAGGAAGTCCACACATGTATACTTATTGCTGGTTCATGCTGATGTATGGCAGAAACCAACATAGCATTGTAAAGCAATTATGTCCCAATTAAAAATAAATAAATTATTATTAAAAAAAACTATAAAATAAAATATCAAAAAGATAAAATGTTTGGGTTTAAGTTTAGCAAGGAGGTGATAGACCTGTACTCTGAAAAATAGAAAAATTGATGAGGGAAACTAAAGGTGACACAAAGAAATGAATAGATATATTATGATCATGGATTGGAAGAATTAATATTGTTAAATTTTACATATTACACCCAAACAATCTAAAGATTTAAGGAAATCACTATCAAAATACCCATTACATTTTTCACCAAACTAGAAAAAATAATCCTAAAAATTATATGGAGCCTCAAAAGATCCTGAATTGCCAAAGCATTCTTGAGAAAAAGAACAAAGCTGGCGGTGTCATTCTCTGAGACTTCAGAGTATATTACAAAGTTATAATAATCAAAACAGTATGGACTGACACAAAATCCAGATACCTAGACCAATGGATGCCTGCAGAATCCCAGGGGCAGGAGAGCCGGGTGGGCTGACGTCTATGGGGTCATGCGGAGTCGGACACGACTGAAGTGACTTAGCAGCAGCAGCAGCAGATCAATGGAACAGAAGAGAGAGCCCAGAAATAAACATACACACTTATGGCCAATTTATCTATGGCAAAGGACACAAGAATACACAATAGAAAAAAGACAGCTCTTCAAGAGGTAGTGCCAGAAAAACTATATGGCTAATGTAAAAACAATGAGATTAGAACATTCTCAAACACCAAATACAAAAATAAAATAAAAATACATTAAAGATCAAAACAAAAGTAATTCCACTCCTAGGTATATAACCAGAAAGAAACCATAAAACTTCTACAAGAGAACATAGTTAGAACAGTTTGACACAAATCATAGCAATATTCCTTTGGATCTGTCTCCTAAAGCAAAATAAATAAAAACAAAAATAAACGAGTGGGACCTAATTAAATTTAAATCTTTTACATAAAATGAAACCATGAACAAAATTAAAAGACAACCTACAGAATTTGAGAAAATATTTGCAAATTATATCACTGACAAGTGGTTAATTCAATATAAGCAGCTCACACAACTCAATATTAAAAAATCCCAAACAATCATATCGAAATATGGACAGAAAACCTGAATACACATCTTTCATAAGAAAAAAAAATGACTAACAGGCACATAAAATGATGCTCAAAATTGCTATTTATTAGAGAAATACAAAACAACGAGGTATACCTCACACCTGTCAGAATGGCTATCATCAAAAAGTCTAAAAATAACCAGTGTTGAAGAGTATATGGAGAAAAGGGAACTTTGTACAATATTGGTGGAAAAGGGAAACTTTGTACCAATTGGTGTAACCTCTATGTAAAACAGTATGGCGTTTCCTCAAAAAACTAGAAATGTAACTAACATATGATTCAGTAATTCCACTTCTAGGTATATAACCAGAAAGAAACAGTAATACTAATTCAAAAAGACATCAATACATGCACCCCAATGTTCATAGCAACACTATTTACAATAAGCAAGTCATGGAAACAATCTGTGTCCATTATCAGATAAATGTATAAAGATGTGGCCTATCTATCTATATAGATATGCACATATATACAATGAGATATGTGTATATGTATATATGTCTCATTGGAGAAGGAAGTGGCAACCCACTCCAGTGTTCTTGTCTGGAGAATCCCAGGGATGGCAGAGCCTGGTGGGCTGCCATCTATGGGGTCACACAGAGTCGGACATGACTAAAGCAACTTAGCAGCAGCAGCAGCCATAAAAAGAAGGAAATTCTATCATTTTCAGTAACGAGGATGGACCTAGAGAATATTATGTTACTGAAAAAAAGTCAGATAGGAAATACAAATATTGGATGATATAAATCATATGTGTAATTAAAAAAATACATAAATATATATGCAAAACAGAAACAGACTCACAGAGAACTTGTTTATATGGAGGAGAAGTAAATTTGACGTATGTGATTAAGAGACACATACCACTCTGTATAAAAGAGATAAGCAACAAGAAATTATAACACAGGAAATTATAGCCATTATCTTGCAGTAACTTTAATGGAGTATAATATAGAAAAATGCTGGCTCACTATGCTGTACATCTGAAACTAATATAAATCAACTATACTTACATAAAAATAAAATAAAATAAAAAATACAGTCTATGCTTAAATACAGATAATCCATGGATTTAAAAAATAAAGTAAATATTCTAGGGGATTAACATAACAAATGTGTAAGTGGATTAAAGTGCCCAGTTCTTGCTATGCCCTCTCATATGAACAGTTAGGTTTATGTCATCTGTTCAGTTCAGTTCAGTCGCTCAGTCATGTCCGACTCTTTGCATCCCCATGAATCGCAGCACTCCAAGCCTCCCTGTCCATCACCAACTCTCGGAGTTCACTCAAACTCACGTCCATCGAGTCAGTGATGCCTTAAAGCCATCTCATCCTCTGTCGTCCCCTTCTCCTCCTGCCCCCAATCCCTCCCAGCATCAGAGTCTTTTCCAATGAGTCAACTCTTCGCATGAGGTGGCAAAAGTACTGGAGTTTCAGCTTGAGCATCATTACTTCCAAAGAAATCCCAGGTCTGATCTCCTTCAGAATGGACTGGTTGGATCTCCTTGCAGTCCAAGGGACTCTCAAGAGTCTTCTCCAACACCACAGTTCAAAAGCATCAATTCTCTGGCGCTCAGCCTTCTTCACAGTCCAGCTCTCACATCCATACATGACCACAGGAAAGACCATAGCCTTGACTAGGCGAACCTTTGTTGGCAAAGTGATGTCTCTGCTTTTGAATATGCTATCTAGGTTGGCCATAACCTTCCTTCCAAGGAGTAAGCATCTTTTAATTTCATGGCTGCAGTCACCATCTGCAGTGATTTTGGAGCCCAGAAAAATAAAGTCTGACACTGTTTCCACTGTTTCTCCATCTATTTCCCATGTAGTGATGGGACCAGATGCCATGATCTTCGTTTTCTGAATGTTGAGCTTTAAGCCAACCTTTTCACTCTCCACTTTCACTTTCATCAAGAGGCTTTTGAGTTCCTCTTCACTTTCTGCCATAAGGGTGGTGTCATTTGCATATCTGAGGTTATTGATATTTCTCCCAGCAATCTTGATTCCAGCTTGTGTTTCCTCCAGTCCAGCACTTCTCATGATGTACTCTGCATATAAGTTAAATAAACATGGTGACAATATACAGCCTTGACGTACTCCTTTTCCTATTTGGAACCAGTCTGTTGTTCCATGACCAGTTCTAACTGTTGCTTCCTGACCTGCATACAGATTTCTCAAGAGGCAGATCAGGTGGTCTGGTATTCCCATCTCTCTCAGAATTTTCCACAGTTTATTGTGATCTACACAGTCAAAGGCTTTGGCATAGTCAATAAAGCAGAAATAGATGTTTTTCTGGAACTCTCTTGCTTTTTCCATGATCCAGCGGATGTTGGCAATTTGATCTCTGGTTCCTCTGCCTTTTCTAAATCCAGCTTGAACATCAGGAAGTTCACGGTTCACATATTGCTGAAGCCTGGCTTGGAGAATTTTGAGCATTACTTTACTAGCGTGTGAGAGGAGTGCAATTGTGCGGTAGTTTGAGCACTCTTTGGCATTGCCTTTCTTTGGGATTGGGATGAAAACTGACCTTTTCCAATCTTGTGGCCACTGCTGAGTTTTCCAAATTTGCTGGCATATTGAATGCAGCACTATCACAGCATCATCTTTCAGGATTTGGAACAGCTCCACTGAAATTCCGTCACCTCCACTAGCTTTGTTCCTAGTGCTGCTTTCTAAGGCCCACTTGACTTCACATTCCAGGATGTCTGGCTCTAGGTCAGTGATCACATCATCATGATTATCTGGGTCGTGAATCTCTTTTTTGTACAGTTCTTCTGTGTATTCTTGCCACCTCTTCTTAATATCTTCTGCTTCCATTAGGTCCACACCATTTCTGTCCTTTATCGAGCCACTTCAGTATTCTTGCCTTGAGAACCCCATGAACAGTATGAAAAGGCAAAATGATAGGATACTGAAAGAGAAACTCCCCAGGTCAGTAAGGGCCCAATATGCTACTGGAGATCAGTGGAGAAATAACTCCAGAAAGAATGAAGGGATGGAACCAAAGCAGAAAGAATACCCAGCTGTAGATGTGTCTGGTGATAGAAGTAAAGTCCGATGCTGTAAAGAACAATATTGCATAGGAACCTGGAATGTCAGGTCCATGAATCAAGCCAAATTGGAAGTGGTCAAACAAGAGATGGCAAGAGTAAATGTTGACTTTCTAGGAATTAGCGAACTAAAATGGACTGGAATGGGTGAATTTAACTCAGAGGACCATTATATCTACTACTGTGGGCAGGAATCCCTCAGAAGAAACGGTGTGGCCATCATGGTCAACAAAAGAGTCCGAAATGCAGTACTTGGATGCAATCTCAAAAATGACAGAATGATCTCTGTTCGTTTCCAAGGCAAACCATTCAATGTCACAGTAATCCAAGTCTATGCCCCAACCAGTAACGCCGAAGAAGCTGAAGTTGAACGGTTCTATGAAGACCTACAAGACCTTTTAGAACTAACACCCAAAAAAGATGTCCTTTTCATTATAGGGGACTGGAATGCAAAAGTAGGAAGTCAAGAAACACCTGGAGTAACAGGCAAATTTGGCCTTGGAACACGGAATGAAGCAGGGCAAAGACTAACAGAGTTTTGCCAAGAAAATGCACTGGTCATAGCAAATACCCTCGTCCAACAACACAAGAGAAGACTTTATACATGGACATCACCAGATGGTCAACACCGAAATCAGATCGATTATATTCTTTGCAGCCAAAGATGGAGAAGCTCTATCCTATCAGCAAAAACAAGACCAGGAGCTGACTGTGGCTCAGACCATGAACTCCTTATTGCCAAATTCAGACTGAAATTGAAGAAAGTAGGGAAGACTACTAGACCATTCAGGTATGACCTAAATCAAATCCCTTATGATTATACAGTGGAAGTGAGAAATAGATTTAAGGGACTAGATCTGATAGATAGAGTGCCTGATGAACTATGGAATGAGGTTCGTGACATTGTACAGGAGACAGGGATCAAGATCATCCCCATGGAAAAGAAATGCAAACATGCAAAATGGCTGTCTGGGGAGGCCTTGCAAATAGCTGCAAAAAGAAGAGAAGTGAAAAGCAAAGGAGAAAAGGAAAGATATAAACATCTGAATGCAGAGTTCCAAAGAATAGCAAGAAGAGATAAGAAAGCCTTCTTCAGCGATCAATGCAAAGAAATAGAGGAAAACAACAGAATGGGAAAGACTAAGGATCTATTCAAGAAAATCAGAGATACCAAAGGAACATTTCATGCAGTGATTTTGGAGACCCCCAAAAAAGTCTGACACTGTTTCCACTCTTTCCCCATCTATTTCCCATGTTTCCCCATCTATTTCCCATGTAGTGATGGGACCAGATGCCATGATCTTCGTTTTCTGAGTGTTGAGCTTTAGGCCAACTTTTTCACTTTCCTCTTTCACTTTCATCAAGAGGCTTTGTAGTTCCTCTTCACTTTGTCATCTGTTACTGTACTGTGTTTTCCCCATTGTCTTTTCCCCTGAAATACAGATTACCTCTAAAGTAAAACTGCAATAGTTGGTTATCTTTTAAAACTGTTTTATAGCTACAACTTTTTGTTCATAGCTGTAACATTTATTTTAAACTTTGAGGTTTCCACATTTTCATATGATAGTCTTGGAATAAAACCTGTGATGAATAGAATTAGAAAACTTACGTGAAAGCGTTTTGACATCCACAAACACCAGCTTATTCAAAGGGGACTTTTTTGTTTGGTGACTTGAAAATGTTATCTAGTCATGCCTAGAAAACGATGCTTAATTCCAAACACTGAGAAATTTCTGACATTTCCAAATGCAGCATTTTCACTTTCTGAGGCTCATTCATTTTCAAAATTGCAAAAGCATGATGCATGTGACTAAGTTACATTTCTATAGTGGTTTTTCAAAACCTTTTCAGAGGAAACCATTAAGAGATCAGTTGCTTAGACCAGTGCTAGTCTGAGTGTGGTTCGTAAGACTAGCAATTTCTGCTTACCTCATCTGAAAACTACAGTCAGAATTTCTGGGAGTGGGTCTCAGGAATATTTTAATACATCTTCCAGATTTTTATGTCACAGTTTGAGCTACACAGATCAACACTTGGGTGAGACTTCTACTGTATCCACTGTAGTCCCTACTGATTGAAAATCACTCCCTTTTACTCAGTACCATATCCAATAACATGATTCACAATGTTAAAAAAAAAAAAAAAACAATCAAATGGCCCATAATTTTCTTTTATAAACTACTTTTTGTTATTGTTTCTTAGTTAAGTGTTAGTTGCTCAGTCGTGTCTGACTCTTTGCGATCCCATGAACAGTAGCCCGCCAGACTCCCTTGTCCATGGAATTCTCCAGGCAAGAATACTGGAGTGGGTTGCCATTCTCTTCTCCAGGGGATCTTCCTGACCCAAGGATTGAACCCCAGTCTCCTGAATTGCAGGAGAAGATTCTTTACCAACGGAATGACTAGGAAAACCCATTGTTTCTTAGTATCCAGGTGAAATAAATCCCTAATCTACCTGGTGCTGCTGCTGCTGCTAAGTCGCTTCAGTCGTGTCCGACTCTGTGCGACCCCATAGACAGCAGCCCACCAGGCTTCCCGGTCCCTGGCAAGAACACTGAGTGGGTTGCCATTTTCTTCTCCAATGCATGAAAGTAAAATTGAAAGTGAAGTTGCTCAGTTGTGTCCGACTCTTAGCGACCCCATGGACTGCAGGCTACAAGGCTCCTCCATCCATGGAATTTTCAGGCAAGAGTACTGGAGTGGGGTGCCATTGCCTTCTGCAAATCTACCTGATGAAGTTTTATGAAAGCAATGCACTCTTTCTAGGCTGAGACCAAATCTCTTTCCTAGCGTGTATCATAGTATCTGACACAGAGCAGGAGTTTGATGAATGTTTGTCAACCATATATAACCAACCTCATCTCTTTTTTTAAAAAAAGTAGCCACTTAAAATTATGTATGTGGCTCAAAATATATTGCTATTGGAGAGCACTGTTCTATAGTACTTCCTACATCTTGGTTAAAAACAATTCATCTAAACTTCAATTAAGCTAAGAAATGTCTGATTTATGTAAATACACGTTCTACTTTGAAACTAATCAGTTTGTCTTTTGGGGGCTGCCCAGGCTTCTCTTCGCACCCCGCTCCAGTACTCTTGCCTGGAAAATCCCATGGACGGAGGAGCATGGGTGGGCTGCAGTCCATGAGGTCGCTAAGAGTCAGACACGACTGAGCGACTTCATTTTCACTTTTCACTTTCATGCATTGGAGAAGGAAATGGCAACCCACTCCAGTATTCTTACCTGGAGAATCCCAGGGACGGGGAAGCCTGGTGGGCTGCCGTCTATGGGGTTGCACAGAGTTGAACACGACTGAAGTGACTTAGCAGCAGGCTTCTCTAAAGATTCTGGCCATTCACTCAATGGCATTTTCCCCCTCTCATCCTAAACAAGGTTCTTTATTTCTTCCACTTGAAATATCCATAACATTATTGAAAACCCTTAAGGTGAGCTCAGAACACAGAAACCTCCCAGATCAATCAGTTCTTAGAACACAACCTGGGTGAGGGTGTTAACCTCATTCCCTGTTCTCATCTGCACCTGGCACCCTGAAAACCTAGTGAGGAGGAGCTGAACAATGAAAAGCAGGGAGGAGATAGTAATGTTGTAGCACAATCATGAAGTTCCCAACTGGAATGTCTTCAGTATTTTCTGCCTGCTGGGGGCTTTTTTCTTTCCACTCATCTCCCTAGAGCCTGACATGCTGGTATAATAGATTTTACTGGAGCTTATTGTTGCTACTCTGACGTTGTTTTGTAGAAGTAACAGAGCCAGCCCCTTCACTGATGATTCCAGCTCAGCAACGCTAGATGATGTGTCCAAAGGCCCAGCCCTTCTCAGGGACGTTGCTAAGGGCCAGGGACCCTGTGCTCAGATTGGCTGGGAAATAAGTGCCCTAGTGGAGCAAGAGCTCACCCATTCTGGGAACTCTAGGCGTCTGGTGACTAACAGGTTATAGTCCTCACCAGCCTGGTGGGAGGGGCTAAACTCTCTGGGAGAATAAACTCTAGTTAAGGGTTCTTTTCTCTCATTATCACGGCAGCCCAGGGAAAGAGTGGCAGGAAGAGCTGAAGGACTATGCATTCCTGCTGCCTCTTCTCCCACTTCCTTGCTTGGGAATGGTGGTGAGTGTTAGCTTTCATACTTGACAAAAGTGGCCACAAATGAAGTGTCAAGACACCTGAGGGAGAAAATGGGCAAAACACAAAGTGATGTGTGAACAATACAGACGTATTAGAACTCATGCTGCTTAGGTTTGTAGGAACAAAGCAAATGGTGCCAATGCTTACCTAGATGGGACTGGACCACCACAACAACGTACTTTTTATCTTTTCTCTTAGGCCAGGGGGTACCTTCTTTCCCTCTCCTGTCCCTCCCCCTACTTGAGGATATGCTTTGCATGGCACATCTTCCTTCCTGAAGTTGAGCGTTTTTGGTTTGTAGTCTCTGACACTCCTAGCACTTCCTCTCTCCATGCAAAAAGATGACCCCACACTTTAATGTTCATTTTCCCTTCAATAACGTCATAGCTCACTATACCAGCTTTTATTCTTGAGTTTTAATCTTTTCCAGTAGTTGAAGGTCAGAATAACATTTACAAGATTTGGGGGGTTTGCCAAAAATGGGTAATGAAAATTGAGAGAGAAGTTGCAAAGAACCTCAGCACCAGTTGTGTTAGGCAAATCTGGATTCCACTTCATAACTATGGATTTTATTATGTATAAGATAAGTTATTTCACCTCAAAGTCAATTTCTCTATTGTTAAAGTGAGTAAGGTGATGTCTACCTAACAGCATCATCTATGAAGATTAAATGAATTGAGTATGTAAAAGTGTTTGGCAAATGGTCTGACAAGACAATAATTATTATCAAGGATAACAAATGCCAGATTCTTTGCATGCTGCTTGGAAATAGCCACATTAATATGAAAAGTAATAATAATAAATACCTACGTTCAAGGAGCTAAGAGAGTGGTGACTGATGAGATGAGGTAAAAGCAGTGTAGAAAAGTCTAAAATAGGCTAGGTGGGTCAAGATACTTAAGGGATTTGAAGAAATGAGTGCTAAACTGACCTTAAGGATATATATTTGCCAGGAAATTACAAGAATGAAGGAATTTTAAGTAAGATGAAAGTCATGAAGCAACATGGTAATTGCAACTTCAAAGTGCACCCTTCCTTTGCCCACTTTCCCTTGCCTTCTGACTCTCTTTCCTTTCACACACACACACACACACACACACACACACACACACACACACACACACACACACACAGTGCACCCAGAAGAAAGAAGGTTAAAAAAGTGAACAGGAAAAAGCACATATACCTTCAGGTTTCATGTTAGATTTTTATTTTTAGCATTTCCCAGGCTATTTTCTGTTTTGTTAAACTGTATAAAATCATAATTTACAGATTTTCTGAGATTAAATAAGTGCAGATGTTGCTTAAAAGCATCTTTCACATGTAAGACACTCAATAAATTATATCTATTCCTATTATTAATCCATTAGAATCCATTGAAGGATTAAGCAGGTTTGTGTGAAAGGTGAATGTCTAACATGTCAACTGGATTTGAAAGGGGGCAAGATTTGAAACAGTTGCATAATCCAAGAATGAATTGACAGTAGTGAAAGGCAGAGATATTTAGAACAGACGACTGCTAAAATTTGGATCAGCCAGATATAGAAATGAGTAAGGGAAAGGAATTATACAGTGGAAGTGACAAATAGATTCAAGGGATTAGATCTCATAGACAGAGTGCCAGAAGAACTATGGACAGAAGTTCATGATATTGTACAGGAGGCAGAGATCAAGACCATCCCCAAGAAAAAGAAATGCAAAAAAGGATTTTTTTTTGTTTTGTCTGAGGAGGCCTTACAAATAGCTGATAAAAGAAGAGAAATGAAAGGCAAAGGAGAAAAGGAAAGATATACCCATTTGAATGCAGGGCTCCAAAGAATAGCAAGGACAGATTAAAAAAGCCTTCCTCCATGATCAATGAAAAGAAATAGAGGAAAACAATAGAATGGAAAGTACTAGAGATCACTTGAAGAAAATTGGTGTATCTCCCTTGGAGATACCAAGGGAACATTTCATGGAAAGATGGGCACAATAAAGGATAGAAATGGTAAGGACCTCACAGAAGCAGAAGATATTGAGAAGAGGTAGCAAGAATACAAACAACTATACAAAAAAGATATTCATGACCCATATAACCACAATGGTGTGATCATTCACTTAGAGCCAGACATCCCAGAATGTGAAGTCAAGTGGGCCTTAGGAAGCATCACTATGAACAAAGGTAGTGATGGAATTCCAGTTGAGCTCTTTAAAATCCTAAAAGATACTGCTCTTAAAGTGCTGCACTCACTATGCCAGCAAATTTGGAAAACTCAACAGTGGCCAAAGGATTGGAAAAGGTCAGTTTTCATTCCAATCCCAAAGAAAGACAATGCCAAAGAATGCTCAAATTATTGCACAATTGCACTCATCACACATGCTAGCAAAGTAATTCTCAAAATTCTCTAAGCCAGGTTTGACAGTACGTGAAGCCTAAACTTCCAGATGTACAACCTGGATTTAGAAAAGGCAGAGGAACCAGAGATCAAATTGCCAACATCCATTGGATCATTGAAAAAGCAAGAGAGTACCAGAAAAACATCTGCTTTATTGACTATGCCAAAGCCTTTGACTGTGTGGGCCATCACAAACTGTGGAAAATTCTGAAAGAGATGGGAATGCCAGAGCACCTTACCTGCCTCCTGAGAAACCTGCATGCAGGTCAGGAAACAACAGTTAGAACTGGACATGGAACAATAGACTGGTTCCAAATAAGGAAGGAGTACATTAAGGCTGTATATTGTCACCCTGCTTATTTAACTTATATGCAGAGTACATCATAAGACACACTGAGCTGGATGAAGCACAAGCTGGAATCAAGTTTTTGGGAGAAATATCAATAACCTCAGATATGCGTATGACACCACCCTTATGGCAGAAAATGAAGAAGAACTAAATAGACTCTTGATGAAAGTGAAAGAGGAGACTGAAAAAGTTGGCTTAAAGCTCAACATTCAGAAAACTAAGATTATGGCATCTGGTCCCATCACTTCACGGCAAATTGAGGGGGAAACAATGGAAACAATGAGACACTTTATTCTGGGGGGCTCTAAAATCACTGCAGATGGTGACTGCAGCCTTGGAAGAAAAATTATGACCAACTTAGCATATTAAAAAGCTGAGACATTACTTTGTCAACAAAGGTCCATCTAGTGAAAGCTGTGGTTTTTCCGGTTTTCATGTATGGATGTGAGCGCTGGACTATAAAGAAAGCTGAACTGTGGTGTTGGGGAAGACATTTGAGAGTCCCTTGGACTGCAAAGAGATGCATCTAATCAATCATAAAGGAAATGAATCCTGAATTTTCATTGGAATGGCTGATGCTGAAGCTGAAACTCCAACTGATGTGAAGAACTGACTCATTGGAAAATACCCTGATGCTGGGAAAGATTGAAGGCAGGAGGAGAAGGGGACCACAGAGGATAAGTTGGTTGGATAGCATCACCTACTCGATGAACATGAGTTTGAGTAAGCTCCAGGAGTTGGTGATGGACAGGGAGGCCCAGCGTGCTGCAGTCCAGTTCAGTTCAGTCTCTCAGTCGTGTCCGACTCTTTGCGACCCTGTTTACTGCAGCATGTTAGGCCTCCCTATCCATCACGAACCCCCAGAGTCCACCCAAACCCATGTCCATGGGGTCACAAAAAGTCGGACATGACTGAGACATTGAAATGAACTGAAGGCAAAAGAAATGGAGTATAACCAGTAAAGTTTTAATTAGAAACAATTTCTCCATTTTATTTTAATATTCTTTTGTGATAGCAGGGGTAGAAAATCTATTTTTTCAATAATTGTTTTCATTATTTTTGTTGTTGTTGTTGTGAAATTGTGGAACATTCCCTCATTTGCTATTCCTGCTCTTCCAAGCTATGTTAATGCACTATTTCTTAAAAGAAGATGTCTGTGACAACCTAAAAAAGAGATTGGTATGATTCATATAACTAGAATTAACCTATTCTGTAGGCTATATGTGATGCTTATTTTGAAATAATTATTTGTAAAGCAAAAGCTATATTGATAACTGTAGCTGAAAGTATCAACTATATAGAAATATTATTCATGTTTTACAGTCTACTTTGGCAGTTTATATTGTGTTTAAAATCATTCTAAATAATGACCCTTGTGGGATTGAGAAAATAGACTCAAAGAAAGTAGCATAGATTTTTTTTTGTACTGTTATGTATTTAGGTTATTTTTAATCAAGCAAATAACACATGAATACATAGGCATCATATAAATATAATGATTAAAGCCGTATAGAAGTATAGGGAGTAAAAGATAAAATTACCAGTTCACCTTCTCCTTGCCAACCCTCTCCCACTGGAAACTACTATTAACAGTTTGGTTTGTATTCTTTTCCACAACTGTGTGTATGTGTGTATATATATATATATGGATATATATATCCATATTATATATATATGGAGATATATATCCATATATATATATATATATATATATATATATATATATATCCAATTAAAGGGGAGAAAAAATCTTCTACAGCAGGAAAATTAAGCACATGGGCTTTGAAGTCAGGCTGCCTGGGTTCTAAGTCAGATTCTACCACTTAAAGCTGTGTGATATTGGACATCTTATCTAACTTTTCTGTCCTTCAGCCTCTTATTAAGTACAGTGACAGTTAACATATCTGCTTAACAGAAGTGTTTTGAGGATTAAGTTAGTATTGTTACTAATTTAGAAAAGTGTTTGGCATATACTGTGTGTGTGCACTGTATATATGGTTCTGCAACTTGCATCCCATCAATAAACATAAAGGCAATACAGTTTAGTGATTTAAGATTATGGATTCTGAATCCAATTGCATGGTGCAAATCTTAGTTCCACTATTTACTAGCTTTGTCTTTGTTTCCTCTCTAAAAAAGAAACAATAGTTTATGTTTTAAATTAAGCCTTGTGTGATTTAGAATATTCACACATCATTTAGAAAGGCATTTAGAATGACTGTTATATAATAATTACTTTTTTTTTTTATCATTCCATCATTAAAAGTCCTCAGTTTGGTATTTCATATAATAGAGGTATAATAAGTAAATCATTGTCTTTTATTGTTTTAATTATATATTATTGCAAAATATGCTGGTTACCATACTACTTTTTTTTGCTACTTAAAACATTAAAATATTCTTGTCTATATCTTCACTTTAAAGAAGAGAGCTATTGCTATTAACATTTCCCACTGTCATTTGCATCTTGTATTCAGTACTTTCAAGATCCTCTTTTAGTATGGGATCATTACCATACCATATATGTGATAAACCCACATTATTTTCCTATTAGTTGGTTCAGTCCTAGGGTATGAATGGAAAGGGGAACCATTTCATTTTGTGTGGTTACAGTTATAATTCTGAGGTATAGCAAGAGCTGAGAAAGAACAAGACAAAAGGGACTATTCTTGTGTTTGGACTGTTGTAATCTCAGAAGACTGAGTCTTTCTTCAGGTATCCTGACATTCAGAAAAGGTAAGTCTAAATTCTTATGTATTTTAGTTTGTGTTGTTTTATTTTCTACAATAAAAGGCTTTAAATATGAATAAGTAGGTTTCCTGGAGACATTTATAATAGACACTACAGAGCTATTAAAGGAAAGTTGTTTCTTGAATCAAATCTGCTTTTCCCTTTTGAACTCTTGTAGCATTTTTAGGGAAAATTCAAAGTCTTAAAATTGCACTAAATAATCATACAAAAGATTGGCATAAGTGCTCTGGAAAATAAGATTTAACTCCAAAAGGAAAGAACAAAAGGGAGTAAGGGAAAAAAAAAAAGAATAGTAGTGAATTTGACAAACCTATTTGTATTTAGATTACTGAAAAAGTAAATGGATATATTGATAGCTTAAATCAGACAGTTTGCAGAAATTCAAACTGTATATAAATATATATCTCTCAAATACATTCTGAGGTATAGTAATTGTTTTCAACATGACTCAAGTAATATTAATTAAAGCACTGTTAAGACAAATTCCTTAAAACAGTCTTGGTTTTAAGCAGAATGTTTGAAAATAAAAGGTTAGGCACTTTAATAAATTTAAAATAAATAGTTCTTGACAGTTGAGTATATATTGAAATAAATATACATTTGTAGAAATTTGTACTTTTAAAACATTTGTATGTATACTGTATAACATCCTGATAATAATCCAGTGAAAAACTCTAGGGAGCATTATTATCACCATTTACCAGGAAAATCAATATCCAGGATTGGTAAATAAATTAACTGATAGTAAATAGGTAATGACAGAACTGGAAGACAAGTCTCCTTACCCCTGGTCCTATTCTCTATCCTTTGAGCAAGAGTGTCTCCCTTAATTATTTGTGTTTTCATGTAGCAGTTAAATCTTCATTAAATATTTTAAAATATGTTGCCTTAATGAGTTTTTTTTTTTTTCAAATTTTCAGGATATATTGCATTCTTCTGATTAGAAACCTTGTCTAATAAAATGCTTGGAGAATCCTTCCTAATTGAACTCCTATACAAAGAACAAGTTACATGTAAGAAAACCTCAAATGATGAAAAGGAAACTTGGAAAAAGCAACTTTTAGATATAGAAGATAATTCACACTCCCCTGATAAAATGGAAAATGAAAATAAGGTCATGAAAGAAAGTTTAACAGAAAAAAGTAATGATACAAGCAAAATAAAATCTGTGGATGAGATAACTGTAGCAAAATGTAAGAGTGCATCCTTTCCAGGGAATGTGTCTGCTGCACTGCCCATTCCAAAGAGAGAGCAACATGATGAAAAACAACTAGATTTATATAGATCTTATTCATGTACAAGTATTTGTCAGAATTATCCTGACCTACAGATTGGAGGAGACCATGTAGGTAACATGTATGATTCTGGCTGCTTTGTGGAACACATACAGGATGATGTTTTTAGTGGTCCTCTTTTGTTTTCAGTAGATATACCATTGGGTCATTCTCCCATCATTGAACGTCTAGACAAACTACCTACCTCAAAGCTTTTGAATGGGGATGAAATTCGAGAAAGAAGTATGTTGTTTCATAAACAGTCCCTCTCTAATTCTATGCTTAGTAGTTATATGGGAAAAAAAAAAAAGTGAATGAACTCTACAAAGTGTTTTTGGAAGAAAATCTCACTCAGTGCTGCTCCATAACCAACCTCATGGCTTCTTATTTGTTAATGAATAATATAAATCAGATTAGCCTCCAAATCTCTCAAGAGCAGAACTTAGAGGTATTAAAAATTCAGGAAGTTCTTTTATATTCTTTAACAAGATGTAATCTCTGTAACATTTCCCATGGAAATAGTTCTGAATTCAGCACTCCTAATTTACAAATATCAAACCAGATAAGTAGAGAAGTTGTACCACATCTACAGTAAGAATCAACTGCAGTTTGGTTGGACTGATTTGTGAGACTGGAGTAACAGTAGTCTTCTCTAGTTTATCGTGTCACATCAGCCCTTTTGTGGTGTGATTACTATAGTTTTTGAGAACTTATTTGATCACTGGTACATCTGAATTCTTATAGGAGACAATGTAAATAACTTAACTTTTATGACTATGCTTTTAATTGTTTTGACATCTTTAATGGTTGTTACATTCAAGTTTGTGTATTCCATATGTGTGATCTATCTAATTGCCACCAGCATCTGAAGTTGATTACTTCACTCTCACACATCATATTTGTTTACCACAAAAGTGATTTTAAAAAAGTGAGATTAAGACAGAATTTTTTTCAGCTACTGAAAAGACAACTAAAAACTGTATCAGATATAAGCATTTCTTTCTCCATAAAAGTGTTTAAAGACATATGCTGCTGCTGCTAAGTCACTTCAGTCGTGTCCGACTCTGTGGGACCTCATAGACGGCAGCCACCAGGCTCCCCCATCCCTGGGATTCTCCAGGCAGCACACTGGAGTGGGTTGCCATTTCCTTCTCCAATGCATGAAAGGGAAAAGTGAAAGTAATGTTGCTCAGTCTTGTCTGACTCTTAAACATTTTTCTTTTTATTTTCAACATACAGAATTTTTCACACTGACAATAAGAAATTATTCAAATAAAAGTTGGATTTAAATGATACTTGAAAGAAATGTGGAATGAGAGCTTAAGGAAAAATGGAGACTTTGGCATTAAGATTTGGAGTTGAACTTCATGCTTTTGAACTTTCTTGGGACAAGCATCAGCTTTTATATATCACTCTGTTAAGCATGGTGGTGTTCAGCTATGGGAGGAAGGAAAGTATATACATAGAGTGAACAAAGTGAATAGAGAACCACCATTTAGAAATAGAGAGGCTCTCTTGGTAACTTTTTACACTTCTTATATTATCCTCAATCAAGATACTGGCTTAGGATAAAAGCAGGATATTAGAGCAATTTTGGAATTTAATTAAACTAATTAGTAAAATATATCCGAAAGAATGGTATAGTTTATTGCAGACATGGAAACAAGACCCAATAGCTCACACTTCTCTCTTATGTATAGTAAATTGATTAGCATGTACTTTTGCTTGTAAAATGAAACAATATAATTTATGTTATTGAATTGTTATGGTTGATAAAATTTGTACCTTAGCACTCACATGTTCCTTTCTAGTAATTTATTTGGTCTTCATTTAAACTCTAAAGAATGTGTTAGTCAGATGCTCTTATGATTTGTTCTTTGTGATCACAGAATCATTAAATTATTTTAATCATTTGCAAATTTCTATGATCTAGTAATAAGTACTCCTGATTTATTTCCTGTTTTTACTTACATAAAATACAATGTTCTTCTTTAAAATAAGATGTTGTTCATAAAATAAGATGTTTTTCTTTCTCCAACATTTTCTCCAATAACCCTCTCAATCCATTTCCATCATTCTGACATTTGATTCTGAAGAGGCAATGGATAAGAGTTTTTTAACAACTGGCTTAGTGTTTTGTAGATACAGAAACTCAAGCAGAGGCTCTGTATCAACCTAGAGGGATGGAATGAGGAGGGAGATGGGAAGGAGCTTCAGGAGGGGATATATGTATCAGTTCAGTTCAGTTCAGTTCAATCACTCAGTCATGTCCAACTCTTTACGACCCCATGAATTGCAGCACGCCAGGCCTCCCTGTCCATCACCAACTCCCGGAGTTCACTCAAACTCATGTCCATGTATACCTATGGCCAATTTATGTTGAGGTTTGACAGAAAACAGCAAAATTCTGTAAAGCAATTATCCTTCAATAAAAAATAAATTAATTAAAAAAGAAATAAAAACAATTGTGTGTAAATTGTTTTATATATTACTAAATGTGTACATTTTAATATGAGTTACCAAATGATAAAATATTAATGTAAACTTTGGCTTTTCCAAAGTGAATTAAATGTTGTTGGGCAATATTATTGGTGTGAAATTTTCTTAAATATTGTAATACATATTAATACTTTATTTATAAAGCAGATATATTCATAAATATTAACACTGCATAACATTATATATATATATATATATATATATATATATATATATATATAAACATTAACTATCCAGCATCAAATTTAGAAGTATATTATACTCTCAGATTTAAATATTTTCCCTCTTGTTTATGACACACAAATTCTTAATTTCTAAAGATATTCACTTTTAAATGGCCTAAGAATTCAATGTGATATATAAGCAAGGAAAGATTATAAATTTAGTGTTCTTTTCTTTTCTTTTCAATTTTATTTGCTTTTATTAGCTTATGAATAGTAAAAAGAATTCAACAGAATAGAAACAATTAAATTAGCTCACAGACAAGAAGCCAAATAATAATAATAATTTAAAAAGAAACCACCAGAATCAATATAGTGAAAATGAGTATACTACCCAAAGCAATTTATAGATTTAATGCACTCCCCATCAAGCTAACAATGGTATTCTTCACAGAGCTAGAACAAATAATTTCTCAATTTGTATGGAAATACAAAAACCTCGAATAGCCAAAGCTATCTTGAGAAAGAAGAACGGAACTGGAGGAATCAACCTGCCTGACTTCAGGCTCTACTACAAAGCCACAGTCACCAAGACAGTATGGTACTGGCACAAAGACAGAAATTTAGATCAATGGAACAAAATAGAAAGCACAAAGATAAATCCACACACATATGGACACCTTATCTTTGACAAAGGAGGCAAGAATATACAATGGAGAAAAGACAATCTCTTTAACAAGTGGTGCTGGGAAAACTGGTCAAACACTTGTAAGAGAATGAAACTAGAACACTTTATAACACCATACACAAAAAATAAACACAAAATGGATTAAAGATCTAAACATAAGACCAGAAACCATAAAACTCCTAGAGGAGAACATAGGCAAAACACTCTCTGGACATACATCACAGCAAGATCCTCTATGACCCACCTCCCAGAATATTGGAAATAAAATCAAAAATAAACAAATGGGACCTAATTAAACTTAAAAAGCTTCTGCACAACAAAGGAAACTATAAGCAAGGTGAAAAGACAGCCTTCAGAATGGGAGAAAATAATAGCAAATGAAGAAACTGACAAACAACTAATCTCAAAAAATATACAAGCAACCCCTACAGCTCAGTTCCAGAAAAATAAATGACCCAATCAAAAAATGGGCCAAAGATCTAAATAGACATTTCCCCAAAGAAGACATACAGATGGCTAACAAACACGTGAAAAGATGTTCAACATCACTCATTATCAAAGAAATGCAAATCAAAACCACTATGAGGTACCATTTCATGCCAGTCAGAATGGCTGAGATCCAAAAGTCTACAAGCAATAAATTTTGGAGCGGGCGTGGAGAAAAGGGAACCCTCTTACACTGTTGGTGGGAATGCAAACTAGTACAGCCACTATGGAGAACAGTGTGGCGATTCTTCAAAAATCTGGGAATAGAACTGCCTTATGATTCAGCAATCCCACTGCTGGGCATACACACTGAGGAAACCAGAACTGAAAGAGACACGTGTACTCCAATGTTCAGTGCAGCACTGTTTATAATAGCCAGGACTTGGAAGCAACCTAGATGTCCATCCACAGATGAATGGATAAGAAAGCTGTGGTACATATACACAATGGAGTATTACTCAGCCATTAAAAAGAATACACTGAATCAGTTCTAATGAGGTGGATGGAACTGGAGCCTATTATACAGAGTGAAGTAAGCCAGAAAGAAAAACACAAATACAGTATACTAACGCATATATATGGAATTTAGAAAGACGGAAACAATAACCCTGTATACGAGA
Source organism: Tragelaphus eurycerus (assembly GCA_935064755.1). Classification (NCBI taxonomy): domain Eukaryota; kingdom Metazoa; phylum Chordata; class Mammalia; order Artiodactyla; family Bovidae; genus Tragelaphus; species Tragelaphus eurycerus. The sequence goes on along the minus strand of CAKXYN010000046.1, from coordinate 10,011,887 downwards.
CAGCAGAGGAGACACTGATGTATAGAACAGACTTTTGGACTCTGGGAGAGGGAGAGGGTGCGATGATTTGGGAGAATGGTATTGAAATATGTATAATATCATATTTGAAATGAGTCGCCAGTCCAGGTTTGATGCCTGATACCGCATGCCTGGGGCTGGTGCACTGGGACAACCCAGAGGGATGGTATGGGGAGGGAGGAGGGATCAGGATGAGGAACACATGTATACCTGTGGTGGATTCATTTTGATGTATGGCAAAACCAATGCAATATTGTAAAGTTAAGTAAAATAAAATTAAAAAAAAAATAAAAAGAAACCACCAAATAGAAAATATTAGGTACAATGACTGAAAGAAAAGCTATCATCCTTTATACTAGAATATGGGCATGGTGTTTTAGGAGGGAAATTTGAACATAATAAAATCAATGTATACCTCTCTAACACGCCATTTCTTTTTTCTTGTAACTTTTACTTTTTGACATTTTTAACTTTACTTTGTATTGGGGTATAGCTGATTAACAAACAATGTTGTGATATTTCCAGGTGAACAGTGAAGGGACTCAGCTATACATACACATATATCTATTCCTCCCCAATATTCCTTCCCATCCAGGCTGTCACTTAACACTGGGAGGTGTTTCCTATGCTGTGTAGTAGGTCCCTGTTGGTTATCCATTTAAAATAAAGGCATGTAAGACACTATTTCTGAACAGAGAAATCTCACTAGCTACTGAACACCTCAAATGCTAGAGAAATTTTAAACTGTATATATATAAATATATATAAACGTATAAACATATATATATATAAAATGGATCTTCCCTGGTGGCTCAGACTGTAAAGCATCTGCCTACAATGACTACCATGTGGGAGACCTGGGTCCAATCCCTGGGTTGGGAATATCTCCTGAGAAGGAAATGGCAGCCCACTCCAGTATTCTTGCCTGGAAAATCCCATGGATGGTGGAACCTGGTAGGCTACAGTCCATGGGGTGGCAAAGAGTCGGACACGACTGAGTGACTCCACTTTCACTTATATATATATATATATATATATATATATATATATATGGCAAATTAATGAAAACAACTGAAGGCAGACTGGGAAAAGCTGAAATTCCATAAGACGGTTTGGCTACGGAACTGATAATTGTCCCAGGTCCCACCCCTGACACCTAGAAGGACCCCAGTTTTAAGGACTATACCTGCATGGGGACAGGAACCACAGCCTGGGACTGTGTTGGTCTGCTTGGGTCACCATAATACAACTTCACAGATGGGCAGCTTACACACAAGAAAATTATTTTCACATGGTTCTGGAGGCAGAAGTCCAAGATCAAGGTGCCAGAAAATTCCATTCCGTTGAGACCTCTTTTCCTAGTTTGCAGACAGCCACCATTTCTGCTGTGACCATATGACCTTTTCTGTGTGCACATGGAGAGAGGGTCTTTTCTTCTTGTAAGAACACAGGTTTTGTCAGATCAGGGCCCCGCGATTCTGACTCCATTCAACCTTAATTATTTCTTTATAAGCCCCATCTCCAAATACAGATGCACTGGGGGCTCGGACTTCCACATATGAATTTGAGGACATGATTCAGTTCACAACAGGGACTGAGCTGGACTTCAGTACCACTGATGACTCCCCAAAAGGCACTTTTCAGTGAGTGAACTAGGAAAACTCCTTAAGTTTCTCGTCTGTATTCCAAGTAGAGATATGAAGGATGAAAAAATCTCTAAGAATGTCTTATCACAGCCTGAAACCATTGTATATTTGAGGAGGAAATTCACAAGGCTTGTGAGTGTCATTGAGCACACATACACACTGAAGGACAGAGAGGGAGCAGCAGGAAACCCAAGGGGAACTCTGACTCTGAAGTGGTCCAGGGTTGTGAAAGTGAAAGTGAAGTTTCTCAGTCGTGTCTGACTCTTTGTGACCCCATGGACACTAGGCTCCTCCGTCCATGAGATTGTCTAGGCAAGAGTACTGGAGTGAGTTGCCATTTCTTTCTCCAGGGAACTCCCCGACTCAGGGATCTAACCCAGGTCTCAGACGCTTTACGGTCCAGGGTTAGCAGGGCCAAAATAAACAAAATGGAGGTGCTAGGGAAAAAAAAAAAGAAAAAATATAGCAAACTTCTCTGTTGGAACATATTTAAAATTCCCCAAAATGCAGTTAAGAGGAATCTCAATTCACAATGAAAATTCATTGATCACATCAGAAAACAAGTCATATACTTGCTTCAGACAAAACAAACTATAGATTCAGATCCACAAAGAAAGGACAAAAATATTGAAATTATTATATTCAGAATGTAAAATAAGAACCTTTAATATGATAAAAGAAAAGAAAAAGAGAGAATAGAGGAACTACCCCAAATGTTCAAGAAAAATTTGAGGAAGAACCAAACAACATTTCTGGAAATGAAAAACTATAATCACAATAAAAAATGATCAGATCAGATCAGTCGCTCAGTCAGTGTCCGACTCTTTGCGACCCCATGAATCGCAGCATGCCAGGTTAAATACATTAGAGATAGCAAGAAGACAAAATTAGTGAACTAGACAATGTATGTAAAGAAATGATCTAGTGTTCAACACAGAGAAAATGAGATAGAAAAATATGAAACAGAGATTATGAGGTATAAAGAACAGAGTGAGATAGTAAAACACAAGTCTAATTTGATTTCCTAAAGGAGAGAATTGAGAAAATGCAAAGGTATATTACTCAAAGAGGTAAAAGTTCAAAATGTTTCACAATTCACAAAAGGCACCAATTCTCAGATTGAAGAAGCTCACTGAATCATAGTTGATTAATAAAAAAGAAATCCAGAGCAGACAGGTTGTAGTATAATGACATTTGATTGCAAAATGTCAGAGATAAAGGACTTAAACATAAACTGAAAAAGAAAATTGATTGCCTACAAAGGAATGCTGATCAACTGACAAGTGTCATTTCAGAGGCAACAATGGAAACAAGACAACAGTGGAACAGTATTATTAAAAAATGAGAGAAAGTAACTGTCAATCTAGGCTTGTATACCCAGCTAACTTTCAAGGATAATAAAACAGTAAACTTACAGGTAAATTTAAACAAATAGTGACTGTATACAATAACTAACTATTTTGGAATTAAACTGAGATAAAACTAAAATTTTGACACTTATAAATTAAGGGAAGGAAATCAGATTTTGTTCAAAAGTCTGATGTTCAGCATAAGAGTGAAAACATAAAACTTTAGATTCTGTTTACGATGCAAACTAAAATTCACAGTAAGCACTAAAAAGACAAAATTTGAGTTTTACCTTTTAAACTAGCAGAGAAAAATTAAATGGAAAACCAAAAAACTCAATGCTGAAGATGGAGGGAAAAAACACCCAAAGGCAGAGAGATAACAAAATGGTAGAACAGAAAGCACAATAAGATGGTATAAATAAACCCTCATATGTTAGCAATTTCCACTAATGTAAATCAATTAATGTCTCCAGCTAAAAGATCGATAGAAAGAAAAAACAATCTAGTTAGTTTTTAGTGAGTACATGAAAACACAGCATAAAGTCTGACAGAAGAATAGAGAAACATATACCATACAAACACTAACCAGCTGGTGTGGCCTATATAAATATTTCTTTCAGAAACATAAGATTTTAAGGCAACATAAAATGATACAAAAACATTATTAGAAATAGAAGTGGTGACAACAAATATAAGATTCAATTCTAAACGTGGAAAATAAACAATTCTAAACTTGTAATATACTGAATAACAAAGTTTCAGGATATATAAAATGAAAAGTAACACAATTACAGAAATCAGAAGATCCACTAGAACAGAAAATTTTAACACCTCTTAGAATCTGAAAGATCAAGTAGAAGAAAAAGAACATTAAAATAGAGACAATTTGGCCAATACAATTAACAGTTTGGTCTAATGAACACCCAACAACTGGAAACAGGCATACTTTCAAGCACTAACACAACATTTACAAAAACTGACCATATTTTAGGTCAGATGGAAAATCTCAACAAATTGTAACATTTCAGTCTTATATGAATCTAGTTTTGGACAATAGTCCAATGAAAGAAGAAATCAATAAGAATAGAACTTAAAAGTCTACATGTTAGTAAATTTAAAAAAAATCTACATATGCAAGTAAAAAAAAGAAATCATGATGGAAAATAAAAAATACTTAGAATTTAAAAACAAACATTTCTATAGCACTTTAAATTGACAATACATTATTTCATTTGCTCATTAGAAAGTAATCTTGTGAGCCACCCAGAAGCCATATTCTCTCTGCTAGAAAACGTAACAGCAGAAATTCTGTTTATTATGTAACTACTAAAGCAGATTTATATATATATAATACATATCAAAAGTGATTTAGAAACTGAGAAATATAAGTGAAAGTGTTCACTAATAAAAATATTAAAAGGGAAGAGAACCAACCATCTCTTTTCGAACGTATATTGAATAGCTAAGAAAGTTACAAAGAAGAGATTTAGCATCAATGTTTAAAGCTCAAAAAGTTCATAAAGTCATTTTGGTTTAAGAAGGCCCTTAGATTCTCATGTAATATATACAAACTCATATGGTACTTATTATTCACATGAGATGAATGAACATGGTTAAAAATCTATGCACAAGTGGAGGAATCATTAATGCTCACACACATAGTTCTGGTTTCCTGGTTCTAGCATCTGTTCAGTGGTGCACTGGCAATTAATAGCTCTTTTGAAACTGCCTACAGTACAAAGGGGATTTTCACTTAGGGTTCCCCTCTCTTTTCATGTGCAGGATATTTTTGAAAGTATGTTTTCTTTTTCCATCCACTGAAAGAGAATTAAGAAAATTCCAACATGCCTGCATGTCAGCAAGTACTCTTTTTGGTCTAGGTACCAGAGGATGATGGATGAGCTTGTCAAGCCTACAGTAGCAGACAGAGGGAGTTGGTAGAAGTTCTGTGTTATTGAAAGAAATCTCAAATACTTATTTCATTTATTAACTTTAATCACATTTTCAACATTCAGCCAAAAATGAAGCTTTGACAGTAAGCCATAAATTTACACAGGCAGGCACTGGCACTTTTTTGCAGGAGCAACACTGAGCTAACACGAGTGAGCTGGGTATTTTGTTTCTTGTGTCTTTCCTCACTGAAGAGCAATGAAAAATATACCTGAAATATCTATCCATATCTCACATTCATTTGACAAAAATCTCTTGAAATTATTGCATATAATTCTGCTTTCAGTTCAGTTCAGTCCCTCAGTCGAGTCTGACTCTTTGTGACTCCATGAATTGTAGCATGCCAGGCTGCTTGGTTCATGGTAAAAAAAAAAAAAAAAAAAATCTATTTAGTTCCTCAATTAGACTGTTAAATGCAGATTTTTAAAGATCACAATGATGACAGAATTGGTACATGTTTCATCATAATACACCTGCTTATGAGAACGGACATACAGCACTAAAAAAGAGATGACATGATCCTCTACGTAGAAAACCCTAAAGATTCCACCAGAAAATTACTAGAACTAATCAATGAATATAGTAAAGTTGCAGGATATAAAATCAACACACAGAAATCCCTTGCATTCCTGTGTACTAATAATGAGAAAATAGAAAGAGAAATTAAGGAAACAATTCCATTCACCATTACAATTAAAAGAATAAAATACTTAGGAATATATCTTCCTAAAGAAACTAAAGACCTATATAAAGAAAACTATAAAACACTGGTGAAAGAAATCAAAGAGGACACTAATAGATGGAGAAATATACCATGTTCATGGAACGATAGAATCAATATAGTGAAAATGAATATACTACCCAAAGCAATTTATAGATTCAATGCAATCCCCATCAAGCTACCAATGGTATTCTTCACAGAGCTAGAACAAATAATTTCTAAACTTGTATGGAAATACAAAAAAACCTCGAATAGTCAAAGCTATCTTGAGAAAGAAGAATGGAACTGGAGGAATCAACCTGCCTGACTTCAGGCTCTACTACAAAGCCACAGTCATCAAGACAGTATGGTACTGGCACAAAGACAGAAATATAGGTCAATGGAACAGAAGAGAAAGCCCAGAGATAAATCCACGCACGTATCGTCTCCTTTGTCTAAGAAAGAAGGGAAAAAAAAAAAAAAAAAAAAAAAAAAAATATTTAAAAAAGGGGGGGAAGAAAAACCACCAAAACAAATAGAAAAAAAATAAAACAACACTACTTCACAACACACAAAAAAAAAAAAAAAAAAAAAAGAAAAAAAAAAAAAAAAAAAAAACAAAAAAAAAAAAACTACAAAAAAAAAAAAAAAAAAAAAACCTCTCTAAATATAACACCGAGATCCTCCATGACCCCCCCCCCCAAAAAATTGGAAAAAAAAAAAAAAAAAAAAAGGGGAATTTAATTAAAATTAAAAAACTTCTGCACAACAAAGGAAACTATAAGCAAGGTGAAAAGACAGCCTTCAGAATGGGAGAAAATAATAACAAATGAAGCAACAGACAAACAACTAATCTCAAAAATATACAAGCAACTCCTACAGCTCAGTTCCAGAAAAAATAAATGACCAAATCAAAAAATGGGCCAAAGAACTAGGTAGACATTTCTCCAAAGAAGACATACAGATGGCTAACAAACACATGAAAAGATGCTCAACATCACTCATTATCAGAGAAATCCAAATCAAAACCACTATGAGGTACGATTTCACACCAGTCAGAATGGCTGCTATCCAAAAAGTCCACAAGAAATAAATGCTGGAGAGGGTGTGGAGAAAAAGGAACCCTCTTACACTGTTGGTGGGAATGCAAACTAGTAGAACCACTTTGGAGAACAGTATGGAGATTCCTCAAAAAAGTTGGAACAGAACTGCCTTATGATCCAGCAATCCCACTGCAGGGCATACACACTGAGAAAACCAGAATTGAAAGAGACACGTGTACCCCAATGTTCATAGCAGCACTGTTTACAATAGGCAAGACTTGGAAGCAACCTAGATGTCCATCAGCAGATGAATGGATAAGCAAGCTGTGGTACATATACACAATGGAATATTACTCAGCCATTAAAAAGAATGCATGTGAATCAGTTCTAATGAGTTGGATGGAACTGGAGCCTTTTATACAGCGTGAAGTAAGCCAGAAAGAAAAACACAAATACAGTATACTAACGTATATATATGGAATTTACAAACATGGTAACAATAACCCTGTTTATGAGACAGCAAAAGAGACACTGATGTATAGAACAGACTTTTGGACTCTGGGAACGGGAGAGGGTGGGATGATTTGGGAGAATAGCATTGAAATATGTACAAAAAATAAAATCAGAACGGCCCCACCGGCCTGGGTGCGTTCTATTACAGGGTTGGGGTGGGTGTGGGGGAGGGGGGGGGGAGGGGGGTGGGGGGGGGGAGGGGGAGGAGGGGGGGGTGGGGGGGGGGGGGAAAAGAAATATAGGGGGGAGGCCAATATATTGTGAAAAAAAAAAAAAAAAATAAAAAAATGAAAAAAAAAAAAAATAAAAAAAAAAAAAAAAAAAAAAAATTAAAATTTGCAAAGGATAATAGGCGGGGTGGGCAAAAAATTTTGGTTTACTCAAAGCCAGGATCTTTATACGGTTCCAGAGGGAGGCCTTGGCAGAATTTGCTGATTGCTCATTAAATGGCTGAAACCTGTAGAGACGTTATTTATCTTACAAAGCTTACTTACAGCAAAAACAGAGGTAAAAATGAAGTAAAGACTATGGGCAAGATTATGGTTTTTGGAAAGGTTAAAAGTTAGCTGCGTTTCTGGTAAGCTTTACCTTGTAAGCATGTTTTAAACAAAGCTGAAAACGTGCAGTGTTGGAAGGCCACAATCTGAACAAACGTGTCTTGTTGTCCAGCAAACACAAAGCATTATACAACAACTTCTCCCAGCGGGCCATTCAGAGACCAGTGTGGCCCCATGTGCACAGCAGAGACATGATTCTGATGCTCCTCTCTCTTCAATATGATCTCTGCTCCCTGGACAATTGTTTCTGTCTGCATTACTCACGGAATAACATTGTATGCATTCCTTCAAGAACCAAGGAATCCATGACAGGCAGACACCATCTTTGCTTTCTAAGCCACAATGATAAATTATCATTAACCCTGCAGAAGGATGAATTAAAGTACTTCCCTAAGAAGTCTGTACTTACCCTTAGTTCTCTGAGATAATCAATCAATGGAAATCAAAACTGGTCCACATTTACTGAGAGAACGTGGACACCACTTTCCTCCAACTCCTTCCCCTTCGAATGATCATTGAGAGGCACTTGAAACTGGAAGGATGTGGCACTCCTCTAGGAAATATCGAAGACTCCAGGAGAGGGCTCCGTTTTCTGACAGAAAAGTGCCATCGAATATATTGTTAAGCTTGAAGCAGAGGCTAAATGGTTTGGTGGGAGCAGATTTTTTTTTTTTTTTTTTTGGTGGGGGGAGATGTCAGTTTTTTCTCATTAGTTTATCATTGCTGTGGTTCAAGTTCTCAGAAGGTTGAGAATCTTTCCAGGTCCTTCTCCATCTCTGGATACTGCTCTCTCCGCTTCTCCATGGTCTTCCTGTGCTCCTCGTCCACTTGTGCCTGTTTGCTGTGCTGCTCTTTCATGAAATCCTCTCACTGCGTTACGTGGTGTTTCTCATTAGCCATCAAAAGGTCATTATGAATCTTTTTCGCTCCTATTCCCTCTGGTGGAATCTACAGACCGAGTCAGTAGCTGCTTGCAATCTGAGAACTTTGTTTAAGTTGTCTTGCATTGTTTCTCGACACATCGGAAGAGTATGTTCACTTGTCTCATGGATCATATTCTTCAGATTTTCAAGAACTCATATTTCTCAAAGACCATGTTTTTCTTCAAGTTCTTTCACACAATAACAGGTTTCACCATGGATAACTGGTCTGTGATCTAATAGCCTTGAATGAATTTCTCCAAGATCATTGATAATGAGGTACGCTGGTGAGCCCACAAACCCCAGAGAGTTCTTCTTCTTGCCACCACCACCACCTGGGGTGACCTCACAACCCACTAGGGTCTCTGTCCCACTGACACTCATCCCGCAAATTTAGTGTTATTTTCATCTTGACTTCATATTTACTGCCTTTAGTGCTTGAATGAAATATGCACAAAGGTTGCTGTTTAGTGTATTTTGACACTAAGTAGTGACTCTTCATTCTGTCTTTCTTTTTTTTTTTTTTAATTAAATTTCTTTTTTATTTCTTTTTTTAAATTTTATTTTACTTAACTTTACAGTATTGTATTGGTTTTGCTATACATCAAAATAAATCCACCACAGGTATACATGCGTTCCCCATCCTGAACCCTCCACCCTCCTCCCTCCTCCCTCCCCATACTATCCCTCTGGGTCGTCCCAGTGCACCAGCTCCAGGCATCCGGTATCAGGCATCGAATCTGGACTGGCGACTCGTTTCAGACATGATATTATACATATTTCAATGCCATTCTCCCAAATCATCCCACCCTCTCCCTCTCCCAGAGTCCAAAAGACTGTTCTTTACATCAGTGTCTCCTCTGCTGTCTCGTATACAAGGTTATTGTTTCCATCTTTCTAAATTCCATATATATGCATTAGTGTACTGTATTTGTGTTTTTCTTTCTGGCTTACTTCACTCTGTATAATAGGCTCCAGTTCCATCCACCTCATTAGAACTGATTCAAATATATTCTTTTTAATGGCTGAGTAATACTCCATTGTGTATATGTACCACAGCTTTATTATCCATTCATCTGCTGATGGACATCTAGGTTGCTTCCAAGTCTTGGCTATTATAAACAGTGCTGCGATGAACATTGGGGTACACGTGTCTCTTTCAATTCTGGTTTTCTCAGTGTGTATGCCCTGCAGTGGGATTGCTGGATCATAAGGCAGTTTTCACTTATATTACTGTGCAGGCCCCTTTTAAAATGTTATTTGAAATGTATGAAATGATGAATTTCTTTGTCTTACTCTTTCAGGAATTGAAAGTATTACTTTTGTGATTCTGTAAATATGGAGAATGTTATAGATTCAACAGTGTGAGAGGATCATCATATATCTAGGTAGGGAAGAATTCTGGCACATTAAGAATGATGCCCAATATAGTGTCACTCCTTCCCTGTAAAGGTCAGTTGACTTTATATATTATATTTAGGTTTCAGGCCACTGTTGTGGAACCCAGAGTGGGTCTGATACAGTTACAAGTAATTTTCTGTCAGGACCATTTTAAATCATTAAAAGCAATTCAAGAGATAAACTACTAGACTCCTGAAATTTTTAGGCTTCGACTTCCTGTATCATGAGTTAGTCTTTGAAAGAACTCAGTCTACCTGAAGTTCTTTTTTTCCTCCTGAGGTTCTTAAGGCCAGAGATAATACTAACCTGCTCCATTCAAAGTCATAAGCAGATTTTCTGGCTCTTTCTGACCCTTAACAGTTGGGTTTTATTTAAACTGGTTTTTGGAAGTAAAGAAACAAAATAAATTGCTTTCTAGGAATATCTTTCCATATGCAATTTTTCTTTTTGTAGGGTTGCTTTGAGGCAAGAATACATGTATTATATCCAATAAAATGAATTTTCCAGATAATTTGACTAATATAGCATTATTACATAATGCATGTTTGGAAAGAAGGGTGGAGGGGTGCTTTGATGAGGATAAGTATGTAGAAAAACCAGAATAATTATGCAAATTGGTCAGCAATTATTTTCAGTTAGTATAAGAAGGAAAGAAATTTGTAGATTAATGTTTTCATGACTATCCATTTGCATGGAAAAATAGCCAATCAGTTATGTATATGTGAAAACTCATGAAAAAATATTTAAAATAAAAAAGGAATCGAAAAAACGTTTTCATAAAGTAAATGTAACTGTCCTTTTGAAAAGAGTTTATTACAAATTTGGGACTTTTGATCCCATCCATGTAGTGTTCATTTCCTTAAGATTTAGGAGAAATTAGTAAAAATGTTGGTTTCATATTTATTATAGTGTAAATGTACATGCAAAAGTAGGAAGTGAAGAAACACCTGGAGTAACAGGAAAATTTGGCCTTGGAATACAGAATGAGGTGGGGCAAAGGCTAATAGAGTTTTGCCAAGAGAAGGCACTGGTCATAGCAAACACCTTCTTCCAACAACACAAGAGAAGACTATACATGGATATCACCAGATGCTCAACACCAAAATCAGATTGATTATATTCTTTGCAGCCAAAGATGGAGAAGCTCTATACAGTCAGCAAAAACAAGACTGGGAGTGGACTGTGGCTCAGATCATTAAACTCCTTATTGCCAAATTCAGATTGAAATTGAAGAAAGTAGGGAAAGCCATTGGACCTTTCAGGTATGACCTAAATCAAATCCCTCATGATTATACAGTGGAAGTGAGAAATAGATTTAAGGGACTAGATCTGATAGAGTGCATGATGAACAATGGACAGAAGTTTGTGACATTGTACAGGAGGCAGGGATCAAGATCATCCCCAAGAAAAATAAAAGCAAAAAAGCAAAATGGCTGTCAGGGGAGGCCTTACAAATAGCTGTGACAAGAATAGAAGTTAAAAGTAAAAGAGAAAAGGAAAGATACAAGCATCTGAATGCAGAGTTCCAAAGAATAGCAAGGAGAGATAAGAAAGCCTTCTTCAGTGATCAATGCAAAGACATAGAGGAAAACAACAGAATGGGAAAGAGTAGAGATCTCTTCAAGAAAATTAGAGATACTAAGGGAATATTTCATGCAAAGATGAGCTTGATAAAGGACAGAAATGGTATGGACCTAACAGAAGCACAAGATATTAAGAAGTGGTGGCAAGAATACACAGAAGAACTGTACAAAAAAGATCCTCACAACCAAGATAATCACGATGGTGTG